>OY728160.1:451471340-456271340 GCA_963277665.1 Viscum album | reverse complement strand
ATTACTTGATATGAATTGATGTATGGCGTGGAAGTGTGACTTGTTTACTTTGTTATAGCCTCCTTATCAAGAGTTGAATCTTCTTGTAGGTAATCATGAGAGACTTTTTAGTTTTACTTACCATAAAAGACTTAGTCCATGGGCATACTCTACTTATTTACTACTTTACTTAAACTTTATAGAACTTATAGAGTTTATTTTGGAACTATATAGACCAGGGTGGTTTCCTTCTAGGATCTCTATCTCACACCTTATTTGGGCCTCCTTGGTGGTCAAAACAGATTATATAGTTGCAGGTGATTATAGGGGAAAACACCCTAGTACATGTTGTTGATTGTGGATTTGGAGGAGGGGAGAATATGACTATGCTGAGTCTTACGATGATACAAATACCTTTTGGTCTTCTGTTCTTTTAGGGATACTTGTACTATATTGTATTTCCATGTAATGTTTTGGATGATTTCTACACTTGTATCATCTGTATCATTTTGTTTATGAGACACTTCTAGTAATTGATATGTATTCCTATCTTATCTTACTTTCAGTTGATTTCTGTTTATTTAGCTTCCACTATTTATTGCATGTTTGACTTCCAGTGTGATACTCTGGTAATGAGGGAATAGTCTCCCCACTAACTCACATAGGCCCTCTTTGCTAGTCGGTAGCCTCTGGTGTTTGGGGAGATGCGCTAGAGGCCATGTGGCCAACCGGGCTCTGGGCACCATATGGTGGCATCCGAGTCTGGGATGTTACAACATGTTTGAATTGTATTAATCTGTACAATTTATTTATACATCCTATTACAATTCAAGGAAATTAAATATTGTATTAATGTATAAACCAATTTTCGCTGCATATTATTCATTTTTGGTTCTATATAATGAACTCCAGTTTAAAAATAGTGTGTAGAATTTATGTGATTCTGTAAAATCCGTTTTAATGTTTTTCCCTTGAGTTTTATTTAGTAACCTATTTCAAGTTACCTTTCCATTATGAATTTTTTTTACATATAAATGATCCTAACTTTTTTTTCTACATTTTCAATTAATATCGTATTAAGAATTTCCTTTCCATAAGACAACATTTGAGTCAGATTCATTCATCGTACATCATGAAATGTCAAATCATATTATGTTTTATATATTAATAACATTTTTTCATGTTTAATTGCTGTGTGAATTTCACAATGATGATGTACCTAAAAGTGGCTTCTCCTACTAGAAAATAAATGGTGCATTATTTTTATTCTTCGTTTTCAAAAAAAAGTTCACAACAGTGAAATACTATTGTTTAAATTATGTTTTCTTTTAAAGAAATATCTATAGTGGGTTTAGAAGTAAAATGTTCTATAACCATTATTGAGAATTCTAGTGATTCTACTATTTGAATTTTTTTAATCCATGTTAATGACGATGAACCTTTAGATCATTCTCACAAAATTAGTCCACATAGTGGTCAGTCCAACTTATATGACATCCTGTAAAAGAACCCACATGGGATGCACACTATGCTCTTAACTTATATATATATTTTTTACCTTTTTACATTATCAATTAATATTGTATTTTCAATACATAACTTATTCCTCACCTATTCAAAAAAATAAATTTAATACATTTTACATTAAATAACAGATGTGCTATGAGTCCATGTCTCAAAAACAATTCTTATAAAAAATTCTCTTCTACGATGTCTCGTGCATTGCATGAGGGAAAATATTAGTTACGTTGTAATTAGTGTATTCATTTGTAGTACAAGGCTCATTTCACTAAAAGAATTTCGACAATTTGAGAAATGTCAATTGCGATGGGCATAAGGTCCGTCCCAAACAGTCCATTGAAAAAGACTATTTGCAATGTGAATTTTGACCCGTCGCAAATAGTCCATAAAAAAGAGATATTTTTGATGGACCATCGCAAATACCTTTCACGCGCCTTGTGCACGTAAGTGATGGAAGAGTATTTGAGACATAGATTTCCCCCCGTCGCAAATATTCTTCCCGACTTTATGTTATTTGTGACTGGGTAGAATCTTCATCGCAAATAATTTTTCACCATGATAGTATTTGTGACGGGTTCCTTCACAAATATTATATTTTATCACCAGCTCAATTAATAAACGTCGAACTATTTGTGATGGGCCTCATAAGAAAAAATACTATTTGCGATGGCCTGTTGCAAATAATGTGTCGGCATGACAGTATTGGTGACTGTACCCATCACATATACTATTATTTTATACTGCCTCAATTAATAAATTCCTAATTATTTGCGACGGGTCTCATCGTAAATGATCTAACCTATATATACCTCCCGAATTTTTTTCATTCAAAGCTTTTCAAAATTTCTCTCGTCATCTCTTCTATGATATTTCTATGTTTAAATTTTTTAGAGTTTGAATCATTATGAGGGATCAACTTTTATATTTTACATCCACCAAAAGTTTCAGTTTCAAGGTATTTTTTTTCATTTTTTATTATTAATTTAATTTATTTGATTTAATATTAGTAATAATTATTATTGATTAGCAGTAATTAGATTTAATTAAAATTAATTATTTTTTTTGAAATAATTTTTTTAGAACTATTTAGTTATAATTTTTATTAATGTTATTAATTAAAATTAAATAGTTTTAAACTGCAATAATTTATTTTAATTATATGTAATTAGTAATTATTTATAATAATTTTTTATACATTTATAGAAATTAATGTAATTTAGTGATAGTGATAATTAGTACAAATTATTAGTAATTAATAATATTGAGTAATAATTAATAATAATAAATAATAAAAATTTGTCATAATTTGTGGTAATTTATAAAAAATCGTGGTAATTAATAAAAAATCGTTATAATTAGTTATAATTATTTAAAATTAGAACTAATTAGTTGTAATTAGAAATAATTGTGGTAATTAGGAATAATTAGTAATAATTAGGAATAATTACAAATAATTAGGAATAATTAATATTAATTAGCAGTAGAAAGCAATAATTAGTGGTAATTAGCAATAATAATAATAATTAGCAATAATTAGTCATAATTAGAAATAATTAGTAATAATTAGCAATAATCAATAATAATTAGAAATAAATAGTGATAATTAGTAATAACTAGCAATAATTAGTAATAATTAGCAATAATTAGCTAATAATTACAAAAAATTAGGAATAATTAAAAAATTATCAATAATTACAAAAAATTAGTAATAATTAGTAAAAAGTAATCATAATTAGAAATAATTTGCAATAATTATCAATAATTATATAATAATTACAAAAAATTAGTAATAATTAGAAAAAATAGTAATAAATATCAAAAATAGTAATTATTAAAAAAAATAGTAATAATTAGCAATAATTAGCAATATTTAGCACTAATTAATAATAATTTTCAATAATTAGCAATAATAAGTAATAATTGGAAATAATTAGCTAATAATTACAAAAAATTTAGTAATAATTACAAAAACATTAGGAATAATTAGCAATAATTAAAACTAATTAGCAATAATTAGTACTTATTAGCAATAATTTTGAATATTTTTCAATAATCAGTAATAACTAGAAGTAATTAGCAATAATTAAAAATAATTAGTAATAATTAGGAATAATTACTAATAATTAGAAATAATTAGGAATAATTAGGAATAATTAACAACAATTAGAAGTAATATCTAATAATTTACAGTAATTAGGAATAATTATTAATAATTAGCAGTAATTAACAAAAATTACTAATAATTAATAGTAATTTTCTATAATTAGGAATAATTAGCACTAATTAAGAATAATTAGAAATAATTTTCATAAGTAGCAATAATTAGAAAAAAGTAGAAATAATTACTAATAATTAAAAATAATTAGCAATAAGTAGCAATAATTAATAAAAATTAAAAATAGTTAGAAATAATTAGGAATAATTAGCAATAGTTAGTAATAATTACCAGTAATTAGGAATAATTACCAATAATTACAAATAATTACAAATAATTTGGAATAATTACCAATAATTAGGAATAATTTTCTATAATTAGCAATAAATAGTAATAAATAGGAATAATTAGTAATCATTACTAATAATTACCAATAATTATGAATAATTACCATTAATTAGAAACAATTATCAATAATTAAGAATAAATACCAATAATTATAAATAATTACAAATAATTAGCAATAATTAGCAATAATTAGCAATAATTAGTAATAATTAGACATTAATAGAAATAATTAGATATAATTAGGAATAACTAGAAATAATTAAGAATAATTAGAGATAATTAGAAATAATTAGGAATAATTAGCAATAATTAATAATAATTACAAATAATTAGAAATAATATGCAATAATTAGTAATAATTAGCAATAATCAGTAACAATTACCAATAATTAGCAAAAATTTGCAATAATTAATAAAAATTAGTAATAATTAATAAAAATTACAATAATTAATAAAAATTAGCAACAAATAGAAATAATTAGCAATAATTAGCAATAATTAGCAATAATTAGCAATAATTATCAATAATTATCAATAATTAGCAATATACAGGAATAATTAGAAATAATTAACAATAATTAGAAATAATTAGAAATAATTAGCAGTAATTACTAATAATTACCAATAATTAAGAATAATTACAAATAAGTAGGAATAACTACCAATAATTTGGAAATTTAATAATAATTACCAATAATTAGGAATAATTAGCAATAATTAGTAATAATTATCAATAATTTTGAATAATTAGCTATTATTATTATTATTTAGGAATAAGTAAAATAATTTGGAATACATAGGAATAATTTACAATTTTTCTTTATTTTTTTTATATCAAGGTTTTATTATATCAAATTAATCATAAAAAACTAATTATTTTATATTTTTTAGAGAAATATGGAACAATGAAATAAAAAAAGTCATTATTTGATGACCATGATTGGATAAATCATTGAAAGATTCCCAATGGTTTTATTATAAGTTCTATATATATTAAGGTCATTGAAACTTTCTTATCATTTGCACCATCAAAACTAGAAATTTGTTAGAAGGGACAATTATGTGTCTATGTAAAAAATGTGGTCTGAGGATGTTTGACACATTTGAAAATGTTAGGGGTCATCTATTGCATTTTGGTTTTTGAACAGATTATGTTTTTTGTTATAAACAAGGTGAATGCAGTTCTAAAGAAGATACTAATAATTTGGTTTTAGATCCATCACAATTTCCAAATTTTGTACATGTTGTAGTATGTTCAACTTTTGAACAAACTAAAACTCATAATGATATTGATTTAACTCATGAGTTGGAACCATCTCAATTTTATGGGTTGTTGGGGTTTGCTGAGAATGCCTTATATCCTGGTTGCAAGATAAGAAAATTTGATGTGGTTTAAAAATTTATGGCTATTAAATTAGATAATGAAATTTCAAATAATTGTTTTAATATGATATTATATTGGGATAAAACACTATTACCTGAAGGAAATGTGTTTCCTAAAAATTTCTATGAGTGCAGAGGCAGGTTCGTAATCTAGATCTTGTTTATCATATGATTCATACATATTCAAATGATTGCATCTTATATTATACTATAAATAAGTCATTGGATAGTTGTCCTAAATGTGGAAAATCTAGGTATTAAGAGGCTCAACTAGGGACGTATGGATTTATTCCTAAAAAATAGTTAAGGTATTTGCCACTTACACCCAGATTGTAGTGTTTATTTCTATCTCACAACATAGTGTCATTGATGTCATGACACAAAACCAATATTTCAACTAGTAAAAGCTTAAATAATCCCTCTAATGGTGATTCTTGGAAATTTTTTGAATAAGTACATCTATCTTTTCATTCAGAAGCTTGAAACTTGTAATTGGGACCTTCTACTGACGTTTTCTGTCCATTTTTTTTACAGTAGTCAATATTCTTGTTGGTCTATCATTATAACTCCATACAATTTACCTCCTTGGATATTGATGAAGGATCCATATATATTTTTGACATTATTAATTCTATGACATACCAAAAATAATATTGATGTTTATTTGTAGCCATTGATTAATAAGATAAATTTATTGTGGAGTAATAGTGTTAGTACATATGATGTTTCTACGAAACAAAATTCCATTCTGAAAGCTAAATTGATGTGGAAAATTAGTGATTTACAGCATATGACATGTTGTATGGATGGAGTACACATGATGAAAAATTATAATCATAATATATGAGAGATATAAAATCATTTATGATCTTTAATAGAAGAAAACTTTGTTTTTTTACTATCATCACAAATTACTTCCAACCGATCATCCTTTTTAGATGAACAAATATCATTTAAAAAAAGGAATAATTTAAAGAGACAGAACTAAAACAATGATCTTTGGTATGTAGTTAAAATCATTTTCCTCTTAATTACCTCCCATTACATTTGAACCAAATATAAACCGACAGAAAATTGATGGATTTATGATTGAACACAGTTGAAAAAAAATTATTTTTTGGGATCTGTCATCTTGGTATGATTTTTTGGTCCGTCATATGTTAGATTTCATGCATATTAATAAGAATTATTTTGATAATATATTTTATACATTTCTAGATGTACCAGTTAAGACCAAAGATAATGTAAAGGCACGATTAGATCTTTCCCAAATTTGCAGGTGACAAAAAATTTAGCTGTTTGAAAAGTTCAGATCACAAAAGTTAATGAAGAAAAAAATAACTTATACAATATCAAAAGAGAATCAATTATTTTTTTTCAGTGAATCGTATATTTAAGACTTTGATATGGTCATGTTTCCAATTTTGATAGATGTGTTAGAAATGGTCATATTACGAGATTCAAAATTCATGACTATCATGCTAAATGGAAAGACTTACACCAATTGGATTAAGTGGTTTATTGAATTATATGATTTGGGATGTGGTAATAGACATATCATATTTTTTCCAAGACATTTTTGTGTATACAACATACTATGATGCACTCAGTAGACTCTAAGAATATGTTGTTTTAATTCTATATTAACTAGAAAAAATCTTCCCATGAGATTTATTAGACTCAATGAAACATTTGATATTAAATTTTACACATGAAGATAAATTTTGAGATCTGGTAAAGTTATGATAGATATTCCCATTTGAGAGATGAATGAAAAAATTGAAGAAAAAATTACGTAAAAAAGCATCGTTTGAAGGATCAATTATAGAAGACTATTTAAAGGGGGGATTTTTTTTTGAATCTCATTATTTTCAATATTAATATACCTCAAAACATGACCGCATGGTCCATAATGAGGGAACTGTTGATGATGAAATGAAAAATAAATTATCAGTTTTTAATCATCCTGATCTTGGCATTGGAGGAGTTCATGAATGATGAATTTCAGACGATGAACATTAAAGAGCTCATACATATGTTCTGATCAACTGTGAAGAAATGAAACCATTTTTACTGTGAGTTCTACTATCAATTATTCTATAATCATTGTTAGAGTAAATTAGATTTTTTTTAGGTTATATAATTATTGTATCGAGAAATATTTTATACAAGTTACAAAATATAATCTTGAAAAATTTCGACAAAATAATTTTTCTTAATGTTTTTAAAAACGTATAAAATAAATTATTTATGGTTTAACATATAAAATCAATTTATTACTTGTTATATTGATAATTGTTTTACAAATTTTCAGGTATCTCAACATGATGATAAAATTGATAATCAATTGTGTGTAATGAGTAACCCACCATCCATAATGTTTAAATATTATAATACATATATGGTGAATGGTTTTTGATTTCATAGACATGCATATGGGGAATCAAAATAAAACAATGAATAGTGGAATTTTCTTGAGAGGATCACATCATAGATAAATTGAAGTTGACTTTTATGGCATGTTGGAAGAAAAAATTAAACTCTGTTATCTGGTATAAAATTATATAAGTATGTTTAAATGTTAGTGGTTTGATACTAAGAGAGGCTTGCATATGCATCTAATCCATGGAATCGTTAATATTAAGTATAAAATCATTCTTGTAGTAAATGCACCACTTTTATTAGATCATGAGGAACATAAAATTTATTATGAAAATTATTGTGTTACTTCGAGAGAGTTAATCGATTAGTGGAGCATAATTAAAGTTAAATATCGATAAAATCAATGTATTCAAAGTGAATGTTGTTCTAATTAAGTGGAATAAATCAAAAATTTTTGAAGAGACTTCTCCAAATCCATTTTTCCTCGAGGAGACACGAATATTGATGATGGCACCCCATAGTTAAGGTTCAATGGTGATGATGATGTTATTGATGTAACAAACGAATCTTAAATGATAAGAGATGATGAAACTGAAACTCCAATAGAAATTGATGATACTGAGGAGGAATATGAAGATATTGACACCGTCAGATACGAAGATGAGTATGGAGATGAATATTTACATAGTTAAATGTTGGTTATAATAATATATAATATATATCTATAAATATTTGTTATTTTAATTTTTTTCCAATAACAATCATTTCATGTTTCATATGGACTCAATTTTTTTTGTGAGTTATAGGAGGCTGATCTGCCTGATGATGAGCATGATGTTGGATCATCTAACCTTCTGAATACTATAGGTTCAATGATGACTTAGAGGGGTTATGGTCTTGTGATATTTATGATTCTTGGCCCTACCGTCGAGCGACATCCACGTCATGGATTCAATATACCCCATATAATGGAAAGTAAGAATGCATATTTGAGATAATAATTAAATAGGTATAATAATTTCATAAATAAAATATACATATGTTAAATCCATCAATATATACATCCATGAAATGTGGAAATGGAAAATGAATTAAGTCAATTCGTGAGGCGGTCGTCATCCGTACACACGATCGACAGTTTTGTTTCCCATTTAACAGAAGTGGAGATGGATATGGGTTATTACATTAAAATAATAAAATCTAAGTATATATATTATATATAGGACTTATTTAATTATCATATTTCAATAAGTTTTTATGGAGTTATAATAAGAAATAAAACAAATATGTATGTTTAATAATTTTACCTCTTCTATATAGAGCCTCTTCAGGTTTATACATATAACATTCTTAGTAGGGATTAATAATACAAATAAGGACTCTAAAATGTGTGTTGGGAAGTAAGGAATATATATTTTCTAAATAAATAGTTTTTGGAAGTCTAAAAAGGGGAAGAGAAGGGGTGACGTTTTATATGTGGGGTATCACACACACTTAGAATTTTTGAAAAGATAAAGTGATAACAACATTTTTATCATGAAAAGATTCTATAAAATGGATCATTATCAAACTTTAGACACTATAGGGTCTAAATATGGTCATAAAATGGGGTTTGGAAAAGATTTAAATCATTTTTAATCCTTATCTACTTAGTTTAACCCCCTTAGTAAACCTATTTTTACCTTAATCGCAATAAGTAATTTCTTATATCTTCACTGTTAATTATGATAAAAAGTTAAGTTGAACATATTAGATAATATAAATTATTATGATTCAAAATATTTAATCCTTTTTTATAAATCCAATTCACTGAAATGGCATAATTAAAATTAAAATTAAAATGTAGATGTGAAGAAAGAGAGATTTTCCAAAGAGGAAATTCTTATAAGTATTTATTTTTTTAATATCAAAATTCATTATAAAATTGATTCTAATGACCTATATTAGATAAATTTTAATATAACTAAATAAGTTAACTTTAAAACCAATTTTAAATATTTTTAAAATTTATAGATAATTTTAATGAAAAGAAAATTTTCAATAAAAACATTTATTTTTCACTATTCATCAAAAAATTAATATTTTCAAAAAAATAAACAAAAATTCACCCAAAGATAATTTTGAAATTTATAATACTAAAATTAAGTTTATTTTGTCAAATAAATTTTATAAAATTGATAAAAATTAATTTTCAATTATGTGCACAAAGCACAAATAAGCCTCAATTTAGAAAAGTACAATTCTTCCAAAAAAATTTCTTTCTCTTTAAAATAGTTCTTATTTTATTTCTAATAAATAGATAAAAATTGTATTTATTTTATACACATTTAAACCATATAATTTTCATATTTTAGTTTTTACTATTCATACCTGCATACTCAACGTCTAGGTCATAATGGTCATGTTTAAATAATAATATTTTAATAGAGGACCCTGTTTTGTTTAAAACCAGTGTTACATGCATAACAAGATATCGATGAGTTTTAATTTATTTTAAAATAAATATATATGAAATTATCATAGTGTTATATTCCTTTATAATCTTTATTTCTCATGTCATACATGTTATCGAACATTATATCTCGCTTAGAATATCTGGGTGTTATATTCTACGCCACTTAAATAAATTGCATCCTCAAAATTTAATCTTGATCTCAAAAATTAAGGGTTTGAAATTTGAAAATATATTTTTTAGTAACCTATATAATAAAAATAGGTAATAAAACATCCTTTTTATAATATATAAATGTAATTAAAAAGGTCATCTATAATAACCCATAATTATGTTTCAAAGTAGGAGAACGTTGGTGGGAAGTGGAGTTATGGACATGGAAGAATAATATAAATTGTTAGAGGGATTGATATATATAATTGATCATAAAAAAGTGAGTGATCACTGGAAAGTTACTAACCTCAAAATGATTACAATTTTATGATTTAAAAGGCCATTTGATTTATCATATATGAAGTTAATTGGATAACATTTTTGTTTAAAGAGTATTTTACTAAAGTTGAGAAATTATTTTACTATAATTATAGATAACACCAAAATAAATAATAATTAATATTTTTTCAAGAATAATTTAATTATTTGGATATACTTAATTTTTTAAAATATGAAAAAAATATCCAATATGAAATTTTTATGCCTAAATAACTAAAACTAACTTTTAATAGAGCATAAGATTCATAAAAGTGACATGTTATTCCTATTTTCATTAACAAAACCAAAATGGTTATAAAAAGTTATCCAATACAATTTATTAATCTTTAATACCTTAATATTGACTCTAAAAATTTATCTTAATCCATTTCATAATTTATTAACGTTAATACTCATCCAAAATATTTCTGACCAAATTAAAAGTCAAAAAATTTAGATGGATGGTCACTAAATCAACATTATATTCTATATACATTATAATGTTGATCTTAATGTCACCTTAAAAATGCATGAATACCTTTATCACCATAAAACCTTAATGAAAATATGAATTCTTCTAAAAAGAAAATTCAAGATGTCATATATATTCTATAAATCAATAACCGAAGTAAACTCTAGAAAATATGGCATAAACTATCAAACCTCTAACCAAATTTATGGTCACATACACTATCCCATTAAAAAGTCTTTATTATCTCAAAATTGAGTACATATTTAGATTTATCCTCCCTTAATCATGTGTTTTCCAAGAGGTTCAAATTTTCACTGAATAAATTTTATTGGTCATCAATACCATTCAACATATACACTCAAATAATTTAAGAAATAGTGCTATAGTAAAATAATTATACATTTTAGGATTTTTATAATTAGAATATCAATAATAAAATAATCTGACAACATATTTCATGAATCCAAATACATTCACTTTAATCATTCCACTTCAACTATATTAATATCAAAATCTTGACCATGATCACTTAGATTCTTTTGGGGTACATTCCCTTAACACTAGGAGCTTAAGGGAATATAATACCCAATGACTTTATAATATATTTAATATTATAAATATATTCAATAAATTTTTTATATTTCAATTCATGAAACACTGAGTTAGCGTGCGTTCCACACAAAAGTAACCTTACACGATGGCTTGCGTTACATGGAAGATCGAGTTTCACAAAATAAAAATGTATTATTGAAATGTTATTATTTAATAAAATATGATATAACCTAGTTATTATATTAGTAGTAATGAATATTATTAAATAAATTATTAAATTTATGGTTTATATAAATAAAAAATCAATTCATGGGCTACCAATTAATGATAAACAAAAATAAAAACCAATTGGATATAAAAAGAAAGATATTTATTTTTATGCTTCCAAAAGTGTTTTTTATTAATATACACAATAAATTAAAATTATTGAATACTTTTATTTAAATATATATGTTATATATTCAATCAAATATTTTTTATATTCAACCATTATGTTTTATTGGAGTAAGATATGAATAAAATTTATTTTACACATAAAAACCTATATTTTTATAAATGAAATTATATCAACTTTTAATGAAGAAACCATTTTAAATATAAATTTTGAAACCTATATTGATTTAATATTCCAAAATAAATTAGAAATATTAGAAATAAAAAAATAATAATTAGGTTATGATGGATTTTTGATATTTTTCTGAAACATTTCATTTTTAATTAATAGTTAAAAAAACCGAACTTTAGTTCAAAACTTTTTTTAATATAATTTATTTATAATGTTAAATTATAATTTTAATTAGTTTAAATGTATAAATAGATAATAATGTTATCAATTAATATAATTTATTTCATTTGAATCAATTTCACTTTGAAATTGATTATAAAAACATAGCAACCTTTCTAATATACTTACTTTAAAAACTCACATTGTCGTCTGGCCTGTAGCATTAAATTTAAATAAATTTCTACCACATATATGATTATAATTTGGAGAAAAAGATTACATAGTTTTAATATTAATAATTAATAATTTATAATAATACCAATTTTTTAACCAAAAATATTAGTGAAAGTGATTAAAATTAATTACAATGTTGAATGATAAATTAATATTAATAAGAGGCTAAACCTTAACCTTAAGGACCAAAAAGACCCATACAGATTTCCAAGAGGTATTGGATGACCATGTATCGACCCTATACTATCTTTTAAATAAATTTGAGCATTATTGGATCAAATTTCAATATAAAAAACGTGGGAAGAATTCCTTTGTCAAAATATTACAAGAGTGTCACTCCTCCTCCACTATAAAGGTCAGCATTTCTGCCCATTACTCAAATCTCTCAAACCACATAGGATTGGAAAATATGTACCCAAATATATTCCCAAAATACATCCCCTATAAATTGAATCATCCATTTGGGAATAAATCCTTCCAAGGAATCCCTTTGGTATAAACCAAAAGGAGTTACCCGATTTTAAGGTAACGTTTCCAAGGATCTCTTTTCTTTTATTTACTTCTCCACCCCCATAAATATTCTTATTACATGAATTAATAACAAAAATTTATCCTAAATATACTATCATGTTTTTATTATAAGGTTTATACCTACACTTATTCACATTTACATATAAAGGGTAACAAACATACTATTTCTATGTATGACGAACTACAGCATCACAAAACAATGATTGTTCATTTTTTCATTTCCACCTCTCATGGTGGCCATTATGATATAAAAACTGTTTATATATGTTATATATTATATTTATAATGTATTAATAATTCTTTAATTATTTTACAACACATATCTTTATACATTCCTTTTTGTGTAAAAATGATAACATCGTTTGAGGATGTGTGGACTACCGCCCCCTCAAAGCGATGTGATTCGTTCACACTATACAGGAACATATAAAGTATGGTTTTAATTAAATATATGTGAAATAGAAAAATTGATACGATATTAATTGTCACATACATATCTTATTTTAAATGTATTTTTATTTTACATTCCATTAATGCTTTGTTTTGGGGGGTTTTCAAAGTTTTTATGGAGAATATGTGAGTTTTCATGAATTGGGCCAAACCGTGAGCCCAATTCCAGATTTAAAAATAAAATTTGTTTCTTTTATAACTTATTCATTTTTTAATATTTTTCACTCATTCCAACTCCTAAATGTCCTCCCCTGATATATTAACACCACAATTAAAATTTGGAGTCTTTGGAAATCCATAACTAAGGTTTATATGGGTTTTTATTTAAGGGATTGGGCCTGCCCGAAAGCCCAATTCCAGTTTTAAAAATAAAATTTGATTTACTAATAACTTATTCTTTTTTTAAGGCTTTTTCGGTGATTCCAAGCCCCAAACACGCCCCTTGAACCCAGCCTCGCGTCCCATATCCTCCTACCCTCTTTTCATCTCTTTTGCATCGCGGTTTAGGTCGAAATATCTGGAGAACTCAAATTTCGGGCAGATTTGTAAAGGTAATTTGTTTCCTTCATAACTCCTTAGATTCTTACTCTTTTTCCCCCATTCAAATTCCTAAATGATCTACCTATTCTTGTTCGAACCTCCCTTGAAGGTTTGAGTATTTTTGAAATCAGATACTGGTATTTTGGGGGGCGATTTCTACAAGATATTTTAAGTAAGTTGTTCTCCTCCTTTCTTCTTTCAATTTGTTAAGGGTTACATCCAATTTAGTTAGGGTTTCTTCCATTATAATTGTGGTTCCTAATGTCCAGGAAGTAGGGTTTAAAATTTAAGGTTTTATATTGTGTTTTATGGTCTGAAATTCTGGTTTTAGGTCTGGTTTAGATTTCTTGAGGTGCGGCGGTGGTGCGTTTGAGTTTTCGCACAAAGGATTCAAGGGTTTCCTTGGTTTTGGTAGGTGATTCCATTGTGTATGAAATCTTTGTGAATTGGCTACTGTTTTTATGGTATTTTCATGCTTATTAAATTTTATTATTTCTGAAAAATATAGTTTTAGTGGTGTTTGTATTTAAAATGAATCCTAAAGGCCAATTTCATGTGAAATTGAGGGTTTTTCATAGAAATGTATTATTAGTTTAATTGGGGCTACCCTATAAGTAACTAGTTGATTTTATTGAAGTATAATAGGGATAAAAATATTGTTTTTAATGATTGTCCCTTGTGTTTGTTGCTGAAAAATCTGGTTTTAAGGGTGCTTGTGAACCACATGAAATTCTAAGAGTTGTGTTGTGAAAAAAATGGAGACTTTGCAATGATGTCATTTCTTGAACCATATGGGGTTGCCCCAAAAATGATTTTGTGTTTTCACTGAAATTTAGTGGGATCTCCTTTATGTTTTGGAAACTTAAATATGTGCACATAGTATGCAAGTGAGGTGTATAAGGTGTTTTGTGTCCGAAACACTACGAGATTTTGAGGAATTGTTTTATGAAAAATCTAAGTGTTTTGTTGCATGTTTTAAGTGGTATAAAATGTGATAGCTACTGTATTGGCTGTGATTGACCAGTAATGGTGTTTTATAGGAAAATTTATTTATGTTTCATCCTGAAATTGATTGAGCACAAAAGGGGAAGCCCGGGTACCTAGGTGGGGCGGATTTGTACTAGTACGGCTAGTGGACCGGATGGGTTTTGTCCCTGTTTCACTTAGCATTTGGATAACGACAACTCTAACTAAACTATGTGGATGATTATTGGGGACCACTAGGTTATGGGTGTGTTCCCTACTAGTGGCTCGTGCACGAGAAAGGATTTTGCTATGGTTACTCTACACCGAGGTACGAGGTACATAGGGCCCAAGACAACCTAGTGCCTAGGGGTGTTCCCAATGTTGTTGCTCATTGGATTTGTAGTATCTACCCATGTCTTAGGGTGTGTTTGGAAGTAAATTATAGTATATAACATTTCTATTTTAATGTGTTAGTATTCCAAAAATTTTGGATTGAAGACTATTTTCAATTAGAGGTTTCATTTCTTGAAATTTGAACACTACTTTTCCTTGCGTTTGAAAACTGCTTGCTTTTTCACATTGTATTTCTTACTCTTTGGAATCATTGGGTGGTATCCTACTGGGCTTTGGCTCACACCCTACTTACACCCCTTGGGTGTAAGTAGACTTGGTTATGTTTGATTCAGGTAAAGGAAGGGCTAAGGGTGATGGCGGTTCACGGTGTTAGTTCCCATTCTTGGTGCGGAGTTGTGGAGATAGCTTGGGCGCGATGACCCCTAGTCGTGTGGAGTCCTTGGGGCTGTCTTAATTCTATAATTATTTTTATTTGTACCACTTGTATTGTCTTTAAACCAATGTACTCAGTTCTGGTTTTTTTTACTTAAGTCTTGTTTGGCTCAAAAATTTCAGATTTATATTATGGAATGTTTTTAATGTTTTATGCTTTCATACTCGGGTAAATCGTTCCCAAACCTAAATTAATGATACCCGGGCACTTGTGCCAGCCCGTGGGGATAGGGAACGCCCTTCGGGTCATGTCATGGGCTGGGTTTGGTGCCGGTTTTGGCGGTGACCAGATTCGGCTCGTGACAAAATGGTATCAGAGGAGGTTCGCTCCTTGGGTCATGTTATTTGGGGAAGAGTCAGCATAGTCTAGAGCTAGGATTTTTGGGACTTGAAATTTCAGTCATGGGTAGTGTGCCTGGCCAGCACACCTCATGAAGGGATTCAAGTCACCATGGTAAGTATGGATTTATCTGAGTGCTTTGGTTTTCTTGGATTAATGATGACTATGGGAAATGAAAAGAGAGTTGGGAGAATAATCTCAGTGAGCTCGCAGGGCCTGGCAAGCCATGTGGAGCCATGGATATTTCCCTAGAATACTCTCTGTGACGGCAAAGTGATTGGAATATGGCTGCCAACCATATGTCCAAGTCACCCACCGAAACTAGTTTCCTCTTGCATTGTTTTGTGCTTTAGTTTTGAAATCTTAGCACTTTGGTTTTAAGGTGACTTGGTTATAAGAAGCGTAAAGTTTTTATAAAATGATTTTCAAATAAAGAGGGAATGGTTTGGTTTATGAAATGGCGGAACTGAATTTTCAGAATTGTTTTGAAATGTAAAATGGTGTGCTTACACCTCTTTGAAAGCAGGAACTATATTGAATTTGGTTCTGAAAAGTGTTTCCAATAGAGTTTTCTAAACAATTAGGGTGTGTTTTAATGGGATGATATGTTTCGAAATTGACGTGAATAACCTAAAAGTTAGTTCTTTTCTAAATGGTTGTGTCCTTATGAAATGTTTTGTAAGATGTGAATTGGGATTTCGTTCTCATTGTTAGCAGTTTTAAGAAAAAGGTTGGGTTGGTTGACCATTTTGTTTTTGAAAAGTAGAAGGAAGTTTTGTTTTACCCTTTTGTATTTCCATGAGTGACCACATGCGTGGGGTTATATGGGATGATGGATGGTTGATGGCATGACTGGATGAGTGCTGGGATGGATATGAGGTGGGTGCCCGCTGTGGCACAAAAACATGCATGTGTGAGGCCCATGGGGTACCATTGGTGGATACGCTTACTGCTAAACCGTTTGTTTTAAAAAAAAAATTGGTTTTAAAGAAAAACATGATGTCTTGATGAATAGTTTGTTATGGTTTGTATTATGGGTTTTTGAAAATGTTGGTGTTGTGGGATGTTTTGAGTTCTAGAACCCCTTCTGTTTGAACTGTGTTTTGGGTTTGTGTTTGGTCGGTAAGCTGTGTTGTAGGGATGGTTAGTGGTCTCTTTTGAATTTTTTTTTGGGATGCCTTTACGATGGTTCCCTTCATGTGTTTGGATCTGGTTTGTGGCATGTTTTGACCAATGGACCAGCTTGGTTGGGTCCTTGGGTTCTCTCAATGGATAAGGTATGCCCCCATTAAGGGTTAATGCACAACTGAAGTGCAACCCATTTTGTTTCGCCATTGGAAAATCCTCCAGTTGATCAATATAAATAATATTTTATTGAACATTTCTTTTATTGAGTCTACACCCATTCATTTCGCTGATTTGTGGATCCTCTTGTAGTGGGATAGTGCTTGGGGAAGGTTGAAAGAGACCTTAGTTTCTTAAGTTTCCTAATTCACCAAAGGTGGGAGTGTTGTTTCGTTGTTAGTACAGATGAGTGTCTTGATGGTGTCTAAGAGGGCATCTGGGTTCTTTATAGTTTCTTTGAAGAAAGAGTTATTATTAAAAAAAACCAATTTTGAGATTTAGGTCATGATATGATATTGTGTCCACGTTTTGGACTTATCTGTTGTTTAGGGACTTTGAATATGGTCCTGTTCCATGTATTGTTTCTATCAATCGCCAGGGTCATGTTCGGTGACGCATTGTGATGTTGTGTGCTCTTTTGACCATAAAGGTGAAGGTCACACAATCCCCTAAGGTTCTATGTTATGTTGGGATTATGTCTCCCTTGGGAAAAACATAAAATCCGATATCTTAGAGGAAGGTGTTTATATGTGTCTTTCCCTTCTGTTGTTTCTCACCCAAAGAAACAAGGTGCGATGTGTGTGCATCTTATGATCCCTTGTTTCAGTGAAATGAGTTTTTCTGGGCAAAGTGGGTTATGAAGTGTGTTATGTCTTGATAAACCCATCAGGGTATGTAGTGTAGTTGTTTGTGGAACTGAAAGAATAAGTTCCACATAGGGGTTTCAACAGCCTAACTGCGTGGCCGAAGATGCTTCAATATTTTGAGCTCCAGCCATAGGTCCCGGAGAGAAGCTGGCGCGTAGTCAGGGGAAACACCAGTGTCGTTTAAACACTTATACAAAGTCCTATCCTCAGTATGAAAGATAGGAAAAGTTTAAACCTATGGTTTCATCATCTTCCTTCTGTTGTTCTCGTTCGGTGGAAATAGGTAGAGGGCCTTGTACCCATGTCATCGCCTAATGTCTTTCCCTCCCACGTTGGTTTCCATTGAGTCATTGGAGGATGGTTGGAAATTTGGCTAGAAAGTTTGAGAACACATTTTGTGCATGATTAGTAGTGTCAGTGTGCTAGGAAGCCACATTCAAATAATGATCAACATAGTTAGTGCATGGTTTCCCAAACCGTGCGGACTGACCCTGCACTCTTCCCAAATCTTAAAAAAAAATTGAGTCTTTTTGTGTCGGCCCATGCTGGTCAGTTAAGATGGTTGGTTCTTGTGGTGGGAAGACCCACTGTGGGTATCATGTATATTATTTTGTATATTTCTAATTTATGTATACCCCTTGTACTAGGGAGTCTGTTTGGGCCTCCCCTTATTAGTGTCTTGATTCTGTCTGGGGAAAAAAAAAATTTAAGTTGTCTCTTATGGTGGGGAGCCCATTTGTGTCTCTTCATACGAGTAACTCATATTTTTTCCTTTGTTTTGTATGGAAAGTAGGTATTATCATTTGGAGATATCTAACTACCTACATCTTACTTTGGTAAACATTGATATTGGAGAGTGACAAATGGTTTAGTTATAGAAGGGCAAATGTAACCTTGTTCGATGTTGTTGTTTATTTGGGTAAATTGATTGAGTATTGTTCAGATTGTGTCTGAGGAGTTTTCATTTGGGATAAAGCTTGAATGTGCTTTATTCATTCAGGAAGGTGGTGTAAGTCATGTTTGTGAGAGTATTCCTTCCTTCATTGATCACTGGAGGTGTTATGGCCTTTGGGGGAGAAACCTGGCAAGAGAGTACCTCTTGGTTTCTCAGTTGAGTTTCGTTGTTGCTTTGGCCTTACTGTGACTTTCCGGGGCGGAAAGTTTTCATGGTGGGGAGAATTGTCACATACATATCTTATTTTAAATGTATTTTTATTTTACATTCCATTAATGCTTTGTTTTGGGGGGTTTTCAAAGTTTTTATGGAGAATATGTGAGTTTTCATGAATTGGGCCAAACCGTGAGCCCAATTCCAGATTTAAAAATAAAATTTGTTTCTTTTATAACTTATTCATTTTTTAATATTTTTCACTCATTCCAACTCCTAAATGTCCTCCCCTGATATATTAACACCACAATTAAAATTTGGAGTCTTTGGAAATCCATAACTAAGGTTTATATGGGTTTTTATTTAAGGGATTGGGCCTGCCCGAAAGCCCAATTCCAGTTTTAAAAATAAAATTTGATTTACTAATAACTTATTCTTTTTTAAGGCTTTTTCGGTGATTCCAAGCCCCAAACACGCCCCTTGAACCCAGCCTCGCGTCCCATATCCTCCTACCCTCTTTTCATCTCTTTTGCATCGCGGTTTAGGTCGAAATATCTGGAGAACTCAAATTTCGGGCAGATTTGTAAAGGTAATTTGTTTCCTTCATAACTCCTTAGATTCTTACTCTTTTTCCCCCATTCAAATTCCTAAATGATCTACCTATTCTTGTTCGAACCTCCCTTGAAGGTTTGAGTATTTTTGAAATCAGCTACTGGTATTTTGGGGGGCGATTTCTACAAGATATTTTAAGTAAGTTGTTCTCCTCCTTTCTTCTTTCAATTTGTTAAGGGTTACATCCAATTTAGTTAGGGTTTCTTCCATTATAATTGTGGTTCCTAATGTCCAGGAAGTAGGGTTTAAAATTTAAGGTTTTATATTGTGTTTTATGGTCTGAAATTCTGGTTTTAGGTCTGGTTTAGATTTCTTGAGGTGCGGCGGTGGTGCGTTTGAGTTTTCGCACAAAGGATTCAAGGGTTTCCTTGGTTTTGGTAGGTGATTCCATTGTGTATGAAATCTTTGTGAATTGGCTACTGTTTTTATGGTATTTTCATGCTTATTAAATTTTATTATTTCTGAAAAATATAGTTTTAGTGGTGTTTGTATTTAAAATGAATCCTAAAGGCCAATTTCATGTGAAATTGAGGGTTTTTCATAGAAATGTATTATTAGTTTAATTGGGGCTACCCTATAAGTAACTAGTTGATTTTATTGAAGTATAATAGGGATAAAAATATTGTTTTTAATGATTGTCCCTTGTGTTTGTTGCTGAAAAATCTGGTTTTAAGGGTGCTTGTGAACCACATGAAATTCTAAGAGTTGTGTTGTGAAAAAAATGGAGACTTTGCAATGATGTCATTTCTTGAACCATATGGGGTTGCCCCAAAAATGATTTTGTGTTTTCACTGAAATTTAGTGGGATCTCCTTTATGTTTTGGAAACTTAAATATGTGCACATAGTATGCAAGTGAGGTGTATAAGGTGTTTTGTGTCCGAAACACTACGAGATTTTGAGGAATTGTTTTATGAAAAATCTAAGTGTTTTGTTGCATGTTTTAAGTGGTATAAAATGTGATAGCTACTGTATTGGCTGTGATTGACCAGTAATGGTGTTTTATAGGAAAATTTATTTATGTTTCATCCTGAAATTGATTGAGCACAAAAGGGGAAGCCCGGGTACCTAGGTGGGGCGGATTTGTACTAGTACGGCTAGTGGACCGGATGGGTTTTGTCCCTGTTTCACTTAGCATTTGGATAACGACAACTCTAACTAAACTATGTGGATGATTATTGGGGACCACTAGGTTATGGGTGTGTTCCCTACTAGTGGCTCGTGCACGAGAAAGGATTTTGCTATGGTTACTCTACACCGAGGTACGAGGTACATAGGGCCCAAGACAACCTAGTGCCTAGGGGTGTTCCCAATGTTGTTGCTCATTGGATTTGTAGTATCTACCCATGTCTTAGGGTGTGTTTGGAAGTAAATTATAGTATATAACATTTCTATTTTAATGTGTTAGTATTCCAAAAATTTTGGATTGAAGACTATTTTCAATTAGAGGTTTCATTTCTTGAAATTTGAACACTACTTTTCCTTGCGTTTGAAAACTGCTTGCTTTTTCACATTGTATTTCTTACTCTTTGGAATCATTGGGTGGTATCCTACTGGGCTTTGGCTCACACCCTACTTACACCCCTTGGGTGTAAGTAGACTTGGTTATGTTTGATTCAGGTAAAGGAAGGGCTAAGGGTGATGGCGGTTCACGGTGTTAGTTCCCATTCTTGGTGCGGAGTTGTGGAGATAGCTTGGGCGCGATGACCCCTAGTCGTGTGGAGTCCTTGGGGCTGTCTTAATTCTATAATTATTTTTATTTGTACCACTTGTATTGTCTTTAAACCAATGTACTCAGTTCTGGTTTTTTTTACTTAAGTCTTGTTTGGCTCAAAAATTTCAGATTTATATTATGGAATGTTTTTAATGTTTTATGCTTTCATACTCGGGTAAATCGTTCCCAAACCTAAATTAATGATACCCGGGCACTTGTGCCAGCCCGTGGGGATAGGGAACGCCCTTCGGGTCATGTCATGGGCTGGGTTTGGTGCCGGTTTTGGCGGTGACCAGATTCGGTTCGTGACATTAATGAAATAATTAATTTTTTATAAATATATATCATTCTCTTTTTACTCTTTTACACACTAAAAAGTTATTGTGTGGGTCGTGGACGTGTGGACTACCGCCTCCTTGACATGATATGATTTATTTTACAACACAAGAATTATATATATAAGTATATATGATTAAATGATATGGTATTAATTATATAATTATCGTTATATAAAGATATTATTCTACTTACCTTATTTCTATAATGATCATTGAAAAATGAGAACGTTACTCATGCGTACGTACAACCTACCGTCTCCATGATTGTAATGTTGATTAATTTTTCATAACCATATTTAATTAATTTTTTTGAAATTATAATTGATGTATAAATATGATAATTATGAAATTATTATTATTCTAGAGATGTTATATAATGACCCATTTGATCATAGTTGACCTACTAAAGTTATTTTTGACACATAAACTGAATTTGGTCAAAACCCCCGACGTAAACATAATTGTTTAAGTAGTTGTATAAAACATGGTAATAAAGGTAATAAAAGTAATTATAAAGATGAAAAATGTTCTCAAAAAAGTAAATAATCAAAATAATTTTGTTATATAGGAAGTTAAATGACGTTCACATGAAAGGAAAAACAAGGTAAGTTATTATCATCTCACTTTTTTTACATCCGTGAGACAAATGTCATGTTCACCACATACATATTTTGTGTGCTTTATATAATTCCCCTTTTCTTATATTATATAATTAATAATTTTATAATCAAGGTATTTTAAACTTTCATTTAATTTTATTCCTTCATGGGGATTATTATTTAAAATTTTTCATAGTGGTATGGGACAACTTGGAATATTTAAAGATTATTTTTCCTCAATAATAACTTTAATGATATTTCAATGGTATTTCCATTCAAGGAAGTTATATGATCATTGTTTAAAAAAAATCATTAATTATTGTATCATCTAGTTAGTCATGAATTTTTTATGTATTATTACCATTTTGTTACTCTTTGGTAGTCAAGGTGTTTTAGTATTTTTTAAGAAAACCCGACTTCATTTCTCTCTTTAGTCGGAGAAACTGTTTTCTATTAAGAAAATGTTTTATTAATTTTTTTAAGATGATTTGGTAAAGACATTTTTACCCTTTTATATCTTTCACTAATGTTTTCAATGGAATCTTATTGTTTATTTTGGAAAAAGGTATTTTTCTAACCATTTTTTGTGTAAAAGGAATTTTTTTTACATTGTACGACAAGTATGGGTTTACTCACTATCATTCCTTCGAAAAATACTTTTAATTTTTAAAAGGTTAATTTTTAAATATTTAAAAAAAAATTATTTTCAAAGAAAAGTTTTTTTAAATCGTTTTTCAAAACAAAAGGATATTTTCCTCAAGAATGTTTTTAAAAGATATTTTTATAATATTTCCATTCATAAAAAACAAAAACCCTTTATTTTACTCCACTTAGAGTATGTTTTAGTGACAAAATCCTTTATATTTATCTTTAAGGGTTATGATTGATTTTTCCAAGGATAATATTCACATTCACTTCCTTAATTCCTTTTAGTCCCATTTAAATATTCAATTTATTATGGTCATTCG
The DNA here is from genome assembly GCA_963277665.1 of Viscum album. NCBI lineage: Eukaryota > Viridiplantae > Streptophyta > Magnoliopsida > Santalales > Viscaceae > Viscum > Viscum album. Next base: position 456,247,726 of record OY728160.1, on the reverse strand, counting down.
ACATTAAAATTCCCCTAAATATCCATATCATTTTAATAGATATTATTATTTCCTAAACCATATACTATTTTTCATATTGTGTTCACTTTGAAATTTATTTTATTATTTGGGTAAATATTGGTAAATATGTATCTCTTATTCTATACATATATTTGAAATGGAATATCATTAAATCTATTATTAGATATGTGAGGAATGTTTTGGATTAGTATGACACTGGTGGGCCCTGATTATAGATGGACCCTTGATGAATCAATAGTCTCATGGGACAAGTAATTTGGATATCCTCCTTAGATGGGATTTTACCTGATATATTCTAAACCGTATTGTGAAATTTCTTGATAGTAATGGTACCATATACCTAGGAAACATGGCATCCAATAATCAAGAATTTTACTCATTTAGTTTCAATTATAATTCATCCATGAGATTTTTCATGAACATATATATGGATACATTTCATTTTAGTTTAGTGATTAAATGGAATGTGTTTCAGTTTCATACCTTTCCATACTAATTTTCCTTATCTAGTTATTTAAATGACACGTGTTTCTAATTATTACCTCAACATATGGTTTATAGACTTCCTTCTCAGTTTTATGATTACATTGTATGTGTGTTCAGTTATTTACCATGCCATAATTATTACTATCATTGATTTATTATTTCTTCCACTATATTTTTTCCTTACTGAGCATTTGAGATCACCCTTATTATGTTTCTTTACCTAGGAATCCAAGAAGTGAAATATGAAATATATTTATGTATTTACTTGATAGATTTTTATTATTCTAAAAGTTATTTAAAAAAATTATGTTGTAATTAGTGTATTAATTTTTAGGATAAGGCTCATTTATATATCTGGTTTACCAAGACTACTAAACTCTTTGGTCATTTGGGATTTGATTCCTTATAATCATGCCAATGTAATTTATAGTAGACACTGACTCTGAGATTTCTGGGGTCAGGTATCTACATGAACCATCAAACATTAGAATATTATTTCTTTCTCTATAAATCATGATCATGGTGTACTTTCTATCCACACTCATAAAAACTCTAATTCACTTCGAACAAGTACTAGGGTGTTTCTTTCCAAAATTATCACATATGGGAAAATATTTCTTTCCCTTATTCTATTTATCTAACTTTTTTTATCTTCTATACTTTTATTCTATTAATTTCCTTAAAAACACTAGGACTTATAAAATTATTTCTTCATATTGATAGCATAAGATACTATGTCCTTGTATAATTGGAATTTTTGGGAGACTAATTCCATTTTAAGGATTGTATTCAGATAATCAAAGAAACGATCAATCATACTCTTTTTATTACGTATATAGTTCGTAGAATGTCATTATAAACATTTAAAGTTTGATTTGTTCTTATCAAAATTCTCATTTACCATTTTTCTTAGATTTATTAATTTTATCTCTATATCCACTTGTTAATCATGATGAAAATAATTTTCCAAGAAGTGAACTTTAAAATTCTTCCATTCCATATTTTTTATTTCTTATTAATCCTCAGTTATTTGAATAAATTAACACCATTGATCCATATATCCTAAAAAATTATAAGCCTCCATGAAAAATTTATCCCTTTCTTTTCTTCCCAAAGTGATAAATTTCTTCTATAAAAAACATATCCATTTCTCAATAACAAATTGATTTTTAGTCCCATTGAATGATGAAGGTTTATGATGAATGAAGTTGAATAAAATTGTTACATCATGTAGTGTATTAGTAGGATAATCCATAAAATAAAGGTTATTTGTAACACCCCAATATTTCATAGTAGGTTATTTTCTTTAATGTAATTCAATAGCTTATGCTACATGCAACACCGAGTTCGAGCTAACCACGAGTTACCCAACTAGCTGTTCAAAAATCAGTTATGAATAATATTAACTGAATTTTAAATTTTATATACTCCATATAATTTTAGAATCTATATAATGTGTTTATTATTCATAATATAAGAACAAATTAATTTTTTCAGATAAAAGAAGTATTTTTCTAAAAAATGCAATTTTACCACCATTTAATGGAAAACCCTTTTTAAAACCAATATTTGAAAATTTTATATATTCAATTTAATGAAATTAAATTCTTATTTATAATCAAGACATAAAAATTTATTTTGGATAAATATTTGGAAGTTTTCTGATAACTTTCATATATTGATGAATACTGAAAAATACTAAATTTTAATTGAAAACAACTTTTTTAATAGAAATAAATCATAGTGTTAAATTATTCATTTTAATGTTTTGGAAGTATAATTAGATCATATTTTTATCATTTAATACAATTTAGGTCATTATAAGTAATTTCACATTTAAATTTGACATAAACACATGTCAATCTTTTAATAGTTTATACTTCTTAAAAACCCGCCTTTTGGTTTTGAGAATGTGAATTAATTTTAAAATAATTAATGAAACTTAAATGTTTTTAATTTGGTATAATAGAATTATGTTTTGAATTATGATTATCAAAATTATCTTAGGATGAGTTTTTGGTATTTTTCTGAAAACATTCAATTTTTGATGAATAGGGAAAAACACTACGTTATTGTTTAAAACCGACTTTTTATTTATATAATTATTTATTTTATTTAAATTTATTTTAAGTCAAAATAGAAAAATAATTCCTATATATGTTCAATGTAATTCATTTTCTTCATTTTAAAATAAGTTTAGATATATAAAATTTTAATGAACTTTTTACCATCTTTTACCCACCTTCTAGGAGCATTTGAAAATTTGCATAAAACATAATTTTACCGCTTCTGTGAGTTGAATTTAAAAAATCTAAGAGACAATATTAACCTAATTAAGTAAAATTTGGTTCAATAAGATGAAAATAATTTTTTACAAATAGTAACTTTTGACTTTTATTTACCACGGTTAAAATTAAATAGGGTAATTAAGGGTAAAAATGATATTATAATTACCCTAAGACATGTACTAATTCTATTGGATAAGATTAATTCGAAAAAAAACAACCTTAGTAATAAAATATGATCCTCTTTGGTCCACTTGGATAATATTAGGACATTTATTATTATTTTATTTAAAGAAGAGTTAAAAGTGTTAAATTCAAAGTTTAATAACTAAACCATTTTTAATATAGGGTCACACATATGATAAATTCGACTATAAATATTAATTATAAAGATAAAAATATTTCCTAAATAATGGTATTTTATTTATAATTTTTAGACATTAAATAATTTAATTTATTTATGACATAATGATGATGGAGTAATAATCTTATTAATGAAATATTAAAATAATTAATATTATAAATATCCAAATAAATGTAAATTGAGAGTTATGATGAATAAAAATAATTTTAAAGGTTAATATGAAATGTTATGTTTGATTAAATAAATTTTATTTGAAGTGATAAAGTATTTATGGATTTCAAAAAAATAAAATACTCAATTGTGTCGAAATTGACATAATTGAGTTTTTAAAACAAATACTATATTATTAATTGATATAATATTACTAAAAATCTAAGGATCATCCAAATGACTTATATAAGGTTATAAATATTAATAATTAACCACTTGGGGTTCGATTGGCTTGTTCTAGTATGTTTATTAACTATATAATATAAAAATACAAAGAGACATGGTAAATGTCAAACTATTTAACTAAGAGTTAAATCTAAAAGATAAGGTTAATATGGTGACCTAAATCTGTATAAAACCTATTTGTTGAGAGGTTTTATAATAATACTAATATTAGCCTAGAAATAATCATTTTTTATCCATTATAAACTGAAAATGATTTTATTATAAAATAATATTTCAAGCTTTTCCTAAAGTGCCCCTCACCCCTCTTATAAAAGAGCACTTACCCTTCTCTCAAAATAACACCTCCAATGCCATTTTTATCGTCCAAAACCAACCCAAATATCCTCAAAACTTCTCTCACATCAACCTAGAGTCCTTTTATCATAAATCCAACATAATGAGCCCTTTTGATCAACTCAAAAGGAAACTCCCAAAGAAGAGGTAATAATTTCACCACCCTCTTGCAAGTTATTTTCTTCTTCCACATTCTCTTTATTTTTTTCCATAACAAAATAACAAATCCAGTACCATCTAAATACTGTGATGTTATTCTTAATATGGTAAAACAATATTCGTTATTCTATCCATCCTATAAATGACAAAGTCTCCATACATGCGTACGTTCGACTTATGGTCTCCACGTCGTGGTGTAGTTCGTCATTCAAACACTTCATTATTTGTATGGGTATAATAATGAGTATAACTTATGTAAATAATAAATATAACATGTTAATTATTATATATATAATATATATAATCCAACTATATTCGATTTTACCATCAATATAATGATATTATTGCTCATGCGTATGTATGGCTTACCGTCTCCAAGAACGTGATGAGATTAATTCCCCATCGTAATCATTCAGAAATAATATTCCTTTTATGATTAAAAATTATGTTTAAGAACTTAATATAATTCTGTTTATGAATCAAATACAACCTATACATAACAAATATGACTTACGTAACAAAACATATAATGGAAAATGAATCATTTAACAACCAAAACAATGATACTACTGAAATATCATTAACAAAAATAATATTAGAAGATCATATATGATATCATATTTATGTATTTGGTTATTTAATAATTTAATAACAATTATTTTACCATTATATAGGAGGTTAACCCACCCTATACTAAGTAAAAGTACAAGGTAAGGGGTTTCTTTATCTCACTTTTAATTCTGTGAGATTTCTACGGTCTGCCATTTATTTATTGCATGTGGTGTATTGTGTAATTCCATTTGATATATATTGTCATGATTATCTTTATATTAATGGTATTATATGATTAATTTGGTGATTATTAAATTTTGGTCTTATGACTTGAATTATTACAATGTGGTAAGGGGTTTTCATCTAACTTTTATTCCCGTGAGATTCATGCTATATTTACCACTAATACCTTTTGTGTGGTGTATTTACTTCCCATTATTATATTGTTTTAGTAATATATTTTAATTTATGGGTATTTACATAATCATTGGATGATCATTCTTTCACGAGGTGTATGTTTTGTAAGTTACCAAATCTGTAAGGGAATTTCAAATTTCAATTTCCACTCATTCGGTTTTATGCAAACTTCATTGATTACTTTACTCCTTGATTATGCGTGAAATTACTATTTATTTACTTATTTAGAAATTTACACTCTTCTTTGTGTGGATATTCTTTCGATACACATAATCACTCCATTGATAAATTCTCAAGTCATCGATATCAACTTGATAAGAGTAATTTTAACTCAATTTCTATTCATTGAGTTAAACATCTAAGTCATTGGTGTTGTTTTTACAAGAATATGTGTGAATTTACTCTAATTGATTTACACATAATATCCAATCATATTTAGTGTATTTATATTTTTCACACATAATTGTGTCATTGATTTATCCTCAACCTAAGGATACAATCTTTATAAAGGAATTCATCTCAACTTACATTCCATTGAGACTTCTTTGTTGTTATGCATCAATTCACTTTTATTTGGTGCATATAATGTACTTTGACATAGTATATCATGAATCCATTTATTCTCATGATATTATAAAGTTTTTAATACCTCAATTATTTATATTCAAGTATCTCTCATTTGGTTAGAAACTCTAACTAAAATATCATTTTAAATGTTTTAAAAATTTATTCTTCTAAATCTTTCTCATTAATGTCCACATTTTAAAAATTGTTTTAAGGTTTTATTTATATGGAAATTAATGTTTTAAAATTGAAATTACTTTTATATGTTTCAAAGTGGTATGGGACACTTTGATTGAAAAATCTATTTTAAACAGCTTCTTGATAAATTGTGAGAATTTTAAATGTTTTCATGAAAAAGTGATATTTCTCTCAATGATTTTTGGTGATCATTTTCTACTATGTCAAAATCCTTTATGGGATATTATTCTTTATTGAGGTTGATTTATTATGATACAAATATTTTATACTGTATTGAATGTTTTGTGATATGTTTGACTATGGATGTGTTATTTTTATACCATTCATGGTTTATGGATAAAGTATTGACATTTTGTATGCTAGTTTTAATACGAATATTTATGTTATGTTTAAACCTTTTAATATAAGGAATGAATTGGACTTAGTAAGTGATGGGTGGAGCCCTCTATATCTCTTAGATGCATCAGTATGTCTTAGGAGACAAACTAGCATCTTGGCACAAGGCCTTGACAAAATCTTATTTGTAGTCTTGGCACATGGCCTTGACTTTGTGGTTATGAAGTATAGAATTATGCATTCCATCATTATGAAATTGGCTATTGAGATTACATGTGATTATTCAACTAGTATAATATCCATGTAAATAAGTAAATGACATTATTTGATTTATATTTTCCATATTATGCTTAATTTTAGGTTTAAAAGGCTTGTGTTCTAGTCTTATACATCACCTTAAATATTTATTCTTATTTATGACAGTTTCATCTATATTTTTATCCTTACTGATCATCTGAGCTCAACCCTTTATTATGTTTTATTTTTCCCAGGATGCAAAGAAGTATATTGCAATTAACCTGCAGGAATACTCTAAGGGATATAAGAGTGTTCAATGGAGACATAATGTTGTTTTTTTATTTCATTTTGTAATGTAAAACTTATGTACGTATCTAGTAATTACAAGGCTACTAAACTGATCGGTCTTTTGGGACATGGTTCCTTATATAAAGCCAATGTTATGTAATAATGCACTGATTATGGGTAACTGGGGTCGGGGCGTTACAGTTGGTATTAGAGGAAGTTTAGTACAAACCTTGGAAGCTATATTTAGAAAAAACTCTGATTTGGAAACACTACCCTAAGATAGACATTGAGGATTAGTAAAGAAGAACAACCAAAATTTTTGGTAATGTAATTATTTTGTGGGGTTTCCAAGAAATACATCCATGTCTGGATACGATCAGGTATAGGCAGCTCTGGTAAAAAAGTACCTATGAGTGAAAACTCCGACAAGGACTTTCGGACTTGACCCAGGGTATCCTGGTACATGACAACAAGCCTTTCTGTTCTCTTGGTTATGACACTCCTGGGGAATATTCTTAGGATAATTAACATTTTATTTAAAAACTGATTTGAATAATTTTAATATAATATGAGAATAAATAACCTTGGTTAATACTAAGGTGTTTTAGATTGAAAATAAGGTGTTATAATATTGTCAAAATAATTTTATGACTCACACTATCCTTTCTTGTGTTAGTCAATGGATGGATTCCAAGGAAGTCATAGTAACATTGAACATTATGTACAAGGTGGGAACAATGGTAGAAATGAGCAACAAAATGGAATTTTGATAGGTGTAAAAGATATCTTCTTCATGCCGAATCAGTTTTCCAAAAATATGATCAACAATATATATATTAACCAACTCTAGAACTCAACAAAGAAGAGAGAGGCAGTGAATGATATGAGCTCCAACAGTGGAGACCATAGAGAAATGAAATCTCAATTTCCATCATGCAGGAAATGTGGAAAGAGACACCTAGGGAAGTGTCTCAATGGAACAAAGAAATGATTTATGTATGGGAAAGAAGGATATAAATTAAAGAATTGCCGAGAAAAAATGAAGTGTAATATGGAAGAAAATAAAAATGATCCCAATAATACATTAACAGTCATTTACCGTAAATTTAGGGGACCTAGGCATTACCCGAGTGAATGAACTATTCTATCGGATAACCTCTTAGTCAAGGAATAACCTTTGTGTAAATAAATGGATGGTGAAATGTTTAAAAGTATTAGTGATCTTTTTTGATGATATTACTTTCTAAGACATTTCTGTTGTATGTGTAACCCTATAGTTTGTTATGTGAAAATGCTATTTTATGAAGAATTATCTTTTCTATTGTTGATATAGTTATAAATAACCATTTGAGTTTATATGATCCTTGAATTTGAGGAAATTACAAGTTATTACATTTTGGGATGAAAATGCGAGGTCTGAGATAACATTTGTGGTGACATTATGTTATGGTTATTTTGAGGAATTTATCTAATTTTGGGAATGGTATAAAATATAGTTTTTGAAATAGGACAAGATGCCGACCGTGTGACATCCCTTCGTGTCAGACAAAGCTACGGGAATCGAACCCACAACTAGAGTGCAATTGGGATTTATAGCCTATCACTGGACAACATGAAGTCCCTAATTAGTGTAACTAATTCTTTTTAGTAAAATGATTTTATTTATCAATAATAAGTTGATTTGGGATCTTATGTCTTATAAAATGGATATACTTAGTATAGGAAAATGATTTGGTGATTAAGTGATAAATGTTATTTTGGAAGATGTTCGCTCTTTTGGGAACACTATTTTCCTAAGGAAAATAGAATACTATGGTATTTCATTTGAGGAGTAATGGTGGATTTTTATCTATGTTTTTATTGTGGATTTATATAAATTTGGGTTATTTATGGAAATGATTAACCTATCATAGAGAATATGGGATTAGGTTAATAACTTTTAAGTATGTGACTTTAAGAGTAGTCGATGTTATTTAGAGATACAATTTAACGTGGAAGACTATGTAATAAATTTTTTCTATGTTTTGGGTTACAATATTAGTTTGGATTATATTGAAGTATTTTAAGGACAATTGTTTATTGAATTGTATTTATTGAACTTTGGGTATTATTGGTTTAATTTTAGAAATTAAGATTAGTATTTCTTTCTCTAAAGGATTATCCTTTTTGGAGATCATCTGATCTTGTACTAACCATTTTGGTTTTGGTTAATCTCTAAAGACAAGGTAAATATATAGTTTATCCTTTTTGGATTATGTGATTCTCTAGAAGTTCATTCTAGCACTTCATGTGTGACCAAGTCATCTTTTATACTCATCGTTTGAAAAAAAGATGAGTTAGTGGTAGAAATTTCTTAAAAGATGAAACTCTACTTAAAAAGTAAGTATATATCTTTATGTTCTTAGTCAATCTCATAAATAAATTTTTCATCTTTATGAAATGGAACTTTAAAAAAATTTTGTCCGTTTACTTTTCCTATAGGGAAACTAATTACCATTTATCCCATCACAAGTTTTTTGTTTTCTTGTTGTTAACTTTCTTCTGATCATGTTTTCTATCACCCTCTATCAGAACTTGACACGTAGTTCATCTTCCATATCCATGTTTTCATACATGGAATCATAGTATGGGTTATCTTGGGTGACCTTTGTACTTCTATTTCTTTCTTTTAAAGTGATAATTCTATTGACTTTTTTTCGGATGTGGGACTTTCAATGATGTTCCCAAGACCAATTTTAAAATTGCGCAGACATAAATTCCAAAAGGGGGGAAGAATGTAACACCCCAAGATTTTATAATAAGTTATTTTCTTTAATGTAATTCAATAGCTTGCACTACACGCAACACCGAGTTCGAGTGCACCACGACTTACCAAACTAGCCGTTAAAAAAGCGGTTATGAATAATATTAACTAAAATTTTAATTTTATATAATAGATATAATTTTAGAATCTATATTATGTGTTTCTTAGACATAATATAATAACAAATTCATTTTTTCTGATAGAAGAAGTATTTTTCAAAAAATGAAATTTTACCACCTTTTAATGGAAAACCTTTTATAAAACAAATATTTGACAATTTTATATATTAAATTTAATGAAATTAAAATTTTATTTAGAATAGGGACATAAAAATTAATTTTGGTTAAATTTTTGGCACTTTTTTGATAACTTTCATATTTTGATGAATACTGAAAAATACTAAATTTAAATTGAAGACAACTTTTTTAATAGAAATAATTTATAGTGTTGAATTATGAATTTATATGGTTTGGAAGTATAATTAGATTATATTTTTATTATTTAATACAATTTAGGTAATTATAAGTAATTTCACATTTAAATTTGACAAAAACACATGCCAATCTTTTGATAGTTTTTATTTTTTTAAAACCCGCTATTTGGTTTTGAAAACTGGAATTAATTTTAAATTAATTAATGGAACTTCTATATTTTTAATTTGGTAAAATAGAATTCAATTTTTAATTCTGAATATCAAAATTATCTTAAGGTTAATTTTTGGTATTTTTTTAAAACATTCATTTTTTGATGAACAGTGAAAAACACTACGTTATTATTTAAAACTGAATTTTTATTTAAATAATTATTTATTTATTTTAAATTTATTTTAAGTCAAAATAGATACATAATACCAATATATTTTCAATGTAATTCATTGGAGTCATTTTATAATAAGTTTACATATATAAAATTTTATTGAACTTTTTACCATCTTTTATCCACCTTCTAGGAGCATTTGAAAATTTGATTAAGACATAATTTTACTGCTTCCGTGAGTTTAATTTAAAAACTACAAGTTACATTTTTTACACTAGTAAGTAAAATGTGGTTCATTAAGATGAAAATAATTTTTAGGAATAGTAACTTTTTGATTTTATTTACCACGTTTAAAAGTAAATAGGGTAATTAAGGGTAAAAATGATATTATAATTACCCTAAAACATGTCATAATTCTATTAGATAAGTGTACTTCGACCAAAAAAAACTTAGGAATAAAATATGATCCACTTTGGTCCACTTGGATAAGATTAGGACATTTTTTATTATTTTATTTAAAGAAGAGTTAAAAGTTTTAAATTTAAAGTTTAATAACAAAACAATTTTTTATATAGGGTTACACATAAGATAAATTTGACTATAAATATTAATTATAAAGATAAAAATATTTCGTACATAATGGTATTTTATATATAATTTTTTGACATTAAATAATATAATTTATTTATGATAGAATGATGACGCATTAATTACATCATTAATGAAATATTAAAATAATTGATATTATAAATATCCAAATAAATGTAAATTGGGACTTATGATGAATTAAAATAATTTTATAGGTTAATATGACATGTTATGGTTGATTAAATAAATTTTATTTGAAGTTATAATGTTTTTATGGCTTAAAAAAAATCAAATACTAAATAGTGTCAAAATTGACATAATTGAGTTTTTAAAACAAATACTATATTATTAATTGATATAATTTTCCTAAAAATATAAGGTTCAGAAAAAGGACATAGATAAGGTTATATATATTAATAATTAACCACTTGGGGTACGCTTTTCTTGTTATAGTAAGTTTATTAACCATGTAATATAAAAATACAAAGAGACATGGTAAATGTCAAACTATTTAACTAAGAGTTAAATCTAAAGGATAAGTTTAATATGGTGACATAAACCTATATAAAACCTATTGGTTGAGATGTTTTAGACCCATACCCACCTTATCCTCTTAATAATAATTTTAGATCCATTAGAAACCGAGATTATTTTATTATAAAATAATATTTTAAGCATTTCTGAAAGTGCCCCTCACCCATCTTATAAAAGGGAACTTCCCCTTCTCTCAAAATCACACCACCAATGAAATTTTTCTTGGCCAATCCTAAAAAAATATCTTCCCAACTTCCCTCAAATAAATCTATAGTCCTTAATTTTATCATAATTCCAACCTAAGGATCCTTTTTGATCAAATCAAAAGGAAACACCGAAAGAAGAGGTAATAATTTCACCACCCTCTTTCAAGTTCTTTTCTTCTTCCACTTCCTATTTATTTTTCTTCCCGAAAAAAATAAAAAATCTAGTAACTTATAAATTTTGTCATGTTATTATAAATATGATACAACCATATTCGTTATTCTATCCATCCTATAAATGAAAAAGTCACCATACGTGTGTACGTACGACCTACCGTCTCCACATCATGGTGTAGTTTGTTAATAAAACACTTCTTTATTTGGATGGGTATAATAATGAGTATAACTAATGTAAATAATAAAAATAACATGTTAATTATTCTATATATATGATATAACATCCAATTACATATGATTTCATTATCAATTTAATGATATTGTCGCTCCTGCGTACGTACGACTTACCGTCTCCACAAACGCGATGAGATTCATTTTCCATCGTAATCATTCAAGAATAATTTTTATTTTATGATTAAAAATAATTATTAATAACTTAATATCGTTCTGGATATGAATAAAATACAGCCTATACATAATAAACATGACTTACGTAAAAAAACATATAAAGGAAAATGAATCACTTAACAACCAAAACAATGATACTACTGAAATATAATTAACAAATAAATATTATAAGATCATATATGATATAATATTTATGTACTTGGGTCTTTTATAATTTAATAACAATTATTTCTACATTATAAAAGAGGTTAACCTATCCTATACTAAGGAAAAGTACAAGGTAAGGGGTTTCTTATCTCACTTTTAATTCCTTGAGATTTCTATTGTTCGCCACTAATTTATTACATGTGGTGTATTGTATACTAACATTTGATATATATTATCATTATTCTATTTATATTCATGGTATTCTATGAATCATTTGGTGTTTATTAAATTTTGTTATTATGACTCGAATTATTACAACGTGGTAAGGGGTTTTAATCTCACTTTTATTCCTGTGAGATTCATGCTATATTTTCCACTATTACCTTTTGTGTGGTGTATGTACTTCCCATGATTTTATTGTTTGCATAATATAATTTAATTTATGGGTATTTATATCATCATTCGATGATCCTTCTTTCAAGGGGTGTATGTTTCGTAAGTTACCAAATCGGTAAGGGAATTCCAAATTTCAATTTTCACTCATTCAATTTTATGCAAACTTCATTGATTACTTTACTCCAAGATTATGTGTGAAATAACTATTTATTTACTTATGTAGTAATTTACACTAACCTTTGTGTGGATATTTTTTTATACACATAATCACTCCATTTATAAATTCTCAAGTCATTGATATAAACTTGATAAGAGTAATTTTAACTCAATTTCTATTCATTGAGTTAAATATCAAGGTCATTAGTGTTGTTTTTACAAGAACAAGTGTGAATGTCCTCTGATTGATTTACACTGAATATACAATCATATTTAGAATATTTATATTTTTCACACATAATTATGTCATTTATTTATTCTTATCCAAAGGACATGGTCTTTATAAAGTAATTCATCTCAACTTACATTCCATTGAGACTTCTTTGTTGTTATGCGCCAATTAATTTTTATTTGGTGTATATAATGTACTTTGACATAGTATATCATGAATCCATTTATTCTCATGATATTATTAAGTTTTTATTACCCCACTTATTTTTATTCAATCATCACTCATTTGGTTAGGAAATCTAACTAAAATATCATTTTAAATGTTTTAAAAATTTATTCTTCTAAATCTTTCTCATTAATGTCTATGTTTTAAAAATGATTTTATAGTTTTATTTGTATAGACATTAATGTTTTAAAATTGAAATTACTTTTAAAAGTTTAAAATTGGTCTGGGATACTTTGATTCAAAAATCTATTTTAAATAGATTCTTGATAAATAGTGATACTATTAAGTGTTTTCATGAAAAAGGGATATTTCTCTCAAAGATTTTTACTAATAATTTTATACGATGTCAACATCCTTTACAGGATATTATTCTTGATTGAGGGTGATTTATTATGATACAATTCTTTCATACCGTATTGAAGGTTTTGTGATATGTTTGACTGTAGATGTGATATTTTTATACCATTCATGGTTTATGTATAAAGTATTTACATTTAATATGCTAGTTTTAATACGAATGTTTATGTTATGTTTGAACCTTCTCATATGAGGAATGCATTGGACTCAGTAAGTAATGGGTGGGGCCCTCTATAGCTCCTCTATGAATCAGTAGGTCTCATAAGACAAACTAGTGTCTTGGCATAAGGCCTTGACCAAATCTTATTTGTAGTCTTGGCACAAGGCCTTGACTATGTGGTTATGAAGTCTGGAATTTTGCATTCCATCATTATGAAATTGGATATTGATATTACATGTGATTATTAGACTAGTAGAATATCCATGTGATTAATTAAATGGTATTATTTGATTTATCTTTTCCATATTATGCTGAAGTTTAAGTTTAAAAGGATTGTGTTCTAGTCTTATACATTGCCTTAAATGTGTTTTCTTATTGATGACAGTTTCCACTATATTGTTATCCTTACTGAGCATCTAAGCTCACCCCTTTCTTATGTTTTATTTTTCCCAGGTTTCAAGAAGTATATTGAGATTAACCTGCAATAATAGGCTAAGCGATATAATGGTGTTCAAAGGGGACACAATATAGTTTTTTTATTTCATGATGTAATGTAAAACTTATGTATTTATCTAGTACTTTAAAGGCTACTAAACTGATCGGTCTTTCGGGACATGATTCCTTGTATCATGCCAATGTTATGTAATAATACACTGATTCTGGGAAACTAGGGTCAGGGCGTTACATTATTGATCATATCTTAAGTTATATTCCCCAATATGGTTATAAAATTTTCTATTCTAGTTGCATCTCCAACTCCTACTCCAACTTTATCATCTTTCCAAGGAGGGAAATCCCTATATGGGGTATGAGAATTTATATGGTTCACATTAATTCTACTAGGAACCATTTATAAACAATTTAATACACTATATTAGATAATAAAAATATGAAAAATAATATTTAATCCCAATACTAGTGAAATATTTAACATAAATTAAAAAATTTATGTATCAATTTTCTAATAATAATAAACATGGTTTCACTGGGAAAGTGTTAAAATAAGAAAAATATCTTCAAGCCCTTCACAATTTTTGTAAATAAAATGCTAATCATCCTAAGAATACCCCATTAGAGTGTCAAACCAGATGCACAGTAAGACTTGTTGTTGTGTACCAGGTAACACTCAAGTCAATCTTGACACACCTTTTTTAGTGTTATTACCAATATGTACATCTGTTCTAGAACCACATCCACTTGTAGTTTCTAGACATTGATGTATTGATAGAAAAGAGCACATAATATCAATCTTACAAAAAAAATTATTATGTTCCTATATACTTATACTCAATGTCTATCATTGGGTCTTGTTCCCTAATCTATATTTTCATAAATCTAGTTCCTATGGTTTCTAGTAATCATTCTCTCATACCAACTATAACAACCCGGAATCCAATAACCAGAAGCTGCTGTCTACATTATTTCATTAGCATAAGAAACAAATAATTTCATCCAAAAGAACTTAATAGTTTAGTTGAATTATAAAACAAGATACATACTTTAAATTTACATTATAATTTAAAACATAAAATTCACAAAGTGTTTTCTTTGAGAACCCCATTATTCCTCATAGTGTATCTCTGCATTTCAATTAAAAAACCCTTCATCGTATCATAGGGAAAAGAAAACATAAGAAAGGGGTGAGATGAAATGATCTGTAAGGGTAAGAGTATAGTGGAAATTATCATGAATTAGTAATCATAATCAATATTTCAAGGTAAATTAATAAAACACATGTCATTTATTAAATAAATGAAGCATAATATGTTAGAAATAAATAATGAAAAAAATAAATTCATATAAATAATATCATGAAATTGAAACTTATCCATGGATATTATTCATAATATAATAATCACAAGGACATCAATAAATGATCCCATAATTAAGGAATTCATAATACCAGATATCTGAAATTGTAAATACCTTTCACAAGATAGTTTAAATATATAGGCATAAACCCATCTAATTTGGTCAACTGACTTTTCTCATGAGACCCGTCGATGCATAGAGGGGCTATCTATAACTGGGACCCACCTATCACTTACAAGGTCTAACGTATTATTCATATGAAATGGGTAAAAAATAATCATTATAAACATTATTTTTGAATAAATAACATATGAAATGTTAATAATTACCTCAATCAAATAAATATAATCATAAACCATCCAGACTAATATGGTGAATTGTAATAAAATTGTACATATTCAGTCAGAATTATCATAAATCATCCAAATAAATAATAAGAATGATATCAATATAACATATCCCAAGTAGATCATAATTACAATAAATGTTTTATGTCATTGATGAATAGAAGTACTATAAAAATGTTATTAAATTTTTTTTTGAGGAAAATAACCCATTCACTTTGATTTTTTTTTTAAATTTCAATTTTTTTAAATAATATTATTTGAAAATAGAAATAGAAAAATTTTAAATTAATTTTTAAAACAATGAGTGATCATGATGATGGAAAATTCTATTCATTCCGTACACAATAAAACAAATATTCCTTTCACATTTTTTATAAAATCCAAATGGGCATTATTTTGAAAATGAAATGATGATTCCTTTATTATTTTAAATAAATAAAAACTGGAATTTTTTTTAAATAAATAATTTTGAAAAGGTTAAAAAAATTTGGGAAAATATTCTAACAAAAAATGGAATTTGATGAAAATGGATTTTCAATCGAAGCGAAATTATGTTAGATTTTACTAAAACAATTCTCAATCATTCTAAGTAAAAAAGAGTATAAAACAGTTCTATTACCTGAAAAAGTTCATTAATAACCATAGTATAGGAAAATATATTGAGTTCAAGATACAAATAGTAAACAATTAACCTAAACAAAAAAATATCAAATTATGACGTGATTGTGAAATAAACTCTTAGCACTTTGGTGACTTATGAATCGTAATCCCAATAAAACAAAAAATCATCAAATGAAACTATAAATAACATTAATATATAAAGATTTATGATATAACATATCAAATGGTAAGTATATATACCACAAAAAAGAATAAGTGGTGAATTTGGCATATGTATCATGAAAGTAAAAGTGAGATAAAAACCCCTTAAATTAGGTTTGGCAGCCTTCATGTCTCTGAACCTTCTATAAATTAAATATTGGTTTATTATAAATATATTATAGAAATATAAAAATATATATCCTTCCATATATTATTTTCTTATAGTCATTATCACCCATTTATTAATAAATCTTTGTTAAAATCAGTATTTTAGGTGATAATTGATTCCTTTTTCATTATGTTCTAGTTCAAAAACATTGTTACATTTAATTTTATCATGGTTAAATAATATATATAACTTTAAACACGATATAAATATCATATATAATCAATATATATTCATTTATAGTAATATATAAAAGTTAGAGTTGGAAAATGGATTACACCATTCATGGAGATGGTATGTTGTACGTATAAATATTAATCCATAATTATAGAGAAGTTATTATATTATATATATCATTTATATTTATCAAATACATCCTTATTACAATCTATTTAAAAATAAAATTAAAAAACTCCACATCTCTCTGTGGAGGTGGTAGTCCACACGTACACACGAGGGACATTATTATTTTCCAAAGGATTGGAAGGTAATAAGTTAGATGTCATATTATATTTCTAGAAGTATTTTTAGAACATAAATATATCATATATTCATTAACTTTAACCTTAATACCTTTTATGTAAAACTTAAGAGAAAAACGAATCACATCACATTGTGAGGCTGTAGTCCACCATATACTCAAGAAACATTATCATATCACCCAAGGAATGGTAAGTAAGAAGATATATTTGATTTCAAAATTATATAAGTATAATAATATCATAAATATCATATAAATATCTTAAATCAATAAATATATTCATACTTTAAAGGTGGTGATGAAAAATGAATTACATTGGTTCACGAGGTGGTATTCCACGGTACATAGGATTGATGATTTTGTTTCCCATTTCATAGAAGAGGAGATGGATATTAAATATTAAATTAACATAATAACATATAATTATATATCATATAATATTTTTATTATATTATCACAGTTCAATAAGGTTTGAAGGAGGTGGAAGAATAATTAATAAAAATACTAATGTTTAAAAATTTAATCTCTTCTTCAGAGATCCTTTTTAGGTTTATACCAAAATACTTATTAGGATGGATTAGTAATAAAAATATGGACTATAAGATATTTTTAGGTAATTATGTAAGTTATTTGGGTAGTTATTGTTTAAAATAATTGGTTTTGTAAGTATGAATAGGGGAGGAGAGGGGTGGCAATTTATAAGTACAAGAGAGGACACACATAGAATTTTTGAAAAGTTAAAGTGATAACCATGTTTCTCTCATGAAACAAATCCTATAAAATGATACATTCTTAAAAATTAGATATTATAGTTTGTAAATATTAATATAAAATTGGTTTTGGACAATTTTTAGGTCATTAAAACCTTTATCTTCTTTCTTTAACCCCCTGGGGAAACCCATTTTGACCTTAACCGTGGTAATTAATTTTTAATATTTTCACAATTAATTATAGTAAAAAATAATTTTAACATTATTAGATAATATAAATTATTATTATTAAAAATAAATAATCAATTTTTCTAAATTAAATTCATATAAGTGATAGAATTAAATTTAAAATTAAACCAAAGATGCAATGAAAGAGTAGTTTTCAAAAGTGAAAATTATCATAAGTGTAAAATATTTTAATATAAATATTTATTAATAAATTGATTATAGTGACCTATATTAGTAAATTTTTATTATAATTAAACTAATTTTACTTCAAAACTAATTTTAAGTGTAATATAACATTGTAAATTATTTAAAAAAAAACACAATTTTCAATAATAATCAGTATTATTCACCATTCATCAAAATATTAATATTTTTTGGAAAACCCCAAAAATTCACACAAATAAAATATTTACTTTTATATTTAAAAAATAAATTTAATTTTTCAGATAAATTTTCTAAAATTAGTAAAATTTAATTTTAAATTACTTGTTCAAAGTGTGAATAAACCTCCTTTTAAAAAAATACAGTTTTTCAGAAAATAATAATTTATCTTTAAAATGGTCATTATTTTATTTATAATCGAAAAATAACCATTAAATTTGTTTTATACATGTATAAACCACAAAATTTTTATAATTGAGTTATTATTATTCATAGCTTCCAACTTAACCACTGGGTTATAATCGTCATGTTTAAATAATAATATTTTAAAAGAGTATTTCATTTTCTTGAAAAACGATGTTATATTCATTTAAATATATATAATATATTTAATTTATTTAAAAAATAAATATATATTAATGTCTTGGGGTGTTATATTATATTATAATAATGGGTTTTCATGTTGTACACACTATCGAACATGATGTTCTTATTTTAAAATCTCATTGTGTTATAGCATTACCTCTGATCCTCTCTACTAGAGACTCCAAGAATAAGGGTCAAAAGAAAAGGCTCCATTAGTAACAATAGGCATTGAGTAGGGGATACACCTAGGTAAAAAGGGATCTGACTTTGTTCTACTGCAATTATAGAAGTAAAGTCACATGTCGCTCCCTAAACCACACTTGAGTATCCTGGCTAAAAGCCCCATTTTGCCTGATTCTTATCCTTTAACTTGACCACCTATATTCCAAAATGGATAGATCCAACACCTTTATAATAAATTCTCTGAAAACAAAACTCAAAGAAACTTATTAACCATACCTCAACATTCTTTGCGAATCACTGACTCACCTGCATAATTTTGTATCACTTCACAAGAACACATCTTGGTGGGGGCGGTGTCCCTCTTTATTGTGAGTCAGATTCAAAATCAAACATTACCATAAAATGGATCTACTGATACCCCTTGTTACCCTAGATAATACTTGAGAAAGAATTGTTTATAAAATGGTTAATCAGTCTTGTATCTTTGTAACGACCCAATCTTTTATCAATTAAAATTCTTATTGATCAAATTAAATGTCTTATTATGTAAAATGGTTATACAACAGATGAACTTATTTGGTTTTTTGATTTTGGATTTTAATATACTATTAATAATTGTGACTATTTCTAATATAGCTATCGAATAGTGATCATCTGATTAGTATAAATACAGGTCTTTAACAAATCTCATTTACACATAAAAAGGATGTGATGGCCTCATCTAATAGAATTTCCCCATACGAAGCCCATTTTCTGGAGCTCGGAAAGGATGTGGCATCATCGGGCATCACTCTTAACCAATCCCACGCTGAGCTTCAACACATTAAGCTCGAACGAAACCACCTACGGGAGAAGTGTAAGTTGATAGAGATTACCACCCAAGTGATGCTATCTATGCCACCCCAAGAGTCTGTCACCATTGCACACCTCACCCTTCGGTTTAATACGAGTGTTATAAGGGGTTATGTAACAAGACCTTAGCACTGTGATTATGTTCATTATTTTTGTATATAATAAATAATATAAATTCATTTTATTATGGTTACTTTGTAAATAGGTTATAAAGAACCAATAGTATTTTTAGTTAATATTCAATTAAGAAATCTATTTTGATGAATTAATGGATTTTTAATTAAATAATATTTTAATAAAATATAATTACTAAATTACTTTTTTTAAATATAAATTATTTTATAATTATTATGAATATAATTGTGATTTTTATTAAGGTTTGAAAGTCATTTTTGTCAAAACACATGAATTTTCGATAAATGTCACTTTTTAATATAAAAGTAAAAATTAACATATTTTTAAAATTATTTAGATAAAATTAATATTATTTTTGGAATCAAGATGTCGAAATTATCCAATGGTAAATTTTTCATAATTTTCCGAGACAATCAAATTTTTGGGTAAAAATTAAATACCGTTTAATTATATAATGTGTTTTATGACATCATAATGACTCAATAGTGATGTAATAAAATAAAATAAATTGTATTTTCGGCCAATTTATGTTTTAAATTTAATATAATGTGATTTTAGGTTTTTTTGGTTTATTTTAAAAATCTTTAGTGGACCCTCCAAGACTTATAAAACATTTTAACTTTTTAAATTGATTTCCTTGAGAGTGCGACTCACCTCCACATAATCAAGCATATTTTTTTTAAGAATTTAGAACATTGGACTTATAAAATAATTTTTTCCACTCCCCTTTTTCAAAAACCATGGGTTGGTTTGTGGTTTTGATTAATTTAATGTGTGGTTCCCAAAACCTAAATAATAAAGAATTTCCTCTCTTTTCATATATTAACCCACCCAAACTCTGACTTCCTCTTTACTCAAATCCTTTGGACCTCAAAACACCTCTTCCCTACTCTCTCTATAATCCTCCAAGCCACCCCAATCTCCCAATAAGCTTCTCTCAAGCCTCTCCCAAGCCTTTGGGATCACGCTTCCAGGTAAAGGATTCCTTCCTTTCTTATTTATGTCCATGTTTCCTTATATTGTTATTCCCTTTTATTTTTTATTACAAATGTTCGGCTATAATTTCACATCTACCTTATTCTATTATCTATATGTTTTAATTATGATATACCGATTTCTCTATCATTAATTCCTCACATATACACCCATTACCATGCTAAAATTCTATAAGGGATTTCTTCCTCTCATTTTTTGTCCAAGTTTATTAAAATTGTTATACCCTATTATTTTCAATTACAAATATTGGGTTATGATTTAACACCTCCCTTATAATTCCCTCATTATTTGTAAATTATTAGAGGCCCCCTTATATCTCATTAATACCTCCCATGTACACACATTACCATGTCGAAATTCCGTAAGGGATTTCTCTCTCCTCATTTACATTCAAGAAATTCTTTTGTACTATGAATATAAATTCCATTACATATGTTGGGACATGTTTATATAAGAACCCTTTACTATACATTTCATGTACATATTATGATATACCCCTTTATCTCTAATCATCCATTTTTATGAATTCTTATGTCACACTGTTATGCTACCGAAATTGCACTGCGATTTTCCAAGACAAAGTTATTGTGTAGTGAATACCATGACCATTTCTCTATCAAGGGTATTCACCTTTATGAACATTTAATTATTGATTATAGAGTTTCATGTATGAATTCCACATTCCTTTATTTTATAATAAATGATGATTTTTAATGAATCTATGTTATATGATCCATGTGGCATACTTATGCATGAAATGAAATGATTAAGAAGGGTGCACCCTGATTGCACTCCAATGCATTGGGTGAAGAATAGTATTATGATACATCAATTTGAATGAGGTATTAATCATTATAATTCAATTTCAATGAGGGTTTACTCATGACCCATGTTCAATGAGCCTTGGCTCATGCTAAAATCATGTTAAATGTTTTTTCCACATTTTCATGTTATGATAATCATGCTACATCATGCCTTTATGTTCATGTTTATCTTATGATCCATTGATATGATGATTTTCTAACATGTAATATATTCTCAATGTTATGAATTTTTTACTCCCTTAATAGGATTTATAGTTCACCCTTTTATTATGTATTCCATCAGGTTATCTTATACAATGCTAATTATGAAGGAATGGTGTGGTCAGGTAAAATAAGTTTTCAATAAGATGTTGCATTTTATGTTATAAGCTGTTATGTAATGTTCCTAATCCACAAAGACACTTGATCTCTCGATCTTCTATGTTGTATCAAGTTAAGGTTTTATGTAATAAATTATTTTTAAGTGTAGAATAAAGAATAGGGTTGTTATAGTTGGTCTCAGAGTATAAGTTTAGTTATTTTTGGGATTAGGATTAGAAAACCCTAGTGAAAGCCTTAGGGATAAGTTTAAGTATAAGAAAAACATCCCAAAATTTTGGTGAGTATTGATTAAGTGGTTTATCAAGAAAATTCATCCCTGTCAAGATATTAGTAGGTAGAGGCGTCTCTGGCATAGATGTTTGTAGGTATAAAACCCGAAAACACAGCTTTAAGCTAGACTCGAACGAGAACTGGTGCACGACAATGGGTCTTGCTGCACTCTTGGATTCAACACTCCTAGGGGATATGATTTGGTAATTTATAATCTTAGTATGAACCATTATGAATGGAATAAAAAAATGACCCTATGAATATATGTTGGTAAGTAGATCATGGGTAACATAGACTGAAGCTAATAAATTCATAAGTTAAGGAAATAAAAGTAATTTATAAGTAATCTGATTTTTCTTTGGATTACCCTTTATGTGGTACCCCTAAATTTCCTTTTATTCCATCTAATGGCTAGTAATAGAAGGAATCATGCTAACAACCAATGTAAAGATCAATGTGATGATAGTTCTAACGAGATTCCCAATCCGATGAGAGTGGGAATCACGAAATTTTTCATAATACCCTCTCAGTTAACTCAATATTTGAATAGAAACATGGGTCAAGGGGAATGTTCAACACCCCCTAAGAAAGAAAAAGTCAGAATCGAGAGCTTCATGTGACAAATTCCTCATACTTTTAATGGATCATCTGATCACTCAATCACCGAACAAATGGATCAAATTCATTGAGAAGATCTTCTCCATCCTTTAATGTTTTTAACAAGAGAAGGTACTTCTGGATGCTTATCATATGAAGGGTGAATCATTTCAATGGTGGAAATTGATCAAAAATATAAAGCCTGAGGAGGATATTGAGGCATTGGAACGGAAGGATTTTTGGAAAATGTTTTTTCGAAAAATATTTTCCTCGAACCCTCCGACTTAATATGGAAAGGGTATTCCATTCCCTCAGGAAAAAAGAAGATGAATCCATCGAAGCGTATGAGGTAAACGTCACAAGGATTGCACGATATGACTCTGTCTTTTTTGTTACCACCAAATTCAAGGTTGACCACTTCTTTGGAAGGATAAAACCTAGCCTTAATAAATCCCTAGCAATCCGTGACTTCGAGATCTATGAGAAAATTGTCTGATGTGCCCTCAAGGTCAAAATGGAGATTGAAGAATGTCAGGAGTATCATGGGGATAAGAAACATAAGTTAGAATTTAATTCTGGTAGTTAGATGGATAAATACAATGGTGCTAAGAAAATACAACACCCCACTTGCCAAATATGTGGAAAGAAGCACCCTTGAAATTTCTTGAAGGGGATGAGAAAATACTTTAGGTGTGGAAGAGAAGGGCACATATGTATTAACTGCTGACAAGAGAACCCCACGGTTGTGATAGAAGAGTGGAAAACTCCATTTGACCCTCAATGTGTTGTTCATTACTTCATCTACAAATAACCATGGCACTTTGCAAACCAGTGAGCTAATCCAATGGTTTTTGGAGGCAACCAACAACCTCCATGGTAATAAGGGTAGGTTTTTTCCATCACTACCGCTGAATTGAACCCGAACAACAATGTGGTGATAGGTATGCTAGTTATTCATTCAAGAATAGAGAATGTACTTTTTGATTCTGGTTCTACTCATTCTTTTATATCCTGAAAGTTTATTAGAACAATCCCAACACCACCACAAATCATGGAAGTAAATGTGTCGTTGACAATGGAAAATGGGGAAATCATTGGAACCCATGAATATAACTCCTCCCATGTCACAATTTGTGGATTGAACTTCACAGAGAACCTCTTCATACTTCCTCTTATAGAGTTTGATGCAATTCTTGGCATGGTTTGACTTTCACAATATAGAGCCAACATAAATTTCCATGAGAGGGAAATCACACTCCATATGGAGAATCGACCCTCGATTCTGTACAAGTGAAAGAAAAAGGATGAACCTTATTTAGCACCATCAACTCAAGAGTGGATATTAATTCCCTATGAGAATATGTATCTTACTCATATGATTGAGTTCAAGGAAGCAACAGTCCTTGAATACATGCCTATTGTGAGGGAATTCACTGAAGTGTTTCCTTAGGAATTGCCTGGTATTCCTCCTAGAAGAGGTATTGAATTATCAATTGAACTTATACTTGGGGAATTTCCAATATCCGATACTTTTTATATAATGGATGTTTTGGAGATTGATGAGTTAAAGAAACAACTATAATAGAATCTAGAAAAATGGTTTATACACCCAACTGATTCACTATGGGGTGCACCGGTTCTCTTTGTCAAGAAGAATGATTTGTCAATGTGCCTTTTCATTGATTATCATTATCTCAACAAAATCAAGATAAAGAACAAGAATCCTCTACCACAAATTGATGACTTGTTTGATCAGATACGTGAAGCAAAATACATCTTTAAGGTGGATTTATGGTGTGGATAATACCAAGTAATGGCGAAGAAGAAGGATATCCCTAAGAATACTTTTCATAAAAGGTAAGAGCACTATGAATTCATAGTAATGCCTTTAAAACTCACTAATTATCCAGAAATATTCATGGACTTGATGAATAGATTCTTTAGATATTACCTCAAAAAATTTGTGGTAGTCTTTATTGAAGATATTGTAATATACTCCAAAACCAAGGAAGAGCATGTGGAGAATCTAAGCACTTTACTAGAGACCTTACGAAAGGAGAAGCCCTATATAAAGTACAAAAGTGTGAGTTCTGGTTGAAGGAGAAATAATTCATGGGTCGTATCATCACAAGAAATGGGATATCTGTAGATCCCATCAAGATAATGCAATATAGGGATAGACGAGGCCAACATTAGTAATGGATATTCGTAGATACTTGGGGTTAGCTGGATTTTATCGGCGATTTGTGAGAAATTTCTCATGATTTTCAAACCCTATTACCAAGCTAACTTGGAAGGGAGTAAAATTTTCTTGAAGTGATGAATGTGAAGAAAGCTTCAAGGAGTTGAAAAGGAGGATTATCACTACGCCCATGTTTGTTGTACCTCTCTCTCTTGGATTTTAATGATCACAATCACTCTCATCGTGTTATAACTTGTATTCAAGTGTTTTTGATGATAGGAAAAAGGTTTCCAAAGAGTTGGCCCAAGAAGACTGGAAAAGGACTCTCTGAGTCCACCGGCCAACCGGTGGATTACCACCGGCCAGCCGGTGGTCTCTGGCAGAAGCAATGCTCTCTGCTAGGTTCCACCGGTCAGCCGGTGCCTGACCACCGGCCAGCCGGTGGAACCAGACAGAGAGCTTGCTCTCTGTCTCGACCACCGGCCGGCCGGTGGAACCAGACAGAGAGCTTGATCTCTGTCTAGACCACCGGCCAGCCGGTGGACCAGCACCGGCCTGCCGGTGGAGCCCAGACAGAAAGCTCTTCCTTCTGTCTGGAGCACCGGCCAGCCAGTGGCCAAGCACCGGTCAGCCGATAAGCAAAGTCAAACTAGCCATTGGGCTTTGACCAGACTTTTCCACTTGACCCCCAACGGCTCCGAAAGCCCTCCAACGTCCTTATTGAAGTATTTGGGGATATTTCTTCTATAAATAGACGAGGATGGATGCCGGGAACACCACCCGATACATTGGAATGATATTTTGATCCCTTGAAGCTCTAACAACAAATCTCTAAGGCTACTTGTGATCCACCTCCATCCTTGAAGCTTGGGCTGCCTCTACATCAACTAGTCTCACACTCTTGGAGCTCAAGGCTTCCTCAAGTTTGTTATAATTTATTTATTTATTTCAATTGTTTAGTTCTTCATTGGGTTTGTATTAAAACAAACCATCATTTTCTTCCTCACTTTCATTTTGGGTTTCTTGCTACA
This sequence comes from Viscum album, assembly GCA_963277665.1. Classification (NCBI taxonomy): domain Eukaryota; kingdom Viridiplantae; phylum Streptophyta; class Magnoliopsida; order Santalales; family Viscaceae; genus Viscum; species Viscum album. The sequence continues at coordinate 456,221,244 of OY728160.1, read as the reverse complement.
ACCATAATAAAAAAGCAAGATGTACGAAGGTGATCTAGCCTACCTTAAAACGGCTAGTGGGTTTCTTTCTACAACCATTAAAAAGAAAGCTGAAGTAAATCTCTCAATGGTTGAGTTGGGAGCGGAGACGTAGGCTTTGGTTTAAGCCGAACTCCGTTATCAAATTGTGTCTTGCCCCTTTTTATTTCCGCTGCATTTATTAATTGTTTTAAATTGTTAATTAATTTGTAAAAGGCAATTCACCCCCCCTCTTGCCATTACTCTCCGACCAACAATTGGTATTAGAGGGACGTTTGTGTAATACCTTAACCGGTTACAAACCTAAAATCCATAGTGATGGCTTCTTCCTCACAAGCACCCGAAGGGTATTCCATGACTCGGGCTCCATTCTTTGATGGAACCGACTATACTTATTGGAAAACTCGCATGATTACATTTCTTAGAAGTATTGGCTATCCTATATATAGAATTGTTATGCAAGGCTACACTCTCTCTAGCAAAGATGAGTCTAAATGGACCCCCGAAGACATTGCTAATTTTGAGCTTGATGGAAAAGCCATGAATGCTCTTCATTGTGGGTTAGACCGTAATGAATTTAATCGTATTTCTACTTGCACCACTTCTCATGAAATTTGGAAGCTTTTGGAAGTGACCCATGAGGGCAATAACAAAGTCAAAGACACTAGATTAGATATGTATCGTCAAGACTTTGAAAGTTTCACCATGCACCCACACGAATCTATTACGGAAATGTTTACTCGCTTTACTGATGTGTGTAATGAGAGAAAGTCTCTTGGAGATGATGTTTCTGCAGAGACGATGGTCAAGAAGATTCTTTGGGTCCTACCAAGCTCATGGGCTCCAAAGGTGACGGCAATCCAAGAAGCGAAAGATGTCAAGCAAATGCCGGTTGAAGAACTCATTGGATCACTTATGACCAATGAGATTACCATGAAGAGGCAAGCCGATAAAGAAGGTAACATCTTCAAGGAGAAAAAGAACATAGCATTCAAAGCAAAGCAAGAAAGCTCCTCCGATGATAGCGAATCCGAGATTGCACAACTTGCAAGAAAAATGAGCAAGTTCATGAAGAAAAAGAAGAATTTTCAAAGGGCACGAAAGGAAGAGCCAAAAGCAGAAAAAGAAGTTACATGTTTTGAATGTGGAAAGAAAGGCCACATCAAACCGGAGTGCTCTCTTTTCAAGAAAAGGTTAAAGGAAAAGAAAAACAAGATGGCTTTCAAAGCGTCAACATGGAGTGCAAGCGATGACTCCATGTCTTCAAGCGACTCAAGCGATGAAGGTGGAAAATGCCTAATGGCACTTGATGAGGTATCTTCTTCCGCCTCCTCTTCCTCATCTTCTTCTTTTAATAATGACATGTCTTATGAAGATCTCCAAAACGCGAGAGATCAATTAGAGGAAGGTTTTCACGAACTTACTTCTAAATTTTTGGCCTTAGAAAAGAAACACAAAATTCTAATTTCTGAAAAAGATCAACTTCTCAAAAAGAATGAGGAACTTGCCCTTAAGGTCCAAGATATTCCAAATGTTGATTCTTTGAATTCAACTATTAAATATTTAAGGGAATCTCTTTCCAAGTTCACCCAAGGTGAACAAAATTTGACCAAATTGCTAGGTTCTCAACGTTCGGCTAGAACCACACATGGACTTGGCTTTAACAAGCAAGCCACTTCTTCTAGAGCACCCACTACTTTTGTAAGGGGGAGCTCTCAAAATAAATTTTGTAATTATTGTATAAAAACCAGACATATGATTTATTAATGGGATTGTAAAAATGCTAGATATGGCCGCCCCAAAATCATTACCTACTCGGATGAATATCTTAGGATGTATCCCTCTAGACAAGTATGGGTTCAAAAGTCTCTTTTAGCTAATCTTTCCAGACCCAAACTTATATGGGTACCAAAATCTATTCTCTCTTGATTTTGTAGGATAAACACCAAATAAGTAGGACTTCGAAAGGCTCATGGTATCTCGACAGCGGATTCTCGAGGCACATGTGTGGCGATCCCTCCGAGTTCAACTCCCTTGAAGAATTCGATGGAGTATACGTCACCTTCGGTGACAATTCAAAAAGCAAGATCGTCGGAATAGGTACCATTGGTTTTGGTAGCACCTCCTTAATTAAAGATGTTTTATTTGTTAAAGGTTTAAAACATAATCTAATTAGCATTAGTCAACTTTGTGATAGTGGTTTTTCGGTGAATTTTCAAAATGATTTATGCAATTTTTTTGATTTTCAAAACAAATTGATATTTTCTGCTTCCCGTTTTAAAAATGTTTACATTATTGATTTAAAGTCTTTAGCTAGCCAAAATGTTAAATGTTTAAGTGCTCTTGACAATGAGTCTTGGCTTTGGCATATAAGGTTGGGGCATTGTAGCTCTCATTCACTTCTGAAGCTTAATAAGAACAAGCTCATCCGTGACCTTCTTAAACTTAAGTTTAAGAAATATTTGATTTGTGAGCCATGCCAACTTGGCAAGCAACACAAATCTTCTTTCAAATCTAGGAAGGAAGTGTCCACTTCAAAATATCTTGAGCTCCTTCATCTTGATCTTTTTGGTCCTACCCCTGTTGCAAGTCTAGGTGGAAAATCCTATACCTCTGTCCTTGTAGATGACTTTTCTCATTTCACTTGGGTTTTCTTTTTAGCTCATAAAAATGATGCTTGTAGAACCTTTTTGAAATTCTCTAGGAAAGTAGAAAACGAAAAAGGATATAAAATTATATCGCTCCGTAGTGACCATGGTGGTGAATTTGAGAACAAATAATTCGATGAATTGTGTTCCTCTCAAGGATACAATCACACCTTCTCTGCCCCTAGGACTCCACAACAAAATGGAGTGGTTGAAAGGAGAAACCGAACTATCCAAGAAATTGCTCGAACCCTCCTTAGTGAATTCAATATTCCTAAATATTTCTGGGCCGAGGCGGTAAAAACTTCTTGTTATACTATCAATAGAGTCCTTGTAAGACCCCTTCTTAAGAAAACCCCCTATGAACTTTGGAAAGGCAAATTGCCCAAAGTTGGTTATTTTAAAGTGTTTGGTTGTAAATGCTTTATCCTTAACACAAAAGATAACCTAGGGAAATTTGATGCCAAATCCGATGAAGGTATTTTTCTTGGGTACTCCAACTCAAGCAAAGCCTATCGTGTCTTCAATAAACATTCAAAAACCATCGAAGAATCATCTCATGTCAAATTTGATGAAACTCTTCCAAAACCTCACCCGGTCATTGAAGATGTTGAAGATAAGCTTGATAAGCTTCATTTGAATGATTCTTCTTCTCCTCTCAAGGAGGATGACCATCAAGAACCCTCTTCACCTTCTTCGCCTTCCACCTTGCCTAAGGTTTGGAAACCTTCTAGAGACCATCCTTTAGAAAATGTTATAGGTGATCTTCAAGCCGATACTCGAACTAGAAGATCAATCCTCAACGAGGTTGAACATCAAGCCTTTCTTTCTCAACTAGAGACTCAAACCATTAATGATGCCATTAATGATGAGAATTGGGTTCTTGCAATGCAAGAGGAACTAAATCAATTCTCTAGAAATGATGTTTGGACTCTTGTTGAAAGACCCAATGATCATCCAATTATTGGCTCTAAATGGGTTTTTAGGAACAAACTTGATGATCAAGGAAATATAACCCGGAAGAAGGCTCGCCTAGTAGCTAAGGGATATAATCAAGAAGAAGGAATTGATTATGGTGAAACCTTTGCGCCCGTTGCTAGATTGAAATCCATTAGGATCTTGTTGGCATTCGCCGCTCACTTAAATTTCAAACTTTTTCAAATGGATGTTAAAAGTGATTTTTTAAATGGTTTTATTTCAGAAAAAATCTTTGTTGAACAACCCCCCGGTTTTGAAGATCCAAAATTTCCAAATCATGTTTTTAAGTTAACCAAGGCTCTATATGGCTTAAGACAAGCCCCTCGGGCTTGGTATGAGCGGTTAACAAAATTTCTTTTAGAAAATGATTTTAAAATGGGTCAAGCTGATTGTACCCTATTTTTAAAACACACTTCCAAAGATCTTTTAATTGTCCAAATTTACGTTGATGACGTTATCTTTGGTTCAACCAAATAATAACTTTGTACTGATTTTTTAGATTTAATGAGAAAAGAATTTGAAATGAGCTTTATGGGGGAATTAAAATTTTTTCTTGGTTTTCAAATCTTTCAAAATTCAAATGGTATTTTTCTAAACCAAGGAAAATACACAAACGAACTTTTAAGTCGTTTTGGTATGGATCAAGTAAAGGAAATTAGTACCCCCATGAGTACTTCTTGTAAACTTACGTTAGATGAAGACGGGAAACCGGTGGATAACAAGCTTTATAGGAGTATGATCGGGAGTCTACTTTACCTAACTGCGACCCGTCCCGACATCATGTTCAGTGTCTGCCTTTGTGCTCGTTTTCAAGCCAATCCCAAAGAATCTCATTTTAAATCGGTCAAATAAATTTTTAAGTATTTAAAAGGATCCCAAAACATTGGTTTGTTTTATCCCTCTAATACTTCTTTTGAACTTTCTTCATATTCGGATGCTGATTTTGGCGGATGTCAATTAGATCGTAAGAGTACTAGTGGAACCTGTCTTCTGCTAGGCAAGTCCCTTGTTTCATGGAGTAGCAAAAAGAAAAACTGTGTTGCTCTTTCTACTACCGAGGCCAAGTACGTAGCAGCTGGTAATTGTTGTGCACAAATTATTTGGATGCAGCACACTCTCTTGGATTATGGCCTTTCCTACGATCATGTCCCTATACGGTGTGACAACACTAGTGCCATTAGTATTTCTAAGAATCCAATACAACATTCTAGGACAAAGCATATAGATTTAAGGCATCATTTCCTTCGTGACCATTTTCAAAAAGGGGATATCACTTTGGACTTCATTTCTACTGATTTCCAATTAGCTGATATGTTTACCAAACCGCTCCCGGTTGAACGTTTTGATTTTATTAAGGGGGAGTTAGGAATGATTCGTCAATGAGCACTATTAAATATTTGACTCTTTTTGGCTTTCTTATATTTCTTTTTAAGTTATTTAAACTCTTTTTTATTTTTATTTTATTTTAATTTTTTTTATGAATTTCAATACCACCGGTCAACCGGTGGTACATCACCGGTTAACCGGTGGTGTCGGGTTTTCCTTTTTTGGGCCGGCCGGAGGAAGGGTTAAAATTAAAACCCTTCCCATTTCTCTCTCTCTCTCTCGTGCGCCTCCTCCAGACCCACGCCTCCTCCTTGCCCTAGCCTCCCTTCTTCTTTCTTCTCCTCTCAAACTCCATTTTCTCTCAATCTCTCTCAATTTTTCCCTTTGCCATCATGGGTCCTCGCTCTTCACGCAAGGGAAAGGTCATCGCTCAAGAAGCACCTCCTCCTCCTTCAATCCCTCAACTTCCAGACATTTGGCATGACAAATTCATTCTGCCGGGTAGAGTAATTGATTATTCTTGGCTTTCTTCTGCTCGTCTCGAGCTTTTCTCCATCATTGAATATCAACACTGGCATTCCTTTTTTGAACCTCCTGAGAAGGATGTTATTTATCCCCTTCTTGTCACAGAATTTTATGCTCACCTGACGTGGTCGGTTTCTGACGACGTCGATACCATTTCCACCACCGATCTTGGGCAACCCATCACTATCACTTCTTTGGAGATTTCCAGCATGCTAGGGGTTCCTCATGTTGGACCTCATGCTTTTCCTCAGGGGGAGTTTCCTCGGGACCCTGATTTTGATCTTGCTGTTGCTCTTGAGCATCTCATAGGGCAGCCCACCGATCCCATTGTCAAGCTCTCCCAGCTCTCCCCTAACCATCGCATCATTGAGCGCCTCATTCAGACCACCCTTGCACCCCGTATCGGTGATCACGATACGGTGAAATTTATTGATATTTATCTTCTTTCTTATATCACCAGAGGCGTTCATTTCAATTTGGTCCGGTTCCTGTTTCGGGCCATGTCTTATGTGGCTGAGCACCCACGCAGGTCCAAAACTCTACCTCATGGGCTCTTGTTGACCAAAATCTTTACCTTTCTTGATGTCCCTCTCCGTGCTACCTCCTTTGATCAGCCAAAGAAGGATAACATCATCAATTTTATGATGGTGCAACGGATGAACATTCGTTGGCATCCTTGGCGTCAGGAGTGGATTACTGACAAGGAGGGCCTTCTCAAGGCTTACTCCCCTCAGACGCATTCACACCCTCCTTCCCATGCCATGCCTCCTGCCATTGCCGCTGCCTATCCTCTTTCAGATAGTGAGGACAGTGGTGATGATGAAGAGGAAGGGAGTGGTGACAGCGAAGGTGAGGCTGCTGCTGCTGCTGCTGATGAGGGAGATGGAGCGGGTGATGATGCACCGGAGCCTGCTGAGGCTGTGCCCCCTCCTGCTGATACTGGTAGCTTGTCGGTGACGACTGATCAGTTCCTTCGCTTCCAGGATCAGATTGAGACCCGGCTCGACTTACAGTTTTCTTACTTCAGCTCTCAGTTTAATTAGCTCCACTCTCGGATCGATTCTCTTGATCGTCGCTTTGAGGCGGTCCAGGCTCCTCCGGCTCCTCCGACCTTCAGGCGTCGTCGTCACTCTCGGCCCTCTAGGAGTGAATAGAGCCGTTCCTGTTTTTGGCTTTTCTTTGTATTTGTATTTTGAACTTTCTATGTAACGTTTCATCCTTTATAAAATTCAAGTTGTCTTATCCGTCAATCCTTTTTGTCATTGCTTACTTCCTTATTATTGTTTTTCTAATTTTCTTTCATTCTTTTCCTCCTATTTTGATAATCCCAAAGGGGGAGAAAAACTCTCTATTACATACTTAGTTACTTATTTCATTTAATTAAGTGATCTTTTTAAAAGTTCAATTTTAATTTATTACTTTCATCAAAATCTGTTTTTAAATGTTTAAGTTTTTGATTTCAGTTGTTTCTTTTAAATGACCTATGGTTACAATTTCAAAATGAACCATTCTCTTTATTTCAATCCTTTCAAGATTAATATCATTTTCAATACATGATACATCTATGAAATTCTTGTATTAAAATGATCTCTAAAATTTTTCCATGTCCAAGTTTCTTATTTCTTTTTACTTGGCATATCCTTTTTAAAAGCTTTCTCATTTGTGATTGTGATCATCAAAATAGGGGGAGATTGTTGTACCTCTCTCTCTTGGATTTTAATGATCACAATCACTATCATCGTGTTCTAACTTGTTTTCAAGTGTTTTTGATGATAGGAAAAAGGTTCCCAAAGAGTTGGCCCAAGAAGACTGGAAAAGGACTCTCTGAGTCCACCGGCCAACCGGTGGATTACCACCGGCCAACCGGTGGTCTCTGGCAGAAGCAATGCTCTCTGCCAGGTTCCACAGGTCAGCCGGTGCCTGACCACCGGCCAGCCGGTGGAACCAGAAAGTAGGCCTTGCCTACTTCCAGGTGCCACCGGCCAACCAGTGTCTGGACCACCAGCCAGCCGGTGGACCAGCACCGGCCAGCCGGTGGAGCCCAGACAGAAAGCTCTGCCTTCTGTCTGGAGCAGCGGCCAGCCGGTGGCCATGCAACGGTCAGCCGGTAAGCAAAGTCAAACTAGCCGTTGGGCTTTGACCAGACTTGTCCACTTGACCCCCAACGGCTCCGAAAGCCCTCCAACAGCCATATTGAAGTATTTGGGGATATTTCTCCTATAAATAGACGAGGATGGATGCCGGGAACACCACCCGATACATTGGAATGATATTTTGATCCCTTGAAGCTCTAACGACAAATCTCTAAGGCTACTTATGATCCACCTCCATCCTTGAAGCTTGGGCTGCCTCTACATCAACTACTCTCACACTCTTGGCGCTCAAGGCTTCCTCAAGTTTGTTATAATTTATTTATTTATTTCAATTGTTTAGTTCTTCATTGGGTTTGTATTAAAACAAACCATCCTTTTCTTCCTCACTTTCATTTTGGGTTTCTTGCTACAACCATATTAAAAAAGCAAGCTGTACGAAGGTGATCTAGCCTACCTTAAAACGGCTAGTGGGTTTCTTGCTACAACCATTAAAAAGCAAGGTTAAGTAAATCTCTCAACGGTTGAGTTGGGAGCGGAGACGTATGCTTTGGTTTAAGCCGAACTCCATTATCAAATTGTGTCTTTCCCCTTTTTATTTCCGCTGCATTTATTAATTGTTTTAAATTGTTAATTAATTTGTAAAAGGCAATTCACCCCCCTCTTACCATTACTCTCCGACCAACAATGTTCACATTAACCATAAGGGGAGAACTTTTTGTGGTATTTAATGATGCTTCAAATAAGGTCCCGGGTTGTGTGTTGTTGAAAAATAAAAAATTCATTGCCTACGCTTCAAAGAAATTGAAATTTCTTGAGAAAAAATATACAACACATGTTATGGAGTTAGCTGCAGTGATATTCTCTTTAAAAATTTGGCAGCATTACCTCTTTGGGGAGATGTGTAAAATATACACGGATCACAAAATCCTCAAGTATATATTCACACAGAAAGAGTTGAACATGCACCAACAAAGATGGTTAGATATGATAAAATACTATGAATACTCAATCCATTACCACCCTGGGAAAGAGAACAATGTGGTATATGCTCTCTATAGAAAAAATCCAGAAATTCTATCATTGATGAGAATTGAAAAGGATCCAATATTCTTATATTTGATGAAGATGGACATGGGAATCATAAAGAAGGGAACATCATCAATACTTTCACAAATTATTTCTCAACTATATCTTTTGGAATGGTTAATGGATTCTGAAAAGAATTATGTGCGAATTTAGAGGAAAGTGGAAACTATTATAAAAGGGAAATCCTTATAGTTTAATGTTAATAAAGAAGGAATTGTGAGATTTGGGTCAAGACTATGTGTTCCATAAAATCCATAGTTAAAGAAAGAACTTTTGGACGATGCACATAGTTCGAATGTCTCAATTCACCCTGGAAAGACAAAGAAGTTTTGAGGTCTCCGAGGGCATTATTTTTGGGATAACATGAAGAAGGAGATTGCTGAGTATACATCAAAGTGCCTGGTCTATTAACAAGTAATGGCTGAGAGGAAGAAGTCTAAGGGGATGATGAAACCATTACCAATACCAACATGGGAATGGAAGAACATCACCATGGACATTGTCATAGGAATTCCAAATAAATCTAAATGAACCAATGCTATCAGGGTTGTTGTGGATCATCTTACAAATACTTCACACTTCATTGAAATTTGGGACGATTTCTCATTGGATCAACTGGAATGGATATACATCATATAAGTGGTAAAGATGCATGGAGTACCACTATATATTTTATCTGATCGAGATCCAAGATTCACCTTTATGTTTTGGAAGAGTCTTCAACATGCTCAGGATACTAAGATGAACTTCAGTATGGAATCTCATCCTTAAACTGATGGCCAATCTTAGAGGACTATCCAAACACTTGATGAAATGTTGAGAGCATGCTCAATGGACTTCAAAGATGGATGGGATCAAAATATTCCTCTAGTTAAGTTCTCTTACAACAATAGTTTCCATTCAGGAATCCAAATGGCTCTTTATGAGTACCTTTATGGGAAGAGGTATAGAACACCGGTATAATGGGATGAAGTTGGGGAGAAAAAACTCTTAGGTCCAGAAATAGTTGAGGAAATGGTGGGGAAGGTTAAGAGCATCCAGCGTCACATTAAAGATAGTCAGAGTTGACAAAAGATCTATGATAATAATCATCGAAAAGACCTAGAGTTTGATGTTGGAGACGTGTTATTTCTCCGCATATCACCATGGAAGAGAGTTATGAGATTTGGGAATAAGAGAAAAATTAGTCCAGGGTACATCGACCCTTTTGAGATCCTTGATTACATTGGAGTAGTGGCCTGTCGACTAGCACTCCCACCAAACCTATCTCAAGTACATGATGTATTCCATGTATCACTCTTGAGGAAGTAAATACCTAACCCATCACATGTACTCAATCTATAGGTGATATCATTGGAGAATGACCTCTACTATGAATAGAATCTAGTGAATATCTTACATCATAGGGAAAAAGTTCTAGGAAATAAGACAATGCCCCTCATCAAGGTGATGTGGAAAAACTAGAAGTTTGAAGATGCAACATGAGAGTTAGATGATGTGATGAATCAGAGTTACCCTCATCTGTTTTAGTGTGAGAAAAGGAAAATTCGAGAGTGAAATTTCTTAAGGGGGAAGATTGTAACGACCTAAACTTTTATTAATGAAAATTTCTCTTTATCTAATTAAATTTATTATTATGTAAAAGGATTATATAGTATAAGAACTTATTTGGTTTTATGATTTTGGATTTTAAAAATACCATTAAGAATTCTTTCCATTTCTAATATATCCATTGAAAAGTGATCACATGATTAGTAAAAATATAGGGCTTTAACAAATCCAATTTACTCAGACAAAGGAAGAGATGGCATCATCGAGTAGAATTTCCCCATATGAAGCACATTTTTTGGAGATAGGAAAGGGGGTGGAATCATTAGGCTTCGCTCTTGACCAAGCCCAATCTGAGCTTCAACGTGTTAAGCTCAAATCGAACCGCATACGGAAGAAGTGGAAGTTGATAGAGATTACCACCTGAGCGATGTTATCGGAGCCACCCCAAGTGTATTTCTCAACCGCACACCTTACCCTTAGGTCTTATGCGGGTGTTATAAGAGGTTTTGTAACAAGACCTTTGCACTCTGATTATGTGCATTATGTTTTATATAAAAAATAATATAAATTCATTTTATTATTGTTACTTTGTAAATCATTTTTAAATAAAAACTAGTATATTTAGTTAATATTGTATTAAGAAATCCATTTTGATGAATTAATGGATTTTTGAATAAAATAATACTTTAAAAAAATATTATTACTAAATTAATTTTTGTTAAATATAAAAGTTCTTATAATTTTTATGAATAGAGTTGTGATTTTTATTAAGGTTTGAAAGTCGTTTTTGTCAAAACCCATGAATTTTTTTATAAATATCGGTTTTTAATTTAAAAGTAAAAATTCACATATTTAGAAAATTATTTTTATAAAATTAATAATATTTTTGGAATCAAGACATCGAAATTATCCAACGGTGAATTTTTCATAATTTTTTGATACAGTCGAATTTTTGGGTAAAAATTAAATACCGTTTAATTATATAATGTGTTTTTTAACATCATAATGACCCAATAGTGATGTAATAAGATAAAATAAATAGTATGTTCAGAAAATATATGTTTTACCTTTAAAATAATTTGATTTTAGGTTTTTTTTTTATTTTAGAAAGCTTTAGTGGACCCTCCAAGACTTATAAAAAATTTTAACTTTTTAAATTGATTTGCTTGAGAGTGTGACTCACCTCCACATACGAAAGCCTAATATTTTAAGAATTTAGGAAATTGGACTTATAAAATAATGTTTTCCACTCCCCTTTTACAAAAACCATGCGCAAAAACCATGGGTTGGTATGTTTTTTTGATTAGTTTAATGTGTGGTTCCCAAATCCTAAATAATAAACAATTCCCTCTTTTTTCCATTATAAACCCCCACAAGATCCCACTTCCTCTTTACTCAAATCCTTTTGAGCATGACAAACCTCTAACCTATTCTCTCTATAATCCTATAAAGTCACCCCAATATCCCAAGAAGCCTCTCTCAATCCTCTCCCAATCCTTTGGGGTCATATTTCTAAATAAGGGATTCCTTCCTTTCTTATTTATATCCAAGTTTCCTTATATTGTTATGTAATTTTATTTTTAATAACAATTGTTGGGGTATAATTTCACACCTACCCTATACTATCCTTAATATGTTTGAATTATTATAGACCCATTTCTCTATCATTAATGCCTCCCATGTACACCTGTTACCATGCCAAAATTCCATAAGGGCTTTCTTGCTCTCTCATTTTTTCCATGTTTATTTATGCTTCTATACCCTTGTCTTTTCAATTAAAAATGATTGGTTAGGATTTCAAACTTCCCATATACTTCCCAACTTATGTTTTGATGACTATACACCCCTTTATCTCTCATTAATTCCTCCCATGTACACCCATTACCCTACCAAAATTTCGTAATGGATTTCTCTCTCCTCATTTACATTCAAGAAAATATTTGGTATTATGAATCTAAATTCCATTAAATATGTTGGGACATGTTTCTATATGACCCCATTAAATTATATTTCATGTACGTATGATGATACTATCCATTATCTCTCATCAACCATTTTTATGAATTCTTATGTCATGCCGTTGTGCTATCGAAATTGCCCTGAAATTTTCCAAGCCAAAGCCATTATGTAGTGAATACAATGCCCATTTCTCGATCAAGGGAATTCAACTTTATTAAGATTTAATTATTTATTATATAGTTTCATGTATGAATTAAAAATTTCTTTATTATAGAATAAATGATGATTTTTAATGAATCCATGTTATATGACCCATGCGGCACACTTATTCATGAAATGAAATTATTAGGAAGGTTACGCCTTGATAGGAATCCAATGAATTGGGAAAATATTATTATCATGATAAGTAAATGTAAATGAGGGCTTACTCATTATAATTCAGGTGAAATGAGGTTTTACTCATGCTCCATGTGCAATGAGCCTTGTCTCATACTAAAATCATGTTAAATGTTGTTTCCACATTTCTATGTTTTTCCAATCATGCTATATCATGCCTTTATATTCATTTTTCTCTTATTCTCCATTGATATTCCTATTTCCTAGAATGTACTATATTATTCATGTTATTACTTGTTTACTACCTTACTAGGATTTATATCTCTCCCTTTTATTATTCATGTCCTCAGGTTATCTTATGCAATGCTAAGTACAAAGGAATGGTGTGGTCATGTAAAAGAAGCTTTCAATAAGATATTGAGTTTTATGTTTTAAGTTGTTATGTAATGTTCCTAAGCCTCAAATACACTATACCTCTTGATCTTCTATGTTTTATCAAGTGAATTTTTATGTAATAAATTATGTTTAAGTGTGGAATAAAGAGAAGGATTGTTTTAATCTTACAATACTACTAAAAAATTAGAAAAGATATAGATAATACCTCTAATCATCCTCAGAGTCTCCAGGTCATTGGAATCTATGGAACACAACTTCCCTCAACCCTATCATCTAGCTCCCTAAGCCTAGTGTAGACCACCTATGGGTGGTTTTGGAAAAATATCGTATCGTCTACCACCTTCCTTTGCTCTTCCCACTCCTCCTCCACGTCCTCCATCATGAGAAACTCCAGGCTCCAGTCTATATCACTTATAGGAAATTCCATATATCATATCACTCCCATAATAATGGTAGATTTGAAATTTTTTCATTAGATTATCCCATCCATCACAATAGAAAACCCATATCTTCTATAGATGAATATATCTGACCTAAGATCCCTGAGACATAGAACCTCTATTTTGGGATCGTCTCTTGAAGAATCTTGGATGCACGGATCCCTAATCCTACCTTAATATACAATATTTTGAGTTCTCCACTCTTGTGTTCCCATCAAAAATAGTTAGATTCTACTTGACTAGAAATCTCTTCACTAGAAAGGATTTCTCAAACACTCCAACATAGGTGGTAATGTACAATGATATCACAAAATCCCGAATATCCAATTTTAATCTCTGATTAAAGGACCATTCTTGGAAAAATAGATCTCAAACATTATATAGGGAGTATCATAAAAGGTCTGTGAACCTCAATGAATACATTACCACTGTCACATTACTCTTCGGAAGCTGCAGAAGCTTCTGGATATGCACTGATCTTAATTTGGTTGGATAAAACTATTCCCTATGGAGCTAATCAAACTATGTACAAGTCAGCCTCATCTCATAATGTGTTTGAGTCACCAAAATTCACCATCACCCAAACTATCTCAATATAATACTTTCCACTATGACCACCAAATGATCAATCAGTGTTCTTAAAAAAGAAGAAAACACATGTGAATGCCTTAATCCAATCATCAGTTACCTAAGGGTCTAGATCACCTTAATACCTGGGAGGTATCTATATCTAAATCTCTTATAGTTCACTCATCTTGTGAAAATCATCATCCAATATGAAAGAAAAAAAACTACTCAATGGATGATGGATCTTCAAGAAAACCACATAGAGACAACTCCTCCCACACAAAACACTACTTCAAAGACTCAAAACATGGAGGAAACCCATCAAAATCCTTCCGTGGAATCCTGGAAAGATATTATCATGGTAGAATCCTAAATTATAATCAATAAATTCCATGTTTAATGATTATTCATGGGAAGTTGACTTAAGAAGGATATGGAAACCACAACCCAGACCTATATGATGCATGTACTAACATTTCCATACTACTAGTGTCTACATGTACCAAGTCAATAAGAAGGTTATTATAGTCTTGGTGAATGGGTACGTCATCGACCACAACAACACTAGAATCCCGAGCCTGAAATCCAAACTCGAAGCATATTAACACTATCACCATAAATCCCAAACCAATCTCATAGTTAGACAATCTCAACAATGTGGTCCCAAAGTGGAACCCAATGTAATACCACTTTATAATGACCCAAAACATGAGGGACTACCTAGCTTGCCAAGGGATAATCCATCACAACCTCAATACCACCTCCAATTGGCTAGTGGTTGAAGTCCAACACCAAGTTGGCATATCACATGCTTGGGAGGCCTTATAATATGACACCTATATTCATGCACACACATCTATCTCATTGCAATAATGTAGAGATAATAATACAACTGATAAAAAAATGAATGAATACATCAATAACTTAATTAGAGTATAAAAATTAGTCCATGTATGAAAGGGACAAATTCAATCCCACCAAAATCTGAAAAGAATCCATCCTACATAGAAGGAGGGTACTATTGTTAAATTCATCCACTAGAACACACCTCATTCTGTCTAGATCTCTATATTATACCTACTCTAGGACCTCCAAGGACTCCGTAGAAATTCTTTTCATCATTATAATACATGAAATTTGTGGCCATAACCTATATTGGGGTGAGTATAAAAATACCCAATAGTTAACCCAACAACCCAAAATAAAATGGATAATATGAAAGCAAATAGTCCATAGAACCCCAAGAGAGAGAAGAAACCATGTGAGAGAGTATAAGAAACTTCATATAAAATATTACTCAATGATACAAGACTAGTCAATTCATATTTATATGGTTTTTCAATATAGATTTGTGAAATCATTGTGGGGACTCCCAGAAAATGCTAGATATACTGGTTGTAGACTCCAAGTCTCATGAGGTGAAAACCTCACTACAAACCACAATATTCTACTCAATGATCAAAGGTAATACTCTTCCAGGTGATATCACTCCATGATACCCACCATCCCTGCTAGAACTCATCAAATATTTGTTAATAATTTGGTAAAGATCTTCCATCCCCGATGGAACTCATCCGAGATATGTCACTCATTAGGTACCACTAAGACGATGGTAAACCATTTCCATCCTCTATGGCATACATATAATAGAACATAATTGTTGGGACTCACCATGAATAAATTCATTCTAGGACCCAGTAGATATTGATACTCAGAGAGGGGATCACACCCATCCTTGATGGGGGACTCCATCAACCCTACTAGAACTAAGAGGATCTGAACTCATTGATATGGGATCACACCCAAGATCACTGGGGGACACCAGGAACCTAGTCTGGAACTCAAAATATCATAATTCTCAGTTAAGGGATAAAACCCTAGACAATTAGGGGACACCATAAATCCCACTGAGACTCAAATCCATGATACAAAGATAAGGGATCATACCCTTGACTTCTATGAGATACCACAAACCCAAATCTGGATCTAACTGGAAAGTATAGGATCATATAGATGATGATGCCATAAACCTCACAAAAACCACCCACTAAGTAAGGGATCATATGATGATTATGACACATACTCTACCAAGATAACCTGCTAGATAGGGGATCACATTACAATATGATGTTCATGATGATACCATAAAATCCACCTAGGTATGACTGTATAATATAGGATCCCACCCTAGCCTCCCAGGGGGATACACAAACTCTATTCGAGCTTATCCAGTATAGGGTATCACAATTCTATACTGAGGATGTAATTCCACAATGTATCCTCATATGAAATCAATAGGGGAACCCAGTTAACTGATACCAATCCATTTGAAATTAAGAGAAGTGACCTTCTAGTGTCACCTCGTGTCACATCTCTAACGCCAAAACCAAGGACACCATCATGTTCTATATGTAAAACTAATCAGTAAAGGCTACTCAGGGGCCTCTATTCGATCTATGAATATGGAGATTTAGGAGTTAGAAGTCTCTAAGTAATGTATATGGAGTATGCCTGCAGTACACATTGTGTCTCTCAAAACCAGCCCTAGACCATGTCCCCTCTTGGTACTCAATATGTATATGGAAATTACATGGGGTGTACCCCACGTCACATGGTGTCTAACCTTTTCCCAACCTATGGACATGTCCTGACCCACACATGGACTAACTAGGCATGTCACCACACACGAAATGTACCCTTCGTACACAATGTTTTTCTCTAGGCCTAGCCCAGGACCATGTCCTTGGTCGTTCCCTTGCATTTCACCCTGTGCCTAGTTTATCTAGCTATCTACTTCTTCATGTCCATGAAACTTGACGTGGATAGATTTGAAATATCCTTAGTTTCATGGCATGGGCTGACTAAATGGTGTGTACCCCCAGCACAAAATGCTTAGTGGCTTAAATATCATCTTCCCTAAGAGATAAGAACACATGATAGGTGCACTTACACGACATGCCATGTTATTAGGATTTTTGAATTTGAAATCCCTATGATCCTCCCAAAACCCCCTATCTCCACATGAATCCCACATATCCACCCCTATGGTACCTATAGTAGTTTTAATAGGGATATAAAACGATAAAACGATATATAAATAGGGATCATAAAATCAATCTCATAAATCTTCCTACCTCACTATGAAACGATGAATCTTCTGGTCCAATGTGATGCTCAAAAGCTTCTTCAACATTGTCCAGTGATGAACATTATAAAAAATAGGGTCTAGTGGAACCTCCTCTCCCTCAGTTTCACCTTGCTTTGTCCATCACGCAAGGGAGAAAATCTCTCCTATTTCCCTTTCCTGTGAAACCTAAGGAGGGGGAGGATATATTAGTTTATTTAGCTTTAAATAATCTAATATTTCATCAACACACCTGTGATGACATGACCTCAACCAGTCACCGTATGCCAACAAAATTTATGTCACACCTGGGGTAAAAACCATGTTATAAAATCAACCACATTATCATATTTCTGATAAACAATTACACTTGAGAGTTATTTTACATTTATAGAAAAAACTATGTATGTGATCTAATATATTAATTATATCCTATATGAGGTTCTCTAATCCCTAGAATTCAATTTTGACTCATCACCTAGATTTAGAAATATTCCTATAAATATTTTAATGTCTTATACAAAAAAACCAGATTCATTAAAATACATATCACAAATTCATCCCATTCATAAGTTATTTGAAACCCTTCTTATTATCTATAGGACACAATTAAATTAAAAAATTTTATTTATAAGCTAGTAAATGAAATTGTGAAGGATGATGAAAACTAAATCCCTTTTCATATCTAGCATGAAACTCCTTAGATGCATGCATAATAGTTTAAAAGTACTTTAACAACTTTAAAATAAAGTATACACGTATTCATAATATAATCAATTTATAACTATGAATAATAAGAAATGGAATAAAATTAATAAATGTACATTCATTAATTTAAGTATGAGATAAACATTTATGAACATTTAAAATTTAAAAATTATAATAATTTTATAAATTTACAATCATTTTGGGAATTCCAAAATTGAATAAATATAATCACTTTATATTTTTATCTATTATTAACTCTTCATATTTCATATTTTATAGTATTTACTATAAATATATGATATTATAAGTAATAAAAACATATTATATTCCAATTTATATTACGTAAACTATTCATATATTCCAAATAGAACATATTAAACCTTTGTGAAATAATTCATCAAAACCACTTTTTATGTGGTTTAAATAATTTCATAAATAAGGACCATAATTAAAAAAATTCAAATTAAATATTATGATAAATTTGTAATATAAATATAAATCAATTTATATTTAGGCCTTATTTTTATAATTTATAATCCCTGTATAAACCAGACATACAATTTCCATATAAAAAATATGTATCTAAACTATACGTCATGCCATATATATTTTTTTTAATATTAACAATCAATAATAAGGAATATTTAATAATTTTTTTCAAAAAAATTTAAATAAATAATTATAAACCCTTTATAATGGATTGATTTATAAATTCCTTTATAAATAAATAAATATCCCATTTTACTATTTTCTAAAATTTATAATCAATTTATAAATTATATAAATCAATTCATAATTGAAAATAAATATTTTACTAATTACATGTATGAATAAAACACTTTTTATAGGTTATGTATGTTTAACCATATTTATTACTATGAAAGTCCATATTCACATAAAATTAATATTACATGAGATGGCATGCAATATGGATCATATGGTGTTAACTAAACACATCATGTGAGATTAAATAAACACCTATATAGGAATAAAACTTGTCCTTCATACCAATAAAATAATTGGTGGCTCATCCCATGTTAGATTAATCTAATCTCTCGGTAGTATTAACACTATGCACAATGACCCCTGCAAGGTGAAATTAGTGATTTGAAGGGGGGGGGGTTATGTACTGTTAAAATAGGTGTTGTGTAACATTAACCCATTTGGATGTGTGAGATTAAATTCTCATGATGTATTATTTATGTAGAAATAAAAATTTTGGCATATGATGTGGTAGTTATCACATGTAAGATTTAAACTATACCATATAAGGTGAAACATGAACTCACATTTGATTAATCATGCACATCACTAGCATGCTTAATATTAATCATATAAGATTAACTATGAATTTAATTGCATGAGATTAAATCCATCACATAATGTATGGAATAGAATTTAACTACATAAGGATAATCTTCTATGATATAGCAGACATAACATTAAACTCTTCAATGACTTATGATATCAAGTATATTGTTGTGCTGATATAGTGCTTTTTTTATGAAGTAGGGTTTGATTCTTCATTTTTAAACATGTTATTGAGTTTATAAAGCCATGTTAAGGCTTTGATATTGTTTATTTGTTTCTTAGTATATATAAATGATTAATCTAAAAAGAATAATAAAATAATAAACCTAGACCAGAATGTACTATGTGAGAAAATGAAACAATGTAGTATATATGACATAAAGAATACTACACGTGTAACATGAATTTTCAAGTTGTAGCAACATCTTCATTATATATGGTTGATGAATATCACAAAGGGGTATACACATGATTCCCCTCCTTTATGGTGTATCCATGCTAGGGATTTCCATGGGTTGGGTTGGGTCAGGTTTATGGATTTTTTGGATGCAACCCAACCAAAAAAGGTCAGGTTTGGTCTGGTCGGGTCAGAGGGGTTTTTTAGTTTGGACATGACCTGAACCCACCCATCATGGATTGGGTATGTTAGGGTCGGGATGATGGGTTATGGAAAAAAATGTCTACTCCCTGATTAATGATGTCATGACCCATCCCCTAGGGCCCGTGCCGTGACTACCCCAAGCCCCACCTTCCATAGGCCAGGGGCTGACGACTAGCACCAAAGACGTAATTCCCTAAGCTGGGAAGGAATTGCCTTTATAACCTATAAATGCACACAATAGAGAACACAGATGGATACAAAACACTAGGTAAACTTTATAACAAAAGATTGCTAAAAAGTAAATGGGGCAGGAAATACAAGCCCAACTGTAAAGTACAAGGAACTAGAAGTACAAGTCCAACTAAAGAAAGGAAAAATACCTGTTGGGTTGTCCTCCGGGATTCCTTCATGAAGGGTAGGTACAGATAGCGTCCTCATCACTTCACATACGCCAGTCTCCTCCATGTACTGACTCGTCGTAAGGTCCATCTCTGGGTACCGTCCAGTCCTGGTACTCTTAGCCTCAGTTAGAGCTGTCTGTCGTCTGAAACCAACACAACAAGGTGCGAGCATAGCCCGTGCAGGGGTGAGTATGACAATAATCAGTAGGTACCCCAAGACCCTCAAAGTATCACAAAATCCAATAAGGATAATCCACACAACATGAAATAAACAGATAACCTTACTTATGTATATGCCCATACATATACCTAAGTTATCAAGTGATCTATATCAATCATGAGGAAAACACAAAAGTACTGACTCAGCTCAACCATAATTTTATTCACATTATCGAAACCACGACTGCTGAGGAGATCCTCCTCTGTTGAGTACAATGGGCTTCTTGCGACACCAAGTTCACCTCCCACTAACCTTGGACTATTGAGGTACTCCTCTTGTCGAGTACTGTGGTTCTACTGCGTCACATAGAGGCACTCCCCACCGTGGGTCTACCGCCAGAACCAGGCACTCCCCCTTATAGCCTACAGATGTACTCCTCCTGTTGAGTACCGTGGGTCAGCTTCCATAACTAGACACTTCTCCGCCATGGGTCTTCCTCCACTACCAGGCACTACCCACTGGGCTAGTTCAGTCACTCGAAGTCAATCAGTCAGCAGTCGTGAAGTCTCAGCCAGCTACTAGGTCTCTGCACTCTGCTCGCTCGTCTCTAAAAGGATCCACTCCACGAGCTACTAGTAAATACTCAAACATTCATTAATTCCCACAAAGAAGTAACTTAAAGGTATGCCACATCATAGGGGTCTCAATGCAACTGATGGCACGTCAATAAGATGCCCGGTCTGTGAGTTATTAGCCTATTTAGTCCCGGGGGCCCGGTTGAATTCGTGCTCGATCCAACCTAACTGTATCCCATATCAAACCAAAACTCTAATGGAGTATACTCAATGGGACCTTCATAATACAATATTACCAGGTCCGCTGACGGTTCGTCAAACAGACGTCCAATGACAAAGATATGGCCAAAAGAAAGTAAAGGGTCGTCGTGGGCTCGGGTCCGGTCCGACCCAACCCGAACCAGTCTGGGCCGACCCGGTTTGGGTCATCCCAGCCTAACCCATTGGGTCTGGCCGAGCCCATTGGGCGGGCCAGCTTTTTTGGGTTCGGCCAAGCCCATTGGGCCCAGGCTAGCAAGCCACGAGGAGCCGTGAAGAGCTGAGAGAGCGCAGACCGGTCGCGAGGGTGCGGACTAACCACAGATCGGTGTCAGGGAGGTTTGACTGGGGCACTGCAATGGTCGCAGGAGACTGGCTCGGCTGGGGCACCGCAAGGGGCACGAGAGGTAGGCTCGGCTGGGGCTAGGGGGTCCGGTGGCTGGCATGTCTGAGGCAGCTCGGGAGGGCGCCGTGAGGACGACTCAATGGCCGGGAGCCGGGGCGGCTCAGGAGGGCGCCGTGAGGCTGGCTCGGACGGGATGCACGACGTCTCTCGGGCCATTTCGGCTGGAAGGTGGCGCGGCCGGTGGGCAGCACATCCAGGGAAGCTTGGAAGCTGGAGGGTGGCGCGGTTAGGCCCGGGGCGGTGGAGAGGATTCAGTGGGGGGCGCCAGAGCATCGCGGGGGCGGCGCAGGTTGCCTTCTTCACCTTCATCGAAGAACATCACAAAGAAGAATGACAGAGGGGGGTTGGTCGAGGTTAGTTTGGCCCGCACCCTCCGTATTTAGGGTGGTAGCAATCAGTTAATCAAGAACATAAATAAATAACGAGCATGGAAGATATCTTGAAAACATCAATTCCCATAATCCCTCATTGAAAATATATTCCCAACCCGCAAGGAAAAACATCAGCGGATCAACTTGATAATAAGTTGGTCTGTGTTCTTTGTCTGGGAAGGACAAAAACAAGGGAATAATATCATAATTAAATAAAATCTCTACCTTGTTAATTGTTTGTCGATAGAGTCACGAGGAAGAAGATAAAATGTTGGGAAAAATATGGGTTTCGATTCTCCATGGATGAGGACGTCCCATGTTGGAAGGAGTCCGTAGAATAAGGTCGAAGGAGGTCATTCTTCGTAGTCAAAGTTGTTCCTCATTGGAGAGTGTAATCCTCCAAGTGTTGGGTGTCACATCACTTTACCAGCACTTCGTTTCTTTGGGAAGCCGTCCCAAATACGCCTCCCCAGTTCCACATATATAAGAGAGGGGAGAGGTAGGTAACGATCGTTGGAATTTATGGTGGTTCATTTATTAGGAACCTTCCTAAATTCCAAAGACGTTATTACTTAATTTAATAAGGGGGCAAGACAAATAAATAAGTTGGCATAAATAATGGTGGTGCATTGGCATAATTAATGTGGAGGAAGCTCAAGAGGCTCCTCCACATTAATGAGGGAGTTGAGTGGTTTCACCCTCATTAAGAGGGGAGTTGGGAGGTTTAGGCCTCGGGTGGTCCCCACCACCATAACCTCTCATGGGAGGTTAAGGTCTTGTGTTCCTCACTTCCTAACTTACACAATGAGGTTTAGTTCCAGTGGACCCCAACTCCCAACACCCACCTGGGTGCTGCAAATAAAAATAATGTGTCACACACTCTTATTTGTTATTTTTTCACAAAAAACCCAAAAACTAACTTTCAACCTCGAACATCTGCCATTGAGGTGAAAGTCTCCTTAAGCGAATACTGGCGCTGCGAGTTCAATGGTGCCCTCGTATTTCAATTCCAAGCACCATTTCAAAAGTTACAAAATGCCGCTCGCGCATTTACTGAACGTACCCGAAAAAAAAGTTTGAAAAATTATTATCAGTCACCCTCAACCCACATAGGTCGAGGTTAGGCTCTGCCTAAGTGAAAAACACCCCAACTAACCCAATAGTATTCTTGTATTTTCAATCCAAGTTACCATTTAGAATTTATGAATTTTACAATAAAATAATTGTCACTTAATTATTTTATTTGCGGCCAAAAACTAACTTTCTCTGGTGGCCCATGCCGTCCAAAGTTAGTATCTTCATAAAGAAAGCATACCCTCATGAGTTCAATGGTGGTATCTTATTTTTAATCTGAGTTACCATTTTGGATTTATAATCATTTGAAAAATAAAATAATTTATTTAATTATTTTATTTACGATTATTCCATTTTTGGGTTTTCTCACAGGTGGCCTACGCCGAATAATCATAAGTCACGCCTAGGGTAAACCCGCCATCCTGAGGGTAACAGTACCCTCATATTTCTGATCTGAGTAACTATTTAAGAGTTATTCCACTTTTTCAGGAAAACTGCTTGCATTATCTTAAGCTTAACAAAACTTCGACGGATCATTCCGGGCACTCCGGGCCTCAGAATCACGCGCCGTCAGATTTCAAGGACTCATAAAATTACCATATAATTTAAAAGAAATTACATGGAAATTATAGGTCTTTACATTCTCCCCACCTCCAGGCTCTACGTCCCTATAATCCACAACTCAAACTAAGGGAACATGTGGGGGTACTGAGCATGCATATGAGCCTCCCACTCCAATGTGCTCTCTTGGAGGTTCTCGTTTTCCTAGAAAATGTGAACCAGAGGTATAAAACGTCCATTAAGGACCCGCTCCTGTCGATCCTCAGTCTCTACTGGAACCTCCGTAAAAGTCATCCTATCGTCGACGTCCAGCTCTCCATGGTCGATAATGTGGGAAGGGTCGAGCACATATCTCCTCAACTAGGATACATGGAAGACGTCATGCACCTGGTGCAACTGAGGTGGAAGAGCTAAGTGGTAAGCCACCTCAACAACTCTGCTGAGGACCTAAAAAGGTCTGATGAAACATGGAGATAACTTGCCACCTCGGCCAAATCTCCACAGACCTCGTCAGGGTGAGACCCGTATGAAGATGTGGTCGCCATCCTTGAACTCCAGAGGTCTCTATATCCCATCAACATGCAACTTTTTCCTACTATGTGTAGTCTTCATCTGCTCCTGGATGATCTATACTTTCTCTATGGTAGCCCATACCATATCTGGTCCCACAAGTGCTGATTCTCCTAGGTCAGTCCAGCACAAGGGTGATCTGCAAGGTCGCCCTTACAACGCCTCAAAAGGTTCCATACCTATGGTGGAGTGATAGATGTTGTTGTGTGAAATCTCCACCAAAGGTAAGTGATCCTCCCAGCTATGACCGAAGTTGAGGACAAAGGCACGTAGCATGTCTTTGAGGGTATGAATGGTCTGCTCAGTCTGACCATCCGTCTAAGGATGGAAGGCGGTTCTCAAACGAAGCTGCGTCCCGAAAGCCTCCTTCAACCCCTTCCATAATCAGGAAGTAAAATTTGCATCATGATTTGAAATTACCATTGAGGGTAATCCATGTAACCGCACAATATCCTGCACATAGAGGATTCCCAAGATCTCTACTGAACCCTACTCTCTTATCGATAGGAAGTGGACCAACTTGGTGAGCCGGACGACGATTAACCAGATAGAGTCATGTCCCCTGGATATACGTGGAAGTCCAGTTACAAAGTCCATGAATACTCCATCCCACTCCCACTCGGGGACCTCTAAAGGATGAACCAAGCCTGCTGGTACCTGATGCTCCGCCTTTTCTTGCTGACAAGTGAGGCATCGAGAAACAATCTATGCAACTTATTTCTTCATTCCTGGCCACCAGTGCTATCGTCGAAGGTCCTGGTACATATTTTCCACTCCTGGATGTAACGCTAGATGGGATGTGTGGAGCTCCCCCAACACTTTCTCCTGAAGTGACACCAGTAACATGGTATGTCCCCTGAAAAGAATGACATGATACCCACCTTCATTAAAATAAATCAGGTGCCTGTCTTGTGGATATCTGAGCACGTCATGTCTCGCAGTCAGCGTCTCTGTGCTATGCATCCTTGACTCGCTGAAGGAGTGGGGGAGTGAATGTAAGAGAATGAAGAAAAGCTGATCCTTCTTGATCCAAAAAGGATATGTGCAATGTGGCTAGCTGCTCTGTCGCCTCACTCAGCAGATGCAGGCCAGACCTCCTGCTGAGTGTGTTTGTAAACATGTTCCCCTTCCCAAGAGTATAGACAATCTCAAAGTCAACTTCTGATGCCACAATGGTGAGGTTGGCCAACTAATGAGTGATTGGATGCACCCTTCTTATGCATGAGTTTATCCTGTGCTTCCTTGGGTTCCTTTTTCTCTGACCAAGGAAAACCTCATCCCAACGTTGTAGATAAACCACAACCTATTTTCCTAATACAGTCAATCTGAGTGTGAACTGTGGATGTCAAGTCCAAACCCAAACTAATATCATAAAGCCTCGATGCTTCCACCAAGAGGTTCCAACCGAAACTCTCACCTCAAGGGTCTGATCACACCATCGACGTAAGTGTGATTATCGAGCCTCCTCCCAAAGTTATCTCCAGACGTGAGGGTCAAGTCAATGGTTTAACTGGAAACTCTAGGTCCTGGACAAGATTCATGGATGGAAGGAATGCTAGGTACCTATGTCTATTGTTATGAAAGCTAGTAGTAGACATATACCACACCTCGAATCATTCCTAGATCCCTTGGTTTTCATTCCTTGACCGCATGAAACTACTCTCTTCCCCTGTCCTCCAGCTCCCTGATCCAGGAGGGGTCCACAAGGAGGGGGGGGGGGTGGTTGTAACATGTTGAAAAGTACACAAAATCATGATTCTCTCCTAGCTCTGCTTCCACATCTTTTTCCATGTAGAATCATCTGTCCCTAACACTCCTTCTTCCCGAAACATTTTACATGACCAAGTCTCTGAGACTGGTGTCAGTTTCCTGCTTTCCCGCTGCTAACATTCACTGGTTGTATCCGCTCAGCCAAAGAACATTCAACCTAAAAGGTTATCTCTAGAACCCTAGAATAAGTAGGAATGTATTGAGAAAAATTTCTGTCTCATATTTCCTTTCAACACACCTCACTTGGAAGTTTGATCCCTGAAGCACTGATCGTATTGTATTCATCAAGTACCCGGAAAGATAGGTATTCCTCGATGAATACCCAGCTACTGACATGTCGTCCTGCCGAAGATGTAGAAGTTCTAGAGAACTCTCATCCACCTCCTCGATCCATTCCTCATCCGCCTGTGAGTCAGGATCTCCTTGGTACCTAAGGGGTATCTGATGCCGAATCACATGTAAGGAACTAAGCCTATATGTGTCCTCTATCGGTACCGCCGGTTGTAACTGCTAACCAACTGGTAGTGATACAACTGGAACCCTACCCGAAGATGCATCACTAAGCAGACCATCATCATGGTCACTCAGTGAAAAAGACTAGTATCTAAGATCACCATCTACTCTATAGGTTTCTCAACTAGACGGGAAACTCTAGAAATCGCCTCCTGCTAGCCCTCAACTACATGGGAATCTGTCTTGCCTCGAAACCTCAGAGGCCTCTACTGCTGGAACTCGTGAAACACGCTTAGTCAGTGTGCATAATACGCCAGTGTGGCTGTTTGTATCTACTACCCAATGGGTGGTGATACTGCTGGTACACCCCCCGAAGGTGCCAACATAGTAAGAGGGCCCTGCACCGGAGCCTCATCGCTCGGTGGGATGTTAGTGCGTACAACTCACATAACTCTAACTGGCTGTCTGCATGGAGGCATCCTGAAAGGAACAGACGCGACATGGTCATAATATTATACATGGTGAGTTGACCTGGTTGAGCTGACTTAAAGAAAACTTTTGAAAAAACACATGTAATCAGTGTTTTCATGCACTGGGTCATAAATTAGAAGTCAGGGTCTTGGTGTATGGATACGTCAGCCGCCACACCAACACTGGACTCCCTGAACTGAGAACCACACTCACTACAATTAACACTATTTCTTCACAGAAAAGAAAGATCAGAGTCCTATGTTCTGTGGTAGAAACTCCCTCTGAAACCAATTCGTCGCGACCCGTCCCCCGGGGCCTGTGCTGTGACTACCCCAAGCCCGCCTTCCATAGGCCAGGGGCTGACGACTAGCACCGAAAGCATAATTCCCTAAAATGGGAAGGAATTTCCTATATAACCTGTTAATGCACATGATAGAGCACACAACTTGATACAAAACACTAGGTCAACTATATAACAAAATAGTGCTGAAAAGTAAAAGGGGCCGGAAATACGTGCCCAACTATAAAGTACAAGGAACTAGAAGTACAAGTATAACTGAAGAATTTAAAAATAGCTACTAGGTCGTCCTTATGGATTTTTACCTGAAGGGTAGGTACAAATAGCCTCCTCAACACTCCACGTCCCTCAGTCTTCTCTGTGTACCGACTCATCTTAAGGTCCACCTCTGGGTACCGTCCAGTCCTGGTACTCTTAGACTCAGTCAGAGCTGTCCGTCATCTGCAACCAACACAACAAGGTACAAAAATAGCCCATGCAGGGGTGAGTATAACGATACTCAGTAGGGACCTCGAGACCCTCACGGTCTCAAAAAATACAACAGGGATAAGCCAAAAATCATGAAATCAACAGATATCCTTACTTAAGTATATACCCATACATATACCTAAGTTATCAAGTGATACATCTCAATCATGAGGAAAAGAAAAAAGTACTGACTTAGTTCAACCAGGATTTTATTCACATTATCGAAACCACGACTATTGGAGAACTCCTCCTCTGTCACATACAGTGGGCCTACCGCGACACCAAGAATGCTTCCCACTAACCTTGGACAGTTGAGTTACTCCTCCTGTCGAGTACCATGGGTCTACTGCATCACACAGAGGCGCTCCCCACCGTGGGTCTTCCACCAAAACTAGGTGCTCGCCATCATAGCCTGTAGAGGTACTTCTACTATCAAGTACTGCGGGTCTGCCACCACAACAAGGATCTCCTCCTCCGTGGGTCTTCCACCCCAAAAAAGTGCTCCCCACTGGGCTAGTCAAGTCACTCTGAGTCAATGGGTCAACAGTCGTCAAGTCTTAGCTAGCTACAAGGTCTTCACACTATGCTTGCTCATCTCTGAAAGGATCTGCTCTATGAGCTACTGGTCAATAAAACAACTGTCATGATGTACCACTAAGAAGTATCTCAATGTTCTGCCACATCATAGGGGTCTCAACGCAACTGACGACGCGTCAATCAGATGCTCGGTCTATGAGTGATTAGCCTTTTTAGTCCCAGGGCCCCGATTGGATTTGTGCTCGATCAAACCTAACCGTATCTCATCTAAATCCAAAACTCCAGTGGAGTATACTCAAAGGGACCGTCATGCTCCAAGATTACTAGGGCCGCTGACGATCGTCAAATGGACGTCTGATGCCAAAGATATGGCCAAAAGAAAGTAAAGGGTCATCGTGGGCTCGGGTCCAGTCTGACCCGGTCGGACCAACCTGACCCGACCCAGTCTAGTATAACCTAGTTTGGGTCGACCCAAAATAACCCGTTGGGTCTAGCCTGGCCCATTGGTTGGGCCAACCCGTTGGATTTGGCCTGACCTACTAGGCCCAGCCCAGCAGGCCACGAGGGGCTGCGGAGAGCCGAGAGAGTGCGGATTGGCCACAGGTTAGCATTAGGGCAGTTCGGCCCGGAGGGTACCGCGTGGGCGACTAGGTACGAAGGGAACCACCCAGGCATGAGCTGGTTCGGTCGGGGTGCCACGAGGGGCATGAGAGGCTGGATCGGCTGGGGCGCCGTGAGGGTTGCGGGAGGCCAGCCCGGCTGGTGCGCCACGAGGGGCGCGGGAGGTCGGCTCAGCCAGGGTTCGGGAGGCCGGTGGCGGATGAGGATGGGGTGGATTGGGAGGGAGTCGCGAGGCCGGCATGGCTAGGAGGCACGGTGGCCGAGAGCTAGGGCGGCTCGTGAGGGCACCACGAGGCCGGCTCGACCGGGAGGCACGAAGGCCGGGAGTCGGGGCACGGCGTGGTCGGGGTGTGGCTCGACCGAGCTGTGGCGCGTCTCAGACCGGTTCGGCCAGCAGGAGGCGCTGCCGGTGGGCAATGCGGATGGGGCGGCTCGAAAGCCAGAGGGCGGCATGGTTCTGCCCGGGGTGGCGGAGCCGATTCGGTCGGGGCGCCGGAGCGTCACGGGGGCAGCGCAGATTGCCTTCGTCACCTTTGTTGAAGAACATCACAAAAAATAATGGCAGAGGGGGTCAGTCCATGTTACTTTGGCCCGCACCCTCCATGTTTAGGGTGGTAGCAATCGGTTCATCAAGAACATAAACACAGAACGAGCATGGAAAATATCTTAAAAACATCAATTTCCATAATCCATCATTAATAATATATTCCCAACCTGCAAGGAAAAACATCTGCAGATCAACATTATAATAATTTGGTCTAAATTCTTTGTTTTGGAAGGAAAGAAACAAGGGAAGAATATCATACTTAAAATAAAATCCCTACCTTGTTCATTGTTCGTCGATGGAGTCACGGGGAAGAAAACAAACTGTTGGGAAAAGGACAGGCGTCGATTCGCCGTGGATGAGGATGTCCCATGTTGGAAGGATTATGTGGAAGAAGGTCTAAGGAGGTAATTCTTCGTAGTCGAAGGCGTTCATTGTTGGAGAGCATAATCCTCCTAGTGTTGGGTGTCACGTCACTTTACCAGCACTTCGTCACTTGGTGAAGCCGTCCCAAATACTTCTCCCCAGCTCCATATATATAGGAGAGGGGAAAGGTAGGTAACAATCGTTGGAATTTATGGCGGTTCATTTATTAGGAACCTTCCTAATTTCCAACGATGCTGTTACTTAATTTAATAAGGGGGCATGCCAAGTAAATAAGTTGGCACAAATAATGGTGGTGTGTTCACATAATTAATGTGGAGGAAGATCAAGAGGCTCCTCCACATTAATGAGGGAGTTGAGAGGTTACTCCCTCATTAAGAGTGGAGTTTGGAGGTTTAGGCCTCGGGTGGTCCCCACCACCATAACATCTCATGGGAGGTTAGGGCCTAGTGGTCCCCACCACCATAACCTCTCATATGAATTTAAGGTTTGGTGGTCCCCACTTTCCAACTTCGAAAAGGAGGTTTTGATCTGGTGGACCCCACCTCTCAACACCCACATGGGTGCGACAAATAAAAATAAAGTGTCACACATTTTTTTTATTTTTATTATTTCATGAAAAACCCAAAAAATAACTTTCACCCTCGACCATCTACCGTCGAAGTGAAATTCTACATAAGAAAATTTTGGCATTGTGAGTTCTACGGTGCCCTCATATTTCAATTGAAAGCACCGGTTCAAAAGTTACAAAATGATTCTCGCGCGTTTACTGAACGTACATGAAAAAATGTTCGGAAAATTATTATCAGTCACCCTCGAACCACACCGGTCTAGGTTAGGCTCATCCTAGGTGAAAATGCCCCAAAGAACCGAACGGTACTCTCAGATTTTCAATCTGAGTTACCGTTTAGAAGTTATGAATTTTACAATAAAATAATTGTCACTTAATTATTTTATTTGCATCCAAAAACTAACTTTCTCTGGTGGCCCGTGCTGGCCAATTTTAGTATCTAATTAATGAAAGTATACTCACACGAGTTCAGTAGTGGTATCAGATTTTTAATCCGAGTAACCGTTTGTGAGTTATAAGCATTTGAAAAATAAAATAATTTATTTAATTATTTTATTTAGGATTATTCCATTTTTGGGTTTTCTCACTGGAGGCCCGCACCGACTAATCTTAAGTCACGCCTAGGCTAAACCTGCCAACCTGAGCATAACAGTGCCCTCATGTTTCTGATCCGAGTTACCATTTAATAGTTATTACACTTTTTCAGGAAAACTACTTACACATGTTAACTTAATCTTAACAAAACTTCAACGGATCATTCCATACACTCCGGGCCTCAGAATCACGTGACGTCATATTTTGTGGACACATAAAGTTCCTATATATTTAAAAAAAATTACATGGAAATTATGGGTCTTTACAAATAACCTTCGTTCCATGTAGCTACATCTCATTCCCACTCATTAGCATTTCATCTTCCTCACCACATCAGGAGGAACCCTCAACCTAGTAGAAAATTAACCCTAAAAGAGGCAATCAATAGCATAATTCGTAGTGGGATGCCTATATATATATATCTACCATAGGTAGTATCCAGTGAATCTGGGGTCATGGCGGTCACTGTGGAGATGGAGGTGGAGGCGAAGCTGGAAGGGGTAGTCTTTGGACCAAAAGATTTTGGGTCATAGTGGTCATGGTGGAGAAGGAGGTAGGTGGATAAAAAGGAAGTGGGGATTGTATCTGGTCGATCTAAATTCATGAAAGTTATGGTGGATAGGGAGGTGGAGGAGGAGGTGTACCAAAAGATCTGGTGTCGCAATGGTTGTGGTGGAGATAGAGGCTAAGTTTTAGGTGGAGGGAGCAGTCTCCATTGAATTTGGGGTCGCTATGATTGTGGTGGAGGTGTAGGTAGAAGCGATGGCATAGAGAGTAGTCTCCAATGGATCTAGGATCATGGTGGTCACACCGTGGAGTAGAGGTAGTGGAGGTGGAAGATGATAGTGAGGGTGAGGAGATGCGTTCCAGTGACAGAATGAAAGGATGGGTGGCTACATGGATGATTTAGGCAAGGGGGATGACACACACGGTTGTGGTGACAATGGGTTTCCAGATGAGGCAGTGTTTGCGGGAGGGGATGGGGTAGTTTTTTTGGGTTGGATCATTCCTTTCACAACTCATGACCCAACCCAACCTGACCATGGGTTAACTTGACATATCCCAACCCATGCATATTGAATTTTTAACATGAACCAACCCAGTTGGGTCAAGTCGGGTCCGATTTGGGCACCCCTAATCCATGGGATGGTGGAATATCCGATTGAATTGGTGGTATTATCTCACCATTAAGGATGTGATAAAATCTTATAATGAAAAGGAAGGAAGAGAGAGAAAGAGAGAGATCTATAGGGAGATAGAGGATCAATAGGATCTTGAGAGAGTTCACAATCCACTATCATATGATAGTAGAATATTATATATAAGTCTCAAGGAAAATATTCATGTTCTATAAATTTATTCATGCATTAAAATTCATGAATAAATTAATTCAACCTTTTTTATAACATCATATATCCATAATTCATTTAATCTTTTGAAATGACTAACTTAATGAGATCCAGTGGGAGTTATTTGAATGTTTAAGCATTAATAATTCAATTGAAATGAAGGAAATTCCATTCAAAGTCAGTGTCTTTGATATGATAATATCATAGCCAACAATATGCTAATATCTCACCATATGATATGGATATAACTAATCATATTATTTTAATAGATTTAGAGCACATATCCTTTAGAAATTACAACTTCACATTGATCCTAAAGATATAATAAATCAATTCATGAGGTGTCCCATGTTCATGGTATTATAGTTTGTTAATCTTTATATAAAACAAATATGGATATCTAGAATTTAACTTTCTCATTTTTCTAGTGATATACACCCTTATTGAGTAAATACTTTTCAATTATTTCTCCATATTTATATGAATATGATAGGAGCACTACTATCATGAGGATTAGTAATCAACTTCAAACAATAATCATTTTTACATGTAACCTCAAAAAATCATACTCTTTTCAAGGATCATTGTGATCCTTGGGTTCATTCATGGTTTCACATCTCCATGTCAGTTTTATAATAATTTAGGAGTCCATCCCAGATGTCACCTTGATATAAAAGTTCTATCACAAAGGCATACCTTCCTAATAATCAACCTGTCTTCTCTCTCTCTCTCACAACATGAATAAATATTCACAATAATAATGAGGCTCTATCCACTCTTATCCTAATAATTTAGCATTAGACATCTAAAAAACCAGGACTATCTTCTCAACTATGAAACAATATTTAAAATAATAACACATGGACTACACACCCTTCTCACTCACTGTGATCGATCCCATGGTAACTCTCAGTAGGAAATGAGGAGGATAACTATTGGAGTTAGTTCCCTAGAACGAATTGTTTAGAACTTGATTACATGATTTTCATATTAAGTTTTTTTCTTATCACATCATAATTTATCTTCTATATGATATTTTTTTGAGATAATTTCCTAAGAATATATGTCAGACTGAAAGGTTATAACAGTTCACAACTATAATGAGAACCTAAAGGTTCCATGACATCATTCTTTGACCTTATTACATTGATGGATGATATTGTTTGATTGGACATATATAATACATGCCATTAGTATTATCAGGGTCATAATACCTTGGGACATCTTGTCATGGTTTTCGCCTATGGTAATCTCCAAGATAAGAGTTTATAAGAACATAACCATAAATAGGAAATCTATATTTCCAAGTTTCATTGGATGTTCCCATCTGTGGATGTGTTTATTAATCCTTAAACATTAAAATATAATTAATGGATATCATGAATTTATTGATTTTATGTATTTACAAAAACTATGATGACATATGTTCGTAGTGAAGTAAGATATGTTAGATGCATCAAGAGTGATATTGCATTAATAGATAATACAATAAAGTATTTATCCCTTCAGTCCCTAGATGGAAGTTGATATCTCATCTCCTTTGATAGAAATATAAATTCCATCATAAATACATAAAAATGTTATTAAGTGGGAGAGTTCATTTATGGAAATTCAAATAATGAGACATCGAACATATAAGTTGATGGAATTGGAATGAAACTTACTTTATTATAGATATCATGTTAAAGGGATTATATTATATGGTAAGAATTCCTAGGTGGATGGACATTTTTGTGACATTAGATTATTTCTATATGTATGTCTTGTAATGTTTATAGACACTAATCATGGAATTTAGGATGTTTTTTTTAGTTCCACTAAGAAAGAGGCATATAAATTCACACACTAAGTGTATTGGTAATCTCAGTTAAATTATAGTACTGAATTTGACAAGTTAGATTAATTCATCAGGGATGATTACCGTAATGTAATCACAATTTTTTCAATAAAATAAGCGAGTTAATTCATAATAAAAGATATTTATTCTCAAGTTTAGTGAATATAATATCTATTATATTTATTAATAAATAATGAAATGATATTTATTTATTATATAAATAGTATTTATTCAAGGATCGGAAAATGTGGATGAGTGAAAGAAGACCAAGTTTAATACATTGATTAGAAATGGAATAAATGATATATATTTATATTCTTTATGTATTTCATATGTTTAGTGTATAATAATAATATTTATATTATTATTATTGGACCAAAAGTCAGCTATGAATTATAGAATTGAGAAAGGGATAATGTGTGATTTTCCAACACTAAATATTCCAAAAATAAATATATAATTATATCTATTTCCTAAAATGAAATTAGTGTGCACAATGTATAGAGTGAGACTATATCAAGACCTAAAGAGGTATTTAGATAACAAGAGTGTTATCCACTCCTCCTCTCTCAAGCCCCTAAAAGAACACCATGAGTTCTTCCTCCTTTAAGAAGAACACCTCGGTGATTAACCATGAACAATGAAAGAAATCATGATAATCAATTATTTCACCTAGAGACTCTAAAACATCATTCATTGATTTTGGTTCATGTGTGGATCATCACTAGATGGATTCTACACTTAAATGTTTCTGAGTTATGATGGTACAAAAAGATCTGTTTAACTGGGTCATCAACGAAAGCCGAATTACATGCTGAGGTAATTTTATATATACTCATAATTAATTATAAATTATATGTGAATATCCTTCAATTATAGTTCTAGTGTATTTAATCTAGTTAATTAATATTTTTGTCATTGGACATGACATTTTTATCATTTAAAGCAATTATTATATGTGATTAATGGCTACAATCAGAGCTAGTCATACCACCAAAGGATGTTTCTACTATGCATAGAACCTATAAGTGGTATCAAAGGGGTAACATGATTAATTTATAATTATTTATTATTTATTTATTGGTCGGATTAATTTTTGTTTTCTATTACTTATATTGATTCTTTTTAATATTTTTCATTATCATATATTCTATTTCTCTATTCTAACTAACATAACTTATAAACAGTTAAGAATAAATATGATGAAACATCCAAGAAGCAATATCTGGGGGTGTGAAATGTTCTACATATAAAAACTAATGTATATAGTATATACTTACCATATACATGACTTGTATTATGTTTTCTTGATTTTATATATTTTCTATTTTTTTAGATCCTAAAACATTGACTCTTATATCTGAATAAATTAGATCAACGTGTAGGTATGGATAGAATGGCACACATCATGAATAACTACCCATAATGTTACCACTATACATGATGTGTTGCCCCCATTATCTCACAACCAAGTACACAATGTGTGATTAGAATTCCATGGGTCAAAAACATGTCAGGTGGACAAACATTCCACGAAAAATGAGGCCACACACTATGTATATTTAACTACATTCTATGTACCTCAAGTTTGTTCATGATAAGGAACACAAATAGACCCAAGACGTGTGCTGTGAACACATGAATATGAAAAATAAACACCACGTAATTTTGTACACACTGTGTAGTCTATTGCTGTTAGTGTTCTTAAATTTTCATAGAAATAAGAATTAAATGTATAATTAAACCTATTGATTATGTTTTCTATGAGTTGTTCATTCTATAGTACACACCGTATCATTTGACTAATTTTTTTTTTAAACTTAATTTCATGTTATATTTTTGATGAACACACAAGGTTTCCTCTAGAAACACTCGTTTACTATATTATTTATAAATTAAATTAATTTCGTCTAAAATTATAGATGGTGGTGAGTTAAGGATTGGTTGGATGGGATTAGGATAAATTAATATAATTGGATAAATTAATTTAAAATTATCTTAATTATAGAACAAATAAAAATAATTGATTACATATATTTTAAATCTATACCCATTTCTTGATGCGTGGATGATCATGAGATTAGACCAGCCCTTGAATGTGAATGGTTTGTTTTAATTTATTTTATTTAAATTATTATTGATGGCCTACATGTCATCCCATCCTCATTATTATGTAAGAGTCTATGTGGTGACTGTTTCTCTGATGTAAACCCCCTTTGTGTGGTCCATTGGATCCCCTCAGCTACGTGTGAGTAAATAATATATAAGTATGGAGTTCCCAAGAAAGAGGAGGTAATCAGAGTTAAGGATCCAATGGAAAAACAATCTAGGCAATACAAAGAAGGTAATATGGAATACTAAAACATGAATTAAGCTGCATTTCAATGTATTTTCCCCTAGGTTAGAGGGTTAGTCTATCATTATCTAGATAAAGTATCCATTAGATAATCTCATGGTCATGCTATTTATTTTTTAATTCTATTAGTTTCATTGTTGATTCTTTATAAATATTAATGTTGAAAAATCACTTAATAAATGTATCAAAAATCATGCAAGATGGAATTAAATATAATTATATTATGAGTAAATGTTTTTTCAGACATGGATAGTCACTTAAGTTAAATCCATCTATATTAATAAGGCATGTAAATAGAGAAAATGGGATTTATGCATAAAGATAAAAATCCATTAACTAAAATATTATGTTGGCTTAGTCTCTCATTACATTAGACAGAATTGACCTCACAATTAAATGATTTTAACTAACCCAAGTTGGGGTGACATCAATTTTTTTTTGGAATTTTAACTTGAATTTTTTTGTTGACTTAACTTATTTTACCTCAAGGGTTGATTTCCTAAGAATGAATTTTTGTAAATATGAGGAAAAGCTTTAGGAAATATTTTAAAATAGGATTTTAGGATTGGGGATCCCACTCAATAGATTAATGAAGTATTAGTTAATGTAGTTGAATAGTTACACCTATCTAAAACCTTTCAAATAACTTCTCAGGGAAAAATTAGTGTTATAAGAAATGGAATATGGATCCTTGCCATTAGAATATTTAAGATAAATGATATTCATAAACTGATGGTGGGGGTATTAGGTTTGAAAAAATTATATAATATTAAAAATAATTTAATTTAATTTTAAATTTATTAATCTATTTTCATAATCAACACACGTAATAATTAACTACTCTTAATTTTTATAAATTGAAAATCAAATGACTTCGACAATATCACAGTTATCCATTATAGAGAAGGATAACATTCTCACCAATGAAAATTTATAGGAATGGAATTGGTTCTTGCACATTATAATACCCCATGAATGTAAATTATACATACTAGAAGAACCACTTACTAAGTTAATTTGAAAGAGGATAATGACGATTAAGAACCTGTTTATTTGAATCATGTGCAAAATGATATTTAAGTCCAATGTTTCATGTTATCCTCCATGTCCAATGAGATTATAAAGAAATATGAGTATATGGATGTGTATAGAATCATTTATCCCCTTAAGGATGTCTACCAAGAGAAGAAGAGATTAGAGAGTAATGAAATCACCAATCCACTATCCACATGCAAGTTTAGAGAGTCAGTTCCATCTTGGGAACATGTGGTCATGATGGATGGATATATTTATCACCTAGAAATTTTGGGGTTTAAGATCCCTAATGAGCTACACATAGTTCCTGTTCTATCCTTATTACCCAAAAACATATCTAGTTTTATTACGAACTATAAGAAGTTCAATAGTGATAAAAAACACTCAGATATTATTACAATTAATTTCTATGTTGATAAATACATGGTTCATGATAAACTAGCTTCCATTATGGTGAATAAGTAGAGGAATAAAAAGGAAAAGTGTCCAAAGACTCATTGCTTGTTGAAGGATTTGTGGAACCATACTCCAAGAAGAAGAAGATCTAGAAGAAAGTAAAGGATACAGATTTATAATGTTTTGTATATGGAAAATAGTTCCACTAGAAGAGGAATTGAAACCAGCCAAATAAGCATGGTGAAGATTAAGGTACACTCATTATTGAGTGTAATCATTCCATATCTACAAGTTGGGTATTATATAACACCTTTGGTTATAAATTTTTTATTGAATACAAGATACAAATAGATTTCTAAATATTAATAGGGATGGGGTGGATCTATGAGCATCCAATGGAATGAGGATGGAATCTTGAGCTATTGGAGACTACCATATAACATTTTTGATATATTTTATTTTGGTTTCAAGGATCTATTATTATGTTCCCATTGTTACCAAGAAAATTATTTCAATTTTTTATTTAGATATGGATGGATTTTTTTTAGATTTGAAAATAAAGAATTCTACTTTTATAAATATATCATATGTTATGGTATGGAATAGTTTAATAATGGAATTTATGTATTAAATTACAAAAAACTAAATATTTTAAATTGATAATGAAATAAACACACATGAATCATGTAACACCATGTTATGGAATCACTATATTGGTCCCATAAATAAGAATTGTTTGAAAAAGATCTATCCATATTTTTACTTAGAATATTTTGATCATAAGAAACTTGAACCATTTCATGCTTGTTTACAAAGTAAGATGTCCAAACCATGATTCAGTGGTCAAGGTGAAAGGCCTATAGAGATTCTAAATTTAGTACACACAAATGTGTGAATAAATTTTTCAATAGAACTTTTAGGAGGGTACTATACTTTATTACTTTTACCGACAACTTGAAGAAAATATGGATATATATACTTAATGAGATATAAGTCTGAATCCTTTTATAAATTCAAAGAGTTCAAGTTTGAGGGTTATAATCAAATTTGTAATAAGATAAATAAAATTTTAATGGATCGAGGTGGTGTATATCTTAACCAAGACTTTATTGAATTTAAATGGTAGTATGATATTTTTTCTCAACCCAATCTACATAATAAACTAAAATGGAATGGTGTTAGTGAAAGGAGGAACCATACATTGTTGGAAATGTTAAGGTTGATGATGAGTCATATAAGCTTTCTATTATCCATTTTGGGGATATGCATTACATACGATAGTATACAAACTAAATTGAGTTCCAAATGAAGTGGATAATGGTATTCCATTTGAGTTATGGTGTGGAAAAAACCTATTTTGTCACATGTTCATGCATGGGGTTGCGAGGAATTTGTTAAGGCTAGATCAATAAATAAAATATCACCCAAAGGCATAAATTTTATCTTTATAGTGTTTCTTAAGAAAAAAAGGGGATATTAAGAATATAATCATTCATATAAAAAGTGACTTTCATAAGATATGATATTTTTCTTGAGAGGTAGCACATTTTAAAGGAGGATAGTTAGAGAAAGATTGACATTTATTCCCAATATACACAAGATTTGGTACAATAACTGATTCAATAGGTCCTTCTGGGATAAGATGTTCCCAAAACATAAGTGAAGCGTAGGATGGAAATAGATGAGAGACAAATAGAGAGATTTATTTTCTAGTCCCTTATGTCTGTGATTCATTATTAGTTAACAATGATGATCCTATATCATGTAAATAGGTTGTAGAGGGCACAAAAGTTGCATGATTGAAATAATCCTTGAATATTGAGATGGACTCCATCTATCAAATCCATTTTTTGTTTTGATAGATCCACCATTTGATGTGAAACCCATTGAGTATAAATGAGTATTCAAGAAATAAATATATAGGGAAGGAAAAGTAAACACCTATAAGTCATGAATAATGGATAATGATTTTAGAATACATCAAGTGATTGACACGAAAAAAACATTTTCTTTAGCTTCTGTGTTTAATTATAGCATAATGTTACTTTCAATTTCTGCTTACCATGACTATGAAATTTGGAAAATTGATATCAAAATTGCATTCTTAAATTTGAAACTTCTAGAGTACGTGCATATAATAAAAAAACAAGGGTATGTAAATCTAGTAAATACTAAAATGGTACAGATGTTAAAAATATCCATTTATGTATTAAATCAAGAATCTTGGTCATTGAACATTCAATTTGATGAATCCATAGTGAAATTTGGTTTCATTAAGAATTAATGTGATCAATGTGTTTACAATTAATTTAGTGAGAGTGTAATTATTTTCATAATAGTATAAGATAATGACATATTACTAACTGTATGTGATATTCTAGCCTTAAAAGTGGTCAAGGAATGGTTGAGAAAGTGATTCACCATGAAGGACTTAGGTAAAGCAACACACATTATAGGGATCAAGATCATGCATGAT
The DNA here is from genome assembly GCA_963277665.1 of Viscum album. NCBI lineage: Eukaryota > Viridiplantae > Streptophyta > Magnoliopsida > Santalales > Viscaceae > Viscum > Viscum album. Next base: position 456,181,044 of record OY728160.1, on the reverse strand, counting down.
AGATATAAGATGATACTTGGACTAGGTCAAGGCATGTACATTGACCTGACACTGAATAAGTTTATTATGGAACAATCCAAGAGGGAATTGTTTCCATTATCACATGGTATATATATTTCTAATTTTTTTCTTAGACACAAGAGGATAGAGAGTGAATGGTAAGGATCCCATATGATTCAGTGATAGGATCCATCATGCATGCAATGTAATGTACAATGCTTGATGTTTTATATGCTTTGAGCATGGTAATAAGATATCAAGAAGATCCAGGTGAACAAAATTGGAATATTTTTAAAACTATCTCTAAACATATATGGAAAACTAAGGATATGTTCTTGGTATATGGAGGAGATGAAGAGATAACCATTAGGGGTTACCAAGATTATAGCTTTCAGAAAGCTCAAAATGATATGAAGTCCAAGTCTGGATATTTATTTTTTCTCAATGGATGGGTTTTGGGCTAGAAGAGTTTCAAGAAGATGATTGTTTCAGATTCTAAAATAAATTTTTTGTATATTTGGACTTACTATACAACTAAGGAAGTAGTTTAGATTCAAAATTTTATCATATATCTTGATGTGGAACCTAGAATTAAACACCCTATCATAGTCTACTGAGATAACTATAGTGACCTAGTCTTATCATACATAGATATTACATAATTTTCGTTGAATATTGATTAAATTACACAAACACAAGTCTGAGGACCATAATAGTTTAGTGTCTTCAGGAACATAGGAACACAAAAAACTAGTCCATAGATAAACTAAATCATCCCCCACTATGATCTTTTTCATTAGAACCATTCTTAGAAATATCATAAATAATAAATTTCTTTATAACCTATATAAATGAAACATAATAAAGGGTGAGATTATATGCTTAGTAAGTAAAAATAGTGGATTTATGTAATCATAACATGAACATAGGGGTATGAGAAGATGACTATAACATTTGAAAACCATACCCTGCAAATCAAGATTATAATATTGGGTCATTGAATAAATATTGGCAGTTCATAAGACATGAATCATTAGGGAATCAAAAAACATGATCCATGAGAGAATAAAATTTGCATAATACATATATTTATGTCGTACAGATAAGTATATAAAATCATTTCCAAAGTAGTCAAGGCTCACTTCCATGGTTATCATAGTGGAATGGGTTCACTTCAAAAACCATCATAGTAGTCAAGGTTCACTCTGAATGCCATCATAGTGTACAAAGTCACTTATTGAACTGGGTTCAATCCATATTCCAATAATTTATATCCCATGAGATATAAATCCTTACACAATGCATTGGAGGAAGATATTGGTCCAACATGTATCATAATGAAAACAATATTTATGTGTGACATAAGATCATAAAACATTCATCATATCATAATATATGAAATGAAATGGGTTTCATAAATATTTCTTTATATCCTAATTGTTTGAAAATAAATAATTTTCACAATCATTTCATCATTTCATCATAGCACAACCCATGGAAAAAGAAACTAGAATCTTATCATGGTATAACCCGTTTAAGAAAAATGGGTTTCATAATCATCATGCCATTATAAAAATAAACCATTTAGAGAATGAATAAGAGTGTAATCCTTTGATCATATCTATAGTAAAGAATATGTAACATCAATAGATGTTATAATAGAGGTATTTCTTTTTTAATGATAAACTAAAACATTTTTTAGGAAACTATCCCTTCCTCTTTGAAAAATAATTTTTAAAACATAAAAAATTTTGAGAATATTTTTCAATGAAAATAACCTTGAAAAATGATAAATGAAGCTTTAAAATAAAATAATGTTCATGATTACAAGAAGTTTCATTCATTAAGTACATGTTAAAACAATGATTCCTTTCAAATTTCTGGAAAAATAAAAACAAGAATTGTTTGGATAATGAAACAAATATTTTTTTTCAAAAATATTTTTAAAATGTAAAAAATGGGGAAAAATTTATTTTAAAAATCATAGGATAATATTAATTTTTTTAAAAATATTTTTTTAAAACTTGTTTTTGTAAGATAACATATTTACCGACCAAATATAAAAATAAATTCAGAATTCATTAACAATATTCACTCAATTATTTTAAGTACCAAAGAGTGGAAAATTTGAATTATTAAATAAAAAATAATGAATTACTATACAAGATGAAAATTCATGATTTTATTGAGAGATGGATCATAATATTTTTTCATCAAAAGAATAATCTTAAACAATCCTAATAAACGATGAGATTGTAACATAAAATCATTAACACTTTTGTATCTTTGAATTTTAATCCCCATGAAGGAATAACACAAAATGGAACATAAAATATTATGAGTATAAATTAATTCATTATATTACATTTAAAATGGGATTTATATACACCTCGTGAAAGAATATTGGTGGATAACATAACATATATCTCAATGAAGGAAAATTGAAACAAAAATCCCTTACATTAAGTATTGGATTACGTCATAAAAGTTAAAATATATAGTATAATAAATATATGTTTATTATAAATATATTACTAATATATATATATATATAATACCGTATATTATTTTCTTATGACTTTTTTTATCCATTTATTAACAATTTCATTTTAGAGTTATGTTTCAGGAACTTCTTTGTTTTTCGTATGTGTTTTGATTTGTTTTTTTGGTCATATTACCTAAATCATGGATTCATAATCACTATAATGTTAACTATGATATAAATATCATATATATTAATTATATATTTATTTATAGTAATCCAAAAAATTTAGTGATATAAAATCAAATACATCGATCACGGAGACGGTAGGTTGTACGTACACATGAATGCTATTTCTATTGTCTTATCATATTAAAATATAGAAAGGTAAATGGTATATTATCCTTATAGAATCATTTTTATTTAATATATATCTCATATTTTCATTAAAAACATATTTATTAAATTCTATTTAAAGCGTTCATGAATTACAACACTTTGTGAGGTGGTGGTCTGCTATACACACGAGCGATGATATCATATTCCCAAATAATAGAGAGTGTGAAGTTATGTTTTCTATAATGATTATAAAAGTATAAATATGTAATAAATATTATATATAAACAATAAATACATCATTATTTACATCATTGAGAGGTGGTAATGGAAAAATGAATGACATCGATTTGCGAGGCGGTAATTTACTGTACACATGAACGACGATTTTGCAACCCATTTGATGAAAGTGGAGACGGTTGTAGGTAATTAAATTTACATGAGAAATATAAGATATTTAAGATATTGAGGTTATTATATCATCATTTTATAACAATATTTTAATTATGTGGAGGAGTAAATAAAACAAAAAATGCTCGTTGATGAACACTACCTCTTCTTCAGGTATCACACTTAGGTTTCCACAAAAAACATACTAGGTTGGAATTTGTTAAAACAATGATTCTAGGATGATATTAAGAAGCTGGGAAGTTATTTTGGAAGTGTTTTTATGAACCAAAAATGTTTTATGGTGTAAATAATAGAGGATAGGTGGTGGCCTTTAATAAGTGTGGTGGGTGACACACTTATAATATTTTGAAAGGAAAAATGTACATCATACATTATAATGTCTAAATATATCCATTAAAATGATTTTATGACAGTTTTTAGGTCATTTTATCCCTTTTCTTGTTTACTTTCACACCTTGGAAAAACAATTTTTACCTTAATCACTCTAAATAATTTTTACTATTTTTACAATTAATTTTGAAAGAAAATTACATTGACATTAATAGAAAATATAAATTATTCTAATTAAAATTATTAATTCCATTTTAAAAATTAAATTAAAATAATTATAAAAATTTAATTTAAAATTGATGTTATAGATGTGATTAGAAAGAAGGTTTTTAAAGATAAAATACACAAAATTTTACAAAGTTCTTATATCATAATTCAATTTGAAATTGATTAAAATAACCTATATAGGATTAATGTATGTATAATTTAATTAATTTTAATTTAAAACTAATTTAAAATATAATTTAACTTTATAATCCAATTAAATGAGAAGATAGTTTTCATTCAAAATTTCATATTTTTAACTATTAATTAAAAAATAAAACACTTCAGAAAAATATGAAAAATTAAACCTAAGATAATTTTGTGATGATGATTTAAAAAATGAATTTAGTTTTATCAAATTAATTTAATAAAGTTTTAAAAAATTAATTTTATTAATTTTTATAAAATAAATAAAAATCATTTTTTGAGAAAATAGTATTTTTCAAAACATAGAAATACTTTATAAAAAATTAAGCACTTCTTTATATATATTTTTACCTTTATATAAAACCATTATAAATAATATTTAAAATTTATTTATTATTATTCATATAACTATTTTTAATGGATAGGTTATAATGGTCACTTTTAAATAACTATATTAATAAAATATTTCAGTTTTGTGAAAACTCGGTGGTGTGTGTAACGTAAGCTAACGCAGTGTTTCATGAAGTGAAAGATTAACTTGATGTTTCATGTAATAAAATATATGAAATAAATTTAATTTATTCAAAAAAAGTAATAAAAACCTGGGGTGTTACATTATACGCCCCCTAAAACAAATTTATCCCTCAAAATTCATTACTCCGATACAAACAACTGTGGATAATTAAACCTCATAATATCCTCAAGTACCCATTTAACTTATTTAAACATGTGGTTTTACATAAAATTATGATTAAGTGAGTGGTATTGTTTTATTGAACTTTCTTTGTATGATTTAGAATCTCCACTCATTATTCATTTTAAGAAGGATCTTTCTCCAGTGGTATGATATCCGAGTTCAAAACCTATGAAGGGTTAGGTTTGTAATTTGTTAAGATAAATACATGGAATAAATAATGGAATTGAGAGAGATTTTGTTTAATAACCAAGTTATAAGATATGGTATTGATATGATCAATAATTTCAAAAATACCAATATACCTAGGTCTGAATTTACCCTTCCTTTAAAATCTAATAACCTTCTTCAATGGAGAAATTTATAGAAACACCTTATCACCAACTTAAAATTTTAGATCACATAGGTGATTGTAAGAATCAATTATTTTCTGAATCTGAGCTACCTTGATGTGTTTCTAAATGTCTATAACATTCTTTGCTACTTCTTCATCTATCTCAGCTTCTAATAGAATTATTTCTCCAACTTTATTCCAGCACATTGTAGATCCACATTTTTTTCCATAGAAATATTCCTAAGGAGACTTATGAGTGCTTGAGTGAAATATATTATTATAAGAAAACTCAAATAGAGGAAGTTTTTTATCCCAACCACCTTGGAAATAAAAATAAAAATATCTCAACATATACTATAGTTTTTAAATTGTTCTCTCAGACAGACCATCTTTTATGTGGATGATAGAAAGTGATTAAACTCAACTTTTCATCAATATCCTACTAAATAATTTTCCATAAATTTTAGGTAAACCTCATATCCCAACCAGAAAATATTGAATGTGGTACTATATGAAACCTTACAACTTCCTTAATGTATATCTTGGAAAACTAATTTAGATAGAAGCCTTATCTAATGGTGATGAAGTTTGCTTACTTAGTAATTCGATCAACTAAAATCCATATAACATTATGTACTCAAGATTTTTTGGGGAGTGAAACAAAAAAAATCCATGGTTATATTTTTCTATTTACATTCTGGTATGGGTAATGGTTGTAACATTCCCCTAGAATTTTTCCTTTCAACCTTAACTTGTCGACATACCTAGAATTGAGATAAAAACTCTGTGATATCTCTTTTCTTTCCATTTCATGTGAAATATTCTTTCAAATATCTATCAATATTCATAAATTATGTATGAATAGAGAATGACTAATTATGTTCTTTTGATCGTACCACAATTCACTGTTTTATTTCACCCTTACACCATTATGTTAAACTAGTTTTGTATTGAAAATTTCAAATATAATAACAAACTGCACCTCACATTTGATTCAATTATTTAATTTTTATCACCAATAAAAGGTAAAATTACATTTTTATGATGATTTCATTGTAGGATGAGGTTATTCAGAGGGCCGAAGATGATGCATAAGGAAAATGGGCTAAAATACATGGAATCCCAAGGACAATTTTCCACTATTTTTCATATTCTGTGAAATATGTGAATCAAAATGGGATATAATTTTGTTGGATTATCAAAAATTTAGGGTTAAACAACTAATCTCAAGAAAACCAATATCAATCTATCCATCTAGTGGCCCATCCGAACTAATCTGTCTAGGGAACCAAATCTGCACGAATTCAAAAGTTAGGTTCAATATTTTGAAAATATCTCATATTCTAGATGTCCAATGGCCACCAAATTTGAAATTGAGATATTCAATAGAACATAAAACAACTATATTCATTTTTCTAAGTCATGATATGGCCATTTACCATTCCAAAAACGAGATATAAGTGGTATATAAAAATATAGGTTCCCAAAACCTCCTCCAATTTTTTCTATAAAAGGGAATATTGGGCACCCCATTTTCAAGTTAGACCAAGGAGTGAAGTGATGCCATTTTTGAGTTCCAAAAAATCTCTATCATCACCTTTAGGGTCTTAGAGCTCCCTATTCACTTAAGGATAGCTAAAATGAAGCAGAAGATCCACCCAACTATCCTCATCATCTTGATGTTGGGCTAAACGGTGGGCATTTGTTGTGGGAGAGATACACACATATCAAGAGAGTTCCAATACTCTTAATAGCCACTGTTTTGAAAATTTATTGGTTTTAAAACATTTCATTCAATTTATATTACATTATTTCATATTTGAATTCCTATTTTGATGCATGTGATTGATTTTATCTAAATTTATAACTGATCGATGTGAGGGTTTGAGCCTATGACTTAGGATAACCCCTAACTTTGGGACACATGTAGTGATAAAGTCCTTAAATGTTGTTTTCCGTATATATAGTTTTAGTATATCCTTTGGTTCTCCCAAACTCTTTATTAGGGGTGCCACATTGGTCCACAATGGACTTCTTGCAAGATCCTCAATTCTGGTCTCTTTTGGACAATAGTAATTCAGGATGACAATGATTTCTATAAAGCATGACCTCACTATCAATGAATGGGACATGTATCTAAAAGAAATGAAATGCCACATTACTATTGATCTTTCATGAAATTATATCTGTTTAGGGCATTGAAATTATGGTACCATTCCTAAATTCATTTTTAAACATTTATATTCTTATTGAATTTGATTATGTGTCAAAATGGGTAGAGTCATGAGCCACAATGACTGGAGATTCAAAGATAGTTGTGGATTTTTTTAGAACAAAAATTTTATATAGGTTTTTATTACCTAGGTTCATCATAAGTGACTAGGGTTCTAATTTCTACAACCAAACAATACAATCACGTTCTTGTTGGTATGGGGTTGGGCATCGTGTGTCTACTACATATCACCCACAAATCAATGGTTAAACTGAGGTGTCAAATAGAGAGTTCAAAAAAATTCTTCAAAAAATGATTCAAACCAATATAAAATATTGGATTATTAGACTCGATGATTCATTATGGGATTCTTATACTACTTTGGAAACTTTCATTGGATTGTCATCGTATCAAATAGTTTTTGGAAAGAGTTATTACCCTCTATTGAGATAGAGAAACAGACATATTGGTCTATGAAACAAAGAAACTATAACATTTTTGGGGCAGGTTTTCAAAGGAAGTTATAGATTCGGGATCTAGAAGAAATGAGGAGAGATTCATATGAGAACTTCCAGATTTATAAGGGGAGAACCAAATATACCCATGACTGCCTCATCCTTTATCATTAATTCCACATTTGGAAGAAGGTCCCCATTTTGAATGTAATATGAAGTTGAATCAAGTTAAGATTTGTTCCCATGGGGTTGTCCCATTCACTATTAATAATGATTATCCATTTGGTTTTGTTGAGGTTGAAAATGAAGAAACCAAACAAACCTTCACTATCAATGAGTAACGATTGAAGAACTTTCATGAAGCCATTCTGAAATCCCCGATGGAGGAACTCCATGTTCAGGAAGAAACCTATAAATGTAACCCATCTATTTTATCATTCCTTCCCATATTATATTTTATTAAACTAAGGACACTTCACACTCTAGGTGTGGTAGGGGGGGTGGGGTGGGGTGAGTACATTCTTGGGTTAGTGAGGAATTATCATCATCTTTCATCTTTTTCTTTTTTTGGATTGCTACATAGTAATGTTACATCCTCCTTTCCCCCATCACTTTTGTTCTAGAATATTCATTTTTGATTCCCCCTTAATCATGGAAAATTATGCCCACTTTATTATGGAAAATTATTCCCTCTTAATCCTAGAAATTATTGAAAATATGTGGAGAATTTCCCTATTTCTTATTTTTTTTATCATTTTTTGAGGATATAAATGGTTGTATTGCTTTGAAATATCTGAGAAGAACGACACCCTTTGTGTGAGTAGTTTATAGGAAAATTTTGATACTTAATTTATCCATATATTTTGTATAAAACCAGGAAGTGTCACTATTTCTTATTTAGAAGAAGGTAAATATATGTTAAGGTTAATATTTATTAGCTTTCCAAAATGATTTTTCCATACGTTCGTTCCTTATTCGATCTGTTTCGTTACTATACCATATTGAAAAATGTATGTGTACATATTATCCAACTATTTTATACCTAGAAAAACTAAAAATCAAAAAAATTAATAATAAAATAAAAAATAAAAAAACATGGGTTGTTTCTTGGGAAGGTCAAAAACGACTCTTTCCTGAACTTTGATCTTGTTACAACTATTATAATTAGTGTAGTGGGGGAGATCAAACAAAATTTTAGTGATGAGTGTGAGATTTGTTCTAAGTTCAAATTTTGAAAATAATAATAATAATAAATGATGGGAGTGATGAAATATAAAACACATGGGGATATATTTTTTGGGATATTAAGGTTTTACTTTTAGGAATTCTTAAGTTATTAGGTCTTGGAATTTGATTAAAAGGATGTAGGGTAGATTAAGTGGACAGAATCATCTAAATTGATTTTTTTTAAAATAACCTATATTTAATAGATATAAAGTGAAAATAATAACATGAAATGGTTGTGACATACACAAAAATAGAGAATTAGTTACATGGTTAAATTCATAATTGCTTCCTCAAATTGGTATCATGAATTTCATAGAATTTTGTTCAAATTCAAATTATGAAACGTCTTTTTTCCATGATCATATTGAATAACTCCTTGCTATGGTATTTTCTTTAATCACATTTCTAAAAAGAAATAAATTTTAAATCTTAAATCCTCATTAAGTTTAAAATATCTCCATGAATAATTTTTCAAAATGTGACTTTACCTATGAGTACAACTATTTAGGTATGGGGGTGTGATAGCACCACGATTCACTATTTTATTTCACACTTACACCGTTGTGTTAAACAAGTTTTGTATTGAAAATTACAAAAATAATAAACATTTCACATCACATTTTATTCAATCATTTAATTTTTATTACTGTTAAAAGTGAAATTATACTTTTTATGATGATTTAATTGTAATAGGAGGTGACATGGATGGCCGAAGTTGATGTGGAAGGAAAATGGGCCAAACTACATGGATTCCCAAGGAATATGGTCCCCTATTTTCAAAATTCCATGAAATACATGAATTCAAATGGGATATAATTTTTTGGGAAGATAAACAATTACATGGGATACAAATAATCTCAATACACCTAATACCAATTCATCCATCTAGTGGCCCATACAAATGGATCTGTCTAGGGAATAGAATCTACACAAATTTGAAAGTTAGGTTCAATATTTTAATAATATATCCCATTTTGGATGTCCAATGGAAAAAAATTTGACATTGAATTTTCAAGAGGCTGTTTAAAAATTATACACTTTTTTCCAAGTCATGATATGTATTTTACCAGTTTAAAACTGATATGAAAGTGTTATATCTAAATCTAGGTGCCCAAAATGACAACCCATTTTTGATATAAAAGGTAACCTTGGGAACCTCATTTTCATATTTGACCAAGGAGTGAAGTGATGCAATTTTTGAGTTCAAAAGGAGTCCTATCATCACTTTGGTGGTTCTTAGCTCCTTATCCTCATAGGGAGAGCTAAAATTAAGAAGTAGATCCACCATAATTTCATTCTACTCTCGGTGTTGGGCCAAAGGGTGGTAGTTTGTTGTGAGGGAGATACACAGATGTGAAGGGAGTTATAATTCTTTTATTATTTTAGATTTTGGAGTAATTTGTGTGGAAAAACATTTAATTCCATTTATCATAGATTATTTCATATTTTAATGATTTTTTGATGCATGTTATTGATTTTCCCTTAATTTATAACCAATTAGTGTAAGGTTTTGTGTGCATTAATTGTGTTGTTTATATTAGAAAACACAAGAATCCTTTTATTAACAAAATTATTGATATTTAAATATTATTTGGAAGCTCTTATTCTATGAATGAGTTCTAGAAATTGGAAATATGATTATTATTCCAAGGACTGGTTCTTCAAGCATTGATATAAAACATTAGGAATTAATTGGAATTCCAATTAATTTCAACCAAATAATTACTTCAAACCTGAATGAATAATTAAGACCAATGAACATGAAATGTGTGTAGTGAAATAAAAAAGACTACTTTATCCCATATTTTTTCAAAATAAACTTGTTTAATCAATTATTAAATTCTTTAAATTAGGTTATTTTCTTAAAAATATTTTCAAAACCAGCCACCTGTTTGTATACTTTTTGTAAAAAATGAACACTCTAAACCCATAAACACTCCTTGAGAGATGACCTAGGGTATACCATATACTATAAATAAACTTTAAAAATATAATCTATTTGACATGTCATGAAAACACTATCAAAATCCTATAATAATTATTTCTTAAAATCTTGTATGAAAGGAATGCATACATGGTTCCTAACCATTATCATTCGATAATGATCAAGGTTAAACTTAGGATCATTTCTAACCGCCTCTTTCCAATCTACATATTCCTTCTAAAACACTTTAATATTCACTTGGATTCATGGTTGAATATTCAATTTAGAAATATAATATATTTCCCTTACTTAAGGATTTCTAGATCCATCCTTTATAAATCCAGAAATATTAGATCTTTTGTAATCCTTATCATGGATAAGATAGCATGATCCTTTTGACTAAAATAATTATCCACCTTGTTTTCTTTTGTAGATTTGTAATGTATTGAGTATTAATAATCTTTAATTAGCTATAACTATCTTCTTTGGAACATATTAAAATCCTTATATGTGAATATATAATTTTAAATTTTATGATCGGTATATATATCACACTTTTCTCCATAAAGATAATGCCTCCATATCTTTAATGAAAAAATACTACAACTAACTCCAAATCACGAGTTGGGTAATTCTTATCATGAATATCCAATTATTGTCAATAATAAGTAATAACCACTTCATTATTTATAAGAACAAAACCCAATACCTTCTTGGATGCATCACTATAGATTACAAACCCTTCTCCACTATATGGTAATGTAAGCATAGTTTCATTGATTAAATCTTTTCTTCAGTTACATGAAATTTTCCTCACATTCATCTATCTTGATGAACTTGGATCCTTTCTGAGTTAAATTTGTTAATGGATTTGAGAGTCATGATAAATTCACCCAAAAGTATCAATAATATCCATCTAAACCAATAAAAATATAGATCTCAATCAAAGTGGTTGGTTTTTTCCAACATTCAATAGCTTCTATCTTTAATAGATATACAGATATACAGACTCTTGAGATTATATGACCAAAAAATGAAACCTTTTACATCCATAATGAATTCTTTGTAAAATTTTTATATAGCTTCTCCTTCATTTGGGTCATTAATAAATTCTCACGTGGTCTTCATTATCTTACTTTCTCTTTGAATAGATAATAATATCATCTATAATGAATTACAAAAACTGATCATGGTAATATCTAAAGAATAAATTCATTAAATCCATGAATATAGCATAGAAATTAGTAATATTTAATGACATCACTATATATTCATAGTTTCTACACCTTTTATTGAATTCTGTGTTGGGTATATCCTTCTTATTAACCCTCAATTAATGATACCTAGAAAGAAGGTCAATCTTGGAAAACTATTGAGATCTATGCAGTTGATCAAACCATTCATTTGTATGGGGAAGAAGAAACTTGTTTATTATTGAGATCATATTCAGATCATAATAATCAATATAGGGTCACATTAAATCATATTAATTTATAGAAAAAAGAATAGGTGCACCCTAAGTTCACACACATGGATTAATGAATCCCCTATTAAGGTTTTCTTGGAGTTTCTTATTCATTTATTGAAAATGAATTAGGGACATTCTATTAGGTGTCCTTGGAATTGGTATGGAACCAATTATGAGTTATATTAAACAATCAAATTCATGTTTTGGTGTAATTCTAAGAAACTCTCCCAAAAGACAAAAACAAATTCCCGCACAATAGGCATATCATTAATGTTATGTTTCTACCCAATCATTTGAGAAAAACACCCATTTTGAATGGGAATTAAGACCCATAAAATGGATGTGATATCCATCATAAGTTCATACTTATACTAACATCGATAACATATCATAATTTGGTTTGGAATATCAATTATATCTTTCCTTACTTTACAATTTATGTCGAATTTATGTAAATAAATCCAATCCATGCCCAATATAACATTAAATTTAACCAGAGGAAGAATGAAAATATTTTTAGGAAGCACATTTAATCCAATTTCAACAAGATATAATTGAGATGAAATCATCATACCATCATAGATTTTCACCAATAATTATACATCTAATCATTTGGGAGGAATATTAATACCCTTAGAAAACTCTTCATATATGAAATAATGGGTAGCTCCAGCATTAAATATGACATTATAAGTTATAGACTAGATGGTAAGTGTACCTTTCACCATTTCATTATCATACCCCTGATAAAAATAGTTATCACTTGAGATTTCCATTTTTCTATTGGTTAAGTGGTTACTGATGTTGATCATCATCATTAACCTTTGAATATGGGCATTGGTTAGCATAATTCCCATACTTCATGCATTTGAAACACTCGAGTGTGGTTGGTCTATTTTTTGGATCTTTCTCTTTATTAACATCATTTGCTAACTTCTTTTCATCCCTTAAGTAATAAATTTACCAATGAACCACTATTACACAATTAAAACATTTAATAGTCCATTTGTGATGATTTTATCCATGCTTGTTCCCACACTTTGAGAATAAATGAAATCACATATTCTTCTATCCATGGTTATTAGATTTTCTTTTTAATCCCAATTTTCACTTCTTATCAAAACCATGATATTGATATGTAACCCCAAACTCAAATTCCACCTTGATAACACATCGAACAATCTCTTAATTTCTACTGAAGTATCTTATGGATAACATCCATTTGAGACTTGGCTATAAGCTGCTGAAGAATAGATAGAACTTAATTTCAGTTTGGATGAAAATAAAAAAAGCGTACCTCAAGAGTCTTGTAAAATATTCATCTTAGCCACCAACATATTCATCATCATTTTTCTTTAGCCCAAGTAACTCATTCTACATAATGAGATTAATAATATGAGGACATTATATAACAAACTTGATTTTTTATTTCACACTTAAACATGAATTATTACATAAACTATTCACTTGTTAAAACATATAAGATCAATAGGTAAAGTTTCTTTGGGGCTTAGGAACATTACATAACTACTTAAAACCTGAAACACAACATATTTATTGAAAACATCCATTACATGACCCCTACATTCCCTCGAATATAGCATTGCATGGGATAACCCGAGAACATGCATAAGAAAAGGGTGATCTATAAATCCCTGTAAGGGAGTAAACATGTCATAACATGAAGATTAAAATACATTTTTGGAAATAGTCATATCAATGGAGCGCAAGAGAAACATGAACATAAAGGTATGATATAGCATGATTATCATAACATGGAAATGTGGCAACAAGAATTAACATGGTATTAGCATGATCCAAGGCTTATTGCACATGTATAATGAGTAAACCCTCATTGAACTAGAATTATCCTGAGTAAACCCTCATTTTACATGACGTACCATGATAATAATATTTACCCAATTCATTGGAGGGATTTCAGGGCACACCCTTCTTAAACATTCCATTCAATGCATAAGTGTGCCACAAGATCATACAACATGGATTCATTAAACATAGAAATATATTCCATAATAAAATAATGTGGAATTAAAATATAAAACTCTTCCATAAATAAGTAAATGTTCATAATATTTAATACCCTTGATAGATAAATGAGCTTGGTATTCACCACAGAATGATTTTGGTTTGGAGAATTGAGGTTCAATTTCAGCAGCATAACAGCGTGACATAAGACTTCAAAAAAATGGTTGATGAGAGATAAAGGGGTGTCTCATCATATATACATGAAATTTATAGTAAATGTTTCATATTGATACATTTCTGTACATATGTAATGGAATTTAGATTCATAATACAAAATAATTGCTTGAATGTAAATGAGGAGAGAGAAATTCCTTACGAAATTTCGGCATGGTAACAGGTGTACATGGAAGGAATTAATGAGAGAGAAAGGGGTCTCCCATTATTAAAACATAATGAGGGAAGTATGGGGGAGGTGATAAATCATACCCCAACATTTATAATTTAAAATAAAAGTATATAAAAATATTAAGAAACTTGGATGAAATGAGAAAAGAAGGAATCCCTTACTTGGAAGTGTGATCCCAAAGGCATGGGAGGGGCTTGAGAGAGGCTTATTGGGAGAATGGGAATCCTTAAAGGGATTATAGAGAGATTAGGTTAGATTTTAGACAAACTCCAAAGGCTTTGAGTGAAGAACAAGTGGGATCTTGGGTGGATTTATATAGAAAAGGAGAGAGAATTATTTATTATTTTGGTTTGGGACACCACACATTAAACTAATCAAAACCACAAACCAGCCCATGGTTTTTGCCCACAGTTTTTGAAAATAGAGAGTGGAAGAAAATATTTTTTAATTACAATGGCTTAACTTCTTAAAATAATAGGTTTGATTATGTGTAGGTGACTCACACTCTCAAAGAAATCAATTTAAAAAGTTAAAATGTTTTATATGTCCTGGAGGGTCCACTAAAGCTTTGTAAAATAAAATAAATAAACCTAAAATCACATTATTTTAATGATAAAACATATATTGTCCGAAAAAAGCATTTATAGTATTTTATTATATCACTATTGGGTTCTTAAGATGTCATAAAACATATTATATAATTAAACGATATTTAATTTTTACCCAAAAATTCGGCTATCTCAGAAAATTATGAAAAATTCACCGTTGGATAATTTTGACGTCCTGATTCCATAAATAATATTCATTTTATCTAAATTATTCTCTAAATACATGAATTTTTTACTTTTAAAATAAAAACCGACATTTATCAAAAATCCATGGGTTTTTACAAAAATAGCTTTCAAACTTTAATAAAATTTGTAATTGTATTATAAAAATTATAAGATCATTTATATTTAATTAAAATTAATATAATAATAATGATTTATTAAAATATTTTTTAATTCAAAAATTAATTAATTGATCAAAATATATTTCAAAATTGAATATTAACTAAATATACTATTTGTTTTTTAAAAACCGTTTACAAAGTAACACTATTAAAATGAAATTATATTATTTGTTATATAAAAAAATAATGTACATAATCATAGTGCTATGGTCTTGTTACATAAACCCTTATAATACCCGCATAATACCGAAGGAAAGGGTGTGCGGTGGTGACAGACTCTTGCGGTGGCTCGGATAACA
The DNA here is from genome assembly GCA_963277665.1 of Viscum album. Lineage (NCBI taxonomy): Eukaryota > Viridiplantae > Streptophyta > Magnoliopsida > Santalales > Viscaceae > Viscum > Viscum album. The sequence goes on along the minus strand of OY728160.1, from coordinate 456,165,117 downwards.
TCACTTGGGTGGTAATCTCTATCAACTTCTACTTCTCCTATAGGCAGTTTTGTTCAAGATTCACATGTTAAAGATCAGATTGGGTTTTGACAAGAGAAAATCACAATGACTCCACCTGTTTTCTGAGATCCGACAAATGGGCTTTGTATGGAGCAATTCTTCTGGATGAGGCCATTGATTCCTATGTTTGGGTAAATTGTATTTTTGATTTCCTATATTAATACTAATCATGTGATCAGTGTTCAATGACTATATTAGCAAAGAACAAAATTTTTAACAGTATTTTTAAATCCAAAACATAAAACCAAAGAAGTTCATATGTTATATAACCATTTCACATAATAAGATAATTAATTATATCAAGAGTAATTTCCATTAATAAAAGTTTGGGTCGTTACAATCTCCCCCCTTAAGAAATTTCACCCTCAAAATTTCCTTTTCCCATACTAAATCAGATGCGGGTAAATCTACATCATAACTTCCTCCAATTCCCATGTTGATTCTTCAAACTTTTGGTTTCACCACAACACCTTGATGAGGGGTATTGTCTTATTTCATAGAACAGTTTCCCTATGATCTTTGATCTTCACCAGATTCTATTCATAGGAGAGGTTATTCTCCAACGGTACCACCTCTGTATTGAGAACATTTGATGGGTTAGGTATGTACTTCCTCAAGAGTGATACATGGAATACATCATGTATTTGATATAAGTTTGGTGGGAGTGCTAGTCAATAGGCCACTACTCCAATGCGATTAAGGATCTCAAAAGGGACAATTTTATTTGGACTAAGATTTCCTTTCTTCCCAAATCTCATAACTCTCTTCCATGGTGATATGAAGAGGAATAACATGTCTCCGAAATTAAACTCTAGGTCTCGTCGATGATTATCAACAAAACTCTTTTGTCGACTCTGATTAGCTTTAATATGATACTGGATTGTCTTAACCTTATCCACTATTTCTTCGACCATTTCCAGACCTAGGAGTTGTCTCTCCCCAACTTCATCCCAACATGTTGGTGTTCTACACCTCTTCCCATAAAGGGATTCATAAGGAGCCATTTGGATGCTTTATTGGAATCTATTGTTGTAAAAGAAATCAACTAGAGGAATATGTTGATCCCATCCTCCTTTGAAGTCCATTGAGCATGATCTCAACAAGTCCTCAAGTGTTTGGATAGTCCTCTCATATTGGAAATTAGTTTGAGGGTGATAAGCCATACTGAAGTTCAGCTCAGTATCCAAAGCATGTTGAATACTCTTCTAAAACTTATAGTTTAATCTTGGATCTCAATCGGATACAATTGATAGTGGTACTCCATTCATCCTTACCACGTCTCTGATGTATATCCGTTCCAGTTGATCCAGTGAGAAATCCTCTTGAATTACAATGAAGTGTGCATTCTTTGTAAGACGATCCAAAACCACCCATATAGAATTGTTTATTTTGGATTTCTTTGGATGTGTGGTGAAAAATTCCATAGTGATGTTCTCCAATTTCCATGCTGGTATGTGTAATGGTTGTATCATCTCTTTAGACTTCTGCCTTTCATCCTTCACTTGCTGACACACTGGGCTCTTTGATTTATTCTCAGCAATCTACTTCTTCATGTCATATCACGAATAACGATCTTAGTGATCTTGATACGTCTTTGTGTTTCCAGGGTGAATAGAGAAATTCAAACTATGTTTATCATCCAAAATTTCCTTCTTCATCTCTAGAATTGATGGAACACATATTCTTTTCCCAAATATCACAATTCCTTCTTCATTAACATTGAACTCTGAGGATTTCCCTTTTCCAATAGTTTACACTTTCTTCTAAATTCCTACATCATCCTTTGGATCATCCTTTAACCTTTCCAAAAGAGACAATTGAGAAATCATTTGTAAAATGATTGATTATGTTCCCTTGTTTATGATTACCATGCCCATCTTAATCAAATATAAGAATATTAGATCCTTTCCAAATCTCATCAATGGTATAATTGCTGGATCCTTTCTACTTATAGCGTCTTCCACATTGTTCGCTTTCCCAGGGTGGTAATGGATTGATCAGTCATAGTATTTGATCATCTGTAACCATCTTCATTGTCACATATTCAACTCTTTCTATGTGAATATATAATTGAGGATTTTGTGGTCCGTATATATTTCACACTTCTCCCCAAAGAGATAGTTGGCCAAATTTTGAAAGTGAAGATCACTGCAGCCAACTCCAGGTCATGTGTTGGATTGTTTTTCTCATGAAATTTCAATTTCCATAAAGCATATGAAATGAATTTTTCATTTTTCATCAACACACATCCGAATACCTTCTTCGAAGAATCACTAAATACCACAAAACGTTCTCCACTTGTGGATAGTGTGAGTACGGGCGCAGTGATAAGCCTCCTTTTCAACTCCATGAAGTTCTCTTTACATTCATAAATCCAAGAAAACTTTAATCCCTTCTGATTTAGTTTGGTAAGAGGTTTGGAAAATTGTGAGAAATTTCTCATAAAGAGGTGATAATATCTAACTAACCCCAAGAATTTATGGATATCCATCACCGATGTTGGCCTCATCCATCCTTCAATTGTAGTTATCTTAGAGGGATCCGCAGATATCCCATTGCTTGTGATGATATGACCCAAGAATGAGACCTCCTTCAACCAAAACTCACACATACTGTACTTTTCATAGATCTTCTCCTTTAATAAGGTCTCTAGTACAGTACTTAGATGCTCCTCATGCTCCTCCTTGGTTTTGGAGTATATTATAATATCATCAATATATAGTACCACAAATTTTTAGAGGTAATATCTAAATACTCTATTTATCAAGTCCATGAAGATTTTTAGAGAATTAGTGAGTCCAAAAGGCATTACTATGAATTCATTGTGCCTGTAACTTGAATGAATAACTAGCATACATGTCCCCACTTCATTTTCAGGGTTCACTTTGGTGGTAGTGAAGGAAAAAGGTAGCCCTTTCTGCTTTAGAGGTTGTTGGTTGCCTCCCAAAACCCTTGTCTCAGGGAAGTGATTTTGAAGGTGCACTGGTTCTTTGTAGATTAAGAAATGAACAATTATTTGAGGGTCCAACAGAATTTTCCTCTCCTATATAGCAGTCGCTGGATTTTCTTGTTGGTAGTTAATGGCTAGGTTACCTTCTCTTCCACACCTAAATCAATTCCTAACCCCCTTTAGAAAATTTCTGGGGTTCTTCTTTCCACACCTTTGGCATATGGGGTGATAGATCTTCTTAGTACCATTGGATTTATCCATAGGACCACCAAAGTTAAATTTCACCTTACACTTCATATCCCCATGATACCCCTGAGATTATCCAATCTTTATTTCGACCTTAAGGGCATGTCAGAAAATTTCCTAAAAGCAATCGAAGTCACTGATCACCAGAGATTTTTGTAGGATAGGTTTGAGTCCACCAAAGAAGAGATAAGCCTTGCATTCAAGTGTAATGAAAAAGATATAGGAATATCATGAAAGCATTTTGAAGTTTTCCTCAGATTCCCTAACATATTTTTCGTCGTTTTTGCTTCAGGGAAAGGAAGTCCCTTTCCATCTTAAGTCGAAGGGTGCACAAAAAATATTTATCGAAAAAAATCTTCTGGAAATACTTACATTCTAACACCTCAATATCCTCCTTAGGCTTCATATTTTTGATCAATTTCCATCATTGATCAGCTTCACCCTCCATACGATAAGCATCCAGGAGAACCTTCTCTTGTTTGGAACATTGAATGGTGGAGAAGATCTTTTCAATGGATTTGATCCATTGTTCGACAATTGAGGGATTAGATGATCCATTAAAATTAGGAGGGATTTATCTCATGAAGATATCAATTGAAACTTTTTATTTATTGAGGGGTTGAATGTTCATCATGACCCATGTTTCTATTCAAATCTTGTGTTAACTGAGAGAGTATCATCACAAAGTTCGCGATTCCTGCTCCGATCAGTTTGGGAATCTCATTAGAATAGTTATCACATTGATCTTTGCATCGATTTTTATCTTTATTCCTTATATTATCAGCCATTGGATAGAATAAAAGGAAAGTTAGTGGTAACACATAAAGGCTAATCCAAGTACAAAAATAGATGACTTATAAATTACATTTATTCCATAACTTATGAATCTATAGGGTTCAATCTATGTTATCCATGATCTAATTTCTAACATATATTATTAGGGGAATTTTTTAAAATTACCTTAATAATGGTTCATAATAAGATCGTAAATTTACAAAAGAATATCCCCTGGGAGTATCATAACCCAGAGTGCAACAAGGCCTATTGTCATGTAATAGGATACCTCGAGTCAAGCCGAAAACTCTTTGTCAGAGTTTTCACTCCTAGGTAAATCTGTGCCAGGGTCACCTCTGCCTCCTCGTATCTATAAAGGGATGTATTTTTTGATAAATCACTTAATACATACTAAAAAAAACATAGGGATGTTTTTATTATACTTATTTTTATCCCTAAGGCTCTCACTAGGGTTTTATAATCCTAATCCCAAAAATAACTAAACCTATCCTCTAATACCAACTATAAAAACCCTTCTTTTTTATTTCACACTTAAAGATCACTTATTAAATAAAATATTCACTTTATGAAACATAAAACATCAAGAGGTATAGTTCTTTTTTGGCTTATAAATATTACATAATGACTTAAAACATAAAACACAACATATTTATTGAAAACTTCCTTTATATGACCACTACATTCCCTCGCACTTAGAATTGCATGGGAAAACCTGAGGACATGCATAAGAAAAGCATGATATTTAAAGTCTAGTAAGGTAGTAAAGAAGGCATAAAATTAAGATTACAATAGATGTTCGGAAATATGCATATCAATGGATAGCAAGAGAAACATGAACATAAAGGCATGGTATAGCATGATTTTCATAACATGGAAATGCAGTAACAACACTTAACATGGTATTAGCATGAGACAAGGCTCATTGCACATGGAGCATGAGTAAACCCTCATTGAACAAGAATTAATATGAGTAAAACCTCATTTCACTTAACTTATCATGATACTAATCTTTATCCAATGCATTGGAGTTCTATCAGGGTGAACCCTTCTTAAACATTTCATTTTATGCATAAGTGTGCCACAAGATCATACAACATGGATTCATTAAACATCATAATTTATTCCAAGATAAAGGAATGTGTAATTAATAAATTAAACTCCTCCATAAATATTTATATGTGCATAAATGTGAATACCCTTGATAGGTAAATGTGCATTATATTCACTACACAATGATTTAGGTTTGGAAAATTGCAGTGCAATTTCGGTAGCTTAATAACGTGACATAAGACTTCATAAAAATGGTTGATGAGAGAGAAAGGTGTGTCTAATAATATGTACATAAAATGTAAAGTAAGGGGGTCATATATGTACATGTCCCTATATATGTAATGAAATTTAGATTCATAATACAAAATAATTGCTTGAATGTAAATGAGGAGAGAGGAATTCCTTATAGAATTTTGGCATGGTAACAGGTGTACATGGAAGGAATTAATGAGAGATAGATGGGTCTCCCATAATTAAAAAATAATGAGGGATTTATGGGGGATGTGAAAAATCATACCCCAACAATTACAATTGAATATGAAAGGACATAACAATATTAAAATACTTGGATAAAATGAGAAAGGAAGGAATACCTTACTTGCAAGTGTGATCCCAAAGGCTTGAGAGGGGTGTGAGAGAAGATTATTGGGAGATTAGAGAACCTTTTGAGGATTCTATAGATATTATGGAAGAGGTTGAACTAAATCTAAAGGATTTTAGTAAAGAATAAGTGGGAGTTTGGGTGGGTTTATATAGGAAAAGATAGGGAATTATTTATTATTTAGGTTTTGGACACCACACATTAAACTAATCAAAACAAAAAACCAGACCATCATTTTTTCCCATGGTTTTTTTTCCAAAATAGAGTTTAAAACAATATTTTATACGGTAAATGGCCTAAATTCTCAAAATAATAGGGTTTCTTATGTGGAGGTGAGTCACACTCTCAAGGAAGTCAATTTAAAAAGTTAAAATGTTTTATAAGTCTTGGAGGGTCCACTAAAGCTTTGTAAAATAAAAACAATAAACCTAAAATAAAATTATTTTATTGTTAAAACATATATTGGACAAAAATAACATTTATAGTATTTTATTACATCACTATTGGGTCATTGTGGTGTCATAAAACACATTATATAATTAAACGATATTTAATTTTTACCCAAAAATTTGACTATCTCAGAAAATTATATAAAATTCACCATTGGATAATTTCAACTACTTGATTCCAAAAATAATATTCATTTTATATAAATAATTTTATAAATATGTGAATTTTTACTTTTAAAATAAAAACCGACATTTATTGAAAATTCATGGGTTTTGATAAAAACAAATTTCAATCTTTAATAAAAATTGCAATTGTATTGTAAAAATTATACGATCATTTATATATAATAAAATTTATTTTAATAATAATATTTTATTGAAATATTATTTAATTCAAAAATCCATTAATTCATCAAAATAGATTTCAAAATTGAATATTAACTAAAAATACTATTCTTGCTTTAAAAACCTTTTACAAAGTAACACTAATAAAATGAATATATATTATTTATTATATAATAAAATAATGCACATAATAATAGTGATAAGGTATTGTTACATAAAACCTTACAACACCTGCATAATATCGAAGGGTAAGGTGTGTGATGGTGACCGACTCTTGTGGTGGCTCAGATAACATCGCTCGGGTGGTAATATCTATAAACTTCCACTTCTCCAATAGGCGGTTTCGTTTAAGCTTCACGTGTTGAAGCTCTACTTGGTCTTGGTCAAGAGTGAAGCCCAACTACTCCACCTCCTTTTCAAGATCCGACAAATGGGATTCATATGGAAAAATTCTACTCGATGAGTCCATCACTTCCTTTGTCTAAGTAAATTGGATTTGTTATAGCCTTATATTTATACAAATCATGTGATCACTATTCAATGACTATATTTGCAACAGTTAAAATTCATAACAGTATTTTAAAATCTGAAAAATAAAACCAAAGGAGTGCATATATTATATAAAAGTTTCACATAATACGACATTAAATTAAATCAAGAGGAATTTTTATTAACAAAATTTTGGGTCATTACAAATTACTTATTGAAAGATAAATCCTTGAACTCATCCCAAATCCATGGAGTCAATTTAATTAGGTTTCCTCATACACTTTATAATATTCAACCATTAATCCTCTTCAATATCCAAATGGTAGAAAAAAATGATTTTTTTCAAGTTCCCAATGGTGGAGAATGGAAAATATCTCTTCAATGGTGTTGATCCATTTTTAGAAACTATTGGATCAGAAGAACCATTGAAAGGAGGTAAAAATTTCATCATGAAGGAATACATAAAATGTTATTCCATTATTTGTTCATTCAGAAATGTAGAATTATTCATATCTTGAGAAATTTGTGTGATCATATAAATGATATTTTTCATTCCAACTCCCTTAACATTTGAATGTTCAGGTGGAAAATCATTACATTTTTCATCATACTCATCATTAACATGGTAATTTAGGGTTCCAAAAATTGAATAGAACCAAAATTCATAGCCTAAGAAACAATTATCTTGATGGGGAACCACATAATCATGAAAAAAATCACCTATATAATGTCCAAATCATGAAAAATAATTTTAATATATTACACATTCGGGGTTTATTCTAAGTCATTCATAGTAATAATGTATTTAAATCGATCATGACGATTCATAAGGTGTCTAAAAATTTCCAAGTCATATCCCCCAGTAATGTCAAACTAGCTGTACAGTAAGGCCTATTGTCATGCACCAAGTGAAAATTGAGTCTATATCAATGCACCCTTTTCAGAATTATTATGGACATGCACCTCTAAGCCAAATCCACATCCAATTTTAGTATCAAGGCATTGATTTAATTACATGTAAACCACTTTATCTATCCTTTACAAAATTATAGGACATTTTACTATAATTTTACTCATCCATAGACATATCCTTAGACACAGTCTTAGGGATATCAATAATGATTTCTCATCCTAGTTTGCAAAGGTTAACTAAAAATATAATATTATACCAAATATAGTTACCATGATAATATTACATAAATATTATATAATTTTTGATGAATTTTCATCACATTACACAAACACATGAATAAGGACCATAATAGTTTTTTGTCTTTTGAAACATGGAAAAAATAACTAGTCCATAGGTAAAATACATCATATCCCACTATGATATTTGTAACTATCACCCTTCTTAGACATATCATATGTATTAAATTTATTTATAACATGGGGAAAGGAAACATAAGAAAGGGTGAGATAAAATTCTTAGTAAGGGTAAAAAAGGGAGATATGCAAGCATAACATGGACATAAGGGTATGATTACATGCACATAATATTTGAAATCCGTTCCCTGCATATCAAGATCATAATATAGATTCATGGAATAAATTTTAGTAGTTAATAAGATATGAATCACAATGGAATAAAATATCATGAGCCATAAGATTAGAACATTAAAATAAGACATAGATTTTTGTTATACACAAAAGCATATAAAACCATTCCATTGTAGTTACGGCTCATTATCAAGCATATCATAGTGGAATGAATTCACTCCCTAAACCATCATAGTAGTAAAAGTTCACTCCCAATACTATCATAGTGGACCAAGTCCATTATTGAATTAGGTTCACTACCAATTCCAGTCCACTATATCTAATGAGATATAAATATTTACCCAATTCATTGGAGGAGGATATAGGTCCCATCAAACTCATAATGAAAACCATATTTATGTGTGACACAAGATTATAAAACATTAATCATATCAAAACCCATGAAATGAAATGGGTTTCATAAACATTTAATTATATTATAACATATAGAAAAGAGATAGGTTTAATAATAATTTCATTATTTTATCATACCATAACACATAAAAAAGAAGCGAGTTTTATATGAATTATATAATTCTATAACCCATAGAAGAGAAAATAGATACATAAAGATAATGGAATCATAAACATTAACCATTAAGAGAAATAATAAGAATGGTATTCTTATATCATATCGTCAGTATGGCATAGTTAACCTCAATGGATGCCATCTTAGATGGAAAATGATTTTGAAGGATCATTTGAAACATTTCTCGAGGAAATTATCCTTTACGTTTGATTTTTGTTAAAACATAATTTTTTAAAATATTTCTATTTGAAAATAAATATGAATAATTATAAAGGAATCATTGAATAAAATATTGGTCATGATAATGAGAAGTCTCATTATGTTGTACACATCAAAAGAAAGATTCCTTTCATATTTTCGATAAAATATGATCATGTATTATTTGGAGAATGACATAATGTTTCATTTAAAAACATATTTTCCAAAATAAAACATGGGTAAAAATATATTTTAAAAATCATAGGATAATAATAAAACATTTATCAATTTTTTTTCTTATAAAAAGTCTGTTTTGGAGAAAATGGATTTTCTGACTAAAGAGGGAAATAAAGTCAAATTTTATTAAAAAAATATCAATTATTTTAAGAACCACAGATTTTAAAAATGGTAATATTAATTTAAAATATAATTAATAAATATAGTTTAATAAAATTCATGATCTTTTTTATATATGGATCAAAATATTTTATCACTAGAAACATAATAAAAAATAATCCCGATAAACGCTGAGATTGTAAAATAAAATCATTACCACTTTGGTATCTTTGAATCACAAACTCCATGAAGGAATCAAATAAAATATAAATTAAAATATAATAAGGATAAATTAATTAATAATATTACATTTAAAATGGTTTTTATATACACCTATTAAATAATACTGGTGCATAACATAATGTACGTCTCAAAGAAGGAAAATTGAGACAAAAATCCCTTTCCTTAAGTCTTGACTTCCGCCATACATGTTCAAACTAATTTATAATAAATATAGTTTAATTTTGAAAATATTATAAAAATATATATATATCATACCATATATTATCTTTTATGACCCTTTATTACTCATTTATTAACAATTCCATGTTAATGTTATGTTTCATGTAATAACCGCTTCGTTTTTCATATATGTTTTGATTTTTTATTTTTGGTCCTATTAATTAAATAATGGTTTCATAATTTCTATAATTTTAAACATGATATAAATATCATATATATTAATTATATATGTATTTATAGTAATACATAAAACTTACTTTTAGAAAATCAAATACACCGTTCTTGGAGATGGTATGTCATACTACACATAAATGTTATTTCCATTTTCTTATAAGACTAAAATAAAAAAAATTCAATGATATATTATCATTAAAAAATATTTTTTTTGTAATATATATCACATATTATCAATAAAACCATCCTTATTTCCTTCTACATAAATTTTGAAAGAATCACATCGATTCATGAGGTTGAAGTAAGTCGCACACATGAGTGCCATTATCGTATTCCAAAAAATGGAGAGTATGAATTTATGAATGATATAAATATTATATAATAATAATACTATCAAAAATATCATATATAAAAATAAATCCATCATTATTTCCATCCTTGATATGTGGTAATGTAAAAAAAATGACATTCGTTAACGAGGTTGTAGTTCACCATACACAAAAATGACGATTTCATAACCCATTTTATGGAAGTGATTATAGATTTAGGTAATTACCTTAAGATAAATAATAATAATAATATATTTAATATAGTGATTTTATTATATCATCAGGGAATAATAATAATTAAAGGACGTAGAGGTAGAAATAAAACAAAAACACTCCTTGATGAATTTACCTATTCTTCAGGTATCCTCCTTATATTAGCACAAAAAGCCTTCATAGGTTAGATTAATGTCAAAAATATGGATGATAGGATGATATTAGGAATTTTTTTACGTTTTTTGTGTATTTATTAGCCAAACTAAAATGTTTTTAATGTGTTAATAAGAGAAGATATGGGGTGGCATTTTATAAGGTAGGTGAGTGGCACACCTGCAATGTTTTGAAAGAAAAACATGTACCCATGTTTTTCACATGTATAAAGGGTAAAAAATGGATAAAATTAAAACCTTATACATTATAAATACTAACTATTTCAAAAATATAGATTTTAAACATATCTATAGGCCATTTTATTCCTTATATTTTTAGTTTAACGCCCAATAAACCCATTTTTATCTTAACTGTAGTAAATATATTTTATGCTTTTTACTATTAATTACAGTCAAAGATTAAGTTGAAATTATTAGATTATATAAATTATGCTGATTTAATTTATGGAACACATTTTTTAAAATTAAATTCAATGAAGTGAAAAAATTTAAATTTATATTAATCCTGCAAATGAAACAATAAAGATCATTTTTAAAGAGAAAATGTTCAAAAGTTTACAATGTTTTTATATGAAAATTCAATAATAAATTGATTAAAATGACCTAAATAAAAATTATGAATGTATAGTTGAACTAATTTTATTTTAAAACCAATTTAAAATAGAAATTAAATTTATAAAATAAGTTAAATTAAATGGAAGTTTTCAACTAAAATTCAATATTTTTCACTACTCATAAAAAATGAAACTTCTCCGAAAAATACCAAAAATTTACCGAAAGATAATTTCTCCATGATGATTTGAAAAATTAATTATATTTTATAAAAATTAATTCTATAATTATGTGAAAAAATAATTTTATTAATTTTATTAGAATAAATAAAAAATGTTTTTCTTGGGAAAATTCTATTTTAGAAACCTATAAAGACTTCACCGAAAAGTAATTAATTTTTTTGTAAATATTTTTCTTATATATAAAACAATTAGAATTAATATTTTAAAAGTATTTATTAATATTAATACCACTATTTTGAAATTTTATGATGTAACATTCATGTTTAAATAACTATATTAATAATATATCATGGTTTTGTTAAAACTCAGTGTCATGTGTAATGCAATATAACCCAGTGTTATGTCTAGTTCAATATTTACTTGGTGGTTCATGTAAATCAAGCTATCAAATACATTTATTTTATTTTAAAAGGATTCATAAAAATTACAAGTTTTAAAATAACACTACAGTGGTGGCTCTATCTAATGATCCAAGGTTACACTAAAGGGAAAAGAAAATTCTTCAAAAGTTTCATCTCTTGAGGGATTTTTTCTCTATGAGGTAAAGTTGTAGTGAGAAGTGTATCCATGGAAGAAAACATTGATGACCCCAAAACATAGGTTTTACCTCTGTTGAATTATGAGTATCATGTGGGAGCTACTAGAATGAAATCTGTTGTCAATTGGATCTAGTGCAAGTGAGAGTTTGTTGGTGTTGGTTCCGTAGATCCATCTTGTTTTGTAAATGATCCCATATTTTTACTATTAAAAATGTTTTTTTATCATATCATTATTTTTCTTATATAAAATATTTTTTATGTGATATTGTCCAGATAATATTGGTCGCACATAAAGGATATAGCCGTTCCCTACTATAATTAGAACCTGGAGGTGCCACATAATTATTCTTGAACCTTGTTTTATAGATGGATGATATTTTATGATGGGACATAGACAGTACATTCTATTTGGGGTAGGAGTCTTATAAGACTTCAAGACACATTTTCATTGTGTTCACCTTTTTTAATCTTCAAGATAAGAGTTTTTGAGAACATACCCATTAATAGGAAATCCATATTTCCACATGTAATTGGATGATACTATCTGTAGACTTATGTATTGATCATTAAATTTTAATATTATCATTAATTAATATCATGGATCAAATGATTTGATATATTAAAAAACCATTATGAAATATGTTCAGGTAGAATTAGGATACTTTAGGTATGTCATGAGTGATATTGAATTAATGGATAATGAAATAAAGGATCCATCCCTTCTATCCCTAGACAAAAGTTGAAATATTAGACCCTTTAATGGAAATTGAACTACCTGAATAAATACATGGACATGATGTTGGGTGGGTGAGTGAATTTATAGAAATTAAAATAAAGGGACATTAAGTATATAGGTTGATGGAACCAGAAAGCAACCTAATTTATTAGTGATATCAAAATAATGAGATTATATTACATGATAATCATTAATAGGAGGTTGGATGTTGTTGCGATGTTAACATATTATTCCTTGGATTCCTTGTAATGTTTCTAAATTATAACCATGCAATTGAGGTGGTTATGCTGAATTCCATTTAGAAAGAGGCCTAGAGGGTCACATACTACTTGTATCTTCAATATTAGTTAAATTCTAGTATTGAATTTTATAAGTTAGAATAAATAAGTCATATTCAGTTTGGTTGATCGATATAATTCAATCACAAGTTATTCAAAATAATAAGTGAGTTAAATAATGATAATAAATATTTATTTTCAATTTTAGGGAATATATAATTTATTATATTTATAGATGAATAATGTAGTGGTACTTATTTATTAAATAAAAAATCATTATTGAAGAACTAGTAAATGTGAATGAGGGAAACCATACCAAGTTTAATGGATTAATTGGAAATGGAATACATGATATTTCTTTATATTCTTTATGCATTCCAAATGTAAAAAATTTAACAATAATATTTATATTATTTTTATTGGACAAGGGGTATGGTATGATTTATTAAATTTTGAAAGGGATTATATGTGATTTTCTAACCCCAAACCTACCAAAATAAGTATCTAATTATATTTATTTCTTAAAAAAAATTTGATGTGAAAAATGGATAGATTGATACTCTCTCAAGTCCTAGAGAGTGATGAAGAGATGTAAAGTTCTTGTATCCCCTCTTCTGCCAAGCCTTCAAGAGAAAACCAAGTGTTCTTCATCCTTTGAGAAGTCCACTACTGTGATCAACCATTAAAAATGAAAGCGACCATGATTAGTCATGATAGAACCTAAAAATTATATAACTCAATTTAGAGATTGTGGTGAAAATACAGATCGAATCAATATGGATTCTACACTTGGATCCTCTAACATAACGATGGTATATAAATATCTGTTTAGTCGAATTATCAAAAAAAGTATAATTATATGCTGAGGTAATTTTATTTATTCTCATAAATTAATTATAATTTTTTTTAAAGATACTTCTATTTTGGTTTTGGAATATTTAGTTTAGTTAATTAATCCACTATTTTCATTAAATGTGACATTTTTATCATGTAAAGAAACAATTATACATGATTTATAACTAAAATATGATCTGGTCATATCATCAAAGGATTCTTCAACTAGAACAAAAACTATTTATAACATTACATTTTTTACACCAGTTTTCTAGAACCAATGTGAAAATATGTGAATACTTATTTTTCACATCTGTTGTTACATGAACCAATGTGGAATATCCATTTTCACATCAGTTATATAAAAACCTGACATGAAAAATGAATCTTTGCCACTCTTTTACATTGTTACTATCATTTAAGCAACATGAATGATCAAATTTTCACATTAATTATATGAAAATTGGTGTTATATATCTTTTAAAATTTAATTAATCAAAAGAGGATTCAATTCATGGTCTTCCATTATCATGAAGAAGGTATCCTTTATCTCTCACCCAAGCCCTAACTCTCTCATTTCTTCGATATGGTGGTCTAATCATGCATTACGATCTTAATACACCCTTAGGTTTCATCAAAATTGTATTATGTATCAAAGATAGATCTAATAATATCTAAAGTAAGCCTCACACATTCTCATTTCTCCCTTTTTAGTAATTTTTTTCACATGGATTCTCTAACGGAAATTTGTTCGATATGGTGGACTTCATTCCCACATTACCATATTTATACACCCTCAAGTTTTTTCAGCTTCATCATTGGGAATTGAATTATAGATACACTCATCTCCAACTAGATCTCCCGAAGTTTTGAATATCTTTTACAAAGTGTAAATTATTTGTTCTTGATTTTCTTTCTAGTATGAATTAGTTGTTCCCATTAAATATATTTTTAATTGATTGGATTACATTAAAAATATTTTACAGAATATTTCTTGATAGTATTTTGACCATTTATGCATTTATATATGTAATTTTTTCTTAATATCCAAATCAATTTGATGTAAAATAATACCCTTATAAAATATAAATAGTTTTATCTATGTAGAAAGGTAGATTTCAAATAATATTCTAATGGTTCATGATATATATATATATATTGATATCAATCTCTCTAGTTATATATTTCCTATTTTGAAAGGATGTTTCCTTTTCCCTATTATTTAGCCACACAATAATTGTTTTATGTATGTTGATCCTTCTTAATATGATTTTTTTAAATGCAAACCACTCTAATCCATGTCTATATTATGTATATATTTTTTATGGACATCATTTTAATTTTTTTAATAATTTCATAATGTTATATTCATTTATTTTTTTTACTTTAGATTTTTTTAAAGGAATCAATTTTGTAATTCTTTCTGCATGAGGGGATTTTATCATCAAAATTTTCTACTTTTCATATAATGTTCCCCTTATTGGTTTTCTATATTTTACAATGTCATTTTTAATCTCAATATTTTATAAATTCGTCCCTTTATAATAAATGGTAATAAGAAATGTAAATATAACAACTTCAGATTTTTCAATGTATTTTTATAATGCTACTTTAGTTTAACATTCATCAACATCAACACCCTTTGATGTATTTTATTATCCACTTAATATATATTATAATGAAATCATAAAACTTATTTTTTAGTATATATTATGATCAATTATTTTGAAAACCTTTTGAAATAAATTTATTTATCCAATGTTTAATATGATATGTTAGGATTATTATTATTTTCCCATTTATTTTCTACAAAAATGTAAATTTAATCATTAATTTATGGGTGAATGTATTATATCCCAAAAAATTATTTGAAATTCATTAGGGTATTTAACACCCTATTATCTTTAATTTGGTTAGTGAATTTTAACTTATATTACTTTACAGACATTATTATCATTGAAATAATCTACTATTTCCCCCACTAAATCAATTTTACCACCACTATATTATTTTGAAAATATATCTATTTTTGATATTTGTTTTTGATATTTTTATAGATAATAATGAATTTAATATGGATTACTACACCTTGAATAAGTGATGAATATGAGGAAGGTGTCAACAATTTTTTGGAATTTTCTAAATTAAATGTTCCAAACAATGACATGTTTTTCTATGCATGACTAAAATGGTTAAATTTGAAGAATTTGAAAATAATGGAGATCAAAGATCATTTAATTTTCCATGGCTTTAATTCAAGTTACATCCCTTAAAGTTTTCATGGTGAAACTAGGAATAATTTAGGATCTGTTGATGATGGTTCTTTGCAAGATGATAAATCTATTCAACCTGATGAAATTATTTGTGATATTGAAGTAGAGGGAATTGATAAACAATTGAAAATTGAGAGTATATATGGTGATACCAAAAAACAATTGTATCAAGGTTTTATGGAATTTATAGTTTAATCGACAATGTTAAAATTGATTAACCTAAAGGCAAAACAAGGATAGAGGGATAAGAGATTTACAAATATTCCAAAATTATTTAAAGACATTATTCCTAAAGATCATAGTCTTAAATATTCAAATTATAAAGAGAAAAATATATTATTCTCAATGGGATTTGGGTACAAGAAAATAAATTTCTTACCAAATTATTTTATTCTATATAGTGGAGAATAAAAATTTCTATTAGAGTTTCCTAAATATTGGACATCATGATATGAGTTATAAGAAAAAGCATAGGTTGATTTAGCAGCTACAGAGAAACCTACCAAGGAATTTTCGTATCTTCCAATAATTACTCATTTTAAACATTTAATTTAAAATTAAAATGATGAAAAAATGTTAATATGGAATATAGATGAGTGGATATGGGATGGAAAATTATGGCATCT
Organism: Viscum album; assembly: GCA_963277665.1. NCBI lineage: Eukaryota > Viridiplantae > Streptophyta > Magnoliopsida > Santalales > Viscaceae > Viscum > Viscum album. The sequence continues at coordinate 456,148,099 of OY728160.1, read as the reverse complement.
AGCTGATTGTCCACAGTGGAATAAAATAGATCACTAGTTTTTTATATTTTGAAATGAAGATATAAATAATATACTTTGTCTTTGTATGGATAGAATGAATCCATATCGAATACTTATTAGAACACATAGTTCTTAACCTATGTTTTCGGTAATTTCCACCTTATCAACTGAATTTTTCATGAAGCGAAAATATGTCATGTTGAGATTAATGATATCTGGACCAAAATATCCTGAGAATGACATTGATGTTTTCTTGTCAATATTAATTAATGATTCAAAAATTTTATGGGATGAAGGTATTAAGAAGTATGATTCTTATAAAATCAAATATTTTCAACTCCATGCAATGATTATGTTCACTATAAATCACTTCCTAACATATGATAATTTTACAAGATACAGTGTTAAGAGGCATAAATATTGTCCAATTTCTAAACAACAGACTTCATATTATCAACTACAACATGGGAGAAAAATAATATACTTGATCCATCAATTTTTTTCTCTATGTATCACTCTTATATAAGATTAAAAATTGAAATAAATAGATCACATGAATTTATTAGTGATCCAAAAGCTTTATCCACTGATCAGTATATTGAGAGGGTGGAAAACATTGATGTGACATTCAGAAAGACATATAAATTTGAAAATGATAGAAATATTTGAAAAAAATGAATATTTTTTGGGAAACCATATTAGAGATATCATGAGTTTAAACATAAAATTGATGTCATGAACAAGGAAAAGAATATAAATGATATATTTATTAGAACATTGTTGATATTAAAGGAAATAATAAAGATGGGATGAATGCAATATTGGAATTATTATCAATGGGAATATGTTTGGAGTTATCTCCCACCCATGATGTAAGGAGAAAATTCCTGCCCCTAGCTTGTTATAAATTATCCAATAGGGAGAAAATTATCTTTTTTCAATATCTTTATGATATCAAAGTGCTGAAGGGTTATTCTTAAAAGGTGATTTTTTTTCTATAAAGTATTTAAAGTTGACATGAATGAAATATCATGATTGTCACGTCATGATTCCAAAACTCCTACCAATTTCATTGCATGTAATATTTTCCATCTGTGTTAGAATGAATTTCATGAAGGTGTGTTATTTTTTCAATTCAATTTTTAATAAGGTGATTGATTTGTATTATTTTAATAACTTAGATAAAAAACTTGTTTATATACTTTGTTAGTTGGAAATGTATTTTTCTACATCCTATTTTGATCTCACCATCTATTTAATGGTTTATTTGGTGTAATAAATAAATATTTGTGGACCTTTATATCTACATTGGATGTGTCCTTTTTAATTTTATATGTGGATATTAAAGAGTTATATTAAGAATCCATATTTATCTGAATCCTCCATTGTTGAGAATTATATTTATTACGAGGTTGCAAAGTTTTGTAGAAGCTATTTGTTTGTAGTGGAGTGCATGGGGTTGCCTATATATTTCCATGAACAAGTCAATTATGGGGGAAAGGGGATCCATGGATTGAACATAAAATAATTGACATGTTCAAAGATAAATAAGGAACATTTATACATATTAAATAACACATATGATTCTCAAACTTATATAACATTTCATATTAATGTGTTGAAACAATGTTATCTAGAAAGAAAGACGTTGATTTTGGGTGAGGATACATTTTTTTATATTCCATGGTTTAAAGAGATCATGTTTGGTAGATTAGATGGATATAAAACATTTATATGGTTAGTGGGAGGCCCTAGATTAAATTTGATAACATGATATATGTACGATATTAGTGGTTATACATTTCATACGAATGATCAGGACAATAGAAGCGTAGTTTATAATAGTGGTGTGCCAGTATTCACAAAAGCAATTCATTTTTTGTGTGAAAAATAAAAAAACCCAATCTTGACATCAGGTGCATATTATGGAGTCATTGAAGAAATTTGGGAGGTTTATTACATTAAATTTTATGTTTCGGTGTTAAAATACAAATGGTTTATCAGAAACAATAGTGTCAAACACAATGAGTTTGAAATGATAGAAGTTAATATGAATAAAAATAAATACAAAGCCGATCCTTTTATCATGGTGACAAATAAATTTTTTTTGAAGTTATTTATCAATACAATAGGTAGTGGTCTATTTTTTTACAGTAGAAAATTATTTTGGTGATGATAAACTTGAAGAAGATGCAGATTTATGGGATGTCACTACCATCATATAAAGACCAACATATCATATATATGATCACATGGAATACATTGTTTGTTCAATATGGAATGATCATCAATAATGAATTTCGGAAAAAATAATTTAGTACATTATTAATTTTACATGTAATATATGTTTTTTTGGTTAACTTTTTAAAATTTCACAAAATGTTAGATATTTTAGTATTAGTTTCTTTATTAAAACATGTATTATAACTAGTAAGATAATTTTTTATATGATATTTGGTTTTTTAGTTAACTATTTTTACCATTACGTAATTTATATATTATTATTTTTTGTAAAAAATTATTATTTTAAATTAAATATGAAAAAATAAAAACAATAATATTGTATAAGAGTGGATTAAAAAAATATTATTTTTGGTGTAAAAAATGGTTTATTTGGTTAGACCATTTTTTATATTAACAAATTATTTTTGGGTTTTCTTTCATTAATTTATTTAATTTCATCTCACATTAATATTGTTAGAATTTGAGTTAACTATAACAAATATGACTAAAAATGTGTTACATTTTGTTTAGTTTAATTTATGTTTGATAATTTTTCAATTTTAATTTTCACTTCTAATTTTCATTAGAATGTAATAGTTGTATTTGTATTTATGTTAACTAATTGTTTTTTATTTGATTTGTACGATAATAAATGATATACCAGATGATACACCACATACTTATGAAGAAGATCATGATCATAGCTTCCTGAGGAATTCACATATGCTCTTGTTGATGAGTCTCCTCATCCTTCTTTATAGGAGACAACACCTTCCATGGGGAAAAAGAATTATAGGGTGGGTAAACATGGAATCACACAATTACCAAAATTATCTAGTACCTATAGTTAAGACCATAGGATATTGGTTGTAATGTCTGGGAATTTCCATATTTTTTTTATAAATTATATGGAATTATTTCAAGACGACACGGTTTAACAAAACATGATTCTGAGGCCCGGGGATCCCGGAATTTAATTTTAAACTTATTTTAATGTATGTCCAATAAACTTGTGATTGGGGTTTTATAACATTTGAACCGGTTCTCGGATCAAAAATATGAGGGCACTGTTGAACTCAGAATTCTTGGATTCGCCGAGAAAGGACATAAGTTTGACCTACAAGGGTCAGACGGAAAAGTTAATTTTCAGATCTTTTGGAAAATAATAAAATTAACTTAAAAAGTAATTTTATTTTATTTTCTCCCCATTGAGAGGCAGACATCAGCTCTAAAGTGCCATGATGAGGTGACGATGAGGCACATTAAATGAAGAATCCTTAATGACTCATAGTGCAAGAGTAACCTCTACACTGTTTCATAAATGAAACAGTGTAATGAAACAACTTTACAACGTAATGGAAATACTACAATGTGTTTATTTTTATTAAGAAAACATGTTGGAGAGTTGATAATTAAACCACATGCAATTCTATGAAGAACCTATGGTGATATTCCTCTCCAACGAAGAATGAAAAACGCCGAAAGAATGCCATCGACATCAACATACCCCAAAAAATGAAGTCGATAAGCGACATATGACCTCGACCACATGAACCCTCAAGGATGAAATGATACAGAAACAAATGTCAAATGAGGTATGGGTTTGAACTATTTAAATCTTCCTTGTTCTTTTCTAAAAATAATGAACGAAGATCATCCTACGAACAGATTGATTCATAGATCCTGTGTTCTTTTGGGAGGGTGAATTCTTTTGGGATTTATCTATCCACGATTAAATTATCACTTGTATTGATTGAATTACAATCCCTGAACCTTCCCATGTTCGTAAACTTCTAACGCGGAGGGCGCGGGCTGACACGAATAAGGACAAATCACCTCCACATGTTCGTTATTCATGGATGAATTCTCAAAATGGTGGAAAGGAATGTTTGAGGATGTTTCAGGGAAGGTGGTAGACTTATGATTCCGTAGGTGCAGACGGATCGAGAAACGAACCACCAGAGCAATTCTGGTGGCCCACAGAATCAATCGCCGACACACTGGTGCCAGAGGTGGCCCATGGTGGCGTGGAGGAGCAGAACTGACCTACGTCTCATGGGGGATGTGGCCTGTTTTATGGAAACCTTGGTGAGTGACAGAGGATATGGCCACTCGGTCGTGTCATATTCTGTATACGGGACGGCACACGGCAGGTTGCGGTCACTCGAATGCGGCGAAAGGGAGGCCCCGTGTCCGTGGGGCAGCGGAGGAGCCGGACGCGACTCCCAGCTTTGTCCCAGCTAGGATGAAGGCTAGTCTACCTCAAAATAACCTACCATATAATGGGCCAGACCCATTCTGAGCTGATTCCAGTTCGGGTTGGCAGCCCTGGGTCGGGTCGGTGGACCCCGATCCGGGTCAGACTGGACCTGGACCCAACCGTACCCCTTTTTAAAAAGTGTCAATAACTTGCAGACCTAGCATCTAATTGATGTAATATCTTTGGCACAAGGACCTTTGAAAATATTCAGTCCTTCTGAGATAATCTATGGGAGTTTTGGTGGAGGTTGTATTACGGCTGGGTTGGATTGGAGTTGAATCCAACTAGTCCCTTTTAACAAAAATGCCCATATCTTACAGAACGGGCATTCGTTAGACCCACTGTCAGTTGCGTTGGGACCCTTAATATGAGATGGTATTTTGGGTTACTCTATGTAGGACTTAGTGGAAATTGAGTTACGGTCAATTGATCGAGGATTTGATCCTCCCGGAATCTGGTGTGCTAAGTGTGGGAATCAAGTGGTCAGCTGTGACGTGATGAAAGACTAGAGACCCTTCTTGGATCTGCATAATATCAAACCTGTGTGGATCAGAATAATAACAAAATTGTGTGGATTATCACCTAGATACCCTGTGTGGATCAGTTCCTAGTGACCACGTATGGATTACGCATAACAACCATATGTGGATCAGCACCTAGAGACCACATGTGGATCAACACCTAGAGACCCTATGTGGATCAACATCTAGAGACCCTCTATGTATTATCTCCTAGGGACCCTATTGTTAACAGTAGAAGAGCCTCTCAACAGAATAATAGGATTTAGCATTATGACTAATCATCGTTACTTATTTACTTAATTTATACCTTATGTCAGCGGTGTCTTCTACTTTGTGCTTTATTTTTATATCGTTCTTAGTGGTCTTACCTCTGTGGTATTTACTTTGTGTTATTTTACTTTTTTTATTTCTGAGAGACCTTAGGGGGTCTCGGGGTCCCTAATAAGTATTTTTATAGTCACCCCTGAATGGGATTTTCTCGAACCTATTGTGTCTTGTGCAGACAACGGAAAACTTTGACTGGGACTTTGGGGAGCCAGGGATAAATAGTGCTCGGATGTGGATCGATAGATATGTTGTGTTGCAGTGACATCTGACAGAGAGCTGTACCTACCCTTTTGGTAAGATATTTGGCAGAAGAACTTCGAAGCTTGTACATCCTTTCCTGTACATTCCTGTCAGTCTGGTTTGTATTATGGCCCCTTTACTTTTAGTTTACACACTTACCTCTCAGTCATGGTACATTGTGATGGTAATAATATTTTCTTTCCTTTGTGGGTTTCTTTGTGTAGTATGCCCTATATCTCTATGTGCATGTTTAAAGGCAATGCATATCCCTTTTTGGGATATGCCTTTCCGGTGCTAGTCACCAACCCCTATCCTATGAAAGGTGGGATTGGGGTAGTCACGACATGGGCCATGGGGGATGCATTGGGACAAAGTGGCATCAGAGGCGGTCGGTTCTACCAGAATAAATAAAGAGTATATGTTTTTCTATGAGGGCTATAGTGTTATGCGTGTTGAGTTCAAATTTAAGTTCGGGGAGTCCAGTGTTTGTGCAGTAGTTGACGTATCCATACATCAAGACCCTGAATTTTGTTTTCATACTCGGTACACGAAAACATTGGTTGCATGTGTTTTGGAATTTTTTTCCGTTGATCTATTTTGAATCAGCTCACCCGGGATTACTTGTTGACCATGGCACATTTGTTTCTCTACATGAAGCCTCCATGAAGACAACCAACCAGGATTCCAGCGAGAGATCATAATGATGGACCACCGAGTTATGAGGTGTCAATGTAGGGACCACTTATAGTGATAGCACCTTAGGGTGGTGTACCAGAAACACCACCACTCATAGAGAATCAGTTTCTACCATCCCCACCATTGGATAGTGCATGACGACTGAGCATGCTACACATGTTCTATAGATAGGGGCTTCTGAGGTTTTGAGGTGATATAGATCTTTAGGTAGCTAAGGATTGGCTAGAGGTAGTTACACATGTATTTTCTCCAGTTAGAGACACCTATGGATCAGATGGTGGTCCTAGCCACTAGCCTTTTTCAGGGAATGTTAGGGAGATGATGGAGCTTGACACTCCAGAAACACAAGGAGGAAACCCTTTCCTGGTTGGGCTTTGAGAACCTCTTTAGGGTGGATTTTATACCAACGACACTATGCTCAATACATATTCAGGAGCTACAACACCTACAATAGGGAAGCCTCACTGTGGCCCAATACTCAGTGAGGTTTACCGACCTCTCCCACTACTCCACTGACATGGTACGAGACCCTTTATTCATGGCCCAGACCTTTGATAAGATGCTCCTATGGGATATTAGGGTGTCAATGGTTTTACTCAATATCCCGACACTGGCTGGAGTGATAGAGAGAGCTCTAATGGTGGAGAGCTTCCTAGACGAGCATGCACCAATGATGATAGCCACCATCGAATGATAAGGGGGATAAGTCATCTATATCAAGTAGTTGGAAGATGATGTGAAGGATCAATTGGGCTAGGAATTCTGGAGGATGACCCCATGATGGAGGGTCAGAGGTGCGGAGCTCGTGAGACCGAGGAGGTCATCTAAGGGAAAGAGTTTGTTACTCTTGCGGCTGACAAGAGAACTTGGCTCGTGACTATCTGAATCCCCGCACGGATGAAAAACATGTGGTTGAGGGACCACCGAGGTAGAGACATAAGTTCGATCAAGGAATTATATAGGTTGGAAGACGTGGTAGGGGACCAGACCGAGAGGCAAGCGGTGGGTGAAGGTTTGAGGTACTACCTCCGCCAACCCTAAGTGTTCCACCATGGTCTTAGGGAGACGATGGACATGGGTGAGCTCATCTTCAAGCAGTGGAGGCCTAAGAACATGGATCTCTAGATATGATTAATGGTATGATCTGTGTCTACTCCACCTTATATAAAGTTCTTATAGACATAGGTTCCAACCACTAATTCCTTGCCACCGACATTGTTCAAGGCTCAGAGATTCTGAGGGAGCCGTTGGCTCAATCCTTATGATTAGTGATACCTATGGGAGGGGATTAAATGATTAGACACTGGTTCCAGTAGTGTGAGATTACCCTAGGAGGTGAGATCTTCAGCTGATATCTCCTAGTAGATGTTTTGAGGCCTTACGATGTCATCTTGGGTATGGACTAGTTTTCCATAGTCTATGCTCATATCAACAATTTTAGGCACACAATGTGGTGTGTCTGCGAGGATGGGACTAGGTTTTCCTTCACCGGAAGGAAGTGAACCTTTGCAGCACATGAAAGAATTTCTCAATGGAGGGTGCAGCCAATCACCCACCAGTTGGCTAGCCTCACCCTCAATGCGGTGGACGATAGGATTCCGAGTTTTCCGATAGTGGTAGAGAAGTATGAGGATTTCATTCCAGAATGTGTCCTAGGACAACCTCCTTATGGAGAGTTAGACTTCTACATTGACTTGTACCCAGGTATGACACGGACATCTACACTTTCATATCGGATGGCTCCAATGGAGCTTTGGGAGCTGAGGGTACAATTGGAGGACTTTTAGAAGAAGGGATTTGTAAGACCTAGTGTTTCTCCATGGGAAGACCCAGTATTGTTTGCGATGAAGTAAAATAGGAGATTGTGGCTATACGTGGACTTCCAGTTCCTGAACTAGGTGACCATGAAGAAAAAGTATCCATTACCGAGGAATGATGACCTCTTTGATCTGCTGTTTGGAGAGAGGTGTTTCTCCAAGATAGACCTTAGGTTAGTGTATCATCAGCTTCGAGTATGGGATGGGGACCTACTAAAGACATCCTTCAGATTCCGGTATGGCCCCTACGAGTTCTTGGTGATGCCCTTCGACATGAACAACGATCCATCAATGTTCATGGGACTCATGAATAGGATCTTCAGCCTTACATGGATCATTTTGTTGTATTCTTAATCGATAACATCTTGGGTTACTCAGTGTCGGAGGAGGAGAACACTACACACTTATAGGTAGTCCTAGAAACACTCCAGGAGCACCATATTTATGGTAATCTATCAATGTGATAGTTCTTTATTCAGAAGGTCCACATTCTGGGACATGTCATCTCAGAGGCTGGAGTTTCGGTCGATCTAGTGAATATAGAGGCAATTATTTCTTGGGAGCCACCCAAAAATGTAACTGAGGTGTAGAGTTTCCTGGGGTTGGCCAGATACTAATAGAGGTTTGTTCCTAAATTCTATTTAGTATAAGAACCTATGAAACCTATAAAAATTAAGTAAAGGACCTTTATGTGGACAAATAAATTCCAAAATATCTTCCAAAAATTGAGACAGAGCTTTACCAGTGAACCCATCTTGAGGTTTCTAGAGGAGGGAATTAACTACATGGTATACAATGATGTTTCTGGGACCTAACTGGGTTGTGTCTTGATCTGGGATCGAGCAGTGATCACCTATGGCTCACGGTAGCTGATGAAGAATGAGAAGAACCACATGGCCCATGAAATAGAGTTAACAGCTGGGGTATTTTCCTTGAAGATGTGGTATCACTACTTGATGAGTGAATGGTTTTCCCTCTACTCTGACCACAAGATTATCAGGTATATCTTCTCACATAAGGACCTGAAATTGAGATAGTAGTGATGAATGGAGTTCCTCCAAGACTTTGAATTTGAGATTGTATATACTCTTAGGAAGGGGAACATGGTGGCAAACAAACTTAGCAAGAGGTATGGTTTACAACTGGTGAGTGAGGCGATGAATTAGCTAGCTGCGATACAGATTATCATTTGTGGATAATGCTGGAGCATCTTACCATCAGTCAATAACTATCAATCCTCCACTATTACAGTGATTTAGATAGACATAGTTTTTTAATGTTGACTGTGAGGCCCAATGTTCTAAGATGTCCTCAGGAAAAGCTTCTGATGGATTTTTGATAGGTTGGGAGCATGCCATCCTTTTTAGAGGATACACCATGGTACTAGTGACGTTATGGGAGGAGGTGTTGAGAGAGTTCTATATATCCCCTTTGGCGGTCCATCCTGGTGCGGTGAAGATGTACAAGAACCTTCAATGTTAATACTGGTGTTCAGGGATGAAGAAAGTAGTGGCAGAGTTCGTTTTATGAGGCCTCACTTTTCAGCAAGTAAAGGCCGAAAATCAGGTCCAAGAAGGCTCAACACAACCACTTAGTAGAAGTGGGATAATATCTCCATGGAAATTATGATGGGGTAACCACACACGTCCATGGGCCATGATTCTATCTGAGTGATCATTAACCGATTTTCCAAGTTCGCCCACTTCCTACCTATCAAGAAGTAGGGATGGGTAGAGGGATTAGGGTGCCTCTATGTCTAAGAGATAGTGCGGCTTCATAGGGTGTCTTCAACGATCATCTAAAAATGTGATGCACACTTTATATCCCAGTTGTGGAATGGATTATAGGACAATTTTGGGAATCAGCTACTCTTGAGCACTGATTTTCACCCCCAAATAGTTGGTCAGACAGAACAGACGATACATACCATGGAAGACATGATTTGTGCTTGTGTCCTTGATTTTGGCTTCATTTGGGAGGACCACCTTCCACTGGTGGAGTTCCCATACAATAATAGATACCACTTCACCATTGGCATGTCACCATTTGAGGCCTTTTATGGGTGGCCATGCAGATCACCTCTATGCTGGATAGACCTAGGGGAATCGAAACTCATAGGTATTAAGTTGGTATGAGATACCACTAAAAAGGTGCAGATCAATCAAGAGCAGATGAGGACTACACAGACCAGATAGAAGTCTTATGATAACAGAAGATAGATACCCTTGGAGTTCAATGAGGGAGACCATGTTTTCCTTTGGGCCTCACCCCAAAGGGGATTGTGGATATTTGGGTGGGGAAAGAAGTTATCTCCGAGGTTCATTAGACTGTTTTAGATTCTCAACAGAGTTGGCGTGGTGGCGTACCTTCTAGCTCTTCCCCCAAAGATGTACCGAGTGCACGATGTTTTTTATGTGTCATAGTTGAGGAGGTACGTGAATGATCTATCGTATGTCATCGACTGGGGCAAGATGAACATTGATGATGGAGTGACATTTGTGGAGTTCCCAGTAGAGATAGAGGATTGATAGGAGCATGACCTTCATGGATAGTTGATTCCCATGGTGTGCGTTCAGTGGCACCACGGGAACTTCTAGGAGAGCACATGAGAGAGGGAGTCTTAGATTAATTCTCAGTACCCCCATTTGTTTGATCCGCATTTTTTTGGATTTTAGGTACATAAAAACCAAAGGTGGGGAGAGTGTAATGTCCCAGAATTTCCGTGTATTGTTTTTAAAATATGGAATTATTTCTAGACCACACGCTTTAACAACCCATGATTCCTTGGCCCAGGGTGCCTGAAATTTAATTTTGATCTTATTTTAAAGTACGTTCAGTAAAAGTATGAGTGGGTTTTTGTAACTTTTGAAACAGTGCTCGGATGAAAAATCTGAGGGCACCGTTTAACTTAAAACACCAAGATTCCCTTATAAAGGACTTAACTTTGACAGGAAATGGTCAGACAAAAAAGTCAATTTTTAAAATTTTTGGAAGATAATAAAATAACTTGAAAAAATTATTTTATTTTATTTTCTCGCCATTGAGTAGTGGACGACAACGCTATGGTTCAGAAATTCAGAAACAACAAGGCAATGATGAGGTACATTAAATGAGGAATCCTTAATTTATCACTGTGAAAGCATAACCACAATGCTATTTCATAAATGAAACAACGTAATGATTCTATGTCATAATGTAAAGGAAACGTTGCAACATGTTTATTTTTATTAAACAAACACGTTGGAGAGTTGAGAATTAAACCACCAGAAATTATTTGATGAACCTCTAGAAAAATTCTTATCCAACGAAGAACGATAAACATCGACAGAACGTTATCGACTTCAATGTACCCCGAATAATGAATATAGGAAGATATGAAGGGCGTCGACCACTTGAACCCTCGAGAACGGGAAACTATGTCAAAAAACGTCAAATGAGGTAGGGGTTTGATCTATTTAAGGCTTCCCCATTATTTTCTAAAAATGAAAAACCTGGATCAACTCACGAATAGGTTGACCCACAGATCATTCGTTTTTGTTGGAGGGTGACTTCTTTTGGGATTTAACTATCTGAGATTATATTATCACTTTTATTGGTTGAACTAAAATACCCAAACCTCCCCATGTTTTTAATCTTCTTACACAAAGGGCATGAAGTGACACGAACAAGACCCTATCCCCTCCGCATGTGCATTATTCGTGGATGAATTATCAAAATGCTGACAATGCGAGTTCAATGCCGTCCCTATTAAGGTGGCATCCTTATAATCCCATAGGCACAGATGGATAGAGAAATAGTCCACTGGAGAAACTCCAGTGGTCTGTAGAAGAAACCACCAGTGTGCCGGTCGACGGTGGTAGCTGTGAGTGATGGGAGGTGGATCACCACAGCGGTAGAGGGTCATGGCAGCATGGAGGTGCGGTGCCGACCGGCGCCACGTGGAGGTGGTGGCCCATGTTCATGCCACCTAGTTGAGTGACGGAGGATGTGGCCACTCGGCCTTGTTAGAGGTCGCATGAAGCATGAAACGTGGTGGTCCGTGGTCGCTCGACCACGGCGGAAGGGAGGCACCGCATCTACGGGGTAGTGGAGGATCCGAACGCGGCTCCGAGCCGCATCCTGGCCAAGCCGAAGGCCGGTCTACCTCAGGAAAACTGGGTGGACTTGTGGGAAAGACTCACCTAGTAGGCCGGACCCATGCCAGGATGAGTCTGGGTCAGGTCAGCGGACCTGGGTCAGGTCGGTGGACCTTGTGCCGGGTCAGGTTGGGTCGGTCTGATCTGGTTGGACCAGACCCGGACCGAACCGTCCCGTTTTTAGAAAAACATCAATAACTAGCAGAACATGCATCTGATTGGCGCACTGTCTATGGAACAAGTACCTTTCTTATGTGGTGGTACTTTTGAGATACTAAACGTGGGTTTTGGAAGAGTTTGGCGTATGGCTGGGTTGGATTAGACTCGAATCCAACCAGGCCCTTTTTACAAAAATGCCTATATTTTTCAAACAGAGCATCCATTCAACATTATTTTTATTGCATTGGGACCCTTACTATGAGACGAAACATTGTGCTACTCTATGGGATACTTTGTGATAGTTTAGGTACAAATTATTTATTGAAGAGTGGATCTTCTCATAATCAAGTGTGCTTTGTACGAGAATCTAGTGGCTAGCTTTGACATGAAGAATGACTAGAGACCCTTTGTGGATTAGCAAAATAGAGACCCTTTGTGGATCAATCCAATAGAAAAACTATGTGGATTAGCACCCAGAGAACCTGTGTAGATCAGCACCTAGAGACCCGGTGTGGATCAGTGCCTAGAGACCCTATGTGGATCTGGCCCTAACGACCCTATGCGGATCAACGCCTAACTACCCTATGTGGATCAGCTCCTAGTGACCCTTTGTGGATGAGATCCTATATACCCTATGTGGATTAGCTCCTAGTGACCCTGTGAGGATCAGTAGGTGATCCTCTCAATAAAATATTATGATCTAGCTTTACGACTAATCATCTTTACTTTTGTACTTAAGTTATACCTCGTGTGAGTGTGTCTTTTTCTTTGTGCTTTATTCTTGCTTGGTGGTATTACCTCTATGGTATTTCCTTTGTGGTATTTTCCTTTGTTGATTTTGGAGAGTCCTTTAGGGGTCTCGGGGTCCCCACTGAGTATTATTATACTCACCCCTACACGGGCATTGCCCACAACTATTTTGTCTTGTACAGATGAGGGACAACTTTGACTGGGGCTTTGGGGAGCCAGGGCTAAATAGTGCTCGGAGGTGGATTGATAGATGTGGTGTGCTGTAGTGACATCTAATAGAGAGACGTACAAACCCTTTATGTAATATCTTTGGCAGAAAACCTCCGAAGCTAGTACTTTCTTTTCAGTTGGATTTGTATTCTAGCCCCTTTACTTTTAATTTACACACATACCTCTCAGTCGTGGTACTTTGTGGTGGTTATACTATTTTCTTTATTTTTTGGTTTTATTTGTGTAGTATGCCCCATGTCTGTGTGTATAGGTTTAAAGGAAATGCATTCCCTTTTGGGATATGCCTTTCTGGTGCTAGTCACCAGCCCAAGCCTGTGGAAGGTGGGCTTGGGGTAGTCACGACCCGATCCCCAGGGGATGAGTTTTGACAAAGTGGCATCATAGGCAGTCGGTTCTACTAGAATAACTAATGAGTATATGCTTTTTGAGGGAAATAGTGTTAAGTGTGTTGAGTTTGGATTTCAGTTCCAGGAGTCCAGTTCTGGTGCGGCGACCAACATATCCATACACTAAGACCCTAAATTTTTTTTCCTACTTGATACATGAAAACATTGGTTGCATGTGTTTTGGAAATGTTTTTCCCTTGATCTCTTTTGAGTCATCTCACCAGGTATAACTTTTTGACCATGGCACATCTCTTTATCTACAGGATTCCTCCATGAAGATAACAAACCATGATTCTAGTGAGAGATCATAATAATGGCCAACCGAGTGATGATGTGTCATTGTGGGGACCACTTACAGTGATAGCACCTTGGGGTGGTATACCAGCAACACCCCCACCCGTAGAGCATCAGTTGCTAACAGCACGACCAGTGGACAGTGCACGATGACTGAGCACACTCCTAGAGTTCCATAGATAGAGGCCCTTGAGGTTTCGAGGTGATATAGATTTTCAGGTAGTTGAGGATTGGCTAGAGCCAGTTACACAAGTTTTTCGCCGGGTAGAGACACCTATAGACCAGATGATGGTCCTAGCCACTGGATTTTTTCAGGTCATGTCAGGGAGAGGGTGGAGCATGAAACTCCAGACCCATGAGGAGGAAACCCTTGACTGGTTGGACTTCGAGAGCCACTTTAGGGTGGAGTTTATAGCAACGAAACTATGCACAGTGCATATTTAAGAGCTACTGCACCTAAAGTAGGGTAGCCTAACTGTGGCCTAATATTTGGTGATGTTTACCGAACTCTCCCACTACTCCACCGAAATTGTACAACAGCCATTATTCTAGGACCAGACCTTTGAGCAGGGGATCTGATGAGAGATTAGGGTGTCAATGGTATCTCTCAACATATTGACACTGGATGGATTGCTAGAGAGAGATCTACTGGTAGAGAGCTTCCTAGTAGAGCATGCACCAACAGTGAGAGCCAAAAATTAATGATAGGTGGCTAAGTGATCAACATCAGGTAGTTGGAAGATGATACAGAGGCCCATGTGGGACATACCTTTTAGAGGATGTCCCCAGGATGGAGAGTCAGAGGTGTAGAGATCGTGAGATAGTGGGGGTCATCTAAGGGCTAGAGATTGTAACTCCTGCGGTAGACAGAAGAACTTGGCTCGTGACTGTCAGACTTCCCACATGGATGACCAGAATGTGGTCGACGGACCACCAAGGTAGAGACATAGTTTTGATCAAGGAGGTATGTAGGGTGTAAGACGTGGTAGGGGAGATGACCGAGTGGAAAGCGGTGGGAAAGGGTTCGAGGTACTACCTCCACCACTACTAGGTGGTCCACCACGGGCTCTAGGAGCCGGTGGAAAGGGGTGAGCTCAGGTTCAGGAAGTGTAGGCATATGACCATGGCACTCTAGATATTATTAAAGGTATGATATATGTCTAATCCACCTTATCTAAAGTTTTTATAGACACAGGTTCAATCCACTCATTCCTTTACACAGACCTCTTTCAATGCTCAGTGATTTCGTGGATCTGTTGGCTCGATCCTTACGATTAGAGACTTCTACGGGAGGACATTCGACAATTAAAAACTGGTTCTAGTAGTGTGAGATTACTCTAGGAGGTGATATCTTCGGTTGAGATCTCATAGTAGTAGTGCCGAGGCTTTACAATGTCATCTTGTGTATGGAATAGTTATCCACAGTACATGCTCATATTGAATATTTTAGGCATACAGTGTGGTGTGTCTGCAAGGATGGGACTAGGTTTTCCTTCATTGGAGAGAATATAACCTTTCCAACATAGGATGGAATTTCTCATAGGAGGGTGCAGGAGATGACTCACCAGTTGGCTAGCCTCACCCTTGGTGCGGTGGATGATAGGAGTCCGAGATTTCTTGTAGTTGAGGACATGTACGAGGATGTATTTTACGAAGATGTCCCTGGAATACCTCTTGGTAGAGAGTTGGACTTCTGCATTGACTTTTACCCAATGATGACACTGATATCTACACCTGAATATCATATGGATCCCACGGAGCACTGGGAGATGAGGGTACAATTGGAGGACATGTAGAGTAAGGGGTTTGTATTACCTAGTGTTTCTCCATGGGAATCCCCATTATTTTTTGTGATGAAGGAAAACAGGAGCTTGTGGCTATACATGAACTTCTGTTTCCTGAACCATGTGATCGTGAAGAACAAGTATCCACTGCTGAGGATTGATGACCTCTTTGAGCACCTGAAGGGAGCGAGGTGTTTCTCAAAGATAGAACTTAGGTTAGTCTATCATCATCTTCAGATATGGTATGAGGATATACTGAAGACATAATTCAAATGCACGTATGGACACTATGAGTTCTTGGTGATGCACTTCAACGTGACCAATGATCCAATAGTTTTCATGGAACTCAGAACTAGATCTCCAACCTTACCTAGATCATTTTGTGATAGTCTTAATTGATGACATCTTGGTGTACTCAACATTGGAGGAGGATCCAACTACACACCTACAAATAGTCCTACATACACTTCAAGATCACCATATTTATGGTAATCTCTCGATGTGACAGTTCTGGATTCAGGAGGTCCACTTTCTGGGACATGTCATCTCGGAGGCTAGAGTTATGGTCGATACAATGAGGATAGAGGCAATGCTTTCTTGGGAACCACCCAAAAGCCTGACTAAGGTGTAGAGTTTCCTGGGGTTGGATGGATACTACTAGAGGTTCATGCCTAATTTATCTATAGTAGAAGTACCTATGAAAGCTTTGAAAATTAAGTAAGAAACCTTCAATGTGGGTAGATAAATTCCAAAAGATTTTTCAACAGTTGAGGCGGAGCTTAACCATCGCTCCCATCTTGAGGTTTCTATATGAGGGAATTGACTACATGGTATATTGTGATTTATGAGGGACATGACTGGGTTGTGTCCTGATGCAGGATCGAGCAGTGATCACCTACGACTCACGGTAGCTGAGGCAACATGAGAAGAATTACATGACCCATGACATGGAGTTAGTAGCTGTGGTATTTTCCATGAAGATGTGGTATTACTACTTTATGAGTGAATGGTTTACCATTTACACCGAACAAAAGTGTCTTAGGTATATATTCTCATAGAAGGACCAGAACTTGAGACAAAAATGATGGATGGAGTTCGTCCAAGACTATGACTTTGAGATAGTATATACTCTTAGGAAGGGGAATGTGGTGGCAGACACACTCAGCAGGAGATATGGTTTATAGCTGCTCAATGACACGACAAATTACCTAGCCGTGATACAGATTATCCTTTGCAGATAATGATGGAGAATATTACCTTTAGTCGATGATTTCCAATTCTATACTCTTACAGTGAGTTAGAGAGGCATAGCTTGTGAATGTTGACTGCAAGGCTTGATGCGCTCAGATGTCTTCAGGACAAGCTCCTGACAGATTTTCAATAGTTGGGGAGCACATCATCCTTTTCAGTGGATACACCATGGTACTAGTGTTGTTATGGGAGGAGGTTTTGAGGGAGTTATAGACATCCCCTTTGGAGGTACATCCTGGTGCATTGAAGATGTTCTAGACCCTCCAATGTCAATACTGGTGGCCAGGGATAAAAAAAATAGTGGCAGAGTTCGTTTCACGATGCCCCACTTGTTAGCAAGTGAAGGTTGAGAATCAGGTCCAAGAAGGTTTAACACAGCCACTTGAGGTACCATAGTGGAAGTGGGATGGTATCTCTATGGAAATCTTAACGGGGTTACCACACACATCAAGGGTCCATGATTCTATCTGAGTGATCATTGACCGACTCACCAATTCGGACAACTTCATACCCATATGGGAGAATGGATCAATATAGGGATTGGGGTGCCTCTAAATCCAAGAGATAGTGTGGCTTCATAGGGTGTTTTTGACGATCGTCTTGAAACGTGATGCACTATTTACATCCCAGAAGTTGAAGTGATTAAAGAGGCTTTCGGGACACAGCTACGCTTGAGAATAGATTTTCACCCCCAAATAGATGGTCAGACAGAACATACCATACATACCCTGGAGGACATGATTCTTTCTTGCATCCTTGAATTTGGCCATAGTTGGGAGGACCTCCTACAAATGGATGAGTTCTCATACAAAAACAGATAACACTCCACCATTGGAATGACACCATTTGAGGACCTGTATGGGTGGCCATGTAGATCACCTCAATGCTAGACAGACCTAGGGGAATCGACACTAATGTGTCCTGAGTTGGTACTGGCTACCACTGAGAAGGTGCAGATTAATAAAGAGCTGATTAGGACTACACAGAGCAGATATAAGTCTTATGCTGACATGGGACAGAGACCCTTGGAGTTCAAGTAGGTAGACCATGTTTTCCTTTGGGCCTCACCCCAATGGGGATTGCAGATATTTGGCTGGGGTGGGAATTTATCTCCGAGGTTCATCAGACCTTTTTAGATTCTTATCAGAGTTGGTGAGGTGGCTTACTGCCTAGATCTTCCCCCAATGATGCACCGAGTGCATGATGTTTTTACCTGTCGTCATTGTGGAGATATGTGCATGATCTATCGTACATCATATACTGGGGTGATCTGAACATTAACAATGGGGTGACATTTGTGGAGTTCCCAGTGGAGATAGGGGATCGACAGGAGCAGGAACTTCATGGATGGTTAATTCCGCTGGTGCACATTCAGTGGTAGCACAGGAACTTCCATGAGAGAACATGAGAGCGGGAGGCTTAGATTTATTATTATCCCCCCCATTTGTTTGATTAACATTTTTTTGGATTTTAGAAACATAAATCCTAAAGGTGGGGATAATGTAATGTCTCAGAATTTCCATGTATTTTTTTTAAATTATATGGAATTATTTAAATACCACATGCTTTGACGACACATGATTATGAGGCCCGGGGTTCCCGGAAAGTAATTTTGAACTTATTTTAAAGTACATTCTATAAACGTATTAGCAAGGTTTTCTAACATTGGAAACGGTTCTCAGATAAAAAATATGAGGGAACCGTTGAACTCGGAACACCATAATTCTCCTAGAAAGGACTTAACTTTGACTGGAAAAGGTCAGACGAAAAATTTAATTTTTAGACATTTTGGAAAATAATAAAATAACTTTAAAAAATTATTTTATTTTATTTTATTACCATTGAGTGGTGGACGATGACGCTACGGTGAAATGATGAGGAAATGACGAGGCGACGACGAGACACATTAAATGAGGAATCATTAATGGCTCATTGTGAAAGCATAACCACTATGTTGTTTCATAAATGAAACAGCTTAACGATGCAGTGTCACAGCGTAAAAGAAATGTTGCAACATGTTTCTTTTGATTAAACAAACATGTTGGAGGGTTGAGAATTAAACCACATGGAATTATCTGACGAACCTCTGACGAAATTCTTATCCAACGAAGAACGACGAACGCTGGTAGAATGTCATTGACTTTGATGTACCTCGAAGAAACAATCCAGGAAGAGATGAAGGACGTTAACCTCTTGAAACCTCGAGGATGGACCACTACATCAACAAATATCAAGCGAGGTTGGGGTCTGAACTATTTATGGCTTCCCCATTCTTTTCTAAAAATGAAGAACTTGGATCAACCCACGAACAAGTTGATCCACAGATTATGCCTTCTTACGGGGGGGGGGGGGGGGGTGACTACTTTTGGGATTTATCCATCCGAGATTAAATTATTACTTTTATTGATTGAACTATAATACCTCTACCTCCCCATGTTTTTAAACTTCTAACACGGAGGGCGTGAGCTGATACGAACAAGACCCTATCCCCTCCGCATGTGCGTTATTCGTGGATGAAATCTCGAAATGGGGGAAAGGTGAGTTAAATGCCTTCCCAATTAAGGTGGCATCCTTATGATCCCATAGGTTTAGATGGATTGAGAAACAGACCACCAGAGAAACTCCGATGGGCTGTAGAAGAAAATGCCAGCGCACCGGTCTGCGATGGTGGTTGCGAGAAGATGGAGGTGGAGCACCGCAACGACAGAGGTCCGTGGAGGCGTGGAGGTGAGGTGTCATACGGCACCACGTGGAGTTGGTGGCCTATGTTCATTCTGCCCCAGTGAGTGACAGAGGACCTCAGGCCTGGGTCAGGTCGGTGGACCCTGGGCCGGGTTGGGTCGTGTCGGTCTAACCAGTTCAGACTGGACCTAGAACCAACCATACCCTTATTAGAAAACATCAATAACTTGCAGATCTGGTTCCTGATTGATGAACCTTCTAAGAGATGAGGAACTTTGTGAAAAGGAGGTACTTTTGAGATACTCTACATGAGTTTTGGTGGATCTTTTCATATGGATGGGTTAGATCAGACTCGAATCCATCTAGGCCCATTAAACAAAAATGCCCATATTTTACAGACCGAGAATCTGTTCGACACGCCGTTTGTTAAATTGGGATCCTCAGGATGAGATGGTCCATTGGGTTACTCTATGTGGGAATTTGTGGCAGTTCTAGTACAATTGATGGATTGATGAGAGGATATTCCCGGAATCAAGTGTGCTTTGTGCGGGAATCTAGTGGTTATCTATGACGTGAAGAATGACTAGAGAACCTTCATGGATCAGCATAATAGAGACCATTTGTGGATCAGTATAATATAAAACCTGTGTGGATTATCACCTAGAGACCCTATGTGGATCAACGCCTAGAGACCCTGTGTGGATCAGTGCCTACTGACCTTTTGTGGATCATCCCCTAGCGACCCTGTGTGAATCAGTGCCTAGCTACCCTATGTGGATGAGCACCTAGAGACCCTATGGGGATGTGTTCCTAGAGAACCTATGAGGAACAGATCCTATTGAACCTGTGTGGAGTAGAAAAACATCCACTCAACAAAAAAAATGATCTATCTTTACAACCAATCATCTTTACTTATGTACTTAAGTTATACCTGGTGTGAGCTGTGCTTTTTTCTTTTTGATTTATTTTGAGATCTTTCTTGGTGGTATTACCTATGTGGTATTTTATTTGTGGTATTTTCCTTTTTGGATTTCTGGGAGACTTTTATGAGTCTTTTGATCCATATTGAGTATTGTTATACTCACCCCTACATGGGATATCCCTTCACCTATTGTGTCTTGTGCAGATGACAGAAATATTTGGCTGGGACTTTGGGGAGCCCTAGATAAACGGGGATCAGAGGTGGATCGATAGATATGGTGTGCTGTAGTGACATCTGACAGAGAGTTGTACCAACCCTTTTAGTAGGCTCCTTTGCAGATGACCTCCAGAGTTTGTACTTCCTTTTCTATACATTCCTTTTATTTGGGCTTGCATTCTAGCCCCTTTACTTTCTGTTTACACACTTTACTCTCTATGGTGGTACTTTTTTTTGGTTTTACTATTTTCTTTCCTTTTTTGTTTTCCTTGTGTATTATGACCTATCTATGTATGTACATGTTTAAAGGAAATGCTTTCCCTTTTTGGGATGTGCCTTTCCGGTGCTAGTCACCATCCCTTGGCCTATGGAAGTGGGCTTGGGGTAGTCATGACACATGCCCTGGGGGACGGGTTGTGACATTGGTAGACATTGATGATATTGATATTGCAAGAGGTCCACATGAAAAAAAATTCAAGACTTCTATATCAGGGTATGATATAAGTAAAGTTTTTATTTTGATAGATAATTGGAGAAGTGTTGACAAATTGACTATATCTCACTTGCGGGAGACTATTTTGGTTGGATAATTTGTTATTATTTTACTTATATTGAAATTTTTATAGATATATATTTTTCTCCCTTCTTATCAGATGTCATATGATATACCTAACATTGAAGTAGTTAGGAAGAAATGTCTATTATTGGATTCTATGAGATGGAGTGATTTTAAATCACCCCTCCCATAAGAATTCATTTTTGGAGATAGACAACATGAAAATCCATGTCATATATATCCATTTATAGATGAAGATACCTAGATGAATTTTTTTGAAAGAAGATAAGGAGAATCATTTTTGGTATGTGCAATGTTACATGTTAGATTTTTTTTTATATTAATGATATTATTAATGATATTTTAATTATTAACTTATAGAAATCAAGGAGATCTCATCTAGAGATCCATGAAAAAAACGTATACCCTCATACATTATATCAGGTAGGGTATATGTTAGTAGAAGAGAGAATGATGGTTAAAAAATTTCTAAAACAAAGGGATGGGTCTTCAGGAATAGTAGAGGTTGGCCCTCCTACCCCCTATGTTATGAAAAATGGAATAAGTATTAAATGAGGAAAAGAGGACAATATCTTACCAACAATTCAAGGGTTGTATCTAGGAGGATTGTAAGATATTTAATTTATTTACTTATTTAAGTTAAATCAATTATTTATATATTGTTATTCATTATGGGATTTTTGAAATATTTCATACAGGATGATATTTATGACAAGAGAACAAATGGGGTCTTTATAGTTGAGGGTAGGCAGGATATTTTAGCTACAATATTGGGAAATCCCGAACAGTTGGGTCATGTACGAGGATTCCTGGAAGGTATATTGATAAAAAAATCTTTTCCCCATTCAAAATATTCTTCAAGGGAGGATTTTTATAATAAATATAGAATATTTGAAAGCTAAAGATGAGGATATTCTCTTGATTATGGAGGATAAGATCATATCTTCCATACAAGTGATGTTTACAGGCATGAAAAAATAATTTCAGACTACTAATCGGACTCTTACACCTATTCCACCTCCAATATCATATCCCAATCCTACTTATACAACTCATAAATCTCTCCCTATAGTCCCCAATAATTCTCATCATACTCCAACATTCTCTTTCACAGCTTCCTAGTTATTGCGAGTTATATTTTGATGATCCCCAATTAATTGTTGTGTATGGGATGATATTTTATTTTGGAGATTCCATTGAATATAAAAAGATAGAGATAGATCATCGTAGGGTCACTGTATAAGATATTATAGATATATTAGTAATAATTCCATGTCATATATATGTGGTGAATACAGTTGAAAAAAGTATCGACCACTTTCATGGATGACCATCTAGGATTGTTCGACATATTACCAAAGAGTTATGTATAAATTTTATATTTTATTAAATTTTTATATTAAATTTGTTTTCTCATTGTATTTTTTATATATTAATCAATTTTTTATTTGAATACTTTAAACGTAAATGAATAACATATATACAACAAAATATAAAATGTTTTTTGACTTCAAATATAGTTTCTACTAATTTTGTTTGATTTTCAAGATATTAAATTTTTTTAGTGGATGTATATGGTATTTCAATTGAAGATGATGTTCGTAGGCATGTAGTGAATGTTGGGCTTTTGAAAAATGATATCATGGGTCTTGTAGTTGGAAATTAGTTGTGCATCACACTGATGTAGTTTTTTCCATATAAGTCGATTACGAATTTTTTCTATTCATTTAATTTATTGAAAATTTATAATTTTTTTGTTTTTTATTTGGTAACTTTATAAAATTTTTATATAGATTAGAAAGAAATATATATATAGATTTATGGAGCCATAGTTTATTTAACCTATAGCTAATACAATTAATTATGTAGAAATAATAGTTTATACTGCTGAAAGATTTCAAAAGAATAAAATTATTCACACATGGATGTTTCCTTATCTTCAGGAATATGAAATATATTTCTCAAAAAGTGTTTTATATATCTTAACCTACTAACCAATAATATTAAATTTTATTATATATTAGTGTCCATTGGATGTTGGGTTTTTTTCTTAGAGAGATGATACTTTACTAACTATTCTCGGTCCACAATGAAATGTGAGAAAATTTTATCAATGTATTGAACATGTATGTTTGAGTGTTTTAATAATTATTTATATTATAATGACTTAAATTTCTTTATCTTGTTATTTTCAAATACGGATTTTAATTTAAATATAGTGACCACAAAAAAAGAAGAGTGACAAGATCAAATATATAAAAGTAAAGGTGAAGTTTTTTCTAAAATTACAAAATTTTGGATATATTACTTATAAGTATTATTTAGAATTGATAAGTTATTTTAAATATAAATTTTATAAAAAAGGAGTAAAATAATGTTGATACTATTTTTTATGATTTATGTTTGATATAATTTCAATTTAGATGGTTTTGAAGTTCAATACATTTAGATTTATTTATAAACATTTCCTTAATATATCATTCATTGTATTCAACATACATACAAGTTAAGTGATTTATTTATAATTTGTATCTTATTGATGAACCTTATACTTATAGTGGAAAGAAGTTAAGAAAATTAAAAAATTAATGTGTGAATCGTTTCATTGTTTTGATCCAATTTTAGTTTGTTTGTAATATATACTGTAATCTTGAAAGTTAAAATTTTAAGTTATTTTCAATTTTTATACTCGTACTACTATTTATTATTTTTATGATTGTTTATTCATGTTTTTTATAGGGAGTGTTGATAGATGTAACAATATTTAAAAAAATATATTTTTCATGTTGATTAATTTGCAATCCACTCGAAAAATTATTATCATAGTTTTTCATGTCAGTTATTAAATAACTTACATGATAAACCTTCTTCCACATTAGTTATTTTATAAAAATGACATGAAAAAAGATTTATTTATGGATATTTACATATTTTATATAAATAAAAAATGTAAAATATGAATTATTTCTCTCTTTTATGTCATTTATGAAATAAACAATGTGAAAAGGTTTCTTTTAGGCTGGTTATTTCAAATAAGTGATGTGGAATAACATTTCTAACATTGGTTATTTAATAATCGATGTGAAAAAATTGCAAAAAAAGTTATTTAAAACATATTTTATTTATAATTGATGTTATAAAATTATTTACAAGGTCCCACATAACAACTTATCCTATTAACCGATGATAAAAATCAATAAAAACTGATGTGAAAGGGCATTATTTTAACTAGTGTTTTACTGTACCCAAAACCCACAATAACTACTTCCTCATATATGTTATGTAGATTATAGTATAATATTTAAAAACCAATCAATATTGTCGATGGTGAAATCCATCACCCATCTGTTAGTCAAGTATAATGTTCCACTCACCTCTTATAGTCACTCATGCAACAAGATAAACACTCTAATGTGATTTTCTATAAGGTATCACAAAAAATTCATTACTCATTTAAAAGTGTCCAGTGAACCAAATATTCCTAGATTCTATCACAATTTTAGGTGTACCTATCAGAAACCAAAACTAACACATGGGAAACAAGAGACTCATTACACATCCCAACCCAACCTAACCATCATACATGGGAAGGTGTCTCATGATTTCAATCATGTATTATTATCCATCATAGTGAAAATACAAGATGCATGGGAAACCATACAAGGAAACATCAAAATCAATAGTATATAAGCCCAATTTACTTTCAAAATCGGCCAATTCACACATGAGGTCAATCATACCAAATCATCTATAATTTTTTTATTTTTTAAAACATATAGCAAATGAAATTTAATTATTATTTTAAAAACAATAAATAAATACATCTCATGCCAATTTTAAAGACCCATTTCAATTAGAAAAAATCTAGGGAAATCCCAATTTCAATTCATTAATTTAAAATAACAGTTCCTTTGAAATAAATTTTTATGGAATTATTCTTTTTAAACCCATTTTAAGGTTAATTGACTTGTTTTATATATTTTTTTACATATGTATTCAGTTCACCCAAGACACATAATCCATAAGGTGGGATGATGATTCATATCTAGCAATGGATCCACTAAATAAACTATATAACCCTAGTTATATTGTATTTTATTGACTATTAAAATTAAATGAAGTCCTATGCATTTTATAGGGTGTCAATGGCCTGAAAAAAAACTCTAACCAGTCACAATACACCACACACAATTGATGATGATGATAGTAATAATAATAATCAAATAATATAAAATAACTAGAAATCAAGGGAACTCATTCAAATTTAATCAAAATACATAGGGGACCAATGTCTACCTTCCAATAACCAAATCTATTTTTTAATATAAAATCATACTACCTATTCAAGACTCCAATGATCACCTACTACATGAAAATACATATTTTATACATAAAAATTCAATCAAAATAATTTTCCATAATTGAGATAATATAATAAAATCTCATAATATTTCATAATAATGCTAATACTTCAATAAATTGTGTCAAAACTAATCATAACATGATTTTAACCCTTCAATAAGAAAAATAAAATTTTTTATAACCAGTACAACCATCTAACCAACCTAAAATAGATAAAATCTAAAATTAAACTCATGAAGTAACCTGCCAACATCAATAAAACATCTAAAAATGACTATTTACACTACTAAAAATATGGCATTTATCAGCTATAGAAAAGTCGATTAAAATAGCTACAAAATGAGCTGTTAATTGAGATGAAGATTAAGAGGGGGGGGGGGTGATACCCTTTATGAGCACATTTTTTTAGCACTGATAAAAGGCCCCTTTTATCAGTGTTTTTTAGCGTTGATAAAGGCCCCTTTTATCAGTTCTTTTAAAAAGCGCTGATAAAAGTTGAAAAAATATTAAAAAAAATAATAAAAAATATTTTTGCAATTCTGGGGGGCTTTAACAATGCTTTAAGCCCCCCTTTTATAGTGCCCACCACCCATGGTAGCCCACGCATGCCCCAGGCCATCTCCACCCAGCCCCACCCCACTTTAACAGCGATAGGTAATTCCCCACATCGGCGCGCACGACCTGCCTCCCCTAGGATTCGAACTCGAGACCTCTTGCCTGCGTGCCTAAGCCTTTACCACTCCACCATATTTATTTTCTTTACATTTATTAATATAGATTTTTATTTATATATATATATATATTTAGTTATATTTAGTTAAATTTACTCAAATATTAATATATATGTATATTTAGTTATATTAATATATATATCCGTATATTAATATATATATATATATATATATTAACATATATATATATAGTCATATTAATATATACATATATATTTAGTCATATTATTATATACATATATTTAATTGTTTTAATATATATATATATCCGTATATTAATATATATATAGTTATAATTTCTTACCCGTATATTTATTTGTATATTAATATATATTTATAATATTAGTTTTAAATACATTTATAAAATATATTTTCTTATGTGTGTTTTTATAAATAAATTAATAAATACATACATACATACACACATTCATGCATATATAAAAAACACACAAACACATATATAAATATTATATGTATATCAATAGGTATAATTATAAATATTTATATATATTTACAAATATTATATATTAATATGTATATACAAAAGTTCTAGAAATGAGGTCTCAAAAAACCTTACAAATAACAGTCACTAAAAAAGACATAACTTCTAATTCGACTGTCCGTTTCTTCTCTATGAATAGTAGAACTGAAGATCATGGAACTAAATACGATAACACAGGTGCCATAGGTAGAACAGACACACAGATCAGAAGTTATGACCGTTTGAAAAAAAAATTGATAGGGGTTCGGACACGGAAACTGTGTTTTGGAAGCATTCTATTGTTTTTTCTAGGATTTTCGGGTCCTATACATGAATAAGAATTTGTATGAGTCAACCTTCCATGAATATATCTTTTTTTCCTTCGATTTGATATGTGGTAGAGCCCAAACAAACACCCGGAGCGAATGTTATTACCGTTTGAAGTTGGATTTTTTTTGGATTTCTATAACTAATATATATTTCCTTCCTTTGATCTTGTAACAGATTGGAATAGACGTGTTTGTTGGATATTTCAAAAGATTCTATTTAACTGGTCGCGGTGCTCAAACGAACAGCTAGAGTATAAGTTATGCCCATTTTAGTTAGTTCCCAGTTTCTTAGATTTTTAGGAGATACGAGAGTTGCAAAATTTCGAACGACAATAACTTTAGCCTTGAGTGTCTGTTTTGGATCTACCACATATAAAATCGAATATTACAATACTTTACACACTCTGGTGCTCATCTAAACCCCTTATCATATTCTTGGAGGTTCAAAAAGGACCAAACACCCTCTGAATGGTCATAAGTTTGGCTTCGGGGGTCCGTTTTTCCAAAACTTTTGCTCCGGGTGTTAGTTTTGCCTCAAACACATATCAAATCGAATCTTTCGACTAGGCCTACCCTACTGTGACCATTTAATCATCTTTTCATATTATTCAAGGTACAAAAAGGTCCTTAATCCCTACAAACAAGCATAATTTCTGCTCCGGGGTGTCCATTTTGGGTCTACGACATATTAAATCGATATAAAACATATTTTAAAAAATATTTATTATATTTATATCAATATAAATATAATTATATATCAATATATTATTTTTTATGATTTTTTTGAAATATAAACATTAATCAACGCTAGGAAAATGTGCGCTGATAAAACCCACCTTTATCAGCGCTACTAAAAAAAGCATTGATAAAAGGCCCCCTTTATTAGCGTTTTTTAGTGCTGATAAAGGGTGGTGCTTCCCTTGACCAGTTTTTAGTAGTGTTAAACTATAATGACCTAATGGAGACATCATAAATGAAATAACAATGATACAGTGTGATTTCATCTTGATATGGTGAAATATATAACTTAAATACCAAACCTGGGTCACCTAAATCTAAGAAGAAACAATGTAGAAGAAGTAAGAGGAAGAGGTGGGGGGGGTCTTAACTCACATAAAAAAACTAAACCAACCAAGATCAAAGTGGATAAAGAAATAATTAAGAAACAATGTTAGATAGGGAGATGGGTATATTCCTCTTTACTTTCATAACCTGATAGAATATACCTAAGAGAAGTTTCAATAAAAAATATCAAAAAATACGAAGAATACCCAGATTTAAATAGTAGTTTGGATGGAACTATTGATGTTATGATGGTCCTAACCAAAATATTGATGAGACCAATAGACTCTAAGTGGAATACCATCCAAATTTCGATTGTAGAGAAAGTTTCATTATGACACAACCCATACTAATAGACTTCTAATAGACTGCCAATGTGGTTTTTGATGGCTATTATTTCTGCACACAAAACCCCACTTCTAAAATACAACCAAAAATTTCAACTCATGTTGATTTATAACTTCCTAAATGTAACGACCCAAAATTTTGAATAAATCGTGTTTCCTAATTTTGTGTGTTATTTTATTTTATTTTTATACTCAACAAAAATGTTTCATTTGATAAATGATTATAATTAAAATGAGACCGTTGGGTTTGGACTGTTATATGACCATTGGTCAATATGACCGCTGTAAACTAAACGTTTCGATTATTGTCTCTAAATACAAGTAATCTTGGTTAATTAATATAGAAAGAAGATTTGATGGCCTCACCCAGTAGTCTTGGACCGATCGAAGCCCATCTAACAGAACTTGGGAAGGAGGTAGCACCACTGGGCTTTTCTCTGGACCAAACCCAAGACGAACTTCATCGTGTGAAGCTAGAATGGAATCGCCTATGCGAGAAGTTCAAACTGATAGAAATTATTACTCTTGCGATGTTGGTCGAGCCTCCATCGGATTCTCTCACCTTAGCACACCTTACACTTAGGTCCTATGCTGGTGTGATAAGGGACTATGTAAGGAGACCATAACTACCTTTTGTAACCCTTTGTTTTAAATAAATTTTTTTATTTCTTCTTATGATGAAGTTTATGAATTTTCAAATGACCGGATAAATATAGTATGCATATTTTTGATGAATTTTAGAAAAAGAATATTTTAAATATGTTTCTATAAACCTTAAATAATTAAAAATGTGTAATGATATTCAAAAAATGGTATTGTACAATTATGACCTGTACAAAATTTAGAGTCTAATAAGATCAACTTGAATTTTGATGAATAGTAAATTATGAATAGTGATTATATGATTAGGATTAGTAATGTGTCCAAATGGATTAGTAATCACACTTAAAGAAAGTATTAAAATAATCTAGGCACCTTGATTAAGTAATGTGATTCTATAAAATGGTTAAATAACGGTTTCATAAATTATTATTCAAGTATTAGTTTTTTTTCGGTGAATAGTATTTTTTAATTAAAAATTAAATTAAAATTATTTAGATTTTTTTTATAAAATGGATCTCATTTTTGAACTCAGAGCATCGATATTATGTAAAGGTAATTTTTGGGGTTTTTTCTGAAAAAATGAATTTTCAATGAATAGTGTATTTATTTAAAAATTAAATTAAAAATATTAAAAAAATATTTTTATAAAATGGATTTCTTTTTTGAAATCATAGCATTGATATTTGGTTAATGTGAAATTTTGGGAATTTTCTGAGAAAGTTGAAATTTTGATGAATAGTGAAAATACAGTTTTTAAGTTACGGTTGTTTAATTACATCATTAAATAATGTATTAAGCATGTAATAAATATAGTAGACTTTTGAATAGTAAGATAAGGTATGAGGTTCCCCAAGTGGGCAATACCATGGGCAAATACCATGGGCAAGCCCATGGTTTTGCCAAAACCACTAATGAGGTGTCCCTTGGCCATTAATGCCTTGTCCCCTCACTTTCCCTATAAATACCAAGCCATCCTCTCATCCATTAGACTCCCCACTCTTCTCCAGTGAATTTATGGTCTCATTACCTCCCAAGGAGTCCTCCCAAGGTGCCCACAATCCCTCAAGGTCCCAACCTTTGATTTTTAAGAGTTACATTTTAAGGTAAGGGATCCAACCTCTCTCTTTCTTTTCAAGTAATATCTTTTATGTCATTTCGTTTATGCTCCATGTTCTTATGTTAGAGGATGTTCTTTTATATTCCTCTTACTTCCCTTTCCATTTTTATATGATGAGAGATCCCTTCTTACTCTCATTATTTCGTTTTATGATTGTTTAAGTGGCTCCGTTAGGCTGCCGAAATTTTTGTAACGGATTCTTTCTCCCTTCTCATTTTTCAAGATCTATTTTCATGTAAAGTCTTTCAAATTCGTATTTATTATGTTGGGGTATGATCTCTATATATATCATACTGATCGTTTATGATCATATGATGAGAGACCTCATTTGATCTCTTCAATTCAATATTTTGAAGTTTTAAGTGGCGTTGTTAGGCTGCCAAATTTTTAAGTGGTTCTTTCACCCTTCCCGTTTTCAAGTTCTACTTTCAAGTCAAGTCTTTCAATTTCCTTTTTATTATGTTGGGGGATGATATCTATATCTATCATACTGATATTTTATGATCATATGATGAGATACCCCATTTTATCTCTTAAATTCAGTATTTTGAAGTGTTAAGTGGTGCTGTTAGGTTGCTGAATTTTTAAGTGGTTATTTCACCTTTCTCCTTTTTCAAAGTTCTAATTCCATGTAAAGTCTTGAAAGTTCCTTTTTATTTTGTTGGGGTATGATCTCTATATCTATCATACTGATATTTTATTTTTATATTATGAGATACCCTATTTGATCTCATCAATTCATTTTTGGTTGAAGTTTATGTGACGCCGTTAGGCAGCCGAATTTTCATAAGAGAAATCTTATTTTGTCTTCCTTTCATGTTCTTCATTTCATATGGTATATTTTCAAATTTCATTAACATGTTCTTAAATCCCTTATATTATGTCTCCCTACTGTTTTATGGGTTATTTATGAATGTTTGACCCATGTCCCCTCTCTTTTAATTGTTTTCTAAAACCCTGTAACATAGCTGTTATGCTGCAGAATTTTCGTCTCAAAATGTCTCTCTCTTTTTCTAAAGTTCTTTTATTTTATTAAGTGAATACTCAAATATCTTTCTTCTAAATGGGTATTCACATATATACCAAAATTTTCTATTTTAAATTCTGGGATTTACATACATGAGACCCTCTTTCCTTTCTGTGGGTTTAATGTGTCATAAGGATAACGTCTTTAAAGCAGTTTTTTTAAATGTGATGACTATGAAATAGAACCCATTTATTTTATGCTATATGGGTTTTTTATGAAATGATTAATGATGATATATGTGGATCACATGATAATAAAGGGAAATTTAAGGGTGCGCCCTCATAGCTCTCCAATGCATTGGGTAATGATGTAACCACTAGAGATTACAATTTTCATGATATATTGGTGAATAACCTTGGTAATTTTCAAATGACACCTTGGGGATGGACCTTGGTGATATGTTCATGATTTTCTATGTTAAATGATGTAGCCACATCATAAAGTTATGAAAAATTTTATTTTTATTATGATATATCTCATGATTTCTTTCTCATGCCGTAAAGTTCTTTTCATGACCTTATTGAAGTATCTCATGTTCACATGTAAAATGTTTCTCTTGTTTCCCTTACTGGGCCTTCTTCTCACCCTTTCTTTTGATGTATGTTCCCAGGTTATGAGATGCAGTAATGAACCTAGTATGAACATGAGGAGAATCCTTTCAATTGTTTAATAAGAATGTTTTAGGTTTTCATGTTTTATGTTCCTGGTTTCCAAGACACAAAACCTTAAAGATCCCTGGTTTTGTAAAATGTAATGATGGTTTATGTGATAAAAAGGCGGAATTCTATAGTTGGTATCAAAGGATGGTTTATTTATTTTTGGAAATTAGGATATGAAAACTTTTGGAATAAGCCTATAGAAAAGTTTAAATATAGGAAATCTTCCTGGTATTTTGGTTAGTATTGAGTAAGGGGTTGCCAAGTAAATACATCCCTGTCTAGATACGAGAAGGTAGAGGTGGCTCTGGAACAGATGTACATAGGGGTAAAACCTGAAAACACCTCTTTGAGCTAGAATCGAATGGGAACTGGTACACGACAACATGCTTTGCAGCACACTTGGTTACGACACTCTCGGGGGATATGCTTGGGTAAATTAATAAGCTTGGTATGAACCATTATTAAAGGAACAAAGATAAACTAAAATAAAGATTCATATAAGAATATATGATCATGGATAACCTAGTTTGGAACCTAGGGGATCATAAGTTAGAGTATACTTTTCTTTTATAAGTTATCCTTCTATGCTTTAAGTTTCTTTTCATGATTATTGGCTAAGTATTTAAGCCCCCTAATTATACTTTCTTTTCTTAGTTAATGGTGGGAAATGGAAGAACATGTCCCAACAACCAATGTGAAAGGAAATGTGATGATTACCATATTAATATGACAGAGATGATTAGGGGATTAAAAAATGATTATTATTTTGGATGATGTTCACTATTTTGGGTACCCTATTTGATAAAGCTAAATAGTTTAGTACGGTATTTTCTTTGACGAGTAAAGGTTGAATTATATTTTGAAGAATCGATGAATTTAATGTAGAGTTATAGTAATTTAGGTTACATATAGAAATGATTAACCTATCTTGGGTAAAATATGTTTATGTTAGCTACTTTTGTTATAAGATGTCAGGAGTGGTTGATGTTGTTTGGAGATGAACAATGATGTTTATTTTGGAAGACTATGTTATCAAATCCTTCTTGTATTTGGGTATCAATCTTAGTTTGGTTTATTTTGAGGAATTTTAAGAACAGTTATTTATGGAATGATCTATGATGAACTTTGGGTAGTACCATGGAACTTTGAAGATTTGAATGTAGTTTCCCTGTCGATGGGATTCTTTCTTTTGGAAGAGTTGTTTTATCTTACCCCTTCTGTTTTTGGGATAATGCTTAATGATATAAGAAATTGATAGTTAATCTTTTGTAGATTACGTGACTCTGAAGAAGATGATTCTTGTGTTATGATGAGACCAAGTAGTTTTGAATGCTTACTGTTTGGAGAAAAGATTAGTTTTGGTAGAAACTTATTAAAGGATGAAACTCTACATGAAGGTAGGTATATTTCCTTATGTTTTTGTTCTATGTAGTAAATTAATTCCTAAAAATTATGAAATGAAACGTAAAACAAAATGTTGTTGGTTTATATTTCCTACTAGGTAATGAAAGACCGTTTACACACATCATATGTTTGGGATTTTCTTATGGTTAAATTTCTCCTATTCATGTTTTCTATCAATCTCCCTCAGAACTTGACCCTTTGTTTTCTCCTCCATGTCCATGTTTTTCTACATGGAATCCTAGTGTGGGTTAACTCGGGTGACCTTTGTACTTCCCTTTCTTTCTTTTAAATTAATAGTTTTACTGACTTATTTTCCTATGTAGGACTTTCAATGAAATTTCAAAACCCAATTTTAAAAATTGCGAGGACACAATTTCTTAAGGGGGGAAGATTGTAACGACCCGAAATTTTGAATAAATCTTGTTTCCTAATTTTGTGTGTTATTTTATTTTATTTTTATACTCAACAAAAATGTTTTGTTTGATAACATGAGTATAATTAAAATGAGACCGTTGGGTTTGGACTGTTTTATGACCATTGGTCA
This sequence comes from Viscum album, assembly GCA_963277665.1. Lineage (NCBI taxonomy): Eukaryota > Viridiplantae > Streptophyta > Magnoliopsida > Santalales > Viscaceae > Viscum > Viscum album. Next base: position 456,113,961 of record OY728160.1, on the reverse strand, counting down.
ATATGACCGCTGTAAACTAAACGTTTTGATTATTGTCTATAAATACAAGTAATCCTGGTTAATTAATATTGAAAGAAGATTCGATGGCCTCACCCAGCAGTCTTGGACCGATCGAAACCCATCTAACAGAACTTGGGAAGGAGGTAGCACCACTGGGCTTTGCTCTGGACCAAACCCAATCCGAACTTCATCGTGTGATGCTAGAACAAAATCGCCTTTGCGAGAAGTTCAAACTAATAGAAATTACTACTCGTGCGATGTTTGCCGAGCCTCCCTCAGATTCTCTCACCTTAGCACACCTTACACTTAGGTCCTATGCTGGTGTGATAAGGGGCTATGTAAGGAGACCGTAACTACCTTGTGTAACCCTTTGTTTTAAATAAAAATTTTGATTTCTTCTTATGATTAAGTTTATGAATTTTAAAATGATAGGATAAATATAGTATTCATATTTTTGATGAATTTTAGAAGAAAGATATTTTAAAAATGTTTATGTAAACCTTAAATAATTAAAACGTGCAATGATATTCAAAAAATGGTCTTCTACAATTATGTCCAGTACGAAATTTGGAGTCTAATAAGATCAACATGATTTTTCGTGAATAGTAAATTATGAGTAGTGATTTTATTATTAGGATTAGTAATGTTTCCAAATGGACTAGTAATCTCACTTAAAGAAAGTATTAAAATAATCTAGGAACCATGATTAAGTAATGTGATTCAATAAAATGGTTAAATAACGGTTTCATAAATTATTATTCAAGTATTAGTTTTTTCGGGTGAATAGTGTTTTTTAATTAAAAATTAAATTAAAAATATTTAGAAAATTATTTTTATAAAATGGATTTCATTTTTGAACTCAGAGCATCGATATTATGTTAAGGTAATTTTTGGGGTTTTTTCTAAAAAATGAATTTTCGATGAATAGTGTATTTATTTAAAAACTATATTAAAAATATTAAAAAATTATTTTTATAAAATGGAGTTAATTTTTGAAATCAGAGAATTGATATTTGGTTAATGTGAAATTTTGGGAATTTTCTGAGAAAGTTGAATTTTTGATGAATAGTGAAAATACAGTTTTTATGTTACGGGTGTTTAATTACATCATTAAATGATGTATTAAGTATGTAATAAATACGGTAGACTTTTGAATAGTAAGATAAGGTATGAGGTTCCCCAAGTGGGCAATACCATGGGCAAGCCCATGGTTTTTCCAAAACCACTAATGAGGTGTCCCTTGGCCATTAATGCCTTGTCCCCTCATGTTCCCTATAAATACCAAGCCATCCTCTATCCATTAGACTCCCCACTCTTCTCCAATGAAGTTATGGTCTCATTACCTCCCAAGGAGTCCTCCCAAGGTTCCCACAATCCCTCAAGGTCCCAACCTTTGAGTTTTAAGAGTTACGTTTTAAGGTAAGGGATCCAACCTCTCTCTTTCTTTTCAAGTAATATCTTTTATGTCATTTCTTTTATGCTCCATGTTCTTATGTTAGAGGATGTTATTTTATATTCCTCTTACTGACCTTTCCATGTTTATATGATGATAGATCCCCTCTTACTCTCATTATTTCGTTTTATGAATGTTTAAGTGGCTCCGTTAGGCTGCCGAAATTTTTGTAACGGATTCTTTCTCCCTTCTCATTTTTCAAGATCTATTTTCATGTAAAGTCTTTCAAGTTCCTATTTATTATGTTGGGGTATGATCTCTATATATATCAATATGATCTTTTATGATCATATGATGAGAGACCTCATTTGATCTCTTCAATTCAATATTTTGAAGTTTTAAGTGGCGTTGTTAGGCTGCCAAATATTTAAGTGGTTCTTTCACCCTTCCCATTTTCAAGTTCTACTTTAATGTCAAGTATTTCAATTTCCTTTTTATTATGTTGGGGGATGATATATATATCTATAATACTGATATTTTATGATCATATGATGAGATACCCCATTTTATCTCTTAAATTCAGTATTTTGAAGTGTTAAGTGGCGCTGTTAGGTTGCGGAATTTTTAAGTGGTTATTTCACCTTTCTCCTTTTTCAAAGTTCTAATTCCATGTAAAGTCTTGAAAGTTCCTTTTTATTTTGTTGGGGTATGATATCTATATCTATAATACTGATATTTTATTTTTATATTATGAGATACCCTATTTGATCTCATCAATTTATTTTTGGGTGAAGTTTATGTGACGCCGTTAGGCAGCCGAATTTTCATAAGAGAAATCTTATTTTGTCTTCCTTTCATGTTCTTCATTTCATATGGTATATTTTCAAATTTCATTAACATGTTCTTAAATCCCTTATATTCTGCCCCCTACTGTTTTATAGGTCATTTATGAATGTTTGACCCATGTCCCCTCTCTTTTCAATGTTTTCTAAAACCCTGTAACATAGCTGTTATACTGCAGAATTTTCGTCTCAAAATGTCTCTCTATTTTTCTAAAGTTCTTTTATTTTATTAAGTGAATACTCAAATATCTTTCTTCTAAATGGGTATTCACATATATACCAAAATTTTCTATTTTAAATTCTGGGATTTACATACATGAGACCCTCTTTCCTTTCTGTGGGTTTAATGTATCATAAGGATAACGTCTTTAAAGCAGTTTTTTTAAATGTGATGACTATGAAATAGAACCCATTTATTTTATGCTATATGGGTTTTTTATGAAATGATTAATGATGATATATGTGGATCACATGATAATAAAGGCAAATTTAAGGGTGAACCCTGACAGCGCTCCAATGCATTGGGTAATGATGCAACCACTAGAGATTACAATTTTCACGATATCTTGGTGAATAACCTTGGTAATTTTCAAACGACACCTTGGGGATGGACCTTGGTGATATTTTCATGATTTTCTATGTTAAATGATGTAGCCACAACATAAATTTATGAAAAATTTTATTTTTATTATGATATATCTCATGATTTCTTTCTCATGCCGTAAAGTTCTTTTCATGACCTTATTGAAGTATCTCAAGTTCACATGTAAAATGTTTCTCTTGTTTTCCTTACTGGGCCTTATTCTCACCCTTTCTTTTGATGTATGTTCCCAGGTTATGAGATGTAGTAATGAACCTAGTATGAACATGAGGAGAAGCCTTTCAAGTGTTTAAGAAGAATTTTTTATGCTTTCATGTTTTATGTTCCTGGTTTCCAAGACACAAAACCTTAAAGATACTTGGTTTTGTAAAATTTAATGATGGTTTATGTGATAAAAAGGCGGAATTCTATAGTTGGTATCAAAGGATGGTTTAGTTATTTGTGGAAATTAGGATATGAAAACTTTAGGAATAAGCCTATAGAAAAGTTTAAATATAGGAAATCTTCCTGGTATTTTGGTTAGTATTGAGTAAGGGGTTGCCAAGTAAATACATCCCTGTCTAGATACGAGCAGGTAGAGGTGGCTCTGGAACAGATGTATATAGGGGTAAAACCCGAAAACACCTCTTTGAGCTAGAATCGAACGGGAACTGGTACACGACAACAGGCCTTGCTTCACTCTTGGTTACGACACTCCCGGGGGATATGCTTTGGTAAATTCATAATCTTGGTATGAACCATTATTAAAGGAACAATGATAAACTAAAATAAAGATTCATATAAGAATATATGATCATGGATAACCTATTTTGGAACCTAGGGGATCACAAGTTAGGGTATACTTTTCTTTTACAAGTTATCCTTCTATGCTTTAAGTTTCTTTTCATGATTATTGGCTAAGTATTTAAGCCCCCTAATTATAATTTCTTTTCTTAGTTAATGGTGGGAAATGGAAGAACATGTCCCAACAACCAATGTGAAAGGAAATGTGGTGATTGCCATATTAATATGACAGAGATGATTAGGGGATTAAAAGATGATTATTATTTTGGATGATGTTCACTATTTTGGGTACCCTATTTGATAAAGATAAATAGATTACTACGGTATTTTCTTTGAGGAGTAAAGGTTGAATTATATTTTGAAGAATCGATGAATTTAATGTAGAGTTATAGTAATTTAGGTTACATATAGAAATGATCAACCTATCTTGGGTAAAATATGTTTAGGTTAGCTACTTTTGTTATAAGATGTCAGGAGTGGTTGATGTTGTTTGGAGATGAAAAATGATGTTTATTTTGAAAGACTATGTTATCAAATCCTTCTTGAATTTGGGTATCAATCTTAGTTTGGTTTGTTTTGAGAAATTTTAAGAATAGTTATTTATGGAATGATCTATGATGAACTTTGGGTAGTACCATGGAACTTTGAAGATGTGAATGTAGTTTCCCTTCCAATGGGATTCTTTCTTTTGGAAGAGTTGTTTTATCTTACCCCTTCTGTTTTTGGGATAATGTTTAATGATAGAAGAAATTGATAGTTAATCTTTTGTAGATTACGTGACTCTGAAGAAGATGATTCTTGTGTTATGATGAGACCAAGTAGTTTTGAATGCTTATCGTTTGGAGAAAAGATTAGTTTTTGTAGAAACTTATTAAAGGATGAAACTCTACATGAAGGTAGGTATATTTCCTTATGTTTTTGTTCTATGTAGTAAATTAATTCCTCAAAATTATGAAATGAAACGTAAAACAAAATGTTGTTGGTTTATGTTTCCTACTAGGTAATCAAAGAACGTTTACACACATCATATGTTTGGGATTTTCTTATGGTTAAATGTCTCCTAATCATGTTTTCTATCACTCTCCCTCAGAACTTGACCCTTTATTTTCTCCTCCATGTCCATGTTTTTCTACATGGAATCCTAGTGTGGGTTAACTCGGGTGACCTTTGTACTTCCCTTTCTTTCTTTAAAAGTAATAGTTCTACTGACTTCTTTTCCTATGTGGGACTTTCAATGAAATTTGAAAACCCAATTTTAAAAATTGCGAGGACGCAATTTCTTAAGGGGGGAAGATTGTAACGACCCGAAATTTTGAATAAATCTTGTTTCCTAATTTTGTGTGTTATTTTATTTTATTTGTATACTCAACAAAAATGTTTCATTTGATAACATGAGTATAATTAAAATGAGACCGTTGGGTTTGGACTGTTATATGACCATTGGTCAATATGACCGCTGTAAACTAAACGTTTTGATTATTGTCTCTAAATACAAGTAATCTTGGTTAATTAATATTGAAAGAAGATTCGATGGCCTCACCCAGCAGTCTTGGACCGATCGAAACCCATCTAACAGAACTTGGGAAGGAGGTAGCACCACTGGGCTTTGCTCTGGACCAAACCCAATCCGAACTTCATCATGTGATGCTAGAACGAAATCGCCTTTTCGAGAAGTTCAAACTAATAGAAATTACTACTCGTGCGATGTTGGCCGATCCTCCCTCAGATTCTCTCACCTTAGCACACCTTACACTTAGGTCTTATGCTGGTGTGATAAGGGGCTATGTAAGGAGATCGTAACTACTTTGTGTAACCCTTTGTTTTAAATAAAAATTTTGATTTCTTCTTATGATTAAGTTTATGAATTTTAAAATGACCGGATAAATATAGTATGCATATTTTTGATGAATTTTAGAAAAAAGATATTTTAAAAATGTTTATGTAAACCTTAAATAATTAAAACGTGCAATGATATTCAAAAAATGGTCTTCTACAATTATGTCCAGTACGAAATTTGGAGTCTAATAAGATCAACTTGATTTTGCATGAATAGTAAATTATGAATAGTGATTTTATGATTAGGATTAGTAATGTGTCCAAATGTATTAGTAATCTCATTTAAAGAATGTATTAAAATAATCTAGGCACCTTGATTAAGTAATGTGATTCAATAAAATGGATAAATAACGGTTTCATAAATTATTATTCAAGTATTAGTTTTTTTGGGTGAATAGTGTTTTTTAATTAAAAATTAAATTAAAAATATTTAGAAAATTATTTTTATAAAATGGATTTCATTTTTGAACTCAGAGCATCGATATTATGTTAAGGTAATTTTTGGGGTTTTTTTCTGAAAAATGAATTTTCGATGAATAGTGTATTTATTTAAAAATTAAAATAAAAAAATTTAAAAATTATTTTTATAAAATGGAGTTCATTTTTGAAATCAGAGAATTGATATTTGGCTAATTTGAAATTTTGGGAATTTTCTAAGAAAGTTGAATTTTTGTTGAATAGTGAAAATACAGTTTTTAAGTTACGAGTGTTTAATTACATCATTAAATGATGTATTAAGTATGTAATAAATATGGTTGACTTGTGAATATTAAGATAAGCTATGAGGAGTCCCAATTGGCCAATACCATGGGCAAATACCATGGGCAATCCCATGGTTTTTCCAAAACCACTAATGAGTGTTCCTTGGCAATTAATGCCTTGTCCCCTCACTTTCCCTATAAATACCGAGCCATCCTCTCATCCATTAGACTCCCCACTCTTCCCCAACGAAGTTCAGGTCTCATTACCTCCCAAGGAGTCCTCCCAAGGTTCCCCCAAGCCCTCAAGGTCCCAACCATTGAGTTTTAAGAGTTATGTTTTATGGTAAGGGATCCGACCTCTCTCTTTCTTTTCAAGTAATATCTTTTATGTCATTTCTTTTATGCTCCATGTTCTTATGTTAGAGGATGTTCTTTTATGTTACTCTTACTTCCCTTTTCATGTTTATATTATGGGAGATCCCCTATTACTCTCATTATTTCGTTTTATGAATGTTTAAGTGGCGCCGTTAGGCTGCTAAATTTTTTGTAACAGATTCATTCTCATTTTTCATTTTTCAAGATCTATTTTCATGTAAAGTCTTTCATGTTCCTCTTTATTATGTTGTGGTATGATCTCTATATATATCATACTGATATTTTATGATCATATGATGAGAGACCCTATTTGATATCTTCAATTCAGTATTTTGAAGTTTTAAGTGGCGCCGTTAGGCTGCCAAATTTTTAAGTGGTTCTTTCACCCTTCCCATTTTCAAGTTCTACTTTCATGTAAAGTCTTTCAAGTTCCTTTTTATTAAGTTGGGATATTATCTCTATATCTATAATACTGATATTTTATGATCATATTATGAGATACCCCATTTTATCTCCTAAATTCAGTATTTTGAAGTGTTAAGTGGCGCCGTTAGGCTGCCGAATTTTTAAGTGGTTCTTTCACCTTTCTCCTTTTTCAAAGTTCTAATTCCATGTCATGTCTTGAAAGTTCCTTTTTATTTTGTTGGGGTATTATCTCTATATGTATCACACTGATATTTTATTTTTATATGATGAGAGACCCTATTTGATCTCATCAATTCATTTTTGGTTGAAGTTTATGTGATGCCGTTAGGCTGCCGAATTTTCATAAGAGAAATCTTATTTTCTCTTCCTTTCATGTTCTTCATTTCATATGGTATATTTTCAAATTTCATTACCATGTTCTTAAATCTGTTATATTCTGTCCCCCTACGGTTTTATGGGTCATTTATGAATGTTTGACCCATGTCCCCTCTCTTTTCCATGTTATCTAAAACCCTGTAACATAGCCGTTATGCTGCAGAATTTTCATCTCAAAATGTCTCTCTCTTTTTATAATGTTATTTTATTTTATTAAGTGAATACTCAAAGATCTTTATTCTAAATGGGTATTAACATATATACAAAAATGTTCTATATTAAATTCTGGGATTTACATACATGAGACCCACTTTCCATTCCGTGGGTTTAAACTGTCATAAGGATCACGTCTTTAAAGTAGTTTTTTTAAATGTGATGACTATGAAATGAAACCAATTTCTTTTATGCTATATGGGTTGTTTATGAAATTATTGATGATGATATATGTGTCTCACATGATAATAAAGGCAAATTTAAGGGTGCGCTCTGATAGCGCTCCAATGCATTGGGTAATGATGTAACCACTAGAGATTACAATTTTCACAATATCTTGGTGAATAACCTTGGTAATTTTCAAACGACACCTTGGGGATGGACCTTGGTGATATGTTCATGACTGTCTATGTTAAATGATGTAGCCACATCTTAAAGTTATGAAATTTTTTATTTTTATTATGATATATCTCATGATTTCTTTGTCATGCCATAAAGTTCTTTTCATGACCTTATTGAAGTATCTCAAGTTCACATGTAAAATGTTTCTCTTGTTTCCCTTACTGGGCCTTCTGCTCACCCTTTCTTTTGATGTATGTCCCCAGGGTATGAGATTCAGTAATTAACCTAGTATGAACATGAGGAGAAGCCTTTCAAGTGTTTAAGAATAATGCTTTATGTTTTCATATTTTAAGTTCCTGGTTTCTAAGACACTAAACCTTAAAGATCCTTGGTTTTGTAAAATGTAATCAAAGTTTATGTGATAAAAAGGTGGGATGCTATACTAAACTTTTAAGACAATTGAATTTAAATGATTTAAAAACCCAAAAATGTCATACTCAAGATAAAAATCCACAATTTTAAATTCTCATATATTTCTATGCGTCGAAAATTTAAAACTATCGATTTAAATAACCTAAAAAAATACAAAAAGTTATAAATCCCACACAATAAAACCTTTCATCCATGAAAATATGAAACAATATACTTAGTAAAATTTCTATGATCTATATGGTTTCCTTCTTATCACAGGTACACAACATTCCTATAAACTAACCAAACAATCTATAACCATGCTAACCCAATCACCCGATCACACTACTCCTCACCATAAATTTTTTTGAATAGTGTATGAAGGAACCCTCTATTCCAAAAAACGTCTAGTAACTAATCCCAACATTATGGTGCTACCCAATATATAGACTTAACCATAGAAAACCAAAATCTTCCTTATGGTTATCTCCACAATAAGGAATGTCTTACAAGAAAAAACACACATGAATTATTGAAAAAACACAGCAATTAGTTCACAAAATCTTTTATCCTCAACCAAAAATACATATTTCAAAACCAACCAGGTCACTCCTAACTAGTTTTAAAAAACAATTCAAAAAAGTTACACAAGTCCCAATAGAAAATATAAAATTCATTTAAAATATTTCATGAAACAAAAATTACCATATGTTATTTTTTAAATATAAATATTATAAAAAAATGATACTGTTACCTGTCACCTTTCCCATAAAACTTAAATACAACTTTTCATTAGAAAATACCATCCCTTTTAAAAATAAATAATTTCATCAAATTTTTAAAACAATATTTTAAGATCCAATTTCAATTTTTTTTTTGACTTTAACATACTAGTTCACAATTTCTATCAAATTCTATTTAAAAAAAATACCAATTTTTAAATTTTTATACAATCAATTTCCAAGGTTATCAAAAAACCATAAAATCCCAAAACACCCAGGATATTCACTTATTTACCAATAAAGTAACCCATAGACCACTTATCTAACATTTAAAAACCGAAAAATTATCTGTTCAAAAACTTATTTTTCTCAAAATCAAAAATATAAAAAACTTTTTCCTACGATAATTAATCGCAACCAATAAAAAAGTTAATCAATCAGATAAAACAAATAGACTCTACTAATTCGGATCAATTAAATCACAAATTTTTATTTGTTTTGAGTAAGTATTGAGTAAATTATTATTTAATTTCAATTAATCTTGAATCATTATTAGGAAATTATTTTAATTAACACCACTAATATGATCATGTAAAATTCCCTATACATGATACCATAATTAAACATTAACAAATGAAAAACTAACTCATAATATAACCCTATGACTCATCATTAGTACATGAATAATTCATAAAGTAATTCATATATCAAATCCTCAATCAACATATAGTAAATAATCACAACATATAATATCACCAAAAAACTTGGATTTATTTCACCCCTATGATGTCTAGACACACACACAACCAACCTTCCAAGTCCCAATAGCCTATATCCACGTATAAGTAACTAAATTAATAAAAAAAACAAATACTCATTTACATTTTATAATTCCCTGACCTGGGATTGTTTTTTTCATTCCAAAACATAGGTTTCACATTTCACCATGCATGACACCCTATATACTAAGGATATGGACTTGTGAAGGGGGACTATCTTGAACATAGAGATACTATTACTTAAAATATCACTCATACAATTCATTCTATAATCTTGAAAAAAAATTCATGATCCATACATAAATAAAATAACCCAACTCATAGTAAAAAAATAGTAGTCCACTAATTTGAACACCATAATCCAACATTTACAATGAATACAATAATATATATATATATATATATATATAAGAAGCATACATATAAAAAAAATTATTTATTAATAAAAAATACATAAAAATAATTAACTAGGTAACATAAAAAATAAAAAAAAAATATACATTGAGATTTGGAAAAACTCGAAATATATTATGCATTGAATCTTTAGGCTCTATGACATTATGATCCTTGATCCATGATCTAAATATCTTTAATTACCTAAAACTACTGAAAACATATAGTATACCTATATACACTAAACCCATTCTTTGTTTGTAGGTAAGAGTGAGTCTAGTCACCTAGTAAGACTAACTTACTATCCCAAGTCACCAAGAGATTGCAATAAATGTGGATGTATTTGAAAGTTTACGGTATGTGTTACTAAACCCCCATTAAACATATATCATATACAATAAAAATAAATAATATCCTAAATGAGGCCTATTGAGGTGTATAAGGTATAAGAACACCAATGGTTCGTAACTATAGGTTAGGTACCAACATACCTATTAATAAAAATTTATATGTTCACATCTTAAATTGGGGATAATGTAAGGAAACTCTCTCATAACATTATATTCAATCAATAGAACCCATCTCACATCCACAAATATAACCCATTCAACTCATTAGAATCCCAAATTACCCTTTCATCATCTCAGTAACCAAAAACCTAAATATCATGGGAAATCATGATCATTAGAAGGATTACAAACATGAAAAATCAAAGATGTCCCAACCATCATAAGATAATAATAAAAAAATAACAAAAACAATAAGGGAAGTGAAAGAGAGACCAAATATAAAATATTAAATAACGTATAATCCCTCAATAAATAAATTTAAAAACAATAATGAGGATTTAATAATAATGAAATAACATATATCAAATATCTCTCATTCCCACCCCCAACTCATCTTACTAAAACGTCCCTAATAAATCTATCCTAGGATACCCCTAGATAATCTCCTTCTCTTTCCTATTCTATTGATGGAATCACAGGGGTTGGATCCCACTGTACATTTATGGAGTGCTATGGATCAATATTGATACATTAGATCAAACACATCATTACATAAAATGTTTCATGAACATGGTATTACCATTGGATAATCCTAAAAAATGTAGTTCATATAATCGATAGAAAGATCTATCATTATCCTAATGGAATAAACCCATTTTAACTATATCCCCACCAATCATTTCTCTATTTCTAGATGCCAATACGAAGTAACACTACTTGTGAAAGAGGAAACCTTAAATTTAGAAAAATCATCATGAAACACCTCTAGATTTTATTAAGAGTTCTTATTTAAATAAATACTATTTTAAATAGCTTATTTCACATGAAACACTAAAAAAATGAACCTCAATATATTTTATTATTCTAAAATTATAATTAGTAAATAGAATAGTCATTATGTTTTTGTTGTGTTGGAAGGTATAAATTAAGGTAAACACATTTTTAAATAAATTTATAAAGTAAAATAAATATCATTTTTAATAAAAACTCATTTATATAATCCAATTGGTGTATCTAAATAATTAATGAAATCATTTTATGTATAAAAATATATATTACACAAAAAATGTTTTATCATAAGATATATCTTTTTATTTCCAATTTAATTATTATCACTACTATAAATTAAATATTATAAAATGGATTAAATATTTGAAATTAGCATGTTATAATTAGATAATAATGTTAATATAATTTTTAATCATAAAAATAAATTACTGATGTTAAAATTTAATTACCATGGTAAGGGTGATAGGGTAAATTTTAGTGAATATTTTTAAGAGTTATATACTTTTTATCTAAAAAATTAAATTAATCTCTTTTAAATTATGAATATAATTTAATTTATGTATATATATATATATTAATATTAATTTAATTAGTAGTTTACATGAAATAAGATTAAGAACACTTAAATACTAAAAATACATTATTTATTCAAAACAATTTTCTTTATATATTATATATTTTAATTTAAAATTTTATTTATTAATATTTAGAATTTTAATTATATTAAATGGAGTCAAATTTTTAAATCATCATGTCTATTTTTTTATTAGTGTTCATGTTATATTTTAAAAAAAAATATAATCATGAGGCTAAAAATTAAATGAATGTTAATTTAGTTAATAAAGGGTAACTTAAGGTGTCTCATGTTTTGTTAAGTTTAAATGTCACATAGACCTAATAGAAGTAATTTTTAGGTTGGAAAGTCATAAATACATTTCTCACCATCCATTACTCACCTAACTCACCAAAACCTTATGATATTTCATTCTGACCCCTTACCTACCATTCAATTCCATGGAAAACCCCTCCTTTTCACCTATAAAAGGAGGCCACTTACACCAACATTAATTTAAAATATTAATTCGAAATTACCATAAAACTCTAACCATTATAGATCTCATATAAAACCTCTCCAAATTTGATATCCCTTGGTTAAATTATGTTTCCCCATTTCCCCCAATTCTAATAAGTATTTCAAGAGAATACTCAAATCGCTAATGTGAGTTCTAATCCCTCCCTAATTATTTTTTATTCTCGATATTTTTCTACCAAAACAATATTATACATATACTATAGATAAATCTATACTATTAATTTAATAATTTTTATGATAATTTAATTATAATTATCTACCTTTCCCCCTTTAGAAAAAATAGAATTTTATTCGTGTTATGTGTGTATTACCACCCCCATGAATGACATGTCTGATTTTTTATAATATAAAACATTAATTTTTAAAAAGGGTTATTTAAGAAATTAATATTATATTTATAAAAATATTCTAATTCATATAAGATAAATCAATATCTACCTTCTTTCTCTTCATTGGAAAATGAAAACATTATCTATGTGTATGTGTGGACTACTACCTCCATGAAGAGAGAAGATCCATTTTTCATCACCGCCTTAAAATAATGCTTCTAAAATTAATTTTATAAATATATATGATATTAAGGATTAATATATGTTATTAATATAATTATTAATTAATTAGAAAATAATAATAATCTTTATAGAGTAAATCGTTGATATCACTAAATTACCCAAAATAAACCCATCATGGATTCTGTTCTTAAGAACCATGTACATAATTCCCATAAAATTATCATAGGGATGTAAATATAATTAAAAAATAATTATTTTAATAAATTTTATTATAATTTAATTATTTAATTAGTATCAAAAGAGAAGTTTCAATATCTCTATTATAAAACATGTGCAGAATAATCGAACATACTAACATCAAATGATGAAAATAAACGTTAACTAACTAGTACATGTATAGAGAGTGATTATAATTATAGAATATTAAATATAATATATATTAATATGGCTATTATATGATTTATTAATAGGTTTTTATTATATAAGAAGTTAATTCACTTTCATAGAAGCTGATATTAAAGGTAAGGGTTCTCGTCTTAAATTTCTTTCTTTGAAAAATATACAATATCCACCACTGGTCTTATTTTAAGTGGTGTATATACTAACTCATTTAAATATTTTATCATGATTATAATTTATTAATAGTATTTAGTGTTCCATTTTAATTTCCCTATTTTAATATCATTCTATTTAAATGATACATAGTCCATAAGGGGTTTTCCAACTCAATTATCGTTTATTGAGTTATGTTATTTCTTTTTAAATTTTATTTTATAAGATGGGTATAATATATATTATGATTGAATTATATTTTATTTCATCTCATGTTTCTATGGATTTACATATATTTTTTCCTAAACTCATTTTTTAAAGATTGTTATGTCATTTATTCTTTTTTAAAGGGTTCATTTCTTTATAAAAATATAAAGTGGTTAAGAATAATCCTCATCCTCTTTGATGGTTTTTAATTTTTTATATCTATTATTTTCATTTTCTTGAATTTTTTTTGTTTCTTATTTAAAAAAATGCATTATCCCATGTGATATTCTTATTTTACTTTATCGTTTTCAAAATAAAGTTTTACCATCTTTTTTTAGGATGTGGGTTTTAACAATGGTATTTTATAATATTAAAAAATAATTTTCCATCAATGATCATATATTATATCTTCCACTAAAAAATTACTATAAAAAATAATTGAATAATTTTAAAGGCTCCATTATTGAATATTATTTTCAAAATTAAATATTTTTTAATGTTTTTGTTTTACCCTTTTGAAAATAACTTTTGAATGCGATTCGTAACATTGAATTCTATGACTGTGGTAAAGGATTGTTTTTTAAAATATCTTTTATTGTTACCTATACCATTATAAATATTATTCTTCCTAAACCATTATTTTAATAATTTAAAAAGGTTTGATAAATGGTTTTAATTATTAATTTATTTTGAATGGAATAGGAAATATTTTTCTATGTTTAAAAAGTAAAATTTTGTTTCTAAAAAAGAGTATTGATTTTAAAAATGGGTTTTAATGGATTATAAAACAAGTATTCCGTGTTTTTATGTATTATAATTTTTTTTTGAAATAATATTTCCTTTATAATTTTTTTGAGAACAATTTTTTATTTCAATTGTTAATTTTAAAATTATTTATAAAGGTGAAAGTATTCTTTTTATGAAAACATTTTTAAGGAGTTATAATACATTTCAAAAGGGATAATAATTATTTTTTTTCAATGTGATTTATCTAACAATCTTCAAAATATTATTTTAATCTATGTTAATATCCTTTAATGTTTATCATGTTTCATTGGGGATATACTATAATGATATCATCTACCTAATTTATCTAGAAGACGTATGATCATGTTATTCCATTTATTGAATGGGGAAATTATTAACACCCATCATATTAATTTTTCCAACACATATTTTTATTTATTACTATGGAATGTTTTTTATGTATTGTATTTTTATTCATTATATTGATTTAGTGAATTAATTGTACATAATTAAGTGCTTGGAAGGTCCATAAGTTATATATTTCTTCAATGCATCAATAGATATTATGAAAAAATTTTAATGACCCACATTGTTATTAGAAGAAAATTCCCCGGGAAATTTGAAACATTCATTTAGTGGATTGTCCATTTTGATACCCAAGGACCATGTTAGAAGAATAAAGGTTTTTATATCCCAGAATTGTATTTTTTGACATTGTTTGAAGCTCAAGGAAGACCTCTAGTTTTTGGGAGGAAGATGAAGATGGTTTGGGGTAGCCTAATGGCTATAGTAGACACTCAAAATACAGTGTACTACAGACTCTGCTGGGTTTACCAACTAGCCAATAGGCTAACTGGTATCCTAGGAGTCTTGTGGGGCTCAATAGTCAGCTGGTGGGACACTGAATCCCTATTGAGACCCAATGGCTTACCAATAGGTTCAAGATAAGATCCTTTTAATAAGCATATTTATTAATATTTTCTATATTGCATATATTGAGATTGTAAAAAGTATGGGGATAATTAAAGGTCACTTCTTGACTAAATTTCCATTCTCAAGACTCTCATTCAATCCCCTTCGACTAGGGTAGAATCTAGGTGTGTTGTGATCACAATTCAAGGTAATATAATATATTTTCTTCAATTATTTATCCTCCATTAGTTAAAATCTTAATCCCCAAATTTTCATTTAGGGATTTGTGTCAATTCCATTGGATCATGGTGAAATCGACAGAGGGTGATGGGTATTTCTTACGGCTTGCATAGAGAACATCATGAGATCCCTTCTGCATATTGTTGAAAGTCATTTTAGTTGAGGAAATTATTTGACATAAAATTATTTATGGTTAATGTTGGAATAGAAAAAATTTATGGTTGTAAAGTTGTAAAATGATAGGTCCTTTATAAAGTATGGGGCTGAGGGTGTGATGTGTGTCTTTCATATATGGATGGTTAATGTTCTGATTCAACGGTGGTTCTTGATGTCCTTTACAAAAATTATTCCATGTTATATTAAATTATATAATTAATTAAAATTTATTATAAATAACTATCAATTATATGGGCTGAAAATTAAGAGCTCAAGTGGTAGTACAAACATAGATGAGATTTGGGAGGGCTAGTCTGAGTCTCGGTGCAGCTCGATGCGGTTGATAACTTTTTTCCCGTAGGTTCACCTATTAAAAAAAACTATATGTATGTTTATAAATAGGTGTTCATTATTCATGGGATATAGTAAATAGGATATGTATCGATAGACCCTAATTCTAGAAAATAGGGATCACATTGTTCCCTAGACCTTGGATAAGGGATTGAAGGAACTTTGGACATTCAAATTCACATGATGACTATGTTTCTTTAGGTAAATGGTGATAAATACAATATAAAGAGACATTTTTGGTATTTTTATGTGATATGGGTTATTGAAATCGCTTGGGTGTTTCTCTTAGGTCCTTTCAGGTAGGAATAAGAGAGATGTGTCTAGGTGATACATGGTCTACCTGGAGATATGTGAGATGAGATGATAGTTTGGGTGCTGAGAATCAGTTAAGTAATAATTATTACAATATTTATCATTGGAATTCCTAGGGGATTTTGGGTAGTACATTGAACCTATACTGAGGACAGAATTGAGGTGGACCTTTAAGCTTTGGTGTCAACATAAATGTTCATACACTTTTGGGCCTTTTTATGAGACTAAACGACTTGTTGTGAATGTGTGTGTGTGTGTGTATCCATAGGAACCATTTTTTGATATGGTATGATTATGAGGGACGTTGGATTGTGATATATACACATGGCGTGGTTTTAATATGGTTTTTATGTGTGACCATAATACCTATGATCTACGTACTATGTTGTTACCTTCTATGTTTTACAAATAGTGAGTGAATTCTTAACCTGTTGATGTTTTTTATTTAGAATCAAAGTGGAAAGTGGATTTTCATGTCATGGTTAACCCTAAAGGGGAATAATATTATATTATTATGTGTGAAATTAATGATGTTGGCACCTAAAGATAGGGAAGCGGTATGAAATCCTTGTGGTCTAATCCAAGATAGAGGATAAGTTATCTTGACCTTATAGATTGACCTAGTAAATCCAAGGGAGTAAAATAATTATGGCCTGAATCAAGGATTTTTTGGACCTATGTCCTTACCCTGTAGATCTTGAGGTGTGATGAACTTGTAGATTGACTTAAGAACCATTTTCCCATATGGTCAGACCCAGTAGGAATAGTTGTAAAACAATATTATGACCGGACATGAGGATGAACCAGGGGTGAAACAACCTTTTGGAATGACCCAAGGAATGGTTGGTTATAGAACTTGATTCAATAAATGTGTTGGAATTGTGGCCCAATTTTACAGGTGATGATGTTTCCTTATGAATAGATCTGATTAGTGATGATTAATGAGAATACCCTTCCATCATGGAGCTGAAGAAGGTATATTTGTGTGTCTGAATGGCCTAGTTAGAACTTAATTACCTGATAGTAATGTGTGTCTATTTAAGTTCCATGGTGTCCTAGTTAACACATGACGGATCAAAGAACATATTTATTTATATATTTTACTATCTCGATGAATACACACACACATGATGATATATATTAATCGTGATTGGTGATACTTTGCAAAGTTTATTCTCACAACATATATGAGAATCTCGATGAACATGCTAAAATTTTATTTTATTTTCAAGTCAGAGCATATGATATATAGTGAATTAGGCTTGTGAATCATGATGTCTAAATGGATACAGGGTGTGTGATGAGGATCAAGAATTATATGAGATCATCCTTGTGTTGTTTGTTTTTTATGTGTGGTCAGTCTAGTGGGTGATCAATTATATGTATTTAAATTATATGACATCGTCCTATGATATATCTTTGTGATTTGTGCTTTTTTTATACTTATATTATTATTGTGGATGCCTTTTTTTCATTTTTTCTGTGGGTATTTTAGTCTTTTATATGAGGTAATAGTCTTCCCACTTTCTAGGCCCTCACTATTAGTCGACAGCCTCTAAAATATATGGAGGCACACTTGAGGCCACGTAGAACACTATACAGGCGTGGTGATTCGGTCGAGGTGACAAAAAATTGGAATTAAAGGTGGTTTTGTTTTATGAAATTGGAGGTTGATAGAAAATAATCCTAAGAATGCGTTGAAACTTGTGATGGACTCAGACTAGTGTTTAAAAAATACCTCTCTAATGAGATGTATAGGATACTAGGGTAATATGATTTCTATTATTTCACTATGTTGTTGCGAATGAGATATTTATTGAATATGGATTGTTATTGGATATGGGATTTTTGTGGTTTTTATTTTTTTCACATTGAATGTAGGATAGTGCTCATGTATCTTACAAGGAACACATGAATCACATCACATGTACATGATTATGTGTGATTTTGATTAATCTATTCTGATGGTAGGTCATGTGGATCTTGGTAATGGATGATCTCTGGTGTAGGAATACATTCCCATGATCTAGTGATGTTTAAAAACCTCAGTGGGTCATTTGAGGAATTTTACACTATAGTAATAGAAACTTGATGAGTTTGGTATGAGCATTGGATGTTTGAGCAATGAGTTGAGAACATACATGGTTTTCTCGGAGGATAATGAAACTGCAAGTGCATTGTGGAGCAAGGCATGTGAGATATTCAGTGGGATCATGTTTTGGAGTGCATGAGAACTTTTGACATCAATGTTTGGTATCATGGGAAGGATCAATGGATTCCAAACACATTTTGTTTTTTAGGATATGGTTATTATTTAATGGTGATGGGAGGAAGAGTGTGTGGTTGGATTATCATTGGTTTTAAATCAATAACCATGTCGTGGGTGGTGAATAATGAATTTTGGAATCATGTGGATGGTTGTTTTGAAGTGGAGTGTTAAATTTACTCCTATTAAGATAGAACTTAAATGTGTGGGAGCATGGAAAATCAGTTAGTATTATGATCCTAGGTTCAATGGGTCATGAGTCATTGGAGTATTAGTCTGAGTATGCAATTAGGTTGTATAGAGAAGTGAAACTTTTGGGTTTGGGTGAGACCAAGTAGGATCTTGAGTGAGGACCTATTAGAGGGTTCTTGATTGGTCACTCTACCTTGGAAGGAGGGGAGTGATAATTGGTGAGGTTCTTTTAGGAAAAGTATTAGCAGCGAGGGATTGTGTGTGTTGAGTATGTGAAATTCATAATTTTCCTTTTCAAATTGGTGATCTGGCCTTGTATGGTTTCATTTATAATTGTTTAGGTTGTTTATTAACACAATAAGAAATACAAAGATAGTAATTTAGTGCTTTCAGTTTTGTGTCAATCTCAAAGAGAGATCACTGATGCATTCATGAGGCAAATTTAGGTATGAAGACCCATGGTTACTTGCTGATAATTCAGAAAGTTCATGTATTAATAAGAAACATTAGTTGTATATCGGGGATGATCACACCTTATTAAAGTGAAAGAGGGGTAAACATGACATTAAAAATACATGTAAGAATATTAAACACCTTATTAAAAACATTTTTATGTACAAGGATGAAAAATAAAACTCCATTAATTACTGACGTATATGCAATCTCGAAAAAATGAGATTTGCAAAATTATCCCTTACCTTAGGTCCGATATGCTTCGTATGTATCCAAAACTCCTATATAATGATATAAATAATGTCATTTACTTATTACAGAATCATACTCATTGTTATGAAATCATATATGGTTCACTCATGACTTTATATTACCCGTTCTTTTGTAAATTCCACGTTAAAGCAACATTTTGGGTAAAATCGTTTTATTTATCATACGTGTTTGGACTTGTTGTTATTGATATTATTTTTACTTATATCATGATTTAATTACTTCCAGAATTTAAATAATGATTTATATATCATATATATTCAGTATATATATATATATAATAGATAGATAAATGAAATGAAATACACCGTTCATAGAGACGGTAGACCGTACATACGCATGAATGCTGTTTTCCTTTCCTTATTGAATTTAATAGATTTAAGTAAATAACATATACATAAATCCAGTATCATTAATATTTCATATATTTCATGATTAATTTTTATATATACTTTATAATCATCTTTCAATTGTTAACATGGAAAATGAAACTCATCGCGTCGTGGAGACGGTAATCCGTACGTACGCACGAGCGAGAATATCGTTCCCATATTTATTTAATTGAATTGGAGTGGATGATATAATATTTAAGAATTCGTATGATGTTATAATAACCATATATAGTTATTCTTTACACCATTACACCCATCCAAGTAAGGTGGTGGTGGAAAAACAGATTACAGCATGACGTGGAGACGGTATTCCGTTCGTACATACGCGCGGTGATTTCATTTTCCGTAGGATGTATAGACAGTGAAATGTGGTTGTTTAATATTTAGAATAACATATCAGTATATTATTGATATTTATTTTATTACTTTTTAATGAAAAAATTAAAGAAGAAGAAGTTGAAGAAGAAAGAAACGTGAAAGAATCGGTAGAAGAGATTACCTCTTCTTCGGCACACCTCCTTTAAACTTCTTCTTAGGGCACTAGAGTTGGTATTTTGAGAATACCAGAACCTATATTATATAAATAGAGAGGTTTATAAGATTAATTTTAAGGGTTTTTTCGAGCTTCAAGGCTCAAAAGTGTGTGAAGAGAAGAGGGAAGGGGTGCCCTTTTTATAAGGGAGGAGAGGGGCACCTTTGGTAACATAAGAAATATTAATTTATAATAAATTCAACCTCACTTAAAAACCTCAAAAAATAACTCAAATCTTAATATTAGATGATATAGGGTTTTAATATCTTCAATAAATAAAATTTATTCATGTTTGGAATTTAATTTAAACATTATCAGCTTGATTTATCCTTATTTAATCTATTTAATTTTATTTGTGGTAATAAGAATCTAATTTTTAAATTGTTACAAATAATTAATTATGTGTTGGTTATTTTCCATAATTGGATATTTAATGACATTTGACACCATATAAATTTCAATTTATAATTTTTAAATATTTTTCTGATTTTTAAGCAATTTTATAATATGTTATTTTTATAAAATAACAATAGTGTAAATTTTGACATTATTGATTTATTTTAATTTAAATAAAATCCACACAAAGGATATATTATAACCAAAATATTTAATAGATTTATAACATGTCAAATATGTCTATAAAATTATTGGAGCACATTAAATATTTCATATAATATTTATTTTAATATTTTTAAAATAGTTTATTTGGTATATCTCTTAATAAAATAAATAGTACAACATTTTTGTATAATTATTTAATATACTTATATTTTACATAAAAAATAAAAATAAAATCCTATGATGAAGATAAATCTCATATATTTCATAATAATTCTTTTATTTGAATTTATCATCTTAAAATCACAACATGTAAATTGTTATATTTATTAAATTATGAAGGTGACAACTTTGGAACCATTTAAAATAAAATAATATAAGTGTCATAATATCCTTTATAAGGATCCAAATGGTCACAAATTCGGCCGGTAGATTATCAGGGTTTAAATATACACTACCAATAAGTTTTTTTTCAGATTTTTGGGCCTTTTGATATGTATTACTATTTCAATAAAAACTATATTATTGATTTTTCACTAAATAAATAATTCCTGTATCATTAATGTATAAGATAATTAAATAATTAAATAACTCTTAAAAATTACAAATAAATTACCATGATAAATAAAACGATTTTAGATTTAAAATGAGTATTTATAACCGAATTTATATTCTATATTACCTTATATTAAAAATACTTTAATTATTAAGGTTAGACTGAGACATATTTCACTTTCCTTTAAATAAAATAAACAAAAGGTCATAATCAAATACAAGTTGGTTAAATTAGATTCAATTTTGACCCAAGTATAATTTTGGAAAAAATATAATCATCCAATTATATTAAGACAAGTGTTAGGGTAATTTTATAATATTATATTTTCCTTTAATTACCTGATTTACCTTTAACTATGGTAAATAAAATTCACTGTAGTTACTATTCATAATGCCTGAAAATAAAAATTCACTTATTAAAATAATTTGGACCTAATGATCGAAAATATGGAATCTATTTTTACAAATTCAAATCACAGAAGTTGCATAAATTAATTTAAAATTAATCCCGTTGTTAAGAAAACGAGTTTTAAATGTTAAAACATTGCAAAAGATTGAAATTATTTTACTTATGAATTCAATGTAAAATCAATTCTAATGACATAAATTATATTAAATGGTAAAAATATATTCTATTCATACTTTAAAACCATTCAATTTTATAATTTAACCATATAAATTATTATGATGAAAAAGTTGTTTTTAATTAAAATATAGCATGTTTCTACTACTCATTAAAATATGAAAGTTATCAGAATAATATGAAAAATTTATCCAAAGTAAATTTTTATATCCTGATTCCAAAGAAGAATTTTATTTTTCCAAATTTAACTTATAAACATTTCAAAAACTATATTTAAAGTGGGTGCGCCATCAAAAGGCGAAAAAACTGCATTTTTTGAAAAATACTTATTTTACCTAAAAAAATTTATTTTGTTCTCATACCATGTTCTAGAAAATGTGTAAGATGAATAATAATGTTACAAAATTTAAAATGTAGTTAATACAATTCATAACATCTAGTCCATAATAATATTATAACAATATATCGTTGTTTAGTGAAACCTGGTATTGCGTACAACACACACTATCGAGGAAGGTCGCGATTGCGTGTAATGCAATCCAAGTCAAGGTTTCATGTAATGAAATACTCCTTTGTTCTTGCATATAACAAAATCTAACCATACTTCATTTATACATTGAATATATATATATATATATACACTCAATGTTGCGTTGAATAACTACTATCAAACAAACTTGAAATTGTGTTTAACACGATCCAAGATTAGTGTTGCATATACATCAAGCTAATATAGTGTTGTGTATAGTGCAAGATAATCTTAGTGTAGCGTACATCCGAAGGTATGAAAGAAATTAAAAAGAATATTTCTTATAAAATCTCAGGGTGTTACATTCTACCCCCTTCAAATGAATTTATTCCTCAAAATTCATCGGGGTTATAAATGGTTTACCACTTGAAAGTTTCTTTCATAGACAAGCACATTATAAAAAAGAATAATAAAACTTAATTTTAAAAAGTGATGTTTGAAACATAATGGTTACCGAAATTAACTCATCATTGGGTTTCCACATAGAAGAACATGGGTTAAAATATGGATATGGAAGTGAAATCTAACCATCATGTTCTGATGGAGAGTGGTAGAGAATATGGCTATGAAAAATCCAACAATCACAAAGCCATAAATTTGTGATGATCTAAGGTACAATCTGATTCATCGTATATGAGGACACTTGGACAACATTTTTGATTTTCAAGATAATTTCCCTAAAGTTGATGAATTTTAATTAGAAGAAATACTTACTTTATTTCGGTACAATATCACCGTTGTTCATTCCTTGAACAATTTACACTTCATCTCTTAAAGAAATGAAGTTCAATTTGTCATTCTTGAAATGTTAGCAGATCATGTGATTGAATAATGGGTAATTCCATCTGTCTCAAACAAAAGGGTATAAAAAGTTATCAAATATACATAAGTCCATCTATAGTAAGGTTAATCATATATGATTCCAAAAATGGACTTATAATTTATATACCATACATCTTAATAAAATAAAACTAGTTTCTACTAACCAGGGACTTCTTGTAGGCCAGTGGTATGCGATAAAGGCCTGTGGTACTTCGGTTGTGGGTTCGATTCCCGTAGCCTCATCCGACGCGATGAGTTGTCTCCCTTTCTGCAGGTTGTCCCTTTTCTTAAATTACACTATTATAACATTCCATCAATAATATCGAACAAAGTTATAGCCTTATACAATACTAACTTATGTTCAATATAATCCATTCCAATCTTTAGTCTTATCCAAAATACTTCTTTCCAAACTCATAGTATAAATAGAATGATTACTAAAAAGGTCATATAACAAGCATGTGAATACCATCATTTATCCCTCATATATCACAAGATATATCTTGTTGGACACATTACAAACATGTGAATACCTTAATCATGTATTCTCTTGAAAAATGAATACCCATTGAACTTTAGTAAAAAAATGAATGCTGTCAAAAGTTAACTATTTCCACATACCAAAATCCAAAAATTATATATACTCAAACCATGATATAACTTCGTCCTTATATCAATCATGAGCTCATTAATACTATCAAACATTTTATTTTCTTCTTATCCCTTCAGTATGCGCATATCATCTTCTTTTCCAAAATTATCTGAATAACCTTTCATGGTTACCGGTACCATTAAACATATACTTTCAAATACTTTAAGAAACAAAATATTGTAACAATCCTTAGATGTTTCTTTATTCCATAGTACCATTAAATTACCTATACAACATAACTCTTGATAAACATACAATCATTACACTACCTTCCTAAACCATTGACCGGGCTTCCTCATTTTATTCCTCAAAAATTCTTTCATCTCATATATCATTTTAAGTCTCTTCATCATCATCAACATAAATACTACCCATACGACCATGCTGATTCTCTTCATGAAAATTTTCCTTTGGGAATTGCTTTTCATAATGCCCGTACATTCCACATTTAAAACATTTAACCATTGTTGATGTCTTAGCAATACCATTATCCTTGTCCATGTTGTTAACGAAACCTTTTCCTTTAAAATTACTGGCTTTGTGTCATTCTTTTCCACACCCAAAGCATCTTACAGTTCCTTTGAAACATTCTCCCTGATGCCTCTTTCCACATGATTTACATGAGGAAAATCGAACTTTCTTTCCTCTATGATCATCATGAAACACCATCTTTCTCTTATTAGATGAGTCGGGGAGCTTTCCAAAGTTGAGATTATTGATCATATTATGAGATTTCTGATTAGGAATAATAGCGATATGTGTACCTCCAGATCCAATTTCATTTGGTTTCTCATGAAGAATATCATTCCATTGTCCATCACATCCTCCATTATCGTGAATATTCCTGTTTCTAGACGTTTTCTAAAACCAAAAAATAGTGTGAGAGGCAAAAATCATAATTAGGGGGAGTACCTTCAATATCTAACATCTTCGGTTTAATTCTAATATTGTTACCATAATTATAGGACTATAACCTATACTTATAATTAACCTTAGAGACATCCCTAGACATACCATAGAAATATCTCTAGGGATTTCACTAAAGTTTTCGCATCCTAGTTTCCAAAGGTTGAATAAACCATTCCTCTGATACCAACTGTAGAGACCCACAAATTGGCGTACATGGAAAATAAATTAATTTTTCAGAATACTTAATTCATAATAAAAACCGAAACTCAAGGATCATAATAGTTTAGTGTATTTGGAATCTCGGAACATAATCTTCTAATCATGGTGAAAGATCTTCAACATCTCCTATAAAGATCATCAACTTTTGTTTCCATACCTAAAACCTTTCTTTATATCCTGGGGAAAATAAAACATATAAAGGGTGATCTCAAATGCTCAGTAAGGGTAAACATAGAGAACATAAAACAATCCATAAACATTTGAATGAAAAAACATGAGCATAAAATCTAAACATCAAAATCTTGAGCAATGACATAAAACATTGCAGTACATAAGGAATAGATCATAAAAGAACATTAATAATGATAAAATATCTTGGGAATAAAACATGTAATTATGGAAAACCATTAAGTATATGATATGATTTCTATAGTAGCCAAGGAATTTTTTCCAAGACTATCTTAGTGGACAAAGTCCCTTTTTGAATCGAGTTCACTCATCGTTCCAGTCCTGTAACACTAAACCAGATTAACTTACCATTCCAGCCATGTCTATATCATGAGATATAAATATTTACCCAATGAATTGGAGGGATATATTGGTCCCACCCATCTCATAATGAAATCATTCTTACGTGTGCCACAACATAAACATAAATCATTCATCATTTCCCAAAGAATAAAATGGGTTTCATAAACATGATCCCATTATAACATAGTCCATATAAAACAAATGGATATCATTTCATCATAATAAAAGTGAAACCATGTAAATAATAGATACATTATACTTGAAACATACACATATGTAATAATTTCATCTTAGATGGAATTTTTTTTGATAAAACACTTGAAATGAATTCTTGAGGAAAATATCCTTTCTTCTTCAAAATCATTTTCTTTTCACAAAATGCCATGAAATTTTAAAAGAAAAGTATTTTGTTTAAAATAGTCATGAAATATTGTAGAGTAAGCTTAATGAAAATAAGTATTTATAAAATTTTAAAAATCCATTCACGCCATATAAGTAAAAAAACAATCTCCTCGTACTTTTAACAGAAAATTCAAAAAGTACCATGTATGGTAAACAAAAGAAAGATTCCTTCCATAACACAAAGTAAAACTCAAAGAGGGGTAAAAATGACTTTAAAACTACATGGAATAATATTAAAAACCTTATTAAAAATATTTTTATGTACAAGGATGAAAAATAAAACCCCAGTAAATACTGACGTATAAGAAATGTCAGAAAAAATGAGATTTGAAAAATTATACCTTACCTTAGGTCCGATATGATTCGTACATATCCAAAACTCCTGTATAATGATTTAAATATTGTCATTGACTTATTAAATAATCATATTTGTTGTTATGATATCATATATGGGTCACTTATGACTTTATATTACCCGTTCTTTTGTAAATTCCACATTAAAGCATCATTTTGGTTAAACTCGTTTTATTTATCATACATGTTTGGAATTATTGTTCTTGATATTATTTTTAATTATATCATGATTTAATTACTTCCAGAATGTAAATCATGATTTATATATCATATATATTCATTATATATATATATAATATATAGATAAATGAAATGAAATACACCGTTCATGGAGACGGTAGAACGTACGTATGCATGAATGATGTTTCCTTTCCTTATAAAATTTAATAGATGTAAGTAAATAACATATAAATAAATCCAGTATCATTAATATGTAATATATTTCATTATTACATATTATATATACTTTATAATCATTGTTTAATTGTTAACATGGAAAATGAAACTCATCATGTCGTGGAGACGTTAATCCGTACGTACGCACGAGCGATGATATCATTCCCATATTTATTGAATGGAATTGGAGTGGATTATATAATATTTCATAATTAGTATGATGTTATAATAACCATATTTAGTTATTATTTACACCATTATACCCATCCAAGTAAGGTGGTGGTGGAAAAACAGATTACACCATGGCGTGGAGACGATATTCCGTTCTAACGCACGCGCGGTGATTTCATTTTCCGTAGGATGGATAGACAGTGAAATGGGGTTGTTTCATATTTATATTAACACATAAGTATATTAGTGATAATTATGTTATTAATTTATAATGAAACAACTAAATAAGAATAAGTTGAAGAGGAAAGAAACTTGAAAGAATCGGTAGAAGAGATTGTCTCTTCTTCGAGACACCTCCTTTAAACTTCTTCTTAGGGAACTAGGGTTAGTATTTTGAGAAGAACATAAACTCTATGATATAACTAGAGATGTTGGAAAGAGTAATTGGAAGAGGTCTTCCAAGATTCAAGGCTCAAAAGGGTGTGAAGAGAGGAGGGAAGGGGTTCCCTTTTTATAAGGGAGGAGAGGGGCACCTTTGGTAACATAAGAAATATTAATTTATAATAAATTCAACCTCACTTAAAAACCTAAAAAAAGGACTAAAATCCCAATATAATATGATATAGTGTCGTAATATCATAAAATAATAAAATTTAGACATGTTGGGAATTTATTCAAAACATTATCAACTTGATTTATCCTTATTTAATCTATTTAAATTTATTTTTGGTAATAAGATTTTAATTTTTATATTGTTTTAAATAAATACTTATGTGTTTTGAATTTTACATAATTTGATAATTTATGACATTCTAGACCATATAAATTTCAATTTATAATTTATAATTTTTTTTTATTTTTAAACAATTTTATAATATGTTATTTTTATAAAATAACAATAGTGTCAATTTTGACATTATTCATTAATTTTAATTTAAATAAATTCCAAACAGAGAATATATTATAAAAAAAATATTTAATAGATTAGTAACATGTCCAATGTGTCTAAATAATTCATGGAGCACATTAAATATTTCATATAATATTTATTTTAATATTTTTAAAACCATTTATTTGGTATATCTCTTAATAAAATAATTTGTACAAGAATATTGTATAATTATTAAATATACTTCTTTGTTGCATAAAAATTAAAAATAAAATCCTATGATAAAACTAAATCTCATATCTTTCATAATAATACTTTTACTCCAATTTATCATCTTAAAATCACAACTTATAAATTGTTATATTTATTAAATTATGAAGGTGACAACATTGGAATCATTTAAAAGAAAATAATATAAGTGTCATAATCACCTTTATAAGAATACAAATGGTCAAAATTAGGCCAGTGGATGATTATGGTTTATATATACACTACCAAACAGTTTTTTTCAGATTTTTGGGCCTTTTGATATGTATTACTATTTCAATAAAAACTATATTATTGATTTTTCAAAAAATAATATATTTCTGCATCATTAATGTATAAGATAATAAGGTAATTAAATAACTCTTAAAAATTAAAAATAAATTACCATGACAAAGAAAAAAATTATCTTTCAAATGAATATTTATCGAATTTATATTCTGTATAACATTATATTAAAAATACTTTTATTATTAAAGTTTGAGTGAGACATATTTCACTTTCCTTTAAATAAAATAAACTAAAGGTCATAATCAAATAAAAGTGGATTCCATTAGATTCCATTTAGACCCAAGTATAATTTAGGGAAAAATATAATCTTCCATTTAAATTAAGAAAAGTGTTAGGATAATTTTATAATATTATATTTACCCTTGATTACCTGATTTACCTTTAACTATGGTAAATAAAATTTACTGTAGTTACTATTCATAATGCCTAAAAATAAAAATTATCTTATTTACATAATTTGGACCTACTGATTCCAAATATGGAATCAATTTTTTCAAATTAAAATCACAGAAGTTGCACAAATTAATTTAAAATTAATCCTGCTGTTAAGAAAATAGTTTTAAAAGTTAAAACATTGCAAAAGATTAAAATTATTTTTATTATGAATTAAATGTAAAATTAATTCTAATGACATACATTATATTAAATGGTAAAAATATATTATATTCATACTTTAAAACCATTAAATATTATAATTTATCCATATAAATTATTATGATGAAAAAAGTTGTTTTTAATTAAAATATAGTGTGTTTTTACTATTCATTAAAATATGAAAGTTATCAGAATAATATGAAAAATTTATCCAAATTAAATTTTAATATCCTTATTCCAAAGAAGAATTTTATTTTTTCAAATTGAACTTATAAACATGTCAAAAAAAGATTTGAATTGGGTGTCCCATCAAAAGGTGGCAAAACTGTATTTTTTGAAAAATACTTATTTTACCTGGAAAATTTATTTTGTTCTCATACCATGTTCTAGAAAATGTGTAAGATGAATAATTATGTTATAAAATTTAAAATGTAGTTAAAACTATTCATAATGGCTAGTCCATAATAATATTATAACAATATATCATTGTTTAGTGAAACCCAGTATTGCCTACAACACACGCTATCGAGGAAGGTCGCGATTACGTGTAATGCAAGCCAAGTCAGGGTTGTGTGTAGTTCAAGACTCCTTTGTTGTGGCGTATAAAAAAATCCAACCATATTTCATTTATATATTGAATATATATATATATACACTCAATGTTGCGTTTAATAACTACTATAAAAAAACATGAAATTATGTTTAACACGATCCAAGATTAGTGTTGCGTATACTGCAAGCTAATACAACATTGTGTATAGAGCAATACAATCTTAGTGTAGCGTACAATAGAAGGTATGAAAGAAATTAAAAACAATATATCTCATAAAATATTAGGATTTTATCATTTATGTTTTCATTTTGTGGTCACGTATGATTGGGGTGGCTACTCCAAGTAAATATGTGTGGTGGTAGGTGGAGTATAGGCCATAGAGAATAGTGTTTGGTTTTAGTGGGTGGTGATTATGAAGATACTATGGTGGAGAGGATCATGTTAGAAATGGATAAACAACCTTTGTGTCAAAATTATCATGGAGGTGGTGAAAGAATGATTGGTGAATGATTGAGGTGACATCATGGTATTAGAGTGTGGTAAATTTGATTTTATGTAATTCATCAGTAAATACGAAAACCAAAATTTGAATGCATTTTAGGTGATTTTTCAAGTCAACATTGAGCTTGGGGTGGTTTTTTCTAATATGGGGTCGACTTAGATAAGAAATGTGTCGATTATCATGGTGGGAACATGAGTACTAGAGAAAGTGGATGGTGATATAATAGTGGGTTACATTGAGTGTTGAGTTTGTACATCGATGTATGTGTTGAGAAATCATTGGTTGTTTCTAGGAGTTCGGGTAATATAATCTGGTAGCCGGTGTAATCTTTGTTGGAATAACTGACAATTTTAATGAATGATCAACTAGAGAAGGTTTGACATGTATTTTTTCACAATATTTGGATGTGGTGGAATGAAAAAAACATTAAAAGCTTCATTATTATGTGTTTGGTGGGTTATAGAACCATAATAGGTGAATTTTAAAAGGATATTCCACTAATGGTGGAACCATATCTTGCAATTAGTTGTTATGAGTGGAGGCTTATGGTAGGGAGGAACACAAAATCTAGGATGATATAGTGGAAGTCACTAAGGTGTGTAAGGAGAGGTAGGAGCAATGATCATTATCTTGTTTTTCATGTTGTCAAAGAGAAGGTGGATCAAATTCTAGTGAAAATTGAATTGGATGTTTTATGTTATGTAACATAAGTACATTATCATTCAGATATGGAATATAGAGAGTTCTTTATGAACAAATGACCCTGAAAATTTGAGAGATGCGGTTTGAGGGATACCAAAAATTCTTGAAGATGAGGAGACGTATGTGGGGAGTTTATAATGACCAATGTTGTTATGGGTTGTAAATTCTTGATTAAATTTGAACATTCTATTTAGTGTATGGTCTATTTTTAGAACCGAGTCTTTGGATGGAAGACTAAAGGTTTCGACATCTTAATTTTTTTGGATGTGGTTTGAAGCTTGGGGAAGACCCTAGGTATTTGAGAAGACTCTAAAGAAGGGATAGAGTAGTTTAATGGATGGAATGACCACCATATAGATGGTGAGAAACCACTTGCTAGTCGGTGGGTTAGATAGTAGCCTAGGACCCCTATTAGGATCATTGGTTAGCTAATATGCAAACCAATATACCATGATCCCTAATGGGATCGCCAACTAGCCAGTTGTCTATCGATTATCCAATGAGAACTAGTGGCTAGTATGTGGGGTCAGACTGAGCTCTTTTTAATTAGGGAATTTTTTTTACTTTTTCAGTATTGGGGATCTCAGGATTTATCTGAACAAGGGTCCCCGAAAAGGTCACTTCTTGGCCGAATTTTCTCTATTAGGCCTCTCCTTCAACCCCCTTTTACAATGGGAGAGTCCTGGAGTATTTCAAAGATCATTATAGGTAATACTAACCTTTTTATTTTGTTCTTAAACCTACCTTCACTTCCCTATGTTTTTTATTTTTTTTGGTATTTGGAGTCAATAACCCTTGAGCTTTGTGGAATCAACCTAGGGTGATTGGGATTTGATATATCTTGGGTATATAATGTCTTTATACTCCTTTTACACACCATTGGAATTCGTTTTGGTTGATGTGATCTATATCCCAATTATTATGTAAGATTCATGAGTTGAATTTGATGAAATTTAAGCTTTTTTGGATGTCTAATGATATGACCTTCTTGTGGGATGGTGCCAAGGGTGTCCACGGACCCATTGGGTATGGTTGGTCCATGATTCGACGTGGAGATAGAACTAGATGTGATTAACATCAATTATGTTTCATTAGATAAGATTATATATTTAAATATATTGATAATAAGTAATTATCTATGATATGTGATGAAAAAAGGATCTCGAGTGGTGTTACAGACAAATATGGGGTTTAGATGGACTGTACAAAGTGTCTGTAGAGCTCGATGAAGTTAATAACTCTATTTGAGGTAGATGGACCCTATTATACAAAACTATATGTATATTTATGAATGGTTGTGCATGTGTGTGTGTCCATTATTTATGGTATAAAGTAGCTATTCAGAGGACCAAGATACTCTTAATCTAGAAGACAAGGATAACACTATTACCTACATATAAGATAAGTTCTTGGAAACACTTGGGATGTTCATATTTGGAAGGTGACTATGTATCTAAGGAGAAATGGTGCTATATGTGATGAAACGAGACCATGGGATGTCTAATTATATGAAGTAGGTTACAAAAATGGACTATTTGTTTCACATCAATCATTTTATATAGGAATAAGAGGGATCTGATTGAGTTCCATGTGGTCTCCCTGAAGAGATGTGAGATGAGACCCATGATTCAGTTATAGGAATCAGTTACGGACTAATCATCTAAGGACTTGGATTTGGAATTCTAATGTAATTTTTATTAGAAAACTAGACTTGCCTGTGGGTGACAAGAGGGAGGTGAGACTTTAGGTTGTGGTGTCACAGAATGAATCCCTTACCTTTTGGATCCTTATTATGAGATGGTGGGTATTATTGTTCATGAGTGTGCACAAGTATCCATAAGATCCATTATATAATATGGTATATTTGTGTGTTCATGTGTGGAATATAAGATCTAATCCTGATTTATTTTACATATAGTGCGTGGGTGTGGATGATGAGACCTATGATGTATGTTTTATGTTGTTAACTATTTTTTTTCCCTATTGTGTGTGAATTCTTATCTTATGGAGGGGTTTCATTTTGATTCAAAATGAAAAGTGGATCATCATGGACTGATTAACCCTATAGGGAAAGAATATTCTAGTATGATGTGTGATAAAGAAGATAATGAGACCTACAGATATTATAGGGGTATGAAAACATTGTGACTTTACACGATACATATGATGGGGTATAAAGACCTTGTGTCCTTACCCTATAGATCCAGGGGTTCAGTGAATTTTCAACCTGACCCAAGCCTTGTTTGTCCATGTGTCCTAAATAGTATATCCAAGGGTGCGATGGACTTATAGCATAACCTAAGTCTTTTTTGGCCTTGTGGCATGACCCATTATGAACAAGGGTTCTGCGTCCCTACATCCAGACTTGAGGCTTAGCGAAGGGTGTGATGACCTTGTTGCCAAACCCAAGTCTTGATTATCTTTGTGTATTTATCCAAGAAATGTGTTGTCATTTTAGTATTATCCAAAAGGTAATTACATTGGACTTGTGGCTTGATCTGATAGGTTAATACATAAGAGACTTCCCTATGTAATAGAACTGAAACATGTATTGTTGGGTGTCAGGGTTGCTGGGTTAGCACCTAATGACCTCATGAACTCACGAGTGTGCATATATTTTCAAGTTTCATGGTGGCCATGTTTTAACATAATGACTAAAAAATCATGGTTATTTAGTTTTTTTTCACATCCTCATGCATACACACAATTATAACGGCCTATACTAGAGGTTTCGGGTGAGTCTCTATTGTGTTTATTCTCACACATTGCATTTTTATCTCAGAGTACATGTGGAAATTATGTTTTTGTTCTATGTTAGATAATGTGATGTGTAATGGATTGGGAGTGTAAATCTCAATAGGTATTTTGAAATAGAGTTTGGGATAAGGAGTTTGGATTATAAGAGAGCCTCATTTTATTTTAACTTTTTCCTTTATTTCTATATGTGTTCATTCTATTGGGAAATCAATTGTTTATTCGTAGGTTTTATTTCAACATACTTTGATATATGTTTAATTTTAGCATTTTTTTATAATTTTATGATTATTGGGGATTACCATTATTTACTTATTTTAACTAATATTTTAGACTTTGATATGAGGTTATAGTATTCCCACTAGTTTTCTAGGCCCTCATTTCTTATTAAAAGCCTCTAGCATATGGGGAGGTGCACTTGAGGTCATGTTCCACACTTGTTATAACCAATGATTCAGCTGAAGACCCATAATTGTTTTGGATATATGCAAAATGTCTACCCATTTATTCAAGATTTAGTTGATATGGCCTTAAAACTAAATATGAGGCCTCGATGGTGTGATCATGATGTCTTGGAATATAATCTTGAGAGTAAGATCCTCATATCTTAGTTCCAAAATTATTATGTCCCTCATTATTCATTACACCACTATGAAATGGGTTATTATTATCCATGTGTCTATTTTTGATGTTATTTCTTTCATGGGCTTATTTTAGGCTCATGTGACCTGTTATATGAAATTATTAAATTTATTTATTCCTTCCACTTATTCATGTTTTGTTATTACATGATATGTTTTTATATAGGCTTCCCCTTATATAGAATTTAATCTCACCCTTCTTATATTTCCCTTTACCCAGGTTAAGATGAATAATAATACATATTTTGTATCCAATAGTGTATCATGTATCGAGAAATTTTTGGAATAAGTTGATGACTTATTATATAATAATAAATTCATGGTATGATGGGATAAATTTAAATTGTATGGGAAATATATGGATGTTTTAGATAAAATTTCCCCCAATTTTTTAAAAATATTAACCTAAAAGGTCCTTGGTTAGTAAGTGACTCAATATTGGTTATTTGTACGGTTATAATGGAGGTTTATGCTTGTGTATCTTCAGTTCATTTCAAAGCTGGGATGTACTTTATGTGTTTATTCATGGTGTATTTCAAGAGTGCGAGTTTGGCGTATCACACTTCATCCATGCATGTGAGATTATAAATAAAACAAGTCATACATCTATCAAGAATTATCATAATCCATGAATCCATCCATAAATTCTCCTCCATATCATATTTCAATTTATAAGGTCTTCTTGATGTCTTATAAAAAATTGATGATATATATCTAAGTAGATGGGAAACCAAATATTGATATACACAACCATAATCTGAAAGGTATCTCATAAAAACCTAAAATAAAAAATGGATAAAGTTGACTCAATACACATCAAAACACAATAAAACTATAATATAGGTGATGGTTTCATCTGTAGTCAAGCATGAGTCTTCATGAATCATAGTGAGACCATAAAAAAAAGGAAATATATACAAGGGAATATTAAAATAATGATAGTAATTAGGAAAAACTTGATTAAAAAAGAAGTTACTGCCCAAATGAGGTCAATTAGAAATAATAATTTATAAAAACATTAAATATTGTATTTATTTAAAATATACATGACATACCATAATTTTTTTTTAAATTTTTTGAAAGGAATCTCCTTCCATCTTTAAACAACCAGGACAATTGAACAAAATATAGTGAAGGAACACTTTAAAACCAAATATAATTTGAAATACAATTTTTTTGAATTAAGCTTTTAAAAAACAATTAATGTAAACCTAGTATGTTTCCTAAAATCATTATCTAAAATAATTTTAGTTACACAAGTTAGAAAAACCATAAAGTGGATTGACGACTACTATTTAACTAGAGTTCAAACAATGAAATTTTTAACTGCAGTTATGTTATCCTTTGTTAACTATTAAGAAATATGAAGGCCCACCCCAGTTTACTAGGAATCAATAGTCAAGAAATAGACATCAACCATTATAAATACACAATATGAAAGTGATGATAAAAATAATAATTATTGTGTAATATAAAATATCTATAATTGTAACACCCAAAGGATTTACAAATAAATTTAAAATAGAAATAAAAGCATGAAACACTAAGTCTTTATGAAACAAAACTTTTTTATTTATTAGAGATTTCTATAACCTAGCCATAAAACCTAATTTTTCTGCTTCTATGTTTTGAATTAAAAAAAACAAACATACATGATGGCGATCATTAAGATATTTGGAGTCTGATAAAATCAAATTACATTTTTGGTTGATAGTAACTTGACCCTTTGGAATAGTAATGTACCCTTATAAATAGTAATATGACACTTATGACTAGTAAATTGGGCAAATGAATAGTTAACTCACTCAAGAATGTATAAATTAAATTTAGTTACCTTATAAATGAAATTATTATATAATTATATCATAGTAAAAGTAAGTGAATATCTTAAAAATTAATAATTAAGTGTTGGTATTTTTTTGATTAATAAATATTTAATTATAATTTCATAAATTGATTTAAAAGAAAATTACTTTTCATAAAATTTATTCATATATAAATATATTATTTTCCGATGATTTTAGGATAATTAATAAGACATTTTTTATTTTTTGAAGGTGTTATAAAATAACTTTTAACATTAAAAACTATATTTTTTGAGTAAATGAAGATTTTTATTAAAAATTTAATATATCTTATTTAGAGAATTATTTTCATAAAATGGATTTCATTTTTTAATTCTACATGTCAGAAAATGGTTAGGATGAATTTTTTGGATTTCTAAGAAATAATTTATTTTTTGATGAATAGTAAAATATGATAATTTATGATAAATGATAAATATAAGATTTATTGAGTCATAGGTGATTTTCGGATGATCTAAGCAACCTTGGTTCGAACTCAAATACACTTATTACTATATATAGTCCCACGAATCAACATTATTTGTTGTTTTGATCAAAATAATAAAATAATGAACAAAATATTGTGAAATTGCCCCTCCCATCCACTATAAAAACCACCCTCACCCCCTCTTCTCATCACACCTTCCAAGCATTGATCCTTGTAAAATTTCTACCCAATCCTCTTCTTAAGATCCTCCCCCAAGTCCATAAGCTACTGGTATCATGAAGACACTAAATTTAATCCCCTTAGGGAGATTCTCAAGGAGGAGTATTCAAGAGGTAAAATCCACTTCATTTTCCGATTTTTTTCGAGTCCTTTATTTTATTATTATCTCCTCACATCCTCTTTTAAATTGAGCATTAAAACTATAGTATCAATTATATACCATAATTATATCATGTTAATGGAAGAAACATCATCAATATCATTACTCGCATTATTTTATTTTAAAAATTAAATCATCATCATAGAGGTGCTGATTTACTACCTTTGTGGATGATGAACTTTCATTCCTCAATTTATTATTCAAGGATGGTCATGTTACCATTTTTAATTTTTAAAAAATAATATAATATATGTATTAAGAACTTCTATTATGTTATGTAAGTAATATATTTATATAATATTAAAGGATAAAACAAAATGAGTTCGTTATGATGAATAACTGCCATAATAATGTAAATGACTACCACTAAGTGTCTTATTTAATGATTCATCCTCATAAAATATAAATTTTTTTTATGTATAACCATTTACAATCTAGTATGTTAATAAATATCATATAAATTAGATTTTTTTATAATTATACCCATTCCATATGAACTTCAATACTCATATACGAGTATACAGACTGTGAAAACCAAAGAAATCAACGCTCCCAAGCAATAAAAGTAAACACTACAACTCATCAAAAAGGTAATAAATGAACTTAATAAAACTATAATAAATTAGATACATGTATATAAGGTTATTAATTAATTAATTAATTTATCTAATTTGATTATCTAGAATAGTAAGGTCAAGTGCAGAAGACATTCTGACATAAGGTATGCGTCTTCTTCCCAAACCACCATTTTCATTTGGGCTGTGATTTTTTCTTCAATAAACAAATTTATTTCTTCATTTATTTTATATTAATATTGAAAATTCTGAATATATTTTAGAAACTCATGCATTGTGATAATTTCATCTTTTGTTTGTGGAAAATACATGTTTTAAAAGGGCCCCCTTCTCAATTTTTCATGAAAATAATGCCTGATTAAAGGGAACTTCTTCATCTCTTACCTATTTTAATGTAAAATTCAAAATATATATTAAGACACCATTATTTTTCTAAAATCACTAATTTTATACTGGATGAACTAACTTAGTTAATTTCTATCTTTATAAAATGCTATTTCTAAAATAACTCTTCTTTTCAAAGTAAAAGAGTATTACAATCAAGAATTCTTCCATGATTCTATTAGAGTATTTCCATCTATCAACACTAACTATTGAATATTATGTTTTAATTGGATTAAAATCCTATTATTATAATCTACCATATTTTATCAAATTGTTTATGATTAGTTTGACTGTGGATGTACTATCTTAATATAATTCACAAACTACTCAGAATGGTTAGTGATTATGACTACTGATTATGGAAAGTTATTTCATATGTTCATGTTGTTTATGTTTAGCCCCATTCATATGAGGAATGCATTGGACATTGAATGTGAAATGTGGGGCTCGCTATATCCCCTTGATGCATTCACAGGTCTCATGAGACAAAATAAAATTGGGTTTTGGCTGAGGCCTTACACTAGTATTTTCAGGAGTCTTGGCTGAGGACTTGAAAATATACTTCAGATGTCCGACATTATGCATTCTCTCATTATGATAATAGTAATTGATAAACTGGGTAATAATTCAACTAGTATAATATCCATTATTAAGGATTATTATTTTATTATAATTTATTTGGCTTTATATAATCATCTTCAATTCATTCTATATTATGATCAAGTTTATTTTTAAAGGAAGGTGTTTTTAGTTATTCACCATGCCTAATGTTTATGTTTATGATAACTTATGTTGTATTAATTTCCATTACTGATCATCCGAGTTCAGCCCTTTATTATGTTTTATTTTTCCCTAGAATTTAATGATGAATATTATTATGAATGAATTTTAAGAATAATCTATGATTTTATGGGTCTTTCCAATGGAGTTGCAATGTTGTTTTTTCTTTCAAGTTGTATTGTAATTTTTTTTGAATCTAGTTTTCTAAAACTACTAAACTATTCAGTATTTCAGGTTGATACATCCTTATAAACATACTAATGTATTATTGTAAGGTTATATATTTGGGAAATTGGGGTCTGGGTCTTTACAATTGGTATCTGAGGAAGTTTAGTAGAAACGATGGAAACTTGATTTAGAAAATGTAGGTTAGGGAACAAAATCCTAAGATAGACTCTGATGCTAAGCATACAACAACATCGTATAATTTTTTAAGGTATAATGTTTTTGTATATTTCTTGAAAATTCATCCTTGTCTGGATACTATAAGTGGATGTTGTTATGGTACAGATATACATAGAAGTTAAAACTCTAACAAGGTGTTTCGGGTCTGACTTGGGTTAACTCAGTACATGACAATAAGACCTATTTTACACCTGGTTTGACACTCCTAGGAGATATTCTTAGGATAATTCAAATTTTTGTTACAAACCATTATGAATGATTTAATTTTAAATATGTCCGCAATGAAATCATTTTTATGATTATGAGATTAGACATGAATAACATTACATTTTATGTTAAGTTTTTTTCTAGTTAAAAATGATACATCATGATTAATAGCTTAATTTAGTGTATGAAATTATTTATAAATGAATCCTAGTTGAAGGAACAGAAATAAAATGAACATGCGTATCCCATTTAGGGATTACCCTCCTATGTATGGTAATGATGTTGGTTCTAGAGGTAGAACTAGTGCTGAGAAAAATATAACTATACTGGGAAAACAGACTCAAGTTATGAAGAATTACCTTACCCATATAGAGCATCCTGATCTAGAACATGGAGGAGAAATGTCAGACTGCTTTATGCGACAACATCCTCTATCACTTAATGGGAATACAAACCCATTTATATCATAGTAGTGGATAATTTCCTTGGAGATGATATTTATTTCTTTGGGATGTAATGAAAGGGAGAAGGTTATCATGGATGTTTATCACCTCTTGGGAGATGCAGATTAGTGGTGGTTATTAATTCAAAAAAAATTTGGTGTAATAATTAAAATAAATGTAATTGAAGTATTTTAAGGAAATTTCCTCTCTAACAATGAGAAGATATGGAAATAGAATTCTTAAATTTGATGCAGGAGGATGAAATTGTTTCCAATTATGAAGCCAAATTTATAATTCTAGGAAGATATTCTATAGAATATATATGTAATTCGAGGAGCAATATTAATCAATTCATTAATGGATGAAAGCCATTCCTCTGATGGGAACTGGTTTCCCATACTTTCTCATTATATTAAGATATAGTATCATGTGCTATCAAGACACAAAATTAATTCTCTAAGTCTTATGACTTTAAGGGAAAGTAAATGAAT
Source organism: Viscum album (assembly GCA_963277665.1). NCBI lineage: Eukaryota > Viridiplantae > Streptophyta > Magnoliopsida > Santalales > Viscaceae > Viscum > Viscum album. The sequence goes on along the minus strand of OY728160.1, from coordinate 456,073,457 downwards.
AAGAGGGTGAAATAGGAAAGAATGGATAAATGGAAGAATAAAAAAGGAGTTTTCCAACATGCGATACCTGTAGAAGGAAACACCATGGAGCCTTTTTAAAAGGAAAAGGATTCAGTTACAGGTGTGGAGAAAAAGGCCACTAAGATTGTGATTCCAAGGGAAATAAAGAAGAAACCAATGTTCAATTCTACAAGTATAGGGAGATAAGACACTGTGAAAATATTGTTCGGAGAATTAAAGAAGATTTCCTTAGAAATGGAAATAGGAGAAAGGACAAGATCATGTGATCATAATTGCTGAGGTTAAAGTTCCTAATGATTTGGTGGAAGGTACTATAATCATTTACTCAAACTTTTCCAATTCTTTTTTTTATTCTAGATCATCATATATCTTTAAATCTTCTCAGTTTTATTTAAAAATTAGATATTTCAAATTCTCCTTAACCATGGAGTTGTTAGTAAAAAACACTAAGGGAAGTATTATTGCAACAAAGATGTGTCAAAATGTTCCCATTATGTCATATAAACATGATATATCTTCTAATTTTATCATCATACCTATGGTTTAATTTGAAATAATCCTTGATATGGATTGGCTTTCAAAATATGATGTGAAAATATATTACAAGAAAAAGGAAATTACGATTTGTGAGGAAGGTCTAGAATACCTTATCTTAAAAGAATAAAAATTACCATCTTATTCTTATATAGATACAACCCTAGTAGCTCTACTGAATTTAATTTTTGGGGAGGAAGAGAATGCAATATCTATGGTTGAGGAAATAAATAATCAAATTGATGATGTACCTGTTGTGAAATAATACATTGATGTATTTCCATAGGATTTACCTAGACATTATCTGGAGAATAAAATTGAGTTTTTCGTTGAATTAATTCCTACTTCATGGTCTATATCAATGAATCATTATAGAATGGACACACTAAAATTTGTGGAGCTAAAGGAAAAAATAGAGGAATTGAGTGATAAATTATTTTTACCACCTAGTGTTTCTCCATGGGGAGATCCTTTTCTCCTTTTCAAGTAGAAAGATGGATCCATGAGGCTATGTATTGACTATAGATAAATCAATTCTATTATGATAAAAAACACGTATCCTCATCCTCGCATTGATGATTTATTCAATCGACTTCATGGAGACCAATATTCTTCAAATATTGACCTTTGATCTGGATATCATTAGTTTCATGCGAGGAAGGATGATATTCCAAAGATAAAATTTCAAAATAGGTATGGACATTAGGAGTTTACAGTAATGCCTTTTGGACGGACTAATGCACCATCTATTTTTATGGCTCTAATGTATATTTTTTTCAAGGAATGTCTTGATGACTTTGTTTTTGTATTTATTTATGATATTTTGGTATATTCCAAAATCTAAAAATATCATGAGAACCACATTCACATTGTTCTAAATACTCTGAGAAGAAATTATTTATACGGTATGTTTAGAAATTGTGAATTCTAGCTTCAAATAATTTCTTTTCTTGTAAATATGTATCTAGGGATGGAATCATAGTTGATCACGTAAAGACAAAGGCCGTTCAGGAATGGCCAACACTAATGAACCTAACCGTAGTACATAATTTTATTGGTTTAGTTTGTTATTATTAGTGTTTTATTCACAAATTTTCATGATTATCTAATCCATTAACCAAGATTACACGTAAAAGGGATAAGTTTGTATGGACAAAAGAATATGAAGAATATTTTGAATAATTGAATAGAATATAAGTGAATGATATATTATTGACTCTACCATCAGGACATGGTGGATTTTTGATTTATAGTGATACATCAACTAAAGGACTTGGTTGTGTCTTTATGCAGAGTAATAGAGTTATTGCCTATCCATAAAGGAAATTAAAAATACATGAATAGAACTATCCAACTCATGATCTTGAGTTAGAATCTATAATCTTTTCTCTGACGATATGGAGACACTATGTCTATGGTGAAAGATGAGAGATAAACACAAATAAAAAGTGTCTGAAATATATTTTCCCATAGAAAGAACTAAACATGATGAAAAGGTAATGGATCAAGCTTATCATGTACTACTATTGTTCAATACACTACCTCCCGTGGAAGTTGAATAAGGTTGTATATGCATTGAGAAAGAAAGATCATGGGGTTATGAACAAAATGAGGAATGACAATGATCCTGTGTATATGGATATAGTAAGGACGGATATGAAAATTATCAAGGAAGGTGAAACATGATTAATTTTTCACTTGGTTTCCAGTCCATATTTATTCGAAAGAATTAAAATTTCTATTTGTGATGATGAGAATCTTCAAAAAAAAAATTAATGCTATTTATGAGGGGAAGTTTACGACATTGGGTGGGAGGAGGGAATTTTGAAATTTGGGAGGAGGCTATGGGTTCCCTCTATAATTGAAAAAAAAACAGAGTAATTGTATGACTCCCATAGCTCAAATTTCTTTATACACCTTAGTTGCACTAAGATGTATAAAGAGTTGAAGGAACATTTATGGTATGATTATATGAAGTGAGAAATTTCCGATTATGTATCTAGATTCATAGTCTATCAATAGGTCAAGGCTGAAAGACAACACATTCCTAAATGGAAATGGGATGATATGAATATGGATTTTTTCATTGGATTACCAAAAACCACAATAAATAATGATGAAATATGAATGATTGTTGATTGAATTACCAAATATATACATTAACTCTCTATAAGAGAGGATTTTCCACTAGACCGCCTTGAAAAAATCTATATGAATAATGTTGTTAGACTTCAAGGACCACCTCTCTCAACTGTGTCTAATCATGATCCACAATTTACATTACAATTCTAGAAATTTATTTAGAAAGGTTTGTTAATTGAGCTTTATTTGCGTACTTATTATCACACAGAAATTGATGGCTAGTTAGAAAGGGCGATCCAAACTTTAGAAAACATGTTGAGACTATGATCACATTATTTTCAAACATACATGATGGGAATCATTAAGATATTTGGAGTATGATAAAATCAAATTACATTTTTGGTTGATAGTAACTTGACCCTTTGGAATAGTAATGTACCCTTATGAATAGTAATATGATACTTATGAATAGTAAATTGGGTAAATGAATAGTTACCTCACTCAAGAATGTATAAATTAAATTTAGGTACCTTATAAATGAAATTATTATATAATTATATCATAGTAAAAGTAAGTGAATATTTTAAAAATTAATAATTAAGTGTTGGTATTTTTTTGATTAATAAATATTTAATTACAATTTAATAAATTGATTTAGAAGAAAATTAATTTTCATAAAATTTATTCATATATAAATATTTTATTTTCCGATGATTTTAGGATAATTAACAAGACATTTTTTATTTTTTGAAGGTGTTATAAAATAACTTTTAATTTTAAAAACTATATTTTTTGAGTAAATGAAGATTTTTATTAAAAATTAAATTTATCTTATTTAGAGAATTATTTTCATAATATGGATTTCATTTTTTAATTCTACATATCATAAAATGGTTAGGATGAATTTTTTGGATTTCTAAGAAATAATTTATTTTTTGGTGAATAGTAAAATATGATAATTTATGATAAATGATAAATATAAGATTTATTGAGTCATAGGTGATTTTCGGATGATCTAAGCAACCTTGGTTTGAACTCAAATACACTTATTACTATATATAGTCCCACGAATCAACATTATTTGTTGTTTTGATCAAAATAATAAAATAATGAACAAAATATTTTGAAATTGCCCCTCCCATCCACTATAAAAACCACCCTCACCCCCTCTTCTCATCATACCTTCCAAGCTTTGATCATTGTAAAATTTCTACCCAATCCTCTTCCCAAGATCCTCCCCCAAGTCCATAAGCTACGGGTATCATCAAAACACTAAATTTAATCCCCTTAGGGAGATTCTCAAGGAGGAGTATTCAAGAGGTAAAATCCACTTCATTTTCCTATTTTTTTCGAGTCCTTTATTTTATTATTATCTCCTCACACCCTCTATTAAATTGAGCATTAAAACTATAGTATAAATTATATAACAGAATTATATCATGTTAATGGAAGAAACATCATCAATATCATTACTCTCTATATTTTATTTTAAAAATTAAATCATCATCACAGAGGTGCCGATTTACTACCTTTGTGGATGACGAACTTTCATTCATCAATTTATTATTCAAGGATGGTCATGATACCATTTTTAATTTTTAAAAAATAATAGAATATATTTATTAAGAACTTTTATTATGTTATGTAAGTAATATATTTATATAATATTAAAGGATAAAACAAAATGAGTTCGTTATGATGAATAACTGCCATAATAATGTAAATGACTACCACTAAGTGTCTTATTTAATGATTCATCCTCATAAAATATAAAAAAATGTTATGTATAACCATTTAAAATATAGTATGTTAATAAATATCATATAAATTAGTTTTTTTTATAATTATACCCATTCCATATGAACTTCAATACTCATATACGAGTATACTGACTGTGAAAACCAAAGAAGTGAACGCTCCCAAGCAATAAAAGTAAACACTACAACTCATCAAAAAGAAAATAAATGATCTTAATAAAACTATAATAAATTAGATACATGTATATAAGGTTATTAATTAATTAATTTATCTAATTTGATTATCTAGAATAGTAAGGTCAAGTACGGAACACATTCCGACATAAGGTATGGGTTTTCTTCCCAAACCACCATTTTCATTTGGGCTGTGATTTTTTCTTCAATAAACAAATTTAATTCTTCATTTATTTTATATTAATATTGAAAATTCTGATTATATTTTAGAAACTCATGCATTATGATCATTTCATATTTTTTGTGTGGAAAATACATGTTTTAAAAGGGCCCCCTTCTCAATTCTTCATGAAAAGCATGCCTGATTAAAGGGAACTTCTTCATCTCTTACCTATTTTAATGTAAACTTCATAATCTATATTAAGACACTATTATTTTTCTAAAATCACTAATTTTATAATGGATGAACTAACTTAGTTAATTTCTATCTTTATAAAATGATATTTCTAAAAGAACTCTTCTTTTCAAAGTAAAAGAGTATTACAATCAAGAATTCTTCCATGATTCTATTAGAGTATTTCAATCTATCAACACTAACTATTGAATATTATGTTTTAATTTGATTAAAATCTTATTATTATAATCTACCATATTTTATCAAATTTTTTATGATTAGTTTGACTCTGGATGTACTATCTTAATATAATTCACAAACTACTCAGAATGGTTAGTGATTATGACTACTGATTATGGAAAGTTATTTCATATGTTCATGTTGTTTATGTTTAGCCCCATTCTTATGAGGAATGCATTGGACATAGAATGTGAAATTTGGGGCTCGCTATATCCCCTTGATGCATTCGTAGGTCTCATGAGAAAATAAAATTGGGTTTTGGCTGAGGCCTTTCCCTAGTATTTTCAGGAGTCTTGGCTGAGGACTTGAAAATATACTTCAGATGTACGACATTATGCATTCTCTCATTATGATAATAGTAATTGATAAACTGAGTAATAATTCAACTAGTATAATATCCATTATTAAGGATTATTCTTTTATTATAATTTATATGGCTTTATATAATCATCTTCAATTCTTTATATATTATGATCAAGTTTATTTTTAAAAGAAGGTGTTTTTAGTTATTCACCATGCCTAATGTTTATGTTTATGATAACTTATGTTGTATTAATTTCCATTACTGAGCATATGAGTTCAGCCCTTTATTATGTTTTATTTTTCCCTAGAATGTAATGATGAATATTATTATGAATGAATTTTAAGAATAATCTATGATTTTATGGGTGTTTCCAATGGAGTTGCAATGCTGTTTTTTCTTTCAAGTTGTATTGTAATTTTTTTTGAATCTAGTTTTCTAAAACTACTAAACTATTCAGTCTTTCAGGATGATACATCCTTATAAACATACTAATTTATTATTGAAAGGTTCTGGATTTGGGAAACTGGGGTCTGGGTCTTTACAATTGGTATTTGAGGAATTTTAGTAGAAACCATGGAAACTTGATTTAGAAAATGTAGGTTAGGGAACAAAATCCTAAGATAGACTCTGAGGCTAAGCATACAACAACATCCTATAATTTTTTAAGGTATAATGTTTTTGTATATTTCTTGAAAATTCATCCTTGTCTAGATACTATAAGTGGATGTTGTTATGGTACAGATATACCTAGAAGTTAAAACTCTAACAAGGTGTTTCGAGCCTGACTTGGTTTAACTCAGTACATGACAATAAGACCTATTTTACACCTGGTTTGACACTCCTAGGAGATATGCTTAGGATAATTCAAATTTTTGTTACAAACCATTATGAATGATTTAATTTTAAATATGTCCCCAATGAAATCATTTTTATGATTATGAGATTAGACATGAATAACATTACATTTTATGTTATGTTTTTTTCTAGTTAAAAATGATACATCATGATTAATAGCTTAATTTAGTGTATGAAATTATTTATAAATGGATCCTAGTTGAAGGAACAGAAATAAAATGAACATGCGTATCCCATTTAGGGATTACCCTCCTATGTATGGTAATGATGTTGGTTTTGGAGGTAGAACTAGTGCTGAGAAAAATATAACTATACTGGGAAAACAGACTTAAGTTATGAACAATTACCTTACCCATATAGAGCATCCCGATCCAGAACATGGAGGAGAAATGTCAAACTGCTTTATGCGACAACATCCTCTATCACTTAATGGGAATACAAACCCATTTATATCATAGTAGTGGATAATTTCCTTGGAGATTATATTTATTTCTTTGGGAAGTAATGAAAGGGAGAAGGTTATCGTGGATGTTTATCACCTCTTGGGAGATGCAGATTAGTGGTGGTTATTAATTCAAAAAAATTTTGGTGTAAGAATTAAAATAAATGTAATTGAAGTATTTTAAGGAAATTTCCTCTCTAACAATGAGAAGATATGGAAATAGAATTCTTAAATTTGATGCAGGAGGATGAAATTGTTTCCAATTATGAAGCCAAATTTACAATTCTAGAAAGATATTCTATAGAATATATATGTAATTCGAGGAGCAATATTAATCAATTCATTATTGGATTAAATACATTCCTCTGATGGGAACTGGTTTCCCATACTTTCTCATTATATTAAGATATAATATCATGTGCTATCAAGACACAAAATTAATTCTCTATGTCTTATGAATTTAAGGGAAAGTAAATGAATAAGAGGGTGAAATAGGAAAGAATGGATAAATGGAAGAATAAAAAAGGAGTTTTCCAACATGCGATACCTGTAGAAGGAAACACCATGGAGCCTTTTTAAAAGGAAAAGGATTCAGTTACAGGTGTGGAGAAAAAGGCCACTAAGACTGTGATTCCAAGGGAAATAAAGAATAAACCAATGTTCAATGCTACAAGTATAGGGAGATAGGACACTGTGAAAATATTGTTCGGATAATTAAAGTTGATTTCCATAGAAATGGAAATAGGAGAAAGGAAAAGATCATGTGATCACAATTGTTGAGGTTGAAGTTCCTAATGATGTGGTGGAAGGTACTATAATTATTTACTCAAACTTTTCCAATTCTTTTTTTATTCTAGATCATCATATTTCTTTAAATCTTCTCATTTTTCTTTAAAAATTAGATATTTCAAATTCTCCTTAACCATGGAGTTGTTAGTAAAAAACCCTAAGGGAAGTATTATTGCAACAAAGATGTGTCAAAAAGTTCCTATTATGTCATATAAACATCCTATATCTTCTAATTTTATCATCATACCTATGGTTTAATTTGAAATAATCCTTGATATGGATTGGCTTTCAAAATATGATGTGAAAATCTATTCCAAGAAAAAGGAAATTACGATTTGTGAGGAAGGTCTAGAATACCTTATCTTAAAAGAATAAAAATTACCATCTTATTCTTATATAGATACACCCCTAGCAGCTCTATTGAATTTAATTTTTGGGGAGGAAGAGAATGAAATATCTATAGTTGAGGAAATAAATCATCAAATTGATGATGTACCTATTGTGAAATAATACATTGATGTATTTCCATAGGATTTACCTAGACATTATCTGGAGAATAAAATTGAGTTTTCCGTTGAATTAATTCCTTGTTCATGGTCTATATCAAAGAATCATTATAGAATGGACACACTAAAATTTGTGGAGCTAAAGAAAAAAATAGTGGAATTGAGTGATAAATGATTTATACCAACTAGTGTTTCTCCATGGGGAGATCCTTTTCTCCTTTTCAAGTAGAAAGATGGATCCATGAGGCTATGTATTGACTATAGATAAATCAATTCTATTATGATAAAAAACACGTATCCTCATCCTCGCATTGATGATTTATTCGATCAACTTCATGGAGACCAATATTCTTCAAATATTGACCTTTGATCTGGATATCATTAGTTGCATGTGAGGTATGATGATATTCCAAAGATAAAATTTCAAAATAGGTATGGACATTAGGAGTTAACAGTAATGCCTTTTGGACAGACTAATGCACCATCTATTTTAATGGCTCTAATGTATAATTTTTTCAAGGAATGTCTTGATGACTTTGTTTTTGTATTTATTTATGATATTTTGGTATATTCCAAAATCTAAAAATATCATGAGAACCACATTCACATTGTTCTGAATACTCTGAGAAGAAATTATTTATACGGTATGTTTAGAAATTGTGAATTCTAGCTTCAAATAATTTCTTTTCTTGTAAATATGTCTCTAGGGATGGAATCATAGTTGATCACGTAAAGACAAAGGCCGTTCAGGAATGGCCAAAACCAATGAACCTAACCGTGGTACATAATTTTATTAGTTTAGTTTGTTATTATCAGTGTTTTATTCACAAATTTTCATGATTTTCTAATCCATTAACCAAGATTACACGTAAAGGGGATAAGTTTGTATGGACAAAATAATATGAAGAATATTTTGAATAATTGAATAGGAGATAAGTGAATGATATATTATTGACTCTACCATCAGGAAATGGTGGATTTTTGATTTATAGTGATACATCGACTAAAGGACTTGGTTGTGTCTTTATGCAGAGCAATAGAGTTATTGCCTATCTATAAAGGAAATTAAAAATACATGAATAGAACTATCCAACTCATGATCTTGAGTTAGAATCTATAATCTTTTCTCTGACGATATGGAGACACTATGTCTATGGTGAAAGAAGAGAGATAAACACAAATAAAAAGTGTTTGAAATATATTTTCCCATAGAAAGAACTAAACATGATGAAAAGGTAATGGCTCAAGCTTATCATGTACTACTATTGTTCAATACAATACCTCCCGTGGAAGTCGAATAAGGTTTTATATTCATTGAGAAAGAAAGATCATGGGGTTATGAACAAAATGAGGACTGAGAAGGATCCTGTGTATATGGATATAGTAAGGATGGATATGAAAATTATAAAGGAAGGTGAAACATGATTAATTTTTCACTTGGTTTCCAATCCATATTTATTGGAAGGAATTAGAAGTTCTATGTGTGATGATGAGAATCTTCAAAAAAAATTAATGCTGTTTATGAGGGGAAGTTTACGACATTGGGTGGGAGGAGGGAATTTTAAAATTTGGGAGGAGGATATGGGTTCCCTCTATAATTGAAAAAAAAGAGAGTAATTGGATGACTCCCATAGCTCAAATTTATTTATACACCTTAGTTGCACTAAGATGTATAAAGAGTTGAAGGAACATTTATGGTATGATTATATGAAGTGAGAAATTTCCGATTATGTATCTAGATTCATAGTCTCTCAATAGGTCAAGGCTGAAAGACAACACATTCCTACATGGAAATGGGATGATATGAATATGGATTTTTTCATTGGATTACCAAAAACCACAATAAATAATGATGAAATATGAATGATTGTTGACTGAATTACCAAATATATACATTAACTCTCTATAAGAGAGGATTTTCCACTAGACCGCCTTGAAAAAATCTATATGAATAAAGTTGTTAGACTTCAAGGACCACCTCTCTCAACTGTGTCTAATCATGATCCACAATTAACATTAAAATTATGGAAAAGTATTTAGAAAGGTTTGTTAACTGATCTTTATTTGCCTACTTATTATCACACAGAAACTGATGGCCAGTTAGAAAGGGTGATCCTAACTCTATGAGTCATTCTTCCACTGAGGAAGATATCTCGGTCTTTCCCTATTCGTCTTTTTTGACTTGGAAAGAAGGGGAAATTTGTGTGGCTGTATTTCCCCCGACACTTCCCAGGGAGATTCCTCCTCCGTCACATTGTTTTCGTATTTCCACCATTTTGTCTTCAGATTCTTTTAATAGATCTGTTCTGATCTCACCCAGCTCTTCCATGGATTCACTGAAATGGGGCCCGGAGAAGGCTTTCTCTGAGGTGTTAAAGATGGAGATGAGTGAGGCCAATTACAGGATGGTGTTACTCTCCCTAATTCAAGAGGATTTGGCTACATGCTCCCCCAGCTACATATTTTAATATAATTTCCTTGATAGAGGAGGTGGACATCCCTTTCAAACAGAAGGTACTTACACCGAAGAAATCTGCGTCTCTAGATGGCCTTTCCAAACCGATGACAAGATCCATGTCTAAGGATTATGGTAAACTTATCTTGGATCTGAAATCAGGTACTCCAAGACGTAAGGCCAAGTTATCTATATTTTAATTCTATCCCTGATTTTATGGAATGCTAGCGGATTGGGGTCACCTGCTAAGGCTTCCTTTATGGCCTCTGATGTCAGGAAATGTAAGGTGTCGTTGGATGCTATTTTGGTGCCAAAGAAAGATTCCGTCAAAATTTATTCTTTTTCTAGGAAAATGGGGTTTGGTTACTCTAAGCAGGCTTATCCTAACAATAAACACATCTGGCTATGCTGGAAAAGGGATGTGTAGGTAGAGGTGGACCATGCTTGGGACCAATGTATTATAGTTAGGATTTTAATGAAGGGATCAGTTCTTCTGTTTTCTTTCATTTATTCCAGCAGAGACATGAAAGGTAGACGATCACTTTGGGACTACTTGACTTCCATTGACTCACTAGGACTTCCATGTTTGGTTAGCGGTGATTTCAACACGATTGTGGAGAATTCTGAAAAAGGGGAGGAATTGGCAATAATAATATTGGGATGCAGGATTTCAGAAGCTGTATTTCTCGTAAGGGATGCTAGATTTGGGCTTCAAGGGATTCAAATACATTTGGTGCAATAACCGTAAAGGCAATAGTCGTATTTGGAGTCGTCTTGACCAGTGTTTAACCAACTTCCAAGGTTTAGACTCATTTTCGAAAACCTCGGTTTCCCATTGGTCTCGTGTTCTGTCGGATCATGCTCCATTGCTGGTGGAAGTGAAAAGAGGTGAGGCTGACAATTTTCCTTTTGTTTACTCTTCAAATTGACATCAGGTTGATGGATTCCTACATATGATGAGAACGGCTTGGGAAAAGGAGGATACCGGGAGGTATTGGGTTGGCCTCTCAAGGCGTCTTAGGCGCCTTAAACTGGATATAAAGGGATGGTTGCGGAATAATCCTTTTGGAGACGTGTCGGTTGAATCGTTACAGGAGGAGATGGATATAATTGAAGAGGAACTCTAGATGAGCTGGGATGAGGGTAAATTTTTGTTGCTTTGTGATAAATGTAGTCTTCTAACGGCACGATTATTGGAAATTGAGAGAGACATTAAACATAGATTGAGAATTTTCTGGCTTAAGGAGGGAGATTGCAATAATGCTTATTTCCAGGCTTGTCTTAATAAAAGGAAAAATATGAAAATCATCTTTAGGCTAAAAGATAGTTCCTACACATCAGATTTGAATGTGCCAGGGGAGCTGGCTTTACAACATTTTGAGAAGCTTCTGGCAGGAGAGGCTGCTACTAATAACCATTGTTTATCAGGGGAGGAAGCAGAATTTTTGGGTGGCCTACCAAGGCTGTTAATAGAGGAGGATAATGCAACCTTACTAACTACTCCTTCTTAGGAGGAGATTTGGGGAGTTATTCACAGCATGGCCCCTAAGTGTGCTCCAGGCCCAGATGGTTTCCCTGGAGCAATCTATGTGGCCACTTGGGATTTTGTGGGGAGACAAGTCATTGAGGCGATTCAAGATTTTTTCCAGGGTGGTTCTATTAACCAAAGCTCTTGTGCCTCCAGGGTGGTGGTCATTCCAAAAGTGAAAGACCCGACAAATATTAATTAGTATAGACCTATATGCTTATGGAATGATTCTTACAAAATTCTGGCTAGTCTGATTGCTAAGAGGTTGAATGAGGTTATCCCTCAGATTGTATCGCAAGAACAACATGGGTTTGTGAAAGTCAGAAATATTAATGGAGTGATTGGAATTCCTAAGGAGTTAGTGGAGGATATTAAAAAAAAATTTGTGGGCTCCAATGTTATTATACAAGTGGATACGGATAAAGTGTATGATAAAATGGAATAGAGTCTTATTATCTGGTCCATGAGAAGTATGGGTTTTCATGAGTGGGTCATTGATCTTTTCTTCAGATGTTATTCCTCGCTATGGTTTTCAGTCTCTCTTATGGGGAAAGGGTTTCGTTTCTTCAAAAGCTTATGGGGTGTGAGGCAAGGAGAACCTTTGTCTCCCTCTTTGTTCATTCTGGCCCAGGATGCTTTATCTAGAAATCTTCATAGAAGCATGTGTGTAAGAAGAATTTTACCACATAGACAGAATGGGGTAGGACGTATGTCACACCTCATGTTTGCAGATGATATTATTATTTTCATTAACAGTAGGAGGAATTCTATTCTTAACTTCTTGAAGATCATGGGGGTGTATGGGGATATAAGCAGACAAAGAATTAATTCATGGAAGAGCAGCGTTTTCATTTCCAACAAGTGTTCTTCTCGAAGAAGTAGGAACATTCAAGATACTCTTGGAATACAGAGGAAACAGTTTCCTGTGATTTATCTTGGAGCACCAATATCTTGTGGATGGATTAAAAAGTTGTTCTTTGAGGATATTATGAGCAGAATTTTGGGGAGAATTGTGAAGTAGAAGAGCATATTTTTATCCTTTGGTGGCCAGATCACTCTAATAAAGAGTGTTTTGTCTTCCATTCTGATGCACATGTTCTCAATTATCACTCCTCCAAAAGGGACTGTAGATAGGATGGAGAAGATCATTAATTATTTCTTATGGGACGAAAATTCCTTTCAAAGATGCCATTGGGCCTCCTGGAACCATATGGCTAAACTAGTGGTGGAAGGGGGTATTGGTCTAAGGGACATCAAAGAGGCCATGCTAGCCATGCAATCTTGATTAGATTGGGATTTTCTCATGGGGGAATCATTATGGGACACTCTTCTTAGAAATCGTTATGGAAGATATTGGGATGATTGGAAAAGTCATCAGGGCAAGCTATCGATGTTGGCTAGATGTATTCTCCAGCACTTAGAAACTCTCCAGGAGGCTACCCAATGGGTGGTTGGGAGAGGATCAATTAACTTTTGGAGGGAAAATTGGGTGGGAGAGAAACTTTTCTTTACATGATGTATGATCCCTGATATGACTGTTAGGGAGGAAAGCAATTATCTTGCATTGCTAGAGAATATTCTGAGTAAGGAGCAGATGGGGGTCTTTAATAACATTTCCTTTTCAGAGGAGGCAGATATTTGTTGTTTTACCAGATCTTCTTCTGGGCGCTTTAATGGACATGATTTTAGAGAACTGCTACAACCAATTTCAGTGAGGAGTGAATTGGATCTGCGGTTATGGTTTAAGGATATCCCTACTAAGATGAATTTTTTGGTCTAGAGGTTGCAGAATCAGTCAATTCCAATAGATGACAATATCCAATCATAATGTATTTCTTTGGGGTCGCATTGTTTCTGCTGCAATAGTCCGAGCAATGAGTTTGTCCTGCATTTGTTCTATATGATTGATTGGGCTATTGGCCTATGGTCTGATTTTGATATCTGGATATCTTCTGGAAGTGATTTCAATTATTTACAGGACTTCATCTCTTTATTCTTATGGAGTCCAATCATAGTGAAATGAAGAAGAAATCCCACAACATCACCTTCAGCGCCATATGATGGATTATTTGGGAGTCACGGAACACAACCAGGTTGGATAAGAGACCTCCACTCTCTAGTATGCTACTAAAGGTGAAGATTCTCATTTCTGAGCTGGCTGTTTGTTTGAAGGGTGGGCAGAATTCCCAGGCGCTGAACATGTTCTTTAATAGACCAATATCAAATACTAGTTTTCCAGGTCAGTGGGTAAAGTGTAATCCTCCGGATAGTGGTAACAAGCTTAATTTAGATGGTTCTTTCATGAATGGATCCATTTTAGGGGGTGGTCTGCTCATGGATTCAAATGGGTCGGTTTCCTTGGATTTTAGTGCATTCATTAGTCTGGGTAATTCCTTATGCGCGGAGGTGTGGGCCTTTCTCACGGGAGTCTCTCTTTGCAAAATATTTGGATTCCAGGTTGGTATGGTTGAATCTGATTTGGAGATTTTGGTGCGATCTTTATAAGGGAAACACAACCCTCTAGGGGATTTGACATATCTCATTAGAAGATCTTCGAAGGAAATCAATGAAGGTTGAAGGGTTCATCATATATGGAGAGAAGATAATTTTGGTGTGGATTCCCTTGCTTGTGAAAGAAGAGAGGATGAACCATTGGTGATTTACTCTGCTGTTGGATCTCTTTCACAGGAATGTAAGGATGTTCTCCGGGGGGATACCCTTGGACTTCACCATTTTCGACCACCATGATTTGTTTTTGCGGATGTCCTATCATTCAGTAATAAAAAAATAATTTTTTATTGAAGCATTGTATGGAAAGAGATTTCATACACGAACATGTTTGGATGAAGTTTCTAAAAGGAAGCTTGTAGGCCCAGATCTTATAGAGGAAACCAGAATGAAGGTAAAGACTATTCATACCCATATTAAAGAAGTCCATAGAAGGAAAAAGAGATATGCCGATAATCAAAGGAAGGATTCAGAATTTACTATGGGAGATTAAATTTTCTTGAAATTATCTCTATGGAAGGGTGTTATGAGATTTAGTAAGAAAGGGAAACTAATACCAAGGTACATTATTCTTTTGAAATACTAGAGAGAATCATAGATGTAGCTTATCATTTGGAAATGACACCTATCCTTTCAAAGGCACATAATTTTTCCCACATCTCCTTGTTAAGTATGTACATTCCATACTGAATGCATGTCCTCACTTCTAATGTAATAGATTTGGAACCTGAATTATCTTACTGGGAAGAGCCAATCGATATTCTCTACACTAAAGATTAGGTGTTGAGAAATCGAATGACTTGGTTGGTAAAGGTACATAGGAAAAATCATAAAATTGAAGAGGCGATGTGGGTGCTTAGGGAAATTATGATGAAGACCAACCAAAATAATTTTAGGAGGTAACCTTCTCGTAATTTGAATGAAGAAAATTTTGATGGAGGGAAGAATGTTACACCCCAAGGATTTACAAATAAATTTAATACAATATTAAATGAATGCAACACTGGGTCTCTATGAAATAAAACTTTGTTATTTATAAGATATAATTATAACCTATCTATTAAAAATACTTTTTTCACTTTTATGTTTTTAATTTCTAAAAATAGACATACACAGTTGCGATCAGTAAGATATTTTGAGCCTGATAGGATCAACTTAATTTTACAGTGAATAGTAACTTGACCCTTTGGAATAATAATGTACCCTTATAAATAGTAATATGAACTTTTTGAATAATATATCATCCAAATGAATATTATCCACACTCATTAATGGATAAATAAAATTTAGCCACCAAATAAATGAATGTATTATATAATTATATCATATTATAAGTAAGTGAATGTTTTAAAAATTAATAATTAAGTGTTGGTATTCATTTTTGAGTAATTATTATTTAATTAAAATTTTATAAATTGATTTATAAGAAAATTAATTTTCATAAAATGTATTCATCAATAAATATTTTATTTTTATATTATTTTAGGATAATCTAATTAGACCATTGTTAATTTTTCTGGGTGTTATAAAATCACTTTTAATTTTAAAAACATTATTTTTTGAGTAAATTATGATTTTATGTAAAAAATAGAATTTTCATATTTAGAAAATTATTTTCATAAAATGGAGATCATTTTTGAATTTTACATATCAAAAAAATTTTAGGGTTAATTTTTTAGATTTCTCAAAAATAATTGATTTTTGGTTAATAGTAAAATATGAAAATTTACAATAAATAGTAAATACACTATTTATTGATTAATAGGTGATATTTGGATGATCTAAGAACCCTTAGTTCGAATTTACATGCACTTATTACTGTATATAGTCACAATAATCAACACTATTGGTTTTATTGAGAAAAATAATAAAACAATGAGTAAACTAATGAGAAATTACCGCTATCATCCACTATAAAAACCACCCATCGCCCCCTCTTCTCCTCACACCTTACATGATTTGAGCATTGTCATATTTTTGACCAATAATCTTACCATGATCCTCCCCTCGGTCTATAATCTCTTGGTCTCATCAAAATAACAATATCAATCACCTTAATGAGATTCTCAAGGAGGATTATTCAAGAGGTAAAATCCCCTTCCTCTTCCTTTTATTTTCATTTCAAGTTCATTATTTTATTATTATCTCCTCACCTACTCTTTTCAATAGATAATGAAAAATGTTTTTTCATTTATATACTATAATTATATCATGTTAATGGAAGAACCACCATCAATATCCTTACTCTCCCTCTTTTATTTTAAAAATGAAATTATCTTCTGGGAGGTGTCGATTTACAACCTTCGTGGATGATGGATTTTTCTTCTTCAATTTATTCTTCTAGTATGGTCATTATTACATTATTAATGGTTAAAGTAGACTATTATATATTTATAAAAACTTTTATTATGTTATCAAAGTAACATATTTACATAATTTTAAATGATAAAACAAAATGAGTTCATAATGATCAATAACCATTGTAATAATGTAAACGATTATCACTAAATGACTTATTTAATGATTCATCCTCAAAACATATAACCAAATGTTATATATAAATATTTACACATATGTATGTTCATTAGTATCATATAAATTATTTATAATTTTCATTTATTTTAAAGCATTTAAAACATAAAAATTATTTTAATATGGGTTTAAAAGTAGATGTAGATCAATTATATAGCTATTAATATATTTAGGTAGTTGAAATAGATTTTATATTTAATTTTTATATTATGACTTTGTAAAAATTTGAACATTTTCTCTTTGAAAAACCACCTTTTAATCATGTCTATGAGATTGATTTTAAATTAAAATTGTCCCATTATATTAATTGAATTTGGAAAAATGTATTTAATATTTATAATTAGAATAATTTATATTATATTATATTGTCAACTTAATTTTTGACTATAATGAATAGTGAAAACAGTAAAAAATTAGTTAATGCTCTTAAGGTAATAATTTGATTATGGGATGTTCCACAAAAATGATAATGGTTAAAAATTACCCAACACATGAATAAATCATATTTTATTGACATATTTCCATATTATACATCCCATGTTAGAATATATGTTCATTTCGAATCCTTTTGGTGTGAATAACTTTTTAATTTTGGATTCTTTTTGGTAAACTTCCATGTAGTTCCCAAGTGCATTCCTTTACCCCACTTATAAAAGGCTACTAAAACCCCTAACTTATTCACAAATCTCAACTGTCTCGTTCATCAATGCCTTACCAAAATCCGTCCCCAACTTCCTTATTCATTTTTTAATCTATTATTCCAACCAAAATACCAACACTTGGGTCCTTAATAATATATCCAATGGATATTCTTCTAATAGAAGGAGGTTTGAACATGTTTGATAGATGTTGAGACATAAGATTAGGGATTTCCATTTCACTTTTTATTAATTATATGAGAAAAATTACATATTCACAAACTATTTATTTTATGAGGTGTGTATACTTCCAATTATATTATTTTATTATTATTCACATAAAAATATGGGTATTTATATATGCATTTTTAGGATCTTCATTTCATGGGGTCTATGGAAAAAAAGTTACCAAATTGGTAATGTTTTTTTGTCTCAATTTTCTTTCTTTGAGATATATGTTATGTTATGAACCTATCTTCTTTTATGAGGTGTATATAAAGAACATTTTTCAAGTAATATCTTGAATTTACTTATTATCATGGTATTTTAAGTTTCATTTAATTTTATTCTTTCATGGGGCTTATGAATCAATGTAACCAAAGTGGTAACAATTTTATGGTAAAATCTCATCATTTATTGGGATTGTTTATGTTTATGTTTATGTTTATTTTGATGAAATATTATAATAAATATCTCAATATACTTGTGAATTTTATTATCATATTATTATATCACTAGAATACACGTTTTACCTTCATTTTTGTTTCTTTTTATGTACACAAGGTACCAAAATAACATTTTTAATGTAAATGAACATCATTTCCCTCCTCAATTGAAAACCCTTTCAGTTCAATATCTATGTTTTGCAATAATAAATTCAAAAATGTTTTAACATTATCAAAATTATTTATTAAATACATTTTTACCCATGGTATATTTTTTTCAATATGTTTTAAAATTAATATTCTTGTCATTAAAAAAACGCCTATTCGGAATGTACTGAAAATATGAACTGAATATTTCTTTAACTCATATGACATGAAAAATATTTTATGCCACCATGAACAATAAATGATTCAAATATTCATTTATAATTTTTAATGGTTATTTAAAAAAAAAATTATTTTGAAAATGTTTTATGTTTAAAGAAAGTGTTTTTTCAAAGTGGAAATGCTATTTTCTGCAAGAAAAATTCCAAGTAATTATTATTTCAAAATAATTCTCCATATAATATTACATCATTTTATGTTACACATGGTTTACCTAGGATATTATGCAAGGATACCATTCCTATTCTTTCTTTAATGATTAATATGTATGATGAGAACATGTTTATGAAACACATATATTTTCAATGATTTTTGTTATGATGAAATGATGAAATGATAATTAAACCCATTTCTTTTCCATGGGTTATGATATGATGAAATGTTTTATGAAACCCATTTGTTTTCATGGGTTATGATATTATAAATTTTATATGATCTTGTGGGACACAAATTTCTGGATTATGTGATGGGTGTGACATATATCCCCCTCCAATGCATTGGGTAATGATTAAAATTACATGAGTTTAAAGGGAAAATGAGAGGTTATCCCAAGCCCGAAGAAAGATGGCACATGGAAGGTCACCAAGACCAAAAAAAGAGGGTATACAAGTGGATATCCCAAGATCAAAATAAGGGGGTACATATGCGGTCATCCCTTGAAAAAACAAATATGGAACATATGAGGTTATACCAAGAACAAAATAAGAGGTTACACATGAGGTTGTCCCAATACAGAAAAAGAGGGTACAAAAGAGTTTATCCCAAGCCAAAAAATAGGGTACATGATAGGTAATCCCCAGACCAAAATAAGATGTTAAATTAGAGGTTATGCCAAGCATGAAGTAGGTACATGTGTGATTATCCTAAGCCTAACATATTTTAAATGTCTTGTTATATATCCTTGACATAATATTTTCTATTTGTATGTGTATGACTTAAATATATGACTTATTATGTTGCAATTATATCATACATCAAGTTATTTGATCCCATTATGATTCATTTATTATGAAATTTAAATATTTACTTCATGAATCATTTTTATGATCTATGATATGAATGTATGGTTTTAAAATGTTATTATCATGTTCTTATACCCATATGCACATGTTCTATTGATATCTCTATTGTGTACCACTACTGATCTTATGAGATCACCCTTACTTAATTTTCATTCCACATATTATGAAGAAAGATTATATATAGGGTGTGTATATAAAAAGTAAAAAATAGGAATATTTTTAAGGGAAAAATTTAATATCTTTAACCAAATAAGTTGATTGTGTACCGAGTCTCTAATGGCACTATGTCATTACAATACTTAGGTGTGAGTTTGTATAATGTAATGAATATTCATCTAAATGATGTAATATCTTTGTATGCGTTGTTTGGGTCTCTAAATGACTTTATAATAATGATTTTATAACTTAGTAAGGATCATTTATGACTTTATAGAGACTATTAACAATTTCTTAAGGATGAATATGAACTCCATAAGGATGATTGCATAACATTGTATATATTGTTTTTTCAATTTTGTATGGATCATTAATGATTTATTAATGAGGAATTTGAAATTCATTAAGAATATTTTTGATCTTGATAAGATCCATTTTAATTTTTTATATTATTCATTATGGAGTTTAGAGTGGATCTTTTAAAGGTTAAGAGACTCTTTATATTCTATAAGGATCATGGTAAACCTGTAAGTGTAATTTTGACTTTTTAAGGATAAAAAAATTAAACAATTAAGAGTTTTCTAAAGAGTAGAAATATTTGGTTTTTATAGAATGAATTATTTTGAGAAAAGTTAAATCCAATAGTGTTAAATATATATGTGGATGTATTAAACATCATAAATGGGATATTTAATTCAAGAAAAGGGCGAAGAAGGTTCACACCATTATGAAATATTTTGTTCTTTAAAGGAGAGAAACTTGTTATTTAAATTTTTTTGGTCTTTCTGAAACCCCTAATTTTTTGTTGGGATGAGTTTTAATATATTTGGATGAAGAATAATGAAGAGTGATAAATAATATGAATTTTAGAGCTATTGAAAATAGTTTTCTTTATGAATTTTAAATTTGATATTTGAAATTTGAAGAGGGAAAATGGATACTACTAGAATAAATAATATTGTATTTTTCTATGAAAAAAATTCAAAAATGAATATGTTCTGAAACAAAATAATAATATATTATCAAAGAGAGAAAGAGGAGGAGGAGAAATAATATACTTACTGATGAAAAAGTATAAGTATAATAAGGAATAAGAAACAACATAGTGATAACTCGGTAGAAGTATTATATGGAAGGAGAAACTTCTATTATTGAAAATAATCTATATCATTATAATTTTGTGGGAAAAAAATTTAACATTGTAAGAATAATTTGATTTAACATGATTTATAGGATTAAACCTTATCATTATAATCCACATATTGATACTAGTTGACCATATGATCTTAGTTAAATAAAAAACATACAAAAGATTAACATTATCATTTTAAGAGGTGAACCATATAAAAATTATTTTTCACTTTCTATGTGTTATTTTGTGGGTTTCACATAGATTTGTATAATAACATTAATAGATAGAGAATGATGTTCTTAAAAGAAACATAAAAAAGAAGTTATAATAACAGATTCACCCCTTTTAGTGATTTCTATTGATATTGTGGGTCTTTTCACAATAGTAATTTCCAATTATTTCAATTTATAATAATTACTTATTTGTGTAAAGGAAACCTAATTCTAACATTTTCTATCTATTAATCTAGGATCATACCATTTATCCTCAATTATAATAAGAATCTAATTCATTAAAATTCTCATTTTATCTATAACAATTCAGTCCAAGAAATTATATAATCGACATAATCCCAGAATATCTCACCAAACAACATAATAACAATAATAATCCTTGAAATGATGTGAAAACTACTCACAAAAAAATCTCAGCCCTCACATGATAAAAATTCTTTTATCTCATAAAATGGGTCAATTTAAAATAGACCCAAAATAGAAAAAATATAAAGGGAAACACATTGTTCAATTTAACAACATTGAAAAACATCTAAAAATTTCCATGACTCCTATCACGACCAATTCTATCCATTTCACATGAAAATACCACATATATAGGGATTTACCCATAATATAGTGAAATACATAACTAAAATCCCTATTATGGTTCACCCAAACTAGATAAGAAACAAATGAGAAGAATAAAGTGGAGTAATATATGGATATCACTGAATATCGTTGAACCAAAACCAACTAAAACAACATTGATAAATAGAAGAATTAGAGAGGATGAATGATAACAATAAGGAACAATTCCCCTCTTTTCATAGAACCCAAAATTAGAAACCCCAAAGGGTATTTAATAAAATTACCTAGAGTAAATAAATAAAATAACTCTATATAAATAAATTCCTAGGAAATACTACCAGAGTTTCAGTGACCCTCACTATATTAATGAAGAGAGAACTAGACTCTAAGCGGACTTCCATTATAGTTCCAATGGTATAGGTAATGGATACATGACACTTCTCATCCCACTATACTTCTGGTGGATTTATACTGGGGTTCTAGTTTATATGGATTCAACACACTAACCTCCTCTACCTTTATATAATCCAAAAATTAAACTCCCTATTTTTTTACCCACCCTTATCAAAATACTAACTTTATACTCCTTAAAACCTAAAAGATGTCATCCTTATGATCTAAATAAAAAATTGGAATTCTAATGGATTTCTCTCTATCAAGAATGCAAATTCCATGGTTTTAATAATACTAAAAAATGGGGTTCTATATCATGTGATATGGGATATCACATTTTTTTCCTTTTTATGTATTATTCTTCCTTGTATGTTATCAATGGCCATTTAACACTGTTATGCGATGATATATTCAAATCGAAATATAAATTGACTTATTTTTTATGTGTAAAATTTATTATAAATATATTTTTGATTAATATATTGTATTATATATTAATATTTAATATATTATGATTAATGGAGATACATTTTATAATATTAGAATCTTAGACACTTCTTCATCCAATAAAATATAGATTTAAAAGAGATCTAAGACTTCAAACAAGGGGTGTTACTATTTTAATCCTATAAACTCCAATGTAAATTTTTTACTCTTTACCTTTATCCTTTAGTACTTATGTACTAACATGACATGGAAAAATATAAATCCAATGTATATGATACATGTTTCAAAAAACTAGTGGACCACTTATTGGTAAAATAATTATTTATCAGTTTCTTATAGATATTCATATAATAATTGAATGAAGAATATTCAACCTAATAAAATAGGTATGTTTTTAATTTACTATATTTCATCCAATATTATTTTGGTTATATATTGGTGTTTTAGTTTTTTATTTTTTCCCTTCATTTATAATTGTAAGAAGTTTTTAAAAACTACTAATGGGATAAAATCCCAATCTGAATATGTTTGAAAGAAATCAAATGTTTGAGATTTTTTTTGAATTTTAATGATTTGAATATCACATTTGAGGATTTAAAGATACCATCATATATGATATGACATAGTTAGATCATCTCTATATAATTGTGTGTTGAATAAATTAATATATGATATCATTATACATGATATATAATCCAATGTGTTTCATAATGGAGTTCTATATCATTTTTGGTGATTCTATGATATCTTATGGTGCACTACAGTATAAAATTCATCTTTGGTATATCCCTAGATGAAGAATAAGGATATCACAAATTGTATTAAAGAATGAATAAAATGATATAATATGTTATATAATTATATATAACATTGAATTATATCACTAGATGTGAATCCATATAATACTTGTAGACATTTACATAATAATATTTCAGATATCCTTGCATGTTATGATCATAGATTACATTTTTATCATTATATTGGTAGTGGTATTGAATATATCAATGTTTGTAATATATATTTTTTATCTTCAAAATTTTAATTTTTTTAATTTATAAATTGTTTTAAAACTATAACATAAATAAATATTAATTTTTTTGTATAATATTTATGAAATATTCTTCAGTATCATCCTTATTTTGAAATATTCATAATTTAATTATTAATATTAATTATGATTTATATAATTTAATTATTATATATTTATATAAATATATATTACCCATATGACTGTATTATTTTAAAAACATTAAGAGTGTAAAATTTGTTTTAGAAATTGAGATCTCTGTATAAAGGTTTTTTCATATCATAGCTATAAAAAATATTTAATGCTTTTAAATAATGTAAATAGTTTAAATTATAAGTTATGATTAATTCATAAGTAATGAAATTTAAAAATTTCTATTTATTTTTTAATTTTTTTTAAATAGAAAATATTTTATATATTCCATGTATTCATTAAATATGAAATGTTTATATTTAATAATTTTTTATGAAGTGTTCATATATTTTTTTCTAAAAATATTAAATGTTCAAAAATAGAAATGTTTAAATTTATAATTTGTTTATTCATTTATTTGTTATTTAATATCAAATATTTACTTATATGAATTGATTGTATAATTAATCTATTTATTATTTATTTAATTTTCATAAATTGGCGCTGTTATATTTTATTTAATGTATTTAAGAAGTTACATACTAGGTTTATCATAAGTTTTAATTTAATTAAACTAATATTTTAGATTTTTGGGATATAATTATAATTTTTATTAGTAATTCAAACATATTTAAAGTTAAAATTATATAGACCTATAAATTAAACTTGATAAATTATCTATAGATAATAGGATATTAGTCCAGACATCTCACTGTCATAAGGGAAGAGGCTTTGTCTAAAAATATAGGGATTGGCTACCTATCACACTATACATGATTTGGATTAAGATTTGGGTTTCATATAATTTTAATATTTTACATGAAAGTGTTTAATGTACCATTTTCTTGTGTCTTATATGAATATGTACTGACTACCTTCAATGTGGTTTCCCTTATCGACATTGTTCCCACAATTCGGTAAGGATGATTCCACACATAGACCCCCCTCAATTGATTATTTTATTGTTGTATTGAATATTGGTTTACTTTATATTTTAGATATAGAAAATATAATTTTTATGTAAGAAATTTACAATGTCTTAGGATTATGAAAAAATATACATGAGTGTACATATTGCTAGAGAGAGATAATATAGAACCCCTCAAAATTCAAATTATTTGAATCCTTCCAAAGCGATCACTTTACATGACCTCGATCATCTAATATGGGTTGGTTATTTTAAATTTAGGTACCCATTTATAAAATTTTATATGGTTAAAAGGGAAAATTAGATATGTTTCGAGAGTAATTCTGAATTGGACTCAATGCATAGTGAAATGTTTGACTATAAGATTTGGGATACACTTGGCATGGTAAATATAATGATTAGTTTTGAAAACTAATAAATTTGGGATAATTAATTATATGGATTTGATAAATTTATTGTTAATTAAACTATATACATGTTATATATATATATGATAAAATTTCCATGATTTTTATAGTATCTTTGGTATGGGAACTATCTATATAACCTGATATGGAGTATAAAGTGATCTCTGGTGCACCACCCCATATTCTAGTGGTTTCCAACTAACAATTAGGGTCATATAAAACCATATGGGGGACACAATACCTTAATAATGATCATAATAAATAACATTTAAATAAAATAATATCGATAAACAGATAAAACATCAATGTTCCATATATGGATTGATAGTGTAAGGTATACCATGACCAATAATCAAAACAATGTAATAAAAAATAGACATAAAAAAATCTATATAGTCAGCAAAACAAAAAGTCACTCGAAAAACCAATAATATAAATTTCACCAATAAAAAAAAATACATCACTATCAATCCTCTACATCACTTTAAAACTATATATATATTCCAGTCCAGAACCTTTAGAAAACTCACCTATGTTAGGGCCTGTTCCATGACTAATATGCCAACTATATGTTCTACACATCCATCGAGATACATGTGTGGGGCTTGAGTAAACAAATCAGCAGGCCACTACCAAGGATTTATATAATAATAAATAGTGTATATGTTCATCCCTATATGAAATAAGTTTAAATATATAAATAATCACATGCATAACACTTAGCGCACCATTGGATATTAAAGAAGAAACTCTGATGGTCAACTCATACCTACTTTGTGCAGTGTTATAATCTGGGATAAAAATTCCCATGGTCTAATATAAAAATAAGGTAGAAAACTAGAAAATGTACTATCTTTATTTTGAAATGGATTTTCCCGCATCAGATTATTGGTTAGAGTTGGGTATATTATTGATATTTGAGGTTTGTCTAGTGTCCAATCCTTCCTTAGTGGTGGAAAATGTATCCCCTATAGAGAATGAAATATTACCCGTGTTGAGTGATATATAACATATATAAATTAGGGTAAATAATAATACCCCCTTTTTCTGAATAATAGATCACCTATTGTTAACATCATAAAACCATTCATCAATCATGATAACGAAGAATAGGCTATCACTAGTCATAAAGAAATGTTGTGGTTATTGAGTTATCACCCTTAGTGAATAGGTTATCACCAGTCAAAAAACAAGGAAATAATGAATATTATATCACAGATAATAATTAAAGTAGGGGTGAAAAATATATAACCAATCATAAGTCTGAAAATGGTGAATGATATATTCATAATAGTAATGGTGGACAAAATGTCACCTCTTGGTAGTGAATGAAATATCACCAATATCAAAAATAAATTACTCTCTACTAAAAATATTCTATTAGGGTTACATACAACATCAATGTATAATTCCTCTATCATAAACCCAATATATTTCCTATATTCATTGAATTTATCCCTAAAAAAGTAGCGTATCACATAAAAATAAATGTAAAAATAATCATAGTCACAATCATGGTTATCAACCTACTTAAATCCTAACACCTGAATATGACCCCTCACACCTCATACAGATGATATCTTGACGTAATAAACTCTTATCCCTTAGATAATATTTCTATCCATATCACATGAATCAAAATAATAAATACACTTTGTGGGATCAAACATCCTATGCTCAACCCCTTACTCCTGTCTATAATCCATAAGTTATATTCCCTGAAACATATGCTAGTGGTCATAGAATAGACAAATCATGGGATAACCAAAAGATACTACACCCTTAGTAGGGAATCAAAATAATCATATAATTCTATAACTAGTTAATAACCTTTAGTTGATAAAAATGTTATAAGTAATCCCTCACTTGGTGACACAACCATGAGGTCCATCACTATCATAATCTACACTCTAACCGCCAAGGAGAAACAATCCCCAAACATTTTTCTCACCAGTCCACCCCTTGGTCAGACATCATTTATAACATGTATAAGACTCTCAACTATATTTTTTTTATAATCCCAACTCATGAACATAGGTTAAACCTACTAGATGTCCCATATTCCATACAATTTCTATCAAAAATATCAACTAGACAAACCCCTAGTTTTTCTCTCTATGTGAATGTCACAAAATATACATAAGGCCTATCAGTTTCACTAAATCCACTCTTAATTGTTTAAAAACCTATATAGTTATAATTTTATCCCAAAATTATATTTTCCCTTGGAAATATATCCCATTATGGTCATGTAATCATGATATATAGTTATAGTACAAACTACGAGCCAAAAAAATGTCACTCATGCCACCTCACACATATGAACCCACCTTGGTAACATATCGAATAACTCCCACCTACTGACCCTCACTAAAATATCACAAAACAACTATAAATTAATGTAAAGATGGATAATTTAGGTTCCACCTACCATAATTATAGAGTTAACCACTTTTTCCACAATTCCTCCTCCAATAGCCAATCCCCAATCAGCCATTTCCCACAACCAATAGCTAATACCCTAGTCAATAACATAATAAAATTAATTATAACTAGTAAAAATTATTAATGTATAAATTATCAATTGATATAATAGGGTAATTTAACTCTGAGTGGTGTGTCCTCACAAGAATATTATACAACAAGGCATAGACTACACCTAACACAAAATCAAACTTCCATCAATCAAAATGTATAATTTTTTATACTGATATGGAATTAAATTTCATCCCAATTTAATGGAAATAAAATAGTAAAACAATGATTCACTTACCTCGAGTGAACTGATAATAAAATAATATAATTATTAAATACTTAGTCTCCTATATCAATCATAATGTAAGCCCCAAAATAGAGAATCAATTTCACCATGATCAAATGAAATCACATCTCAAATACCTAAATCATTCACCTTAATTTGGAGGAAATATAAGGGGAAAACAAGACAAGTAAGAATGATGAAATGATACCTCAATCCATAATAAGGAAACTTAAGAATCTACCCAACTCCATGGAAAAACATATTTGGGAAGGATATGAGGATAATGGTGGAACCCTTGCTCATTGACTTACCTGAAGGCAACACCACTAAGGGTTATTTTAATTTAAAATACTATACAAATGAAAAATACCCCTTTTCAAAAAACTATCCCTAGGCCCATTGGGAACCCATAGGGTACTTGGTGGACCACATGGGACATCATCCCTTCTATCCACCCCCTATGTACCCAATAACCTACTACTGTGAACTTAGTGGTATCCAATATAATGTTATCAGACCACTAGAATACACCAAGTAACATGTACACCCACATCAATTACTTTTTGGAGCATTTTACCCATGAAGGCTATACCACTTTTTCCAATTCATTTATTAATTCTTTAAAACTACTGTTAAACCTCTTAGAATATCAAAAATCATACCCCATTCAATATAAAAGTATTGTTAATTCCTATTAAATCCAAAAAATACCCTTTACTATAGTCTCATTAGCATCTAGATCTTCTCCGATTCCACTGACATCCAATGAAGTGGGTCATTAAAAACACACCACCATACTATTCATCATCCTTAATACACATCATCCTATATCTATTTTTGAAAACTACATTCATTGAGGTCTAAACCATTTTATCATTTTTAGTATCATAATAATTATATCCATACAAATACCAGACCCATACTATTAAATCTGTCAAATTACTTGTTCCTCCTACTCTGGTACAATCACATATACAAGTCATCCAAGAATGTTATGCATTAATCCATATCTGAGTCTCCATAATTGATCACACATGTAATTAACTAGATAGTAGCCCATTACACCTTATGTCTCTAATACTCAAGAACACACACACCATGAAATTGGGTAAATCCAAAATAACAATGATGATTCTCTAATCCTAGTGACATTAATATCTTATACAATTTTCAAATTCCTAATCTAATGATTTATGGTTTTAACTAGACCACTTATGGATCTGAGTTACACTCAAGACACATCTTAAACAAATATATCTTGAATGAAATATATTTTTTTCATGAATGAAACCATATCACAAATCCTCCCTTTGTTATTAATTTCATCACACTCTCTAATGAGTACTCATATTCCCTAACAAAATCAACTCACCAGATTATTATCTATGGTTTCACCCATTCAGTTACCGAACATATTGAGCACACTTGATCTTCACAATTTGATATCCAAATATAGTGTTCCTAAAATAATTAAATATCTATTGGCCACTATTATCCAAACAACATTGTGAAACCGCAACCTCCTTCGTTCTGCTAAATCATTACATAAAATACCAATTATCCCCATAATTCTCTTCAGATAATGGTCACACCCTCAAATAATTTGTGATGTTCTCTCTATTATAAGATTTATCTTATTCTAAATCAATGAAATCAAAAATATTAAAATTACCTCATTAGATGGATACAATTATCCCATTCCATGTTCATCAAAACCCAATTGACCCATCCCATGAGCCTCACTCTAGATTCCATATTTATCATAGCGATCCATGCTATAACAATCTAAATTACTTTAGTTATCTATATCAATAATTACCAATCCCAAATGGATGTCTCTTATGGTTAATGAACTTACTCATTGCAATAAGAATCATGAATTACTATATGATTTGGAACCCAAGCCATCCCACTAATATCATCATGTCCTTATAGTCCCTTCTCACCATAGTTGAAGTACTTCCATAACTCATATAATTAAATTGAATAACTTGAACCCTTGGTATTAAACTAAACTAATCATTCGTCACACCACCTTGGCATTCATCAAGATTTCACACCTTCTCTCCCATATATCAGGTCATATAAGTATATCTATGATCTTTATAAACCATTTTAATTCCACAACTACACTATAATAAACTCATCTCCCAAACTGGTCATTCATTAGTCCACTAGTTCTAACTGGTCAAACCACATCTATAAATTCCCAAAACAACTCTAGATCCATCACACACATGAAATAACATCCATGGGACAACTCATTTACCCATTTATAAATCATCACAAGGTATCTCACATAGTTACCATTTCATTCCATACATTTAACACCACATGAAGTGATTATTCATTGAGTATCTCTAAAATTCCATGACTTGTATATACAAATTTAGGAAACTAAGTATTCCTAGAATCCCTCACAAAAAAACTAGAAAGTCTTGAGGCACTACATTGAAAACTATTTTTAAGAGACCAAGTAAATAACCCAATTAATCCTTACTCTAATACTGGGAAGTCATCACATGTAATCATTTTTCATCATCGATCAGTATTGAGACCTTAATTGAATAATTGGTATGCATCAAATGATATATAAGGTTGATCATTCCATAAAATAATTTCAAATATCACCTTTCTCAGGTCAATATTAGGTTTCACCATCCTACATACTGTACATGTATTATGAACTCAGTATATTTCCACACAGAATTGTTGATATCAAAGAAATATTCTTATATTGGTCCATAACAATCATTGATACCCACCCAAATCAATTCACAGAGTATATAAACTTTATACTACCCCAGTAGTCAACTCAACTCATACTAACATGAGTAACGTCTCTTTGATCCTAGGTATACATGCATAATTAGCTGACTATTTTTTTCATTTATGTCTACCACATATTTCACAAAAAACTATCTATGATTCTATTTCTAATATCAACCCAAGGAAACCTACATGCTTCAACAAAAATACAAATCACAAATTTCTTATGCAAAATTACTATTTCATGAATCATCTACCACACTTTACATAATAAAAGTAATCCTTATGCCTAGGATAACCCTTATCTTAGGATACCCATGTAAATCATATCCCATATTGAGTAATAACTAGAAAAACACCACCCAATTATATTAACACACCGTACTCACACCATATTGAATCATATATCATCATTAGTTGGATCTCCAAAAGATCCTAATATCATAAACCACTATATTTCATAAATTATGAACCTTTGAAAATTCTTCTATATCATATAAATTAAGGCATTCATTTTTAACACCCCTATACTAGGTATCACATCTATATTGGGTATCAATATAACCATATAAACTATTAGAGGGTCATCTTCTTCACATCCATACTGATATTGATGATATCAATATCAAGATATTTATATTCTAAAAATTATAACATTCATCTTAGTTAAGTGATGTACCACTAAGAAGTTGTTCATAAAACATTGAAATAAGTAATTATTTATGTTATAAAAGAATAAATCCTCTTTCATGGCAATAATTTTCTCAATCATATAAAATCCTGAGCATGTATTATTAACCTATATGCCAGGTATAATAAATGAAAATATTCGTCTTTTCATCTTATATGCATATTAAAATCAAAATTCATAATCCATAAACATCGTACATATAAAAAAACACAACTACCACTATGAAATGGATGAAAAAATACAAACTCCCTAGAAATTGGGATTCCCACATATACTTATACATGATAGGTAAAAATATGGATTCTATCCCATGTTTCATCTATTTATATATATATAAATATCTTAAATGGAATTTCAAATAAAAATAGCTCACTGATTCTACTTTATAGTATCCTTGGATCAGTCATTATTCATTTGACTTGAGCCAGAGTGCTACGTGACCTCAAGAGAACCTACTAGTACTCTAGAGGCTACTAGATAAAAAAGGGTTGCATAATACCACATAATGATACTATACACATAATAGCATCACCATAAATAATAATTAAATAATAAAACATCCATAAAATAGATTTAACATTAGAGTACACATAAAAATTTATAGGGAAATATATATCATGGGAAATAATCGACAACATACTATAAAAAATGAACACATTCATATCCATATAGTAAAAAACAATATACGATCACTTGATGGGAAAACCATATATAGTACATGAATAAAAATTAAAAAATGGGAGATACCACTTGAAATCCTCATCCTTGACTTATAACTATATCCATATCCTAACGTATCTTCTCCAACACACCCTCTAATTTTAGGACTTGTTCTCTAACTTTATTACCAACCATAAGATCTACACTTCTCTTGAGGTTAATGTATTGGGTGTGATAGTTAAACATATTAATCTATCACCATTATTTCCCCTAATAATAAATTATATGTATGTTCATTCATGAATGAAATAATATTAAAGTGGAGAATAATCACATGCATAAAACTGATCACATATTTGGGTACCTGAGAAGCCTCCTGGATGTTTGAATCATACCTAATACAACACTAGAAAAAATGTGAGATGGTACTTCCCATGTGATTTCATAGTAAAAAAACAGTTCCATTGGAAACATACAATCCTCTAGTTGGGATTAATATTACCATATATCAGTATAGGTAAGGATTTATTAGAGCCTCAGAATATTGGTCCGACATAACACCCTACCAATCCTTGGTGGTGATGTAGTATCACCTATGTTTGAAACAATATCCCCTATAGTGAATGAGATATCATCTATCTCAATAAAGGGAAAAAATCATACCATATCAATGATGAGTATAATATCACTTGTGGTGATTAGAGTATCATTGGTAATCTAACAATGCAATAATAAACACGTTATAACCACCTTGAAAATTTTAATGGTGAATGGACTATCACCAATGGTAAATAGGTTGTCACCAATCATAAAAAATGGAAATAGTGAATGATCTACCACTAATCCTTTATCAAGTGAATGAGATAACACTAATGATATGTTTTAGAATGGTGAATGGGATATCACCAATCCTAATTTTGAATATAATACCACCACACAATGATGAAAAAAATTTCAATAATATCATGTAGAATTCACTCCCATACAAAAAATACATGTCATGGTCACATATAACATACCCATAAGAAAACTCATCCTGATAATAAATAATAGGTTTAACAACATTGCAACCATCCTATAATACTCAACATGTCACAAAAACACAAATTTAGATATATTCATAATCGTAACCATTTGTGTTACATTTCCTAAATCTAATTCCTTTTATATAAATCATCACACCTTAAACTAAACACATGGTGATATTTCTATTCGTAGGATGGATAAAAGTAATAATACAGCTGTACCATAATAATAATAACTTCCTAGAATTTAGATGATATTGGAGTTAATAATTCGGTATAGAAACAATATAGGAAGATGAATTAGCAGAATAAAAAACTTTAAAAGAGTTGATAAAAAAATTACCTCGGGTATCTTTTTTTTATTTAAAAAACGGAAATCCTTAGGTAGGAATTATTCCAAAAGTATAGACTATTGGATAATGTTATAGAAGTTAGAAGGTTAATTGGGTAGGGTTTTATTAGAAAAAATGGCTTTAGAGGTGTGAATAAATGAGATGGAGAGGTGGCCTTTTATAAGAGTGGTAAGATCCACTTTAGGTAACTATCAAAATATTAAATTAATATAAATTAATTTTCAACTCCAAATGTCTCCAAATTGAATTATTTAGAAGATAATATAAGGATGGGTAAAAATAATCTTGAAAAATAAAAGTTTGAGATGTTTTGACTTTATTAGAAACCTTATCATTTTGATTAACCCTTATTTAATCTATTAAATTTTAACTGTGGTAATAATATTCTAAATATTAAATTATCATTAATTTTATTTTATGTGGTATAAATTGACCATAAATGGAAACATTATGACATTTTATTCATTATAATTATAACTTTGTATTTTTTTTTAAATTTTTATGTTTTTTATAATAATTTATTAATAATTTATTTTTATAAAATACCAATAGTTTTAATTTTGACACTATCTACAACTTTGAATTTAATTAAAATATAAATAGAAAGATAAATTAAAAAAAAAATTTAATACAATATTAATATTTTATAGTCACCTATAAAATTATTTTATCACCTAAATTATGTCAAATTATATTTTTTTTAATATAATTAATATACTTTTTTTGATATTTATATTAATAAAAAAATTATGTCTTCACTATTGTGTCATTATTTACGGTAAATATTTAGTCTCTACATAATATAAATAAATTACCATGATGTTAATAATTCTTTTTTATTTCCATAGACTATTAAGTAAATAATTTATCTGTTGGTTATATCTATATTAAAATTATTGTACATAAAAGAAATGAGAGTGTGACATTTTGTCACATTCATTGATTTTAATAATATATATTTCATTTTCATAAAAAATTGTCTATTAAATGATTCAAAATAGATCATAATGATATATTCGACATTATAATAATTATTTATACAAATTAAATATTTTTAAGAATTTTATAACATTTAATAAAATATCATTTATTTTAAAGTATCATTTATTTCAATTTTGACCCAATTCAATATTTTCATTTTTAAAAATATAAAACAAAAATGATAACTTCAATCCAATAAATAATATATTTCACTAACATTTCTATGTTATCTATTTAACTTTTTAATATAATTTATTAGGTCATATTATATTTATTCTAATGTTATTAATATCATTTAATTGATTCTTCCTTTAATAAATCAATTACTACATCATCATTTTGTCACCATTTAATTTAATTACTTATTTTATGAAATTATAAATAAATTTCCATAGTTCATATAGTCATTTTATCTTTTTAATTAATATTTATAGTCAACCATATCACTTATATAACTTCATATTAAAAATATTTTACTACTTAAAAAAAAGAATAAAAAACTTGATTCTCTTAAAATATAATATTATAAATATTCTACAGTCATACAAGTGGTCCCAAAATAGACTAATGGATGATTTTGGTTGAATCAAACTCACCCAATGAAATTAGGAGAAGTTTTAGGGTGATTATAATATTATTTTTACCTTTAAATATTGATTTACCCTTAACCGTGGTAATTAAAAAATTACCAAAGTTACTATTAATAATTACCAAAAATAAATAGACCTATTTACATAATTTGGACCCACAGATACCAAATGTGTAATATAATTTTAAAAATTAAAAAAAAACATAAGTTTCTATAATTAATTTAAAATTGATGCCACTATCGGAATAAAAAATGGGTTTTTAAAAGTCAAAACATTGCAGAAGATTGAAATGTTTTTACATCAAAATTAATTGTAAAATTAATTCCAATGACCAAGATTATAGTTACTGGTAAAAATATATTATGTTTTTTCTTTAAAACCATTCAATAATATAACTTATCCACATTAATTGTTTTTATGAAAAATGTTTTTTTCATTTAAAATTTAGTATGTTTTAACAATTCATCAAAACATAAAACTTATCATAAAAATATAAAAAATTAAACCAAAGTAAATTTTTATATCCCAAATACAAATAATAAGTTTATTTTATTAAAAATAATATATAAAATCTTTAAAAATTATATTTAAAATGGGTGCACAATCAAAAGGCGGAAAAATTGGATTTTTTGATAAATACTTCTTTCATCCAAAAAGTGGAATCCTTTCTTATATCATGCCTACAAAATAAATAAAATGAATGTTAAAATTATATAGAATATATAAAATAAAAATTTGGTTAATACTATTCAAAACTACTAATTTAACTTCTACGTTATTTGTTATATTGAATAATAATATTTTATTAATATATTGTCGTTTGGTATAACTGAACCTTCCATATAACATAAGCCAAATTGTTATTACGTGTAGTGTAAGCCTAAAATTATATGTTAAAAAAAAGGATGCAAAAAAATTAAATTTATTCAGAAATGAAAATATTGTAAATTATCAGGGTGTTACATTCTCCCCTCCTTCAATAAATTGCGTCCTTGCAATTTGAAATTTATGTTGGAAAATAAAAGGTTTATACTGAAAAAATACTTTAGTGGAGGCCCACATAAAAAATATAGTTAATGAAATATAATACTAATAACAGGGAAACGTAAATATAAAGTTCACCACCAAATTAGTGTTTACAACAGGAGAACATTAGTGTCAAGTAGATATACATACTTGGAGGAAAAATATAATTATCTATAGGGAGTGACTGAGGTCATCAATCACAAAAAATTAAATGATAAACATAAAATTGGGGCCCTCAAATCCATAAATCTAGGATGATATTAAAATATAAATAGTTTAACAAAAATTAATCTATTAGGGTAAACATTTTTTAGATACTTTTTTCAAGAGTTGGGGAATCATTTTATGAGGATGATAATAACTCCATAAAAATTACTTGATTACACTCCATGTCATAAGCATAATATCATCATTTGGTTGTGCTTCTATCTATTTTCACTTAAAACCTTACACCAAGAAATGATAGTTCAAAATTATTTTTTCATGCCTAAAACACTTTTGATATATAACAAGTAATTCTATTATTTCCTTCATCCTTTAATTTTTTAATGAAACCAAAAAGGTTAGGCTAATGTATCCAATAAATAATTATTTAACCTCAAATAATAATATCTAATCCTCAATATAATACATTCCAACTTTAATACCTAACCAAAATATCCCCATCCAAATTCACTATAAAAAACGTCTCAAAATTCCCAAAATAAATCTTAACATTAGATTCACCGAACATCATATTTTAGAATTTATTTTCACATACCAAATAATTTATCACCTTTATATATTTAATGAAAACTCGTATTCTTGAAAATTATTAAAGAATAAGTACTACAATACAGACCTTATTATCTTATGAATCTTATAAGCATATAACCATTGAGATAATAATTATTGAATCCAAATAAAAAATAACCTTAATAATTTTACTTCACTCATAAACCATTAACTATGCTTCAAAAGATTATTCCTTAATACCTACTTCATCTCATTTTTCTTTTGTATACTCTTCATTATCAGTATTATAACTATTTCATGTATAACCGTGCTAATTATATCCATTGACATAAACTCAAAGAATATGGTGAGGAACAGTTATAATAGTGATGTAGTCATAAAGAATAATTTATTGGCTCTCTAAATGGTTGAATATTCTTATAAACCCATTTACCCATATGATTAACCTAGGTTATCCATTTCCAAATCTAAAGGATGATATTATATTCTTAGACTTATCCTTAATGTCTATCTTATGGTTATGTTCCCTAATATATGTTTTTAAAATATAATTTCCACAGTTTTTTCTAAACTTCCACTAATACCAACTACAATGACCTGACCCTAAAATCTTAGAGCCATTGAAATATTTTAATACATTGGCATGATTACAAGGAATCAAATCACGAAGTATCGATTAGTTTAGTAGTCTTAGAAAATAGATTACATACATGAACCTTACATTATAGTTAAAAAACAAAAAATAAATCATAGGAATATCTTTGAGAACGCCATTATTATCCTATATTAACCCTGTAATTCAATCATAATACATATCTTGGATTCCTGGGAAATTAAAATTCAAGAAAGGGGTGAGATCAGATGCTCAGTAATGGTAAACGAATACAGTAGAAGCTATCATAAATAAGTATTATCTTTTAAGGATGGGTATAATACTAAAACACAAGAATTTTAAAAAGAATAATCAGCTTAATGCGGAAATAATAAAACAAATAAATCCATTTAAACATTCACATGGATATTATACTAGTTGAATAATCACATGTAATATTAATAGACAATATTATAATGAGGAAAGGAAAAATTCCATATATCATAACCATACCGTCAAGGCCTTGTGCGAGGACCATACATAACCTTACTGTCAAGGCCAGTTTCAAGAAACTAGTTTGTCTCACAAGACCTTTAGATTCATCATGGGGAAATAGCGGGACTCTCCTATCACTTACTAATTCCAATTAATTCCACTTATGAAAGGGGTAAAACATAAACATTTATATTAAAACTAGCATAGGAAATGTTAACACTTAACCATAAACCATGAATGGTATCAAAATAGAACATTCATCATAAAACATATCATAAAACATTTAATATAATGTGGCGGATTGTATCATAGTAAAAAAAACCACAATTACACATAAAATTCAACAAAGGATGTTGGAATTGATGAAAATAATTTAATAAAATGACTAAAAATATCCTGAGAAAAATATACCTTTTTATTTGAAATAATTTATTCAAAATATGTACACATATAAAATACATTTAAAAATAGATTTTTGAATAATACTGTTCCATACCACTTTGAAACTTTTTAATGTAAATATCATTTTAAAACATTCATGTCCATATAAAGTAATCCATAAATCCATTTGAAAACATGTACATTAATGAGAATGATTTAGAAGAATAAATCATTAAAAAATTTAAAATGATAATTTAGATAAATATTTAATTAAATAAAAAATTAAAAATAATCATTTGATAAATTTTTTAAAAAACATGGACATGGATTATAAATATTTCCCAGTAAATTCTTATGGATAAACAATCTCAAATAATAATCAGATTGCAAAATTAACCATTACCTTATACTTTCCCTTAGTTGAGGGTTATTTAACCTCTTGTATAATGGTTAAATCATATTATTAAAAAACTACTATGATGATATCAATATTTATGAAATCATATATGATCATCTTGCATCGTTTTGTTAATAATATTTCAGTATTACCATTGTTTTGGGTGTTAACTGCTTCATTTTCCCATTACTATTTTGTTTTGTAAGTCATGTTTGTTATGTATAAGATATTTTTTATTCATATGAAGAGTTATATTAGCTTCATAACTACTATTTTTACTCATCATATAAATTTTATAATCATTTTTGATTGGTAAATGTGTAGAATGAATCTCACCACATCATTGAGATAGTAGGTCATACATATGCACAAGCAATGATATCATTACCTGGGTAGTTAAATGGTATGACATTGGATGGTATATTAAATTTAAAGAATAAATATCAATTTATATTATTTATTTATATCCATTATTATCATCACTATTCCCATCTAAATAAAGTAGTGTTGAATAAAAAATTACACCACGTCGTGGAGACGGTAAGCCGTACTTACACTCACATGGTGATATTATTATTTGTAGGATGAATAAAAGAAAGAATATGGTTGTAACATAATAATAATAACATCCCATTATTTATATTATATTTAATTTATTACTTTGTTATAGAAAAAACATATTAATAGGAAGTAGAAGAAGAAATAACTTTCAAATAGTTGGTAAAAAAATTACCTGTTTTTCTGGTATTTTATTTTTGATTTGAACAACATGAATCATTATGTAGGATTTATTCCTAAAGTATAGCCTATAGGATGAATTTAGGGATGTTATGAGGATAATTGGACAAGTTTTTTCCAAGAAAAATATATTTAGAGTTGTGAATAAAAGGGAAGGATATGTGACTTTTATAATAGAGGTAAGGGTCACTTTATAAAACAATCAAAATATTAAATTAATATAAATTAATTATCTACTCCAAATGGATCAAAAGTGAATTATTTATAAGATATGATTTGTAGGGGTAGAAATAATATCACTCAATAAAATTGATACATGTTTTTACTTTATTTTAAACCTTATCATTTCGATTTATCATTGTTTAATCTATTTAATTTTAATTGTGGCAATGACATTCTAAATAATCAATTCTTATAAATATTTATTTATATGGTTTCAATTGACCATAAATAAAATATTTATGAAAATATAGAGATTATAAATATCATTGGGTAATTTTTAAAAAAATTTATGTTTGTAAATAATTTAATAAAATATTATTTTTATAAAATATCAATAGTGTCAATTTTGACAGTATTCATAACATTTAATTTAATTAAAATCCAAAAGGAAAGATAAATTCGAAAAAAACAATTTAATACACTCATAACATGTCATAGTAACCTATAAAATTATTGGATCACCTCAATTATGTCAAATTATATTTATTTTAATATATTTATTATAATTTGTTTGATATTTATGTTAATAAAATAATTACTTCCTCACTATTGTGTCATTATTTATGGTAATTATTTAGTCTCTAAAAATTATATATAAATTAAAATGATGTATATAATTATTTTATATTTACAAAGACTATTAAGTATCAAATTTACTTTTAGGTTATCTCTATAATAAAATTATTGTACTTATAAGAAATGAGAGTGTAACATTTTTCCACATTCTTTGATTTTAATAATATATATTTTATTTTCATGGAAAAGTGTCCATTAAATCATTAAAAATTGATAATTATGATATATTTGATATTATATTAATTATTTTCAGTATTATTTATTTTATATATTTTATAACATTTTATAAATCTAATTTATTTTAATGTATCATTTATTTCAATTTTAATGCTATTCAATATTTTCATTTTTAAAAATATAAAACCACCATGATAGATTTGAACCAATAGATAATATATTTCACTAACATGTCTATGTTATCTATTAAATTTTTGGATATCTATGATTAAGTCATATTATATTTATTTTAATATTATTAATATCATTTAATTCATTATTCCTTTAATAAATCAATTACTACATCATCATTTTATTACTATTTAATTTAAATATATATTTTTCTAAAATTATAAATAAAATACCATATTTTAGAAATTTTTTTTATCTTTATAATTAATTTTTATAGTCAACCATAACACTTATAGAACCTCATAATAAAAATAATTTACTTGTTAAAAACAAAAGTATAACAAAAATGGATTTTCTTTAAATATAACATTATAAATATATTAAAGTCATCCAGGTGGCTCCAAGTGGTCCCAAAATATTCCCAAATATTTTTTTGGTCGAAAGAAACATTCCTAATTATATTAGGAAAAGTGTTAAGGTAATTATAATATTTTTTACCTTTAATTACCTGATTTTACCATAACCACAAAAATAAAAAAAAATTACTAATGTTTCTATTCATAATACCCAAAAATAAAAGGACATATTTACATAATTTGGACCCAATGATTCCAAATATGTAATCCCGAGTTCAAAATTCAAAACTCATAAGTTTCAATAGTTAATTTAAAATTAATCCCATTGTTGGAATGAAAAATGAGTTTTTAAAATTTAAAACATTGCAAAATATTGATATGTTTTTACATCAAAATTCTCGGTAAAATTAATGCCAAAAAAATAAATTATATTAAATGAAAAAATATATTCTATTTGATCTTTAATACCATTCAATAATATAATTTATCCACATAAATTATTTCGATGAAAAAAGTTGTTTTCCATTAAAATTTAGTATATTTTTTTATTCATCAAAACATAAAACTTATAAGAGAAATATCAAAAATTAATCCAAAGTATATTTTTATACCCCGATTCCAAGGAAGAAGATTATTTTGTTAAATATAATATATAAAATTTTTAAAATAGTGATTTAAAATATGTGTTCCATCAAAAGGTTGCAAAATATAATTTTTTGAAAAATACTTCTTTTATCTAAAAAATGGAATATTTTCTTATTTCATGTCTAGAAAATACATAAGACTAATGTTAAAATTATAAATAATATATAAAATTTAAAAAGTGGTAAATACTATTTACAACCAATAACTTAACATCTAGGTTATATCATATATTAAAAAACAATATTTTATTAATATATTGTTGTCCGGTATAACCGGGCCTTGGATGAAACATAAGGAAACTCATTGTTGTGTATAGAATATGCTTAACATAGTTTTGCATAAAAAAAATACACAAAATAAAATTTATCCAGAAATGAAAATATTTTAAAGTCTTGGGGTGTTACAAATTAAACCTCAATTCCTTATAAAAAATGACAAGTTAGACATTTTACTATCTATACCACTCTTAGTTCATCAAAATGATTTAAAAACCATCAATATATCATGGAGGAATCTCAAAAATAATATTTTTAAAGAAAAGGAAATAATTAATGGTGCTCTGATTGAGTCCTGTTTATCTAAAAGTGACAGAATGTAAAAAAATACCAAAATATATTAAAATAGAAGATATTAAGTCACATAATTGAAAATGAAGTTGGGAATGCTATTTGAGTCATTCACATGCCTCATAAGAAATACATATTTATAACTTACAATGTTTAGCTAAGGACATTGGCCATTTTATTCTCTTGAAGAAAAAGTTTAAAGCACAGACTATACTAAGAACTATTTTTTTGTTTAATTAATTTAAAACTAAAATGGAAATAGTCGTGCATAAATAAAAATTAAAAAGGAAAATGAAAAAGAAAATAACTAAATTGAATAAAAGACAGGAGAAATTCTTATATTCAACTTGGATTATCCTTTATAATTTCATTTCTTTAGTTCCCTAGTCTACTAATTGTGGGCTTACAAATTGTTACACACACCGATGATGAGTAAATTAGCTTATTGGACATCACACCTTAGAAACCACCAAAAATACTTTGACCTCCATTACCTCATTGGATCACAACATATAACATTGAAAATAATAATCCCATAATACATCAATTATTTGAGTATTGTGGGAGAAAATGGATTTAATCCATTTGAAAGGAATTGTGGGAAAGTGAACTATAAAGAAATATCACTCACATATTCTCCAAAAACACCAAAAAACTAAAATTAAAACCATTAATTATTGGCCGGTAATGTGAATTACATAATATTTTGTAAGTGGGATATGAATATATATTAATAGGATTCATGTGAGATCTATTTTATTATTCTAAAATTCACCATCATCCTCCCTCCTGGATCTCATTTTACATGTATAGTCGGGGGGGAGGCTATGCCCAAAAATTGAATATTACCAGATTCAAATTACTTTTAAACATTTTGATAATATCTTAAATAACTTATATATATATTATAGATTTAGGGAAGGTCTTATAGATCCTTTTATATTTTGGTGAGAAAAAAGAATTTAGAATCTTCAAAAATCTAATGGCCCCCAATATCTCTAAAATTCAAAGTTTTAATCTCATGTAGGGATTGGATTTGGGTTGAGTCACATAAGAGATATATTTACATGTCATAGATAACAACAATAATAACACATCTCACTTATCTCTCACCTTTTATAGGTGTGTTTGTGGTCCTTTTCATCACACATGAGTGGTTCTGAACTCGGGTCACCCGTTGTGAGTAATAGAGTGCTCAGTTGATCTTTACACGATCTATGAGCATCCCAACTGTGTTTTGAAGCATGTGGGATGATTCCTATGTAATTACCTATTGAAAATTTTATATGTTAACATTTTCCCATGTTTTATTATAATGTAAAATGTTTCCCAGTCTTTCAATTCTCACAATGTGTAAAAATATCTAATTTTTTCAAAGGGACATATCTTACATAACAGTAGAAATATCTTATGAATCCTCTTCACAAATTGATATTTCTTAGCCACATTAAGGGAAAAAATAATATGTATAACATAAAATCCATATTGTATAATATGAAGGATATTACATATCATCAAAATTTCTTACATACTCCCCTGAAATTTCTAATATATCAGCATGTATCCCCTAGGAATGCCAACT
Organism: Viscum album; assembly: GCA_963277665.1. NCBI lineage: Eukaryota > Viridiplantae > Streptophyta > Magnoliopsida > Santalales > Viscaceae > Viscum > Viscum album. The sequence continues at coordinate 456,029,713 of OY728160.1, read as the reverse complement.
GAAAAAAATATTATATATAATCTAAAGGGATACTAAGTATCTCTACCCAATCACTTATATATATACCAATATATACATATATATTTTTAATTGAACCTGAATTCAACAAACCCTTCAAACAAATATAGTTTTCTTCACGATATTTTGAAATAAATAAATAAATAATAAAATCTTTAAATTAATCCTTTTCTAATTTAATTATAGATTCACACTAAGTATAATTTTTTTAATTTTCCCATATTTAATAAAAATAAGGTTTTAATTATCATTGAAAAATTATATAAACATTGAAAATATTGGTTCTCATCACCCCCTAAACTGAAACCATTTCACTCTAGGGGAATTTAAAGAATGCACGTACAAAAAAATATTATGAAACCAAACTAAAGTAAAAAAAATAGTTAAAATGAAAGATAAAAATTATTTCTTTATTCAATTTTTCATTACTAATATATGAATCAAGCCCATCCAAGCCATATCTCAACCTTTATTTTAAAGTTTAAATCTCTCATAGTCACTAATGACTAACCTCACCCACAATACCTCCCTCACTACTCATGGAACATTTTAAAGTGGATTTTTTTATCATTCCATTAGTATAAATGATCTACCATATTATTATCATTATCCTTGGTTATATACTAATAGATTTATATATAGTACATGTGGGTACTTCCAAAAGGACGGGTTCAGGTTCAAGGATGATAGTGTTTAGAATAAGGTGTTTTAATATCTTAATCACATTAGTTGTAATAATTCTATCATTGTAAAAATTATAAATTTAATTCAATCAATATATATCAAAATTAATCACTCCTAGATCACTATTAAACTTTTTTCCTATTGTGTATGGTGGGTTATATCTAAACAATGAACAATAATGAAAACCATCCACTTTTCTCCATTTTATTGTATTTTTTATATACATTCTCTAGTTTTTCTATGTATAGAATTATTTACATTAAATTTCTTCTCATATAATTTTTTTTCAAAATAAAAAGAGGTAAAAAATAAAAACAGATACAAATTCATCTTGTAAACCCACTTTCCATAACGGATTTTAATGCACCTCTCACTTAACCAAAAATAAGAAACTTACTCCCAAGATTCTCAATAAAGACACACTGTCATCTAAACTATTCTTAAAGCATAAAATAAAATTCAAAAAATCGATGGGTAGGTTGGGATATAAATGGTTTTTAATATATTTTACTTAATTGGCAGTTCAACTTTTCTATGGCTAAAATGGACCAAATATCAAGGTGGCTAGAAAAATAAAATTTTAAAGGGGATTCTTAAATTTAATTATGATCTATATAATATATTTCAACCTTGAATCCTATATTTTGAAATAGGAATAAAGGTGATACTATAAAGAAAGTTATTATAAGAAAGAATATAAAAAATGGGATTGTAATATATCCCAGTTTGGGGAAATAAAAAAGAGAGATAGTCAGTTCAATAAATGTAAAATAATTAAAATCTTAATAATTTCTTTTAATTCCTTAAGTGTTGAAAAAATTTCATTTAATAATAATTTAATAAAAATATATTTTAAATTAATGAAATCCTGAAAAATAAAATGTTATTTTCACTTGGAATGAAAATATTTAAAGATTAAAGTTTATAAATAAAAAACTATCTAAAAATTAAAATTGAAAGCATTGGTAAAAATTGTATATATATGTAAAATTGGTTGATACCAAAATCATGCATATATCATTTCCCATTTATGTCCAGAATAATTCACAAAGTATACGAGTAATTAGTTTTTTTAAATATTAATGCAACATGATTGTTATTGAATTGGAAAACTTGAGTTATTATTCTAGATATTATCCACTAGGTATATATTTACCAAATAAGTATATGAAAGAAATAAAAAAATTCATTTAAAGTAAATAAAACAAATGATAGATAACATTCTATAACTGGGTACTATGCTTTTAACTACCCTAAATAGGGAAATTATAGTGGTTATCCCTAATATGAAGGTGATTTGGGTTTCTCTGATAGAAACATGCACATGTAATTTTTTCTAATGTCCATAAGTGGTCACTAGTGTTAGAGTTCCCCTTTAATTTATTACTTCATTCCAAACCCATCATTATTTTTAAATATATGAAAGGGTGCGGGAAGAACATAAGGGGCCTCTATATTATATGTTTCTCCATCAATCATTTATTCAACTTGATATTGAGGGAGTAATGGTCTCACCGAAGGTCTAAACGTTTTTTTATTTATCTTGAGTCACCTATAGTGTGGTTTCATTCTCACTACCTAGGGATGTATTAAAAAATATTGATTTAGAATTACACACATGGGATAAATACTTAAAGAGTTCAATTTGAATTAAATTTAAAAAAGTTGATTATAAATAAATGTTTCTCTCATTATTGTAAAACCGAGAAGTTATTTTTTCATTGAAAATCATTGGTAATTCATTACTGTCAAATTAAAGAATTTTTTCCTCTATGTTTGGATTTTCCCATTTTGTGTCACTCGGTGGAAGTCTCTCAGAAGATATAATGCTTAGTATTGGATATTCTTGGTTCCCTATCACTCTATGATGACCGTTGAGGCCCCTCACATAATGACGAGGGTGGGGATTCCAAAAGAATAGTCAATTATATTTAATGATATAAAATGTATTGAAATAATTTTTCTTACATGTAAACCTATTTAGGGGGATCCTATGATATAGATCCCCCTATTAAAATTTATGGAGGTTCTAAGCTTCTTTAACATTGAATAGTTCTTTTACGATTTTTCATCACCCTTCAAAAATTCATTTTTTCAATATGTTAATTCTAAAAGGAGTTTATGAATTCACATGATAGTCAACTGTTTTAGAATCCATCAATTTTAAAACTTTTTTGGTAATTCATTATTTAGGTTTCTATGATTAGATTCTTATTCTCACATGATTTATTGTATATCAGATTTATATTGAATTTGATATCTATAAACTACTCCTTGAATTCATCTAGATTATGATATCAAGAGTGTTCAGGTATTAATAGTCGATTATGTATGAATCCATTATTGGTTACTATATTGTTTTTCAATGTCAATGAAATGGTTTGTTAAATTTTCATAGAATATATCATGCCAATGTACCTCAAGGTGAGGAGTCCAAAGAAGTGACCAAGTCTACTTAGAATAGATACATTTATTAACTAATTACTAATCCCATGATCGATTTACATTTTTATCCAATGGCCTTTTTTTAGTCAGATTCTCTGAATCTACTAGTAAAGGATGAATATCAGGAACCACTTCTTTTTTGATAAAGGTGATCCCCTAAAATAATACATGAAATTATGTGTCTGTAGTGGATACTACATTAGTATGATTTAATATTTTTAGTTTTTAGGAGATCATATTTCCTTATTATTTTTAGGTGGTATATGAGGTGATGACTGAGAAAAATCCTACTAAAAGAAAATCACTCAAAATGTTTTCTGATCCCTTGGATTCCAAAATATTTGAGAACATATATGGTGATTTTTGTCTTGTTACTTAAAAGTATGATATATAATGGACCTATACTTTCACTAACCTTTAGAATCAGTTTTTGCTGTTAATTTATGATCTAATGGACAATTAAAATAAGGTATGGAATAGAGCGATACCAAGGATGAGGGAAAATAAAGATATGACTAGTACACCTATATAAAAGAATATTTTATCTAAAGGTTTTTCAATGGATACATTTGACTTAGAAAAAGCATTAAATATGGAGGAACATGAATTTCCTAGTTTTTGAGAGTAAAAAATGGAAAAAGGGTTAATGAATTTAGTGATTTTCCAATTTTAGGAAATAATTATAAGAATGAACATTCTATGACCAATGGAAAAAACTTATATGAATAAGAATCATGTATAATCACTCACGAATTATTTTGGTAAGTTTAATGAAAATTTTCATTGTCTCTAGATAGAGGATGATGATCCCCCATATCAATAACAAATTAGAGGGACTAAAGAAATAAACATTCTCTATATTGGATATGTCAATGAAGAGTTCTTACCCACTTATTCCTCTAAGAATATGAAATTAATTTATGATTAGTTTTGTAATAAAATGGAATAGAAATTCTACGTGTCACTAGGTTGTAATGTGAGTTTAATTTGGAGGAGAAGGCTATTATAGATGAGTTGAAGCCTCTATATAGGCTTGAGGGAGACAATATTAAATGAATTTTCATGCATCTAGAAGTTAGGTTTTTGGGTATGGATGAGGCTAGTTTTACTTTTAATGATCATCCCGTGGTTTCAGGTTTTATCTACAATAATATTGTATATTTTTTTGATCTTCAAATTAATCATTATATCATAGACTTATCCAAGAATAGTCCGACCTACTCTTTAGAATCCTAAATAGGTATGGTCTATTGTAGTGTGATGTTGTTTATTCCGTGAAAGATTTTTATTTTAAGATATTATCTATTGAGGGTTCCCACTTGAATAAAATAATGAAATTTTATTAATGAAAAAATTTGAATTTGAATTGTTTTGAGTATAGCTCATACATATTTAAATATTAGGAACATGAGTAGCCAAGATGTATTTAATGTAAGGGAAAAAATCCATAGAATAAAAAAAAAATTATGATGTTTTTACTTAAGGTATTTCTCTTATTTGAATGCCTCAAGAAGTATTTTTTATTTTTGTAAGAAAGAATGATTTTCATGTGTTACTTATACCATCTAGACATATTCTTAAGGGAAGGGCATGATATCATTTTTATCTTATAATAATTATTCTTTTTTCTTTCCTTGCACTAGTATTTCTTAGAGGATCGTGGCTATAATAACCACCATTTTTTTCAATTACCCCATGAAATTTTTTTGCCTTTAATTTTTTGTTCTAACAACAAATAGCTAATGAGTAATTCATGAATATCATTTGGTGTTGGTTCATTATTATTCTGATGGTGTGGGGGTGTAGGATTTGAATATTGAACAGTTTCATTATGATAATATCTTCCATAATCCCACCCATTTGTGTGATATAGAGGCTTCTTATCCCATGACACCTGAATTGGTTCTTTAGGATCTTATGGGATGAGAGATTGGTCAGTTTGGAATAGTTTAACTAGGTTATAATCCATGATCTTTGAAGTGATTTTATCAATCTATATGAATTTTGAATAAATGTTTTGATTAATTAAATAAGGTTCCCAATTTTATACTTAGCCCAACAGGATAAAAATAAATAAATAAATAAATAGAAAACAATGAAAATTGAAAAATTAAATTAATAAATATATACACTGTGGAAAAAAGAGCGCTTTATTGGCACCCAAACAATAGTTCTAGTGATGCGATGTAATCGAAATCATAAAAGGTAATAAATGTATATAACTCCTAGTATATATCTAGGGTAGATTCCAAGGTTCTTATTAATAACATACAAGTTGAAAACACTAATATCCTAAAAACTTATATTTTTTTTGTAAATTCAAAAGCAGAAGAAAAATAGGGGTGGATAAATGGAAACTGAGAAGAAAAATGAATATACAAAACACAAAATGAGATATAAGAAATGAGACACCCCCGAAATCAACATGAATTTCCCTTTATTGTTTCACAACCTTGGTTTTATAGTCTACACATTTTATGCTTCCAATTGGTTATACAGACTGAAATTTCATCAATTAATTGAATGAGAATCACACTATTGAAACTTCATAAGTGATTTTATCCCCACTATCTAAGTGGATCATAACCATGAGTCCACACACCACTCAAACTACCGATCCCATTGTACACCATCAATTTAATAAGTGGGATAGAAATTAAATTTTATAAGTGTGAAAGGATATACAGGAAAGTGTAGTTTGAAATGAAATAGGGGAAAGAGAAGTATGGAGTACTATCAATAAATAATTCTCCTCAATCACCCATGAACTCAATGTAAGAAAATATATTTATAGTCTAGGTGAATTAACTCTATAATCATGGATGTAGGAAAGGGACTTGAAACTATCACATGATTTAAAGAGAGATATATTTATATTTATCGAGTTTTATCTCCTTTATCCTTGAAAAAGTTAGTGTTGAGATCAATCCAAGATTTCTTTTTAAATGTTTTAAAATCTCTTCATTCCATTATGTTTTAGATGAGATCCATATGGAAGTTCATATAGAGATTTCTCCATTCACTTTGAAGGAAAAATTTAAAATATTATGAAATGGTTAATCCACCCTATTTCCCTAAAACTTCCATTTTAATCTCACACAGGCATTGGATTTTGGTAGAATCACAATATATGGGGATTGGGATGTTATAGAAGATGAATGGACGTGTATAAAATACTTAGAGGTCACCTTACTCAAGAATGAGTGTGGTATTATTAATTGTACACAAGTAGTTGAAGAATCACGCCAACTGTTGAAATTAGTGGAGTGATCAGTTTACTCTAACATGATATATATTCAGAGAAATCACCATACACATCAAAAAATATGATTCATACACATGGTCCTAATGAATCTTATTTGTTTCAAACATTACCCCATGTGTTATTAAAATGAAAATAGTCCCCCAGTTTTTTGATTCTTATACAACATAGATACCTAAAATTTTTATTTTCAAATGGGTGTATATTATATATCCATAACATTTCTTATACGTCCCCTTCTCAACTTGATATTCCTTATTTTTAGAAAATAAAAAAACATTATATAGCAAGTAAAATACCTTAAGTATCATCCCAAGGTTATTAAATATCCTCAAAATGCTTTACATATCCCATTGGAATTTTTTATGTATCAGCTTATATTCCATGTTATAGAAATCTAAAGAAAAATTATATAACATACCATGGGATATTATGTATCATTGTGAAATCTCCTATGACTCGGATGAACCATACATATGGTTTTTTTCTTTAAGCAAAAATCATCAAACAGATCCAGTAAGTGTTTGATTTATCAAAATAGTTTAAAAAAATTTAAAATATAGAAATCAAGACATTTATAATTTAATAGAATATTCAACACATGTATTAAGAACATATAAATATCCTAGAATTAATAAAAATATACGATTAATCATCATTGAAAAATTTTAATTTTTTTGGCTCTCTTAAAAAAGGTACAGGGTTTATGGTGCTTAAACACTATCCGTTAAGAATTCACTAACCACTCTATACTAATCATTAACCATATAGTGGTCAGTCTTGGTTGTCCCTTCTCCTTTCATTTCTATTAAGGGGTACCCGATACCCCCTGACCACATAGTTAGTGGTGAATTTTACTACATTCTAGAAAATACCATCTCTTCCTTCCAACCCAACTCACCTACTTAACCCAAAACTCAAAATGAAATTAAAACTAAAATATATAAATAATCAAATAGAATATTCAAATTTTATAACTCATTCAAGGAAACCATATTCATTAAAAACTCTCCACCATATGAAGTCTTAATTCTAAGAAGTACTATTCAGCATCTGTAATGAATGACTATATAAGAAAGTTCTTAATATGATTATATTCCCAAAATACTAACATAAAATTTTCATATGAACCAAAAATAATCCCCTAGTATTTCATTATATTAATAACCAACTCGTTCGTAGTGAATCACTTATCTAAAAAAATATACAAGTCGCCCCTGATAAAAATATTCACACAAATATAAATATTCAACCATATTCATTTTGACATATGAAATACTATTTTAATATATATTCTTCAGATTTAATTATTTTCCCACACTCTCCAAAACAATGATAATCATAGGGTAATTAAGAAAAATTCATTTTACCTATACCCATTCAAAATATAGAAAAATTGTGAGGCATCAAGCCTTTACATCCTAGAATAGATTGAATTCTTATATAAAAATGACACATGTAAGTTCTGATTATGTATGTTGACTTTAGACTCCCAATGTAAAAAATTAAAAATATAGGCATAGGTTGAGTTATTTTAACAAACCAAAAACATAAAACCAAATTAATATTTTTATATTTTTAATAACAATATTCCAAAAATTGCTCGTTACCTACTCATTACTGATGTTATAAAATGATATTTTACAAAATAATCCATTATTTAGATTCAATAATCCATTATAATAACTCAAATTAATAATACCAAAATAAACCAATAAATACACAAACTAGATCAAACAATTAAGTTAAATAACCAAAAATATCAATAACCTTTTTTAAATAGCACATCAATAATTACATAATTAAATAAAGTTATTTATTACCAAATTTTTCTATAAAATCAAGGATCAACTCATAATTCATTAAATTTAACAAAAATATGAACAAAATCATTAAAAATAGATTTTATTTAAGAATTAAATCTATACATTTAAACATACTTCAAAATAAAATACACATTTTATCCCATGAAATACTTGTATTCAAACTTATTTAAACAATTCAAATAAATGCAAACATTCTTATAAAACAATATATTCAACTTAATTTTCATTTAAAAGATCACAACTTATTTATCAAATTCAAAAATAAATTTATTTTATCATGATGATCATAATAATTTACAGAAATCAATATCATGATAAATTTATTTTTAAAATTTCATTTTAACATTCCCTATTTAAAGATAATTACATCATGATAATAATGAGTTTAGTGAAAAATACATAAGGACAGATATATACAATTATATAGAATTTAAAATAATTATATTCACATGCCCTCTAAAAATAAACAAGGATAAAAACATATTTAAAAACTATTCACTTCCATCATGATTTAAAAAAACAAACTCTTACCCCTTTCCTCATCATACTGAAATTAATAATTTAACATTTTATCATGTAATTGAAGCCTTTAATTTAAATTACCATATTTTTTATATTAATTTTAATTCAATAAATTGATTGAATAATTTATTTATATAATTAGTTTATAATATTACAACAAAACATTAATCGTAAATACATTTCAAGAATGATATATGAAACACAATTATAAAAAATATTAAAGATCCCTTCATTACTGGGGGGAGTTGACGATACATAAAGATTAAAAATTCATCATAATGTTAATTAATAAAGTGGTAGAAATGAATTATTCTCATATGATACATGGTAATATAAAATTGAACTTACATTGAGGTATTTAAAACTCTTAAAAAAACATTCTATCCTATGGTATTGTGTTTAGATAAACATCATAGTGTAGGATTGCTTTCAATTGTTTCATGATACAATTATTTAATTAGTTAAGGAGGTTTTTTCTTTTTTTATTTAATTTAAATATTCTAATGGATGCGTTGGAAGATAATTATTAATGAGATATAATGTAAAGTAATGAAGGTTTTTCGAGGAAGCTAATACCATATCCTAAAAGGTGATGATCGTGCCTCAGTTTGTTGAGACTAGAAGAATAATTTATTCTCATATAGATGCATCGTGAAAAAATAATACATGTTTCACTATAATTGAGATGATGTATAGGACCTGCCTATATTTACATGAAATCTTTACACCATATCAAAAAGAGTTATTCCTTGTAATAATTTCTCAAGTGTTGTAAGGATAAGGTTGTGAGGTAAAGAGACCCAATGTAAGTTTAATTCCACATAAGTTATGGTTCTAGATAAACCTAACACTATAAATATATTTGATTCATTGAAAATGATATGTTCATTACACAAATATTTTTCTATGTTAATTTAATGGCGTATTTGGTCAAAGGGAATTGAGAGACCAAATAAGAATTCATTTGGTCACACTGAAATAAGTGTGGATTTTGTGAGTCTATTAAAATATTTAGAAGGATATATTATCCATATATTTTAGATCTAGTGGTTTTATAGTAACATTATCTCCTTGATATTTTAAAAAATAATCTATAAGATAACTTACAAGGCACGCAACCACAAGATTCAATAAACTATGAAATAATATTATTTTTAATATGATTGTTGTAACATAGTCATTAAATTGGTGGGTATGAAAAATATTAAATACTATATGAAAAGATATATATATATATATATATATATATAAATTTCATACTCAATTTAATTTTATCTATAAATTCTTAGAAAATAATCAATAAATTTTAAGGAAAGTAATTTTACTCTTCAAAAATATGTTTTCTTAAGAATTACTTTTATTAAGTTTTGTGAAAAAAATATTATAGATAATTTATAGAGATTTTGGAAAATTTATTTGAAAAAATGAAATTTATTTTTGAAAGCAATTTATTAGAATTATCTTTGGGTAAAAATTTTGTGCGTTTAAGAAAGTATTGATTTTTCAGTAAATAGTAAAAAATAACGATTTATGTAAAACTATATTTTATTTTCAATAAATTATGTAATTTAAAAGTCCCATTTTTTATTATTTTTTCTTTCAGGTGACAAAATTATTACTTATTTATATTTAATATATTTAATTTCATTTAAATCACCTTTATACTAGATTTTAGTATCAATTTATTTTCGGGTTTAAAAACACATTTTTCTGAAAACTCTTTTATAGTTCATAATGATTTTCAATTTTAATTTATTAAAAAAATTCCTGATGAAGATTTTTTTAAATGAAATATAAAGATTATATTTCTAGAAATATTAATTTAAATTCATGTAATGATTATTAACTTTTATAAAGTTAATATCAAATCATCTTTTTCTTGAAAAATATACCTATCCAAAACCTTCTTTTTCGTTGCATCTGTTGGTTTTAGTTTCAATTAATATTACACCACTTATGTGAATTAAATATAGTAAAATGGATCCCATATTTTGAATAAAAACAATTTATATTATATTATACATTCAACATAATTTTTAGTCATAATGAATAGTGAAAACAATACAAATATTTTACCATGATTAAGTATCAATGGGTTTATTGGGGTAGTTAAAATGAAATGATACGGGTTAAAATGGCCAAATAAAATGTATGATTCATATTTTCTAGAAATATTTAGACCCTTATTACCCTATGATCAATTTTTATGTGATTTTGGGACACCTTTCCTTGAAATTTACCAATATAATATTTTCTGTAAAAAGAATACAAAACATCACAATATTTCTTTTAAATTTAAATTATGTGTTCATATAAGGAAAAAAGAAATTTGTGAATGAAAATGGGTAGAAATTTTGATCATAATGAAATTAATTTCATGTGGTTATTTTTTAATATTTTGTAATTAAATAATTACATTAAATTCATAAGAAACACTAACACAATAATTATTTAATTGATGGAAAATTATATATATTAGGTTCTTGGGTGGTATAATTACATTAAACACACACACACACACACACCACATAGACATGAAATAAAGGTAGACCATATCCACCCTAAGGGATTAACCACCCATCTAGCCTTATTTATTCAATACATAGCTCATAGGCCCAGTGGGCATGAAAACCCATTACATGGACCTGAAGGTCCATTTTTTTTATTCAAAGTCCCACCGTTGAATATAGCTTCTACAATAACCAATATTTTGTAGTACATTCAATAATTAGTCCACTGCTACAATCCCTACTATAGTTTCCAACACTGCTACAGTGCCGTTGGTTCAATATTTCCACCGTCGCTATTGTACTGCTACAATTCTATTATAGTACCGCTATATTACCCAACACCCATTGGTTTTTGAACCCCCAACCTCATGTAGTATAATTATGTTTCTTTACCACTAATCCAAACCCCAAATACAATTAGTTTCTATAAAAATAAAATAAATGATACTAAAAATGTTAAGCGTAATATAAATTGAATGAATTATTATACTCCATGAATTGTTTAGATAAAGATTACATAATATATTTGTGTGAAAATAATTTATTTGAATTCAACATTTCTCTTGTTGTTTTTAAAGTCAAATTAAATGAATAATTTCAAATTAAATGGACCTTTTATAATAATTATATGTACCCCTAAATAGTAAAATTTTTGTTACCATTTTAATGGGTGATATGGGGGTTTTCATGTCACACACGTTTGTGTTAAAATTTATTTTATACACACATAAGTTTTTTTATTTAATAAATTTTATATCATATTTATAAAAAGTGGTTCCAAATTATCTAAAAATACTCATATTATTTTTTTTGTCAAGGGATAAATCACCTTGGTAAACAAATAAAAAATAAGTTACCGTGGTGAACACTAAAATAGTAAAATTAAGTAAACTTAAATTCAATGGAATAACATGTTTAAAACATATGTTTTTTCTATACAGTTTGAGTGTATATACCATATAGTCACCAAAATCCTTTAATTATCAGTTTATGAGGCATTTGGGTGAGAGTGACTTCCAATTATTGAATAGTTTTTTGCATTTATAAAAATACCACTCCTTATCCATTATAAAAGGCCACTACCTCCCTCACTTATTTATACATAATAATCCATTTATAATCCTAAAAATATACAAAAATATATCCCCAAAACCCTTATTTATATTTTATAGGTTTTGGTATTCCAAAAATACCAACCCTATGGTCTTTAACCAGATATCCAAAAGAGTTTGTTTTGAAACAATGTAATTGTCTTTCTTATTCTCTTTCTTTTACTTAACCTCTTACCACATTATTTAGTGTATTAATAATTAAAATATAATAAAAGAAGTATATAACATATACTGATATGTAATAATATTTATGTAATGAATTTATCAGTCTCCTATTATATGAAATTGTAAATGAAACCTTTGATCATGTGCACGACAGACTACCACCACATGAACCGATTTAATTTATTTTCTATATCCACCTCTCAAGGATGGTCATAATGATGAATTTATAGGGTCTATATGTTATTTTTAACATATTTATACTTAATTTATTATTATATTACAAAAAAATTATTTCTTTTTATTCCATGGGGGATATGATACCACCGATTGTGTGTACGGTTGACTACAGCCTCACGAAGCATTGCGATTCGTTTTTCACTAACATTTACATGGATGATATTAATTATAAAATTAATAAATATTATATATATATAATAAATAAATATGTCATTTATAACATATTTATCAGTTTGAAAAGATATATATATTTTCCATTTTACATTTCCACACGCTGAAAAATGATAATGTCATTCATGCTTATGTGTGGACTGCTACCTACACAAAGTGATGTGAATATTTTTTATCACCACATCACATGGATGAAATATATTTTTAAATAATTAATATGATTTTTATGATATTATTATGATTATATAAATATAAAATAATACTTAACTTTTTTTCCATAATGTTCATTGAATAAGGGAAACGTTACTCATGCGTACGTACGACCGACCATCTCTAGGATTACAACATAGTTAATTTTTTGTAAATACATTTCATGACTGTATTTAGAATTATAATTGAAAAAAATATTAGAACTATTTAATGTTTATTTTATTTTATATTTTTACCAAATTTTCTATTTTACAAAGGTTAAGACACTGAATTCATTTTGAAACAATTAACCGAAGTTCTTCAAAACACCCAACATGGACTTAACTAATTCTATATTTAAATATTCCATTAAAATAGATAAATAAAATTATTTATTTATAATTTATTACATATGGAAATGTTTTAATAATAAAATTATTTATTTTTGTTTATTATATAGGAGTTAAAGGACATACATGTAAATTATAGACTTGAGGTAAAAGAATTGGTCTCAATTTCATTTCATTGAGGAATATTTTAATGTCATGCACCAAATTTCATTAATATGGTGTATATAGTTCCCATTTTACATGTATATTGATTAATAATTCAAAAATTATTGTATTTTAATTTTCAATAAGAATTATTTCATCCGATGATATATGATATGAAAGCTACCTAGTGGTAAGAAATTTAATAACTCAATTTCTTTTCATTAAGTTATATTAATTCTTATTTGTCTTTGATATTATAAGATTATGTGTGTGAGTAATTTTTATTATATTATGATTTATTTCCACATATTTTATGTGTATTTAAATTTTATACACATAATTTATTCACCTCGTAATTATCACTTCAATGTTATCACCAGTATAAGGTTTTCTCATCTCAAATTGTATTCTTTGGGACACAAGTTATGATATAAACCTATATTATTTTATGATATGTATATAATGAACATTTAATAGGTTATATGTTGAATCTTCTAGTGTTAATAATATTTAATGTTTAATTTTAATTTATTCATTCATGGTCCTTACGATGGAAAATTTTTCAAATAGGAAAAGTATTTATGAGACAATATCATTACTTTTTAGGATTGTTTATGTTAATTGATATTTGGGAAGAAATAATATGATATTATTTTCATGAAACACATATATATTCTTATAGTTTTTTTATTCATGAATATTTATAATAAAATTACTATCTTCATATCTTTGGTAATTAAAATGGGTGAGAAAACGTTTTTTATGAAAATCTAACTTCATTTTTCTCTTCAGTAAAAAATAATTTTTCATCTAAATCCATGTTTTCTAAAAACATTTTAAAAAATGTTTTACTATGATTTTTAATTTAATTTTTACCCATAATTTTTTTATTAATTTGTTTCAAAAGGAATATTCTTATCATTTTTTGAATAAGTTATTTTTTGACTTTTCTTATAAAAATGTGAATGAAATATTTGTTTTTAACATATTCATCATGAATAGAAATTTCTTCCATTATTACCACATCATGTTTTAAAGATTAAATTTTAATTTTCAAACGTATTTTTCAATGAGAATTATTTATTTATTGTCGAAATTGGTTTTGTATTTTAAATAAGTGTTTGAAAAATGGAATGGTTATTTTCCCCATGAAATGTTGCAAGTTATATTTCAAAATATTTTTTCATCTAAGATGAAATCATTTTACATTACTCAAAGTAAAAGGGGTATATTAATCAATAATTTTTTTAATTATATTTAAATGGTATTTAATACATCAATGTTAAAAACCCTTTATGTTACTTATGCTCTACTGGGATATGTTGAAATGATGACATACTTATTCTTTATCTAGATGGATTATGATTGTTTCATGAGATTATCATGGAAACTATTTCTTTTCCATGGTTAAATGAAGTCATTAAAATCATAATAAATTTATTTAAGAGTTTACGAAGTATTTCAATACATATGTAATTTATTCATGTTTTTATTCTTAGAAATTATATATGTGATTGGTTGATCCCCATTATATCACATGGGTGATCCCTACATAGCTTATATAATGGATGCAGCCAAGTATTTACAGGTGATCCGGATATAGATTATATAATGGGTTTTCCCTCATACCACTCCAATTCATTGGGTAATGTTCATTATTTGTTTTAGAAACCAATAGGGAGTTACTGTAGGGTTTATCCTATGAATTTAACTAGTCTCGAGTTATTTATGACATTGGATTAAAATGAGTTAAGAATATAATGTTCTAAATATACCAACATGTTTTCATTATTGTTTACAAGGATGTTAAATGTTTCCTTTCATCAGGATTGACATAAAATCGCTCATTATTATTGATTCTCATGAATAGTGACTTTTTTAAGCTTTATTTCATGCCATAAGTTTAATTTTCAAGATTTTAATGGTATGAGTTCTATTATGTAATGCTGATAATCTTTTTTTCATCATAAAATCATGATCATATATTCAAATTGATGACATTAATTTGATAATGCTTATGTTTACCCTCATTGAGAATTTGAGCTCACCCTTCTAATATTTCATTTTCACCAAGTTATACAGAAGGATTTCAGATTAATAATGTTTAGAAGGGTTTATATAGATGATGACATTGATTTAATATTTAATAAAAAAGGTTTATTTTAGTGTTAGGAACAATCACTTAAAGAAATTTGTATAATTTATATAGGAGTTTGTCTTAATTATCAAAAAATCAAATCCTAAAAGGTCTTTGGGTATGTAAGTCCTCAAATATATATTTTTTTATTTCATATGGTTTGGATATAAATATTGGAAAAAACTTATCAGTATCAAATCTAAATGTAAAAAGAGCATGTTTTTAGAACTGGATCTTAGAGTGCAGCTTTAGCTCTTTGTCAGTTAGTATCAGAGTAGGTTTTAGATAAATTTTGAGATAATGAGAGGGTTTATTAAGAGATATGGATACTATCACGAGTTTATGAGATTAATTTTTATCATAAGCTCAAATTATTAAACGCCAATTTTTAGGATTTATGCGATGATTTATTTTAGTGATTAATGAAATTTTAGAGATATTTTATTATAATTAAATACATGTAAATATTTGGTTTATCATGAATCCTGAATTTACATTTGTTGTAAAAATGTTATAATTAATTTAGGACCTTTAGGGTTTATATGATCTTGGATATTGATGTAACTATGGGAACACAAGATTTATCGTATAGATAACCATGATATTTTAAAGTGATTTGGCGACTAAGTGATTAATGTTATTTTAAAAGAAGATCATAATATTATTGAGAATATAATATGGAAGGTATGATATAACCTTTGAGGTTAAAATAGTCTTTAATGTTAATTTTTTAAGGTTATTTGGGATATAGCATTTTTTATTTATGAAATTATTTAATTTGATCTTTGGGTAATACTGTTGAATTTTAGTGGTTTATTTATTCCAAGAAACAAAATACCATATATTTACCATTTTGGTTTTTGTTTATATATAAATATAGGTGGAATGATTTATTATTTCTTTTTTGGTTATGTGATCTATTAAAAATTTATTTATTTTTCTTTTGGAATTAAAAAATCAACATTAACAATCACAATTTAGATAAACATATGAGATTACAATGGAAAATAATTAAAGGATTAAATTAAACTTTTCATGTAAGTATACTTCCTTATATTTCAGTTTATATTGTAATGAAATAATAAAATATAGTAACATAATTTTTAAAATAAAAATTTTATCCTATTACATTCATTTCTGATGAAACAAGGGTTTTTTTCACACCACTTTCATTTATGTTTGGTAGTTTCCTTGACTTTATCATTATAATTGAATTTCATAGGATCTTTGTTCTTCATCACTAACCACCATTATTTGGGAAATACTATTTTCTTCCATGCCCAAATATTCAATTCCTTGTAATTTTATCTTATTTTGAAACCTATTATGTGTTATTCTAGAAGTCCTTTGTAGTTCCTTTTCTCTATTATCAATAGAATGTTTTATTATACCTTTTCATAATGTGGGGTTCTGAAAAATTCATTTTCAAATGTCCAACAATTGATTACTATGATAAAGTTTAAATTTAAAGGATGAAAGTTATTAAGGGGTTGAGAATTAATGTAACACCCTAAGATTTTTAAAAAGTAAGTTATGCTCAATAGTGTACACGACATGAAACACTGAGGATAAATGAACCATTGAATAATATTATTTTAAATATGATTTTTATAACACAGTTTTTAAATTAGATCATATGATTATTATTAAATACTTTATGATATATATATATATATATATATATATATATTCTAGTCTATACAAATTTATTGATAAATTCTTAGTAAATAATTAATCAATTATTAGTATTGTAATTCAATAGTTTAAAAATAAGTTTTTTTAAAAAGGGTTTTCTTGACTTTTTTTGAGAAAATATTTTAATTAATTTTTGGACACTTTTCTATGAAATTGACCGGTATAATAATTTATGTAAAGGAAAATAAAAAAATGTCACCCTCTTGCTTTTAAATTTGAATTATAATTTCACATAGGGATAAAATATATATATGAATTAATATTGATTGAAATTTTTATTATAATGAAATTAATTTTTTTAATACTTTTTTTAATTTTTATAAATTATATAATTTCTTTAAATTGTTATGCGACATTAACACTGTAGTTCTTTAATAGAAAAATAAAATAAATGATACTGAAGATGCTAAGAATAATAAAAATTGAATAAATTATTGTATTCCATTAATTTTTTAGAAAATTATATCATTATATACATGTTTGAAAATAATATATTATAATTCAACCTTATCTTGATGTTTTTAAAGTCAAATTAAATAAGCAGTTTCAAAATTGAATTTAATGTTATTTTATAGTAAATAATATTTTATTAAGTCATTTGAAATTCCTAAAAGTACTATACTTATACAATTTAATGATATTTGTCCAAAAATATAAAATTTATTCTATTTATGGATCAATTTCCTTTATAATAATTATATTGAACCTAAATAGTAAAAACTTCAACACTATGGTGAAGGGTAAAATATGGTTTTGCATGTTACATGCGCTTGTGTTATAATTATTTTTCCATAGACATGAAATTTTAATTTTATATATTTTTTTAATATTTATAACCAATACATATAAATTATATAATAGTATTCATTTTATTTTTAGGCTTATGTGATAAATCACATAGGTAAACAGATAAAAAAACTAGTTACCATAGTGTAAACTAAAATGGATAATTTATGATTACTTAAAGGATAAGAAATAAAATGATTAAAAATGTGTTTTTATGGAGTATGATCCTGTAAATATCCACCCACAATTCTTTAGATATTAATTTTGGAGGTACTTGAGGTGGGAGTGACTTCCCATTATTTAATAGTATTGGGTATTTACAAGAATTCCACTCCCTCATCATAAAAGGCCACCTCCTCCCCTCACATCTTCACACCTCCTGATATATTTGTCTTGAAAAAACCCTAAACAAATACCACCAAAAAATTCTTATCCACTGTATATAATTTTTTTTATTCCTAAAAGACTAACCCTCATGTCATTAATAAGATATAGAAAGGATGTTGTTCAATAAAAAGGTAATTTTATTCACTAAGCTGTTTTTTAATTATCCTCTAACAACATTCATTCATATATTAATAATTATAAAATTATAATAAAAATAACGAACATATAATGAGTTGTTATTATATTTATGTAATAACCTATATTAATCTCATATTCCATCAAATGGGAAACAAAACCATAAATCATATGTATGATGAACTTTAGCCTCGCAAACTGATGTAATTCATTTTCTATCACCACCTCACATAACTAGTTATAATGATGGATTTAAAGTATATATATATATATGATATTTTTAACATATTTTTAATTATTTATTTATTTTATCACATATAACTTACTACTTTCCATTCCATGGGGGGATAAAATAACATTGTTCATGTGTATGAAGATCTAATGACTCACGAAGTGACATGAATCATTTTTCACAAACGCTTTACATGGAAGGTAATAAGGATAATAATAATGAATATATGTGATATAGATGACATAATTATTATATTAATGAAATATGTTTCATTTTTAAAATATAATATATCATTTTGTTATTTACATTTCCACTCACTGATATTTCATAATGTCGTGCGTGCATACATGTGGAGTACCTTCTCCTCAAAGTGATGTGATTATTTTTTTCACCACCAAATCACCAGGATGAAATATATATGTATTTTTACGTAAAAAATATGGTATTTATGATATTACTATAATTATGTAAAGATAAAATAATACACAACTTCTTTCCATAATGATAATTGAAAAATTAAAACGTTACTAATGCGTACGTATGACCTACTATCTCCATGTTTGTAAAATAATTAATTTTTCATAACAATATTTCATTACTTTTTTTCAAATTATAATTTATGAAAAATATGATAACAATTTCATGTTTAATATTTGTGATATATTGAAACAATGACCCCTTTGACCATGGTAAACACACCGAAACTGTTTTGAAATAATGAAAAAATGTCCTCGAAACACCCGATGTGGGAATAACTGATTAAGAAGTTCAATATTCCAATAAAAATTAATATAATTAATTTTTTAATTTTAAGGTATTAAACATGTAATTGTTTGATAATAAATAAAATAATTTATTTATTTTTATTATAAAAGAGTTAATGTATATACATGGATAGTCTGGACCCGAGGTAAAGGACTTCATCATAATTTCCCTTCATTGAGGAATATTTTAATGTCATACACATAATTTATTTTATATTATTTATATAATTCCCCTATTACATGTACTATCATGAATAATTCATAAATCATGTTATTTTATTCTTCAATTTGTAATATTTCATCCAAGGGAATTTTATTTGAAATTTACCAAGTGGTAAGGAATTTAATAACTCAATTTATCTTAAATGTGATATATTACTTATTAATTGAATTTGATATTATATGATTATGCGTTTAATGAATTTTTATAACATAATTTCGAATTAATTTTTTATGTGCATTTATTTTTGATACACATAATCTATTTATTGATAAATTCTCACTTCAGCATTATGACCATTGTAAGGTTTTCTCATCTCAAATTATTTTCTTTGGTACATATGTTATGTTATACACCTATCTTATTTTATAATGTGTATCTATTACCCATTTTATATTTATATCATGAATCTTATTATTTTCCTGATATTAAAAGTTTCATTTGAAGTTACTATTTCATGGGGCTTGGGATTGAGAAGATACGAATGTGGAAAAGGATTTATGATACATTCTCTTTTATTTTCGGGATTGTTTAGGTTGAAGGATATTTTGGAGGAAATAATGTGTTGTTATTTTGTATAAACACACATGTTTTCTTTTCCTTTATTTATTCATGATTTTTTCAAGCAATATTATAATTTTACTCTCTTTAGTACTTAAAATGGTTGGAAAAAAGTTTTTATGAAAGTTTGACTTCATTTATATCCTCGGTCAAAAATCCTGTTTCTTCTAAATCATTGTTTTTTATTTTATTTTAATTTTTTAATATTATTGTTTAAAGCCATTTTTATGCAGAATTATATTTTCTATTTTCTTAAAAGGAATCTCCCTGCTGATTTCATAACATGATACTTTTTTGTCTTTTCTTATAAAAAGGTATAAAAAATATTTATTTATAATGTATTCTACATGAATGAAACGTTCCTCCTTCACAACCACTTAAGGTTTTAAATGTTATATTTTATGTTTCAGAGGTTATTTTGGTTGAAAATAACTTCTTTTATGTTTGTAAAATTTTTAGATTTTAAATAATTTTTTTAAAATGAATGTTTTTGTTTTCTCAAGATATATTCTAAGTGATCTTTTAAAATTATTTTCCATATATGATGAAATCATTCGATGTCATTTCACATAAATAGGTTATTTTTCCAAGGAATTTTTTAATTATTTTCAATGGTATATCTATTCATCAACATCAATAACCATTTATGCTATATGTATTTTATTCTTTGATATGATGAAATAATACCATACTTATTATTTATTTGCATGGATTAGGATTATTTTAGGAGATTATCTTTAAAACCATTTCTTTTACATTGGTCAATGATGTTATGAAAGGAATAATGATTTTTAAGAGTTTTATGATAAAATGAATGGTTTATGTACTTTATTCATATAGTGGTTCTTTGAAATTGTATGCATAATGGGTTGATCCCAATTATATCTCAAGTGTGAGACCATTATATCTTATATAATGGGTTCATCTAGATAGCACTAGGTGAGACCTATATATATTATATGATGGGTGTTCCAATATAGTGCTCTAATTCCTTGGGTAATGTTTAATTTATTTAGAGGATAGAAGAAGGGAGTTACCAAAGGGTTTATCTTTTTAATTTATTTGGGATATAGTTATTTTTTATATGGGTTTGAAATTTTCCATGAAGATAATTTTCTAAAGATACAAACATTTTTATACTTACTATGGGTTTAAAATATTTTCTTTGATCAATATTGACACAAGATGGCTCATTCTTATTGATTATAATGGCTATTTACATTATTAAATTATTATTACATGACACATGTTTAATGATATAGTTTTGATGGGTATGATTTCTCTAATTTTATGCTCCTGAATTTTGATTATGTCATGATATCCTTACACTCATATTATTCTCACTAATTCTATATAGTTTTCAATGCTTATATTTATCCTTACTAATCATATTAGCTTAACATTATTGTGTTTCCAATTCTCTATGTTACCAATAATTATGATAAATTAATTATGCCTATAAGGATTTTAAATGGATGATGGGGAAGGCTTAATGTGAAATTATAAAAGACAGTTTTAGTGGGAGGAACATTAAACTGAAGATATGGGTACTGTTTATGTAAAATTTTTTCCTAATTATCTAAAACACTAAACTGAAAAAGTATTTGGGTATGTAAGTGATCTATTATTTACTTCTGATTTTGTATGGTTTTATGGAATAAATAGAGTCAAATTTATTGGTATCAAATACAAAAATGTGAAGATAATTTTTTTAACACCAGATCCAAATTTGTGCCTTTGAGGCTGTCTCAATAAAACATTTCATCGTGATAAATTTCACAATTTTCATATTAATATAAGAGTTTTATCTTGAACCAAAGGTTTATTAAATGGAGAAAAAACTATAATATAACTATTCAACCATTATAAAAATATTTTGTATATAGATGAGGAGAAGATAAGGATGCACCCATGATTTAAATTCTAGAGGCAATTTAGGTGATGGAAAGTAATTATTGATCAACTTATTGAAAACTTTTCTTTTTGTATCGAAATTTGGGACCATATACATACTAATTCAATTATTAGTATTTAGAATAATATATATACACACATAATGAGATAAAAACCATTGTTCACCAAGTAATTACCACTCAATAACAAGAGTGAGTAAACCTCATAAAAACCCTTGTGTATTTTGTGTTATTTATCATAATATCTATCATTATTTCATTATCATGTTTGAGATCCAATCACAAAAACTATGATTGGGGAATAAATTCCAGAGTTAGTGTCTTGGTAATTGTTGATTCACCCCCCTTAGTGATGTAATACTTCCCCTGGGCCTATCAGTTGGAATCGAAGCAATTAAAAATTGATTTTGAGTAACTTTACGATATATATATGTTTGTTTTTTATTAATAATATATTTTGATTGATAAGATCTATTGAGGTGATTAATCCAATTAATAATAAAGTATTTATTATGTCTAATGATAATATATTCGATCTATGGAGGAGTATGATGATTTTTTATTATCTATCTATTGTCTTAGACATTATTTACATCAGCATGAATGATGTATAAAGTACTATTATAAGGATTTAATATAATTTTATAGAAAATAAGAATATTGAAGTTTATAGGAGAGGATAAAAAACATTAATTTTATCTATCTTAGAGAAAGAGATGAAAAGATTTATTAAATTAGAGAAGAAGAATGGTATTTAAAGAAAACTCTTTGATATCAATGTGGGAGAAAAAATTAAGAGTCATAATTAAAAACATTCTAATATTTTTTTGATGATATTTAGATTAGTGAATATGAAATGGTGGATGAGTATATTGTTCAAGTGAAGAAAATTTTGATCTCAATTAGTAGTTATATAGAATTTTTTTTAGATTATACCATAGTGAACAAACATATGATAATCCTCCTAGATAAAATCACCACAAATTTATTTTACATTAGGACTAAGACTAGGATGAGTGGAAGATCAATAATTGAAAACATATCTTGATATTATATGATATAAGGATAGGAAAAACCTTAAGGAATAAATTCAAATCTGAGTAGGGTATCTCATTTCATGATACCAAAGGGTTGAATCATTTTAAATAATGGAATTATCAAGAAGAAGAAACTGATTAAGAGGATGCTTCTATGGATTTTTATGAACCCATTTTTTTATCTTGTAAGGGAAGAAAATGAGACAATGATAAATATAAAGGTATAATTACTTTTAAGAGTTTTAATTTTGAAAATATTATAAAATTTTCTCTAAGAATAAAAATGAACTTTAATTGGATGATCTATTTTAAAGATCATTAAGAACAAACAATATTTTATGTGTATGTAATAGGTAATTATATTTAATGGTAAGTTAAATTAAAAAACATAAATAAAAAAAATAACATTCTGTCAATATGTGATGACACATATTGAGATGAGAAAGTGAAAATGAGGATAATAATTTCAACTAGGATATTCTCAAAGCTTTCATTTCTAAATCAAAATTGTCTACATTTTCCTATAATGAATATGAAGAGAGGAGTGTATAAGGGATCAATGAAAAGGAAATAAGAGATGAGAAAACACAAAAATAATTCAAGTTGGGAATAAAAATTTTAGTTTTCTTGAAATAAAATAAGAAACAAGAATGATGGAAGAAAGAATTTTGTAAGGAGAATGATTTAATAAATAAATAACATGAGGAATTAAAATCTAAGGATATTTTTAATATAAAAATTCTGTTCACAAGAAATATGGCATATCAAAATGAAATATTTAAATCTAGGGGAAATATTCTTGATATTTACAAATAAAATACCATTTCTAAAACCAAGGAGGTGAAGGATCTTGAGGGAAAGCTAGTGGAAGACGAATATTATTTGAGAAATTTATTTTATATAGAGTTTAAAAATTATTTTAATGATTCCATATGATCAAAAAAAAGAGGGACATTTTTCTATTTCTACCAATTTGATTAATTTTATTTCTATTATATCACATACAATCATGTTAGACACCCAATTAAAAAACCCAAATGTTGTAAAATTGGGAAAAAGTGAAAAATGTGATCACATAACCTAAGAAGGAAAAAATAACCATTTATATATCCAATGGATTTAATAAAATAGTTGAATACAATGAGGTTTTTACAAAGAATAATATTAAAGCTAATCCTAAAGGAAAGGTCAATGTAAATGAAAAATATCCTGAGTACGATAAATTTGAAAACATGTAGTGCATTTCAAATTGGAAGGAACATCAATGATTATATTTTAAATAATATATTTACTACCTAAAGATATTTTACATTGAGGAACAATATTGGTGTTCTAGTGTGTATAATTACAAATCTTATGTGTGATGGTATAATTTATTACTTCCATTATTGAAAGGAGGCCACGAATTGAGGGAGAGTGAACATGGATTTTATAGAGCTATTCAAAAACAACATCCAAAATAGAAGTAAAAATTAAATAATTATTTTAATTCTCTTGAGGAAACCTGTGGGGGGGGGGGTGTTTATCAACTTATAAACTCCAAAAACATGTGTCTCACAATAATAGTATTATAGTTGATGTAAAAAAGTAAATTCAAAATATAGAAAGAAGATTATAACAAAGAGAAAGAGATGATGGATTAGGTTTATTATCAAGGTAAAAAATTATAAAATCCTTGGATACATGATAGAGGTTTCTCTTTTATCATGATTGATAATAATAATCAATTTAAAAACATCCTATGATATTATAGTGGAACTATTTCCATCAATAATGATGGGTCACTAAATGTGAAAGGAATTGGATTCACCTTTTTTGGTAATAATAAATCTTGTGCAATTATTTATTTTGATGGGTTCAGGACTAATCTCTTGAGTGTCACCCATATTTGTATTAATGAGAAGGAAGAAATATTTCAATGGAATATATGTTTTATTATGAGAATAAAGGATTAAACAATTATACCAAATAAAAATTGAACTATTAGAAATATATTAAAAATTTAAATTATCTAGACATGTGTTGAATATTTATGATGGTGGAAAATGATTTATGCAATATAAGACTTATCCATTTAGGATAAAAATGATGGGTTTTTTTGTATCATATTATTTCTAACATAGTAGAATAATCCCATTAAATAGATGAAAATATCCTCACCAAACAAACATTTAATGATGAAAATAAAATAAAATAGGGATACAAATATTCTACCAAACACCATTTTGATGGAGTATGTTTTATTAAGATCACAAAGTTAAAATCAATATATTATTTCCTCCATAGGATTTATTCTAGCCACTAGAATCCTCATACATTGTGAGAGGACCTGTATGACTCCAACAGTGATCTATCACCTTATCCTTGAAGATGAACGAATAAATTTCATGAAAAGGGTTTTTGTATTTTTCAATACTGTCTCACAAACCACTAAAATGTGGATCAAATATTTATATATACCAACTTAATTAAATATAATATGTATATGATTGTTTTCCAATGTTTAGAATATGAAACATGTTACTCATAAATGTATTCCAATTACAGTTTCTCACTATTGAATTTTTCAATGATCACAATATTTCTTAATTCTACAAGTGAACTATTCTGATGATTCATCACCAAAGGTAAAATGTTATAAAGGATCTTGAATTAACCTATAAACCCGATCATATATCATTGGATTAACATACACTATGATAGAGGCAACCCATTCCACTAACAATATATTCAAATTTTATTCTTTGATACACATCATGTTCATATCTCGAACAATGATATATATATATATATATATATAAATTATCATATGATTGATCTATTTCTATAAATATCCATCAATCCACAAAAATAAATAAAATCATATAAGTAATTTTCATAAAACAATATTGATAACACTTTTTGAATTCATCACAACTCATTTAAATACTATTTATCAAACTCTTTTCATATTGTATTTTTTTTGTTCAAAAATTTGATCCTTATTATAAGGCCTATCTATGTTAACCTAAGGTAATTTTATGAATTCATAACAAATATTATTTCTCTAATTAATGGATGTATATAAAGAGTAGCCATCGAAAAAATTTCAATAATACTCAATCATCAAAGGGGTCTGGTGTAATCTCGATTAAAAATACTCATATCTTCATATGAACATGTTCACCACTATACATATTTTATAAATCATATTTAAACATGTATTATCCCTTAATTGATCACATAAAGTGACTACTAGACATGGATAATTAAAATATATTATAGGAAACCTCAGACATTAATAATTCTCTAAATTATATTTACCAGTTTGAAGGAATACATCACATGTAAATCATCTAACTATATGAGAATGTCACATGTGACTCAAAAAATAATTACTATAAATTTCCCTAGAATAGTTCAACCAAGGGTCTATATGTATTTTATTTTCATATAAGTGAAAAAATTCTATATTGAATAAGATCCAACATGCTACATGATAATCAACCTATTTTACCACCCCCTAAATATCCAATTCTAAAGGATTGCGAAAGAAAGGTATAAAAGTGTTAAGGATCTCATGATATGTATCACAAAAACATTCAGTAAAATGAATTCATAATAATCATACACCCCTATATATATTATTGACTTAATGTCATTCCATGTGATGTACTTTAGTGGGTCTGTCTAGATAACAAGTCTTGAATTGTTATCTCATGAGTCTATTATTTATACCACATAAAACACTATATATTGAATAAAATATTCTACTCATTTTAATATTAACATTTCTTCATAACTCATAATACTCTATGATGATAATCAATTAGCAATAACAAAAATATATACTTTGAGGGGATATTATCATTCCACTATTCCTAAAATATAAATATAGTACAGATGAGTGAATGATTAAAAAATATTTCCATTTTATAATACCATGATTAAATTTATAACATTACATATAATATATCACGTATCTAATACTAATATATTCAATATAAAATTCATATTTTATTTTCCTAATGAGTTTTCAAAAGTTCCTACTACATTTTTTGGTATCATCCCAACAGATCTTTACATCAACTATCTCAATGATCTCTTGAATTATATGGTATTTTTAAAGGACATATTTGGTTATTTTGTGGGACTAGGGATCCTTAACCTAAGAAATATCTCCATTATTGTCACAATAAATCTCAATATCTATGTCAATTATATGAACTTCCATATGTTTTGTAATGTAATTATTGATCCAAATTAATTTCATCATAACATCCGATATAGTGATGCACTCTGCCTATTATTTGGAGTCTAAAAGGGTGTATTTTTTGGATATTTTCCAATAGATATCTGATCTATTGAAAAAAACAATGAGATTATATTAAGATAAATTATAATATATTTCAGAATGGAAATAAGAATCAGTGTAACCCTTTTCAATGAGATCATCCTCACCTCCAAATATGAAGAAAATATCCTTAGTTTTTCTTAAGTACATAAGGATATAATTGATAGTAATCTAAATATTTTTTAAAAGTGTTGAATTGGTGTATCTTCTCTTTATGATAAAATCATTAGATACATAAATTCAATTATATAACAATGAATATTTGATAGATCCTAGGGAATACTATCCATCCTTTCTAACTTTTTATAAGTATATTAAATCATCCTAAAATTTATACCATAAAACACTATTAAAGACCCTTTTTGGTGTTATCTTTACTAAATAATTTTAACACTTTACAAATATGTATATTATTAATTATTCCAACAAAACATATTTGATCTATATCTATAGATACTCATACCCAATATATAGAATTTTCCACCCCGATATTTCAATATGAAAAATTTCAATAATCATACCATTATAGAATGTAAATTTGGGATATAATTTTCTATAAGGAGGATGTCATCTAGATAAAATATTATAAATATCACAACACTCCAAAAAATTGAATTGTATACACAATAATCATATTCTTTTTTTTATGAAATTTTAATGAAATTATTAAACCAAATTTTACATCTCTATGAATCTCACATCAATACATTAATGGTCAATTACAACTTCAAAACCTTAATATACTCATTGGGAAATTCCAAACCTTTAAAATGAATTACATATATGCACCTGAGTAAATTTCCATTAAGTAAAGTAGTTTTGATATCTATATAATATGTCTCTTATTATTAATGATCATTTGTGTAAATCAATATCTTAATAGACATTATTATTAGAAATTTAGAAAATTTCTATTCACAGTCAATACCATTAATTTGTTTGTCAACCTTTTTCATAAAGACAATTTTATAATTAGAAACTCTACCTTTCATTTATGTTTCATTACAAAAAGTTCTTACACCATATGGGACTACCCCATCATGTGAATCCACAATGAACCAAACATGGCTAGAGTACAGAGAGTTTATCTCAAATTTTATGGTATTTAACAATTTATCAGAAACAAATATCTCAATGGACGTCACATCCATGATTCTATTTTGAGGTATTATTATATTTATTATTGATCCTATGTTTATGTACCATTTTTTGGGTGTTTTTAGGGAAAAATGAGATTTTTGGGGTTGACAGTAGGTGGAACATTGTTTGTCAAACCATGCGACCTTGCCCAAGAAACCATGAGGCTATGTGACATTTTGGGACAGTGGATAGACATTATTAGTGCATGGTTTGTAAAAATGTGTGGTCAAAGCATGCGGTGTGTCCCTGTGAAATATTGATGGGTGTACAGTTACCGCTCGGTTTGAAAAAATGGGTTGGAATACTGTACAACCTATCCAAGTCATTAAAAATTGGATTTTTACCTTTATAACCCCCATTAATTTTAACCCCAAATCCCCCTTTTTCACCCCATTTGATATCTCCATCCCTAAGTAATGATATCCCTCTCTCCGTATTTGCTCTCTTGAACTCCCTTCCTTTTGTGGTTTTGGTGTGGATTTATCAAGGTATCATAAAGTAAGTGTTTTCTCCCATAGTTTCTTCCTTCTTTTAGGGTTTATCCTCCTCTCTCCTTGGGTTCTTCTTTTACAAGAGGTTATTTAACCTAGGAAGGGTTTCATATTGTGTTATTGAGTAATATATTTATTTTTTTGTTAAGTAATTCTTTATTAGGGTCATGTGGTAATGAAGTTGTGGGATTTCATCAATTTCTGGATGTTTCCAAGTGTGAGGTAGGTGGTTCCATGCCTTACCAATTTTAGATACTTTTTATATGATTTCTTGTCTTTAAAAATGTTTCCTTTATATTTATTATGTGGTGCGAAATGTGTTTCAAAATTAATTTGATAAGGAAATATAGTGGAAATAGATTTTATGAAGGAAAATGTTTACATTTTTGTGTATGCCTCTTTTTTTGTGTTTCTTGATACAATTATTTGAATTTTTGGAAAGGTGTGAAATGTATTTTTAAAGGTTATTAAGGTGATAATGTGTTAAATATAGGGTTTTAAAGAGGAATTTATTTTTTATTATGTTTTCTACCATGTTTCGTACCTTAAATTTACATTTCTAATTTTGAATCATGTTTTAAAAATAGTTTTGATGTGGATATGATTTTTAATGGGGCTTTTTCACATGGAAAATTGTTGGATTCCAAATGTGTTTTTCATGTGATCTTTCAAAATGGATTTCATAAATGTTTAAGTGGTGATTTCCTCTTCTTCTTGTGATTATTATCATTATTATGTGATAGTATTGATTTATGTGATATTTGAAAGGGAATTTGATCACAGAGGGAATCCCGAGTATCTAGGTTAGAGACCTAGAACTAGTACGCTAGTTTATTCAAAAGTGGATGAGGCCCAAATTCCTCTATAAGGACTGAAAATTACAACACTAACTAAATTAAGATGATTATTGGGTACCACAATAACTTTGGAAGGATTACTCTCTAGTGGCTCGTGTATGAGAACACTATGTGTTATGATTTCTATACCATTTTTCACCAATATAAGAGGTTTATAGTGTCCAACTAGAGGTAGTTACCCACAAGTATTTAACAATGGTTATCACTTGTGACATTATACTTATGATATATGGTGTTATCCATTGGTATATGGCAGGCATTTTGAACATTTTTATTCCAAGTAAGATTATTTGTGAAAAGGGGATTTCCTTGAGAAGTGTTTTCTTTGGAAATGTTTCCTTTTACTGTTTTCTTAGTAATTTTTCCAAATTTTTTAAAGGAAATAAGAATGTTTACTTGAATTCTATTGTTATAAAATTGAATCTTTTCATTTGGGTGGAATCCTAATAGGATTTATATAACACCCTACATACACCTTTGTGAGTATGTATACTTTTTTATGTATGACCTAGGTAACACTACTGGAAATTTAGGCTATAGCCACAGTTTGAAACCATGGATATAAGCCCAAAAACTGTGTCTAAAGGTTATAGCCATGGTTCAATGAATCGTGGCTAGTATTGGTGCGGCTATAGGCCAAGTCCTATAGCCATAGTTTAAAATTGTGGCTAAATATTTATAGCCACGATTCAAACCGTGGCTAAAGCCCTATAGCCACAGTTTCAAACTGTGGCTAAAGCCTTATTGACATAGTTTGAAACTGTGGAAGAAGTTTAATCCATACATGGACTTCAGTTACGGTTCAAATAGTGGGCACATCTTCAATTTCTAGGTAAACCACAAACATGCCTTATATCCATGGTTAGAAACCGTGGCTATAGATTAAAGCTCAATAAAAAAACATAGTAGGCCTGTAGGCCTACCTTCCACCCCCTTCACCCTTCTAGTCTCCCTACCTTCCACCACCTTCTAGTCCCCATGCCACCCCCACCCAGCATGTCTCCCCCTATTTTCCATCCGTCTCTGCCCCTACCAGCCCCTACCTATTTTCCCTTGGTTCCCCACTACTGCTAGCCCCCCTCTCTGTCACCCCCTAGACACACCCCCAACCCTCCCCAACATAGACACCCCACCCAAGATAGACACCCCCCACCTAGGATGGACACCCCCTGGATAGAGAGAAAACATAGGAAACCCCCCTCCCCTGGACAGACCCCCTGGGACAGACACCCTCCCACCCTGGACAGACACCCCCCTCGGAAAAACAACCCTGGACACCCCCTCCCCTTGATAGACCCCCCGGATAGACACCCCTGGACACCCCCCCCCAGACAGACACCCCCTCCCATGGACAGAGGACCCCTGCTCCCTGGACAGATACCCCTGGACACCCCCTCCTTAGAAAGATACCCCTAGACACCCCTGGACATACACCCCCTTCCCCGGACAGACACCCACTCCCTTGGACTGACACCCCCTGGACAGAATACTCCCCCTCCCTTGACAGACACCCACTGGACACCCCCTCCCCTGGACAGACACCCCCTGGAGACTCCCCCTCCCTCCTGGACATCCCCCACTCTCCTAGACAGACACCCCCTAGACTGTCCCAGACACTCCCCTCCCACCTCCCTCATGGACACCCCCTCCCCAAGATAGACACCCCCTAGAATTCTAATAAAGTAGGCCATGAAATTCGAAATCAAAGACAAAAACTAAAATAGAAGACATTGCAAAGCCCCCCCTCCAGGACACTACCACCCTCCTAGACACCCATATTTCCCCCTGCCACCCCTCCATTGAAAAAACACCCCTGGTAACTTACCCTCCCTTTTGAACACATAGCTCCCCTGGAAAGACACCCCACATGGACCCCCTTGACAGCCCCCTCCCCCTCTCTCCTAGACACCCCACCCCTGGACAGACACACCCCATGGAATGCTAATAAAGTTGGCCATTCAATTTTAAATCAAAGACAAAAAATAAAACAGAACACATTACAAAGCCCCCATCCAAGACACCCCTCCCTCTATAAATCCTTGGACACCTCCCACCCCTGGAGAGACACCCCCTGGAATTCTAATACAGTAGGCCTTGCAATTTGAAATCAAAGACAAAAACTAAATAGAACACCTCACAACCCCCACCCTTGGACAGACACCCCATGGAATTCTAATACAGTTGGACATGAAATTTGAAATCAAATACATAAACTAAAACCAAACACATTGAACCCCCCATGTTACTCACTATATCATTTTTCAAAGATTCAAAATTCCTAACGGGTTCACCAATCCCTGAAGTTGATGCCCAATGATACCCATCCTCTATATGTTGAAGGAGAATGAATTCATCTCAGTTTCATCAATTTTTACATGAAGGTTTACTTCATGACCATTGTTTTAGACTACACTAGGATGGTCATGATCCTTGTCTCACATGCCTAATTATTTATGGCAATCAACATGTCACCACAAGAGTGATGCTGATGGAACCTGTCATTGAAATGGGAGGATGGGAGTTTAAAACATATCTTTATTGTTTTCATTTCCTAGTCCGTATTTCTCTTATATAATTAACGCATGCCCATGAATCTTTTCATGATTCCATCTCCATGTGGACATCAATTAATAATGTCACTTTTTTCCTTATCAAGGTGACAAACTAATGATCAAAGTTGACTATAATTTCAATTACATTGTATATTTAGAAAATCCAATAAATATCTTTCTCATTTCCGGATGTGTAGGAATCTTATGCTTTCCACATATAAGTAAAGGATGTATCTTCAGTTATGATCTGGGAAGGAAGGCTGTTATATCTTCTTTTGTCAATCCATATAGACATCTTAAGAATAAATAGTCAGTAGAATACTTTGGAAGCTCTTTGTGAGTACCCGATCAAGGAGAGAGACAAATGTTAGACCATTGTTTGATGTTGGACAACACCATCACAGCTCCGATGAAATCACAGCTAGAAAAAGCGAGTGCTGGAGGATAGTACATGAATTATTTATGAAAATTCCAACAACATTCTTTGATTTTTCAATAACCATGAACATAAAAAAAGTCCTCTTACAATTTCATAAAAAAACCACCCCCTAGACAACATCCCCCATACACACACACATCCCTTGCACCCCTTTCACACCCCTTTCCCCCCTACTAGACTAATTTGGACAGCACCCCCCTTACTGGACCCCCTTGGAATGAAGCCCCCCAACCCCCCTGTTGGACCCCATGGATAGCTTCCCCCCTGCTTGACCCCCCTAGATAGCAGAAACCCCCTGCTGAACCCCCCTTGATATCATCCCCCTTGCTAAACCCCCCCTGGATAGAAGCACCCCCCACTGCTGGACCCCCTGGACAGCAGCCCCCCTACCAGACCCCCGGGACAGCAGCCCCCCCTGCTGGACCCCCTTGCACCACCTCTTTTGGTAGATATTGTGACTAATCTATCTCAACATTTATCATAAGTCTCATAGAATACTATCACTGCGAACTACCGTGGGTTTCGTCCTGGAGCAGGGCCAAATCATGACATTACCACGACGTGACGGCGGCGTGACGGCAGGGTGACCACAGTGTGACCGTGGTGTGACCACAGAGTTATCGCGGCGTGACCATGGCATGTTGACCCAGTCTAGAGACATCTGCAGGGCATCATCTTCCGACCAAGAGTGAAGAGAGTGGGAGGAGGTGGGGAAACATTGCGGTCATCGGCCCGCAAGCAGAAATTGTGATTAGTCAGTCTCAACATTGATCCCAAGACTCATGGAATACTTTCACTGTGAATTACTGTGGGGTGTCATCCTGGACCAGGGAAAAATCACAGAATGACCAAAAAATGACCGAGGCATGACCGCGGCATGACTGTGGCATGACCGCGGCGTGACCGGGGTGTGACCGGGGTGTGACCGCGGCGTGACCGCGGTTTGAGAACGGTGTGACTGCGGCATGACTGCGGCATGTTGGCCCAGTCCACTGACATCTGCAGGGAAACATCTTCTGTTCAGTAGTGAAGGGAGTGGGAGGAGGCAGGGAAACATTCAAATCATCGCCCCATCGGTAGAAATTGTGATTAGTCAGTATCAAATTTGATCACAAGACTCATGGAATACTATCACCGTGAACTACCGTGGGGTGTCTTCCTGGAGCAGGATGAAATCACGGCATAACCGCGGTGTGACCGCAGTGTGACCACGGTGTTTTAGCCCGGTATAGTGACATCTGTGGGGTAGCATCTTCTGGCTAGGAGAAAAGGGAATGGGATGAGGTGGGGAAACATTCTAGTCGTTGCCACTCCAAAAGAAATTGTGATTAGTCAGTCTCAACATTGATCACAAGACTCATGGAATACTTTCAATGCGAACTACCATGTGGTGTCGTCCTAGAGTAGGGCCAAATCACAGTGTGACCATGGAATGAACACAGAGTGATCGCGGCGTGACCACAGCGTGACCACAACATGAACGCGGCGTGACCGCGACATGACCGTGGTGTTACCACTTCACGTTGGCCCAGTCCATTGACATCCGCGGGGTAACATCTTCCGGTCATGAGCGAAGGGAGCGGGAGGAGGCAGGGAAACATTCCTATCATCTCCCCGCTTATAGAAATTATGATTATTCAGTCCCAAAATTGATCACAAGACTCATGGAATACTATCACTGTGAACCGCTGCAGGGTGTCATCTTACAGCAGGGCCAAATCGCGGCCTGACCGCGGTGTGACCGCGGTGTTTTGGCCAGGTCTAGTGACATATGTGGGGAAGCATCATCCAACCAGGAGCGAAGGGAGTGGGAGGAGGTGGGGAAACATTCCAACCGTTGCCCCGCCGACAGATGATAGAACATATCAACTATTTAATATTCTATAATAAGGGATCACCGGATAAGGTTGTAGCGAGCGGTAAAATGACGCAATGTCTAAAGGGCAACAAAACGACGGAAAAGAATCATACACATACAGGAAAGTCACCCTTAACTTGGATACTCCAAACCAACGAGCAGGGATCAATGCACTAGAAAATGGATATTAGGAACATTAAAACACATAAAGGATGCTACCTAACCAGTGAGAAACCAACCGATGAAATTAAAGCCTTACCTCGATTGGGAGAACCAAATACACCCAAACCAACATAAAATGATCCAAAGCCCTACTGAAAACAAAATAAGGATTAAAAAACACTGAAATCCCCAAATACATGAGGTGAGAGACAATTAGTAACCATATAATCTTATCTCGCATCAAAGCCAGCAGACTGAATCAATCTGAACCCCATTTCCCCCCTTCACAGAATATAATTACCCTTTGTCCATAGAAAGATGTAAAAGACCTAAGTGGCCAATGTGATAACGAAAATAAAATAAAAAAAACCCAGAACATTCCTGTCTCCTAGGACTATACACGTCACCGCACAACATATAATAACTACAATTCCCCATTGGTCAAATCATGTTCCTGGAAGCACGGGGGAATAGATCCATGATTCAAAATGATACTATCAAATAGTAAATTCCAATTAATTAACAATTATTATTCTTGTTAATGGTATATAATTTGTTTGGCTTGAGATTCAGCTTAATTTTGTTTTGTTTGATAAAAGTTTTTATCCCACCTGATAATAAACGTTTAATAGAGGAGACAATTTCTAATCAAACAAAATATATCATAACAAAAAATGGATCCACACCTATGAAGAAGGTTGAACATGATAAGAAAGAATGTTTGATCACATAGTCTGATGAGTTATAAAAGGATAAACCAAAAAAACTAAATACATTGAGAGTTCTCTAATTGATCAAGTGAATATGAAATTTTCAAACAATAATAAATATGTGAAAAAAGAGAAAACCATGTTTCCTCAACATAAATTTTTAGAATGTGATAAATAAGAAAGTGAAATGAAAATCTAACACTTTTGAGCTAAAAATAAAAGTTCTCCAGTGTTGAGAAAATATCCTAATAAATTAGAAGTTGATAAACCCACCTTATTACCATACTTGTTGATATAAAACAACACTCGAATGGAAATGTCACATAAAGATCCCCAAGATAGTTGGTTACAGGGCTACAAGAGTGCCACCGCATATGTTAGAGGCAGCCGACCAATATTGAGTGTATTATTATGGTACAATAGAGAGTCTATAACCTTATAAATATAGGATCATATCACTATACAATAACTACATCGAAAAGAAGAAGAAGAAGTATATATTAATGACATAGAATCAAATGATAACAATAACTGATAAAGAAAACAATATCATCAGCATAAAAAAAATGTGATGGTGCAAAGAAATCCCTCCCAAAACCCAACCACTGATAAAGCCCAATATTAAAAAGATCTATAAGATACAAACTAAAATAATCCGCAGCTATAGGAAATAAAATCCTAAATAAAGGATATCCTTTCTAACTCATCTTTAACACTAGAAGAAACCCCTCGAGGACACATTAACAAGAATAGAGATCCTAGTGCTGCGTAGGTTAGAACAAATCAAATCAATGAACCTCTGTGAAAATAATTTCATTTTCAGAATAGAAAAAATGAAACTCCATTTTTTTTGAATAAAATGGTTTTGATATAGCAATGGTCAAGGACATATTACCATCCTTTACCTTCATCTTCATGATATTCACACATTTAGAAGAATTGTAGAGGAAATTCTGAATGTTCCTCCCATGGAAAAACCCAACCTGATTTTTCAAAATAAAACCCTTAGCAATCTCACCCATCCTGTGCACCATGATTTTTCTAATAACCTTTGGTATAAAAACCCAAGAGAAATAGTCCTGAATCCTTTAGCCGTGTAGCCTCTTCTAGGCACGACCCTTCCCCTAACCCCTACACCAGCCCCCCTAACCCCCACCCCTACACCAGCCCCCCTAACCCCCCTGCACCACCCCACCCCAACAACCATCCCCTAACCCCTCCCCCACATCCCGCTGTACTCCACCACCCCCCCTAAAATTTTCAAAACAACGGTTCAACAGAGGTATTATTCTGTAAATATAAGATAGAATTATGAATAATTGAATAATACCAATCCTGAAAAGCGTTAAAATAAAATGAAATCTATACATATTGATTCAAAAATATTAACTCACAAGAATAGGACATTACAAGGGATAGATTCATGTAAAAATTATAGGATCTTAACATGCTGAACAGCAACTAAAAGAACCATTTTTATTAACACGAAATCAAAAATCATGATTAGTATGAGAACAATCTATCCAATTTTCTAGATTTTAATACATTGATGTTGTATCTACACTAGGTTTAGTAACCACCCAAAATTATAACTTCAACCATGCTATATTTATCAAAATAAGATGAAAATTAAGAATCTTACACCCTATTGATGTGTGGACCAGTTTTTTCCTCATGCCTTAGAATAGTGTTAAAACCCCTCAGAATCACCAAAATATATGAACTTTAAGAAATTACCCCATCATGATTATCCAAAATATCTATTGTTTTCACATTAGAGTTAGAGGAATAAACAAAATATAGGGAGATTACAATTCATTGTCTACCAATATCAACTAAGAAGTCCTGCTGATTTTATGTACATTAATGCAGACTAATACTGTCATAATTTAAAATATAGAGATTCTTAGAGTCATTCTCACTTTCTTTTTGTGATACATAGTAATAACCAAGGGAGGACCATTTAAAGTCACTCCATTTTTCAAACTACATATTAGGTTTTTCTAAACTAGTAATCCTAGGTTTTTTTTTCCTTAATAAAGTATCTCAGGGATGTGATTGTGGGAGAGTTACCATGTCCTTGAAAATTAAAGAAGAGAATATTCATTTATGAAGGGATGTCATAGCACTTGTTTTAAAAAACACATGGAAACAAGATAAATAAAATAAATTTAAAAAATTGTTATCAATGCCCAGAACCAATTGATCAAGATGAGTCGGCTCGGCCTGGGAACTCCTATTCAAATTTTCCCCTAAACATTGAAGCTCGGAATTGAAATCCCTCTCCTTCCTGGACAGACCCTCACCCCTCCTTAACAGACCCCACTGGATATCCCCCTATCCCTCCTGGAAATCCCCCTCCCCCTCTTGGAAAACACCCCCTCCAGACCCCCCATGGATATCCCCTTGGATATCCCCCTCCCCCTGTACAACCCCTTGGACCGCCCCTCCCTCATGGATAGCCCCCCCTGCAGACCCCCATGGAAAACCTCCCTCATGGAACCCCCCCCCCCCGCACCTCCTGGATAGAACACCCTAACACACAACTTGTTTTACCATAAACAAGAATATTTTCAATAATGATCATTAGAAAATTGAGTTCAATAAAAATAGATTGAAAATTATTCAACAGTTTAAGCACAAACACTCAACAATCATAACAACCTAAAATCATGAATTTCAAGAGTTCAAATAAGTGTAAACATGAATGAATTATTCTAAACAAGTAAAAACCAAATTAAGTACTCCCTTGTAATGATATGATATAGTTTTCTTCTTTATAAAGATATAACCACCCCCTTATATTTTTCACTCAAGTTGGTTAATTTCATTGAATTACCTAAAAAGAAACAAAATCAACATTAGATTCCCATAAGTCCATTACTAATTAGATTGCATTAAATAATAAGAAATGGAATTTTAAATTATTGAGTTTCAATGTAAATATTCAAGAAGACACCCCCTGGATAACCCCCCATACCCCTTGGACAGCCCCCACCCCTGGATAGTCCCCCATCTCCTTTCAGGACAGACCCCCTAGACACCTCCCCTCTCTTTCCTAGATAGACCCCCTCCCTAACAGACCCCCCTGGACAGTCCCCCATCCTTCCTGGACACCCCCTAGACAGAAAAAGGCATCAT
Organism: Viscum album; assembly: GCA_963277665.1. Classification (NCBI taxonomy): domain Eukaryota; kingdom Viridiplantae; phylum Streptophyta; class Magnoliopsida; order Santalales; family Viscaceae; genus Viscum; species Viscum album. The sequence goes on along the minus strand of OY728160.1, from coordinate 455,990,528 downwards.
TTGAATTGATCAAACTCAAAGTTTCTTTTTTAATTTTATTACAATCCTCCACATTGTTCCAGGCATTATTGAATCTAAAAGGAAGAATAGGTTTTTTGTCTCTAGTATTGAGGCTCACCAAAATTGGATGGTGATCAGAATTAATCCTAGGTAACGTAATACTAGAGATGGTAATCTAGTTATCGAGAGCTTTGAAGTTTGTGAAAGCTCTATAAAGTTTACTTGCTAAAATTCTATTGTGTTGCCTTCTTTACTAGGTATACTTATCCCCAACCAGATTAATCTCAACAAGGTTATTATCATCAATAGAGTGATTAAAATCTTTAATGGAAGTGTTTTAGTGCAAGGGCCCTATCTTTTTAGTAGTTCCAAGGATAACATTGAAATCACGGATAATGACCCAGGGCACTTGAATAGTGTTGTTAAGGGAGGATATATTGTTCTACAAGGTTCTTCTATCTTGATATTTATTGTATGAATACACCAAAGGACAATAGAAAGTATTATCATGAAAGTTTATTTCACATGTCAAAGTATTAGAATCATCATTAACAATATGAATTTTATCTATAGAGATATGTGAAAAGACCCACAAGGAATCAAAATTGTTATTATTGGAAGATTCTCCTATAAAAGTATAACTATATTTTTCAAGACTATTATATCCAGAAGTAAAAGTGACTTTAGGTTTACAGATAGAAAAAAGCATCGATTTATGAGTAAAATAATAATTTTTAAAGTTCTGATGGTCTCATAGTTAGGAATACCCTGATAGTTCCAATATAAAATATTCATTTATACATACATTTGGGTCTAGGCCCCTTGTTTTTGTTACCTCCGGAATTCTTTACACGCTTGGATTTACTTAATTGCTTGGTAGAATTATCTTTAGGTGTCGTTTCATTTTTCCCTGCAAAGTCCTTGAAGGGTTAGGAGAGCTATGATTATTTTTCATATCTGTTGTGACTTCTTCTTGATGAATTTTTTTGTTCTCAGTTTCCTTCTATACCACTATCTATTCTATTTCTGGATTTATGTGATCAGATTCCCCATATTGGTCACCTAGTTTCTGAGTGGTGAATTCATCCATAGCAGGGGTTGCTGGGGGTATGTGTCTGTTGTAGTTCCAAACCTTCGTCATCATCTTGCATGTGTTGTGTTTTGATAATATTAGTCGTATTCATATTTGAAACTAGATTCTAAACTGCTTCTTTGTCCAGCATCTCATCATTATGTGAAGGTGAGGATAGTTGATGATTTTTTTCACTATCAGTAGTCGCATCATAGGTGTCCTGGATAGTAGTGTCCAGGTGCTTGGAAACCTCCATTCCACACTAAGCTTTCAGATGTCGAATTATGTTGACGGTTCCATGGACAATGTTAATTATGATCTTACTGGAATTCTAATTGTCTAAGTGGTTACTATCTTCTTGCACATGATCAGCCCGGGTTGTAACAGGTCGTTGAGTGTTAGATTTCAGTGTTGAAGTCCCCTCCTCAATACATGGATTAGATATAGACTTAGAAACATTAGAAAGAGGATGTGTTTATAGTTTAGTGGGTTATGTGGCTTTAGAGGTAGTAGTATGTTGGAATCCATTGAGAGTACCTATTGTAGTGGAAATCTGAGAATTCTGTCTATATATATCAGTTTGTGCAGCCTCACCCTCTTTCTGTTCTTTCTGCTGGACAGTATGCAAGAGAATATTGGCAATTTCTCCAGCAAAGGCCAACTCTTCAGTGTACAGTTTCCCCTTTTTAATCATTTCAGCCCATGATTTCTTATAAGGGTGCTTTTAGGAGGATGCATCACTAGTTTTCCTCCTCCAAATCTCTTGTTTTTTCATGGTTGTGTCAGACTTATCCAAGACAGTTTTTTTATCCTTCATATTTCCTCTAAACTTAGTCCAATCATTTTCAGTATGAGGTTGGATATTGTGAGAGTCCTATATTAAATAAAATATTGAATAACATTATGTGCACCTCCTGCATGCATTTTATTGAGGTTGTTACTTTAGATAGAAGGAATTGTAGCCTGATAATTGTTTCACTAAGGCAATTGGTCGTTACATGTTATCAAAATTAAATGATGAAGGTATATAGACATATTCAATTATTTTCTAAGATACTTTAAGTGTACATGATCAAAATTGAGAATAAAAGATCATGGAGGAAGATTAAATATTATCATATGGTAGATTTAGCCTTCATTAGGTGTATAATCCTAACAAGAAACACATGGGAGATAAAAGAAAAATACAGCAAGCTGATATGCAGCATCACCTGCAAGGAATTCATCAAAAATCAACTCCTCATCAAATCTGTCTCTATATAGTTTCATCGTAATGGAAACCACCAATTCTCTACATTTAAAAATTGTCCAAAAACCATATCTGAAAAGGAAAGTCGCTGCTCTAGAAATAACATCTCCTAAGACACATCACAAATGGCCTCAAAATTTCTCCAAAAAAACCACAATCTTCAACAGAGGAAGAAGCATAAAAAAGTATAGGGAAACACATGGTCAATAGGAAATCAAAACAATATTTAAAAAAAACCAATAGAACAAAACACTCAAATTTTGGGAAAAAACCTTAAAGAGTGAAACCACCAACTACCACCCTATGAATAGTGCACACACTAACCAGAAAATCACCAAAAAAACTGAAAATCCAAACATCCTTCACATTTGAAGAACCAAGAGAATCACTATAAGAATTAGACCAAGGAAATAAAAAGACAATAAGTACTCACCCAAAGAGAAATAGAGCTACAACCACATGCATAAAACCAATGAGTCCATAAGACATCTTAAGGAGAAAAAATGTCCTTTCGATGTAAAGTCCTTGAAACTAAGATCTTGATGTCGGTTGAATTATTCCACCATCTTCATTAACACTATATTTCTGATTTTTAGGTATGTATATGAAGATATTTCAACAACTATGTATCTTCTAAAAACTATTTCATCTTTATCTTCCTTCCAATCTTCTAATTCATCAATCACATCATCGTTATACTGATATACATCCTATAATGTGGGGTCTTCATCTTCATTTTTTGTAGTATCTTCTATGTTTCCTTCATGAGGGGATTCTGTTGGATGCTCAGTAACCATTGTCTGTGGTGGAATCACAATTTTTCTTTTCTGAGAGGCCCCTAGGGATCTATTGGAAATTTTCTCTAGAAGTTAGAGTAATATTTACGTCTTTGAGTCTTTTTGTAGCTCAGAGTAATATATCCATCCAAATCAATCATTGGGTTCCTTGCACTCGACTTTAAATAGTCTTCCTCAATCATACAAGCTTGCTCATAATCATCATGCATGGGTTCAGTAGAATCAGAGTGGGCATTCCTATCCTCCTCATGAAAGGATTTTGAGACATATGTGACAGAGGGTTTCTCATGATTTTTTGGGAATTCCTTATCCTTTTCAAGAGGATGAGCACTCTGAGAATTGTCCACCAATTTAGATAATTCATTGGTAGGGGTGAGAGTTAAAAGGTCCAATCATGATCTGATTAACATCCTTTCGAAAAACCCAAATCATAATTTGTATCCATTACTCCAGTAAAAATCATGAGTAGAATTATGGTATCACCTTTACACACACATATTTTTCTTCAACAACAATATTAATAACTACGTCAACTTCAATATTATATATTGAATGAATCCATAATAATACTACAAGAATTAATAACAAATCCATTTTTTACATTTCAAAAAATCCAATTATCACATATTGTCAACCATTCCACTTCAAACTCTCAGGGGTTCACCTATCTCCCCATTGGATTTAGAAGAAAATATCCCCTAAAATCCAACTACATTTTCCCTCTCCCCCTAATTATGAATTTTAATTGTATTATTCCATGCGCTTCTACTCCACCTTGACTTCTAAATTCCATGTTGAAATATCTATTTTTACTTGAAATTCCCCATTCCCCCCATATGAACAGTTTTTTCGCATCATTTCATTATACCAATTATACCAATTATACCAATTATAAATATATAAATGTTGATTTTTCAAATTAAAAATTATTTACTAATCAAACAATTAAAATAAATTTTTAAAAAATATTTTCATCAATATATTAAGAAATATACTAGGAAGAATAAACAATTAAAATATGAGTTGTCAACAAATTCACTATTCTTACTAAAGAAGAGCTTAGTGTAGGAATCAAGAGTCTTAGCTAACACATACATGGTTTTCTACATAACATGCTATGTCCAATAAATTCATATCATCCTTTATATTTCAATTTATAGACTCATATTATTATCAAAATTCATATCATGCTTATTGGAATAAAAAAACTAAATCAATAAGTGTGAATGATATGTAATTTTAGACATTAGTTATGTAACTTGTTAAATTCAGAAGGATACTTTTATTTATATTCAATGTAATTTGGGATCTCATAGACTTCTTTAATTATATATATTACTTAAAAAACCTTTGTAACATCAACTCCAATTCCCTCTTGATTACGACATTGTTTATTTTAAATGTTTTTCATTTTTGGGGACACAATTTAATGAGTTTCACCTTTTTTAATATCATTTAATAACCATAAATATGAAATAACGGATACAATATATTAGAATATGGAATTTTATAATCAAGATATATCCCTAATATATCCCCATTAGATTCTCTTCACTTAGTGGATTCATTCCACATTCTACATAGCATAAAACAACTTTTTATATGTATGAAACATCGAGATAAAACATATTAAATCATATTTTTCATCTACCATCATATTTCACCCAAACTAGTAATTTCATTATCAATTATATTAAGACAACATATACCATTCATACAGCTTCAATACTAATAGTAAAATACACCTTAAATACCTTAAATATCACTTTCTACATGAAATTTTCAGCATAGTGTTTAATCTGATTCCGTAATTATTTTATGTAATTTTGAGCATAATTACCCCAAGGATTATCTATCCCCATGATTCTAACACCTCTTTAGACTTGTTAGCATCATTTAATGTTCAAGGGGTGGGGGTACCTTCTATATGTTTTATTTTTATGAGGATGGTGATTCATTAAGGAACACTAATTTCCCTTTACAATTCACATTGGAGTTTACCTTTAGGTATTAAATAGTTTAAATGGAACCAAATTTCATTTCAACAATTTTAGGATTATTCTCTCATACTCAACACAATTCACAACCTTATCTACCATGGGATCTTTTACCCAAATATATTTCTCTTTTTAAAATAGGAAGGACTTTCTCTCTCCAAACATTCTACCTAAATTATTTTTCATTATACAAATTATTATATTCCTTGACACTAAATATTCCTTCACAGGCCTCTTCCACATGGGACTTCACTATTTTTGTAATATATAAATTATTCCCATTCTTCCAAGAACATTTTTTGTCCCTCTAAGAGGTCTAGAATTTATAGCTAGTTTTAGAGCTTGTCTTCTTACCAGTTTTAGTATATACGTGTTCCATGTGATGGTTCTAAAATATTTTATATAATGGGAATTATTTATCATTGTGTTCATAATTATATAGTCTTTCAATTATAGTATAAATATCACAAAATTTTAACTTGAGAAATGGATGGTATTATATAAAAAAAATTGTATGATGGCCATACCTTGTATGTTGTTGTTAGAATCCTTATTTTAATTCATCCCAAGTGGAATCTAGACATTGAGTGGGTAGATCTAAACCCTTGATAGATGGATTTTAAGTACCCCAAATTACATATATTCAAGAGTAAAGAAGATCTATATAACCATCACAAGAAATTAAAATCACAGTAAAACCATAAAATCAGATCATTGATGAAACAATATGGTATAAAATACAGTGGAGGGTTGCACTGTGTGGAATGGAAGCATCAGGGAGGAGGGCGCCGCGGTGACAGAGGTATTCAGGGAGGAGGGCACTGCGGTGATAGAGGTCTTTGGGGAGGAGGGTGCCGTTGTGAGAGAGTTCACCGGGGAGGAGGGCTCCATGGTGAGAGAGTTCGTCGGGGAGGAGGGCGCCGAGGTGAGAGAGTTTTTCGGGGAGGAGGGATCATCGGTGGGGAGAGGTTAGGGAGGATAGGTCGAGGAGGAGAATTCATTGGTGAGGAAGGCGTCGTAGTGAGAAGAGGTCGGGGAGGGAGAATTCATCGGGGAGGAGAAGTCGGCGGGGAGGAGTAGTGTGAGATGAGTAGTGGATTGGGGGAGGACGAGCCCAATACAGAATATGGGAAAAATTGATGGAAGTGGTATAGCCATGATGGCTTAATTAAACCGTGGATATTATAAATCTATAGCCAAGGACCAATAAAACCGTGGATATAGGTCCGTGGATATAGCTTTAATTTCTAGTAGTATAAAGGTAAGATATATCATGGAGATGGTGGATTTGGCTGCTAGAGTTACACTTATCTCAGGTGTTGGTGGTGGTTTATTGAGGGTTACATCTCTCTTGTCACAAGAAGGTTTCTTTGGGATAGTTGATGTTCCATTTAAATTGTAGTCAATTTGGTTTTTGGTTAATGTTGAAAACATTGATTCTAAAAATTATTTTTCTTGGTTTTTATATGGTTATTTTTTACTGTGAAGTTTATTTATACTAGTTGTTTATGCTCACAAAAAGGGTGAAATAATTCCCAAAGTATATTTTTGATACCCAAACCCATGGGGATTAGGAATTTCTTTTTTACCATGTTTCAGATCGATTCGGGTGTCGGGTTGGATGAAATCATCACTTGGTTCATTACAAAATGGTATTAGAGCAAATTACACTCTTTTTGGTTCATGTTATTTGGGTTGAGTTTAGATAGACATGAGCTATGATAGATGGGGATTCTAGTTGTGGTTGTGAGTAGGGTGACAAGATAACACAACTCATGACAGATCTTGAGTCACCATGCGATATTGGGATTCAATTTTACTTCTCCTCCAGGTGACATATACAAGCTGCAGAATGATTATGGAAATTGTGTGTGGGGATGGACAAGTTTTATTTTTAGTGTTATTATGTCGGATATGGGTTGTTAAGATTTATGTAAGTGTTTGATATTTGTTATTATTGCTAAAAGTTTAACGAATGGTTGTATTTGTTGTTCTCTTTGATGTTATTGATTGTTGTAGAAAGATTCCTTCAGGAGACATCCTATTCCTTCACGTGAAGAATCTAGGGAGTGTTATCCCACAAAAATTGAATAGATATTAGTGTAAGCTGTGGTACAGGATGTCTATGCTTTAAGACAAGGAGAAGGCTCTGATCCTAGTAAGGTCATTGAAGCTGAACTAGGTCCTGGAAGGGACAAGGGTCAGGAGTTCCTCAAGAAAAGGCATCAATCTTTCCAGTGTAGCACATAACACCATGAATCAAAGTATTGTTCTGGTAATATAGAGATAATGTTCATGTTTCTTTAAACTTATGAGGATTTTAGTATAAATTGTGCTTTTTTTCATGTTATAAGGACCTAGTCGAAGGTGGTAAGATTCAGAGTGAAATATAGAAATCATGATCAAATGGGTTTTAATTATATTAAGGCCATTTTCAATGAGAATTATTTTCTGGATATTTTGGCCTTCTCCAGATCTTGGGAGTTTTGAGAGATTTTCCAAGGGGATCTGTTTTAAATGGAGTTAGTAACTCCACTTGGTAAGAATTGAGAGAGGGGTTTTAGGTGTCTAATTTGTGCACTGACCATGTCAGGGGTTGATTTGGAAGTATATTTTCTAGTTTTAGATATGAACCTATTTCATTTGATCCTTGGTATAGATTGGATGGTGTGTATTCTGGAACACATCGATTTCTATAGGCAGTGAGTGTGTTTTGAGGAACCTAATGGAAGTACCCTATTTTTTTATAGTGAATGGGATCCTGGTTCGGGTTAGGATGGACCGATACATTTGGAGTTGGGAAATATCATTTTTTATATCTCATCACTCATGTTGTAGGCCAATGATGGTATTTCTATGAGTGGATTACCTCCTATGGTAGATTATTTACCAAAGGGTTTTATAGAGGATTTCTCAGTTTTTAATCTAGAGTGGTTTGTGAAGTTTTATATTGATTTGGAATTCTATTCACAACTGATATCTTTTCCCTCATACCATATGGACCCCACCAAGTTATGTTAATTAATTGTACTATTAGGAGATTTGGAATCCAGAGGATTTATTCACCTGATCCTATCACCTTAGGCCACCCAAGTGTTTTTTGCTATGTAGGTCAATGGATCTCATCAGTTGTGTATTAATTACCAAAAGCTGAATAATGTGAAAAAAAGAGAATGTTTCATTACCCCATATTGAAGAAATTTTTGATGAGCTTAAGGGGGAACGGTGGTTCTCAAAGATTGTTTTGTGTTCCGAGTATCACCAATTTAGAGTTAGAGAAGAATATGTTCCAAAAATATCCATCCAAATTATATACGGCCATCTTCAGTATTTTTTCATGATTTCGAGGTTTAATAATTCTCTATCAGTGCTTATGGAACTCATGAACATGGTTTTCATTCAGTACCTTGACTCTTTTGTAGTGGTATTTGTGGATTACATCCTACTCTATTATGTGAGGGAGGAGGAACATGAGTATCATTTGAGGATAGTTTTGGTTACTATTTTGGATCATTGTATCATGCTACATTTATATGGGAACCTTCAGGATTAAGGAGTTGATGATTCCGATTCTTGTGATCATGTAACGAGGGGTTTCAGTAGACCCTGATATAAACAATACAGTTATTTCATGTGAACAACCGAATAATGTGTTTGAACTTAGAATCTATGTAGGATGATAATGTGGTGGATTATGGTTCTCTCCAACTCTGACTACATGAAAATAATTACCCCAGACATGATATTGAGTTAGTTGTGGTGATGTATTACTTTAAGATACGGAACCATTATCCTTTTGGGCAGAAATGTTTTGTTTATTATGATAAAATAATTATTGGCCTATATTTCCCCTTAAAAATATTAGTATCTGAGGAAACATTGTTGGGTTGAGTACCATTAGTGGTTTGATTTCGATATAATCTATACCCTAGGAAAAGTTAATGTAGTGGTCAATGATTTGAGCAGGAATGTTCTAGTTAAAGTGTTGAAAAATCCCAATGATGAGTGGACTTTGTTGGGGCTCTTTTCTCAGATGCATCTTAGGACCTAGGAACACAGCGGAGGTGTGTTCTTGTCCAGTGTTCAACTAACACTATCCCTTATAGAAATGATTCAGCTGGAGTAGCATATTGATGAGTTGTTCCAATAGTCTATGAAATTTCTAAATGGTTGGGAGATACCATGTGAATGGTCATTGTCTCCCGAGGGTGTTTTTTTCTTCAAGGGTTACCTTTTGGGGTTGTTATCATTGAGGAAATGTGGTGAAGTGGGATATCAACCGGTCTTATTAGGTCATCCATCTAAGTGATACCAAAATGTACCATGACATGTCTTAGTATTTCTGGTGTCCAGGTATAAGGCAAGATATAGCTACCTTTGTATCTAGGTGTTATAGATATTAGTAGGTTAAAGTAGGGAACCAAAGGCCCTCCGATTTGCTTCAAATACTACCCATTTTTACTAGGAAGTGGGATTAGATCACAATAGAAATTGTTTTTTGATTTCCTCAAACACCCCAGGGGAGGTATTCCATTTGAGTTGTAATCGATCATCTTACTAAATCATCCCATTTCATTCCAATCAGATATTTAGTGAAGGTGGATGATTTTGGCCAATTATATGTTCAGGAGGTTATGAGGCTTTATCGTGTTCCTTTGGAAACTATCTCAGATAGGGATCCCCATTTTACCTCATAATTTTGGGTATTCCATTAGAAGGAATTGGGGTTAGAGGTCAAATTGATCACGACATACCATCCTCAAACAGATGGTCAAACCCAATGGGCTAATCAAATATTGGAAAAAATGATCTAGGTATGTGTGTTAGATTTCATTACTTCATGGGATAAACATATCCGATTGGTTCAGTTTTGATAAAACAATAGTTACCAATCCATGATTCTAATATCTCATATTGAGGTTTTTTGGTCGATAATGTCGCTCTCCTCTATGTTATGTTGAAGTTGGTGAAACCACATTGTTGGGACCAATCCTTTTACCGAAGATTTCTTATAAAGTAATGTTGATAATGCAGTGGTTTTTGATATCATAGAGTCATAATAAATACTTTATTGATAAAATCCGTTGTGATTTTGAGTTGTCTGTGGTGACCAGGTGTTTCTAAAAGTGTCACCTTGCTTGGGTCATCGCCATTTGTGTTAGAAAGGAAAGCTAACACCAAGGTATGTTTGGTCATTTTAGATTACCATGCAGATTAGTAAGGTGGAATACAAGTTATCTTTTACTTTTAATTTGACATCAATTCATGATGTGTTTCATGTTTCTTAGTTGAAAAAGTATAACCCAGACCCACCTCATGGGATTAACCAAGAAGAGTTGGAATTAGAGCCTAATTGTTCCTTGTTCTAGTAACTATTGAATATTATGAGTTTTTAGGTGAAAGTGTTTTGTGGTAAGACCATCCCATTGGTATGAGTTTGTTGGATGCATGGTAATGATGTGAATGTGAATTGGGTGAGTACGTATTGGATTAAAAAAAGAATATCCATTTTTGTTCTCTGATCAAGATTCAGGTTGAATTTTCAGGGACATAATGTTTTCATGGTGGGGAGATTTTTCACATTCATGATTTTATTTTGAGGTATTATTCTATTTATTATTGAACCAATTTTTATCCTTGAGTTTTAACAGAATTTTTTACAAAAAATGAGAGTTTTTGGGTTGATAATAGGTGGCACGCGGTTGGCACACAATTTTTCAAACCGTCTAACCATGACCAGGAAACCATGGGGCTAAGTGAAATTTTGGGACTGTGGATCTGACATGATTAGAGTACAGTTTATCAAACCATTAAGTCTAACTATGTGGTGTGTCCCTATGGGATAATTATGGGAACCTGATTGATTCATAGTTTTGAAAAATGTGTGGGAAAACTGTGTGACCTCCCCATGTCATCAAAAATTGAATTTTTACCTTTATAACATCTCTGATTTTAAACCCAAATCCCACTTTCTCGCCCCATTCAAGATCTCTATCCCTAGAAACCTCCATCTCCATCTCTATGATCCCTTATACTCCCTTACATAGGTGGTTTTGGTGTGGATTTATCAAGGAATCATCTTATAAGTATTTTCTCTCATTGTTTCATCCTTATTGTAGGGTTTCTCTTCATCCCTATTTGGGTTCATCTTTTCTAGCAAGTTATTTGACCTAGGGAGGGTCTAATCATGTTTTTTGAATAATATATTTATGTATTTATTTAATTATTTTCTATTTAGGGTCTTGTGGTGGTGTGGTTGTGGTTTCAGATTAACATCATGATGATTCCAAGTGAGAGGTAGGTAGTTCCATGCCTTAACTTTTATAGATGCTTTTGATATACTTTCTTGTCTTTATAATTGAATTCTATGGATTTAATGTGTGGTGAGAATGGTTTTTAGAAAGTATTTTGACGGGAATATATTATGGAAGATAGATTTTTAATGGAAAATGGTTACATTTTTGTGTTTTCTTATTTTTAGTGTACCTTGAAAATGTTATATGAATTGTTTCAAAGGTGAAAATTGTATTTTCAAAGGGACTCGAGGTTAAGATGTGTTAAAAATGGGATTTTCAAGAGGAATGGATTTTGTAGAATGTGGGATACTATTTTTTGTACCTTAAATGCAACTTTGAAATTGTAAATAATGTTATAAATCTGGTTCTGATGTGAATATGGTTTTGAAATGGTATTTTCCCACATAAAATGGTTCGATTATAAATGTGTTATTCATGTGGTGTTTCCAAATAGATTTCATAAATTTTTAAGTGGGTATTTTATTGTGTTTTTATGATTCATGTATTTATTATATGATAGTTTTCATTTATGTGATATGAGAAAGGAAATTATATCATAAAAGGAATCCTAGGTTTCTCTGTGGGTAAACTAGAACTAGTACTCTAGTTGATTCCGAAGTGGGTAAGTCCTGGATTCATCAAGACAGATTAAATATTGAAACACTAACTATATTATAAGTATGAAAAGATATCACAATAAATTTTTATGGATTCCTATCTAGTGGATCATGCTTAATAATGATGCAGTTTATGGTTTCTATACTAAGTTTCACCAAGACATGAGGTTCCGAGTGTCCCACAAGGGCTAGTTACCCATAGTGATTTACCCATAGTTCTCACTTGTGATAGGAAACTTATGAGATATAGAACTAGCTATCATTATATGATAGGACTTGTGTACATTTTTATTTCAAGAAATATTATTTGCGAAAAATGGTTTCTCCTTAAGAAGTGTTTACTTGAAATTTTTTTACGTAAAATGTTTTATTAGAAATGTTTTAAAATGTTTTAAAGGAAATGTGAATTTTGATTTTATCTCTAATTTCATACCATGAAATATTTTCTGTTGAGTGGAATCCTACTAAGAATTATCTCACACCCTTCATACTCCTTGGGTGTATGTAGACTTATTTATGTATCACCTAGGTAATGGAAAGATGTATCATGGTGAGGGTGGATCCGATTACTAGAGTTACACTTCTTATAGGCATTGGTGGTTGTGGATTCTGGGTGATTTATTTATTTTCACATGGACATTTCATTTGGGTTTCTTGTTTCCCCATTACATTGTAGTCCATTGGGTTTTTGGGTAAGGTTTTAAACATTGATTTTACAAATTATTGTTCTTTATTTGGCTATGGTTTTGTATTATTGTGACATTTGTTTTTGATGGTTGTCTATTCTCATGAAAAAGGATGAAATAATACCTAAAGTATATTTTTGATATCTATGTACTAGTTTACACCTCATGGGGATTGGGAACTCCATTTGGTCTATGTTTCGAACATGACTGGGTGTTAGGTTGATGACATCTCAGCTTGGATCATGATAACAGAAACTTGATACATTGTAGGTTCATAATCTATGAATATTACCTCATAATCATTTTCAATAAGAAATATCCATATCTTGGGATCTTGATGAATCATACCAGACCTTACAGGTTCTTATGAAATTTGAATCAGTTCACCTTCCGTAAGTATTTGTGAAACTAGATCATTTTCTATCTAGAAACACTTCCTATTTATTGGACATAAATTTCTACATGTTCAAATTTACTATCATTAACTCCTCAATTTATAGATTTAATTTCATGTAAAAAAACATATCATTCCATAAAAACATTGAGTTTATTAGGATTAAAGAAATAATATCTCATTATCCTTAGGATAACTAAAAAAATAAGCATTCTGATTTAGCAACATATTTTTTAGAATATAAACATCAAGAAAAGGCTCCAAAACCCCGAATCTTTAAAAAAATATTGGGATGTTTCCCATCCCATGTATCATTTCGTTTTTATGAATAATTTATACGAAATTTGGTCAAATAATAATTTAGTATTTGATTGAGAAAATCCATAGAATGAAATAGGATGATCATGTTAACTCATAATTGATCAAAACATTCATTAAAGGGAATGATTTATCCTCCTAAGAATAAATTTATAATGTGTAATTATAGGGGGAATGAGTGGTGAAATAATTCCATAATATCTTATATGATCAATGAATTCATAGAATAAATATTCACCACCTTTATCTAATCTAAAATATTAATTTTTTCTAGTTTATTCTATATTCTATTTTGAAACTCTTTGACCTTTTCAAAATTTATCAAACCTATGTCTCATTTGAAATATATAACCATGCCAACTAAAGTCATTTATATATACAGGGAGACAATTACAAAGGTAAGTGAGGTTAGAATCAACCTAGACCTTCTTATTCTTAATGTTATAAATATGATTATCCATATCCAGAATGTATAAAATATTTAACATATTCCAAGTTCCATAAAAAAATTTATTCATATATATAGAATAATTTATTTTTATTAAAAATGATTGAAAATCCCATATTATTGACACAAGATATAGAAATCAAATTTTTGTTTTTTGTAGGACCAAGATATCTTTTGTCCAGTACTAGAAATAATCCAGTAGGTAGAATAGATAAAAAGTAACAAGTTACAATTAAACAAATCTATATATATTGAAAACATATTGATTTACTTCACCTTTCATCAATTTTATCACATTTATGAGTATTTTTATCACAACAACAAATATGTGATACACACTCATTATCTAATACTCATGAGTTAGAGATAGAAATTAATTTCTAAATCATTCACATCAAAATACTATGTCATATTCTTTTTGAGATCACTTTTCAACTTTAGATATAATTCTATAATTATTGTATATGTCACAAGTATAAGGGATATGAAATAATAATCATGATGTATTCTATATTATACAAAAATGATATATCTATAAGTTAATATCATGATTCATATTTTTCCATCAAGAACTTTTAATAAATGTGACCCCACTATAATGATGACTCATACATCATAAAAATTAGTGGGATAAGATCTATATTTCACTATGTTTTGGATAAAATTATCATTTATCCCATCCTATAAATATTAAAGTTGTAAATCATTAAAATAATATTAAATAAATCTCTTGTATAGTTATGTAGACAATCACTTTCACAAATACATTATATGAATGAACTCAAATATATTCCCTTAGTATCCTAATCCTATTAGGGTTTCTCAGCCAAATGTAACCCAAATAACATAGTTGAATATGGGAACCTAACCTATTATGGTCACCCACACCGAATATACCTGACACAATATAATCCATGGGAACACAACTTTATCATGAACTACCCAGATAGACGATCAAGGCCTTGACATGTATTGCATTTGGAAGAAATCTCATACTTAGTAATTTAGGGGGTTCCTTTTAAATTATCACAAATTTAATATAAATTATATTCATATTATTGTATTAATTATTTCATCACATGAAATATTTATTATCTGATGATTTATTTCATTATTCATGCAATCTTCTAAGGATTTTTTTGGAATCCAAGTTCTATCCACCAAATTAAAATATTCCAACCATATTAACGTGTAACTCTTTACACAACTCTTAATTTATGTTACCCAAAAGTACTAGATAAACACATTTAAATATATATAAATTCATCCCATGAATGAAGTATATGAAATAATTATCATGAAAAGGATTAGAATTATATGAAATCAATAACCCCAGTATTAGTAAGCTTGAAGCCAAGGATAGACAACCATCACTTTTCAGGACATGGCTTAAGTCACCATGCCATTGGGAATTCTAACCCAAATTCATTCTATCCAACAATACATTAATCAATAATGTTTTTAAATCCATCATAAATATGACAACTAAAATGTATAAACTATAG
Organism: Viscum album; assembly: GCA_963277665.1. Taxonomy (NCBI): domain Eukaryota; kingdom Viridiplantae; phylum Streptophyta; class Magnoliopsida; order Santalales; family Viscaceae; genus Viscum; species Viscum album. Next base: position 455,975,149 of record OY728160.1, on the reverse strand, counting down.
TAAACATCCAAATTACAGCTAACAACTTTAATAAAAAACTAACATCAAGGAATATGTAAACTAAATCTTATGTCATAGTACTGAGCAATGCATGTGTAATGACACATGATGTTCAATCCTTTAAACTAATGCTATATTCAATAGCGTTTATCAATGAAAAATAAAACTAATGAAAAACCAAACTGAAATAAGCATTATCAAATTAAACTTACATGAGTATTATAATCATTAATGGATAAAAAGATAAAAATAAATTGAAATAATTTTATAACATCAATTTTATTAGATTAATATTTTATGGAGGATTCCTTTTAAAGAACCATTTAAAAAAGGTATTGTATTTTAAATTAATAAATTAAATTGATCACAATTAAAATTTTATTATAATTGAAAATATTCAAATTTATAAACTAATATATAAACATTCAATTATTTAGAAATTTATAAGTAAAAAAATGAACGACACTTGAATTTTAAAAGGGTGATTTTTTTAATAAAAATAGGTTCTCCTAATATATTATATATTAATTTAAATGGTAAATTTAAAAATTATATAATTTTAATTTGAAAAAATTAAATTTCTTTTTTGATTAAAAATTTTAGTATTAGCTTGTGATGAATTTTTTACTTTTTTCAAAAATAATTATATTTTAGTAGAAAAGTGAAAAATACAAATTTTAATAATACCATTAATTTTATGAGTTAAACTAATTTGGAACCCCTTTTCTATGAAAAATTTTACTATAAAACAAACCATTTAAAAAAAATATTTTCAATTTATAAAATTAATGTTTATCATTTTGGAAACCTAAGTAATATTTTACTCTAATTGTTTTTTATTTTTTTATAATAAAAATCAGTTTTTATCACTTATAGAAATTGAATTTAAAGAAATGTATTTATTTTTTTGATCAACATGTTCATATTATGTAATAATTTCAATATTATTTTTAGGAATAAAATTATAATGACCAAGATTAAAGAAAATGAACATGATGACGGTGAGTGGATTAATTTCAATGAAATTGTTTATTAATGTTGTGAAATTTTTATATAATAATTTAAATTGATATATATTATAAAAGGAATTTCATTTTATTTATTCACATATATAACAACATATTATCACTAATTCAATTTGTAATCAATATTAAAAATGATTTATAACACTTAATTGTAAAAAAGAATTTCTCTACAAAATTATTTTTCAATATATTAAAAGTTTCAATTTAAAGGATAATTCCCTATTATTTAGAAAGTTAATTTGACTATAGGGATCCTGGAATTTTGTTTCGAACATAAATAATAAATTATAATGGTAACTCAATATTTTAATAAAATATAAACTATTAAGGTAAAAACTCGTTTTCTAGGTAAAAACAAAAATGGTAAATATATAAATAAAGTATTAAAAATCTTGAAACTTGTCTGAAAGATGTGGAAAAATGTATTTTGGACGATTTATTGATCATATATCACCCCCAAAATCAATCATTTCTTACTTTTAGAACCATTGATCCTCTAATAGTTTCATTCCATTATTTAAAAATATTGGGTGTACAGAAAAGATCCATTTTCTTCATATATAATACAGGATCACTTATTCCCTCTCATAAATACACATAGCCTTATATATTTCCATAAACCCAAACCAATTTTCTTGTTAAATAATTCAATCTCATTACATATTACCAAAGATAACCATATGTAATAATATTTCGTTCATTTACAAGGATACTTTAATGAGTAATATCAAGGTTCCAAAGTGAGTATTAACTAATTCTTAGATTTTTATTCTTAATATTTGTTTTATAATCCAATCATATACATAGTAATATTATGATAAAATTTTTATTATTATAATTATTTTTTTATATTGGTTGACAAACCCTAATCTCTTCCTTTCCATCCACTATAAAAAAAACATCAACTGTGCGTACGTGCGTACTACCACCGCCACACAGATGCATTTTTTTCCATCACCGCCTAACATGGATGAAGTTAAAATTGTATTCATGGGTTGAATTTTTTTAAGAAACTATTAATAATAAATACATAAAATATTTAGAATTATATAATTCATATTAACATTAAACGTTCATCATTCACTAAAACACCCAAAAAGAACATATTGAAGAAAATTTCGTAATCCAAGTACATTTTATAAAAACCTATATCAATTTTTTAATTTTATGATAATATAATACTAAATTGAATAATTTCCCATTACTGTAGATATTATTAAATTAATATGAACCTATTTTAATCACAGTCAACATACAAATAGTTTTACATATAAATTTACTAAACCACCTTAAATAACTAACATAAGTAAAAACCTTATGATAAATAAATAGCATGTGGTAATAAATGGAAATTAATAAAAAAAATATTCATGCATATTGTTGCTAATATTATTTATAATAAACTTAATTTTGTTATTTAATAATTTATTCTTATGTGATGAGAAACTTAGTAATTAGGTAAGGGTTTCGTGTCTCAATTTTTACCCCATGAGACATATTTCTTATTATAGACCAAGTTTTTATTAGAATGACATAGATAATTATAATTTTTATATATTATTATCATTATTATATTAAATTTAATGATACTTATTGTGCTATTTCAATTTTTCCCCTCACGTGGTTTTGAATCAAACATTACAAAAGTTGTAAGGGTTTATTCTAAATCAGTTTACTTTATTTCAGTTAGAAACAGTCTTATAGAACTGTATTGTTCCATTTTTTAATTATTTTTTCCTAATTAATAATTTTTATTGTATTTAATCCATATTTTATATGTTTCTATAATTATTCATTATATACTAATTATCAAATGATTCCTACATCAAGGATTATGCTACCTAAATGGGGTTTCTTAGTCTCAATTCCTATTTCTTGATACATTCTTTTTTTAAAACCCAAATTTAATTTAATATGTTGTATATATAGTATATTTGTTATATTATTTCCAAAAATATTTTTTATTCAAGGTATTTAAATTTAAATTTTATGATATTTCTCATTTAAGGGGATTTTATTTAAAAGTTACTTAAGTCATAATGTTTCTTTTCCCAACCTCATTTTATAATAGAGATCCCTAAAATGTGGTAACCTATCTAGGGAATTTATATAGTATTTCATTCAAATAAAAAATAATTTTATTTCCCAATTATTATCCTTGGTGTTCTTTTTTTTCTCCATTTTATTGTTTTAAAGTGTATGTTTCTTAATATTTTAAAGTGTTTGGTTTTAAACAAAACTATTTTGAAAAAAATAAAAAATGAATATTTTTTATGTTCATAATTTTATATTTGAGTAAAAAATTTATCGATATACCTATATCTATTTCAAAAATTGAAAAATTTATTTCAAACTACCTTGAATTTATTTGATTTAAAAAAAAAATAATATTTATGTCTCCAAATGGGTTTTTTGGTAAGAATGCCCCATTTGGAATTTCCTTGTGAATATATATTTCCACAACATTTATCATTTTACATGAAATTTTCTATAAATTATTTAATATTTTTAAAATAAATTATTTTTATTATCATTTTATTAAATATTTATTTTAAAATGATTTCGAAATATCAAGGACATTACTTTATTTCAATGTGATTTTCTCTAAAAGTCCTAAATTATGTTTACCATTAAAGTCGTTTTCCTTTGAAATATATTATTATTGATCTTTTATATTCCTCTCAAATTACCATACTACCTGTTTATATATATATATGATGAAATGTTATTTTCTATCAAAGATAAGATCCATCAATGCCTTTGTATTTTCTAACCATCCTCTGTGAATAAGCATAAATTTTCTTCAAATGACTTTATTTTGTGAATACCATATGTTCAATTTCTTTGAATGAAGGGTGTTAAAAAATATACCATAAATAAATTGATTAAATAAATTATTGACATAAATATATATCCTTTATTTATATAGTGTATATATCTTGTACATTATTATCTTGATTGAGGGGTATTTACCTATACTGTTACTAAATATATTTGGATAACTATTTATATCCCATGGGTTTTTCATGTGACGATGATTGATATAAGTATGAATGATTTATTTATGCGATCCCATTGGAAAATATTATGAAATCCGTTTCTTTCCCATGGGGTTTCATGATATATTGAATGGATGATTTCAAGTGGAATATATATATATATATATGCATGAATTATTAATTGGAGGGGTTTTCTATATCCCTCAAATTCATTGGTAAAGTTTGTATCTCATGATCTAAAAAAGATATATGTGAGTATTTATCTCAATATAAATGGTACATATGGGGACTTACCCTAAGAAAATGGTACACATGACTATTTAACATAAGAAAAATGTCACACATGAGGTTTATTCCAATCCAAATAGTTATTGAGAGGATTTATCCAAAGATAAATTATACATGGGAGGAATTATTACAAGTCAAGTGGTAAATAAGTTGATTTATCCCAAGCCAAATTATACATGGGGGGATTATCCCAAGCCCAGTGGTAGAAAACTGGATTATACTGACCCAAAGATGATATATAGGATATTATCCCAAGCATATTAATTAATGTATGTCTTGGTGGGTAGCTTTGAAATATGATTTATATGCCGATGTTTATTCCATGAATTTTTAATCATGATTTATTATCTATGTTTTAGTGGGTATAATTTTATTTTTAACTCCAATTACAACCATATTCTCACATTATTATCAATTTTGATCTTTGATTGTTATCATTTATGTTTACCTTTACTTAATGTTTGATCTCACCCATTACTTATGATTCCACTTACCTAGGTTATGAAGATAATAAAATTATGAAATAACTAGTATATTATATTACAAAGAGAATTAGTGGTAGATTCTGAACACTTTTTAAGGGTTATGTAGTTGCTTAGATAGTGTAAAAAAGGTCCACTAGTTGAAAAAGTCATGAGTTTTATTGCTTTGTGGTTTGTCGTGACTCTCTAAAAATCTAAACATAAAAGATCTTGGAAATACATGTAATGAAATAATTTCGTTATGTTATGTAATTGAGGTGGTCACATCCATGTGGTAACATAGTTCATATTAGATTAGGGTTTATATAACCACAGTGATCAGGATGCCAATTTTGGATAATTTAAGGGTTGATAAGTTAATGATGATGAAAATTTTAAAGGTATGTTTATCCATTTATGTTAGTTGAGGTAATATTGAATATTTTAGGGATTATGATAAAATAAATTTATTTAAAAACCTATGGATAAGTATAAGGGATAAGGTTAAGTATTTGATAATATACCATTTGTTTGTAATGTATAGATTGTGGGGTAATCCTAGAAATCACATCTCTGTTTGGATACTGGAATGTGGATACAACTATAACACAAATGCACCTAGGGTTAATCACCCAAAAAAATACGGTTGAGTATATGATCAATGTTTAATCTAGTGCTCGATGAGTGGGACTAATACTGAACACCTGTCTGGACACTCCTAAGGGATATTATTTTGTTAATTAACATTTTATTTGTGAACCATTATGAATTATTTTAATTTATTTCGGATTGAAAACCTAATAGGGAATTAATATGGATTACATTTATTAAAAACAATAGATTAAATAGTTATGATAAATATTAGTTGATGTATACTTTATTGGATAAAGGGTGAATTCAACTTTTAGAACTTATATTTCAATGATTTTATGTTTTAGAATATTATAAGAAAGTTCATGTTAATTTTGGGATAATTCTTTTTTGGTAATAGGCTACACAGTAATGAATAAAATTAACTAAAGAAAACTATATTAAACTAAATGTATAAAATAATAAAATTATTGTTTCATTTGATAATACATCTCAAGAATTTTTTTGATATTCATATTATCATTTCCTCTGATTCTATTAATAATCATTTTGGGTTTTAGTATTTGATTGAAATAGGATCACTTAAATGTAGTTGTAAAAGGTATGTACGAGAAACCTTTATGTCTTATAATTGAATACGGTATCATACCTATATATTTTAGAATTTTAATATATTCCTTATATAACAAAAATGTGAGTTTCCTAGACAAACCTAAGTTAGTGAGGTTGATATCTTAATAGAAGATAAATCTTGATACTATTAGAAATTTCCATTAGGGAGTGATAAATATTGATGATATTGTAGAATATTCTATAATTTATGGGGATTATACGAAAAATATAAGGATTTTTACAATAGGTTTTAAATTAATTGTTTTTAAACTTATATTAAATGGTATCAATGTCCTTGAAAATTTATTTTATAAAAAGGCTATATTTTGGGGATAAATATTGAAGAACACAAGATTGAATGATGGATAATTATTGGATTAATCTATAAATTATATTTTGATAATAATGGGATGATTGATATTATAAATGTAAGTTTGAAAATATTATTAAACTTTTGATTCATAATTTATTCTTTATATTTTTGTTTTTGTACATCAAAATTTTGGTATTATGTTATATATGTACTGTTGTGTGATGTTTTGAACCAGTGGTTAATATAAGAGTTAAATTGTAGAGGAATATATGATTTATATGTTGTTTGATATATGTGAGATTAAAATGTTTTTCAGGAAGTTGTATAATAGAGAATATATTATTAGCATATACATATATTGGTGTATACGATTTTATGAATGATTAATGTTTCTTGAGGAACGATAAGTAAATTGAAACGACCTAAGAGAGTATGGTAGATTTATTGTTAGAAGTTACTTCCCAAATGATAAATATATTTATAATACCCTCAACTACTTTCAATAGGGATTAATAACTAAAAATTTCAAGTAGAAAATTTATTTAAGGGTGTAGAATTTAATGACATTATATTCATGACCCTTTAAAGTAATACAATATTAAATAGTTTGTGTCATACACAACACTAAAATAACTTTACAACAAACATAAAAGCTTAATAAAATATTAAAATTTCAAGAATAATATAATCCTTATTAGTAAAAAATATAATAATCAATTAAAATAATTACATATTATTACTTTTTTTATTAATATTTTAAAAATGATGCCTTTTAAAGAACCATTTAAAAAAAATTATATTTTACCTTAATAGATTAAATTGATCTGAGTAAAAATTTTATCATAAAAGGAAATGTTTAAATTTATAAACTGATATTTGTAATTAAATTATTTATAAATTTTTATGAAATAAGATTAAAGATACATGATGTTTAAAAATTTCATTTTTTAACATATTATTTTTCTTTATATTTTATATTTACATTTAAAAGTTAAATAATTTTTTAGAATTTTAATTTTAAAAAATTATCATCATTTTTTGGATTAAACATGTTAATATGTGTTTAGGATAAATATTTTATATTGTTAAAAAATACCTAAATTTAATATGAATAGTTAAAAAATAATGATCTTGGTAATACAATCAAGTTTTTGATGTGAAATTATTTAAAAACAATTTTTTATAAAAAAATATGAAGTAAAATAAAACATTTCAAAAAATGATCAATTTAAAAAATCCATGTTTAACATTTTGAAAAATTAGGTAATATTAGATGTTGAAAAACTATTTTTATTCACTGATATTAAAAATTAGTTTTCATCAATTATAAAAAATAAATCTAAAAAATTTATTTAATATTTTATATAAACATGTTCATATTATGTAATAAGGATAATATATTTTTTAGGTATGAAGTTATAGTTAATAAGATTAATGTTGATGACCATGATAATGATGAAAGAGTTATTTTAAAAGAATTTTTATATTAATGTTGTATAATTTTAATAAAATAAAATAAATTTATCTATTTTATATATTTACTTTTATCTTATTCTTACATACAAATGAAAATATATTTTTAATTATTCTATGGAAAATCGATAAAAAATATAATTAATAACACTTAATGGTAAAACAAAATTTCTCTACAAATTATATATATTAAATGTTTTAATTTAAAAGTTATTTATTCACTAATTTATAAATTTTATTAAATTATATGGAGCCCAAATTTATGTTTAAAGAATAAAAATTTTGTTATCAGGGTTACCTAATATTTTTAATAAAATATAAACTACTATGATAAAAACAAGTTACCCTTGTAAAAACCCAAATGACAATATGTAAAAATAAATTGTTAGAGGATTGAAACATGTTTAAAATTTTTGGAGAATTGGTGGTGGAGGATTTATTAACATTATATAACTAAAAATCCATTATTTATCACTTTAGAAAGCATTTAAATTTAAATAGTGTCATTAATTTATTGATAATTAATGGGTGTAAAAAATGGCCCTTTTTCTTCACTTATAAAAGGTTATCATTTGAAACCTACTAAAGATAAAAAAAGACTTGAAAATTTCCTTGAGTACATAAAATAATTTACACTCCAAGAAAAAAATTACATGTCCATATTACCTTGTCACTATTATTTTTACAATTCGCTTCATTTCATGGAGACTTTCAAGAGAATGTTTAAGGTCCCCAAGTGAGCATTACTTAATCGTTAACTTTTTGTACATAATATTTCACTTCTAAAACCATAAATATAGTAATATATGGTAGTTTTCATCATTAGTTTAATAAATTGTTATTATATGAATGGAATAATACTTATTTATTCCTTTTCACCTAGTTAGAAAAACCATAGAACATCAATCATGTGTATATATGGACCATCACCTCTAGGAAGCGACGTTACTTATATTCCATCACCATCTAACATTAATGAAATAATGAATTTATTTAAGGTATAAAGATTATGTTTACATAACTATTAATATTATATTAATAAAAAATTTAAATTCTATAAGTGATATCAATTATAAACTACCATAATAGACTAAACCACTTAAAATAAACATATAAGAGTAACTTTCCTAAACCGAGTTAATTTTACAGAACAATATATAAATGTTTAAATTTAATTATAATATAATAATAAATGAAAAAAATTATACAAATTTAAGAAATTATGATGTCATTCGATAACACATTTACCTGTGGTCAATATACAAAAAAGTTATGTAGATATTGACTCAACCACCTCAAATAAAAAATATAAGAAAAAACCAAAAAATAAATAAATAACATATAAGAATAAATGTTCATTATTAAATGAAATATAATTGAATAATTTTTTTATGAATTTATATAATAATACTAATTTTATTATTCTAGAAGTTAGGCACATGTACAAAAATAATTATAAAAAAGGTAAGACTTTTATGCCTCAATTTTCAACCCTTCATATCGGTTTCTTATTATATATCATGTATTCATTATAATAGTGTAACTAATAATACTTTAATATTTTGAATAATGATTATCTGATATTTTATGATATAAAATTTCTATTCCAAATAATTTATATCATGCTGTTTTGACTTAAAAAGTAAAAATTCTCTAAGGATTTATGCAAACTCAATTTTCTTGCATTGAGTTACAAATTTTCCTATAGATTGTTTTTGTTACAAGTATAATTTATCATACCTATAGAATAATTTTTATTGTATTTCCTCATATTTTATAGATAAAAAATTATTCCATACTATATCATTATCAAATTATTGTTACCATAAATATTATGCTCCCTAAAAGGGGTTTTATGGTCTAAATTCCAATATCTTGAGACATGTTTCTTTTTAGGATCCGATTAATTTTTATATGGTGTATATAATGCCTATTTTTTCTATTTTATCTTGAATTATCTTCTATTATTGGTATTTGAAGATCACATTAAAGATATTTGTCATTCAAGAGGTATTTATTTAAGTGTTCCCCAATCCATAAGGGGTTTCCCCAGCCTCATTTTTAAATAGAGATCAATAAGATGTGATAAACCATACTGAGAATATTTATAGTCTTTCATTATGATATAAGAATAATTTTCTTAACCATTGGTTTCACTTGGTGGGATTTTTTATTCGGATTTATATTTTTTCTTCAAATTTAAGGATTTATAATCTTTTAAAATAATGTTATTTTCTATAAAAGTATATTAAAATAATTTTTTTATGATCATATTTTATCCTTAACTCCAGAATTTTTGGATATTTCTATATTTATTTCAAAAATTGAAAAATTATTTTTAAATTAACATGAATTTGTTATCTGGTGTCTTAAAATAAAACCATTTAAACATTTTTTTGCATGTTTTTTTGGAAAAAATAAGACATTTTAGCATTACCGCATGAACATATATTTCTGATACCTTTTTCACTTAATATGAAATTTTATCTCTATGTTTGAAATGTTTCTAAAATAATTTATTTCTCTTATTTTTTAAAATTATTATTTTAAAATTATTTTAAATGATCAAAATGATTTATTATTTCCAAAGTTATTTTTTATAAAACTCCTAAAATGTGTTTTTCATCTTAGTCATTTTATAATGACTATATTTTTTATAAATGAGATTTCATTTTCAAATGAAAAATAAAAAATGAAATTATAGATAAAACATGAACCACTATAGTTCTTTTGAAATATTATAAGTTATATATTATCATATTTTAAATACCATGAAAGCATTGTAACCATTGAAAATATTTTTTTTAAATGTTAATTATTATTACTATATATAATAGGTTTTGATAAAATCAAACGACATAGAAATAAGAATCAATGACACAAAGTAATATGATCATAGCCTACGAATCCCATTTATTAGATATTACAAGAGATATTAAATAACTAATATATTCCATTAACCAATCCCAACAAAATATTCAAAAAATAAAGCATGAGAAAAAAATGTTTATGATATAAGTTCATGCTTATCAAGGTCATTACCCAAACCATGTTCTCCAAACCACCTAAAGAAAGTGTATCATCGCACATCTTACCCTTAGGGCATATACCAGTATAATAAAAGTTTATGGATCCAGAACCTAAAAGTATGATTTTTTATTTTTTAATAAAATAATGATTATATTTAAGCTTATTAGTATTATTTTATAAATGATTAAATAATGATTTTTATAGCAATTATATTTTGATAGGATGATTTTTTCTTCTTTTGGGAAATATTTATTTTCAATCAAGACACTCATTTTGATGAATTCAATAATTATTAAATGAATATTATTTTTAAAAAATATTTTTATAAAATAATATTTATTTAAATTTAAATGTTAATATATTTAAAATATATTTTTAAAAGCGTTAGAAAACTGTTATCATAAAAAAACCAATATTGGTTTTTAAATAAGGATATTTATTTAAAAGTTAAAATTATAATATTTAAGTTTTTTTATAAAAAATATTATTTTTGAAATGAGAACATTGGAATTATCCAATGGATATTTGATATAATTTTTTGAGCGTGTCGATTTAATTGGTAAAAATTAAATGCGAAATAAATTTACATTATTTAAATATAATTTTTGGTTTTGATTATTTTATTATGTAGATTCAAAAACCAAATACTATAAATTAATAAATAAATCCCATATATATGACAAAAAATCCACCCAAAATCCAATTCCACTTCAATAAAGTATATCGAATCATGAATTTACTTAGTCTTTCCCTTTATTTATCCCTCTAAAGGTATCCCTAATATCATACAAAGTTCCTCATATGCTTTTATATTCACCCGATCAAGGTAAGGGAGCCCCTCCAATATATTCAAGCATCTTCAGTATATTATGCCTTTTGATGTCTTATTTTTTTGTTGGGATATGTTTCTACACATCAATCATACCATCATTATTATTTCCATGTTATGAGAGACCCCTTTTACTCTAATTAAAACATTCCATGAGTCATTATATAACACTGTTATGCTTCTATAATTTTCCAAATATCTTACATACCAGACATTTATATAGTGAATACCCATCCCAATTTCTACTCAAAGGTATTCAATCATATGAACCTATCCTTCATTTATTGGGGACATTTATGAAACCCACACTACTTAATCATGGGGGGTAAAGTGATTAAATACCTTCTTATGTTGTATTATCTTTATGGTAAAGAATACATATACTTGATATGAATGTGATGGGTGGGCTCTGAATTATATAGCCCTCTAATGCATAGGATAATTTTTTTATCTCATGAGATATCATATATGGTTCATGAGAGGTTATCTTAAGAACACTATTTTATGATTTATCAGTGGTTATCCTTGAGTTATTCTTATGATGCCATGTTTTATGTTATTTTCACATTCCTATTTTTTCCTTTATGATAAATTATTATATCATGATTTGATATTAAATTTTATGATTCTCACCACTCTTATGTTACATTGATATGCCTATCGACTCACATTTACTAATTTACCTTAATTTATGATTTTATTATTCCCTCAATGGGAATTATATCCCACCCCTTTCTTATGTCCATTCCCTGGTTATCCTATCCAGTTTTAAAAGAATAATGGAATTTGAAGGGCATGTGATGAATATTTTTAAATAATTTTGTTGTATCCATGTTTCATGTTTTTAAGATTTATGACTAATTTCCCAAATACACCATGCCTCATGGTCTTCATGGATTATATTATGTGTATCTTTAAATAATAAATTATGAATTGTGATTTATTAAAATATGGGTCATAATAAATTGCCCATTGAAATATATTATTATTGATCAAAGAAATTCCTTAAATATTTCCATCCAAATTATTTTATTAGATGACTTATTTAATTTTATTTTCTATAAAAGAAATGATATATCAATTCATTCTCTCACTTGACCATCCATAGAAAATAAGTATAACTTTTATTCCAACCCCATTTCTTTTGGAATACCCTATTTTCTATGACTTTTATTGAAGAGTTTTCACCCATATGCAATACATTGAATGATTGGTGAAATTATTGAATTAATAATGTACCCTTTATCCATATAGTGTAAATACCATGTGATATATTATATTTGTTGAGGGATATTTATATAGAATTTTACTAAATGTCTTTAGATACACAGTTATTTTTCATAGCATATTCATGTTATTATTATTGATTGAAAGATAAATTATTGCTTTTTCTGATTCCATTTGAAAGGATGTGAAACCCATTTTCTTTGAATGGGTTTTCACAATATATTGAATAATTGATTTCATATGGCATATATTTTCATGGATGATTTAATGGTGGGTCATATATACCAATCGAATGAATTGTTAAATTTTATATCTCATGATATCAAAATATAACATCGGAGGATTTATCCCATGCTAAATGATACATGATAGGATTTTTACCAAAATAAATGGCACACATGAGGGAATATCCAAATCCAAATAGTACACATGAGGATTTATCCCAATCTTAAGTGTATTCATGAGGATTTATCCCAATCCAAATAGGACATGAGAGAATTTACCCCAAGAAATTTTATATATGGGAGTACATATCTAAAGAAAAATTGTACATGGGAGGATTAACACAACCCAAAGGGTATAAAAGAGTATTATCCCTAGCCCACAATGCACTACAACATTATTTGCCTTTAGCGGTGGTGTAATAAACCGTCGGTAAATATTTTTTATATAAATTAGTGTCGATTATTAATAAACTACTGCGAAACATGTTTTTTTACAGCTGCGACACTTCTCCCCCCCAACTCCACTGACACCCCTAACACCCCAACCCCCCGACCCCCATGACCCTGGAAACCATAGGGCCCTAGTGACCTGCACAACCCTGACGACCCGCGAAATCCCTCACTGCGCCTCGCTACACCTCACCGCACCTCATCGCCCATCATGACACCCGAATCCCTAGGATCATGTTACCCCAATGACCCCCACAACCTTGACGACCCCCCAAATCCCTCGACGCATCTGTCCGCCCCTCACTGCGCCTCACTGCCCATCACCGCCCCTCATCGTGCCCCATAGACCATCGTTGTTGATATTTTATGAATTATTTCAAATTTTTTTACATGTAACGTAATATAATTTCATATGTTTTAAATATTTGAGTGTTTTTTGATCTAGTGGTGTGTTTAATGAAATAATATGTTCTAATGGGGTGTGAAATGATATTGATTATGACCCTACATGATTATTGATATATATACTATTTATGGTATACTTATATAACTTGCATTCAAAAACATATTATATGATATGATATAGTTATGGTTCCCATCAGAAGGAATAATATGTTCATTTTAATAGTCCTGATATCTATTTTATATCCCATATAATGTATATTATATGTATTTATCCATAGTTCAACCATTAAAACATATAGTTAATGTTTTTCACTGATATTTTTGGATCAAAATGAATGTTTAATGTGTTAAACAATTAGACTCATATTGTAATGATAGTTCCCAAGGGAACTGTATGAGTAAGAAATAAATTTGGAATTAAATAATTATTGATTCATTTTATGAATTTAATATAAATTGGGCATTTATATGTGTTAATTTGAATGAATCTATTTTATCCCTCTCAAAACAAAATAATATGGAGTAATAAAGTCAAAATCATACTGGAGAAAGTAATTTGACATGTTTTTTCACTACATTAGAAGAATTCCACGTTTGGATGATGGTAATATGTAATGAACAATGATATATATTAATGAAAAAGAAAATTATTATATGTCGATTAGGGTACATTAATAATTACAATATTTTTGGAGTCCCACAAATTTATATCAGCACCACTCTTGTAATACAAGAGTCTCTCATGGTTTTTTTAATTGTTTTGAAATTCATATTTAATAAGAAATTTCTATTGTTAACCTATTGGTTCTTAACCTATAGTATATGGATTTATTAATGAAAATAATTATTAAATATTTGTATGATATAAAGATAACAAAATGCATATTTCCTTATATAACCACCAAATAATTTAAATTCAACAATGGATACTAAAACACATCCTCATCAATATTTTAACTCTTGTTTTTTGTTAGACAAATGTATTTTATCAATCTATTCTTTTATGGATCTTTTTAATTTTCATTATTTGGTTTTTTAGTAGGTGGGTTCATTATTTACCATATATATTTATATAGGAAAACCTTATTTAAAAAATTTATATATTTTTTCAACTTCTATATATGAATATATTTCCCTATTTAGTAATACATATGTGATTTAGGTTTTTTTAATATTGTGTAGGAAAGTTGTGATATAAATGGATAAAAGATGGATCACATTACTGTGGAACACACCACAGTATGCTAAGTGTTTGGAGGAGTTTTTATATTTTTCAATTTCCAATCGATCTGTTGAAGGAAGAATTATATGTCCACGTCCGAAATGTAAATTTAGAATATGGTTTAAGAGAGATGAAGCTTATGAACATTTAATATTGAAGCAATTCCCTACTCAATATTTGTGTTGGATTTGGCATGAAGAATAGAATGTTACAGAAAGGTTGAGCACAAATATCAATCCATATAATGAGCTCTCAACTTCTTCAACAATGGAAAATTAAATGTAAAACCTTTTAAATAATGAATTCAGCATTGCAAGACCCCACCATCTAGATCAAACCATATCAGAACAACCAGATGAGGGTGCAACCAAAAGAAATGTGACAAGTTGTGTTTTTGAGACTATAGGACAACCAGATCAATACTGTAACATATCACTAGATAATCTTCTAGATTTTGTGGAGACTAATGTAAGAGAAACATTAACTAAGAAAAATATGTTTCATGATTCAGTTGATGATGTAAATCAAGAGTAGTATAGTGGATGTTTGAAATATTCAAAACATTCTTTTCTGCTAAAGTTGTACCATTTCAAATGTCTATGTGGAATTACAAATAAGTCAATTTCTATGATATTATAATTATTGCGTGATACATTTCTTGAAGAAAAAATCTTTGAGTTTTTTATGATATAAAAAAGTTGTTAATAGGCTTGGTCAGAATTATAAAAAATACATGTCCCAATGATTGTACGCATTATTGGCGAGAGGATTCAAGTAGACAAGATTGAAAAAATGTTCTTCTTCGCGATGGAAGTCAATTGGTGATGTTGAATGTCTGAATAAATATACTACCCTGAAGAATAAAAAAATAAACACACCAGTACATGTTTTTCATTACTTTTATTTAAATCATCGATTACAAATATTATTCAGGTTATCAAAAACCGCTGAACACATGTAGTGGAATTCTGTAAGTAATAAACATGATGGGTTAATGTGACATCCATGAGATTCAAAATCAGGGAATACATTTGGTTAATTACATCTTGATTTATCAGCTGATCCTAAAAATGTTCGATTAAGATTGTCTACTGATGGATTCAACCCATTTGGGACTTTGAGTACCAGTTATAGCATTTTCCTAGTTGTTTTGATCCCTTTCAACCTGCCTCTGTGGAAGTGTATGAAACAAAAATCTTTTATCATTTTGATGATTATTCATAAAAAATAAATGCCTGGAAATGATATTTCTGTATACTTGTATCCTTTAATTGAATAATTATACGATATATGGAGTAATAGTGTTGAGAAATATGATTGTTCTTCTAAAAGAATGTTCAAAATGCATACTGATTTAATGTAGACCATTAGTGACATCCCTGGACTTGGGAACTTATCTGTTTAGAAGACCTACAGAGGTTTGTATTATCCTATTTATAACTTTTATTTTGATCCCAAATGACAACCTCATTGTAGAAAATGGTGCATCTGGTGCCATCAAATATTTCTCAAGGCATCTAATAGATTTCGGATGAACAGATCAAAATTTAATGGTTTCATTGATCGTAAACCACCTCAAAAGTTCTTAACTAGTTATGAAATATTGGAACAACATGGAAATTTTGAAATATAATTTGGGAAGGTTCATCAATTTAATGATAGTGGGAAATGAGTTCTAAGTGTATCGTCAAGTGAAATCAGAATGCCACAATGGATGAAAAAAAGTATATTCTTCAAACATCCATATAGGGAATTTAATTTTCTATAACATAATCATGATGTGATGCATATTGAGAATAATGTATGTGAAAATTTTATCTTCAAATTTCTTAATGAGAAAGGAATTTAAAAGGATCATCTCTATTCTCAAAAAGAATTACAAGTAATGAACATAAAACTAGATCTCTGGCCAGATGAGAATGAAATATTTTCTCTGAAAATTTTTGAAATGAAAAATAGGGATAATGATACATTACATAGAATTTCAATTCATGTGACGTTATTTAGTGGTTATTCAAGTAACATATCATGGTGTTTTTACTTAAATAATCATAAGTTACATGGATTGAAAAGTTACGATTCACATATTTTGTTACAGTAGTTACTACCATTGGTATTGCATACATTATTACCTAAAAATGATAATATATTTGTACTCCAATTCATCACATTTTTTAGACAACTATGTGAGAAATATCTACATCCATCCGATCTTGAAAACCTTTAGGATAGGTTTGTGTTGACTCTTTCTGCAACAGATATGAACTTTCATCCTTTATTATTTACTATCACGATGCATTTAACTATGAATTTGGTTGATGAAGCTAAATTAGGAGTCACCGTACATTATCTTTGGGTGTATCCAATTGAGAGGTACTTTATTTATATATTTTTCTATTATGTAAACAATTCTTGGTACTCAATTAAATGCATAATTTTGTTTGTTTATTTTATTTCATAGATATCTTGGGCATTTGAAATAATACGTGAGAAATAAAGCTCAACCAGAAGTCTCTAGTTCTAAAGTCTATTTGGAAGAGGAGTGTTTTACCTTTTTTTTATAGTTACTTGGAAGATATTTAGATAAGATTTAATCAAGTTAGGCATGTTGAAGACACATATAATCAATCTAAAATACATGATAAATCAAAAATATTTTCTGCTATTGGCCGATCAATTGGGAGGACCTCAAATGTTACACTAATAGAAATGGAATTATTACAGGGATGTAGATATGTGCTAATGAATAGTGAAATTGAAGATCCATTTATTGAAGAGTTGAGGATAAAAAAAAGAAACAAATGAGAATCTGAATAAGAAATGAGAAATATATAACAAAATTTGTTAATAATGTTCTTGTAGAATGGTTTTCACGATGTGTTAGTTCATAAATATTGAAATAAATACAGATATTAGGTTGAAACATATATTTTGTAAATCTAATAATGTATATTTCTTTTTTCAGATCATTAATACTAATACTAGAGAAAAATTTTCAGAATATTTGATGTTTCTTGCTCGAGGTCCTCTAAAACAAGTTAAAAAGTTCAATGCTTACAAAATGAATGGATTTAGATTTAATATAGTCAATCTAGAAGTGGGTTTGAGGACAAAAAATACTGTAATATTTAAATTTTATGAAGTGGGATACTATGGAAAGCTGACTGATAATAGTGAATTAAACTACCATGGGCATTTTTAAGTTGTTTTATTCAAATTAAATTGGGTCGATATTATCAAAGTTGTTAAAAGATATTCCTTTTAATTTAATTTTGTGAAAATATCTCGCTTGATGGATGTTGGTTATCGTGAACTACATGATTATTATATCTTATCATCACAAGAGAAAATTTTATATTATGTGAATGATTTTTTGGATGAAGGGTTGAGTGTAGTTTATGACGTAAAACAAAGAGATTTGTATGAAATGGGTGATGAAGTGGAAGATTTTACATTTGGCATTAAATCTCATCAATATAAAAAAGTGGACTTATTTTTCCATCATGATATTCAAAATATTAGTCTAGAAAGGATAGATGAAGTGGATGAAGTAATTGAAAAAGAAACTGACATGATTAAAGGGGAAAATGATTGTATGTACAGTTATGCATTCATTTAGGAACCACTTATTTCATTTGTGCAGTCATTCATTATCATTGTTATAAATATATTTTTTGTATTGTAAACCTATTATAAATTTTTTGTGCATATTTTTTTTCGAAATATATATTTTGAACTTAATTTTATTTGATTAAATGATAGTAATGGAATGGAGTAAGCATTATACTATTTCATCAACCACTGCAAAATATGATGATCCATATGTCTCCCTCCTTACGGTATCTATGACACCATCCTCTTTCCCCTTGTACCATCTCTCACACCCTCTGTGAGCATCCCTTTAGTAGCTCAGTCACCGCCTACCCCCTCAGGAGCCTCAGTAGTGAGGGAACAGTGTGACACTTCTAGTTATTTATGGGGATACTAGAGGGTCATTGTTATAGGTAATTTTTTTAATAATAA
The DNA here is from genome assembly GCA_963277665.1 of Viscum album. NCBI lineage: Eukaryota > Viridiplantae > Streptophyta > Magnoliopsida > Santalales > Viscaceae > Viscum > Viscum album. Next base: position 455,955,977 of record OY728160.1, on the reverse strand, counting down.
TAGATTTATTGCACTCTTTTATACTAACAGTTTGATCATTAAATACAGAAATAATTAAATTATTGATAAAAATATAAAAAAATTAGATGTATGGAATATTAACAGAGAGAAGATCGTTGTCCCATTTGATTCATATGGGGCACTTACAGATGACACCGCATGAATACATATCCATATTATAGGAAAACATGCCGCATAGTCTGTTTACCTTCCTATTTCATATGATGATTGGAGGCATATGCCTTAAACATGAAAAAAATGATGTTTTTAATTCCTAAATAAAGGTAATTTTAATACATTGTGGTTTAATTGAAGGTTATGTTATTAAATTATAATATTTTCAAAATGAATTTTTGTGTACAAATGTTTTTCCACTTTACAGTTGCTGATGCGCTTGCATGAAAGTGGACATTGGAAAATCTGGGCAAGAAATGGAAATAAATTAAATGGATATTGTGGATAAATGTCAACGATTCTTTGTTGACTGCCAAACAGATGTATGACAAGATACCCAATAGGGTACCCAAAGAGAAATGAAAATTTTTTGTTGACAGACATCGTGATAAAAAGAAAATCATATTTAAAAATATATTATTATATTAATCTAATTTTACTTTTTTTGCATATATATGAAGAGGATATAAAATTGAATACATTACTATTTAATTTAATTTTATTTATTTTAGGATATTTCATGGAATAATGCATCAAACAGGGCTAAGCAAGTTATTCCTCACACTGCGGGGTCAATGAGTTTTTTCAAGAAGACGATCGTCTCTTGTAATATTTTCATAAGTTTAAATATTTATAAGACAATATTATCAGTTCAGTGTATTAAATTGTTGATTTATCTTTGTTTAATGAAGTCATAGAGTTTAGGTCCCCAAGCATCCTAAATAAAAGTGAGGTTGAATGATCACAAAAAATATGATAGAAGTTTTGTTAATGAGCATGCCAAAGAAGTTGAGGTATGGACTCATTTTTATCATAATGACTTATTATAAGTTGTTACTATGTTAATATACATTGCTCATAATATGGTTTATATTTTATTTATAGGTAAAACATAAAGAAATATGGGATTCCAATCATGTTCAGTCCTACACAGTCTCCTAGGATGGCCCAGTTGCTAAATTCTTTGGGGAAGAGCATCCTGGTAGAGTGCACGGGATGGGTTTGGGACCTACCATATGGGGTCTTTTGTAGGCCACCGGGGATTGAAACTACATCTACCCATGATGGTATTGCATTTACTAGTAGTGAGATGGTAAATAACAAAATTCAAAACTATTTAGTTTGAAAACATTTATTTGTTTTATGTTTAAATATAAATAAAAAACATTATTTAATTTTCAATATAATGTTCTTACAGGTGGTAGAAAGAAGTAGAGGTGGAGGTGGAAAGGGTGATGAGTTGTGTTCATCATTGGACAGTGATTAGTTTTATTGTTGATATGTTGGAAAAATATGGTTATAATCGATTTGTATATGTATCATGTGTGGCACAGAGTTTCCACCAAACATTATCATGACCTAATATTTTCTGGATTTATCATGTATCCTTTTATGTATTATGAAGCCATTATTCCAAATACACTAGGAATTTATGATCTGTATGTTATATTAAGGGATATTTATTTTTATGAGTCAAATAATAATGTGTTAAAATTTCTAGGTTGTTATATCTATTGTGTAGAGGATCAAGAGGATGTATTTCATACTATTTCTAAATTTATTAAAATGTATTTAGGTATATTTACACACTTCTTGGACTTCCCACATGGAATCTTTTATGTTTCTTTATTTCCAAGAATCATTTTTTATTATTCATTTTTCCAAAATTTATTATGTTTGTTACCCAAGGATGAATGATGAACCATCTTGTTGATTTTCTTGGAAATATCCAATTTGGTAACTCCCTTTAACTTTTTTTAGTGGATATCCCATATTTCTTCAAATTTTATAGTATTCTCTTATCATGTTTTATAGTTTTCATGTGATAACTCCCACTTATTCTATCCTTTTATTCAAAATAGTTTTGATAATAATTTAAAAATATATATTGAACACTTGAATGTCAATATCCTAGTAAGGTAGAGGGATTGTCCACTTCATTTGTAATAGAATAAACCACCATCACTTCTTCTTATAAACAAAATCTATCATATTTATCATTTTATTATGGAGAAACATCTTCCTTACTAAATAGTGATATCATTATAATTTTATTTTTCACATTATTTTGTGTATTTATCAAAGTTATGGAAGAAACTAAATTCTGATCAAAGTCAAATCATTCTTATCTAAAACTAAAATTCATCATAAATCATGAAAGAATCTTCAAACATTAAAAAGAGAATAAATTTACAATAGATAACCCAATCAGATATGAACCTACACTATAATACCAATTTATAAGATCGAAGTAGGGATATGATCAATACTGATAGGGGGATTGAGTCAGTGTTGGAGTCTAATTAATAATTTTTAATCCCTATTAACTTTTACTTAGTCACATTTAGGTGAGTGATTCTATTATTATCTCAAACACTTTATCTTTTTTATTTCGATCAGCACAACCCAATACACACACACAAGAGACACATAGATTTACAAGTTTCACCTTGCAAAACAAATGGCTAGTCTTTGGCATGATCTAGAATTTCATCAAGATTATATGATCCAAAAGTGTCATGATATAGATACAATAGGGAAAATTTATACATGTATCCATATACGGTGCATTCCACACTCGAAATCATACCACTAGATCATTATACTTCCATCCTAATAGTTTCATAAATTTAGAGAAAATAAACAAAGATCCCTTCACCAGTACAACATAATACAAGTATTGATAAGAGGTAGAATGAACAATTTGTGCACGGTTTCCCAATTTTTTCTCACGAACCGTGTGAACACCCTACATAATCAGTGGAATTAGAATAGTTGGAACAAAATATGGATAACCATATAGAACAACTATGCGCCTCATTAAATAGGCTATAAATTACAAAAATTCCCCTCCATCCTTATTTCTTTCCACACTGTATTTATTTCCCCTTTGTGTGCTCAAGGGGGCTCACACCCATGCTCATCCTATCTTCTACCCTTAAAGGGTTGGATTGATCCCCATTATATTGTGTTGAATTTAACCTCATTCAAGTGATTTTTATATCACTTAGTGAGTCTAGGAATCTTCCATCCATGTTTCTACATTTATGTCCTCTCTCAGTGCATTATTTTGGTGCAACTAAATTCACCATATTATCAAGGTATTCATATGTTTCCAGAATTTATCTCGATATGGATAGAAACATGCCTTGATATTGGTCAAGTCAGTCATCCATGGTAGTTATTAGGTGGTGTATAGCATCTCCCTTAGAGTCTTGATGTTTTATAAATTGTGTCACTATGATTTCTGGCGGGACATCCGTGCAGTGAATTGTGAATTTGTTATTTAATTTGTTGAACATAGTTCATTTGGATTAGTATCCATTTTTTCATGAAATTGGACATGTTAAGGACCTTGAAACTCAAATTTCAACCATACATAATGGTTTCATCCTTAAATGAATTAATATAATTTGTTTTTTCTAATAAAACACCCTTTTAAGTGTATTGTATTCTAAACAATAAAAGTGTAGTTCAAATGAAATGTGGGAGGATGGGACAACCACCTATGTATAACTTAGTGAAAAAAACCCTCTTTTAGGTGGTTAGGTCTTAAGTCTTATTGAGTGAAATAGATGTTATCAAATGGAATGCATGCTAGCATGGATTACCATATACCATGGAATTTATGTTGTTAACTACCATGGGTAGTCCACATGGACCTATTACTTTATTTAAATTATCAAAAACCATTAATTATTGACTGAACTACCTAATTAATTAAATGAAATGGTATGAGTTATGGTTTCATTGCTACATGTCACTTATGAATTTATAATTGAAATTTATTATGAGTGTGAACTTCATTAAATCCAAATGGTTTATAAGATGCCATGTCTCTTCATATGGAATCATTAGTATATAAAACATAAATAGAATCAATGTATTAGTTACACATTGAAATTTCACTTATTTTCCGCTTTACACAATACTAAGGATAGGGTTATAGGTTTTTGATACTTTGTAAATCAGGGGTGATTAATGTTATATCATGGATGATCACACTGTTCAGGTTACTTAGCTTCATATGAGTAACACTGGTTCCAAAGGGGAAACACATGGATGGGTTCGGTGGAAAGATTATTACACAATGGAATGAGTGATACTTAGACATGTTTGTGATGATTTTAAAGTGCATTTACTTATGAAAATGTTGGTTTCCTTGTATTCTTTTGGATGTAGGATGTATGTGCATGTGAAATTGGAATGGGTTTTTTCAGGGCACTGGTAAAAGGGATGCATAATCAGGAGTGTTTTTTGTAAATCTAGATTTATCGGTGGTTTAAACCACCTCTAATTAAATGGATCATATTTAGTGGCGGTTAAAACTGCTGTAATAATTTGGTATTTTACTCTCAGCGGAGTTTAAAACCACCGTTACATACAATAATTTAGAGGTGGTTAAAACCACTAATAAATAGTTTACATCGTCCATTATCATTTCACGATGTTAAAAAGTGGCAGTTTTCCTGAAGAAAATGAAATTATTTTTTATTAGCGGTGTAAAATTCCATGAAAAAAATCATTTTCTTCCAGGAAAACTGCCTCTAAAACAACAAAAAACCACTGAAAAATGTATTTACTATGACAGTTACTATATACCGCCTCAAAATTAAAGAAACTACCACATATTGTATGTTGAATCACAATTTAGTGGTTCTTTAAGCTACCGCCATATCTAAAAAGAACCTCCTCTATGTGGTTATTTTCCTATAGTGATGGTACATATGTGATTAGACAAAGCCTACTATGTTATGAATGTGTCCTTGGGTACCATTGACATATATTTTCTTTGCTTATATTTATGCCATGATTTAAAAATCATGATTTGTAATATTTTTTATGAGGTAGGATTTTCTTATGATTCCTCGTTATGACCATATTCTCATCTTATACACACCTACGATTTTTGATTGTTATCACTTATGTTTACCTTTATTGAGTGTTTCAGCTCAACCCCTTTTTATGTTTCTACTTCCCTAGATTATGAAGATATGAAAAGTATGAATTGTTTACAAGTTTTTATAATGTTTATAATAAGTGGGAGATATTAAAAAATTGTTAAGGATTAAATATTCAATTATATAGTCCAAAAATGTGAATTAGTTGAAAATTACATGTGGTTTGTTGGATTAGGGATTGTCTTAACTCTCTAAAACTATAAACCAAAAAGCTATTGGGAATGTGTGTAATGAAATATTATTATTAGGTCATTTAATTGACAACTTCACATATGTGGGAAAATCTATCATGTGAATTCTATAGTAAGAAATTTATCATATAAATTTATGAATACCTAATATTCATGTTATTTAAATATTTTATACACATTAACATTAAAAAAATAAAAAAATAAATATTTTACATATTTTACAAACAAGAGTTACTAATTTGAAAATTTCATATTTAATTTAGTCATAACAAAATTATATATATAATTCCAAACACTTATCCTTTATAAAAGTTTTATACAATTATCCATTTTTTATAAAAAATAAAATTTCTTATTTTATGCAATATTTTATTTTATGATTGATTGATGAATTATAAATCATAAACGGTGGCTAAATTGACACTTAAAATAAGTGATATCATTGGATGTGAGTTATAACTATTGATATCTTCAATATTTCAATTATGAACCAATGATTTTTTTTTTGAAAGCATAGATTTGAGCTGCAGGCTATGATATCACATATCATAGCTTATGAATTAGTATAAAACCCATGGAATTCATTGAATCACATACTGTGATTCATTTATTCAAACACAATTTCCAAGATAAAAAATATATCACCAATTATTATATACCATATTGAAAGGGAAAACAATGTGATCCAATGACACACAATTGAACACATCAAATAGTACATTAATATACCTCCACAAGTAGCATAAAATATAAAAATTATTTACATTTTTTTAAAAAACATGAAGATTAAAAGATAATTGTGGCTCTAATACCATTGATGGGTTTTATAAGAATATATTATTTCTAATATTATGGGATAGTACCATTTAATAGTCATATCATTCACCGCAAAATCCAAATTCAATGAAAAGAAGAAAAAAGATGTGTACCTCTATTATAAAAAGATCCATCTCAATAAAAATTGTTTGAGGAAGATAACAAACATATAATAAAAATATTCTAACTTCCACATGAAGTACATTGGCCACTATAATCCTTATATACTTTGAGAGGATCCATCGACTCCAAAGGTATCTAGAACCTTCTCCTCAAAGATAAACAATGAACTGGGCATATAGAGAGTTTTATCATTGGGGAGAAAACCACTCAAACTGTAGACATGAGGATAACATCCTTATATGGAACTTCTTTAATCAATGAAGTAGGTCGAGCATAAACTACTAATCTTTTGAAGCTAATATTCATTACTTAAAAACACAAGATACTTGTAGGTTGTGATCATTAAACATTTTAATGATAATAAAATGTTTTTAATTATAAAAATAAAAAATACTAATTAATCATAACCAATTTGAAAACATTATGAAAGATATATAAATAACATATTCACCTGATCATATATCGATGGTCTATCATAGAATATAGTAGAGGCATCTCATACCCATAATGACATAGCAAATTTGTTTCCTATGATATTCATCATATATATATCTAGGCCTAAAATAAAGACCAATAATATAATATTATTGATCTTTGTTATTGTAGATAATCATAATGGAGAAAAATAATTTTATTAGGTATGAAGATACGAGGATTCTATTAAAGAAAAACCATGAAAGCCTCAATTTTTTTGATATATGTCATAAAGGATAAAATTATAAACATGAGTCATAATGTGGTGGAGAACAAGATAAATAACTCTCTTGAGTTTATACACATGTATATGTTTTTTATAATTATCTTGGTGTTAACAAATAGAGTTAATTACTTCTTTAATTTTGATGATGTATTTTTTCATTTGAATTATTTTTATTTTTTTCAAGTAAATCACAAGATATGGAGATGTTAGGTAACATTTAATGGAATGTTGAATATCAAATTTTATGTACTATGAATATGATTCACTATAAAAATGGATATGGATATAAGAATGGAGACTTTTTGGAATATCTTTTGAAGAATGGAATAAAGAATGTGTATAACACTCTATAAATAACCTCAAAAGTTATTATCCATGTGGAATAACTATATTTATGTGGAAATAGAAAGTAAAATGTTATCGATGTATAGAACCACATAATTATTTTAGAGATAAGAAACTATAATTGTAATATAAATTCTCAACTTATGTTTACACTAAGGAGATTTAGTAAATAATCAGTATGATATATTGTTTTGAAAGAAACTAAACTTGGAGATCTTAAAAGTGTTTGATAACCCATGTTATTTCATGATATCTGGAAAACACAGGAGATATTTTTATGAAAAGAATGATAATGTAATATTTCTTAGACATACACAAAGTCAATGTAGTTACTGATGCTTCAAAATGAATATGAGAATGATTATTGATAAATTTTATGTAATCATCTCAGAAAATAATTTTTTTTACAAATTTCATTTACCATTTTTGATGAAATTGAAAAATATATTGAATTTTACATTGGAAAACATTGGATTATTTTATAAACATGAGTATATTTTCAAATTGGTCATCATGATTTTGAAATATCTGTTGATGAGGATATCCATAGGCAAAAATAAATTATGTTTTTAGGTATTAGGTATCATGTGAAGATAGATAAATTATTGGATATTGGTGAAAGGGTGTTAAAGCCTAAATTATTTTGAGGAATTATAATCATAACTTCTCGCATTTTCATGTTGTGAAAATGATTTCAAAAGAATATTTACATCTTAAGGTTTGGTTATCAGTGACGGAAGAAAATAAAATAAAATTGATAATAATAGAATTCATAAATTGGGGTCATTTCCCAAATACAATAATATGAATGAGACAAAGTTTTTTTTCAGGAATAAACTCAATGATAAAGGTGATATAACATGATAAAAATATTTCTTGTTTGTAAAGGATACTTTAAAATAGGTTTATAGATTTTGATGAACATTTTCTCTAGTCACAAGGCCTGAAATAATTGATAATTCTCCTATAATATGTGATCCATGTAATTAAATATTTATTCAAAAGGATATGAAATTATAAATTTTGATTTCTGAAGATATGTTAGTGGTCAACATTGAACAAAAGAACTTTTTTACCATATAGTGATAGTTATTTAGTTTATAAGATAATGAAAGCACTTTTTAGACTTGTGGAAAAAACACATTTAACAATGGGTTTTTACCTTTCAATGTTAGTTTATAACAAATGTTAATAGATGGTATGTTCAAATTGGATTTTTTTCACATCTGTTTTAATAATCCAAAATTTAAAACCCTTTTATAGGGTGAACAATAGAAGACTTTTGACATTGGTTTTTCATAAAATGGACCTAGAAAAGCTTCCCGAAACACTTTCGATGAAGTTCTTTTACCTACAACCAGAAAAATAATTATTCATATAGCTATTTAAATGATGGATTTGTAAAAGAACTGTTTTTAATGTATTTATATGTTTAGGAGGAATTTTGGCATCCGTTTTCAATAAAAATTACATGGAAAGCCCTCTTGATAAGATTTTTCCATCAATTTTCAAAAAAAACTGACATTTAAAGAGTATCAGGAGGACTTTCCATACTGGTATTCTAAAAACCAAAATTTTATGTTTATTTTTTTATAATTATTAACAAAATACATAATCCCATACCTATAAAATAAAACTGAAAAATGAAATCAAGAAGAGATAACAAAAAACATGGAAAGAGAAAGAAAATTTATTGAGTACTTTTAGATTTTTTTTACAAATAAAATGCTAAATCAAAATAAATATCCAAATTCGTAAAACAGTGAAAATATTGTGAAAATAAATTTCTATTTTTCTTTAAGTTGTGGGATTTATATGAATAAAAATTTACAATTACGTACAAAATAAATTGTAATTAATTTAAAACATTATATATTTTTTTTAAAATTATAAGGGTTTTAATGAATGTAATATTTTTTAAACATATTTCTATTTTGGTTGTGATTATCTCATAAATGAATCATAAAACCTAATATCTGAATTCAAGAGTCCATTTTTTATAATGAAATTTTGTTTATGAAATAATAATTTAAAAATAAAATAGAATATATTTATGAAAAAATAAGTATTTCATGGTATATAAGTTATCTATATGAGTTTTCACATAATATTTTTTTGGTTCCACTGTTTGATAGCACGCCCTATTGAACACAATCCAAAACCTATTAGAATTTGAAAAATTAATTATCTAAAACAATTTAAAATGATAAAATTAAGATTAAATAACAAAAATCAGGAAATAATATTTACTTCTTTAAAAACATAATAAATCTTCTTTAAACACCACCCGAGAAAGATAATAACCAGTATTCTATAAATTTTATTAGGAAAAAATACACATGATATCAAATTTTTACTAAATTATAATATAGTAAGAGTGAATAGTAGTATAATTAATAGTGGTTTATAATTATATATTTGTTCTTACCCATAAAGGAATTTAAGAGACCAACATTTCAACTATTTGTTTTTAATCTTGTAGACACATTAAATTTTGGACTCTTGGTTCAAATATTTCACTTCTATTGAAATGTATTTTGGATCTATAAAACCATAAATAGAAGTGAAATAATATTTTATAAGAACATTGTAGAGATACCAGACTAGAAAATTAATTAATTAAGTCAATATTAAATACGGTTACTTAATCAAAATAAGACTAATAATTTAAATTTACTGACATGGAAAAAAAGAAAAAATATGTACAATAACCAGATCACTATTTATAATGACCTTGATATCACCTTTAAAAATATTTAAATTATAATCTATTCTGTATATATTGAAATTCATTAGAAATGATTCATAGTAATATTATATAGGAATAACATGTGATAAATTTGTTACACAATCTGCATCCTGAGGAATATTTGAAGGTGATGGTACATGAAATTTTCTTATACTTTATAGCGATTCCTTTGAATTCTCTTAATGGATATCCTGAATTAATATTTTCCAATGTCAAATTGTAAAATAAATTTACTAAATAGTAATATTGATGAAAATTAACTGTTGATTACTTACAATATTATAAACTACTTTTTTTATTGGATCAGTAACATACTTCCATTTTTTATGTTATTTGCCATATCCATTTTTTATGATGAGGGGTAGGATATGAAGGTTTATGAAGTACCTCTTTGGAGACACTACTTGACTAGGATCTTAATTTAGTATTTTTTTCAGCAATCATCTATTACTTTAATAATAGAATGACGGTATAAATTGAGATAATGATTATCTTGGTGAATTCATAATAAGGCCTATTACATTATAAAAGATAAACAAAATTTAAATTATGGAAAAATAATTACACAAATAAATTTTACAACGAACAAAAATGTACCATTAAAACGTCCTCCTTTCAAACAGATTCAAATTTCTAACTTGTATCTCTATCTATAAAATCATACTTATAGAATAGATATTTATCCTTTTTACTCCTAAAAATATATGTTCACGTCAAAATTGGCTTAAAATATCTCTATTTTTTACTACAAAGGATATAAATTTTTTTTAATTCATTTTTTTTCTACTGAAAGTAAAATGTCATCTATAATTGAATAAATAAAATAGTAAGAAATGTTAAATATTTAAACCATTGGAAGAATAAATAAAAATGTTTTGAAATTATACTGTTATGGACTCCCATAAATGATCTTTCATCGACTGATTGTCACTCCTCCAATTAATGAATACAATATTTATCATACAATGATTCTGTATAACTAGGTGAAGCCTAAACAATGAAGAATTTTTTCTAGTTGTTAATTTTTACACATTAACATTAATGATCACCTTTTATCTCCACATGCAAGTGATATTTTTGGTAATCATGTAATCCCTTTCCTACCATCTTTAGGTACATGTCTCTCTAGAGAATAATAAAATATGCAAATAATTGTTAGTAATAAAAGATTGATTTCATCAAATAATTTAATTACAATATATATGTATATATTTAAAAGGAAAACAAGGGAATAACTAAGTTACCTTGCCTTATTGTATATCATTTTAAAAGATGAATGTTCTCTAAAAAAATGTATGCATACTTGTATTTGATTAAAATCAAATAACTATAATAAATAAAAAATTAATTGTTTATAATTGATAACAAAAAAATTATAAATGAAAAAAATTGAAGAAAAAAATAATTTCAACCAAAAATACATTATCAAGACAAAAAAATTCATAAATATAGACAATTATAAATACAAAAAGGTATAAACCAAAAAAATTATAGTCACAATCAATTAATATTCATAAATAAATTAATAACTTTGAAAAGAATTAACAAAAAATATATAATTGATAATAAAATACCCATAATAAAATGTTTGGATGAATAAAATTTATAACTAATAGATAATTAATTTATAAATAAAAATAAAAAAATAACTTACAAAATTTGGAGGTAAATAGATCATAAATTCTATTGAACTCGTTTAAATATGGTGGAAATTGGGAGAACACTTCAATGTTGAAGAGAAAAATATAATATATATATAAAAAAGATAATTTAACCATGAATAAATTTTAATCAAAAAATTTCTATCTTAAAAAAAATTAAATATGAAAAAAATGTTTCAAAAATAATTAATAAAGAGTCATTATAATGACAAAAAAATTTATAAATGAGAAAAAAATAGAAGAAAAAAATAAATTTAAAAAATTGGAGATCAATAATGAAAAATAGATTATTAATATTTACTAAATTAATATAAGAGTAATTTAGTGTTTTACCATATCACATTAGCAAGATCATTTCATAAAACATAGACTATGTACGTATTATAGTCATTGTTGTCATTCAAAAATCACGTAATAGATGAAGAAGCCTCTTAAAAATCTATAACATCATCATCATACTTATCACCAAAATGAATATTTTTCACTTAAAAATGATGTACCACTTATTGTTAAATGGATTAATGACATAATATATCTTCTTTTTCAAAACTTACCAGGACAAATGGTTCCTATTTGAATATAAATATTCATAAATCAATGGGTGTAAATCCATAACCATCATGTTTCACACCACTATTAATATCAACCCAGTTAAACATAATCACTGTTACTCTAAATTTAGTCTAATGAATTTCTCATATATCGTAAAAAATCTAAAATAGGACATTGAAATAGAAATTTGTGTTATATATTTATTCACTCAAAAAATTCAATGCTTTTGTTTCAACCATTACCGTACTATTTTGAACAGTACTATAATCATCCTATTTTTTTGTAAAATGTGTAACCATTAATATCAAAATCAGACCGTGTGATTACATTAATAAATGACCCCTTACTAACCTTTTCAATTTTACTAATATAGATAAAACTATTTTTACCTTATCAATAAACTATGAAATAATTTTTATGTATTCTCAATCATCAACCACTTATATGTTTTCTTCGAGTATTGTACCTTTAATATAGAAATATGTAAAGATATATATGGTTTAAACTCATCAATTTTTTAAAATGTATAAATGTTACTAAATCACTTCATCACATGGAATTAACTTTACCATTGATTCATAAATCCCTCTACCTTCACCATCAACTATCAAAATTAAAGATATTGGGAGACCAATATTCTTCACTTTATAAAAATAACAAGTAAAAAGCTCAATAACCAATTCTAATACATATTTTTGAATATTACAGGCCTCCGATCAGTGTTGTTTTTTAATATATCCATGAAAAAGATTCATATATATTTAAAAAGAATATATCCAATGTAAATAAAAATAACCCATATTAATATATCTAGCACAAAATTAATCACTATATGAACCATTATATCAAAAAATTCTATTATGAAATACATTTATTCTTGAAAAATTATGTGCATAACTTAATTATACAAAAAATATAAAAAATTTGGATCAACAACTTTTTAAAGAATAAATTTTAAAAAATAACAAAACCTGATGATAGTCATTATGATTGTTTTCAACAATATACTATACAATGTGACCTATAATGGCTGTTTAATAAATACACGATATTCATGATATTTCATACATATTAATTTAAAATCCTTCAATGAAATAAAATTATTTAAATTTTAATAATATCCACTAAATAATGAAATACAATAGATACACTATAAAAAATTCATCTACTCACCCTTTATTAATTGGTGACAAGCTATAAGAGAATATGTTATGTTTCCTTTCAGTGTGAGAGATAACTCCAAATATATTCCCACGGATATCAAGTACAATCAAGCATGAAATCTATATTTTTAATTTCACATTATGTTTAACAAAGTTCAAATAAATATTTTAGATATTTTCTCTCAAAATTTATTATGTAAATGTTATATTTTATCTACTAAAATATCTAATAAGGTAGTTTGAATAAATCACACTTTTTATTCTAGATATTTTTTTGATGAAAATAACCCCCTTTATTTCCAAACGTGAGTTCAATATTAGTCACCATGTTATAATATTATTTATATGACAACAGTTATGGGTGAGATTATATTCAAGTAAAAGATTAAATTATTTTTTAAATCAATGATAAAGATAATCAACTCATAAAAATATTTGATTCCTATGTAAAAATTCATCATTACATTATATAATTGATAATTAAAAGTTTATTCCTCACAAATTGAACATGCTTCATATCCCTTAACACTATATCTAGAATAGTTTTCAAATTAAGGAAAGTGTTTTTAGTGAACATTATCATAAAACACAAATGAAAATAGTATTTTTTATATGAATCAATAATTGTAACATCTTTCACCCATATAAAATTAAAATCATCATTAAATGGTTAAAGATACACATAAATATCATTTATTAGATGTTTTGGTCTAGAAATCATCAATATTTTCATAACATAATTTTTATTCATACATATAAGTGCATAAAAGTTGTAAACTACCAACAAAACAGGACATGGAATATGTTGGCTATGGAGACTCCAATATAGATTCATTATATCTATGCATAGTCCCATTCTAATATTTATAGATTCAATTAAATATCATGATTTGTTTATCAAATATCTTCCAGTGTGGTGAATCAACAAGGAGGAATAAGTTTCCTACAATGATGCAATCAATTGTATGCCATCATAAACTTTTTAATTATTTGAATTTGAATATCAACACTTTAACTGAGAATTTATTCGAAGGTACCAAATTTCATTAGTATGAGGTTTCATTATAGTTTCTATGAAGGAATACGAGTTTAGTTTTTCAGCTACATTACATCATGATGTCTAACATTTTTGAAATTTTGATAAACATTAATATAACTTCTTATAAAACTGAAAATCATTGTGGAAATCATTTTTATTGTTATACCCCAATCCCATTGGTCATAATATTTTCATTTCATAATAATTGAAATATCTAAGCCTATTTCATTCTAAAATTATCACTTTTATAATTTCAATCAATTTAGAGAAGCTATTATCACTCCACCCATTTTATTCATTTTCGTTAACTAATCTTAGAACCTTTAATAACACTATAAATTTAGTGCAACATAAGAATAGTGGTTTCTCAGAATCTCCATACAATCATTCAAATATTTCTATATTTAGATGGTTTCAACACCAAAATTAGGAACTAATTCTCCAATATGATCCTCTATGTCATGAAAATTATTTTCATCAACATTTGATGTCTAATTTTCTATTATTTAACCATGATAGATACAACATGTATAATTATGGATAAAACCATAATAAATGATGTGATCCTTAATTTTTATAGAATTTTAATTTATTAAATTAAAAAAAATTCACAAATGGATAGAAAATAAAATCATTATTTTAAATATTTCTTTTAAAAAAGTATAAGAACTCATCAGATCCTTTTTCATATTCATCAAGGGTTATTTGTTAATTTATGAAATTATGGTCCATCAAATACCAAATATCAAAATTTAAAATTTGAATATATTAAAATATCTAAAATTAAATACATATATATATATATAAATAGATAAATTAAAAACATAAAAACATATATTCATAAAAATAAATTATTGATAACTATTTGATCATAAAAAATTAATACAAAATAATAAAAAAATGTCTGAAAAATTTAAATACAATTGATTAAACATATATAAATATTGGTAGTTTAAATATGATTCAATTTTTGAATAAGTAATCTTTCTTAAATGAAATCTAAAAATGAAGAAAAGTTACAAAATAAAAAACTTCATCAAAATAAATTATATAGAAAAAAAGAATTATTAATGTAAAAAATTAATGAAAAAAAAAATATTTCAAACACAAACAAATTATAATGATATATTATTTATAAATACAAACAGTTTTAAATAAAAATAGTTCCATAAATAAATAGATGGATAAATAAATTATAATAATAAAAAATTTATAACATTAAACAGATTTTAACAAAAAAATTGCAATTGATTATAAAATGCATACAAACAAATGAATGGATGAATCAATTATATTACTGAGAGATAATCAATTTATATTAAAAAATAAAAAAATAAATTAAAAAATTTAGAGGTTGATAATGAAAAATAGATCTTGAATTTTAACCAACTCACTTGAAGTCAGTGGAAATATGGTGAACATTATAAGATTATAGGAACCCCATTACAAAAATGAAGTAAAAAAGGAACTAATAAAAACCATGGACGGTAGTTACAGTTCGATCGAGATAGATTAAGTATTCTAAAAAAAGGAAGGATGGAATATTGAAGATATTTTTTTTGAAAAAATGATGAAATTAGATTGGAATACAATATCGATTGTCGTTGAGGGTTGTGAGATGCCATCAACTTTAAAGATAATGGGTTTGAATTGGAAACAAAATTATGTTTTTATGTTGCTAGTGTTTTCTTAATACACATTTACTGAACCCTTTTATAAAATTTTCATTAAAGTTAACTTTAAACACCCTTAAACTTAGTTTTTTTTATAAAAATGACGTCAAAATATCTTATAAAATACTTTTAAAATCTGTTTTATAATAAATGGACGTTAATGGTTTCCCACATAACTTTTTACATCCGATTCTAAAAAACCTCTATTAAAACCCTGATGTTGAAACCCCTATTTCTACTAGTGATTGTATTGAACAAGATCCCCATCAATGTTATTTGATTCTAGAAAATATTTTACGTATTATAAAATTTGTGAAAGGAAAAGTGTATTCTAATATCTCTATTAAGGGAGATGATAAAACTCAATCATTGTGACTGTGCATGTTGATGACTTAATTTTACTGGAAACAATGTGGAAAATTTTAAGGAATTTTATTCCTAAATTAAGATAATTTTGGACGTGTCAATGATTGAAGATATTACATTATTTTTTGTTTTTAATGAAACAAACACAATTGGTTCTATCATATTCTCATAATATAAGTATGCACATGAGTTATTAAAAATGTTTATCATGGATTCATCAAAAGGGAAAATACTCCTATAGAACATAGGACTATGTTATAAATGGTTTTAAAGGATGGAGTGTTGATCATAAAACATTATCTAGTTTTATTGGTAGCCTATATTATTTTATTCCATCTAGACCAAACATTTTATTTTTTCTTAATTTCTTTTCACATTTCAAAATAAATTAAAAGGAGTCACATGTTATAGTGGTGGAACATATATTTTTCTACACAATTGGAAATATATATTATTATATGAGTTATGAAATGGTTTTTCATGGACTCGGTTGAAGATGTTGGGGTCTTAATGTCAGCTTATAGATATTTATTCTTTATTGAAAGAGTAATTGTTTCATAGAACTATAAGAAGAAAAATTCAACCACTCCTAACTTAATAAAATATAGGTATATTGTATAATCACAAGAAAAAATGCCACATCATGTGGAAATGAGAGTTAATATTTCATACCCAATGATGATTTTGGGTGATAATCAAAAGTTCAATCAATTTTTCAAAGAATCTAGTACAATATTCAAGGTTGAATCATTCTTTACATCATGTTACACTTCACCAAGGATACAGTGACATGTGGTGATACTTTATTCGAGTATGTTTCAAAGAAAGAACATGTTATATATATAATAAAAATGGTTTCATTTTACTTTTTTTGAGTGACTATAACAGTTCATTATTTCAAAAATTCCAATTAGTTTTTCATTTTTATTTCCACTTTTTATCATTCCTTTTCAATTGTTAACAATGGGTGAGAATACAAAAGGGTATCTTCTTATAAAGGGGAATTGAATCTAGTATTGTCTATAGTTGATGTTAAAAGGGGGATCTAGAGAAGATAACAGTAGTTTTCATTATAGTGGTATACTTGAGATAGTTGTAGGTAAATCTTGAAAAATATCTCATTCATTATTTCACTTGTTTTCATAAATAAAAAGGGGTAGATTGATTATACCTTATTATTGGGGAAAATGATGAGTCTCAAATATTTAATTAAGTTCATGAAGTGAATTGAAAAAGTGGTTTCTTTATTTTTTGTCAATTAATACATTGTAACACCTTGATATTTTAAAATATCTCTATGTTCAATAGTTTATACAACATGTAACACCAAGCTTAAATGAACCAAAAATAGTATTATTTAAATATGACCATTATAACCTAGTCGTTGAATTAGAGAGTATGGATAAGAATAAACATATTATTAAATATATTTACATAAAGGAACAACTCAAAACACATTTTTTGATTAATTATTTGGAAATAAAAACTCAATTTTTAAAAATGACATTTTATTCTTTAAAATATGTTTTCTTAAAAAAAATGATTTTATCACTTATAATGAGAATATTAGAATTAATTTCAAAAAAATTTAAAAAATTTGTTTTATAAAAATTATATAATTTTCAATATTAGTATAAAAAATATGTTATGTTTATTTTTTGATATTTTTTAGATAATATTAATTTTCTAGTGAATAGTAGAAAATAATATCTTTTATTGAAAATTGTATTTATGTTTCAATATTATACAAAGACACATTTTATTATGTTTTTTATAAGTAATATTAGTTCTATAATAACAATTATAATCCAATTTGGTTCATTAGAATAAATTTTATTATTTAATTTTGTATAAAAACATTTTTAAACATAAAAATAGAATTTTATGATAATATTATTTTCTTTATGATTACCATATTTTATCATCAATTATCTTCTACCACTTTCAGAAATTGAATCTTAAAAAAGATATTTTGTGACATCTTGGCATGGATTTCACTAAACTGGGGCCCCGAGCTGGTTGGTTACTTGGACTCAAGTGCACCTCCCTATATGCTAGAGGCTGCTAACAAGATGTGAGAGCCTAGGGTGTGATAGTGGGACGAATATGACTACACATAAGAGTAATAAAACAATAAAAATAGGTAATAATCACACAAAATAGTAAATAAAAAGAGTGCATAAGAAATAAATAAATTTAAATAGAACATTTTTTAATAATAAATGGGAATCTTATAAACATCCAAATAGCTATGCCATTCATAAAACCCTAGTAACTCACTGGGTCAAACGTATAGATATAGGAGTACATAGAAACATGAATACAAGTAAAGGGCTATACTACTAACTTCAATACCAACCATTTACCATTTATATTGACACTATCAAACTACACTAACCCAAATAGAATAATCCAATTGAGTATCTCTACTTGATCATGCAAGTTTGGGCCCTAACCCCTATCTGCCATGCAACCATGATAAACCTAAAAATAATACATAAGGTCTACACGTACACTGAGTACATGTTTAGGGGTGAGAAATAATATCTTAAGTCTACCCTAAATTATGAACCTATAAAATATGATGGTATTACTGTATTCAAAATAAAAGTCATCAACAAAGCTGAGACACAACTCTAGACATAAGTAAAACCAATAAATGTGAAACCATAATCGAACCTCGGGTATTTAATCCTGATGAAATGGGAATGTTTCACCATGGATTTCCATATCTATATACACATACATATATATTCTCATACATATACATATATATATATATATATATTAATATTTAATAGTAAGTGAATCAAATAACATGAAACCACAATAATAGTCGATCCTTGGGTTGTACTCCCAATCACTTGGACATATTGGACAAAGTCATTGAGATGGACGTCATTCCAATCAATCCATGTATCATTAATTCAATCTCTAAGTCTATAAAACCAATAAACATATACCTGCTTCTGCCAACATTCAAAATATCCCTGAGCAAGATATATCACCAAAGGGGGATACTTTTCTTACACTTGGGTTCACCTGTCCTCGCCTCTAATAATGAAAATAATGGATTATGAGGAAGTACATATGGAAATATTGTAAATGGTCTTTGATCTTGACACCATGCTTCCAAGGCCATGTAAATCCATTCAAATTTCTATGCATTGGTCTTGGTTTATATGCGGTCACAACATTCGGAACTCATATAGTCCCTATGTGTCAGACCCTTTAGTGATCTATAAGGCGAACTCACCGGTGGGGTGCCATGGACCACCCCTTGAGTCTCTAATAAGGGAGAGAATAATAATCCATATCATATATATAATAGAATAATGAATAGGGGTATCCAATGATGTGAGACACCATACAACACACCGCTGTCATGTAACCAGCTAGGGAGAGCATTATTATCCCTACTACTTTGGAGACTACAATCATACACAATTATAAACATTAGGGATTACATGACCATATCAAGGATAGTGTAATGATCTTCATCACTTGGGATAGAGTGTAATCATCCATATGAATCATTACTAGGGACTCTATTCCCATATATCATAATCATAGGCTCAACAGTCACATTCTAGGAAACACCTCTAGACATACCAATAAAATAATAATCAAATATATATACAAGATCAACAGCCAAGCCCTAGGTAGTACCTAAAGGTATATTAGTAAACATAAAAAAACAAGTATCACAAGCTGGAACCTAGGTAAGAACATATGAGAATCCCAACAAGAATGATGGATCCCATAAAAAACATCTAGACATACCCAAAGAATGAACAACACCTCACATGAGGCTCAACCACTACCAACTATGAAGAACTTCTGGTAACATCACTACATAAATAATAAACATGTGAAAATAATAATAATGAGTAAGGGTGTATGAATGCCTAAACCCAACACTATAGCTATAGCCCTATGGGCTTACAATTTTGGTAATGGTTCTTAGTTGACACCCGCTACCATCACCACCCAAACCAGATGTACTACCTCAGGTTCGGTCAAACAACAGGGAACCTACTGGGTCCCTCATGTCAAACACTAAGAGGCATCCTATTTGGGATTCCCAATAGACATGTTAATGGAGGAATCCTATAGGGGATCCTTCGGGTCAACCCAACTAAAGGCATCCTACATGGGAACCTTAGCCGAAAAGGTAAGAGAAAGAATCCTATAAGGGATACTAGAATGGAAAGTTGATAGAGGCATCCTAAAAGGTATCCTTAGGACATTACAAAGTGGAAGGAATCCTGTTGTGGTCCCTCTATATCTATATAAGAAGGTGGAGGAATCTTTCTCAGGATCCTCAAAATAGCATAGAGGTAAAGGGATCATATATGGTAATACCTAGGTCAACATAAATTCCTAGGTATCCATTAGGGTATCATTGTTACCAAAATAAGATACTGAAATCCAACACAGGATTCTCCGGGTCAAAATTCAAATAGAGGAATCCTACATGGAATCCTCAGATGAAACTTGTCTCATTGACTCTTAGGACATAAGGGCACATCACACAAGGGAGACATCATCAAGTGAAGATCTAAAAGGAAAAAATCATGAGAGATATCTCATGGATCATCTCAGATCTAGGGTTTCACTCCCAGAAGAAAACTAAATACCAGTATTGGAGGAAGAAACGCTTCATTCATGAAAGGACAGAAACACCACAAAGGAATCCTCAAAACATCTCACTAGTGTTAAAATTATGATCTATAGGAAAGGATACACATAATGGACTACTGATGGGTCCAATTTTGACTCGTGGGTGAAAAGAAATGAAAAACCCTGAAATGGTTACAAGGGGGTAGTACATCATGTGTACTCACAAAGTCCAACATTAGCAAAGACTCTTTTCCGCATGGGCATGTAAATTCCCAAGGTACACAATGTTTAATCTGGGTACAATGCGTGTACCCAACACAGGGTACCTGCCTATGTCCCTCAAACATCTTAGCCATGTACATGGCCAGGCAATGTACTTTTACACAGTGTTCTACCCACACAGGGCATGATCAGGTTCTCTACATGGCCATGTACACTTACACAGTAGAATGTCTTAGGTACTCTATTACATGGATTAGTAAAATTTCATAGTTTTTATAGAACCATTCATGAAATGTAATCCCAAAAACTTTGACTTCCCTAAATGGGAATAACACACGACGTGTTTCCCTGAACAACATGCCATGTAACATGGTTTTCTTGAACAAAAAACCTTCTGATTGCTTAAAACTGCTATTTTCACCCCCAAAACAATAAATCAGGATTTTAGGGTCCTTATAGAAGATTAAAAGGGATTTACAAAATAGAAAATGTTAAATCAAATGAATATTTTTGATAAATCATAAATATCACTACATTTGGGTGGAAACCGTTGATGCTTCACTCAAATCTGCAGTCCACGGTTGCTGCACGTCAATCCAGCGTGTTAAGATCTCCACGATGGTACCCATTTCTCTCCCTATACTTATTTATATCTCCCACCCCCTTGCACACATAGGTCTGGAAAAAGGAGGAATTTCAGGAGGGGTGAATGTGAGATAAAAGAGGAAAATAGAGAAAAGAAAAAGGAAAGAATCAAAATGAAGAAAAAAAAAGAAAATAAAGATAAAAGAAGAAAATTAAAAAGAAAAATAGGGGCCTGAGCTAGCCCCAAAACCCAACTCGAGTTTATGCCTCAACTAAGAAAAAATTACCTATTTTGGACTCGACTACGGAGATTGAATATCAATCTGATGGTCTATTCAAAAGGTATCACTGAAATAACCTACACGAATAATTTAATATTTAATTCGTTAAATATTAAATATTAATTATTATCCTAAAATTAAAATTTCTAAGAATTCCACCAAAATCATGTCCTAGGGTAAAAAACTTATTCTGACATCCAACAGAGTGGTCATAAAATTTATCCAAGATCATATGATAGTATAACATACTATTTAACCCCTTACAAGCATCTGATAGAGAAAATTCAAATTTTTTCTCAAAACATCAGTCCAGAAAAACGTGGCTCCCTACAATCTCCCCACCACAAACCTTATCATATATGAGAAACTATGTGAAATGACTATCATCTATGATCTCAGCCTGAGTATCTGCACAAGAATGCTATCTGGACTTCCCAACGACTAGCCACATAACATCAACAACTGTCTCCTACATAGAATTTGTTTATCTACGACCGATATAGTACTCCCAACCATAGGAATATCCTTATCTTCATATAAAAAAGAATATTTGACCTCAATAGCATGTCAAAAATCCCAATATTCAACTAAAAACAAGGTTCACCACCCTCAAATGGTTAATGGTGCACTCCCCACCATATGGATTACCTTATAATGCTCCTTGAGCACCACCCCAAGAGGTTTCCTCTTGTTAACCCTGAAATACATTTAAAAAGATAAGTATCTCAGTGTAGGGACAATGTACTCTCATTATTCTTATGATGAATCAAGATAGCACATGATCATCACTAATACGAGTACACTAAGATTCCATCGAAATGCAAGATAACTCCCTCCGATCCATTCTCACATCATAAGAAAACATGACCAGGATTCATCCATGGGTCAACCCTTTCACAGAACCCTATCATTTCTATATATCCTCTATCTATGAGGGACATTCATCATTTAACCATGAATCCTAGGAAACCTAACCGAAGGAGAGTCTGGAAAATATCGGTCCTCATCTCACACATGGAAACTCACAAATTTATGACTTTAAATAGAAACACATGGAACCAATATATACCTTTATCACCTGAATCATACTTTAGTGAGTTTTCCACTACATTTATAAGATAACTGTGATCTGTGAAACATCAGTCACATTAATCCTAAAAGCTCCATTGAAAATATTTTTAAAAATCAAGCACCACACATGTGAAACAATTTATTCAACGACTGCATGCCTCCCAGTTTCATTCTCATCAAAAGTGTATACCCATTCCATGACTTTGTTTGCAACAAAAAAAACAATGGTCAAACATTCTAGGAACCCAACAAGTCATGCTCGTCGAATCCAGTTTTGATACCAAAGAACCCTAGGTGCTTTCCAAAAGATAAAGGAATCAATATGCCTATAACACAAAATCGGAGAACCTACCATGCCTCAATCACAAAACAAGCTTACAAAAATGATCAATACCTAAAAAGGAATCTAAATCCATTGTTCAAACACTCCCGTAACCTACCCTTGAAAAAAAAATAACGACCTAGTAGGGTCTGAGTCAAAACTATGGGCCTCGAGGTCTCTGACCTATCCCTACATAATAAGTATGACAATTGGGTCCCAAGGTATAACCACCCATCACAAATGATCAAATCTCAATACAGATGGTAACTATCACAACTACCTATGAGGTTTAAAATATAAAACATATGCTACACCGACTTGATCCTCACCAAGCATCCTTATATGGTACTACTCCATGGGGGACATGATACCCACATAAAGAGGAACTAAACTAACACTCACCCTAAATACGTATATGATAATACTCCATGGAGGTCTAGTTCACAAAAAAAAATCCTAGTATGTATCATCATTGTTCTCAGTGATATGACTAGATAACCATGACCTGATAGACAAAAACCTACAAGGGGTACAATAGAAAAAGAAAGTCATGCCATATCGACCTATTAGGGTCATTACACATCTCAGGTATGAGGACTGAGTAATAATCCTCACAAAAAAAGCCTCAACATAGATCAACACATCCTTCCATCAAAAGTAAATATACTTGTTTTAGTTGGCATAACTAGATTGGCTTCAATCATTAATAATAATCACACACTAGATGGCCTATATGATGTTAATCCTATATTCCAAATACGATGCACGAGTTACCTCTTTAATTTTTTTGAAAAGATTCAAAATCAATCACTAGACTCTTGACAATGTCCAAGAGATAGTGATCCATAGCAAATCATAACATCCACAGAACATGTGTATCCATCCTAGAAAAATCATATAATCTTTTAATATCATTGATCAAAACAAGAATCCTCTACCCCTAGAAATCTAGAATTATTATCAGAATAAGTGGTCTTGACACACTAGTATGATATCCAACACAGGTTTTAACACATTCCTAATACTCCTTTCTACCAAATCACAAATTGTAAATACTAGGAAAAGAAACTACTCTGATACCATTTTGTAACATTTTGACCCATACGCCACTAAAATGGTTCCCTGATATGGTTTGTTACTAGGCCTCAAGCTCACCTCTCGATATGATAGATGTTTCTTACTAAAAGTGAGGTCCTAGGGGTGATAGTGGGGAGACTATCCCATCATATCTGAGTAAGAAACTAGTGAAAATATTTAAGTATCACACATTATAGTAAATAAAATTAGTTAAAAAGAAGTAAATAAACTGAAATAGAACATTCTAAAATAATAAATGAGAATGTAATAAAATCACAAACAACAAATTCATACATATAACACTGGTCATCCATTAGGTTGTCCATATAGTTAATGGAGAAAAAAAGTAATTGAAATAAAATTATAGGTTTATAATATTAACCCTGAGCCAAACCACATAATCAGTCTCTAAACATTGTCGAACTGCACTATCCCGAACATATAAACCAACTAAATCAATTCCTCTTGATCATGAAACTCTGGGCCATATCCCTATCCACCATCCAACCATGTTCAACATGAAATGAAAACATAAGGTCTACACGTGCAATGAGGTTCATGTTCAAGGGTGAGAAATAATCTCAATAGGACACCCCGAACAATAAAACTATAAAATATGCTACTATAACTGTATGAAAATGCAATGTTCTTAGCCATGAAGAAACACAAATATAAAGATAAGTAAAACTAATAAATGTTAAACCAAGTCTAACCTTACGTCCAAATCCTATAAAATTGGCATGTTCCACCATGGATGTCCATATCTATATATGTATATATGTATAGTCCATACCTATACATATATACATAAATATTAATATTCATGAGTATGTGAATAAACTTACATGAAACCATTGTAGCAGTTAGTCATTGGGTCTGTAATCCTGATTAGAAAGACATCCTATGCATGGTCATTGAGCTGGACGACATGCCACTCAATCCATGTATCACTAAGTCAATATCTGGGTCTATAATCCTAATCCACATATAAATTATTTGGAAAATTATAGAAATATCTTTGAACAAGTTGGGTTATCACAAGGGGATACTCATCCCACACTAGAGTTCACCCATACATTCCTCCAATCACTGGAATAACAGATTCTGGGGAAGCACATCTAGAAATACTGTAAATGGTATTTGATCTAGATGTCATACTTACCAAGCCTTTAAAATCCATTTGAATGTCGTAGCCCTAGGTCTCGGTCCATAGGCAGTCATGAAATTCATAACGTAGATACTCTCCTAGGGTTCGACCCTTAGGTGAACTGTATGAAGAAATCCTTGGTGGGATGCCACGCACATCCCCTTGTGTCTCTAATAAGGGAGAGTTTAATCATCCCTATCATATAAAAGAGAATAATAATTTCAAGTATCCATTGATGTGAGATTCAATACAGAACACCTCAGACATGTAACTGGCTAGTGAGAGTGAAGCATCCAAGTGTGTAAACATTATGGATTCCATGCCCCTATCAAGGATAATGTAATCATCCTCATCACTCAGGATAGTGTAATCATCCACAAGTGTCATTACTAGGGAATCCATGCCTATATATCAAAATATTATGCTCAATAGAAAGATTCCAGGGAACACCACTAGACATGTGAATAATATAATAATCAAATAAATAGACAGGCTCAACCTCCATGTCCTAGGTAGTACCTGTGGGTATAATATTAAACATAATAAATAACATGGATCAGAATTTAGATCTCAAGTAATCATAACTAGGCATCCCAAAAAACATGAAAGATCTTGGAAAAATCATTTGGGCATCCCAAAAGAAATAAATACACCTCATGTAAGGCTCAATAGCCACCAATGAGGAAGCACATATGGTAACATCACTACATCAACAATAAACATGTGAAAGTAATAATAAAGAGTTAGGGTGAAAAACACCTAAACCCAACACTATATCCATATAACCATGGGCTTAAAGGTCCGATAAAAATTCTAAGGTGACACCTACTACTATATATACCCAAACCCAACATACTAGCTCAGGGTCATTCAAATAAAAAGGCACCCATTAGGTCCCTCAAGTTAAACACTAAGAGGCATCCCACTTGGGATCCTCAATAGAAAAAGGAAAAGGAATAATCTTATATGGGATCCTCAAGGTCAACACATGTAAATACATGTTACATGGTATCATTAGATGAAAATTTAATAGGAGTAATCCTACAAGGGATCCTTGAACAAAAAGCCATCAGAGGCATCCCACATGGGATCCTCAGAACAAGAAAAAGGTGAAGGCATCCTACAGGGGACCCAATATAACCATATAAGAAGGAAGAAAAATCCAACACAGGATCATCATAATGGAATACAGTTAAATGGATCCTAAAAAGGACTCCCTAATTTATCATGTAAGAAATATTCTCCCATTGGGGATTCTTGGTACAAAAATAATAGAGAGGCATCCTACTTTGGATCATCTAGGTCGAAAAAAACTGAGGTATCCCACATGGAATCCTCATAAGAAACTGGTCTCACAAACTCTTAGGCTGAAAGGGAACATCTCAAAAGAGAGATTACCTCAAGGGAGCAACTAAAAGGCAACAATCATGAGAGATAGATCATGGCTCATCTCAAATCAAGGGTCTCACTCCCAGGAGACAACTACATATAAGTACCATAGGAAGAACCTATCCATTCATGAAATTCCAAAAAAGACACCAAGGATTACTTAAACCAAAACACAGGTGTTACCATTAAAATATATGCCAAAAGATAATCATAATTGACTACGCATGGGTTTAATTCCAACTCATGGGTGAAAAAACATGAATAAAATAGAATGGGTTACAAGAGGGTTGTACATGGCGTGTCCCCCTGGGCTCATGATGTGTACCATCGAAGCCCCACATGGGCATGTAATCTTATCATCCCGGGCATGTAAATGCCCTAGGTAGATGACATGAATGGCAGGTACACAACGTGTACCCAACCCGTGGTACCTGTCCGTGTCCCTCAACCAGGCTGTGCATGGACCTGGCTAGGCAGTGTACTTTTACATGGCATGCTACCCTCACGTGGTCTTGACGCGTGCGCTATATGGACATGTACCCCTACATGGGTATCTTGGCCTGATTACTCAGCTACATGACCGAGTAATTATACATGGAGTCTATGACCTCATTCATAGAGTGTACTCCCAAATACATCATCTTCACCAAACTGAAAGAACACATGTCCTATCGCCCTAAACCACGCATCGTGTAACATGATTTTCCCAAATAAAAAACCATCAGATCTCAAAAAACCCTCGTTTTCACCCCATAAAAATTGATCAGGACTATAGGGTTCATAAGGAAGTATAAAAGGGCTTTAAATACAAAAAATGATGAATCTGTGGGTGATTTCTTGTAAATCTTAAAAATGACGTCCCTTTAGGTGGAAACTGGTGGAAATTCTCTCAAATTCTCCATCCAACGTTGTTGCACATCGATACAGAGAATCGAGAGCTCTATGATGGTAACGTCTTCTACCCCCCTCTATTTCCCTATCCATCTCCTTTTATCTAATAGGTCTTGGTGAAGGACGAGTTTTATGAGGTGATTCTGTGAGAAGCTGGAGGAAAAGAGAGAAAAGAAAAAGAAAAGAATGAAAAATGAGAAAAAGAAAAAAGAAAAGAAAAAGGGGTCCAAACTGGCCCCAGCAACCAACCAGATTTTATGACTTACCTAGGAATAACTACCCATTATGGACTCATTAGAGAATATAGAATCCCAATCCTACACTCCTTTAAAAACATATCACCAAATGAACCTACATGAATAATGTAATATATAATTTATTAAATACTAAATATTAATTATTATACTAAAATTAATATTGATCACAATTCAACCACAATCCGATCCTAGGGTAAACACCCAATTCTAAGACCAATGATGTTGTTATAAAATTTATTCGAGATCATTAGATATGTGAAAAGACCATTTACCCCTTGTAAGCATCCAATAAAAATAATCAAATTTCTTCTCCAAAAATTAGTATAGAAATACATGGGTCCTTACAGATTTCATATTTCGAATCAGGAGGTCTAAATATGGCCATGAAGTTCCTTTTATTTTTAGGAATTATGAATAGTATCGAGGAAAAAAATATTATGCCGATAATGGGTAAATCATGTAATTATGGTTAAAAATAATCTGATAAGTAATTTAATATTAACCCAACACTTGAATTCATTTAATTTTATGGTATTCTATCTTCCATATAAATAAAAAAATGTAATATATGGAGTTTTGGAACTATTTGGCCTTGGTAATGACATTTATTTTATTTTAAGCAAAGAAAATTTTGAAATGTCACCATCTTCTTTTTAATTTATTTTATTTGTTAACATAAGGATAAGAATATGTTACAAACCAATAAAAAAATATTATTTCTAAACATAATTAATTTATTTTTGTGATGTTAATTTATTTATATTATTTAGTGAGGGACTAATACACAAAAATTATTACAAAACCCTGAAACAATATGCATTCAATTAATATGAAAATAAAATAAATTGTTTTAAACACATTAAAAGCGATACATTTTGAGTGAGATACAATGATATATGGATTTTATAGTTATATATGACACATTATTAATTTTTTTAAATTGTATATTCAAAATAAATATTTACCTTTTAAAAATTTAAATACAAATTAAAGACATAGTTTCGAAAATCACATTGTAGATTTTTTAGGAAAAATAATATATTATTAAATTATTTAAAAAACATAAAAATATTGAAAGATTAAAATTAAGATAAAAAATGATCTATAATTTCATAAATTATTCATTTCTGAGAATATTTTTGTCATATATATATAATTGTAACCCTTTAATATTAGAAGATCTATTACCGCAGTTAAGGTTAAAATTTTTTAATGAAGGGGTTAAATAAAAGGATAAGGTTTAAAATACCACATAATACTATAAATTTTTTATTATTTTGTGGGATTTAAAATATATAAAATATTAAACATTAAATTATAGAAACATTATGAAAATTTCAAATGAAAATGAATTTTTTATGTTTAATTATTTTTATTAATTGCATCTGTGTCCTTATTTAACTATAAAATGGACAATGTATATTTTCTTATATACAACACCTAGTTCATCTTATTTTGAAAAAACCATACAAAAAATAATTCTAAAAATCCTTATACATGATCTAAATGTTTTTATCTTCTAAAATGACCAACCCTAGGTACCTAAATAGAATATCCAAAGGATATTTTTTGAAGAAGAAGTGATCATATTTAAAAAAAATTTCATATTGAATTCTTCTCAAACATAGTGTAAATCAATTGTAAATATAATATAATAATAAATATAGTATCAAAATAATATATATACTTTATTACGATCATTATAAAATCATTTTTCCATTCCTTTTCATCATACTAAAATCAAAAACATTGCTCGTGTGTATGTTTGGTTTATCGTCTCTATGTAGAGGTGTAAGTATTTTTTGTTGCTGCTTTACTTGGATTGTTATAAATTTGGAGCTAATAAATATATATGATATTTATGAAATAAATATGATTATATAATTTTAATATCATATATATCTTATTACCTACCAATCCATTAGAAAACAATAAAATCACTCATGCATATGTGTGGACTACTACTTACCTGAACTGAGGTGATCAGTCTTCCATTTTCAGTTTACATGGAATGTAATAATGAAAAATATAATGGATATATATGATACATATATAATAATTAACATTATGGAAATTATTTAACAATAATCAATGTAATATGGAAGAAACTTCCATGAGAAAACATGCATTAACAAATAAATCATTTGACACCATGAATAATGATAATAATGAAATATTGTTCATGAATGGGAGACAAGATATTATTATAGGATCATATATGATAATATAAATATTAATATAGTACTTTTATAAATTTAAAAAATGTTCAAAACCATTATAAATAAAGTTAATTCATGTTCAACTAATGGTAAATGTGACACAAGGGGCTTCTTAACTCAATTTTCATTAATTGGGTCTCACTTCTACTTAATTGACTATAATATGCCATGATTATGTGTGAAATGACCTAGGATTGAATTTTATTTTATTTTTACTTATTTATTGTTGATTAAAATTTGATATATATATCACTACCTAACCCAATGGGTATCGAGCCACATATACGAAAATCCCACTTCCAAAGGCTAGGGGACAACGACAAGTGCAGAAAGAAATAACCACTAGTGGAGGCCTTCACATAGTTTACTAGTATGCACACACCCAACCATATCCATGCATATGTTTAGAGTAATAATAATAAACTATTCTATATCAATGAAAAAATCCATACATGTAAAACCTATGGGATGTACAAGAGTACGAACATGTAATCTGAAAAGAAAATGGGGGAAGACACACACCTACGCAGAAAGATATACCAAACTAGAAAAATAGTAAAAGTAAAGTGTTGAGAGATCCCAAATCCATATGCCACAACCAAAAACACTACATACATTCAAATTCACTTGGGTATCCCTATGATTCTATGTAATCACCACCAAAACTATTCATTTTCTGTGTAAAACACAACACATGTGGGAAAATCCCATGAATAGGTGAGTATATAAAAGCCCAGTTTGCTACCCTAAAAGATTAAGAGGGTGAATTAAGAGACATGATTGAAGTAGATATCTCAAACCAAAGTTAATGATAAATTAATCCAATAACAAGGATATATATATATATTCAACAAAAGAATCCCAAACCTGAGAGAAATATAATCTCCTTATAACATCTCATTCTTGGAAAAGAGTCTACCACAAGTTCCAGAAGGTCCATTAACGATTCCAATAATCTCATGTTTCTATCCAAAGAAACATCTACAATAAGGCACAGCTCAACATTATTCCATATATTCAATGGGCCAACACCATTAGGTAGTGGACTGATGCCCTGGTACAAAAAGAGTGTGCCACTAGGTTATTTGATAGAGGACCCACACCCTATCCTAGAAGGATGGAGCCACTCTAGTGGTTGAGGAACCATGAACTGACACTATAGGAGGGTTCCACTCAGATTTTCAATAGTGTATCCATTCTCTATCCTAGTAGGAGGGTGAAAATCTAGGGGTTGAGGACCCATGCATTGACACC
Source organism: Viscum album (assembly GCA_963277665.1). Lineage (NCBI taxonomy): Eukaryota > Viridiplantae > Streptophyta > Magnoliopsida > Santalales > Viscaceae > Viscum > Viscum album. Next base: position 455,924,126 of record OY728160.1, on the reverse strand, counting down.
ACTGTAGGCTTCACTTGGATATTCGGTAGAGGATCCATGCCCTTCCCTAGTAGAAAGGTTACACTTTAGTGGTCAAGGACCTATGTCTTGACACTATAGGATAGTTCTAATTGGATAGATGATAGAGGAATCATGACTTGTCGTAGTAGGAGGGTGCCACTATAGTGGTAAAGGAAGCATTTCCTGACATTAAAATATGGTTCCACTTAGTAGGTTGAAGACCCATTTCTTGAATCCGTAGGAGGGTTCCACTTAGTAGATAGAGGGACCATGCTCTAATACTATAAGAGGGTGACACTCTATTGGATGGATAGAGGACCCATTCCCTGTCGTAGTAGGAGGGGGACACTCTAACGACTTCAATGATCTTTCCCAATCACTACCATTATCGAGCGCTCCCTAAAAATGTGTCACACGTACATCTTGAATCATATCTCAAAAATACTAATTCCACCATCACATTCTATGAGGAATAACACTCAGGATAAGCTACTCAGGGGGGAGGCAAAATCTAAGTTCAAGAAAAAGATATATGACTGGTAGAATTTTCCTAAAAAAGTAATATTAGATGATATATAAGGGGAACCACAAGATATTTGGTCCCATACTATTTCCTATCCATGTCCTATAAAATAAATAGATCCCTTACAGTTTTTTCCTACATGGTTTTCGAGGGGACAACATGGCGTTCCTCAGTAACCCATGGCCATACCTGTGTTTCTCATCATGTCTGTGTACATTGGTCATCACCATGTCCATTTAGATTGTTTGTATACTCTAACCATTCCTATTTATATGTACTTATATAGTACCCAAAATTTATCCAGTACTAGTTAACACAATGTGTTTGGATCCAACATGGTGTTTGATATTTAACTCACACAAAAACCAAAGTCGTCCTAGCTAGGGCCCTACACACAATGTGTTCTTCAGACTGCATGGCGTTTATTAGGGTTTTTAAGAGAAACTTCATGTCTTATCCATCATTCCAGTTCCAGATCATTCAATACCTGATATACCTAATTACTATATATTTATAAATCTATTCATATCTATCCAATAATTTCTTCCCTCTAGTGGCCAGAAATCAGTGTTCAGATCCTCCTACACGAAACCCGCACAACGTTGTCACTCCTACTATTCCATGATGATCATTTTCAAATCCCGGTTCCATGAGAATAATAACCCATATCCCTAAAATCATCCATTTACATTTTTTATCACTGATCAACATATCTCATGTAAATATTCAATGAATTCGGTGGTCCGATCGTGCTCGATCTCACCCAAAAATGTCGAACTGAGACATCGTAGGTCAGTCAATGAACATCAAAAATAATTATGGGGGAAAAGAACATAACCCAAAGGTAAAAAAATCATTATAAAATTGTTATTTGAAAAATAATTATTTTGGTAATATAAAGGGTGATAAAACATGGCAAAATGGGTTATGTTGAATAAATAAATTAAATTTGATACGTAGGTGCATGTAGAGGCTCAGATTTTTCACAGATTAAAGAAATATAAATAATTCTGCCCAAAAATTTTATAATAATGGTGTATATCATTATATAATGATTTCTAACTCAATTTGGATCAATATTTGTTGAATATTTCCACTTACAATGAAATAGAATAATCTATTACATTCGCTGCACCTCGATTCACCTTGATTCCGTTGTTGTCTGATCATGTGATCTCAATATGCCAATGAAGAATGGTGGATCCTCCTCTCAATGGTCCCAAAGTTATGTGAATAACCATAGAGATCCCCCATAGAAAACTATTTATATAGTGTTCTGTTTGATTTCAATTACATTATGTGATTAAATTAATCAATTAATTTTATTTAAACGCTCCCACTAATAATCGCTATACCTGAAAGTCTCATACCGACCAAATTTTTGTCGCACATAGGGTAGAGCCCACATTCTGGATTCAACTATGGTATAAAATTTATGATTCAATAAACTATTTAATAAATATACCATTATTTATAAATATTTTTGTGCACTTGATATAAAATGTATTTGAGATTTTTATAAAATTAATTTTGGGAAAACCAGGCATCAGAATCGCGTGCTGTCTCAACTACTGGCTCTAAATATATTTATAGATATATTTTAATTTTTTAAAAGTAAAAATAGGGCCTACAAATTATTCCTTCATTCATCATTTTCATCCATGAAAAGAAAAAAATAAACAAAAATATGGGTATATAGATCCCACATCTGGCTCTCCCAATCCCCAGATATCTCTTTCATGCTTTGGTGATTTCATAACACATGAACCAAAGAGATTTTCTTTCCATTCATGATCATATCATAAAAATAATCATGTAAGATAAGGTACTTAGTGATGGTGGATCCATCCTTGATGTCTATCTCACTCCAGTCAATAACATGTGTGGGTTCATGCACATATCTCCTCAAATGCGACACATAGAGGACATAATGCACCATCTCTAACTGTGGGGGTTAGCTTAAGGTGGTATGAAACCTCACCAACCCCATTGAATGATCCCAAATGACCATATGAACCTTAGGATTAGATTTCATCTCTGGATAAATCTCATGAATCCCCATCATAAGGAGAATCTTAGGAAAATGTGGTTTGACAGGTTGAACTCCAAGGGACTATGATGTTGATATTAGTTAGATTTATTCATGCTCTAGGGTTTCCTCATCTATTCATGGTACATATGTACCATATCTATTGTCTCATGAACCATATCTGGACCAACATAAGTTTCCTCGAATTCTTATTCCAGTATAAGGGTGACTTTTAGGATCTCCCATATAGGACCTCGAAGGGTGACATGCGTATTTTAGAGTGCTATATCTTATTATACACAATGTATAGAAATGATAACTGATCCTCCCAACTCTATCCAATGTCTAAATGGAAATACCTCATCATATTTTTAAACATATGGAGAGTACGTATGATCTTCCCATCACTATTGAGGTAGAAGGATGTACTCATCCTCATATGGGTCCTGAATTACTCCAAAAGTCCTATCTAAAATCGTGATGTAAACCATGCATAACAGTCTAAGACAATAATTTAGGGAACCCCATTAAGGAGAACAATCTCTTGTATCTACCACATCTCCAAAATCTCCACCAGATTCTGATCCCTGATAACAAGGATGAGTGCCCACATCGTAAGTCATTAAAATATCACCCAGAAGGTATCATGGCCTCTCACTGTCCATGGAATCCTCATAAAAAGTTACATAGATATTACACCCCATCTCAACTCCTGAATCTCAGGAGTATGGAACAAACCTGGAAGAACATGGTGCTCATCCTTCACCTGCTAAGAGGTGAGACACTGAGAGATGAACTGGTCAATGTTCTGTCTCATTCCATCCCACCACACTACAAAAAATGTCTTTGAACATATTCCTTAGCCCAGGATCTAAAAACAAATAGGATTTGTGAAACTGTCTCATTACCTCCTACCATATCATGACTGGGACCACCATCCATACCTAGAAAAGGATGACATGATTTCATCCTTTAGAAAATCATCCTGGTGAATCTTATATGGAAATATGGTCACATAAGACCTCATAGTTGATGTATCCCTATTGGGACTCTATCACATGTTGGAGGAACAAAGGATTAAACACCATAAACTAAAGATAAGTTGCAACCTCCTTCTCAACTAGGGCTGACTGCAAGGAATCCAACTGCTCTAATAAATGATTTTCTGAAAAAAAATGGGACTTATAACTAAGAGAATATTCCAACACATTTACCCTCAACAGATTATAGACTATATCAAAGTCATACTCCAATAGGATCTCTAACTAGATCCTCTATCTCAGGTTCAATTTTCCCTACATGAAGATATACCCAATACTATTACGGTCTGAGAAAACAATATAGCTCTCTCCAAAAATATAGTGTATCCAAAACCTCAAAGCAAAGTCTAACAATTCTAGCTCTTGTTCATGAGTCACATATTTATTCTTAGGAGGTTTAAACTTCCATGAACCATAACTGATAACTACCTATATCACCATCAACATGAAGTCGATCCCAGCTCTTAAGGGATCACAATATACTACATAGTTCATACCCTTATCTGGTAGTCTCAAAATAGGATCAATTGTTAATCTCAACGTCAAATAATAGATGGATCTTCAACAATACTCAATATGGGTTTAATAATCCACATTACACTTCAAGGAGGATAAAGGGGATGAAAACCTAGATAAGCATTCCATGAACCTCTTGTAGTACCCTGCCAAGCTAATAAAACTCCCCACCTCCAATACACTATTGGATGCTTCCAAGATAGAACTAAATCGACCTTCGCTGGGTCCATATATAATCCATGAGCATAAATGAAATTCCCTATAAATTTAACCTCATGTATCTAGAACTAAAAATTAGAGATCTTACCATAAATTTAGTTATCTCAATGTAATTATAGGAACATCCAAAAGTTCTATGAATGCTCCTCCTTTGAAAAAAAGTATATAAGTATTTACTTTATGAAGAAAAAAATTAGTCCATGTATGGATGAAATATCTAGTTCATCATACACATAAACACAGTGGGGGAATTCATTACACCGAATGTAATCACCAAGAACTCATAGTGTCCATAGAAACATTGAATTTCAAACTTTAGAATATTAGCCTCGTGAACTCTCAACCTGTTGAAGCTGGACCTGAGATAAATCTTAGAGAACCATATCATGCCATACATATGATAAAATAGGTCTTCAATCCTTGGAAAAGGTTAATTGTTATTTATTATGGCCAAGATCAAGTAATGATAATCCAAAAAAATAGACATTCTCTTATACAGATTTTTTAGGAACAACACTGGAGCTGCATTGGGTGAAATACGTTGTCTGATAAAAGACTTCTCTCGAGGGTCCTCCAACTACAACCACAATTCCCAGAGCTTGGTAGGGCCCATTTGATATTCTGTAGAAGATATAAGAGTGGTATCATGATGAAAATTGATATAAAATGTCATATCCTACCTTAGAGATAGTCTTGGGATGTCCTCCAGAAGTACATCCAAATAATCCTTCATAACCGAAGTAATACAGATACATAAAGATCCTTCTATGCTAGAGTATGCACTCTCCAACTAATGGGTGATTGTTTTCAGCCACCTTCTAAAAAACCTCACTCATCTAACTATGATACCTCTCTCACCCAAAATGTAGAATATCAACCCATAAAAGTGAAACCATATAACTCGTTATTGGTGACCATAAATATGGGCTCAAATCATGAAAAGAATCTATACCAAGGTTGATTTAATAAGGTGTTATCATGAAGACAGTAAGGACCCACAATAACCTGTTTCCAACAAGCGATATCTTGCATTTCAACAAGATAAAATATATCAAAGATGCATTCCCCATGGGAACCTCAAAGAAAATATGCAAGGTGAAAGCCTAAACCAGGAGCTACATTTCTCACACTATGAGTAAAGAGACGAAGGAATGACTCAAAACTATGTATATTAGTACTAAAGAAAGAGTATTATTAATCAATATCATAAATCTAGTCATATCTTGTGCTACTGGTTCATATTCCTCCATTACCTACACCTACCCATGATCCATATCACTAGCTCTATGAACTTGAAGTGGGTCTCATGGGGGTGGTGGTGGTAGGATTTCATGATGTCATATACGTCCAACATCTTATCCTATTGGATACACACATACTCCTTTTCTAGCTCTGCCTCCCCAGGGCTGACCCAACCCTCACCAGGGAGATCCCTGAATACAACACAACCTCTATTGTGGTAGTCCACGCATTAGCTGTCTACCATCCTTAGCACACCAGGTTTTGAAATCGTGTTCCATGTGACCTATCCCCTCACATACATAGAACTGACCCTATCCCCGATGTTCTGATCCCAAGTGAGGTCCCTGTACCCCATTAACACATACCAATGTATAGTCCAAGGAAGATATCCTATTCCAAGGAATTAATGATTGGTGACAGTTTCATACTACAGATGAATAATACCAATGAATCCCATTTCATATTCTAGCTGCATGAATCCCTTTGAATGGAAGTAACTCATCACCAGAACCTGCTCAAATAGTCTAAAAAAAGTGGGAATGCACAGGGGTACCAAACTGGTATGAATGTCTCTACAGAGACCCAGTTTAAATTTATGGACCCGAAGTTATCCATCCCAAATCACATCGAGGGAGAAAAACATAAGGTTTGTGAACCTCTCAACATACTCAGAAATTATCCCCCCTCCGTATTGCAGCTCCAAAAGATCTTGAATCTAAAATGAGCATAAACATGTAGGGTATTACTTATCATGAAAAGATGATGTAATTTAGTCCTTGAGTGTTTCGACAGACCATGTATTTGTGTAAATAGACTCCAAAAACATCCATTTTCTCAATGGAAAAAGAGGGAATCTGGTGAAACCACTTATTTAGTTTGTGTTAGGATATGCCTAAAAATAAAGATCATTTAATCTCATCAATCCTACAATATCTGGGGATCTAGATCACCATGGAAATCTAGTTTCCTATGGGGATAGAACATGTAGAATGTGATAATACTATACACTTCATCATGCTGCTCTTTTGTTACTATTTACTTCTCAACAGATGGGGGTGATGAACTCTATCTTCATTGAGGAAAGATATCATGTAATGGACCCTGAACTATGGAATTTTTAATTATCCGATCTTCATCATGATCCATAATAGTTAGCCTAGTTGGATTTTTTCTTGGAGTCATACATAAATTTTAATCAAGACATACCATAGTCAAAGGAGCATATATACATGTTGAACTAACTCAGGAAGGACATTCAAATACTCAATCCTATATGATTCCTATACCATTTTTCTCGACAACCAATGTATCAATATGACAACCTGATAATAATGTAGTTAGAGTCCTGGTGAATTAATACATCAGATTCAAAACAAACATTGGGTTTCATGGCCTGAAATCAACACTCTAAACAAATTAACACCTTTTTACTAATTCCCCACCAAACATAATATGGTGGAAAAAACCAAACACCATCTCATGGTCGAAACACAACTAATACCAATATATCATGATACAACCTAATGGACCTCAAGACACAACTAATCCCAGCCCACCTCTATAGGTTAGGGGCTGGTGACAAACACTGAATGGAATAACTAATATGGGAGGCCTTTTCCAAGTTTACTTAAAAAGATGCAGCCAACCATCTCTATAATGATGTGTAGAGTAATAATAATAAAATATGAAACATCTAGATAATAATACATATATGTAAAACCTAGAGGGGTAAAATATTTTGGAAGCATAATCTAAAATAAAAATGGGGAGAAATACATTACCAATAAAATATATCTCCCAACCTGATAAAACATGAAAAATATTGTGCTGAAAGAGTTTAAATCCCAATCTAAAATCCCCAACCCTCGGATGCATTCAAATTAACTAGGGTATCCTTATTATCCTCTATAAACACTGATAACATATCATTAATCTGCATAAGTTACAAAACAAAAAGAAATTGACCTTACAGAGGTGTGTATATACACATCTAGTAGGACACCCTAGAAGATGGTGGGGATTAGTAAGAGAAATTGTATAAGTATAAATCTCAACTGAAAGTAAGAGATAAATTAATTCAACAACAAGGATATACATATATATATATTTACACATTTTATACAAAAGAAGCCAAAATGAGAGAGAAATAGGATATATATCAGAACCAAGCTCAGGGAAAAAGTATTCCAATTGTTCTAGAATGTTCATCAAGGATTACCAGCATATTGCATTTCCTCCCAAAGAAACATCTATAACAAAACACAACTTTCCACTGAGTCGAGGGGCCATAACATCTAGCCAAGGAAAACAAACCCTAATACAACAGAAGTGTGCCACTCAGATAGTTGATAGAGGACACATACCCAATCCTATAAAGAGAGTTACACTTTAGTAGTCAAGGACCCATGCACTGAAACCACAATTGGGTTCCACTTATATAGTCTATAGAGGGACCATGCCCAGTCCCAGTGGGACAATGTCATTTTATTGGTTATGAACAAATTACCTGAAACCGCAGGATGGTGCCACTCAGATAGTGAATAGGGGACCTACGCCCTCTCCATGGTTGGAGGGTTCCATTCGAGTGGTTGAGGACCTATGCCCTGACACTGTAAGAGGTTTCCACTCAACTAACCAATAGATTTCCCATACCCTATCTAAGTAGGAGGGTTCCACTCCTATGTTATAGGAAAAATTTCCTTACAGCATAGGAGGGTTCTACATAGTAGGTAGAGGACCTATGCCCTAAATTAATAACAGGGTTCCACTTATTAGATAAAGGACCCATTCATTATCCTAATTGGAGGGTTCCATTCTAATGTCTTAGATAATCATTCCTAATCACTTTCATCTTCAATAACCACCTAAATTAGTGTCACACTCAATATATGTCACATCATATCTCAATATACAGATATCAAGACACAAATTCCTTTATTATGGAAGAAAACCCAAGATAGATTACTCTTGCTCCAAAATATGAGTCCAAAAGAAAGAGATATTAGGGGTAAAATTTTCCTTAAAAGAAAAGGGTACTTGACATGTGGTACAACCCTTTTTATTGGTTATTTATTTGCTTTTACATGACTATTTCCCTATATATCTCTACATGGAATTCAAGGGGACTACATGACATTCCTTAACCACTAGGTGTCCTACCAGTGCTTCTGGCCCTACATGTGCCCTTTTACAATGGTCATTTACTATGGCTAGGCCCAATGTCCATGTACTCCCAGAGTACACGCCATGTCTCCAAGAAACGTTCCCACAACATATGGGTGTCCCACTTGGTGTTTGGTATTTTACTCACCATGAAACTCTAGAAATATCTTTTAGGGCCATAGATGATGTATTTTATTTCTTATACATGGAATGTAGTCATGTTTTCCACATAATATCTAGATCTACAATGGTGTTCAATATTGGGATCCTCCAACACAATATCTACCTGAAGGACACCAATTTAGAAGGTATTCATCTCGGGAAAATAATTCTAGTATTTTGGTGGCAGGAAATCTTTGTTACGATCCTTCTACATGAAACTCGAACACCATCGCCGCTCCTCCCATATAATGACGATAATTTCCACATCTTAGTTCCATTGGAATCATTACCTATATTCCACTTAGAATCCCAATCCTACCACTGATCACAGATCTATATTTCACATGTGAATCTTCCCCGAATCTGGGGGTCTGATCATACTCAACCTCGCCTGAAAATGTGAAACAGAGACACCATATGTCAATAAGTGAAGATTGTAACGAACGATCAGGGAAAGAACATAAAAAAAAGATGAAAAAATAATTGGAAAATATTTCATATCTAATTAATGATATATTGAAGAGAAGGGTTAATAAAACATGATATAATGGGATAAATAGAATAAATAACTTAAATATGATAAGAGGGCATATGAAAAGGATCATTTTTTATGCAGATCCAAGAAATAAAAATTATTCTACCTAATAATAGAATCATTAGTGCATAAATGAACATATTATGATTCCAAAAATTATTTAATTCTCTCTTTGGTGATGAACGTAGATTCCAATGAAGGAGGACGACCAATTTCATTTGTTGTGCCAAAATTTTACTTGATCAAATTGTTGATCAATCTTATGATATAAATTCTCCAAGGAAGAAAGATGGATCCTAAAATCAATGGTCATACGTTTATATAGATAACCCTAGAGATCCTCCATAATACAATATTTATAAAATATTTTGTTTTAGTTCATTTATTTAAATAATTGAATTAGTAAATTAATTTAATTTAAATTCACTTACCAATGGTCACTCAGTTCAGAAGTCTAACGCATAAAAACATTCAGTCATAGTTAGGGTAAACCCCAAATTATGGATTCTACCACAGTATCTTATTTTTAATCCAAGATTTTTTAAAGATATATCCAATTATTTATTCAAAACTGTGCATGTTTGATATAAAATATATTTAATATTTTTTAAAAATTAATTTTGGGTACAGGAAGCTTCAGAATCACCTACAGTATCAGTGTTTGACTTTGAAAATATTTCAAGATAAATTTTAATATCTTTAAATGAAAATGGTCCTTAAAATTCCTAATCACTTCATTGATTAATTATAAATTCAATTTTGTGTACAATTTTCTCAATTTACACTTCATTGAGAAAAAAATAGCATTATGAACCTATTTTCTGTTATGGGTTTAATATATATTTTCCCTCTCCTGTTTTAAACAAGGGTATCTATTTATTCATTGTAACTAAATTTTCAACTAAATTTTACTCTATCAGGGGGTTACTATTTTAATGTTACCAATGTGGTATGAATTTATTTTACAATATCATTATTTTGGGTTTGTCCTTATTTTTATTGAAGGATCCTTATAATATATCATTCATAAAATAAATTGTTTCCCTTATCATTTAGATATTTAACAAATTTTTATATTTTCTTATAACATTACATATCCTTACCACTTGAATCAAAAAATTAAATATTTAAAATAAAATAGAAATTAATTCTCTTTTGATTAGATATATTTTTCTTCCATGTTTTATAGTTTGAAAAATTGCTCTCAGAATTATTTTTTATTAATAAAATGTTTTATTATGGAAACTTTATGTTATCCTTCACATTTTAAATGTTTTTATAATAATATTTAAAATGATTTCCAATAATATTAAATTTCAAATTTATTTATAAAATTTAAAGAGGAATGTTTTTTTAACATATATGATGTTAAGAGACTTTCCCAATGACATAACGTTTTGAGATCATTTAAATTCATTTACTTGTTTTCAGTGTATTTTCGAAGAAAAATACTTACGTAGAGCTTATTTTAATATTTTTATTCCATTTACTTTATTTCTATAAAAGAAGTTATTTTATTAAAAAACTATATTTCAGATGAATTGATAATCATCTCTTAACATTTATTAATTTTGTGGTGTACAATTTCTATTGAAACATTCACTTTCTTGTGATTATTGGACATTACATTTCTATTAAATATCAATATTATTTTTGTTACGGATATGATTATTTTTAAAACCATGTAACATTTATGCATATGATTTTTTACTTTTAATGTTATTTGATTCACAAGGGAAATATTGATACTTAATAATATTTATTCAATAAATAAATTTTTTATAAGACATATTGTTTATGAATTAAATTGACCATTAAATATATGAGGAATTAATTGGAAATGAATTTATGGGTGGGGATTAAAGATTTATATCCCCTTGAAGCATCTAAATGCCTTGTTAGACAAATTAGTTAGCCAAATATTTTATGTGGGTTTTTGTATATGCATATCGATAATTTATTTTATCTTGGAATAAGGCTTTGATGGTAGTGATGTCATGATGTCATAAATTATAAATTTATTTTTTTAGGAATTTAATTTTTTATCCATGATATTATTACATTGATATTATCCAAGGATGCGTTTCACGATCAAGTTATTTATTAAATAGTATGTGTTTCCAGTTATTTACTATTCTTTATGGATTATGACTTTTTTACTCATAATAGATTCCATTGTAATAAAAACTTATTGATTATCTTATCCTTATATCATATCCTTTCCTAAGGATATGAATAATGTATCATTGAACAAGTTTTAAGGGAATCAAAAAATTTATTTTTTTAGGTTTTATATTTTATTTCCAATAAAAAATGGGTATCATGTATGTATTTTCTTCTTGAAGACCAATAAATGGATCTACCCTTTAGGATTAAATCACTTGTATGTATGAAAACATAATAAATTAGAAACATTCTTTGGGTTATAGCGTTTTAGTTGTTATAGATGGTATCATAGGAAGTTTAGTATAAACCTTAGAAACTAGATTTTGGGAAATTTAGATTGGGGAACATAACCCTATGATTGAATTTGAGTATAAGTCTCAGTATAGGATAAAATCACAAAATTTTGGTAAGGTATAGATTATTTAGTTTCCAACCCTAATTATCTTCACCAATAAAATATATTTTGATTTTACTCAATGGCTAGAACTAGGAGGAATCATGTTAACACTGAATGTTATAGATAATATGGTGATTATGAACAACCAAATTGGTTGATTACTGTAGTGTAAGATATTTTGATGAAATGTAATTAGTTATCAAATAATATAATTAGTAACCTATACCTTAAACAAATCTTAGACTCACCAACTATGAGAAAAATATATTTTAATGATAAATCAGGTGATTAACTATATAAGAAACAAATATATATTTCAACAATGTTAGAAATGTGGAAATAGAAACCATAGATAATGCCTCAATGGAATGAAAAAAATACTTTTTATATAGAACATAAGTTAATAGATCAACTAATTTACCAGGAAAAATTAATATTTTTTATGGAGGGATATGATGTTCAACCCAATGTACCATTTACAATTCAATTCCTTATGTGTTGGGAATATGGACACTATCCATGAAAATTCCCTAATACAAGGGTTAAATTATAGACTGAATAAGGATCTTTTCTATGATAATTATTAATTTTTTTGGATTTAATTGATTATTTATTTTGATAAAGAGATTATTGACGTTGAATATGTAAATTATATTATATTGGTGACTATTTAATGAGTTAGTGATTTGATGTCAAAGTGATTTAGGTCATTTTTGATAAATTTTATCGAATTTAGGGATTTATAGAAATGGTTACGATTTTCATTTAGGAATAATTATTATTGTAATTTGTGTAGGAATATATGTTTTCATATGGGGTTAAATTAAGATTTGTATATATCATCATGGGTATATAAGTTTAATGTTTCTATAAGTTGAAAAGAATGAATAACATTTTGGATGTTTTAAGTGATGATATTTTTAGGAGGTTTGAAACATTTATTGGGTTTTGGGAAGAATACTCAAAAATGGTTTAAATAAACCTTAGGCATATTTTTTTATTTTTAGGGTCTATTGGATAATGGTATATAGATAATATTTATGTTTAAAAATTCATTCACTAAAAAAGTGATATTTTTAGAGATATTTATGGTCAAGCTAAGGATTGCATTTATGGGCTATTTACGAAATATGATTCATGATATTATAGTGAGTTTAACTACATTATAATATTATATAGTAGATTATTATAGTGATTGATGATATTTTGGTATGATTTATTTGGGTTAATCCTTTAGGATTTTTATGTGGTTTAACATGAATGATTAGTTGGGAATACTGCAATTAAATATTTGGAATGTAATTTAAAAGGTATGATATCACCTTTGAGGTTAAAAAATTCATTAATGTTCTTTTTATTAATGTCAATTGGTATGTATGGTTTTGTATTTGGAGAATAATCTCTATTTATCCTATGGTTCTATTGAGGAAAATGTATTATAAAGCATATTTTTTATTCGAATGAAGGATTATTCCTTTTGTACATTTCATTAACTTGTGGTAACCATTTTATTTTTAGTTAAAATTTAATGATAAGATGAATAACTAATCACACTCTTTCTATTATGTGATCTTCTATAAGAATATTTTAGTGATTTAGATCTAAAAAACACATCTTGAATGGTCATTGTTTGGAGAAAGTATGAGATTTTTGTGGAAATTGATTAAAGGATTAAATTTTACATTAAAAGTAAGTATAATTATTATTTATCTTAGTCTAGATAGTTTAATAATTTATTAACTCTTGGAAAAGGATCTTAAAACAAAATTTTTATCCAATTATGACAATTTTTGATGAATTGATGGTCTTTTATCCCATCATCGATTTATGGTTTTTTGAACATTAACATTCTCTTTCCCATGTTTTATATCACTCTCAATTATTACTTGGGAATTATTTTTATCTTTCATGCCAATATTTTTACATCCTACTAATTTTATCTTATTTTGATACCATGTTTTGTCTAATTCTAGATGTCCTTCATATTTCAATTCCCCTTGTTTTAAGATGATGTTTTATTAACCCTTTTTACAATAGAGGTTTTCTACCAAGTAATTTTCAATTTTCAAACCCATTATTACCGAGCACATTTTAAATTTTGAGGTCAAAATTTATTAAGCAGTGAATGTAATAACCTATTATTTTAAAAAAATACTATCTTTGATATCATATATAACACACAACAACAAGCATTAATGAGTCACAAAATATTATTATCTAAATAATTTTTAACATTCCATTGAATTGGAAGGTGTGAATATAATTAACCATAGTATGATATATATATATAAATTACATACTCAATACAAATGTATTGATCAATTATTAAGATAAAGTAATCTATTTTTGGTAAAGAAAATTTATTATTAAAAATATATTATCTTTAAAAATGTTTTTATTCCTTTATATAAGTGAACATTATAATTATTTTATTAAACCTTAAAAATTTTATTTCTTAAAAATAATATAATTTTTAAATAAACAATACCAAAATTATCTCATGTTTAATTTTTGAGATTTTAATTAATTTATTGATTTACTTCTTAAAAGTGAAAATACTAATTTTCAATTGAATGTTGTATTTTTGTTTGAATAATTAGAAAATTAAATTTTTTTAAATAATGGTTTCAAAGTAAAATTATTTCTTTAATATCATTAAATATTCAATTAAGTTTATTTGAATCAATTTTATGGTTTAATTTGGAATAAATTTTTTTTATACTTAAGAAGAAATTTTTCTAAAAAACTTATTTTCTCTATGATTTGTATTTTTTATCTTAAATTAATTTCATCCACTTATAGAAATAAAATCTTGAAAAATTATTCAATATTCGGAATTGGTAGGTCCCAATTTGGTAAATAATTACTTTTTATTTTTAGGGATTATGAATAGTAATCATAATAAAAATTTATCATCTTAGGAAAGGGTAGTTCATGTAATAAAAGTTAAAAATATTTTGATAAAAAACAAAGAAATTGAATTTATTTTATTTATGGGATTAATTATTCCATAGAAATCCCAAAATCTAATATATGGTATTTTGTGAAATTTTACATTAGTAATGAAATTTATATTATTTTAATTAGTGGAAACTCAAAAAGGTCACTCTCTTGATTGTAATTTCTTCTATATGTTTTCATCATGATAAGAATATGTTATGAATGAATATAAAAGTGAATTTTAAAAATAATTAATTAAATTTTATCATGGTAATTTATTTATAATTCTTATTTATGTAATAATTATATTAAATTCTTACACAATGGTAAAAAAATATTTATTAAACTAATAGAAAATAAAATAAATTATTTTACAAAATCGAAAGGTAATATCATTTGGGTGAGTTACAAAATCATAATAATTTTATTGATATATATTACTTGTTATATATTTTTTAAAAGTATATATTTGAATCACAAATTATTTGAAGTATATAAAGTAAAATTAAATTAACAATGATAAAAATGACATTAGTGATATTTTATAAAAAATAATATTTTTTATTAAATTAGTAAAATAGGATAAAACTATTAAATAGTACATTTGGGATCATAAATGGTCTAATATTTCATACAATATAAATTTATGATAAAATTTGTTCTATATCTGTATAATTATATCTCTCTATGATTTAGAAATATTTTTCTATGGTTAAGGTAAAAATTGTTTAAGAAAGGGGTTACAACAAATGATAAGGTTTAAAATAACCCATAAAACTATAAAATTTTATTATTTGAAGGTATTTAAAAAATTTCATATCTTATGTTCTAAACTATTTCCAAATTTTTCCACTTTCACATGAATGGAAATTTTTTTATATTTAAATATTTTTTTTAATTCCATGTGATTCCATTTGTTCACTATTAAAAGGAACCACCACTCCTATTTTATATACAAAAGATAGAGCATATTATCAAAACAAAACCCTACCAAAAAATATTACAAATTTTTTTATCCAAGTTCTGAATGTTATTCTCTTGCTAAAAGTCAAACCCTATGTCCCTTAAGAGAATATCAAAGTGATAACCTTTGAAGAAGAGGTAATCATCTATACAAGCTCTGCCAAATCTATTTATTCTTTAAGATCCTATAAATATATTATAAAAATATTAAAATAATAACTACATTATCTTTAAAATAATTATATGTTATTATGATTATGGCATAACCTTTTTAAATCTCTTTCCCTTCACACAAAAAGAGAGAACATCGATCATGTATATGTACAACTTATCATCTCTACATAGTAGTGTATTTCATTTTTCATCATCACTCATCATGGATGGTTATAAAGATAGAAATAATATATATACAATATATTTATGAAATAATAATAATTATTTAATTTAATATCATATATAAGTTCATACCTTCTAATCCATAGATAAATGTTAACGTCAGTCGTGCATAAATGTTGACTACCACAACCATGAAGTGATTCCATCTGTTTTTTCATAGAATGTAATAAGGATAGATTTAATAGATATATAATGAATTTATACCATGATTTAAATTACAATTATTATGGAACCATATTTAATGTAAAAGGACTGAAACTCCCCCGAGAAAACATGCACGAGAAAATAAAATAGTCAAAACCCAAAATAATGATAACAATGAAATATTGTATATGAATTTGTGGTAAAATGTTATAACCAAATAAAATATGATATAGGAAATATTAATATGGTTCTATTATAAAATAATAATGTGTTTGCAACAATATTAGGAGAGGTTAAATCATATTTAACTAAGGGAAAACGTGAGGTAAGGGGTTTTATAACTCAATTTTCCATTCATTAGGGTTTACTTCAACTTCATTGACTATGTCATGAAATGATTATGTGTGAAATGACATCTTATTGTATTATGTTTTATTTACACTTGTTTTTTAGATTCATCTTTTATACACATAGTCACTTCAAGAATTAATTAGTAGTTCAATTTTATGATCTTTATAAGAGATTTCATCTCAATTTCCACTACATAGAGACATATTTGGTATTATGGACCTATATTGTATTATATTGTATATATAATGAATCATTGGGGTATTCAAAATGAGTATCAAATTTTTCATGAAAAATTTCATTTTAAATCAAGTTTAATCTTCTAAGGGGTAATGATTTATAAGTTTCTAAATAGGTAATAATTTATTTTATAATGTCATTCTTTTGGGATTTACCTTACTTTCATTAAAGGAATCTTAAAATATATTCATTTTATACTCCATATGTTTTCATATCCTATATATATTTAATTATTTATATTCTTTTGTCCAATTTTTACTATCTCAGCACTTTAATAAATAAAATAAACATTTAAAATAAGAGTGTCTCTTATTTCTTTTTTGATGGGGTATATTTTTCTTCAATGTACTTATTTTTCAAAACTGTTTTACACAATTCATTAATGTAAATAAAATTATTTATTAATTAAAATTTACATTATACTTTAAATTTTAAAAAAAATTTATGTAATATTTATATTATTTATAGAAGGCTTATTTTCATCTTTCTTTATTAAAACTAAAAATGAATGTATTATTTTAATATATATGGCGTTAATGGTATTTCCTGTCACCATAATAATTTTACACTATTATATAAAATTTAAATAGTTTTGAAATGAAAAATATATAATGAAATTTTATTTAATTATTTTTATTCCATTTTCGTTATCTCTTTAATGGATATGATTTCTTTTATGAAAACTATATTTTTTAGGAATCGATGGAAATATCATCTCTTATTAAATATTCAGCCATTATATTTATCTACAAAGATATACTTTATTGAAACCATTTGAAAATAAATTTTTATTAAATATCTATATTCTTTGTATCATGGAAATTATTATTTCCTAAACTACATACCATTAATACATATAGTATTTTTTAATGTTATTTGATTCACTGTGGAAATATTTATATTCCATTTTATTTATTAAATATGAAAATTTATTGATAAGGAATATTTTATATGAATTAAATTTGTCATTAAATATTTGAGGGATGAATTGGACATATAGTGATAGATGGGGTCCATAATTATATTTTCCCTTGATGCATCACGTTATCAGGATGTGAATCAACTAATTAAAATTATTCAATGGGTTTTTAGTGTATAGGTACCCATAGTTTAAATTATTTTGGCATAAGGTTTTGATGTCAAAGATTTCATGATGTCTAAGATCATGAAATCTGACATTATGAATTTCTATTATTATTAAATCAAATATTATTATCCAAGACATTATTGCATTTATATTATCCATGAATTCATTTCATGCTCAAGTTATTGATTAAATGGAACACGTATCTAGTTTTTTTTACTTTATATATCAATATGAAAAATTTACGTATAGTAGATTATGTTATACTCAACCCTTAACTAGAATTATTTCTAATCATTATTTCTATTCTTTTCCTCATTATATGAAGAATAAATATTTAAATGATATCTAGGGATTCTGTAAATTTTATTCTGTTATGTATTATATTTTATTTCCAATGAAAAATGGGTATCATGTATGTATCTGGTTCTCCAAGATTACTAAATTTATCATCAATTTGGTATTATATCCCTGGTATCTATTCCAATTTAATAATTTAGACATTGGACATGGGTTAATAAATTTGGGTTTGTTACATACTTATTTAATTTAGTGTTAATGGTATACCACGGTCGATGCAATCACATAAATATCATTCTATCCTATGGTGTGGTGTTTAGACAACATTCACATTAAAGGCATGTTCCAAATTCTTTCTCTAGATAATCAATCCATGTTTTATGGTGTTTTTTTATTAAATGAAAACATTATCATGGATGAGTTGGAATACAATTTATTTTGTGATGGAATCTAACTATATGAATGTTTTTATGATGATAAAACCACATATTGAAGATGGATGTTTAATCCATAATAGGTTGAGGATGTCATGAACCAAACCACTAGGGGACTCTTTGCTTATGGGAGGCCAAGATGATACAAACCCAATCCCACCTTCAATAGTCCATGGATTGATTACTATTGTCGAGTAGGAATATCCATCACATGGGAGACCCTAACCTATGGTTCATGTATGAAGAAACACACACAAAAATCAATCTCTATGAAAAAATTCAATGTTATTAATAACTAAAAAATAATGCATAAATATACCCAATAATCAGAGTATGAAAAGGTATTTATAAGATAAAAAGGGAAAAATATAATCCTAAAAAAACTGGAAAAGGGTCCAACCTTCACAGATGGAGGGGATTGCTATCAAATGAAACCACTATTACACACCTTGTTTTCCCTAGCCCACTTTCATTTTCCTCCATTATGTCATATTTGGACTTATTTAAAAGTCTTATAATTTTCAAAAGACATGACATATGTGGGAAAATCCCATTTAGGGGTGAGTATGAAAATACCTAGGAGGTTCCCTAAAAACCAAAAATAAAAGGGAGAAACTGAAATAAAATAGTCTGCTTGACCCATGATGAAGTAAACCCAAGTGAGAGAGAATAAAAAACTCCGTCTTGACCACTCTTAATCTATACAATACTAGTAAAATCATCTACACATGGTGTGTTAATCTAGATATGTGAAATTACACAAGTGAATCCCCGAATAACCCCCCAAGTACTCATCTTAGACTCCAAGTATCATTGAGGTCTTGACCTCGCTGCTAGCTACATGATTCTACTCGATGCTCAAAGGTAACAATCATCCAGGAGAACAAAATACATGAGAACTTCCATCCTAGATAGAAATCAACTTAATGATAACACCCATCATTAAAATCACTTCCAGCCCTAACGAAACTCATCTAAGAGATTTGAAATCATCAGGTTTCACTAAACCAATGACACATCCCTGATATACCTAGTGGAATACATACAAGAGAACATACTTATTATGTCTCAAAATGAATAAATTAATATTGATACTCAGCATATCATGATACACTGATAGGGGATCTCACATATCCTAGATGGGGGAATACTCAAACCCTTTTAGGAAAACTGATGATCTCCTATCACAAATATGGGATCACCTCTAGGACTATTAGGGGATGATAAGAACCCAATATGGAACACCAAAGATCATATATATTATATAGGGCATTATCACTTGTGAAATTATGGTAATGATGATTCCAAAAGCACTATCTTGAACAACTTGAAAAGTAGGAGATCATATAGCTGATAATACAAAAAACCATACAGGAACTTTCAATTGTGTAGTTTATCGTATACCTGATGATTCTAAAAACCATACTACGATGACTTTATATATTGATGATCACTTATTGTGTAGTGTTTGTTACAATGATACCTCAAACCCCACCTAATTAATTCTATATGATAGAGGATCCCACACCAACCACCAATAGGGATACATCGAACCTTTCTGAGATCATTCTGTCAAGGGGATTACAATCCTGTGTGGATGACATAATTAAACATTGTAACCTCATAGGGATATACCAAGGGAACCCACTCAATTAATACTAGTATATATGCCACAAATTAAATAAACACACAAACATAACCTAGTGTCACATATCAACTGCCTAAACCATGTCCACCATCACATCCATCATAGAAAACTACTTAGGATAAGCTACTCATGGGCCTACATGCAATTCACGAATGAAAATTTTAGTGGGGGAGAAGTATCTTATAGTAGTACATGATGTGTACCCATAGTACATTATGTGTCTCTATAAACCATCCCCTATACATGTCCTCTCATGGCACTCATTATGTATTTTGGTAACACATGGTGTGTGACCATATATTATCTTCCCAGAGTTCCCTCATAGAAACATGAATGACCGGCTGTGTAATTCCAAATGTTGTGTACCCTTGGTATACAAAAATAAATGGATATCCAGCCACTTGGGTATGTCCTCACCTCATTCCTATGTTCGGAACCCCATTCCTATTTACCTAGTCTTGTACTTTTACATGGACATATTTCTTGACATGACATACGTGGCCACATACTTGGCCACTTGACATGGGCTGACTACATGGAGTGTAGCCCTAGTACTTGGTCTATAGTATAAAAAATGTATCTTCCCCAAATAAGATGATCACACAACATGATCCCCTCTTCACTACACATCGTATGATCTGTAATTCTGAACACAAAGACTGTAAGATCCACAAAAAAACCATAAATTTCCACTAAAATCTATAGATATAACCCTAAGGGATTTTTATAGTAATAATAGGGAATTAAAACCATAAAAAATTCATAAAATGGGATTGGGATGTAATTATAATAAATCTTCAATCCTCATGGAGAAACAACAAAGGACTGGGTGAAAATGCATCCTTTAAATCCATTGCACTATGTTTTGAAACATATCTCCATCATGATCAAATATCAACTACACATACTCTCCACTTTGGTTCATCTAATTCACAAGGGGGGATATCCATTATCCTCTATCAAGAATTTAAACCAAGGGGGGGTGAGTTTTAGGGTTATTAATTTTTATTTCATTAATAATGCATTTAAAAATCTACCAATATTCTCATCTGAACAGATTTATGATCCCGACAAACATTATGTTGCACCTAGGTTGAACACATTTTTTTTACTGAACCACAATCTTGGATTTAAAATATTAGACTCCAGTAGGGAGATATTATAATTTGACAAAAAAACTATCTATGCATGATAAAATATATTTAATATTTTTAATATCACCACACTAAGGCTATAATAGACTGAGAATCCCATGAAGAATCATATCCTAGATTCAATAATATTCCTATAAATATTTTTATGAGTTAAATGAAAAAATTAGAGTCTCTACACTCTTCCCAATTTTAGTAATCTTTTCTAAAAAGAAAATTCCTACACACAGGGGAGAACACTAGTATGCCAATTGGAACTCCCATGAAAATAATATCACAAGAGGGTTCATGTGTTGTCTGAAAAAACATGTTTAGGGGAACCAAAAAAATCCCAACCATGACCAAAATAAAACCCATCCCTGTTCAACATCATGTAATGATGAATGTACATGTCTACTCTACTACGATTGGTGGAAAAAACAAAGCACCCAGTCTAACTATTTTCACAGTGACTAGAGTTACACAACCCCTATAACATGATGCAAATAAAAACATAAAATGATAGTCCTCAACTACCCTTGGATGAACATCACCTTCAACATCCATTTTTTCACTAAATCATGGCCCATAAATTTTGTCTCCCAATAGCTCTGACCAGTATAGTGGTGACCTGTAGTGCCTCATGAATGTGGCCTCAACTTTTAATATTTCAATGGTGGGGGGAGACATGCACCATACTAACATGAAAACTAGAACCATGACCTCCAAAACAATAATGGTTTTCTCTAATTAGATTACCAAACCCTCTCTTGCATGTAATATTAAGGGAAAATAAACCTCATAATCACCTCATATCAAATTTTTCATGGTCTCATCGTCAATCTTTGAATGTATGACATACTCTTCACCTTCGTTAAACCCATCAAGAAAAAGTCATGTGTATATCCAGTCACATGATACCTCATGAAAACAATCTTCTAGAAGTGACTCCCTATCTCACTAAAAAATAAAATTTGAAACCACTAACTACTATATATATATATATATCTTGTTCTACTCAATAATATTAGGTAATATTATGATGTCAAGCACAATATGGTACCAATGAAAAACATATGGCTACCTAAGTAACACACTGTGTACTGTCAAGACCTCCATATACAAACCTCCAACCACACCAAATATCATGAAGCTCTACGTGAGTTAGTCTATTTGTAGATGAAAATATCAAGATTGTCCCTAGGTTCTAGTCTATATAGAATAAAAATATCAGTGGGGATGAAAACTAAGCATGTCCTTAGGTAGAAATCCTCTACTCTACCAATATAGTAGAAAAATTAAATATAATCTAACTACTTCTCCTTAGACTATAGTATCCATCTAATAAACTTTGGTTTTATCTATCCATCCGAGAGATCATATTTCTTGGTATAGGATCACTTATCTCAATGGAGGAACTCCATCCAAAAAAGCAAAAACATTTTTATAATCACTAGATGAAACCATTAGAGAAATGATGGTAGGAAACGAATCCAGATAGATAAAACATCACATGCGTGTAATATGCTAATACAAAAAGGTTTTAGGCTATTATATCCCTCTAATACAGTTTGGTGACACTATAGATAGAAATTAACAACAACTGATCCTCTATGCTGGTGTCTCCGAGCATATGGTTCACGAAAAATATCCAGTGGTGTCACTAGGCCTCAAAAGAGCAAAAAATAAGGAAATGTGGCTCATGAATCAGTGATAATTATAGTTGGAGAAACAAAACCACATTTCATACGTCAAACAAATCTCAACACTATAGGATGTACATATTTCATTCAAAAAGAAAATCTCTTCCATTAACCTCTTATATTCTATAACCAGGGCATAATCTAATATATAAAGAAAATAATTTTCCTCAGACCCACATGTCAAAGGAACACATTCACCACACTTCAACAATATCCATTTTTGGGGTTATTGACTTACATTCATAGTTTTGAATCACATTAAAAAATCACATCTCAGTGGAGAAGAATCAATCATCCTTATGAGTTCAAAGATATATCAAAAATCACCATCCAAGGGCTCTATCGATGACACACCTCACCCTGGATAAACCTCAAGAAATAAGTGATAGGAAAAGGGTATCTCACACATGTATTTATTAATATTTATTAAAAAGTAAAAATGGATACTGGATCATACTTTTGGTCATCCTCATACCCTTAGGGTCATAAACCTCTCCAACCTGTACCTATACTCACCCAATCCTTGAGTTCCATGATCCTAGTGTGGACCACCTGGGAGTGGTGGTTGAAACATATCAAAGCATCTTCTACCTCTTTCTAGTCTCATCTCTCCTCTAACAAATATTCCATCATGCATAGAACCATGATCCTATTGTTATCTCTACTATGATGGTCTATCAACCATATCCAACTAAGCAGTGTGGTGGATTATACAATCTTTGATGATATATACTCATCTGTCATAGGCATAACATTGAATATCTTGCAACTAAATTGATCTAGAATAGAATCCCTGAGAAGAAAACCCTTCATCCTGGGATGATATCCTGAAGCATATCACATGACTAGATCAAAAATCTGGATATTGGCTACCAGATACCGATGTCTCATCTTCATTGTTCCATAGAATCACGACCGAAGTCAAATTCCCCAAAAAATCTCTATAACCAAGTCCCACTTGAGCACTCTAGCTTAGGTGAGAATACATAATGATATCACCTAGACTTAATATTCCAACATAATACCAGATCAATGGTACGTACTTAGAAAAAAAATCTCAAACCATATCCATGGAGTATCATTGAAGGTCTGTGGACCTCAGTAAATACTATTCTGGGGTCCGACTATCTTAGAGAATTTATAGAAGCTCCAAGATATGAACTGATAAAAATGTGGCTGGATAAAACATTTCATTAAAGAACCACTCAAATGTTAACCAAGAGAGTGGCTTCCCATCATGGGTCTGCCTCAAAATACTCTAAAATATCCCTTCTAAACCGTGAAAAAGACATGCCACTATGGCATCATATAATTAGGAGGTGTACTCACAAGGTGTAAAATACGCATGACTACCTCAATCCAGTCAGAACCAGAAAGAGTTTCTAGATAATCCCAAAAGCTGGGGGTATATGCCTCAGAATCTCGTATAGTGAACTAAAAATACAAATATCCTCATTTTTAACTTTTTGTACAACCTTTTTCTTAATGGTTGGTGGCTCGACTTGAAGACCACACGGAGGTACCACCTCAATAGCAGTTCCATAAACTGAAGTCTTATTATTCGGAGCATCATAATCACAATCGCATAGTGGAACCCTATCAAGTTATTTTTATGATTATAACATAAATTAGAATGAATACCACCATGTTTAATAACTATATTTGGAGAGATAACTCAATAAAGACATGGAACCCACAACCCAATCTTTTATGATGCATGTACTTAAATTTACCTACAACCGATGTCTACATGTTATGAGTTAATGATGAGGTTATCAGAGTGCTGGTGAATGGATACATCAACCACCACATAAATACTAGATTCCCTAGAGTGAAATTCAAACATGATACACTTCAATACTATCACCATAATTCCCAAACCATGTTTATAGATAGAAAAATCCTAACATCAGTCCTAAGGAAGGACATCATCTAATAAAAATCTTTCATGACCTGACCCACTGGGGCACAAATGGTTGGAATAAGAAAATGAAACTATAACCCTAATCCTACATCTAATAGTAAATGCATTGGATTTTATCACAATGTAAATATATCACACAAATGGGAGGTCGAGGCCTATGGCACCTGTATGGACGCACACACATCCATACCGATGTGACCATGAAAAGATAATAATAATTGAAAAAAAGGAATGCATACATCTATCCAAATACTATAGTATGATAATGTAATGAAAGTGTAAAAATGGAAAAACACAAGCCCGCTGAAAACTATTAAATTGTCCAACCTACTAAGATAGAGGGGACTACTAACAAATGAAACCATCAGTGCACACCTCAACATGTCAAGATTTCTAGTATCTTCCCATTCTAGTCCCTCAAAGGACACCATCAAATGGAAATTATTATACACATAAAAAAACCTATTCATGAAAATCCCTTTTATGGGTGAGTATAACAATAACCAATAGGCACCCCAAAAAACCAAAATGAAAGGGAGAAATTGAAAGCTAACGGTCCGCTTGACCGAAGATAGAGGAAACCAAAGAGAGAGAAAAATAAACTTCATCTCAACCACTCATAGACTATACATGACTATCCATACCATATAAATATGGTGTGTTAATCATGATATGAGACATAATGATAAGGAATCCCAGAATGACCGAGAAAAACTCTTCTTAGAATCCATGTATCATGTGGTCCTGATCATACTACCATCTAGAAGATTTTACTCATGGTTCAAAGGTAATTCTCATCCATGAGAACTCACTCCATGAGACCTTCCATCCCATATGGATATAATATGAGAGATAAAACTCTTTGGGAATATCTTTTCCATCCCTACTAGCACTCATATAAGATATATCACTCATCAAGTATCAGTAAACCAATGAAAAATCCCTGAAATCCTAGGTAGCATATATTTGAGAGAACATGATCAATTTCATATTCTCATGAATAAATTCACACTATCATTAAACGAATATCTTTACTCAGATAAAGTATCTCACCCATCCTAATTGGTGTACTACTAGAACCCTACTTAAAACACTAAAGATCTCATCTCACAGATAGGAGATCACTCCCCATACCATTGTGGGACACCACAAACCCATTATAGTACCCTGAAAAATATATCACTCTAACAGGGGACCACTGATGTTGTAGTGTATTTCATGAAGATTCCATAAAATCCATCTGAAACAACCCAAAATTTAGGGGATCATATAGTCGATGATACCACAAAACCTACTAGAACAACCTACTACATAAGAGATTATATACTCATTGATTCAAAAAACATTATTTGGATAACCTACTATATAGGGGATCATCAATAATGTAGTTTTGGTTATGAGGATACCTGAAAACCCTCTTTGGGAAGTCAAAATGATAAAAAATACCACCTCATCCTCTTAGATGCATACAAAAATACTATTTGAAATCATCTTGTTGAGGGTATGATAATATTATACGGAGGATTTAATGGAACATTGTACCATAATAGTTATAGAACAGGGAAAGCCAATCAATGGATACTATTTTATAAAATGAAAAAAGAAGTTACCCTAAAAAATTAACCCATGACATATATCTAACGCCAAAACTATGTCCACCATGAAATCCAACATGAAAAACTACTTAGTATTGGATACTCCCAGGCCTATATTCGAGTCTTGAAGGGGTTGATGAATGAGGGATAAATGTCCAAGGGGAGTACATGGTGTATATGCACAATATATGAAATTTACCTATAAACATCCCCTATCCATTTACCCTCTGTGTACACAGAGATTATATTGGTAATACATGACATGTACCTAGGTGACATTTCATGTGACACTATATGAACTCATAGGCATGTCCTCGCCCACACATAGTCGGATAGACACATCATACCACATGATGTGTAACCTTGGATCCTGGTATGTATTGTTTGTTTAGAAACATGTCCATATACTCATTCTAGGACCATGTTTGGAACCTCGTTCTCGTGTACATGACCATGTACTTCCACATGGACATATCCCTCGACACATCATCTAGAGCCACGACCTCAACCACATGGATTGGGAAAACTAAATGGAATGTACACCCATCGCTATGAGTTTAGTCCCAAGAATTTATCATCCCAATGAGAGAGAAACACATGGCTTGTTTTACTCTACACTAAACATCATTTGATTGGAAATTAAGAATTGGAATCCCCTATGAGCCAATGAAAACGTACATATTTCAACAAAAAAATACAGATCTACCCCAAGGGGATATCTAGTAGTCATAATAGGGGAATATAACAATAAATAAATGAATCATAGAAAATTATTATGTAAATATCATATATACATCTACCTCAGGGTGAAATTATAAACTTTTAGGTGTAGATCCACTCCCCAAAGGCATTTCACCATGATCCAGAACTTATCATCATGAAGATCAAATCTCAGTGACACCTCTTCTCTAATTTTGTTCATATGACGTTCAAGGGGGATCTCTCCTCTCTCATATTTCATCCATGTAAAAAACAAGGGGATGGGGTGAGGTATCAAGCTATTATTATTTTTAATTAATTACTGAATTACCAACCCACAAATGGTCGCTTCCAACTGGACATCCGATTGAAACAAACATTATGTTGTACCTAGGGTAGACACCACGTTTTAGAATCAACCACGACCTCAAATTTCAAATCTGATAATTTGATCAGGAGTTATCTAAATGTAACAAAAAACAATGCATGTGTGATAAAATATATTTAATATTTTTAATATCATCACACTAAGGATATATGACCCCCAAAATCCCATACCTACTCAGCACCGAAATTCGAAAATATTTTCTAGAAATATTACAAAGTAATAAATAGAAAATGGGATTTTCTATAGAGGTTTATGAAATAAGTTAAACATATATAGTCACATCATTCCACAATAAAATATATTATACCATGAATAATATTAGGTAAATTAATAGTCTACTATTTTGTAATATATTGCTGTAATAGCATAAATATTTGTGTCATGAAGGTGTTCCTATTTAGTTTTTGGGATCAGGTTGCACTATAAAGAGACCCCATGAAATTTTGATGATCCACTAGTTAAGGTGGAGGAGGAATATCAATCAATAATGTTATTTTTCATTCCACAAAGGAAGAGTTGTCTCTATGAATACTTTTTAAAAAAAATCAGTGCTTTACTAGATATACAGGATTAAATAGGCCATGTTGAATACCATGTGGTAAATATTGGGAATGTGTGATGTATACATAAATCAAATTGAGACCATAAATCAGAAAGAGTGGATACATAAGACATTCAGATCATCGAAGCAGTGCATTTAATAGTGTTTTCCATCAGTGCTTTATAGAAAGTTGTTTCTAAAAGTTAGTTTTTTGAAGGATCTTATGAGGCTAATATCTCTAAGAAGTCTTATTCTAGACGTTTGGTTGGAACTTCTAGAGGATGATGAATTTCCAGTGTGGTATTGAGACATTTATTTTTTACTATATGTGGTGGTCCGACTGAGGATATTTATAGGTGACCAACCATTAGAATAGTTGAATATATAGAACTCGGTATTTCATAGAGGTGAGTGAAACTGGATAACTATAGGGTATTGTCTCTGTATAGGATCATGGGTATAATTTTTTGTTAGTGATGTAATATAATTATGATTACTTGGCTTATGTAATCTATGTTACTCATTATATATAAATTTGTATCCTTTTTTTCAAAGGAATTGAATGATGCAATTTTTCTTCCATGGATGTAAGACATTTAGTCTGAACTATATAAAACCAAAGTGATATATCCTCTATAAATTTAAATTCATTCGATGAATGTATTTTTTATGATAGATTTAATATGACTAATGTTTTATTGAATTAGTGTGGTGATTTGGGTGAATTGTTTACTTCCATGTTCTAGAATGCTCTAATTTGGAGAGAATCCTCTAGAATTTGTTCCCTCTATAGTGATTCTGAATCATTCTTTTCTAATTGTTTCTTGGAAGGATAATTTTTTCAAAAGGTTGGGTCTAAAGCCTCAATTTATTATTTAAAGCAAAGACCTCTTTTGACTGGGTAGAGGGTGATCCATTACATAGCCCGAAGGCCCAAGGCCAAGTGGCCTGAATACAAGGCTTGAAAGCCCATATTTTCGCCCAAAGGACCCCTTGGTGAAAAGTACTCCTACAGTACCCCCGATGCTACAGTACCTACTACAGTACGGCAGCCGCTACAGTACCTGCTACAGTCCCTCCACCGCTACAGTGCCGCCACTACTATAGTCCTGTCGCTACTTCAATGCCCTACTGCAGTACTGCTAAAGTACCAGACATTCGCCGCTACCCGAATTTGATCTTCGGTCTTTTGGATGCCAAGCAGGAGCCTGTAACACTAGGGCGCAGGCTCATTGGCATTTCATGGTAGGATAATAAATAGGGGTTTTCATGAATTTTTATCAACTATGGTCAATTTAATAGAGGCTTAATAGTTTTATGGGAAATTCATGAAACATACGCTTTGTCCTTTTTTTAAAATTTCAGTGTGAAAAATTGGTTTTTTGTAAGGATTGTATCAAAAGATTCAAAATAAAAGAGTGAAAGATTCAATGGAACTAGTTTTAGTTTCTAGAAAATATAGATAGAATACCATCTCATTTAGAAATATCAGGATCTTATGATTAAGGGTATTAAACTTGAAGTAATTGTAAATAGTGAATGAGAAAATTTAGATTAAAAGAAACTTGGAGTGATATGAATTAATTATTCAAAAAATTTGCAGAAAAATTATAGAGAAGAAGAGAACAAGAGAGTTGATGGTTTCCCTTAAAAATATATAATATAAACCAACAAAATTGAATAATGTTTTCTTGATGTCTAGGCTACTCAACATGAGGTTATAAAAAGTAATCTCTGTATCAATTCCATACCAGGATTAAAATTTAATTCAATTATAGTTATAGTATGTAATGTTTAATAACAAATATATTTTCTGGGAGATTCTTTTAATACCATATTTACTATAATTATTTTCATCATGGGGATTGATTGTGAGTAGTTAATGTGGAAATAATGTCTTTATGTTCCTTGATGTCCAAAACATGATACTCAATGAGAATATATAATGGAATGATAGTTTAACTACTTTGGTGATGTATTAAATATATAAGTATGATGAATCTCATGTCATTATAAGACTTGGAAACACTTATAGAATAAATCAAAGGACACATATAGAAGTATGTCTTCTATAATTGAGTGTATTTGTCGGCTTATGGAAATATAGGTTAACACAAGAAATATTAGCATGGAAGAAAAAAATACTTTAAAAAAAACACATATAAAGAACTGAGTTTTTCATTAGAGTGTAATGAAAATATTATTTGTAGTGTTTCTACTAAAATGGATCTTTGATTATAGTTTTCATAGCTTGATTCCAATCTATTGGAGAAAAAGGATTCAAGTTAAATTTTATATTTTTTTACTAGAATGCATCCTGCTGATCATTAATCTGTTTAAATTGTTAGGAAGGGAGAAGTGAATTTTCAGTTGAGTAATGGATGTTTCCTTATACCAAAGGAAGTGTTATATTTTATATGTATTAAAAAACACGAGGATCTATTGTCATAGCTCGAGATTTAAAATATGTTTTTTAATATCTACCTGTAAGGGAAGTGGGATCTACAATTTCTATAAAATAATATTTTGGAAGTTCAGATATTTGGAATTATTGATTTGGATACCACATTTATAAAGGAATAAATATTCTATTATAAAAGATCATATGGAAGATGTATCACTTATACTTCATAAGTTATGAGATATATATACTCAAAAATCAATTAAAGGTACATTTAATTCTATCTAAGATAACATAAAAATATTATAATAAAGAGTTACTTTATATTTATGTTCAAGGACCTTCCTTGACCCATTCTCATGGAAGAGGTAGTTACTTTGTTTACTTCATGGACGATTCAACAAGAAAATTATGTTTATATTTGTTTAAACATATGAGTAAAGTGTTTGAAATTTTTATCTAATAGAAGGATTTTATTGAAAGATAGCCCATAAGAAAGTTCCAATGTATGAGGTTAGATAATGGTGTGAAGTATACAAGAAGAAGCTTCTATAATTTATATAGGCATAGGGGAATCCAAAATGACAATACTCTTCTAGTGAAAACATATTTTTTCTTGAAGAAATCATCATACATTAATGTAGAGAAAAACAATTATTCTACTACATTATTAATTTCCTATGGAGTTTTAGGTAGAATAAATTAACAAAAATACATAGTTAATAAATATAAGTCTATTGGAACTGGTAGGAAAAAATAACTAGAATAATTATTGTTTGTAAATATTTTGGAAGTTACTCATGTGAGATATTTTATAAGTTTATCCAATATGTTTGTCGATGAAAATAAAAAAATATAATATTGAAATAAAATATGGAGCATATTTTTTTCAGGGCTCTAGAAATGATTAATTAGGTTTTTTTCTTTGGACATATAAAATGATGAATGTTTTTAGAAGATGTAATGTTCTCTTAAATGAGAATATCTTATAATGAAATTAGAACTTGAAGGAGAAGTAGGTTGAGAATAAATATTTAACTTAAAATCAAGTTTATTTGGTTGGTGTTTTTAGAAAATCACAAATTCTGGAAGGTTCATATGTATTTAAGTCTATCAGAAGGATCCATATTCCAAAATGATATTTATATATTAATGAAATGATCAAAAATTCATCCAATATATGAAATACATGGGGTATCACAATCTAGTTATGGTCAACCAAGTGTATCATAGGTGAAGTTACAAATGTTATAGTTCTAGAAGAAGATGAATGATAGGATAATTTTTCAATATATTTAGGGATCATGTGACTTTTGCATAGGTATTGATCAGATCTAAGTTTCTTAATTTTAATGGATATGGTAGAATTAGAAATACCAAAATATGTAGCTACTCTAGGTGATTTTAAAATAAGGAATCTAGAAATATGGGAGGATTTGGATTCCCTATGAGTGAATAATAGTTGAGAGATAATGGTATTTTCATTGAATATATTGAACAATAGAATAAGTGGGTATTTAAATTAAAATAATAAGATGATGAAAGTAATCTATATAAGAAAATTCTAGTTTTTAATAGATTTCAACAGAATATAGGTATTGACATCTCTGATATTTTTCCTCTGGAAGTTAATCATACTACAATTATATCTATTTTAAGCTTGGATTCTTTTGGTAAGGTATACATTGAAAAAATGGACATAAAGATAGATTTTCCTTATGAATATTTGTTTGTAGAAATTTACATGAATAAACCAATTGGTTTCATGAAAAAATGGAATCAAGTCTTACTAGAAAAACAGAAAATGAGTCTTTATGGTTTGAAACAATAACTAACGTGTTTTAACTAGATGTTTGAATCTTTCATGGAATAGAAATATTTCCCACAATGTAAATCTGATTATTTCTATTACTGAAAGGTGTTCAATAGAAATGAAATCATAATATTACTTTTTTATATGGATGATATGATTTTGGTTGTTCTATATATTCAACTAACTTGAATGTTTTAGGTGGAATTGTATAGAATGTTTGAAATGAAAAATCGTGGTAAAGTAACAATGATATTGGGAATGAGGATTGAATATGGTAGGAAAAATTAGAGCATTGTTTTATCACAAATGTATTATATCAGTAAGGTCATTGAGATATTTAGAATGAGTGGATATTTTTTAACTCCTATTATTGACCATATAAATATTTTGAAAGAGTAGACACTATGAGTGTAAGAAGAAAGAATAAGTGACATATTCTTCTTTGGTAGGGTGTTTGATTTATAATATGGTGTGATATAATCCTAATATTTCTAATTTAGTTGGAGTGAACCCCAGGTTTATAAAAAATATAAAGAAAGATCATTAAAAGGATGTAATTTGCATTATTAGACATCTCAACAGAATAAAAGTTACAACTCTTTGTTGGTGATATGAAAATCCATTACTTGGTTCTATAGATACATACATTGGAGCTGATTATGACTCTTGAATGATTATTTCTAGATTTTTTCACACTTCTGGTATAATCTCATCGACATGGATATCTAGGATACAACCAGTGATTACACTTTCTATAAAAAAAGAATAGTATTTTTCGGTTTCTAATGAAATAAACAATATTGGTTGGTTGAGAAATTTAGTTGAGTAACATTTTTTTCAAGAGAAAGGGTTTCTCTGCTTTGGTAATCTGAGTCAAATCCATCTGGATTAGAATACAATGTTAAATTAAAAAACTAAACACAATGATTTGATGTATCATTAAATTTGAAAGATAATAGACTATGTTGAGTTAAAGTTATGGTGGTTATCTGGAAAATATAATCCAATATGTTGATTTACTGAATTTTTGGGTCCTAAATTACTAAGGAAACATCAAGACTCTATTAGGATTGGGTGAATAAAAGGATATGGAGAAGAATTGTACACAATATAATATTATGGTTTTGTCATATAATTCAATGAAGTAGTATTCAAATGGGATATTGTTGGGAATTCATGGAGTGTAATTCAATTGAATGAAGTTGTTTTACCATAAAGAGTAGTAATATAATATTATAAATTCAATAATTATGTTTAAATGGTAGTGTTTTTCTTCATCTCATTCTAGAAGTAGGTTTCAATTAAAATGATGTTAGGAAAGAGATTATTCTAAGGTTATTATCTCAATGTGGACATATTCTAGAAGGTTGGATGAGAAATCCAGATGATAGTGGATATTCAATGTGCTATTGAATGTTTTATACTTTAACCTTGATGGTGGTTGCAGTATGTATTTTTTCAAGAGTTCAGCAGTAAGAATAGAGTAATGGATAGACTCCCACATTTCTTTGAGGTTAGTACAACAAGATGAATGAATGACACTCTCTATATATTGGAGGGAGAGGAAACATTTCTATTAGTGATGGAATATAATTTGGATTACTTATATTAAGTAATAAATGTGAATCATTATTCTATAAGATGAAACCTTTGCTTTCTCGTGGAATGGAATATTTCATTGTTTCTCCCATGGTCATAGTAATTTTAGTTTGTACCACGTAAAACAAAAGTGTTGTTGTTTTGTTAAATTTAATTTTAATACCTTATATTTTATTTCTTTTGAAGTGAAAATGTATAAAGTTGTTTTTTTTCAATTTAGTGATCCAATTTTAGGGAATTATTTTCTTCTATGTTTCAGAAATCTAAGCTTTTGTGAGTCCCTTCAAAAATCTGTTTTAACTAGAGTGATTATGGATCAACTACTTGTGATTGTTTTTCAAAAGGACACTTTGGAGAGATTTTCAAAATTCACACCTCAATATATGTGAATATTTTATGGATCTATTCAAATATATAAATTTATACTTTAAATATTTCTAAAAGATAGTTGTCACATCACATCATTTATCATTTTCTCAAAATACATTAGAAGTATCTAAATATAATGGCTTCCACTTTAATGAAATGATGATGATAATTTGAGGGACTTGACCAGACATTCCAATAAAATATTTTCTTGGATTGAGGTTATGATAAAGGGTGTAATTATGATTTACATTTTATTAACATATAATGTTAATGGAAGAAATGTTCAATTGAATTATTGATATATGCCATTATTTATTATAATAAGAGTTTAGGGATGAAGATCCTTAAAGATGATGATTTTATTTTTTATTGATTGTTATTTATTCATTGTCAATGTCATTATGAAATTGTAATGATATGTGTAATGGAGTTTGTATCCACCAATTACATGGAACCTGGAGCTGCTGTCCATATATTAGGTAAATGATTATGAGGGGATGGTCTCCCCTGAAAAACTGTCTAGATAGATACAAGTTGGAATTCCATTTTTATATTATATTATTGAAAGATATTATCTTCATCTCTATGACTAATGATGAAGGTAGACAAGCCATTTCATTAATATCTTGAATGGAAGAGCCTATAAGAGGGAATATAACGACTAATATTATGGCCAGAAAGCTTGTATATATATTGATAACATTTATAATATTGGTTCAGAATATAGAGAATATATAGGTAAAAGTGAAGAACATATAAAATTATAATAAATCATGTTGAATGAAATAATTAGTTGTATACAACTTATATATGATGGTTTAAGTGGTCTGATTTGGATTAATATTGATTGAAGAGGATCCACACCTAAGATAGAAGATATAATAACATAACTAATCTTATTTGATGATTTTATATTCTATAAAACCACAAAAATGGAATGGTGGGAGTTTTGAATTATTTTGACAATTCCAAAAAATATTTAAATAATCTTTTAGATTATTTGAATATTTTGGAGAATCCCTAAATGAAATAAAAATTAATTTTGAATATTAGAATAGAAATATAGATTTTGGAGTTCATTAAAAAATAGTTAAGTCCTAAAAATAAATATTTTCTTTCTAATTGTATGAATTCAGTTCAACAAAACTAACTAAGGTGCTTAATTTATGTCTTTTTTTTAATTAAAGTCTTTTTTTTATCATAATTCTTCATCATATGTTGGATGAAGTCTTTTTTGATCATAATTCTTCCAACTAAGGTGCTATGTCCTAAAGTGCTTAATTAATAAGGCCGTAGTTATGAAACTTCATCCAGATCATAGGTCTGATCA
This sequence comes from Viscum album, assembly GCA_963277665.1. Classification (NCBI taxonomy): domain Eukaryota; kingdom Viridiplantae; phylum Streptophyta; class Magnoliopsida; order Santalales; family Viscaceae; genus Viscum; species Viscum album. Next base: position 455,888,146 of record OY728160.1, on the reverse strand, counting down.
TAAGAATTCATTATATGTCGTTGAGCCCATCGTATTATGTTTTTGAATCACATGACTCTTATTTTCCCACTGTAAAGCTCTAAATGAGAACGACAATTCAATAATTAGTGAAAATTGAATATTCCGACAGGATGTAAATATGAGTATCTAGATTTCACATTTGATAATGATGAAATTATTTGGGATAATGAAAGAGAAGTTATATTTTGGAAAAAAATTATAATCCCCTATAATAGTGTGTGATATAATCATGAGAAGAAATACAAGCACTTACTCAACCATGTAAAGCAGAGATAAAATATAAATAAATATTGATGTTTCTAGAATTTTTTAATTCTAATTAAATAAAAATATGATGATGCATGTTCTATGATTTATAGATCGAAGGAATGTGATAATTATTTAAGGAATTATCTGAGATTATTCTTAGTTATATTGAAATGAGGAAAAAACTATATTAATCTTTTGAAGAAAATGAAGTTATTGGGTTTAAAACAATAATGTAGATGAAGAATAATCTATCGTTGAGCATTTGTTCATCATAACCTACATAATTATATTTTGAGTGTGTTGGAGTTTTGAGAAGTGAAAATATATAAGTATAGGAATTTTCCCCAGAATTAAATATTTATAATTAATTTGAGATAATACTATATATAGATATTTTATTAAAGGATATACAATTATTTATTAAATTTATCACACTACAAGATGAATTCCTTATCGCAGATATATATCATACAAGTTTAATATAGCTATGAAGATTTGGATTTCATATTTTGTTTATTAATTTAGGGGGATGAATCCATTCCTTATATAGATATTTTTTAAATATATTTTTTAGTCATGATTCAGAATATGAACCATTTATGAGGGTTATTTGTGTAATAATACATGAGAAGGAAAATGTGAGCCTGAGAAATCATAGAAAAATTTAATTAGTATTATATTATGGCGACTTCTTACCAAACACTATTTTTCACATAATTGTGTACAATCTAATGTAATGGTAAATGATAGAATTCATTAATTGTGATTTCATATGAATTTTAATTATTGTGTTAATCAAATAGGATAGAATATAGAATGAAGTACCAATAGCTTCTACTAGGGGTTGAGTGACTTCAATTTGGAGAAAAGACTGTGGATCTATGATATATAGAAGAAGAAGAAGAAAAAATAATTATAACACTAATCCTATAGTGAATAATAAGAGGATTTTTATATTGTTATGAAGTTCTAGATCCAATGTGTATCAAATATGAGTTCATGTTAGGAAGTGTAATAAGATGAAAAGTGGGTTTTGTAGAAGATCTGAGAGTTTAGTTGATTAGAGTATGAGTTTTAGTTGTAATTGTTGATGATATTATGGAACTAAAAGAATATTTAGTGACTTTAAGGAGGTTAGTTTTATATATGAAAAAAAATCATACGACGAGCTAATTATATAATTCCAAATATATTCAAGGGAACAATTTCATATATATGGTGGTGATCTATAGAATCTATGCAACTCAGAGTATGAAAGGAGATCACAATGAATCTATGTGAATGCAATGAGAATCAATATAAGGAATTCATATGCGATGTGGGTAAGATAAGTCCAATGTGATATTAAAATTATAGGTATTTGACACACCAAACCCATTGTAATTGACATTGTATTAATGTGGAGAATCCATGATTTCGGTGAATATCCAGTCATTACAATGTGTAGGATTGTTTTACCCAACCCTATAAAAAAATAGTGTAACATTTATCCATTTTAGTTGCATGTATGTGGTAGAAATATTCTTGTTAAAATATGACATTGAAAAATTCTACTAACTAAAAATATAAGACAAATTCCAAATTCAGTAAGATAATTTCGAATTTGTAAAAATTAGTCCACACCTGATTTTCTACCCTCTCAGGTTTCTGTGTCAGTCCACATGGGACATAAAATTGAATTAGAGTCTTGGTTATATAACTTACCATCCCTCAAAATTAGGATATTACATTATTTCACAAATAAACATCCTTAAGGAATAAAAATCAAGAATCTAAAGGTCAGGTGTATTTGGAAGAATTAAAAAAAATAAGAACCTTTAACTAAAAAACCCATACCTTTCAGATCCAATGAATATTTTTTCACTTTACTAATAACTAGTAAAACCATAATTAGTCTACAATATGTCCCAAAAATATTATAAACATGATAATATTCTTGACATACCACATGTATTACATTACCTCATTTCATGGGGAAATGGAATTATAATAATGTGTGAGCTCAAATGCTTAATAAGGGTATGTATAATCGATAACAATCTAAGACTATAAGTGAAAATAAGATGAAAATATGGGTATGATAATGTACATAAGGAGCTTTAATATAAAATAAACAATTCATACCAAATAAATTTTGGATTATGAGCTAAGAATCTAATCATGCAGATTTAATATAAAGAAACATAGAACAAAGGATATTGGCATACTAAGATTGTATCCAAAAAATAATTCATGATTTCATTAACATAATTAATTTTTAAACTCTGAAGACCACAAAGTCCCATTATTTATTTGGTTTACTCCCAAATCCTATACATAACATCTCATGAGATATAATGTTCTACTAAATGAATTGGAGGGAAATATAATTATGATCCCACTCAAAACATAATATAGTGTTCTTAGTATAATCATTTTTGCACCATAAATGGTATCTAATGTGATGAAGAAATTACAAAATGCATTTTGGGGATATATAATAATGGTCCCACTCATCACATTATATTATGTACATGCATACATTTTCCATATAGAAAAAAGATACATATTTTCATCAATGTATTATTAACCTAATAATGATATGGGTTTTATAGTGACCCATGTCATTTATACATATTATTTCATCCTTTTAAACATAATTATCAAATATTTAAAAACCATAGAGATCAAAAGGAAAAGTGTATTTTGAAAATAAGGTTTATAATATATCATTGTGCGAAAAAATAAAACATTTTATTTTTTTCTATAATGATCTCCTAAATCCATTTGAACTCCAAAACTAATTGGCATATCTTTGGGAATACACACATAAAATGATGGGATAAAATGGCCAATATGTGAATAAAAATGAAAATGAAGTATAATTTGTGAGTTAAAACTATGACTTGATATCATAATAAATAAGGATAAAGAGTAACCACGAGAGATCATAACATAAAGAACATCATATCATAGGATAATAGAATCATAGGAAATGAGGCAAACCCATATAAAACAATATAAACACGAGTCAAGGATAACTTCTTTAACAATATAACATGTTGAAAAAGTCTCATAATGGATAAGGCTTACTCCTTAATCCCATACATAACATCTCCTGATAATAAAAGATTACCCAATATATTTGAGTGCTATCTGGAAGCACCTATCATAACATGTTATTGATTATGTGCTATAAAAAATTAAATTATTAATAATCCATAAACATAATAATTACCCATTTGTAGAAAATGGATTTCATAATATTGTCTCATATCATAATCCGATGAAATTTATTATAGATGGAATTTCATAAATGATCATAAGTAATTAATTACCCCATAAAAAGAAGATATGGTAATTTAGGTATATATATAAGAGACATATATATACAATTTATAATCATTCCGTGACAATATAGGCTATTATCTTTGACAAATATAAATAATCATAAAATGATTAAAAATATTTATGTTGAAAATAACCTTTCCATTGAAAAAATATATGTTTTAAAAATGAAAACATTCAATAATATTATAGAAAACATTTAATTAATAATAATAATCGAAACATATAAAGTATTCATCAATGTTTTTAGTGGTCATAATAATTGGTAATTCAATACCATCTATATAATTAAAAATAAACATTTATTTCACACTGGTGTAAAAGTTAAATAAGTTCCCTATTTGGAAAATGAATAGAGGATTCCTTTCAAACCATTTTATAAAAATTCAAGAATTGGAAAAAAGAGTATAAAATTGTACTATTACTTGAAAAGAAAATGAGTAAAAATATGATTATAAACATAAATGTTTTTATTAGATAATGATAAAATAATATCTTGTAATATGAATTCATGCCAAAATAATCTCTATTACAATGATATTGAAACCTAAACCATTACCGATTTGGTGAATTTTTAATCCTAACTCCCATGAATGAAGTAAATGAATTGTAACTAAATATATCATGAAGTACGAAGTATTTATTATATAATCTTTAAATGGGGACTATATAAACAAAATAAAATAAATTAGGTATATAAAATTATGTGTCTCAAAGAAGGATATTTTGAGAAAAAACCCCTTACCTCGAGTCCAGACAATATCATATATTTATTTAATATAATACAAAATAATCTTATATAAATCATATTTCTATTAAGGAAAATTTATAGGTTTAATAAATTATTATTAAAACCATTAATTTATTTATTTTAATGATACTTTTAATTATATAATAAGTTATGTCAATGTCGGGTGTTTTGAGGATGCTCAATTAAAAATTTCAAAATGGAATTGGAGTGTTCACCATGGTCAAAGGGGACATTGCTCCACCAGATCAATAATAATAATCATGAAATAATTAATTTTTTTACACAAAAAATATTATTTTAAAATTTTCTATGATTTAAGGAAATGAAAAATTAGTTATGCTAAAATCATAAAGACGGAAAGTTTTACGTACTGATGATTAATATTTCCATTTTTAAATAATAACGATGGAAGGACGGTAAGTGTTAATTTTTTGTTCAAGATTTCTAATAATATATTAAATATAAAATTATTTATAAAAATAAACTTATATATACTATCCATTTTAAACATTCACTAAAAATGAATCACACCACGTTGTGAGGTCGTAGTCCTCCGAACACATGAATAATGGTTTCATTTCACATTTGATGGATGTGGAGAAGGATATATGTTATGATATTAATATAAAAAAATATTATTATATTGAAGATAATTATATTGTTATATGAGAATAATTTAGAAATATTTTAAGGAGGAGGAAGAGTAATTAAACAAATGATGGCCAGTTAAAAATGTTACCTCTTCCTCGGACCACCTCTTTATGATTATACATAAAACCTTTATTGCTTGTATTTATGAAAAAAACTAATGAATATATGAAATGGGGATGGAATTAAGGAATTTATTTTTTTAGCTATTTTCTAAACCAATGGGTTTTGGATGTGTGTAAAGGAGAGGATATAGGGTTCTCATTTATAAGGGAGGAGGAGTGACATTTTTATAAACGCTCAAAACTATTCAATAATGGGAAATCACTCTCATGAAAAGTGCATCAAAAAATTAAAATTAAAGGAGTGGTAAATATATAAGGCTGATAAATACTAATAAAATAGAAAATAATCATGTTTCAAACATTTTGGCAGGTTTATATCTATGTTTACTCACTTCTACCATTTAAATTATTTACCACGCTACTTATTTTTTTCTTATTTTTACAATTCATTATGAAAAAATTGAGTTATACATATAATATAATATAAATTATTTGGATACCAAATATGGAATCCATTTTATAAAATTAAAATTAAAAAATTTTTATAATTAAATTTAAAAGAAAAATCACTAGCGCAACGAAAATAGGTTTTCCAAAAAAAATGTATTTTTCATGGGATATATGATCATATATTAACTATACGATGAGTAATCATAATGAGATGAACTAAAATTAAAATTTATAGATATATATATATATACATATATATTAATTATATAATTACATATTATATTTATTTAAATTAATAAAAATGTAGAAACATTTTTCTCTTTAAAACTACGTTTTGAAAAATGTGTTTTAATGTCAAAAAATAAAAATATAATAAAATATAATAGAAATATGATTTAAATGTGATTAATTGGATAATATATAACAAAATAATAAATATTTTACTTTTAAATCATATTAATGGTGTAATGAGACTTTTAAATTACATAATTTATTAAAAAAATAATGGTATAACAAAAAATTGATATTTTCACTATTCAAAAAAATCATTTTTTTCTAAAAAATACCAAAATTTATCTCTAAGATAATATAGATATTATGAATTTAATTTTATTTTCATTTTAAAAATTAATTTTTTTAAATGTTTTAACAATTGATTATAATATATTCTCGTAAAATCAATACAAATCATTTTTTAAGGAAACATATTTTTAATAAAATATAATATCTTTATTAATGTTGAGTGCTTATTAATTAAGAAATTTTAAAAGAATTTTTATTGATTAGAACCATTATATATATATATATATCATTAAGTTGTTAATACAATTTATACCCTCCATCTTAACAACTAGGTTACATCAATTATATTTAAATAATAATATTTTTGTATAATAATGTGGTTCATTTAAAATAGGAGTTGTGTGTTGAATACACTATTGAGAATAATTTTATTTTAAAATATCATGTTGTTAAATTATATCCCCTTAAATAAATTTCTTCATTTTAAACATTTTCTCAGTTATCAAGGGTTTTACATTTGAATATTTATTTATTGAAAACCCACATTTTGAATAGGGATAATAAAAATAACATCTTAAAAAAAGGGAAATGGAAATACAAAGGTGACTTAGAATAAAAAAAGAATAGGTTTCCAAGTAGAATTACATTTATGGGAAGAAAAAATGTATACATGGAGGAATGCTTATATAATTATGGAGATGGACAAAGATCATTAATCAAAAGAAAGTGAATGATAAAGAGAATGTAATAAATAAAAAATCCATAAATATGTGATGAATTAAAAGGACATAGATTCATAATATCCTAGATTTGAGGTATTATTTTACTATAAAGGTATATAATCATAGAAAATACACTTTCTTGATATATTTTCTTTTCATAATCACAATTTATATTTTTTCACTTCAATAAATATATATATATAACCTCTTACTCTAAGGAATGAATATCCAATATTATTTTTATGTATAATGAACTAAAATTAATGTTAAAAAATCATAATTTACATAAATAACAATAATATATTCCTATTATTTTTAGTAAAACTGAAATGATTAGAACAATGTATGATAATACCCGAAATGAATATGAATATATTATTCTAAAAAATTCAAAAATAAAACCAAAGGTTTTACATAAATCACTGTTTAAATAAATATCCCAATATCATAAATAAACTCAATAACCTCAATATGAAATATGGTTTTAACCTCAATGGTTATGTCATATTCTTTAGGTTATATCTCAAATAACATAATTTTATTCTTCCAAAATAGACCTTTATGTCAAACATAACAGTTATATAAATCAAAAACCAATAAAATATTTCCAACAATATCAATAGTCACCTCAATAAATTAATAATTAACAATTATTTGATCCTACAATTTTTTTCCCAAAATAAACATAATATTTATCAACCAAAACATTTTTTGTACAAATAATGGCATACTATACAGAAGATCATGTAGGTCAGTGGTAGGCACTGCACCATTATCACCCTTTGGTTGTGGGTTTAAGCCTCATGGGATTTCCTAATACGAAGAGTTTTATCCCGACATACATGCTATATATTCCCTAAACTATATTAACATAATTCAAATAACATTCCAAAAACTATGAGGAAAATCCTCAAATTAAAATTAATCATCAAATTATTTATTATTCTCCCACAAAAATCAAATAATATTAATTGAATATAATTATCTTAAAATCATGTATATATCAATTATTTTCTTTTTTTAAATATTTTTTTTTCATAAAATATTACCTTACAATAAAATCACACTTTAGATCTATATTATTGTTCAACATATTATTGAAAATCCTTAAAAAACTACTACATAACAAGCTATATATGTCTAATGATTATCATAACTAGGATAATGTTAATAAAAGTAATTCAACAACATGAATCATGAATCTCACCACCAAAAAAATTCAATCTTTCCAATTAAATGGTTTTCAGAGCATCTAAACTTAGGAATTAATACATTGACTAGGGAATTGAATCGAATAATGAAAAAGTTTCCCAAATCTATGAAATTAAAATATTATGGGTGCCTTAGGTTGAAGTTTATTTCCCCACATCTTGTTTACCATAAACATCATTTTTATTTAGCAATTTTTTATTTTTTTCCTTCTTTTCCACAGATAAAGCATCATCATATTCCCTTAAAAAAATTTATGGTATCACTTAACAAATATCTTGAATTTAGTAAATAAAATATTCCTTTTTCTTTATCAACTTTAAAACATTGTCTTCTATGATCTGAAATCCATATCTTCTAGGTTGTATTTAAAAATTCAACTATCTTCTAGTTGTTAATTTTAATTCCAGATATCTCATTTGTAATGTTTATAAGATTTCTAACTTCCATTAAAATTAGGATAGACATATGATTAATAAAATCATTAAATTACCCATCACCTTGGTTTTTGGAATTATTTCTCCTATCTACAACCATTAACTAAAATAATAAATAAAAGATAATAATACATTAACTAATAAATGTACAAAAGTAAATCATAAAAACATGGGAGAAAAAACTTCTAAATTATAAGTATATATTGAATTATGATTATATTAGTTTCAATGTAGATTATATATATTAATCTCTTTGTTAGGTGTTCAAACGTAATATTTTGTTCAAGTCCTTCATAAGGGTTCAAAAGGAGGTTGTGAATTTACAAAACATATCTCCTAGGAGTGTTAAACTAGGTGAAGAGTGATACATGTTGTCACACAAAAGGTAACGATCAAGTCTATATAAATTATAACTTTTTAGTGTTACTACACGAAGGTGATACTATTCCCGATCCACATACACTTGTAATATAAATATAGGGATGTAATTTGTCTGAAACCACACTTCTATCCTTCAATAATATTCTTGGATATTTTCTTATACTTATAATTATCCCTTGGGATCCTATAAACATTTTATCATTCTAGTTTCCAAAGGAAAAAATAATCCTTTTCTTTAATAGAAACTATAGTGACCCAATCCTTTTACACATATAATTTCATGTTTTTTAAACAAAAAATTCCAATAATTTTAACTGTAAATATGATGAGGACTAGTGTTATTGGAAAACTAGTTTCATAATACATCAAAGTGGGACTAAAATGAATATTTTTATTTTTTTCGATAATGACGTCCAAAATAATTTTGAGGTCCAAAACCATATGGGATAACTTGGTGAAAACATAGAAAAAATATGTGAACTAAAAATACCTATATGGGAATAAATACGATAAGGAATTATAATTTGTGAGTAAATAAGTATGACTTAATAACATAAAATAGAATCCTCAAGATTAATCACATGGGATCCTAACTTGAAGAACATAGTATAATAAGATCATAGAATCATAAGAAATGTAGAATAATTACATAACATGACATAAAAATGAGTTAATGATAACTTCCAAGATAATATCACCTGGTGGAAGAAGACCCACAATGGATTAGCATTACTCCCTAATCCCATACATTATGGATCATAAGACTAAAATGTTACCCAATTCATTGGATTCCTATATGGGAATACCCATCATAACATGTTCATGATTATTTGTGCCATAAAAATAAAATAAATCATAAGTAATAAACATAAAAATTACCCATAAAAAATGGGTTACATAATCTTTTCTCATATCATAATCAAATGATATTTCTTAATAAAGTAATTTGATAAATGTTTATAAGTAATAAATTACACCATAAAATGAAGGGAGAGTGAGATAGGTATATAAGATGAGACATATATACATAATTTAGAAGCATTCTCTAAAATTATTGTTTGTTAAAATTTATTGATACAAATAAATTTAGAAATATTGAAAACATTATTGAGGAAAAGAACCTTTCCAAAATGAAAACAAATTTTGAAAAAACTAAAAATTTCAGAATTATTGACGAAAATATTTTCTTTATAGAGAAAAATTTAAAATTATAAAGGAGTCTATTAATATTTTAGTGGTCATAATTGTGGTTAATTCCACACATGATGTATAATTTATAAGAAACGTTTCTTTCAAACCATTGTAAAAAGGTTAAAAAGTTCCACGTTTAGAAAATAAAAACAACATTTCAATATTTTTTTAAAAAGTCAAAAAATGGTAAACCTTTATTTAATAAAGATCTTTTTTAATGTTAAAAATAATCATGAAAATAGTTTTATAATACATGTATATAGAAGAAAAACATTTTTGATCGAAGAGAGAAATGAACTCATATTTTCTTAAAAAAAATTATAAATGATTTTAAATACTTTAAGATTTAATGAATTACTAGAGGTTGATAAAATCAAAATTTTTTATTAGATAATTAACAATTAATTTCTTTAAATGGAAATTCTTCATAAATAATATCTAATAAAATGAGATTGAAACAAAAACCCTTACTACTCTAATAGTAATTGAATAATTACTCCCATGAATGATGTTAATATCTTTTAACATAAAATATCATAAATTATGAATGATTCATGTTATAATATGTCAAGGGGAAACATATATTCCATATAAATTAGATTCAGTGCATAAAATAAAATGTGTCCAAAAGAAGATTATTTTGGGACAAAAATCCATACCTCTAGCCCAAAATTTATCATGTTTCTATTTTATCTCATGTATAATAAAATTATATAAATTATTTTTTATATCATATAAATTTTATTGGTTTATTTATTTATAATTAAAACATTTAAAACAATTATTTTAATGATCAATTTAATTAATTAATCAATTGTGTCCACATTGGGAGTTTTGATGATGCTTGGTTCATAATTTTAAAATTTCATTTGTGTGTAGAACTTGGAAAGGGGTTATTTATTCATAATATCAATAATAATAATAATTAAAAAATTATAAAATTGTACAGAAATTATAAATTTGAAAATAACCCATAATTATTGTTCTGAAAAATGAAATACATTATAATAATGGAGATGATAGACTGTACGTACAGTTGTATAACATTTAGATTTTTAAATGATCATGATAAAAAAATGTAAGATTTATTTTTATACTAATTATAATAATATCATAAATATATTATTATTCCATTTAGTATAATTTCATATACAATCCATGTGATGCAGTAATCAAAATCAAATCACATCACTTTGTGGGGAGATATTACACCGTACACATGATGGATGTTTTCATTTAACATTTTATGGAAGTGGATATGGACATGGGTATGTTTTTAACATAATAAAATCATCTTATAAGTTAGATAATTGTTTTATTATGTTATTATGATTTAGTAATAAATGAATGTGGTGGAAGAAGAAACAATACAAAGACGCTTAGTTATGAACATTACCTCATTTTCAGACTACCTCATTTAGATTATACCTAAAGTCTCATTAGATTAGATTTATGATCAATCTAATACCTATAGTGTAATGTCTCATAAATTCCATGTATTGTTTTAATTATATGGTTTTATTCTGAGACCATATGCTTTGCGACATCTGATTCAGAGGCTTAGGAGCCCAGAATAGGATTTTGGGCATTTTTAGATCATAATAATAAATGTGAGAGTAGGTTATTCTAGATTTTAAACCATATATCAGATCAATAATATGAGGGCACCATTGAACTCATAATTATGGGAACCTCATAGAAATGAACTAACTTTGATTAGCAAGGGTCAATCGAAAAAGATAGTTTTCAGAATTTTCATAAGAAAAATAAAATAACATAAAAAGTTATTTCATTTGTTTCCCTTCACCATTGAGAGTTGGGATTTAAACACTGCGGTGGAAGTGATAAGAGTACGATGAGTCAAATTAAAATAATCCCCTTAATGAGGCTCTTAAATGTGCAGTGTAACGATTCATTAAATGAAAAATCATAATGACACGATGACGTAGTGAAACAGAAACACTGCGACATGTTTCAAATTTAATGAGATAACAGGTTGGAGAATAAAATCTCGAATTTATCTAATGGATGGTGAGTAAATTCTCTCCAATTAATAATACCAGAGAATCCCTAGTGACAACGACGCACCTAAATGAACAGGACTAGGGAGCAGCGAATGCTAACAGGTTCGAATGGAACATGAATCCCCATAGGCAGATCATTTCAGCAATGAAACTATCCTAGGTAGAGGTTTATTTTTTGTGTTTGGAGTTTCCACGTTATTCATTCTAAAACAACGAACACAGATCAACCCACAAATAGGTTGATCTGCAGATCTCTTGTTCTTTTGGGAGGGGGCTTATTATTGGAGTTTTGCATCTGGTTTAAATTTTTGATAAAACCAAAATATTCTTCCCCCATGTTATAAAATCTAACATATAGGGTGTGGACCGACATGGTCAAGTACTTGACCACTGCTCCTTTGTGTGTTCTTGGGTATTCTTGATGACTAAACATTTGAGTTGATGGTGATGCATTGTTGAGGCCGTAGAGGGGAAGATGAGACCCCATGGAGGTCAGAGGCGTAGATGGTCTGAAGAACGGACCACCAGAGTGGACTCAGTGGCTTTTGGAAAATCTGGTCGACTTACTGATGCCAGAGGCGGTGCCCATGGGTAGGTGGAAGCACACCGCTTTGAATGTAGAGGTTCACAATGATATCCACAAGTTGCTCTCCTCGCGCCACAATGGCATGCCGAGGCAGGCCGCAGAGGGGAGACATGAGCTGCCAACAGTGGGTCGACGGTCGACAGAGGTGTGATGCGGCCAAACGGCCATGTTGGTGGAGAAACCCACGTTGGGCAGTCTGCGGCTTTACGCTGGCATGCAGTTCATCAGGGACCACATGTGGGACCAGATATGGTGGTCATCTAAGCTGTCCATAGGGCACACAGATCGGTTTTCCTCCTAGTTTCTAGGCTGGAGGAGAACGGCCGGCTGTGTGGGACAAGCTGGGGGGTATAAACCGCAACACGGGGTGGATCAAGTTAGAGTATATCCAGACATATTTGGAAGGTCGGACCGTTGGGATAATTTTGGGCCACTGGGTGGCCTGGGCTGGGAACAAGCGGCCTGCCAATTACGGGCCGGGCCAGATGGAAATGGGTCGCTGGGTGACCTGGCGGGCTGGACCCCCCAACTGAACTCGGCTAGGTCCAGCATGGACCAACAGGCCTAGCCCAGTGGCCATGGTTGACCAGACCGGCCTAGACCCTAAACGGGTAGGTTCGGGTTGGTCAAACTAGGCCAGGTCATGTGGGACCCTCGGGCCGGTTTTTTTAGGTTGGTTTGACTGGGTCAGATCAGGCTGAGAGACAACAAGCCCTGGTTTACTAAAACAACAATATCATTTTGATCGAGAATCCGATTGATGATCAGTTTGCGGTGTTGAAACTCTCATGATGATATGGTCCTTTTGGAATTCTCTAATGAGGTTTCCATGGATGTTGAAATATGAAGAATGGATTGAGGACTATATTATCTTAGAATCAAGCGTATTACGTTCGGAAATCCTGCAACTGGATGAGACTCAAAGACTACTGACAAGCGAACCTATGTGGAACTTCTACAAGAGGACCAATTCGTATCGACTACAAGTGAAACTATGTTGATCATCTCCAAGACACCCTATGTGGATCAGCTACAAGCAGCCCTCTGTGGACCGGCTAAGGTGGCCTAATTGGGAAGCAACTCTCTGTAACCTAACAGACCCATGGTACTCATCATGGATAAGTACCTCAGCAGTCCAAAGTGTTTATTATTATTACTGATAGTCTTGATTTACATACTTTAGATTATACCTATGTGATCTTTCTTGATTCATGGCCTTACTTTGGGGTTTTCTTTGTGGATTTCTTTATGGTCATTCCTTTGTGGTTTGGGGTCCCTACTGAGTATTCTATTACTCACCCCTGCAAGGGATTCACCCACATGTGTTGTGTCTAGTGTAGAAAAACACTGCCTTGTTAATGGACTTGGTTACCCAAGACCAGATGGTTCCTAGAGAGATTAAGAAGGCGAGGCATACTTGTATAGCTTTCGGTAGCTACTCTATACTTACCCATTAGGTGGGGTGTTTATTGGATGGATTTTAGAGATCTTTTGTACATTCCTATTTTTAGTTTTTTTTTTGTTTTTTTTTGTTTTCGGGCCTATCTAACCTATATCTAGTACTATTAATTAGTGGTTGTTTAGTGAAATGCATGTTTACCTTTCATGTTTTTTGGACGTGGTTGTGTGTGTGTGAGTACAGGTACTCATGAAAATGCCTCCCACTTGTAGGTTGATGCCTTCGACGCTAGTCATTAACCCACTTCCTTTAGGTGGTGGGCTTGGGGGAGTCACAAAACGGGCCCCAGGGGATGTTACATGACCAAGTGGTATCAAAGGTAGTTGGTTCTACCTTATAGTCTAGGATTCAATTGTTTTGTTTTTTGGGAATAGTGTTAAATGTTTCGCTTTAGGCTTTCAGATTTGCGGAGTCCAATGATGGTGAGGTGGCCGACGTCTCCATACACAAGAACCATGAATTCTACTTTTCAGCACTATATATAAATACACTAGTTGCATGAATTATATATGAATTCAGTGTTTCCCCATGTTATTCTTCAATTAGAGTAATCTCAATAGGTATAATCTACTAACTATGGTTCATCTTGATCTATATCAGGATTCCTCCACGCAGACAGCCAGTAAGGATTTTGATACGTTACCGTGAGGATAGCCATCCAAGTGATGATGCGTCAGCTCAGGGACCAATTATAGAGATGGCCACTCTAGGTGGTTTACCAGTGTTACCACCACCCGTAGATCAGTAGTTACTTCCAGAACTATCGGTGGAGGAAACAAATAAGCTCTTGGCCTTGCACAAGTTTCAAAGATAGAGACCTCACAGTTTAAGGGGATAGATGGGTCCTCAGGCCCTAAAGACTAGATAAAGGTGGTGATGTGGATATTCCACTTAGTGAGGATTCCAATTGAACAAATGGGGATCTTAGCTACGAGCCTTATTCAGGACTCAGTAGTGAGATGGTGGAGATTGGTGGTTCAGAATCATGATGAGGTGGCCCTATCCAAGGTTGACTTCGAGTAGATTTTCCAAGACGTGTTCTTCTCAACAACCTTTCTATCAATGCACATACAAGATATGATTAACCTAATGTAGGGAAGCATGTTAGCATCTGGGTAATCTAAAAGGTTTAGAGACCTCTCCCACTAATCAATGGATATAGTACGTGACCCTTTCTCTAAGGCCTGAACATTTGAGTAGGGACTCTGATGAGAGATCAGGGCGTCAATGATTTCTATCAGCATCCCTACACATGCTAGAGTGCTACAACGAGATCTAAAAGTATAGATATTTCTCAGAGAGTAGGAAAAGATGGTGGGAGATACCACTCGGTGATATGAGGCCAAGTCATCCATGGAGGGAAGTTGAATGTTGACACAAAGGTCCAAGCGGGAAAGACCATCTAGAGGACGACCATTCAACTCTAGATCAGTGGTGTGAGGACACCAGGGCAACATGAGTTAGCAGATGAGTAGGGTGTTATACACATGTGGTGGGTAGGGACACATGGCTCATGACTGCCCGACTCGCCACACAGAAAATTAGTAGGCGGTCGAGGGAACGTTGAGGCAGTGGAAGAGGTTCGAGCGAGGAGACCCACAGGGAATCAGACGTGGAAGAGGAGTGGGCCAAGTAGTAGGAAGTGGGAGACATTTTGAGGTACTACCACCAACACCCTCAGGTGGTCCACCACGACCTCATGGAGTAGGTGGATAGGGGTGGGCTTAGCTTCAGGAAGTGGAGGCCTATGGACAAGGTGCTCGAGAGATGATTAGAGGGATGAGCTATGTATTCACTACCTTAGATGCAGTTCTTATAGAAACGGGTTCTAGACACTCTTTCATTTCCATGAACCTCGTTCAAGGGTCGGGGATTTCAGTGGAGTTATTGTCTTGATCCTTACGGTTATAGAATCTTATAGGAAGGGATTCGATGATTACACACTAGTTGCGACCGTGTGAGCTTACTCTTGGTGGAAAGAGATTTAGCTAGGATCTCCTAGTACCAGTGTCGAGGCCTTATGGTGTCATCTCAGGAATGGACTAGTTATCCACAATTCATGATCAGATCGACTGTCATAGGCATAGAGTATGGTGTGTCTGTGAGGATGGGACCCGGTTTTCCTTTTTCGATGAGAACATATATCTTACAGAAGAAGACAAACTTTTTTAGAAGAGGGTATAGCCGATCACTCACCAGTTGGATATCCTCACCCTCAGTGTAGTGGATGATAAGAGTCCTAAATTTATGGTAGTGGTGGAAAAGTATGAAGACATATTTCATGAGGATGTTCTGGGGATACCTCCTCAGAGGGAGGTATACTTATGCATTGACTTGTACCCTGAGATGAAATGGATATCCACACCGACATATCAGATGACTACCATGGAGATTCCTGAGTAGAGGTTATAAATATATGACTTCCTAGAGAAGGGCATCATGAGGCCCAGCTTTTCACCATGGGTAGCCCCAATGTTGTTTTCCAAAAAAGAAGACAGAAGGTTGAGGTTATGTGAAGACTTCCTGTGCCTGAACCAGGTGACCGTGAAGAATAAGTATCCACTATTGAGGATTGATGACCTCTTCGATCAGATAAATGGTGAGAGGTGGTTCTCAAAGATAGACCTCATATTAGGCTATCACCATCTATGGGTACGAGATGAGGATGTCGCTAAAAAAATGCTTTAGATATTGGTAAGGCCACTAAGTGTTCTTGGTGATGTCGTTCAGCATGACTATTGCACCAGATGTGATTATGGGACTCATGAACCAGATCCTCCATCCTTACCTCAATCTTTTCGTGGTGGTCTTCCTTGATGACATCTTGGTGTACTCGACATCAGATGATGAGAATTCTACACACCTATGGATGGTCCTGGAAACACTCCGAGAGAAACAGATTTATGGGATGCTCTCGATGTTCCTGTTGTGGATTCAGGAGGTCCACATTCTGGGACATGTTATCTTGGAGGCTGGATTTGTAATGGATCTGGTGAGGATATAGGTTGTTCATTCTTAAAAGAAACCCAAGAGCATGATTCAGGTGTGTAGTTTCGTTGGGTTGTCAAGATACTATGAGAGGTTCATGCCCAAATTTTCTAGATTAGCAGCACCCTTATCAGATTTGACACAGAAGGGACATCCCATTGTGTGGATGGAGAATTTCTTGCAGAGTTTCTAAAAGATGAGTTGGATACTGATGAGTTCCCCTATCTTGAGACGACGAGAGGAGTGAGTTGGGTGTATAGTTTTCTGTGATTCATCAGGGACTGGACTAGGTTGTGTTGTATTGCTGGAGTGAGTAGTAATAACCTACAGTTCACAGCAGTTGAGGTAATATGAGTATGAACTATGTGGACCATGACATGGAGTTATTAGTAGTGGTATTTTCTTTGAATATGTGGAAGAAATACTTAATGGGTGAGCATTTTACCATCTACTCCGACCACAAGAGTCTCAAGTATATCTTCTCCAATAATGACCTAAACTTGAGGTAGTGGTGATGTATGGAGTTCCTATAGAACAATGACTTCGAGATGGTCTATACTCATGGGATGGGAAATGTGGTGGTAGACATGCTCAGTAGGAGGTCCATTTTGTAACTATTGAGTGATGTGAAAGAGAAGCAAGCCACGATGTAGATATCCTTAGTGGATGATGATGGAGTATCATTCCTTCATTCGATGAATTTCACTCCCCCAACCTTAAAATGAGTTAGGGAGGAAAAGTTTGAGGATGTTGACTGCGAGGCCCAATGTACTCGGTTATCCTCAAGATGAGATCCTAATGTATTTTCTATCAGTAGGGAGCACATAATCATTTACATAGGGTAGACTGTAGTACCAGCGACATTTCAAGAGGAGGTGTTGAGGGAGTTACATACATCTCTTTTGGAGGTACATCCAGGTGTGGAGAAGATTCACTGGGATCTTTGACGTCAGTACTGGTGGTGGGGGATAAAGAAAACGGTGACCGATATTGTTTTGTGGTGCCTCACTTTTCAGCAAGTGAAGGTTGGCCATCACGTTCCAGTAGGCTTGGACCAGTTTCTTTAGGTACCAGAGTGGAAGTGGGATGGTATCTTAATGCACTTTGTGATGTGATTTATCAGGCATGTCTAGGGACCACAATTCTATCTGGGAGATCATCGACTGACTCACCAAGTTGGCTCAATTCCTACCCATCTGAGAGCAGAGATCGGTATAAGGCTTGGGATGCCTCTACGTCTAGGAGATAGTGCAGCTTCCTGGGGTTCCTTTGATGATCATATCAGAACTTGATGGTCGATTCACATCCCAGCTATGGAAGGGATTGTAGGAGGCATCCGAGACTCACCTTCACTTGAGCACAACCTTTCACCCACGGACGGATGGTTCGATGGAGCAGATCATATAGACCATAAGGTACATGATTTGTGCTTGAATTCTTGATTTTTTTCATATTAAGGAGGACCAAATGACACTTGTGGAGTTTTTATACGACAACAACTATCACTACACCATTGACATGAAAATGTTCGAAGATTTGTATGGGCGGACTTGCACATCACCTCTGTGAAGTACATACCTAGGGGAGTCAACACTCATGGGTCTAGAGTTGGTACGACCTACCACTGAGATGGTGAAGATCATCTCGGAGCATATGAGAATGGAATAGAGTAGGCAGAAATTATATTCTAATAGGAGAAAGAGGTCCTTGGAGTTATAGGAAGAAGAACATGTGTTCCCTTGGGTCTCACCCGGATGGGGATTGCTGAGATTTCTCCGGGACAACAAGTTGTCTCCAAGATTCATCGGCCCTTTCCAGATTCTGAGCAATGATAGTGAGGTAGCGTACCGCCTAGATCTTACCCCAATGATGTATTAGGTGAACAATGTTTTTTATGTGTCATAGCTGAGGAGGTACAAGGATGATCCATCACACCTCATCGACTGGAGCGAGTTGGGAATTGGCGATGGGGCGACGTTTGTGGAGCTTCCAGTGGAGATAGATGATCGATAGGATTGGGTCCTTAATGGATGGTATATTCCTCTAGTGTGTTTTTGGTGGTAGTATGGGAATCTCCAGGAGAGTCCATGGGAGCAGGATGCTTAGATTCATGCTCATTACCCACATTTTTTGTTTATCATTATTTTGGATTTTGGAGAAGTGAATACCTAATGTTGGGGGTAATGTGTTATCCCAGAACTTCCATTTATGTTTTTTAATTATATGGTATTATTATAGGAATAGACTCTTGGATAAAACAAGATTCTGAGGCCCGGTGAGCCTAGAATAGAATCCTCATCTTTTCTTAGTTTATTTAAATAAATGTGTGAGTGATTTTTTCTATCTTTTAAACTTGTGTTGGATCAAACTATTTAAAGGCATAATTGATCTTAGAATTATGGGATTCTCTTAGAAAGTACCTATCTTCGACCGATGAGGGTCGATCGGAAAAGATAGTTTTCGGACTTTTCAGAAGAAAAATAAAACCAATTAAAAAGTTATTTTATTTTTTTCTCTTCACTGTTTGGCGATGACATGTCAGCACTATGGTGGCGG
Organism: Viscum album; assembly: GCA_963277665.1. Classification (NCBI taxonomy): domain Eukaryota; kingdom Viridiplantae; phylum Streptophyta; class Magnoliopsida; order Santalales; family Viscaceae; genus Viscum; species Viscum album. The sequence goes on along the minus strand of OY728160.1, from coordinate 455,868,560 downwards.
CGATGAGGTGACAAGGAGTCACATTAAATGAAGCCTGTTAATAAGGATCTTAAATGTGAAATGTAATGACTCATTAAATGAAAAAGCGTAATGATGCGATAACACAACATAACAAAAATGTTGCGATATGTTTCTCTGTTAATGAGATAACAAGTTGGAGAATCAGAGATATAATTTCTATAATGGACGGCGTGGAAAATCTCTCCAACGAAGAAAGCCAGTGAATCACTAGAGACAAATACACACCTCGAAGAATGGGAACGAAGTCAGATGAACACAAACATCTTCTAATGGAACATGAATCCCTGCAATCATATTATTTCAACAACAAATATATTCCCGATAGGGGTTTACTTTTTGTGTTTTCAGTTTCCCCATTCTTGATTCAAATTCAATAAATGCGGATCAACCCACAAATAGGTTAATCTGAAAATTTCTTGTTCTTGCAAGAGGGAGAATATTATAAGGGTTTTTCATTGGGGTTAAATTGTTTATAGAACCTAAATCTTCTTCCCCCACATTTAAACTCTAATGTAGAGGGTGTGGGATGACACGAACAAGGCACGAGACCCTCCACTTTTTTGTGTTCTTGTGCATTATTCATAGAAGAATGTTCGAGTTGACGATGAAGTATTATGAAGGCAAAAAGGGTGAAGGTGGAACCCCATGGAGGTCAGAGGTGTAGACAGTCCAAAGAATGGATCACCAGAAAAGACTCTGTGTGGATCAGCTACAAGAGACCTCATGTGGATCTACTCAAAGTGACCCTGTGTGGACCAGCTATAACTGACCCTGTGAGGATCAGCTACAAGAAACCCTATGTAGATCAGCTCCATGTGACCAAGTGTGGATCATCTACAAGTAGTCCTGTGTGGACCAGCTATGTTGGGATAAGTGGGAAGTAGCTTCATGTGACACAACAATCCCACAGTACTCATCGGGGATGGGTATTTCAGTAGTCGCAGGTGTTCAGTGTTACGACTAACAGTCTTACATTTCGTACTTTATATTATACCTATGTGAGTTGTATTACTTCATGATAATGCATCATGATTTTTTATGGATTTAATTTTGGTATTTACTTTGTGTTTTGGGATCCCTACTGAGTATTTTTTTACTCACCACTACACGAGCTTCGCCTACATGTGTTGTTTCTGGTGTAGACGATTGCTACCTTGACGAGGGACTTGGTTACCTTGGAATCAGTGGTGGCTAGTGAGATCAGGAAGGTGGGGAGTACTTATACAACTTCTTGGAAGCTACTCTATACTTACCATAAGGTGGGGTTATCAGCGTATGGATTTTATATATCTTGTTTACTTTCCTATTTTCAGTTTTTCTTTTGTTGGGTTTTTATTCTGGCCCATTAGACCTACAAGTTTTACCTTTACTCAGTGGTTTTTAGTGGAATGCATGTTTACCATTCTAGTTTTTCAGACATGGTTATGTGTGTGTGCATACAAGAACTCAGGTAAACGCCTCCCACTTACAGTTTTACGCCTTCAGCACTAGTCTCCAACCCCAGGCCTTCGGAAGGTGGGCATGGAGGTGTCATGACACAGGGCCCTGGGGGACGGGTTCTGACATCTAGAAAGTGAGGATTATAGTAAATAATGTATTTGGGTAGGTATTTTATGAAAAATTTTGTTTTGGAACTGTGGAAAAAAGTTAATAGGTGGTCTCCTCTATAAGGGAGGATGAGTGGTGTTATTGTAAAGACACAAAACTTTTAAATAATTCAAAGTCACTTTCAAGAAAATTGCCTCCAAAACTAAAAAATAAAATATTATATGAGAGATAATTCTGAACCATGCCTCGAAAATTAAGAAAGAACATTCTTTAAACATGTTATACTCGTTAACTCTAAGGTTACACACTTTTACCATTTGAATTTTTTAACATAGTAACGTTTTTTTATTGTTTTCACATTGTGAAAAAAAGAAGTTGAAATTATTATACATTATAATTTAATCTTATTTAAATTATCTAATAAATTTTATAAAATTAAAATTATAGATTTATCAGAATTTAATTTTAAAAAAACCCACATGAACTATGAAAATAATTTTTCCAAAAGGAATTCATTTTTCCAGGAAAGGATGATATTATATAAACTTAATAAAAATTTATAATAATTAAATGAATTAAACATAATATTTATAAATATATAATAAATAATATTATTTTTAATAATTCCTCATTATATGTTATTTTATTTAATTAAAATGGATAAACATTATGCACTTTAAAATACATTTTAGAAAAATGCATTTTAAAGCCAAAAAATAAGCATATATTAAAATCCAATATAAAGATAATTAAATTAAATAAATTGGTTGAAATATATATAAGTAATAGTTATTTTAAAGTAAATCATATTAAATTATATATATTAATTTTAAGGTACTTATTTAAAAAAATGAAATGATAGATTTTAAAAAATCATTTTCATCACTATTAATTGAAAAATTAATATTTTAAGAAAAATCCCAAAACTTAACTCTAGGTTAACATTTATATGAAGATTTCAAAATATTTTTTCATTTTAAAAAATTCTATTTCTAAAATTTCCAAATAATTATTATAATATCTTCTTATGAAATCATTAAAAATCATTTTTGAAGGAAACTTATTTTTTATGGAATAAAATATATTTATTTAAGTTGTGTTCTTATTTATTAACTATTTTTAAATAAATTTATAATCATTAGTAAATTTATATATATTTTATAAATAATTTAATACTATTCATATCCACCAGTTTAATGGCTATGTTATATTATTCATATATAAATAATAATATTTTAATATTATAACATGGTTTATTTAAACGTAATGTTGTGTGTTGAATATGAAATCAAGAATAGTATTTATTAAACATATAGTTTTTTAATATTTAATGATTATTTATAAAAAATAAGACAGAGAATAATAAATATAAAAAAGGTATATGGTTGAAAAATAAAATATTCCATGCTAATGAAAAAACATAAAAGGATATTGACATAAATGAAAAAATATCCTTGAGAAATGAATGATTCAAATGGTAGTAGATAAGAAGGGTTGAACCTTTTTATTTTTTATACCATGAGTAAAATCCAAAAAATGATAAATAAAAATAGTGATTTAATCCAGAAATACAAATTCCCAAAAGGTAAATCATTTTAAAAATTAAAATTAAAATTGAACTAAAATTATAAAAAGGGTTTTAGAAAAAAAAATTAACATTTTTATAAAAGACAATATTTAGGGTTACATATAAAATTCCATGAAAAAATATTGATGTGAGAACCTTAAAAAAAATTATTTGAAAATAATATCCAAGAATGGATATGATATCAGGGTATCTGAATAAAAAATGGATTATAAGATAAAAAATTTGATCATGGAAGGAAAAACCTTTTGATAATTTTTAATTATTGGTTGAAAATACCCATTATAAAATGATGTAATAAAGATTCCTTTTGAAAGGATTGAAATTGAAGCATTATATTCAAAGGAGTTAATGTATAGTAGTGTACCGAAATATGATAATATAACATTGGCAGGAAGATGGAAACATGGTCATGCGTGGTAAACTACTATTTAAGTGGATGAAATCTATTCATCACATTGATCCATTTTCTAGGTGCAAGATAATTGAAAAATAAAGATTGTTCAAATCAAAAGTTTTCTGTTAATAATAAAATATGGTATACCATAAGAAATAAAATATGATTCACATGAGAAATATTATAAATCCTGAAATTATATTGAGCATAAAAAACCCTTATATTTTAGGAAGGATAACAAGAAAATTATAAAGGATGGAAGGGAATGAATATAAGTGAGGTTTGGAAGATAACTAATTATTTAAGATTTTATAATCAACGGTATAGTAGTTACACAATATTAAAATAGTATTGGTTCATAATATCAAAAACAATTTCCATGAAGGTAGTTGGGGACAAAAACAGTTAAGTTTTATCTTGATTTCTTTAAATTAAATCGAAACTATTATATAAAAAACATAAATATATTAATTACCGATGTTATAAAATTATTAATAAATATTATCATTTATTCCCCACATTTAGAATAATTTTTTATTTATAGATTAATTAGTTATTAATAATTTTCAATATTGGCTTTGAGTGATCATGATCATTTTTAACTATCTTCATGATACCTTTATTGATATTCATTCTTCTCCCAAATCTCAACGTTAAGATATCATAAAATGTAATATAATTTAATTTTTAAAATTATTTATTAATATATGATTTCATTATATGCATGTTTTGGTCATGATCCATAATGATGAAATTAGAAAACAACATGTTTGAGAGATTTTTTAATGAATGAAAGATTTTGTCTTTATTAATGAGTAAAATATTAATGTTACCAATATAGAAAGAAAATAAATATTTAATTTTTTATATAATGTATTCAAAAAAATTATTTTATCATAGTAATTATTAATATTATATTATAGAATTGTTCATGTAGGTGGTTAAATCGACCCAGTCATGAAAATATAATAATTAATGGATGATTACGATTGTGAAAATTTGTCCCTTTTAGAATAATATCATTATTAAAAAATAATAATGATATTATTTAGATAATTTTAATTCTTTGAATTATATTTTATGAGAGTTTCATAATTAATAAGTAAACTAGTTGAATGATAAGACACATTACTTCGCAGAGGTGGTATTATGTACAACACTTGATTAACATTTTCATTTCTCAAAGAATGAGAGAAAAATAATGGGGATGATAGTTTGTCTCTTCATAATCCTCATTGTATTTCTTCTAACATTTGCTATTAAATGTCACCATTATAAACTTTAAATATAGGATGTGGTGAAAAAATGGAAGTCGTCACTTCGTTGAGGCGATAGTCTGCACAACACATGAATGAAAGTTTCATTTTTATTAATTAAAATGGTGATATGTAAAAAAATAGATAATTCATTATAATAATAACATTTAATCTAAAAAATATATTGAAGTAATTATATAGGAATTTGAAAATTTAAAATGAAAAATTAAGATAGAAAGGAAAAGAAATTAGTAAAAAGTGTACTCATGTTGCAATCATTTTGTTTTCCTTGGTGAAATCCTCGGAAATGGATGTTTAAATACGATTTATTATAAATAGAAGCTAAATTAAAGAGAAATATATTATAACAGAAGGATAATTGGATGAATTCTAGTTTGAAACAGAATTATTTGATTGGTCTTTAAGGGCTGCTGAGAGGCCCCTTTTATATGATGGGATAATGATATTTTTGTAAATGTAGCCAAATAATATAAAGGGATCACATGATAAACATGTAAAGTGGATCTAAATATTAAAATTAATTTTTGGGGGTTTATATTTGGTCTCTAATTCCATAAAAATAAATTTTTACAAATGGTATAAACATATTTTTAAGTCCCTTACTCTTAGAAATTTCTATTTTTCCATTTTTGGTTTTATAGTGGATACTATTTTTTATCTAAGTAAATCATTTTTGTTGAGCCCTCTGGAAGATTGTTGAATTCTTCCTATTATTGCAGTTTTAATAATCACAAATCATCAATTACTTAATCCATTTGGATTTCTCATAGTCTCAATCTCTTAATGAATCTGTGTATATTGGTTGGATCAAGTTTTTATCTCTCTGTTATTGATTTACAAGTATTCTTGAAGTCCTCTGGATCAAAGAACAATGGTCGCACCGATCCATATAAAAGGACAACGGTCTCACCGATGCTGATCGACTGAGTCACCGAAGATGTCTCACCAATGCTGATCGACTTAGTCACTGAAGATGTCTCACCGATGCTGATCGACTGAGTCACCGAAGATGTCTCACCGATGTTGATCGACTCAGTCACCGAAGATGTCTCACCGATGCTGATCGACTGAGTCACCGAAGATGTCTCACCGATGCTGATCGACTGAGTCACCGAAGATGTCTCACCGATGCTGATCGACTGAGTCACCGAAGATGTCTCACCGATGCTCATCGACTGAGTCACCGAAGATGTGTCACCGATGCTGATCGACTGAGTCACCGAAGATGTCTCACCGATGCTGATCGAATGGGTCACCAAAGATGTCTCACCGATGCTGATCGAATGAGTCACCAAAGATGTCTCACTGATGCTAATGATCCATCGATCACTTGACACACTGATAGTCATAAAAAGCTATTTGAATTTCTTTATCTTTATTTAATCTAACCAACGGTCATATTAGGAATATTTTAAATGCTCTGTCATTTATTTAATGTGTGTTGTTGGATGTCAGGGAACCGTACCTCGTACCTGCAAAAAGAAATAATTTCATTTGCCAGAGCACATGCTTTAAATAGAGGAAGGATGTGCTACTGCAAAAAGAATTCTGGAGAAGAAATACAAGAATTAGTGAGATATACAGAGAAAATTATTGACAGATCACAAGGTGTGCTGAAAGAACAACCGGGTGTGAATACAAAGAGAACTGAACTTACATGAGGAACTTTTTCATTAATGCAAACCAGTGAAGAGATGAGAATGAAATCATAACACAAGAACTTCATCGACTACTTATTCTCTATCTCTGAACCTGGAAGTCAAGGAAAACACGAAAATCTGTTTTCTAGACAAAAACCAGAAGAGGACTCAAAGCGAATTCTAATCAATCAAAGGAGTCCAGAACTGCCCGACAAATCACAAGAGCCATTTCTAAACTCTAACTATTTTCTCTTTGATTTATCCTTTTACATATTGAGAAGTGTGTGCTATCTGTTCTATTTTACACACACACTATCTCCTGTACTCTAACTGGAGGATTTTTAAATCCTCACTCAATACTCTTACATCTTTTATTTCCCACTGGGATAGTGGTAGGGGTCGTGTGACCAGGACATTTAGATACTGTTGTGTTTGTTCCCACGAATAACTGTGGTAGAGGTCTTGGACCTGGATAGCTAGTTGCTGTTGTTATCCCCGATCCAGGGTGTGGATCAACTTTTTATAAAAGATTTTGAGAGGACTAAGTCTCGGCTTGAGACTGAACCTCTTGGTTATATCTACTGTGTTATATCTTTCAAAGTTATTCTTTTATTCCGCTGCTAATCTCTTTAAAACCAAAACTGTTTTAATGTCACTTTGATAATTAAATTCGCAAGTGTTTATATTAGCTGTAAATCAGTAAGTTAGTTTCAAAAGTTAATCAACCTTTCTGTTTTGATTAACTGGGAAATAATCAATCCATCGAGAACCCAACAAAACCCTTACTTTGATATAAATTCACTACATTTTAATTCAGTTTTTTTATTTGGAGGTATTAAGAAAATGTCTTTTTAAAAACATAAATTTTAATTGGAACTCAATTCAACCCCCTCGTGAGTATCCACTCCGACCAAAAATTGGTATCAGAGGGTTATTTTAAATATATTCTAAAGTAATCTGTTTTTCAACTGTGATTTTAGTTGTATCTTAAAGTTCTTAAAATTTCTGTTATTTCTAAATTTTTATATCTATAAAATCTTTGCCTTAAGTAAGCTATCATGGATAATAGAGTTGAAGGTGTTGCTACCAATAGACCACCATTTTTCAATGGAACTAATTATGCTCAGTGGAAAATCAAGATGAAAATTCATTTAGAAATCATGGGTTTTGATATTTGGACTGCTATAGAATCTGAATATAAAATTCCTACTACTTTTAGAACTACTTGGAATGAAGGTACTAAGACACCCTACAATAATAATTGTAAAGATATGAATGCTTTATACTGTGCTCTAGGAGATGAGGAATTTAATAGAATATCTTCCTGTAAAACTGCATATGAGATTTGGGATACCTTAGCTATTTCTCATGAAGGAACAACTAATGTTAAAGAGATGAGATTGAACAATTATACTATTAAGTATGATAATTTTAAGATGAAGCCTGATGAACCCATTTCTGATATGTATCTCAGGTTCAATGAAATTGACAACACAATGACTTCTCTGGGAAAGGATGTTCCAGCAAAGGGACAAATCAAGAGAATTTTGAGATGTCTACCTGAAAGATGGAGAGGAACCTCTGTCTCCATTAGAGAATCATGTGACATTGGTGAACTACCAGTCAAGTAACTAATTGGAAAGTTGATGATGTATGAAGAAGAACTCAATGTGAACAAAGAAGAAGATGATGAACCTAGAAGGAAGTCTGTTGCCTTCAAAACTACAACCTCAAAGAATAAGGATAAGGAAAAGATTCAAGCTATCAATGAAAGTTCAAGCTGTGAAGACAGTTAGAGTGACTCTGACAGTGATGCTGAGATAGCTCACATTTCTAGAAGGATTAAGAAATTTTATAGGAAGAATAAGTTCTTCAGAAAGACAAACTACAAAGGTAAGTATGACAACAAGGGACATTGGAAAAAGGATTGGAAGAAATCTGACAAATCAGATGAAGTTGTCTGTTATGAGTGCAAAAGGAAGGGACACATAAAAGCAGACTGTCCAAAGCTAAAATACAAGAAGAAGTATGAATACTGGGATAACAAGTATAAGAATGAAATGAAGGATACTTGGAGTGCTTCTGAGGACAGTTCTAGTGAATCTGATGTTTCTGAAACTGAACACAGAAACAAGGCAAACATGTGTTTTATGACAAATGCTTCTGAGGTAACTTCAGAAACTCATGCTTCTAATTAATATTATTCTGGAGATGATTTTGAATGTGATAACATGTCGAAATCTGAACTGTTTGAATATTGTGATATGTTAGAAGAAACCTGTAATGAGCTGAAAGACAATTACAAAGGTTTAAAGAAACAGTATGCTTTAACTGTTAGACATAAATCTGATCTTGATATTGAAATGGAAAAGAATGTTTAGTTGCTTAAAGAGAACACTGAACTAAAATTATCCAATGAGAAACTCAAGAAAGACTTAGAGAAATTTACAAATGGTAAAGATACTCTTACTCAGATGCTAGGTAAGCAAATAGCACCTAGATACACTACTGGTATAGGATACCAACCTGGACAAAGTAAGATTACCAAAACTAGATTCATTCCTAAATCTGGACAGAATGTAGCTAGATATGGAACTTTATATGATTCAACGAGTTATATTCATAGTTATGGATCTAATAAGATTTATCTTTCCAAATCTGTTTACTCTAGAAATTCTATGAGACCCATTAGACAAATCTGGGTACCGAAAGTATTATTGGCTAACCTTTCTGGACCCATGAAGATCTAGGTACCAAAATCATTTCCTATCTAAATCTGTTTTGTAGGGAACCTGCTTAAAGAGCTCCTGTAAAAAGACCTAGTACTTGGACAGTGTATGTTCAAGATATATGTCAGGAGACTTCTCTTGCTTTAAAAGCTTAGTCAGAGTTGATGGAGGTTTTGTCACCTTTGGTGATAATTCAAAAGGGAAAATCATCGGCTTAGGCCAGATTGGTAACACTAACTCAGTACTAATTTCTAAAGTCTTATTTGTTGATGTACTTAAATACAATTTTTTAAGTATTTCTTAGTTATGTGATGATGGTTTTTATGTTAAATTTGAAAATGATTCTTGCAATGTTTTTAACTCTAATAATGTTTTAGTGTTTTCTGCTTTAAGAAGTGAAAACGTTTATGCTGTCGATTTAAATTCTTTAGCTATGAAAAATATTACTTGTTTAAATTCTTTTCATAAAGAGTCTTGGCTTTGGCACAGAATATTAGGACACTGCAATGTGCATTCACTTAGAAAACTTGCTAGGAAGAACTTAGTTAGAGACCTACCCAAACTTGAATTTCCAGCAGACAAGGTTTGTAATCCCTGTCAAAAGGGAAAGCAACATAAAGTTTCTTTTAAATCAAAGAAAGAAGTGTCATCTTCTCAACCTCTCGAGTTGGTTCACATGGATTTATTTGGACCTTCTAGAGTTTCTAGTTTAAAAGGGAAGCATTATGTCTATGTTCTTGTAGATGACTTTTCTAGATATACTTGGGTATGATTTCTAGCTCACAAAAGTGAGACTTGTTCTTACTTTGTTAAATATTCCAAGTCTGTAGAGAATCTTAGTGGACATAAGATTAACACACTAAGAAGTGATCATGGTCGTGAGATTGAAAATCATGAGTTTGAATCTTATTGCTCACACAGTGGCTATAGTCACAATTTCTCTGCCCTTAGAAAACCTCAACAGAATGGTGTAGTAGAAAGGAGGAATAGAACCCTGTAAGAAATTTCTAGAACTATGCTTAATGAGTATGACCTACCCATTTACTTTTGGGCTGAAGCTGTAAATACAGCTTGTTATGTTATTAATATAGTTTTGATCAGACCTGTTCTTAAGAGGACTCCTTATGAGTTATGGAACCATAGGAAACCTAAGGTTAACTACTTCAAAGTTTTTGGCTGCAAAGTCTTTATTCCTAACACTAAAAATAATCTTGATATGTTTGCATCCAAGAGTGATGAAGGAATTTTTCTAGGTTACTCAACTTCCAGTAAAACCTATAGAGTTTTCAATAAGAGAACCAAATGTGTGGAAGAATCTATTCACATCAAATTTGATGAAACTGATCCACATTAACCTAAGACATCTCTTGAAAATCTTGAAGATGATCTCTCTGGTTTGAACCTTAATGATAAAAGAAGTGGAACTGTAGTTAAAACATCCAGTTCTGGAAATTTTCCATACCCTACTTCTGTTGAACCTCAACCTGTAGATGAACCTGAAATCTTGAGCCCCACCTTTTATAGGCCAACTAGAATTCTGAAGAATCATCTTTTAGATGCTGTTGTAGGAAATCTTTATAGAGGGACACAGACTAGAGCTTCTCTTAGAAATCAGGTTGAACATCAAGACTTCTTGTCACAGCTAGAACCTAAAAATATCAATGATGCTATCAGTGATGAATTTTGGGTAATGGCTATGCGAGAAGAACTAAATCAATTTGAAAGAAACAAAGTCTGGAAATTAGTAGAAAGACCTAAGGACACTATAACCATAGGCACAAAATGGGTGTTTAGAAACAAAGCTGATGAATCTGGAAACATCATTAGAAACAAATCTAGGCTAGTTGCACAAGGTTACAATCAAGAAGAAGAGATTGACTATGAGGAAACCATTTCACCTGTAGCTAGATTAGAGGCTATTAGGATCTTACTTGCTTATGCATCACATCTTAATTTCAAGTTATATTTAATGGATGTGAAAAGTGCTTTTCTAAATGGTTTTATTGTTGAAGATGTTTTTGTAGAACAACCACCTGGTTTTTCAAATCCTCATTTCCAAAATCATGTTTTTAAACTTTCTAAAGCTTTATATGGTTTAAAATAAGCTCCAAGAGCTTGGTATGAAGGACTTTCAAACTTTCTTATTTCAAAAGGATTTACAAAAGGAATAGCCAATCCCAGTCTTTTTATAAAAAGGATTTCAAAAGATGTGTTAATAGTATAAATCTATGTTGATGATATTATTTTTGGATCTTCTAAAAATTCTTTATGTACTAAATTGTCACAGGTTATGCAAAATGAGTATGAAATGAGCTTAATGGGAGAGATTAAGTATTTTCTTATTTTTCAAATTTTTCAAACTAAAGATGGAATTATTCTAAATCAAAGTAAATATACTAAGGATTTGTTAAAACGTTTTGGTTTGGATAGTATTAAGTAAAAGGATATACCTATGAGTACCACCTATACATTCGATATAGATGAAACTGGTAAACTAGTAGATCAATCTAATTACAGAGGTATGATTGGGAGTTTACTTAATCTTACTGCTAGTATACAAGATATTATGTATAGTGTGTGTATGTGTGCTAGATTTGAAGCTAATCGTAAAGATTCACACTTACTGGATGTTAAAAAGATTTTTAAATATCTTAAGTACACCGTGAATTTAAGTTTGTTTTATCCAAAAGGACAATATTTTGACCTAACTATTTATTCAGATGCTGACTTTGCTGGATGCAAGTAAGATAGGAAAAGTACATTTGGAACATGTCATTTACTTGGAAAATTTTTAGTATCATGGTGTAGTAAGAAATAGAACTCAGTTGCTTTGTCTACTGCTGAAGTAGAATATATCACTGTTGGTAGTTTCTGTGCACAGATTCTGTGGATGAAGCACACCTTATTGGACTATGGATTTGTTTTTAAAGAATTTTCAATTAACTGTGACAATACTAGTGCGATCAACATATCTAAGAACCCTGTGTCTCACTCTAGGACTAATCACATTGATATCAGACATCACTTTCTAAGAGTAATTATCAAAAATGTGATATTTCTCTAAAATTTATTAGCTCTGAACATCAATTAGCTGATATTTTTACAAATCCTTTATGCTCTGAACGAATGAATTTTATTAAACAAGAATTGTGTATGATCGATCTGTGAAAATGATCTGTGAAAATGATCTGTGAAACCGATCTGTGAAACTAATCTGTGAAACCGATCTGTGAAACTGATCTGTGAAACTGATCTGTGAAACTGATATGTGAAACCAATCTGTAAAACCGATCTGTGAAACCGATCTTTCTTTATATTGCTTTTTATTTTGTGATTAATTAATTACTTTTATCGTTGTTATGGGAACCCTAAATGATGAAATAAACATACACGACTTTTCCTATTCCCCATACCGTCGAACTTTCATTTCTTTCCTGCCAAACCTTATTTTCTCTCTTCTCCTCCACTTCGAACCTTCGAACTCCTGCTTTCTCCAGAATCATCAAATGGATAAGCAGAAGAGACCGAGCAAAGGATCAGAAATTCCTGAACCTTCGAAGCGTGCTCGAGGTGAGTCGAGTATTACCACTCAAAGATCAGTAAATCCGAACCTGGAAACTCGGATTGTTACTGTAGAAAAGGAAGTCAGCTCTGCCTGGCTTTTGACAAGTAAGTCGCTATTATTACATGTTTTAGATTCACAAGGATGGAAAGCTTGGTTCTGAGACAACTCTCGTGTATACTACCCAAAGCCAGTGCATGAGTTTTATATAAATATGCAAGTTACTTTAGATGATGTCGAGGATGCCAGAATGTCTATGGTAGTGAAAGGAAAGAAAATATCTTTTTCGTCAAAGCAATGGGATGGATGTTTGAATGTACCCCATGAGGGTCGGTATGAGGACTATGCTGGAAACATTCCTCCAACCACTTAGTATTTCTCTTATGAGTTAGCATTAGAGCTTTTGACTGGAAACAGAGAGTCAAGGAGAATCATAGCATCAGAGCTGGACGGTGAATGTAGACTTCTCTTTAAGTTTATTCAGCACCAAATTTGCTCCAGGGAAGGAGATTTTGCTGCTGTAAGATACCAGGATGTTTTTCTGTTGTTTGTATTAAAGACCCATGAGAAGATCAATTTTTTTAGATATCTAATGGTGCACATAGCTGGCATGGTGAAACCTTCTAAGAAATCCACTGCCCTGTTCTATCCCAAAATGATCTCTTCTATGCTAAAAAGTCTAGAATGTGTTGATGAAGCTTATGAGATAGCTGAATCTGATAGTGCCTTTTGTATTACCAAGGAAATTTGTAAACGAATGAAAATAAACTAGAACCCATGGAAAAAATGCCGGGTTGCTGATGAGGACAAGTTGTATGAATCCTACAATCCCACTGATCATGGAAAGAGTCCGAAGGGTTTGAGAGACCCTGGTTTCAAATCGGATGAGGAACCAATTTATTCTGATGACGAAGAAGAAGTAAATGTTGAAAGGAATAAAGACACTAAAGAGTCTGGTAAACAAGGGATGGAAGACGCTGAAACGGAAGAAGGAAGTATGTCACCTCCTGATTATAGGATTGATCCTGATACTGTGAGTCCTAAGAGATGAATAGACTTTGGACCTGCCTGTCCACCTTTACCCTTACCTGAATCAGAACCAGTTCTTGGTGATGAAGAAGCTAGTGACACTGAAGTATCTGACATTGACGTTTCTGTGAAGAATGGAAATGAGAATGAAGATGATGATAATGATGATAATGATGATGATGGTGATAACCGACCGGTGGATGGTCTTGCTATACCTCCAACGGAAACACATCAAACTGTACCAGAAACAGATGCCAATGGAAAGAGAGAATCTCTTAAAAACAGTGGAAAAGCAAGTTACGATAAACTGAAATATACTCTGTGTGCTGCTGTCTGGGATGATTACCCTGGTTTTCCTGTTTTGGGTTTAGAGTATTCTGAGGAAGAAGAAGAAGAATCAGAATCTACTGCAGTTATGATGAAAATCCAACCAGTTGGGGAAAGGTCTGCTCATGTTGTTGATGCTGCTGGTGCTCATCTACCTAGTTCTATTATCTCTCAGTATGATTTTGAAAAGTTTAAAAGGGAGTTTCTTACTGCTGTGAGAGACACAATCAGAGAAGAAATTTCAAAGGCTATTACACCAGACATGGCCAATACTGGTGAGTTTATTGGCAGACAAATAGCCTCTCTAAATCAGATTCTAAAGGATCTACAATCTGGGTCAGTTTCTTTATCCAACGAATTTAGATCCACCACCTCTGGTATGATGGAAGTGATGCGAAATATGATTGAACATCTTAAGAAGTCTGATCTGAGAAAGTTGAAGGCTGAGATAACTCAGATAGTTGCTCAAGCCAATACAGCCAAAGTAAACAAGATCACTACTCATGAGCTAGAGGCTCTGAAGTAGTTTGTGCATGATGAATTGGCCGCCATTAAGAAAGTTCTTGATTTGGAATTGTTGAGGAAGATGAATGAGAACAATGATCACATTCATAATATGGTAAAAATATATTCAGCAGATGACACTAAGGCTCAGAGAGAAATCAAGGAAATGGTTGATCACTACTTTTCAAAAATCTATACCAAGCATGAGATGACCGAGAATTTAAAAGTGCTAGCTGAAAATATGAGACTCCCTCTAGTAACTCAAGCTTTCAAAACTCAAGTTCGACAATTGCAAGATTTTACTCCAACCTTGGAATGGTTCATGGAAAATAAGGATGACTTTGAGAAGGCTATGCAGTATGGTGCAGAAGTTATTCAGAATTTCATAAATCTTTTGAAGCCTTATCTGAATGCACAAGCCACTGCAGTTGTTCTTCCTACTGCTGACCCTCTTGGTGCCTCTGATGTTGCTTCAAATCAGATCTCTATTGCTCAAGCTCTCTCTCATCTTAGACCAGTTCCTCAACAATCTTATCAACCAGCTCCTACATCTCCACAACAAATTCTGGTGGCATCCTCTCCTCCAACCTCCAGAGTCGTTTTACCACCGTTTCAAATTCGCCCAGTTCCACCTTCCTCCAGGACTTCCAACATACCAACCATTGATCCATTCGACAAGGGCAAAGCCCCTTTACACCCCCAGTAATAGTTGTGCAATGTTGTTGATAGGGTGAACCCTTTTGTGATTGTACTATGATGTCTTATGAACTTTATTCTCTTTTCCCTTTATTCTCACTGCTGCTATCTTTTAATCTCTTCTTTATCTGTTTTCCCTCCGTTTTGATTATCCCAAAGGGGGAGAAATCTGTATCTCTATGGCTCTACGAGAGATATGGGGGAGTTTATTTCTTTGTATGGCAATGCTTGCATAAGTATTTAAAATGCCTAATTTCAGGGGGAGATTTATATATCACTATTTTTTTTTATTTTCTCTCTTCTTATTATGCCTTATTATTGATGATATATTATATTTCTTAATGGCTAAGCTTTGTGATTGGATAAAAGTTGTGATTATCAAAAAGGGGGAGATTGTTGAGCCCTCTGGAAGATTGTTGAATTCTTCCTATGATTGCAGTTTTAATAATCACAAATCATCAATTACTTAATTCAGTTGGATCTCTCATAGTCTCAATATCTTAATGAATCTGTGTATATAGGTTGGATCATGTTTTTATCTCTGTATTATTGATTTACAAGTATTATGGAAGTCCTCTGGATCAAATAAAAATGGTTGCACTGATCCATATAAAAGGACAACGGTCTCACCGATGCTGATCGACTGAGTCACCGAAGATGTCTCACTAATGCTGATCGACTAAGTCACCGAAGATGTCTCACGGATGCTGATCGACTGAGTCACTGAAGATGTCTCACCGATGCTGATCGACTGAGTCACTGAGGATGTCTCACCGATGATGATCGACTGAGTCACAGAAGATGTCTCACCGATGCTGATCGACTAAGTCACTGAAGATGTCTCACCGATGATGATCAACTGATTCACCGAAGATGTCTCACCGATGATGATCGACTGAGTCACCGAAGATGTCTCACCGATGCTGATCGACTGAGTCACCGAAGATGTCTCACCGATGCTGATCGAATGAGTCACCAGATATGTCTCACCGATGCTGATCGAATGAGTCACCAAAGATGTCTCACTGATGCTAATGATCCACCGATCACTTGACACACAGATAGTCATAAACAGCTGTTTGAATTTCTTTATCTTTATTTAATCTAACCAACGGTCATATTAGGAATATTTTAAATGCTCTGTCATTTATTTAATGTGTGTTGTTGGATGTCAGGGAACCATACCTCATACCTGCAAAAAGAAATCATTTCCTTTGCCGGAGCACGTTCTTTAAATAGAGGAAGGATGTGCTACTGCAAAAAGAAGTCTGGAGAAGAAATACAAGAAGTAGTGAGACATACAGAGAAAAATATTGATAGATCACAAGGTGTGATGAAAGAACAACCGGGTGTGAATACAAAGAGAACTGAACATACATGAGGAACTTTTTCATCAATGCAAACCAGTGAAGAGCTGAGAACGAAATCATAACACAAGAACATCATCGACTACTTCTTCTCTATCTCTGAACCTGGAAGTCAAGGAAACAGACGATACTCTGTTTTCTAGACAAAAACTAGAAGAGGACTCAAAGAGAATTCTAATCAATCAAAGGAGTCCAGAACTGCCTGACAAATCACAAGAGCCATTTCTAAACTCTAACTATTTGCTCTGTGATTTATCCTTTTACATATTGAGCAGTGTGTGTTATCTGTTCTGTTTTACACACACACTGTCTCCTGTACTCTAACTGGAGGATTTGTAAATCCACACTCAATACTCTTACATCTTTTATTTCCCACTGGGATAGTGGTAGGGGTCGTGTGACTGGGACAACTAGTTGCTGTTGTGTTTGTTCCCACAAATAACTGTGGTAGAGGTCTTGGACCTGGACAACTGGTTGCTATTGTTATCACTAATCCAGGGTGTGGATCATCTTTTTATAAAAGCTTTTGAGAGGACTAAGTCTCGACTTGAGACTGAACCTATTGGTTATATCTAATGTGTTATATCTTTCAAAGTTATTCTTTTATTCCGTTGCTAATCTCTTTAAAACCAAAACTGTTTTAAAGTCACTTTGATAATTAAATTCGCAAGTGTTTATATCAGCTATAAATCAGTAATTTAGTTTCAAAAGTTAATCAACCTTTCTGTTTTGATTAACTGGGAAATAATCAATCCCTCGAGAACCCAACCGAACCCTTACTTTGATATAAATTCACTACAGTTTAATTTAGTTTTTTTATTTGGGGGTTTTAAGACAAAGTATTTTTAAAAACAGAAATTTTAATTGAAACTCAATTCACCCCCTCTTGAGTATCCACTCCGACCAACAATTTTTAAGCCTAAAATAAAAATTACTAAATTTAATAATTTTTTTCCCAAAGATTCATAATACGAAATATATATTAGTATATAAAATTTATTTCATCAATAAAAATAATATTTAACACTAGTGTATGTAAGGAGTAAAAACCAGTTAAAAGAGTGTATTTTAATCATAAAATTTATGTGTAGGTTAAAATTATAAAAGAATTTTATTTTGATTTTATAAATTGGTTTATTATAAAAAAATTATGTGACTTTCAAAAAAATCAAAATCCATAATTTTCCAAAATATTATATAATTAAAATAAATGTCCAGAATTAATTTCAACAAAAAAAATAGTACATAAGTTTTTAAAATTATAATCAGTATTCTTCTAAATTAAAACTAATAATTAAAATTCCCTAATTTTTATACCTTAAATTAATATTCATAGTTTATAAACTTCTAAGTCATATTTATCTTATGAAAATTTGAAACAAATAAAATTTTTTACAATTCATTTTTGAAATCAATTTTATTTTCAAAAATCATTGAATCATTTCATAAGATAATATTGACATGATGAATCATAAAATGAAGTAATTTTTTTAAATTCAAGTTATACAATTTTGAAATTTAACCCTCAAATAAAATATTTTTATATAAAAAACTATTTTTATAAGAAAATATATTTTTAAAATACTATATATTTTTTATTTTTAATTTCTATAAAACATTTATAAAACTATAATTAATCAATAAAGAGTATATTTTATTAAATTCAACATTTATAAATAAATTTTTTAGTTTTATTGAATAATATTTAAATCCCATAAAAAGATTTATTTTTAGATAGAAAAATATATAAGTAAATTTTTATTAAAATATTATATACACATATATATATTTCCTAATCCAACTACTTCTATTTACAATATGTAATCAAGCTATTAATTTTAACGGTCATTTTTAATATTCTTTTTAAAATATTATAGTTTCAATTTAGTTTCATATTGAGTAATAAACCTTCCTTAACCATTCAAAATCCTAGTAATAATAAAATATAATTCACATTATAATATTTTCTAAGATCGCTTATGTTTTGTTTTTTATAAAACTAGTTCATAACTCTTACATAAAATTCCCCCATATTAAAAAGTTGAAACATTTATTTAGTATCCATTTTTTCACTTATTTTTTTTAAATAGAATCATATTTTATTTTCATGATATATCTATAATAATTTGATCTTGACCTCATCCTTGTACTTACTCATCCTTAAATGTCACGACCCGTCCTCGGGGCCCATGCCGTGACTACCCGAAGCCCGCCTTCCATAGGCCAGGGGCTGGAGACTAGCACCAAAGGCGTAAATCCCGATAACTGGGAAGACATTGCCTTTATAAAAGTAAACAAACACGACAGAGTATAAGCAGAAGTAAACACTAAGTACAAAGAGAAGTGAAAAAAGGAAAAATGGGCCAGAATACAAACCCAAAATAAAGTACAACTACAACTGAACAAAGTACAACAGAAGAAGACAACAGCTGGTGAGACGGAAGCGGCTCCTGGGTCGTCCTCCTCGGATCCTACCTGAAGGGTAGGTACAGTTGGCGCAGCTCCTGGATCGTCCACCACGGATCCTACCTGAAGGGTAGGTACAGATAGCCTCTACAACGCTATTGCCTGCCAACCACCTCTGAGTGTCGTCTCGCCGTGAAGTCCACCTCCGGATACTGACTCGTCGAGTAGTCCACCTCCGGGTACCATCCAGTCCTCGAACACTCGGCCTCCGTCAGCACTGCCCGTCGGCTGCAACCAACACAACGAGGTGCGGGCATAGCCCGTGCAGGGGTGAGTATAACGTTACTCAGTAGGGACCCCGAGACCCTCACGGTCTCACTAAAACCAACAAGGATAACCACAAAGAAGATCTCAACAGATAACCTCTACTTAGGTATATGCCCATACATATACCTAAGTTATCAAGTAACCCATCTCAATCATGCAGTAAACACAAAGGTCAAAAGTCTCATCTCAAACCAAGATTTTCATTATCGAAACCGTAACTGCTGAAGAGCTCCGTCTCTAGAGTTTACAGTGGTCCTATCACGACTCCGAGGTACTGCTCACTAACCTGAGACTGCTGAGGTACTCCTCCTGTCAAGTACCGCGGGCCTGCCACCTCACACAGTAGTGCTTCCCGCCGGGGTCTGCCACCCAACACAGTAGTGCTCCCCCCTAATAGCCTACAAAGGTACTCCTCCTGTCGAGTATCGCGGGTCTACCACCTCACATAGTAGTGCTCCTCCGCTATGGTTCTGCCACCTCAAAAAGTAGTGCTCCCCACTGGGCTACGTAAGTCACTCCGAATCGAATCGGACAAGCAGTCTTCAGGTCTCGGCTGGCTACACGGTCTCCGTACTCCGTACGCTCGTCTCTGGGAGGGTCCGCTCCCCGATATACAAGTCAATACTCCAAGTTTATCAAAGTCCCACGAAGAAGTATATCAAAGGACCGCCTCGTCATAGGGGTCTCAACACAACAGACGGCGCGTCAATCGGACGCACGGTCTGTGAGTTATTAGCCTTTTCGTCCCAGGGGCCTGGTTGGTTTTGTGAGCGAACCAAACCCGGCCGTATCTCAACTGTACCCCGAACTCTGATAGGGTATACTCATAGGGACCGTTTCTCAACGAGATCACCAACGCCGCTGACAGTTCGTCAAACGGACGTTCTGTCAGAAAGGTATCAGCTTTTCCGTTCGAGGGTCCCGGTTGGATTTCTGTGCGATCCAACCCGGCCACTATCCAACTGCATCCAAATCTCGGGCGGAGAATGCCAAAAGTTCTGTATCGTCAACAGGAACTCAACGCAACAGACGATGCGTCAATCAGACGCCTGGTCTGAGAGTTATTGGCTTCTTCGTTACAGGGGCCCGGTTGGTTTTTAAGGAAAAACCAACCCGAACATACTCCACCTGCGTCCAAACCTCCGGCGGAGTATGCCAAAAGATCCGTCTCATCAAGAGGAAATCAACGAAACAGAAGGTGCGTAAATCGGACGCCTGGTCTGTTAGTTATTGGCCTTTCCATCTCACACCCACCCTGGGAAACTTCCCAGGAGGTCACCCGTCCTGATCACTACTCTAGGCCAAGCACGCCTAACTATGGAGTTTTAACCACGTAGGCTCCTGAAAAGGAAGGTGCACCTTGAGTATAGTATACCGAAACGACCGTCTCGATCCAAGGATCGCGTTGCCGCTGACGGCGAGTCGTTTGGAGGCCCGTAGCCCAAGATACGGGCATTTGACCAAAACTGGTCCGAAACTGGGGGGCTGGGCTCGGGCCGACCCGCCCCGGGCGGCGACCCGACCCGACGACCCGGCCCGGCTCGGAAAAGCCGGCCCGGCCGGCGGCGCGGCGGCGCGGGCTGGTGCGGCGGCGCGGTCCGGCGTGGCGGCGCGGTCCGGCGAGGCGGCGCGGACCGGCACAGCGGCGTGACCTCGGCGCCGTTCGGGTTCCATGCGCGGGGGGAAAAGCCTTCCTTTGAGAACTGCGGCCCCTTAATTGGGGCCGCTTTTGAGACCCGGCCGGGGGAAATTAATTCCCCCGGTCTCCACTGCCCGGCCGGCCCGCACTAGCCGACCGGTTTCTCCAGCAAGGACCGGCGACGGCCGGTCCTTCCTTCGCCGACACCGGCGGCCCGGTGCCGGCCGCCGGTCATCTTGCTCCGCCGCGGCCTGGAATCGGCGGCGGCTTATGCCGTTCGGCGCGATGCGATGACATCGCTTCCCTCCGCCGCGGCCCCGCTCTGGCAGCAGCGCCTATCTTCCACAATAAATCGTGTGGTGCGACGGCACCACGTTTTCTCGTATCATCCTCAAGAAACCATCACGAAAAACAAAGGAGGAGGGTCGGCCGTGTTTGTGCGGTCCGACCACCTCGCGTTATTTGATAAAAAAAAGGGTTTTAATCCACGATCATCACCAAGTTTGTATTCACGAACAATTAAATAAATAAAAACCATCAATCATCAACCTCTTGATCGGACGATCCGCGGATCAACCCGGTATTGGTTGGTCTGCGCTCGTCGGTTTTTCTCAAAAGATACGAGAATTCCAAAATAAATTCCCCTACCTCGGCTTCAAGAACGGAGTTCTTCAATGACCCGCGGAAGACAAGCGTCGCGGAGGCCGGGCGTCGTTCCGTCTAGGTTGGTGGGAGAAGAGCTCGGTGAAGTCGAGCCGAGACGTCACCCTCTGTATACTTTGTAGGCGGCGGTGCTTCCCTTCCTTACTCCGGTTGAAGATGGTCGGAGGTGTTGCTTCACGTTCTTCGGAAACGTGGAACGTTCTTCCTCGAGAGGTTGGTGATCTTCCAAGAGTTCTTCTCCTCTCCTTAGTTCTCCCCACAAGGTTTATGCCAACCCAAAAAGAAGAATATAATCTCTCTTTTTAATGTTGGAAAAATGAATTCAAAAGAATTAAAACACTCAAAATAAATAATTAAGTTGGTTTAATTAATTAATTGCAAAGTTTTGGCAAGAATTTCAAAAGATTGAAATTCAAATAAACCATACTTAACTCACCTCATTAATTAATCAAGTTGTCAAAAATTAAAGAATGTGAGTTAATGGGGAGTTGGAAAGTGAGGGGTTAAGAGGGTTAGGGAATTTAAGGAATTTGAAAAGGTGGGGGGGGTGGGGTTCGTGTGGGCCCCACCCTTTCAATTATCCACACATGGGAAGTTGGATGGATGTGGGCCCACCACCAACTTCCCATGGGAGAAGTTAACCACTTAACATTGATAAAATTTGATTTAACAATTTTATTCACTTTTTTTTAATTAAACCCCAAAAATTAACTTCTCCTCCCGCACAAACGCAACTAGGGTAAAGTTTCTCTTAAGCGATTACCGGCGTTGCGAGTTCATCGGTGCAATCCGATTTCAATTCCGAGCACCGGTTCAAAAGATAGAAATTCCCGCTCACTCGTTCACTGAACGTGCCCGAGCCAAACTTCAGAAATTAATTCCAGGCACACCGGGCCTCGGAATCAGGCGCCGTCAGAAACTGCGTTTTTGTAAAATTCCAAAGAAAATTAAGAAATAATTTTCCTTGAAATTTCCAGGTCTTTACATTACTCTCAACTGAGGGATTTACGTCCCCGTAAAGCTTCAACACAAACTAGGGTCACAAAAGCGGTACAGAGCACGCATCTGAGCCTTCCGCTCCCATGTGCTTACCTAGAGGTTCCGTACTGCCAAAGAAAGTGCATCACAGGTATCGATCGTCCTCGTAGGATCTGCTCCTGTCGATCCTCGATCCCCACTGGAACCTCCGTGAAAGACACCCCATCGCCATCTTCCAACTCCTCATGGTCGATGGTATGCGAAGGGTCGAGCACGTATCTCCTTAGTTGAGATACGTGGAAGTCGTCGTGCAACTGGTGCAACTGCGGTGAATGGGTCAAGCGGTAAACCACCCCGCCTACCCATCTGGGGACCTAAGAAGGTCCGCTGAACCTTAGAGTTTACTTGCCGCCTTGGTCACAACTCTGTAAACTTCGTCGAGGTGAGACCCGTATAAGGACGTGATCGTCATCCTCGAACTCTAGAGGTCTCCATTTTCTGTTAGAACTGAAACTCAAAAGACTGCTGCCCCGAGGGTAAGGTTGACTGAATCATGAGTGATCGGTCGCACCCTCCTATGAAAGAGTTTATCCTGTGCTGCCTGGGGTTTCCTTTTCGCCGACCAAGGAAAACCCATCCCGAAGTTTGCCTAAAATAGTCAATTTCAGTATTAACAGTTATTGCCCATTACATACTCAAACTAACGTCGTAAGGCCTCGACGCTGCCACCAAGAGATTCCAACCGAAACTCTTGCCTCGAGGGTCTGACCACACCGTCGGCGTAAGTGTGATTATCAAGTCTCCTTCCAAGGTATCTCCAGACGTGAGGGTCAAGTCCACGGCTTACCGGAAACTCTAGGTCTGGAACAAGATTTGTGAAAGCAAGAAATGATTCACATCGACGTCCGTTACTACAAAAGCTAGTAGTGGACACAGACTGTCCCTTGAATCATTTCTAGAGCCATTGGGTCGCACTCCTTGACCGCATGCAGCTGCACTCTTCCTCCGCCCTCCAGCTCCCTGAGCCTGGAAGGAATAACTAGGGTGGGTGGTTGTATAATGTTAGGATGTACACCACCTCATGCTGCTCTCCTAGCTCCGCCTCCACGTCTACTGCTTCGTAGACTCATCTCTCTTTTATGATTCCTCTTCTTTAACACGCCCGAGTCTCTAAGACTGGCACCGGTTTCCTGTTTCTTACTGCACTGTGCAGTCTTCATCCTCTCTTGGATGTCCTGGACCTCCTTTAGTCTCACAGGAGCTGCTATGATTTCTTATTTTCCGATAAAAGAAACCTGGTCTCATCCCCTGGATGAACCACATTCATTGCCTAATACATTAAATCCTGACATGGATGATGCATTCATGCCATGGATGACGTCGTAAGGCCTCGACATAACTACTAAGAGATCCAACTGTCACTCTCACCTCCAAGGGTCGAGTCACACTGTCGGCATCAGTGTGAGGTCACTGGGTCCCCTCTAGTATAAATCTCGAAAGTGAGGGTAACGTCAACAGTTTAACCGGGACCACTCAGTATCAACCAAACAAAAGGACAGGAAAGAAAATATCTCAAAGATAAGTGTCTTTTTATTATTGCAGCTCATAGTAGAAGACACGAATACAACAGAAAAATGGAACTAGAAGTACAAGGGATGTATCCACTAGTTCCTCTCCTGTCCACATGTTCCCGTAGCTGTACTGCCTTGTCCACTGCTCGACTGTTGCTCAAGCACCAGCCACTGCTTCTGTCTCGGTGGCTCCTCCAACACCCGCTGATCAACCGTACGAGGAGTCGGACAGTCATGTGCCAGGTGGCCCTTCCCGCCGCAGGAGTAACATTGTCCGTTTCTGGAACGCCTGGCTCTGACCCCACCTCGGGTGCCCTGCACCACCGGTCCTAAAACCCGAGATCGTCCGACTGCTAGTCTGGTCCTCCTGGACCTCTGCATTATCTGTCTATTTCCCACAGATGACTCGGCTACTGATCAAAAAACAAGCGGCAAAGGCAGAAACTCCTGTACACGCTCAGGGTGTAGAGCTACTGGCATAAACTCCACCCTGAAGAAGGTCTTGAAGTCCCCCCATGAGAAGGTCATCCCGTAGAAAAACTGAAACAAGTGGATCCACCACCTGCCTGCTGCTGGCTGAAAGAGGCTGGTAGCAAAGATCACCATGAAGTCTGTCAGCGTCCCCACTAGCCTGAAGACTCTCACCACAGCCTCCAGCCAAACCTCAGCCGCCTGCGGGTCCGTCTCTTCCCAAAACCTGGGTGGCCTCTGGCGTTGGAACTCGTGCAGCACGCTCAAGAATCGTGCATCGCCTACTGCTGGGGCTGGTGACATCGGTGGCCCAACAGGTAGTAGTACCGTTGGTGCCTCCACTGGTGCCTCAACTATAAGAGGGCCCTGTACTGAAGCCTCGTCGCTCAACAGGCTGTCATCACGCACATCCCTCAGGGCTCTAGTTGGTCGTCTGAGAAAAGGCATCCTGAAAGAAACATCGTGACATGGTCAAACGTTTATACCTGGTGAGCTGACCTGGTTTGAGCTGTTTTAAGGGAAAACCTTTTAAAACACACATGCAATCAGTGTTTTTGTGCACAAAGTTGGAAATCAGTTGTCAGGGTCCTGGTGTATGGATACGTCGGCTGCCCGCACCAACACTGGACTCCCTGAACTGAAATCCACACTTGGTACTCTTAACACTATTTCCTCACAGAAATAAAATGTTAGAGTCATAAGTTCTGCGGTAGAACCGAACTCCTCTGATACCAATTTGTCACGACCCGTCCTCGGGGCCCGTGCTGTGACTACCCCAAGCCCGCCTTCCATAGGCCAGGGGCTGACGACTAGCACCAAAGGCGTAAATCCCGATAACTGGGAAGGCATTGCCTTTATAAAAGTAAACAAACATGACAGAGTATAAGCGGAAGTAAACACTAAGTACAAGGATAAGTGAAAAAAGGAAAAATAGGCCAGAATACAAACCCAAAAGAAAGTACAACTACAAATGAACAAAGTACAACAGAAAAAGACAACAGCTGGTGGGACGAAAGCGGCTCCTGGGTCGTCCTCCTCGGATCCTACCTAATGGGTAGGTACAGTTGGCGCAGCTCCTGGATCGTCCACCACGGATCCTACCTGAAGGGTAGGTATAGATAGCCTCCACAACGCTCTCGCCCGCCAAATACCTCTGAGTGTCTTCTCACCGTGAAGTCCACCTCCGGATACTGACTCGTCGAGTAGTCCACCTCCGGGTACCGTCCAATCCTCGAACACTCGGCCTCCGTCAGCACTGCCCGTCATCTGCAACCAACACAACGAGGTGCGGGCATAGCCCGTGCATGGGTGAGTATAACGTTACTCAGTAGGGACCCCGAGACCCTCACGGTCCCATTAAAACCAACAAGGATAACCACAAAAAAGATCTCTACAGATAACCTCTACATAGGTATATGCCCATACATATACCTAAGTTATCAAGTAACCCATCTCAATCATGCAGTAAACACAAAGGTCAAAAGTCTCATCTCAAACCAGGATTTTCATTATCGAAACCGTAACTGCTGAAGAGCTCCGTCTCTAGAGTGTACAGTGGTCCTGTCACGACTCTGAGGTACTGCTCACTAACCTAAGACTGCTGAGGTACTCCTCCTGTCGAGTACCGCGGGCCTGCCACCACACACAGTAGTGCTTCCCGCCGGGGTCTGCCACCCAACACAGTAGTGCTCCCCCCTCATAGCCTACAGAGGTACTCCTCCTGTCGAGTACCGCGGGTCTTCCACCTCACATAGTAGTGCTCCTCCACTATGGGCCTGCCACCTCACAAAGTAGTGCTCTCCACTGGGCTACGTAAGTCACTCCGAATCGAATCGGACAAGCAGTCTTCAGGTCTCGGCCGGCTACACGGTCTCCGTACTCTGTACGCTCGTCTCTGGGAGGGTCCGATCCACAAGCTACAAGGCAATACTCCAAGTATCTCAAAGTCCTACGAAGAAGTATCTCAAAGGACCGTCTCGTCTTAGGGGTCTCAACACAACAGACGGCGCGTCAGTCGGACGCCCGGTCTGTGAGTTATTAACCTTTTCGTCCCAGGGGCCTGGTTGGTTTCGTGAGCGAACCAAACCCAGCCGTATCTCAACTGAACCCCGAACTCTCATAAGGTATACTCATAGGGACCTTTTATCAGCGAGATCACCAATGCCGCTGACCGTTCGTCAAACGGACGTTCTGTCCGAAATGTATCAGCTTTTCCGTTCCAGGGGCCCGGTTGGATTTCTGTGCGATCCAACCCGGCCACTATCCAACTGCATCCAAATCTCTGGCGGAGAATGCCAAAAGTTCTGTATCGTCAAGAGAAACTCAACGCAACAGACGGCGCGTCAATCAGACTCCCGGTCTGAGAGTTATTGGCTTTTTCATTCCAGGGGCCCGGTTGGTTTTTAAGGCAAAACCAACCCGACCGTACTCCACCTGCGTCCAAACCTCGGGCAGAGTATGCCAAAAGATCCGTCTCATCAAGAGGAATTCAACGAAACAGACGGCGCGTAAATCGGACGCCCGGTCTGTTAGTTATTGGCCTTTCTATCTCACACCCACCCTGAGAAACTTCCCAGGAGGTCACCCATCCTGATCACTACTCTAGGCCAAGCACGCTTAGATATGGAATTTTAACCACGTAGGCTCCCGAAAAGGAAGGTGCACCTTGAGTATAGTATACCGAAACGACCGTCTCTATCCAAGGATCGCGTTGCCGTTGACGACGAGTCGTTTGGAGGCCCGTAGCCCAAGATACGGGCATTTGACCAAAAGTGGTCCGAAACTGGGGGTCTGGGCCCGGGCCGACCCGGCCCGACCCCCCTGGGTCGACCGAACCGGGTTGACCCGCCCAGGGCGGCGGCCCGGCCCGGCTCGGAAAACCCGACCCGGCCGGCGGTGCGGCGGCGCGGTCCGGCGCGGCGGCGCAGACCGGCACGACGGCGCGACCTGGGCGCCGTTCGGGTGCCGCGCGCGGGGGGCAAAGCCCCCCTTTGAGAACCGCGACCCCTTAATTTGGGCCGCTTTTGAGACCCGGCCGGGGAAAATTAATTCCCCCGGTCTCCACTGCCCTGCCGGCCCGCACTGGCTGGCCGGTTTCGCCAGCAAGGACCGGCGACGGCCGGTCCTTCCTTCGCCGACACCGGCGGCCCGGTGCCGGCCGCCGGTCATCTTGCTCCGCCGCGGCCCTGAATCGGCCGCGGCCTATGCCGTTCAGCGCGATGCGACAGCATCGCTTCCCTCCGCTGCGGCCCCGCTCCGGCCGCAGCGCCTTTGACTTTCTTCGATGCGACGCGACGACGTCACGTTCTTGGATTTCTTTCCATGGCGCGTATCATCCACAATAAATCGTGTGGTGTGACGGCACCACATTTTCTCGTATCATCCTCAAGAAACCATCACGAAAAACAAAGAAGGAGGTTCGGCCATGTTTGTGCGGTCCGACCCCCTCACGTTATTCGATAACAAAAAGGGTTTTAATCCAGGATCATCACCAAGTTTGTATTCACGAACAATTAAATAAATAAAAACCCTCAATCATCAACCGCTTGATCGGACGATCTGCAGATCAAACCGGTATTGGTTGGTCCGCGCTCATCGTTTTTTCTCAAAAGATATGAGAATTCCAAAATAAATTCCCCTACCTCGGCTTCAAGAACAGAGTTCTTCAACGACCCGCAGAAGACAAGCATCGCGGAGGCCGGGCGTCGTTCCGTCTAGGTTGGTGGGAGAAGAGCTCAGTGAAGTCGAGCCGAGACGTCACCCTCTATATACTTTGTAGGCGGTGGTGCTTCCCTTCCTTACTCCGGTTGAAGATGGTCGGAGGTGTTGCTTCACGTTCTTCGGAAACGTGGTAGGTTCTTCCTTGAGAGGTTGGTGATCATCCAAGAGTTCTTCTCCTCTCCTTAGTTCTCCCCACAAGGTTTATTCCATCCCAAAAAGAAGAATATAATCTCTCTTTTTAATGTTGGCAAAATGAATTGAAAAGAATTCAAACACTCAAAATAATTAATTAAGTTAGTTTAATTAATTAATTGCAAAGTGTTGGCAAGAATTTCAAAAGATTGAAATTCCAATAAACCATACTTAACTCACCTCATTAATTAATCAAGTTGTCAAAAATTAAAGAATGTGAGTTAATGGGGAGTTGGAAAGTGAGGGGTTAAGAGGGTTAGGGAGTTTAAGGAATTTGAAAAGGTGGGGGGGGGGTGGGGGGTTCTTGTGGGACCCACCCTTTCAAATATCCACACATGGGATGTTGGATGGATGTGGGCCCACCACCAACTTCCCATGGGAGAAGTTAACCACATAACATTAATAAAATTTGATTTAACAATTTTATTCACTTTTTTTTAATTAAACCCCAAAAATTAACTTCTCCTCCCGCACAAACGCAACTACGGTAAAGGTTCTCTTAAGCGATTACCGGCGTTGCGAGTTCATCCGTGCAAACAGATTTCAATTCCGAGCACCGGTTCAAAAGATAGAAATTCCCGCTCGCTCGTTCACTGAACGTGCCCGAGCCAAACTTCAGAAATTAATTCCGGGCACACCGGGCCTCGGAATCAGGCGCCATCAGAAACTGCGTTCTTGTAAAATTCCAAAGAAAATTAAGAAAAAATTTTCTTTGAAATTTCTGGGACTTTACATTAAACCCCTTTGAAAATATTTTTTAATCATGGGATAAGATCATAAATCTCAGTAATGGACATAAATATAATAAATACATTAGTGAGGTCAAAATCATGAAAAATTATGAAAAGTTTACCTTCATTTCATTAATAAATGAAATAAAGCCTTTCCACTTGAAATAAACACACAATTGTTTGTCAAAGAAAAATTAAAACCCATATAATGAAAATGAAAACCGTTTTTGGAAACATATATAATCTCATTCATAACCTATTTAAAACCCATTTTTGAAATAACTGTAGCCCAGTTAATTCCAAAGGAGAAACCCTTCTAAAACACCCCCTTCGTTCCTTAAAAGATAATGCACAATACCCAATACATTGGATTTCTATATTAGAGCACAAATTTTATAAACTATAATGGGATCACCCAAATTTATTTAGTGCGCCAAATATATAAGATGTATTGACCTCACTCATGAGAGATAATGGGGCTCAACCCTTAAGAAAAGCAGTATCTGGATCATCTGTTTTACGTATAATGCTCAAGTGACCTATTTTTTTTCTTATTTCATTTCAACATACATACTTTTAAAAACTATAGTAAAACTATATAACAACAAATTTGAATATCAAAATTCCCATTTCATTTTAAACCCCATTTTCGATACCAAAATAACATAAAAGAAGGGAAGATTGTTTTTCCTTGAAAATAACATGAACGATGTTAGAGGAAATAAAACTTTAAATAATGGTTATGGTGGTAGAAAATTAATTTTCTCTATAGAAATTAAAATTGATCATTATTTTCATAACATGATTAACCATTGTAAAAGAAACATATTCAATGATAATTTATTTTTGAAAATAATAATACATCCATTGAAATAATGAGTAGGGAATCATTACAAAATATCCCCAATGTAGAAAAATTAATGTTAATGATTTTTTCCTTTGATTAATAGAAATAAAATTATAAGTCCATTAAAAAATACTTCATAAAAACACCATTTCCATTTTGGAATCACTAATAAAAAATATTCAATTATAAAAAAAACATTTTATTTGAAAAGAACCATGTAAAATTGTAAAGGAAAATTCAATGAATTTTTTTTGGGAAATGAAACTACCCCAACAAACCAATACAGATAGTTTTATGTAACTGTTGGTATAGCCTCTTTATTCAATGCATATAACAAGGGTTTTAAAAAACCAATGGTATTGAGTTGTTTTTTCCAATGGTTTTAAAAACAGTTGGTATAGAGTAAGGATATACCAATAGTTTTTCAAAATAATTGGTATAGATTTCCCACATTTACCCAATATACTGGATCCCCTCCTCCCATCACATTTGCATCAACATTCAACCCTAGTAGTGTTTGGCCATTGATTTTTTCCACCCATAGAAATATATCCTTAGTTTATGATTTTATTCCACTATTCTTAGAAATTAAATCAAATCCTTCCATATCTTTTATATGTTCTAAAAACCAAAATTTTCATTTTTTATAGTTCTAAACATATAAAATAGATTCTTTTTTGGTCAATATTTAATTTTTTTGATACATCTAAATATTATTTTGTGATTTTGAATCAAGGAGTATCCATAGTTCCATTGAAGAATAATTTATTATTTTTATTTCTTATAAACCCTTTTTATTTATCATGTTTTCAATATTTTCTACTGAAATCTATTTTATTTTACTATTTTATTGGACTAATGTAGCATCTCAATCCCTCTAGGTGACATTTTTAGTGATTGGTGTCTCAATATTGTTTGTAGTCTTTATTTTTTTGATACGTGGAACCTAATTTAACTCGATTGGGCTATTTTTTCCCTCTTGATTTTTTGTTTTAAGGTTTAAAATGACATGTGAAGTTTGATAAATTCATTATTTAAACAATGAAAATGTTTTCTTCTTGAGTAATACATTGATAAGTTGACCAAAATTACACTAGTGAGCTTAAATACAATAATCGAATGTGAAAATATTGAATTGTTCTATCCTTTTAAAATATAATAAACTATTATTTCTAGTTAGTATTATTTTTTAAATGATATTGACTAGTTATTGAGCAGTTAAAGTCTCTTGATAGAGAAACCTAACACTTTAGAAGAGGATTGAATATTATATAATAAAAAATAATTTTTTGAAAATAATTTCATGTATTTTAAATCAATAGTTCCCAACTTATAAAAATTTCTTTTATTTCAATCATATTTTCATTATTTATTTCGAATTAATTCTATTTTATCTCTTACACCCATTCATCAAACATTGCCTTTCCTTCCCACTATTTTCATACACCAACGTTTTAATTCAGTTTTATTCAATTTTGTACATTTCATATATTTTAGCACCAATATCTCACTTTCACTAATTATTCCATGCACTCCCACCAAAACATTGTAGTAATATACTTATCCCGAATCCCAATTCCACTTTCATTTTTTCAATGTATGTTATATAGATGCATGCGGCACTTCGTGGTAAAACTACATAATAAATATTTATCATATTTA
Source organism: Viscum album (assembly GCA_963277665.1). Classification (NCBI taxonomy): domain Eukaryota; kingdom Viridiplantae; phylum Streptophyta; class Magnoliopsida; order Santalales; family Viscaceae; genus Viscum; species Viscum album. The sequence goes on along the minus strand of OY728160.1, from coordinate 455,836,671 downwards.
AACTAATCATTACAAATCATACTGATTGAATACAATAATGAAAAAATTATATTGAAATTTAAGATTCAATCTACAAAAATGTGTTATTTAACTATAAAATAATAATTTTTATAAAAATAAATTTTGTATATAAATTTTAACAAAAAAACCTGAGTCAACTAGATAATCAATCCAAGATGGCCCGTCACATGTAGTAGTATAAAAAATTGGAAATCAGAAAACAAAAACAAATCCCATAAAATCAAAAATATGACGTAAAACAAGAGTATAATTCAGAAGAAAATGAGATACATCTTGATCCATGAAAACTAATCCAAATAGACTAAACCAGAAAACTATGAATCATAAATGGCCAAAAAGTATACAAGTCACAAACCGTCACCTATAAAGCATCCACCAAAGTGTGAAACAACAAGATAAACTAACTTTGTGTAAGATGAACATACCATTTCTTGGATCATGTAATGAAAAATATACAACCACTCAAAAGTTAAAGTAGGATGTGAGAATAAATACGCATAAGATAAAACTAAAAAGTCTATACAAGGTTAAATATCAATAATTAAATAGTTATTGATTTTTAATATTTGTTTTACAATGAATTATCATAAATCCAACCCCATTTTTAAGTCATTTTCCTTCAGTTTCTCATAAAATATTTTCATTTACATTAATCTAGTAATCTGAAATGTATAAGTGATTAAAAAAGGAAACCATACCCATTACCATTATTTAATAATTTAAAAACATATCCTCGACATAATCCATCATACGAAACCATGTCTTACAACCTCATGTCAAAAAATGTCAGGAATAATCCTTGGAAATAAATAATCATGTAATAAATACCTAAATATGGAAAATAACTCTGTATTGGTACCTAACCTATGGGAATACAAAAATAGACATAAAATATCCTATCAAAGGCATATTTTGGTTCCAAAAAATATCAAGTCATATCAATGTACATCGATGTCTCAAATCTATCCCCTAGTGATGCCACACACACTGGGGTCACCTATGTACCTTTCTTGATGCACCTAAGGTTCCCAATATTATATTTTCCAAAACCATTTCAAAACCAAGCTCAAAATTTATAAAAAATTTCAAATCCAAGTGAATCCTTTTTGGTGTCTAAATACCCATTTCCAAATCAAAACCACTAATCATGCATTTAATCAAACACTTAGTCTAAAAAATAATATTTTTAAGAAAAACCCATTTAAAAACATGTTTATTTCTATTATTTACTTTTAAAAAATTAATAAATTTACAAAAATGATCAATATAATAGAATTTTACAATAATGACAACAAATTCATAGAATTAAAACTTTATATTGGAACACTTAACACAAAATGGAGGTACCACAAACAACCCTAAAAAACTAAGACCATGGAAGGATAGATCGATCCATCATTATCCTAGATACATAAGAAAAAACATAAAACCTACTTAAAACACATTATATTTGGTATCACATCTCAATTGGGTTTCAACCATAGTATATCATGATAGATCAACCATGTAATTACAAATAAGAGAGAAAAACAGATTAAAACTTCAACATACCTCAAGATGATTTATAATGAAGGAAGGATTTCTAGAAATAATCCACAGGGATATAACTCTAGAGCACCATGGAAGGTTTACGATGAGAAAAAATGATATTAGTGGTTGATTATTCATAAAAGAAACTATGGAAAAATTGTTAAATCAAATTTTTAACAGTTTAGAGGAGGGTCACACATCATCCTAGAAAAGGACACATGGATAAAAAATCCATGCACATTACCATGAACTCATATACTCCAATCTATTTTGGGGTTAATGTTTTTTACTAGAGGTACACATGGTTTTTTTGAGTATGCACCAACCATGCATGATCCACTAGGCAAACCCCAAACACCATGCATGGTTGACTGGGCGTGTTGCATCATTTAACTAACCATTGTTAAACCCTATGAAACACAACAGGGAGGTCGTACAGGAATACTATATAGTTAACACATGATTAAACTAACAATTCACTTTAACCATGTGAATTTCGTATTTTCTCTCAAAAATCATTATTTTATACATCTGATACCAGAAAACTTTCCATAAGTCAAAAGAGAAAAACCATGGATCAACTAAGGCATACATTTGACCAAGAGGCGTCAAAAGTATCCCCACCATAGGAGAATTCTATCCACAAAAATGATAAAGATCATAGACCCATAAATAGAGAAGTAAAATTTGTCCTCATAAATGATTCCCAGTCCCACATATGATTGATATTCCATCTACACTTCCATAGTATCTGGACAAAGGGAATTATTTTACCACACAGTACCTTATCCTGGCGATTCATAATCACAAATAACTGCTCAGTAATGGTTCTATCATAATCAATAACATCAACCTCCCATCCAATAACATGTGAATATTCCAGGTGATACCTACTATTAGAAAAAAATGAAACCTGTATTGGATTTAATTCAAATGAGACAGTAGGTCCAATCGATATGACAAATTTCTAAGTCACTCCATGATCTCAAAGGGTAAAACATCATTGACAAAAACATATATTGTATATCCAATTGAAATTGTCCCAAGAGAGGTGAAAATCTATGAAAAACTTACTCACCAAACCCAATAAATATGAGATAATGATGATTGTCTGTATACGATTTTTGACAGATCTATACTATGACCAAAATCTTCCAAATCAACTATACCTTTTCCATCCTCACCTAAACAAGACTTAGACCAAATAAGGACTAGTCTCCCAAGTCTACCTAGTGGATGAGAGATCGACATGGATTCCCATAAAATTATTCAAAGGGATCCAAATTTATCAAATCCTGATAACTATTGTTATATGATAATTTGACCAGATGTAAATTCTTTCCCCAAGATCCACCAAATTCAAGAACACAAGCCCATAACATATCCTCAAGAACCTGTATAGATATATCTATATATCCACCATTCTATATAAGATAATCCATCCTCAATTTCATCTTATAATCTATCACCTCTTACAATTTTTTATAGAATATGAATGTTAACCTGGGGACCCTGTCAGATAAAACAAAAGAGGGAACCACATGAATTGTTACAATACCTTATAATATAAATAACCAAGCTATTATACATTATTTATCTCCTTAATAAAAAATAAATTCAATTTTTTCGTGATTATATCAATAGTAAATCAAATATCATCCTTTCCAGAAAGATTTTACAGAAAAGCAATGCCAAAGTCCATGGAAATCTCAACTGACATCCGTACTAAAATGGAAAAATGTTGAAACAAACTAGCATTTATATGGTGGTTTTCCTTAATTTTATGACAAGTGAGACACCAATAAACAAAATCTAAAACCTACCACCTCATACGTATCCACCAATACCGATGCCTCATGTCATGATAAATCTTTGTAGCCCTAAGGTGTAAGGACCAACATGAATGGTAACCACTATCCATAAACTCAATAATTAGAGAAAAGAAAACCACGAACCATCTATGGAAGTACAAAGCTCCACCGGGATACTAATAAAACCCACCAAAGGTATCCCCACCATAATGGATTTTACTGAAGTGATGGAACATTGTTTTTTCACTACTAGAAATGTGGGTTTAGCGACCACCAACAGCGGTCGCTAAATCCCTATAGAGACCGTGGTGCGACCGCTTTTGGCGATCACAATTGCTCCGTCGGTATTGCTCAATACCGACCGCAACAGGAGGCGACTAAAACTATCCTTTAAAACTGCCAGATATTTGGTGTTGATCGCACGCTGGGGAATGCGGGTGTATATGAGGTTTGAGAGGAGGGACCCCAAGCTTGGGTCGACGGCCATAGAAGAATCACTACAGAAAAAGGGAGTGTTCAGGATGACGTTGGGGATTAAACAATGGTGGTTGACTTTCGGGGGTGACAGGTTCACTGGCAGTGTTGGTCGGGGAGACAGGAGGCGATGAGGTGCCCACGATGGGGGAGACCTGTGGTGGCGGTGCGGCAGCGGGAGGTGTCGACGGCTATTGCAATGACTGAAATCGAGGAAGACAATGCGGTGGCAGGAAAAATCCCGCCATTTACATTTCTGTTTTAGCGACCGCTTTTGGCAATCGCTAATAGTATCAATAGCAACCTCCAATGGCGGTCGCCCGCTACCATAGGTGCAGAAACTAAGAAATCTAGTTGTGAATTTTCTCCTACTTGAGTCAAAATCACTCATCAATAGAAGGATATTAATTCATCAAATCCAATTAAACCTGTACACCAACATCTCCCACACTTATATCAAACAAATTAATGTTTTACTAAAGAATAACCTAAAGTTGTTCATTAAGAAAAATGACCTCCCTTGAACTTTATTTTCTTTCCATAATATACACCCTTGTTAATGACTACCCTAAACAAAGCTCCACCAAACCCTATCTTTCCAGCTATCTCCCTTCACCAAAATTGTTTTGTCAACTAACTCCATAAAGGTTAGAATGAACATGAGAATTAATATCAACCAAATATCCAACCCCAATCCCAATTAAAATCTTTGATCCTTTACGTACTCATTGTTGACAATCTCTAGTTATAGATGCGTCAACTCTATAAAGTAGATATAATGATCTAGAATGGTACAATCCCCTTACTCCATGGATGAAAACTCTAGATAATTTTCCACATGTAAAACATCAGGGATGGACTTCAAATTAATGGTATTATTAAAATAATTAAAATTAGCATACTCATTGAACATAGCTTGCATGATGGAGTCCCACCATCACTTTCATGATCCATTGATCATGTATGTTGAAAAAACCACATTGTATCCTTTAGGAGTAATCAATATGGTAAAGATCCTTTCACTATTATTAACAAACTTCTTGGATTCCCAGGGCCCCTAGTCACTATAGAAGATTGGTGGATTATTCTACTTGAATTCGGAGATGTGATCCCCCATATATCAAAGGTTTATAACTCCAATTTGACATAGAATATAAATTGTATGAATTATAGATTCAACCAAAGTAGGTTCCATTGGTGTATTTTCCTGTAGATCATTTCTCACACCTTCTGCTCTCATATTTTGAAGATCACTTATTAAGGGAATTGTCTATTAAGAAAAACAAAATGACCACTCAACATGAGGGAATATTCCAAAATATTAGGACCAACATCAAGAATTATCATCCATGCTTTTAAATAGAAATAATTTAAGGAAATTGTGAATTCCATGAATATAAAATGGTTTAATTAAGAAAATTCCCGTTTAAATAAACATAACATTTTTTCAATCAAATTACCTTAAACACTAAGTCCCAACTTGGTTAAAATTTTCCAACTACCCATGGTAACTCATTTTCATACAAGGAATGGATCTGTCCAAGCACCCTCCCAAACATAATACCTGAATTCAATCAATCCTAACTCCTATCTACCCAAGACATGGAACCAATATGATGCAGTGTTTAAACAATTATAGTTGAGCATCTCCCTAGTCCATAATTATAACCAACCCAAGTCAACTAGACAAGAAACCTAAGATTACATGTTTTATTATGAGGTACAAAAAAGGTAATTTGAAAATAAAAGCGAGTATTGTATAAAAAAAAGACATAAAACCATTGAAAAATATAAAATAAAATGAGATACATCCAGATCCATACAAAAAAAGTTAAAATTTATAAACTTGAAAAGTACAAATAAAATGAGGCCAAAAAGTCTCTTTATGAATAACTATCACCTACAAACTATCCTGAAACAAAGTCCATGAAAACAAGATAAGATAACATGCTAAAATATTCCCTTACCTTTACCTAGAAGATGAAAAAAATCTAAAACTTCCCAATGGAAAAAGTAAGATGTGATCATAAAGCCTTGTATGATAACACAACATAGACTATAAAAGATTCATTATCAAGATTGAAATAATTATATAAATTAAAACAAAAATAGTTTTAAAAATAAATTTCATAAATCGAAACCCATTTGTAAATAATTTTTATTTATTTTTTCATAAAATCCTTTCAAATCCATAAATCCATGAATATGAAAAGTATAGGTTATTAGGTCATAAATGATTATCCATACCCATTTTTTATGAAATTAAAAACACATCCATGACATAATCCATCATTTGAAACTATGTGATACAACCTCATGAGAAAACATGTAATAAAATATCAAATATAAAAACCATCATGTGATAAATAATTATTAATTACAAAGAACTGAATATTGGTCCCTAGACTATGGTAATACATACTATTCATAAAATATCCCACCATAGGAATAAGTTAGTACCAATAAATATTGATTCATTCCAAATTCCAATGATATCTCAAAATTAATACCTAGTTGTTCCAAACTTGATGGGGTCACCTATGTTCCTTTCCAAATGCACCCAATGTTCCCAACATTCCATTTTCAAAAACCATTTCAAAACTGTAGTCAAATTCAATGAAACATTTTGAAATCTATTCCAATGTTCTTTAGTGTTCTAAAACCCATTTAAAATCAAAACCACAATTCAATCATTTAATAAAATACTTGGTGTGAAAAATTACATTTTTAATTTGAATCCCTTTAAAAACATTTTTCGTTCCAAGAGATTATTTGAAACCATAAATGACTTAAAATTAATGTACAAAACAATAAAATTTTACTATAATGACAAGAAAATCATTGAATTAAATCATAGTATAGAAACACCAACTTCAAAATAGAGGTAGCACAAAACAACATGAAAAATGAAGATCGAGGAAAGATATATCCGGTCCTCACAATCCTATATTAATATGAAATAAAAAAAATATCCGTAAACCAATAAATCTATATTGAGAAACCTATTGGGTTCCAATGAGATGAGAAAAGAAGATATATAACAACGATCTACAAAGAAGAGAGAAAATCATATTAAATTGAAAACATACCTCATGATGATCAATATAGAATGAAGGGGTTCCCTCAATAATCGAATGGGGATGACCTATAAATCACTAGAGAAGGTTTAAGATTATCCAAAGTGAGATTATAGGTTGATTAGGATTAAAAAAATTTGGTAAAAGGGTAAAATCCTATATTTAATAGTTTAGAGGAGTGTTTTATGATTTCATGGATTAGTCTATAGGATTAAACTAAATGTGTTCCCTAATCATGTATCCATACAATCCATTCTATTTGGCAGATCACGATTTTCACTAGAGGTCCACATAATTCGGTTAACCATGAGAAAACCATGAAATAACCCACTGTAAAAAAAATATACAGCACACGGGGTTCATTGGGAATGTCACATGGTTTAACTAACAATGATCAAACCCTAAGAAACACCACTGTAACCTCAGATATGCATACCCAACATTTAAGATAACTATGAACCTTTAAAATTTTCACAAAAAAAATTTATTTTCAACCTTTGATCCCACAAAACATCCTTAAACATAAAATAGAAATACCAATGCTCAACTGAGGAAAACTTGTGATGCAAAGGGTGTTACAATAGTGGTGCATATAATGTTACTCAGGGGGTTATTTTTATAGATGTCCCACAATTGAGTTTTTATGGTTGTTGAATAAAAACCATGGATAAAAGGATAAAATACATACCATTTGGTGATTAGAGAGGTGCTTGGTCACAACATGGATAATTGAAATAGTTGATTGTGATGTGGTGTATGTAATAATATGGATTATTAGAAATTGGTTGATAAAAATACTATTTAACCAGTGGAAATTATGAAAAGGCTACTAAATTCAACATAAATGGGGTCTTTACCAAATTATTAATAGAAAAATCTAGTCATGGTGGATGATTAGTAAATCCTATGGAGAATCACTTTAACATCTCTCAATATGATAAACCATTAATTATGGATCTTTAAGACTTTAAATGGTAATTAATGTGTTATAAAAATATTTCTAACCTATAAATAGTAATCTATTAAACATGAATTTATAGAATAATAATAACCTATGTTCAAAAGGGGAAAGAATAAGAGAAAAAATAATATAAAATTATAAACCAGATTTTCTGTAGTATTATATATAATTAGTAATCACTGATATAATTAAATTAAATATCATGGTTATATATATATATATATATTATTTTCTTGTCTTTTATATTATTATTCTCATATAGGCTAGATTTTCAGTTATGGTTCTATATAAAGTTGACACTTCTCATTTACATGAATATATTTATTATTTGAATTTAATATTATTTCCTTTATTTTATTACATGGAATATAACTATTTTTCAAAATGGATAGAAGTTTTATGTGTTAATCATATTCGACCTCATGTGGTTTTCAAAAAAACCTAGGCAGATTATTAGATTTTTCATTTAACAATTCTTTAAATAGAATTATTATAAACTACCCATGTTATAATTTTGTTAAAATAACTTGGTTATATGATGATGAAGATGGTTTCCATATAAAAAAATATGGGTTTTTAACAAACTACTATTTCTAGTATCACAATATGGAAAAAAGAACATCTCAAAATGTTTTTAATCTGAATGAGATTATTAGATTAGATAGTATATTTGATGAATAGTTTCCATTTATTCATCATCATTATAAATAAATAATGCCAATAAATGAATTAATTGATACAAGTAAACCTGATTCATGTAATGATACTTATGATGTTGACAAAGTGAAAAAATTGATTGGTATTATCATGACTCCAGTATATCGGTAATGCAGTAAAATGAAAAGCCTAGAAATTTTAAATTGATAGTTTCATGGGAAAACCATATATGGGATTGATAATAATACCATCAATTATATTATCATATTTTTTAAAGAACTACTTATTTATGATATATAAATTCCATCAAACCAATTTATTGAAGAAAAGTTAGTTGATGAACTTGTATTTTCGATAAAAAAATCATTCCTGCTCGAAATATTGCATTTTATTTTCATAGGAAACTGCTAACTGAAATGATTTTTTGAAATGGGGACTATCTCCATGGAATCCAAATGACAATGGAACACCATTTAGGTTTCCATAAAAATTAATGTCTCACTTTACCTTGATTCTTAGACAATTTTTTTCATTTCTGATGAAATATAAATAAATATATGATGGAATGATTCTAAGATAAATATAGATAATGACGAGTTCAATCATAATATAGATCAATTTTAATGATAGATATTTATTTCTTAATATACTGATTTTATAGTAGACATGTTTAATGTGAGTTTTGGTCTATCCAATGTATCTTTCGATCTATTTTTTCAGATTATTACTTCACAAAACACATGACCAGTTTTCTTATACTTTTATAAGATTTATCCATGGACATGAAAGAAAAATCTTTCACTTTCTTGCATATACTCAAATAATGAATTTATAATCATGGAAATGATATAGATATACACATGTATACTTTAATAAAATATTTTAATCATCTTTGGAATGGGTGTGTGTGAACATACAATGCTAGATCGAAAGAGATATTTCATATGCATGTTTCACTTATATTGATGATAAATGGTTTTCCTGTTTATACAATGAGGTATGAATAGATCATGAAGGGAAAACATTACATCAAAGATTTTATGAGTAGTACATAGTATAAAAAACATAAATATCACTACATATTCATCTTTATGGGTCATCTATATTTCCTTCCAATGGATCATCCATATAAGAATAATCCAAGACGGTTTAACAATACCTCATGGACCTAAATTCAACCTCATTGTATCTCTACAATTGATGTGATTAATGAATTTAATGATGTTAATTTTTCTATTCAATAAAGTTTATATGAAATATAGATATTAAAATAATGATTCCAATGAATCCAATTACAATTTTAAAAAGAAAAGTATATTCTTTGAGTCTTGTTATTGGCCAACCAATTTGTTACATCATTACTTAGAAATAATCCACATTGGAAAAAATATTTGTGAAATGTTTCATTCAGTTCATATTAATGTCAATGGGATAAGAAAAGTTAATATATGACCTCAACATGACATGGTGGATTGGGGAATAATATTATAATTCCATCCATTGTGTATCAATAAAAAAATTGAATGTTCCATGTTCTTCTTATATAATGACACCTACAGAAGAAATTAAATTTCAATAAGTACCTCAGACTAAAAAATTTCCTAATAGATATTAATGAAATGTATCAAAATAGGTCAAAAAGAAGATTTTAAGATAAAATCATTGATGACTCATGATTATGATATCCATCTTCATCAATTGATTTTTGATATAAATCCATCTTGTACTTTCCCATAATTTAATGGTAGAAGTTATTAAATTGTTAAATTTTTATTGAAATATTTGTTATATATTTATTTATAAGTAATTATTTTAAAAAATAAAGGAATATTCACCACTAATTTTGTGTGAGTTAGAGAAATAGTTTCCTTGATTAATTTTCACATGCATGAAACTTATTATTATCCAACCTTCGAATAAAATACTTACTGGGGGACATATTATTTCTTTTGATGCATCCAACTAAAATAAATAGTTACAAATTAATGTTTTCTTTCCATAACATAAATCATATTGAAGGTTTTATTGTTAAGGGTTACTTGGATCTATAATTTTTGGATTTCGGTTCAATATATTTGTCTAATCTGACCATGAAATGGATCCGACCAATGAGAAATAAAGAATATCAGCATGAAAAATTAAACCCAATTTACCATCACTTCTCTAATAGGGGAAATTCGTAGACCATATATATTGACTACATTAACACTTTATGAGATGGAGAAATATGTCACATCATAATGTTTATTAATTGTGATTTGTTTGATGACTACATAAAGTAAGTGAACAGAATATGAATATGTTATCTCATCCAATATAATTTTATATATGTGTTAAACTATTTTTCTCCTATTCTGTAAGCTAAATAAAGAATTAAAAATAGAAATAAAAGTACATTATATTTGGGAAGGAGAGAGAAAATTCATAGAATTTTTTTTCTATTTAGATGAAATTGAAGGTAGAAGAATTATTGTAACAAAAAAAAACAAATTTATTTTTTGTTAATTTTTACTTTTCATTTATATTTCAAGTATTGTTTTTACCTTCTATGTTTGTCTCTAAGGAAATAATAGCTTTTTTCCCTGGCCATTAGTTTATGTTTGGTGAATTAACTTAATTTATAATCAATGGGTACAAATTTATTATCAATGAAGAATAAATCTACATGAGAACACAATATGTTGGTGTTATTGTAATTTCCACAAATTTTCATATTTTTTTTAAATATATGGGATTATTTTTAAGCCATAAAATCAGGCGGCATGTGATTCTGAGGCATGGAGTGCCTGAAATGATCCGTCTATGATTTGTTAAGCTCCAATTAGAACGTGTAAGTTGTTTTCCTAAAAAGTGGAATACATCTTAAATGGTTTCCCGGATTAGAAATATGATGGATCTATTGCGTTCAGGATGGCGGGTTTACCATATGTACGACATAAGTCCAGTCGGCATAGGCCCCCTGTGAGAAAACCCGAAAATGGAATAACAGTAAATAAAATAATTAAATAAAGTTATTTTATTTTTCAAATGCTTATAACTCACAAATGGTAACTTGGAATAAAAATCTGAGACCACCGCTGAACGCATGAGGGTATGATTTATTTAGGTAGATACTAACATTGGACGGTGCATGCCACCAGTGAACGTTAGTTTTTAGTTGTAAATAAAATATTTAAGTGATAATTATTTTATTGTAAAATCCATAACTTTTAAATGGTAACTCAGATTGGATATCCAAGAGTACCGTTGCGTTTGTTAGTGCGTGTTTCACTTAGGCAAAGCCTAACCTCGACCGGTTCATGTCTCGGGTGACTGTTAATAATTAGATAAATTTTTTGGGGTATGTTCAGTAAACGCACGAACAGAATTTTCTATGTTTTGAACCGTTTCTCGGATTAAAAATCCAAGGGTACCATTTAATCCGCAAAGCCGAGATTCGCTAAAGAGAGTATTTACTTTCGCTGCAGTAGGTCTGTAGAAAACATTTTGTTTTTGCAACTTTTTAAATGAAATGAAATAAAATAATTTTATTATTTTATATCATAAACCTCCAACGGACCAATTAAATGGTGGGGTTGATGGTGTGTCAAGCCATTAAATGGATTGACCTCCCAACCTTAAGTAATGACGATGTTAGGGAAAATTAGGAACCTTCTTAATTATTGAGCCCCATTATTTCCCCACGCCTTTACCTACCCTACCCATCTACTATATATATAGAGATAAGGAAGGGGTGTCAGAGAGCTTCACCAAGCAGAGAATTGCTGAAAGAACACCGCGACACCAGACCATTATGAGAAAAATCCAACCCAGTCTGAGGTGATGGTCGATACTGAACCAAAGGGCGATGTGCAGGTGGAGTCTTTGGGAACCGGTCATGAGAATGAAGAACACAATCCAAATTCAAGAATGGACGTTCCTCCGATGTTTCGAGGTAGGGGTTAATTCTTTTTCGCTTTTTTAATGATCTCCTCTTCCCTATTCTTGAATAACACTAAGAATGTGGGTCAACTGATTAACGAGCTGACCCACTATTCATTCATCTTTCCGGGAGGATTGTTGCGGGGAATCTCTAGGGGTCTATCTTGTTGTTTAATTTAATTGATTATTCAACCCCTTAATATCCATCATAATATGAGCTAATGCAGAGGGTGTGGGCCTAACGAACCTGGCACAAATCATTCACTATATTTCTATCCTTGTTCCACCTTAGAAGACCACATGCACGTCGACACGTGCCATAAGAGGAAGGATGCGGCTCTTCAGCGACAATGATAGGGGTAGGCGGATGACACGACGACCGACTACTGGAAGGGAGGTGGCGTTATCATTGTGCTGCCGGCTAATAGAAACCAAAGGTGCGACGGAGACCGAACCTGCCTCCGACGGGTTCTGAGGTGACTGAGTGGCACCCTCGCGGCACCGCCACCTCACTAACCGAATGTCCTTAAGGCCGTTCGGGAATCCGGGAGACCGAGGGGTTACACCCCCCACGTCAGACCAAATCAGGCCGTCAGCCTCATGACAGGATGCCATCCATGAGTCGGGCCACATCCCTCGAGCCGGTCCACCGCACTTGGAGTAGCCCGCCCCCCTGTCGGGCCACTGCCCTCGAAGCGGGAACCACCCTTGGAGCTGGCTGCCGCCCTTGTGTTGGGCCGCCTCCCTCGCATTGGGCTGCTGTCCTCCGAGCAGGCCGGCTGCCTCCCGCCAGGCTTCCGCCCTTGAGCCGAGCCGCTGCCCTCGAGCCGGGCTCCACCCTTGGACCTGGCCTCTACCTTCGGCCAAGCCACCACCCTCAGCTTGGGCCTCCTCCCATCGACTGGGCCGCCGCCCTCAGACCGAGCTGTCGCCCTCGAACTGGGCCGCCGCCCTTGGACAGGGCCACCGCCCTCAGACCGGGCCTCCGTCCCTATGAACCTCCACCCCGGGGCGGAGCCGCCGCCCTCGGGCAAGGCCGCTGCCCCACGCGGGGTGGGCCACCACTCTACGCTGGCTGTGCCGCCCCTTTGTGGGCAGGGCTGCCGCCCCACGCGGGTTGTGCCGCCCCTTTGCGGACTGCCCTATTTGGGCTAGGCTGCACTTGCGGGTCGCCCCTCTTGCGGGCTGGACTAAAAATCCACCCAGTGGGCCGAGACCACCTTTGCTCAGTGGGCCGAGACAACATTGGCCCAGTGCAGACCAGGTTAGGCCAGGTCAGTTTGACCGGGTCGGATAGGACTCAGGCTCAACCAGGCCCAAAAACACTAAAAGGACCTTATCTTGAGAACTGGACGCCCGCTTGATCAACCTTATGTGGAATTGGGACCATTGGAGAGAGACAATCCTTTTTACCTACTCCATTAGAGTTTCAGAGAAACTTGGAGTTCAGCCGGGTTGGATCACACCCGAATCCAATGGGGCCCTCGACACTGAAATTCCAATAACGCACAGACCGGGTGTCTGACTGAAGCACCATCAGTTGTGTTGGAAACCTTATTAAATGGTCGGTCATCTGGTTTCTTCTTTTTGAATCATCATTCTAGTTGAGATGTGACTGATTGATTGGGGAGCGGTTCTCCCAAGCACACTACTTATGGAACCCTATGACTGGATGAGACCTGATGACTACTGACTTTTAAATTCGGAGTGACTCGACGTCCATAATACACGATGGGTAGGAGTACTATAATATCCCATGATTGGGGTGGGTGGTTCTGTGTGACCTGGCGGGCCACAGTGGGGAGCGACCACGATACGTAATGGGGAGGAGTACCTTAGTAGACCACGATGGGGGTAGGTGGATAGGTGTGACATGGAAGACCCACATTATGTGATGGGTAAGAGTGCCTCAGCTATTCAAGGTTAGTGGGAAGTGGCTCGGAGTGACTCGGTAGTCCCATTAAACTCGATAGAGGAGTAGTTCTCATGTAGATGTGGCGTTTGATGAAGTGACTAGGGATGTTACTTGTTACTACCCCTAGTATAAATCCTCGTGTAAGCCATATTTACCTTGTTCTTGTGATTGATGTTATGCTATGTGGTATTTTACTTTTTTGGTACATTACCTTCATGGTGTTACCCTGTGGTTTTTCTTTGGGGAATTCTAGGAGAAATTCGAGGTGTCAGGGTCCCTACTGAGTATCGTTATACTGACCCCTACTTGGGCTTCCTGCGCAACTTATTGTGTCCTGTGTAGACACGGAGCATCTACGCTAAGGTTTGGGGGAGCTAGGACCTAGTGGTACGTGGAGGAGACAAAAAAACGCGGAGTGCTAAGGAGGCGATCAATATATACCCTTCAGGTAGGATCTGGGGTGGAGCATTTGGTGTGATGCGACATAGGTACTGATGATCAAGAGATGTACCTACCCTTCAGTTAGGATCTGTGGTGGATGATCATGGAGCGGATTATCACCTTTTCACCTATTTTTTACTTTTCAGTTGTACTTGTCCTCTTCCAGTTGGGCTTGTATTCCAGCCCCTCCAATTTTAGCACACTTTTTCTACAACAGTTTACTTCATAGTTTATTCTTGTTGTATTCTCGAACTTTGAGTTTATATAGGTTTAAATGAAATTCCTTCCCATTTAGTAAATACACCTTTCAGTTCTAGTCACCAACCCCTGGCCTATGGAAGGAGGGATTGGGGTTACCAGGGCATGGGCCCCGGAGGATGGGTCCTAACAAAGTGGAATCAAAGGAGTTCAGTTCTACCAAGAAACTATGACTCTAATATTTTCTTTGTGGATATAGTGTTAAGTGTTATGAGTCTGGTTTTCAGTTTGGGGAATCTAGTGTTGGTGCGGCAGCCGACATATCCATACAGCAGGACCCTGAATTCTGATTTCTGACTCTGCACACGAAAACAGTTATTGTGTGTGTTTTTTAAAATGTTTTTCATTTTATTTCTTTAGATTCAGCTCACTAGGTATATCTTAATGACCCTGGAACACCTGTTCCTTATCAGGATGTCACTGCCTAGACATCCAGCTAGGATTCCCCAGAGAGAATGCGACGACGACCCACCGAGCAATGAGGCCATGGTTCAGGTCCCTCTTACGACATTGGAACCTTTGAGTGGTGTACCGGCAGCACCACTTCCCGTTGGGGAACTATTTCTATCGGCCCCACAAGTAGAGGGTGCACGCCGAGTGAGTGTGTTGCACGTGTTTCAGCAGTAAAGGCCTCCGATGTTCCGAGGTGAGACAGACCCGCAAGCGGCTGAGGACTGAATGGAGGATATGGCTAGAGTTTTCTGCCTAGTTGAGACACCAGTAGAGAAGATGTTGATCTTAGCTTCTAGTATTATCTAGTGAATGACCATGAGGATGGTCCGCTTTGTGATGAGGGTTCAGTACATGGACCGTTTCCTGAGATACTACCTTCAGGTAGTGTGTTAGCTATATCACTGCCCGTTGGTTAGTAGTTACAACCAGTGGTACCTATATAGGACACATGTAACTTACAAATGTTTCATCATCAGATACACCTCAGGTTCTAAGGCGGTCCCAACCCACAGGCGACTAAGTAATATCTTGAGGAGGTGGTCGAGATTCCATCTAGTTAGGGAACCATTCAATCAAATGGAGGTCCGGGTAGAGAGCCTTCTATGTGATTCAACAGGATGATGATAGGGTTTAGATTACCGTGATCTTATGAAGAGGTGAATTTTTTTATGGATAATCTTGAGAACCTTCTATAGAGAAGGGGGTCTCATCCAATAAAGAGTTAAGGGATGAGAGTTCCCTAGACCTTCTACAGCTTCAACAGGACAACATGTTGGTAGCTAGGTATTTATTGAGGCGTACCGACCATCCTAGGTACTCAATTAATATAATACGATCAGTTCTTCAAGGCCCGAACCTCCGAGAGATGTATTTTTAGGGAAATCCAAGATACTACTAATCCTCTATGCATTCCTACTTATGTTAGGGTTCTAGAGAGATCCTTTGTGGTCGAATGTTCATTGGCTGAGCGAATACAACCAGTGAATGTTAGCAGTATTAATGCAGGAAACAAACGCCAGTCTCGAAGACATGGGCATGTAAAGTGTTTTGGAAAGAGCAAGTGATAGGGAAATATGAATCTATAGGAAAACAAACATGGATGTGGATCTAGGATAATAGCCTAATGTAGTATACATTTTGACATGTTACTACCACCACCTCAATGTGGTCACCACTAGGCTCAGGAAGCTGGAGGACTGAAAAAAGGAGTAACTTCATGCGATCAAGGAATGTGACACAAAGACTCTAGGAATGAATAGAGGTATAGTCTATGTCTACTAATAGTTGTCTTATCAATATACAAATGTACCAATACTTCCTTCCTTCGATGAATATTGTCCAAGACCTAGATTTTTTGATTTAACCATTGACTCGACCTTAATGTCTAGAGATACCTTTGGGAGGAGACTTGATAATCACACTTATGTGGATAGTGTGATCTGACCCTTGATGTGAGAGTTTCGGTTTGAACCTCTTGGTGGCAGCATCATGGCCTTACGACGTTAGTTTGGGTATGAACTGGGCATCCAGAATTCATACTCAGATTGAAAGTATTAGGAAAAAAGTTTGTGAATTATCTACAATGTGGGAATGGGGGTTTCCTTAGTTGGAGAAAAAGGAAACCCAGGAATCATATGATAAACTCATGCATAGCAGGGTGCAACCGATCACTCTTGAGTCGGCCAGACTTAACCTCGTGGTAATTGGAGTTTTGAGTTTTCAGTTTTAAAACAAAGTGGTAGAGCAAGGGGACATCTTTTCAAAATATTTTTTTAGGATTACCTCCCCGAAGGGAGTGGGATGTCTTCTTTTGAATGGTACCAACATAAAATTTTACCCGACTTCTCCAGAGTAGTGGAACCCTTGTCAGCTTTGACGAAAAAGGGGGACCTTTTCCTATAGATAGAGAAGTGTCAACAGAGCTTTCATGAGCACAGACATAGAATGACAAGTTGAACAATGCAACCCATGACTAGGAGTTAGTAGCAGTGGTCTTTATATTGAAGATGTGGTGGCACTACTAGATGGGGGAATATTTTACTGTTTACTTTGATCATAAGAGTCTCAGGTGTATCTTCTCACAGAAGGGTCTAAAACTGAGACGTCGACGATGGGTAGAGTTCATCCAGGTCTATGAACTTGAGATATTCTATACTCCTAGGAAGGGGAACTTGGTAGAAGACGCACTCAGTGGGAGGTCTGGTCTATAAATACTGAGTGAGGTGTTAGGTAACATAGTCACGATGCAGATATCCTTCACGAATAAAGATGGAAAAACTACCTCTAGACTATGACTATCACTCCCCCAATTCATCAACAAATTTCGAGGGGGGGGGGGATGAATTGATACGTTGACTACGAGTCCCGACGTGATATGATATCCTAATGATAGTATCCTGATGGATTTTATAAAGGTGGGGAGCACGTCATCCTCTTTAGAGGATGCACCATGTTACCAATGACGCTTCAGAAGGAGGCGTTGAGAGAGATCCCTACATCCCATTTAACGGTACATCTTGGAGTGGAGAAGATGTACCAGGACCTCCAACAACAGTATTAATGGCCCAAGATGAAGGAAGCAGTGGAAAAGTTTGTATGACGATGCCTCACATGATATAAAGTGAAAACTGCTTAGGGCTGGCAGAAGTCTTATGCCGACAGGAGGAGGGAGACTGTGTCTTCCTATTGGTCTCACCTCGATAAGATTTTCAGAGATTTATCCACAGTGGAAAGTTATCTCTGAGGTTAATCAGGCCCTTCTAGATTCTCAAAAGAGTGGCCGAGGTGGTTTAAAGTCTATCTCTTTCCCCATAGATGCATCAGGTGCATGATTTTTTCCATGTTTCATAGATGAGGAGATGCGTAAATGATCCATCACACATTATCAACTAGGGTGAGTTTTGATTTGATGATGAGGTGACTTTTACAGAGTTCCTAGTGGTGTTTGAGGATGGACTGGAGCGGTTCCTTCATGGGCCGTTGATACCTCAGGTGTGTATTCACTGTCAGCACAACGAACTCCAGGAGAGCACGTGGGAGCTGGAGGCTTATATTCATGCTCATTACTTCCATTTGTTTCCTTACTCTGTGTTTTGGCTTTTAGGGATGAAAATACCTATGGTGGGGAGAATGTAATGTCCCAGAATTTCTGTATATTTTTTTAAATTATATGGAATTATTTTCAGACTGCGAAATCTGACAGAGTGTGATTCTGAGGCCCGGAGTGCCTATAATGATCCGTCGATGTTTTGTTAAACTATAATTAGAACGCGTAAGAAATTTTCCATAAAAAGTGGAATAAATTTTAAATGGTTTCCCGAATTAGAAATCTGAGGGCACTGTTGCATTTAGGATGGCGTTTTTACCCTAGGTGCGACTTATGTCTAGTCGGCGCAGGCCCCCTGTGAGAAAACCCAAAAAGGGAATAACCATAAATAAAATAATGAAATAAAGATATTTTATTTTTAAAATTCTTATAAATCCCAAATGGTAACTCAGATTAAAAATCCTATACCACCATTACACTCGTGAGGGTATTCTTTCTTTTGGACGATACTAACATTGGTAAGCGCAGGCCACCATTGAATGTTAATTTTTGGCCGAAAATAAAATAATTATGTGAAAATTATATTATTGTGAAATCCATAACAATTAAATGGTAACTCGGATTTTAAATCTGAGTGTACCATTGGGTTTGTTGGGGTGTTTTTCACTTAGAAAAATCCTATCCTCGACCGACACGAATCGAGGGTGACTGTTAATAATTTTCTAAATTTTTTTTCGAGTATGTTCAGTAAACGCATGAGCTGCATTTGATAACTTTTGAAATGTTTCTCAGATTAAAAATATGAGGGCACCATTGAATCTGCAATGCCAAGATTCTCTTAAGGGAGGATTTACTTTGATCGTAGTATGTCGAGAGAAAAAGATAAGTTTTGTCACTTTTTAAATGAAATGAAGTAAAATAAATTGGTTATTTTGTTTCATAAACCTCTAACAGACCAATTAAAGGGTAGGGCTGGTGGTGTGTCATGCAATTAAATGGCTTGACCTACCATCCTTAGGTAATAACATATTTGTGGAAAACTAGGAAGTTTCCTAATTATGGAGCCCCATTATTTTCCCACACCTTTACCTACCCTCCCCCTCTTGTATAAATATAGATCTAGGGAGAGGGTATCGTAGAGCTTCACTAAGCAGAAAATTGTGGAAGAAACAATGCGAGGCCATACCATTAGAAGACGATGCTGACCCATCAGGTGGTGATGGTCGACACCAAACCAAAGGGTGATGTGCGAGTGGCATATTTGGGAACTAGTCGCAGGAATGAAGAACACAATCCACCTTCAATCATAGACATTACTCCAATGTTTCATGGAAGGGGTTAATTCCTTTATGCTTTTTGAATGATTTCCTCTTCCCCATTCATTAATAACATGAAGAACGCGGGTCAACCGACTAACCTGTTGAACCATGATTCATTCTTCTTTGTAGGAGGATTGCTGCTGGGAATCTCCTGGGGTTTATATTTTTTTTAATTCAATTGATTATTCAACCCCTCAATATCCTCCATAATATGAGCTAAAGCGGAGGGAGTGGGCCTAAAAAAACTAGCCCAAAGCCTTCTCTATCTTTTAATCCTTACACCACCTTGGAAGACCGTGAAAACATCGATGCACGCTATAAGAGGAAGGCTGCAGCTCGTCAGCAGCAACGAACAGAGGAGGTGGCCGCCAAGACGGTCAGCTGCGGTAAGGGAGGAGGCGTGACTGCCGCGCCACGACATAGGCCTAACCCACCCATGGCGAGTTCTGCAGTTCCATCGCGATGCCTCCGCCTCGCCAACCGAACGTACTTCGAGCCTTTAGGGAATATGGAAGACTTGGGGGTTGCACCCCCTTACGTCGGACCAAACCAGGTCCCCGCCGTCACGCCGAGCTGCCGCCCTGAAGCCGTGTCGCCGACCTCGAGCCGGGCCGCCACACTCGGAGCGGGCTGCTACCCTCAGAATGGGCCGCCGGCCTTGGACCAGGCAGATACCCTTAGAGAAGGTCGCTTCCCTCACGCTGGGCCGCCGCCCTCGGAGCAGGCCGCCTCCCTCGGAGCAGGCCTCCGCCCTCACGCTGGGCCACCTTCCTCGATCCGGACCGCTGCCCTCGAGCTGGGTCACCACCCTCAGCCGGGACACCACACTCGGCCCGAGCCCCATGCCTTGGACTGGGTCAAAGACCTCTGACCAAGCCACCACCCTTAGAGTGGGCCATCGCCCTTGAGCCGGGCCACCTCCCTCGGACTGGGCCCTAGTTCTCAAACTAGGCCATGACCCTCATACCGGGTCGCCGCCCCTTGGCCAGGTCACCACCCCACGCAGGCCATGCCACCCCATTGCATGATTCCCTATTTAGTCTGGGGCACCCTCTTGAAATCCAGACTGAACATCAGCCAAGCGGGCCGAGACCACCTCAGCCCAGCCTAGATTGGGTCAGGCCGTGTCGGTCCGACTGGGTCGGACTAGGCCCAGAAACACTCATAGGACCTTTTCTTGGGAACGTGAAACCCATTTGACAAAGCGTCTAAGTAATTGGGACCCTTGGTGTGAGATAATCCTTTTGACTTACTCCATTAGAGTTTCAGAGAAACATGGAGTTCGGTCGGGTTGGATCGCACCCGAATCCAACTAGGCCCTCGACACTAAAATACCAATAACACACAGACCAGGTGTCCGACTGACGTGCCGTCTATTGCATTGGAACCCTTATTACATGGCGTGTCATTGGGTTTCTTACTTGTGAGACTTCGTTCTGGTTGAGATGTGACTAATGGCTTGGGGAGTGGTTCTCCCAAGCGCACTACGTACGGAACCCTTTGACTGGATGAGACCTGATGACTACTGATTTTTCGACTCGGAGTGACTCGAAGACCATATTACGCGATGGATAGGAGTTCCTTAGTAGACCACGATGGGGGTGGGTGGTTCTTGTGTGGCCTGGTGGGGCATGGTGGGGAGCGATCGTAGTACACGATGGGCAGAAGTACCTTATAAGACCATGATGGGGTGGGTGGCTCTGTGTGACTCGGCAGACCCAAAATACGCGATGGGTAGGAGTACCTCAGTAGTGTAAGGTTAGTTGGAAGCGGCTCGGTGTGACCCGGTAGGCCCACTATACTCGATAGAAGAGGAGTTCTCCAGAAGCCGAGGCATTCGACGTTGTGACTAGGGATGTTACTTGTTACTACCCATAGAATAAATCCTGGTGTGATCTATATTTACCTTGTTCTTGTGATTGAGGTTATGCTATGTGGTACTTTACCTGTGTGGTAATTTACTATCATGGTGTTACCCTATGGTTTTTATTTGTGGAATTCTAGGAGACCTTTGGGTTCTTGGGGTCCCTACTGAGTATCGCTATTCGCACTCTGACACAGGCTTCACATGCACCTTGTTGTGACTTGTGCAGACAACGAGAAGCTATGCTGAGGTTTGCGGGAGCCAGGACCTGGTGGTACATGGATGATATAGACGGAGGTGGAGTTTTTAAGAGTCTATCTATACCTACCCTTCATGTAATATCTGGAGAGGTCCGTTTGGTGTGACGCGATGCAGGGATTGCTGATCAGGAGTTATACCAACCCTTTTAGGTAGGATCTGTGGTGGACGATATAAGAGCTTCTTTTCACATATTCAGCTATTTTGTACTTTTCAGTTGTTCTTTTCCTATTCCATTTGGGCTTGTATTCCGGCCCCTTTACATTCAGCACACTTTTGTAATTTTAGTTTACTTCACAATTTATTCTTGTTGTATTCTAGGACTATGTGTTTGTATAGGTTTAAAGCCAATGCCATCCAATTTTAGGAAATAGGCATTTCAGTGCATGTTGCCAACCCCTGTTCTATGGAAGGTGGGCTTAGGGTAGTCACGACACATGCCACAGGGGACGGGTTGTGATAGTTATGGTAACAACAAAAATATACTATTATGATAGTGTATTAAATTATAGACTTCGATTTGAAAATCTATCTTATTATAGAGTTGTTAATAAAATAATAATATTTTATTATTCTTTTAATCGTTGTGTTTCAATGATGAAATGGAAGTAGCTTTTTTTGGTAATAGACATGGAACATTAATTAAATATTGTGGATTTTTTTGTTATTAACATGATCCAAATTATTCATATTGACGAGTCATATATAATGGAATCAAGGAGGAAACATGTTTTTTACATGAAAGATCATCTTGGGCCTGAATTCAGTGTCATTATATATGTACTCACAAGACTTATTTTTTATGATGTTGGGGATGAAATTGACAACATCACTGCAACCATTGGCCTTGATCAATTTATTAAATATGGTGATTCTAATAGTTAAATTTTTTAAGTTGATTGTGAACCATATGTTGTGCGGGGAAATATATAGAATCATCCATCTCCATTTTTAGTTATTTTGGTTTAAAGAACTTATTTTTTTTAGGATGGAAAAAATTAAATTTATTTATCATTAATTACAAATAGTTTGTCTCCAACATGAACTTCATGTGCATTTTCAATATAAAATTATTGTAGTTTTATTTCAATTGAATTTCGTAATATTGAATGGAACTGTATTATATAATAAAAAGACCAACATAACTGATTTAATTAAGGTTCATTTATGTTTTGATATTCTTATCACTAAATGTAATATGATTATGTAATGAACTACATATTCGTTATTGGACATGACATTTAGTATTCGTAAATAAAGTCAGGTCACATTTTATTTCTTGTTTGGATTACCTAATTTTTATGATTTAATAAATAAATGATTAATTTTTTCAAATGAAGTATATGAATAACATTAAATTCTTATGAAAGAAAAGGATGTATGATAATAATCCCCACATTAGAGAGATGGGAATTCATCCTTTGTTTCTTGTCATGCGAATTATATTTCAAATATGTATATCCAAAATATATAATTTCTGTCATTATTATTTTTAATTATTTTAAGGATAAACCTCCCATGATATAATTATTCTCTGACCAACCTAGTCATAGCATTTCCAAACCAGATAATGCGGGGGGGGGGGGGGGGGGGTACAAGTCCTCATGATACTAAACTTAGTACCTTATCATAGCTTGTCCCTTCATCATATATACCATATAGCACACATTTTTATCCCAAAATTTCCTTAGAGGCACCAGAGATATTTTGACATCCTATATAGTCACCACCAATTACATCTAATCCTCCTCATATTACTTTTCC
Source organism: Viscum album (assembly GCA_963277665.1). NCBI lineage: Eukaryota > Viridiplantae > Streptophyta > Magnoliopsida > Santalales > Viscaceae > Viscum > Viscum album. The sequence goes on along the minus strand of OY728160.1, from coordinate 455,812,901 downwards.
GTATCGGATGATGGATCTAACTCCCCATCCAAATTATACTTTTCTACAGACGTATATGAATTCTTCTTTTCCTTATAATTCATTTTTTTTAAATTTTTCATTCATTATCTTTAATCTTATACTCTGACACATTTTGAGCCTCATGAGTAGACAATGGACCCCACCACTATTGTACATGCTAACATTCCTTCCGAGCCTAAGGGTCTAGTAGTAACTGCTGATCAAGATGTATTAGATATATATAGAACCCCAATAATTTGTTTTAACCATAATTTATTTTCATTATAAGATGAATAGATATGATAATTTTTTATTTTTATTCACAACTAGATCATACACAAGGTGGTGTGGTGTATATACATGAATGAAGTGTTTATATGCCACATACATTTTATGGTTGAGTAAAATTAGGATAAATTTTTTTATTAAAATATTATGGGAATACATGATTTTTCTGGTGAATATTTAAATATTTTATAAAATCATTCCCATCATCCCACTCTCCTATAGGCACCTTCAAAATTAAGTAATGGTTAATTCATTGGAAAATATTGGTATGAAATTTTCATTAGATTTAATGCTACATTATCATTTTATTTATTTTAATTAATATTTTTGTAGCTACTTTGTTGTAACTATCATAATGGTGAAGATATGAGGACTTCATGACTCATAGAATTAAGTGAGAAATGGAAAAAATATATGAATTATTTGTATAATGGTTGGGCTTCTATAATTAGATCATATTTATTTTCCAATAATTATTGTGTGTCAAACAACACATTATCATGGAATTATTGATAAATGGGAGATTACTGAGTTTCGAGAATTATGAAAATGTGAAATTTTTGAATGAAAATTATGATGATTTACAACAACTATATATTTTTGTATTCTTGAAAATTCTTTTGAGGAAGCATTATACTGAAATAAAAAAAACAACAATGCTATGAATTATATTCAAACATTGGTGAGGGGAATACAATAAATGAAAATCATAGGAAGCAAATATTTTTTGGACACTTTCATTTAATTAGGTATAAATTATGAAAAAATTTATTTCTTATCATTTTATACTTCAATGATTTTGTAAAGGTGTAATAATTATCTATATATTGCACTATGAATGATTTTTCATGATTTTTGAATGCTTCTATATCATTCATATATTTCATGAATATATGTTTAGGTATGTCGAATTTATGTGTGAATAAATTAAGTATCATTAATATTAATTGTTCTCAAATTTATTTTATTCAAATTTAAATGAAATCCAATTAATGAATTATTTTGAATCTTTCCCCTTAATTTGTTTGATCTTTTAACCCTAGAAATAGTTTTCATTCAAACGTCAATTGTTTACTTATTTGGGCATTCCTTTTTCTTATTGATCTCCCACTTCATGGGGCGTTAAAAAAATTATGTATCTCTTTTTGAACTTCTCTTGATGATATAATCATGATTCCAAATATTAATTGCTCTTCATGATCCCATTATAAGTCTATTTTAGGTGTTATATTAATAGGACCAAATTATTCCTGATCATTATTAATGATTTCCATATCATCTTAGCCTATTTTGAATTTTTGGAGCTGTCAATACTCTAAAAATTTACATCTAGAAAGAATTTTTAGATTTTAATTCATACCATAAACTTCAAAAAATTATTCTTCATTATTAGGTTACACTGAATCCTAAATTTTAGTGGATCCAACCAATTTTTCCCATTAAAATGAGTTTTTATTCAATGAATTCAGTATTTTCCTCCATAGTGAGTGTCCCACAAACTGATTGAAGTGGGTTTCCTTCTTTAAAGTCATATTCAGTGGTAGTTTCATTCAAATCTGAATTTACACTATGTTTTTCCTCTATTAGAAACTCATAAATCTTTTCACGTGGTCTTATCTTCTGACAATACATTCCCTCATATGAGGTGATGGTCATGGAACAGTCTATGGGAATACACCCAGTCTTAATGGGCACTACTTCTATACTCATTTCACTATGTACATTTTTAAATTTGTTCATATGAACTTTAGAGTGCATCAAAATTCACTTAGTATCACACCCCCATCCACTTCCATGCAGTGCACACCTGGGAGAACATGTGAAGTTCCAAGTTAGGATACAAGTATCACTGAGTGGGGGAGGGGGTGAATCAGTGATATATTTTTATTTTTTATGTTTCCCCTTTTTGAAACAACCTTCTCCTCCTATTAAAGAGTTTCTTCCCTTCTGAACATACACAACCACAAGAACACAATATTTACAGGGTTCATTACTCAACAAGAGTAGCTACGTCCTTGGTATGGTATGGAAATAATACAGTACCACACAATCCACTAGAAAATAATCCTTTGATTTAGAATAAAACGTGTAGGATATACCCTTACACTCATTTAGCACTTGGAAAACAGTCTGCAAGTGAGTGGGAAACCTATTAGCACAAATAGGGAATTATTGTAATTCACTGCTTCTTCACAATTGAACAGATGTAATCTCTAAAGTACAAATCTTCACATTCTGACCCCGAAGCTGGTAAAAACTCCCATATGCACAACTGAATATGTGAGAAGACCCCAAATTTTCCGCATAGCCTTTAGGATTTCTTGTGCACAATTCCAATGAATTGCGCGTAAAAATTCACTTTTGGCATGAATTTTTTTTTCGTGCAGCTCCCTCTTTTCGCGCAACTTTTCTCTTTTCACACAACTGTCCACTTTTCACACAAACTTCATTCTTTTTGAGAAACATACTCTGCATATTATTTTACGCGCACCAAAGCTCGGGATTTCTTCTAAGTGTTGAGCATTAATAAATGATAAGGGTTCCCCTCATATTTATAGGCATTTTTGACCACGCGTGAAAACCACTAATCCGCGCGTAAAACCCTCTTCATGCATGTAACAAATCATTCACGCAACTTCACATTTCTTGCAATGCTACTATATTTCTCACAACTCATGCCTTTTCCAATTTTCGAACTTCTGATCTAAAAACACCTTTTATGCGAAAAATTCACTCTATTTCGCGCACTACTTTAATTTTCACGTATCCCGCAGATTCTTCGCACATCCAACTACTATTTCACGCGGCCTTCATTTTTTCATGCATCCTGATAAAATTCTGTGCCTCCTGCAAATATTTCGCGCAACTCGCATATATTATACCCATCACTTTCTTTTTGCGCGCAACTTTTCAAAATTTCCGTGCACTCCATGCCTTTGTCATTTTTCGAGGTTCTAACCTGGAATCATGCCTTGCATGCAAAAATCTTAACCATCTCCAATCTTGCACGCTCCATCCATTGCCAAAAACACATCCTCATGTCCCGATTTTCAGGCCCTAAAATTTGGAAAACACTGGAAAATGGCGCCTCCTTAAACTGTGCTTTTCTGCCGCCCCTAGATTGTCCATTGCTTTTTCATTTTCTCTCTCCACTGCTTCTCATAACAATTCTTCTACTTTTATCACGAATTCAAATATCATGATATTTATCTTTTGAAAGACCAGATCCAGCATCGTTAGAGATACTATGAGAAGTACAAAAACTTCCCTATCTTCCAGCAGTATCACTCCTTCCAATCAGAACTGTATATGACTGGCATCATCATTTCTCCCCTTTCCATCATAAGGCTTGCATCACAAGTTCTCCTAACTTATAATATTTGAGAAATACAAAACAGCAAAGCATTATCTGGTTTTAAGTCCTTTACAAATTGAATTGATTTATCTTCTTTGACAACAATAGACAACACTTTGCAAAAGCTAACTCTTCAAACTTCTTTCTCCATCCATCTTGGTCCCAACAACATGATGGTTGATATCACTAATATTCATGAGACCACAATAATATTGATATCTCACTATATTATTTGTTGGTCCTTCATATTTAATTTCACATCACCTTTATAGACACTCAAACTATCTCATCAACCCACCCTCTATTTCATATGTCATCATACCTTCCCATATATAATGTAAATCTCTATATGGTTGTCACACCATACTATTTCCCAATTCTCTGACCCTATAGTTTTCAAATTGATTTTTTGACATATGATAATCATAATTTGATACCAATACATATGTATTTTATTCTATAAAGACAAAATAGAATAATTATACCAATTATTATTTTTAAGGAATACCATATTACTCAATCTCAAGTTAATTATAATTATGGTTCTTTATGATAATATAGTTTATTTTCAAAAAACAATTCACCACACCTAAGAATTAATGGTATTATCTCAAAATAACATCCTTAATTTATAATATGTTACCCAATCATTAATTCCTATAATTTATTAAACATCATAATATGATCATCTTAGAAATTTACACCATTTTCACCCTATTACATTTTTTAGACTCTCATGATTTTTAATATGTTTCTTAAATTATGTGGCTTTTAAATGATTTATTAAATACATCAATCCACACAAAAAATTCAAATTAATCACAATAATACACCTATAACTCTTATAATATTACAATTTTAAGATAGGTATAATTCGCATGAACATTTTTAATTTCCAATACAAAACATTGGGGACCTCATCTACCACACCAATCATAGCTCAATCTTGTTCTCACTGGTTGAACAATAATTGACTATTTATGAGAGAATATCTTTTTACTACTCACACTTAGAATAGATTCAAAGGGATACCAACCTAATCACAATAAAATTTATAAAATGATTTCACACCCCTTGATCATGGTTATATCTTACCCGCTCTCATACTGAGTGTGATAATTCCCTGATTTCTACTTAAATTCAGGGTATTCACCCAATAAATTCATTAAAAAAAAGAAGAAACCTCAACTCAAACCCAATAGAAATCCATGATATTTTTCTTAATGATTTAATCCAACCTCATCAAATGCTTTCATGGTAATAACTATACTAATCCCTATTATCATTGTCACTCATTTTATTACCCAAAATTCTACTCACACTATAGTTCATAGCTTATAGATTTATTTATGAAATATCATTCTATAATTGATTTACGCCCAAGTCTATGGAAAATTAAATCCTAATGTGACAACTGATAAATATAAAAATATAAAAATATAAAATAAAAAACAATAAAATATATATTTAAATTATAATATATTAAAGAATATGGGGATTTTATATAAATGGAAGCCCTGAATATAACCACAAACCATGTTATTGGAAATTCATTGTCACATAAATCATATAGTCACATACTAATAGAGGGAAAACTGAAGAGATGATCATGTAAAACAATATATAGAATGAAAATATTAAATGGAGGAAACTTTTATTGCCTACTAACATAACTAAAGAAAATTTATATGTCTATTTTGATCCAATCTATCATACTCACTAGTACATTATTCATCATAATAACCTGAATTTTAATATAAATTCTATGCACCCACTAATTTGGAAGTATATGGTGTCAATATAAGACTCCCCATAATTATAGTAAATTAAATATATTCTATTACTATATAGGAATACATTTATCATAAAATTAAATCAATAGTAATATACCCTAATGTTTGATTCATACCTCCTTCGATAAGTGATAATTTACATTTTGAATCCATTGTATAATTGTTGGGTCTATAACTCATCCACATACAAGATCGTGTCCCACTAGAGAATATTTGATGGTATAATTCTAAAGTAGTTTAGAATCATATAAATCTAGGAAGAAATGTTTCCAAAACCATTCATATAGAATTATCACATAGGTATTATAGACAAAAAAATCCATCACATAGAATATCACCAAAACAATAATGAATCTCTCAGTTACGATATCCCTATTCTATAATCTGTTTATAAATTATATTATCAAAAAATCTATAATTAATACCTTGGTTAGAATGCTACCATAATCAATTAAAATTCCCATTACTTGAAAAAAAATATCTCCCAACAAATAAAAAACATTCTATTTGAAATCTTCCCTAACAGATAATCAATTTTATGACCGTTATCCTTCCGAAAAAATTCACAACACATAATTGGAGGGTTTTTATTTTATATAAAACATTACCCACCTATAATATTTAGTGGATAAAATATAATGTAAATAATACCATATGAATCAACTAGATGGCCATTCAACAATGTATGTAAATTCAATTTAGTTCTAGAAAAAACATTACATCCTTTTACAAGAAAACATCAAAATCATATTAATTCATGAACAACACTAACTTCACCACCAGAATAATCGTCCAGACATCCATATAATAAACATATTGAATTAAAATAATATTTATTAATATAAAACTTCTGAACATCTAGAAAAATTCAATATATTTATTGTTATATATCTTTAACAATCTAAATATGGATCTCTAGTGTGGTAACCATCTTATTCAACTTCCAATTCACCACGTCTTCTAATATCATCATACATGTCGTTGTTAATAAATTTAACTATTGAGTAATAAAATCCAACACATAATCTCATTTATTATATATTATCCCCTCTTTTATTTTTTCTATAATACTATGATAATTTACATGCCCCCTTGTAACAAAAATTTATTAAAAGAAATATATGGATTTGTAGTGAATTCTACTTAGTAATCCTTTGTAATGAAAATGAAATATTATTGTGTCACACATATTTAATTTAATTATATTACCTTAAATTTGAATTTATTAGGGGTATATATTATTATCTCTACTCCCCCTTCATTTCAGTTTGACTGATTAAAGATTCAAATAGTTGGGTATATAATACATTTATGTGAAATATAATTCAATTGATTTTGTTTATTAATTATCAATTAATTATAGTTTATAATGAAATATTTTTGTATAAAACATAAGTATTATTGAATAATGGTTTTATATATTCAATGTAATTGAAAAGTAAGTATTTAATATTAAAGGACATCTTCCACGAGGAAAATATTATTACCTTAGAATAAATAAGAAATATGGAAGAATGAAAAATGAATAAAAACAAAAATATATTAGAAGTATTATTTTGTTGATTTGAAATATAAATATATATTTTGTATCTTAATAGTTCAATTATATTTGAAAAAGTGTTTTTGGGAGGCATTTTATGAGTAGGAAGCAGACAAGATGGGGCCAAATGATCATTTTCACAAGGTATTATTAGATGAGAACCATGGGATAGTACTCTCTAGAACATGGAAGAATATTTTACTTACTAGCTATTATCCCACATTAGGTATCATTTCAGGTCACACTGAGTTATAAATGTCTCATACAGAGGCCAAAAAATCTTGTAAAGAGGTAGAAGAGGTGAAAAATAGGTCACACAAGAGCCTAAAACGAAACAAAAGAAAAATATGGAATTTATTAATGATATGGAATCTTATGTCCATCAATTACACCAAGTAACTAAAAATTTTGTTATAAAAAACATGTTGAGGATTTTTTTTATACATAATGCATTGGGAGATGGTGGTGATGGTCCTAATGGGCTTCGGTATGATAACATTCCTGGAAATGGAATTGGTGATGGTTAAAAACACGGTGATATTGGGGATGATTGTGTGGATTATGGTAGGGATTTTGGTGATGGTGACAATGGTGATGATGATGGGGGTGGTGATGATATTGGTTGTGATTAGAGGCATTTATTGGTCTTATAAATTTTGGAATGATATTTATAACACATGATGTTTTCTGATTGTTTGTGAATGAATATATGTGATGTTTTAAATGTGTGTTATCACTATTGTAGTGCAATAATTTTTTTCATGAATTTTTTATATTCAATGATAGTGGTTTGGGTGAAGGTGTTTTCATTTATAAATTTTAGGTGTTTTTGTGTCTGTTTATGTTTGATGGTTTTTGGATAAGGTGGGGGGATTGGGGTGGGGGTTTAGATGTTTTGGTGTTTTATAATGTATATAGTTTTCAGTCCAAGGTGGGGGTACTATAGGATACCAATGTATGCTAAGGTTATACCAATAGTTTGTAAAACCCTTATCATAGTAAAAAATAAGAAAATTAATTTAATAATTGGTATAGTTTAAATCTAGGAAATCCTAACAAATGGTTTAAAAAAATGTTTGTATTGGTTTTTAAAATGGGATTTTCAAATCGTTGGTAAACTATAAACCTATGTGCCATATACCAACCATTTTTAATAATCTTTTGGTATAAAGGAATGCCCATAACATTATATCAAATAGTTTAGAGAGCCATTGGTTTAGTCTGTAACAATGATTCTACATCCTACACCAATGGTTTATAATAATTTGGATAGATCTATTTTCTAAAAATGAAATTTATCCATGATGGTGGGAATATCCGTTCATGTGGTATATTTTTAGAAAACATTCCTCAATTATTTTTTTGGAAAAGAAAAAAGTACCTCATTTGGAAAACGATAAAAATATTTGTTTCAAAGAATTTTGAAAAAAATGGGTAAAAATAACTTTAAAAAATCAAATTAGAATACAAAATCCCTCCTTTAATGTTTTTTTTTCAAAATCATTGATATAGATAAAAATGGAGTTTAAAGAAACACATAAAAAAGTTACTTTTAAAATGAAAGCCTCTTTCCTTGAATTAAAATCATCATTTATATTATTTATATTACTAGACAAAAACCAAAATTTGTACCAACATTCATAAGAACCTTTTTCAACTTTATTACTCTTTTATTTTACTAAATACAGTGTTATATAAAATTTAATAATCAAATAAATTATTGTCAGGAATGTATATTTTAATCTGTTACATATGTCATAAATGAAGTTGGTAGGTTGACTATGGTCGAAGAGGTCATTATTATACCATATATAGAATAACAATCACTAAATAAATATCATTTTTATCCATGAATCATACTTTAAAAAGTAATAATGAAATATTGTTATGAATAATTAACTATATTTCAATCCTGGAGATGGTAGACCATATGTATACATGAGTAACGTTAATATTTTTCAATGATCATTTTAGAAAGAAGGTAATTATTATTTAAGATTTTTATAATTATCATGATATAATAATTATTTTATTTTTTCATTAAATATACTTATATATGTCATCCATGTGATGTGGTCATGAAAAACTAATCACATAGTTTCATTGTGCTGGTAGTAAACACGTACTCATGAATGATGTTATCATTTCTCAGTGAATGGAAAGGTAAAAAGGTAAATGATATATAATCTTTTTAGAATGATAAAAAATTCATTAAAAACATATATACACAATAATTCTACCATTAAATTCCATGAATTTGATATAGTTGTGGAAAAATAATTACATTAGTTCGCGAGGAGGCAATCTTCGATACAGACGAATGATGGTTTTCTTTCCCATTTGGTGTAAGAGTATATAGACATAGCTTATTAAATTTATATAAAAACATATTAGTATATGATGTATATAGATTTTAATAATTAATCTTGCATAAAGAATATTTGAAGGAGGTTGATAATTAAATAATACAGAAGCACACCGTTAGGAATGATACATTTTCTTTGGGAAACCTCATTTTCTTGACACCTTAAGAACACTAATGTTTGTTTTATGCCCTAAATATTTCCTCTAGAATGTGGGTAGTGATTTTATTAAAGTATTTGGTAATATCTTGTCTAATACAAAAGGGTTTTGATGTTTCAAATAAAGTGAAGAAGAGGTTCCATTTAATAATGGATACAAGGGTTACTCTTCAAATTTCTCAAAAAATTAAATTAATATAAATTAATTTTCAATTGAAAATGGCTATAAACTGATTTATTTAGATTATAGAATGAGCTTGAGAAAAAATTTACTTTTATTAAACAAAAAATATGCAATCTTTGATAAAATTTTTATCCATATCATTTTTTACTTTAACCCCTCATTAACCCCCTTCACACTTAATTTTACAGCACTGATTTTTACTCTTTGATGGTAATTATAGTTAGAAAAAATGCAAAAACACCCAAAAATTGACAATTTTTGATATTATAAAACAAATACAAAAAACTGTGTTGAATGTAATACATTTTGTAATTTTATATCATTTTATAAAATATTATTATTATAACAAATCATAAATGTCTATTTTTAGAATCTTATAGTACATTGATTATAATATCTTCTAGAAAATAAGTAAAATTAGAACGAATTATTCTATTATATCACTAAAATTTTATTTTCGTCTGCAAAATTCATGGATCCATTAATTATCTAAATTTATATATATTATTATATTTTTAATATCATTTATTTGATTTTATTTCATTAATTTAACAATGTTACGTTTGCATTGTGTAGGAATTTAAGGAAATTATTTATTCACAAAAAATTTAAAAAAAATTACATTATTAAGATAAAACATTATAATTATAATAATATATTTATAACATAACATATCTTCTGGTTATCCCAATATTAAAAATAGTATTTTTATTAAAATTTAGAGAAATGTTATAAAGGTTATAATCACATAAAAATGAAAAAAATGTTATATAACCTAATATTATATTAATAACAATAAAATGGAATCATAAAAAAATGAAGACAATATTTGGGGTAATTTTAAAACTTTTATCATTTAATGTTTAATATTAATAACCATATTTACACTTTACCATGGTAATAAAAATTAATAATGTTATTATTCACATTGAGAAAAACAAAAGGGACTAATTTACTAAATTTTTACCCACTAATTAAAAATATGAAATATATTTTTTAAATTAAAAAACATATAAAAATAAAATTTTAATTAAAAATAAAACAAAACAATGTGACAAAGAATGGGATTTCATAAAAATAGATTTTAAAAATATAAAATGTTTTTAAACTAAAAAAATACATTTAAAAACCATAAATGGAGTATTTTAACTCAAAATAAAGTAGTTAAACTTAAAATCTAATCCATTATATTATATTACTTTTTAAATACTTAAAATAAAATACAATTTTTAATAAATAAAACTTATCAAAAAATTATCAAACATAAAATCAAAGATTCTTATAAAATTCTAAATTAAAAAATAAAATTCATTTTATCTATTTCATTTTCTAAAATTTTCACAAATTCAGTATAATATTTTATCATGAAAATCATGAAAACCCAATTTTGGCAGAAAAATATTTTTTAAGATTAAAATGACTTTACAGAAATCAAGTTCTTATTTACAATGTATTAATTAATATATTAAAAAGGACAATGAATAATATATATTTCATAAAGTAGTCAATAATATTCATTACCTCAATGTTAATGTCCAGATTATAACCGTTACATTTAAATAATAATAGTAATTCATTTTTTAACCTCAGTGTTGCATATCTTGTAAGTTATCATACATAATATTTATTTTTTTTAAAAAATTTAGGATATTACCTTATATTCTTTAATGAAATTGTTTCTTCATAATTAAAAATTGGGATTTAAAAAATAGAGTTTTAATCATAAAAATAACTTTTTTTGAAATTCCCAGAAAGTAACAATGGTTAATAAAACACCCTCTTAAGAAAGAGAGAAAAGGGCTGTATGCAAGTCATCTAGAATAACATAATACTAGGTTCCCATGTGGGAAAAAATTTTTATGGAGTGAAAACATTATAGGGTATTGAAAACATGGATATTTAAGAAGAAAACATACAATTACTGATAAATAGTAATAGAGAACATTTTAATGAGAAAATTAACCATCACAAAATCATAAATCTATAATGAGTTAAAAAACCATTTATTTTAAATTAAAAAAAATTAATGGACAAAAATTTTGTTCCAATATATTTTTGCAAGAGTTTAGGAATTCCATTAACATATATACTTAATGAATAATGAAATATACTTACATTCTAATAAGTATTTCAACTATTAATCAATTTTCCCTATAAACCAAAATTTATTACTTCAAAGGATGAGTATTAATGATAAAACTTTTATGCCTAAGGCACTATAATCAACTTCTAATGAATCACATAATAATTTTTCTTAGAAAAATGATTATTAATGTCCTTATGTATTAACTAAAACACGAATGGTCAAGATAAGATAAGACCAGTATCAGAATTAAAAAACCTTCACAAGAAGAAAAACTACTTTTATTTTTAAAACTAATCAATAATACCCAAAGTCAAACATAGACCATTCAATAATTAACTATTCTTAAAATTCATCTAAATATTCTAGAAAAATATTTTACCCCAAAATCAAAATGATTTGTTCACATTGTATTCACAGATTTAATTAAAATTTATCTATGAATAACACAAATCACTATTAATGTCTCATTAAAAAACTATAATTTACCTTATAAAATAATATACAAGAAATTATAATCATTTTTATAAATAACCACAATCCCCATAATTAAACATTAAACTCATATATTATTCAAAAATAAAATTCAAACTTTATTGTTCAAATAAAATATTATAATGTTTTTTTTGCATAATAAAATAGTGTTCCCGAAATAGTGAACTTATTTTGAAATAACAATAATCACATAATCACCCAATCACTTTTCAATATCATAGTAATTTATATGATAAAACATATTTTCCCAAAAATGAACTCAAAATTTATTTTTCATATTGGTCAAATAAATAAAAATAATGTCATACTAACTAGGAAATCACATAGGCTATTGGTATGAGGTGAACCCATGTTTCCCTTCAGTTGATGGATCAAGACTTTTGACCATGATTGATTTGATTGGTTATCGCCCGAACTATGAGTTATCAAATTTATAAAACTATATTAATATAATCCATATAATGTTCCAAAAATGTGACATAGAGACTAAACTTTTACCTAAATATTTTCAGTATTAAATAATTTTATATCCTAAAATATTATATGGTACCATCAATCATGCATCCTCAAAAATTTAATAACACTTAATTAACTCAAAATAAAAGGTCATATAAATCCTAAAGGTTACCTATAGTTTTAAAATTATTTCCAAAAAATTGAAATATATGTCTTCCTCAAATAAATTTTTTCACATGTTAATATAAAATGATACATATACCTAAAAAATAAATTTCTACGGAAGCAATTACATCATATAAATCCCCAAAAGATTAATAATTAGTTGGATCATCCTGAAATCCTTATTACAGAAAACTGACACATAGAAACCTCAATCATTAAATGTTATTCATAATAATTTTACTAATATTTTCTATCTTATTACTTTATTCTCTATTCATATAAAATAAATAAAAATAATTCTCTAGTATTTAAAAATATTAAAGCATAGTCCATCCCTTTCTTATGTCAATTTATGTTTCCAAATATTCAATAATAATTGAATTATGAATTTATAATAATTAATCATTATGGTATTACTCATCCCATTAACAATATTTACCATTAGAAAAATGACTTTAATAATGACCATTCTCCCCACATATAAAATGTTGAAGTGTTATCTAGAGAAGAAATTCTATCCCCTTCATGGAGTAAATTGATTGATACATTTTTTACGTGGAATATTTTTTATTCATGAACTCTTTTTCCACATATAAAACATCTTCCCATTATTTTAATAAATTGTACTGGGTTCTTATTTCCATATTCATGGAATATAGGTCATTTAATATTTTTACCTTTATGGATTTTTCACTTGAATTTCAAAGAATTTTAATTTATCTCTTAACTAAAGAGTGTGGAGAATCACATAGATTTATTTTGTTAATAATAACTCTAGATATCTGATTAATAAAAAACAAAAAATGTCTCACTATATCTCCCATTATGTTAAATTTCTAATTTTTACAACCACAATATTTTACTTCACATCCATTATTACTTTGGTTCATGATAGATACAACCACTTACTAGAGAAAAACTTTTTGTGTGAGTATATCAAAAAAATCACATTAAACTATATAATAAAAATGATAAACACTAATATATCCATAACCATAATATCCCTAAAAAAATAATTCTCAATAACATACTACCATTTAGGGTTATAGAGTAATTTTATGTTTTGTTAATATAACATCATAGCCTCTATAACTCACTTTCTTACATTCCAAAATATATTTTATTTTTATTATTCTAGAGATTTAGGTCATAATTCATACATAAAAATAACACATATTACAATGTGTATACTTCTATTTTGGTATCAATTTTCCCACATAATAATACATTTAAAAAGAATCATGTTTTGTTTATATGAATATCTTTACAAATTTTTTATTGACATAATATTTGTTCGTAATCATCCTTAAATCCCCATGAAATACATTTTGAACAACAAGAAGGGTACACAAATATCATTAAAGGACAGGAAAATATAGGAATAAATTATTCCAATGAAAACAATGTAAACCCATGAAATTTTTACATTCAAGATATTAAAAAATGAAATAAATCATTTTCTCAATAAAAAGACATATCATTTTTGTCAAAAAATAACATTAAAACCCATAACATGAAAAAATAAACTTTCTTCAAACATATAGAATCACATTCATAATCTATTTTAAACTTGTTCAATAAATAACTAGAGACCAATTAAATAACTAGGATAAACCATTCAGTAACTCCCTTATTCATTAATTAAAATATATTTTACCTTACCCAATCCATTGTAGCTCTATCTGGGTGCACACATTTTATTAGATAAAACAGGCTAACCCATACCTATTTTGGTGAACACGATGTATAGAAAATATTATGATATCCCAAATAACAAATAATTCTCATGTATTATACACAATGTTTTATGATTATTTCATTTCATCGTAAAATGATTAAAACCCCATTTGAAACCCACATAAAAAACACATTTTGATATCAAAATACCATTTTAATTTAAAAAATAATTTTCCATAAAAAAATAACACAAAAATGGAAGGGGGGTTTTTATTTGTTTAAAAAATGAAATATTTTCAAGGAATAAATACTTAAAATAATGGTTATGGTGGTAGAAAATTTATTATAACTGTATACATTGAAATTAATCATTTTTTTCATAACATGATTAACTTGTGGAAAACAAAACAGGTTCCATGAAAATAAATTCTATAAAATAATGATAAATTCATATAATTAATGAGGATGGTATAAATAAAAAATATCCCCAATAAATAATAAATAACATCAAGGATTTTTGTCTTTGATGAATATAAATACAATTAAAAGACCATTAAAGCATTCCTGGGGAAAATTTTCTTTCTATTTGGAAATCATTAATTCAAAAAACATCGAAATTATAACAAAAATAGATTTATTTGAAAATAACCATGTAAACATGGAAATTAATCTTTTAATAATAAATTATTCCTTATGGTTGGAAAATTAAATCATGTTGTATGAGTTCAAAAACAACATTTCAATCATTATTTCTAGAAATGTTATAATGTACATTTTTTCTAAAACAAATGATATATTTATTTGAAAGTGTTTTGTTAAAAGTTACACATGTGTAAAAAGGAATTTTAGAAATCATTATACAATATTCAACAAATTATTTAAATTATTTTCAAAAATATTTGATATGGTAGAAAATAGATTTTTAAGAGAAACATTAAAAGTGTCTTTTTAAAAATAAAGACCCTCACCTTTCGTCATAATCTTGACATACATTATTTATCATCCGAAATAACAAAATTATTTTAATTTTATACTTTCTTAAGAACCATTTTCAAGTTTATTAATCCTTTTTTTCTTCTAATACCATGTTTTATACAATTACATAATCAATTAAATTCACAACGAGAGTTTTTGAAGACATTCGACTTATATGTTCGAAATAACAACACCAGGTTGACTATGATCAAAGTGTAAATTATTAAACAATATACATAATAATAATGATAATAAAATAAATATCAATTTTATACATTATTAATAATTTTAAATCCAATCTTAAAATATGGTTATGAAAATAGACTTCATTACATTCATGGGGATGGTTAGCGGTATGTATGCATGAGTAATATTTCAATTTTCAATGACCACTATGTAATGAAGGTAATCACAATTTTTAATTTACATAATTATCATAGTATCATAATTTTAATATTTATTCATTAAATATACTTATATATATCATCCTTGTTATGTGGTGATGAAAAACAAATCACAACACTTTGTGGAGGTGGTAGTCCACAGGTACACACAAACAAAATTATCATTTCTTAGTGAATGGAAATGTAAGATGGTAAATGATATATTATCATATAATAATTATAAATATTTAATTAATATAATATATAATTATTAATTACATCATTATAATATATCCTTGAGAAATAGTGATGGAAAATGAATCACATTAGTTCACAAGGCAGTAGTTCGCCATAGAAAAGAACGATGGTTTAATTTTCCATTTGATGAAAGGGGTGATGGATATAGGTTATTTAATTAACATAAAAACACATTTTTATATGTAATGTACTTTTATTATTATTTAATATTAGTTAATGAATATTTTAATGAGGTGGAAAATGAAATAATAAATAAATGCCTAGTGAAGATCGATACATTTTATTTATAAAACCCCATCTCCTTAACACTGTAAGACCACGATGGTTGGGTTAATGTCTAAAATAAGGACAATATTATGTGTTTATTAGTGATATTATTTTATTTGGGTAGATATTAGATAAACCAAAATTGTTATTATGGTTTATGTAAAGGGATGAGGAGGTTCCCTTTAATAAAAGAGGGGAGGATAATTCCTAGAATTCTTCAAAATACTGAATTAATGTAAATTAATTTTCAATTAAATATGGATCTACACTAATTTATTTCTTATATAGGATATTTATGGGTCAAAAAATATCATACAATAATAATTAGACACGTTTTAATCACATTTAAAACCCTATTTTAACCCCTTGTTTATCCCTTCCACACTTACCACGACAACATAGATTTCTAAACATTGAAGTTCAAGATAGTTAGAATAAATGAAAAACAGCCCATAAATGGATGATGGTTGATATTAACAATTATATTATAATCCCTTTTCCTAATAATTTTTTTGGAATTTCAAATCATTTAATAAAATATTATTTATTATAATATATCATTAATGTATATTTTTATAACTATTCATTACTTTGACACCTATAACATCACTAAAATAAGTAAAATTAATATTTTTCTTATATCCCAAAAATTTGATTTGAATTTAATTTTTTTTGGATTACATTAATTAACTCAAATTATTTTACTTTAAATATTTTTAATATCATTTATTTGATTTTTACATTAATTGAATAATTACTACGTGATTGTTGTGTAAGCATTTAAGGAAATTAATTCATCACTAAACATTAAAAAAAGTATCATGATTAAGTTTAAACATTTATTTTTTGAAATAATATTTATGACCAAACATATCTACTGATTTTCCCTATATAAAAAATATTATAATTACTAAAAAAATTGCGTGATATTTTTGAATTTTATTTAATTAAAATATTGTAATCATTGAAATTAAATTTATATATAAATAATGATATATAATTTAATCTTGATAGATTATAGAAAAAATTTATTCATATAATAAATTTAATACTAATCTTAGGGTAAATTTATAATCATTATCATTTTATTATTTGCATTAATTATCTTATTTAACCTTTACTGTGGTAAAAAAAATTACTAAGATTAATATTTATATTGACCAAATATAAAAGGATACTATTTTTAAAATTTATACCAAAATATTATAAATATAGAAAAAAAATTCAAAATTAAAAACATAAAAATTTCATAATTTAATTTAAAATTAATCCGAAAATCCAAGAAAAAAACATTTTAAAAAAACAACATTATAAAATAAAAAATGTTATTATACTCCATTGAAGTATAAAATCCATTTTAAAAATTATAATTGGATTATTTTAAATAAAAATTAACTAATTGAATATTAAAAATAATCAAAAAATGATTTTTACTTTTTAAATACTTTAAATGAAAATTCAATTTTTAATAAATGAATATTTTCAAAATATATTGAAATATTCATTCTAAGACATGTATCAAATTATTAATTCAAAAATGAAATTTATTTTTAACAATAAATATTCTAAAATTTTAAAAAATTATTTATAATATTAACTCAGAAAAATCTAGAAAACGTTGTATTTAAGAAAACAATTTTTTGAAGAATAAAATGACATTACAAAAAATCAATTTCTTATTTACAGTGAATTAATTAATTCATTAGAAAATTGTAAGACCACCAAATATTTTACAATATAGTTAATAATATTAATTTTCTCTGAGTTAACGAATTGGTTATAATAATCAGATTTAATTAATAATAATTTATTATTCGTTTAAGCTCGGGAATGCGTATCTAGAATGCCATCAAATATTGTATTTATTTTTTAAGAAAAAAAATGTTAGTATATTACATGTTTTATTTAGAAAAATATTTCAAACAATTTTTATTTAATTTGTGATATATATATATATATTAAAATATTGAGTCATTATATTCTACCCCTAAAATAAATTGCACCCTCACAATATTAAAATTCATAATATGGAATTTATTTCCATGGGGATCTATTAATTAAACATAAGAAGTTAATTATTCATATATTTATTTAAGATACCAACTGAAATTCCCCTATATAAATTTTTTTAAAATCCCTTTGTAAAAAGAGCTAATCTATTCCTAATAGAATCCTTATAATCAATGAAGAGATAAATCCATAATAAGTAAATTTCCAAAAAACCATAAATAAGAATCTTATATTATTGATATAATAATTATACCATAAATTTTTTATTTATAATTCAATATCCAATATATGAATAGTTATAATTCATAAGAGGGACTAAAATCTAGATTGAAAAATAATTTTCCTCTTTAATATATTTTATTTCATAGGATTTTTCTTATTCCTATGGTTTATGCAATTTTGGTGACTATTTCATTATTATCCCATTGATTAAGCCATTTATTTACATAACTTCCAATTTCTATGAAATTATTTAAATGGGTATTTATATATTATCTTACTCCTTTACACTTTTTCTTTTGATTCCCTTTATAAACACAATTTTTTAATCTACCAATTCCTTTAAGGTAATTTACAACATGGTTCTTTCTACATATATGACATGTAGAGAATTGAATCCTATTTATTTTATTATATATTTCATATAAACTTTCACAATACTCCATCACTCTCTTATTTGGTATTATTAGGACATAGAAAATGTTAAATTTTTTAATTTTATTTTATGATATATGTTATGGAATAAAAACATCGTTTCTCATTCTATATTCCATTCTGATGTATTTTTCATTGAGGTATTCACCATATTGTCCCTCACACCCATGTTTCCTTCAGGTTTTATCCATTAGTAAAAAATAATGGATTAGCATGATTGAAAAACAATTAACATTATAAAAATATAATCAAAAATATCCTAAGGAAAATTTAAGCATAACTTGTCATTTTTTATGGTATGATCATATTAACCTATAGTTCTTTTAAATCAACCAATATAAATTTTATGTCCACATATATCATTATGGGTTTATCCTTGGTTACATTGATTTGAATTTTATCAAAATTATTAACCTATTCCATTAAAATAACACTAAAACCAATACTTTATAGTGGTTTGTAAAGAACAAATGATTATTTAAATCATATCCCATGAAACTATCAAACTAGGTTTGTAGTTACACCTCTTATTTATGTACCAAGTGACAATTTATTTAATAAACAACACCCCCTTTTTCAGAGTTATTACCCTTAGATATATCTATGCTAGATCTTCCATCCATATATAGTATCCAGACATGGATGCTATTTTTAATAGCACTATAAAATTTTTATTTCACCAGAATATCATACTTTTATCTTATACTTATACATATTCTCAGGGTTTCCCGAATGTACTCTCATCCAAATCACTGAAAATAACTTGACCTTGATTTTATACCAACTATAGAATCCTGTACCTCAATCAAACGATATCACAAAATTATATATACAATTTTTCATTAATGGATATTACTTGAGAATCAAATGGCGTTCTGTCTTTAAAACAATAAGAAAAATCAAGAGCCTATGGCTATAAAAATATATCTCTCTTATCCAATGTTCATTTCATTAATGTACTATGAAATAAATAAAAAATAAATAGTATTCCAAATCTCCCATTAATTTTGTAAAAAATATTATATTCTATACACATAACATGCATTACTTTTAATCATTACCTAGAGGAATGGAAACATAATAATGGGTGAGATTAAATTCAGAGTATGGGTAAACATAAGAAATAATAATCAAAGATCATAAGTGATCACAAGACAAAAATTTGGAAATAATAATGTAAAAATGGTACAAGAACATAATATATATAATTCATACCCAATAAAGCATGGATCATAATATAATAATCACAGTATAAGGCTTATATATAAATAAATTGATATCCAAGTAACCTACAATCATAAGATTCTGACCATAATAAAATAATGACATAATTATTACAATTAGATGTTCTCACTAAAGACCGTCATCACATGGTGGAAAAATTTCCATAGTGTATTCTTAATACCATACAGAACATGTCATGAGATATAAATACATTATAGGGCTATATAATTATGGGCCCACCCATATCATAATAAAGTGTGATTAGGATAACAGCCTGGTAACCATACATGGTATCTTCAAGGATGAATAAACTAACCAACACATTATAGGTACATATAATTCAAACCCTACACATCACTACTATTATATAAATTAATAAGTTTTCTATATTAAAAACATAAATAAATGTATCAAATAATTTTTATCCCAATAAATAAATGTTCTTCCTAGTTATTATATCAAAACATGACCATAAAACATGTTTGCAAACAAGGTGTATTGTTTCTAAATAATATATCCCTCGATTACAAAAGAAACTAAGATGTGTGTATAGATAGATGAAAAAACCCCATGTTAAAAACAATACTTTAAATGGCACCACACAAGAGGGGATTAAGAGTAGTATTATTTTGTACCATTATTAAAATCCCCTTAAGGATACAAATATATAATAATTAAATCATAAAACATGAATCCTAATAAGGGAAATACTTTTAATAATGAAAATAAAAATGGATTTGAAATCATAAAAGAGTATTTGGAAAAAATTCATATTATTTTAAATAAAATATTATAGATCACATTTGAAATTCCTTTAAAAAATATTTATTTTAAAATATTTTATTTTAAAAATAATATCCTATAATGGATCATTGAAAAATATATCAATGTATCCAATAGAAATTTGGTCTGGATGATAAACAATTGCAACATAAAAGGAAAACCTTTTTGATATTTATTAAAAATTAGTTGAAAACCCAAATCATAAAAAGGTGAAATAAAATTTAATTTATAAATAATTAAAGTGAAACGTGATAGTCACAAGAGTTAATATATAATTGGGTTTGAAAATATTGTAAAAGAATATTGGTGCGAATAGGAAATCAATGACATGGATGATAAACTATCATTTAAGAGGATATAAATTATTCTCTATGTAGTTTCATTTTCCATAAAAAAGAGATTAAAAAAATTAATATTTTGAATTAGATATCCCAATATATAAATATGTTATACTATATTAAATAAAGTGTGTAACTTAGGGATAATCATTATAACATAAGAAAATAGATAATGTTTTGAAAAACCTTATATTTTATAGAAGTTATAAATAATAGTCAAAAGGAAGGAAGAAAAATAATGGAAGTGATGTTTCCAAGAATGATAATAAATTAAGATATTATATGTCAGGGGTTATAATTTACTCAATAAAAATTAATATTCATGTATAATATCAAAACATGTTTCAATGAAGGGTGTTAGAGATAGAAACCACTACCTTTTATCTAGATTTCCTAGAATGCATTCTAACCACATATATAATAAACCTAAATATATTAATAAATTATTCTACAACATTTTTCATAACTATTTCCATTTATACTACATATTTATAATCATTAATTATATTATTTTTAAAAGTTATTACCTATTTTCAATATGTGCAGTGAGTAATCTTAATGATTTTGAACTAGTTTTAAGATAACATTTTCTGCATTATTTATTCTCCCAAATTTAATAATTATGAGATAATTTAACTTAGTATATTGGATAGTAAAAAATTAGTTATAAATATAAAATTTCATTTTATGAGAGTTTTTTATGGAACTTAAAGATGGAATCGATGATTAACATGTTTCGTTAATTTTTAATGATAAAATGTTTGTATCATAATTAATATGTTAAAAATTCATATTAACTTTTCTAAAACAATATAAATATATACTTATTTATATCATATGTCATCAATAATTATATTATAATTGTCATTAATGAAGATACTTTATTTCATTTTTTAAATAGGTTGTTAGACCCACCCAGTTATGAACATACTATAAACAATGAATGATTACGATTATAAAAGTGGTTTTTTCGGAATAATATAAATGTTATAGAATAATAATGATATTATTTATAAAAAATGGAAATGTTTAGTCATATTTTAATATATAATAATAAATAAAAAATAAACTAGAAAAAATGAGATACATTTTCTCATGGGGGATGATAATCCACTGAACACACAATTAAAGTTATTATATCTAGAAAAATATGATGGAAAGAAGGTGAATTATAATTTTACTCTAAATAAAATTATTTATATTACATATTTGACATTTATTATTGAAATTAAATCTTATAATCAACTAATATAGGTGATGGTGAGAAAAATATAAGGCATCAATTATAGAGGTAGTATTCCACACATTGAATAAATCAAAACACTATTTTTATTAATAGAAATTGGTAAAGGTGGTTAATAGGTATATTATTACAACAAATAATTCATTTTAAAATATATACATCTAATATCATAATATTTTATTAATTTTTTTTCTAATTTAATTTATAGATAGCATGGGGTACACACAACTCCATGTTTTAACGAACCGAAATATAGAATACCATTATATCCTTTTCATTAAATAGGAAGGTAGGAATAATGAAAAATAAATTATTAAAAACCTATCATTTATAAATTTAAAAAATTAATTTTTATCCATTTATTAAATATGATAATAAAAAAGCACCTAAAAGTAATAGAAATAATAAAAAAACAATTTATATACACAATTTTTTTATATTAACAGATTAAATTAATAACTATTGGTAAGTTATTTTAATGAAATTTAGATATATTAAAAAAATATTTCTTTCATTCATCAAATATTTTTTATACTTATGGGGGAAGAATATTACAATTTAATTCATAAAAATGTATTTTTTATAAAAAGTTTCTTTGTTTTATTTTGGAAACTAATTTTAAAATTAAAATATTTTCCAATTTTAAACATATTATTTGAAAATTTTAAAATACTTTTTGATATAATAAGGTAATAATAATCTTATTGTGAAATTTTTATAATTTTATAAATACATAAATTTTTCAATGAATAGTGAATGATAATGATTTTTTTGAAAATTGGATTTTTGTATAATGTATTTACAAAGTGAAATTATACATTAATATGGATTAAAAGATAAAATTAGATTAATTATATTATTATGAACCTATTTTAATCATTTTAATTAATTTTACGTACAATTTTTGATAAAAATGTATTATACAAATGAACAATTTTTCTTTAGAAACCCACTTTTTCAACATGTCTCAAGGTTTAATTTTAAATTAAATTATAACACATATATGAATTGAATTTAGAAAAATATATTCCTTATATTTATTTTTCATAATTATTATTATATAATAAGGTTAACTTAATATTTTTCATAATGAATAATAAAAATAGTAAAAATAAATCACTATAGTTAAAGTTAAAATTGGAAAATGGAGACTTAATCAAATAAGATAAGGTTTAAAATTACCAAATTATTTGTCCAATTTCTATTTTATGTAAATATTAAAACATTATATAATCTATGGTACTATATTGATCCATTTTGGTTCCTTTTGAAGTATGAAAAATTTGGGAATATCTTATCCTTTTAAAAAATTACAAGTGTGTCCTCTACACCATTTAGAAAGGGGAACCCCTATCGTCTCTTATTCACACTTCCAATTACTTTTTTTATCAAATATATTCAAAATTATATTCTTTAATTTACTCCAAACATCATATAGCACTTATTTTGATTATTAAACCTTTATAGTAAATATTTACATGTAATCCTAAAGATGTTCTCGGAAGAATAGGTATAATATTGAACAATGAATTTTGTTTTATTTCTTCTTACACTACCTAAAAATATTCTTCAAATATGAATATATAATAAAATCATCATCTCCCATATAAATATATGTTATTTAATTAATATCATAACCTATATACATCTCATTCCTCTATCAAATGGAAAGCTAAACTATCGTTCATGTGTATGGTAGACTACCGCCTCACGAACTGATATAATTTATTTTCCATCACGGCCACTCACATGTGTATATATTTATTGATTTAAATAATATATATATATATAATATTTAGGAAATAATTATACATTTATAATTATATTATCACATATACCTTCTTACCTTCGAATTTATTGAAAATATATAACGCCACACACGCGTGTGTGTGGACTACCACCACCACGAAGAGGTGTGATACATGTTTCATTTTATTTTGAAATAGACGGTAATAAAGATATATTTAATAAATAAATATTATATATATTATATAATAATTATTTTGGAATGGTGAATTATTATATACCTTTCATTCATTTTATCCATTGAAAAAATTTGAAAGAAAATTCATGCGTACGTATGGCCTACCATCTCAATGAAGGGTGTAATTCATTTTTATATATCTACTATAACGGATTAATATAAATATGTTTATATGGAATATATTTTATATTTATCTAATTATTAATTTTCTAGAGATGACGTCACAATAATTAATATAAAAGTACAATTACTAGTAAACCAAAACATACATGAAAAATGATGTAGTTATTACTCAGAACAATGATTTGAAGAAATTACTATTAATAAATGGGTGAGAAATGATAAAATTAAATAAAATATGGTATGAAATATATTATTTTGGTTTTTAATATATTTAAAATAAATATATTTAATAATAAATTAGGTTTGAACATTTATGATTAAAGTCATGATTTAAGGTATGAGATTTTCGTCTAACTTTTATATATGTAGGACACATGATATATTAGCCCATTAATTCTTTTATATAGTTTATATAATTCCAATGAATTTATTTTATGAGGAAAATTGTTAAAAATATAGCTTTTTTCAGATCCATATAATGAAATTTCTTTTAAGAGGACTATTATTCAAAAGTTAGCAAAGTGGTAAAGGTTTCAAGTTACAATCCATTGGTTTATTATGATAGTTTATGATTAAGTTTATGAGGATAAAATCTTATGACCTTTCTCTTAATAAGATCAATAATTTTATCCTCTTATAATATTTTGGGAACATACACATTTAATTTAATTTCCTCTAATTGTTTACACGAGAGTCAAAAATAATTTTTTTTTAAAAAACATTATTTCATTAATTAGTCAAAAATAATTAATATTCCATGTACATGTTTTTATAAAATAATGTTTAAAGAATATTTTTATTATTATACAATGTTTTTTTGAATATTTTTTTTTAATTTTTAAAAAATTGTTTAAAAGGAATCTTCATGTCATTTCTCGAACAAGGAACATTTTACTTTTTATCATAAAAGTTAAAAAATATATTTGTTTTATCATTTCAAACACGAATAGTATTTACCACCATCATGGCCACTCAATAAATTAAAGATTAAATTAAAATTTTCTATGGTTATTTTAAAATATATTTTCTTGTTTAATATTTTGTAAATTTTTATATTTTTAATATGTGATTTGAAAGTCGAGATGATATTTTCCTCAAGAAATGTTCCAGTTAATCTATAAAAATCATTTTTCATCTAAGATGACATCCATTGATGTTTTATAATCTGTATTAGGTATATGTTCTAATGATACCCTATTTTTTATTTATCTAAAATTTTTATGATTATGATGAAAATATGTTTATTAATCCCATTCCTTTTCCATGGATTAGGCTGTGATGAATTTATGAAATATTTATCGGACCCTTTAATTTTCCACATGGTATTCCATGATGAAATACTTATAAAACCCAAAACTTTTTAGGTTTTATGATTGGATTAATATTTTATGATTTAATGTGGTATATTTTTATGATTTATTTTTGTGTCTTGTGGGTATATAACTTTATATTCCTCTAATTAGTTGTGTAAATATTTATATGTCATGAGATAAAAAGGATTGGAATGAGGAGTGAACATAGTTGAATAATGGACATTGTCTGCTATGGTATACTTGGGATGTGATATTTACCACTATGTTTGTTTAGTTTGTGAATCCATTCCACTATAATATTTCTATCAATTATCCATGACTAATAATGAGACAACTAGACGTGGAATTGGCCGAGGCCCTTTCCCAATTTGATTTATGGTTTTGGCCGAGGCCTTAATCATTTTAGACATCTGGGCCGAGGCCTTGACAAAATGTTTCAGAATGTCTGGAATTATACATTCCCTCATTATGAAAGTGGTTATTGATATTGCATGTGATTATTCGACTAGTAGAATATCCATGTGAGTAAGTAAATGGCATTATTTAATTTTATTTTTTCCATATTATGCTGAAGTTCAAGTTTAAAAAGGCTTTTGTTTTAGTTATACATTGCCTTATTCATGAAAGCTTCCGCAATATTGTTATCCTTACTGAGCATCTGAGCTCACCCCTTTCAATGTTTTAATATTTTCCAGGATGTGAAGAAGTATTTTATGAATGACCTGCAGGGATTGTCAGAAGAGGATATGAGTGTGGACTATGGAGACTTTGTTATTGTAGTTTTTCACTTTATGATGTAATGTAACGTTTACGAATGTATCTAGTGTTTCCAAGGCTACTAAACTAATCGGTCTTTCGAGACTTGATCTTTTGTGATCATGCCAATGTTACGACGTAATGCACCGACTCTGGGTAGCTGGGGTCGGGGCGTTACAGTTGGTATCAGAGGCAGTTCAGTACTAACCTTGGAAGCTAGATTTAGATAAACTCTGATTAGAGCACATAGGCCAAAGATAGACTTTGAGGATTAGTATAGAAGAACTTCCTAGAATTTTGTTATTGTAGAGATTTTGTGAGTTTTCCGAGCAATACATCCCTGTCTGGATACGATCAGGTAGAGGCGGATCTGGAACAGATGTACCTAGGGGTAAAACCTGAAAACACCGCTTTGAGCTAGACTCGAACGGGAACTGGTGCACGACAACGGGCCTTGCTGCACTCTTGGTTACAACACTCCCATAGGATATGCTTAGGATAATTCCCATTTTCATTACAAACCACTATGAACGGTAATGAGTATATACTTCCTCAAATAAAACCATTTTATGATTATGGATTATATCCATAAATAGTTCAATTTATGTTAAGTATTTTACAAGTATGGCATTATGTATTTTGATTCATAAACTAATCTAGTTTATACCATTCTTTAGAAATGGCGCCCAGTGGAACGAATGGAAACCGTATCTATTCACGCACTCCGTGTAGGGATTGCCCTCCTGCTCAAGATAATTATTGTTGATCTGGAGATACAACTGGGTCTGATCAACTTATTACCATACTGGGACAACTCACTCAAGTTATGAATAATAACCTTACTCGTATGGATCACCCTGATCCACAACGTGGAGGATCAATGTTAGACCTCTTCATGAGGCAACAACCACCAACATTTAATGGGGGTAAAAATCCATTAGTAGCTGAGCAATGGATAAACTCCTTAGAGAAAATATTCCATGCCTTGGGGAGTAGCGAAAGGGAGAAGGTTGTCATGGCAGTTTACCGCCTCACTGGAGATGCCGATCAGTGGTGGTCGCTGATTCAAAACACAAAGGAAGATGATGACATATCGAATATGGAATAGAGGGAGTTAAAAGAGCTTTTCTTAGAAAAATACTTTCCTCGTGACCATCGAGCAGATATGGAAAGGCAATTTTTGAGTCTGAGGCAGAAAGAGGATGAGAATGTCGCAAAGTATGAGGCTAACTTTACAAGGTTAGCGAGGCATGCTGCCGATTATATACGTAACCCAAAGAGTAAGATTGATCGTTTCTTTGATGGGTTAAAACAATTTCTCCGTTGAGATTTAGTATCACAATCCTTCTCATCATACGAAGATATTGTCTCGTGTGCTATCAAGACAGAAAAGGAATTCTCTAAGTCTTATGACAACAAAGTAAAGCAAGAGAAGAAGAGAACGGTGGAACAAGAGACAGATAAAGGGAAAAGGGGAAAGAAGGATTTTACATTATGTGATAATTGTGGGAAGAATCACCCTGGTACGTGCCTAAAAGGAATGAGAGTTTGTTATAAATGTGGAGAAAAGGGTCACCAGGCTCGTGATTGCAAGGGAAAGAAAGAGGCTATCAAAGTTGAATTCTACAATTGTAGAGAAATGGGTCATTATGCAAATGAATGTCCTAAGCGTCAGGGAAACTTACCTCAGAAAAGGCCAAGGGATCAAGGACAATCTTATGCTGTTACTACAGTTGAAGCAGAATAACTAATGTATTGGTGCTTTTGGACTCGTGGATTATATTCTGGTTATTAGAATAATGTGATATATATAAGGATTGTACTGCAGTACTTGTCAATTTCAGTAAGGTTTTAATATGATGAAGGTAATTATATTTTTAGTATGTGACAATAAGAGAGACTTTACATTGTTTGGGGAATCTGATAAATTGATTTTGGAATTAATAGACCTTTTAGAGAAAGTCTGGACAGAGGTATTTTGGATAACTATAAAGGTTGGAGTGGATTATGTTGATCTTTGGATAGTATTGTTTAAGGTTAAAAAAAAATTATGAAGATTATTTTTGGAATATTATTATACTATAGTTTTCGGAAAAGGACAACCTGCAGGGTGGGGCATAACCCGTCGCGTCGGACAAAGCAGTAGGAATAGAACCCACAATCATAGTGCGACATGCCTTTATTTCCTACCACTAGCCTACAGGAAGTCCCTGGTTATTAAAAAATAATTTTACTAATCTAAATGGTATGTGTTAACATTTGGAACCTTATACAATTAGGATAAGTATAATATTTTTGAGTTCTATTATCTTTTTGAGTGAAAGATGAGTTGAAGGTTGAAACTCTAATTGTCAAGCATAAATATATATATATATACCTATCTCTTATTCAATGAATAAATTAATTCTTAAACTTTAGTAAAGGGATATTAAAATAAAAAAATGTGTTATCCTAATACCTTATGTTTTGTTGAACTGATGATATTTTAAATCAACACAGATTGAAGGCTTTGAGGCCCTCAATTTGACAGTTGATTGTGATTGATGACCTCAATCACTCCCTACAAATATTTACATTTTTCCTCCAATTATATGTCTCTAATTGCCACCAATGTTCTCCTAATAGAGATCATAATTGGGTGGTGACTTTTTCATTTCCCATTCCCTCTTATTAAGGCTAAATTTTATTAATCTTATTTCCGATGTGGGTTTTCCTCAAAGGTATTTTCTCTTTTCAACCTTTTATTTTCAATGAAAAATTTCAAATTGCGAGGATGCAATTTATTGAAGGATGGGAGAATGTAACACCTCGAGCTTCCACGATACGCTTCTCATTCAATAATGCAATAGCTTGCATTATACGCAACTTCGAGTTCTAAAACACCGCGACTAATCAAAGTAGCCGTTATTAATAGTAATAACCACTTTTTAAAATTATAGAAATTTTATATTTCAAAATGGACTTCATTTTTGTATTCGTAATATCGAAATTATCCAAAGTTGAATTTTTTTGTAATTTTCTGAGAACTTCAAATTTTTTATGAATAGTGAAAATTACTTAAAAACAACTTTTTTAATCAAAATAATTTATAGTGATAAATTATACTATTTAGTGGTTTTAATGTATAATTAGAATATATTTTTACCATTTTATCCAATGGTGGTCATTAGAATTAATTTAACATTGAAATTGGACCTAAACAATTGCCAATCTTTTGATATAAATTATTTCCTAAAAACACGCTATTGTTGTGACAGCGGGAATTAATTATAAAATTAATTAATGAAACTTATATGTTTGTAATTTTGTAAAATAGACATCATTTTTGAATTCAGAATATCAATTATAGCTTAGGGTGAAATTTTGGCATTGTTCTGAAAAACTTCAATTTTTGATGAAT
Source organism: Viscum album (assembly GCA_963277665.1). NCBI lineage: Eukaryota > Viridiplantae > Streptophyta > Magnoliopsida > Santalales > Viscaceae > Viscum > Viscum album. The sequence goes on along the minus strand of OY728160.1, from coordinate 455,782,632 downwards.
AGTGAAACAACTAAGTGGTAGTTAAATAACTGATTTTTCGTTTAAATGAAATATTACGACTTCTGTGATTTGATTTTAAAAAATCCAACATACATGGTTTTCATTAAGAAGTAAAATGTGGTTCAATTAGATTAAAATAATTTTTTGGTGAATAGTAACTTTTAAGTTCTTAATCACGATTAGAGGTAATTAGTGTAGTTTAAGGTAAAAATAATGTTTTAATAATATGAGATGAGCTTGAAACTTGTACTACTCCTATTGGATGAGTCATGGCCGACCCAGAAAACCCATGGGTCAACTTGGGGACCCCATGGAGCCACTTTGGTTGGAAAATTACATTAATATATATTTATTTAATGTTAAAGTAAAAAATGACAAAAACATGAAATGTTTTACTAAAACAATTTTTATATGGGGTTATAGAAGTCATATTTTTGACTATAAATAGTCACTGGAAAGATAAAAAGATTTCCTACATCATAGTATTTTTTTATAATTTTTAGACATTAAATAAAGTAAATTATTTACGACATCATTATGATGCAGCGATGACCTCATTATTTAACGATTTTAATAAAATGAAAAGATAATGTAAAATCTAAGGCTTACACTTTCCCAAAGACTATTGGATGGGTAGATTTTGAACCCTTATCACCTTAGACACGAATTATATAAGTGTGGTACCTTTAGAATCCTAAAATCATTGTATAATAATGTAATCTTTCCTTACTTTCCAAGAGTGCCCCTCCTCTCCTCTTATAAAAGCCCCCCACCTCTACCTTATCATTCACACATTAAAGCCATTTGGCTCGGCCCACCTCTGCCCAAATACTCTCCCAAATTCCCCCTATTACACCTAGAAGCCTCACTTTGGGCAGAACTCTTCCCAAGGAAGCCTTTGGCTCAAATCAAAAAGAGTTACCCAATTTTGAGGTAATGTCTTCTCTAATGTTGTTTTGTTTTATTTTTCTTCTCCAACCCCCTAAACTCCTTTTATTCATTTCTTTTGTAACAAAAATAGTATCCTCAATATACTAGGATGTTGTTATAAGAAGTATTCGAGCTACAATTACACACACCTACATCTAATGGTTAAAGAATATACGGTTTCTGTGGATGGCGAATTTCTGCCTCACGAAACGATGATTGTTCAACACTCATATAACACCTTCAAAGGTGGCCATTAAGATGTAACTATATTTATATATGATATATAATATGTTTATTTTTTACTTATTCTTCTTTATTTCACATTTATGGCATACTTTATGATTTCCATTATGGGTAAAACGCGATAATTTCATTTTAGGAAGTGCGGACTACCGCCCCCTCAAAGTGATTTGAATCGTTAATTCCATATGTGGGATGTATAAAGGATGGAGTAAATTATATTATACACTATATTATACTGGAATTATATTATACATTTATATCATTATGATTTTATTCCATTAAATGCGAAATAGAAATGAAAGTAGCGTTCATGCGTACGTACGGATTACCGTCTCCATGAACGGTGCATTTCATTTCTTACCTCTAAATGTTACGTAATATTATAAATGAATGTATATACTGGATATATATGATATATATGACATCTAAATCATGAATATAATTTTGGAGATAATGGATATTCTACCACATAAACAACTTGTAATTATAAGAAGTTTATTGTTGACTCAAGTACCAAAGATCGACAAAACCACTGTTATTAACTTAAATAATTACATAATGTTCATAACATTGTAATAAGTGATATAAAAAGGATAATGAAATTAAAAATGGCTCTTAATAAGGTATATATTAACTCTAGTTTATTATTCAGGAGGTTAAAGAACGGTTGAGTCAAGTCAGACACGAGGTAAGGGAACTTCTTAACCCAATTTCTATTCTTTGGGTTAATCTCCTAGTTTCAAATTATGTCATGATATTATTATGTTCTATTTTTTATTTTTACTTTCTTAATGTGTACCTATAGTGAATACACATAATAGATCTATTTTACTTTAAAAATGATCTTTTTAAGTACTTCGTCACAATCTCCTTTCATTGAGGCATATTTGGTTTTATACACAACTTCTTTTATACGGTGTATAAACCCCATTGAATTTTACATTTATTCAAAAGGTTTACTTTTATAATTATGTGATTTTTAAATGGTTTCAAAAAAATGACATTTCTCTCTAATATATGAAAATCCAGTGCAAATGTATACGTATTTAACGCAAGCTTAAAAATGTTTTCAGAAAACCCGACTCTCGAGTGTGGTAGACAGGAAGGGATTGGGAGTGGACCCATCATGGCCTATAATTAGTAGAGCAGTCTCAGAATTAGTTATTTTGTTTTCAGAAGCTTGCATAATGATTTCAGAAAAACACTGGAGTGTATTTGAGCAATTTTGAACGTAAGTATCTTCTAAAAAATGGCATCGGTAGGTCTAATGAGACAAATAGACGTGGAATTGGCCGAGGCCCTTTCCCAATTTGATTTATGGTTTTGGCCGAGGCCTTAATCATTTTAGACATCTTGGCCGAGGCCTTGACAAAATGTTTCAGAATTTCTGGAATTATACATTCCCTCATTATGAAAGTGGTTATTGATATTGCATGTGATTATTCGACTAGTAGAATATCCATGTGAGTAAGTAAATGGAATTATTTAATTTTATTTTTGCCATATTATGCTGAAGTTCAAGTTTAAAAAGTCTTTTGTTTTAGTTATACATTTCCTTCAATGTTAATGTTTATTTATGAAAGCTTCCGAAATATTGTTATCCTTACCGAGCATCTGAGCTCACCCCTTTCAATGTTTTAATATTTTACAGGATGTGAAGAAGTATTTTATGAATGACCTATAGGGATTGTCAGAAGAGGATAGGAGTGTGGACTATGGAGACTTTGTTATTGTAGTTGTTCTCTTTATGATGTAATGTAACGTTTACAAATGTATCTAGTGTTTCCAAGGCTACTAAACTAATCGGTCTTTCGAGACTTGATCTTTTGTGATCATGCCAATGTTACGAAGTAATGCACCGACTCTGGGTAGCTGGGGTCGGGGCGTTACAGTTCGCCTTCCCAGGGTGGTAATGGATTGAGAATTCATAGTATTTGATCACCTATAACCATCTTCATTGGCACATATTCAACTCTTTCTATGTGAATATATACTTGAGGATTTTGTGATTCGTATATATTTTACACTTCTCCCCAAAGAGGTAATGCCACTAAATTTTTAAAGTGAATATCACTAAAACCAACTCCAAATAACGTGTTTGATAGTTTTCATCTTTATCTTTAAATCTCCTTGAATCATATTCAATGAATTTTTCATTTTTCATCAACACACAACCCATGCCATTTTTCAAATCATCACTAAATACCACAAAACATTATCCACATGTGGGTTTTGTGAGCATGGGTGTAGTGATAAGTCTCGTTTTCAACTCCTTTAATCTCTCTTCACATTTATCACTCCACGAAAACCATAATCCCTTATGAGTTTTCTTGGTAAGAGGTTTGGACAATCATGGGAAGTTTGTCACAAATTAGCGATAACATCCAGCTAACCCCATAAATCTATGGATATCTGTCACCGTTGTTGGCCTCATACATCCCTCAATTTAAGATGTCTTATAGGGATCCACATATGTCCCATTACATGTGATAATATGACCCTTGAATGAGACCTATTTCAACTGTAACTCACACTTTATATACTTTTCATAGAGTTTCTCCTTTCACATTGCCTCTAGTATAATGCTTACATGCTTCTCATGCTCCTCCTTGGTTTTTGAGTATAATAGAACATCATTTATTAAGACTACCACAATTTTTTCGAGGTAATATTTAAAGACACTTTTCATCAAGTCCATGAAGATTTATAGAGTAGTGGTGACCCCGAAAGGCATTACTGTGAATTCATAGTGCCCGTGTCTAGTACAAAAAGTAGCCTTGGGGATATCTTCCTTCTTCACACTTACATGATAATATCCTGACCACAGATCCACCTTGGAGATGTATTGTGCTCCATGAATCTGATCGAACAATTAATTCATTCGGGGAAGAGGATACTTGTTCTTTATTGTGATTTTTTTGAGCTCACTATAATCAATGAAAAAGCGCATTGACCCATCCTTCTTCTTGATGAAGAGGAATGGTGCACCCCAGGGTGAAAAACTTGAGCGTATAAACCCTTTATCTAGATTCTCCTGTAGTTATTTCTTCATCACCTAATGCTCCACAAAAACCATTCTATACAGAGTCATGAATATTTTCCACACCCTAGGTATAATATCCATTGAGAATTCAACATCTCTTCTAGGAGGAAGACTTGAAAATTCCTCGGGAAACACTTTTGAAAGTTCCCTCACAATAGGCATGCCTTCAATGATGGATGCTTCTACCAGAGGGTGTATGATGAGGTTCATTGGAATGTTTAATCCACAAAATATGATAGGGGGGAGTTATATTCATGGGATGCAATGATTGCCTGATTTTTTACTCAATGACATATTTACTTTCATTATTTATGGTAGGTTAGGTATTATTATACTAAAAATTTGAGATAGAAAAGAATTCATAAAACTAGAATAAAAAATTATGTTCTATATTGTTGAATGAATAACTAACATACCTATCAACACTTCGTTATTGGGGTTCACTTAGATGATAGTGATGGAAATAGATCACCCTTTTTTCCTAGTTAGTTGTTTCTTTCCTCCAAAAACCATTGGCATAGGCCACTGATTTGTAAGGTGCCCTGGTTCTTTGTAGTTGAAGAAATGAACAACGTGTTGAGTGTCAAACGGAGTGTTCCTATCCTCTATCACAATTGTTGGTTTTTCTTGTCTGAAGTCAATGTCTAGGATCCCTTCTCTTACACACCTAAATCATTTCTTCACCCCCTACCGACAATTTATAGGGTGCTTCATTCTGCACCTTTGGAAAGTTTGGTGCTGGATTTTCTTAGCACCGTTGGATTAATCTTTCAGACCACCGGAATTGATTTCCACCACATGCTTCGTATCCCTATGATACCCATGAGATTCTCAGATCTCCATTTCGACCTGGAGGGAACATCATAAAATTTCCTCTTAACTATCGAAGTCACGTATTATCATGGCTTTCCATCGGCTTCATTTTATCCCTCCAAAGAAGAGGTCAACCTTGCATTCTAGGGTAATAACAAAGCCAAAGGCATATCATTCTAGCCTTTTGATTTTTTTCTCATAAACTTTTATGAATTCGTCATCTTTTTTCTTGTGGTCAAGGAAGTCCCTTTACATCTTAAATTTGAGGGTGCATGGAAAATATATATTGAAAAAAATGTTCTGGAAATCCTTCCATTCCAACGCCTCAATATGTTCCTCGGGCTTTGTATTTTTGATCAATGACCACCATTGATTGGATTCACCCATTATATGATATCAAGTCAGAAGAACATTATCTTGTTTGGAACTTTAAAGGATAGATAATATATTTTTAATGTAATTGATCCATTGTTCGGTAATTGAGGGATCAGATGATCCATTAAAAGTAGGACGCCTTTGTCTCACGAATCCCTCAATTTCAACTTCTTCTTTCTTGGGGGGGTTAAATGTTCCAATTGACCAATTAATTGATTCAAAGATTGAGTAAACTGAGATAGGCTCATGAAAATGTTTTCAATTACCGCTCCCATTAGATTGGGTATCTAATTAGAACATTCATAACATGTATCTTCGCATCAGATGTTAGCATGGCTGAAATAAAATGAATGTTAGGGGTAACATATAATGGGTAATCCAAGGAAAAAAATGGATGACTTATCAATTAATTTTATTTCATTAACTTATGAATCTATAGGATTCAATATATGTTTTCCATGAACTACTTCACAACGTATATTATTAAGGGTACTTTTTTTTATTCCCTTCACAATGGTTCATACTAAGATTGTGAATTTACAAAAGAATATACCTTGGGAGAGTCATTACCAAGAGTGCAGCAAGGCCATTTTCATGTACCAGGATACCCAAGGTCATGCTCGAAACTCTTAGTCGGAGTTTTCTCTCCTCTTTACATCTATTCCAGAATTTCCACTACCTACTCGTATCCAGATATGGATGTATTTTCTTTATAAACCACTAACTCAATAATCACCAAAACATAGGGATGTTTTTATTATACTTAGTATTACCTCTAAGGGTTCTCTAGGTTTTTCTAATCCTAATCCCAAAAATATCTAAACCAATAATTTGATACCAACTATAACCACCATAATCTTTATTACAAACTTAAACATTATTTTATAACATAAAACTGAACATAAGACTACTCTGAGGGTCAAGAGGTATTGTGTCTTTGGAAATTAGGAACATTACATAAGGACTTAAAACATGAAACACAAAATCATTATTTAAATCCTCTTTTACAAGACCACTACATTCCCTCATACTTAGCATTGCATGGGATAACCTAAAGACATGCATAAGAAAAGGGTGTGATATAATGACCTGTAAGGGATTAAATAAGGAATCACACGAAAAATACTATACATGTTAGGAAATAGGAATATTAGTGGAGCATAAAAGAAACACGAACATAAAGGCATGATATAGCATGATTATCAAAACATGGAAATGTGGCGACAACACTTAACATGGTAGTAGAATGAGACAAGGATCATTGCACATGGAGCATGAGTAAACCATCATATCACTTCAATTCGAATGAGTAAACCCACATTGCACTTGATGTATCATGATACTAACATTTACCCAATGCATTGGAGTGCTATCAGGGAACACCCTTCATAATAATTTCATTTCATGTATAAGTGTTCCACATGGATCATATAACATGGATTCATTAAATATAATCATTTATTCAATGATAAAGGAATGTAAAATTTGTACATGAAACTCTATAATCAATAAGTAAATGTTCATAAAGGTGAATACCATTGATGCATAAATAGGCATGGTATTAACTACATAATGACTTCAGTTTGGAAAATTACTGTGCAATTTTTTCAGCATAAAGGCGCGACATAAGAATTAACAAAAATGGTTGATGTGAGAGAAATGGGTGTCTCATCATATTTAAATGAAATGGATAGTAAGGGGTTTATATAGATACATGTCTCAAAATAATTAATGGAATTTAGACTCATAATACAAAATAGTTGCTTGAATGTAAATGTGGAGAGAGAAATTTCTTACATAATTTCGGAACTAGTGTACATGGGAGGCATAAATGAGAGAGAAAGGTGTCACTCAAAATTTCAAAAAATAAATATGGATGTATGGGGGAGGTGTGAAATCATAACCAAACATAATTAAATGAATATAAAATGGCATTACAACATAATGAAATTTGGACAAAAAAATAATGGAGGAAATCTCTTATGAAATTTCTACATGGTAATAGGTATACATGGAAAGAATAAATGAGAGAGAAAGGGGTCTCTCATAATTTCAAAAATAAATAGGGTAGTATGGGGGAGGTTTTAAATTATACCCCAACATGTTTAATTGAAAATAAATGACCATTACAACACAATGAAATTTAGACAAAAAAGAGAACGGAGGAAATACCTTACGAAATTTCAGAATGGTAAAGGGTATACATGGAAGATATAAATGAGAGATAAAGGGATTTATCAGCAATAAAATTAAATATTACAGTATAGGGTAGGTGAGAAATCATACCCCAACATTTATAATTAAAAATACAAGGGCATAATAATAATATGAAGCTTTGATAAAATGAGAAAGGAAGGAATCTGTTACTTGGAAGTGTGATCCCAAAGGCTTGAGAAGGGCCTGGGAGAGGATTCATGGGAGCTTGGGGAACCTTAGAAGGATTCTAGAGAGATAAGGTAAGTGTTTGTTCTAGCTCTAGAGGATTTGAGTGAAGATTAAGTGGGAACATGTGTGGCTTTATATAGTAAAAGAGAAGGAATTGTTTATTATTTAGGTTTGGGACACCACACATTAAACTAATCAAAACTAGAAACAAACCCATGGTATTTCCATTGATTTTTCCAAAGGGGATTTTAAAATACTATTTTATAAGGCCAATCACCTAAATTCTTAAAATTATAGAGTTTCTTATGTGGAGGTGAATCACACTCTCAAGGAAATCAATTTAAAAAGATAAAATGTTTTATATGTCTTGGAGGGTACACTATGGCTTTGTAAAATAAATAAAACAAACCTAAAATCACATTATTTTAATGGTAAAACATATATTATATTAAAAAAATGTTTATAGTATTTTATTACATCACGATCTGGTCATTATGATGTCATAAAACACATTATATATTTAAATAATATTTAATTTTTACCCAAAAATATGACTGTCTCAGAAAATTATGAAAATTAACCATTGGATAATTTCGACATCCAAATTCCAAAAATAATATTAATCGCATCTAAATAATTTTCTAAATATGTAATTTTTACTTTAATAAAATAAAAACCGATACATATCGAAAATTCATGGGTTCTGACATAAATGGCTTTCAAACCTTAATAAAAATCACAATTGTATTCATAAAAATTATACGATCATTTATATTTAAAAAAAATTATTTAGTAATAATATTTTATGAAAAATTATTTAATTCCAAAATCAATTAATTCATAAAAATAGATTTCGTAATTGAGTATTAACTTAAAAATGTTATTTTTCCACTAAAAACTCTTTATAAAGTAAAAATAATAAAATGAATGTATATTCTTTATACAAAATAATGTACATAATCATAGTGCTTGGGTCTTGCTACATAAACCCTTATAACACATACATAAGAATGAAGAGTAAGGTGTGCGATGGTGACAGACTCTTGGGGTGGCTTGGATAAAATTGCTCGGGTGGTTATCTCTATCAACTTCCACTTCTCCCGTAGGCGGTTCTGTTCAATATTAACATGCTGAAGCTCATCTTGGGCTTGGTCAAGAGTGAATCCCAATGACACGACCTCCTTTCTGAGCTCTGACAAATGGGTTTGTACAGTGAAATTCTATTGGATGAGGCCATCTCTTCCTTTGACTAAGTAAATTGGATTTGTTAAAGCCTTATATTTATACAAATCATGTGATTACTGTTTAATGGATATATTAGAAATGGCCACATTTAATAATGATATTTTAAATTCCAAAAACATAAAACCAAAGATGTTCATATTTTATATAACCATTTTACATAATATTACATTTAATTAAATCAATAGGAATTTTCATTGATAAAAGTTTGGGTCGTTACAATCTTCCCCCTTATGAAATTTCTCTCTCAAAATTTCTTTTTCCCACACTAAAACAAATGTGTGTACCTCTACTTCATCACTTCCTCCAATTCCCTTGTTTATTCTTCAAACTTGTGGTTTCGCCACAACACCATGACGAGGGGCATTGTCTTAATTCGTAGAGCCTTTTCCCTAAGATTGATGATCTTCACCAGATTCTATTCATAGGAGAGGTCATTCTCCAATGGTACCACCTCTAGATTGAGTACATGCTATGGGTCGGGTATGTAATTCCTCAAGAGTGATACATAGAATACATCATGTACTTGAGATAGGTTTGGTGGGAGTGCTATTTGATAGGCCACTACTCCAATGCGATCAAGGATCTCAAAATGGCCGACGTACATTGGACTATGCTTTCCATTCTTACCAAATCTCACAACTCTCTTCCACAGTGATATGAGAAGGAATACCATGTCCCTAATATCAAACTCTTGGTCTCATCGATGATTATCAGCATAGCTCTTTTGTTGACTCTGAGCAGCTTTAATGTAATATTGGATGGTCTTAACCTTCTCCAATATTTCATAGACCATCCTTGAACGGAGGATTATTCTCTCCCCAACATCATCCCAACATCTCAGTGTTCTACACCTCTTCCCATACAGGGCTTCATAAGGATCTATTTGGATTTTTGAGTGGAAACTATTGTTGTAAGAGAAATCAATTAGAGGAAGATGTTGATCCCATGATTCTTTGAAGTCCATTGAGAAAGATATCAACATGTCCTCAAGTGTTTGGATAGTCTAGATAGATTGGCCATCAGTTTGAGGAGGATAATCCATACTAAAGTTCTGTTTAGTATCCAAAGCATGTTGAAGACTCTTCCAAAACATAGAGGTGAATCTTAGATATGGATTTGATACTACTGATTGTGGTAATCCATGCTGCCTTACCACTTATCTGATATATATCCTTGCCAGTTGATCTGGTGAGAAATCCTGCTGAATAGAAATGATGTGTTCAGCCTTCGTAAGATGATCCACAACAACCCAAATAGAACTGTTTCCTTTGGATGTCTTTAGATGTCTGGTGAAAAAGTCTATGGTGATGTTCTCCCATTTACATGATGGTATGGGTAATGGTTGCATCATCCCCTTAGACTTTTTTCTCTCATCCTTCACTTGCTAACATAGCAAGCACCTTGATGTATACTCAGCAATCTCATTCTTCATGTTATCCAACCAATAATGCTCTCGAATATCTCAATGAATATAAGTGTTTCCTGGGTGAATGGATAAATTCTAACTACGTGCATCATCCAAATTTTCTATCTTTGACTTCGGATTTGACAAAACACATATTCTTGTCCCAAATCATACAATTATATCTTCATTAACATTGAACTCTATGGATTTCCCTTTTCTGATAGGTTCCACTTTCTTCTGAATTGCGACATCATCCTTTTGAGCATGATTTATCATTTCCACAAGAGATGGTTGAGAAGTCATCTATGAAAGGATGGATGATGTTCTCTTCTTTATGATTCACATGTCCATCTTCATCATATATAAGAAGATTGGATCCTTTTAAATTCCTATCAGTGATAGAATTGTTGGGTCCTTTATACTTAGAGAATCCACCACCTTTTCACCTTCCCAGGGTGGTAATGGATTGAGAAATTATAGTCTTTCATCATCTATAACCATATTCATTGGCGCATATTCAACTCTTTCTATGTGAATATATATTTGAGGTTTTTGTGATCTGTATATATTTCAAACTTCTCCCCAAATATGTAATTACACTAAATTATTGAACATAGATAACTATAGACAACTCTAGATCATGTGTTTGATAGTTTTTCTCATGAACCTTCAATTTTCTTAAAGAATATGCATTGATTTTGTCATTTTTCATCAACACACAACCCATTCCCTTCTTCAAAGCATCACTAAATACCGTAAAAAGTTTTCCACTTGTTGGTAGTGTGAGCATGGGCGCAATGATAAGCCTCCTTTTCAAATTGATGAAGCTCTATTCACATTCATCACTCCAAGAAAACCTTACTCCCTTCCGAGATAGCTTGGTAAGAGGGTTAGACAATTGTGGGAAGATTTTCACAAATCAGCGATACTATCCCTCTATCCCTTGTAAGAAACTGATATCTGTCACCATTGTTGTCCTCAGAAATCACTCAATTGTAGCTGTCTTGGAGGGATCCACAGGTATCTCATTTCTTGTGATAATATGACCCAAGAATGAGACCTCCTTTAATCATAACTCACACATTATGTACTTTTCATAGAGATTATACTTTCTAAAGGTCTCTAGTACAATGTGTATATTCATTTCATGGTCCTATTTGGTTTTGGAATATACTAGAGTATCATCTATAAAGACAACCAAATTTTTTTCGAGGTAATCCTTGTGGACTCTATTCATCAAGTCCAATAGGATTTCCGGAGAATTAGTGAGTTTGAAAGACATTAGTATGAATTCATAGTGCCTATATCTTTTAAGAAAAGAATTCTTGGGGATATTTTCCATCTTCACACTTACATGATAATATTCGAACCACAAATCCACCTTGGAGAAGTATTGTGATCTACGTATCTGACCGAACAAGTCATCAATTCGGGGCGAAGGATACTTTTTCTTCATTGTGATTCTGTTGATCTCACAATAATCAATGAAAATGCGCATTGAACCATCCTTATTTTTGAAAAAGAGGACTGGTGCACCCCATAGGGAAGCACTTGGGCATATAAACCCTTTATCATAATTCAACTATAGTTGTTTCTTAATCTCCTCAAGCTCCACAACATCTATTCTATACCGATCCTTGGATAATGGAAACTCCCCAGGAATAAGATCAGTTGAGAATTCAACAACTCCTATAGGAGGAAGACCATACAATTCCTCAAAAACATTTCCATGAATTCCCTTATAATAGGCATGTATTCAAGGATGTTAGCTTCCTTAGACTCAATCATCGGAGCAAGATACTCATTCTCATAGGTTAGTAATATCCATACTTGAGATGATGGTTCTAATGTATATTGATCCTCCTCTTTTCATTTGTACAGAATCAGGGGTCGACTTACCGTATAGAGAGTGATTTCCCTCTCATGACTATTTATGTTAGATCTATATAAGGAAGGCCAATCCATGCCAAGAATTTCATCAAATTCCACCAAAGGGAGTATGATGTGGTTTCCTGAGAAGTTAATTCCACAGATTTTGATAGGGGAGGAGTTATATTAATGGGATGTAATGATTTCCCAATTTCCTATACTCACCGACATCTTTACATCCATGATTTGTAGTGGTGTTGGGATAGTTCTACTAAAATTTCGGGATACAAAAGAATGCATAGAACAATAATAAATTCTTTTGATCACTATTCCTGAATGAATAACTAGCGTACCTATCACCACTTATTTTTTGGGGTTCACTTTGGTGGTAGTGATGGAAAAAGATATCCCTTGCTGCCTTGGAGGTTGTTGGTTTCCTCTGTATACCCTTGGCTTAGGTATATGATTTTCAAGGTGCCCTGGTTCTTTGTAGTAAATGTAATGAACAATGAATTGAGGGAATAACGGATTGTTCCTCTCCTCTATCACAATAGCTGGTTTTTCTTGTTGGAAGTTAATGTCTATGTGCCCTTCTCTTGCACACCTAAAGCATTTCGTCATCCACTTTAGGAAATTTCCATAGTGCTTCTTTTCGCTCCATTGTAAAGTGGGGTGCTGGATTTTCTTTGCACCATTGTATTTATCCCTCAGACCACAATAATTTATGTCCACCTTATGATTATTTTCCCCATGATACCGCTGAGATTCGTCAATCTCCATTTTGACCTTGAGGGAACATCAGAAAACTTCTTCATAACTATCAAAGTCACGGATAACCAGATATTTCCATAGGCTAGGTTTTAGCACCCCAAAGAAGCGGCGAACCTTGCATTCTTGGGTAACAAGAAAGATGGAGGTGTATCATGCAAGCCTTTTGAAGTTTCCCTCATACGCTCTAGTAGATTCTTCATCTTTTTTCTTGAGGTATAGGAACTCCCTTCCAATTAAGTCTCTGGGTGCATAAAAAATATTTATCAAAAGACATCTTCTAGAAATCCTTCCATTCCAACACCTCGATCTCTTCCTCAGGCTTCGTATTTTTAATCATTGTCCACCCTTGATCGGCTTCACCAAACACATGATAATCATCCAGTAAAACCTTCTATTGTTTGGAACATTGAAGGATAGAAAATATCATTTCAATAGAATAGATCCATTTTTCGACAATTGAGGGATTAGATGATCCATTAGAAGTAAGAGGCATTTGTCTCAGGAAGTTCTTTATTTCCACTTGTTATTTCTTAGAAGGAGATGAATGTTCCTCTTGAACCATGTTTCTATTCAAATCTAGAGTAAACTAAGAGAGTATCGTGACAAAGTTCATGATTCCAACTTCCATTGGATTGGGTGTCTAATTAGAACAGTTATCACATTGATGATCACATCAATTTTTAGCTCAAGACCTCCTATTACTTGCCATTGGATGGAATAAAATAAATGTTAGGGGTAACACATAAATGGTAATCCATGTTAAAAAATGGATGACTTATGAATAACTTTTATTAATTTAACTTATGAATCTATAGGATTCAATCTTTGTTATCCATGATATACTTCCAAATATATATAATTAGGGGCACTTTTTTATTCCCTTAACAATGGTTTATACTATGTATGTGAATTTACCAAAGCATATCCCGTGGGAGTGTCACAACCAAGATTGCATCAAATCCTGTTGTCATGTACCAAGATACCCTAGTCAAGCTCAAAACTCATTGTCTGAGTTTTCACTCCTAGGTACATCTGTGCAAGATCCGCCTCTACCTGCTCGTATCCAGATAGTGATATATTTTCTTGTTAAACCACATACTCAATACTAACCAAAACTTAGGGGTGTTTTTATTATACTTAGATTTATCTCTAAGTCTTCACTAGTGGTTTCTAATCCTAATCCCCCCAAAAAAACTAAACCTATCCTTTGATACCAACAATAAAAACCCTTCCCTTTATTACACACTTAAACATGATTTATTACATAAACATGCACTTAAGACAACTCTGACGATTGAGAGTTCTAGTGTCTTGGGAAATTAGGAACATTACATAATGAATTAAAACAAGAAAGGAATCATCTTTATTTAAAACTTCCTTTACCTGACCACTATATTTATAAGTCCCCATCGTTAAACAATAAATAATCATTAATTAAGTTAATTATTCACATTGAGGATCTTTTTAGGTATATATTTTTATAGAATTAGGCCATAAGTATTATATTTCATTTCAAATATTACATAGTAGACACTTCTACTCAGTATCCATTTTTTTCATAAAATAAAAACTCTAGGAAAAAGGGTCATGTCTTGTTCAATGTTTTAGACAACATCACTTTTCCATGATCCTATCCTTGACCCTATTCATCTTCAAGTCCTATGAAAAACATTTCAAAAAATATTTGGATGATCATAAAAAGCTCAGTAAGGATTATAAATTAAAGGAAGAAAACAATAGTCCATCAATACATACCAAGCATAAGCTCTTTAATGTACCTCATGAAATAATAATATTTATGAATAACACATAGAAATCATAAATCATAAATTTAAATTGTGGCATCCATAACATACTTACAGTATAGCTTTCACAGCTATGTATGGAGTTACATTTGGAATACACATCACAATATATTCCCTAAATATCTTAGGAGAAACATTAACATTTACCTCCGTCATGTTACCCAATGAATTGGAGAGCTATATCGGGCTCACTCACCCTAGGTTTATCACAGAACCACCCATATACGTAAAAAATTCCCAAGAACCATAACAGAATCTCAAAACATAAACAAGAATAAAGAAAAGATAAAATTTTCTCATTGCAATCACAATATAATTTTTCAGTATGTTGAAATAATCAATACATTATAAAAACCATTTTTAATAATGAATTATGTAAAAATTTTATATGGTATTTATTTTCTTTTAAAAAAACACTACAGCTTGTAGAGTAAGCCAAATATAAAATAATTCTCTTGATAACTGAATGGTATTTGTCACCACATATGTTAAAAAGAAACATTATTCTTGCCATTTAGTAAAACTCTTCGTAGTGAAATGATTCATTTTGATTAAAAGTAAAATTCAAATGCGTTTATACACTGTATAAAAGAATGTCGAGTATAAATCAAAATATGACTCAATGAAAGGAGATTGAGTTGATGTCCCTTACCTCATGTACAACTTGAACCGTTTATTCTTTAATCTCATGAATAATAAATTAAAGTTAATTTATACTAGATTCAGAGACTTTTACAGGTTTATTATTCCATTTATACAACTTATTACCATGTTATAAACAATACATAATCATTTAACTTAATAACCGGCATTTTGTTGATATTTGGTACTTGAGTAAAAAATGAGATTCTTATAATTAAATGTTGTCCATGTGGTCATACTTCCATTATCTCCATAATTATATTAATTACTTAGATATCATAGATATCATATTTATCAATCACATATATGTATCTATAACATTACATAACATCTGGAGATATGAAATGAAATGCACCGTTCATGGAGACAGTATGTCATACATACACATGAACGCTTCTTTATTTCTAATTTGTATTTTAATGGAAGGAGAATTTAATGATACATTGGTATATTATATTTCCAGTATAATTTTATTATCTCCAACCTTTATACGTCCCGCGTATGACATGAACGAGTCATATCACTTTGACGAGGCGGTATTTAGCACTTACTCAAATAAAATTATCACATTTACCCATATGGAAACCATAAAGGTATGATATAAATGAAAATTAAATAATAATAGAGACAATATAAATATATTATATATCACATAAAAATAATATTCCATCACAATTTCCATGATGATTGGTGGTATGAGATAATTGAACAATCATAGTTTCATGAGGCATTAGTTTTCCATCCACAGAAATAGAATGTTCGTATCAATTAGATGGAGGTGTGTGGATGTGTAGTTAGAATACACCATATAACAAAAACCTTGTATATTAATGATACTGATGTTTTTATGTAAAACAAGAATAATAAAATAATAGGGAGTGGAGAAGGAAAATAAAAGGAAAGAACTTAAGAGAAGATGTTGACGTAAAATCGGGTAACTCCCTTTGGTTTGAACCAAAAGGATTTATTGAATAGCCTTATAACCAAAGTAATGCTTTTAAAAGAAATAGAGGGATGTTGGGAGCTTGTTGGAGCAGTGTTTGGATGAAAAAAGTGGCTTGAGAGGTGTGAGGAATGGGTTAGAGTTGATGAATTTTTATAAAGGGGAGGAGGGGCTCTTTAGAAAATATTGAAATTATTATTTTATTATAAAATTATTTTCTGTTTATGAAGGTTAAAAACATATTTAATTCGAATAAAAAGTTCATATATGTCGAAATAAAATCATCCAATAAGAATTTGATTTGTTTTGGATATTTCTTAATTCTTATCCATTTTTTAACCCTTTGTCAACTTATTTAACTGCTACCATGTACTCTTACATATTCATACTATATGGTTAATATATTCACTTTAAAATTCCAAGTGACATAAAATGAATCATTAATGACATGTTTAACATTATATATGTCATTTGGATGAATCTTAGATTTTAAGACTATTTTATCATTTAATAAACTATTGATTGATTCAAAAACTCATTTACGTGAATTTATAAACTATTCATATCAAGACTTTTAAAAAATCTATAACAACTTGATTATTTCGTAAAAACTTAATTAATTAAAATATATCTAGTAATTATTGTCCCTAAAATTTGTGGATGGCATGAAATCCTTAAAATAAATTTTTTAATCTTTATAATATCATTTATATGAATCCTTTATTAATGAAGAAATTACCGCATCACCATTATGTCATAATTTAATTTATTTATTTAATTTATAAAAATTATAAATAAAATAAAATGATGAATGAAATATATTTAGATTTCAAATGAATATTTATAGTTGAAAATATCACTTATATTATCCCATATACAATTTTTTTACTAAATGATATATGTTTATGTTACTTTACTCCAAACATTAAATTGATTTACATAAAGTGTCATTATCACTCCCAAGTGGCTCCACGGGGCCCCAAAATCGACCCAAGGATGTGCTTGGTTGGAAATATCTTATCCAATAGGGTTAGGACGAGTGTAATGGTAATTTAATGTTATTATAAAATTAAATTTTACCCTTATTTACTATATTTACCCTATAACCATGGTAGATAAAATATTTACTGAAGTAAATATTCATAATGTCTAAAAATAAAAGTTACATATTTAAACAATTTGGACAAAATGATTCCAAATAAGGATTTAATTTTTCCAAAATAAAAACATAGAAGTTGTAAAATTAATTTATAATTAAATCATGTTGTCAAATCCAAAAAAAAATGTTTTCAAGAAATAATAACCATCAAAATATTGACATTTGTTTATGTACAATTTCAAAGTAAAATTACTTCCAATTAGCAAAATTGGATTAAATGATAAAAATATAATCCAATTACACTTTAAATCCAATTAAAAGTACAATATAAGTATATAAATAAATTATATTAAAAGGATGTTTCAATTTAAAATGCAGTAATTTTCACTATTCATTAAACAAATGAACATTATCAGAAAAATACCAAAATTTCATCCGAGGTAAATTTTTATGTCCTAATTATAAAGAATAATTTTATTTTTTCAAATAGAATATATAAATGTTAAAATTACTAGATTTAAAAGTGGTTCTCCATCAAAAGGTGGTAAATCAACCTTTTAAAAAAATATTAGAGTATTTATGCTAAAAATTGGATTCATTCATATTAAGTCTCTAAAAATTATTGGATAAATGAAAAACATTTAAAAAACATGTGAAATCATATTTTAGTTAGTTGTGTTCATTCCGTCCAATACAATGGTTAGGCATTATCTACCATTTAAAGTAATATTATATTATTATTTTTTAGTGTGACTTAGCATAGTGTGAAACATAAGATTTCAAAAAAAACCCTTATTGCGTATTTGGTACGCTACCACACATAGAAACCACTATAAAGTAAAATTTATATTTAATTTAAAAATATTAATAAATATAAATATATAAAATCTATTATTCACCTCAGATGGTACATCCTTACATCTTTTGAAAATTGCATCCTCAGAATTTTAAAATCAGGCTTAGAAACATCATTAAAAGTCCTACATCAGAAAAAGAGTCAAAACAACTATCAATTTAATTGAACAAAATATAATTAAAAAGGTCACATGTGGTAACCCATAAACGGATTCCATGAAAACATGGATATAGAGGAGAAAATAACTGTCATGTTTTGATGGGGAGTGATATAAAACATGATCATGAGAAATTTAACGACCAGAAAACCACAAACTTGTGATAGGTTAAACAGTCTTTGGTTTACCAGAAGGAAAAGTAAACTGAAAAAGTTTTTGTTTTATGTTTCATTTAGTGATGTTATAGATTTATTTAGGCTTTTGACTAAGGAAATAACGAAATATACTTACATTTCATGTAGAGTTTCATCCTTTAATAAGTATCTACCAAAAACTCATCTTTTCTCCCAACGATGAGTATTCAAGATGACATGGTCATACCTAAATCACTAGAATCAACTTATAAGGAATCACATAATCCAAAAAAGATGAATTATATATTTCATTTGCCATTAAACATTAACCAAAAACAAAATGGTTAGTAAAAGATCAGATAATCCCCAAAAATGATAATACATTATAAAAATAAATGCTACACTTAATCCCCTAAATTAGACAAACAATACTGAAAGTTCATCAAAGACCATTCAATGAACATTTGTCTTTACAATTTTTCAATGTAACACAAACTAAGATTGAAACCCAAAACTCAGAAGGATTCAATCACATAGTCTTCCACATTAAATCTTACCACTTATCTCCAAATAACATTGATTACTCTTAAAGTATCATACTGAAGAGAAATTAACCTAATCACATGTTTTTTATGAATGGTCAATCACATCAATAAATATCCCAAATTTCAATATTTCCACAATAAAAAAATAGATTATTCCAAAATAAAGCTTCATCCATTACTCCGCAAATGAGATCTCATAGTATTCTATTTTCCTTAAGAATATAATGTTCCCAAAAGAGAGAACATATTTCAAAATAATCTTTATCACTTAATCCCCTAATATTTTTCCTATACTAAGGATATACATTTGATAAAACATAAGTTCTCAAAATCAACTTATTATTTATCCATAAAACCATTTATCTAAAAAGAGTTAGTCATACTAAGCAGGGACTTCATGTTGTCTAGTGGTAGGCGATAAATCCCAATCGCACATTGGTTGTGGGTTTGATTCCCACATCTTTTTCTAACATGACGGGTTGTCACACGGTCTACCTGTTGTCCTTTTTCAAAAACTATATAATTTTATAACATTACCAAAAATGAGATAATCTCCTCAAAAATAAACATAACATATTTTAACCACAAATGTTATCTCATACCTCACATTTTCATCCCAAAAATTAATAACCTATAATTACCTCAAATTCAAGGATCATGTAATCCCAAATGGTTCTTTATAATTATATCCACAAAAGAAAAGATAATTCATTGTTGAATAAAATTTTCAAAAATCAAGCATCAGGTTTACACATACTAGAAAAATACTTCCAAAGTAATCCCATCATCAAAAGATTGTTAATAATTTTAAGCATTTGATTATATTAAAATCTTCCATAACACTTGAATCCCTAATATGTTGACTTTTTACTCATTCAATGCTCTCCATAATCCATATAATATGAACTTACACCTCATTTATTAATACATCATTCTTGCAGATCGAATAACCTCATCATTTATAAATATCAATATAAAGATTATTCATTCTTTATGGATACGAAAATAAATCATACATTGAATCCAAATATCATGATCTTCAGGATGTTTCCTTTATCTTTTGGCATGTTGTCATACTTTCAGAAAGAAAACGATCACTCCATTTCTCTATTTTCACTTTTCTATAGAATAGGAAAGGTTGAGATCTTTAAATCATATAAAAAAATACCGTGACCCTTAAAATTGTTTTAGAAATGAGTAGGTGTTTGATAGGTCAAAAATTTCTTTCAGGTGATTTGAATACTCAAGAATCTTTCAAAATCATTTGAAGAAGATTTTCCCATAATAGTGAAGATCAAATCATTGGGGATGGATAAGAAGGTCGTGCAATATCTCTTTCCTTCCATCTCCACAACCGATCCTTAATCTACTGAAAAGAATCAACAATTAAACCTGAAACGAAATATTATAATAAAAAAAGAATCCTATAAAGGTTAAAGGTAACATAAAAACATGCATATTACTCCAATCCATCAACCAACTTATATCTCCCTTGTGTAGGTTTTCATCCAATCAACATATTCTACCATAACCCTCTTGAATTTTCCACATTTTGAAAACCCTCTTGGTTATATCGGATCTTCTACCTAAACCCAAACATAAACCTAACCTCTACAGTTATCTAATCCATACCATAATACTAACTATAAGGCACCAAACTTAAACAATACATAATCATGAATTAAGATAGTAATTCTTATTAAGGATATTTTCAGGATTGGAGTTTTAGATAATTATCCCATAACTATTACATTATATCTAAAATATTACATAGTAGATACTTATACTCAGTATCAATGTTTTTCATAAAATAAATACCCTTGAAAAAAAGTTTCAGTTCTAGTTCCATGTTTTAGAGAGCATGATTTTCCCCTAATACCATCCTTGACCTTATTCATCTTTATGTCCAGTGAAAAATATTTCAAAAAATTCTTGGGATGAGTATAAAAAGATCAATAAAGGTTATAAAATAAATTAAGAAAACATTAGTCCATAAATACATACCAATCATAAGATTATTAACATACCTCATGAAATCATAAGATTTATGAATGACACATAGAAATCATAAATCATAAATTTAACTTATGGAATCCATAACATACTTACATTGTAGCTTTCACAACTATGTAGGGAGTTACATTTGGAATACCCATCATAGTATATTCCCTAAATCTCTTAGGAGAAACATTAATGTTTACCTCTGTCACATTACCTAATGCATTGGAGAGATACCTCGAGCTCACCCACCCTAGGGTTATCACGGAACCACCCGTATACATAAACAATGCCCAAGAAACATAATATAGTCTTAACACATGATAAATCATAAAGGAAAGATACAATTTGAACACTACAATAACGATATAAAATTTCAATATATTGAAATAATAAATATATTATAAAAACTATTTTTGATACCAAAATACGTAAAAAGAGTATATGGTATTTATTTTCCTTTTAAAAAACACTACAACTTTTAGAGGAATCCAAATATCAAATAATGCTCGCAATGGCAAAAAGGTAGTTGTCACCAGGTACATTGAAAAGAAACATTATGTTTGTTATTTAGTAAAATGATTCCTGGAAAAATATTCCTTTGGAATAAAAGTATAATTCAAAAGGGTTTATACACCATATAAAAGAAAGTCATGTATAAATCAAAATATTCCTCAATGAGAGGAGATTGAGACTAAGTCCCTTACGTCATGTCCGAACTGACCCGTTTGTTCTTTAATCTTCTAAATCATAAACTAAAGTAAATTTATACTTTTATAAAAACTTTTTTTCTGGTTTATTATTACATTTATATCACTTATTACCACATTATAAAAATTATATAATCATGTAAGTGAATAATGACTGTTTTGTTGATATTTAGTACATGAGTAAAAAATGAGCTTCTTATAATTAGAAGTTGTCCATGTGATAAAAATTCCATTATATACAGAATGATATACATGATTTAGATATCATATATTTCATATATATCTAGTATATATATATATATATGTATTTATAACAATACATAAAAATTGGTGATTAGAAATGAAATGCACTGTTCCTGGAGACAGTATGCCGTACATACGCATAAACAATAATTTCAATTCTATTTCATATTTTAATGGAATGAAAACATAATTCTACATTGTTATATTGTAATTATAGTATAATTTAATTAACTACATCATTTATACATCCCACGTATGGCATGAACTAGTCATATCACTTTGAGGGGGAAGTAGTCCGTATTTCCTCAAATGAAATTATCATATTTACCCATATAGAAACCATAAAGGTATTATATAAATGAAAAATACAGATGAATGGAGAAAATTTAAATATAATATATATCAATTATAAATGTAGTGCCATTATTTTGGCCACCATGAGTGGCAGTGTGAGATAATTAAATAATCCCCATTTCGTGAGGCTGTTGTTCGCCATCCACATAAACTGAATGTTTGTATCCATTAGATGGAGGTGTTTGGATATGTAGTTATAATCCTCCTAATAAAAACAACCTAGTATATTTATGATATTGGTGTTGTTATGTAAATAAATAATAATAAAATAATAGGGAGTGGAGAAGGAATATAATTGAAATGAACTTAAGAGAATATGTTACCTATAAATCAGGTAACATCCTTTGGTTTGAACCAAAAGGCTTTATTTAATTGCCTTATTCCAAAAGTATGTCTTTTAAGTGGACTATAGGGATTTTGGGAGCTTCTTTGAGAAGCGTTTGGATGAGAAAAGAGGCTTTAGAGGTGTGAGTAATGGGTTAAGGCTGATGTCCTTTTATAAGGGGGAGAAGGGGCTCTTTAGGAATGTTTGAAAGAATTATTTTATTATAAACTTATTTTTGGTTTCAAAAGGTCCAAGACTTATTAATTATAATATAAGGTTCATATATGTTGAAATAAAATCAACCAATAATAATTGGGCATGTTTTGTATATATCTTAATCCTTATCTTTTTTTATTGAACCATTTGATAACTTATTTAAGTTTTATCATGTCCTCATATATATTCATTATATATGGTTAATATATTTTTAATAAAAGCCCAAGAGACCCCAAATGGATCATTAATTAAAATTTTTACATTATATATGTCATTTGGCCGAATCGTGGATTTTAAGGACTAATTTATCATTTAATAAAATATTGATGGATTTAAAAACTCATTTATGTCCATTTATTAACTATTCATATCAGGGCTTTTAAAAAATATATAAAAACATGATTTATTCAACACAACATCAATAATTTAAATATAACAATTCATTATTGTCCCGAAAAATCATGGATGGCATAAATAGTTTCAAAATAAATTTATCATAATATTTAAAATATCATTTATTTGAATCTGTTATTTATGATGCAATTACTGCATCACTATTTGTCATAATTAAATTTATTAATTTAATGTCTAAAAATTATAAATAAAATACCATGATATAGGAAATATTTTTAGATCTAAAATGAATATTTATAGTTGAATATATCACTTATATAAGCCCATATACAATTGTTTTAAAAAAATGTATATGTTTATGTTACTTTTGTCTTTACATTAAATTAATTAATATAAACTGTCATTATCACTTCCATGTGGAACCATGAGGTTAAAAAATCAACCCAAGGATGACCTTGGTCGGAAATAACTCATCAAATAAGGTTAGGACAAGTATATGGGCAATTTAATATTACTATAATATTATTTTTTAACCTTATATACCATATTTACCCTTTAACCACGGTAAATGAAATATTTACTGAAGTAATTATTCCTAATTTCTAAAAATAAAAGATAAATATTTACACAATTTTTACACCGTGATACCAAATATGGAACAAAATTTTCCAAATTCAAAATAGATAAGATGAAAAAATTAATTTAAATGTAATTCACGTTATCAAAACCCAAATGATTTTTTTTAAGAATTAATAACTATCAAAAGATTGACACTTGTTTATCTCCAATTTCAAAGTGAAATTACTTCCAATGATCAAAATTGGATTAAATCAAAAAATTATAATCAAATTATACTTTAAAACCAATTAAAAATGTTATATAACATTATAAATATATTATATTAGAAGGAAGTTTTGAATTAAAATGCAGTATTTTTCACTATTCATTAAAAATGAACATTATACGAAAAGTACAAAAATTTCATCCAAATTAAATTTTGATGTTCCAATTATAAAGAAGAATTATGTTTTTCCTAATAGAACATATAAATGTGAAAAAAACATGATTCAAACGGGTTTCACCATCAAAAGGCGGTAAATAGACCTTTTAAAGAATATTATAGTATTTATCATTAAAATTGGATTCATTCACATTTTAAGCCTCAAAACATTATTGGATAATTGTAAAAACATTTAAAAAACATGTTTAATCATATTTTAGTTAGTTCAATTCAATCCCACTAATACAACGACTAGGGGTTAACTTCCATTAATAATAATATTATATTATTATTTTTCAGTATGACTCAATATTGTGTCCAACATAAGACTTCGAAAAAACCGATTGTTGCATATCGAGTACGCCATCGAACATAGAATCCCATTTAAAGTAAAATTTTTATTAAATTTACAAATATTAATAAATATTAAAATATCATATTCATTATTTACATAGGATGTTACAATATTACCTCGTACATAGCATTGCATGGGATAATCTGAGGATATGCCTAAGAAAAGGGTTAGATATAAAGCCCAGTTAGGGAGTAAACAAGGCATTGAATGAAGAATACAATACATGTTAGGAAATAGTCATATCAATGGATCATACACGAAACATGAACATAATGGCATGATATAGCATGTTTATCATAACATGGAAATGTGGAGACAACACTTAACATAGAATTAGAATGAGCCAAGGATCATTGCACATTCAGCATGAGTAAACCCTAATTTTACTTGAATTACTAAAAGTAAAACCTCATTACACTTGACCAATCATGATACTAATCTTTACAAAATTCATTGGAGCGCTATCATGGTGCACCCTTCTTAATCATTTCATTTCATGCATAAGTGTGTCACATGGATAATATAACATCAATTCATTAAACATAAGAATTTATTATACAATAAAGGAATGTGTAATTCATACATGAATATCTATACTCAATAGGTAAATGTTCATAAAGGTGAATACCCTTGATGAATAAATGGGAATGGTATTCACTACACAATGACTTTGGCTTGGAAAATTGCGGTGCAATTTCGGCCGCATAACAGTGTGACATAAGAATTCATAAAAATGATTGATGAGAGAGAAAGGGGTGTCTCATCATATGTACATGAAATGGAAAGTAAGGGGGTCATCTATATACATGTCCCAACATAGTTAATGGAATTTATACTTATAATACAAAAGAATTTCTTGAACGTAAATGTGGACAGGGAAATTCCTTATGAAAGTTTCGCATGGTAACAGGTGTACTAGGGAGACATTAATGAGAGAGAAAGGGGTAACATATCATTTCCAAAATAAATATGGAAATATGGGGGTGGTGTGAAATCATACCCCAAAATTTGTAATTGAAAATAAAAGGTCATTAAAACATAATGAAATATAGAAAAAAAGAGAAAGGATGAAATCCCTTACGGAATTTCGACATGGCAATGAGTATACATGGAAGGAATAGATGAGGGAGAAATGGGTATATAATCATTTAGAAAATAAATATGGTTGTATGTGGGAGGGTTAAAATCATACCCCCAACATTTTTAAGTTAATATAAAAGGGCATTATAACATAATAAAATTTGGACAAAAAAGAGAAAGGAGGAAATCCCTTACAGAATTTCGGCATGGTAACAGGTCTACATGGAAGGCATCAGTGAGGGGAAAGGGGTATATCATCATTCAAACATAAATAGAAAAATATAGGGGAGGTGATAAATCATAATTCAACATTTATAATCGAAAATACAAGGGCATAACAATATTAAGAAACATTGGTGATGTGAGAAAGAATGGAATCCCTCAAATGGAAGTGTGGTCCCAAAGGCATGGGATAGGAATGAGAGAGGATTCTTGGGATATTGGGGAACCTTGGGAGGATTATAGAGAGATAATGGCAGAGTTTTTTCGAGCTCCCATGTCTTTGAGTGAAGGGGAATAGGGATCATGAGTTTCTTTATATAAGAAAAGAGAGGAAATTCTTTATTATTTAGTTTTGGGACACTACACATTAAACTAATCAAAACCAGAATCCAACCCATTATTTTTTACCATGTTTTTTTTCAAATGGTAGTGTAAATGTTATTTTATAAGAAAAATGGTCTAACATCTTAATATAATATGGTTTCTTATGTGGAGGTGAGTGATACTCTCAATGAAATCAATTTAAAAAGATAAAATGTTTTATAAGGATGGAGGATCCACTAAGGCTTTGTAAAATAAATCAAATAAACCTAAGATCACATTATTTTAATTAATAACTTATATTGTCTGAAAATAATGTTTATATTATTTTATTACATCACTATTGTGTCATTATGAGGTCATAAAACACATTATATATTTAAAGGATATTTAATTTTTACCCAATAATATGAGTGTCATAAAAAATTATGAAAAATTCACTATTGGATAATTTCAACATCCTAATTCCAAAAAAATATTCATTTTATCTAAAATAGTTTCAAAATATTTGAATTTTTAATTTTAAAAACTAATAGCCAACATTTATTGAAAATTCAAGTGTTTTGACATAAATCACTTTCAAACCACTAAAAAAATACAAATTGTATTAATAAAAATTAAACAATCATTTATATTTAATAAAAATAAATTTAGTAATAATATTTTATTAAAATATTATTTAATTCAAAAATCCATTAATTCATCAAAATATATTTATCAATTGAGTATTAACTAAAAAATGCTATTTTTTCTTTAAAAACAATTTACAAAGTAACAATAATAAAATGAATATATATTAGTTATACAAAATAATGTACATAATCATAGTGCCAGGATCTTGTTACATAACACCTTATAACACCTGCGTAATACCGAAGGGTAAGGTGTGACAAATATTTGAGGGGGCTTATATAACATCACTCAGGTGGTAATCTCTATCAGCTTCCACTTCTCCCATAGGTGGTTCCGTTCAAGATTAACATGTTGAAGCTCAACTTGGTCTTGGTCAAGAATGAATCCCAATGACACCAACTCAATTCTGAGTTCTCAAAAACAGGGTTCGCATGGAGAGATTATGCTAGATGAGGACATCACTTCCTTTTTCTGAGTAAATTGGATCTCTTAAAGCACTATATTTATACTAATCATGTGATCACTTTTTAATGGCTATATCAGCAATGGTCACAATTCTTAATTCTTTTTTTAAACCCAAATACATAAAAAAAGGTGTTTGTATGTTATATAACCATTTTCCATAATAAGTCATTTAATTAGATCAAGAATAATTTTCATTGATAATTGTTTGGGTCGTTACAATATCCCTCCAATGCATTA
The DNA here is from genome assembly GCA_963277665.1 of Viscum album. Classification (NCBI taxonomy): domain Eukaryota; kingdom Viridiplantae; phylum Streptophyta; class Magnoliopsida; order Santalales; family Viscaceae; genus Viscum; species Viscum album. The sequence continues at coordinate 455,754,859 of OY728160.1, read as the reverse complement.
GGTAAATATTGATATCTCATGACATAAAGGTGACTCAAAAGGAGTGTTAACCTGGTACAGTAAAAGAATTTTTACACTATGATAGTCTTGGGAGTAAAACATGAATACAATGATGATTTGGTGGGTTAACCCATTCCAATAGGATAGTATTTTAAATAATTATTGACTATAAAGGAAATGATTTTATATACATCTATGCATGCCACAAATACATGTATTATTGAAATGTTATACTCCCATGACTTATGGTTTTTGATTCCTTTATAATTTATGTCAGATGAAAACCCATTATTTATTCCATGAATTAAGTTTATGATCTAAGGTATACATGGTATATTGTTAAAATGTTATTCTCATGTTCTCATACCCACATTACCATGTTATGCTAATGTGGTAATTGATATCTCCCTTGTGTACCCATAATGAGGAACATAAAATATCAATTATTATGATTCATTTCTTAGGTTATGAAGAAATTTATCATGTTCTATATGATTAAAAATGGTGATTTTTTTACAAACATAGTGGGAGATGAGTTTTTTTACTCATGAACCGGTATTTTATGTATTGTTTTTTCAAAATATACTAAAACTATATGATTCATGGAATGATAGTTATGTTATATAATGAATATTTATTTTTTATGATGTGATATCTATTCCTAAAATTAATGGGTCTCTATAATAATGATGTAATTATATAGGAATTATTAAATTATAATTGAAAACACAAGATTTAACGGAGAACAAATTTTGAAAAAGAGTAATCATGTTGAAATATTAATGTTTTCCATGGAAAATTCTAGAGAAATAGAGGACTTAAGATAATTATTGTGGCTAAACGATAATGGTAAAAGAAGAGTATTATAAATTAATGAGAATGGATAGTGTGTTATGTGGAAATAAAAAACATTCAGTGGTCTTGAAGGGGTTGTGAGAGGATAGTTTTATAAGTTGTGAAAATGAAATTTCTGTAATTATAACCACTTAATATTATCATAGAACATGTAAAAATTTTCATGTGGATCGAAAAAAATAATATAAATGAGATAATGATGATATATTTTATAAATTCAATAAACCATAAATTTTGACCCAAGTTTTAAGCATGTTCATAAATCCCTTTACTTGAAAAAATATTAATTTGACAATTTATTAATGAGGTTACTAGTTGTTACATATGTAAATAATTTATCATACCAAAAAATAAAAAGTATATTATTATACATTATTTAATAATAATTTGAAACATAAATTTTAGTTTATTTGATAAAATTTTTATTTCAATGAAACTTCAATTTTGACATTAGCGAATGTAACCTGTAAAAAATATTTTTTTTTTGAAAAAGTGTATTTTTAATCTTAATATTTAAGTGTAGGTTAAAATTATTAATTTATTTGATATTCATTATATAAATTGTACTATTAAAAACTAAATAATTTTTTGTGTGTGTTTAAAATAATGATAAAATAATAACCTACCAAAATATTATTTAATTATAAGAAAATACCAACAACAATTTTTATTTTAAAATATTACTTATGTTTCTAAAATGTTAATCTTAGGTTTACAAAATTAAATCGAAAATTTTAAAAAATATAGTTTTCCTTCCAAAATTTAAATTTAATTAATTATAAATTACAATTTTGAGATTATCTTATGACAATGTCATAAAAATAGTATTTTTTAAAATAAACTATTTTAGAAATATCCCAATATCTTTTTTCAAAGATTATTTGTCTTGGTGAATCTTAAAAATGATGTTAATTTTATATAATTCAAGATAAATAATTTATAAATTTACCGATTAAATAAAATCATGATATATAATGAAAATCAATCTTTTATCAGAAAATTACTTTTTAAAATAGTAGTTGTTATATTTCTTAATTTCTATAAAAATATAATAAAACTAGAATAAATCAATATATATTACATTTTTACTTAAAACATCATTTAACAATAATATACCTATTTTTCTGATTAAAATTTATTATAAAAATATATATTCTTAATTAACAAAAATTAAGTTTATATGTATTAAAATAACCTTTAGACAAACTTAGATAGATATATATATATATATATATATATATGAAGATATATATATATATATATCCCAATTCGGTTAATCCTATTTATAACCATTAATTAAATTTCAATTTTTAACAGTCATTTTTATTATTTCTTTTTTAAAAATATCATGATTCATTTTTTGGGGTCTTTTTTCGAGAAAGATATCAGTCAAAATTGAAATAATTGGAGGAAAAAAGTATCTTAAAATCATAAGAATTCAAAATTTTATACCAATTATTCTATCTAATATATATATATATATATAGTCTGTGCACACTTTATTTGTTTTAGCGAGTTTTTTCATATGGAAAAATCACACTCCAACCCTATCGATACTGATTTTTTGATTTTCACTAAGACACTACAAAATACGAAGAAGAGAGTGGGAAAAGATTATAAAGGGAACAAAGAATCAATATTAAATATAATCATATAATGATAATTAGTATCGTAGTGATATAATTAATATATCCATTGAATTTCATTCCAATAGTAAATGTTGATCAATCTATGGTTGTTTTTGCATTAAAATTGGACAAGACCAATATCTTTAGGTTATAGGTCATCTTAAGAATGTCCCAATGGAAGTAGTAATATATAATTTCAAATTCATCAGGGGGATATAAAATGACAATTTCCTCTATAATAAGAGTCTGATGTAGTTTAAGAAGTATTAGAAAAGAATATGTTCTCTAAAAACACTCTCACTAATATTGTAAAAGACAATGAATAATATGTATCTATTTTTAATGAAATATTTTTTTTGGTTAAAGAAAATTTTTAAAGAGATGGATGTGAAAATATTGTTTTTAATAGTCCTATGAAGGAATTAGTACATGATTGAGTGAATCTTAAAAAGGACTATATAGATATTAATACTACCAAATTGGAATTTAAATAAAAATGGGTGAAAGAGAAAGATAAATCCTTAGTTAGGACAAGGAAAATGCACGAGGATTCAGATGAGAAGATAATTAAATAATTTGATACTAGACTGAGATCATTTGAGGACTAAAAAAATTGTCTTAATATAACATCCTTGATTTGGAATATAAATTTAAAATTTCAATTCAACCCATGATATAACTACACAATAATACGAGAAAACATGTTATTATAGAAAAAAATAAGACGTGATAAATACATTTAATAAGTATAAAAGTGGTGGTAATTATATCGCAAGATCATTTATAGAATAATCCATGTCTATCTCTTGGAAAAAGACTCCCCATGGTATTGCTACATTAGCATGCACAAAATATGAATTTCGTCTGAGTACTGAACAAAAAATATTATTTATACGAATGTGGTTGGGAAAAGATTCAAGGAAATTAACCAAAATATCAAGGAAATAGGTTAAAATGTATAAGATGAATAATTCAATAGAAGGACCCTAAAAGGATTGGGTTAGAAAATAATGTTTTCAAGAAACCAGATCTAGAAATATTGTACCAAATATAAAGAGATAAAAAATATTTCAATGATGTTGGTGTTGCTTTAAATTAAGGAATTGGGATTTTTATTATAAGTAAAATATGTTAGGATAATTATTAAATAAATGGATTAATGGCTGGAGAAATGATACAACTTGGTGCTATATAGAATACAACATAGGTGAAGAATAACCTATCCACAATAAATAGATTTGAGTTACTATGTAACTTCTGTGACTGTGTAACACAAGTCATCGTACCTATTTAGAATGATGAAAAAACCATTTTAAGATACAATGGTGGTAAAAAGATAAGAGTGATAACTAGGAATGTTTTTTTTCTTTGAGTCATAATCTATGAAAGTTAATTCTACCTAGAAGAAAATTTTGATAGGAAACCAAGTGTCTAAACCCAAAGGAAAGACATGTATCAATTTTAGAAATAGAGGCCCCAACATTGACCATTGTAAAATAGATTTTAACCATAAGAAAAATAGTAAAAAATGAAATTAAAGGGAATAAATTCATGAAATGTATAGTTGAATTGGTATGGTTATTGGACCTCTTTATGAAGTGTATGAGAATCTACCTGAAAGGGGTAAGGAAACGGTTGGTGAAGGTGTGTATATAAGGGAAAAACATCCTTGAAACACTCTAAAAAGTGTATTATATTTCTTCATTATAAAATTGTGTTATAAATTTATAAGGATAAACAACAAGTGGTTTCAATTTCAAAATATTTTGAAATTATTAATAATTACACACTATTGAAGAAGGGCTAATATGTCAAGAAAGAATGCATATTTATATGTCCTGATAAGATGGTAGAGGCTCTAATTATATATTAATATGAATGGAATAATTATTTTTAATTTCATCAAGTAAATAATATTATTCTATAAAAGAGTAAAAATTTGAATACTACCATTCGTCATAAAACTGAGAAAATATATAAAGTTAGGAGTGAAGTATTCATGAAGTGGTCAAGAGATTTCATACCTATAACTAATGGAGTTTCCTTGTTTAAAACCTATCACTTTTATGATTCTCATACTTAGGATATATGGGTATATACCCCATTAATGATGATTATTTAATGGTATTTAAATGATGAAAAAATAGTGATTAAATATAGATATTATTCCATTTGGTGGGAGTAACTGAAGAACAGAAGGCCAAAAATATTTTATTATATTTTTAATTTTAAGAATATAGATAACCCTATAATTATAGAAGTGTGAGTTATTATATTCACCATAATATAATTAATATGTTGTACACATGTTTTATATATTAATTGGTTGTTTTTATAATAAAACGGGAAATTTTTTAACTTTCAAAAGAGCTTTTTGATGTGTTTTGTAGATATAATTTCAGTCTTACAAATGTCTTAAAAAATATTATTTGTAAAACCTTTTTGAAAATAAATACATATTTAGATCCAAATTGATAAATGGATTTATATTTCATTGATTTATAAGTTATTAATTATTATTTTCAATAATAGCTTCACTCACATAAACTTATAATGGTTAGATGACGATTCATTATGAATTACTATGTGGTGCTTCCCTTCTCTAAGGATAGTTGAAGATAAAGTAATAAGATATGGTATTTCAAGTGTACGAGAGCACCCATACATTATGGTGGATAAAACTTTCTCACATTTTCATTCATTTTCATTTATAGAGAGAAGAATGACATTTATTATTGGAGTAAATGTGGAATTGAAAAAAATACCCATGGGATGACCGATGTTCCCTTGGGTTGATGATTTTTTTGGGTCATTTTTTATTGTTGTCATTTTAAATTTCATTATTCAATAGAAATGATATGGGTGATAATGTGTGTATCCACCCATTACAAGGAACATGAATCTATTGAAAACATAGTGGGTAAAAGAATATGAGGAGTTAGTTTCCCTTTAATACATTAATAAAAAGATATATGTGGACATCCCATATTAAGATCATATGTTTGAAAGAACGGATCTAAAACTATATGAAAAGGTTTGATGGTGAAGAATACTTATATTTGATATGTTTAATTATAGAGTTCATAATATAGAAGATGGTTATTGAACCTATGTAAGTGGAGAACATATAATGGTTAAAATAATTGAGGCGAGATTTCTAAAAGTGGAGAACCCAAAAGAGGAGGACAATGAAATTTGAATATTTTAATTCCTTTTATACAACTCTTGGATAAATATTGAATTCATCGGAGATGGAGAAGGATTGATTGAAATGAATACACACTTTAGATAGTAGATATAATCATTAAAATACTCTTATCAGAGTATTATGCATGAAACAACACCTCATAAATTCATTGGAAGTAGTTTAAAAATATTTTTAAATTTCTACAAATTATTTAATTAATTATTATGATGACAAAAACATGTTGGTGGTTCCATATAAGAAGTAAAAATTCATTTGGAATCTCAATAAAGAAATAAATATATTAGAGTTCATGAAACAAAACTATATCCCCAACATTATTCTTTGTTTCATGATCTTAATATTTCACTCTAAAAGTAAGAATTCAGTTGTTAAAATCAAATATTTTCTAATTGTAAGGATTCATCATAAGATAATTATATATTTTTAATATTAATAAAGTAATGATTATAAGGCTTTAGCTATATTATATTTTTTAATTTCATGACATCACTATAAGTATTTGATCCCATTGAATTATTTTTCATAAATGTATGAATCAAAGGATACCAGTATAAATCTATCGATGAGTGTATAGAATAAATATTTAGTGAAAATTATATGTTTTTATTGGATATAAGTTTGTGTTTATAGATTTTAAATATGATGAAGATGAAATTATTTGTGATGATATAAGAGTTGATAGATCATGGTAAAAAAATAATATACTCCTATATTGGAATGTGACTGAAGCATGGGAATAAATAGAAGTTGATATTCTCCCATTGAAATAGAAGATCAATTATAAATAAACAATGAAGTATTTATAATTATTTAATTTAGTTGAAATACTAATCTGAGAATTCTTTTGATATTTTTTCCATATTGAAACAAAATGAAGCTTATTTATGCATATAAAAATATTTTTTGTGTTAGATTTAAATGAAGAGATCCAATGAATTTACTTCTGGATAAAAATGATGTTTTTGGGGTTTCAAGAATAATATATTTGAATAACCATCGAACATTGATATGTTTTTAATCACGGCTTGCATCATTTTAATTTTAGGCTGTCTGAGTGTGTGAGAAGAGATGACAAATAGATCTAAGATATTATCTAATACAGAAATATTGATAATTAATGAGGGGTTATAGGGTGTAAAAATATGATATTAAAGGTTGTACTATTTTTCATGGAATGTCTAGTTATACAAGATGAGTTCCATTACATGTATATGTATGTTTGTAGTTTTAAATTTAGACATGTATATTTAGTTTTTGGATTTGATGAATACTTTTGAGGAAATAAAATCATGACTTCTATAGAAATTTTATGAAGATCAATTGAGCCATGTTTCAAAATGAGAATAAATATTTAGGGTTTTTTTGGAATATTCAATGAGGGAAAAAGATGTGTAGGAGATTTCCTAGAAACATGTAGTGAATATTCAACAATAGTTATCTATGATTTCATTTCTTTTATTCTCAATATACCATTTATGGTATTTGGATAAGATAGAATTTATTTATTGTTTTCAAAACACAACCAACTAGGGCCCCTCTTATGTTATAGACATGCTAGAAGCGAATCTACATGACCACCTCCAATAGGATAAGGGCTATTGAATACCAATAAGTATGAATAACAGACATATTTGAGGCATTATCATAATACACGTCTAAAAAAACATACACACAAATATAAACACAACAAAAACACACACACACACATCTCCTTACATACTAGATTAATGTTGAAATTAATCATCTAGAACAATAATTGAATAGACAAACTCAAGAATCTAAAAAAAAATACAACAACACATTATCAATGAAAAATGGGGAAACTACATTCCTAATAACCAATAAGTAGTTCTAACATGATAAGTATTTGGAGGAGAAGCCATGACATGAAAATCCAAATGGACCACACGTCCTACTAGAATATCCTCTATGAACCACTAAGATGCACCTGCACTAGGTCATCTTAGATATCTATCATTTATCCATAATTCTACATAAGACATGAAACATGTTGGTAGATCCCATACATGGGTGAGTTTATTGATTCCTAGTGGGACACCCCAAAAACACTAAGAAGTAATGAAACAAAGATAAAGTCATATTTGACCCATATCCAAGAAGGTAAAATAAAGGGGAACACATTGATATGATCATATGAGGGTACATGTTCCATTGTAATGTCTAAATATCACATCCAACCAAAAATATAAACATCCAAAAATTCCAATATACAATCCTAAATACAATATATGTTCAGTCCCTCAGTTAATTGTTGAGTATCCCTAACCCACATCTATGGGTGAAATAATTACTCTAGTGGAAGTTACCCATACCGTCTGACCTCTATGAACATGAAAATTTCAAAATACAAATATTATGAACCACTCACCTATATATGTGATATAAATAATTAACTATATCTGATTCCAAAGGTACAGGATCATTTCCCCATACTCACATGGGAGAAATACCACTCCCCATGAGGTTCATAGTCCCAACAAGTGTGATGTCAATTACATCTCGAAATAAATCTCATTTTTTTTTTCAAAAATAAGAAAATTAAGGAATGATGGAGTACTTGGAATGTTGGAGTATTAAATAGTGTCTCACCTCTACAGGGGTACTTGACATGTACCCCATCAATCCATGTACTATCCCACAGAGGGTCCATGAGGTGTTTCCCAATAGTCACGATATCCAAGGCCACACATCTCACTAAGTGTATACTCTTCAATACCAAGTAAAAAATCATAGTAGGGGCCATAGGTTGTGTGATTTAACACTCCAAGCTTCCACAGTACACTTCTCATTGAATAATAAAATAGTGTGTGTTGTACGCAACTTCGAGTTCTTACACACCACAACCAATCAAACTTGCCATTATGAATAGTAATACCCACCTTTTGAAATTTTATATATTCAATCATTCAAAATGGAATTAATTTTTGGATTCAGAATATCGAAATTAGACTAGGGTGAATTTTTGGTATTTTTTTGAAAACTTTCAATTTTTGATGAATAGTGAAAAACATTGAGTTATAGTTAAAAACCGAATTTTTATTTAAATAATTATTTTTTTATTTAAATTTATTTTATGTTAAAATAGGTAAAAAATACCTATATGTGTTCAATGTAATTCATTGGAGTTAATTTATAATAATTTTAGACATATAAATATTTTATAGAATTTTTCACCGTCTTTTACCCACCTCCAAGGAGAATTTACGAATTCACATAAAACATAATTTTACTGGTTCTGTGAGTTGAATTTAAAAAATCTTAGAGACACGATTGATACGATTATGTAATATTTTGTTTAATATGATGAAAATAAATTTTGGTGAATAATAACTTTTTTACTTTTATTTACCGTGGTAAAAAGTAAATAGGGTAATTAAGGGTAAAAATGACATTATTATTTCCCTAACACATGTCCTAATTCTATTGGATAAGTGTAATTCGACGAAAAACAACCTCCGGAATATAATATGATCCTTTAAGAGCACTTGTATTAGATTTGGAAATTTATTATTATTTAATTCAAAGAAGAGTTAAAAGAGTTAAAATCAATGTTTAATCACTAAAACATTTTTAATATAGGGTTAGACATAAGATAAATTCAATTATAAATATTAATTATAAAGATAAAAATAATTCCAACATAATAGTATTTTATTTATATTTTGTAGACATTAAATAATTTAGTTTATTTATGACACACTGATGATGTAGTGATTACCTAATTAATGAAATATTAAAATAATTGATAATATAAATATCTTAATAAATGTATTTTGAGACTTTTTAACAATTACACTAATTTTCTAGGCTAATATGACATATTAGGGTAGTTTAAAACAAATATTATATTATTAATTCATATTCTATTCCTTAAAATATAAGTTTTTGAAAAAATACTTATATAATGATAGGTGTATCATTAATGATCCACTTTGGGTTCTCTTGAAAATATATAGTAAGTTTATTAACCATATAATATTAAAATAAAAAGAGACATGGTAAATGTCAAACTATTTAACTAAAAGTTAAATCTAGTAGATAATGTTAATATAGTGAACTAAAACAATCTAAAACCTATTGGTTGAGTGGTTTTTGACCTATTCCATTCTTATCCTTTAAATATTCCATTTTAGATCTTTTAGAAACCGAAAATGATTATATTATAAAATAATATTTCTAGCTTTTCCTAAGGCACCCCTCATCCCTCTTATAAAAGAGAACTTTCCCTTTTCTCTAATCCACACATTCAAATCCATTTTTCTAGAAAAAATCCATCCCAAATACCCTATCAACTGTACTCCCTTATTCCTAGAGGCCTTCCTTTAGTGTGAAAGACATCCTAAGGAGCCCTTTTGATCAAATCAGAAGGAAGAACCCGAAGAAGAGGTAAATATTTCATCACCTCTTTAAAGTTATTTTCTTCTTCCACTTCCTCTTTCATTGTTTTTTCCATTATAAAATAATAAATCCAGTGTCTTCTATATAGTTTGATTTTATTATGAATATGGTACAACCATATTAATTATTCTATCCATCCTTTCAATGACATGTCCCCATACGTGTGTACGTATGAATTACCGTATCCACGTTATGGTGTAATTATTATTCAATACATTATTATCTCTATGGGTATAATAGTGATGTGTAATTGATGTAAATAAGAAATATAACATGATAATGATTCTTTATATATGATATACCATTTAATTATATATTATTTTAATATCAGAAGAATGATATTGTCGCTCGTGCGTACGTACAGATTACAGTCTCCACGAACGCAATGAGATTCATTCCTCATCCTATCCATCCAAGACTAATTTTCAATAGATGATTAAAAATAATGACTAAATATTAAATATCATTCTGAATATAAATAAGATAAATCATATCCATAACAAACATTACTTACGTAACAAAGCATATAAAGGAAAACAAATCAGTTAACACCCGAAATGATGATAACACTAAGATATTATTATTAAAGCAATATTAAAAGATAATATATGATATAATATTAATGTATATGATTCTTACATAATTTAATAGTAATTATTTAACCATTATAAATGAGTTTAACCTACCCTCGACCAAGTAAAAGTACATGTTAAGGGTTAATTTTACAATCTCTTTATTATCTGAGGTTGTTTATATGTAATTATCAATTGGGACCTCTTTATCATCCACATCCATGTTTCTTTAAAATGTATTTCAAAACATTTTTACTATTTACTAGAAAATGGGGTAAAGTCATTTATACCGTTTTTTGACCTTATATGTTTTGAAAGGAATCTTTTAGTCATTTTCTAAACAAGGTACTTTATGACCTTTTTGAAAAAATTATGGTAAGAGTGTTTTTAACTTATATGGTCGGTGCAGTTATTTTATGCCATTATAAAATCATCGAAGCATCCCATACAAGAATATAAGAAAATTTTCAAAATGAATATTTTCTTAAATTATTTCAAAATAGACAGGGTTGCTTCACCAAAAGGTTTTTATTTCATCTATGTAAACATCCTTTGATGGATTTTAAGATTATTTGAAGTTGATTTATTATGATACAAAAATTCTATATTGTATTGAAGGTTTTGTGATATGTGTGACTGTGGATGTGTTATTTTTACACCATTCATGGTTTACGGATAAAGTATTTACATTGCGTATGATACTTTTAATATGAATGTTTATGTTTTGATTAAAACATTTCATATGAGGAATGCATTGGACTTAGTAAGTGATGGGTGGAGCCAGTTATAGAACCTCGAGGCATCGATAGGTCTCATGAGACAAACTAGTGTCTTGGCCCAAGTCCTTGAAAAAATATTATTTGTAGTCATGAAAAAGGCCATAACTATGTGGTTATGAATGTCTGACATTATGCATTCCATCATTATGAAAGTGTCTTTTGATATTGCATGTGATTGTTTGACTATTATAATATCCATGTGAGTATGTAAATGTAATGTCCCGAGCCCGGATCCCCTCCACTGGTGCCCTGTACCCGGTTCGCCACATGACCTCAAGCGTGTTTCCTCGAACCCCAGAGGCTGCCGACTAGCAGTGAGGGCCTTAGTGAGTCGGTGGGGAATCTATTCCATCATTCGGTACGGTATATAGGGTAAGAAAACAACAATAAATAGACGAAACTGCAACCAACATGCATAACAACAGAAACCAAAACAGCGGAAGCAATGCAGATATATAAAAATGATGATAATAATAGAGCAAGTAAAAGTATCTATGGAAAGAAGCAAATACAACAACATGCTGGAAATACAACTGAAACCAAGTGAAAAAGAAAAACAAAATAATCTCCTCAGCATCGTGAGCCATGGATCGGTCCCATGCTCCCCAACTCCTGATGTAGTCAATATCCTAAAGTAGAAGGGCGCTTACCCTTGTCTATACCTGCAGCAACATAGTCTGGTTGGGCCCAAAAGCATGGCCCAAACAGGGTGTGAGATACAATCCCAGTAGGCAACCATCCAAAGATTTGTGCCTAACAGTCAATGAATACATGACAGTACTAAAGCAAGAAGCAGTAAACAGAAAGCACAAATAGCTACAGTCCACAGTTCTAACAAGTAGAGAACACAAGAAAACAGTCAACAATAAGAAGAAAATAGGTAACCCTCTTGGTAGCTCTCACAGTCTAACCCTTATGGTTAAACCTCTAAGTACTAGCAACCCTCTGGGAGGCACACACAGTCTCACCCCTATGGTTCAGCTACGTAATTAAGCAGACTCTCTGGGGAAGCACTCACCATCAATTCCCTCTATAGTCTTGTATCGTGCTAAAGGCGCTTTGGGGAAGCACTCAATGTCAATTCCCCCTGTAGCCCACGTCGTAATTAAAAGACACTATAGAGTATCCCTTCCGTCAATTCTCCACTTGGTCTCGCATCGTGATTATAAAGACAATTTGGAGAATCCCTTCCGTCAATTATCCCTTTGGTCTACTACTCTAGGTTCTCATAGTCCTGAGTAACTAAACATGCTCAACACGTGTGTATCGTCCAAGTAAACTTCAAGAACTACTTGGCTATCAACTAAGGCTCAAAAATAATAATAAAACAACCATAAACAATCCTACAACGAGGCATGGCACTAGAAAACACCAAACAAGAAGAGCAAGCATGGTAATGAAATCTGAGCATAAACAAATTACTCTAATCACAACAATAACCTCTACTAAAGCAATCAAGCAATGCAGGCAAGCAACGAGGGAGAAATAGGAAACACGCAATACCCCGTTCAAGGGTATTGGTGAAAATTGCACAAAATATCCATCAACTTTTTACAGAAAGGCACAAACCACCTACCTCGATCCTAGGAGATCAATATATGGGAACCTCGATGAAAAATTCCCCATAGAACGACGTAGATCTGAGAAAAAGCACAAAACGTTCATCCCACGATAACTTGAAAACAAGGAGGAATCAAGAAACAAGGCTCAAGAAGAAGGAAGAACTCACTGCTGTGATTCCAACGCAATCAACCGTGCTCGAATCGTAGAACGGATGGCGAGGCAAGACTCCGCCGAAGATCCGACCGTACGGATGCTCCTGGATGGTCGAAAACTGGAGAAGAAGATGTATTTGGGGGTTAGGGACGACCCCGGATTGTTTAATGAAAAAAGAAAGAAAGTACATGGCGTTTACATCGAATTTTCTGTACTCCAAAATAACCGGCCTCCACCTCAGCCTTACACACCATGTGTGTGGCCTGGACACGGCCATCACACGGCTTCGAGCCAGAACAGAGTACACGGCGTGTACTCAGAAAGTACATGGCGTGTACTTTGAAAATTTATAGAAAGTTATTTTTTCTTAAAAACACCAGAAAAATGGAAAAACATACCTGAACGAAGGTCCGGGTTCTTACAAACTTCCCCCCTTAAAGAAATTCGTCCCTGAATTTCCCTAACGAGGTGGAGAAGAAGGATCCCCGAACAGCTCCGGCCACTACGATCGTACATCAGCCTCCCTCTCCCAGATCTCATCCTGTACTCGCCCATACTGCCATAGATCTCATACCAGAGGAACATACTGCCCTCAGAGAACCTTCATACTACGATCGACAATCCGGATAGGATTCTCCTCAAATGATGCATCTACTTCAAACTCGACTTCCTCAGGCTGAAAGACGTGAGACGAGTCTGAAATGTAACATAGGATCTGAGATACGTGGAAGACATCTTGCATAGCCCGATACCTCTGAGGTAGCTGCAACCGATAGGCGACTGGCCCCACTCTCTCCAAAACCTCAAATGGCCCGACCTATCGTGGAGAAAGCTTACCCTGTCTCTAAATCCTCTTGTGTCCCAACCTAGGTGCGACACGTAAGAAAACACGATAACTGACCTCGAACTCCAGTGGTCATCTCCGCTGATCAGCATAAGACTTTTGTCGAGACTGTGCTGTAGCCATCCTCCTCCGAATCAGCTCTATCTGCTCTAAAGTCTCTTGAACAAGACGAGGTCCCAGCAAAACTGCCTCTCCTGCCTCCAGCCAGCATAAGGGTTATCGGCATGGCCTACCGTACAAAGCCTCATATGGTGCCATCTGGATGGTTTCCTAGAAACTGTTTTTGTAGGCGAACTCCACCAGAGGAATATTATTCTCCCAAGAACCGCCAAAGTCAAGGATGCAACCTCGGAGCATATCCTCAAGCACTTGGATCATGTGCTCGGAATGGCCATCAGTCTCGGGATGGTATGCTGTACTCAAAAGTACATGTGTACCCAAGGCCTTCTGAAGTCCCTGCTAGAACCGAGAGGTAAAGCGCGCATATCTGTCTGAAACAATAGAGTACAAAACTCCATGCAGACGCACAATCTCTCTGATGTCAGGTCGTCCCTGATCATCGACATAAAGGTGTCCTTGATCGGCAAGAAATGAGAAACCTTCATAACTGTGACGACGACAACCCAAATAGCATCGTACCCTCGAGGTGATCTCGGTAACCCAGTCACGAAGTCCATCACAACATCGTTCCACTTCCACTCTAGAATGGGTAACTGCTGTAAGAGCCCTACTAGTCGCTGATGCTCTGCTTTCACCTTCTGACATGTAGAACATCTCATGACAAAACCAGTAACATCCTTCTTCTTACAAGGCCACCAGTACTGGAGATGAATATCCCGATACATCTTGGTGACGCCAGGATGAACTGCCCAAACTGAGGAATGGAAACCCCGCATCATCTCCTCGTGTATGTCTGCTAGCACCCATACGCGTCCTTGGAAACACAAGATCTCATCCTCACCCACTGTTCATATAGGAAGAGGGTCCTCTCCTGACACACTCCCCCGCAGGACTAAGCCTTCCGAGTCTGATAGATGCCTCATCCGTAACCGATCAAGTAGCGTGGAGATAACAGCTACAGAAGATAGAAAAGTCTGTCCTCGTCTGTCGTGCACCTCTAGATGCATCTTAGAGAATAGATCCATCAGGTGCCACTCACTAATGGCCTCCTGAAGTGCCTGAATCTGAGTCCTCCTACTCAACACATCTTCCACGGCGTTTCCCTTTCCCGGTGTATAGGCAATCTCGAAGTCAAAAGACTGTAGATACTCAACCCACCTGCGCTGCCTCAGATTCAGATCAAACTGAGTTAAGATATACTTGAGTCTCTTGTGTTCAGTGAAGACCACAAAGTGCTCTCCCATAAGAGAGTGTCTCCAACAACGCAAAGCATGATCAATAGCTGCCAACTCTAGATCATGCGTAGGGTAGTTCCTCTCATGTGGCCTCAGCTGTCGAGACCCATACGCAATGAATCCATCTTCCTGCATAAGAACATCTCCCATCCCGATACCTGAAGCATCACAGTAAACAATGTAGCTCTTGTCTAGATCTAGAAAGACTAGTATCGGTGTGGACGTCAACCTCCCTTTTAGCTCTTGATAGGCTGACTCACAAGAATCTAACTATAAGAACTTTTCCCCCCTTCTTGGTCAGACCTATCAAAGGTGCTGCAAAATGAGAAAAGTCCTGAATGAATTTTGTATAGTATCCAGCTAGCCCTAGGAAGCCCCGTACCTCAAAAACGTTCTTTGGATGCTCCCAGGAAACTACAGATCTCGCTTTGTCTAGGTCCATAGATACTCTTACCTCTGAGATGATGTGACCCAAGAAGTGAATCTGATCCATCCAGAAGTGGCACTTCGAGAGTTTATCATAATGTCGATGCCCTCTCGTTATACATAGAACGATCTCAAAATGTGTGGCATGGTCGTGTCGAGTGTGAGAGTACACTAGGATATCATCCACGAAGACCACGACGAAGGAATCCAAGTAAGGATGGAACACTCGGTTTATCAGTGCCATGAAAACTGCAGGTGAGTTCGTGATACCGAACGACATGACTATATACTCGTAAAGACCTTACATGCTCTTGAAGGCTGTCAGAGGTATATCTGATGGTCTAACACGCAACTGATGATAACTGGACCTCAAGTCGATCTTCCAGAACTCTCAGGCTCCTCGAAGCTGATCAAAAAGGTCATCAATCCATGGTAAGGGATATCGGTTCTTGACCAGCAACTGGTTCAGTTTCCGATAATCCACACAAAGCAAAAGGGTACCTTCTGCCTTCCTCGAAAACAGGACAGGCGAACCCCAAGGAGAAGTACTGGGTCGGATGAAACCCTTAGCCTGTAGCTCCTCCAACTGTTTCTTGAGCTCCTAAAACTTAGGTGTAGCCATCCTATAGGGAGGAATGGACACCGGTGCCACTCCTGGCACGAGCGCAATAGAAAAGTCCATCTCATGCTCCGGAGGAAAACCTGAAAAGTCATATAGAAAGACATCCCTGAAGCGATCCACCATTAGAGGAATGTACAACTATGGAGTCCCCTGGTCATCCCAGTAAAGACTAGCAATCTGGGCCGTCACTTCTCCTAGCCCAAGATGCTGGAGTCCTGCCCGACTCGCCCGAACGTCCCATTCGCCTCTATGAAATAAAGATTCACCCTTTGGTGAAATAAAACTGAATCTGCGGTGATAGAAGTCGACGACTGCCCAGAAGGGAATCAACCAGTCCATGCCAAGGATGACATCATAGCCTATCATCTCTAGGACATAGAGATCCCATAAGAAGCGATACCCTGCAAACTTGAGAGGGCACTCTCTACACTGGCATACACTAGATGTCCTCATTCCAAAAGGTGTGTCCAGTGTCAATGAGTCGTCAGAAGAAAAGATGCAGAGTCCAAGGCTCTCCACAACAGCAAAAGAGATAAAGCTATGCGTAGCACCAATATCGAAAAGGGATGAAGATAAAACTGAGGCTACTAAAATCATACCTCGAACAGTAGAAGGGACGAGATCCTGATCATGATAAGTCTGCTCCACGGCAAAAGACTGGCTTGTACCGCGACCCTGCGCCCCTAACTGACCACTCTGAGCTGAACCTCCCTACTGGTGCTGAGGAACTGGTGGCTGACCGCCACGACCTTGACCTCCACCTCAGCCCGAATGGCCGGAAAAACTCCAGTTCTCTGACTGGTGAGAGACTGGTGGGGATGATCCTAAATGAGGAGTCATGGAAGAACCTCGGTCACCTGCTGCTTGTGGGAAAACCGGGAAGAAACACTGAGTGAGACTCATCTTGCCGCAAGATCAGCACTCCACGAGGTCTCTCTGGCACCGTGGTCTCGTGTGACTTGTCGGGCCACACTAGTAGCATGTCACCTGGCTGCCTGATGATGTATCTCGCTTCCTCGAATCACCGCGCGTAGGCTCCCTACAACGCTTCTTATTGTTATCTAAAGGAAAGCTAGCTCTGGAAGCAGAACCGCCCTGAATCGCAGCTCTAGAGTCTCTCAGATTGCACTCTGCAATTAGTGCCTAATTGACGATGGAAGTAATGGAAGTCAGCTGGAAGATGTTCAACTGTGAGTGAATCTCCCGCCTGAGTCCATCCTCAAACTTCCTCGCCAAGAACACCCCACTCACATCCTTAAGGGGTGTAAAACACTGCAGATCAGTGAAACAAGAAGAATACTCCATGACGGATAGAGTACCCTGCTCCAAGCTGATGAACTCTCGGGCTCGATCGGCCCTCAGGGTCTCAAGGTAGAAGTAGTCGTAGAAAACGCGATGGAAATCCTCCCAAGTCATATCCTGCTGTTGACCCTCCTATGAGATCATGTCCCACCACCTCTTGTCAGAGTATCGGAGCATGTAGGTGGCGAGCTTGACCCACCTCTCTTGAGGCGTCTCCAGATGCTCGAATATAGTCAGCATGGCTTCCATCCATGACTCTGCAACCTGAGGTCCTCCCTCCCCCGAGAACGTGGGAGGATGATGCTGCTGAAAGACCCGTGTCAAGTCTGCCATAGACGAGGCAGGAGGTGGTGCTCCCTGGAAGGCCTACATCGTCCTCATGAAACCCTCCCTGAACTGTGCATCGGCTCCTGCAACTCGTACAACACCTAGTGCCAAGGCTGGCTCAGCTGGGGGATCGACATGAAGTCCCTGATCAGCCCTATCTGGCATCTGATAACTGCCTGACGACAGACATACGACCAGAGGATGTCTCAGAGGCATAGCTCTGAAAGATCAAAAGAACACCTTGGGTCAGGAAAACAAGGACAAGGAACACAAGAGTACAAAACGTGAACAGGGGAAGAAAACACACAAGATTGCAAAACATGACTACACGACATGTATAAAACTACACGGCGTGTCTTCTTAAACCACTGACATGGGCATGTAAACCTGCCCTAAAAGTCATGTACACTACAAAATACACAACATGTTGACCCCCACACATGTCATGTACTTGAAAACTATTCCCCTTCCCGAGTCTCCTTACACAGATAAACCACATGGTCCGACTCAACCTGATACTACACGGCGTGTTCAAAACAAACACGGTGTGCACTAGACAAGGCTTCGGTGGTCCGTGTTGTTGAGTACACATCCGTCTACATGGATCTACCTTACACGGCGTGCTCCGAACAAGCACATCGTTCATAGGCAAAGGCGACACCGTCGCATGTTGTTCGTGACACGGCCGGGTACCTGAGCAAGACTACATGGCGTGTTCCGAACAAACAAGGCGTGCGGAAAAGAAATTCACACCGGCCCGTGTTGTTCGTGACACGGTCGGGCACCTGGACAAGACTACACGGCGTGTTCCCTATGGACATGGCATGTTCTACCCGAGCTTCCCCAGCCTGTGTTGTTAGTGACATGGCCGGGTACACGACTCCAAACTCACACGGCGTGTACCAATAGTACATGGAGTGTTCCTAAAGTTACTCCTTCAACACCGTGTTTTGCTCACACGGTCAGTGACACGGCCTAAAAAATACATGGCATGTATCCAAAAAGTACATGCCGGGTATTCTGGGTTTTTCTAGGCAGTAGCTCTGAAAAAGCGCAGAATTCCAGAAACACTAAAACAGGGGAAGAGGTGCCAAAGTCTGATCCGTGAGGGCCCATAACACCTCAAGAACCAAAATTTGGCGTTCATTTTAATAAAGGAACAAAGAAACAATTTTCTAACACAACAACAGAGAATATATCAAACAACTATCACAACAGCATGCAAAATCTACGCATAGTCTATCACAACAGCAAGCAATCGCTAATGCACCCTAGATGGCATGGTAAGAATGCATGACATGTGATTTCTACAAGTGCCTATATGATGCATGAGATGGAATACCCTCATCTCATCGGGTTGCGATAGAAATAGAACCGAAATATCAAAACAATAACCGCACAAGTCATAAGAATCACTCTAGGTGAAAACATACCAACCAAAAAATCTCAAAACCAGAAAACTACAATTAACGAGGTAGTATGGATTTTCCCTGTACATGGGTTAGCTACTCCCGAGCACAGCTTAATGCCAAGTACCGAATCCGTACTATCCCTGGATAAGGTCTCCAAATAGTAAAGAAAGAGAAAATAACTCCTTTGATACAACTTTGTAATGTCCAGAGTCCGGAGCCCCTCCACTTGTGCCCCGTACCTGGTTCACCACATGACCTCAAGCGCGTTTCCCCGAATGCCAGAGGCTGCCGACTAGCAGCGAGGGACTTGGAGAGTCAGTGGGGAAACTATGCCCTCATTCGGTACGGAATACAAGGTAAGGAAACAACAATAAATAGTGGAAACAACAACCAAAATGCATAACAATAGAAACCAAAACAGCAGAAGCAATGCAGATATATAACAATGATGATAATAATGCAGTAGGTACAAGTATCTATGGAATGAAGAAAACACAACAACATGATGGAAGTACAACTGAAACCAAGTGCAAAAGAAAAAAATAATAATCTCCTCTTCATCGCGAGCCACGGCTCGGTCCCATGCTCCGCAGCTCCTGATGCAGTCAAGATCCTGAAGTAGAAGGGCACTTATCCTTGTCTATACCTACAGCAACATAGTCTGCCTGGGCCCAAAAGCATGGCCCAAAAGGGTGTGAGATACAATACCAGTAGGCAATCACCCAAAGATGTGTGCCTAACAGTAAATGAATACATGGCAGTACTAAAGCAAGAAGCAGTAAACAGAAAGCACAAACATCTACAGTCCACACTTCTAATAAGTAAAGCACACAAGAAAACAGTCAGCAACAAGAAGAAAATAGGTAACCCTCTAGGTATCTCTTACAGTCTAACCCCTATGGTTCAACCTCTAAGTACTAGTAACCCTCTGGGAGGAACACACAGTCTCACCCCTCTGGTTCAGCTACATAATTAAGCAGACTCTCTGGAGAAGCACTCACCGTCAAATCCCCCTATAGTCTCGTATCGTGCTAAAGGCTCTCTGGGGAAGCACTCAACGTCAATTCCCCCTGTGGCCCATGTCATAATTAAAAGACACTCTAGATAAGACCTTCCGTCAATTCTCCACTTGGTCTCGCATCGTGATTAAGAAGACACTCTGGAGAAGCCCTTCCGTCAATTCCCCCTTTGGTCTACTACTCTAAGTTCTAAAAATCCTGAGTAAGTAAACATGCTCAACGCATGTGTATCATCCAAGTAAACCTCAATAAATAATTGGCTATCAACTAAGGCTCAACAGCAATAATAAAACAACATCCCACAATCCTACAACTAGGCATGGCACAAGAAATTTCCAAACAGGCAGAGCAAGCATGACAAAGAAATCTGAGCACAAACAAATTACTCTAGTCACAACAATAATCTCTACTAAAGTAATTAAGAAAAGCAGGCAAGCAACAAGGGAAAAATAGAAAACACGCAATACCCCTTTCAAGGGTATTGGTGAAAATTGCACAAAATATCCATCAACTTTAAATGGAAAGGCACAAACCACCTACCTCGATCCTAGGAGATCGATATACGTGAACCTCAACGACAGATTCCCCTTAGAACGATGAAGATCTGAGAAAACGCACAAAACGTTCATCCCATGATAACCTGAAAACAAGGAGGAATCAAGAAACAAGGCTCAAGCAGAAGGGAGAACTCACCGCTACGATTCCAACGCAATCAACCGTGCTCGAATCAAAGAATAGACGGTGAGGCATGACTCCGCCGAAGATCCGACCATACAGACGCTCCCGGATGGTTGAAAACTGGAGAAGAAGACTTATTTGGGGGTTAGGTGCGACCCTAGACTGTTTAAGGAAAAAAAGTACACGACGTGTACTTTTAGAGTACACAGCGTGTACTTAGAATTTTCCATACTCTGAAATAACTGGCCTCCACCTCAGCCTTACACAATGTGTGTGAGGCCCAGACACGGCCAACACACCGATTCGAGCCGGAACACAGTACACGACGTGTACTCAGAAAGTACATGGTGTGTACTTTGAAAATTTCTAGAAAAACCATTTTTCTTAAAAACTCCAGAAAAATGGAAAAACATACCTGAATGAAGGTCCAGGTTCTTACAGTAAATGGAATTATTTTGATTTATATTTTCCATTTTATGATAAATTTTATGTTGAAAAGGCTTTTTTTAGTTCTATACATTTCCTTAAATGAATATACTTATTTATGAACGTTTCTGCTATATTGTTATCCTTACTGAGCATCTGAGCTAACCCCTTTCTATGTTTTGTTTTTCCCAGGATACGAAGAAGTATATTATGAATGACCTGAAGGGATAGTCTATGAGATCTCAATGTTGTCTATGGAAACATTGTTGTTGTAATTTTCCATTTTATGATTTAATGTAGAACTTATGAATGTATCTAGTACATCCAAGGCTACTAAACTAACGATCTTTTGAGACTTGATATTTTGTAATCATGCCAATGATACAAAATAATGCATCGAATCTGGGCTTCTGGGGTCAGGGTGTTACAGTTGTTATTAGAGGAAGTGCAGTATAAACCTTGGAAACTAGATTTAGATAAACTATGATTAGAGCACATAGCCCTAAGAATGACTTTGAGTATTAGTATAGATGAACTTCCTAGAATTTTGGTATTGTAGATATTTTGTGACTTTTCCATGAAATACATCCCTTTCTAGATCCGAGTAGGTTGAGACGGCTCTAGAATATATGTACCTAGTGGTAAAACCCAAAATCAATGATTTAAGGTAGACTCAAATGGGAACTGGTGAACAACAATGGGACTTGCTGCACTCTAGGTTACAACACTCTCGAGGGATATGATTAGGATAATTCTTATTTTATTTAACAACCATTATGAAGGGTTTATGAGTATATACTTTCTCAAAGAAAACATTTTTTCTGATTATGGATTATATACATAAACTGTTCAAAAAATGTTAAGTGTTTTACATGTTTGGAATTATTTATTTTGATGCATAAACTAATCTAGGTTATGCCATTATTTAGAAATGGAACATAGTGGATGAAATGAAAAACGTATCAATGCACACACTCCATGTAGGGATTTCTCTCTTACTCAAGATAATTATAGTGGAGTTTGTGATACAACTGGTGATAATCAAATTATCACTATATTGAAATAAATCACTCAGGTTATGAATAATAAGCGTACCCGTATGGAGCACCCTGATCCGCAGCATGAAGGATCAATGTTACATCGCATCATGAGGAAACAACAACCAACATTCCATGGGGGTAAAAATCCACTAGCAGATGAGAAATGGATAAATTCTTTAGATAAAATATGCCATGCCATCGGGAGTAGCGAATGGGAAAAACGTTTCATGGTAGTTTACCACATCATTGGAGATTTTGATCAATGGTGGTCATTGATTCAAAACATGAAGGAAGATTATGAAGTATCAAATATTCAATGGAGGGAGTCTAAATAAATTTTATTAGAAAAATACTTTCATCATTACCAAGGAGAGAATATGGAAAGACAATTTCTGAGTCTGAGGAAAAAGGAGGATGATAATGTCGCAAAGTATTAATCTTACTTTACAAAATTGAGAGAGGCATGAAAAAGACTATATACATAACCCAAGAAGTAAGAATGATCATTTCTTTGATGGGTTAAAACCATTTCTCCATCGAGCATTAGTCTCACAATTCTTTTTTTCATACGAATATATTGTCTCATGTTCTATCATGACAGAAAAATAATTCTCTAGGTCTTAAGACTTTAAGGAAAAGCAAGAGAAGAAGAGATCTACTGAAAACTGTAGAAATTAAAATAAGGGGAAGAAGTTAAAAGATGAATATACATCCTATAGTAAATGTGGGAAGAAACACCCTGGTATATTCCTGAAGGGAATGAGAGTATGTTATAATTGTGGTGAAAAAGGCCACCAAGCTCGTGATTGCAAGGGGAAAAAAGAGGCTTTCGATGATGAATGCTACAATTGTGGAGAATGGGGTAATTATGAGAATGAATTTCCTAAGCGTTAGGGGAACTTACCTCACAAAAGGCCAATAGATCAAAGCCAAGCTTATGCTATCACTACAGCTGAGGTTGAAGCTCCGAAAGATGTAGTGGCAGATAATTTAATGGTTTCCTCAAAGTTTAGCAAATGATTTATTTGATACTGGATCATCGCATTGTTTCATATCTTCCCTATTTTCTATCAAAATTATATATTTCCAGTTTGATTTTACAAGGGAGTTGTCAGTCAAAACTCCTAATGGAATTATCATTGTAACAAAATTTTTTTAATCCGTATCCATTAAGGCATATAAATGTTCTTTATCTGCTGATCTCATCGTCATACCCATGATTGAATTTGATACAATCCTCAGTATGGATTGGCATTCATACCATGATGCAAAAATTTATTGTAATAAGAAAGAGGTTACTAATTTTGATGGCGATGATAAAGAACACCTTATCTTTAGAGCCGAAACATCACCACCTAATTCTTATTAGATTCTCCCTCAGTAGCTCAACTAAATTCAACTACTGGGGATGAAGAGAATGAAATAACTATGGGTGAGGAAAGGAATGTTCAAATAGAGGATGTAACTATTGTGAAAGAATATGTTGATGTGTTTTTAGATGATTTACCCGGACATCCTCCAGAACAAGAAATAGAGTTTTCTATTGATTTAATTCCTGGATCAAGGCCCATATTGAAGAACCCTTATAGAATGGCCACTGGGGAATTAGTGGAACTAAATAAACAACTAGAGGAATTGGGTAATAAGGGATTTATTCACACTAATGTTTCTCCATGGGGATCCCCTGTCCTTTTTATTAAGAAGAATGATGGATCTATGAGGTTGTCCAGTCACTACAAGGAGATCAATGCTATAACAATAAAGAACAAGTATCCCTTACCTCTCATTGATAATTTATTAGAACAAATTCATGGATCTCAATACTTTTAAAAGATTGACAATCGATCGTGATATCATCAGTTGTGTGTGAAGAAGGAAGACATTCCGAAAACTGCATTTCAAACCAGGTACATGCATTACGTGTTTACAGTAATGCCTTTTGGATTGACTAATTCACCCTCTTTCCTCACGGATCTAATGAATAGAGTTTTCAAGGAATATCTTGAATACTTTTTAGTGGTATTTATTGATGATATCTTGGTATACTCAAAAATATATGAAGATCATGAAC
Source organism: Viscum album (assembly GCA_963277665.1). Lineage (NCBI taxonomy): Eukaryota > Viridiplantae > Streptophyta > Magnoliopsida > Santalales > Viscaceae > Viscum > Viscum album. The sequence goes on along the minus strand of OY728160.1, from coordinate 455,730,160 downwards.
ATCACTTGTGCATTATCATGAAGACTCTTAGAAGACATGAATTATATGGGATGTTTAGAAAGTGTGAATTATGGATTTAAGAGATTTATTTTTTTGGCCATATCATCTCTAAGGATAGAATAATCATTGATCCTTCTAAGACAAGAGAAATCCAAGAATGGCCAGCACCAACGAGTATAACTGAGGTACACATTTTTATTGGTTTAGCAGGTTATTATTAGCATTTTGTCTAGAATTTTGCCTGATTGGATAACCCATTAACCAAGATCACACGTAAAGGGGTTCAATTTGATTGGAAAAAAGAGTGTGAATAATGTTTTGAAAAAATAAAGAGAATATTAGTCAATTATCCTATATTAACTCTACTATCGGGGAATAGTGGGTTTGTTATTTATAGTGATTCTTCAAAAAAAGGACTTGGTTGTGTCCTTATGCAGAATGATAGGGTTATTGCCTATGCATCACGAAAACTAAAAATTCACGAGCAAAACTATCCTACTCTTGATCTTGAGTTAGTAGCTGTAATCTTTTCTTTGAAGATATGGAGACATTATATCTATGGTGAAAAATGTGAGATATATACTGATCACAAGAATTTGAAGTATATTTTCTCAAAGAAAGAACTCAACTTGAGGCAAAGGAGATGTCTTGAACTACTCAAAGATTATGATTGCACTATACACTACCCCTTGGGAATGAAAATAAGGTGGCAGATTCTTTGAGAAGAAAAGATCAGGGAGTTTTGAACAAGATGAGAGTTGAAAAGTATCCTATATACATGGATCTAGTAAAGATGGATATGGGAATCACCATGGAAGGTGAAACATAAATACTTTTTCAAATGGATTCCAATCCATCTTTAATAGAAAGGATAAAAAGTTACCAGGTTGATGATGAGGAGTTTCAAAAGAAGTTTAAATCTATGAATGATGGGAGATTGAGTGACTTCGTATATGAATATGGAATTTTGAAATTTGGGAAGAGAATTTGTGTTCCCGATATACTTGATCTAAAAAGGGAATTGTTGGATGATTCTCATAGTTCCAACTTCTCTATACACCATGGTAGCACTAAGATGTATAGATATTTGAAGGAAAATTTTTTGTGGGACAACCTGAAGAGGGATATTTCTAATTTTTTTTCAAGATGTATGGTTTGTCGACAAGTGAAAGTTGGAGGGAAACATCTTGGAGGAGTCAGGAAACCTCTTCCCATACCTGAGTGGAAATGAGATAATATTACGATATACTTTGTCATGGGACTACCAAAGACTCCTAGAAAGAACGATGCAATATGGGTCATTGTTGATCATTTTACCAAGTCAACACATTTTTGTACTATAAGAGATGATTTACCACTTGAACGTTTTGCAAGACTATATATTAATGAAGATGTGAGACTTCATAGAGTACCCATATCAATTGTTTCTGATCGTGATCCACGTTTTACATCAAGATTCTGGAAAAGACTTCAGAAAGCCCTGGATACTAAACTTTGTTTCTGCAATACCTACCACCCCCAAACTGATGGACAACCAGAATGGACTATTCATACCTTAGAAGACATTTTGAGATTATGATAACTTGACATTCAAGGTATGTGGGATCAATATTTACCTCAAGTATAATTTTACTATAACAATAGATTCTATTCAAGTATTCAGATGGCATCATATGAAGCGTTATATGGAAAGAGATGTCGCACACCAACATGTTGGGATGATGTTGGTGAAAGAAAACTCGTAGGCCCAGAACTTGTAGGGGAAACGATGTAAAAGGTGAAGGTAATCCAAACCCACATCAAAGCAGATCAAAGAATGCAGAAGAGATATGCCGATAACCGAAGGAAGGATTTGAAATTTTAGGAAGGAGATCTTGTTTTCTTGGAGGTATCTCTAAGGAAGGGTGTTATATGTTATGGTAAGAAGGGTAAATTATTTCCTAGGTACGTTGAACCTTTCAAAATTCTAGAAGGAATTGGGGTTGTAGCTTACCATTTGGCAATGCCACCAAGTCTCTCAAATGATTATGATGTGTTCCACATATCACTATTGAGAAAATACTTGCCTGACCTAACGCATGTACTCACCTATGTGGAATTAGAACTGGAAACCGATCTATCTTATTGTGAAGAGCCTGTCCAGATTCATGATACAAGAGAACAAGTTCGGAGAAATTGGATGACTCGTCTGGTAAAAGATCTATTGAGAAACCATAAGAAGGAATAGGCAACGTGGGAACCTGAGGAACTTATGATGAAGAACCACCTAAGTCTTTTTATGAAGTAATATTCTAGAAATTTTGAGGATGAAATTATTTGAAGGATAGGAGAATGTAACACCCCAAGCTTCCACGATATGCTTCTCTTTGAATAATACAATTGTCTGTGTTGTACGCAACTTCGAGTTCTAACAAACCAAAACCAATCAAACTAGCTGTTATGAATAGTACTTCTCACTTTTTGAAATTTTATAAATTTTATCTTACAAAATCATCTTCATTTTTGGATTCGGAATATCAAAATTATCCTAGGGTGATTTTTTGGTTTTTTTTTCAGAAAACATTCTATTTTTTATGAATAGTGAAAAACACTGAGTTATAGTTTAAAACCGAATTTTTATTTAAATAATTATTTATTTTATATAAATTTATTTTAGGTCAAAATATATACATAATACCAATATAATATCAATGTAATCAACTGGAGTCATTTTATAATAATTTTATATATATAAAAATTTTATATATATAAAAATTTTATTGAACTTTTCACAGTCTTTTACCCACCTCTTAGGAGAATTTGCGAATTCAAAGAAATTATGATTTTACCATTTCTATGATTTGAATTTCAAAAATCTGAGAGACACGGTTGATATCAATATGTAAAATGAGGTTCAATAAGATGAATACAATTTTTGGTAAATAGTAACTTTTTACTTTTATTTACCACGGATAAAAGTAAATATAGTAATTAAGGGTAAAAATGATATTATTATTACCCTAACACATTTCGTAATTATATTGGATAAGTTTAATTCGACCAAAAACAACCTTAGGAATAAAATATTATCCTTTAGGTCCACTTGGATTAGATTAGGACATTGATTATTATTTAATTCAAAGAAGAGTAAAAAGAGTTAATATTAAAGTTTAATAACTAAATCATTTCTAATATAGGGTTACACATAAGATAAATTCGACTATAAATATTCATTATAAAGATAAAATATTTCCTAAATAATGGTATTTTATTGATATTTTTTAGACATTAAATAATTAATTTACATATCACACAATGATGAGGCAGTAATTACCTAATTATTGAAATATTAAAATAATTGTTATTAAAAATATCTAAATAAATGTAATTTGAGACTTTTTATGAAATGAACTAATTTTATAGGGTAATAAGATATATTAGGGTTGGTTAGGTTAATTTTTTTCTAAATAATAATGCTTTTATGAATTAAAAAAAAACAAAATACCAAATAGTGTCAAAATTGACCTAAAAGGGGTTTTAAAACAAATATTATATTATTAATAGATATTCTATTCATAAAATTCAATGGATTGGACAAAAGACATATATAATGATAGGGGTATCATTAATGACCCACTTGGGGTTATCTTGGAAGTATATAGTATGTTTATTAACCATATAATATAAAAATACCAAGAGGCATGATAAATGTAAAACTATTTAACTAAATGTTAAATCTAAAAGATAAAGTCAATGTAGTGACCAAACTTGGATAAAACCTATTGGTTGAGTAGTTTTTGACCCATAAAGACCTTATCTTTTAAATATTCCATTTTTGAGCCACTATAAACTGAAAATGATTTTATTATAAAATAATATTTCTGATTTTTCCTAAGGTGCCCCTCACCCCTCTTATAAAAGGGAACTTCCCCTTCTCTCGAATTCAGACTTTCAAAGCCATTTGGGTCGGCCAACCCTAGCCCAAATACCCTCTCAACTGTACTAACTTTATCCTAGAGGCCTTCCTTTAGTCATAAATCCATCCGAAGGAGCCATTTTGATAAAATCAAAAGGTAGAACCCAAAGAAGAGGTAAATATTTAATCACATCTTTCAAGTTCCTTTCTTCTTCCACTTCATCTTTCTTTATTATTTCCATAATAAAATAATAACTCCAATATATTTTATATAATTTGATGTTGTTATCAATATTGTACAACCATTTTCATTATTCTATCCATACTTTGAATCACATGTCCCATACGTGCGTACGTACGGCTTACCATCTCCACGTCGTGGTTTAATTGTTATTCAATACATTATTATTTGGATGGGTATAATAATGATGTTTAATTGATGTAAATAATAAATATAACATGATAATGATTCTGTATATATGATATACCATCCAATTATATATTATTTTTATATCAAAAGAATGGTATTGTCTCTCATGCGTATGTACGGATTACCCTCTCCACGAACACGATGAGATTCATTCCCCATCGAATCCATTCAAGACTAATTTTCAATAGATGATTAAAAATAATTCTTAAATACATAATATAATTCTGAATATGAATAAGATACGTCCTATCCATAACAAATGTTACTTACCTAACAAAGAATATAAAGGAAAACGAATCAGTTAACACCCTAAACGACAATAATACTAAGATATTATTAACAAAGCAATGTTAAAAGATCATATATGATATCATATTAATGTATATTATTATTTTATAATTTAATAAAAATTATTTCACCATTATATAGGAGGTTAACCTACCCTCAACCATAAAAAAGTAAAAGTTAAGGGTTAATTTCAGAATCTCTTTATTATCCGAGGTTATTTATACATAATTATCTACTGGGACCTCTTTATCATCAACATACATTCTTCTTAAAAATGTATTTCAAAACATTTTTACTATTTACTAGAAAATGGGGTAAATTAATTTATAACCTTATTTGACCTTATATGTTTTGAAAGTAATCATTACATCATTTTCCAAACAAGGTACTATATGAATTTTTTGATGTAATTATGGTAAGAGTGTTTTTAACTTATACGGTGGGTGCGGCTATTTTCCGCCATTATAACATCATATAAGCTTCCCTTACAAGCTTATAAGAATATTTTCAATATAAATTTTTTCATAAATGATTTCTAAATAGACATATATATTTCTCTAAAAGTGGTTTTTATTTTATATATGTCAACATCCATTGTTAGATTTTAAACTTATTTGACTTCGATTTATTGTGATACAAAAAATCCATATTGTATTGATGGTTTTGTGATATGTTTGACTATGGATGTGTTATTGTTACACCATTCATGGTTTATGGATAAATTATTGACATTTCTTATGATAGTCATAATATTAATATTTATGTTATGTTTAACCCTTTTGTTATAAGGAATGAATTGGACTTAGTAAGTGACGGGTGGAGCCCGCTATAGCTCTTCGATGCATCGGTAGGTCACATGAGACAAACAAGGGTCTTGGAACAAGGCCTTGAAAAAAAATTTATTTTCAGTTTTGGAACAAGGCCTTGACTATGTGGTTATGAAAGTCTGACATTATGCATTCCATCATTATGAAAGTGGCTATTTATATTGCATGTGATTATTCGACTAGTAGAATATCCATGTGAGTAAGTAAATAGAATTATTTGTTTTATATTTTCTATATTAAGATGATGTTTATGTTGAAAAATCTTTTTTTAGTTCTATACATTGCCTTAAATTTTTATAATTATTTATGAAAGTTTATGATATATTTTTATCCTTAGCGAGCATCTGAGCTCACCCCTTTTAATGTTTTATTTTTCCTAGGATACGAAGAAGTATATTATGACTGAACTTCAGGGATAGTCTATAGGATCTTAGTGTTGTCTATGGAAACAATTTTTTTTGTAATTTACCATTTTAGGATATAATGTAAACATTATGAATTATCTATTACTTCCAAGGCTACTAAACTAATCTGTTTTTTGAGACTTAATCTTTTGTGATCATGCCAACGATACGAAATAATGCACCGACTCTGGGCTTCTAGGATTGGGGAGTTACATGTGATCTAATCATATTTCAGTTTTCTATTAAACTCCAATTGAAACTGTTATCACCACATTAGTGTGTGACATGGTGTTTGTTCTAATGAAATAGATGCTGTGTAGTTGAGAATTTCCGAAAAAGTCAAAAAATAAAATGAATTATAAATTTATTATCCATTACATCTATTAATACATAAAATCCATTTTAAATCCACAAAATAGTGGTTTATTGGTAATGGATTCCCAGAAGATAGATATTAGCCATTCTTTGTTATAGAAATAGGTATATTAAGATTCAAGAGAGGGATGAATTTAGTTTATGAAAATTTGTTGAAATTATATTCCATTGGAAAACCACCCACTTTGGATATGAATAATTTCTAATATTTTATTCAACATAATTAGCAGAAGAAATAGATGAACATAAAAGAAAAAAATCTGACACAAATATTTATAGTGGTTCATGGAATAGAAGACCCAAAGCCAACTATATTAACAGTATTCTCCATGTGTTTAGTAATTTCAACTATTCTAGTTGGTTTTCCAGGGAATACATGACCGAGAGAATGTAGTTAAATATTGTCAAAAAACTAGAAGATATTTCAACTAGGTTCCATCAAGGATTTACAAATGAAATCCTATAAGAATATTTTACAAGGATCATTTAAATAGAAAGTGAGAAAATAGTGTTTTAAAAAAATGAAGCTCACAATTTTAAAGTAAAATTGAAAAAAGAATAAATATAAAAGAGTAAAGATAATAAGAAACAATAGCTTGAGGTTCATCTTCAAGAATGAAAACAAAGAAGATATATAACTCACATATGAAGATAAAAAATATTTTTCTTCTTTTCATGTAAAAAATGAGGAGGGTAAAATATATTTGAGAGAGAATGAAAAATATGAATATTATTCAAAAACATATATTCTTATAAAAATATTTATTTTTCACTTCAGAGATATATATTGAAATGAAATCATAAAAATTCTCTTTTTAAAACCCATACTTTTCTAAGATATACCTCGATAATAGTAAAGACTAATAAACTATCCTTTTACATGTTTCATTTCTCAATACATTTACATAATTATAAATGTTTTTACCATAAATATGTAATCCATCATTTAAATATTTCAAAAAAGAATTTAAATCTAACTCATGTTCTTAAAAAATAATAAATACTTGTCGCGACATGATGCCATTGATTGAAAATAATCATGTAGAATGATTATACAATTAAATTAACACATATTATGGTATCCATGTCACTAAATTATCTACGTAGAGAAATTTATGTCATGCTTGAACACATAGATAACTGATCTAGATAACTAGTGTGATCATGTAGAAAAATTTTATACATGTATCAAAATTTATTCTGGTAGGATTTCTACTCATATAGCCCAAAATGACATGGAAAAATAGTACAAGATAGTCGATTTCACATTGTATCCAATTTTTGTAAATAATTTCACCCCCAATATAATTTAGACAACCAATTTCACTACGTATCTAATTATTCATATATCTATGTGAATGAGTTCTATGATTATTATGTATTTGATTCCATGATTTAGGTTTTTTACAAAGATGAATACTCAAAGGAGACAGTTCTCCACATAGCCAAATTCCTTAAAATTTAAATTTTTCCAAACATCTAATATTTTTTGAAATCGTATAGAATTATAGAATTAAGGATTTTAACCTCCGAAACACTTAAAACAAGATAAAATACAACGAACACACTTAAAAAACATACATAAAGTATGAAAGGGAATTTGGGATCATTGAAACCTAAAGTACATCGAATTTTTGGGAATAATATTAGTATTCCAACAATATCCCACATTTACATGATCAGAAAACCCATAAGACATTAAAAATGAAAATTTAAAATGGATGAATATGATTTTTCACAAAACTATATACACACTACTCGTAAAATGTAGTGTTTCTCACGCTTAGTTAGAATCTCATTCCCTTTGTTTTAATTTATGAATTATCCCCCTTTCAATAACCTTAGTGTAATCATATCTAACTTCTTCACATATTTTTTCCTTAAAAAGGTAGGGTAATTATATCAAAAAATATCAGATGTAACACTCAGATAAATGAACCATTTGGTTATTATACTGAGATTGAGTGTGAAATTAAAGAAATAATATAATTTAGTAAAAAAAATTTGATATTAAAAATATTAAATGAAAACTATCACTATGAAACATATAAGAAATGAATAAAATCAATTAAAACTAATCACTAAGTGAACATTTAGAAAATAATAAATATTTATTTCATTATTGGTTAAAAGGTATAAAAAATTACATCCCCTCGACACCCAAAAAATCATAAATATAATATATCTATCAAAAGACATGGGATTGTGGATGGGTTTTAACTGATAAGGTGGTTTTTGTAGAGGTATTTTGAATGTAGGCTCGGTTCGAGATGTTGTTGAAGATTCTATTTGGGAAGGAGGTATGAACTTTTCAATTTCAACCAAATATCCATACTCACTACCAATATATGACCTGACATAAAGCCATTGAAGATGAGTGATAAGAACCCATTTTATATTCCCTTTATCTATACTGAAATCAATTGTTCCATTAACATTAAAGAAAATTTATTAATTGGTTTATAGGATGAGGTTACTTCCTTGGAATGTTTAATCGATAATTATGTATCTACCTTGGATTTTTCTTTTATATAGATATTATAGGAATAAAATGTTACATCAAATTTTTTTCTTGAAACTCTATAGGTATGTTGTTGAGCATTAGCTTTATTATTTATACCTTTAATATTAAGATAGGAATTAACAAAGATGTATATCCTTATGATGATTTCAGTCATAAAATACTCAAGGATAACCATAAAATCATTCCTTTTAATTTTATCAACTGTTTATAAGTCATTGTTTTGAAAACAACTGAAAGAATAAATATGGCTAGAAGAAAAATCCTGATAAGCATTAAAATTAGGTAGATTTTGAAAATAAGAAATGTTAGAAGTAGATAGAGCAGATGAAATTTCCATTATAATATTCTTCAAAATTTTGTCTACTGATCTCTACATACTGATCATTCTACTATTCATACATTGAAGATTTCTATATATACTTTACATTAACTTTAACAAAATTTTGACAACATCCTTAACAAGAGCAATTAAAGATTCTAGTGTTTTGGAACTAATAGAAGAATGATAGGGTTCAACATGAATAGATTCATCTGGATCATGTGAGACATGTTTAATTGAAGGAATTAAAATTTGAGGTCTATTGACGACAAACTCTTCAGTTGTTGTAGAAACTTTCTAAGATGAAACATTATTGGATTATAAACATGATTCCTCTTCCATAGAACATGTTTTAATTACTTTAACACTACTATAGTATTTGTACAGAATATAATTTTTTATGGATATTGGAATCTAGAGTGAGTGACCGAAAATCCATATGATGAGTCTCTTTATATACTATCATAATATCTTCTTTATTACCATTATATTCCATTATAAAATATGTCCACATAATTTAAGGATTTGTTAGTTACTATAAAAATATTCTTAATGGATTATTTTGTAATTAAAATATCGACACCAAGATATTTATTCTATTATTTCCTCACAACTGGTGTAATCAAATCACATTACAGATAATAGAGCCGAGAATACAAAGAGTTAAAATCTGATATCAACTAATCAAATACACTATGTAAATATAGAATAACTAAATTTTATGAGGTGGAAGATTTAGAGGGTTGTAACGTTTTGATGAATTCAAATTTTTTATCACAAAGCATCTTACCATGTTAATGGTTTCTGTCATTTATGTTCTAAAAGACATAATCTCACTAAGGTATTCTTGAAACATGTCTAATTGAAAAATTAAAAAATTCTAGATAGAGTCTCTTTGAGATAAAACCATAACACCATGCTCATTAGAAATATACATGGTAGAAAATAAATCCTTCAATCCAATTATAATTGCTTTAATCTCCTCAATTAATTTTGAACTTATACCCGAAATAGCTTACTATATAGGAGGGAAATGGTGGATATTATTAATAAACTCTCTTTGGGGAGCTATTAACCCAATCAATTTTTCAAAATCACCAATAGAAATCGAATACTCCTTGAGTTATATGATATAATATTTATAGAATTTCATCTCTTGTTTTAACTCCACATAATATGCTTTCAGATTTTCAATCTCTACCACTATAGATGAAATAAAAGATTCCATCAATGGACAATATGGTCTATTACTAACTGATGGTGCTTCCACAAGAACAACAAGTGCTGGTCATGGTGCTGGTGGTATATAACTGGGATAAAAATCCTCCCTAACCACATAAGAAATGCCATTTCATTCAAAATGTGGTCAAAGATGAATTGGATACAATATGTGAGCTTCAACATCAACCTCAGATCTTCCATGATAATTAGAAACCATATACACAATCTTAACTATCCTCTCTTTAGGAACTAGAACAGTTGTTTCAAAAGATGGCTCTACATGATGACTAACATCAAAATATTATGTAGAACCAACATCTTGTCTTTTAAAAACATGTACTTCCTAACACTGAATTGAATCTTATAGAGTAATAATTACCTATAGAAATTGTGTCTCTAATCTAGAAGACACTTTTTTATTGATGTCCCTAAAATATGGGTTTTCAGAAGTTGTTTCATCCTTAGGTGGTTAGGACAGAGATGGATCCCCATAATTCACACATCCCTAAAAATGGTTTTATGAAACCTGAAATGAAATCCCATATATACCATATTGTTTTCAACAACACTAGAGTTAGGGTATTACTATTGTGAAATTACATTTCATTACATTCCCATCATTAATATCAACATATTTTCTCTTTAAAACTAGGGATATAATCCTACCACAAGGATAATAGTTCATATTTTCCATTACTCTAAAATAGTTAAGAATAAATTGGATCATGTACCATGGTATATTAAGATTATAATTCGTGATCAAAACATAAATAAAGTACATTTCCTGAATCAAATACTTCTTCAACTCTCTATCTATTTGAGCTATCTCAGTTTTCACAAACATACACAAGATCTTTCACCTGGGGGGAATATAATTTACAGATTTCTTTTAAAAGTATGAGGATCTGGGAAATAAATTGATTACCTATGTGGAACCTATATAACTTTTTTCCCACCAATATTAGACTTAAATTGAACTCACCCTCATGGGGATAATGAAAAAACTTTTCAAACTCACAAGATCAAAATTGTATTACCTTATCATTTGTATTCTAAGAGATAACATCATCTTATTTACTGAACCAGAACATAATATTCCTCATAAATCCATTTAAATCTTCCTAAAATATAAATCCAAATTTATTCACATAAAATATGAAATCCCAATATTTAAAATGATGAACTTTATTTATAAACCTGGGTACTCTTCATCCATTCCATATCAATGTCTTTTCCAGCACGAACTCTCTATGGCATGCTACCTTTGGATTTATTTTATGAATTATAACTTCCTTCATCACCAAACACTGACATTACCTTGGAATATAGTGTTTTAATGTTGAAAATTATTAAAAAGTTTCCAGTTATGGCTTGACATTTGTTTTAAGATATGCATTTGAATGGAAAATGGTTTATAGGTCAATTGAATTTTAGGTCACAGGCCAGATTTTCTAAATGATTAGATACCAAAAATGTTTTTTTTTGACTAATGAATAAATATAAATAAAATAAAATAAAACCTAATAGTAATAAATTTTATTTTATAAAACCTAAACATTAAAATAGTGAAATATAATAGAAAAATTTAATTAAAAATAAAAATAAAAAAATAAATCATCATTATATTAACAAAAAGATAAATATAAATTTACCAAAATATGATTAATAATGTTTTTAAATATTAATAATTCCAATTTTTTTTAGTTATAAATAAAATTATTACATATAAGGTGGTTAGTAAAACCATCAATTAACTAATTCCTAGAAGAGATAAACTCATGAGTAATATCACCTTTTTGAGTCAAATCTCTTAAGAAATGATTCCCTAGTTCTATATAATTTGAACTTAAATGACTTATTGGAATCTAAGAAATTTTTTAAGAACATGTGTTGTAATATTTTATTGAAACAATATTATAATTGAATCCAATGTATATCATGGCATGTTTCACCCCTAATACTTGTGTACAACTACTACAAGAAAAAATTATATTTTTCTTCAGTAGCAGATAATTAAAAAGATTATTATTTCACACTCGATTAATATGCTAGGGATTTTACATGAAATATATAGGTTCCCAAGGTAATTTTATTATCTATTATACTACCACCAAATATGTAATCTGTATATGAAGTTACAATATACATGTATTTTTAGGGAAAAAGTAAGTAAAGATAAATTATTCCTTTTAAAAACTGAAAAAAATACTTTGGAAGATTTTAAATATAATTCCTTATAAATTTATTGAAGTCAATCATAAAAACATAATAAATAAATAATTTCTGTTATAGTACTATTTAAATTGAATTAACTCCCAATTATTCCCCTATAAATCTTTTTTATCTGGTTTCCCATCTTCATCTAAGTAAATATTTTCATGGGAACTCATAAGGGTTGTATGTACATTAACCCTTTCAAATAGAAATATTTTCATTAATACAATTATGTATTTTATTTGATTTACAATATCTCCAATGTCTTTTTGATAAAATTTAAAATGTTCAAAATAATTTAACTAACTCCTTAATCTCATTTCAATTTTTTTCTATGAGTTTTGAATACACATTACACAATTTTTTTCTTTATTGAAACTAAAGTATCATAATAAATATATATCTAAAATAATAAAATATCTAATATTAATATTTATTAAATATTGTATGATATTCCTTATCCAATAATAACCCATCTGATAAAAGAAAAGAATCCAATCGCTCATACAAAACTCTAGGTTATTATTTAAGGTGATAAAGATATTTGGATAGTTTAAAAACTGAATTTAGAAAATTATGGTTTAAAAAACCAGAAGGTTGTTCAACATAAAATTATAATATAATAATACCACCATGAAAATAATACATTACTACCATATGATATAATTTGAGATTAATATGTGATGCACAGGCTAAGAGTATCCTATTGGAATCTTATCTAAATATACATGAAATGAACTCTTTATAATATATACGTTCTTCTTGATTATAATCCTATCTACTAGTATAGACTTAATCCTAACTATCACACAATTATCCTAATATTTATTCCTATAAACCCTTTTTTATCCTATAATAGAATCATCATATGATCTATCATGTAACTTTGAAACCTTATTCCTTTTGAACTGGTTTAATTCTTCATGAATTTATATAACCCAACTCTTATAAAATAAAGCATATTTTGTAGTATTATTATGTAATTGATATAAAAAATGGATAAAAATATACAATTTTTAAAATAATCCTTATTCTTTTAATCCCTTAATCTAAACTTTTTATAATTGTATATAAGTGAAGGTTTTTATGGGTTATAGGATTTCTAGGAATCACACTTTCTAGTTCACTAGTCTCCAACCTATAAAAACATGTTTTTGGAATATCCATTTCCATCTCTTAATAGTTTTTTACTTTCAATGATTGGTTTAGGTCTCATTATTTTAAATTAGTCACTTAGCTCATAAAATCGTATTATTTTTGGATCAAAAGGACCACTTTAATCAAATTTCACATGAGTTGATTCATCAAAAATCATTGAACTTTTGTTGAAAACTCTTCATGTATTGGAAGTAGTAAAATAGCCCGGGAATATTACTAAATCGTCATTTGGATAAAATTTACCATGATTATACTTGGTGTTTAGAATATAAGCCTTGCATTCAAATACTATGAAGTGTGCCCCATTTTTGTTTAATATTATTCAATAAGAAATATGGTGTTTTCTTTAAAATAGGTCTTATTCGAACTCTTTTTATGACATAACATAATTTATTTACAACATTATCCCAATAATGGATGTGAAGGTTATATTCACATAACATTGTTCTAGTTATATTTTGTAAAGGCATATTCCTCCTCCATAAAACATCATTTATAGGTTTCTTAGAGTGAAAAAAGTAAGTTTGATACCATGTTTCTAACAAAATCAATTGAACTCATTGTTTTCAAATTATAATCCAGGTTAACTTCTCAATGAAATAATTTTCTTATCATTACCTTTTTGAAGGAACCTAAAAATACTTAAAAATCATGCCTCACTTTTAACACCTAAAAATAAAACGCATGTAAATATAGAAAAATCATTAACTAGTATATAAAAAAATATTTACCACTGATACTTTCAATTATACATAGCCCAAAAAATCCATATGAATATGTTTTAGAGGTCTAGAAGTAATAATCACTTAAATTGTTTTAACTAATGACTTATGATTCTTACCCATTCGGTATGCATCACATAACATATTTTTATTCAATTTATGTTTAGGTAAATCTAAAACATAATTATTTTTAAAATATTTTATTAAAGAATAGACATTAAAATTTCCAAATATTATATGAAAAATCAGTGGTTTATTTGTTTTTAGTTTTTAAACTTTTTATTTTTATCCACTCGAATAATTAAGAAATATTGTATACATAATTTCTATTATTGGTGGCTTAAATTTATGTATTGTATCTTTAAAAATGGAATAGAAAATATTTGAAAAATTAGTAAAATAAATATTAATTAGAAAGCTCAAAAATAATTATTAGGTTAGACTTAATAATTATATAAAAATACCTTTTTTGATAAGAAATTATCTTGGATTTCTAATTGATCTAACTACCATAAGTTTTCCTTTAGAATTTTCACCAAAAGTGATATATCCTTGTTCGATTTTAGAAAAGGAGTGGAAATTTTAGAAATATAAATTCATATCCATTGAAAATAAACTATAAATATATAATTTCCCATTTATACACATGGACCTTTTACCATAAAAATATTAACCAACAAAGAAATTGTTTTGGTATCTATATTTTCTTAAGTCCATAAATGTTAAAAACTAATAATTTTGGAACCAAAATCTCTTTTTTCTATACATAAAATTATACATTATGTTTTGAAGAGTGTTTTTAAAGAAAATTATTATTAACTTCACAAAATCATGTTGTTTTCAAACAAAAATTATTGGCATAATTCCCAAAATATCCACAATGGAAAATTAATTTTGGAGATGTTCCTGCTCTTGGAACTAGGGAAAAAATAGTGTTTTTGTAAAACACTGGTTTTTCAACATGGATTTCAATAAACATTAATTCTATATATATATTTTTCAAGCTTTTTATTTCAAAAAATTCCACCTTTTATCAAAACACATAAAGAATTATTGAAGTATTGAAATTATTTTTTAAATTGCATAATATTATTACCATATTCAAAACATGATGGAAAATAATTTATCAAAATGGTTTCTAATTCTTAATTTTTTTATTCAAGTCCTTTTTTCATTTAAAGTATTACTATTTTAATTTTATAGAGTTTGATTTTTATTTTTAAATCGTTATACTAAGTTTCCAACCAAGTAAAATATTCATTTAATTATTCATATGGGAAATTTTTATTTCTTGATTCAGAATCCTACTCATAATAATAATATGAATGTACCTCATTTGAGTGTTCTATAAACGAAATTATTTCCTTCTAATTGGAATGTTTTTCTTCTCATTATAAAGATGGAACATCCCTATAATCTTTTGAATCACCCAATGTGTCTTTCAAATATTTCTTCTTGTATCAAAATCTATTGAATTACTTTTTCTATGAAGTTTTGTTTTTATTATATTATTGGACAATTTGTTTTAATACGACGAAGATATTACCATTCATTTCATCTTAATTAGTTATAATTACAGTTATATTTATTAAATTTGTTGAATGATTTTCTAAAAACTCTTCTCCTGTTATAGGAATTTCCAAACTTCATAGAAATGTGAGTACACTCACTATATGAACCTGAACTTTTCGATGAATATTCTTCAGATGACTATACTATTTTAATTTAATTAAATTTATTTTCATCCATTGAGTTTGAGACTTTTAGATCAAAATTCTACTTCATAAGAAATCTATTCTCTTCATATTATTTTTCCATATCTACCTCATATATCATTATGTTTCTAATAAAATATTTTATTTTTAAATTCTTAATATATATAGATTTTCTAGTAGAATCTATGATCCTACTCCATATTGGTGTTTGATTTTGAGGATTTTTAATGCTTGATCTGGCTAAAAAATATGCACTACTAAACAAGAAACATTGTTTGAAACATTATAAAGTACTCCATTAAACTATGTGATTATCACTCATTCCATCTGTGAAAAGGTATAAAACGTCAATTTATAAGTATTATATCTAAGATCATGCACATTGTATATACCTTCATAAGAAATATATATTATAGTCAACATTTCATGGGTTTTTTTCCTAGAGAGACCTAGTTGAAATCATCCCAACCTAGTACACATTTAATATCATTCGTTGATTTGCAATATAGATCATAGATTATTTTATTATCAACATCCCATGTTTATAGTTGAGTATATGGAATTACATAAGTAGCCACACCATTATGATAAACAAATAGATGATGTTTTTTTAGATAAATGATCAGTCTTTCCCTCCCACAACCATAATTCTCACAATTAAAACATGGATCCACTTCCATCGATATAGTTTCTCTATTATTAGTCATTTAATCAATTAGAAATATTATCTTTATAATTATACTTTTTAAATATTATAAATAAATATTTACATTATCGGATACATAAATTTTTTTCCAAAAGGATTGTAATAAGAATTAAGACAGGTTAAATTTTGTTCATAAAATTTTCTATCCTTAGAAACCCAGCCTCTTTTGGATATGAGTAACTTCAAGTAATTTTCTAAAAAAATTTGAAGTAGAAATAAAAGAACAAAAAATATAATTATTTGAAATAAAAATGTATATTATTTTGGGGAATATATGTCCCCTAGTCTACTCCACCAACACTTGCTTCCATGTGTCTGGGGATTTACACTTGACTAATCCTTTTACTAGAGATTTCCCAACTACATTCTTGCATCTGAAACATGGTACAGAAACAAAGAAGCTTTAAACTAGGCTCTTTAAGTCATTAAAATAATATCATTTAAGGTAATTTTATCAAGAAAATTTATAATGAAGGAGACTAAACAACAAAAATATATCACACTTTTATAAAACACAATTTACAGAATGAAATAAATCTCAAAAAGATATGATAATAAGAACAAACATATTGAGAATAGTTTTTAGAAATGACAAAAAATATGATAAATAAAGTGCAGTTGAAGATGAAATATTCTTCTTCTTATTCTCGAGTAAAATAGAGTAGTGTAGATGACATTAGAGGGAGATAGATAACTCAAAAGCATATTTAGATATTTTTTTCTTCTCAATATTTTTATTCTTATCTTCTGAGATATATATTGAAATTCATGCACAAAACATATATTTTAAATTCAAAACACATATACATAAAATCCCAATATAACAATTAAAAAACAAAAATCCATTTCATATAAATACATCTGTAATAATAATGAACAATAAATTACCCTTTCAATTGTTTCCTTTTGGTGTAATTTCTTCTTGTTAAAATCATTTATATGATAAATAGGTATTAAAACTTTTAAATATACCATGTTAGGATTAAATCTATTCTCAAGTGATTCAATGGTAATATATAGAGGTTTCAATATGATTTATTTGATTTGATATCATCACTTAGAATAATTCTATTTTTTAGGTAATATAGCAAATTTGATACATGTATCTAATTTATTTATATATCCAAAGTCACAAAGGCCATCTTCACATAGGTGATTGATATAAATAACTGATATATCCATGTATAATAAATTTTTTTAGGTATATAAATTGATTAATGTGGGTTTTTTATTCATGTAGCAAAAATTGACATAGCCAAATAGAACAACGTAGTTGATTTCACCATGTTTGGAATTTATATAGCATATTTCACCACATGTTTGATTCACGTAACTGTTTTCACCATGAATCTGATTTCTAATATACCCATTTGAAAAATGTATATGAAATTAATATAGGTGATTTTGTAATGTAGGTTATTCATGTAGCTGAATGCTCTATGTATCCATTTATCCCCATATCCAAATTCTATGCATAAACCATTTTCCAAACAAAGGAACTTATCCACCAATGTGTCCAAAATTACTGACTTAAAGAATATAACAACCAAATGACATAGAATAAAATAACACTAGATAAACATAATTCTAAATAAGTATTTAGTAAATTATTAAAAGTTATATGAGATCCTCAAAACCTAATGTACATGGGCCACTTGTCCAATATTGTTCACTAGTTAGTTGAACCACCTCTACCTTCCATCATTATTCCATCAGACATATTCCATCGATTATGATACTAACATATCATGATTCATCCTCACATTTCTATGATCATAATAACACATCCTTCACTCCATAATACACAATTATAAACCTTAAACAATGATCTATAGATCAAACTATCAATTGAGAAAATAATTGGGTTCCTAATTTTGTTCAAACCACCTATCAAAAAAATTAAGATAATGAATGTATGTAGAATAGAGAAGTAAATACATGAAACAAAAAATAAGAATAAAATTTTTACATGTTTGTGTTTCCTCTATTCATTTATGAATTATGAATGAACATAATCAATATGTAATCCATAATAAACATAATCATGGACTAATGAATTTTAAATGATCTATTATTGAATAGTTTGTTCATTAAAAATATGTAAATTCATGAATTTAAAATTCAAAGAAAAGTCATAAATTAAATTCCATTCATTAATAAATTAATTATTTTTGATGAAATATGAATCATGCCTTGTTATTATTGAAGATGTGATTGAAGACGAAGGTATTTGTGATCATTCCCCGATTCCAAGGTCACTACCAATGATGCAACAATGGATCTACTCTTATGGATCCCTCAAGATCTTGTATATAACACAAGAATATTATACAATAATTAATTATAATGATATAATTTTTGTAGGGAATTCTATTAAATTAAATATATCAATTAAATATATAAATTAATTTATTTCATCTATTATCTGTCTATGACAACACGTCCACCAGAGGTCTAATGCTAATAAATATTATGTTTTACCCTGGGAAAAATTATTTTTCAGACTCAAGGATTGTCTTAGTTTCTCTACATGATGGTCTAATAATATTATATGATATAAAACATCTGTGAGTATAGTAAATATTTAATATAAATTTATATACTCTACACCATGTTTCAAATGGCCCTTGATAATTACACCATTACCAGTAAAAAAATAAAATGAATTCAAAAAAATTATAAAGTATACAAAACTACCAACTAGGGTTTTTACGTACACCCAGTCTTTATATATTTCATTCCAAAATAATAAACCCACCCAAAAAGGTCATGGTATTGTGCTCAAATTTTATTTTTATAATTTGATGAGATGTCATGGACATTCCCATACTTTTTCAAGATATAAATTAGGGAAATAATTCATGCTTAGATAATTATGTCCTTCCAATACGCAATCACAAATTGGTGCTCAAAAAAATTCCCAATATCTTAATCATTTAGATCACCCTATCCAATTACATGAATCTGCTCATTCACATATGTCATCAACTATATGACATTGAAGACATCATGGACCTGGTATTATTCTTGGGGTAAATCTATGTGGTATGTAAACATTACAACCATGTGAACAATTTATAATGGTCTAATGTACCTTGGAGATAACTTTCCACCTTGCTTAAATCTACATATACTACAACATGGTGAGAAATTTAGAAACACATGATCACTCACTAAAAACTACAAGGGTCTTCATCAAACATCATCATTGGACTTTTGATTCCAATTTACTATCCTCATACATTCCAGAATAATTTTTTCATTTTCATTTTAACCTATCACATCTCTATCCCCAATTGTGTTGCCTCTCCCAAATCAAACCAGTATAGAGGTGACATACATAGTCTTCTATAATGATTCTCAATTCACACCCTTCCAATCCTTGGGTGAATATTTTTATAATAAAAAAAACACCACCAAGGATATAAGATCATCCTAGATCCCACAAAATACAAAACACATTCTCTCAATATATCCTCCAAAACCTGAATAGTTCACTTAGAATGACCATCATTCAATGCGTGAAAGGCTATACTCATTTGTATCAGATTCAAAAAAAATCCTCTTTCAATCATGCTAGAAAATGGGATGTAAATCGATCATCATGGTTATAGATAACCATAAACGGTTCTCTATGTAGCTATATGATCTATTTCATATTGAAGAATCCATGTATACAGACCAAACTCTTCTCATTTATATCGAAAAGTGAGTATATATAGTGATATAGTCGACAGTCAACCTAAAAACACTATGAACTCTTTACGATTGTGGAAGTCATATTATAAATCCATTTATATTCATTCCCATTAAAATTTTAGATCCTCATGGGGTTATATTAAACCATTTAAAACATGATTATTATCTTTTAGCTTATGTCAAGTAAGGAAATGGGAGAAAAACACTAAAACAATGATCTACATTAGTGGCCACCAAAATTGACAGAAAGTATCTTGGCACATCTTCATCACACCGGGATGAACTACTAAGGGAGATATGTACTATTCACCTATCACATCCCATAAAAGTGTGGCTAGAAACCCAATCCTCCCTTAGAAGTGAATGGAATTATTTGTACCATATGAGAATCCATGGGGATCATTTCTAGGTGTATTTCATCATTAAAGACTACATTATCACCATATTAAGGAGAATATTATGGGTCAGAACTATTCATGATATGTACAATCTGCTATCCCCATCAACTAAGGATAAATTATATATGAATAATTTATCTAACACATTCCAGAGAAATTGATTATAATATTTCTTACTAAGAGAATCTACAC
Source organism: Viscum album (assembly GCA_963277665.1). Classification (NCBI taxonomy): domain Eukaryota; kingdom Viridiplantae; phylum Streptophyta; class Magnoliopsida; order Santalales; family Viscaceae; genus Viscum; species Viscum album. The sequence continues at coordinate 455,709,073 of OY728160.1, read as the reverse complement.
CCACAATTCCCTTCCTTGGAAAATGTGAAATCAATAATTCAAAGTCCTACAAGAACATGATCCCTCAAAACATCCTCAAATTAATATATCTCTATGTTAATATTCATTCGAGACTTTTTTAGTCATAATAAATAATAAATACCTCTTCAATAATTCATTTTTCTTTGTCTTCATGGGAGAAACCCAAACATCTAGCTCTAAGTCTTGGGTTATAAGGTTCTTCCCATGATGTATAAGCTTCCTAAACCTATAAAGAATCATTACATACCACTACATAACCACAAACACAATACCTACTCTAGAGGCATTTCAAAACAATATGTACTCAACCCTCTCTTCTAGAAACATTATAATAGGATTTATAATAAAAATAAAACATAACTCCTTGAATACTTATTAGAACTTGTCTTACCAGATAAATGACTACTCTTTCTGGGTGAATGTAATCAATTTTGTTTTGATCCTGGGGTGTTTTGTCATGAATGTTCACTAATAGCTAGCCAATCCAAAGGCTGTCCACAATGTTTTCAAATTTTCGTATGAATCCCAAGAAATTACTACATAAACATTCATTGTGTCCACATCAACACCCTCATCTAAGAAGACATGTCTGAGAAGGTGGAACTCACTAATAAAGACTAGAAACATCGAGAGTTTCCAAAATACATGGTTCTATTAATGAACATCAAGGTCCATCCTCAAATTCACTCCATACTTAGCTTCTGATTCTGAGAAGCGAAGAATTTAATTGATAAAAAATATCATAAAACAATCCATGAAAGGATAAATTATATGATTCCAGAGTCCCATAAATTATAATGTATAACTATTCACACAAAATGGATTAAAAAAGTTATCACAATGAAAAAAAATACATCAAAATTATGTCTTTGGTATATCCTCCTCACACACCCATAGCTGATGATAAGCCAACCTCGTGTGAATCTTCAAGAACCACTTTTCCCATTTTTTCTGGTCAAGTAGGATGTCAATCGTTGGTAGTGGATACTTATTCATACAGTTCTCATAATTTAGTTAATTATAATATAATCCTATCCAATTCTCTCATTCATCTACTTAACGAGTAATATTGGAGCAACCCAACATGACACACTTGCTATGATAAATCTTTTCCTTTAAATATCCTCCAAACATCACCCTTAGTTATCAATGCTCAATGGGAACTATCTGTAATGATAATTATGATATAAAAGATTTACCAAGCTGAAGGTAAGTACAAAATTCAACCTTGCAATAAATTGTTAAACCTAGTACTTATTATGGATATATATCGAGGTACTCTTATACTACTACAGTAAACCAAAAATCCACCATGTTTACTTCACCAGGTGTCAGTCTAACCAATTTATGAGACGTTGGATGTAATCTATTTCACATAATCTTAGACTATTATTTTAATAATTCCTTATCACTTGGGAAATAAAATCTCAATCCATCAACTTTTTCCAAGTGTATACTTCAATGGAATCAATCAATCCTAGAATGGATAGTAAAAAAACAAATCTATAACTAGAATGAAATCATAAGGTGTCATTAGAACTATAAAAACATCCCATGATTGGTTCATGGAAAATAAAATTATATAGTTGACAAGATATTTATCATACCATTGATTATTCTAGGAGCCTCTCAGTTATTAGACACTATTTATTAAAACTACATGCAAACCTATCCACCACCTATCTATGCTCGATAGAAACCTCATAGTGGTGGAAATGGTGTTATTAGATCATAACATCGACCACCTATTATTTCTCTCTTATTTACTCTACTATGACAGTCACACTGTTGTTCCTCCTTATCACATAATTTCCTTTGTCCCGAAAAAATACCCTTAGTTAGATAATCTTATAGTATGTTTTGGGTCAAGGAATCTTGGGTGGTGTGACCTCACCCATCACAAAATTAGAATCACCCCTCATTTTATTAACTCGAATATTCTTAATAATCCTAGGATGTAGACCCTATAGGATGATACTGGATATACTAACACTTCAATTATCATAACATTGAAGAAATTTGTCATAATCTAACTCTAGAAGAATATATTCCCAAGAGAATATTTCCAATAAAAACTATCACTGACTAATTTTCCAACAACCAATATATCAGTAAGGCACATTTCCATAGCCTAAATTACATTGGAAGGTAAAGGTGAAAAAATATAGTTCAAATATATCTTTATAGACTAGATAATATTTCTTAGTCTATGAGTTTTATTTATGTAACATGTCTTTATAGTATCGTGTGAGGTTGGTAATCATTAAAGTGTAATCAGGTAGTAAATTTTTTCCATTGATAAAGAAATAGAAGGTCCTGAATAAGTATAGATCTCAGATATTTCGAGACATAGTACTCCTAGAAAATATAATCAAACATAGTTCTAGTGAGGGTTTAATCATCATGGGTCTGAATCTTCAATTTCCACTACCATCCTACCGATAAATGGGAAAGACTTACTGAAGGCACTACAATATAGTCCATAGTGGTCAATATGATTTTAAATGTTCATACTATGGATTCCAATTAATCCGCTCATGCATGCAGGTTAGGGTCACCAAGAATCCTAGAGGTATCTATAAGTAAAACTCATTATGTGATCTCAAACATCATTTTTAATCATCATGATCTACTGGAATGATCTATAATCTAAAATGAGGTATCACAACTTCCTACACTACCATAGGCATGTCTTCTCACTTCTTGACAGATGGAAGTGCCACTCAATATCCACCAAAAGGGAACATCTTCTTAATGAAAACGTGGAATAAGGCCCAATTGATGAGTGGATCCTCATCATGATAATAGATATCTATAATCATGTAGACATCATAGAATTGTTAACATGTATAGTTGTTAAGATCTTATTTGGGGAGATGGATCATGAATGACTTGGGAACTATTACCCACTCTAATATGATGCACGTGCAATTGTTTTCCCTATAATTGGTTTCTCAGTAGGAAAATCCATCATGTGGTTTATAAAAATCAAAGCGAATACATATTTTTTCCACTATAGCATCAATGGTGTTTCTAGAAAAATCCTAACTCAAAAAATCATAATCAACATTTCCTTAAATTTTAATGAAACCATCACATGACCAGTAACTCAAAAAAACCCTATGATAGATCCTTTTAAAACACTCTTCCATATATTAAAAAAATAAGGCCCCCATCCAAGCTGATTATATTCCAGAAGCGATACCCCAATCCTTCCTCGAATAGGGTAGGGGATACTGACTATCACTGAGTAGTCATATCACATATATACAAGTCCTCATACTAATGCACTAGCACACATACACACACATACATCTCTATACATACTAGAGTAAATAAGAAAGTAAATAAATTGAATAATATATTCATTCACAACCACTATAATCCCACAAAAATTGATAAAAATCATAATTAACCAAAAAGGGGGGAAATAAAGGCTTGATAACCAACAAGTATTTTCAACCTGATTAGGAGAGGAAGGGTAAGTAACAAGACAAAACACTCCACTATCAACAATTCCCACTTGAATATCCTCCAAGAACCACTAAAAATGCCTATATAGAGTATAACAAGATCTTGGAAATATAAACTATCATCTTCATAAAACATGACACATGTGGGAAAAACTGATACATGGTTAAGTATATACATACCCATTAGGACACTAAAAAATCACCATATAAAAAATCATAAAAGATAAAATCATATCGTACCCATAACCAATAATTTATATGAAATGAGAAAACCCATATGTTCTTATATAATGGTACACATCTCGGAGTATAGTCTCAATCTCAAAACCATAAAAACAATTCATCCTTGATAGCTTCTAATCCAGTTATCTCAATGACCTATATGGTTATGCCCTTAGATAACACTGGAGGATCCGTACACTATGGTTATGGGAGAGAAAAAAACTCTAGTAGAGGTTTTCTATCTCATTTGAGCTCTATTGAATGGAGAAATACTAACTATATAGATATATAATCCCTACTCCATTCGTATCCCAAACCTGTGCCCATATATGATCTATACCACTCAATGGGTGGATCTCGGTCCCATTGAGAAAGATCAAAACTCAAACTATGAGTGAAGAGGGGAAAATCCATGTCTAAAAAATGAAAACTAGATAGAGTGTGAGGAATTATAAGATCTGTAGATTCATTACACAGTGTGTCACCTCTATCAGGTTATGTGGTGTGTACCTGTATCTCCGATCCATATCCTACTATGGGTACCTGGGGTGTGTCATAACAAAAATTAAATGTATAGAATATTGGATCACTACGCATGTAATAATAGGTATATGGAAAATTTTCTAGTTAGGGGTCATGCAATGTGTGTATTTTTTGAATGATGATATGATATTTTACTCCCCCGAAAAACCTTATAGCTTCATCAACATAAAATAGAGGGCATGTTCTTCTAAACTATATGCCATGTAGTTGTGATTTTTATAGGAATACATGATTTTGACAGATCTTCCAATTTCATAATAACAGCCTTCAATTCAACTAGGAAAATCAACCCAAAATCCCTCATATTTTGTGACCATCATCAATGACAAGTCATAGATCAGATTCTAGATGTTTTTCATCAGATATTCAAATCTATACCACTTACCATCATGAAGCTATCATCCCTCATGATACAAAATATGATACCAATGTTTTCTATTCCCTCATAATGTTTTTACTATCAACATCCAACCACTCCCACTCCACAATCCATGATTACAAATCCGAAATAATGGTCTATAGAAATAATGATCAATTGTACAATCAAATTGCTACATAGTTTTGGTTGAAATTCCTTTGAAATGAATACTGATGCTGAACACATGTGTAATTGATTGATTAATACAAGAAACACTAAAATAATCTTGACCATTTATCATGTTCATTTTCTTCCATTCATTATTATATGATGAATGAAAATAATCAATATATAATAAAAAATATTGAAAGTTATGAATTAGAAACATTAACGTCATAAAATACAAATTATTATGTCTTTAAATAATATATAATTTCATTAATTTCAACAATAGAGATCAAATCATAACTCAAATTTATATTCTCTTTAATGTATTGATTTTTGATGAGGACTAAAGATCTTGTCATTTCCATTGAATGCATTGTCTAATTATGAAGTGATTCTAACTGATCCTCGATTTTAAGGTATGCACCAATGATATCCATTGTAACTTTCCTCTGAATTCTCCCTCTAGTTTATGTGGGTAACCCTACATGAGTCCCTAATAGGAGTTTATATAGTTTGAATTTGGTTGAAGCATTGAATAAAATTCAATAAATGAATTAAATAATTACATTAATTTATTTTGTATTTTATTAGCCTTTGATAACACCTCGACCATAGGTATGATATGAATGAATTATATGTCCCACCTAGGGTAATACACATATTCTTGAATCAACTATTTTCTTGGTTTCCTAATCTTTTTCCCTGATCGTAATATAATGGTTAACAAATTGGTGTGTATAGTAAAAATTTAATAAAATTAAAATACTTCACATTGATGTTCAAATAAACTTTGATAATTACTACATTACCACAATAAAAATCACGGACATTAATAAAAATTTATAAGTGTCTAAAGACACAACATTGGTTGTTATAATTGTGTCGTCCAAATCATGTGGAATATTGAGTTGATCGAGGAGGAATAAATATGAAAATAAGAAGAATCCAATTTAGCTGGGAGTTGAGTATCTAAAACATAGAGAAGAAAATATGAATCAATGATCTCTAGAATTGAAAGACTAATAAGAATAAAAAAAATCCTATAGATAACAATAATAGGTCGATGATAGTATTCTCATGCTAAATATCCAATTTATATAAAAGTAGAGTTTGAGTTTATAAGTGAGTGATGTTAGATATTAGGCTTAGTAGAAGATAAAAGACCTATTATGGGAATATATCAAGTTTCATGTGCCATTAGTGATGAGTCAAAGACATTAAAATACTATATTTTAATTGAAAACAGATCCATTTTATAGATGTAATGGAATACTATGAAAATATTCTAATCTCCATTAGAGAAATAACTTCAAAAGAACACTTATTTATATATTGTTTTATTCCATATAAATTGTATGACTTAGTGTATGAAGTGAGATCATAGTGGGACTCTACGAGCATAAAATGAAACTGTAGAAGATAGTCCCATGAGAAGAAAAAAACATAATTCCAATGAGATATTGAAATTGTTTGTGTGGGACACAAAAAACCCATATAATTGACATTTGATTATAGTGGAGATTATATGGGTAGTATGAGTAACTATAAAGAGTAGGACTATGTATTAAACCATATAAAAATACATTATTCCTTTTATCTACTTTTCCCACATGAATTTTTTAGATTCTTTCACTGTAAAATATTATATATATCTAATTTCATCAACTAAAACAATGGTTACAAACATAAGGGGGTAAAATAATATGAAATTGGTAAAAATTAATCAACACATTAATCAACCCTCTCTCAATTATATTCACTATTCCATTACGGACAATAAGGTACATATTCCATTCTTTATTCATTTTAATAGTAAGGAAAAAACATGCATAGTGGTATAACAACTGTTATTCATCAAGGATTATCTACTTGATAATAATTGTGAGTAAACCATAGAAAAACCATTATTCTATGAGTATATTTTCTAACTTTAACTATCATAATCATGTTATCACATTTTTGATCTAATAAAACATTCCAATGATGAGAAATTTGTTTTTTTGGGATTTGGTGTTTGGGAAACCCACAATTCACCCCATCTTAGTGGTCGAATACTCTCTCTTAGGACCATTAGTTGGTATTAGATAATTATTTATGTGGTTCTAGGTAATTTTTTCATAGATATGAGTTTTTTCTAATTTGATGATAAATCATAATCAACATTATCTACTGAGTCTATGAATACCATTAATAAAAAAGGAGCTTCTATTTTCGATGCTAATAGATTCCATCAATGAAAAAATAGGACATTTTTGTAAATCTAATATCTTTTCATTTACATTATCGACCTCATAATTAATTATGAACATATTCTTGAAGTTGGTATAGAATCCAATTTACTAGACATGAAAATGACAAATATGATAGGAGAGATTATAATTCATCACTATCATCTATCACTAAGATGGATTCAACAAGAGATTTGGGATTAAAAAAATGTAATGGTATTTAAAGGAAGCTACGTAATATTTGTAGGGATAGAAAAAGATAAATTGGTCATTGTTGAAAACCTAAAAAAATAAAATTTAGGACACTCAGATTAGTAAAGATAAAATATTTAATGAGTTTTTTATTCGGGTGAACAAAATTATTAGAATTATTTGATGTCATGGGGATGTTCTTGCTGATTTTTTATTTTTGAATAAATAAATGATAACCAGTAGATAAATCTGATATAATTATTTTTACCAATTAGGTTCATGTATTTGATGATTATACTATAATTATCCTCAAAAATGTTTTGATAGCCTATGAGATAAGGATATGGTCATCGCAAAATATAAAAGGAAATTAAGAGATAAAATTTTAATTTATAGCTTTAGATGGATTGAATAATTTTGAATTAAAAATATTTAATGGGGAAGAATATGATGCCCAATAATTTTCCATATATTTTGGTAAACACATTGAATTATTTTTGTAATCCATAAAAATTTTCAATGGTAAATATAGTCTAAAATTCATTTTAATATTTTTCAATTTTGGAATTATGGGATACATTTTTAGCTAGTTTCTCTTAGAATAACAATTTAGATAAAGAGTAATGTGAATCCCATAGATCATTAAGGAGTAACATAGAGTCAAGTATAAGCAATTTGTCAAATTTCTTCAATATAAATAGAACTAGAGACACATTTAAAAAGCTATCATTTTATTCAAACTCCATGAAACATATTGTGAAGGTTAAGTTGAAAATGTTTAATTTGATTCTCAATGTAAATTAAAAAAATATTTCACTATCAAATATATGTTTTCAAAATATTTATTTAGATAAAAAAGGGTTTAGTGGGGAAGGTACTTCAGATAATGGATAAATTGACGGGGAATCACTAAACCAATTCAATTATGAATTTGAAATTTTAGCGTGGATGAAAGAAAATAGGAAAAATGAAATAAAAATGATGAATTTGATGAAGAATAATTAATTATTTAATAAATCACTTTAGGAATCAGAATTTATTCACATTTTTTAGATATAAATTGACATTACATGAAATATTATATATCTTAATGAATTTATTGATGTTAGGGATATTTTTCTTGATATTACCATTAATAAATATCATTTCTCTAAATTAGGAAGTGAAGGTTCTATAGGAAAGGTTGGTGGATTCTAAAAAGTCAATAGGAAATGACCACAATGCGAAGATCGGGAAATATATGAAACAAGTTATTGAATTCTACAAAATAATTCAAAAAATTTATGATGATACTTATTAGATTGGATATTTTACTATATAAGTATGCACCATCATAATGGATACCCAAGAATACAACTTAAATGGTGGAATAAGTGATAATAATGGTAATGATGTGAAAACGTCACATAATAAGTAGAATACACCCATTTCAATATGCAATTTTTTTGATGAAATAATTAAATAAAATGTGGTTTTTAATAATATGAGTATACATTATATGGGAAATGAAAATCATAATTTAAAATAATTTATGAATTATATATTTGAAATTATGTAATGGATTTTAAATTTGACATACATTATTGAGAAAATTCATAAGAATCTATTTAATACCAAAGGATAATTTACTATAAAGGAATATATTGATGTTGTATAGTATATAAACCCAAATAATATATTTACTGGTATGATTTGTAGCTTATAAAATTTAATAAAAGCCTGGAATATATGTGGACTCAACATGAAATTCCTAGATTCCAACCAAGAAAAAATACCATGTATAAAGTTAGATTTCATAATTATTTTTATTATTTTTAGAAATCTTTTGGGAGGTGTGATCAACCCAAAAAAAATCTATTAAGTGTCTAACATTTAAATTAATGTAATTATGGAATAATTAGATCTATAAATCTATCAAGTGGAAGTTTAATCATGGGAAAAATGGAGGTTGATGTAGTTTAAAAATATGGAATTGGAGAGAATACTAGTATACTTTATTTTGGATATTCATCAATCATGTCTAAATGTAATAATATCTTGAAATATTTATAATGGTTTGATGAAATAAGTGTAAATTTTGATAATAATGGATCAATAAATGTTATAGGAGTTATATTTTCTAATATTGGTGAGGATAAAAACAATGATGTTATCCATATTAATGGGATGAGTCATAATCTATTGAGTCTCTCATGGCTATATGATAATTAGAATGAAATAGTATTTTGAAGGAATATATGTGTCATTTGAAGGATGATGAGTGGTATAATCCAAATGGAGGGATAATTAACTAGCGATGATATATTTAAAATTTCAAAAACTGAAGACACATAATACATGAGTATAAATGAGTAAAATTATATATAACATAAAATCCATATTTTTTTTGGGGAAAATGAAGATTGATTATATTATAATGTATGAATATAAGTGGAATATACTGAGTTTAAATCATAAATTAATCAACACTTTTGGAACATTATATAAATGTAGAATGGTGAAAAAGAGTAGAAAGTTAGTAGAGATCTAGATGAATAAAACTGTTGAGTTGATAAATTTAGATGTGTGTGAAATGATGATCATTAATTAAACCAATTGAGATATTTACTATGTTACTTTTATTAATGATTTTACTTGTATGAATTATGTAAATTTTATGTCAAGTAAAACACAACCTCTTGAGTTTTTCTAGTACATTCGAAGGTGTTCTAGAAATTAAACGGGTTGTGTTATCAGAATTTTTAAATATGATAATGGATCCAACTAGAGGAATAAATTATTTGATGCATATATTTATAATTATTTAATAATAGATGAGTATAGGTCTTTATACACACCCCCCAAAAAATATAGAAGTATAGAGGATGAAATAGAGTTTGGTGGATGTGGAAAGTACAACGTCATCAGAACATTACACTAATTTTTTTGTACATACTATCCAATACAATGGATTTGTTCATTCTCAACAAGTTCTTAATCTAACTATATTAATTTAATACCACATATTATACTTGGTTTGGTAAAAATACAAACATGAAGTGAATGGAGAAATTTAATAGAAAATGTTACACAAATATAAAAGTAATACACATAGAAACGATTGGTAAAATGTTGAATGATGGAACATTTCATGAAATTACACTCAATGTAAGGGGTTACATGTGTTACAAAAATAATATAAAATATACATAACCGAAGATATCCTCAATCTAGGAGAAACTAGGTTGTCAATACGTATGACTCATGTGAATATGTAGACCATTTTAGAGATATCAAAAAGTCTATTTAAAATTAAATAGAATTAATGAATTATATTCATATTATATTTATTTTTCATTTTAAACTAAAGGATGTTGATTATTCCTTATAGTATAAGGATTATAAAATAAAAATAGATGAATCGATGAATTAAATTGATTAAAATGAAACATGAGAATTGGTGACATATTTTAAAAAAATAGTGTCACTGTAATAAAGTGGAGGTATTCATCATCTAACTCAATGAAAAAAGAGATTTAACATTAATAAATCATATCTTCTTTTAAAAGGATTATCAGAAATTTAAGGCATAGATTTTGATTTGAAATTTTCTCCAGTCACAAGCATTCAAATGATTCATATTTATCTTTTGATATGCTCTCAAAAGAATTAAAAAAGAATTCCAAATTTATGTGAAATTAGAATTTATGAATGGTGAACATCATAAAGCAGTTTATATTTAATAAATAGAAGTGTTCGTACAAAAAATTTATTGTTATCAATTTTCGAAGATAAATTAATTGGTCTAAAATGAACAACCATATGGGTTTATACTAGAAAACAATGGTTCTTGAGTTTGTAAGATAATGAAATATATTTATGGGATTAAATTAGTTCTTAAAGCATGGTATTTGAAGAAAGAAAATATATTAAGGTAAATTTAATTAATGAACATAACATAGAATTCTAATTTCCATAAAAAGTTAGATAAAACAAACTCATTCATTGGGATTATACATATAAATGAAATAACTATATAAGAAAAAAGAATAAACTTGTGAGGGATTTTCTTCCCAAATAAATAAATGTTTTTATATTTCAATGACGAAAGAGTTAAAATTATTCTTTGGTTTGAAATTAATAAATACAATATGTTCTAAATTTTTTTCATAATTGAAATATACACATGGGTTGTTAATTAATTTTTAGATGTAAGAATCAAAAGTTGTCTATAATTCTATAATACATGAGACTATGTTTCCCCTGGAGAACAAGGAATGTGTGTTAATAAAAATTGAGTTCCATATTAGTATTATTATCCTTATTTATTTTATGATATCCATAATACAAATCATAATTTTTGTTACTTTATGAATATGATTCCCATGTAATCTTAAGGAATCCCATATTGTTTTGGTGGAATAAAAGTTATGTTTCATTAATGGAGAATTTGATAATGGATTAATGTATGATAATGGTATATGTTTTTCATATTTATTGATATATTAAGTTAGACTATGCATGAGATGTTCATGATTATAATTCTAATTCCATATTTGGATTACATATTGTAGGAAGTTTCCTTTCATGGTACAATATAGTGAAAAATTTAAATAATTTTATATAAATGAAAGAAAAATATTATTTAGAATTAGAAGGAATAAAGAAAATCATTTTAGTGATGTTTCATCTTGAAAACCCATGATTAATATTTTATACCCATTAATTATTGGGAGTGGAAATGAAAGTTTATTAAATTGTTCCAATAATCCCGTATAGTATTCAAGATCAATGATTATTGATATAAAGTACTACTTCATCAAGGAAAAAATTGAACATTGTGCGATTTGATTGGAGATTATTTTAACCAATTATAATGTTACAAATATAATAAATAATACTATAATTAAGGATTCCTTATGACACTTGATATTGTTTTTGGGAGATCAATTCCCCCCAAAATTCTTCAATGTTATTTTTTATCTAAATCATTCGTTTTAATTTGTTCAAAAGTGGGAAGAGTATAACATGATCAATTCTTGAAAAGGTAGTTAGAATATATATTTTTTGTATGTGATTTTTAAGTGGGGAGATATGGAGAAGATAAGAGATTTTTTCCTTTTAGTGGGATACCTGAGAAATAGGCTGATCAATATTTAAGGAGATCACATTAATTATTTTACATGTTTCAAACAATTACAAATTGGTATGTTAAAGACCCCTTCATGATTGGGGAAGCTGATTAGTCTAGGAGAATGAAGATACTTCATGAAGTGAATTAAAAAATATGGAGTTATGATTTAATCTAAATTGAGATATAATCAAGGTAGAATTATATTTATTTATAGGGTTATATTACTCCCACAAACACTATTATATCATATGGTTTATTTTATAGATAACCTTTACATTTGTGGAAATTTTATAATTTATTATTGATAAAATTCAAATAGTATTTAGAAATATGTTTTCTTTTTTTCATATTTAAAACATGATCATGAATGAGTTGGATGATAATTGGAGATGATATTTAATGTAATGGAATGATGGTTTTATAATGATGATAAAACCACAACGTGATGGGTGATTATCAAGTCGAAATGTTTTTGGTTGAAGGAAGACGTTAATAATGAAAATATGTATCATGACGTAATCATATATGATGCATAGTGAATGAGATGAGGTAGAGGAGATGTATAGTCTTAAATTTGAACTTTATGTCAAGAACAATATATTGGTTCCATGAAGGTTTTATTGAGGAGTTTCAGGGATTAGGTCGTACCATGGTGAGACCCCATGAAAATTTGGTTCCACACTTGTTAGGTTGTTCAGATAACCACACACTAGAAAACATTTTTCCACACCGCCAAGTACAACATCACACTAAAACTAATTGGATATGAATACATAGTTTTTTTATTGGTTGTTAGGGATTGGAGGGGATATGAAACAACTTTTTTGTTCAAGCCTCAATGTCGGTGTAATTTTATTAAATTTAGAAAAATATGTTGAAGTAAATATTTTCAATATATTTTGAATATTATGGTCATGATACATCAAAGGTCATAATAATGAACTATATGAGAAAAATATTAATAGAAGGAATACTTCATAGGCCAATGGATTATGAAACAGTGGTGGAAATGTAATAAAACTTTCCTCCCAATCCAAGACATTTTTGGTTAGTATGTATAAGGGAACATTGATGCTCACCTGATCTTAAGGATTGAAGAAATTGAGGTGATGTGAAGTTAAGATCAATTTACTCATTGACATTTTCCATTAATTATTTTTTTTATAGTTCCTAGAAATCTCCCTGCTCTATTCCTTTTTATTTTTAGTAATATGAAAATAAAATTCATAGTAGGATCATAACCATTATTCAATAAGGATCATACACATGAAAACATGAGTGAGTGAACCATGAAAAAATGTTATATTATGTGTGTTATTTTTCACTTTGTCAATATTCATTGTATTATCTCATTTCGAGTCTAATTAGAATTATAATTAATGGGAAACCCCAGTTTTTGTTATTTTGTAATTTGGTAACCACTGATTCACCCCCTCTTAGTGGTGGAATACTCTTTCATAGGCTTATTTATTATAAGTGGAACATAACCACTAGAGAAAAAAAGACTAAAACCATGAAATATTATTCATCATAGTAACTCATGAATATCATTACATCGACTATAACTATATAAAGTATGGAAAAGAGTGATACATCCTTTAAATGTTAGAGATTTTAATACGATGAATGATTTTATTAAATCTTGTAATGAAATATCTATGAATGTAACATGGTAATGTGATTATTATAAGAAGGATGTGCATATTTTGTAGTTTTATGTATTTAACTGTTAGAAATTTAATGTGATTTAGTATAAAAATATCCATTTGGTAAAATTAATTAATGGTATAAAGTATTTTTTTTGTTTGGTAAGACACTCAAGTAAATTAATCATGATATGAGGTCATTACAATAGAGGATTGATTTTGTGTGTATCAATAGATATAATCACATTGTTAAATTTAAGTTGAAATGGAGATTGTATTCAATCAAGTAGTACATATCTTCTATATGAGGCTCACATTTCAAATTTTGAGAAAGAAGTAGCATAAATATGGTTTGACCTTGACCAAGAACAACATGGAATTCAATAAGTATGACATGAGAGAAACCATATATGAGATATTTTCTATATAAAAGTGATAATTTAGAGATCCATGCAAGATAAATCACCACCAATAACTAAAATCATTTCTTATCTCACCCTTATGAACTATAAATATGTATCGAGAGATCTTGAATGTTAATGATATGATGTTATCAATATATAATTATTAATGAGTTACATGATATTATCTATAAATCTGTTTTTCGTTATAGTTATTAAAATGAATATAATATTTAAAATAAATAATTTAATAGTCATTTTGATGATCTGAATGGATTATAAGGAAGAGTGTTCTACATAGTTTTAACAGGAGATAGATTAAAAATATACCGTGCAAAGATAAATACATAATGGATAGAGATATTGACGTGAGAAACAACTTGGAGTTTATATTAAAGACATATTATTACATAAAAAAATATGAAGATAATGAGAGGATCTACATGTCAAGTAAGGTCTAAAAATATATGGGATAACTGTGGAGTTTCAAAGATTTTAATTATTTAACAATTAATTGATGTTTATGTGTTGAAACTATTGGATCATGAAGTGTAATGATATTTTTTTATCTTGTTAGAAGATTGGTTATATTATTGTGTCCTGGATATTTTAGAATATAAAGGGTATTTTATGATCTTTATGATCTTTTTATGAATGTAAAAAACAAATTTGGGATAATAAGTATGAGGTTCATCTGTTTGTTGCAGGTTTGATAAAATCTACATGGTATTAATAATTGACTTGTATGATAATTAAATAGATAAGGCAGTGTTCAGTTTATATTATTGATTTATTTCTTAATTATCAAATCAATCATTTTAAAATTTATTATATTAATATTATGTATAAGAATTTATTGAGTTATTATAGATTCATTAAGGTTCTAAAATGATTTATTATATGATACATACGATTTAATAATTACATTGAAGAGTTTTATAGGATTTTGATAGATTTTTATAGTGTTGTATGTTATTTTGAGACGTTTTAAAGTGGGTGGATATGTTCTGAATAAGATATATGTTGATATGAAATAACTGGAGTTCGTATATAAGAATAACTCTTATTTTAGTGTTGGTATCTAATATCGTTTGGTTTTCTGAAAAATGGAGATTAAAATATGTAATACTAGCTATGATATTAATTTAAAAATGCTCAAGGATAAGTATGGGTAACTCTATGTTTTACTCTAAACACAATAATAACACAATTGATATTGATGAGTAATTCAGAAAATGTGGAAGAATTATTTGGTGATATGTAAGATTAAATTTCAAGGTTATTAACTCACATAACATTAAATTTGTTGATATATAAGACTATATTTTAAGTCTCACAAATTAAATAAGATTAAAATTGACGGTACATAATAGTAACATGTGATTTCATAGAATACATAATGTCATTCTAGAGGTCATGTGAGATTACATATATGCGTTCTAAAGTGAAGATAGATTTAAATTATATGGTGATATACTTGTATTTACTATTTAAATATATAGATGCTATTTGATGATCCAAAATTCATGATATTAATGGTGTTTTGATTTTTAGAGTAATATTTCACCATGATAGAATTACTCCAGAATTTCTTTTTTCATATGGGAATATAGAGAAGAAAAAATATATATAGAATTTATCAAATCTTAATTGGAAGAAAAAGATGAAATTTTTGTATCAATTAATGAATGATATAATATAATGATTTTTTAGGTTCTTTGTATAAGGACTCTAGTGAGTGAAACATTGTTTTCTGAATTACAATTTTAGTGATTAAATTTGTGATAATTTCCCATAATGAATAATTGTATAATTTTAAATATTAACATCATGACTATACATAATAAATAATTATTTGAAATTGGAAGCCTAGAAAATAGAAAGGTGAATAATGATGAGTTTATAAAGATAATAAGATTAAAAGGAAAATTGGGGAGCAATATTGAGATACTTACCTACTTATCAATATCAAAATTTTAAAACATAATGTGAATGATAAGAGAGATATTCCAATGTAAATATTATTTTAAAATATTATCATTGGGGTTATGAGAATCTAAAAATATTAATGATTATCTGAAGGCTTGAAGAAAACAAAGGATAAATAATACTATTATATTGATATTGATATGTCTATCTATTGATTATTATAAAAGTGAGAATGAACAATAAGATATTAGAAACAAATGAAACTTACTATTTATCTATGTTCTTGTGTGAGGAAGAAGATCTATACCATTTTATAATGATATACTGAATACAAGAAGAATATATTGTTTAATAATGTAGTTGTAATAACCATTATAAATTAGTGGAATCTAGTATAAAGAACTAATAAAGTGATATATCAATTTTGGTAAATAGTTCACAAGATTAACAATAACAACTTCCTTATTGTATTCACTTTTAATTATTGTGGACAACAATTTGTCATAGTAGACTAGAATTCACTATGTATGTAGTTACCCAAATTAGGGGAGAACCTTGTATATACCATGTACTTATTATCTCTTTATTTTAGTACTTTTCAGGTGTTATTTTATGTGGGTTATCAAAAAAATATTCATTCAACCCAACATGTTTAAAAGTTTAAATATTTATATAGAAATGTATTTGGTAAAACCTACCATAATTGATCCACCCCCTCAGAGTCTGGCTATTTCAGTTTGCTTGGAATATTAATTGGTATCAGTTCCAGGGCCCTACCTTTGATTGGATTCAATGTTTTCTTGTTTTTAAAATTTTTTATATATGAATATTATATTTTAAAATGTTTATGAGTTCGCCATAAAAGAATATGTGGGAGATATATATTCCAAAACTGTAAAGGAAAATATCAAGAGAAAAGATAAGAATTTGAGAAAGATCTCATATATAAGGATAAAATAATAGGATTCCCCAATAGTATAAGGTAATATATTGGATAAATAAATATTATATAAATAAATAATCATCTTCATGAAGAATAAAGTTTTGGTTGTGATGAGTATTTGGATTTTTAATATATTATTGAATCTTTCATGAAAATAAATTATTAAATGAAAAAAAATAATTATTGCTGCTATCACTTTCAAATATGTGTTTATCAAGGATATATAGGATGATAAAACACATATGGATATGAAAACTGATTTCTTATACAGGCAATTTATTGAAAATATTATAATGATAAAAATAATCATCAAAGATATAAAAACCAATGAAAAAATTTTATTGTTAAATAATGAAAAATTTTCATTGGTTGGTGATTAATTTAAAAAATAAAATATAGAGAAAACTATGAAAAAGGAGTTTAAATATAAGATCTATGATTTAATTAAAATATAAATGGGAATAAATAGTGTAAATTATTCTCAATTAGAGATAAAAAAATTAGACAAATGTTCTTGACTATTATTTAAATAATAAATATAATTTGAATGAACATCATAGTGAGATTATAAATATATAATGGTAAGAAAGATTAATATCATTGGTTGTGGTGACCCAAACATTATATACATAAATATAAAATAATTTGGGATAAATATTAAATATATATAATAAGAATAAATTCCTTAGAATCATAAAGGATTAGTGAATTGCAATACTAGATTATTTACTATCTTATTCCATGAAATTTATTTAATATATACCACAATGTTATTCTAACATATTACACATCATTTTCAAACCCTACTAAAAACCTTTCATCATAACCCAACAATTAATTGATAATTATCATGTCATACAACTTTAGTAGATCATAAGTCATGAATCATAGAAGAATAAAAGATAACGAGACATGATATCATTGAATTAGTATAAGAACATGTCAATGGGATTGACTAAAAAATAAAAAATATTCATTATCATTGAAATATAATGTCAATGAAACCCACCAAGACATTCATTACATGATAGGATTTAGATAACCACCCATGTACATACTTTTGGATTGGGTTAATCACTCATTTAAACACTTTTGGTAATGGTATAACTACCCATGTAACCTTTTAGTTAATAAATAATTAATAATCCACCAATTAATTGGAGTACTATAACAAACCCACATATCACATAGTCATAATCAATTGGAATATATGTCAAAAGTTCATGGTTTTTTATTTATTTCGTTATAGTTTCACCTATTAAATGAAAACACGTTTCATAAATATTTCATCATCATAATCATAAAATAAATAGTTATTTAATAAATATTGCATCATTGGATAATATTATTAAGGAATCATAACTAAAATCAATTTTTGTTTTATGTAGTGAAAATACCTTTAGAGGACTTCTAACACTGTTCTTGAGGAAAATAACATTTTAATTTAAAAATCAATTTTTTAAATGTAAAAATATATAAAATAGTAGGAAAAAATTATTTAAAAATAAAAATGGAAAATTTTAAATGAATATTAAAATAAAATAATTTTAATTATGGTGTTAAAATAGGCTTTTGCTGTAGAAATATAAAAAATATATCTTTTCACAACTTTGGTATAATGTACCTTGTCAAAAAAATGAAAAGAATATTACTTTTATAAAATTTATAAATGTAATACATGGGTTAAAAATGAATTAAATAAATATTTTATGAATAGTAAAAAAATTATTTAAAATATTTTAATGAAAATATATAAATTAAATAAAAATACGCCAGACTAAATAAAAAAACAAAAATATTTTTTTAGAACAACGATCTTACAGAATTTTGAGTACTTAGAGTTGAAAATGAAAGGAAAACATGAAACTCATAGAATTAATCATTTAATAATAAAATGAATATAATATGTGATAGATTTAACATATAATTTTATCATTGTTTAATTAATCATAAATGAACCTCATAAAAAGTGATATTGTAACATAAAACCCATACCATAGGCCAGACTTGGAAAGTATGTTATTTTAACATCTTATATAGTAAACATAAATTTAATGAAATTATATAGTATAATAATATTCATAATTATAATACCATATAATATTTAAATATAAAATATTATCACCAATTTATAACCAATTTTTTATTATCACTATTTCATGTGTTAATTGATTCATTTTTCACGTATGTTTCGATTCAGTAGTTAAAATTATGGAACCTTGATCATGGTTTCATTATCTAAAAAAATATTAATAATGATATAAATATAATATATATTCATATATGAATATTTATAATCATCCATAAATTTAATATATATAAAAAATGAATTACACCATTCTTGGAGATGGTGGCTCGTATATATGTATGGATACTATCTTGATTTTTTTGAAAAAGAAATATGAAAACAAAGATAAATAATAATTTTACATTAAATAATAATAATTATATCATAAATATCATAGGTATTTGTTAAATATATCATTATATTTCATAGTGTGAGGCAGTTATGGAAAATGAATCATATCACTATGTGGAGGCGGCCACCCACACTTACACACAATCAATACTTTCACTTCCCATTTGATGGATGGAAGAGGAAAATGATTTTAAAATAATAATAATAACATATCAGTATATTTATGATAATTAATTATTAATTTTAAGATAAATATATCATATTTAAAGGATTTAGTAATATAAAAAAGCTTTGAAAGAGTGGAATAAAAATCTTACAGCTTTATTGAGAGACCCCATTTGGCTAACAATTTAGGCCTTCATTGGATGGTTTTTGGGTAAAACCAGGAGATAAAAATAAATTGAAAGAAACATTGGAAGGTTTTTGGGTAGGTATTGACTGAATTAAATGGCTCCATATTTTTGAATTTGTGAGTATAATAGGTTCCATTTAATAATTATTGGCAAAGACACACATGGAAATACATAAAAGATTAATGTAATATAGTAATTTTCAGTTGAAAGTTTTCGACAATGACATATACTATGATAATAAGATTATTAATGGTCTAAATATCATTAAAAAACAGTTTTATGCATTTTTATGCATTATTATTAACATTTTCTCTATGTTTAACCCCTCGATGATCCTTTTATACCATAATTATGGAATTTTTTTAATATTTTTATTATTCATTGTGAAAAAAAGAAAGAGGAATAATTAGAAAATTTGTAAATGTAGATTAAAAATATTGAATCCATTTATTAAATTAAATTATTATAAGTGGAATAAATTTATTTTTAAATAAAAACACAAAACCTAAAGAAAAATCATATTATAAATATGATTTTTATGTATAAAATAGATTTTACTCTAATTACAAACATGAAAAATATTATTTTTTTAATATAAAAATAATTTATGGAATTTATAATATAAAAATTTCATACAATCATTAATAAATAATATATTATTTAATTTATTAACAAAAAAACAATTCACACATAAAAATAGTTATCTAAAACATAATTTTATTACGGTGAAAGGATTTAATCATCATTCCCATACATTAGATAAATTATGTAAGAATAATTATCCTTATATTATCAATAAATTTCATTATAATAATTGTAAAATAGTTATTAATTTATAAACAATATATGATATCACGAATGATATAATTCTTCGAAATAATAGGATTTTTAATCCTGAAATTATTTATTAAAAATTTAATATTTATTCCTTAATAATGAATAAATAGATTTTAATTAAGGAAATTATATATATATATATAAATATATATCTAATTTGGTTATTCCTATGTAAACCTGTCAAGGAAACTGCTAGGTTATAAATTCCATAATATATCCCCATTCATTTAGAGTCGTGGTTTCATGTAAAAAAACTATAAAAAACATCAAATATTTTTTGGGAATATATAAAAAATCATGTGGTGTAGCATTATACACCCATAATTGTTTTTCCTCCCTTTAAATTCCAAATCATTGTTGAAAAAAATGTGGGTATTTCTTATTCATAACATACTTAGGTTTCGAAGTAGCTTTCTTGAATATTTCATTAATAAAATAAACATAAACCAACTGAGTATTCTTATTCCATAGAAATTTACATATATTATGCATGATTTCAAGTTGTTATTCTCTATAATAAAGATCATGATCTACTTTTAAAACCTCTATGTTTTCTGTATATTATGGATATGATATTTACTTCCTCAATAGAGATATAAGAAACACATCATTAACTCAAGGGCGTTTCATTGAAAGTGCCATGTAATAAGCTACCATGCATACTCGATCAGGAATATCAAAGGGGGAAATATGCAAAGTGATAAAATTTCTACACTTTATGAATCTTGTAACCTCCTTCTATGAAAAGATTACTAGTAATACCTTTTAGAAAAAAATAAAATTATAGATCTCACTAATGTTTTGTATCATAAATCCTCCATCAAATTTTAGCAACCATAATGTCCTGATAAATGAATTAAAACTTATCTTCAAAATCATCAAATTTATTAGCTCATAATAGAATTGTTTCTCTATCTTCATTGTAGTATGTAATTTTTATACAATTTTTTTAAAAGAGGGATTTATAAGGATACATATGAATGCTTGAGTTATCATTATTTATATATGAAAACTTGACAAGAGGAAGATATTGATCCCAACAATCTTTGAAATCCATACATTAGAACATGATCAAATAATATAGTGGTTTAATGGTACTCCAAGACCAAATATATATCTGAGGATTATGTAGAGTATTGAAACAAAACTCTGTATCCAGTTCCTGGTGAAGACACTTCCAAAAAATAAATGTAGACCTCAAATCTTAATTATATTTAATATAATGAGGTACAATATGTATCCTTACAACTTCATTAATTTATATAGAAGAAGTATGTTAAAGAGAGAAATATATTCTGATATAAATTAAATGTGATGAACTTATATGGAGATATACTATAACTCAAATTTCATTATTCCAATTAGATGTTATGGTGAGTCCTTCATCAAAATAAATGGTGAAATTTTACTATTTCCATATAGGTATGTGTTTTTTTAATATAACATTAGACATTCTTCACATAGAAAAAGAATATTGTAAAACAACAAATCAATACAGACACTCCAAATGTAATTGTCTTCATGTTACCCCCCAGAAATTTTTATTATTATCCTTATATATGTGTTAAAATTCAACAATGAATAGATATTGATGAGCTACGTGCTTTATATAATAAATATCTCTTCCATTTGGGTATAACAAGGACATATTCCCTATGCATGAACCTTATCTATCCCAAAAATGAAGGTTTATCTCAGGAACACTTATCAAATTCTTTTAAAACACTGTATACTCCTTCAGTTCCACTTTAATTTTTGCATGGATAGATAGATGTACCCTATATTTACGTGGGTTTATTTTATAGAAAAGAAGTATGAAGCTTTTTCTTATTTCAAAAGTTTTAGAGACCAAGTTAAAAAGGAGAAAAACCTTCCTCTGATAACTATTCATAGTGATCATGGAGGAGAATTTCAAAATTCTGATATTGAATCCTTTTGTATTAGAAAATCCATTACTCATAACTTATCAACACCCAACACACCACAACAAAATTGTGTTCTTGGAAGAAGAAATAGAATTATTCAAGAGATAACAAGAAAAATGTTGAGTGAGTATTCTGTAGCCAAATATTTTTGTGTTGAAGCTGTAAGTACTACTTTTTATATTATGAATCAATTTTTTATTAGATCTTTTCTTAATAAAACTCCTTATGAGTTATAGAATAGTAGAAAACCTAGACTTTCCTAATTCAAGGTTTTTGGATTCAAAGTATTCATTCTGAATACTAAAGATAATTTACACAAATTTTCACCAAAATCTGATAAATGAATTTTCTTAGGCTAATCCACAACTTCTAAGGCTTATAGAGTTTTCAATAAAAACAATTGTACTGTTAAATAAATAGTTTATGTCAAATTTGATCAAAATGAACCCTTTTTTTAACAAACCCCAACCTAAATCTTCATATGTGTTTTAAAAAACTGATTATCAACCTTTGTTAGAAGATCCTTTGGAAAATGAAAATTTCCAAGAAGATATTTCTCAAACATTTACCCATTAATAATTTCTACCTTATGTTGATGAAAATGTTTTACAAAACCCAAAATAGTTGTTTCTAAACAATCATCTTAGTGATAGTATCATTGGAGATGTAAATCAACCTGTAAGGACTAGAAGTTCCTTAAGGAATGATGTAGAATATCTAGAATTCCATTACCAATTAGAACCAAAAATCACTGATGAAACTTTAGGTGATGATGATTGGATAAAATCTATGCAAGATGAACTAAATTAATTCGAAAGGAATAAAGTATGGAACATGGTTGAAATACCTATAAAAACTTATGTTATTAGTGTAAAATGGGTCTTTAGAAATAAGTGTGATGAAAATAAAATCATAGTAAGCAATAAATCTAGATTATGTTCTAAAGTATATAATCAACAAGAAGGAATAAAATACGAAGAAACCTATGCCCCAATATCTAGACAAGAATCTATTCATATTTTACTTGACATTGCATCATTTTATTTATTGAGGAATGTATAACTATAATGTACTTCTTTATAATTATATACTCTGATTTAGTAAGATTTTATACGCTTTGAGGTATAACCTTTATATTTTTAAACTTTCATTATGTTTCATTCTATGGAACCATCTTTACGGATTCACTTTCTCGGAATCACTTTTCCAGAATCAAGCAAGTTTATAGAACTTAGAGGTTTTATGAATTTACCTTGTTTAACATTGTTAAACAAAAGACATGTTTCTATCCAACTTTAAAAGTTCCTAAACAATTTTTAAAGAATACAATTCACCCCCTATTGTATTTTGAGAATCATTTGATACTATATTAGTACCTTCATTAATTATTTCGATCCTACAATTAGTATCAGAGCCAGTGACCTTGTACCCTGTACCAATCCTAAAATTGGTATCATAGAGTGTCTCTGAAATACTTATATTCACATATATGTTTTCCTTGATCAATTTTTCATTATTATTTATTTTCCTTGCTTAGGAATATTTTCCTTGTTTACAAACTTTTATTGCTGACAAGTATTTGTGGAATGATATTTTCTTTATGATGGAAGGAATAAATATAGGTTCTATTGACAACCTAAATCCAAACAGACCACCTATTTTTGATGTCAATGATTACGAATATTGGGGAGATCGCATTTGAAATTCATTATCAATACTGGAGTAGATAATTTTGTTATTCCTACTGGAGGTCATAAAATACCTGACAAGGAAGTTAGTACCTTAACCAATCAAGAAAACCTTAAATATCAACTGAATAATAAGGAACACAATACTTTACATTGTTCCATCACTAGAAATATATTTAGCCAGATTTCATCTTGTGAAGAAGAAAATTTTATTTGAATGAAACTTGAAGTTACTCACATTTGAACTACCAAAGTAATTGAAACTAGAAGAGAAATGCTCAGATCTGAGTATCATGGTTTCTTCTTTCCTTATGAAGAACCCAAATGTATGGTCAAAAAAAGATTCATGACTATTGTTAATAGTTTAAAATCTATGGGTGAGAAATGATTAGATGATGAAGCTCTTGTAGAAAAAATCATAGACATCATTCCCAATGAGTGGGAATCCAAGAGAACTCCTATTGATGAGAACAAAAAGATTACTCAGATTTCTCTTGATGAACTTTTTAGAACTCTTCTTCAACATTAGACTAGAATGAATAGAGATGATGATGATATGAAGAAGATGAATGGAAATGGCAGTGTTTATTTTACAACAAATTAAAATCATATGAAAGACAAGACTCCTAAGAGAGTTATATGATCTCAATATAAGAATATTGTTATCCAATTTGAGTCTAGTGGAAGTGAATCTTCAGAAAATGAGTCAGAAAATCTTTCTCGATGGATGAACAAGATAGCTGGACAGATGAACTTTCAATCCAGATACAAGAAGAAGGAATGTAAAGATATGAAAGACTCAGATGTCACATGTTATAAATACAAGAGAGGAGGACACATAAGGTATGGTTGTCCTATGATTAAAAGAAATGAAAGAAAGGAAAATCATTATAAGAGAACCATAATGAAGTACAACAGACCAAAAGAAAAGAAAGTCTTGAAAGCTAATGACACCTGGAGTGCCAGTGGTTGTGACTCTTTAGATGAATCATCAGATTACGAATCTTCTGGACAGAAAAATCTTGGTCTAACAGCCAAACGACCTATTGAAAATAATTTCTTAATGACTAAGGTACACAATGTAGAATCAATGAACATTGTTTATTTAAATTAAAATTCTATTAATGATAAATATTATAAATATTTGGATGAAGAATCTTCTTTTAATGAAGATAATTCATTAACTACCTATGAAGAAGTTTCTAGAGGTTTCTATGCTCCTTGAGAATGAGAATTCAAAACTCAAGAAAAAAAATTATAAGTTAAACTCTAGAAATACATTTCTTACTAATAAAATATCAGATATTTCTCAATATCTTGATAAGAGAATTTTTTATTTCTAAATTATTTCAAAAAATCTTGAGGATGTAAATTATAAGAATAATAAACATTCTAAGGATCTTGAAAAAGAAATTACTATGAAAAATACTTTCGAGCATAAATTTAGTTCAAAATCAAATGATTTAGAAGATAAGAACTTAGTTATCAAACTAAAATCCGAAATATTTTCTGTGAGGAAGTGTTTTTAAAAAATTACCATAGGTAAGGAAAATTTTGATAAGATGTATTCTAAAATCTGACCTCTAAGGAATAGTTCTGGTTTTTCTTATACTTGTTCTAAACCGGTTTTTAGCAACAATTATTTGTTCCACAAAGTGCCCCATTCTGCACTAAGTGTCAATGTGGTGGGAATTGGGAAAGAAATTGTTCTCTAAACAAAACTAAGTCTTTATGATTTCATAATGACAATTTTTATAAGAAAATGTCGGTGACTAAAATTTTCCTTTCTAAAGTTTCCGGATCTGAGAAAGTTTGGGTTCTGAAAGTCTAACTGCATTTTTTTGAGATAAATAAAGAAATTAGCAACAAGAATACATGGTAAATAGATAGTGGATGTTTTCGGCATATGAATGGTAATATAAAATACTTTTAAATGATTATCAAGACGAAATTAGGAAAATTAACATACGGAGATAATGCTCATGGAGAAATTATTGGTATGGGTAACATCTTTCTTCTTAGAAAAAAGTTGATTTCAAATGTTTTGTTTGTTAAGGGTTTTAAGCACAACCTCATTAGAATATGTAAATTATGTAATGAAGGTTACCTTTTGAATTTTAGGAATAACAAGTTCTTAGTACACAATTCAAAGGAAGAGTTTATTCTTTCTTCCAATAGGAAAGAGAATGTTTAAACACTAAAGATAAAAGACATTAGGATCCAAGATCCACCTTTCCTTAGTGCAATGTAATATCATTATTGGTTGTGGCATCGAGGGTTAGGTCACTGTAACCTTATGAACCTATGAAAAATTTCAATGAAAAGACTATTTAAGTATCTATATGTGCTTAGATTTGATTCTACAAAATTTTACGATCCTTGTCAATATGGAAAGCAACATAAATATAGTTTTAAATCAGTCAATGAATTCTTAACTAATTATGAATTACAATTGGTGCATATGGATCTTTTTGGATCAACACAAACTGGAAGCATTGGATGCAAGTATTATGTATTTTAATTAGTTAATGACTACACTAGATTTACGTGGGTATAATTTCAAAAAAATAAGTCCGGAGATTTTTCTTATTTCCAAAGTTTTAACGCCCAAGTTAAAAATGAGAAAAACCATTCTTTAATAACTATTCATAGTTATCATGGAGGAGAATCTCAAAATTCTAATTTTGAAACCTTTTGTAGTAGAAAAGGCATTACTCATAATTTCTCAGCACCCAGAACACCACAACAAAATGGTGTTGTTGAAAGAAGAAATATAATTCTTCAGGAGATAACACGAACCATGTTGAGTGAGTATTCTGTTGCCAAATATTTTTGGGCTGAAGCTGTTAGTAGTGCTTTTTATAATATAAATAGAGTTTTGATTATACCTTTTCTTAATGAAAATCATTATGAGTTATGGAATGGTAGAAAACATAGAATTTCCTACTTCAAGGTTTTTGGTTGGAAAGTATTCATTTTGAATAATAATGATAATTTACCCAAATTCGCACCAAAATATGATATAGGAATTTTCTTAGGCTACTCCACAACATCTAAGTCTTATAGAGCTTTCAATAAAAACACTTTAACTGTTGAAGAAATAGTTTATGTGAAATTTGATGAAAATGATCCCTTTTTTAACCATCCCCAACCTACATATTCAGATTTCTTTTCAAAAACTGATTATCACCCTTTGTTAGAAGATCACTCGGATATTTAAAATGTCCAAGAAGATATTTTTGAAACATTTACCCAAGAATAATTTCTACGTTATGTTGATGTACTGGTTTTTCAAAACCCAAAATAGTTTTTTATAAAAAATCATCCTAGTGATAGTATCATTGGAGATGTAAATCAACCTGTAAGGACTAGAATATTCTTAAGGAATGAATTAGAACATCTAGAATTTCATTCCCAATTAGAACCCAAAAGCACTAATGAAGCTTTAGGTGATGATGATTTGATAAAAGCTATGTAGGATGAACTAAATTAATTCAAAAGGAATAAAGTCTCTAACTTGGTTGAAAGACATAAGGAAACTTCATTCATTGGTATAAAATGGGTTGTCAAAAATAAGTGTGATGAAAATGGAATTATAGTAATAAATAAACTTAAATTAGTTTCTTAAGTATATAATCAACAAGACAAAATAGACAATAAAGAAACCTATGCCCCAATAGCTAGACATGAATCTATTCGTATTTTACATGCCTTTGCAACATTTTATTTGTTGAGGAAAGTATAACTATCTTATACTTCCTTATACTTGTATACTCTGATTTAGTAAGATCCTCTACACTTTGAGGTTGATCTTTTATCTTTTTAAACTTTCATTAAGTATCATTCTATGGAACCATCCTTCCAGATTCACTTTCTAGGAAACACTTTTCCAGAATCAAACATTTTTATTGAACGTAGAGGTTTTGTGAATTTACCTTGTTTAACCTTGTTAAACAACAAAAAGGTTTCTATCCAACTTAAAAGTTCCTAAATAATTTTTAAAGAATACAATTCACCCCCACTCTTGTATTTTGAGCCTCATTAGATTCTAGATTAGTATCTTCATTCATTATTTTGATCCTACAGTTAGTATCAAAGCCAGTGACCTCATACCCTATACCAATCCTAAAATTGGTATCATAGAGGGTCTTTGAAATACTTATATTCACATATAAGTTTAACTTGATCATGTTTTCATTGTTCTTTATTTTCCTTTCTTCATAATATTTTCCTTGTTTACAAACTGTTATTGCTGACATGTTTGTGTGGAATGATATTTTCTTTATGATAGAAGGAATAAATGTCGGTTCTATTTACAACCTAAATCCAACAAGACCACCTCTTTTTGATGGAAATGATTACGAATATTGGAGAGATCACATGAAGACATTCATTATCAATACTGGAGTGGATAATTTTGTTATGCCTACAAGAGGTTATAAAATCCCTAACAAGGATGTTAGTACCTTAACCAATCAAGAAAAGCATAAATATTAACTGAATAATAAGGTAAACAATACTTTACATTGTTCCATGAAAAGAAATATATTTATCAAGATTTCATATTGTGAAGAAGAAAATTGTTTTTAGAAGAAACTTGAAGTTACTCACTTTGGAACTACCAAATTAATTGAAACGAGAAGAGCTGTTCTCAGAGATGAGTATCAAGGATTCTTCTTTCCTTATGGAGAACCCATATGTAAGGTCAAAAAAAGAATCATGACTATTGTAAAAATTTTACAATCCATGAGTGAGAAAGGATTAGATGATGAATCTCTTGTAGACAAAATCATAGACATCATTCCTAATGAGTGGGAATCCAAGAGAACTGCTATTGATGAGAACAAAAAGGTTACTAAGATTTATATTGATGAACTCTTTGGAACTATTCTTCAATATGAGACAAGAATTAAGGGAGATGCTAATAATATGAAAAATATGAATGAAAATGGCAATGTTTATTTTACTACAACATCAAATCAAATGAAATCCAGGACTCCTAAGAGAGTTACAAGATCTAAATCTATGAACATTGTTATTAAATCTGAATCTAGTTGAAGTGAATCTTTAAAAAATGAGTTAGAAAATCTTTTATGAAGGATGAACAAGATACATAGATAGATGAACTTTCAATCCAGATACAAGAAGAAGGAAATAAAAGATAATAAAGAATCAGAAGTCTCATTTTATAAATGCAAGAGAGATGGACATATAAGGCATGATTTTCCTATGATTAAAATAAAAGTAAAAAATGAAAATCATTCTAAGAGAAACATAAATAAGTAAGAAAATCTTAAAGCTAAGATGGTCTTCAAAGCTAATGACACCTGGAGTGCCATAGGTGGTGACTCTTCAGATGAATCATCATATTACGAATCTTCTGGATAGAATAATCTTGGTCTAATAGCCAGACTACCTATTGAAAATCATTTCTTAATGGATAAGGTACACAATGTTGAATCAATGAACACTGTTTCTTTAAATGAAAATCATAGAAATGATAAATATTATGAATATTTGGATGAATAATATTCTTCTGATGAAGTTAATTTTTTACCTACCTATAAAGAAGTTTCTAGGTTTGCTAATCACCTTGAGAATGAGAATTCAAAACTCAAGAAAAATATTGATATGGAAAATTCTAGAAATACATTTCATAATAAGGAAATATCAAATCTTTCTAAAGATCTTGATAAGAAATTTTTTATTTATAAAGTATTTCAAAAAATCTTGAGGAAGTAAATTCTAAGAAGAATAAACATTCTAAGGATCTTGAAAAATAAATTTCTACGAAAAATATTTTCAACCCTAAATCTAGTTCAAAATCAAATGTTTTAGAAGATAAGAACGTAGTTATCAAACTAAAATCTGAAATATTTTCCTTGGTGAAGTGTTTGTCAAACATTACCTTACGTAAGGAAAATTTTGATAAGATGTACTCTCAAATATGACCTCTAAGGAATAGTTCTGGTTTTGGTTATACTTGTTCTAAACCGGTTTTTAGCAATAATTATTTTGTTCCACAAAGTGCCCATTCTGCACTTAGTGTCAGTGTGGTGGGAATTGGGAATGATATTTTTCTCTAAACAAAACTCAGTCTTTAGGATTTCATAAAGCCTATTTTTCTAAGAAAATGTGGGTGCCTAAAATTTTGCATTCTGATGTTTCCGGATCCATGAATGTTTGGGTTCTTAAAGTATAACTGCTTTGTTTTCAAATAAATAAAGAAATTAGAAACAACAATACATGGTAAATGGATAGTAGATGTTCCCAACATATGACTGGTAAAAAAAAACTTTGAAATGATTATCAAGATGAATGGAGGAAATGTAACTTTTGGAGATAATGCATAGGGAGAAATTATTGGTATGGGTAACATCTTTATTCTTAGAAAAACATTGATTTCAAATGTCTTGTTTGTTAAGGGTTTTAAGAACAAACTCATTAGCATAAGTCAATTATGTGATGAAGGTTACCTTGTGAATTTTAGGAATGACAAGTTCTTAGTACACAATTCCAAGGAAGAGTTAATTATTTCTTCCAATAGGGAAGAGAATGTTTACACACTAAACACATATGAACTTATGAGCCAAGATATACCTTTCCATAGTGCAAGGGAATATCATTATTGGTTGTAGCACAGAGGGTTAGGTCACTATAACCTTATAAACCTATGAAAAATTTCTATGAAAACAATTTTTAAGGATCTATAGGAGCATAGATTTGATTCTTCAAAATTTTGTGATCCTTGTCAATATGGAAAGAAACATAAATCATGTTTTAAATCAGTTGGTGAATTATAAATTAAGGATGTGTTATAGTTGGTGCATATGGATCTTTTTGGACCAACAAAAACAGGAAGCATTGGATGAAAGTATTATGTATTTGATATAGTTAATTACTACACTAGATTTACATGGGTATATTTTCTAGAAAAGAAGTCTGAAGCCTTTTATTATTTCACAAGTTTTAGAGCCCAAGTTAAAAATGGGAAAAACCATAATTTGATAACTATTCATAGTGATCATGGGGGAGAATCTGAAAATTCTGATTTTGAAACCCTTTTGTAGTAGAAAAGGAATTACTCATAACTTCTCAGCACCCAGAACACCACAACGAAATGGTGTTGTTGAAAGAAGAAATCGAATTCTTCAAGATATAACAAGAACCATATTGAGTGAGTATTCTATAGCAAAATATTTTTGGGCCGAAGCTATTAGTACTACTTTATATAATATAATTAGAGTTTTGATTAGACCTTTTCTTAATGAACCACTTGATGAGTTATAGAATGGTAGAAAACCTAGACTTTCATACTTCAAGGTTTTTGGTTGCAAAGTATTCATTCTGAATACTAATGATAATATACAAAAATTCACACCAAAATCTGATGAAGTAATTTTCATAGGCTACTCCACAACTTTTAAGGATTATAGAGTTTTCAATAAAAACACTTGTAGCATTGAAGAAATAGTAGATGTAAAATTTGATGAAAATGATCCCTCTGTTTTTAAACACCCCAAACCTACATCTTCGGATGTTTTTTCAAAAACTAATTATCCACCTTTGTTAGAAGATCCTCCGGATAAGGAAAATTTCCATGAAGATATATCTGAAACATTTAACCCAAAAGACTTTCTACCTTATGTTGAAGAACAGGTATTACAAAACCCAAACCAATTGTTTCTAAAGAATCATCATAGTGATAGCATCATTGGCAATGTAAATCAACATGTAAGGACTAGAAGTTCTTTAAGGAATGAAGTAGAATATATAGCATTACATTCCTAATTAGAACCAAAAAGCACTAATGAAGCTTAATGTGATGATGATTGGATAAAAGATATGCAAGATGAACTAAATGAATTTGAAAGGAATAAAGTCTGGGCCATGGTTTAAAGAACTAAGGAAACTTCTGTCATCGGTGTAAAATGGGTCATCAGAAATAAGTGTGATGAAAATGGAATCGTAGTAAGAAATAAATCAAGATTGGTTGCTAACGTCTCTAATCAACAAGAAGGAATAGACTACGAAGAAACCTATGACCCATTTTCTATACTTGGATCTATTCATATTTTACATACCATTACAGTATTATTCAATTTTAAACTTTTTCAAATGGATGTGAAATGAACTTTCCTTAATGGTTTTGTTCAAGAGGATGTTTTTATTGAACAACATCCTAGTTTTGATGATTCAAAACATCCTGAACCTGTTTATAAACTTACCATAGCTTTGTAAGGACTTAAGAAAGCCCCACGAGCTTCGTATGATAGACTTATGAGATTTTTTATTTAAAATAATTATGTTAAGGGAAATGCAGATCCAACCATTTTTATAAAGAACGATAAGAAAAATGTTTTTATTGTTCAAATATATGTTGATGACATTATATTTGGTTCAACTCAACAATCTTTAACTTATACTTTTGCGGATCTCAAGAAATCTGAGTTTGAAATGAGTATGATGGGTGAGTTAACATTTTTCTCGGTTTTCAAATTACTCAAATACCAGAAGGAATCTATACATCCCAACATAAGTATATTAAATATCTTCTTAAAAGTATGGATATGAAAACACTAAGAGTATTAGTACACCCATCGGTACCTCAAATACACTTGATTTTGATGATGTTGGGAAACCAGTAGATGAAACATATTTTAGAGGAATGATATGAAGTTTACTTTACTTGACAGCTAGTTGACCAGACTTAATGTTTTCATTATGCTTATGTGCAAGATATAAACCCAATCCTAAGGAATATCATTTAAAGGAAGTGAATAAAATATTTCGCTACTTAAAGGGAATCATGGATTTAGGACTATTTTATACTTCTGGAAATGATTTTGTTTTGAAAAGTTTTTTAGATGATGACTTTGGTGGATGTAGAATGTATAGAAAAATTTCATTCGGAACTTGTAATTTCTTAGGAGATTCATTAGTTTCTTGGTCTTTCAAGAAGAAACACTCAGTAGCACTTTCCACTACTGAAGATGAATATGTATCACTTGGAAGTTGTTGTGCTCAATTGTTGTGGATGAAACACACAGTCACAGACTATGGTTTGAGTTTCATTAAAACACAAATTTTTTGTGATAATACTAGTGCCATTAA
Organism: Viscum album; assembly: GCA_963277665.1. Lineage (NCBI taxonomy): Eukaryota > Viridiplantae > Streptophyta > Magnoliopsida > Santalales > Viscaceae > Viscum > Viscum album. The sequence continues at coordinate 455,675,500 of OY728160.1, read as the reverse complement.
CCTTAGTAAAACCCCTTCACATCACTCTCAAGAAAAACACATAGATATTACGCATCACTTTATTAGGGATCACACACAAAAATGAGATATCATTCTTCAATTTATCAGAACCCAAGATCAATTTGGTATTATTTTCACAAAATCTTTAACCTCTGATATATTTCAATACATTAAACAGAAGTTAGGGATGATAACCATATGGTAATATTTCTCATTAACTTTCCGTTGAAACCAATCTCCTTATAGTAACAAAATCCTCTTCAAAGGGGAGTTACATTTTCTTGTTGATTGTTTTTCATATTTTTCATCATGTAGTTTTTCAAATTTTTCATAATGATGTTTTCAAAATCTATCATAATGAAAATTTTCGTAGTCATATTTTCAAGATCTTGCGTAATGAAATGTTTCTTAGTCAGTTTTTCAAAATCATCCATAATAAAATCTTTCAGAATGTAAAGATCTTCAAGAAGAATTTTCCTCACTACGAATTATATTACTTGAATTCTGAAAGGTAAATTTATTTTCCTAATTTTTCGGAATCATCCTTTAGTTTATTCTATTTTTAAATTTTTTAGATTCTATTTTTCTTAAATTCGAATGTTTTTTTAAAAACCTCAAAAGATCGGATTCAAGTTTTCCTTGTGGCTATCATATCAATCGTCTGATCTGATCAAAAGGATCTTTATCCATTAGATTGAGTTTAGAAGATGAGTCGTTGCTTCTAAATCCTATATAAAGGAACCTCGATGGGTTTTCCCACATCGATCTCAAAATGCTGATGTTTTGAACCTCTACATAAGCCCGTTTCGAAAATCTCAGAGTTTTATCAATTCCAAATGTCTGTAGAAGAATCATCTCATAATGGTATATATACTGTCAAGCCAATTCTAGAGTGGTAGATATATAGAGAAACGTTGGTGAATTCAAACATCTTCAACAAATATGATTCGATCATTTTGAAGAACAAAAAATTGAATGGATGGGAGAGTTTTTCTATATCGAAGCTAGGGGATCAAGATTTTGTGTATCCGGATCTACATATTGAATTTTATGAATCAGTTAGTTTCTTTAAGGAAGAAGGAAAAGAGAAGTTTTCCTTCAAGAGCTATGGAATGACCTATGCTCTATCATATACTAAGGCCGCTAGCTTAGTTGGTATTCTATATGAAGGGGAAGCTGAATTCTGTTCCCACAATTTGTCGGATGTCAAAGGAATCTTTGTAAAGGTGAAAGCTATGGAGAGTCTCAGTCTTACTATTTTCAAGACTTCATAAATTTCTCACCTCTCTACAAATAATCGGATTCTTGAATTATGGGTTCAAGGATTTATCATTCAGAGAAAAGGTGACAAGGAAAATTTAAAAAAAAGTGATATGTATATCTTGGAATTTTTGGTAAATCTATGGAAGGTAAATTTGGTAAAGAATATTATCCTCACGATTGAGAATACTAAGAATCGAAATCTAAAATCTTAGATTATCATGTATTTAACCATTCTTTCTAAATTGATTGTTCGGTGTCTTGAATCATTCAAAATCCCTTGTAGCTCAAAACCTAAAAATTGAAAAGTCATGCTAGTCAGTGATGATACCCTGAAGAGGATGAACATTGGTTTTGCTGAAGACTGAAGAGAATTTTATGGTCTACTAGGGGGAAAAGATGAAGCTATTCCAAAGTATGCAGAAGTTGTTGAACCATCGAAAATGGTTGGAAAGAAGAGAAAGTTGAAAGAAGTATAAGAGGAAGGAAAAACCCCAAAATCTAAGGAATCTCAATCTGCACCTCCAAAACCTAAGAAAAAAAGCCTATCCAGATGAGTTTGTAGCATAGTGGAGGGAATATAAGGAAAAATGGAAAGCATTAGAGCCTACTTATGGTTTGGATTTTGCCGAATCCAAATCCTTAAAATAGAAGACAACTGATGAGGTTGAGAGGAAATCTAAAGAAAAGAATATAAATATGAAGTTGACTGAAGCTGAGATACTTCAATTCCTTCGAAGGGATACTAAGAAAGAATCAGAGATCATTATAGTACCATAATCGTTATTGGTAGAGGATTTACATGAAACTCTACGGAAGAAGTTTGTCACTCCGGAAAAATTCAAATCAGGAAAAGAAGTACTAGAAAGAGTTTATGAAGAAGTTGAAAGTATTGGTGACAACACAAATTTAATTTAATAGTTGGAAGATTTCCATGATAAAGAATGTCCATCCGAGAAGTTGTCAATCAAAACTTCAGAAGCAGAATCTTCAAAACTAACTACACCTGGGAAAGATGAGAAAGTGGAGTAAGAGAAATTTGAATATGAAGTAAACAATATGTATGAAGATGAAAGTTCTAATCATGACTTCATTGAACCTGAATATTCTCAGGCAGGTGCTAAGAAAGAGAAAATAGATGAAGATAGAATTGTTTAGCCGTCTGACAGTGAACATGAATCTCCAAATGAGGAAGCAGTTTTGAGAATTTATAAGGGTAAAAAGATGGTTGTTGATACATATACTAAAGCGTTTTTGAAGAGTAAAGATGGTGGTGGGTCATCAAAGAGGAAGCTTGTTGAGCTAGAGAAAGAGACCTAACCTAGAAATGTTTCAGATTTGGAATCATCTACAAATGGACATGATTTCATGGTCCAGTCTTTGAAAAATTATGTAGGGACCATTCCTATGTTTCCCAATATTGACTCTAGAATCCAGATGCTTCAACAAACACTAAATTAGAAATAAGATTCAGTGTACATGGTAATGGAAAAGTGTGTCAAGATGGAGGCAGACTTCAAATCATTCTTTATAAACTATGAATCCCATAAAAGTTCGTGCAAGAAGATGACTAGATGGTCAAGAAAGACTATTGAAGAAATAAGGATTCTGGATGAGTTCCAAGATATTGTCAAAGAGGCTATTGACACCAAAGATAGTAAATTTTTGGATCTTACTAAGTCTTTTAAGGGAAAGCTTACTCTGGAATAGAATACCTAGATGAAAGAAGTAAAATATCTAAATGGAAGTTGTATTCTGTTGCTCAAAGTTGGAAAAGAGAAAGAGATCTCAGAATATAGATGGAAGAGAAGCTAGTGAAGCAAGAAGAACCCTCAAAGGCTCATGATGAAATTCTCAAGGCTCAGCAAGATAAAATCAAATCTCTTGAAAAGAAAAAATATGATAAGGATCTGATTCTTAAGCGAGAAGAGGAAGACCACAAAGTTCTCAAAAAGTTGAAGACCATAGCCAAGAAGTTGATTCTCGAGGAGAAGGACCAATGATCTTGTTCAAATCTGACATTTTGTTGTATTCATTGATTGTACAAATTCATTCTAATCATAATGAAATTTTTTTTTACTTGTCTTTTGGAGGTGTAGTACTAATCTTTCATGTACCATAATTTATTTTCCATTCCCTTAAATTCCTTTTGAAAATCACAAAGGTGGAGAAATGAAAAAAATAATACTAAGTAAAGAAGATATATCCATATATAAGGGGGAGTTTATCTAAGGGTGAGTTTTCATTACAGAGAACTCCACACTCAATATAATGAAAAATATCATTCCGAAAATATAGAATATGATCCTTAGTGTTCCGAAGCATACGGGGGAGTTAGTCATATTCATATTTTTCCATATGATAAGGGAGATAAGTCTCATTTTGATATTCTAGAATTTTTTTTCAATGTCCTTATTTTCTTTTTCATAAGGATATTTGTGCTTTCTTAAAAGGCGGAGATTGTTGAGTCAATAATTTTTTCCTTATGAATTTTCCATTCCTTCATGTTTGGGGAGATTGTTGAGTCAATAAGGGTCCATTATGAATTTACTATTACTTAATATTTTGAAAATCACAAACACCTTATCTTAAGGAAAATTTCATTTTACCATATGCTATGATTGCTTATGGAAAATTTCCTTCCCCAAGGAATTACATCCTTACAATGTTTTTATTTTTCATATTCTATTTAAATGTAAAATTCAGTTTCATATCTAAAAACCTCAGAATCTTATAATACATAGATAAAGAGAAATCTATTTTCAGGATCCGAATTATGAATCTGAGTTCTCCAAATTTAGAAACCGAACTCTTATGAGTTCTAACACCGAATTATAATGAATTCAGACTCTGAACATTGTATGTTCAGAATTCAAATTATAATGAATTCAGACCCCGAACAGTGTAAGTTATGACTCCAAATTCTCATGAACTCTGACTCTGAACATTGTAAGTTCAGGTTCCGAATTCTTGTGAATCCAGATTATGAATCTACTTGAAATTCAGACTTCGAAATTCTATAGAGTTCCGGTTATGAATTCCATAGAAAATAGAATCTGAATATCCTTGTATTATAGACACCAAATGTGTTTTTGGTTAGACACCGAAATTTTAGGTTCTTACATTAAAAATATTTGATTTTGGTTATGTTACCATATTTTTTCATACACTGGTATTGGTTGTAAAATAATATCATGCATTCAGTTACTAACTAACCATTGTTTGAGTTACACATGTACAGGTCCATCCGAAATTCATGGAAAAATATGACCGTTTGAGGAGAGATCTGACCATTGGATCTGTACCTATAAATAGGAGCTCATTTGAAAGAGCTCACAACTTTTTGACAACTTTTTGAGCTTAAGTGATTCCTAGAGAGAGATACTCTCATGATTAGTGTGTACTGAACTTCTTGTTCAATTTTTTTCATGTGACTCTGATTGTTGTTGTGTACAATCAAGGGCTTCTAGGGATAGGAAGACAGGGGTGCTGACTACCTTAAAGTTCGAGGACTTCTTTCCTGAGGAAGACAGAGGTACCGTCTACTTTGAAGTTGAGGGCTTGCGGGGATAGCAAGACAAGATTTGATCTTCGTAACAAGGGCTTACCGTAGTGTGGGTTAGACAGACTTTCTTGAATGTATAAATCAAGTGACCTTTATCCACAATTGTTTGATACCCTTCTCTTTGGGTTAAAAGATTTACTACTTGTTACTTGGTTTTTTTCAAGTTTTCCACTAAATTTTATTTTTTGGGGAAAGTATAACTATATTATACTTTCTTATAATTGTATACTCTGATTTAGTACGATTCTATACACTTTAAGGTAGAATCTTTATCTTTGTAATCTTTAATTATGTTTCATTTTCCAGAACCATCTTTCCAGATTCACTTTCTCGAAATCACTTTTCTGGAATCAAGAATGTTTGTAGAACGTAGAAGTTTTGTGAATATACCTTGTTTAACCTTGTTAAACAATAGAATGGTTTCTAATCAACATTTAATGTTCCTAAAGAAATTTTAAAAAATACAACTCACCCCTCTTGTAGTTTTAGCATCATTAGATACTACATTAGTATCATTATTCATTATTTCGATCCTAGAATTTGAGAAAGATAATATTTCCCCCCATTCATTAGGATTTCATTGAACATACATTAGAAATCAATAAATATTGGATAATTTTAGGTCCATATCATACATAATATAGAATGATCTTTTGACTCATATCATTAACCACCTTGATTGAATTCCCAATATAGTAAAGTATTGAGATGTCATAACATCTAATCAACTCAAACCATATTCAATGATATATAATTAACTATTTTTGGGATAATATATCATTTTAAATTTTATGATTAGTATAAGTATCACACATTTATCCATAAATATAACTCGATTATGTCTTCAATGAAACAATTACCACTAATAAATATATGTCATGCATCATGTAATTTTTTATAATTATCATTTAATTAAATATAGTTATAACCTAGGAATTGGTTATTCTATATAATAACAGATCACAATTCCTTCTTTGATGCGTTATTAAAATAAAAAAAAACTTATAACCTATTGGGTAATGTGAGAAGATGTTTATTATCCAACCTTCTCTTTATCTCCTTAAAATTTTTTTCATATTCATTATACTAAATAAACATAACTCCCTTACATGTCAACATGTTTAGTATATTAGATAGACATTATAAATTATTTTAAAACTATTTATAATATCTCTAAATCCATGAAAACTGTGTATCATTGTCATAATGGTTGGTCTGAGCCATTTTTCAATAACCTCTATCATAGAAGGTTCTACTGTAATACCATCACTTGTGATAATGGGTTCTAATATTTTTACTCTTTGTAATCCTAATTAACTCTAGATAAATGTTTCATATAGTTTCTCCATCCTCAAGGTTAACAAAACATTTTTCATGTGATCTTCATGATCTTCCTTTAACTTTGATTAAATTAAAATATTTTTTATAAAAACAAAAAATATTGATTTAGTTAGTATCTAAAGTATCTATTGATTAAATCCATGACGATAGTAGGGGAATTATTAAATATGAGTAACATCACCATAAATTCATAGTTTCCATACCACATATAAAATATTCTCTTAGGTATGTATTCACTTTTCACCATCAATTTACACTATCTTGATTAAAGTTAAATCATGGAATGTTATTTGAGCTCTACACATTAGAAAACTTTATCATCAATACATGGTTAGTGAATATTATTCTGGATCATGATATTATTAGGTTCACAAAAATCAACCCAAAGCTGTATTTATCCATCTTTTTTATTAAAATAAATGGTGCACCCCACATTGTAACACTAAGCTAAATGAATCATTTATATTGAATATATTTGAGTTTCATCTCTGATAACTATAAATCAATTGAGGAAATTCTATAAGGTGTCTTTGAAGAAGGTGTAACATCAGATATTAAAAATATTGAAAACTCAACTAAATGATTTGAAGGAAGAGTAGGTGACTCTTCCGAAAATACATAAACAAATTCATAGAAAGTATGTATATAATTTATGTAGGTTTATCCATAAAAATAATATATAAATACCATTTATGTATAATAATCATGGCCCATAAAATGTAATTAATTTCAATTGAGGTTTCATACTCATATTTACACTAAAAAATGATCATAGGTAAATTAATAATAATAATTTTTTCTTCACTTCCATAGAAATCGATATTGTTTATATATAGTGAGATCTAATACATGCCCAAAATCACATATAATTCAACAAGAGGGTACATAGATGTATTTTTAGGATGATTATTGAAAAAAATATAATCATAAAAGAATCATAGACTTGTGATGTGATTATAATAACATTAGGAGTTTTCAATGTTAATTGAACAGATAATAAATGAGGTGGTAATGGCATACAATTATAATTTTTTTTGGATAAAAAATATTGGGTACTGATAGAATAAAATAATATATTTACATTTCAATAGTGATTTATATTTTCATATTTTACCACTTCATTCATGTAACCCACATATGTAATATAAATCTCTTATTATTTCCCTTTCTTTTGGGTCAAAAGAAGTTGATGAAATCAATTTGAATACCCGAAATATAGCATCCCAAAGTTTGGGGTCACAGTACTACAATGTCATAAGATAAAATAAATGACATCCCAATGAAAAAAATATTTATTTAGTCTTGGTGAAATAGATATATACGAGAAATTCACTACACATTTTAAAAAATAAAATAAAAAAATATATTTTATTGAGAAATACATTATTCTCCCTTTGTGTAACCCTTCATATCAATAAAAAAATCATCCTCATATCGATAGAAACGTGATACAAAATAAATGGGTGACATAAGATGCTTAGTAAGGGTAACTCAATAATAGAATCCATGAGTAAATAAGGCATAAAAAATACGGCATCGTGAATAGCTGAAACACATTCCATTAAACATAATATTTAGCATAATATGCGTGGAAAAAAATGTCGATCAAATAATTCTTTCTATATAATAATTTGAGAATGAAACATAGCCATGGATATTATAATAGTTTAATAATCAAATGGAAGATCAATAAACAATGTCATAATGATGGAATAGATAATGTTTTATTTTTTAAACATGCAGTCAAGGCCTCGAGGGACTCTCCCATCACATATTAAGTCCATTACATACCACATATGAAAGGGGTGAAACATAATAAACATATAAATTCTTATTAAAAATATCACCTGAAATGTTAATAACCTTACCCAATCAGTAAATATAATAAAAAACCATCCCAAGAGTATTAATAATGATACAATAATAGTAAATTCATTTTCAAAATAATTAAAAACCATTCAATAATATATAGTGGATGATATCATTATAGTATATCCACAAAGTAATATTCAACAAAGGATTTTCTAATAGATGAAAATATTTTAAAGAGATTAGCTGAATTTTTATTGAGGAAATAATTTTTTCTTTTAAATAATTTTCAAAATCTAAAATCTATGCACGTAATAAAGAAATAATTTTATTTTAAAATAATCTTGAAATTATATAAAGTATTCCTTAAATAATTATTAATTAATGATTGTGTGAAATTTTGTTCATTCCGTATAATTTTAACAAAACATTCATATTAAAAATTTGTACGAAAAGTCATAAAAAACCTTGTTTTAGAAGAAGATGGTGAAATTTATTTTAAAATTTCAAATGGGGAAAAATTAAATTAAAAATAATTTGAGAATAGTAGAAATATTTGGAAAACAATGATATGGAGAAGAAATATTCCCTAGTAGAGACATAAAGAAAAATAATTGCAAATAATGAAGAGATTGTGAAATAAACCCTCAACTTAGGAACGATTTATTCTATATGTGTTGAAACCTCCTCTAAAGTGGTTCTAAATATATTTCTAATATATATGATATCATATATGATCCCCATAAAACATTTTACCACCCATCTATTAGTAAAATTTTAATCATTTCAATGTTTTGTGTGTTAATTCATATGCTTTCTCATGTAAATTTTTTATTGAAAGTATTAGATATATTCAATAGTATATAGATCCATAATATATAGAATAAAATTTATGTGGTGAATATAATATTTTATAATAAAATTAAATTTTATAAAAATTATTTAATGTTGAACATATAAAATGAATCACATATTTTTTTGGAGATGATAAGATATATGAACACAGGAATGATGAAATAATTTCTAAAATGTCGAAGGGATAAGAAGTTGGATGATATATTAATTTTAGAAAATCAATATAATTTAATTATTATAATATATATCCATTACTCCACTATTATAACCATCCAATTAAAGTGGTGACGAAAAAAATTACACCACTACTTGGAGACGATATGCCGTACGTATGAATGTGAGGTGCTTTAATTTTTTATACGATGGAAAAAAGATAGAATATGGTTGTTTTATAATAATAATTATAATATATTAGTATATATATATGATAAAAGAGATATTATTTTGCGATGGAAACAACACATTAAGCGGGTGTAAAAGAAAAAATGATCTTGAATGCATTGGTAAAAACGAGCACCTATTCTTCGAAGGGCATCATTTATATATATTGTAAATGAATTTATGTTTCATATTTTGGAATAAGAGGACGTCCAAAAATTTTATAAGGATGTTGGGAAGTGAAATGGGAAGGGTTTGGTTGATCTAGAAAGCACAAAGTGGTGTGAAGAAGTGAGGGAGGTGGTTCCTTTTATAATTGAGGTGAGGAGAAACCCTAGAATTTCTAAAAATAATAAGATATAATAAATTGATTTATCATAGAAAATCCCTTAAATGTAAATGAATTAAAATATAATATATTTTCTGGTCAAAATCCAGTTATCCAATAGAATTTACCCCTTGAGTAGTTATTTTTTACCTTAATCATGGTAACCACTATTTTAATAATAACGTGGTAATAATGTTACAATAACTTGAAAATGATTCATAAATAGAAAATTAAGGATTTTTTATTATATAACATTCTCCTGTTCTAAGATAATATTTTTTATTCTCATATAATTAATTAAAATAATATTTTGATAAATTATCATTAATGTCAATTTGGGCACTTTTAATTTAATTTGACTACTAATAAGTTAGAAAAGGGGAAATTATAATATAAGGATTGAAAAACACATTAATATTTCATATAGATAGATAAAATTTATTCCAAAAATTAAAAAATTAAAATTATTACAAAATAAATAATTAAGAAAAAATTAATTTTTCAGTTGATTAAATAAATACTCTATTCACATTTTGTATGAATTTTAGATAACTATATAACATATAAAAATTAGTTATAAAATCTTATAATGAAAATAATTTCCTTAAGATCAAACTAGACACTTAGGATTATTAATATCTTTATTTTTCTCCATGTGAGTACATGAAATATATTAAATACAAAAAGAGTGTCATTGTGTGACTATATTTGATTTAAAAAATGTATAATTAATTTTCATTTAATAGTGTCTACTAAATAACATAAATCAAGGAATATGGTAATAAGGATCAAATATTATTAAAAATATAAATTCTTAGAAAATTTTATATCATGTTTATATGGTTAAATTTTTGTTTTAACCATTATTTAACCATTTAAACTCTTACCATGAGAATATGGATTTTTACTCCTTACGAGATAATATATTTAGTTAAAAAAATCAAAATACCCATAAAATTATAATGTATGATACTTTAAACATTATCCCAATTACGTGTATAAATATACTATTTTATTAAATTTATATCATTTAATAATATATTATTTACAATAAAATATACCTAAGTTTAATTTTAAGAACGATTCATTTCGATGGTATTAATAAAATTAATTATATAAGTTAACTTTAAACCAAATATTTTTATACATATCTAATATTTAAAATTCATATATAAAAGTCTTTTATTACTTTAATTATTTCAAATTATATTTATTTTAATATTTTATATCATTTATTTAATATATCCATTAATAAAATAATTACTTCATCAGTATTATATAAATATTTTAGGTATTTATTTCATAATTAAAAATAAAAAATAAAATACCATGATTTATATAAATAATTTATATTTAATATTAATATTTATATTCAAAGATATCAACTTAATAACACCATATTATAATTTTTATATTTATTAAAAATATATATGTGACATCTTTGACTTTTCATTAAATAAACTATTATAAAACTACAAACCTCATTAATGGACATATAACAAATTATTTGATTATTATGGACAAAATTGTATCATCAAATAAAATTTTGGACAGTTTCGTGGTCATTTTCTAATCCATATCATTTTATTTTTTAACTAAATTACCCAAATTACCCTTTAAAGTGGTAACAAAAACTATCATTGTTACAATTGGTATTGATCAAAAATAAAATAGAAATATTTATTAAATTTTTACCCTATTTATAAAAATGTTAAATCCATTTCTAATAGTTCAAAACACTTAATTGGTATAATTTAATTTAAAATTAATCTGAAAAAATTCAAATAAAAATAGTTTTTCAGAAAAATTACCCCTTAAATATAAATTTTTTTATACCTAATTAAACCATTAAATTCATTCCAAATAACTAATTATATTATTAACAATATAATATTACTATTTTTATTATGAAGGAAACCAAAAATATTACTTATGGATGGTTGAAATAAAAATCTAGCTTTTAATAAAAATCGGCATTTTCACTATTTAATAGAAAATAAATATTTTCTGAAGAATACCAAAAATTTTCCCGTTAATAATTTTGATTTTTTTTTCGGAATAGTTTTATTTTTATTAAAATAATTCAAACAATTATCTAATTTTAGTTTTAAAACAGGAACACCTATAAAAGGATGAAAAACTACATTTGGAAAAAAATATATCTTTTATGTGTCTAATTGGATTTATTCTTATTTTGTCTTATTAAATATATTGGAATAATTTTTTTATTTAATATATAATATAAAAATATCATAATATGGTTGATACTGTACATTTATTCTAATTTAACATCTAGGTTATAATAATATTTCATTTTTCATTTCAGGTGGTTCATACATTCATTATCTGATATCGAAGAGATTAACTTTAAAAAAAGACATAATTTAAAATATTGGTGTTTTGCAATATCCCATCTTCAATAAATTTCAACCTGAAAATTTTAAATTTTACTTCCCTAATAAAATATTGATATATGAAAATTCCTTTTTAAAAAACCCACATCAAAATGGGGGTTAATACAACAACCTCTTAATAAGAGGGAAATGGAAATGAAAATGTCACCCTAAAATTATGATTTGGAATATGATAAAATTTGTGGGAAATGTAAACATGAACGTGGAAGAAAAATATTACTATCATTTCATGATGGAGAGTTATAGAGATTATAGTTATTAAAAAGTTATCAATCACACAATAATAATTTTGTGATGGTTAAAAGACTATTGATTTTTCAGAAAATTAAACAGATAACATTTAAATTTCAAAATACATTTCCATATAGATGAGGGATTATTTTACTATTCAAATAATAAATTCATAAAATTAAGTTACATTATCACTCCCCATGTCATAATCATAACCTCATCATTGGGTTTTATTTCGATCTATTATCACTTCATCCATTAGACTAGAAAATAAATGTACACATTGATTTTTTTAATCCTAAAAAACAATAATGAATCATAGTATAAAAAAGTAATTCCTTAAGCCTTTACATGTTTACTAAATCCAAAATGGTTATCACATGATATCCTATAAAATATATAATATTTTAATATTAAATATTAATATCCAACATTCAACATAATCCATTCCATAAGTATTTAATTTTAACTATCATCCAAAATATTTCTATCTAAATTCAATGAAAAAAATCATAATAAGGTCACTAAATTTCCCAAATCAACCTAACATTATATTTTACCCAAAAAATATAATGTAGATCTTATTTTCACATAAAAATATATGAATAACATGATCCTATTAAAACATGAATGAATGAATGTGGGCTTCCATATTTTTAATGAAGGAGTAATGCAGTATAGTCCCTATATATCTCATGAATATTATAAGAAAACTTTCATAACATAATTATTGAGTCCATAAAATACAAATAGTTTAATAATTCTAATTCTACTATAGTAAAAACATAATATTTAACCTGATACCTATTCTTCTTATGAGCTTTATTACCCCCACACTGGGATATTCACTTCAATAGTGCCCCATCTCCTAAAAGATGATGAATTGTAAAAATTATTTCTTTCCATTGAAATAACAAGACCAATGGAATTTCTCTTCACACATGTAGCTAAATCCCATTCTTTTGAAACATATACTAGAGTGTTTTCTTCTATAATTAACAGATGATTTAAAATACTTATTTAAATTATTCGCTTTACACATATTTTTCTCTTCCACCTTATTCTCGTCCTTCATCCTTTTGAAGTCATAAGTAATGGAAAATTATTTCTCTATCTTGATAGCACATGATATTATATTCTCATTCGATGAGAAATTATGTCATACTAGTGACATTCTGATAAATGGATTTATCTAATAAAAGAAATATCAAATATTACTATTTGGAATATGTAGATATTTAAAAAAACACCTTTCTAACCATGTAATGTTGGCTTCTTACATAGAAACATTCTAATACTCTTTCTATCTTAGGAAAATGAATATTCTCTTAATATCTGCTAATTTGTTCATAAGGAAAATATTTTTCCACAAAACATCCTTAAAATCCTTCCATTTCATACATGTTATTTCTTATACATCCTTTGTGTTTTGAATCAATGGGAACTATTTATCTGCATCCCCTAAAAGATGATAAACTTCCATAACATTCTTCTCTCTTTCCATAAATCAAAAATAAATTAATATATTATCTAATGACCTTGTCCATTGCTTAGTTGGAAATTTAATCATAGTTACATTTTATTAGGGAGATCTCGGACTCATAAAGCAGTCTAACATTACTTCACCATATTGTGTACTAGTATTCTTCTCCATATTGGTAATGTTCCAATTCATAACATGAGTCATATATCCTAGTATTGCTATATTTTTTTTTAACATCAGATCCAACTCCAGCTCTAGATTTATTATCATACCTTGGAGGAAAATACATACATGCATTGATATAGTTACTATTGTTTCTGATAAGAACCATTTCTAAAAAAATTCATACACTTGATTTGATCATAACACTATAAAACATAATGCATAATCTCAAAACTAGTGAATCACATATCCTAAATTGAGAATTTAGATATGAATAATATCTAAATCATAATTTTGGTTTCTTTAAAAATATTTTTAAATTCTATAATATAGTTTCATTCTCTAATATATGTTTTCCTAAATAATGTTCCCAATGTTTTTACTAAATCTTTTCTCATAAAAACTATAATGACCCCAATTCTAGTATCCCAAAGTTGTTAGTTAATTTATAACATTGGAAAAAGAAATATGGAATCACATCCCAAATGAACAAATAATTTATTAGTCTTGGTATACGAGGTACATACTAAAAACTAACAATAAATTTAATATAATAATTACAAAAATAATTTCTTTGAGAATTCCATTATTCCTCTTTTTTGTAACTTTTCATATCGACAAAAACATCTTCAAATCTGGTGAAAAATGTAACATAATAAAGGGGTGAGATCATATTGTTTGTAAGGGTTACCATACAGAATAATATATAAGTAAATAAGGAATACAAATATATTTAAAGGTTGTTAATTTAAACACATTCCATTAAACATAATCTCAATCATAATATGGAAAGAATAAATGATGAAAAAATAATTTCATTTAAATAATCACAAGAGAATAAAACGTAACCAAAAATATTATACAAGACTAATAATCCAATAGAATATCAATAAATAATATAATAATTATGGAATTAATAATTTCGAACATATAAAATATACTTTCAAGGCCTTAGCCATGAATTCTACCTAAATGGGTAATGCCTCAACTAAAACCTGATTTAGTTTCTCTCAAGAGACCTACTAATTCATCAAGGGTATATAGATTTCCCCAACCATCACTTAATATGTCCAATAAATTCCTCATATTAATGGTGTGAAACAAAATCAACATATAAATTCATATGTAACTATCATATGAAAAGATAATAACTTTACCCAACCAATAAACATAATAAAAAACCATCCAAAGTAATATGGAGAATGATATAAAAATAAAATTTTTTGAGTCATACTAATCATAAACCATTCAATAATATATGGTGGATGGTGTCATTATAGTACCTCCACATCATTATATTATAAAAGGACATTCAAAAAGATGAAATATTTTAAATAGATTAGTATAAATTTTTTTAACGAAAATATTTTTTACTTTAAAATAATTTTAAAATATAAAACCTATGCACTTAAAAAAGTAATAATTTTCATTAAAAATAAAATTTAAAACATATCATTGAGGATTTAAATAAATAATTAATCATGGTGGTGGTGTATTTGGTTCATTCTATATATGTTAAAAAAGACCCCTTTTACACTTTTGTAAGAAAATTCATAAAGTACCTTATTTTAGAAAATAATCAGAACATTTTTTTTAAAATATTTTTCAAAAATGTAAAAAAGCGGTAAAAATGAATTTAAATAATCAAGGAATAATATAAAAAAATTAAAAAATTTATAAAAAACATGTAAATATAGGATAAATATTACACCATGGATACTTAAACAAAAACAATCCCGAATAACCATGAGATTGTGAAATAAACCCATACCTTATGCCTGATTTCCTCCATACTTGTCTTTACCTATTGTATAATAGTTTTAAAAATATTATTAAGTTATAACAAAATATTATTAATAAATATGAAAACATATATGATCCCCTTATAACATTTACCACTCATTTATTAATAATATTTTATTCATTCGTTGTCTTGGGTGTTAATTGCCATGTCTTCTCATACCTTCTTTTTCTTGAAAGTCCTGGTTATCTTCAATTGTATATATATAGAACATATCTAGAATCAAATTAATGTCATAAATAGAATATTTAATCATTTAATATATATTTATAATCATTCTTGAATGTTAAACATAGAAAATGATTTTCTCACTTTTCGGAGATGGTAAGACGTACTTATACACAAGGGATGATATCACATATAAATGTTACAAAGGGAAATGAATTGTATTGTATATTTATTTTTTATAATAAATATTATTCTGTAATTGTCATATATATTCATTATTTCCATCATTAAAACCATCAAATTATTGTGGTGATGAAAAACGAATTACACTGTTATGTGGAGACAATAAGTTATACATACGCATGTGAACTACCTGCATTTTTACTAGGAAGGATAAATGGTATACTATTGATTTTAAACAATAATAAAATTTTAATTGTATAAATATTATACATTATTTGTTATTTTAGTATGTAAAAAACACACTAAGAGAAACCAGAAGAACAACTAAACTTGAATGCGTCGGTAAAACCAATTACGTCTTCCAGAGTGGACTTTATATATATTTTTAAGGGATGTAGTGTTGGTATTTTTGGAAGATAAAAACCTAAATAATCTGTATAAGGATTTTGGGAAGAGAAACGATCCGGTTTTTTAATTATATATCTCTCAATGTGGTGTGATGAAGTGAGGTAGGAGGCACCCTTTTATAACTGAGGTGAGAGGAGATTTTGGAGATTCAAAACAGATTAAGTTATAATAAAATAATTTAGCATTACAAACCCATAAACATGGAAATTAAGAAGAATATAAAATTATATATGTTTTTGATCCAATTAAACAATTTAATTTAGTCATTTTAAGTGTAATTTAAGAAATTATCATATTGAATTACCCCTTGGTTGGTTATTTTTGACCTTAACCATGGTAACCACAATTTTAATAAAAAAAGGTTAAAAATGATACTATAATTGTAAAAATGAATCATAAATGGAAAACTTATGATTATTTTAACTATATTACTATCAATTATTCAATGATAATATTTTTATTAATTTTATATAACTAAATAAAATAATAATATGATAAAATATCGTTAAAGTAAATTTTTACTCTATTTAATAAATTTTACTTAAAATATATAAATTCAAATGTAAAATCAGAATATAATTATTTTAAACCTCTTTACGAAGTTATATAGATATAAAAAACTCATTTCACACATTAACCATTTCAAATTATTTCAAATTGTTTTTTAAAAAAATCATTTATATTATTTTTCAATTAAATAAACATTATAGTAGCATTTCACAGGTATTTAAGATAATTATATGGAATATATATATTTTAAAAAATTATAACGAAACTAAATTCATTAAGATCAAAATTGACATTTCGGTCCATTCATATCTTGATTTTTACTATAGGTGAACACAAAAACAATATTAAAGACAACGAGGGTAACATTTTGTAACGACCATTGAGTTAAATAACATATAAATCATTTTCTTGGAAAATTGTCCATTAAATAACTCATATTAGATCCAATGGTGATTATGGTATAATATTAGTAGTCTAAATTTTTTTTACATGTATATGTCATGGTTATACTCTTATCATTTTTTTAAACTTATTTAACCATTTTGACTCTTACATTGAGATTATGAATTTTTACCATTTTAGTAAAAATATAGTTACTATTAAACGAAAAAAACCCATAAATAAACCATGGATGAAATTCTAGATCTCATTAAAACTTTTTGGATAAATATAATATTTTTGGAATTTTATAGGATTTAATAAAATATTATTTACAATAAAATATTTATAATGAAAATTTTAATAACTATTCATTAGTTTGACAGTGATAACATTAATAAAACATGTTATATTTGAACTAAATATTTTTTCATAAATCGATATTATGAATATGAATATATTAAATTCATTTTTTACATTAATTATATAAAATACTATTTATTTTAATATTTTTCTGTCATTCATTTTATATTTCCATTAGTTAAATAATTACTATCTCATTATAGTATAATTATTTAATGTAATTATTTATTCACTAAAAAACAAAAATAAAATACCATGATTTAGATAAAACTTTTATATTTTAATTTAATATTTATAGTTGAATATTTCTTCTTTATAACAATATATTAAACATTTTAGGGTTATTAAAAATACGAATGTGACATCTTTGACATTACTTTAAATAAATGTTATAAATATTATAACCTCATCTAAATGAACATAAATAGTCATAAAATTGAAAAATAATTTATTGTTGACTAAATTAAGTCAAAAAATAAATTTTATTCAGGTTTTAGGTTTATTTTATAGTCATTATCATTTTTAACCTAAATTACCAAATTTACCCTTAAAGTGGTAACAAAAATTTCCATGGTTACTATTCATATGGGTAAAAAATAAAAGGTTCCTGCATAATAATTTTGGATCCTATGAATGCACATATGATATAAATTTTTCAAAATTTAAATCATATAAGTGATATAATTTAATTTAAAATTAAACCTTCAAAATGCAATGAAAAATAGTTTTTCAAAAAAATACCCTAGTAAATATAAAAGTTTTTTATACCAAATTAAACCATGAAATTTATTCCAATAAAATAATATATTAATAATAATATAATATCAAAAAATTTACTATGATTTCAACAGAAAATAGAACTTTTATGTGGTTGAAATAAAAATACAGTTTTCAATAAGAATTTCTATTTTCACTATTCAGTAAGAGATAAATATTTTATGAACAACACCAAAAACTCACCATAGGATAATTTTGATTTTTTTTTTATTTTTTAAAATTGAATATATAATGTTTTGAAAATTATGTTTTAAAATAACTGCACTATTAAAAGGTAACCTGACTATGTTTATAAAAATATAGATTGTTATATAAAAAATGGATTTATTCTTTTCTTATACATATCAAATATATTGGAAGAAAACATTTTTCTGAATATGTAATATATAAATTAAAAAATTTGTGTAATACTATTCATTATTTCCAAATTAATATTTTGGTTATAATAATATTTTATTTTTCATTTAAGGTGGGTGTTGCATGAGACATATGAAATAGAATAGATTAACTTTAAAAATATAAATACCAAAAAAAAGGGTTTTTATAGTCAATCATCTTAATTAAATATATATTTTATCACTATTTATAAGAACTAAATTAGTAATTTCATTTGAAACATTGGAGTGTGGGGGGTGTATTATTCATATATTTAACTATATTTACATTATTTGCTATTCTCTTCTCATATCTTCAACATTGGATTGATTGATGACCCTATTTTACAATGTCAAACAATTTATTATTATCTTTAAGAAAATTTTAGAAATATTTCCTTCCATACTTATATCATAAAGGAAGACTCATATCCTTCCATCATTAGGGTATTTTATTATAATTTTCTTTAAATTACTGAGTTATTTTCTTATCACATCTAGGATATTACAACCTCCATTTTTACCACAAGAGAAAATAAAATTTTCTCTTCATATCCTCTAAAGTATCTTATGGATAACAAATTTCTATTAATTTGTAATAACCCACCTATGAATCTATAAATTAATTTTTGAGGATCAATAATAATCCCAAGGTGTTCCTCATATGTTTTGTAAAACTATCCTCATTGGTACTTATAGTTTCATTATCGCTACGATTTAGATCACAGAATTCCTTATCTATTCCCATTTGAATAATTCAAGTCAAGTAGTTATTAAAAAATATCCTCTTAAACTCATCCCACTATAGAGTGTAAATTTATTCTTTTTTTCATTTGGTTATTTATAGTAATCCATGAATGATCTTTTTCACATTAGAATAGAAAAAACAAAATATTTTTTCATTCTCTGAGCATAGGAGAATGAAAAAATTAATTTTAGTGGTACTGATTTCTTTCCCAGAAATTATGGAATTAGAATATGGCTTAATAAAATGTTCTTTTACATAACAATAGACTAAAAAATATGTTATTCCATACATTTTTCTTTTGGAATCACAATATGATTCATGGAGTGAAAACATACAAATGCCAAAAAAAGATTTATTCTAGCTCCCATAACTTTTAGTTGATTAGGAGGAAAGTAATTTATTTTTCGATCAAAATTAATATTAATACGACTCCTCCTGGTTTCATCCATTGACTAATACAAAAAATAATAGGGTGATAAATAATTTTCATAGCGAGTAATCATATAAAAAAAATAAGTAATAGGATGTCAAAATCTTGAAACAATCCTTTCGATCAATGACACATTTAGTTCATCACATTTCACAATATCTTATCATATGTTATTATATATTCAATCCTATCATTAATCATAATGGTTAATAATGAAAATGACACTTAATTATTGTTGAGTTAATAACCAATTTACCCATTATAGAGTTGTTACCCCTAGAGAAATCTTTGTTAAAATGGCATCAACTTTCATCTATCCAGATAATTATATATTTTTTAAGAAAACCACTCAAGCTCTACTTTAGAACAGTTTCATTAGGTTATCTATAACTTGTACTAATTCCCATGGTTTTAATCAATTTTATTTAATACTAATGTCCAAAAAATAACAAAACACTACTATGATAACAAACGAGGCGACCCATATATCCCAAATAAAAATATTAAATCAATTTAGATGAATATTCAATAAATATTATTACAATATATTCCCTATAACTATAAAGGTTTAGTTTATTTGTAGTCTAGATACAGTCATATTACATTTTGAATTATCTTTAATATATCACACAACGTTCTTTTCACATTTTTTACTAATTAGTCATACCATAGTAAAAACCTTTCTTCATAACCCATAAATTCATAGACAATAATCCACAAATACGGATTTGGCATATAATAAGTCACGAATGAATGATAAATCAAATAACAGAAGATATGAGATCATATCATATATATAAGAACAAATCATAGAGAGTGGAATAAAAAGTGTGGAATAATAATAATCATATAAAACTCATTTCAAGTCTACCCATGTCACGACCCGCCTTCACCAAAATGAGGGAAGGGTTAGCAGATTGCCAGGCCCATCCTTCATTATGTTGAAGGAGAGATAATGACCCCCGAAACCCGCCTTCAATAGGTCCCGGAGTGGCGACTAGCACCAAGGGTATAGAAATATCTCATAAATGGAAGGCATTACCCTTTTTTACTTTATAGGATCGAGAGATAAGGGGAAGAAAAACCCAACAACACCAAGGTAGAAAGAAAAGTAAAGCCAAAAGTAAACAATTCCAACTTGCATGTTTCAAAAGTAAAAGCCACAAAGTGGAAAAGGTGACTACAAGTTAAGTACCAAAGAGGAAAAGAAATACAGAATCTACAACTGCTCCCAAGGTACGAGCTAGTAATGTCCTGTGTGATCCCCGAAGTCCTCCTGGAAACCTGAAAGCAGTTTTATATACGTAGGGTGAGCATACAAGTACACTCAGTAGGGAAAACCAACGAATCTCGTGCACAAGTGGGGGAATGTACTAAAGTCCCGTGAGAAAAGGAGTAAACCAAACACCTATCAAGGTAAACTATCAACCCCATGCCTCACCAAGGTACACTACCCAAATAACACAAGTCATGTAATATATATATAATAAGAGCACATCGATGTTTGGGTACCCCGCACCACTTTCCCACTGGTTATTGAGACATCCTACGCATCAGACCAATCCCGCCATTCTCACCGCAGTCCCACTGCCACACCTGCCCGCACACACCTGGGCTACAACCACACATAGTCCCACTGTCGAAATCCCGCCCACACACACCTGGGACTCAACCGCACGTAGTCCCACAACTGAATCCCGCCCGCACACACCTGGGCCACAACTGTCACATGTAACCATGCCTGCAAACACCTAGGCCAGAACAACCACCATGCCCGAAGACATCTGGGCTAAAGGATCCATTGCCACGCCCAAAGACACCTGGGCCTCATCACGAAGACTCTTGGGAAAACACCTGCCACACACACCTGACCAACCACCACACTACCCCGCCCGATGGTTATTGGGATAATAATGGACCTCAGGCCATCACAGCCTGCCCGACGATACTTGGGCTATCCGGGAAAGGGAGCAGAAAATTAGCTAATAACCAGCCACTAAGAATAGTGTTGGGAAAAACAACCTCCCCCATGAAATGGGGGTGTTCGGAACTAAGTGCTCAACTTTGGTGGGGTGAAAATAAGAAACACAAAGCTACAAGTATATATATATAGGTAACAAGCACTCACCCAAGCTAGGTTTTTCTTGAGACAGGCTACAGATCACAACAACACTCAAGTCTGAGTCACGACTCACGCTAACAACCCATTTGTCCCCTTTCTTATTTCACGTTTAGTAATAATGTTTATGTTTAAGCACTACTGGGAAACTAGTAGGCATAGGCATAAGTCCAGGAAAGTAAACAGTCAAACATCAACCAAAACGCCCACACCTGGTTCTCAACAACAGAGGATTCCACCCCAATTCGTGATATAAACAAGTATCCACCCGGTCTTAAAACACAAAACCACCGAATCCATATCAAAAAGAAGATCCCATCCCCCAAATTCACACAACCACCGAGAGTATAAAAGAACAGGGGATCCCAACCCCTCCCATATTTCCAGCAATCGGCCCGAAAGGAAAAAAACCAACTACCACCACCAACACAAGCAGGGCCTTGCCGATATTTTTAGATTTAAACAACTTAACACACTCCATTATTTCAAATTCCGTGTGTTCTAACGGGGAGTTATCACAGAAGGGTTGATCCTGGTGCTTTCAATTTATTCAGTTGGATATACGTGATTAACCAATTCACTTTTAACAGCAGGATTTTACTACCACAAACAAGCCATTTAAAACTTCAGAAGGGTTCATTAGTGCACAAACAACGACCACCAACGACCTCGATTTTCATGAGGCATAAGCCAGCACAACTCAACAAGATGGTCATAGAATAACAACATCCAAAAAATATAAGACAACATCAACAATCACAACCCCCCCTCTTTCTTTATAGAATTCGTTCATTATCTTTATTATGTTCGGTCCAAATAGTTCTACAGAAACAAAAGCACGCCCACCCCACATGATACATAAAATAGAGAGGCGAAGGAGAAATTCCCTACTTATTGATAGATGATCGACGTTTCGGCCGGGGGGCGTGGAACATTACAGATAACGATGTGGCGCGCCCGATGCACCAAAAGCTCTCTGTGAAAATCCACGATCAAGGAAAGGAAAAACCATGGCGATCCCTTAGTTTATAACATCCGATGACGATTGAGGTGAAAACGCGAAACCGCGTAAGGCGTGGGGGTCGTGGGTTGATCACGCAGCTCCACTCGTCACAAAAAGGGGATCGGGTGGTTTAATCCGAATCATGAATTGATTAAGTAATTAATTAAAACTCTTATGCGCATTACAAGTCTTAACAACACACTTAAACGAATCAGAATAGGGTTCAGAACCCTATTTGCGCAAAGAAGCACTGCTGGAAACAACTTGACAAGGTCGGGTGATGCCGATCGGTCTCACCGATCGGTCTCACCGAGACGCCACTCCTTTAGAACCCAGATTTTGTCAAAGGGAAGGACCAAGAGATTCTGGGTCATCACAACCCATAAGGACATTAACAACATGTTAGGCTTGGGAGAACAACCAGTTTACCCGCTTTAGGCTTGGGCTAACCAGTAGTGCACCCTCTTTTAGGATTTGTATAACCACCTTTGTACTCTTTGATATCATAAAATATTAACTATTACCCAATTAATTGGTGTTCTATAACATACCCACCCATCACATAGTTTTAATCCATGTAAATATATTCTTAATGATCAGTGAAAAATTTACCATTTCATCATTAATTAACATGTGTGAAAGAAAAAACATTTCATCAGTATTATATCATCAAAATCACAAACCATCTTCAGAATGAATAAATATTGTATCATTGGATCATATCCCCAGTTAAGTATAAGTATCATCAATTTTTTTTCAAAGATTGAAATACCTATAAAATATCACCTTACCATTTCCTGATGTAAATAGACTTTTAATTTAAAAATAAATAATTTAAAATAAATAATTTTATGGAATTTTAAGAATTTTTTCCACTAAAATTAATCAATGAAAAATGGAAAGGATTATTCATTTTAAATAATATTATTTTTATTAAGAAAAAAGTTTTGTGTGGTTAAAATTACAATTGGATTTCATTCACACCTTTGGTAAAGATATATTATTTAAAAAATAGAAGAAAGAGTACATTTAGAACATTTTATAGAAACAAAACATAGTGAAAAATTAATTTAAACAATAATTTTATTATATTGAAAACGTTATTTAAATTTTTCATAAAAAATGGAAGTGGGAGAAAAAATTTCCCAATCGAATAGAAAAACAAAATCAATTTTTATTAAAAAAGTATTTTAGAATTTATAGTACATACATTGGGGAAAATGAAAATAAGACAATTAATTTTAAGAAATAAATAGTTTATAATAATGTATATAATATCTTTATGAGATATAACATATAATTTTATAATTATATATTTGAGAAAAAACAATCCATAAAAAAATTGAGAGTATAACATAAAACCCTTACCTCAGGTACAACTTTCATCACAAGTGATAATAACCTCATGCATAAAAAATTAAAAATTATTAAACATTAGTTCAATAATATATATTAACAATTATATCACCACAAATGGTTTAGTTATAACATATTATCACTCATTAACTTATAATATTTTATTGTCATCCTTATTTTGTTTGATAACTACATTTTTTCATTTTTGTTTCAATTTAGTAGATATAGTATATAAATTTTTATCATGCTTTCAATATCACCAAAATTCTAATAATTATTTAAATATTACATAAATTAATTATATATATTTCTTTAAAAAACAATAAAATTAATTGATATAAAAATTAATTACACCATTCATGTTGATGGTAGTCTGTATGCATGAATGAATGTTACATTCATTTTTTTAACAAAAATAATGAAAAATAATTATTTTTTTACATTAAAGTATCATCATTATATAATAAATTTCATTTTTTATTTTTAAATATATCATTATATCCATAAATTTGTGTCTCATATAGAAAAAAAATCATTTCACTATTTATAGGAGGTATTACACATGTATGCATGACTGATACTTTCATTTCCCATTTGATTAAATGGATGTGGAAAATGGTTGTCACACAATCATAATAACTTAAAATTATATTGATAATAATGTATTATTTATGATATAATGAATGAAATATATTTATAGAAAGTAAAATTAGGAATAAAATTTGTATGAGTCGAGTAAGTAGATTACTTCTTCTTTGAGAGACCTCCTTTGGAATACTTTATAAGACCTCTTAGGGTAGTTTTAGGGTATACCTAAGAGAAAAATAAATAAAGGGTGGAATTTAGGAATACTTTTAGGATGTTATTTAATGATATATATTCTTAAATAGCTGTGAATAATGGTTGATAAGAGGTTACGATTAGTAAGTGAGGGAAGGGATACACATCGAATTATTTAATTTATTTAAATAATATGAAGTCAATTTATGGTCATTACTGTAATGAATGGGAAATGATTTTTATTATAACATAATAAAATTTTTGTATATCTTAATCAAAAAAATATAAATTTTTATGTTTAATTTTTACCCTTTTCTCTTAGTTTAACCCTCTATAAACTCTTTTAACCATAATTTTGGAAAATCTTTTTAGTATTTTTACTATTAATTATAAAAAAATTGAAATTAGAAACAATAAAAAAATTAGAAATGATGATTAAAAATATATTATATATTATATCAAAGAAAATTTTTATAACTTGTAGAAATTAATTTAAATAGGATCATTAAAATGAAATGAAATACCATTTTCTGAAGGATGCATTTTTAAGTATAAACCAATATTTTCAGTTACATTAATAAAATTACTTTTAGATGAATTTAAAAATAAATAATTGAATATATAATCTTACAATTTTAGAAAATAATTAATAAATATTGATATACTTAATCTATTAAGATAAAAACACATTGTGATGACAAAAATATTTTTCTAGAAAATTATACCTTTTTAACTTCAAAAGATTTTAACATCATTACATACCACTATATAAATAATGTGTGAATATTTTATTCCTAAATTATAAATAAATAAAATTAAAATAATATCAAAGAGTGATCGATATAAAAAAATTCAAGAAGTATAGAAATATATAATTTATCCAAAAAATGGTCTTTTAATCATTAAAAAATATTATTAAAAAAATATAATGATTATTTATAAAGAATTATACAATAAATTTTATCCAAGTAAAATATTAATATATATATATATTTATATGAATATTTCATAATGTTTGTAATCTTATATATACCCACCAATCTAATATTTTTGTTATAAATACTATAACATATCTGGGTTTATTTAAAATCGATGTTCCATGTAATTAAAAAATCAAATACATCAAATTTAGCTCAAATTAATACTTATAAAATATTGGTGTGTTACATTATAGTCCACTTAGAATACATTTCTACCTAATAAATAAATAATTTTGTATAAAAAATAAGGATAAATGTTATTGAATACGTGCTTAGGTTCCCAATTATCTACCTCAAATTTTTGAATCCTCCATAGAACATTAACAAGGTGAGAAGTATTGTTCTATATCACTTTATCTATATGATCGATGATTTCTTATGGTTATTTTTTATATGAAATATAATGATACAGGGGTATAACCTATGATTTTAGTAGAAATGATGGATCATTTATGTAATTTCTCAAAATAGATACATGGAAAATATCATGAACTTGATAGTGGTTCTATAGAAGTTCCAAAGGATAAGAAATCATCCCTAATCGAACCCGAATATATAAGGGGATAATATAACTACGGGTAAAATTTAATTTCTTTCAAAATCACATAAACATATTCCTTGAAGAATGTTTCAGGTATACCTTCCCTCCAACTACAAATTATAGAGCTAAATGATGATTTTCAGAATAAGAGGTTTGTCAATATTGAGATGCCTTTATGTGCTAAGGAATGGCTCAAATATTATCTTCCATTTCATTATCCATATTAGGCCATAATATATTTTTCTCCAAATTCATTTCATCATGTTAGAGTCATACACTTATTTCCATATAGGGATTCATATGGATCCCTCTGAATGATTGAGTAAAAGATATTAATATAATGAAATTTTTCAAGAGGAAGGTGTTGATACAAAATAAATTCAAAATACATACATATAGAACACATAATTTCATCTAGATTTTAAATGGTCTAATTTGACTGGTAGTCTGTTTGACGATGATATGTAGTACTAATATTGTATTATGTGTCTTGAGATTTTGGAATACTTTTCCAAAACATTGAGTTATTACCTGATTCTAGATTAGATACAATAGAATATGGAACTATGTAAAAACTTACAAAATAATTTATTTTTATTTGGGTAGATGATTAATAGAGAAATAAATAATTATAATAACTAAATGCGTTTAAATTGTAAGGTGACCACTACAAAAAAATATCCTTAACTACATTAAATGTTATGGGGAGTCTCAAAATAAAATACATGATGTCATTTCATCATTTTTAAATAAGATTGTTTAATGGTTGAAAAATCCCCTTAGAGTTATTTCACTCATCCTTAATGTTTTTACATGTAAATCACAGAGATACATACTCTGCTATATCTTTCCTCATGTTACCCACCATAAATACTCCTTAATGACACAATACATATTTATAACTCCAGGATGAATATAAAATTCTGATCCATTAATTTATCCAATTATCTAAATATTCAATTCTATCATAATAGGGACACATAGTATAATAATAAACTTTATCATTCCATATCAACCAAGATTAAACATAGGAATAATAATCAACCTATTTTGTAGCTTCACATTTTGTTTTTATGCCTCATAAATATTCATATGGATTGATGGTTAGACACTCAATTGATAAAGATATAATTTATCCCCATTCTTAAATATTTCATTGTCCATAATTTTCAAATTAATTAATATTGGATCTTTTATAATCCTCAGCACATATAATTTAGTATGATCCATTCGACTGAAAGCATCAACCACATTATTCAACCTCCAAGGTAGGTAATGTAATGATGATTCATAATCATTTATCAAATAACACCATATTATTTAGTGAATATTGAACTCATTTTGTGTGAATATATACTTTAAAAATTTATGATAACTATATATATCACACCTTTCACTGTAATGATAATGGCTCAATATATACCAAGAAAAAATTTCCATTAAGGACAACACATTTCATGTTTGGTAATTTTTATAATGAACATTCTATTGAATAGAGTCACAATCTATCACCATGTTATTTTATATTTAAAAACATCCCTTACCTTCTTTGAAATTTCATGGAAAATAAAAAATCCTTCTCTACTACATACTAATGAGAGTACAAGGTCACTAACCAACATTCTCTTTAGCATCTTGAAATATTATTCATATTTAGTAGTCTAAAGAAATATACCTTCCATCAATTTAAATATTTATAGAAGACTATATAAACACAAAAAATTAATTAAAAACCATTGATAATATTCTTGTAATCCCAGAAAACTAGGGATCTTATTTAACAGTGGTCGGTTTGGTCCAATTTTCAGGGAATTCTATTTTTGAAGGATCTATTGTTATTACATTTATTTAGGTCATCTTTCGTAAGAATGATACTTTCTATAACAAAAATACACACAATAAGAAATTAGAATACAGTTTCTACTTACTCAGGTTCATAACAAAATTCCAATAAAAGTAACTTATTATTCAATGCTCCTAGAGAATATTATAATATTATTTATAAAGATTAATACAAATTGATCTTGTTAATCTCTAAAAACTCTATTCATTAAATTAATGATTAATGAAGCAGCACTAGAAATTATAAATAATCTCACTATAAATGTATATTTTCCATAACTTATATGGAAGGATTTATTATGTTTATCTCAACTTTTAACCTTCAATTGATATAATCCACAATAGATGAAAATCATCTAAAAGTATTTAAATCGTTATAGTTAGTCAAAAAATCTTCAATAGATTATAAATGACAATTTTTTCTTCATTGTTATCTTGGTATGTTCCCAATAATCTAATCATAGTTGTAGTGATCTATATTTCCTTTTAATTAAAATAACTATTTCACCATAAGGTGAAGAACTAGGATAGACGAATTCCCTATTAAGAGTCTTTGAGAGTTTCCTCTTAAATTCCTAAAACACAATCGAGAATATTTTATAAGGAGTCATTGAAATAGGTGAAACACCTGGTTAGAGTTCTAATGAAAACTCAACATCAATATTTAAAGGATTATTAGGAAACATTCATGAAATGGCATAAAAAAAATTATTTATAATAGGAATATCAATAGTGTTGTGTTTATCCACAACCACCAAAGATAAATTCCCTTTATGAATAGGAATCATGACCCATAAAATTAAAGTAATTTCTACTTAAAACATCTATTCACCCTCACACTAACGACTGATCATAGTTTAATTAAGTAAATTAAATGTGACTTCCCTTCCATGTCCATTTACAAGGTATATATTTATAGAGATCCAACCCATTCCCAAAATCCAATCATATTAAAATAGTTGGAATATAAAAATATTTTCTAGAAGCATATTCTCACAAAATTCAAATTGAGAAGAATCAAAGACCTGTGATATAATCATTGTATCATTAAAAGTTTTAACAACTAATTCGATATATAATTTCTTATGTGGTAATTTGATACCATTATGAAATTATTCATATATAGAAAAATGGTTATAAATTAAATTAAATTAGATATTAGTAGTATTAGAGTGAATGATAAGTGTACCTTTCCACAATAGCGATCACTTTAAATATATTATTTATATATTAAGAGGTTGATAATGTAAATAATTATAATCAAACATTGAATTTAGTAATTGGGTAGCATAATTACCATACTCATAGAATTTAATACATTTGAGTGTGGGTGGTGAATTACATGGAGTTTTTTGTCAATTCACATTATTATATATCCTCTTCTAATAACTTTAGAATTAATTTTCCAAGTTCCCTTGTTTTCCAGACATAGTGAATTTATGATTACCCCAAATAAAATTTCTTCCTTGTTTCATTTCATAATTTTGGAATAAATTAAGGCTCATATTCTTACCAACTGAGTTATTATTATTATAATTTCTTATAAATTCTGTCATTCTTTTCCTATAAAATCCTACATATTAATTTTTCTCTCAAAAAACCATTTCTACATTTAAATACCATCAAATTATTTATTCTATGCTATTCAATTATCTCATGGTTGATTAGATTAAAATATACGGTTTTAATACATGAAATAAATGATTAAACATTATTTTAATGTTCAATGATAATATCTGAAATGTAGATTGAAGGGCTTGTAAAATTTTCCTAATAGGTACAAAGGGAATCCTCATCCTTATACATTAGCTCAAGGAAATCATTCTCCATTATCATAATATGAATATATAGAAAATTATAATTTAGAAATTACCTCCTAAAATATAATGAATCAATAGAATAAATTTCATTTTATTTCATAATTTTATTGATATGTTTCTCACATTGATGTAATTCTCCTTCGAAATAATAATAACCAAAATAATTTTTTCATGCACCGAGAAATGGATAATGGAAAATATATTTCATTTGTTATAGGTAATTTTATAAAAATTTAAGGGATCAAAAGTACAAAAAATCGAATTTGGATGATTCTTCAAGAATTAATCAATAATAAATCGTTCCCTCTTTTTCTTATTAGAAACATCAACATGATTAATTCTCTACAAATATTGTTAAAGAATAACATTTTTTTATTCCATATCCCCTAAAATTTTGTTTCATAAGAGAAAAATATTTTCATTATCCATCATATTAAGTCGTAACACAGTTTTTACTTACCAAAAAATTGGGTTAGAAAAATTAATCATACTGAGTAATCATATACTATTGAAAAATAGTTAATATGATGTCTAAATTATATTGAACCTAATTTTCTAACTTGACTATTAAATAATTTTAATTATAGAAAACCTAATATTTATACATTCAAGGATAAAAATATTTATCAACATAGGAAAAATAGGATCATAAATCATATATATATAATAAATAAAAAAAATTAATAAAATCCATATTTATTATCCTATTAAATGATATCACGTTTTCCTTAATACAGGTTGTCACTTAAGGATATACAAAAAAGAGGGGGGATCAAGAATACAAATAAAGGGAATAAATAAGAATCATGAATCAAAAATAAATGGGTGAGAATAATCTATACAATAATATCATAAAAATATGATCACCATCAAAATAATGATGGAAACATTTTTTAAAGGAATGGAAAGTACATATACCTAAAACTAAAAAATCATGTCATAGTAGTCAGATGCCACACATAGATGTAAACATAGATATAAACATGGACACACATGACATATATGAATTATCATAATATCATCTTTTTGAACAATAAAAAAAATCATGTTCATGAATAATATATAATATAAAATGAGATAAATAACATTAACCAATGCATTGGGGGATATATAATTATGGCCCCACCTGTTACATTATAGTATTTACATAATCATGCATACCACATAAAACATATTACAATCATAGTTAAATAATACCCCGTGAAAAGGAATGTGTTTCATAAAGATTTCATATATAATAATTCCTTGAATAAAAAAGGGGTTCCCAATTGCATAAACGAAAAATAAATTTTAATAAATACTATCATAACTTATTGAATAGGAACCAACTAAATAAGAATAAATGATGTGTTTTGGAATGAAAATCCTTATTGAAAAATCATTATATTTGGCTTATAAATCAATATGGTAACTTGTATATTCCCAAAATAAAAGGGAAGTGTATATATAGGAAACATTATATGAATATTGATACTAAAGTTGAGGTGAAATAGTGATAACCCAAATAAAGGGGGTTAGGTTTAAGTATCCACTTACCTTAAATAATGATTTATTTCATTGATTTTCCGACTATTGAATAATAAAATTTTATTTATTAAACCATCAAAACATAATCCAATAATGTTAATATATGTCACTTTTTTCCATTATATTCATTAGAATATATTTATAATATTTCATTGTTGTATTTTATGAGTTTGGATATCATCTTTTCTTTAAAATTTTCAATTTTACATCGATTTCTGTATTTTGGTCATGGTAATGTATACATAAGTAAAATAAATTCTCTGATATTAAAAATCATATATTGATAAATTTATATATTTTTAATTAATTATTTTTATCCATTAGGTTGGTGATAAGAATGATTTTAGAAATGTCCACATTGGCAATTAACAGACTATTAATGGGGATATAGTCCAAAATTGATGAAAAAGATTTATAATATAGAAATGCATAAAAATATAATTATTCATGTAGTTTAATATCAATAATATAAATTCAAAATTACTAAAAATAATATTAGAGAATATTTTATTTTGATATGAATTCAGAAAATAGTTATGAGAGGAAGAAAATGAGAGAAGAGTTTGAAAAAAACTATCTCTTTCCGTAGTGTGGCACCTTTTATCAACACAAGACTTCCTTGATGATTGGAGTTAGATTACTCCAGAATGTTCTATGGATTTAATGAGGATTATGGGAGTGTATTTTCTAGATATTTTTATTTGGAATGTGCGGGCTTAGTGGGTTTCCCAGGAGAGGGGGAGGGTAATTTTATACTTTAGGAGATTGGTATCTTTGGAATAAAATATTAAATTAAATAAAATATCAATGGTATAACATGAAATAATTTTTTTTAAAATATAAATCAAATATAAATATAACAGAATAGTTTTAGTTTATTATTCATTTTTATAAATCAAAATCACTATGTTAATTGAAAAGGATTGTTGAAAAATGGGAAATTTTTTTATTTTATGGGGACATTTTTTGTCATCAGTCTTTGGAAAATAACTTTTACGGTTGGATATTAATAGTATTATATTTTAATGAATTATTTATGAAATATAATATGTTTTGGTGGAAACTTAGCTTCTATAAATGATTATGTCATTATTACATCATGAATGATGTAATTTAAGATACACCGATTACAAGAAGAATTTTATTTTTAATATTCAATTTAGAATTGATGTATTTTAGAAAATTATAAAAAATAAAAATTTAAAATATTGAATGTTTTTATTTCATGAAAGATATTAATTTTTAAAAAATAAGTGTATAAGATATGAAAATTAAAATTTTAATATAGAAATTATTATTTTTTATGAAATCCATTAAAAAATAGTTTATAAAAAATGGGCTTATATTATATTTTACTTTTTTAATCATTATATTTACTTTTCAACATTATAATATTTATATTTTCTTATAATTAATGATAAAAAATATTTTTACAGAATTTTTTATTTTGATGTTAAATTATTATTCCAATGGTCATGTAACTATTCCCAATGGCCAGGTTACAACTTCCAAAGGTCAGGTTACTATTACTAATGGTTTGTTTATTACTCCAATGATCACATTACATATCATAAAGGGAAATTAATTATTTTAATCAATATTCACTAACATTCCTCCCAATGTTATATTTTCATTTTCTCAGATGTGATTGGTTTGATAATATTTTGTTTCATTTCTATAGTATTATCAATGGTAGAGATTATTCTAGAAGATCCGGGAGACCCATTGATTTCCATTATAGTATATTTGTTTTCTATTTTTTCACCTTTAAATATTTGGAATTTTAATGGGATCAGTCATTGATAAATGTAATGTGCTTAATTTATAAAAAAAATGTGTTATAGGTTTCTCGATATGTTGTATGTATAGTACTATATAATATAATATAACATACATTTATTTCATGAAATTAATAACTTTTATAAACATGGGGATGTTAAAATTTCCCCTCTTTATAAATTTCATCTTTTTATTTCCAACAAATATTCTCATTTCAGAATAGTTGAGCGTAATTAAATTTCATTGTTTCCTATGGTTACCACATTACCTCTACATACATAGGGTTCCGCCACAACACTTCGACAAGGTGATTTGTTTGGTTGCGTAGAATTTTCTATCCATGGTCGTAGATCCTCACTAGATTATCTTTATACTAAATGTCATTTTCCAATTGTACAACCTCTATATTCAGTACATGTGAGGGATCATGTATGTATTTCCTCACGAGTGACATTTTGAAAAAATCATGAACTTTAGCCACATTTGGTGGAAGTTCACTTGATAGGCCCATTAATCTATAAAATTAAGGAGCTAAAAGGGTCCAATGAACCTAAGGATAATATTATATTTCTTTCCAAACCACACATATCTTTTACAAAGTTATATTTGAAGGAAAAATTCATCTCCAAATTCAAACACCAAGTCCCTTTGATAGTTTTCATCATAAATCGTTTTCTAAATATGAGTATATTTTATATATTATTAGATTTTTTGAACCTTCTACATCATATCTTGGATAATATAATTCCCATGTAGATTCCCTTCTCCAAATTTACCATAATAATTTGGAGTTATATATCGCTTCCAATACAAAATATCATACGAATCCATTTGAATACTCTAGTGGAAGCAAATATTATATCAGAACTGGACCAATGGGAGATTCTGATCCCTACCTCCTTTAAATTCTATTTAATAGACTCTCAAATTTTAATCAATCATTTGAATACCACATTTATATTTCTCATTAGTTTGGGGGTGATAGACTATACATTAAATAAAATTTAGTAATCAAATAATGTTTAAGTCTTCCTCATATTTAAGATGTGAACCTTGATCATGATTAGAGATGATGAAAATGGGAATCCCATATAGCCTCAACACATAATTACATATATATATATTAGAAATTTGTTCAGGAAAGAAATATTCTTGAATACTAATGATGTGGGAACTATTGGTGAGTCTATTCAACACAACTCATATCACATTATTTATTTTGAATGTCTTCGAGAGACTAGTGAAAAAATACATGGTGATGTTCTCCCATTTCCATGAGGTAATATGAAATGGTTACATCATCTCCTTGTACATCTATTTATCTACATTAATTTGATAAAACCAAAAACTCATTGAGATATACTCTACAATATCCTTCTTCATGTTTTCATTATAGATGTTCTCTTGAAGATCACAATATATCTTGGTACTTTTAGGATGGATAGGGAAGGGTGAGAGACGTGTATTATCTAATAGCTTCATAATTATCTCAGGTGTCTAAGTCAAACAATTCCTTGTTCCAAACTGAATTAATCCATTCTAATTGATTTTTAAGTCATATAGATACACTTTATTTACTTCATTAACTTTATTTAGAATTTGATGATCATCCCTTTGTGAATTATTGAGATTCTATTAGAAATATGGTTGGAAAATCATACGGGAAAGGTAGAATGTATTTCAAACCATTATTATTTATAGATCCATACATTTTATATCCATATAGGTATGGTCTTTCTCAATACCTATCATGGATAAATTAGCACGTTCCGATCTGATAAGAGCATAATCTACCTTGTTCGACCTCCCCAGATGGTAGTGAATAGTGAAATCATTATCCTTGATTAGCTCTAAATATTTTCTTTGAATCATTCTTACTATTTATTTTTGAAAATATGCATTATAATATTGTAATTGGTATATTATTTCACAGATCTATCCATAAAGGTAGTGCCTTCAAATCATCATGGAATAGATAAATTCTGCAAACTTTAAATTATGTGGTTGTTTGTTTTACTCATGGATCATCAACTATCATGAGGAATAGGCAATTAATTTTTTTCCTGAGTACAATAACAATAATTTCTTTAATGAAACATTTCATATCTTAAACCCTTCTCCACTTAAGGGTAGTGTAATTATAGGTATAGTGATTATCCTCTTATTGACATTGTTGAAGGTTTCCTCATATTCTCCTATACAAACATACATTACCCCATTCCATGTTAACATAGTTAGAAGGATATTAAATCATGATAAATTTCCCAAAAAACATTATTAGTACCAAGATATTATATGAAAAATATATATTTATATAACTCTAGTGGTTCTAGGACATTTACCAATAGATTGATTATTTGATAGGTCCATAGAAAATACATCCCTTATGATGAAATAACATAAGAATACAACTTCTAGAATCCAAAAGTTTCAAATTCTAAAAATAGAATACATTTTATACTTATTTAATATTCGAATCACAATCCTTAAATTCCCTTAATGTTCCCCTTTTCTCTTTGAGTAAATGATAATATCAACGATAAACATTTAATAAGTTTTATTTAGCCAGTCTCCAAAGAATCTATTAAATATAAATGGAATTAAAAAGTTTAAAGGGAATCACTATGAACTCATAGTTCCCATAACTTGTATGTCACGACCCGACCCAACGGGGCTCGAGACGTGACTCCCAAAGTCCGCCTCCAACAGGCCAGGGGCTGGTGACCAGCGCCATGTAGGCTATCACACACATGGGAGGCATTAGCCTAAGTTACCTGTACACACGCACCCACAAACACCTCCATGCAACAGTGCAGAGAAATAAAAACTGAAAAGTAAAAGAATGCATACAATCTATCCCAAACCAGAGTGAAACATCAAAAGTACAAAGGGCAAAATAGGGCCCACAAAAGAAAACTACAAAGCGCGTCCAACCTGCTCTGAAGAAGGAGAACGCTGCCACAAACACCCGCCGAAAAGCTCCCTCGACACAGCTCCAGTAAACACCCCGGTCAACTCGCTCACTAAGCTCCACCTGCTCCGGGTCCTCCTGGGACTCCGTCAAAAGGCATGTGGTCTGTACAAGAAACAAACATGTGTGGGAAAATACCGTGCAGGGGTGAGTATAAACATACTCAGTAGGCACCCCAAAAACCCAAAACCCAAGGGAGAAACTGAAAGGAAACCGTCCGCCGAACCCAGCCAGAGGGAACCCATACGAGAGAGAAACTCCATCTCGTGACCATCCTCGGCTAAACACAACTAGTCAGCTCAGCTCAGGTGTATGACCATACATACACCCTGAACAATCCAGATATACACAGCTCACGCCACAAAGCCACAAGAGGTACCGACCTCATCACCAGCAACTGCCCCCAATCCGGAGAGTACACCACACGAACACTGTCATACCAGATGACATTCATCCAAGAGATACACTCCATTGGTATTCTCGCAATCATCTCAGGCGCTCACCCGAGAGACCACGCTCGTCGGATAACATCACTGAAGAATCATCGCTGAAACAACATAACCACCAAACTCCTCGGATAGGGATCGCCGCTAGGGTCCGCTAGGGGATACCAAGACACACTCCGGTATACGTAGCTCACAGATAGGGGATCTCTCCCAGGGTTTGCTGGGGGATACCATGACCCGATCTAATATTCGTAGTTCTCGCAGATAGGGGATCACACCCAGGATCCACTGGGGGAAACCACAACCCGATCTGGCGCTCAACAGAAGCTAAACACTTAGATAGAGGATCACCGTCCATATAAAGGTGGTCACAACGATACCAGAACCCTATCTGGTATTACTCGCGATGTAGGGGATCGAATCGACGATGCTGCAACCCTAACGAAACCACACGCTGAGTAGGGGATCGCATAACCAATGATACCACAACCCTACTGACACCAAGCGCTGAGTAGGGGATCATATAACCAACGATACTGCAACCCTACTGTAAACTTCATACTGAGTAGGGGATCATATACCCGATGATGCCACAACCCTATTGAGCACCACCCACCACGTAGGAGATCATATTCCTGATGATGCCACAAACCCTACGGGGTTAACCTGCTAGATAGGGGATCGCCGCCCGTGAATAAGCGGTCACAACGATACCAAGAACTCGATCTAGGGTAAAGATGGTAGAGGATTTGCTCTAGGGCCACCGGATGGATGCCACAACTCTAACAGTTTAAACATCACATCGAGAGGATCAAAAACCCATATGAAGGTTGTGATGCCACACGAACCCTCATAGGAACGAACCAAGGGAGAACCCTCAACCACTGCTGGTCCAAACGTCGCTAACCCGAGCGACCAGCCACAAAGCCACACTGCGCACCTTCTAGGCCAAAATTGAGGCCACCATTGCATTCCACAGGGAAAAACACACAGGATAGGCTGTTTACTCACCTGCAATGGAGCACCAGTGAAAAAGACACTATTCACCATAGCTAGCTGATGCAGGGCCCACACAACGATCCCGAAACCCATCGAACGGACCATACCATGACGATCCCCTAAAAAAAACAAGCAGAATCGACTATTCGCTCGTCTGAAACGGACACCCGGTGAAAAAGGTACTATTCACCGATGCCAGCTAGGGTGGGTAACAGGCCTCGATCCCGAATCTCATCGAAGGGATCGCACCATTGCGATCCTCTCAGAAAAACACACAGGATCGACTAATCATCCGCCAAAATTGGACTCCTGGTGCGAAAGCTGCGTTTCTCCGCAAACGCCAAACCCGGCCTCGTGGGGCCCACACCCCGTTCTTAGTCCCAACACCTGGAAACCATCTCAAAAATTCCGTCGTACCATCAGGGTCTCAACGCCACTGGCGGCACGTCAATCGGATGCTCCGGGTAGAAGTTACAACGACCCGAAGTCGTAAAATAATAAAATAATATTATTTAATTCGACATTTCTAACTCCTGGGCGACGATCCCGAACTATGAAACCCACAAAGTGAGTTCAAAAGGTCCATCTCGATGCAAGGAGCACGTCGCCGCAAACAGCTCGCAAATCAGAGTTAAGGTTTGCGAGTTACGGGGGTTTGAAGAACCCCCAGAAAATCCTTGCCGGACCACCGCAAGCCTCGCCGAAAACCACCGCGCCACCGCCGGATTCCGCCGCGCCACCGCCGTCGCTGCCGGAAAACAATTCCCCGCCGCTGTACTGCCGCCGCGCCATCGCCGGATTCCACCATGGCCGCCACCCCTCGTCGCGGGAAAACCGGGTTTTCGGCGGAAAACTTCCGGGAGCCACCGGGAGCACCCCCGTGCTCCAAATTCAGATCCGAAAAATGTTTCAGAAGCTCGGGACCCAAACTATACAACTCATATGAAAAATTGACGAAAAGAAACCCAAAAATGGGATCCGGGATTGTAAAACTCACACCGC
This sequence comes from Viscum album, assembly GCA_963277665.1. Taxonomy (NCBI): domain Eukaryota; kingdom Viridiplantae; phylum Streptophyta; class Magnoliopsida; order Santalales; family Viscaceae; genus Viscum; species Viscum album. The sequence goes on along the minus strand of OY728160.1, from coordinate 455,636,369 downwards.
CTACCTCGCGGGCGAAACACTGACGTTCTGCCTCAGATCCACGCTCCAGAGCTTCCGCTGTGTGCTCCTGGAACGTCCGCCGTCGAATTCTGAGATCGTGGGCGCTTCGTTTGCTCGATTCGGCAGAGCGGCAGCGAAGAACAACAAAGAACGCTGAGAGGAACGATAAGGGGGGGGGGGGGGGGGGCGCTGATATTTATATCAGCCGCCCGCCGGCGCCAAACCCGCCTCGGACCCGACACCCGATGCGAACAAAAGTAAGGTCACCCCTAGGGTAAACGCGCCGTTCTGAACGCAATGGAGGATTTAGATTTTCCATCCGAGACTCCGTTGAGAAGTTATTCGATCCGACACTCGCACATTAACTTCGCTACTTATTTACGAAAACGCCCCTAGTGGCGTTTCTCACCGCAAGCCCGCGCCCGCAAAGTTTACACCCTGCCTAGGGTAAACGACACGTTTCGGACGCAACCGTGCCATCAGATTTCCATTATGAGCTACCATTTAGGAGATATCACACCCCCGCCACGTGAATAGTATAAAAAATACTTAATATTTTTATGAAATTAATTCCTGGCACACCGGGCCTCAGAATCGCACGCCGTCTTCGCGCCTAGCTCTGGAATTATTCGTAGAAATATTCAAAAGTCTGACAGGGCCAAAACCTAGGCCGCTACATCCTCCCCCCTTAAAAATTCTCATCCCCGAAAATCCCTAAGAATAAGGTAAGCGACTTGACTCTCAACTGGGTCTCACACACCAGCGAGCTCACCAACAAACACCCAAGCCCGAACACATAATCCAGAAAGACTCATCCACAAAACCTCAATACTATCCGCTTTGGGCGGAAATGACTCGCCCGCACGGTTTTAATCACGTCACAAAAACGCGTCTCGGTGGGGGAAGGAACCCTCTTCCTCACGCATTCGAAGCATACAGAACAACTCCCACACAGGGTCTTACCAACGCCCTGAACAAAAATCGATCAAGCAACAAAATGAAAGAGTACCACTAAATAGTGTCTCAAAAAATATTGCAGTAAGTAGAAAAGACACAAGGCGTACCTCTATCCATCTGCGGTGCCTCTGGGTCGACTACCTCCAGGGCATGCAGCTGTCCTCACCATCAGCCACCAGCTCCCTGAGCTTGGCGTGGACCACCTAGCGGTGGGGGTGGTGGCAACTGGTACTGCCTACCACCACCTCCAGCTGCACCACCTCCGCCGCCACGTCCGCCACCCTGCGGACCTCCATGCTCGAGACGCTGCCTCTGCAAAGGCGGTCCATTGACCAACTCCCTCTCAGCAGCACGTCGGGTTGGACAATCTCTAGCAAGATGTCCCCGACCGTCGCAAGCGTAACACCACCTCTCTTTCGGCTGACTAAAACTGACTTGAGAGCCCTGAGCCTCAGATCCTCCATCCTAGGGTCGCCTCCTAAAACGTCGACCACGTCCTGACCCCTGAGTCTATCGTTTTCTACCAGATGCCGATCCGACTAAAGAAGTATCAGCTCTCGAGTGCCCAACACTAACAGGGGGAATCTGCTCAGTCATAAAACTCTCCACCAACAACGCTCGATCCAGCACTCCAGCATAGGTGGGCAGGCATAAGGAAACCACACCTGCTCGGATGTCCCTGCGTAAGCCCTGCTCGAAGGTCCGAGCCATAAATAACGGGTCTCGAACCATATCCAGGGAGTAGCGTGACAGGTATGTAAACCTCGCTGAGTACTCTGACACAGTCATGCTCCTCTGTCGAAGCTGTAGAAGCTCCTGGATTCACACTGACCTCAGCGTCACTGGATAGAACTCTTCCCTGAAGAGCCACTCAAACTCTGCCCACGTGAGCGGCTCCTCGTCATGGGACTGCATCACCAAAATCCACCATCACCCGGCATAACCATGCCGAAGGCTCGTCGCTAGGACCACCATCTGACTTGGAGGTGTCCTCACTAGGCGGAAAACCCGGGTGACTGCCTTAAGCCAGTCATCAGCTACCTGGGGGTCTAGATCACCCAGAAACCTCAGAGGTCGCTGCCTCTGGAACTCATGCAGCGCACTCAGCCTGCGTACAACCTCATCCTGCACTCCCGGCACAACCAGCTGCTCGACAGGTGGTAGCTCAAGTGGTAGACCACCTGTAGGTGCAACCTCAGAACCTGCGCCCCGATCCACAGCCTCTACACGGGGTGGGTCATCAGCACAATCCTGCTACGAAACCCTCGATGGCTGTCGTCGTGGAGGCATCCTGAAACACATTCAAGACACAACATATTCAAAGAGTATATCTGGAGAGATGACTCAAGAAGGACAAGGAAAACCCAAAAACCCAGTCCTATATGATGCATGTACAATTATGTCCCCGTGACCGGTGTACGAATGTCCCGAGTCGAAAGGCAGGTTATCAGAGTCCTGGTGTATGGATACGTCGGCCGCCGCACCAACACTGGAGTCTCTAGCCGGAATGCCGAACTCGAAACATCCTAACACTGCCGCTATGCAACCCGAACCAAGCTCACAGCTAGACCAGCTATGCTCTAACATCCCAAAGGTGTAACCTCCTCTGATACGACTCTGTCACGACCCGACCAAACGGGGCTCGATCCTCGACTCCCCAAGCCCGCCTCCAATAGGCCAGGGGCTGGCGACCAGCACTGAGTAGGCTATCACACACATGGGAGGCATTAGCCTAAGGTACATGTACACACACACCCACAAACAACTCCATGCAACAGTGCAGAGATATAGAAACTAGAAATTAAAAGCATGCATACAATCTATCCCAAACTAGAGTGCAACAGAAAAAGTATAAAGGAAAAAATAGGGCCCACCAAAGAAAACAACAAAGCCCGTCCAACCTGCTCTGAAGAAGGAGAACGCTACCACAAACACCCGCCAGAAAGCTCCCTCGGCAGAGCTCTAGTAAACACCCCGGTCAACTCGCTCACTAAGCTCTGCCTGCTCCGGGTCCTCCTGGGACTCCGTCAAAAGGCATGTGGTCTGCACAAGACACAAAAATGTGCGGGCAAAGCCTGTGCAGGGGTGAGTATAAACATACTCAGTAGGCACCCCAAAAACCCAAAACCCAAGGAAGCAACTGAAAGGCAACAGTCCACCCAACCCAGCCAGAGGGAACCCAGATGAGAGAGAAACTCCATCTCGTGACCATCCTCGGATAAACACAACTAGTCAGCTCAGCTCAGGTGTCTGCCCATACATACACCTTGAACAATCCAGATATACATAGCTCACGCCACAAAGCCACAAGAGGTACCGATCTCATCACCAACAACTGCCCCCAACCAGGAGAGTACACCACACGAACACTGTCATATCAGATGACATTCATCCGAGAGATACACTCCATCGGGTTTCTCGCAAACATCTCAGATGCTCACCCGAGAGACCACGCTCGTCGGATAACATCACTGAGGAATCGTCACTGAAACAACATAACCACCAAACTCCTCGGATAGGGGATCGCCGCTAGGGTCCTCTAGGGGATACCAAGACCCACTCTGGTATACGTAGCTCACAGATTGGGGATCTCTCCTAGGGTCTGCTGGGGGATACCACGACTCGATCTGGCATACGTAGTTCTCACAGATAGGGGATCACACCCAGGATCCTCTGGGGGATACCACAACCCGATCTGGCGCTCGACAGAAGATGAACACTCAGATAGAGGATCATCGTCCATATAAAGGTGGTCACGATGATACCAAAACCCTATCCGGTATAACCCGCGATGTAGGGGATCGAATCGACGATGCCGCAACCCTACCGAAACCACACGCTGAGTAGGGGATCGCATAACCAAAGATACTGCAACCCTACCGACATCAAGCGCTGAGTAGGGGATCGTATAACCAACGATACCACAACCCTACTATAAATCTCATACTGAGTAGGGGATCGTATACCCGACGATGCCACAACCCTACTGAGCATGACCCACCACGTAGGGGATCATATTCCCGATGATGCCACAAACCCTACGGGGTTAACCTGCTAGATAGGGGATCGCCACCCGTGAATAAGCAGTCACAGCGATACCAAGAACCTGATCTAGGGAAAAGATGCTAGAGGATCCGCTCTGGGCCCATCGGAGGGATGCGACTACTCTAATAGTTTAAACATCCCATCGAGAGGATCACAAACCCACACAAAGGTTGTGACGCCACACGAACCCTCATAGGAATGAACCAAGGGAGAACCCTCAACCACTGCTGGTCCAAACGTCGCTAACCCGAGCGACCCGCCACAACGCCACATTATGCACCTCCTAGGCCAAAACCGAGGCCACCATCGCGTTCCACGTTGAAAAGCACGTAGGATAGGCTGTTAAGTCACCCGCAAAAGAGTACCGGTGAAAATGGCACTATTTACCATAGCTCGCTCGTGCGAGGCCCACACAACGATCCTGAAACCCATCGAGCAGACCATACCACAATGATCCCCTCGAAAAAATAAGCAGAATCGACTACTCGCTCGTCTGAAACGGACACCCGGTGAAAAAGGTATTATTCACTGAAGCCAGCTCGGGTGGGGCCCACGCTTCGATCCCGAAACACATCAAAGGGATCGCACCATTGCGATCCTCTCAGAAAAACACACAGGATCGACTAATCATCCACCAAAATCGGACTGCTGGTGCAAAAGCTGCGTTTCTCCGCAAACGCCAAACCCGGCCTCGTGGGGCCCGCACCCCGTTCTTAGTCCCAATACATAGAAACCATCTCAAAAATTCCGTCGTACCATCAGGGTCTCAACGCCACTAACGGCACGTCAATCGGACGCTCCGGGTAGAAGTTACAACGGCCCGAAGACGTAAAATAATAAAAAAATATTATTTTATACGACGTTTCTAACTCCCGGGCCACGATCCCGAACTCTTAAACCCTCAAAGTGAGTTCAGAATGTCCGTCTCGACACAAGGAGTAGGTCTCCGCAAACAACTCGCAAATCGGAGTTACGGTTTGCGAGTTACGGGGGTTTAAAGAACGCCCGGAAAATCCTGGCTGGACCACTGCCAGCCTCGCCGGAAACCACCGCGCCGCCGCCGGATTCCGCCATGCCAACGCCGTCGCGGCTGGAAACCGCCGCCCCACCACTGTACCGCCGCCGCGCCGTCGCCGGATTCCGCCCTGGCCGCCGCCCCTCGTCGCCGGAAAACTGGGTTTTCACCGGAAAACTTCCGGGAGCCACAGGGAGCACCCCGGTGCTCTAAATTCAGATCCGAAACATGTTTCGGAAAGCACGGGACCCAAGCTATACAACCCATATGAAAATTTGAAGAAAAACAACAAAAAACGGGATCTGGGATTGTAAAACTCAAACCGCCTACCTCAAGGGCGAAACGCCGACGTTCTGCCTTAGATTCGCGCTCCACAGCTTCCACTACGCGCTCCTGGTACGTCCGCCGTCGAATTCCGAGCTCGTGGGTGCTTCGTTTGCTCGAATCAGAGGAGCAGCATCGAAGAACAACGAAGAACACCGTGAAGAACGATACCACGTTGGACCCGACGCCCGATGCGAAAAAAAGTAAGGTCACCCCTAGGGTAAACGCGTCATTCTGAACACAATGGCGGACTCAGATTTTCGATCCGAGAGTCCGTTAAGAAGTTATTCGAGCCGACGCTCGCACACTTACTTCGCTACTTATTTACGAAAATGCCCCTGGTGGCGTTTCTCACCGCAGGCCCGCGCCAGCAAAGTTTACACCCCGCCTAGGGTAAACGGCACGTTCCGTACGCAACCGTGCCATCAGATTTCCATTCTGAGCAACCATTTAGGAGATATAACACCCCCACCACGTGCATAGTATAAAAAATATTTAATATTTTTATAAAATTAATTTTGGGCACACCGGGCTTTGGAATCGCACGCCGTCTTCGCGCCTAGCTCTGGAATTATTCGTAGAAATATTCCAAAGTCTGACAGGGCCAAAACCCGGGCCACTACATTGTAAAAAATAATTCCTTATAAATATATTCCATATTCACCTTCATCTAATGATATATAGAATGAAGATTCAGCCTTGAGAAGTAATATGTTTTTCATTGTTAACATAGAAATTCATCACATATTATTAGGGGATAATTTTTTCTAAATGGTGATCTTTCCATGGTCCAAATAATATCTATACAACCGAATTAATCCATTATTCTTCTTGGAAAATTGAAAAAGCTCACCCCATGAATATGAACTATGGTGTGTTAACCCATAGTAATAATTCTCTTGAAAATACTTATTTTACTCGATTATTTCCATTGGGGAAAATCGGGAGAGGAATTTATAGATAGGTGTGGCTCTGGGTATGAGATTGATTGTGAACTGCACCTCATGATCATGGGTATGTCTAGGAAATTCTCCAAGAAATACGTCATTATATTCCCTTACAAAGGTAATTTCCACTAGGTTGATACCATCCTTTAAATCAACTATTTGGGAAAGGTATTCTTCTTCATAGGGTTTCACCACCCACACTATTGAGGGATTTACTAAAGGTGATTCATAATATTACTTCCATTTGTAGAGGATCATGGGACGGTTTTAGAATACAATAAGTGATTTTATTTTTCCAATAGTTGATGTGCTCTCTATATAATGAGATCCAATCCATGCCCATTATAGTACTGAATTTCACCAAAGGAAGGGATATAAATTTTTATAGACTAATAATACTACATGCGTTAGTAATAGAATTGTCCAACACTTAGGTTTTAATAATCTCACCACTAGGTGTTTTTACAAGAATCTCTACTTAAGGGTACAAGGTATTTCATTTGATAGTTATAGAAAAAATTCAAGATATAATGGAATGATTAAAAGTAGAATGAAATTAATATTTTTACAAATTTAGTGAAAAGGAAGTGTTACTCTTATAACATAATTTTTCTGATCCACATAAACTATGGAATATGATTTAAATTTCTCCATTTGTGTTAGTGAATTCTAATGATGATTACCCTCAAGGACCCATTTTATAGTGTACTGTCTTGCATACTGCCATTCCTCCATACAGATGAAGCATTGAACGATGAACGATGCCTTAAGAGGAGACTTCCTTTGTTACATCATGTTTGTTGGATTCTTCATGAATCTTTGACAGTAATGATTTTGTTGACATTCTTTCCTATACATTAATCATTTACCTATATACATTAGAAAATTCACATGAAGGTTCTTCCTGCAATTTTTACATGTAGGTGGCTGGATCGTTTTTCCTCATTTTTCATTGGAGTAGTTATATTGAAACTCCATTCTTCTATTCATATCGGCATGTCCAATTGTGCAATTTTAAATCTCCATACCTACATTGAGATTAAATCTAACAACATCTTCATAACTCACAAAGCCTAGGACAACTAGAGAATTTCAATGGTGTGGTTTTTATCCAATATAGAATCTATAAATTTCTAAATAATTTTTGATAACAAATCCTAGGGAATATGTTTCATGGCTTCTAAAAAATTACTCACAATTCCAGACTTATTAACAATCATTTTTCATTATATCTAATAATTCACTATCCATCTTTGTTAAAAATGTCTAAGGGAAATACATTTTATGAGTTTTTTTAAAGCCCTCGTACTCTATATCATTCATTTCATCCTTTATCTGGATGTTCTTCATCGATTCCCCCCATTGATTAGCTTCTCCACTTAAATGATAGATATATAGAGTCATCCTATAATTCTTAGAATAGTGAAGAATAAAAAAATTATTCTTCTTTGATCTAACCCACTGTTATATGACAATTATATCAAAAGTTCCACTGAGTATTGGTGGTCGTTGTTGCATAAAGGACTCAATAGAGAGTTTCTCCTTATTGTGATGAGGTGTATGTTCGAAATTTTTTATGTTAAATATTATATCATTATATATATAGATATATGGGTAAGAATTATCATAAGGTTATGGAATACACCACCTATGGATTTGTCGATATCATTTGAATAATTGCTGCATAACCCCTCGCATGTGTTGTTGGCCTTATTTTTTATAGTTCCCACCATTTTCTCAAATAAAAATTTTATGAACAATATATAATTTAAAAATTCATGAATAAATGATTTATTTCTATATAAAAATCATGTCTGAAATCATATCTTATTTGATCACTTTTTCTATACTTATTCTAAAAAAAACCTTTTTTGATCTTTACCAATTTGCAGTCTTAACCAAAGTGTTTCCAAAAAAATTATCTAATATTAATGCTAAATTTAACTGTCCCATACCTCTAATACGAACAATAAAAAACACTTGTTTTATTTATATAACTATTACATTATTTTAAAGATGAAAAAATAATATTAATACATTTATGGATCGAAAGGGTTAGTATATTGATAAAATTATTACCATAAATAACTTATACAAAATAAACGTTAAACGTTGTTAAAATACTTCTTCATTTTCCACATAAAATCTCTCACATTATCTTTAGTAAATTTTGTATCCTAAAGATATACATAAAAGAGAGGGTGATAAAAGAGTCAAATAAGGAGAAATAATAAGGTAGAAGAATCGATAATACATGGGTGAGGATAATCAATATCATCATATCATAAGAATAAGATCATCATCAATAGAGTTAGTGAAATATATGATAATGTCCTGAAATGTGGTGAAGCATAAAAAAGAAACATCATGTCATAGAGGTCAAACACAACATGATGTTTTTGAACAAATCTAGCATCATGTTCACATGTAATAGATGTTTAATGTCATAACATTATCAGTGTGAATAAATATAGAATCTTTTCCATGAATAATACACATTATCTTATGAGATACATCACATTAACCAATGCATTTTAGGGATAAATTATTTCAAGTCCACATGTAACATCATAATATTAATATAATCATGCATCCCATATAGAACATTTTATAGTCAATGTCATAAAATAACCTAGGTAAAGAAATTCATTTCATAATTATTTCTTCCAGAATAATTTTATGAATAAACCTATCATTCTAAAATGAAAAAGGGGAAATGTATTTATCATAAATATAATCATTCTTAAAGTAACCATCATTGAAAAAAATGATGAGAAATTAACATTTATATATAATTAAATGGAAATATTATAATAACAAAACATAATGAATATTTAATTTTAAACATGAAATATAAATTTAATAGTAATGAATATGAACATGAAAGATATAAAAAATATAGCAGGTAAAAGTTTTCTATAAAACCTATTGTGTTTTACAAAATAATAATCAATCACGTAGGTGGTTGTGAGATGGAAATGTTAATTCCCCTAAAATAAGAAAATAAAATACGAGATACTAAAAATTGTATAATATACACAATGTAAAATAATAATGTTAATGGAGAATGTATATAACTCTCTAAAAAGAGATTGATTCTGAAAGTCACTTTAACATAGATTACCTCATTCAAAGATGTTATCAAAATCCATATATAATATATATTAATATATTAATTTATATATTTTTTTATCCATATTGACACTTAGATATTATAATATTAACTAACTCTTTTGATATATATTTATTTTTAAATTTCTATAAATAATTGTATAGTTAGATTTTCGAATTGTTTCTCATTTAGGTATGGTAGTCCTTATCCTTTTTCCATGATAATGTGTTAATCACCTCTATAAATATCATGGAAATGATATATTTATGTATGATGGTATTATGAAACCCAGTGACTACTTCATGGATTATTTTATTTTAATTTTTAAATAACAATACATGATTCATATTGTTATGATTATTTGATCTCTGAAAAGTATTTATTTTTCAAAATGAAAAATTTATTAAATAATAAATATTATGATTTGTAAACATAAAATAATTTTATCATTAATATAAAATATTAATATTTTTTTGGTTTTTAAAATCATAAGCGTTTAAAATATTACAACATTATTCATGTTAGTGGTTTAATCAACACAAAAAAGAAAATGATATAAAAAATGAAAGAGTCAGAAAATATTATTTTTTTGTTTTAACAACTTATATAGAATAGTGATGAAGGGAATTATATTTAATTAAACATTTAATTCATATTCAAGAAGAGTTATATGAATAAGAATAAGGAAATGATTATGTAAAAGACAATACATATGTGGAAGAGTAATATCTTCTCTTGAGGGAATAACATAAAATGTATCATTTTAGATTTATCTAATGATTAGAGATTCAAATACATGATATAATATTATTAAAGATAAAATATGGGTAAATATTGTATAGGAATATGTATAATATACACGACTTTTTATAGATAGATGAGGGGTCCTTTATAAATGTGTTTGATTTGTTTTTTTCCAGTAATAATTAATTAATGTGTATAGATTGTAATTATACAAATAAAGTGGATCAAAATGGAAAAGGAATAAATAGAGGTAATTAACTACCACATCCACATATTTAATTGATATGGTTTAGAGATATTTTATAAATTTACTCATTATTTTTAACCATTTAGCTCGTTTTACCCTATATTGTCATAACTCATTTTACAATAGGAATAAATTTTATATTTTCTCGAAAACAAAATATTCTTTATATTAAAAATTAAATATATATATTCCAAATCGGGAATATTTTTTACTTGATTAAAGTTATAAATATAAAAAATTAAACATTTAAATAAAAATACAAAATAAAAAAAATACAAATGAAATCAATGATTGGATATTCATTCAATGAATTCTAATAATTTACTAAAAACATATGAAAATTTAATTATTATTATTTTAATTTTTTAGGATATTATATTTATAATAATACTTATGACAAAATATAATTTTTTCGGAAGAAATAATTTTTTACATTAGTAATTATATATTGATAACGTCACATATTCCGCTTACAAAACCCCTAAAGAATAATTTGTGAGGTCTATTGGTGAGGTAAGAAATCCTAGTAGTGACATGTGGTGATTCAAAAATAATGGGTCGTATATAGAACTAAATGATCATGAAATTATTTCATCTAATATTTTGATCATTTCATACTTATTTAAGTGCACATTGGATTTAGTCAAGGGATACCTATAGTCTTTCTACCTCATTCTTAAGAACGAAAAAAAATCTAATTTGTATATAAAATTTCTTCTAATTAATTTAATTTAATTTTTAAAAAAATCATTTTTTGATTATATCTATTTTTTCTAACCATATCAATGAATATATTATAATGGTCATAAATCATAATTACTTTAATTGAGTTTGTGAAACCATTTCAAACAAATTTACACTGAAATATATTATCGCATTAATCATATATACACAATGGTTATCTTTATACCTAATATTTTTATATGACCAAAGACCATATATTTCCAATGAAAATATATTCTCAAGGACTATATTTTCCCAATAACCATATGATTTGAAATTATTATATATAACCTTACATACTTATTTACAAATCAGTTATACAATATATTTTTTTCATTATCAGGATTTCTATTACATTTTTATTATTTATCATTCACTCAATAAATATAATTGGTACTATGTTCATAATGATAGACCATTATGAATAATACCACTATATATCTATATTTTTTATTACTTATTCTTATATTCATATTTTATTTTTTTATAATTATTTTTCATTTACCAAACCTAAAATAATAATAATTTAACTTTATTTTCATAAATATGATAATATAATGAAATAAAAAAAAAATTCATTTTAGTTTAGTATTTGTGTGTTATATAATTTGTTAAACACATGGAAATTATTAAATGGGAATTCATACCACAAATATATCATGTAATATTTCCCTAAAAAAATTGCCTTAGAAATTCCCCCACTTAGATAAAATATTATTCAACAACGTTTCCTCAATACATATTTAATTTCTCATGATGTGTCCAAATAATTTTATTTATCTAACAAAATTTTACCATGTGATTGATATTGTTACAGAATCATTTACCTCTATAATGAATTATCATCATTAATTTTTCTCATTAGAGAGTTTATTCCCTAGTTTTATAACCTAATAGTTTTGTACATGTGATAGATTTGGTCTGTACATCCTCAAAAGTCAAACATATATCATGTCATACACCGTTGGGGGATTTTTTGTAAGTACAAGCTAATAATAAAATATCCCAACCAATCAATAATATCAAAGGATTTAATGTATCTAGATCTAATATTTCCATTATTCCCAAATCACATAACTACCTTCCATGATAATATTCAATTGAATAACTTGTATCTAATTATAGTTGGCGTTATAGACTAGTGGTAAAAGATACCCCATAAGTCTTCATCCATCTAGGGTTCAATACCTAGATTCCCCCTATTTGGGTATTTATTGGGGCATGGTGGAGGCACATGATGCATTTCCAGTGTGGCGCAGGTGGAGAGGAAGGTTAGGGGATTCAAGGCTCAAGGTAGGGGGTCCTTATAAGTGGGCTTCTGTAAGGTCGAAAGATGGAGGAGAGCTTTGTTAGTGGCCATGAAATAGGGTCGAGGAGGACTGTGGTTAGGTCAGGTGACAGTACAAGGAAGGGGGGACTGTGGATGGCTTTCATCACAGTGGCTCAATAGGATATTGATGTATTGTTAGTGGTATATGAAGGGGATGAGGGGTGGGTAATTAAAGGAAAACTTTCCAGTCAATTTATTTGGTTTTAATTCATCTTAATCCTTTTTAGTTCTTTGAAAAACTAGGCCTTAATGTCTATGTAATGGGTTCTCTCATATTATAGAAAAAAAGTGGGCATTTCTGATTTAAATAAAAAAGAGGGGATTCCATCCTACCTTTAATATAAAATAATATTTATCTAATATCAAACTCTAGATCTTATAAATGATTATCAGGATTACTATTTTTGTATACTTTATTCCCTTTTGATGTTATTTTGTATATTATAATCCTTTTATATAATTTATTGAGAAATATAGAGTTATAATAACATTATCTCTATAAATTCATCTAAACTAATTGGAGTTATTCATTTTTTCTCATATGAATCCCCATGTGGTTCCATTTGAATACTTAAGAATAATTTTTTATTATAAGATAACTCATGAAATTGAATATTTATTTCATATGCACCATTTAAGTCCATCAAGAATGATACCATATTATCTTCCAAAGTTTAAATAGTAAATTCTGATTAAAAAATAATTTGAGATTGATAAGTAGTGAAGAAATTCAGTAATATATATAATTATTTATAGAAACTTATCCAATAAATTATGGAGAACTATGGATCATGATCAAATATTATTTAAGTTGGAACCCTATGAGACATTACCTCTTATTATATATATATATATATTGAAATTTTAATTGAGTATGAAATCCTATTGAGTTACAATTATGTGAGCAAAATTTTTATATTGATCAACAAAAAATAAAATGGTATTATTTTATTTAAATATATTTTTAGATCCATAAAAAACCCCTTGGTGATAATCTATAATTTATATATTGCAATGGTTAATGGTTTCCTCACCCCTTTAGACTTATGATATTCAAACTTAACTTTATATTAGAAAAAACATCATAATGTATATATATAAATCACCCTCCTTATATTGTCCCACCTAAAGTTCCCCCTAAGATCACTATATATATTTTTTATTCTTGGATAAATATTGAATAATGATCTCTGTGGATCATCCAAAATATTCTCATTTATTTATAGGATTATTAGGATCTCATGGGGTGAGGTAAATACTACCAGGGGGTGGTGTGGGGAGGGTTGAATCTATTTTATCAATTATATGTTAAATACAAACCACTCACTTGAATATTTTTCACATATTTTTCAAGATGAAAATGTTGAATAAATAAAAGATGGCATAATTGTTTAATGTGTTTCATCTCCAAGAGAAATTATTATATCCCTAGTGAGTGGTGGTATATTTCCTACATACACATAGTTATTATTTTATTATCAAGAGAAACATATGAAAGGTTATGACCATGAACATGAACAAAAACTAGATTTAACTAGGCTTTTACTATAAGCACTGAACATCAACTCTAATAAAAAATTCAAATATAAAAAGAAATCACCAATGAAATCACATTTCAAAAAGAACATATGTATGTGATCTTCTTCATTCTTTCCATCATAAGAATTTTCTGTTATCTTTTATTATTTCTTTATATAATAAAATCCTCTTCCTTCATAAATATATTATCATTTCTCTTCAATGACATTTTCCATTTCAAATCAATTTTTTTCATATAAAATATAAAAAAACATGGGAATACAGTTCCATAATCGAATATGGAAATATTCCTTGAAATTTTATTTAAAAAATATTATAAATCTCATTTAGGAAATCAATACCCTCATTTATTATCTTCTATATATTCATGTCATCTTTCAATAGATCTTATCATGACATGTATTTCCACTATATTACTGATCATATCATGGACTATAGTGTGTATTTCTACTTATTTGATGAAATATTATTTTGTAAGACAAATTCATATATGGAGACAAAAATCATCCTTTAGAATAATTTATTCATAAATTACTGTTGTGAGGTTTTATCTTAATGTCAATAATTCTTTTATATCTATGAGAAAATATTTGGCTGTTAACTCTATTCTAACATTCTCATTGATATGATTTCATCTATATGAATCATAAAAAAATAACCATAAAAAATCTTACTGACACATAACTTAAATAAATTATTAAACACTATATAAATATATTGTATTAATTAAAATTAATATATCATCTTTTGGTTTAATATTATTCTATATGTTTTTATATTATGCTAAAACACCTAATTTTGGAGAATAGATTAGCTATAATGAAATAAGAAAATGACTCTTATGATGTATTAAAATGACTCTTATCCAATATCCCCAATGTTAATTTTACAATTTTCATACCTTGAATTACTCCTATAAAATCGATAAGAAACTTATGATATATCATAATACTCATATGGAACAATTAAAAAATTCAGACACAATATTAGATGAATCTTATGGAATGGAAAAATAATTCATACACAATATTTAATGACCTTATGAATTCATACCATTTTACTTTCTATTTATTTTTCCTAAATTAGATTTTTCACACTTCTAATGGAATCCTATAAATTTACATACCTTACCCATTTTTTGGTCTACCACATTGAATGAATCTAAAAAAATACATAAATAGAAAAACTATAGTATTTAATATATAATTCTTTAACCTTTTTAAAAGAAACTAAGAACCTCTCTAAACAAAAAAAGAGATTTTTATATAGTTCCATGAACCTCTACAACAACATCAAAAACCTTACCGAAATTGGTTGATAATAAATACAAAATCATCAAAAATGGATTCAATAATATAAACCTTTTTACCTTCTTCAATATGAATAATATAAATTTAATTTTTTATCACATCTAAATTCAACTCCCATTAATCCTTGAAATATATAAATTTGAATATTTCATTCCATCCCCTAATTAAATTTAATGAAAAATTTAATGGGAAAGATATGTTATCATCACCTTGAAATAAATGAGTGATGAAACTATATGATTTAATTAAATAGGAGATAGATTTTTTTAGAGAAAACAGTAACTGGAACAGAAATAAAATTTATCATTTACCACCTAAATAAAAAATACAAACTAATATTTTATTTAGGAAATATTAAACATATTTAATGAAGAGTTTTCCAACACTCACACAAAAACCCCATAAAATTGTACATACACATGAAGGAAAAGTAACTCATGCTGAATAATTATTTTAATCTTATTTTAATTATTTAAATATAGGAAAAGAGAGGATGAAACTCAAAAAGTAAAAGAACACTGTGTTGAAAAGTGGATTGCACTACCAACTGTTGCCTTAGATTCTCAATGGATTTAGTTGATAGTGGATTAGTGAGTTTTTCATCAATATATTCTTTATTAAGAATATGTTATGGATTTAAAATTCCTTTATTTTCCGTACCTTACAACAAAAGATTATTTATATCCATTTTTTAGATCAATAATGCATTACTATATCTTAGGATAGTTATATAACTGTTTGATTATAATTGAAAAAAATAGTGGAACATCTGCAATGACATTCATATCATCATGTTGAGTATCTATCCATATCATATGTATAATTGTATGTGATGCATCAATATATGTTTCCTATGTGGATATCAGTGTAAAAAATGTTTCATTTATTTAATTCCATTTCAGACATCTTTCACAAAAAAACTTTCTCAAGTTGATGTGTACTTTCTACTATCAATACAACATACTCAGTATGAATTTGTAAATATTTTCAGATAAATCTCACCTCATTTTTTATATAACTATAAATAATTGGAATAATTTGATACATATAAAAAAATATTGTCCACTAGGATATGTGGTTATTTTGGATTGAATGTATACCTCTAAGAAAGAGTAATAACATACACAATCTCTAGAATTGATCCTATCAAATATAAAAGTATTCCACTCATCTTTCTGAATTCCTTTTAATTTATAGTATTTCGCACATCATCTGATGTTAGTTTTATGTATACTTGAGTTGGTGTGTACGCTCATATCAATTCTTAATATAAAAAAATATTAATAGATCCTTGACATATTGATCATAAGATATATAGATATAAGCAAAAACTTGTTTCATTTGAAAACCTAAAAAACTATATTTCCCCCAAGAATTATAATATCTAATTTTTTCACTCATGTTTGTATAAAATTCCCCATAAAATATCTCCACATCACAAGTAATAATCATATCAACAAGATAAATAATCACTATGTGTTATTTCAAGTTAGAATTATTTATAAATAATTTTATTCCAACATTCCCATTCCTAGAACCCATGCATTTTAGAAATTCATATATCTATAGGTAACTTGTTCTTAGAGACTATTTTAATCTATAAATATATTTATTGAATTTATATACATTTATAACTTCAAAATCAATAACAAGTCCCTAATTTTAATCTATATATTCTTGCTCTTATATCTCAAAATTCATAAATATATATTTTTGGTCCATCTAAAAAACATTAAAGAATATTTTTGAGGATATAATAAGGAAAAATCCAACGATTTTATGTTTAAAAACAGGGGAGAAGGTTTCATCATAGAAAATAACCTATATTAGAGTATAAATTTCAAAATCTCCGTGGTTTATTGATTAAAAAACACACTTTGTCATTTTTTTTGGTTTCGAAACAACAATTTCATTGAAATAATGTCATATTTATTTGAGTATAGGAACCAACTACATTTTTTTATTTATTAATAATTGACCCAGTTCTTTATTCATCGTTTTTACCCATTATTTGTGCTAAAATTGTTCATCAACAATTTGGGGTTCATCCTTTGAAATCAAACTAGTAGGATTGGTTTCTATGAATTTTAATCTTGTTGTCACTTTTTTTTATAATTTTTAATGATATTTTTATATTTAAGAAGTCACTATAATTTTGAATTTATTGAAATGATATTCACATATTCCATATCATTACTGGTGTAAGGGGATCCTCCATATTTAATCTAAATATATGCATTCTATTCAATTTATTATACTTGTTCAGAACTAACAACATCATCCTCATCATCTTCCTTTGTAAAATATTTGATATATTTTTCATCTTCAGTGGTTATTACATGATCTCCACAGATATTACAACCATATATTTCAGTTCAACTTGGGTATTTAATTTCAATTGGTGTTTAAACAAGAAATATTCAATCTTATACATTTATATTATATTTTACACCACTTCTCTATTTCATCATGATAAAAAATTTATTATCATACACACTAATGTTTTTTACATTTGAATTATTAGATAACCTAATTTCATAGGGAGTCATATACAAGATTTCAAATGAAAAATCAATTCTGGATGATTACAGAAGTAGTAAAATTATGTAGAAAGTAAAATGTGGAGAGACCAGTCTTAGTAGTAATTATTCAAGCCTTATCCAAAAAACTTATATTATTTATTTTAGACACCAATTTCTTTAGAGAGTATATAAATTTATACACTCCTTCCATAGGACATGATTATTATTATGTTATGATAAAATATTATCATAATATTTGGTACCAATATTATATATCAACCACTTTAAAAACATGACTAATTTTTTAACATCAATTCATATAATATTCTTTAATATCTCAAAGCCTTGATATTTGCGAGACATTAACATAATTCTTTTCATTCATATTAAATAATCTATGAAAGTGATGATATACATTTCTCTACATGTTCAATTAATTTTCATGTGCCAAAAAATCATAGTAGATCAAATATAATGTTATTTTCATTTAGAAATGATACAATTGTGAACTTTGATTGTTTTATTTTATTTTATTTTGTATATGCTTCGAAAAAATGAAATTTCTTTCTTTTAAGAATGTTATATTTCCTATTTAAACTTACCTAATAAGTTTAATCATATTATTTTGGAGATAATTTGTTAATATTATATTCCAAAAATTGTTTTCTACATGTTGGATGAAGTAAAATTATTTATAGGATACTATAATATTAAAAATTTTACCTAGAGTTATCAACTATTTTGGTAAAAATTCCCACAACCTTATATCTCATGCACCAAAACATTTTTTCTAAATATATCTTCATTTAAAAAATCAAAATGTTATGATACAGTAAAAAAAATTGTTCTTGAATCCATCAATAAACATTAAATTTTCCATAATAATAAAATATTCATCAATATTGGATGTTTGAAATCATTTAGTGTGATATCATTTCCAAACTTGATAATTCCTCGATAACATCCCCACCCAACCCATTCACTTGGACCAGGATAAAGATATCAATAAAATTAGGAGACATCCCTAAGACACAAAAGGATGGAAATAATATTGAATGGATTACCTAAAATGGAAGAAGATTTTATCCCATTAAAAAATGTATGCAAATAAACCAATTATATGATGTATGATTATCAATAATACAACTCAATTGAAAACCCAATACAGCTCTGGAAGGATAGTAGAAATCATGAAATATATCACTAGGACTAACTAAATCCAAAGGATTTTTTGATGTAGCAACAATAATGTGGAATCAATCAAAAGACCCTAGGAGGGAAACACCATGCTCTAACATTAAATTGAGGAAGAATCATTGTGAATCTTCACTAGAGAAGAATGTGATCTTTTTTTACATATTTCATAAATAATAATTTTCGGAAACCCATTAATGCTTATTTATAAAGGGTGAGTAATAATAACTAGTAGGACATCCCTAGGATACATCCCAATAAAATCCAGACACACCTAAACAAATTTCTCAAATTTTATACTAAGATGTGTGAGAATTCCAAAACATTTTATAGTAAGAAAATAGTTTAAATATAAAAAATTTATAGAAACACTTTATTTATCATTTAATTCAATGTGGTACACCAATTACAAGTTACACACACACACATTCATACTAAATGAAAAATAATTCTCTCAATAAGAGAAATATCATTTACAATGTTGTCACTTGGTTATATACCCATGTCTCTCTGGTCCTCCACTATGTACTATGTTCATAACAATAAGGTATTGACAATGAAAAATGAACACAAAACACCATGTTTTCTGTTACTATATTCTATATTTATTATTTTTCAAAAACAAAACAATTAGTTATTTTAAAAAACAATGAAATATGAATTTTATTCATAAACCAATGAAATGAAGGCTTACAAAAGGTTCAGAAAAAATTATTTAAGACACAAGAAAATTAACAAACATGTAGTATGAATTTTTTAAATCCATGGATACCAATATTTAAAAAAATTTAGAACACATGTTTTTTAATGAAAATCATAGGAAGATATTTTTGAATTATAATCCAACCAATTATAGAAATAGTGGATTGATAGAGAATCCACCAACCTTACGTTAGGTTTACCACAAAATGGGGGAGAAAAATAGGCTACATCCTCAATAATGATCCTCCAAAAAATCTACACAAGTGAATAATTGTAGAACTCTAAGGCTCCCACAAAATATCTAGATTCAAAATAATCAAGAATATTAGGAATGTGAAGGAAATAATATTTGGTTTCTGTATAGGAAAAAATGTAAACCCCTACAAAAATGATTAGTTGTAGGTTCATAAATCCTTCCCATGAATTTTTCATGTGAAATAGATAATAATTTTTTTTCTCACACAACAACCATGTGAATCCACCATGATTTTGGATCCTTTGATTAGATGAAATAAATCTAGCATGACACATCCATCTTTCATTCCCTAGTGTAATAAATTCAGCCATTTTTGTCTCACCATGGCCTGGTGAGGCCTCTCTAACCATGGCTCACAAAGAGCCACCCATGGAACCATGACCCCATGCTTTCCAAGATTATCTGTATTTTAGTCTTAAATTTTTTTTAAGGACATTCCCAAAACAAAAAAACCACCACTGTGTTGTGTTAATTTATATGGTGGACCTAGAGTTTGAAAACAACCCCAAACTCGCTGATAATGTCACCAAATCGACCCAAAACCAAATAAATCTGAAGAAATTTATAATCAACTAGGATAGGAAGTGTCATACATAAAACATGGGTTTTCACAACCTCCCCACCATTAGAATATTTAGTCTTATTAATATTGATATTTTCATTTCTTTGGAAGAGATATGGCCATTGTTTTAACATCACTTTACCTTATTCCCAAATCTCTTCCTAAATTTAACCACGCTTCAATAAAATTACACTAAATGAATACTCACTCACCAAAAATCATTCCCTTGTCTATAAAAAACACTTATAAGTATGTGTAGGAATGTATTATGTGTTTCAAGAACATTGTGGTCTCACTGAATAAGATGGTCACGATCCAGTTGGAACCTCCTTAAATGAGATACATGAAATATATTGTGTACCAAGATAATTCAGGGTGAGAATGGAACCTTATGTGCTAAATCACTTATCTATTCTAGTATTTCTAGAGGTTTAATATATAGGGGAGAAAATATAAATTTCTTACCATAAAATCATTTCCCTATCTGTGGAGAGACTATTGAGAACACATAAACTCTAAAATCAGATTATAATAGCCATAGGGAATGATTCAAATAATATTTTTTATGAATTTGAGCCATATAAATTGTTTTTACGACCATTTAGATCATATAAATAATCTCATAAACAATGATAGGTTCCAACAGGTATGTTTCCTTAGTCTATACCCAATAATGTAGAGACTAAGAAGGACGGTAACACAAATCTTAAAATGGAGATGTATGTTTCGATGGATTATAGCTATTATTGTACAATAACATTACTAATGGTATAAAATCATTCATCATGGCTCATCAATACATATATAATAAAAAATTTCTTTAAAAATCATTGAGAAAATGAAACATAACTCTGAAGGGGTGGTGTTATATCCTTATTCATATCATTCAATATTCATCAGATTTTTCAAATTACATTACATGTTAGTTTAAAATAAACTATCCATGTTCTGTGGGTACTCAAATTTGGAATAATCAAATTCAACATAAACCACACTAGTTTTATATTGGATCTATATATTGATCTTAAAAATATTAGGTTTCTAGATATGATTTATCTAATATGGGATGAATGTGACATATTCATTTGTAATAGGTCATGATTCATCATACATTTTATAGTCTTATTATAAACAAAAAAAACTATTTTTACATTAATTTTCATCTCAGTTTTTATAATTTGGATTGATTATCACCCAATGCTTTTTCTTCCCATTGATTTAGGATCCCTTGTTAGTTTTGATAAATACCTATCATACAAAGAGTTGTAACCATGATGATTAGAAATGCCATAGAAAAATGAGTTAGCTTGAAATCTATTTCATTTATAAAATTATATATAAATTTTTTCTTAGTTTATAGACAATTTATTTAGCATACATTGAACCTATTTAATTAAATTTTTCTCAGGAATTTTATTTGAATATTTCAATTCATAGATACGAATTTATTTTATTATTCTGTTTATAAATATGAAAATAATTTAATTTTTCCACAAGAGTTTTTTCAACTATATAATAGAAAATTAAACTAGATTATTCTGTATGTATGGTGTTCTTTTGAGATGGATTTTATTATTAATTACCTTCTCGTATCTTACATCTTTTACACAAGATATACTCTATTGAGTTTTCAGAAAATATTACCCTATATCTGTAGGTCCATTTTTAGTTATATCTAAGGTTTTTAAATTTTAATTCTCAAGGATGTTCATGTCTATTTTTTTTAATTTCATTATATTCTTTAATGATAGTTGGTTTCATATCTTCAGTAATTTCATTTTCTCTCAGCAAATTCATTTTTTAATTTTATAATTTCTTTTATCATAATATTTTTATCAATTTGGATTTTTATAATTTGATATATGAAGTATTTGTGTGTAAAAATTATCATTTTTTGTTATTCTATTAATTTTAAACACATTTGGATTTAACATACCATGGTTTAATCATTTTCAAAATTTTCTACCTCATCTAAACACTCACAATTGACTTCAGTCACATCATCTAATTAATTACTTTCATATACTTCTTGAGCCATGAGAGTCCATTGAGTGGATTGCCTTATAAATTCATCATCATCAATATGATATTATTAATTTGATGGTTTTTTATTCTCAAACAAATTTATATAAAACTTTTCAACAATATTTATTATGTTCATGTTATAGCACTAATACCGAATTCCATTGGATGTGTAAAAAATAAAAATACATTCTTTATCTCTATAATCAAGACAACACAACTTTTTTTTAATATTGATAAAACACATGTTTTTAGAAACCATTATGTATTTCATTCATAGATTATTCCAAAACCATAACTCTTATTATTTATTGACTAGATTGGTTTGGATTAGACCCTAGTTTACAATATATATATTCAAGTATGGGGGTTTTCTTAAAAAAATATTTTAATTTTCCATGCTCTAATAACATTATAATTCTAAAATCCAAAAATATCTAATGTTTCTTTTTAGAATCTTTAATTTATTTGGATGTGTATGGTGCAGTGTATTTATGTTTTGTACAATGTGTTTCAATATATATCACAATATTTTAATTCTATTGTTATAATCAATTATTAGATCGAAGTGATTTGATGAAATAACGTAAATGATTCTACACAATCCTTTGAAAGATTTTATTTTTTTAAGATATTTATATTTACTCAGTATAAAATAAATATAAATGAAATTAAATTAATTGTCAAAAAATGTTAAGAAATAGTTATATCTATTCATTGGACTCATGCTCATTATTCCACACACATACAAGTCTAACAGCACAATATGTTTCACTATTTTGATTTCCACTATCTTTTGAAACTTATTGACCATAATTTCATTGTGACATATAACACATGTATTGATTATTTCATGTGGTATATTTGGAATAGTTATCACTGAATAATTATTTATATTTTTTTTCTACATATCTCTCCCAAATATGAAGTATTCTATGTAAAATATGGTTTTCATAAATTATGATAATTCAATAAGAATTTTTATCATAAAATATATCGGGTAATATTCCATTTCATAACTTCTAGATCCTCATTAATGTGACATCCTTAAAACTCATTATAACATATTTATTATTTTAAAATATTACTATATTCTCATTATCAAAAATTAAAAAACAATAAGAATATCCCATCTTAACTTACTAACAAAGAGAAAATTTCAATATTTTTTAGCAAAATTAGTATTTCAAAATCATTTAACATTGTGTGATCAATCATTTCTAAATGTAACTGATACCCTATCATAACATTTATGTTAATTTAAGAGATTGTTATCCTGTAATGTGTGACCAGAATATACTATTGAGTATCTGTGAATTATTTTCCATTTATCCATTATAATATACCTAAATATCCATTTAATGATGTTGATTATTACGCATCTCAAAGTATTTGGATCCATCCTTTTTCTTCAATAGATGTTGTAGTCTATTATGAGATTTCTTGGGGTGTGTATGTTGGTCAATCACACCTCCCACTAAAGTCCTCAATAAAATGAATGTAAATTTACAATTTAACTTTTTTTCATTACATTCGTTTTAGAACATTAGATTTACTACCCAAATATTAAAAAACATTCTATGATTGAGGAAGTGATAGATTATACCAATAAAAATATCTTTAGTGTACATCAACTCCCCAACAACAATTAATTTCATAAAATTGAAAAATCCACATATATAAAATATTATTATCAAAATATGATCATAAAATTTCCCTAAAATTAGATATTTGATTCTTTAATTTATTCTTTTCACTCTTTATATCCTAATTATTTAATTATGCATGATCTTAGTCTATGAATCGATATTTTTCTCCATCTACATCACATGTTCTAGCAATTTCAATGTCATAATTAATATTATCAATGAGTAAATTCATTTTTATAGGTGATGTAATATCCTTTTATTTATCTTTTCACTACGATAACCACTACAATTGCAAGCCTCAGTATAGGAAATAAGAGTTCTTGTAACCATGGAATAATACCCAGGAATCCAAGTATAATTTTAATGTTTGTCCAATATTTTGATGTTTTCTTGGATATAATTGATTAAAATTTTTAAGCCCCATATATTTGGTTTTGTGTAGGGAATTTTTAAATTTTAATTGTTTTTTCTTAATATCGTTCAATTCCTCATTCTTGTAAATAATATTTTTAGTGCTAATAAGAATCATTTTATCACTTTTCGATAAATTACATTTAGATTTACAATATGTATTTTAAAATCCATCTCCATTTCATTAATGTTTTTACCCTTGGAATCATCAATGTATTTTCTTCCCGATTCATTCCCTATTTTAAATGATTTATAATATTTTTTAGCCTTATATTTTCCTTTATCCACACCCTGAAAATGAATCTACGTTGAATCTATTTTAGTGTCTCCTCACCAATAATTCATTTTTCGCTACACCCTTCATCATCTTCTCCACTTGATGAATCATTGGGTTGATATAAAATTTCCATGAAGTATGTTTTCCCTTCATATTCCATGTTGTATTATTATCTTTTACATTCCTTATCAAAAAATTTCTGTCACATTGTGAGAAAATATTTCTCTTACATTTAATATTATCCTTCCCTTTACCTTTAAATAATAATCATCTAGAATGAACTATAAATTTTTTTTTCTTCTTAGATGAATTTTTGGGTTAGTTATCCTTGTCCTTTTATTTATTATTCATAGGGAATCCTATTAAAAATGGTCAAATATTCTAAAATTAAGAATTGAAATGGGTTCTTGAATAAATATTTTTCTCTTTTAAGCATACCATTTTAGAATAATGTGATTAATTCTTCAAATTACATGGAATCATCTTCAATATTGATTTATTCCTCTTGAGAATTCATTTAATTAAAATTATTTGATCCTTTAATTAAATTCAGTGTGGAATAATTTTTTGAATGGAATTTTCCATTAAGGCTGGAACTCTTATCATCACTTAAGAGAAGAATTTTTAAGAGTTTTTGATAGAATTATTATCAAATTATTAATCCTAAAGGTAATAAATATTATAATCTTATTTACTAAGGATGATTCTCATCATCTTTTTTTTATGGAAGAATATTCATAAATCTCAGCAATGCTTAAAATCAATCTTATTATCCTATTTTTATAATAAAAATAAATCACCAATGAAATCATATTTTCCAATTAAAATAACATCAATTTATTACCGATATGTTCGTAGCCATGGAATATTTACCTCAATATATCTTTCACGGATATTTTGTTTTTATCTAGTTTTGATTTTATAATTTCAACCCAATAACTCATATCGCATCATTCCTCCAGAAGGGTGAGAGTAACACATTCCATGCTCTTTAATTGAATCTAATATTTATTAGTTCTTGTTTAATAAAACCCAATAAACATAAAAAAATATGGGGACATTTTTCCGTGATTTAATCAATTTATAGGCTTACTGATATATGATATAGACCTACCCCCTTTCACTCCAAATATAAAATCCATTACGTTGAACATAAATAATACCTTGTTGTTGAAATTATTGATAGAATATATAGATATTATTGACTAATGATATAATAACATGAAAATATACAATTATATACAAGAATCATACTTAAAAAATCTTCTCTAATACTAATTTATAGGCATGATAGAGAGTATACCACATTGAGATAGATATGGGTTAAATCACTTATTGCTGAAAACAAAAACACTGAAAGAGTAATTAAATAAGAAAGGTTATTTCCTTTAACATGGAATGGAGTAAAAGGATTATCAAAGGACCATGGAATGCTATAAGTAGATTATCTGTAAATATGGTTACAAAAAATATAATATGTCTCAAGAAGGTAAAAAATATTCACTTTCTATAACTTATTTTCTTATAGTATTTGGAATTGTTGTGCATCCTTATTCTTCAAATAAATAAACACAGAAATAAATCCTATGAAATACAGATGTTTATTTTATAGTTTACTCTTTTTATCACAATCACAAATTTTATCTCTAGGTAATTTTTTATATATTTATAGAGGTATAAAATTCAAAAGCGTGTTTCTATTTTCCATGGTTTATTCCTTGGACCCAAATGATATGAAGGGATATGTGCCAAATACCTCAGAGTATCATGTTGTAACATTCACATGATTTTTGTAATGAGGGGTTGACTTCAAAATGAATGGTCACTTATTTATTTAACCTTCCATCCCCTGAAATCTTATATCCCCACTAATTATGGTGTTGAATATGAAATTTAGCATAACAACCATTGATTATATAGAATACAATGTTCATTATGTCTATGTATCCTATCATGAATCGTCATGGTTTTTAAAATTATTATGTGGTCATTATAATTTTCTATATTCTATAGAATGATCCATTTCAACATTGTGTGAGATCAATGATCTCTAAACCAGTGCAAACCCAATATCTCCTAAGTTATTTTTAAAGGAACAATAAACCCATTAGAATTCAATATATAGAATAATATGGAACTAAACATTTATCCGCAACATTATTCTTCTTAAATTAGATAAACTATTTTATTTTTTTATATTTTATTTATAGTAAAATTTTCATACATAAGAAAAGGTAATTATTTAACCACCATCATCACAATGTGACCATATTACAACACCATGATTTCTCTTAAGACAAATTAAACTCATTACCATAAAATATAAACTCAAAACTTTTGGGGTATGATCACTACCATTCCTTTTTTAATTTTGGTATCTAGAACAAAAAATCATTCCATTCATTCTTGTGCACCACTCCATGAAATATATTATATTTTCACTCTAACTATTTTGTTATCCCCAGGTCTCACTTCCCATAAATAGAGGATACATTATTTAGGGGGAAGATTTCCAATATATTTCTATATTTCACAAGAAATCCTTACTCTCCCTAAGTGTGGATTATGAATCTGGGTCATGGTTTTACCTATTAGGTTAAGAAAACCACCTCATATAATCTTATTGGTTTTTGGTTAGTCCCTTTCTATTATTCTTACTGAGTATTGACCATTAGGTCCAAAAAATATACCATCAGTGTAACATGAGTGGTTTAAACCTTTAACTCGATCTTTGAAAATCTCTAATAGGAACTTACATCTCTCAACACAATATATTTTATTATTTTTATCATTCCTTTATGGCTTTGAATTATTTCAGTATCACAACCCATCAATAGAAAAATACTCACACATAGGGAGTATTTTCCACAAATTTATATATTTCTAATCAAATCATACCATATTCAATGTGGTAATTATATGTTAGGATCATTAAATAACCTACTAGGCTTATGAAGTTACCAATGCAATTAATAGAGGAGGGAATCAAGTACCATGTATTCAATCATAGAGAGTGCTATAATTTGGTTCTAATAACCAATTATGGTGGGATAATATGAATGATACTATATAGAATATATAACAGTTCATTGTCTTCCAATAAGTTAGTTATACATGATATAAGTCTAAGGGTATGACGTAACCACTACCCAAACAAATATTAAAATTACAGAACATCACCGTGAATTTCTTCATATTACTTCCCAAGAACATTAAGGATAAAAATATCATTTTGGTTTTGTTTAATAAAATTATAAATTTGGATCACTTGATTTTAATTTAAGGGGATTTTTCTATAACAAATTTATCAAGATATATAAAGAGGAAGATGTTTTACTAAACCAATTTCAAAATTCAATTATATCTAATGGATATCCAAGGTTCACATTATAGTTATAAATAAGTATTTATCTTCAATTGGCTATAGAACTGAACGTTATAACTAATTATCATCCTCAAACTAATGAAAAAAATATAATATATTGATATCATACTTGATAGCCTTGAAAATAGGTTGGGATCAATATCTTAAATTAGTTGAGTTATTTTATAATAAATGGTTCCACTAAAAAACTAAAACTAAACCATAATATAATGATATGAATGGGAATATTTTAATAACTATAACATATCGAGATGAAATTTGAGTTAAATATTTCCTAGGAGAAAAAAATGAAAAAAATGAAAAAGAAGATTCTGACCATTTAAAGACTTATTGTAGTAGCACCATGCCAAAAGAAGATTTATGATGATAATCATTTATAAAATTTGAAGACTAAAGATAGGGAAAAATCACTCCTTCTAGTATAATAGTAGAAGAGGGTATGAGATTGATTAATATGGGAAATTCATGCCTTTGATAAATAATCCTTGGTTATCCATTCCATGTTATTTATAATTTCATTAGTAATATATATTCATGTGATTCACTATTAATAAACCCTGATATTCGTACAATTTTAAATTTAATCATAAATTCCTATCATGGATGGAATTATTTATTAAAATCCACTAATACTCAAAAAAGGTCACCACCATGTAAAAGCTAGAAGAACGTTATTATTTCTTCATTGTAATATCATACAACCAATTTTTAATTATAGATGAATTTATTTTAATTTTATGTAGGTACAATGCATCCATAAATATTAAATATTTTTTCATTATAATATTTTTCTTTTCTTCTTAATGTTAGAGTGAAACCATTATCTCTTATTATGTCTTTATTTACACCAAAATTTGTAAAATTATACACACAGTGGTGGAGTGTTCAATTATTATTGTTTCATCTTCTTAAATATCACATTTATTAATCATCTTCTATCTTTTATTGAGTGATTTTTATTAATGGAAGGATAATGTGCTTATGGTATGATTCATGTACATTTGAAGGGTCTAAATTGGATGTTATTTATTTTTAAATTACATACTAATCAATTATTTTAATTCACAATTCAATTTGACGATTATTTACTCTTCCATCCTCACTAAATTTTGAGACTACACATTTCTAGTGCGTGAAAACTCCTCTACCCTAGAGTGTTAATGAATATTATTCCTAAATATATAAGTAATTTTAATTCAGATTGGGGTTTTATTAAATAATTTATCAATGAGGGATATTTTTTAATGAATCCCAACAAATATTTTGGAATTGAAATCCTATAAAAATAAAATCATCTATACTACCCCATGAAATATCCATGGATCAATCCATTATCTTTAAAAAAAATTACATATGGGCATATTATGATATATTATTCCAAATAAAATTATATCCAATGTTTTATGGTTCATATATGTATCATTGTACAAAAGTCGTGTTTTTATTAGGTTATTTCATTATTCTATGAGGATTCACTGCCTAATTTGGATTATAAGTAACCACTTCAATTTTTTAGGTACATTTGGGTGTACTGAATTTTGTCATCATTTTCTAGGACTCAAATATTTTATTGTAAACAATGTACTTATATTTTAACCCCCTTTAATTATTATCAAATATGTTTTTATTATCATTCCCCCTTTCTTTCCTTCAATTTATGTCTTTCTATATCAATTTCTAATCAAACTAACTTGTTAGGTTTAATAATTCCAATGGAGGTGAATCAAGTGATCCTATGGATCATCTTCCCTTAGATCAAAATATTTATAAAATGTTTGCGACCAAAATTTAGTTCAATCCAATGGAGGGTCTTACATTAAACATAAATATAAACCAGGATGATAACCAAAATAAGTAAATCTAAATGTGGTATCCCTTATCTTATGGAATGTGATAGATTAGAACATGAATTATTTCATTAAACCTTGTTGGAAAATCAATCCATCATTCATTAGATATAATTCTTTAGAATATTCCAACTATTTTTTAAAACCCTATCACATAAACCATCCCATTTATTTTCAAAGGATATTGTTAATGATTGCTTACATTCATCTAAAGGAGTTTGATGACATCATTGACACAATTTTCCCCCTGTATCAAACTACGTAACCTAAGGTGAGTGACTTCCATTTTCAATAAACTATTTTGCTAATAATTAGTTATATAATTTAAAATCAATATCCATTTAGTTTAATTACCAAATACAAACACAGTTCTATAAAAAAGTCCAAAAAATTACAATTTTCACATAAAAATCCCAATAATAATATTATTGAAAAAAACGGAGGGTAAATTTTTGAAACATTTTAAAGGATTAAAGGTACAATTAAAATATAACCTTACAGAAAACATAGATCCATTCCATTGGTTTAATAAAAAGTGATAATAAACACGTAACCATACCATTTATTTTTCAATCCCATAAAAAGTGATAATATTTTATAAACTTTTTGTTCTAGAAAATAATAATTTCATTGAATATTAAATAAAGAGACCTTCTAAGATATATTCCCAAAGAGTAGTTTCATGTATATTAAAGGTATTGGTGAATAGAAAATAGACATGGGGAACCACACCACAACATAAATTGGTTTTGAAATATGGTTGGATTAACACTCTTTTGGTAGTCAAAACTCTCAAGGGTAGACTTGACACCCTTACTAGGAATATCAAGGATATTTGTCTTTTGAAATTATAAAAAATTAATTTTTATGACCCTATTTATACATTTCATTAAGAAAAAATAGGTATGATTGATAATTTCAGAACCATTACTTTTATAAAGGATGTGCTTTTTGGAGGATCTATCGGGAATTTAAATGATTTAATTTTTTCAAATCCACAATAAAATAAATTCAAGCTATGTTGTAATATTATTTATGATTTACATTGGAAGGATAAGAAATATCATACTCATCCATATGGTCTAAATATTTACACTCCACAAAATTTGGAACCCAAAACTAGTTTCAATCCAAATATGTCTAATTCCAACATCCCACAATGACACTCAAAAAAACTATCCAAATAATAATAAAAATTCCTAAATATCATCCTATTATAATGAAATCTACCCAAATCCCAATATAATGAGTTCATATCCAATTCCATGATGAAATATTAACGAAAATAAAAATAATTAATTATGAATTTTCATCCCTATACCATTAATTGAAAACCATTACAACTATTTTTTCACATATTCCAACTAAGGTTGTTCCTTCATTAATCATAAGGGTAGAATGTTGTTCCACATAATCTTATCTTTAATATCTCAAAACTATGACTATATTGGTAACTTGGACATCCATTGATGAAAATGAATAAAATATTCATAAACTAAATACTAATTCAACCAATATTTCTAATTATAAAAAACCACCCTTTGAGTTTAAAATATTTTTTATAATACATTGGAACCACCACCTTCATAAACAATCATTCAGAATACTCAATTACCTCACGAAATTAGAGGACTGTCCAAACCTAATATGAAATAAAAATTCAAGGAAATCATTTCTCATGTTATGTTCAATATTCCCCTTCCTGATGAAATCTATACTATATATACATACTCCAACTACTATATGTATTTTAATACTTTCAAAACAATAGCTTATAAAATATTACTTATTTTGGATACTAATTTTATCACCACTTTCTTGGGTACAATTCCTCTTAAGATGAAATAAAATGATCATTAAAACATTATAGTGGGACTAGGAGAGAAAAGTTTTTCAAGGAATTATGTGATCTTCAAGATAGCGTATATATTGCTCCATATGTATTACATTATTTTTTAGGGTTTCAGGTTCATAAACCCACCTCTATCACTCTCAAAATCTCGGACTCTAGTTTTCATGTTCCTAAGGATATATTAAGGTATGTTATAATAAATGTTAAGAACTTTATCAATGATACCAATTTAATTTTACTTGATAATATTTAATACTAAATGTTATGAAACAAAATCCTATTTTCCCTTTTAATCCCTTACTATAAATAATGAAATTATTTATCCATGCTTGGAAAAGGTGCATTCCAAAATCCATTGTGAACATGAGACTCAATATAAAAAATTACAACTAAAGCTCCCAAATTGGGGAGGAGGTGAAGGTTCATAATAGAATTTGGATATGTAGTGTTGAAATTTAACATATGTAACATCATTTAATTTTTGATGGATGTTTAATTTAAGAAGAGATCGATTTATATTGTTCACATTATGGAAATATGTCTCCGTTTATAGAATATTTTCATATATCACATATAATGATTTTTAGGACCAAAAATTCATGAAATAGTTGGTGAAATAATAAACATGAGGTCTAAACCCATTTCCAACTCTATTCCATAAATTTTTTTACCATAAAATATTCTCTAATAAAACCAATTATGTCAATAATTTTTGAAAAAGAAATAGAGTATGATTCAAATTCCCAATATTCTTTAAGAAATTTTCAAAAACAGAATCTACAATTCATGGTCTAAATTTGATTAGACAAGTTTTTTATAAGGTATTACTAAACCATTCCTTTTTTCATTTTTTATTCTCTCATTGATAACCATGGGAGACTGCATATAGAAATTTAGAGTATAAAATAGAGATAAATTTGATAGACACATTATAATATTACTATGGTTGGTCTACAGCTCAAGACCAATAGTAAATTTACATAAATCAATTCTAAACCATTCATCCAACCCTAGTGTGTACTAAGTCCCAATATAATGTTTGTGTAAAAAAGAATTCATGATTAATACATTTTGTGTTATTTATATTTGTGGGGAGGCATATTGATGTAATTACTACTAAAAATATTATAGGATGTAACCCATATATTTTTCTTGTGATTTTATTATATATTTGTGTGGTTTAATTTCATGTACAAAAGAATAATAAAAGTTAATAAAAAATATTATTTTATAAGAAAATATTTTTTAAAAATAAATAATATTTTTCACTTCATTTCATGTAAAATTGAATCTCAAAGGTTTGGTAAAAATCTATCACGCTCGGTGAGGCCATGGGTATTGAACCCATGAAAGAAGGGTGATATGGAGGAAAAAAATATCATTAAAATTCATGTTTTCCTACTTCCATTTTCCATCCATTGTCGAAATATAATTAATTTATAAATTATCTTAGTGTCTATAAAAATATTTTTTTTATCCAGAACCATGATTTCATATTTCGTGTTCAAATGTAACAAGGAGTGCTCTTATCTCATTATTTTTGTTTATTTTTTGTTAAGAGGAGCCCTTTGGGTTTTTGTGGTGTTCTAATTAGGTCCGTGTGTAATATTTTGGGGTTATTGAGGTTAAAGTATTTATAATAAAATCACATACTATAAAAATTTCAAACAAAATATTCCATCATCCATGAGGTGTATGTGAAAGAAAAATAGATTAAATTATCAATTGGATACAATTAGAAATTAATCTTCAAATGAACGAGTGAATTTTTTCCATGATTTTAAATTTATACTACTCTCATCCATTTCACCCACCTTTTTTAATTTCATTTTTATTAAATAATGAGGTAATTGTAATTCTATGTGGGGGTTGGTAAAAGAGAGTGGATATTTTTAATCATTATAGAATAATAGTTCTAAAATATTTAATCTAAAAATGTACTTTTTGAACATGAACATATAATATCAAATAAATATTCATTCTATGTTTTTAATTTTATTGAATTTTTAAGTTCACATGCATAATTTATGGATGTACATTTTGTTTGATGCGATTTTCAACATATATATTTTCATGAATTTAATCAAAATATCACAATACAAATTCATTTTATTGTGGGGATATAGTTTTTTTTCTTTAGGCCCCTATATAAATAACATATTATTGGTGATCATTTTATGTTTGATACAAGTATTCAAAAAAATAAAAAAATAGAAAATAAATATAAATAAAAAAATTATAACATTTACCTGAATAGAAATAGATTCCCTTATTTTGAATCTTGCAAAACATTAGTATATAAATGAAATTGTTTTTAGCATATATTTGTTAAATATTTTATTATTTTTTTATTATTAAGTTTTGTTAATTTAGTTAACTCGAGATGATGCTAGGGATTGTGTGCTTCACTGAGTGCCCTAAGGTCTTTATTGAAGGGAATAATAATAAATTTCTCACTATAGGGGTCGACATGATTTTCTGCAATTTCAATTACCATGGAAAATTTAAATGAAATTTATGGACACTAATCTTAGTATTAAAATAATAAACCACATTGAGCTTATATTTTCCCCTTGGAAAAACAATTTTGACATGTCTTTTTGTGATGAAAAACACATCGTTACAATTAAATGGAATTATATAAAAGGTAGGGATGAATTCTAAAAATGGAGTGAAATTTACCTTGGTCCATTCCTGTGAGCCTATCTATTTTTAGATTATTTTTATGGTTTTTAGGATTTTTTCATGAGGGTTCAAAATAGTATATATTTTTATATGTTTTTTTGAAAATGGAATTCAACTAATTTTTTATGTCATTTATTTTCTAGTTTCTAGAAAAAATATAGCTAGGGTGGGGTGATTAAAAACTAAATGATGGTAATAATCACCTTTATTATATAGAATTCATTTTCGTAAATTTTCATAAACATCAGTATAATTGAATTTTACAATTTAAACTATATTTATCATTATGTTTTTAATTCTTAAAAAAGTGATTTAATAATTGAATAATTTATTAGAAACCTTTTAGAACACCCAATATTCTTGATTTTAACTTTAAATTATTATAATAGTTTACTATACTCATGAGTAATATATTTTTATTTTGGGGAAATGAGAGATTAATTGGGGAAGAAAATTACTTTGGGACTTCAATACATAATTTTGTATCTTATGTAAACTAGAAACCTGTCCACTAAAATGCATGCAACATCCATAAAACAAAAAAAATGATTCTATAATTTCTTCTTTTGATATATAAGATAATGATGAAAATTTTATTCATCTAAGGTGAAGTTAATTTATATTTTCTATCATAATCCTTGAGTCCCAAGTTGAAGACACAATTTTGATCTAGATTCCATTGTCCAAAATGAAATCCCACTATTTTAAAATATTAAATCATTTTGATTAATACAATTAGGTCAAAATATTATAAAAATTTATAATAAATCCTTGGATAAAAACTATTATTCTTATAACTAACAAAATTAATCCATCCAGAAATTATTTTTTATATGTCATTTGAAGGGAAATATCTTACATCGATTTTTGTTCAACTATAGAAAATTCTAATTTCCACAAAATTACTACCCACATATGCCAACTATAATAATGTGGTAAAACATTGAATGGTATAGGGTCCAACCAATACTCCAAAAAATCCTCTTGAAGAAATTCTAAGTTAATTACATGGAATAAATTTGTTGCTTCTATATTGTAATTCTATGATGCCAATTTGTCTTTGTAAGTGTACATAAATAATTTTTTATTTATAATTTAATCAATAAATTTATTTAAACGTTTTAATAATAAAATTAAAATATTCTAAAAACAAAATGATTTTTTATGAATTTTTAAATTTATTTAAACGATTTTTATTGAAATTAGTCACACAATGAATTATTTTTCCTTAATTTTTTCTTCTCTATTCTTTATTTCCTCCTTTTTGAGTCATATTTTTTGTTCTGTTCTTTTTTAGAACAGTAAAATATAAAAATAATTATTTTTGATCCAAATAATTTATAATAGAATTTAATGGAGTTTTTTTATTAATTCATTTTCTTTTAATCCCTTATTTTAAATTATAATTCCATTCGATGATTATTTAACCCTTTGTTTCACTAAATTTTGAGGCTATATATTTTAAATTATAGAAAAATATTGTTAATTTAAGGATTAATGAAATTTAACCTCTAATTATTTATATTATTGTGCTTGGTATTTTATAAGAATTAATCAGGTGAGTTATGAAGTCATTTATTATTTCACTAAAAGAATCCATCTAATATTTGTGAAATTGAAACCCTTTATATTGAAATTCACTAAATATATCCATTAATATAACATAGGTTCAACCCATTCTATCTAATAATAGTCACAAAAGATCTTATTAATTTCTTGTAATCAATATCATATTAGCCGCAATGTTGGCCACTTTATATCCAAATCACTTTGTATAATATTTTTGTGTCTTAGGAAATTTCTTAGAACATCAAGGATTCAACAACCCATGGCGTGAAATAAGATTTCACTTCACACCAATGTGAAAATTCACATAAAAAATTCCCATTAGTGTCTCTTTAATTTTTGGGGAACATAAATCATCTAATATATCTTTTACTGAACCTCATTAAAGCAGACTACACGTTTTACATATCACTTTCAAGGAAGTACACACAAGATCCAACTCATATACAGAATTCAGAGGTTACATGACTAGAACATGATTTATATTATAAAAAATATAGTAGAGTCAATAAATCATATATAAATAGTATTATGAAACATGGAAACTGACATTATATATGTTTTGGACGAAATCACGTTTTTTAGGAAGTGTCATGAGAACCATAAGATAAAATTTGATAAAAATAACCTAATATATTTACTTGTTACTCTAGAAATTTCAATAGAGAAATTGTTTCATGTAGGGTTGTATAAAACCCAACATTTTTAGAATTAATGTTACATTAATAACATATATATATATTTAATATCTTATATTAAATGAATTATCATGCTAAAAAATTATTGGTTTATTTAATCAAGATATAATATTATAATAAAAACACTATTAATAGAGTATAATAATGATGTATAAAATATTATTATGTAAGCTAATAGGGGAATATAAAAATATGTAAAAAAAACAAATTCTAATGTATTCATCATCATGATCTTCTATAAAGAGTATATAATCGAGTATAATTGGGGAAAAAATAAAAAATAAAATAAAAATGGTAGATAATTCGAGGAATGGAATAAGAGGAATGGTTTTAGATAATTATATAAAGAAATATATTTTTATATAAAAGGATAATATGACAAAGATATATATTTTATATGAAAATTGGTTATATATAATAATTTTATATATGTACCCATTTGACATATTCAAGAAATTGGAATATAGAAAACCATTGGGTGAAATTAATTTATCAGATAAATTATTTCACTTTGAAGTTAAACAAAAAAATAATTTAATATAGTAAAAAATTATAATATAATCACTAATATTTTTATTATAGATAAAATTAATAAATTTTTGAAATAAATATAAAATTGGACAATTTTTTACATCATGTTAGGGAAATCTTCAATATGATGCTCATTCTTCTAAGATATGGAAGTAGGTAACAGAACAAGGTTTTTCCATTTACGAAGACAAATTTAAACATCAACAACATTGTATTTAGTGAAAAAATTTGTAAGACAATTTAATGCTCAACGATATCACAACATAATATATGATCACTAAATTAGATTTCAAGATTATGACCATTAATTATCTCACCCTAATGTATTAGGAAAACGACTGGAGGGGTATTTGTTGTAGAATTTATAATATTATCAATAAGAAATAATAAATGTGATAAATAATATTTTTTATAAATAAATTCTTTATAAGTGTTATTATGATTATATGTTATATTTTTTTTAAAAAAAATTAGTATTCAAATTTTTATAATAAAATCTAATTAAAATAGTAGCATTCAATATATAGAAAATTATTTTTACTCTAAATAAATATACTTACATAATATATATATATATAAAAGATAAATATATTATATAGTTATATAGAATTTAGTAATGTGGATTTAATATTTTTAAATAAAACCTCAAAAATTATTAAAATATTTTAATTATATATTTTGTTAAACTAAATATGTCACTGTGTAAATGAGTTATGATGGTAAAGATTAAAATAAGAAAAAATTTCAAAATATTGTGTAATGAAATTAAATATCTCTAAAAAATATCACATAAATGTGTTAATTTGGGAATAAAGGATCTATATTAATTATTTTTTTAATTTTGAGTCACTTTAATCAAGAAATTAATTTCTTTACACATTGAGGAATTTAAATTTTCAAAAAAGATGATTAAACTCAACTAAAAAGGACTTGTCCTATACCCATTTCAAAAAACAATTATTTTTCCATTTACTCTCTAATATCTACCAAAATTAAATATTTAAAAATGATCTCAAATTTTACGAGGTCGTTATTCCAAAGAAAGATTCTCAAATCATTTATTTCAATTGTCTTCTGTAAGGAAAAATTTCAATGTTCATTGAATTCGGAGCAAGTTAAGGCTTGTGAGAGTCCAAGATAAGAGTATTATGGACATAATGTTCTTTCATTGAATTATTTTTTTCTTGAAATAAATAACTATTTGTTACCTATATTCTATCCATTAATGACGCATATTTTTTTACACCTTTTCCCTTTTGAATTTACATTTTTTTATAATATTTTCCTTTATGATTGATTTATATATAATAAATTATAATATCATAAAAGACAAGTTGAACTCTCTATTATATTTTTTTATCTTCCAGGATAATATTTTTTCATACCATTTTAAATAAATTTACTTTTAAATTGGTTTTTTATATGGATATAATATTCATCATTAATCATACTTGAAATAAAAAATTATATTCTCTATATAATTTTGTGTTTATTCAAATTGTTCAAACAATGATAAAGATTATTTCTTTAAAATTTCACACAATTTCTATTATTATTACTAGGTTAATCTTAATTTTACATTATTTTATTTCAATCATCCATTATTGGGACATTTTATCATCAAAATAATTATTTATAAGTCTTTATGTTATTTGTTGATATTTTTTAATGTAACCTATAACATTTTTTTTATGATAATGTTACCAAAATATTTAAAAAATTATTTTTGAAAATCATATTCTATTTTTCTCTCTTTATCTAGAAGAATCATCATGTATTATTATTATTATTAATTTATTACCACTTATATTCTTTCATTATATAAAAATTTTGGTCGATTATATTTTTGTAACATATAATCTAATTTATGAATACTTATTATATAATATCAGATGAAAATGTTATGTAACCCTTTTATTTCTATGGGTTAATCATTATTTTATTTTATTTTATGTATGGTAGTGTTTTCCTATGGTACATATATGTATGTATATTTATGGTTAGGACTAGTATGATATATCCCCTGAGTGATTTACATAAATCTTATACCTCAAGAAATGTTATGCAGTGGTAAAGTGGAAATTATTCTAGTCAACTATATTATTAGAATTTTTTGTACAATATTTTATAATGGTAGAGACCATGATCAATGAAAAGTGTTATAATTTTCTATGATAATCCCTGTTACACATTTTTTATATCTCAAAAGTTCATGAATAATTGGTAATGATTTTATATTCTAACACAAGGGTTTATGTTTTGATAATGTTATCATAATTTTATGATTTTTTTCTATGACATTATTTTTGATTATATGACTAGTCATCCTGATAAATTATTATCACCTGATCCCATTAATCATTCCAATTTTATTGATTTTATATTCTCCCCAATATTTATGATCTAATGATAAATACTTCATGACTCAATATTGTTTTATCCCTTATTGGGATGTTAGCTCACCCATTCCTCTATATATGATTTAACAAAAAATTCTAAAACAACCTATGCAATGATAAGATATATAGTTATCATGACTTATTGATAATAAATAATTCTACTTATATAGTTATATACATTATAATGATATTTGATAACTTTTTAATCAAATTCAAGCGGATTTAATTTTAATCCAAATAGGGTTTCTGACATTATATGGGTTTACATAGAAATATTTATTTAAAAATAATATAATTTTATTTTGAAAAATTTATATTCAATTTTTAATTCATAATTTTATAATTATGTTAGGATGAATTTATCATAATTTTATAAAATGTTTTTTCAATGAATATTGAAAAATAATGGATTTTTAAAAAAATATGTTTTCCTTTCAAGTATTTAAATAGATAAATTTTGGTATAAAAAAGATAAAATTAAATTTAGTTAATTTATAATATGAATATTTCAATTAATATTATTTAGATAAACATTTTACTTGACATAAGTAAAAATATATTTTTATACTTAAAAGATATTTTTTATGAAAAAATAGTTCTTCCTAACATTTTGTAGGAATAATTTTATATTAAATTATGAAAAAAGATAATTTAATTTTAAAAAATAGATTAAAAATTGTTAATAGTCATAAATAATATTAGGTAATATGATAAACATAATTTTTTATCATATCAAATTGTGAAAATATTATAAAAATGTTACAATGATTAATGTTAACACATGTTTACCAGCGGTTAAGAAAACGAAACAAGGGTCAAAATGGCTTATATTTTTTCCTAAATATTATTTTTCATTTAAATTTAGACAATATATCATTTAATATTAGATAATTTATTGTTCTACAACCATTTATATTGAGTAAGAAAATAATACAATTTTATTCTTTTAAATGGACACCCCTCACATATCCTCTCCACACATCAATAGAAATTTGGTTTAACCAATACCAACCCAAATAACTTACAAAAATCCATTACTATAACTTATATTCCTTTTTTTATTTGGAAAACCATCTTAGGAAAGATTTATATCAAAACCTAAATAGGGTTTCTGAATAAGTGTTTTAGTTTTTATTCGATATTTTTCATATAATTTATTATCCTACCACCTTCAAATATTAATAACTCATGTTGAAATAATAACACCATTATAATCCATATTTATATAATCTTCTTTGATATTGAAAAAAACAATATTCATCTCCTCTTCCATCTAATGGGAAATAAAATTGTCATTCTTCTGTATGGGGGACTACCACCTCACGAACATATGTAATTAGTTTTCAATAACCCAATATCACAAAAAGATATAATGATGGATTTAATTTATATATATTTTATTCGTTATATATTTAAAATTATGTAATTATATTATATTATGTATCTTTTAACCCTTTCATCTATTGAAAAATGACAATATAATTAAATAATACATGTAGATCACCCCCTCAACAAAGCGATATAATTCGTTTTACATCACCACATCACATGGTAGAGAGATATATATATATATATATAAGTACATTATAATACATGAAATGATATTTATAATAATATCTTTACTATGGAAAGATAAAATGAAATTTTTTTCTTTACATCATTCTCTTTGAAAAATGAAAATGTTAGTCATGTGTAGGTATGACCTACAATCTCAAAGATTATAATATAATTATTTTTTCATAACCATGATTCAAGGATGCTTATATAATTATAATTTATTTATAGAAATATTATTATTATTATTATTATTATTATTTTGTATATTATTAAATAATTTCATCTTTGACCATATTCAACCTGTGTAATTCATTTTGAAAAAATGAGCCGACTATCAACAAAATGTCCCACATGAATTTAAATGATTAAGTAATTGAATATTCCATAGAAATAAATAAAATAAAAAGAATAATAAAATAGGAAAAAAGATTTAATAAAGTAAATAATTTAAATATTTTTATTATTTATGAATATTAATATCTTCTGTGGTGAGTCTGACTTGAGGTAAGGGAAACATTAATGTAAAAACTCAATTTAAATGTTTTAAATATTTTTTTTATAAATATTTTTTATATGAAAATGATATTAAATTATTGTAGTGATGTATTTTTATATACCTAAATTAATAATAATGGTAATTTTATATCTATTTTGAATTTTCTAAAACTATTTTCAAATGACTAATTTTACATATTTTATATGAAATGTTTGGAATTTCTTTTCAAAATAAAAATTTAATATTATATTTTACCAAATATGGAATCAACAAAAATTATAAATTAAACAACCATTATTTATGTTAAGATTCTTTTCCTTGAATCCGTGTTTTATTCAGTGAAAACATTTTCCCTTATTATTCTAAGAATTTTATTTTAATAAATGGGTTTTTATATGAAAATGGTATTTTGATATATGAAAATGTTTTTCATATGGATTGTGAAGTGTTTTAATGGTTTAGGCATAATTGTTTTTTTCATGATATGGTACATGATCATTTTAGATGATGATGGGTGAGCCTTATGAAAAACTTATAATATGGGTGACCCTGATACAACATCTATGAAGTGTGAGTTCGATACAAATTATTTGATGTGTGAGACCTATATAGATCTCCAATTCATTTGGTAATGATCCTTTTATATAATAGAAATAAATATGTAGTTATTCATAGAGGTTTATCCAATGGGTTTTATGAGGACCCAATTATTTTAATACAATTTTATCCTTATTAATGAATATAATTATATATGATTCCTACAATTTATGCCTCCTAATAGGGATTATATTTTATTTCTATGGGTTTTAAATATTTTATTTAATAAAAAAATATTTGGGGTTTATGTATATAATATTTATTTTATGAAGTCAAATAATACATTGATAAAGATAAATATTTAATGGGTTTTTAGATTTTTTTCTGGAATATCAAATTTCTTTTTTTTATATCACTTACTGAGCTTTTTTTCTCATCACACATTTTAAATGATTTTATAGGGTTTAAGGATGATTTATAATAAAAATGAAGTTAATCATATGTTCATGAATATTTCTCCTGAAGTTAAAATATATTTCATTATAAAAAATATTATTTTGTAGGAATAATGCATAATGAGTAGGAGTTTCCACTATTTATTATATGATACATGTATATAAGAGTTATGACGTAATTATCTATAAATTTAAATCATGAATATCCTAGAAATGTAGAAAATAAATTATTTACTGAAAACTCATGATCATTCAATGTTTAAGGAAAGGTCTTTATAGTCAGTGTTAGAGGACTTTTTATATATCATTAGAGGTTATGATGCTTAAAATGAGGATGATTTAATATTTTTTGATACTATTATGGATTAATAAGTCTATTTATATGATAATTTCTTAATGAATGATAAAAAATGATTTTGTGGTATTTTTAAAATTTAACTGATATTTTGGAGACTATCAAATGGAAAATACTATAGAGTATATGCACCCAGGGTTAATAACTATAAAAGGGATAGATTGGGTATTAACTCGATCATCACAAGGTACACAATGAG
Organism: Viscum album; assembly: GCA_963277665.1. Classification (NCBI taxonomy): domain Eukaryota; kingdom Viridiplantae; phylum Streptophyta; class Magnoliopsida; order Santalales; family Viscaceae; genus Viscum; species Viscum album. The sequence goes on along the minus strand of OY728160.1, from coordinate 455,592,919 downwards.
TGGTCTTATGCCAAGACAATTGGAATTACACTCCCATGGGTTATTATTGGATTGATTAAAAAGTTTTCTATAAATAATTATGAATTAATTGACTATGTGGTTATATAATGGAATTATTATATTGAATAACCTACATGAAAGCTAAGGTTCAAAAAATTAAAAGGAAAGGTTTTATAGATTCAAGAACATAAAATTTATTTTGATGAAAACTAGAATTTGAATAATGAAAATATTCGTTATGGAATAAATAGTTTATTTTATTAGGGTAAAATCACTTATTCATTATATAATGATGGAAGTGAAACAATAACCTCCATTATCTACAATAGGAATTGCTTAAATTGAAAATTTTGAAGCCCATATCAATCCACCAAAAAACATTACTTACCAATCACCATAGAAATAAAAACATTTTTAAATATCCCAATCCTATTATCTTATTTGATTTTATGATGTAATAGGGGATAAATTTTAAAATGTTATGAAACATATACTCCTCTACCTTACACATTTTGGGAAATTTCATATGTGACATTATCATGTTATTATAATCGATTTTCCTAAATGGTTTTCCTTCAATATATTTAGAAACAAAATATGGTGATATTTGAGAATCATATAACTATTTTTGATTTTATTAATTTTATTATTATCATAGGTACTAACCCTTATTGATAAAATTTATGTGAAACCATGTCCTAAGATATTATGGAAAACCCATTTGGGAGGATGTTTCAAAAAATTATGTTAAAAACCTTGGATTGTATACAAATTTTGATCTCTATCAACATTTATTTCAACTGATTTGAAATTAATGTGCATGGATAATAGAAGTAGAGGATCATAGGAAGGTTTTTAGGTATTTTTATTAAATTGGGACTCTTGAACGAATAACATGAGACAACAGATATTTAAATTTGGAATATAATTAATGGTGATAGATATTTCAATGGTATGCATTATTTTTAAAAAAAATTTCATAAATTTTAATTTTAAATAACAATTGAATTGATTAATATTTATGATTTTTTATGGGAGTCCCTATGGGATGAAAATATGAATCTAGGTCAATTGTTTAACAATTAATTTGATTAAATGATGAATTTAGGTTATTATTATTTTTAATTATTATATAGTGATATTTATCAATGATATTATGGTATATTCTAATTTTTATAATTATCATGAAACATAAAAATATTATTCTATTTTTGGTGTGGTTTTCAAAAATTTGAATTATATGTTAGATGGAATCAATATATTTCAATAGTGCTTTACTGAAAATGATATATTTTATGAATATATGATTGATGGATAACGGAAAATTGGGGATATTATATGCTTGATGATTAAGATTATTTTATTATTTAGAAAACATAATCTGTATATAAATCCTTATAGGTTAAAAATATAGTTAATGAGTAATTTTTTAAAAAACATTTTCCATATTTTTGGAAATTTTACGGGATAAATGCGAATTATGATTATTTTTAACACATGGTTTTTCTATTTATAATTGATTTATATTAATATAGTGTTATAAAAATGAATACATGTATGCTTAGAGAAAATATGTAACATCCAGCAAGGCTACAGGGCTTGAAGCCACAACTTAATGGTGATATAGGTGGAACACCTATCGATAGAAACTGTGATCTTATAGTGAGGATTCCCTGTTTTTTACTTAAAAAATTTGAAATATTTTGACTAATTTTAATTTAGGATGAATATTATGAGATCAAAAAAAATTAGATAATTGAAGTGAGTAATGATACTTTTTGGGGAATTTATTGAGATTTTATATATGGTTGAGGTATATGTAACCCCAATGTTCAACATGTCAAAAAATTAATTTAAGTAAAAATTACTTTCCCTTTTGTGGACATAATTTTAAATATATTGAGAACATTTCAGGTTTATATGATTATTGGTGTTGAGGTAATTATGGGTTGTTACAATTTTAGAACATATGTTTTATCTTATATAGAACAACGAGATTGTAAAGTGATTTAATGATTGATTGGTTAATGTTATTTTGAAAAAGATCAATTTTTTGGTAGACCTTTTATGATTTTGGAAAACATAATATTATTAGAAAATATTGGATTTTATTTTAGTAATAGATGTTGATTTAAATTTGGAAATTATTTATGATTTTAAAGTGTATTTATAGTCCTTTATGTTATTTATGGTATTTATTATCATATTTTGATTATTAATGTTGTATTTCATCATATGAATGTTTATAAATCATAGTAATTGTCTTAAATTATGCTAAATTTTTTGGTGTTTGTTAATTTATAAATAGAGGAGTAATAAATTGTTTTAATTTTCGGGAATATATCATCTATTATAAGTTTATATTAGTGATTTGGGAATGAAAACATTCATCCTAAATACTCATAATTTAGTTAAAAACACTAGTCTCTTGAGTAAATTTATTAAATGATGAAATTATACTTTTCATGTAATTAAATATTTAATATTCTTAGTCTAGAAGTCAAAGAAATTTCTCATCTCTAGGAAAAAGATCATGAAACCAAAAATGTTAACATATTACCATCATTTCTAGTGAATAAATTGTATTTTTCACATATCATTTCTTTTTTATTTTTTGTTCACAAGGTTTATCATGATTATTCACTTTATGGTGATGAATGTTCTCTATCACTCTCCTTCATTGTGGAGACATTATGTTTTCTTCTATTTGCACATTTTGACTTCCCACTAATGTTCTCCAATTAATAAATATATTATGTGTTATTCTATAATACATTCATATTTCTCATTCCATATTTTCAATATTTAGGTTTATTAAACCTTTTTACAACGTGGGATTTTAACAATGACATTTAGTATTGTCAAACCCATGGTTACCGAGCTCAATATCAAATTGAAAGGATGAAATTTATAAAGGAGAGACCAAAGAAAAATCCTAGTAAATGTAAAGAAAAATCAGTTTCATGTCTTACTAATATTTTTTAATTTTGTTTTATATTTAATATAATAATATTTTTTAATTTTCCAGTCAAATATAAAAAGCTATATTTCTATCATGATTGGGTTTTCATGAATTATCTGTTTTTTAAATATAAATATTAATATAATAAACTTGTAGTCTTACAAAACTAAAATTTTAATATATAATATTAAAGTTATATGAAGATTATGTTTTTCAAATTTTCTAAAATGTTATATTTTTCATTGATAAGTAAAAAAATACAGTTTTTATTATAAATTGTATTTTTATACCATGAATTTAAAAATATAAATTTTATTTCAAAATTCAAAAAAATAAAAATTTTATTATTTATTTTATTAATAAACTAATTAAATTTACTAAAATGAGCATTATTCCTATATTTGGTATGAAAACATTTTTATACTTAGATGTTTATTTTTATAAGAAATTGTTTTCCATAAATTTTTTTTTGATTAATTTTAAATTAAATTATGTTACTTTTTTAACTTATTTTGATAAAATATATTCTTATTTTCTAATCATCATAATTTATTTTTCGTATTAACTTTATCTTAATTTTTTTTTGAAATGAATAATAAAAGTAGTAAATTTTTTTTGTCATGGTTAATTTTGAACCATGTTTACCGAAGGGTTAAAATAAACAAATAAGTATTAAAATGACATAAAATTTTTATAAATTCCTGTATGTTACCATATCCCATTCCTATATCATATATTATTTTGAAATGGTCCATTTTTTTGTCAATTTTTATTAAGTTGGACACTAATATAATTTAATCTATTTTATTATTCCAAGTCATTCCTCTACCCCACATAAAAATTGTCACCCATCTCCTATCCAATACACACATGAAAAGCCATTTTATTCATAATACCTTTATATAATTACCTTCCTATAATCTATCCCTATAACCTAGATTCCACGATTATATTAATAAGTCATAATAGGATTGATTTAGGTGTAATCATAATGAGGTTGTTCGAAGAAAATGTATTGTTCTTAAAAACAATTACATTATTTTTGTGTATGGAGGACTTCATGGTGGTACTATTTTTCATGGTTAAAGTTACACAAGTATGTTATGAAAGATTTTACATTTATTGTTTTCTATTTAATCCCCCAACTTCTCAAAACCAGCTCTAACCTTACGTTACGCTGCACCTCTCCTAGTCCGATCTGTAGTGGGGGTAACAATGTTTTTTTTAGGATTTAATGTTTAGTGGTTCAATGTTTTTAAAGGAACTCCCAATTTATCTTGAATTTTTTCCTTTATGTTTTCATCTAACTGATGTTATCGATGTTTAGAACCCTTAGATTCCTAAATCCATGCTCTAGACCCAAGTTCAAATGCTCCTCTCTTAGTCGGATATGGATCAGTTGTAACAAGTGGTTTTAAGATGTGGGATTTTGTGTTTGACCATTTTCCATTTATGAAATGAGTAATTTTTATACTCTGAATTTCATATGGTTCTCTTCCTCTTTGATGTTTGTGAAATTTAGAGGTGGATATGATGATGATAATGGATATTTTTATATTTTTGAATCATGTTTTCTTTTTATTCCTCAATGTCAAAAGTACAGATTTGTTTTCTTTTTTCTATGTGAAATCGATCTGTTTTTTTGAAGGTTTTTATTTGTGACATTGTATTTGGTATTTCTCATTTCTAGTTATGGTGGAAGACATCGATGCTGGTCACGATGATGTTGTGTAAGTGATGTTTATGTTTTGATGTGGTGAGAACACTCTATGATGGTTGTTTGAATGTGGTTGATGATGGTAGGTGGGTCTCGCATGCATATGGAGTTAGTGAAGATGATCACGTTTTCCTGGGGTGATACTCATGGCATCTCATGGCTTAAGGTCTCATCACCCATGGTGGACTGGTGTTAATGGGTGGTTATTTTTGAATTTCGAATTTGGGATGTTATTTTTTAAAATTTGATCTATTTCATTTGAATTTTGAAATATGGGTGTCTTGGTTTGTATCTATTTGATGTTTGGTTACCACTTAGCTATAAAGTGTCTTTTTCAAATAACAAAAAAATTTATTTTTAGTGTCTATCACAGGATAATACCACATGAATTGATGTAATTCATTTTCCATCATCAACTCTCAGGGATGATCATAATGATGTATATAATTAATATATATGATTTTACTGATATAATTAAAATTATTTTTAGTTAATATATAATATATTTTATCACCTTTCTATCAAATGAAGTATAATAATGTTGTTCGTGTGTACCTATGGATTGGCACCACTAAGGAGTGATGTGACTCTTTTTTCAATGCCACATGACATAACATTTATATATAAGTATATTTAATGCTTTAATATTATATTTATAAAATTTGAATCAATATTCAATAATAATATGATTCTAACATTCTTTCCCTAATGCTCTATGAATAATAAAAATGATACTCATTCATTAGTACGACATACCATCTATATGATTGTAACACATTTAATTTTTTATAACAATATTCCATGGATAGTTTTATAAGTATAATTGAGATCTAAATCATATATATTTAATGATTTTTATTATGTATATTACAGAATTATGACCTATTTGACCATATTCAAGCTACTGAAGTCATTTTTAATATATGAGCCAAATATCATCAATACATCTTATATGATGTTGAATGATTAATTAAATTAATTTAAAATGGAAATAAATAAAATAATAATAATAATATTGTAAATGGATAATAAATTAAATAATTAATATATTTTAATAATTTAGTAAGATAAATAATGTATGTGATGGGTCAAACTAAATGTAATTGACATTTTAACCTAAAACCTCATTGGAAAAATTTTTAAAATATGTTTTAAAAGATTTTTAATCATGTCCATATTATTAAAATTATTTTAGAAAGTTATTGATATTAAATTAAAGAAATAATAAAGGTAATTTTTTATATATTTTTAATTTCATGTTAATGTTTTAAAAAAGAATATTCATATTTATTTTATAAATAGTGTTTTTAATTTCCTTATAAAATGAAAAATGAATGTTTAATTTTAACAAATAAGGTGTAAAACTATTTTCCTACCTCTAGAACCATTATGTTATGTTTGTATTAAAAAAATCTTTAATTTTTTCATCAAATGAAAATTGTTCTTCCATGTTTTCATGGAATTTTACTAGTAAAAATGGGATTTTAAAAATGAATTGGTATTTTTATATCTAAAAATTATTTCCATATGGGTTCAAAAGCATTTTTCAAGGGTTTTATGATGAAAAGGTGTAAGAATAAATTTTATGATTCAGGATATATTAATCAGAATTACAATGTATGATGGGTGATACCGATAAAACTTATATCATCAGTGTTCTTGATTAAAATTTTATGATGGGTGAGGTTGAAACTACTTATATAATGGGTGTGCCCAATATAACTCTAATGCATTGGGTAATGTTCCTTGTCATTAATAATAAGAATAACAGAGATAACAAGGTTAGTTAATCCTATAAATATAACTAGAATCTATTTATTTATGATATTTGTTTCACAGAAGTTATGAATATATAATGTCAATGCTCCCTATTACCAAAATAGATTTCTATATTCTTTATAAAGATTTGGAAGGTTTTTTTGAGAAATAATTAATTGATTTTCATATGGATATGATTTATTTCAATATTTTAATATGTAATATAATAAATATATTCAATATTAGAGGTTTTTATATATTGATTTGGTCAAATATATTTTATTCATTTATTTACCTTACTGAGTTTTTTTACTCATCATATGTTTTTAAATGTTTTCATAGGGTTTTAGGATGATTAATAAAATGTAATAAGACATGTTTAAATTCATTAATATTATTTAAAAAAATAAAATGGTGTTTATGTTAAATTTTTTATTTTTTGGAAAAAATGGATACTAATTATTAGTTTATAATTTTTAATGCATGGCTTTTTAATGTATGAATTATAAACCAATTCTCTTCAACTATGAACTACAATGATCCTAGAAAAAAGGAAGTGAAATTATTAATAAAAACTCAACATTATGTAATGTTTATGCCTAGTTTTTTATATATTATATGCAGTAATGTATGTAAAAAGGGATAACTAGAAATTAATATCGTTTAATAGATATGAATTATATTATAGAATAAGATGGATTTGAAGAAAATCTACAAAAACACTAAACCTTTGCGGTCTTGGTGTGTGTTTTATTTAGAGGTTAGAATTTATAATTATATAATAGGGTTTAAAATTTTTATATGATATACATTGGTATTTTTATTCACCTCAAGTCATAATATTCCATAGTTCCCCTTATTTATGATCATTTATATTTTTAACTATACCTCTAAAATAACATCATACATCCATTAAACTCACAATCAAAACCCCTTTTCGTATTTCTATAAAACATTAACCAAATTCTACTTCCCAATTTTTTATGAAATTAATAATTAATCTCATTTAATCATTCATAATGAATTCATGTAAATTTTAAGAAAAACAACGTTTTTGAAACAACCAAATGTTTTAAAAATCTATTATTATTGAATAAAACTAAATGTGACAAAATTTATATCACCATTTGAACACATTAAATTTTTATAAAAGAATAAAAATGTATAAACATGATATAATATTATCACATAAATCATATCAATATAATGTATTTATAAATAATCATTCTTGAATTTATCTATATAAAATTTTACATAATTCAATATTACTTTTATATTTTTCAATTCCCTTTTGACATCCCATATAATTTTCATGAAAATCCTGACGAAAAACTCAAACAATTAAAAATAATCCAATAATAAATACACTTATTTTATCTTACAAAACCAATTATTAATCATTTTTGAAAACAATTTTAGTTTTTAAATTTCAACTATAACAATTTTTATAATATTAAACTAAAAACTTTAACAAATAATCTCAATAACAATTGTCATAGAATAAAAATATAGTTTAAAATATATAAATATCCACTTTATTTTAAAATCAAACCACAAAAATATAGTAATTAAAATAAAATAATCCTCAATTATTTGAAACAAAGTTCCCATTAAAACATTCCAAAAGCAATCAAGAACAACTCTAATTTAAAAATTACTCAATTATAATTTAATTAAATACAAAATAAAAGCTAATAAAATATCATTTTCATATAAATATAAAATGTACTCATTCTATCATCAATGAATATAAGTTTTATTAACACCCTCCCAAACTAGGAACCATCATGAATTTAAAAAAAATTAAATCAGTAAATAAATTTTACCATCAAATAATATTTCACTTGAGTATACAATCAAAAAGAAAAAATCCGTTATAAAATTTCCCATATAATGAAAGCATCAGAAATATAAATATTTTGTTATTATAGGTACCAAATATTTTAAATTCAATATAATTTTCTTTCTCATTTATTAATGGACTAAAATTAAAAAAAATTAAACATCACATTATATCATTTTTTTCAATTTAAACATCACATGAAATCATTTTTGGTACCCCATATTTAGATAAAAGTAGTCATTATTTATATTAAAATAGATATTGTGAAATTCATTGGAATTAATAATTGTCAAATGTTCTAAATAGGTTTGGAACCACTTTCATATCAGTTATATAGATTGGTATTGAGTTCGAGGAAAGTGTTGGTATTGGTGTTTTTAGAAGATAAAGAGTCGATTTCATAGGTTTTTCTTGAGGAGTATTTGACATTGTCCCCTAAACGAGACTTCAATCATAAGTTGGAGTTACAACCTCATGTCTATCTAATTTTTATTTCCCTTATAGGATCAAAACATATAATTTTCAAAGGATGTGGATTTAGATGAATGATATATTTTATAAGGTTTTCAAAATAAATAGTTGGTTTCCTTATGTTTCAATTGTGTTATTTAGGTATAAGGTTGAGGTTTGATTTAGGAAATTCACAAATTATCATCAATTAAACCTAATAACAATGATAAAACATTATCCCTACCAAAGGATTCATACTTTTTTTCTGGTTAAAGGAATAGTTTAGGTTTTGGAAGATTGATTTATGGTTTGGTATTATCAGATTATTGTTAAAGTGAAATATGTTCTGGAGATCACTTTCATGTATCTTCACATACTCTTCTAGTATGATGTATTTTCCTTTAAATATATTTACTCTCTATCTATATTCACGGGGTTTATAAAATCATTTCTCCTTGAATTCATAGATTAGTTTTTGGAATTATTTATTAATGATATCCTAGTTTTTTTATGATTTTAAAAAGATCATATAGTGTATTAAATTGATAACATAAAGATCATATGAAGAAATTATTGTAATAAAAAGATATCAATTCTTTAGTTTTAGTTGTGTGATTTGATTTTACTTGGGCATGTCATGTCTTAGTATATTTGTTTCATTTCTTTTATTATGACCAAGGTAGTTTGTTCTTAAGATACTACTCAGAATGTTAAATAGCTACACAACTTCCCTAGTATAAGTAGTGATAATATAGAATTCATGTAATTTATATAAGACTTTATATCCATTGATATAGTTAACTAAGAAGTATTAAAATTTCATGTATACCAGACTGTGTTAGGCGGCATTTGAGTACTTAAATAATAATTGGATAAAGGCTTTTATTCACCATTTTATTATTGTGGGAGTTATATTTGATGTCTTTTTTTGTACTTATTATCTTGGTTGTGTTTGTAAATTAATTTGGAGTGACCAATGACCATATATGTGTTTCAAAACTTCTATCCTCATGAGATTAATTATTACCCCATTGATATCTAGCTTACAATGGTAGTTTTTATCTGAAATTGTGGTGGCATTATCTTACTCTTTAGCACATTTTGGTCATCATGTATTTGAATATCAAGTAGTATATATTCTCTTTAAAATATTTAATTTTGTAGAAATAGATATATATAGAGTTCCTATATGATTATTAATTTCATATCAGTTACACTTTTATAAATGGAAATATATTACATGATATCTTGAGTTGGAGAAAATAAGGCAATGTTTCTTGAGATACATGATATGAATCAAGGATTATGTGATAAATAGAATCTCCACCTCAGGATATGAAACAATTTAATAGTATATATTTACAATATTAGATGAATTTTAGTTCCAATTTACATTAGAAGGTAGAGGAATATTATTTTAGAGATTATAAGGTAATGTTTTAAGGCTATCATTTTTTTATGTAGATAAACCTATGGGATGGTCGGAAGATGGTCAACGTATTGTGTTATTCTGTGGAAATTTTATTATTCTGATATTAATTCATGTTGTGCATTTTATATCAGTTTTATAACTCACCTCTAGTGGTAAATCATGGTATTTGAATGATATATTATGCTCTAAGAGATCAATTTGGTGGGGGTAGTGTATGACATGTATGGTGGATTTTTTTATATGATGACATCTTATTTTTAGTGTATGAATGATAAAAAATGAGCTTGAGAAAATTCTTTATAGACATTGGATTTTTCTCAGTTGAAATAGGGGGCTGAATAAATGGATTTCATTATATATTATCATTAAGAATCAGGTAGATGTGATAAATTCCACTAGGTTTTGTATTAGTCAATGAAGTTGTCTCATTTGTTAGTGATTAAGGAGTCTTATACTATATATTATTTGGTAAAGATATATATGTATACCATTTTAAATTTTCTTTTGGTTTTGAAGATTATCCAATATGATTGAGAAACTAATTTCACCTAGTGAGTAAATCGGATATTTTAGTGTAGTTTAGAATCTAATTTGTTCCTATATACTAATTTTCCTCTTCAAGTGGATATATATATATATACTAGATGATTTAAATGATAAATTATTTTAATTGTTAATATTTTCTTGATTTTGGAGGTTCATGGGTGAGTCATTTATCTTCAGTCAAGAGAGATTATACTAATAGTTATCTGTCATCCAATGTTATAACTCCATTTGATGCACTATATACGAAACATTTTAGATATTTGTTGATCATGACAAAGGGTGGGTAGTCAATGATTATTAGACTGTATTTGTTATTGAAATATGTGAATATATACAATTTATTCTTGAGATGATGATGAATTATAAAAATATTCTAAATTAATTATTTTATATAATGTTCAGTCCTCAAATGCTTGAGGCTGTCGTTCATGTGTTTCTAATGGATTGAACAAAACATGGATATTGGGGATTTGGTTATGGTATTATGATATTTCATTGAGTTTTTATATTTTTTTATGTGCTGTATAATTTTGGTGAAATTGTATTGATTGGATTTATGATATCATCGAACTATTGAAGATCTGTACATATCATCATGATGAATCCAATGTAATTTAATGGGGAAATTTTATATTGAATAGGATGAAACATTGTTTGAAGGTCTTGTTGAGGTTAGAGGCCATAATAGGATATTTTTCCAAGGATGTTATATAACTTTTTTAATGTATTAAGAGGCTATATGTATTTTAGGAATATACATGGGATAGAATTATATAGATATGGTCCTGGTATCTAATGTTTTTTTTGAGAATTTGTTCATGTAGATATATTGATATTTGTTTTTTAATGATATAATTACTATTATTACTTATCTATTTTATGACAATATTTGGATTTAAAAATGATTATATTCCCACTAGGAAGGTACCTCATAGGTTTTTTTGGTTTTCACACTAGTCATTACTAAGGTTGTTTTTCTATTTTCTAGGATATGAATATTTTTTGGTGTATCCAATTTACTTCCTAGGTATTTATAGTAATTTTTATTTCTGATTTCACTTTTATAGAGCTATTTCAGGTGATTTTGGAGGAATATGGTGAAATATAGTCTATGTTTGATATGAAATTTCATCTTGAAAAAAAGCAATCTATAAAAATAACAATTTTGTTTGGATTTTATTGTGTGTTTTGTGTACCATAGATGGTGAAAGATGTTTCTAATTAATGTTTTTTGAACAATTTATTGAGTTTTGGCATTCATCATTATAGTGTTATGTGCTAAATTATAAAATAATATAATAGTGTATAATTATTTTCTGTTGAATCTATGTGTTTTGTTTGATTATCTATGTTGTAGTTTTAGGTTGAGTATTCAATCAAGATGTGTGTCACAATATGACCATTTATCATTTCAATATGTTATTTTTACCATTTTGAGGTTAATGGATGATAGGATTATAAAAATTTTGTGGGGGAAGGTGTTGAGGATTATTATGTGAAATTTAAGATTCATTCCATTTTGTCATAATAGGAATAATTGTATAACAATATTAATTCATATTAATGAAATTCAATAGTTTTGACTATGGTATATATGGTAAGATCACTCCTTCACTTATTTAAGGCATTTTCAATGGAGATAAATGACCAGTGATACTAGGGGTGAAATATTTCAAATACCATGGTATCTCGATTAATTCTAATTGATCTCAACCATGTCATAGTTTATTATATCCATGATATTTTTTTTACATATGGTTATAATATAAATGTGATCATTCCTCCCCCATTTTGTGTTTCTATATTATCTCAAACCCTATGTGTATTTTGGTCTTCTTCTTAGTTATTTTAGATATAGTTTTTAGATATTAAGACGCTAGATTAATGTGATTGAGTTCTTTTGTGTTAATGCTCTTTTATTGTATTTTTAATTTATTATTTTATTATTTTATCTTCTTAGAGGATATAATAATTGATTGAGATGTATTTTTATTGAGTTTTTATGGAGTTTTGTTTTGGGATCGGAGTGTTATTGGTTTGGTAAAGAATAATTTTGAGTTTCATGGTGTTTGACATTGGTTCCATTCTCTTATTAAGAACTCGATAATTTAAGATTCATTATGATGTAAGTGATTTAAATAAAGTCGGTTTTATTAAGTTATTATGAAATTATATTTATTTTTTTCTATATGGGTAAAGATAATAAATATACATAGATAAGAAAAATAAATGAATTTAATGTGGGGTGTCAAATGTACTTTACATGTAAACAAGATTTTAGGGTTGATATTTTTTTTTTCTATGAATGATTTTATGATTTATAAATATTGGTTAATATATATATATAACAATGATATAATTTGGAAAAATAATAATTTTTTTTATTATTTTATGGATAACGAAATATAAAATATTTTATTGATATATTTTGTTATGCTGCGCAATTAATGAAAAATTAATGGAGAAGAAGTAATGTAAAATGGGAATACCTATATTGTTTTATATATACAATCCTATTAGGGTTAATTAGTGTTTATTTATTATTCATTATTATGGAAGATAAATTTATATGGTTTTTTTAGATTGCTCAATTTAATATGGTTCAGTCTAGATTATTGTCATGGTTGTGATAGAGATGATTTTATTTCATTTTGATATTTAATTGTGGAAAATATATGATTAGGTTGTTATTGTTCGTGTCATATAGATTCCTTGTGTTATAAATTCTTTATAAAACTAATGAAATTATTATAGTTTATATGTTTCTTAATCATAAAAACCCTCTCATCCTGTATAGTAGAACTAGGTTCAAATATTTTAAAGGGAAATTTCCATGGAATTATTGCATGAATTGTAGAGGGGTATTATTTTTGTGATATCATTCATCTTTAATTGTATTTGAATACATTTATAGACATTTGGTCTATATATACATCAGGTGAATACCATCCTTTAGGATATATTTCCTATAGGCCCATATTTTAAAGAATCTATTCATTATAAAGTAGCTTCTACCAGTGAATCCAATGGTGAAATGATGATTAATTATAGAAAAAGTGGTAGGATGAACATCTATGTGATCCGTAGCTGGATGTAATAAATTAATTAAATATTACTCCCATAAAATAATCATGAGGGAATAAATGGAAGTCTATGTTTTCAAAATTATAGAATTGGAATCACAAACGATAAGATGATGGGAGGGGATTTTGTTGTAAAAGGTCCTAGTTCCGCATGGACTTCAGAACCTATAATTTAAGATCATTTTCCCTTGTGAATTTGTTCATGTATTCATTAAATATCAAAGAAATTAAAAATATGTTATACCATGATAGAAAAAAATAATGTTCCTTCCCATCTGAGAAAAAATATTTTTTTTGTTAATTTTGTGGATTGTATATATGGTAAATGAATGAAACCTTATATTGAAAGTAGAATGTTTTTCTATAAAATGTTGTTAGATAATTTAATTAACTAATTTAGGGGATTTATATTTGGTTAATAAATTATGAAATTTCATTTATTAATGGAAAACGTTATGGGAGTAAACTATGTATTTATTGAATAGTTATTAGATTGTTTTGGATCGGTCATGATATATGTCAAGATGTAAAAATATTTATTATCATGTGGTTATAATTATGTCATAATGAGTAGTAGTATTAGTGGTATTGTGATAAGAGGTTGAATTTGGATTGATTTGTGTGACTATTATATTTTTCTCCCACCTTTTTTTATTTTTTATGCACCACAACACAAGTTGGGTAACCCTATAAACAACTATGTAAGGTTTTTTGTTCTAGGTATACCCCAATATATATGATTGGGTAGTAGTTATAGATGGCTAGTCCCATCCCAATTTTCTTCTTCCATTTATATTTTGGTAGTGATTTAGTTATGTGGTGGTGATATGGTAATATAGAGATGAATATATGGTAGTAGTTATGTAGTATGCAGGTGTGGATAGAGTTTAAGGATGTGGTTGTGATGTGAACTATGGTTATGGTTTTGTCGGGGTTTGTGTATTTTATTTTATATGGATATATAAGGGATTTTTCTATTGCGGAATATTCATTTTTTAAATTAGGGTTACAATATTAGTGGAGAATTCGGTATATGGTACCATGTAGATTTAATTTCATTATTATTATGTAATTATACTTTAACATGAATTTTTTGAGTGGCCCTTAGGGAGGTTGGGATGGTTTTTTTGTAACCTAACCACCCCAGACCATAAACCAAATCAACTCACCCAATGTGTCTTTCCTAATACCTTAGTTCCCTTCATGGAATAACACAATATATTACACAATGGAATAACTTATCATACTAATGACCATCCCCATATTCCAATAAACAATCTTTTAGTATGATTTTCAACACTCACACAAACCCTCAAAAAACATTCCAAGAGGTCACACAACATTTCCCTATTATAATCCAAAAATTCTTAACTACAGATTTACTATCATATTTCCTATTGAATATAAAGTTTCACCATGTTGAAATGGATTATGACATTAAATCTATTATGATTCACGTTTTTAGTTTTTCTTCACAATCCCATACATTAAATCAAAACATCACTATCCATGAACTTTCACCCCAACCCTAGGTATTTCCTTTACACCTCCATGTGGGTATTATGTCTAATTCCATTTGGTAATAACCTGACATCCTCAGTCCTTGAAACAAGTCAACAGAAACAATGGGTCTCCGATATTACTTTCATTTCCTTTCCAATACACCATAATCTATTTTGCATCTGGGTCACTTATTAGACTAATGATTGTCCCCACAATCCAACACACATTCAGTAAATATAATTTTCCTCACTCACAAAAAACATGAGAAAAATACTAGAAGGTCACACATATTGACACTAATAAAAAACTAGCATACTTAACTATAGAGTTTCAATCATGTTGAATCCCAAAAAATAAGGGTACACCATTTTGACATGGGTAGTAACATTTATTCTTTTATATTTCACTTTTTTATGGGTGTTATAGTAGTAGAAATGGGATATGTTATAGGTCAATATCATTGTTTCATCGGTGATGATTTAATATAGTTATAAAATTTTAGTAAAATAATTTATAGAGAGGAACCTACATATTACACTTTTCTACCCCGTATAGAATCATTACACTATTTTCATAGATTTTTAAAATGGATTTGGTTATCAGGAATTTGAAAGCAATATTCATATAGTTATAGTTATTATTATGAGAGTTTTAAATTTTGTATTATTTTATGGTACATTATCAATGTTTATATATAACATAACATTAATTTATATTATTTTTTGGATTTTGGATTTTTTTCTTTATGGTGTTGGGGTTTATTAGCGATTGTTTTTTTATATGATTTTAGAGTATAATGACACACTACATGTGTGATTTATACCATTTTCACCAGTATCCAACATGTGGTTTATTAGTAGTATCTTTCAGGATCACTTTTATCATCACTATTGACATAAGATAGGTTCTACTAGAGATGGTTTGTGATATGAGACCAACAAACTCATGTAATATAAATAGTCTGTACATGTGTTGGATAGTTAATTCCCTCTTTACATATAAATCTAATGAATCCATAAAACCCATTATAAAGAAAAATATTAGAATAGGGTTTGATAATAAGACTCAACACAATATAGGAAAATTATAGGTTAATCATTCTACTCAAAGTCTCAACCACAGTGCATCCTACTAATTTCATATCTATTGATAAACAAGGGGATATCATATAAGAAAAACGAAGAAAATGGAAGATGATTCAAGGAAATAAAGAAAAGGTATTGTTCATTTTAAATTATAAGAACGTAATAATATCCAAACATCAATTATATAAAAAAGGAAAAAATAACCTCATAAAAAACAGGCTTATAAAGTCACTGGATAGAATTTTGATAACTATCAACCATCCTATAGACATTTTCAAATGGGTGAAATCCCCAAAAAATCTGGCGGATGACTCTAAGAAACCCATCTCCTAAAAATAAAATGGGTACACAATACCCCCTGCTTGTGTAACTGATTCTGACTTTTACTATATTTTACTATAACATACTATAACTCCCCCCTCTAATCACATCCTTTACAAGATACTGAAATAAAAAATAACAATATATCAACTGAATCCTCTAACACAAAATTTAACTTTTAAAATCACTCCAAAATAATCATAGTGTTCAGAAAATTTATGTGAAACTTAACACATATACACATTGATTTTCCTTGCAATTAAGGATGAGTTAATTATGATATTTTTTTAGTTTTATATTTATCATGGAATGAGTTTTATTTAATTAAAATGATAATTTCCTTTTTATATAAAATTATGACACCGGAAACATTAATAGATTAGGATTTGGAATGTGTATAACCATGACAATTTGAGTTAAATAGGATGTTCACATCTATTGAATTAATTAAATTTAATGTATTAATTCATATTTATGAGTATTTACATAGATAACCAATAATTTATGATTTTTCCTCTATGATATTTTGATGTTTTTTTAAATATTTTTACTCACCAATTTGGATATAGGGATTGGAATATTATGCATAATTTATGTGGAAATTATTTCTTGATCCTTGTATGGATATACAAATGCTTTATGTATATCATAGTAGATCCTTTATTATATTATAGTAAAATGAAATTTTTTGAGAGGCATATCTTTATTTATAGTTATGGATTCAGAATTCACGATCATTATTAATGATAAAAAGTCCCATTAGGAAACACATAAGGGATATTTAAATTATGATTAAACTTGGGTATAAAATGTTTCTCAAAATTATGAGTGTTTATAGAAAATATTTTCCATAATATTTCATAATTTTATCAAAAATATTTTTTGGTATGGTTATGAAAACGTATTTAATACATTACCGAATCATGTAAATAATAAATATATCCTATGAATATTTAGTGCATGTATAATACTAAAAATATTCACATGCACTAAATCCCATATTATGCATAATGATGTGGGATATATTTTTTTAATTGATATATTCATTTCAGGCATTAAATATGTGATATCACATCATATGATATAGTACACATCAATATATTATTTTAATATTTTATCTGTCTTTATAAAATATCATTACACTCAGACAAAAAGATTTGATATGATGTATTTAATGTAATTTATAATTTTGTTATTAATTTTAATTTATTAAAGAGATTAATAAATTCTTAGTTTATTAATACTGTGTATGATTCTTAAATAGCCAAATGGTTTAGTGTCGTTATAGGTACCTAGAACATCATTTTATTTTTCAAAATATTGTTTCAAGTTCATCCAAATCATTATTCATACCTTTTCCCTTCTTATACTCCTTAATACATAAGAAATACTAATGAAAAGAATAGATAATGTAAAGGCAAATATAACAACCTTGTAAGGGGTAAACCAATATCCTATAGGGTTTATCATTAGATAATAAACACGTGTGTAAACTTAAACAACTGATAAATGACGTGATTAATAAAATTATATCAGGAAATCATATAAAGTGTTCACAAAAAATGATATATCCTAGAATAAACCATAAAATCATAAAATGATGACTAATAAATCATAACATATACCATGTTGTAAGAATATGAATTCATAAATAATTAATAATGAAACAAAATGACCAAAACATAGGATATGAAAATTGAAAGAACATATGAAATCATAATATTTGTCAAGGATCATTACTAAGAATATCATAACTTAATAAAAATACATTTCTGATAACATAATGGGGAAGGATAACCTCTAATGTTTTTTACATGTCATATGATGAGATATAAACATTAACCAAAGTATATTATGGCTATATAATCCCTTCAAAATATATCATAAAAATCATATAACCATAAATATTTGTATAAAATATAATCAATAATACATCATCAACATATTAACCCTAGGATAAAAAATTGGTAATTTAATTTTTTATCAGGTATTATATAAAAAGTGAATCAAAATGTAGATTAAATAGTACTGAAAAATTTATCCCCTAAATTAAAGATAACATAATAGTATTTAGAGGGTGATGTATGATATAGAATTTTAATTAATTTTGTATCTTTAAATGAAATAATATAAATGTAATATAAATAATGAAAAATAATTTATTAATAATTTGGTAACATCATTATAAAGAAAAAGATATATGTCACTTTAAAACTTGTTTAAAAAAATCTATCATAAATTCATGAAAATAATAATTTCCATAAATAAATATATATACTATTGAAATATTATAATAAATATTTCTAAATAATAATAAAAATAGAGAATTCTATAAAATTTTAATGAATTTATTTTTAGTATTTTTAAACAGTTTAATGTAACTCATGAGGGTAACATGGATACCAAATTTAATATTTAATAAAATTGAAGTGAAATATTAAAGGTAATATATTAAATAAGTTATTAATATTGAAAGTAATCATCATACCCATTTTTGATTATAAGGAATGTAGACATGAAATAAAAATATCTAAAATGGAGGAAGAAATCCTCATCATTGCCTTGTTATATTTTCTACGGTAAGAAATAATCACATCGGTGAATTTGAGAAGGAAATTTAAACTAGAACATAAAATTAAATAATATATAATATAGAAAAATGGTATAATATGCCAACAATAGAATTATGATGTAAAATAATAAATTTTTTAACTCAACAAAAGGATATTCAGTTAATAAATCACCAAACATTAGATTCCAACATACAGAAACATGATTTAAATCCCATATAATGAATCTTAATATATTATTTATCAATTATTAATCCACAATTCTTCATAATTTATTTAATATTACATAATTTTACCCATTTAATGGTAGTTTATAATTTGAAGAAGTCACTAATTATTAGTAATTTGAAATTATTATTTATTATTTTAGTTAGTAGGTCATTGTACTTATTCTTTGACCATGTTTCCATCACCTCTATAATGGTAAAAAATGACATATATTTTTTATGGAGTTATATAATCCCATTTTATTTCCTATATGTTATGATTGAAATTTGTAAATAACCTTTAATGATTCATCCAATTATGATTAATTGATATTTGAGAAGTATTTATTTTAAATAATTCGTATTTTATTATAATATTACTTTTTGATTATTTTGAAACAACCTAATTTCATTATTATATATTGTATTAAAATTTTTATAATAATCAATGGTTAAGATTTTGTCGCACTATTAATGAGTGTGGTTGAACTAACCGAAAGAAAAAGATAATAGAAATACTGAATGGGTTAGAATATACAATACTATAAAAAAATATATACACATGATGGTGTAGAAATAGGTTGAATGTATGTAGATTTATTTCTTCTAAAGACATAGGTAAATCCAAACGATGGATAAAAGATTCTTATAGCAACATTTATTCTATAAATGGTCATTTCCCCTTATAAATGAGACCAATAGACATGATTCTATCAGACCATGTCAATATACCTTTATATAGGATTCATATAACAATAATTCCAATGGATCATTTCCATAGACCACCAATAGATTCAGTCATTTTTAACACGGATATAAGTAATTAATGACAAATTATTATAATTCATATAATTATTATTATATTGTTTATTTAAAATTACTTATCCATATATTAAAATTTTATAAATCTAATATCAAATATTGATGTAGAGGGCTGGTAAAGGATTTGGATATCACTGGTGGGAACGAAGGATTAAATAGTTGTTACTGGGGATTTTTTCTATTTTTGACACTCTATAGATATAGTGATATAATCCAAGCTACAAACACCATCCATATGGAGGACCTATTGTGATGGTAACCACCTATGGATATAAAATGAGAACATATGGACATATCCCAATGGGTGTAGACACACCAATAGAATCCAAAATGTTAATGTTTTTTAGTGTAACCAATATCTATGATCACTATTCCTATTGAAAAAAATATGGCCTGAGGCTATTGAATGTTTTTTCTAGTAGTTATATTATTGTATTATTTTAATATCACATTTATAGAATTATTATGATGTAAATACCATTTTACGAATGTTTTCAATCAGAATCATGAAGTGGTATAAGAAGAAGATATAAGAATTTACGAAGGAGAATATAATACAAACATTAAAGAGTGAAATATTCTTCTTATGGACCTGTCTTAAAATTTTGTATTTGGGAGTTTTTCTTAGGATAGTAGGTCACAAAGAATGATAAATGACTGGTAGGAATATAATTTGGGAATATTTTTTATATAAAACTATATATAATATGTGATATGTAATGACTATAAGTGGGATCCCATATAGATGAATTTGAGTGTTTTTTTATAATACCTATTATATAATATGAATGTTAGGTAATTATTTGAATAAATTCTCCCATAAAATTACTGAACAATGACTATAGTTCACTAATTACCTCATTTATACATTTAATTGATATTTTTTAGAGATATTTTTTCACATTACTCATTTTTAAACATTACATAATTTTACCAATTAACATCACAACTCTCATTTTACTTTAGAACATTATTTTTTATATAGTTATGAAAAATATATTTTTTTATTTTGATTAATTTGAAACATTATATTCATAATAATATTTTTAACAAAATTTATTTTTATATACAGAAAAATATGTCATGTTAGTGATTATACATTGATAAAATCATTTTTAGCCTATAAAACTCCTCTGATACTCATGGTAATGGAATCAATCATCATAGATCCTGTTGTGGTCTCCATGATCATTAACTTATTTGATAGATGATTTAACTCAAGACATAATTGATGAATTTCCCCATGGGATAAATCATGGGAAAACCCAAGAGATGTTACCTCCTTCCATACCATTGTAAAATGGGCCTCATACAGAACACTTGTACTACTTGATTATTTATATTTATAAATAGATTTCGAAAAGTAAATAATACAATTTATAGTTACTATATTAATGACTATATCATTATTCCCATATTTCATGATTATAATAATTTATTATCCAACAATCTTTCAACCAGTTTTATATTGAAATACATTGTCCCATTAATCACATTTACATAATGGTGGTCTATATACCTAATAATTGTATATGACCATTATCCACATATATCCGATGAACATATATTATCTATTAATATATAAGCCCAATGAATAGATAATTATAACATCACACATTTATATTCCCATTTATAACCAGATATAATTGTTTTAAAGTCATTTAACATAATCTTTCATTGATTTCTAAGGATGTATATTAAAATTATAATGTTATTATTTCCCATCATTGTTATACTCAATTATATGATCATCAAGGGAGAGTATTACTAATAATACCTCAAGATTGTAGTATTTTTAATTATTTTTTTTATATTCATCTTGTAATTTTTATAATTATGTTTCATTTATCATTATTAATTAATTATTCTTTAATTGTTTTTAAATATTATACCTTAATAAAATAATAAATTTTTCATTTTTTCTCTGTATTTCTATGAAATAAATGTTACTAAAATATATTTTAATATATTATCACAACATAGAAAAATTTATCTTCAAATTTCATCACTCAAATAAAAACTAATTAGGGTTTATTTTTTTCGTTAAATCTCATATTTCCCTCACTTCTTCCCAGTACATATTATTTGTCCTTAAAACATTGACAATGTTAGAGGTCTTTTTATTTAGTAATTATCTCTATGATCAAAGAACTACATATTTTTTTTCTCATAATAGTGTCCTTGCTCTATATGTACTACCACTTTGTTAAGTACATGTGATTGATTTAGTGTGTACTTACAAGAAAATTGATACATGTAATATTTCACGCACTTGTGAGAGATTCTGTGGATGAAATATCTATTGTTCTGATGTCCTAATATGAAAAAATCTCAAAGCTAGTGAAGTGTCTAAAGATTAACCTTATATTAATCCCAAATAATGTAATGCCCCGACCCTAGTAACCCCAAGCTGGTGAATTATTAAATAACATTGGCATGATCATAAGGGATCAAATCCTAAAATACCGACCAGTTTAGTAGCCTTGTAAGTACTAGATTCATTCATAAGTCTTATATTACATTATAAATTGAAAAAAAAACATTGTCTTATTTGACCACATTCATATACCTTAGATTATCCCTACATGTAATTCATAATATAATTTTTTGCATCGTGGAAAAAATAAATCATAGAAAGGTGTTAGCTCATATTCTCAGTAAGGATAACAATATAGGGAAAACCTTTATAAATAAGCCTAAACATTTAAGTCAATGTGTAATTCCAACACAAAATCCTTTTAAACTAAACCATCATCATAATATGGAAAATGAAAATGAAAATAATTCCATTTAAATATTCACATGGATATTCTACGATTTGAATAATCACATGTAATATCAATATCCAATTTCATAATGATGTAATGAATTATGTTGGACATCATAACCACATAGTCAAGGCCTTATGCCAAACTAAAAATAAGATTTCATCAAGGCCCTGTTCCAAGACACAAGTTTGTCTCATGAGACCTACTGATGCATTGAAGAACTATAGCGGGCTCCATCCATCACTTACTAAGTCCAATGAATTCCTTATATGAAAAGGTTTAAACATAACATAAACATTCATATTATAACTAGCATATAAAATGTCAATACTTTGTCCATAAATCATGAATGGTATAAAAATAATACAACCATAGTCAAACATATCAAAAATCCTTCAAAACAATATGGAAGACTTGTATCCTAATAAATCAACTTCCAATAAGTTTTAAATTCATCAAAGGATGTTCACGTAGATGAAATGAAAACTATTTGAAAAAATACCTCTTTCTGTTTTGAAACAATTTAAAAGTCAAATAATTACAAAAGAAACATTTATTTTGGAAATATTCTTATTATATGATAAGCAACGCTTAGAAGGTGTAATAATGGTAGAAAATAGTCTCACCTTCCGTATAATTTAAAAAAATATTCTTTCCTAAATTTTGTCGAATAGGTCGTAAACGACCTTGTTTGGAAAACGATGGAAAGATTACTTTATAAACATCTTATAAAAAGTCAAAAAATGGTATAAATGACATTAAACCATAGTCTAGAAAATAGTAATAATTTTTTGAAATAAATTTTTTATGAATCACAGATGTGGATGATAAAGAGGTCTCAGCATATACTCATGTATAAGCATCCTCAAATAAGGAAGAGATTTTAGAATTAACCATTACCTTGTAGTTTTCCTTTTTCGAGGTTATATTAACCTTATGTATAATAGTTTAATCATTGTTATTAAATTTTAAAATAACCAAATATATATATGATATCATATATGATCTTCTAATATTGTTTTGTTAATAATATTTTATTAGAATCATTGTTTCGTTTGTTAACTGATTCATTTACCTTTAATTTTTTTTACATAATTCTTGTTTGTTAGGGATAAGATGCATTTTATTAATATACATAATTATATTAATATATTAAAAATTAATATTAATCATAAAATGAAAATTATTCTTAAATGGTTATGATGTGGAATGACATCTCATCGCGTCGTGGAGACGATAAGCCTTACATACTCACCAGTAACAATGTCATTTTTTATGGTGAAATCATATTTAATTGGATGGTATATCATATATACTGAATAATTAACTTGTTATATTTATTATTTATATCAATTATACTCATTATTATACCCATCCAAAAAACAATGTGTTAGAATAACGAACTACACCACGATGTGGAGACGGTAAGCCGTACGTACGCACGTATGGTGACATGTCATTCATATGATGGATAGAATAATGAGTATTATTGTACCATATTTATAATAACAACATAGTATGTATAATGTACTGGAATTATTATTTTGGTATTGGAAAAAAAAATAAAGAGTAATTGTAAGAAGAAAAGAACTTTGAAAGAGGTGATGAAATTATTACATCTTTTTGGGTGCTTCATTTTGATTTGATCAAAAGGGATATGTAGGGTGGTTTTATGATAAAAGTAAGGTCTCTAGGTTGTATTTAGAGAAGTTGGGAGGATATTGTGTTAGGGTTTGGTTGAGACAAATAGAATTGGAGGTGTTATTTTCAGAGAAGTTGAAGTACCCTTTTATAATAGAGGTGAGAGTCACTTTAGGAAAAGCATGAATAGTTATTTTATTATAAATTTTATTTTTGTCTGTAATCACTCTAAATGGATTTATTTGGAGGATAAGGTAGGTATGGGTCTAAATACTCTCAAAAAATAAGTTTTAGATAGGTTTTTCTCACCATATTAACCTTATCTATTAGATTTGACTCTAAGATAAATAGTTTAACTTTTACCATGTATTCTTATATTATTATAATAAATGGTTAATAAACATTCAATAAAAATCTAGGAGAACCCCAAGTGGTTCATTATTAATATATATAACCTTATATAAGTTTTTTTTCCAAACTTTAGTTTTTTAGTAATATTATATGATTTAATAATATAGTATTTGTTTTAAGAACACATTTTTGTTAATATTGACACTATTTGGTATTCTGTTTTTCTTAAAGCCATAATATCATGATTACATAGAAAAAAATTATCTGAATCAACCATAACATATCTTATTAACCTAAAATTTATTTTTAATTAATCAAAAGTCTTTAGTTACATTTTTTGGATATTTATAATATCAATTGTTTCAATGTTTCATTAATAAGATAATTATTGTATCATCATTGTGTCATAAATAAATTTAATTATTTAATGTCTAAAAATTTAAATAATATACCATTATGTGTTAAATAGTTTTATAATTCTAATTAATATTTATAGTCTAATTTATTTTATGTATAATCAAATATTAAAATTGGTTTAGTTATTAAACATTGAATTTAACATTTATAACTATTCTTTTAATTAAATAATAACAAATTTCCTAATCTAATCCAAGTGGACCTAAATGATCATATTTTTTACTAAGGTTGATTTTGGTCGAAATACACATATCCAATCGAATTAGGACATATTTTAGAGTAATTATACTATCTTTTTTACCTCAAATTACCATACTTACATTTAACTGTGTCAATAAAATTCAAAAGTTACAATTCAGAAAAAATTATTTTCATCTTATTGAACAACATTTTACTTACTTATATCAAACATGTATCTTAGATTTTTTAAATTTAACTAGTAAAAAATGTAAAATTATGTTTTATGCAAATTTTCAAATGCTGTTATAAGGTGGGTAAAAGACGGTAAAAAGTTCAATAAAATTTAATATATTTAATATTATTATAAAATGACTCCAATGAACTAAATTGAACTAATATAGGTATTATGTATCTATTTTGACTTCAAATAAATTTAAATAAAATACATAATTATTTAAATAAAAGTCGGTTTCAAATAATAACGCTGTGTTTTTAACTATTCATAAAAAATTAAATGTTTTCAGAAAAACACAAAAAATTCACCCTAAACTAATTTAAATATTCCAAATCAAAAAATGATGTTAATTTTGAAAAATAAAATTTATAAAATTTAAAAAATTGGGTATTAAAATTCATAACGGCTAGTTTGATTATCTGTGGTGTGTTAGAACTCAATGTTTCATACATTGCAAGCTATTGCATTATTCAAAGGGAAACGCATCGTGGAAGCTTGGGGTGTTACATTCTCCCCTCCTTACAATAATTTCTTCCATAAAATTTCAATAAAATTACTGCATAAAAATATTCGGGTAGTTCTTCATCATAAGTTCCATGGGTTTCCATGTTTCCTCTTCTATCTTATGATTTATCCATAGAACATTCACCAGGTGCATCATCCAGTTTCTCATCATTTTTTCTCTGGTATTAAGAATTCTGATTGGATCTTCGCAATAGTCAGACTAGTTTCCAGTTCTATTTCATCATAGGTTAGTACATGTGTTGGGTGAGGAACATATTTTCTCAATAGTGATTTGTGGAACACATCGTGAACTTTGGAGAGACTTGGGGGAATTGCCAAACAGTACGCTACAACTCCAACTAATTCTATAGTTTCGAAAGGTCCGATGTACATGGGACTTAATTTACCCTTCTTACCGAATCATATAAAACACTTCCATGGACATAACTACAAGAAAACATGATATCCTACATGAAATTCCAAATACTTCCTTCGTTTATCACCACAGCTATTTTTCCTCCTTTGAGATGCATTGATGTGAGTTTGTATAATCTTCACATTTTCCATTGTTTCTTTAATGTGTTTTGGGCCTACATGTTTTCTTTCACCAAAATCATCCCAACAAGTTGGTGAGAAACATATCTTTCTATATAACAGTTTATATGGTTCCCTCTAAATACTTGAATGGAAGCTATTATTATAGTAAAATTCCACCATAGGTAAATATTGATCCCACATATCTTGAAAGACAACTGAGAACGGTCTCAACATGTATTCTAAGGTTCGAATAGTCCATCTAGATTTTCTATCAGATTGATGGTGGTATGTAGTGCTCAAATGATGTTCAATATCCAAGTCCTTCTGAATACTTTTCCAGAATCATGATTTAAAATGGTGATCACGATCAGAAACATTGTCTAGGGGTACTCCAGGTAGTCTTACAACTTCATTAATATATAGTCTTGATATATATTCCAGTGTTAAATCTTCTCTTATATCATGAAAATGTTTTCAATTGGTAAGATGGTCATCAATTACCCATATTTCATCATTACTTCTAGGAGTCTTTAGTAGCCCCATTATAACAACCATCGTAATATCATCCCATTTCCACTCAAGTATGGGAAGAGGTTGAATGACTCTTCTAGGATGTTGTCTTCTAGCATTCACTTTTTTAGAAACCATACATCTTGATACATAATAAAAAAATCCATCTCTTCATTTTTTCCAACCAAAAACATTCTTTCTAATCACAATGCATCTTTGTGCTACCAGGGTGTATAGAGAAATTGGAGATATGTGCCTCATACCACAATTCCCTTTTTAGATCAGCTATACCGAGAACACAAAGTATCTTCCCAAATTTCAAAATCCCAACATCATATACGAAGTTGATCAATCTCCCATTGTTCACATCTTTAATTTTCTTTTGAAACTCCTTATCATCAGTCTGAGAACATTTTATCCTTTATTTTAAAGATGGATTGTCAACAATTTCAAAATAGTATTAATATTTCACCTTCCATGATTATTCCCATATCCATATTTACTAGATACATTAACATAAGATTATTTTCAACTATTATCTTGTTTAAAACTCCACGATCCTTTCTTCTCAAAGAATATTCCACTTTATTTTCCTTCCCCGGGTGGTAGTGTATAGTGAAATCATAATAATTGAGTAGTTCAAGCCATCTCTTTTGCCTCATGTTGAGTTCATAATGTGGAAAAAAATACTTCAAACTCTTTTGATTGGTATATATCTCACAATTTTCACCATATAGATAGTGTCTCCATATATTAAAATAAAATATTACAACTGCTAACTCAAGATCTTGAGGGTATAGTTTTGTTCCTGAATTTTTATCTGCCATGATGCCCAAGAAATAACTATGATGGTATAGAAAAGATAAGATCATTGCATAATAT
The DNA here is from genome assembly GCA_963277665.1 of Viscum album. Taxonomy (NCBI): domain Eukaryota; kingdom Viridiplantae; phylum Streptophyta; class Magnoliopsida; order Santalales; family Viscaceae; genus Viscum; species Viscum album. The sequence goes on along the minus strand of OY728160.1, from coordinate 455,564,596 downwards.
TCTATTCAATTATATGAAACATTCTTCACAATCCTTTTTCCAAACAAATTTAAACCCTCTACGTGAGAGATTGGTTAATGGGTTAGCCAATTAGGAAAAATTCTGGATGAAAAATTGATAATAACTTGTTAAACCAATTAAACTGTGTACCTCAGTTATTCTCTTCGGTGATGGAAATTCATGGATCACCTTTGTCATTGAAGGATCAAAAAAGATTCTATCCTTAGAGATAATATGGCCAGGAAATGAAATTTTTTGAAGCTAGAATTCAAGCTTTCTAAACTTTCCATATAATTCATTTCATCTAAGAGTCTTTAGGATAATGCACAAGTGATTTTCATGATCACAGTAGAATTTAGAGTATAAAATGATATCATTAATAAATACCACTACAATGTCATCATGATATTACTTGAAAACTCTATTCATTAGATCAATGAAAATAGAGGGTTCATTAGTCAACCTAAAATGCATTACTATAAACTCTAATTCCCTTACCTGGTTTGAAATAATATGTTTGGAATGTCTTCCTTTTTCACGCACAACCGATGATATCCATATCGAAGCTAAATATTTGAAAAATATTGAGCTCCATGAAGTTGACCAAATAAATCATCAATTCAAGGTAGAGGATACTTGTTCTTTATTATTAAAGCATTGATCTCCCTGTAGTAAATGCACAATCTCATTGATCCATCTTTATTCTTAACAAAAAGAATAGGGTCTCCCCCTGGAGAAACACTAGGGAAAATAAATCCTTTATTTATAAAATCTACTAGTTTTTTATCTAGTTCAACTAATTCCATAGTGTATATTCTATATGGGGACTTTGATATGGGATTTGAACCAGGAATTAAATCATTGTAAAACACAATTTCTCATTCTGTGTGATGTTAAGGAAAATCCTCTAGAAACATATCAACATATTCTTAAACAATATGTGCATCCTCTATTTGAACATTACTTTCCTCACCCATATAAATTTTATTCTCTTCTTCTCCAATAATTGAATTTAGTAGATCAACTGGGGGTGGATCTGGATAAAAATCAGAGGGTGACATTTCTGCACTAAAAATATGGTAATCCTTATCATCATCGAAAATTGTGACCTCCTTCTTCTTATAATAAATTTTTGCATCATGGTCTGAAAGCCAATCCATACCAAGGATTATGTCAAATTAAATCATAGGTATGATGATAAAATCATCAGATAAATAACAGTTATATGCCTTAAAGGGAACTGATTGACAAAACAATTTTGCAATGATAATTCCCTTAAGAGTTTTGATTGACAACTCCCTTGTCAAACCAAATTGGAAATATCTAATTTTCATAGAAAACATGGAAGATATGAAATAATACGATGATCCAGAATCAAATAACTATTTGGATAAAAATTAAGAAACAATTAAATTACATGCCACCATGTCTTTCGAAGCATCAACCTCAGTATTAGTGATCGCAAAAGCTTGGCGTTGATCCCTTTAACTTTTCTGAGGTAGGTTTCCAAGATTCATAGGAAATTCATTTGCATAATTATCCATTTATCTACATTTTTGTCATTCAACATTGGAAAACTCTTTCTTTCCCTTTCAATCACGAGCTTGGTCGCCTTTTTACCACACTTATAAGAAACTTTCATTCCCTTCAGGAAATTACCAAGGTGTTTCTTTCCACATTTACCACATGATGCATATTTAACTTTTTTCCTTCTTCCTCTAATTCCCATTTCTAGAGTGATCAGTAGATCTATTCTTCTATTGATTTTTTTAAAGTCATAAGACTTAGAGAATTCCTTTTCTTGTATTGATAGCACATGAGACAATGTCTTCATATGATGAGAAGGATTGTGAGACTAATTCTCAACAAAGAAATAGTTTTAACCCATAAAATAATCGATAAATCTTAATCATTGGGTAACGTATATAATCTTCTACATGCCTTGCTATCCTTGTAAAATGGCCTCATACTTTGCAACATTCTCATCCTCCGTTTTCCTCAAACACAGAAATTATCATTCAATATCCTCTCGATGGTCATGAGGATATCATTTTTCTAAGAAGAACTCTTTAAACTACCTCCATTCCATGTTTTATAATTCTTTATCTTCCTTTTAATTTTGAATCAATGACCAACATTTATCTTCATCTCCAGTGAGGCGATAAACTACCAGGACAAATTTATCCCTTTCACTACTCTCCAAATCATGAAATATTTTCTCTAAGGAACTTATCCATTTCTTAGCTACAAATGGATTTGTAGTACAATTGAATATTTCTTGTTTTTTCTCACTAAGTGTTCGAACATTGATCATACCCATTGTGGACCAGGGGGCTCCATACGGGTAAGGATATTATTCTTAAACTGAGGGAGTTGTCCTCGTATGGGGATAAGTTGATCAGCACCAGTTGCATCACTAGATCCATTATAATTATCTTGAGTAGGAGGGAAATCCCTATATGTATTTTGTGCCTTGATATGGTTTTCATTCCTTCCACTATGAGCTATTTATATTCATTAGTATACACAAGATTAGTTTATGAATCACAATACCCAATACCAAACTTTTAAAACGATTAACATAAACTGAACAATTTATAGATATAATCCATAATCATAAAAATGTTTTCTTTAAGGAAGTACTTACTCATAAATCCTTCATATTTGTATGTAATGAAACTGTCAATTATCCTAAGTATATCCCACGGGAGTGTCATAACCACGAGTGCAGTAAGGCTTGTTGTCATGTACCAGGATACTCCGGGTCCAGCCCAAAACTCCATGTCTGAGTTTTCACTCCACGGTACATTTGGTCCAGAGCCTCCTCTACCTTCTCATATCCATATAGGGATATATTTCTTTGAAAATACTCAGAATCATTATATTACCAAAATTATTTTATGTTCTTTAATACATATCCTGAAAGTCTATCTTAGGGTATTGTTTTATAATCAATGTTTTTCTAAATCTTGCATCCATGGATTGGACTAAACTTCCTTTGATACAAACTGTAACATACCAACCCTATTTACCCAGAGCCACTAAATTTTTACATTACATTGGCATGATTACAAGGGATCAAATCTAAAAAGTTTGATCAGTTTAGTAGACTTGGATGTACTAAATACCTTCATAAGTCTTACATTAAATTATAAAATGAGAAACAACAATAATATTTTCACCACCAACAACATTCATATCCCTTAGACTATCCATGCAGGTCAGTCATAATATACTTCATCGCATCCTATGAAAAATAAATCATAGAAAGGGATTATATCAGATGCTCAGTAAGGATAACAATATAGAGAAAACATTCATAAATAAGCATAAAAAGTTCATGAAATGTATAAGTCTAAAACAAAAGAATTTTAAACATAAACTTCATCAAAATATGTAAAATAAAAATTAAAATAATTCCATTTACATATTTACATGGATATTTAACTGGTACAATAATCACATGAAATATCAATATCCAATTTCATAATGATTGGATGCATAATGTCGGACATCATAACCACATAATCAAGGCCTCATTCCAAGACTACAAATATGATTTTGTCAAGACCAAGTTCCAAGACACTAGTTTGTCTCATGAGAACTACCGATACATCACGGAGCTTTAGCAGGCTCCATCCGTCACTTAGTAAGTCCAATTCATTTCTTATATGAAAAGGATTAAACATAACATAAACATTCGTATTAAAACAAACATAAAAAATATAAATACTATATCCATAAAACAAGAATGGTATAAAAATAACACATCCATAGTCAAACATATAGAAAACCCTTCAATACAATATGGAATATTTATAGCATAATAAATCAACTTCAAACAAGTTTAAAATCCATCAAAGGATGTTGACATAGATGAAATGAAAACTATTTGAATGAAGTAACTATTTCTATTTTGAAACCATTTAAAAGTCACATAATTATAAAGATAACATTTATTTTGGAAATATTCCTATAATATTCTACGGGAAGCTCGGAAGTTTTTATAATAGAGGAAAATAGCTGCACTCATTGTATAAGTTAAAAAAACATTATTTCCTTAATTTTGTTGAAAAGGTCATAAAATACCTTAGTTGGAAAACAACAGAAATAATCCTTTATAAAAATCATATAAAAATCCAAATAAGGGTTTAAATGGCATTTAACCATAGTCTAGGAAATAGTAAAAATGTTTTGAAATACATTTTTTAATAAACACATATGTTGAGGATAAAGATGTCTCAGTATACACTCATGTATAAACAACATCAAATAATGAAGAGATTGTAGAATTAACCATTACATTGTAATTTTCCTTTTTCAATGGTACATTAACCTCCTGTAGAATATCGAAATCACTGTTATTAAATTGTAAAAGAACCACATACATAAATATGATATCATATATGATCTTCTAATATTTCATTGTTAATAATATTTTAGTAGTATCATTGATTCAGTTGTGAACAGATTCGTTTTCCATTCTATTTTTTATTATATAAGTCATGTTTGTTGTGGATAAGATGTATTTGAATCATATCCAAAATTATATTAAGTTCTTACACATTATTTTAAATCAAAAATTGATAATTAGTCTTTAATGGTTACGATGGGTAATGACATCTCATGGCGTCATGGAGATGATAAGCCGCACGTACGCACGAGCGACAATATCATTATTTTGATGGTGAAATCATATTTAATTGGATGTTATATCATATATAAAAAATAATTATCATTATATATTTTTTATATACATAAATTATACTCATTATTATACCCATCCAAATAATGAAGTGTTTGATTAACAATCTACACCACGACATGAAGACGATAAGCCGTACATCTGCACGTTTGGTGACATGTCATTCATAAGATGAATAGAATTATGAATATTTTTTTACCATATTTATAATAACATAACAGTATTTATAATTTTATAGTGTTATTATTTGTTTTGGGAATGAAAAAGAAAGAGGAAGTGGAAGAAGAAAAGAAATTTGAAAGAGGTGATGAAATTATTACCTCTTCTTCGCGTTCTTTATTTTGTTTTGATCAAAATGGATACATAGGATGGATTTTTTATCAAAGTAATTCCTCTATGTTTTAGTGAGTAAATTTGGGAGGATATTTGATATGGGTATGTTCGAGCCAAATGGCTTTGGACGTGTGATTTTGAGATAAGTGCAAGTACCCTTTTATAAGAGAGGTGAGGATCACTTTAGGAAAAGCTTGAAATATTATTTTATTATGAAATCATTTTTTGGATTTTAATGGATGTAAATGGATTTATTTAGATAATAAGGTGGGTATGGGTCTGGATAATCTCAATAATTAGGTTTTAGATATGTTTAAGTCACCATATTAACCTTATCTTTTAGATTCAACTCTTAGTTAAATAGTTTAACTTTTACCATATATTCTTGTATTATTAGAATAAATGGTTAATAAACATACAATAAAAATACTAGAGAACCCCAAGTGGTTAATTAATGACATATATAACCTTATATAAGTCCTTTAGAAGAACTATATATTTTTAATAATATTATATCATTTAATAATATTGTATTTTTTTGAAAAATCATTTATGTCAATTTTGACATTATTTGGTATTTTGTTTTTGTTAAATTCATAATAGTATGATTAATTGGAAAAAAATTCACTAAAGAAATCCTAAAATGTCATATTAACCTATAAAAATAGTTTAGTTCATTATAAGTACTAAATTAATTTTTTTTGGATATTTATATTATCAATTATTTCAATCATTCATTAAATAGGTAATTACTGAATCCGAATTTTTTTTAATAAAAAGTATAATTATTTAATGTATAAAAATTATAAATAAAATAAACTTATGTAGGAAATATTTTTATATTTCTAATTAATATTTATAGTCTAATTTAGCTTATGTATAACTCTATACTAAAAAATATTTATTTATTAAACTTCAATTGAACCTTTTTAACTCTACTTTAAAGTAAATAATAATAAATTTCCTAATCTAATGCAAGTGGACCTAAATTTTACTTACTGATATCAAACACATCTCTTGGATTTTAGAAATTCAACTCATAAAAGCAGTAAAATTGTGTTTCATGTAAATTTGTAAATGCTCTTAGAAGGGGTTTAAAAGAAGGTAAAAACATCAATAAATTGTATATATCTAATATTTTTATAAAATGACTACAATTAATTTCTTTTACCTTATATAACTGTTATGTATCTATTTTGACATAAAAATTTTTAAATAAAATAAATAATTATTTAAATAAACAGTCAGTTTTAAATTATAACGTAGTTTTTTTCACTATTTAACAAAAAATGAATGTTTTAAAAAAATACAAAAAATTCACCCTAAACTAATATTGATATACTGAATCAAAAAATAAAGCCCATTTGGAAAAATAAAATTTATAAAATTTCAAAAAGTGGTTATTACTATTCATAACAGCTAGTTTGATAGGTCATGGTGTGTTAGAACTTGAAGTTGTGTACATCGCAAGCTATTACATTATTCAAAGGGAGACGTATTATGGAAGCTTGGGGTGTAACAAATAATATAACCCTATTCATTGGTGATATTTAAAGGATTCATTTTTATCCAATATTAATGTCTAGATCTGATAAGTGATTATTAATATGGATCTTCTATCTACTTTATTCTATTTTGATAATTTGATTGATGGTGCAAACCTCTTATTTCATTTCTTGAGAAATATCTAGTATTAGTAGCTTTCCAAATTCAACTTCATTCAAAAAAAACTAGTAGCACATTCCAATGATGTTTTCATTTAAAACACTAATCATGTGAGAAATTTTTATTTCTCTTTGGTTGTTTTTGGATGTTATGATTTTTTCATATCTTTTAGTTGAAAAATTTGTTTGTGGTTTATCTTCATGTTTTTATATATGTGTGGATTCACAAATATAGTTGGAGAGGATATAGATAGTATGTTGAAATTCCATTGAGGGCTAATATACATATGGTATAAGGTCAATAGTAAGACTTTTCTAGGAAATTTTTTTAGGAAAATCAATAGGAGACCCAATGAATTATAAAAATTTGTATTATCTGTCAGCCCACTAGAGGCCCCCACTAGCTAGCTAGTGGAATCATTCTATGAAGTGAAAGAGAGGGGTAAATTTTTATTTTCACCACGTTAAATTTATTTTTTAATTCATTTTATATTTCCTTTGACACTATCTTGGTTTATTTAACTTTTAGATTCACTTAGGGTTTTCTCAGATATCTCAAATCAATTTTTTGAAAAATAATAGAATTGATTAAATCTATAGGTCTCTTATAGAAATTATATTATCATTTAGTTCATGGAAATTCAGGGTTCATGATTGTATATTCAAACTTTATGATGTGTCAAATAGGGAATTTTAGTGGTATGTTTCCCTTAGTTTTTATTTATTTTAAATCATGTCAATTTATATATTTATGACTATAAATTCATGTCTTATGATCCCATATCAATTTATAAGTCCCTCAAATCATCTTGGATCAATTTTTACCCATAGGAATTTTTTCTGCAAGTGTTTGAAGATAAGTGGTTTCATGATTAGGATTTGTTCTATGATCCATTTTTTTCTCTTAAATATTTATTTCTATAGTTAATTAAAATAATTAACCTGGTTTTGATGAAATAAAATTACTAAAAATATTGTTTTAAATATAAGAAATATTATTTGATTATTTTATTAAAAAGTTTTTAAATCCTGATATAATTGGTTTTAAAAATTAAATATTCTTGAATGATATTTTATTGGTAAACCCAACATTGATCGACGATATGGTAGGGATATTTACATGTGGTTGAACACTTTCCTAATAGAATTTCTTGGCGAAGGTAATGTGTGAAAATAGTTTCCTATTTTCTTCCTTGGATCCTCTTACATAAATATAGTCATATCCCTCTCGAAATTCGTCTTGGGTAAAGTGAACAGTAGGCGACCTAAATAAAACAATAATAGAAGCATGATTATCATTAAATTGGAATTGTTTGTGTGCAAGGGATTATATTATTTACATTTTATCTTTGAAGTGATTTATTGGTATTTTTATTGAAATAATTTAAAAACATATTAATCTGTATACTTTGTTAAATTGTTGAAGGGGTGTTTTATAAATGATTTATGTTAAATTGTACCCCACACCTTGTTTTCAATTGTTTGATCATAATTCATTTTTTATAAACCCTTCTTATTAAACACTTAGTGAGATACTAATAGGATATTTTGGTCAGAACATACACAAATATCTTGGAGTATATACCTCTTTTTATATCTAGTGTATATATGGGTATGGTTCTATAGAGGGGTGGAACATTTTCTCATTAGAAAGGTGTGATATTCTGGAGGAAACATAATGTTACATGTAGTTTTATTTTACATCTTTTGAGAAATTTTGTTATTCTTAGTTATCATGGAGGATTTTATTCTAATGGTTGTACCTATATGATTTTGTATTTTATCAACTATTTAAAAAATTTTATTTATCCATCACCTTATTTTAGGTTCTTTGTGGAAAAATCATTCATAGAGGTAGTTATATATTCCCATGATCTTGTTTCAAGTGTACAGGGATTGGGAATTCCCATAACGTAATGTTAGGAATGATTTTGGTTATATATACTTTTGATAATACATGAGGTTTCCAGAAAAAATCATATCCAAAATTACTTTTCCTATTTTCATTTTAAGTATTCACTTAAGGGATATATTGGTATATTGGGTACAAGAATGGGGGTAAGTAAGGGGTATTACGAGTGAGTGCTAAGTTAGCTCTCATTATGACACACCTTATTTTACTATAGGATATTGGGAATTATTTATTTTGATATTTGGAATGTTTTAATCACAAAAGTTATTTTTTTAATTTTCTCTTGAAAGATAAAATTTCTATACTACTCTAAACTGGAATTCAACCATGGATCTCATGTTCTCATTGCAACTTTTCTATTGATGTTTATTACCATTCTAGTGTAAGGAATTCATTGATTACTTGAGGGAAGGGGTTATTCTACTGATGAAATAGGATAGGGAAACCCTCCAATTGATCAGAAATTTATTGAGGCAGCGGTAAGAATAGTCTGAGTAATAGAATATATTGTGTTACATGCCCATGTTTGTGCAACATTAGTCGAACCATGAAGAGATGAAGTTAGGATTAAGGCTTAGGAATTTAATCAACTAAATCCACCATCACCTTTAGTGACTAAAGATCCCAGGTGGAAAAGGATTGGTTTTGGAAGCTTGAGTAGTTTTTAGAATTCGTAGAGGCTCATTACTCAGTCATGATAAATTGTTCAATATTTAAGGATGAATTCTGAAATAAAAAGTGGTGGGACTTATTTGTCTTTCATAAGAATAATTATGTACTATAATGGAAGAAAATAAATACTATTTTCATCAAGTCAATTTACCCATAATATATGGACATGGTGAGGATGATGGATTTTCTAAAACACTAGAAATGGAATCAGTCGATGATAAAATATAATAATCACATTCTATAGATTATAGTGTTCTCTTCTGAGGACATATGTAATAAGAAAGAAAAGGATAAGCGGTTTTAAGAGGTTATTTATTCTAATATATAGTCTCAACTATTGATGTTAAATTTAGCCACCTATTTTGAATTTTTGGATAATGTCATGATGTTTGAGATTGACCTGGAATGTAAGATATGATGCTATAGATATTATCATCCCATTGGTGGTAGATCTAGTGGTCCTATTAATGGTAAGATGATGAAAAATGAGATTCATTGGTGAAATAGTGATGATTTTTATTTTGGAATCCTTCTGCACAATTATAAATGGAATGTGATTTGAAATTCTACATGTGTTGTTAGGGAGGTCAATGACAATGATTTTTTCCAATCCTACCAAAGGATTATAACTTATTTTTTGTGTTGGGGTAACATTAAGATTTTTTTTTCAATCTCTATCTTCTCCCCAGTATAGTTCACCATCATTAAAACCTATTAGATATGAATTGTAGCTATATTATCCAATGACATTAGGGTTCCAACAACGATCCTATTAAAAGTAGAAATTAACATAGTTGAGGAGTTTCCAGTGACTGTTTTAATGGGTCTTGTGGTTGGTAGATATAAAAATTTTATTTCTTATACCGTATAAACCACAATATTCAATACCAATTCCCCTCACATTTTTATATCAAATAAAATGTTCTATATTATTAAAGATCAAAGGTAACTCATTCCATTAATTATATGATTGGATATTCCTCTATGAAGAAGATGGATAAGGGTTTTTAATTTCCCTAATTCTCATTCATTATGAGTGACATAGAGATGGATTGGGATTTCATGATCCTCACCTCGGTAACTTTTTGAGGTAAAAATCAGGATGGATTTATTGATCACATACATGTATCATATTAATTTATATCATCAATTTCGGTTTTTCATGGATTTTTATGTGATCTCCCATGTGTATTTAGAAGGTTCCATTAAAAGGTCTGGATGGATGAGAAAATATCTTCTAGATATTATTTTTTTTGTGTAAAACCGTATTGGAATAGGAATATAGTAGTGTTATACTTACTATGGCAATCCATGAGTTTACATAGGTTTTTCTCAATGATTTTTCATGATTTCACTTGAAGTAGGAGGTGGATTCCTTATTTGATTTGGTGCCCAATACTCAACTAATATCAATTATTTATTTTTTCATATCTCCAGATGAATTGGGGGATTAGAAAAATTATGTTCAATGATTATATATAAATGGTATTATACACCCAATTGTTTCACCTTGGTCATTCCCTAGGATTTTTTCCCAGAAGATTGATAGGACTCTTCGATTATTCATTAATTATCACAAGCTCATCTTTGTAAGTGTCAAAAAAATATCCCTTTCCCCAAATTGATTATTTTTTAAAATTTTTAAAAGGGGATAATTGGTTTTGAAAAAAAAATTGAAGATTAGTTGGGTTATCACCATCATTGAAAAGAATAGTTATATATTTCAAAGACATATTCAGCAGAATTTATGGCCATTTTGAGTACCTTGTGATTCCCTTTGGTCTCCCTAACGTAGCAATTGTCTTTATGGAATTGAGGAACCAAATATTCCATGAGTATATTAAAACATTTATCATAGTTTTTGAGTATGAATACATATTTTACTCAACGTATGAAAAAGATCGTATGGGTCACTTGAGGTATATATTGGGATTTCTGAGGGATCATTTTCTTTATACTAAATTATCAATGTTACAATGATGGATCTATGAATTTAATATCTTGAGACATGTGTTTTTAGAAAATGATATTTTAGTTCATCTTGATATAGAGATAATTATTACATCATGAGAAGAGTCACCGAATTTCATAAATATACACACCCTCTCGAGTTTTATTGGATATTATCAATAGACCATAATAGATATATCGAAGCACGCATCTCATTTTACCATTTTCACCTAGAAGGGAATGATGTTATTATGGGATTAAATGTTTTAGGAATCCTTAAATGTTGTTAACTAGTATTTGACCTCTGAATCAATTATAACTTAACTAAATGATGGATAAGGTTATGTGGTGTACTACAATGTTACAAATTCATCAATGGGTTGTGTCCTTATGGAGGGAGATCATGTAATTCCCTATGGATCACATATGATTTGGCTATACAATATGGATTACCCTACTCATGACTCGTTACTTTTAGTGGTTGTTTAATCCCCAAAAATTTGTACTTATTATATTTTATGTGGATGATTTACCTGTTAATACGATTATTAAATTTTGGGGTTTATATTTTCCCAAGAAGGCAGAAATATATGGTAGTGATTCAATGTTTAATATATAAAGTTTCTTTAATTTGAAATTAACTATACACATTGAAAATACATTATGGTTCTTAATTATCTTATCCGGAATTCATAATTTTTGGATGTGAAGTTGGAAATTAATGAGTAGATCATGATATAATTTTTCCTCAAATTAAAATATATATAAAGAAATATAAGTCTTTTATTATTTATGAAACTAATTTTATGAATTCCTATCCCTTTTAGAATATTCATTATGGGAAACAATGATACAAAGAGTTTTAGAGTATTACAGATTCATTATATTGTGGGGAGACCATCAATGAGTGGTCTCTTTACTTGAATTGTAAATTTTTTATCAGTAGACCATATGTTTTCCCATTATCTATAAGAAATTAATTTCTATGATATTGTCACTGTTCATTGGTGGTTTCCCACAATGTAACTACAATGATGTTATATTACATGAAACATCATTTTTGGTGTCTTGTTATGAAATTATATAATTACCATTTTATTTAATTTGTATACTTTCAATTTGTTAAAGTTTATATGCTAGAATCCTTCATGGTTGAGTCAGTCTCTTTCTAGGCCAACATAAAAGTGGAATGAAATTTCAACAGATATCATTATTTGGTTACCTTGAACTCTATAAGGTAATGATGTAATTTGGGTTTTGATTGATCAGTTGACCATGTCATCTGATTTTATACCAATCTATGACACCACTGAGATAGATGAATAGAGAATGTTTAACATACAAGAGATTATAATATAGGATGGGATTTATTTTTCCATATAAACATATAGAGACACTTGTTTCACATCATGGTTTTCCAAGGTCCTCTAGGAGGAAATGTTCTCTTAGGTTAGGTTGAGAACATCATATCATCCATAGAAGCATGGATAGATAGAAATGGATAATTAAATTATTAAAGATATGATTTGTGCATTTTTTGAAACATAAAAGTGATTTGGGGTTAGTTGACGCTGATTATAATAACAGTTATGATTTGGACATAAAAATGGATCCCTACTAAGCATTGTGTGGAAGAAAACATAGTTCTAATCTTTATTGGTCTATGGTCAACAAATATTCCATGGATATATTCTGTTTGATTTAGAGTAAAAAATCAATGATCTAATTATCTGGTTATAATTTGGTGATGGTTTGGAGTTTATAAAAACATATAGGGATTGATGTCATTATATTTTGGTGTTTTGAGTTTGTGTTTAAGTGATCATGATAGTATCTTCCCGATTGGTTATTGATGACTCAAAATTCATGAAAAACTCACTCCCATTTTTGAGGGACCATTTTAGATCATTTAATGTATTTTAAATGTGTCCTACTACATGGGTTTACCAAAATAGTAATTATTGATACATATTGTTTTCCATGTGTATTAACTCAAAAAAATACTTGGAAGACCCATCTCATATTTTGAATAGGGTAAACATCGACATAAAACCAAACATGTATTTGATAAAAAACCACTTTATGTCATTTATACTCATATAAAGGGTATATATAGAAATTATATACATATTGTAAATGTTTTGATTATGAATACTTTTAACACTCATGGGAATTTGGAATTTGAGTATTTTATGAGGGTTCAGTGGAATTATATATTTGGAGGCTATCATTCTTCCACAATGAATATTGGTGGTAGAAAGTAATATGGTGGGGAGAATTATAAATTTCCATTAATGTTTTCAGGTATTGCAGTACTAATTTTTTGTTTTATCATTGTATTCTTTTATTCACAGTTTATTTATGTTATGAATGGGGTTGGGGTGAATCCTGATTTTTTGGTGTAAATATAGACATGAAACTGTAGTTAGAAGGTTTATAGGTATTCCACTAGCTAACGGTTGAGTCCTAGTACCCCACCAATTGGGTTTCCAGAGGTGAAGGAATTCTTTCTCCACCATCGTCTAGCTAATGGTAGCCAGTTGGTTGGGGACCTCCACCTGCATGCCGGTGGTGGTGTTCTATGCCATGAAAGTGACGGGTAATTGTGTATTTCAAAAACCTTTAATACTATTTTATATCATTTTTCTATATCCTTCAACCCTAAATTTGTTTTTTTTAGTTGGAGACTCTCTTGGGGTCTTCGTGCCTCTCTCAACTCAGTTCTTTAGAAAAAATATGTTACAATCAATGAAATATGCCTCTATTAGAATGTTGATCTCTTTTTTAACCAGGAATCTCCTTATTTACCGATTTACTCTTCGTTATCTCAATGGATTGCGGTTTTAAATGATTGTAATTAATAGGTTTGGGATTCTAATCTTGTTCTTTATAGATACATTTTTTTAATTAAGGGGTTTGGATTGCATGTTCAATCCTTATGGTGTGTCGATTGGTAATAGTGATGGTATGCAATCCTTTTGGATTTTCTTATTTCTAGAGAATGTTAAATTGGAGTTTTACGGCAGGGAATTCCTATTACAGGATCCCTTCTAAATTTCTCTATCCCTCTTATCATCGTTTATCTTTATGTACCTGTGGAATTTGTTTTTTGAAATGTTTTAAGGTGGGTGGTCTCATGATTTTTCTTTTTTGATATGAACCATTATTTCTTGTTCTACTAAATTTATTTATAATTAAAGGAATGAAAATGGTTTGACGAAATATAATGTATTTAAATATGGTTATAAAATTTGATACTCTACTTGGTTTTTAATATAAATTGTTTTAAATCATTATATTAATGTTTTAAAAGATATAATTACCATGGATGATATTGTTGTTGTAAACCCAAATGTGACTAATAATGATGAAGGGAGCTTTTCATGGTAATGAACACATTACACTTATAATTTGTTATATAGAGTTATGTGTGCACTAGGGTTCCAAAGTGATGGAAATGATCCACTATTGGGATAAGAAATTTACCCCATATACCTGTTTTTATAGGGTAATATGCACACCAGGTGGCCTAATAATCATGATAATGGAATGATGATCCTAATTTACAATGAATTGTTTATACTCATTGAGTTTTTTTACTATTGGTTAATTTGGAAATGATTTATTATTATGTGTGTTCAAATAATTTGTAATATTACTAATTGGTATACTTTGTTAAATTTTGGAAGGGATTTTTTATCTATACTTTTTGTTAAATAATACCACATTTGTTATTTTAAATTATCTAAGTTTAATTTTTCTAATTTATAAAGACTAG
Source organism: Viscum album (assembly GCA_963277665.1). Taxonomy (NCBI): domain Eukaryota; kingdom Viridiplantae; phylum Streptophyta; class Magnoliopsida; order Santalales; family Viscaceae; genus Viscum; species Viscum album. The sequence goes on along the minus strand of OY728160.1, from coordinate 455,549,582 downwards.
TTTTGAAAAAATTGTTGGGATCCTATTAGGATATTTTTCCAACAGCCTACATACTCCGTTGATGTAAGAATATTATGTTATATATAATGATAGTAAGGAAAGGATCAACTAAAAGGTGGTTAGTTTTATCATTTATAGATTTTGAGAGTCTGGAGGTCAAATCTTGTAACATAAATTTTGGTTTTTCATATTTTGAATATATTTGTTGTTTTAATATATCATGTCACTTGTTTTACCAAATGGATGTACCAACTTTATATTGATTTTTTTTGAAATATCAAGATATTAGGTTAATTAATAACCTTGTTTCTGGTCCGTTGAAAAAATATCTTTCCCAAGGTTGTTCTGGATGATCATGAGATTTTTTGAACCCTTCGGGATCAGGAACACCCTTCAAGTTATATAAATACTAATTTGGGATAAAGATGGTTTGATTATTATTGGTTGGTTCATGATAGTAGTTATAAATCTCTCTTTATATAGAGCCTCATGTGGTTCTAATCTAACACTTGATTGGATGTTGTTGTTACGTAAGAACTCCACCAATTGATGATGTTGATGTCATCTTTTTTATAGTCCAATGATAGTGATCACATGTTATCTTCCAAATTCTGAATACTACATTCAGATATAACACAAATTTTATGATGTTAAGGAGTAATGAATTCCATTTCATATCAAATATTTTATGTATACTTCTCCATAACATTGAGGTAAGTAATGGAGCATGATTCGATTAAATTCAATATATTGTATTATATATAATTAAAATTTATTTTATATATTTTATTAAATGTTTAATGATTATAAAATCTTCTTGAAATTCATTGACATGATATGAAATTGTATATCAATCAACTACAACTAAAATAACAGTATTCTTTTAATGTTATTCTATAGGCCTATTAAAAAATCCATCATAATATTCTCTTATTTCCATACAGGTATGGGTAATTATTAACATCCATATAAACTCTATAGTTTAGTATTAAATATATATTAGTAACAAGTATCATGATATATACTCTTTAATCTACCTCTTCATGTTGTCCGATTAAATGTTCTCTGTGAGATCACTGTATAATTTTTTTCCTTCTGATTGAAAAAAGAATTATAACTTATATACATTACCCAATATCTACTTATTTAGACTTTAAAATTTTTTAGACCACTAGTGATAAGGTAAACACCATGGGTGGGGTAATAATTGTTTATAAATTTCTTTCATACCCTAACCACTCTACTTATTATTCATTTTTTATACCTCAAGATCACAAGGATGAATAAATAAAATAAATAGTAACTTGTTTGTTGATGTGGTTCTCCTTCAGGATGGATGACTATATCCTTGATGATTAGTAGTTATTATCCCCTATCCCCCTCACACAAAAATATGTTTTTTATTATTAACATGAAAATTATGAAAGTATATGAGAAAAAAACTGTAAAACTACTAGATTTAAAAATAATTTACCTAAAATACCAAATATTTTATTCTAATAATTTGAATATATTTTTGAGGAATAATCACTTCTAAAAGGTATTTTCAAAGATATATTTTTTATGTTTCCTTCTTCCTTCTCAAATTCAAAAAAATGTGGAATTTCTTAAAAATATTCATCCTTTGATACCATCATCTTCCTTTAGGAATATAGTTCTGGTTCACCTACATAATATTTGTTTTCTTGTCTTCTCCCATTTTTATTCATAGAACATATCATGAATCACATGAATGATTTTACATATTCCAATACAGAAATCTAACAATAAATAGGGAATAATGATCCTCCCACTTTAAAAAATGATAAAAATATTTCCAGTTTTTCACCCTCACCCAAATCCCAATAAAAATATTCCAAAGATAATGATATTTAGTTCCTCTTAAGATATTTATAAATATCATAATTCTCCTACAAAAATTGATATCTTATATAATTCTCTTCAACTTATTCATGGAGTCATGCAGTGGATCTTTTCAGAGTCCATCACTCCCAATTGACACTCTTATCATTGTGAACCATGTCCTGAAATTATCCATATAATGTAAGCTCTTCTATTATGGCATGAATTCATATATGATGAGATGAATTCCACTTTAAAAATATTTATTAATCATGCATAATAGTGTGAAATTTTCTTAGAGGTGCAACCTCTTCGAAATAAAAAAAATTTATTTGAATGAAAATTCTTTTTCAATATATATTTAACATGAATTTCATATCCAAAACTCATGAAAAAACATCCTTAATTATTCAAGATTACCATCATGAATCATGGATTCCTGAAAATATAATTATATTTAAAAAATAAATATCAATATTGACTTTTATGGGTTTTTATATTTGTTTTAAATATTTAATTTTGAGAAAAGTATTAATTTTTTATAATATATTAACTGTTATAAAATACCCAAATGACTTTTATGAAGTAACCAAGTGAATCATAGGAAATAAACTATTTTATAAATTAGTTGTCTACATGACCAGAATGAATCTGAAAAAATACAACACTCTTATGAGATCTCACCAAACTTGTATAGAATTATTAAATGATTCTTACACATTATTAAAAAACTGTTATGTATTTTTACCTATTTAATTTTCATTCCCTACCCTAGATTTACTTTTACACACTCCCAAATGACTCTTACAAAATTTTATAACTTATCCATTTTTTGTCTACTACATTTAATGAATCTTATAAAACATGTACTTTCCAAAATAACAGTCATTTAAATAAAATTAAATAATGATGTTTATGGTAATAAAAAAACCATTAAATAATCATTAGGTAATATCCTATAGCACCACAAACCTCTCAAATAAAATATAGTAACTTACATTCAACTATTGAAAATAAATACAATATCATGTATAAATGGGATCAACAATCCCCCTATATCGATTTTTTCAAACACCAATGAAATAAATTTTCATTTCTTATCACAACTTAATTTCATCACCCTTTGATCCTTAAAAAATAAAATGTGAAATTTTCATTTGTTACCCCTAATTGAAATCAATGATAGAAATAAAAAGAAGGATGTGGTTTCATCAACATTAAAGAAATGAGTCCTGAAGAAATACACACTATGTCTTTATAAAATAGCTCAATATAGAATACATGGGTAATTGTTTTTGGCATAAAACTCTTCATTTATCACATCAAAGTGATACCAAGTCATATTTTAGTTTGGAAATAAGAATCTAATTTTTATAGTATTTTCCTTTATTCAATCAATAAATATATTAAAAAATATCCTAAACAAGTAAGAAAATCCACCCCTTCTAAAGTAAATATCATCATATTGTAATTATTTAAGAACAATTAAATATAGAAATAATCTCAGAATTAATCATAGATTATTTTTGTGAAGGGGTCTATAATATTATTTATGGCCCCACCTTCTCAAAAGATTCAATTGTAAATGAATTCATCAGGATTTCACAAATATATTACTTGGGTGGAATGAATTACATCTTTATAATTCCATTAGACACAGTCTCCTTCAAAAATAATACTCTATATCAATGTTTTTTGATCTAGAACATTTTACTCGATTTATGGATAGATTTACAACACTTTGATTACCATATTCAATGAATAGTTTAAATTCTAGAATGAAATTCATCTTAAAGTTGCATCATCATCCCGATCATCTTTGTATATGACTATAATCCATCCATATAAAAGACTTTTGTGGACATCAAGGAATATAATATTTTATTTTTATAATTCCATTCCAAACATATTTTACTTATCGAAGATGATCCAGCTGATGTGGATACTCTATCATCAACACTACATGACTAATTAAAATATGTAAGGCCTTTAAATACCAGATCAGTTTTCATTCTATATAATAGGATATAATTTTAATTATATGTGAAATAAATCATAATATTCTTGGTTACTTTAAAATTTTATTCTCTTCGATAATATTGATACCTAACATAAATAGTAATATTATTAAACTATATATAATCCTGATGTAGTCAAATATAAAATACTTCCAAGAACATTTCTAATTTCTTTTTCTTTGATAGTATTACATCATATTCTTTTCTCAATTTAATATAAATATGAATTAGTGTATAAAATCAGATATATTGTTCCATTAAAAAATATTTCAAAATTTCTTTTATATACATTTACTGAGAGATGATGTTATAACTAATAGCATGGTAATTTGGAAACCTAATAAATATAAAATTTATACCAGCATTAAAATCATAAAAATTTCATTCATACTTGGATAAAATTATTCAAAAAATCTCTCCTCATCACTAGAAATATTTTTATCATATATATTTAAAATTAATATGAGTGATGTGATATCATACCATAGCATTAATTTTTGTAAAATTTTATTTTTAAAGAAACAATAACAAATTATACAAAAAAAATTATTTATTAATGTGATTAAAGCATAAATTACCCAAATATATAAACTAAGTTTTCCTAAATTAAATTCTTTTTCTAATTTATGATTTCAAAATAATAATTGGGTGAATTTTTATGTATTTTCTAAAATGATTGATTTTTTATTGAATAGTGAAAATACATATTTTTCAAATAATGTTTATTATTTTCATTAAATAATGTAGTTACAAAGCCCCATAATGTATTTTATTTGGCCTTTTAGTGAAATACATCTATTTTTTATATAATAATCTAAATTTTAAAAAAATATTGGTTTTGATTAAAGTTAATTTATAAGGTTAAAAACATATTTAACTTGGAATAGTTTTTTATTGCATTTTATAATCATTTCTTAAAAATAATTTGTATCACATCTATAAAATTAATCTATAAAATGTATAATATATTTGGAATAATTTGGTTTTATTTATTAATTATGCCACTTTTATTTTTAATAATTATGAATTGCAATTGTGGTTAATTTTATCACTTCAGTAAAGGGTACATCCGATAATTGAAGTTATAAAAAAATTTGTTAAGGAATTATAAATAATCCTAAAACTTTACTTTCTTTTAGTGGATGGGAGGAATTAATTAATAGATTTATCTAATTTAATATATCAATTTTTTCTATTTGACCATGGACGTTTCATTAATATTATTTTATGTAATGGAAATTCCAAAATGTCACAGTCTTTCTTTTAGTTTATTTTATATTTTCTCATAAAGATATTATTGTGTTATAAATTAAAAAAATCCAATTTTGAACATAATTAATTTATCTTTATCATGGATATTTATTTCAATTTTCTTCTGGTGTAATAATTAGTTTAAATTCTATTGCATTGCTGAAAATGTATTTATTCAATTAAACAAAAAATAAAATCTATTATATAATGTACACTAAAATTAAAATTTTTGGTGCCGTTTGTAGTAACCCTAGAACTTGATATATATATATATATGAAATATTAGATATGTTTTAAAAAATATATTCTAAATACATATTTTTCTTGATGTATTTAAAGTAAAATAAAATTCATAGTGTCAAAACGTTCATTATTGAAATATTATGATGAATATTATTTAGGAAAATTATTTAAATAATGATCTATATAATATGACATTTAATATCATATGTTTTCAAAATTTCCACCCCTATACATTTATTGTAAAATTATCACTTGATATGTAAAATTATAACCCTCTAAAATTGAAAAGGTATTTATTACCAGTAGGGATAAAAAATGTAACGAAGTATTTAAACCAAGAGATAAGGTTTAAAATATCAGGTAAAAGTGTCTAACTTATAATTATTTCAGTGATTTAAACCATATAATATCTTATATATTTACCTATGGAAACACTGTTGAACTTGTGCATGAATGTGAAATTATTATATTTAAATCCTTTTATTAATTCAATGTAGGTCCTTCTATTCACTATAAAATGGATTCACATCTCTTCTATTATATAAAACACATATATCCTCTTCTATTGATCAAAACCAACCCATACCTCCTCTCAAAATCCTTATACATGTTTTTAGGTTTTCTCTATGTTAAAATTTTAATCCTGGGTCCCTTAATAGAAGATCTATATGAACACTTTTGAATAATAGGTAATCATCTTTACCAAATTACCCGGAAGATTATAAATGTGGAAGTACTGAATATATTAGATAGTTATGAAATATAAATTCTTATGTAAATTTAATATCATTGTAATCTGACAATGTTTATCGTGCTTACGTGTGGAAATGCATATCTACAAAGTGTTGTGATTCCTTTTTGATTTTAGTTATACATGGGAGGTAATAGGGATATATTTAATGAAGATATATGATATTTACATGCTTTTTTATCATTATGGAGATTCTGAAAGCAAAATAAAATTATGGGTACCCTATCTCCCATGAAATGAAATGTATGTGAAAATAATATAGTCAACACCCAATATAATGAAATTATGAATGATTATTGTTGACTAATTTATAAGGGATTATAAGAGGATCATAAATGATATGAAAAATATTTATATATTTCTAGTATAAGTTACTAAATGGATTAAAAAAATTATATAAGAGGTTAAATAATGTTCAATTTATGGGAAATGCGAGGTACGAAATTTTATCTGAATTTTCATTATATTGTGTCATATTAGGTATTATTAAAAAAATTATTTTTATGTTTTTATATAATTCCCATTTTAAATATTTAACAGGAATATATATTTATTAAGGATTATTAATGTTTCATTTATATTTTACTACTTCAGGGGCATACAATTTTAATTTTACCTAAGAGGTAATAAATTATTTTAAAAACCGATTTCGTGGATTTATTTTATTTATATTGATATAATATTGTAATATATCATTTTTAAAATCCATAAATTTTCTTTTTCTATATATTTTTAAGGATTTCCCATATTTTATTCGAAATTTTCCTCTATTTGATAGTTGAATCATTAATATAAAATTTTCAATGAAAAAAATGAAACTATTTCTCTTTCTGATCAAGAACATTTTTATTACCTATAAATAATTTTAAAAATTATTCTTCAAATGTAATTTTATCAATAAATAGATTTATTAAGGGAATATTAAGTTATATTTGAATTTTTACAATATTTTAAATTAATTTTATTAATTTTTTCCAAAGGGTTATTTTAAGCTTTTTTTATAAAAATGTATAGTGGATTTATTTGATGAAAATATATGATGTTAACTTACCTTGACACTTCTATAGCAATTATATGGACTTTTATTTTATAACATAATATTCATAATGATTATCAGATAACTCAATATATTCCATTATTTATTGATGGTTCCTAATAGGGAAAATATATTCCAAAAAAATTGTTAATGTTAGAAATTCCTTATAGAGCATGCCAAAAAGAGTGGTGTTAGAGTTGATCATCTCATTGCCATATTAAGGTAAAAGACCAATGTAATGTCTAGAAAAAATACTCTTATGAATCCAAATGAAATTACATGAAATGATACACCCATATTGGCACATTTTATGCAGTATAAGCCTTATTATTTTATCTGAACTACAAATCTAGTTATAACTGGGTAATGAATTATGTTTCATGAAATGATATTTCAATCCTTGGGATGAAATAAAAGTGAATATCATATTGTATTTGTGTATTTGGTTAGTGTTTATACTTATAAATTGTGGATGTTGATCTAGAATACATGGCTGTTACATGAAATAAAACATATGAAGTTGAGATATTTTAATGTAATATTTTTTGAAATTTACTTTCTTCTAATGAAATAAACTGAATGAAAAAAAATCCTTATATAAATGAAAAAGGGTGATGAAAATATTTTATAATATGATGATACCTTTATAAGACTTTCTATGTGTGCCAAAAATTACATACATAATCCATAGAGTGGGATTTTCATTTCATTGAAGGCCTTAATCCAATCCTCTTATAAGAATTGGTGTCCAAAACATTTTAAGAAAATGATGAAATTTTATTTTATTATATAATTATGGAGATGAAATTTTCTAGATCCTACATATTTAATGAAAATATAGTCAAAATTTGGTTTTATTAGAAACAATAAAATGGTAATGGGTCAATGAAAAAGAAGGGAACAATGAAATTTTTATAAAGTAAAAAATATTTAATGAGGTATCTTTAAAAATGATTTAGAGGCCTAGAAGTTTCTTACTAGTGGAGAGATAATTATAACATGGCTTAAAAATGTGGAAGTATTATAGAAACCAGTACCTTCGAGTTCATCAACTATATTTAAATGGGTAATTATTCGTAATAATATCCCAAGTGTCAAGGGAACAAAGTGTAAAAGAAAATAATGTGGGAAGACTAATATTATAAAATCACTACAACTGAAGTTGAATATTTTGATGATGTGTTGGAATGGTCTTTAATCATATCATCAAATTTAGATAATGATTTATTTGATTCATGATCTTTTACTCTCTCATTTCTCTAATATTTTATATGAAAATAATATATTTCCCATACACCATAGGAAGATAGTTTTAAGTAATAAATCCATTTAGAAATGTCAATAATACATGTATGTGTCAGTCGATTCCAATTTTAACTAATAAAAATACACTATTTGAAGACATGATAATTATACTAATATTCTATTTTGATATAATCCATGGTATGGATTGTCTTTAAAAATATAATGAGAAAATTTAATACTAGGATATTGGAATTATGATTAATGATGAAGATGTGGAAATTATTATCCTTGGAGGGTAGACTTCATGATTTGAGTCATATATAGATTTACCCTCATTATATCATCAAATTGTAATTCATAGGGAAGAATAGAATATGAAAACTATGGATGGAAAATGTAATATTCAAATTGAAGGTGTAACTATTGTATATTAATACATTAATGAATTTTCTTATAAATTATCTATACATCCACTATAATTTGAAGTTTATTTTCCATCAATTTAATGCATGGTACAAGGCATATATAAATGACTCCCTATACAATGACCATTATATAATTAGTGTAGTTGAAGAATCAATAACATGATTTGTAATAAAATGGATTTATATTTCCATGTGATTCACCTCATAGGTCCCTACTTTTTTTAGTTAAGAAAAATTATGGACCAATGAGGTTTTTCAATGACTATAGTGAAATAAATGATACCAATATAAAGAAAAATTATCCTTTTCATCACATTTCTTGCATTTTTTATCAAATTTGCGAAGTTCAATATTTTTCAATGATTGAACTTCTTTTGGGTCACATCAATTGGGAGTGAAAAAGGAAAATATTCCCTAGAAAAAATTTCAAAAAAGTTATAGACATTATGAGTTTATAGTTTTTCCATTCCAATTGAATAATGAAAACTATATTTTTATGGATCTAATGAATAGAATAATCATGGAATAATTGAATAATTTTTCATGATATTTATTAATGATACACTCTTATATAGTAAAAAATAGTAGGGCCATGAGAATTAGTTGCGAATCATTTTTTAGACATATAGAGAAAATAATTATTTTAAGAAATTTTTCACGTATGAATTATTATTTCTTAAATATTATTTTCATTACCATATTGAATACAGGGAGGGAATCTCAGTTGATCTAAAAAACCAAAATGCTTTCAATGATTGGAATACACCAATGAACATAATATAGGTACCTGGATTCATTGGATTGGTCTTTTACTTTTTTTGATATGTTAAAAAGTTTACCATATTCGCCATCCCATTAAAGAAGATTATGTGTTAAGGGGTTATGTTCACATATACACAAGAATGTGATTTTTTTTTGAATAATTGAATAGGGGACTGGAGAATGATCTGATTTGCAATATACCATCTAGAAATGATAGATTTGTGATAAAGGGTGATTAATAAAATAATGGACATTGTTGTGTCCTTATAAAATAGGGTAAATTTATTGCATAGGAATCAAGGTAGTTAATGTATCATGGAAACAACCATCATACTTATGATCCTATATTGGTAGCTATAATCTTTACATTGAATATATCTATTAATTTTCTATATAGTGAAATATATAATAGATATATACACCATAAGGGGTTAAATTAATATTTTCACATTATATGATCAATATGAGGAAAAGGTGATGGATTGATCTACTCAAGGATTATTATCTCTCAATACACTACTACCTATAGAATGAAAATAAGGAAAAAGATGAATTGAGAAGGAAACATAATGGAGTCTTGACAAAAATGTGCTTTGACAATGATCCTATGTTCATGGACATAGTAATTATTGATATGGGAATTATTAAAGAAGTTGATAAATCCATACTTTTTCAAATTATGCCCAAATAATATTTATTGCAAATGATAGAATATTCTAAACATGATGAAGAGAATTATAAAAAAACATAATTCTATGAAAAATTGTAAATTGAAGGACTACATATTTAAAGATGGATCTTTAAAATTAAGAAATAACTGACGTGTTCCATTTACACCTGAGATTAAAATGGAATTACTAGATTATTCTCATAGCTCATATTTATATATACTCCAAGGTATCACCAAGATGTATAGATATTTTATGTAAAATTATTTTTCAGATAATATTAAGCAGGAAATTGATATTTATATGTCAAGATGTCTGGTTTGTCAATAGTTAAAGGGTGAGAGACAACTTCCTTGAAGAATCATGAAACCCATACTAATTCCCATGTGAAAATTGGATTAAATTACTAAGACATTGTCCCTATATTTTTGAAGACTACTAAAAATTAATGTTCTATATGGGTTATTATTGATCGACTTACCAAATCTAGACATTTACTCTCTATAAGGGAATATTTACCTCTAGAGTGACATTCATAAATCAATAATAATAAAGTTGAAATACTTCATAGTGTAACTATTTCAATTTTTTTAATCATGATCCAATTTTTACATCAAAATTATAGAAAAGGATTCTAAAAGCTCTGGATATTGTGCTTTATTTTAGTCATACATATTTCCCTCAAACTGATGGATAGTCCTAAAGGTATATTAAATCATTAGAATACATGATGAGGTTATTCTCACATGACTTTCAAGTAATACAGAATTAGTAATTACCATTGGTGTAGTTTTCTAATAAGAATAGCTTCCAGTCATGTATTCAAATGATGTCGTATGAATCATTATTTATAATGATATTTCATACTCTAACTTGTTGGGATTATGTTGGTGAAATAAATCTTATGGTCTTAGAACATGATAAGGATATAAAAAAGGTAAAGACTATTCAAACATGTATTAATGAATCGAAAAGAATGAAAAAGAGATATACCAATAATCAAAGGAAGGATTTGGAATTTCAAATGGGAGTTCACATTTTGTTGAATGTATGCCCATCGAATGGTATTATAAGGATTGATAAGTAAAGAAAACTTATCCAAAAGTATATAAATAATTTTTAAATACTAGAAATAATTTTTTCTATGTATTACCATTTGGAAATGACACCTGGTGTCTCCAAAGCACATGATATCTTATGTATCAATTTGGTGTGGAAGTACATGCCAGATCCAATGCATATGATCTTTTCTGAAAAAATTGAATAGAAACATGATTTATCATTTGGTGAAAATCTAATTTAGATTATAGAAACTACAGAATAAGTGTGGAAGAATCAAATGATTCGGCTCATAAAGGTACAATGGATAAATTATAAGATAAAATATGTGATGTGGGATCTTGAAGAAATTATGATATATAACTACCTTAAATATATTCATGAGGTGAAATGTCAGAATTATTTTGGATAAGATTTTTTGGTGGAGGGATTAATGTAATACCCTATGGTCAATTATTGTAAAATTTCCATTTATTAAAAATAAAAAGATAACAAAAGAAATTTTACTTATTAATTTCATTAAAATCTAAACTCTAAAATTTTATAAATTGAATATATTAAAATTATTTTAAATCTTAAACTAATGATATCAAAATTAACATAGGGTGCATTTTTTCCATTTTCATAAATGATTTATTTTTTAAAGAATAGATAAAATTAATGATTTTTCATATACATTTATTTTTTTAAATAGGATAATGGTCAAGAACACTTTATTGAGAAAATAAATAATTTATTATCATAAAATAAATAAAATAAAATGTTCCATTATAGTTTGGATATGTACTTAAAGTGACATATAATCTAATTTATTTTTTTAAAATTAATATTAATAATTGATTTTATAATTTTGAAATATATTAATTCTTATGCTTAAGAAGACATTTTTCTAAAAACCATATTTCATTTATTTTTACGAATTTGTTTCCAAATTAATTTCATCCCCTTCAAAAAAATTAATTTTAAAAAATTCATACCATATTTGGTATTGGGAGGTTGAAATTTGGTAAAATACCCCTTTTTAGGCATTTTGAACATTAACCATGGTAATAAATATCACATCTGTAAATGGAAAATCAAATAATTTGGTTATAAATAATATGAAAATAAATTAAAAATAAAAAAATATGAATTTATTTAATTTAATTTGAATAAGTCATCTATATCTATTTTAAATTTTAATATATAGAATTTTTGTTCCATTCGAACATAGTAGGGGCATTTTTATTATTTTAACTAAAAAAATACAAAATGTCTGTCTATTACTTATTATTTATTTATTTGAAAACATAAGCATAATAATATATTATAAAAAAATATAAACCCAATATTTAACATAATAAAATTTTCTATATCTAAGAAATTTATTTATAAACTATAGTGGTGGAATAATCAAGTTATGTTCTTACGTAACTCTTACATAGTATTTATTCAATTCAATGAAAAAAAAATATTTTAAAAAAATTTTAAAAAATATTTTTCTTGTATAGTCATAAAGATCCATGAATAATATATATATATATATATATATATTCATATATTTGTTAAAATTATATATTAAAAATTAATTTCTTCTAGATATCATTAAATTCGAATTAAACGAATTATTTCCAAAATGTCATTATTATTTTTTATAATTAATAATATAGTATTAAAGTATTTAAAAATGATAAGAATATTTCAAGAGAATATGTAAAATCAGATATGCTTTAAAACTTAATCCATTTTCCATTTATGAAAAAAATCATTATTTATATTTTAAATTATAACACTTAAAGATTGAGAAAGCCAATACTGTGGTAAAGGTTCAAATTGTTTAACGTATGGATTAATTAAAAAATAATGATTAAAATACCACATAATGAAATAAAAATATTACTGGTTAATGTTATTTCAATGATATACTATTTTATATTTTAAATTAGGACCACAATTTTCAACATTCATTAGAAAAAGAATTTATTATATTAAAATATTTTTATTAATTCAATGTTGTCCTTTCAATCACTATAAAAGAAACCACCTATCATATGTTATATAAACAACCTAGAGAATATTATCATAATTAAACCATACAAAAAACTATAATCAACATCCTTTTTTGTTTTTATGGGGTTTATTTTATTCTTAAAAACCATTCATATGTCCCTTAAGAGAATATATAATGGAGGTCATTCGAAGAAATTATAATTATCATTACAAAATCATTCAAAAAATTTCCTTTTATACATCATATAAATATATTGTAACTATCCTAAAATAATTAATCTAGTTTCACCAGTAAACTAATATGTTATTATTATTATATTAAAACCATTTTATAAGTATTTTTCAACATATAAAAACAGAAAAACTTGCTAATCAATACATATGGATTACCATATCCAAGTAGCTATATAATTTGTATTAATAAACACTTTAATTGGATGATTATAAATTTATAAAAATAAAAATATATGATATTTATTATATAACTATTTTTCTTTAATAAAAGTATCATTGGAAAATGATAACGTTACTCGTGCATACGTGTGGGATACCACCTCTACGAAATGAAGTGATTTATTTTTCATTTTATTATTTTCATAGAAGGTAATATGAATATATTTAATGTATATATATGTTATTTATTTCAGGATTGAAATTATGAATATTATAAAACCATTAAAAAATTCATTTAATGGTATGACATGAAAAAACAATCATTAGAAAATAAGGTAGTTAACACCCTAAATATTGATAATATTGAAAGATTGTTGATGAATGTGTCATAAAATGTCATAAGGGGATCATATATTATTTTAAAAAATTTAATATAGTTCTGCTATAAATTAATATCTTGTTTTAATCTATTACAAAACAGCTAAAAACATGCTCAACATTGGGGAAATCAGAGGTAGGAGATTTCATCTCAATTTTAACTCCCTTGATACATACTTGGTATTCTACACCTGTTTATTTTTATTTCTCTTATATACATCACATTTTTGGTATTTAACATGATTATATATTTATTAAAATTATTAACATTTCATTTCATGTTAACTCTTTTAAATGGTTATAATTATAATGTCACCAAAGTGGTAGAAATTAATTATACAATATCATTTTAGGGTTTTTCTTCTTTTCATTGAAGGAATATTATAATATATCCTTAGTAAACTCCATCTATCTTATTATCCTCAAGTTATTTAAGGATATTTCATAACTTATTCAAAATATTCATCTCTTTAGCACTTGAATAAGGATATTAAATATTTAAAATAAAATCTCATCTTATTTTTCTTTTGGATTAGGTATATATTTCTTTTATTCCTATATTTTGTCACTTTTTTTACAAAAGTGATTTTTTAATCAAATGATTTATAAATTACAGTTTATTCTATCCTTGTTTTTTTACAAATTTTTAAATAAATATTTATAATGTATTAAAAAATGGCCCGTTTGTAACATTATTTATAAAAATTAAAAGGAATAGGTTCTTTTTAATGTATACAATGTTGATAATGTTTCCAACTTACATTACCATTTTATACATTTTAGATTCATATACATGGTTTCAATGGTTTTATAATGAATTTTTTTTAAAGAAACAATATTTTAATTTTATCTTCCATTCAAGTTATTTCTATGAAAACATTACCTTATTACAAAACGTATATTATCAAAGAACTGATTTTGACCACTTATCTCTTATTTATTATACAATCACCAAGAATATCTTAAAATATTAACTTTCGTATGATCATTAACCATCAAATTGTTTATTAATTTTATATTTTATGAATACTGGATATGATTATTTCTTAAATCATATATCATTACGATATATGGTGTTTTTCTTTAAAAGTTTTTTGATTCATTGGGGATATATAAATATTCAATAATCATTATTCAAAATAGATAATTTTTTGATAATACATATTATTTATTAATAAAATTGATCCTTCAATATTTTAGGAATTCATTAGACATGTAGGGAGGGGTATGGCCTTGAATTATGTTACCCATTGATACATAGACATATATCATGAGACAAATATGTTAGAAAAAAATAAATAAATGAGTTTTATTCATGAAAACCCATTATATAAAATGTATTCAAATAAGGATTTTACTATTGATATATTATGATGTTTGAGATCATGACATCAAACATTATGAATGTAATTCACTGGGAATTTAATTTTGATTATACCTGAGAATATTACATTGATATTATCCATGGATTCATTTTATGCTAAATTTATTGATTAAATGGAATGTGTTTCGAATTATTATTCCTTATTTACACATAATTGCTTCTATTTTACTCAACCCATACTTGTCATTTGATCTCACTTTTATTTTCTTTTATTTCCCAAGTATATACAAAATAAAAATTTGAATGAGTTTCAAGGATGTTGAAAAAATTATATTATTATGTGTTATGTTTTCTTACCAATGTAAAATGGGTATCATTTATGTTAATAGCTATCCATGAACAAAAAACTAATCAGTACATAGTGATTATAACCATTATATATACACGAATTTGATAAAGTAGACACTAGATCTAGGTTACTAAAGTAAGGGTTATTATTTAATTTCTTTGTATTATTTATATAATTTTTTCCATATTCTATTTCCTAAAGTCCATTAATTTTAGACATTTATCTCGATTTATGTTCCATGATCATGGATTTATTTAATCTAGACAGATCCTTATTAAATTTTCATACCCTACTACCACTATAATAAATTAGTAACACTTTCTGTTCCAGAATATACACATTTTATTCTATCTCATCATTTAGAGATACAAATTTTACATCAATATAACTATCTTTAAAGATACCTTGTAGTACTATATGAAGGAAATGTATTCCGGTTTTAAGTATCAATGAAATGGAAAAGGTTCATTAAATTCAATGTCCTCTATATGAGTATACCCCTTGATATCTAGCATATAATTATTTATGAAACCATTCCTATCACATTTATTTTATTTTAAAATCCACATTTCACACCAATAATTTTATTTTTGTGTCATGTAACCCGCTACCTTGATTCATTTGTTTATATTATATTTATTTTATTATATGTAAATTTTATCCAGAATTTTTCCTCGAATTATTCTTCAAAAGTGTGGGGTTTAGAAATTGAAATTAAACTAGTATGATTAGATGTTATGATTTTCCTTTATTTATACACACTATTTATCTAATATCCAATAACTTTTTCAAAATCCACTTGTATAATTATTCTGTCATTTTTTTTCCAGTGCTCCAAAAATAATTTGTATCATCACTAGTGTAAGAATAATCTACATATTCCTTATGAATCTATGTGTTTCATAATTTTCAATAGCTATTTCATGACTAAAAACATCATCCTCCCCGTGTTCCATGATTGTGTCTTTTATATATATATATATATATATATATTCTATTTTCAAAGTCTATTATATAATTACATTCTACAACACACCTACATTATTTTTTGAAACATGTTTATGATCTTCCATTTTTTATGTATCGATGAAATATTTTCTCTAACACATTTTCATAAAAAAGTTCCCCAATGTAGTTTTTTCATTATGAAACATGAACAAGTAAAGACCATAAAGTTTTTTTGATGTATATTATTATTAAACCACATTTAATAGGGTTTCCGAAATTATTTTTTTCCTTAAACTACATATATTATTGATGATTCTAGAATTATTAATTTTTTATATCCTGTAAAATATTGTGGTGTCATTTTCAAACTGTATTGGTCTTCCCAATTCAATGAAGATTATATTTTTTATTTCATTGACTCAATATTGGTGGAGATTATATAGGATGATAAAAACTTGGATGATGAACAGATTTTCAAGATAATATAAGAATTACTGATTTGAATATTGACTCTCATTATCATATCTCAACCCCATCAAGTAAATACCTATGTCTTTATTTTAATATCATTTATAACTTTTAATTTGGAGTGAGGCATGATATTTGTGAGACATCAATATGATGAATTCCATTCTTACAAAATTATTAACTAATATGATGATTTACATTTCTATAATTATTGATTTCTTTTTCACATGTATACAAATATCAGAGTGGATCATCTCTATAGGTATTGTAGTTTGAATATATCCACCCTTGTGAAATTTATTTACCATTTTAAGATTTTAAAAATTTATAATAACAGTGGAAGTGTCTATATTAATAACCTGAATATTTCCCCAAAAAAATTCTCTAATATTGTTCTTCATGTGATTTGGCCAAGGTGGTAACCCTGTTGTTCAGTAATTTTTTTCTCTTCTTATAGGTTCATGTAACAATCTATTATTTCTTATATAACATAAATTATGTTATATGGTTTTCTCAACCCTTTCACTACTAGTACCTCATATTTCAATATCTTGATAAAAACCAAATTTTTAATAAAGATAACATCATTTCCAAAATAAAAAAATTATATGATATAATTTATATGTTACACATTAGTCTATTAAAAAAGATGACTTTTTTTGGAATAACACAAATTTTCTCATTATTTATTATTCCAAATAATATATTTATTAATCCATCATTTCTAAAGATGAAATGTAATCCCTGAAATCATTTAATATTTTTTTGATTGATTAATTCTCCTATGATGTGAGAAGAACCACCAATATCCAAGATATTGGGTTTTTATTTGTTACAATATTAAAAACCACAACCACATTAGATTTGTATTGGATATGACTATTGATCAGAACAATATCTAGTTTCAAGAAATGATTTAGTTGAGATACGGTGAGTATAAAACATTCATTTGGGATGAATCCCTCTTGATAACACCTTCCAAATACTTCTTAATGATATCCAAAACTATATTTTTAATAAATATAATTATAAATTTGTTATAAATTTTACCAATAATGATTTATCCCCTTAATTTGGGATTACTTAAATGGTTTCCTAAAGATTGGTTATTCTAATAGTTTCATGTTTCATGAACGAAAACAACAAAACACCAATAAAAACTATGAAATATAATTCAGTGATAATAATTATGATGTTTCATGGGTTACATGATGAACACATTCTCTGGATTTTAGTGATTTTATTTGTAAAAACACTTTTGAGAAACTATTACATGAGTTTTTAGAATTGGTATGGATAGATTTATTGAATTTTAATCCATATATATATTATTATTTTTCAATTTATACTCACAATTTATACTATATATAGAAAAAATTACATTGTATTCTTCTAGAAGAATGGATATCATTAAAGATGGATTTTCAATACACAATCCCTTATTATATCATACTGATTTTATTTTGATATACTCATTACATTTCTCTATGAAAATCATCATAATTTTTCATCTTCTTTATTAAAGTCAAAATCGAGGTTTTTTTAATAAATTCAATATTCATCAATTTTTTAATTTCATTATCTCAATGAATGGTAGTTTAGTTCATATACTCAATGATTTTCCTTTCCAAAACAAATTCAACATTCATTTTTTTGATTTATTAAATTCTATTTTCTTTTTAAATATAGATTTGACTGATCTTATAAGATTTATTTTTTGATTTAGGTCACGACCCATACTCGGGGCCCGTTCCGTGACTACCCCATGCTAGCCTTCCATAGGTCAGGGGATGGCGACTAGCAGAAGAGGCATAAATACCTATGCTCGAAAGGAATTTCCTTTATGAATGTAGACAAACACAACAGAGTTCGCAAAATGAAGTAAACACTAAGTGAATATTGTATACAAAAAGTTGTGCTGAATGTAAAGGGGCCGGAAATACAAGCCCAATAGTAAACTATAGGTACAACTGAAATCAAGTACAACTAAAAAAGGGATTACAGCTAAAAAGGGTAGCTCCTAGAACGTCCACCGAGTATCCCACCTGAAGGGTAGGTACAGATGTCAACCTCATCATTACACATCTATCGGTCCGCTCCGTTTACCGTCTCACTGTGTGGTCCACCTCCGGGTATCGTCCGGTCCTAGCTTTCTCTCGACCTCTATCAACATTGTATGTCGTCTGCATCCAACACAACGATGTGTGGGCATAGCCCGTGCAGGGGTGAGTATAACGACACTCAGTAGAGACCCTGATACCCCCGAAGGTCTCCCAGAATCCTCAAAAGACAAAACACAGAAGAAATATACAACAATGAAGTATCAACCAACCCTACTTAGGTATACACCCTTACATATACCTAAGTTATCAATCTCAGTTTGACTCCAACCCTTGAGTCCAAGAACAACCCAGTCCACATAGGAAGTAAAGTCAATAACATAGATGATAACTATTGAAAGTCAAGACTCATCTCACACATGTATACATCTTTCGTATAGCGATAGAGATGATCAGATGTAGTCACGGATTCATCTAAGCTGTCGGACCCACACATGATAAAAGACCGACTAAGCTGTCGGACCCACACAAGATACTTGACTAGCTACTCTGTCGGACCCACACATGATACAAGTACAGAGGTCAAACTGTAGGACCCACACAGGATACAAGAATAGTAGTCATCATTGTCACACCCACAGAGGATCCCAGTATAGTAGTCATCGTTGTCGAACCCACGGAGGGTTCCAGTACAGTAGTTGTCGCAGTCACAGCCAGCTCTAGGGTTCCAGCACACAACACGCTCAATTCCGGGAGGGTCCTCTCCTCGAGCAGAGGGGTCAATACATCAAATATCACAAAGTACTAATTTGATGTATCCTGAAGTTCTATATCATCAAAAGGAACCCAACGTGACAGATAACTTGTCAATCGGACGCTCGGTCTGAGAGTTATTGGCTTTTCTGTTCAAGGGGCTCGGTTGGAATTACGCTCGTTCCAAACCCTTCTATTTACCAAAGGTTTCCAAAAATCACTTATAGTATCGCAAAAGTACCACCTCATCGCGAGGATCCCAGTGACACAGACGTCATGTCGTTCAGATGTGTGGTCTTGAAGATATTCACGTTTAAGAGAAACAGGCCCGGCCGGTCAATCCTAGTGGGTTGGTGGGTCGGTCTGACCCGGTTCGGCGGGTCCGACCCTCTTGAGGGGTCGGCCTGGACCGATGGGGCGCGGCCCATCCCAGCCCGGCCCGCGCAAGGGCGGCCTAACACGCAGCTTGGCAAGCTGGCCGAGCATAGTGGGGGGGGGGACTCGATTTTCTAAAACTGCAGCGCCATGTGGCACTGCCCCTCCTGCCCGGCCGCTGAATCCGACCGGTCTTCTCTTGCGCAAGTGACCCTTACAGCAGGTAGCTGTCCTCCCACGTGGCCCCTGTGGGTGCCGCGACATCCTATAACTCGGCCGGCAGGCAGCCGGCCAGTTCGCTCACCGAACCAGTCCTCGAAGTGTGGGCCGCTGTCTTCACGTAGCGCGGCGCCGAGGAGGAGGTGCGATCCTCCATCCCGTCCGGTTTTTCCAGCCCGGCCAGTCGTGAGACCCGCCGGTTCTACTTTTGCTGACCAGCCTACAGTTGGGGTTGCGGTTCTTCTCCACGCGGCTGGCGCACGACCGCCGCTTCTTCGGTACGCTGCGGCCCGTATGGTCGTGATCTCTTCTTTCCTCTGGCACAATGCGATGACACCGCGCCCGACCAGTTCTGCCACAGTCATCAACTCAAGAGAAACAACAGAGGGTCATCAGGACATGTTTTTTTTTCCAACATCCTCCGCGTAAGGTGGTAACAAATGGTCAACGTCGAACTATATAAAATGAGGAATGATGATTTAGTTTAAACAAGACAAACCCTACCTCGATTCAAGGTTCGTTCATTGTAGTCGTAGAAAACGACGTCGCGGAAGATGTGGTTGTGGAAGTCGGGCATCGAGGAAGATGGACATAGGTTCCGTTGATGTCGGGGTGCGTCCAAAGAGGAAGCGTCATTGGATAAATTCCTCACGTTCTTCATCAGATAAGAGATAGGTTCCTCATTGGAAGAAAGTCCCCTCTAAATTCCAAAGCTCCCCCAACACAACAAAAGCCAACAAAAAAATAATAGCTTAGGATATTATTTTATCCTTAACATGAATTTTAAAAATAATTCAAATGGTTGAGCCAAATAATTAATTGCAAGCTAGATAATTAATTTTGAGGGTGTTGGAAAAATTAAGATAAAAGGGAGGCAGAGAGTTCACATTAAAAGAGGGGAGTTGTCAAATTAAATAAAGGGGAGTTAATAGGGAGTTTAAGGGGATGTTGAAGGGTTAGGGATCATGTGGTCCCCACCACACTTATCTTCTCATGGGAGTTTATGTGGCATGTGGGCCCCACCTACAACTCCTCTTTGGAGGAAATAACCACCACTAAATAAATTGTGTAACACAACAATTTATTTAATTTAGTATGAATCCCCAAAATTAACTTTCAACCTGCATAAAATGAAACTGTGGTAAAGGTCATCTTAAGAGAACACCGGGGCAAAAAGTTCATCGGTTCACTCGGATTTCAATTCCATGAACTGGTTCAAAAGATAGAAAAACCTGTAAGCACGTTTACTGAACGTACCCGAACAAAACTTCAGAAATTAATTCCGGGCACACCGGGCATCCAAATCAGTTTTCGTCAGAAACAGCAGTCTTGTAAAATTGAAAAGAATTTAAGAAATAAAATTCCTTGAAATTTCATGGTTTTTAAATTATCCCCAACTCAGGTATTTACATCCCCGTAAAGCTACAACACACACTAGGGAAACAAATGAGGGTACTGAGCACGCATCTTAGCCTCCCGCTCCAAAGTGCTCTCCTGGAGGTTATTATGCTGCCATCAAATGCGCAATAGAGGAATTTACAATCTATGTAGGAATCAATTCTATCGATCCATGATCTCCAATGGAACCTCCATGAATTTCACACCGTCATCGATGTCCAGCTCCCCGTGGTCGATGATGTATGGCGGGTCGTGCACGTATCTCCTCAACTGAGATATGTGGAAGACATCGTGCACCTGATGTAACTGAGGTGGAAGGGCCAGGCGATAAGCCACCTCGCCTACTCTGCAAGGAACTTGGGACGGCTTGATAAAATGCAGAGATAACTTACCGCCTCATCCAAATCTCCATATACCTCATCATGGGGAGATCCCGTAGGAAGACGTGGTTTGCATCCTCGAACTCTAGTGTTATCTGTCATCTATAAGCAGAGGACTTCTGTCTGCTTTGTGTAGTCTTCATCTGCTCCCGGATGATCTGCACCTTCTCCATCAAAGCCTGAACCATCTCTGGTCCTACAATTGCTGACTCCCCTGGGTTAGTCCA
The DNA here is from genome assembly GCA_963277665.1 of Viscum album. Classification (NCBI taxonomy): domain Eukaryota; kingdom Viridiplantae; phylum Streptophyta; class Magnoliopsida; order Santalales; family Viscaceae; genus Viscum; species Viscum album. The sequence goes on along the minus strand of OY728160.1, from coordinate 455,527,021 downwards.
GCACAGAGGTGATCTGCAAGTTCGGTCGTATAGTCCCTTATATGGTGTCATCCTAATGGTGGAGTGGTAGTTGTGGTTGTATGCAAACTCCACCAAGGGTAAGTGATCCTCCCAGTTGCAACCAAAGTTGAGGACACATGTATAGAGCATGTCCTCAAGATTCTAAATAGTCCTCTCAGTCTGACCGTCCATCTAAGGATGGAAGTCGGTACCCAAACGAAGCGGCGTCCCAAAAGCCTCCTGTAACCCCTTCCATAGCAGGGAAGTGAAATGAGAATCTCGATCGGAGATGATAGTCGATGGCACACAATGAATCCATATATTCCCCTGAACGTATAGGCCTCTCAAGGTCTCTACTGAGCCCTGCTCTCTGATCGGTAGAAAGTGGGACGACATTGTGGGTCGATCAACGATCACTCAGATAGATTCGTGCACTCTGGATGTATGTGGAAGTCCTGTCATGAAATCCATGGATATCACATCCCACTTCCACTCTAGAACCTCTAAGGGATGTACCAAGCCTGCTGGTACATGGTTCTCCTCTTTCACTTGCTGACAAGTGAGGCATCAAGAGACATACTCTACTACTGCATTCTTCATACATGGCCACCAGTGCTATCGTCTGAGGTCCTGAAACATCTTTTCCACTCATGGATGTACCGCTAGTGGGGAAGTGTGGAACTCCTTCAACCCCTTCTCCTGTAGTGAAACTGGTACCATGGTCCATCCTCTAAAGAGGATGACATTCTCCCCACCTTCAGAAAATCCAATAGGTTCCTGCCTTGAGGATATCTGATCATGTAGCATCTCACAGTCAACATCCCCACAGTGAGCCTCTCTGACTCACTGAAATACTGGAGGAGTGACTGTGGGAGACTGCAGAAAGGCTTCTCCATCCCTATCCAAAAAGTATATATGCAACGTGTCCAGCTAATATGTTGCCTCTCCTAGCAGTTGAATGCCCGATCTCTTGCTGAGAGCTTCTACAACAACGTTCCCCTTCCCATGAGTATAGACTATCTTGAATTCATAGTCCTAGAAGAACTCGATCCATCACCGCTATCTATGATTAAGTTCCTTATTCAAGAAGATATACCTGATACTCTGGTGGTCATAGTAGACTGTAAATCACTCACCCATCAGATTGTACCTCCACATCATCAAGGATAAGACCACTGCTGCTAACTCCAGGTCATGGGTAGTGTAGTTCTGCTCATGCTATCTCAAATTTTGTGGACCATATGCGATCACTTATCGCTCCTGCATCCGGACACACCCGATTCTGGTCCCTGATTCATTGTTGTAAACTACGCACCCTACGCCCTCCTCTGGTAGGCTCAAGATGGGCGCACTGGTCAATCTCTGCCTCAGCTCTTGAAAGCTCTAATGGAATCTCTCCTACCACACGAAGGGTTTCCCCTTCTTCATCAATTCTGAAAGTGGTGCTGCAACTCTGGAGAAGTCTAGCACAAATCTCTGAAAGTATCCAACCAGACCTAGAAAACTCCGAAACTCCGTCAAACTCTTAGGTGGCTCCCAAGCAAGCACTGCCTCGATCTTCACTGTATCCACTACTACCCCAGCCTATGAGAAGTCATGTCCCAAGATGTGAACCTCTCAAATCTATAACTGGAACTTCGAGAGCTTACCATAATGTTGGTTCCCTCAGAGTGTGTCCAGTACTACCCACAAATGGTAGGAGTACTCCTACTCAGTAGTCGAGTAAATCAGTATGTCATTGATGAAGACTACAACAAATCGATCTAGGTAAGGCTGGAAGATCCTATTCATGAGACTCATGAACACTACTGGAGCGTTGGTTATGCCGAAGGGCATAACCAAGAGCTCGTAGTGGCCTTATCGACACCTGAAGGCCGTCTTCTGCACATCCTCATCTCAAACTCTGAGATGGTGATAGACTAACCTAAGGTCTATCTTTGAGAACCATTGTGCTCCCTTGAGCTGATCAAAGAGGTCGTCAATCCTCGGGAGTGGATACTTGTTCTTCGCGAACCCTTGATTTAGGCGATGGTAGTCCACAGACAATCGCAAGCTCCCATTTGCCTTCTTGGGAAACAAAATTGGAGAAGCCCATGGTGAAACACCGGGTCGGATAAATCCCTTTCCCTGCAAGTCCTCCTGCTATACCTACATCTCACGAAGCTTGGCGGGATCCATCTGATATGATAAAGTAGGCGTTGGTGCTATCTCAAGGTACAAGTCAGTGTAGAAGTCTACCTCTCTGTATGGAGGGAGTCCTAGAATTTTATCACGAAAAACATCTGTATACTCATCCACCACAATAAGAAAACTCGGACTCCCCACATAAACTGCTCCAAGGATGAGACTAGCTAACTGAAGTGTGATCGGATGCCCCCTCCTCTTTGTAAGTCCATCATGTGCTGCAAGGGCTCCCTTCTCTCCAGTAAAGGTAATCCTGGACCCATTCGTAAAGACACACCACACTTTGCACCTTAAATACTAAATCAGAGCATAAACTGTGGATAACCAGTCCATAAACAAGATGAAGTCGTAAGGCCTTGATGCCACCACTAGAGGATCCCAGCCAATTCTCTCACCTCATTGAGTATGCTCACACAGCCAGCACCAGTGTGTAATCGTCGAGTCAACTCCTGTAAAAGTATCTATCTGTGAGGATCGAGCCAATGGCTCTGTCGGAATCTCAGAGCTACGAACAAGGGCAGTGACAATAAAAGAATGACTCACACCTGTGTCTATAAGTACTACAGCAGGGGTGGAGTAGACATAGATAGTACCTCGAATCTTCTTAGGTGTTCCGTGGTTATAGGCCTTGTCTACCGGGAGCTGAGCCCGTCTCTATCTGCCAACTACCTATGGTCGGGGTGGACCTCCTGGTGGTGGTGGAGGTAGAGCCTCGAAACATCATTCACCACCCACTACTCAGCTAGCTCCTCTGCCACGTCCACCTTCTCCCGACGTACCACCACGGTCGAACCTCAGCCTCTGTCTGGGAGGTCCCTCTAATGTCTGCTGCTCGTCTGAATGGCGGGTCGGCCAGTCACGAGCCATGTGGCCCTACCAGCCGCATGCATAGCACTGCCTACTCCTCATAAGGCTGGCTCTGTTTCATGTACCTTGCAAAACCGAACATGTATCCTCATGTCTCCCAACTACTAGCCTGGTCTGCATGGACCTCTATGTCAACTACCTACTTCCGGCTTTCGAAGACTCCACTACGTGTCGTCCTATGGTGGGTCTCGCCACTGGTGACTGCTCAGCGAGAAAAGTCTCCACTAGAAGGGCTCACTCCACCTCCCCCGCCCATGTCGGGATGCTGAGGAGAATCGTCGAATCCCTGATCTCATGCCTAAGTACCTGCTCGAAGGTATGGGCCCTGAAGAATAGGTCTCGTACCATATCCTTGGAGTAGCGTGATAGGTCGGTGAACCTCACTTAGTACTGAGCTACTGTCAGGTTGCCCTGCTACAGATGGAGTGACTCCCGAATCTGCACCACACGAAGGGTGGCTGGAACAAACTCTGTGCGGAAGAGACTCTTGAAGTCTGTCCAGAGTAAAGATGCCTCATCATGCACCTGGAGCATCAGGCTCCACCATCTACCTACTTCTGCGTGTAGGAAACTCGCCGCATGGATCACAATATGGTCGGCTGGTGTGTCTACCAATTTGAAAACTTTGAGGATAGCCTCCAACCAATCCTCAGCTGTCTGTGGGTCCATCTCTCCATGGAACCTGGCTGACCTCTATTGCTAGAACTAGTACAACGCACTCAGGCGGCGTGCAATCTCTACTTCTGGGGCTGTTGGTATCGGTGGCCCAGCAGGTAGTGGTACCGCTGTGATGGGGCCCTGCACCGAGGCCTCGTCGCTCGGAGGTCTACCATCTGATACGTAACTCGGAACCCTTGTTGGCTACCTTCGTGGGTCTTTCCTAAAAAGAAACATGTGTGCCATGGTCAAAAAATATACCTGGTGAGATGACACAAGGTAATCATAATGAAATTTTTTTTAAACACACATGTAATCAGTGTTTTCGTGCACTTTGTCAGAAATCATAGGTCAGGGTCCTGGTGTATGGATACGTTGGTCGCCGCACCAACACAGGACTCCCAGGTACTGAAAACCACACTCAATACTCATAAAACTATTACATCCCAAAAAAGAATGATCATAGTCTTCAGTTCTGCTGTAGAACCGACTCCTTTGATACCAATTTGTCACAAACCGTCCTCAGGGCCCATGCCGTGACTACCCCAAGCCTGCCTTCTATAGGCCAGGGGCTGGGGACTACCACCAAATGCCTAAATCCCTAACCTGGGAAGGAATTGCATTTATGAAAGTAAACAAACACAACAATGTATGCAACGGGAAGTAAACACTATGTGAATATTGTATAGTAAAATTAGTACTGAAAGTATAGGGTCTGGAAATACAATCACAATAGTAAAGTACAGGTACAACAGAAAGCAAGTACAACTGAAAAAGGGACAAAAACTAAAAAGGGAAGCTCATGGAACATCTGCCGAGTATCCTACCTGAAGGGTAGGTATAGTTGTCTACCTCAGCACTTCACATATATTGGTCCACTCCATGTACTGTCTTGCCGTTTGATCCACCTCCAGGTATTGTCCGGTCCTGGCTCGCTCTCAGGCTCCATCAATGTTGTCTGTCGTCTTCATCCAATACAACGAGGTGCGGGCATAGCCCATGCAGAGGTGAGTATAATGATACATAGTAGGGATCCTGATACCCCCGAAGGTCTCCTAGAATTCACAAAGTACAAACCACAAAATAAAGATACATCCACAAAGTATCAACCAACCCTACTTGGGTATATGCCCATACATATACCTAAGTTATCAATCTCAATTCGGCTCCAAATCTCGAGCCCAAGAACAACCTAGTCCACACAAGAAGTAAAGTAAAACACATTGATGATAATGATTGAAAGTCTTGACTCACCTAACACAGGTATTCATCATTCGTATAGCGATAGGGATGATCAGATGTAGTCACTGATTCATCTATGTTGTCGGACCCACACATGATACCAGACCAGCTAAACTGTCGGACCCACAGAGGATACAAGACCAGCTACTCTGTCAGACCCACAGAAGATAAATGAAGAGAGGTCAAACTGCTGGACCCACACATAATACAAGAACAGTAGTCATCACTGTCAAACCTACTTAGGATCCCAGTACAATAGTCGTCATTGTTGAACCCACCGAGGATTCCAGTACAATAGTCGTCGTAGTCGCAGCCGGCTCTAGGATTCCCGCACAAAGCACGCTTGATTCCGTGAGGGTCTGCTCCTCAAGCACAGGGGTCGATACATCAACTATCATGAATTCTTGATTTGATGTATCAAAAAGTTCAGTCTGATCAAATGGAACCCAATGTGACATATGGTGCGTCAATCGGAAGCCCGGTATGAGAGTTATTGGCTTTTCCATTCTAGGGGCCCAGTTGAAATTACGCTCGTTCCAAACCATACCATCCTCCAAAGATGTCCAAAAATGAATTAGATTATCTCAAAATGACCACCTCGTTGCGAGGATCCCAGTTCCACAGATGGAGGGTCGTTCAGACATGCCATCTTGAAGATATTCATGTTTAAGCGAAACAGGCCCGGCCCATCAAGCCCAGTTGAATCGCAGGTCGGCCCGACCCGGTTCGGCGGCCCAGCCCGGTGGGGTGCGGACCGGCCCAGCGACAGGTGGCCCAACCCACACAAGGGCAGACAAGCCCGTAGCTCGGTCAGCAGGCCGATTTGAGAGGGGGGGGGTGTTTTATGAAACAACGGTGCTGAGCGGCACCGCCCCTCCTGCCTGGCTGGCCGAAGTGGTCCGGTCTTCTCCGGGTCGACCGGCCTGCACAGCAGGCTACTGTCCTCCCTCGCGGCACCTGCAGGTGCCGTGGATTCCTTCAACCTGGCTGGCAGGCGGCCAACCATTTCGCCCGCCGAAGCGGACCTCGGAGCGCGGGCCGTAGTCTTCCCGCAGCGCAACGCCAAGGAGGCGTCGCAGTCCTCCAGCCTGACCGGTCGTGAGACTGGCTGGTTCTTCTTCTGCCGAGCGGCCATCGGTTGTGGGATATATTTCTTCTCCTTGTGGCTGTGCACAGCCGCCACTTCTTCTGTATGTCACGAACCGTATGGTCATGTCCTCTTCCTTCCTCCAGCGTGGTGCGACGACACCGCGCCCAACGGGTTTTGCCCCCATCATCTACTCAAGAGAAACAACGGAGGGTCATCGGGCCGTGTTTATTCGGATCACTCCCTCCACGTATGTTGGTAACAAATTGTCAATGTCTAACCATATAAAACGAGGAATGATTATTTAATTTAAAAAATAAAAACCCCTACCTCTATTCATGGTTTGTTCGTCGTAGTCACAGAAAACAGCATCACAGAAGATGGTGTCGCAGAAGTCGGAAGTCGCGGAAGACGAACGTCGATTCCATTGATGTAGGGGTGCGTCCGAAAAGGAATCATCATTGGATAAATACCTCACGTTCTTCATCATAGAAGAGGTAAGTTCTTCTTTGGAAGAACGTCCCCTCTAATTTCCATACCTACCCCAACACAACAAAAGCCAACCCAAAAATAATAGCTTAGGCTATTATTTTATCCTTAACATGAATTTTCAAATTAATTTAAAAGGATGATCCAAATAATTAATTTCAAGCTAGACAATAAATTTTGAGGGTGTTGGCATAATTAAGAGAAAAGGGTGGTATAAAGTTCACATTAAAATAGAGGAGTTGTCAAATTAAATAAAGGGGATTTTAAGGGGAAGTTGCAGGGTTAGGGATCATGTGGGCCCCACCACCCTTATCATCTCATGGGAGGTTATGTGGGGTGTGGCCCCCACCTCCAACTCCTCTTTGGAGGAAATAACCACCACTAAATAAATTGTGTAACACAACAATTTATTTAATTTAGTATGAATCCCCAAAATTAACATTTCACCTGCATAAAATGCAACTGAGGTAAAGGTCCCCTTAAGTGAACACCGGTGTTGTGAGTTCATCGACGCCCTCGAATTTCAATTCCGAGCGCCGGTTCAAAATATTGAAAAACCCTCACGTACGTTTACTGAACGTACCTGAACAAAACTTCAGAAGTTGATTTTGGGCACACCAGGCCTCAGAATTAGGCACCATCAGAAACTGCGGAGTCGTAAAATTCCAATTAATTTAAGAAAACAATTTCCTTGAAATTTCCGGGTCTATAAAATTTTGGAATTACCTTTTCCTAGACACCATAGTCACTTAAAATAAATTTTTAGTTCCCTTATAAATGAATACTATATAAAATATTCTTGTTCCTTACTTATAAAATTATATTGAATTATATTAATTATTTAAAAGATTCAATTTCTTCGTATTCTTTTCCTATGAATTTTTTTCCATGAGATTCTCTCTTTGGATATACCTTCTCGAGGATTGGGTTTCATCTTTTTTCATAATGAAATTTTAATTATAGCTTCTCCTCTCACATTCTTTCTTCTTAGATGATTGTGTTGTCAACTAGATGTTTAATTTTACTATCTATTTGATATGTGTTCCCCTTATTAATAAAATTCCCCTTTGTCTAAACCCTTAATTATGTGGTTCATCATAAATATTTTCATCAACTGTGTTTTACATTATTATTTGATCTTATTTTTGGAATATTCTCTTAATGGTTATCCCAAACTATGTTCTTTTATAGTGCAGACCAGGGTGGTCACTTCAGTCAAGGGTGGTGTCATTCCATCCCAATATGGAGTTGGATTTTAATCCTTGGACTAGTAATGATCAGTTAATTTGGTGAATTCATTACCTCTCTATAGTGGAATATAGGTTCAAGATATTGGGGTTCGATTTATTTTGTTTTTTCATATATTTTTTACGTAATTTTTTGTGATTATCTGGAAATATTATTTTCTAATGTTTCATCCAAGAAGTTGAATATGATGAAACAATGATAATGGTGTGGTAAGATGAAGAAACTGATTTTTAGAATCTATTTTTGGTGTGATTTGGTATCTCTATTTTTGGTTTCACACTCTATTATCTTAGTGTCGGTTAGAATTGTGTTTTTTTTTTGTTATGGTGAGATCTTGAATTATCATGTGTTCGTGGTTTCATGAATACATAAAAAATCTATGATTCTATTTATGGAATATTTAGTAGGTTATTTCATTTTTAGAGAAGATACTTGCATTATACAATGATGATAGGATATGGTGAGTATTAACAATGATGATTTTGATATGATCAACATGATCTCAAGAGAGATGGTTGCGAGGACCTAATATTGTGTTATCAATATCATGATCATTGTTTGGTATCCTATTTGTTAGAGGAGATATTTTTTTATTTCATAAAAATTAAAATTCAAAATGTGTAATTTGTTGTTCCTAGTTGTTTTCAACATGTATTAGTTTTAACTCTATAAAGGTTAATTTTTTAGTGGGTTCTCACTTAACCAATGAATTCATTTTTTTAAATATAGAAAAAATTTATTTATAGGAGAAACATTTGAAAATGATTCCTTCAAATTTCAACATCATCAACATTATCCACCCAATCTATTATTTCATCTTAAACTATTCAAAACATCTTCTAGGGAACATTAATTAATTTTTATTTGTGGATTTCAATTATCCTTTCAAATGAGAACATCCAAAATTAGTGTAATTATACGATTCATTATATTCACATAAATAACTTATTTTTAAAGTCCTATTGGTAGAAAATTTCTAAAAATTAAATAATAAAAATAATTTAATATACATTTACCTCTATACATATAATTCCCATGTGTTAAACATCAATAAATCATATTAAGTGTTTCAAAAAACTCTTCAAAATATTCTTCTTCGTCAGATTCAAAGAATTTTCCTTTAACCATAATTTTTTTAATATATTTTAGGGTAATATAAGTTTCTTTATTTCCCATATGCTTAAGATTTATTTATCTTCTCATTTCATAGTTTATGATTCGGTTTTATAGATCATAAATTATTAAATCATAAAAGAATCCATCTTCAAGAGTTAATATCTTAACAAAATACATTTTCAGAATAATTCTAATAAGTTTCTTCACAATAGGAGGGTCAAAATTATTTAACAAATCCCGCAAACAACACTAACCATTATATTAACACTAGTAATTAATTCTTCCACTTTAATATAACATATTTGAATTATCTTATACTAATTTCCAACATATCTTACACCACGTTTTTTCCTTCATAAATGTTAATAATTTTTTTTCCAAATTTTGTTTTATGATTTGCAGTCATGACATTCAAGAGTGAATTTTTATATTATGGTGATAATAAGAAATTTGGATTATTTCCATTCAAATAATTTTCATCACATTCAATAATATTATAATCAATATGAAATGTTTTTATATCTTGTGAGAATGTGAGCCCTAGTAATATAGAATTAATAACATAAAAAAATATTGAATGAAGACTGGGTATTATTACATCCTTCCAAATGTGGAAACTATTTCGATGGAATGTTGAAATTATTTTGTTTTTCATTGATATATATTGATATATAATAGTATTAGGGATATTTATAATGACCAATAATGTCCCCTAATACCATTATTTGTGTTCAAGTAGGAAGAGGTAAGCACTTATTGGTGGAGAATTCTTTTTTATAATTTTATTATAAATCCATACAATTCTCTTTATTATTCATAACATCTACCTCAATCACAAAATGATTCAAAAATAAATTTTTTTATATAAATTCTTTAAATAAGGTTCAAATCCACTATAGATGACTAATTTTTTATTGACTGGTGCGTTTGATCTCATGTAAACACAATTATTCTATCATTATGTTTATATAATTCAATAAAGGGTAAAACATTAAAGATGTATTCCAAATTGATTAATCCATAATTTCAAAATAAGAACCAACATGATATTATTAGAAAAATAACATATATTTTAAGTACAATCACCAGTAAAATAAAATGAAAAAAATAATGGGTGGATGTGTACTTATTAATTATCAGCATTAAAATAATCTTTAAATCTGTCTTCCTTAATTTTTTTAAGATACAATCATCAGCCATCTAGAATATAGTAATAGTTATCTGAAAATATTTCTTTAATATTCTCACATTCTTATTCATTTAACATACCCTTAATCGTGTTATTAAATTTACGTATTTTAATATATAAATATTCCATGAAGTGGGTTTTATTTTTTTAAATACTAAGATAATATCAAAATACATTAAATGTATTTTATGATTTTTTTTAGTGATTTGAGATACCTTAATAAGGATTTTTGAATATCTGAGCTCTTTTGAATATATTCTAGATGTTACAATTGTTTTGGAGGAAATATAAAAATCTATAACCCTAACCTAATATTACAAATTAACAAAAAGATAATAATTCATAAATATAATTTAATATGGAGTTTATCAAATGAAAATGAAAAAGTATTATTGTATACTATGCTATGTTAATGTAATTTACTTCATGCATAAAAGCCATCAATGTTCATAGGGTAATATGTATGAATCTTATTGAGAATTTGTTGGAAAAATTATAGACTCTCGTTTATATTTGTAAGATTAATTGAGTTCATAATAAATATTTTTTTCTAAAATCCATAATGAGAATTTAACAATGACATGAACCTCACTTGATATGCACACCACCCCAGATAATGGAAATTCTAAAAAATTTAGAATCTTCCATGATATATGTAAGAGTAAATATTCCTTATATAATAGTTATTAGTAAGAGAATAAATTATTTAGAAAAATATATAATCCTTATTATGATACAAAATAGTAATAATCATTTATAGAAAGGTCATTGAATAGATAAATATGAGGATCATTTATATATTATATAAATTCATTTTAAAAGATAAATGTAAAAATGTTATTCTGAACATCAAGGTGTAATTATCACAGTTCTTTGAAGTTCCTTGATTGAGGTCATGAATTATTAAAATGAGAATTGATTATAACGGATGAGAAATTATGAGTATTTACATTACATGAGTAGAATAATCACTTAAAAATATTATGAGGATGAAATATTGTTTAACATGGTTTATGAATCACGAGTTAACTATTCCGTGAGGCGAACATCATTGCATGACTTGTGATAATGATATTTTCATAGGAATAACTTACACTATGATGAATCTATTAAATATTATCATCCAAAAATGAATATTAATTAGAAATAGATATTTTGGAAGGTGAGGGTCATAATATTTCTTATTATTTCATGAGTATACAAACTATGAATTATCATGATGATATAAAATTGGCTCAAATGTAATTTTATGATAAAAAATAATGTAGAACTATTGTGAGAGAAATATCTAGGTGTAATTACAGGAAAATAAAAAATACAAAGAGAAGATGAAATTGGAATTGGATCTGATAATGTGTATATGGGATTATTCTTAGTATTTTAGAGTGAGGGCTTGATGTAATCTAGGAATAGTATAAAATATGAACTAAAGAAGAAGTAAGATATGAGGAATAATCATATTCAAAACAGCACTCTACGAAATCCCAATATGATTGGAGATGGAGAAGACAGTTAAGGAAGAAGACAATGTGTGTATATTATTATATATTTATCATTTCTATGCCTGAGTCCTAAAATAGAAAAGAAGGATTTTAAAGTGATAGTATCATAAGATAGATCTACAGAGGATGACCCATAATGAGTAATAATATTGTTCACTATTTATGCCGTAATATATGGGGTAGACAATAGGAGCTTATTTAGAAGTTTATTGGAAGGATTAATTATATACTAGTAGGAACCTGTAAAAACAAATTATATTGGAGACTATAAAATTATGGGATCTGTTATAATGAATCTATTAGATTATGTTTTATGATTTTAATTAGATATTATGCATGACTTATAGAGTATCATGTTGTGAATATATATTTCTCTAACTCTACCCAAGCCTACTAAAAAGTAGTCACCCACACTGAATATGAACATCGTAAAATCCTTGTTTGATATATAGTTCCCTTAACTTTTTTTAAATGTGGTTATGGGTGAGATTTTAATAAATTAGTGGATATAGATTACATTTGGTCACAGAGGTAATTCAATATATTTATATATATAATGGGAAGTCATTGATTAACATATCCCCAATTTAATGACACATCAACACTAAATTTGGCACTGTAATTGGTATCGGATCTTGTTTAACATTTAAATTTATAATAAAATCTAATATAAAAGATAGATAATTTTAATTATTTCAATAAAATAGGTGTTCCAACATTATATCAAAATAATTATCATGGTTTGAGGAAAACATTGGTTTATTTTCGTCTCTATAAAGGACTAGAAACTTGGAATACCTCCGTAGAATGTTATATTTCAGTTTATATTGATTATTATCTAAAACTTATATAGAAAATGAATATTTAAATTTATTCAAATAAATGAATATAATTTTTTAAATCTAATTATGATAGGTTTTATAGTAATTTATTGTGGCCCAATGATAAAAAAGTAAAGTTGGGATAAGCCTGAGACCACATTGGAAGGGAATATTAAGGTGAAAGAATATAAAATATATATTTGGAGTCATAATATTAAAGATATTAAAGTGGATGACAACTTCACCTAGGAAAATTAAATTATAGGAAATATTAATGTATTTAAATAGATTTTATAGGGCATAAGTATTATTAATAATCTAATGAGAAACATCCCATATAGATGTTATTGAATGTTTTTTTCATTAAATAAAATTATGAATAATCTATTGAATAATTACATAATAATAATATTCATAATTAAATGGGAAAAGAGTCATTTTTTAAGAATAATGTTTATAGGATAATGTAAATTACTTTTAAGCACATGAAAAATAAAAAACTCAATGGAATGAAGAAATAATAACTCTTATATTAAAGATATAACGAATAAAGTGATGATGATAATGATAGAATAATTTCAGCCATTTTAAAGAAAAGTTAATGTGTAAGATTTAACAATATTGTTTTTATTCCTACAATGTACACTAATTATGTTGGAGTTGAAAATTTGGAAGTTTATTTTCCAAAGTAGAAAAATTATACAACCGAGTATGAGGAGTAAGATGAATATATTATAAAAAATAAATGGGGAAATACTATATTGTATTATAAGATTTTCAAAATATGGTTTATAAGGAATGTAATGGGAAAGGAAGTTGAATATGAATACTCATTATAATGCAGTGAGTTACAATATGGATAAAACATATAAACAAACAACCTTCATAGATCATGATTAAATGATAATATCACTTCTTAAAATGATAATAATATTTGTAGTGGTGATGTGGAGGATTAAGAGAGTTATAATTGATATATGTTATCCATTAAACATGTGCCACATCTTGAGGAATATACCATGATAATGAAAATGGTCAAAAACATGAAAATGAGAGAAAATATAATGAAAAATAACTAATGAATTTCAATAAAAACATGGAATAAATAATGAATCTATAGGTGAGAATTGTAGAATAATATAAAATACTAAAATATAGTGATGGATATTATTCTAATATTAGACATATTTAATCACAAGAAAACACTATAAGGAGTGTGAATCAATATAGGCTACATTTTAACGTTTCTTTTCAAAAAATAGTCCCTTTTAGTATGTTTGGGCATGACCATCTCATGTTGATATATCATCCTCACCTGTATGAAATTAAAAAGTAATTAGAGATTGGGGGACCCTATGTTTATAGGGCTGGATGTTAACAAGAGAGTATAGTACATGAAATAGAAATTATTATCCCTTTATATGAAATTTTCACTAATATATTATTATCAAAACAATGGTTTTGTGTTAGTTATTATCTCTATCCCATTATTTGTCACAATTTCATTACTACCACAAGTGGTACTCTCTCCTAATAGTTATAATGAATTATAATAACAATCCTATGGAAGATGGACTAATTTAGAGTAAATATTATGTCATTTATCGATGAGAGAGTCCTTCCTTCAAACTAGAAATTTGTAATTTATGAATCATTGGGCACTATATTAAAAACAAATGTTTCAAAATCTACTTAGTAAAAAATGGTAATGTTCTTAGATTTCTCAACTTATTTCATACAGAACCCTTTATGAAACTATTAATTCTTATTCGGTCAATCCTATCACATACATCTTGAGTAAAATAAAATTTTATGTTTACTTTAATATATCTATATGAACTAACTTCTTCTTCTATTTTTTCTCTAAAATTTCTCACTCATACAATTTTGTATACATTCACAGAGATACATCTTCCCAAATGAAGAATATTTCATTTTATTTTGATAAAATATTTTTTTATTCCTTCATGATTTTATCCAATGTATGAGATAACATTATAATTCCATTCTTTCACTTATTATACAAAATAGAATACTCCCTGATTTCTTGATCATGTCAAAAAAAAATTAATTCATATAGTTCCATAACAGTCAACCATGATATTCAGGAAAATATCACCCATTAAAAAAGAGTATTACCTCCCACATTCACATGCATATTCCCAATAATAACCTTATATTCTTCCCTGTATTTTGAAAACCCAGACAAAATATAGATCCAATATTAAAATTAGAACTCAGCATAGGTAAAATCATTTGATCATCAGCACACTAAATAGAATTACATCATACACTAGGAAGAAATATAACATAGGAAAATTCATTCAATATAAATAACTTCCATACTACAAAAGTTGGGGGATTACCCCTTTATTAAAAAAAATAGAAAATATACCAACCCATTCCGTGGGAGAAGGGAGAACCAAAAATCCCATAACAATCCCAAATTCTTTAAATAAGTTCCTTTAAACAACACCCATCTTAAAAATAAGATTCAAAATATTTAATATTTAAAAAAAGAAATCTATCACCACCACATTTGTATCCTGTGATTTAGGATATCAATTAAAAAATTATCTTCCCCTTAAAAAAACTATATTATTAATGGAAATAGAATAAATTCTTTTAGATTTCATTGAGATCTTCCTAATTGGATTTTATAGATTAAGAACATTGATTTTGATGTCGTGGGGATAAATTTTTTTTATATTTACTAAATTAAATTTCATATGTGATGTCATTTGCAACAAAGAAAAAATCTTACATCACCAAAATTATAATTATCATAATATGTCAATTATGATAAAATAAATTTTCATAATGGAAAATAGAATATGGAAAATATTTTTCATATAACTCAATACTCATATAGGTGGTTCTATATTTCTACAATAAAAAAATCATATACAATGAAAAATTCAATTTTAAACTAGATAATTCTTTTAATATTTGATGAAATGTCATTAGGTGACAAAAAATTTCATATGAATCATATTATTCATTTATGTGGAAATATTTCTAATAGATAACACATATCTCATAACCAGAACATCGTTACAAAATACACGTATTTAAATATTCTCACATAATAAAAAAAATTCTATGGTTGAAAAATTCATTATACACATAACTCAATAATAATTATACAATCACAGATTTCATAATCACATAACAAAGTTCATATACAATCTTTGAAAATTATACACCACATAAAATATCTATACTTGCTTAATATATTTCACATGTTTATTTTGATATATATTACTTGAGGTGCCTAAATTTTTATATATATATAAATATTCAAAATTCCTTATAGAAATTATAGAACATTGGAAAAACTCAAAATAATTCCTAAAATCACTTTAGATCCTATCAAAAATTAAATAAAAACATGTGTAACATATTAAAATATCACATTAGAAAATTCTGATGATTATCTATCATGATTATAAAAAATGTAGTCTAAGAAACTCTAATGGAACATCAATATCCCCCCTTTGAATATCATGAAATCATCCCTCAACAATTTAAATATATCATAGATCACATTTAAAACTCACTAAATGTATTGATAATTATAAAATCATATATATCCTCACAATATATATTTTATTGGGTCACACTATTATATAAATTAATCTTTTTATATAATATCATCCATACATAACAAGAAATCATGTCTAATTGAATGAGTAAAATTTTACTCAATTTTTACATATATTAAGAAAACCAATTACCCAGTATAAACAATTTGGCCCCTTAAACAATAACCATACTGTTAAATTCATTAATTATTAAACAATTCCCTCTTATCATAGGTTCTATCCCTTTATGATAATGAGTTTTTTTTCACAATTTCCCAACCCCCTTTACTAGTACAATCCAAAGTATTTTGGGGGTATTGCTTCCATATATTTTAATAAAGAGTGTAATGTTAGACATGTAGTTTTATTCTTAATTAAGAAAACTTATCCTCTGGAATTTTTTTGGTGAATATATATATATATATCTTATACATTTGTTCCAAAAATTTCATTTTAACATCATGTTTTCCAATTTATCTCTAATTAATTGATTTCAATGGACAATGTACATTGATTAAGAGTATTTATCTTGATTCATAAAAATATATCTGTATCACATTTATTGTCATATGTAATACATATTGGATTCTAAAAAACTATAACTTATTATAGTTTATCCTTTATCTATGTCATTTAATTACAACTATGTGAGGATGTTGTGTACTAGACACTAGGGTGATCAATAGAACTAAAATATTCTTCTAGTTATTCAATGCCACACAAATCTCACGTAGAATTAATTTTCAACATGAAGATGAATTATTTTCAACACAATATAAAGCTTAAACCCCATCTATAAAAACATAAGAGGTTTATAAAGAGTTGAATTTGTTTATTAAACTGTAAAACAATTTATTATTGATGGACCTCAAAATCCTCTCGAATTCTAACATAGAAGACTCATTGGGATAAAATAAAAATAGATAATGTAATTTCACATCAAAAAATGTTTTTTCTGGATTCTACTAGGTATATAAGGCCTCTGATAATTTTTTATAATCCCTTTTATTAACTATATTTTCATCCCCATATTTGCCCATATTTTTTCCAACAGATATATATATATATATATATATTCCATTGACATACTCCATTCAAAAATACCTAACAATTATTTAATGTATCTTTCATATGATATAAAAATAAAATAAGTCCTATGAATTGTTTTCAGGTGTAGAATATATGATATGCCACCTAATATAGACATTTAAAAATCCTCTTCATGTAATTTGAAAAAACTGACATTGATTATATTTATCCCCTATAAAATTTATCCAATCTAAATATACTATAAAAAGTATCCTTATAAAAACCCTCGTATATATTGATTTCTATTAACTATACCTTTTGAAAATTTCGTACATCCTAGAATCTATCCAGATTGGAATACCAGGACATTGTTGTCTATTTTAAGCCATATAATTATTTCTTAAGCCTACACAATATGATCCCACCTTTATCTAGAATAAATCCATCTAGTTGATCAATTAAAAAATCTTCCTCAAAATTTCTATTTTGGATGGTAGATTTCGCATCCATTTGGTAGATCTTGTATTTTTTGGGGTATTCCACTACCAATAACATCCTAATGGTATCAGTTATTATAATAGGTGAAATTTTTTCTTCGAATAAAACATAGTATATATGGTAATAACCATTATAGGATATTATTTCATTACTTTTTGTGAACTCACCTAACTCATTAATCATACTTATTATAAGACACTTGGTTTATATTATGAATTTTTTAGGTTTTGACACCATATCCAAAATAGAGTTCTTCTATATTTGATCATGGCCCTCATTCATACAAACTATCCACCATTAATTATCTATTTAGTCAAAAATAATTTGAGTTTAAACTTGAAAAATTATTGTAGTTTTTCTTTTAAGTATTAATCAATATCTAGTTCAGAAATGTCTATCTTGATGGAAAATAGTATAGTTAGAATAAACATGTTTATTCATAATTGGATTCATCTTCCTTTTATGTTCACCTTATTCTTCATCACAACTCCCATTTAAACCAACATTATCCATAACCTTATAATTTTCATCCTATTAAAAAACTTGTTTTTATGGAATCTACATGATTCAATCTCTAGAAGATTAAAATTTAGCTTTAATAAATTAATCAACACTATGAAATATTTTATTAGTTTTGAATTATGAACACTTTAACATAGTGTGTATTTTTTCTCCTACATTTGTGCCCACTCCCACTTGAATTATTTAAAATAAAAGTCTATTATTTATCCCTCTCTTCCAATATACCCTGATTTCTATTTTTTATCTTCATGTAACAAAACTTCAAAATAACATGATGTATTTGATAATTGTATTATTATAGTACTATATATCATAAATAGACTTGTGGATTTCTAATATCAAAAAACCTATATTTTTAATATGCACATTATTTAACATAAAGAATCTACATATAAAATATTATGTCTCATATAAAGTAATAATAAATCTAATCATGACCACAACGACCAAGTTCGTTCTGTAAGAAAAAATATTTTTTTAGAGTGTGTGGTGTGAAATAGTGATTTTTTATTCTATGAAATTATAAACGTATATAAATAAATTATATGTGTACTAATTTCCAATATCAAACCCCCTTATTTACCTAGACATAAATTTATTTCTCAAAATATCATATGAAAATTTTAAACATTTGAAGAGACCCATGTTTTTGCTTTATGAAGAGAAAATTAGTCATCCAGTTACAATCATCAATGAATTTAATGAATTAGATCTCCACCTAGGTTGACTTATTTATCATGAGAAAATAAAAATATTAATACATAATTAATAATGGAATACTAAATTGAATATCCAATTTAATTTATATCCCTTGAACGATCATCCCTTTACAAAATGCGTCAAAAACTGATTCTCTGTCCCATTTTAGCACGACATGTTTTCTTACAAGATAAAGTTTTTAAATCATGATCTTGTTTTCCAATAAAATATTTCCATGTATTATATGACATAAATTATTTTCAACCTTATAAAATATATATCATGAATTGGATGTGTCACTAATTTGAATCTTGTTCCTACTTGTTTATTTACCTATAGTAATGGATTTTCTGTCATTTTAATTTATAATTATGAAATGGTTATTATGAATCATAACATCATTTACCTTAAAAAATATATGGGAAGAACTATGATACTTTTTTTAATCCCATTGAAAAAAATCATTTCATTTTAGTCTTTTAGATTACATTTCATCAGTTTAATCACCTTTAAGCCTCAATAAAATCTCATTACAAAATGTAACAAGTCTTACATCAATTTTTTTTATATTTCAATATTTTTGTGTCTCCAATCATGTGTTATGAAGACTCATTAGTAAAGAACCACAATATTCTTTCTTTACTTCAATACTAATTCTACCCTGAATTATTTAACTTCATAACTTTTCCTTTTAACTTCATTCCACTATTCATTTTAGGAGAACTAACATGGTATATTTTTCGGATCTTCTTATTATAATGTACCAGGATCCCATATATTCAATTAACTTAATTAGTAATTTCAAACTAGTTCTATGTATGTATACTTATAGAAATATTTTTTACAACCCCATTATATGGTGACCCAATATTTTCCTATGTGTTTAAAATGAATAACCAATGGGAAACAAGGATTCTAGTGATAGAAATTGAATATTCACATACTGTAAACAGATTTTAGAGCATAAAATTATTATATGGAATGATTCGGAGTCGGTATCGATACATAAAATTCTTATAAACATATAAAATGATGTAAAAGTTTAAAACATTCTCAAAATGATCCTTTGATTGGATTTTACATGAATGGGAATAGTTTTATGACCATGGAACCAATTGATATCATTTTTTGACCCATTGTGATACCTATGTAATATGAACGATCCATTTAGGAATCTAAAAATATGTAGATGATCTATTTCAGCTGGAGATCTGAAGAAAAATGTCTAAGATGAGGATCTATGCTACATTATGGTTATCCAATACTTTATCTACTATTTTATTTCAAGTTTTATTTTACTTATTTTTCACTCTCACTCTCTCATAAATAGGTTGAGGGGGTAAATCCTTACTTGTTAAAGGGTTCTATAGCGAAGGGGGAGGTGTCATTATATTTTTTTCTTTTATTCTATTCAAGTATCTAGTTCTTTTGTAATTTTTTTAATTAATTCCAATCTCCTTGTTTTTGTTTAATCATGACAATTTTTTTATAAATCAAAAATAACATTATAATTTCACAACTAGTTACCCTGAATTAAGACATGAACATTTTTAGATTTAGGGATTCCAATTTTAAATATGGTTTCAAGAAAAAATATAATAAAAAATGTCCCAATTACCTGACCATGGGAAAAGGGAGATCATATCACTAAGGAGGAGATATGAGGACCATTGGATCCACCCTGTCTCAACTCCAACAGAAAATAAGGATAAATCAATTTGTTATATAAAATCAAATTTCAATTGAACCTTAAAACTATAAAAAACTAGAAAATATTCAAATATTTTTTCTAAATAACCAATATCCATTTATTTTGTCTTTCCCCTTATTAAATTTAAAAGCCCATATTTTATTTATCTACTTTTTCAATTCAAATAAATAAATTATTTTGAAAACCTAATTCAAAAAATTCACCACCTATATAGGTTTGACCTCAATAATTCCTCATACTATGTTTTTATTTATTAAGTGGAATCGTTTGAGTTTTCATAAATTTTGTATCTTGATTAGACTCATAGGGAAATCACAATCCCATTGGCCCAATAAAAACTTGTTATATTTGTGGGGATGGTTGCTAATACATTTTCTACACTTTTCTAAATTTTACAATTTTAGTTAATTTTGTATTTTTACCCTTGGTATGTTTTGTGGTAATTTTCAGATTAAAATCATTAATTCATAATTTCTAAACATGAGAAAAATAAAAAAGATCGTCAATTCCATTCTACGTAAACAACACACTCCAAAGAGTGAATTAACCAAGATGATGGGAGGATTTGAGAAACATATAACTACAAGTACAGTTTATAAAAGAGATTCAAGTCTAAAAAACTCATGGATTACGAGAGGACATTAAACAATGTATTTCAATCCAACATATTGGTTCATTCTATCACTAGAAATAAATTCGAGAAAAAAATTGAAATCATTTAGGTTGTCTCAAACTACATGAAATTTACTAAACTACCACATTAGTATCTAAACTTTTAAATGGGATTCTTAGTTAATCTCTTCAAAACATTCCAATTCAATTTTTTTTTGAGATATGTAGTAACAATCATTAGTTTACAAATTTTTTATATGAGAAAGTTCGAGATTAGATCCAAAACATATTTGATCATTTAATCACTACTTGGGATGAGATGTCTTGGAACATCCTCACCCACTAACATCCACCATCCCATTTTATGGAAGTATGGTCAAATATTCAACATATTTTTCAATTTGAGGATAAATAACTCTACTATTAATGGGATATTTAGAAATATATGAATCAGAATCCCCCCTCAAGGCATTTAACTATTTCATCAAATAATATCCTTCAATATAGTACCTTCATAGGAAAAAATGTCAATTATAGATGATGCAGATTGATGATCATTGATGAATATGTCTCCATAAGAGGGATACAACTTGTTGTTTGAAATGTATTGAAATAGTTTCCAGTGGTGATGGAATGAAATGAAAAGGAATTCATGCGATCAACAACAATGACTGGATGGAGGCACATATGTAATCTCTAACAAAGAATATTTTCAAGATAATGGTATTGTAGATAATCCTCCAAGGTATGTAAGAATATAATAATTTTTTTTTCATTATAATCATGGTAATTAATATCAGTGTGGGTGGCCAAAAAATCAATGATATCAAAAAAGTTCATAAGGGTTCCAACAACATGATCTTCAAGGTACCACACTAATAAGCTGGGTACATACATTGGATGAGACACTGGACATAATCATAAATTAATTTGGGGATTTAATAATTTAAATAAGGAGGAAAAAAATAGAAGTATGAGCTAATTAATTGAGAGGTTAATGTTCTCCATATCACTGAACAGATTTGATAGAACCCCAAAAGAATACTTTTGATATTCTACGGAGTACTCCCAAGTGAATATTTTAATGATATATTATTATAATTAAGAATAAGAAATAATTATGTTCTATATAATTTTTAGGAAATAATGAAGAAAAAATAGTGCTATAAAGTGGTATAGAATTTGAAAATCTAAAAATATCATGGACCAAGAAAATCATAGAGAAACTGAAGAGGAAGCACCAAATTACATACTGAGACCACAATTTCCGAAGTGACTAGAATAATATAAGAATGACACAAGAAAAATAAATTTATGGAATAATTAAAACTTTTTCATATTAATATACCTTTCGTAGAGCCTCTCGGAAACATACCAAATAATGAAAAGTCCATGAAATATGTAGTAACCAATAATAATATGCTGATGGAAATTGGCACCCTTAATCTCAGATGAGATTTTTTGGTAGTGGTATCACAAGATATTCCTAAGAAGAAACATTGTCTAGGTGGATTTTTGATTCCCAACATTATCATTGATAAAAAATGTGTAAAATATTTGTGTGACTTACTTGTGAGTTTCAATATCAAGTCGTACATGACTTTCATGTGTTTTCGAAAGGATATACTGATGATCATAATAGTTTCACCCCATCCATAATAATCCATAGTGAATTACCCTTGAAGGGTCATCGAGGATATTTTGATTAATGTAAAAAATTATACTTCCCCACTAACTTCATATTGTTGCGTATGGAGGATAAGAGAAATATAATAATTCTTGGTAGACCATTTTTAGCCACTGGGTATCTTCGAATCTATGTAAAAAGTGGGGAACTATTTATGAGAGTTTTCTAAGAGTACATAAGTATCAATACTGATCAAGCGATGAAAAACTGTTGTGTAAGCGAATAGAATGATTTTATAGAAGAAAAAATACTTAAAATTAGGGGTATCATTAATGCTAAACAATTATATGTAATAGTTTCAGTTGGGTTAGATGATACATAAAATAAAATATATGATAAGAAGAAAGAGAATATAATGATCAAGACTAATGACATTAGAGGAGTAAAAAACTCCACAGAATTTGATTAATAGAAACATGGATCAATAGTACATGATATTCTATTTAGTTTGTCAGGATTGAGGAATACATTATGGACTGAATGGATGGAAATAAAGTTATTGTTTCCATTAAGAAGAATTAAGTTGTTTATAGAGTATGTATATTGGATTACCTATATGGACATGACCCAAATGAGACAAATCATAGAAGC
The DNA here is from genome assembly GCA_963277665.1 of Viscum album. Taxonomy (NCBI): domain Eukaryota; kingdom Viridiplantae; phylum Streptophyta; class Magnoliopsida; order Santalales; family Viscaceae; genus Viscum; species Viscum album. The sequence continues at coordinate 455,503,686 of OY728160.1, read as the reverse complement.
TGAGGTGGTAAACAATTCATTCATCTATCACCTAAGATGATGGTGAAGGATGTAATATCGATAAAATGACATTAAAAAAAGATCTTTTGGGAGGGAACCTATTTTTTTTTGTTTTTCATTACATTATTTCTATTTTAGAGGTGTACATGAAATCATTGAAAATATCATAAATTTCATTTAATATTACATGTTCTTTCCTTGTATGATTTTTATTATAGGGCCATCAAGTCACTAGCTAGAATCTTGTAGCAATAAGTATATGAATATGTTTCCAGACCAATATAAGTCATGAATCCCATTCATGACCTGAATACAAGGAAGTAATTTTTTTTAATTAAGACTAGGAATAAATTGTCCAACAAACTTCTAGGATTCATTCAAAAGGGGAGTAAACTTTTCAATTAATATTTTCTTTATTATATTCCCTACATTTAATTTATTTTTTGATTTTAACTTCCAATTTCATGCCCCTCTTATAATTTTTTCTTTAATAAACTGATCTAGGAGAAATAATATTCCAAGTATAATTATGATTAATTGAATTTAGATTTATTTTTTAGTAAATTTGAATGATAAAATGGGAGAAATAATCTGTATGGATAATAATGTGGAAACAAATTGGGAAAATTGTGATTTAGAGAAACAAATTAATAACTTAAAATGAAATATTTTATAGTATTTATACATCCCTAAATTTCATATATTTTTGTTAATTGAGTTAATTATTCATATTCATTTCCATGAGTGATTTTCTAATCCCTTCAATATCATTCTCCAAACAACCTCAAAACCAAATATTTCTTATTATTTCTATAAAATATTTCTTCTGTAAAACTTTGTAATTTTCTATTATATAACACTCTTAGCATTTTATCTAAGCTATAACTAAATGGAATCAATCTGGAAATGACCAAGGCATCATTTATTAACCTTTTATTCTTTAAACCACCTTACATTACAATTTTTTTTGACTCTTGTAGAGTCCATAAATACACTTTTTAGGAAATAAGATGAGGTACAAGAATTTATTATCAATTCTTACATTCCGTTAAATATAATAGATTATATTTAAAATAATATGTGTGGGGGAGATATTTTAAAATCTTTTTCATGAAATAAGTTATTATGAAGGCATTATTAGCTATTTTTCACTACTATTTGGGAATGAAACATTATATTTTTCATTACACATTATCATTATTCCCCTGTCTTGGTATCTGTATTTGAAAAAATTGGTTCTTCCTTTGGAGGACTAAAAATTGCCATTAATAAAATAATGTTGTTTTAATCATATATTTTAGGTGGTTTATGTAATATTTTCCGTTAATACAATTTTAAAAAAATTAAAAAAATATATATAAAGGGAAAAATTAAGAGAGGATGCGTCATTCATTGATCTTAGATGTATCATGAGTCCGCTCTGAGCTTTCTATGGTAGAGAGAAATAAAACATGTAAAAGTTGTTTTTTACAGAGCATATGTTTAATATGTTGATAAATTATTTATAGCAAATCCTAATTTTTGAGATTTAGTAATTTTCTCTTAATTTACCCACCTAACCAAATCCATAGAGTTATTTTAACCTTAATGGAAAGGCCCTCAAGATTAATTATGATTTTTTCTTCACAACATGGAGGTTTAAGATGCCTCCAAAGACTACGGTATGTGACAAGTTATTTAGGTATATAATCAAATTTACTAATATTTTTACATTGATGATGGGTGGAGAAATTCATATGAGGTAAATTTAAAATGACATGAATATTAATAATTAAATGAAAATTAAAAATTATGATTTAAAAGGAATGTATTTTTCAAAATATGGAATATATAATACGTGATTTATTTTTTTCTTTGAAAAATGAGGAATTAATGAATAGTATATATTTTATTCTCAACTATATAATTTTATAATATAATAAATTTATTTCATTAATATAAAACTTATATAATGGTAATATGAATATCCTTTATATATATTGACATTCGCTTCATGGGGAAAAGTATGAATTAATGTGTGGACGGTATTTGGTACATGAATTTCATGCATATATTGTAGGGTGTTTTACTACATTAATATTCCTAATATAATTGATATTCCTTACAATGTTTTGACACATTAACTTTTATTATGATTTAAGGATAGAAAAAACTAATAATAATAAAAGGAACAAAAGTGGAGAATATGAGATGAAAAAGAAATTTCATTCTGAAACTCTAGATAATAGAAGGCCTCCCACGAGAAAGGATACTTTGGAGGACCTCCCAGGGGGGAAATTGAATTACCAGATTCAAACAAGGCTTATGGTATAGGAAATTGAAGATTTAGGTCATGGAAACACATTAAATGATGTCAAAGTAATATATGGAAAGAATTAGGGGTGCTATTGAGATTTAAATGTTGTGTAAACTTATTACATGAGATGAAATATGTATAAATTCCCAAAAAGAAGTCTTTGAAGTGATTTTTCATGACAGAGACCAATTTTATGGCCATGAGACCACCAGGGATCAATATTTGACCCACTATGAAACCATTAAATTCTAAAAAATCCATTTTGAAGTCTATAAATAGATATATGGTCTATTTCTAACAGATATATAGAGATTAAAGTTTAGGTGAAGAAGTCGCACAACTAAATGTTCTTCCATAATATTCAATATAAATTTATTTCATGTTTTAATTTATTAATGTCATTCCCTATTAATCTCTAATCAATAGGATGAGTGGGTAAATCCAATATTTATCCAGGGATATGTATCCAATGTGGGAATATTCCATTGGATTTATTTCTTTTATTCTACTCATATATTTTTTAAACACATTTTTTAATCAATTCCAATATATTTCATTTGATTTCATCATGACCATTGGTTGATAAATCAGAAGTCAACATTATAATTTCAAAAATAGTTTCCCTGAATTGAGGAATAACCATTTTTTAATTTGGGATATCTATGTTTAAATATGGCATCGATACTAAATTTATTAGGAAATTCCCTAGTTACCAAACCATGTGAAAAGGGGGAATTCCACACTGATGTGGAGATACCATTACCATTGTTTCAACCTCATCATGAGTCTGATAGCAAACATGGATTAATCAATTTATTTTCCAAAATAAAATTTCATGATAATCTTGAAACTAAAAAAAATTCATTTCTATTTGGAATTTATAGATATTTCATCTCATGTAATAATTTTACACAACATTTAAATATCAATACCACCTCCAATTCATGCCATGTAATACTTTGACATCATTTAATGTTTTTCATAATGGGTCAAAAATTGATCCCTTGTAATGTCCCCCATCATGGTATTGAATGATGGTTTATAATTTAAACCTCTTATAAGGAATTTTCATTGGAAAATAGGTTAATTCAAGATGATACAGACATGGCATCCATGATAAATAATTGTAATTAATATTGATACAAATTACTGGAGGAAATATAAAGATATAGTTTCTAGTGGCAAGGAGAAGGGACACAACAAGTGGCATTAATGTGATTAACCAAAATGAAAAGATGGGGGGCCTAAATGGGATCGCTGACCTAGAAGACAAACATGAATATGGTCTAACATCAAATCCCACAAGGATTTTATATTGAATAATTAAATTATGCTTATCACAATCATGGTAATCCATCACGAGGATGGATGAAACAAATAATAGAAAGAATAATTAAATCAAAAAATTGAACAAAGGTAGAAAAAAGAAGCAGCCCAATGACCCAAACTAATAAGAAAGGTCCATTAATTAGAAGAGACACTGTCCATATTCATGACTATATATGGAGATGTAATCAATGACGAAATGGTGGAAATTGAAAACTAGATGGCCGCACTATGGAATATATATGCTCAAGTTGGCCAGATCGGTAGGAAGCTTAAAGAGATACCCATAAGAGTACATCTATGATTCCCTAAATAATGCCTATGTTAATATTTTAAAGTTTTATTTCATAGAAATGTGAAGATGACACAATTAAGTGATATAGAATCTATAGGATGTAATGAGTAATAACCAATTAAAGGAAGTGGAAAATAAGTTGGATGGATGAAAAAGGGAAAGGAACAAGAAGCTGATAGAGAAGAAGAAGAAGAACCTCCACAATTCAAACTAATATAACAGTTTCTATAGTGAATAGAACAAGATAAGAACAAAAAAAGGTAAATTTATAGAACAATTCAAAAAGAGTCATATTAATATCCCTTTTATAGATTCTCTTAGAAACATGACGACCTATGAAATTTCATGAAATTGCTGGTAGACAATAAGAAGAAGCTAGATAAAATTACCACCATTCCACTCACATGAGAGTGTTATATAGTGCTATCAAAGGAACTACCAAAACAAAATATGACTGAGGTAGATTTTATATTCCAATTATTATCAAAGATAAAAATGTTGAAATAATTGTGTGACTAAGGTGAGAGTTTCAATATCATGTCACACAAGAGTTTCAAGAGATTAGGATAGGAAATACTAAATGGAAAAATATTTTCACATAAATTAGTATACTCAAAATTAATGTAACACCGTGGTGATATGGGGAATATTTTGAATAAATTTAATAAACTATACTTCCCCATAAAATTATTAGTGGTGTATATATATGAAAATAAATATATACTAATTATGGGGAGGCAAATTATAGTAATTGGTTGTGCATTGATCGATGTCAAATTTTGAGAACTTTGACTAAGAGATGGTTGTGAGTATCTACGGTTCAATATTTTTTAATCAATTAAGAACTATGATGAAAGGAAATATAATGAATTTGTATAATAAAAAACAACCAATGTTTACGGTATCCCTAAAATTGAATAAGTACACAAAATAAATATAATTATTGAAGAGGATACTCAAATTAGTGCATTGATAATATGAAATAGAATTTTAGGGCCAATACCACTAACATCAATGGAGAGACAAAATCTAACAAATTTGTGTAAATAGGTAAAGTGATACCATCAGGAAGAGCCATGATTCTTATAGTTGAAGGACATGGACCAAACTATGTGGACATAAATCAACTAAGATAATTCAAAGACCTTGATACGGTAAAAACATTTCAATCATTTTTTACCTGAGATGATGGTGAAGAAGGTACATTCAATCAAAAAAAATTAAACAAAAGTTCTTCCAGGAGGAAACTTGTTTATTTTTTGTTTTATTTATTTATTTTATAATTTTAGAGGAAAACATTAAAAGACCCAAAAATTATTAAATTTCATTAATAATGTCAATTAATTTCACATGTTTATTTTTAATTATTTGGTCTGTCAGGACCTTGGATATCAGCAAGAAGCCGGAAGAAAAAGAAGAGGCCTCATGACCAACTCACATCCCAAACAACATTCACCATCTTAATCCTTGAAAAAAAATATTACATAGGAGAAGATAGAACATATGTAGCCAAATTCCAAGAAAAATTCAGAAGGGTATTTATCATTTCAATTAAGAATTATTCTACTATATTCCCCACATTTAATTTATTTATAGATTTTAACATCCAATGGAATGCCCTACAATTGATAATTATTTAAAAAAAATGATCTAGGGGACATAATCTATATAGGATAATTAAAAATAAAAAAATTTAGATTTCATTTTCATGAAATTTTAATTAGAAAATGGGGGAAAATAGTATGGATAAGCATGTGGATTTTTATTTTGTAAAATAATGAATTATGGAAACTAGATCATTTTTCTAAATGAATTTTTTTTGATATTTTTCTTGACTTAGATATCAGATATTTTTCTTACATTATTTAATTATTTGTAATAATTCCAATACGTGATTTTACCAACCCACTTTTATCAATATGGATACATACTATGATTGAAATATTTACAATTCATTATATATAATATTTATTGAGTGGAAATAAATCATATTCTCATATAGATCATGCTTAGAATCTTATCAAAGGATTAAATGAATTGAATCACTCTTAGTATGGTTTATGAATATTTTGTTAACAATTTATCCTAGACACACCATAAATTTACCATTTTAAAGCATACAAAATCCTTGAATAGCGTTTTTAGGGAATATGATGTGTTACAATCCTATTTGATCCATTCATACCATACTATAAATATATTTCATTCTATATAAATGAATAAGTTTGGGGAAAATATTATCTATGATCAAAAAAGATATACTTTATTAAGCATAGATTGTTGGGGTTCTCTCATATCTATATGGGGAGATGCCATTATATTTTTCATTAGACATAATAATTATTCAACTCTATTTGTAAGAAATTTTTAAAAATTGGTTATGCCTTAGGATGATCAAAAATTACCATTCCCAAACCAATGATCCTTTATTCATATATGGTTGGGTTGTGGATGTGAGACTTTTCTTAAAAATAATTTTAAAAAATTATAAAAAGGAAAATAAATAATGTAAGGATAGTTTATTCATTATTTATTCATGTATCATGATTCCGCATAGAGATTTATTATGGGAGAGATATATTTTGTATTTAAAGGGAAATTTTTACAGAGATTATATTTATATATCATGAAAAATTATTTAGAGTCAAAAATGTTTTTTGAGCTTTATTTATTTTACCACATTTACCCAACTACAGAAATAAATAGAGTTATTTTAACCATAATGGTAAATCCCTCATGATTAATTATGATTATGTATTTACATAGTGGAGATGTGATATAACTTTTAAGCATATGGTAAGTGACATGTTTTGGAATTGTATGTTGAACTCTACTTACATCTTTAACGTGATAGTGAGAGAAAAAATTCACATGATGTAAATTTAAAATGTAATGAATATTAATAATTAATTAAAAATAATAAATTTATGATTGAAAATGCTTGTCTAATTCAAAATATGAAATTTAAAATAAGTTATTAATTTATTTTCATTGAAAAATGAGTTGTTTATTAGATTTCCATGTTTGATTCATGAATATTTAATTTACCATTTAATCAATTTATTTTATTAAAATTATATTTAAAACATGGTAATTTGAATTTCCTTTGTATATGTCAAGATTATATCATAGAGGAAAATCCTGAATTTACGTGGGGGGTATTTGATAAAAGTATTTAATGCATATATTTTAAGGAATTTTAATATATTAATTTTTGTAAGATAATTGATATTGTTTACAATATTTGGACTCTTTAATTTATATTATGATTTATGGTAGTATACAACCAATAATAAGAAAAGGGAAAAATATATATGATAATGAAGGGAAAAATACATTTCACGAAACGATATTAGTAAATTTAAGGCTTTTCACTATAAAGGTACATTTGAGACACTATCGAGTACTAAAACTGAAGAACCTCCACAAAAAAGTCTTCTAGCACTGATAATTGAGGAATCACATAGTTTATTAAAATTATATAAAGTGAAACCGTTACATAGAATAAACCAAAGTGGGAAAACATACCTATATGTCATGGAAACATCTTATATGATGTGAATGTGTTTGAAATTACCAAAAAACGAGAATTTAACAGCATTTTGTGAAATAGAAAAAAAATTGTTTGAATATGGGAACCACATGGATAACTTTTTGTCACATTATAATTAAATTAAATTCTCAAAGTGCCATTCATGAGTCTATAAATAAAGAGATGATATATTTCTTCAGCAAATCTGAATACAAAATCATGGGGTGTGAAGATGCACAACTTTAGGTCCCCCTGCCACAATCCCTCCAGTTTTATTTCATGTTTTATTTTAATTCATACCCTCATTACAATCTCATCAATAGGATGAGATGGTAAATCTTTCCTTGTGATAGTATTTTGTAGACTATAGTGGAAGGTTTCATTGGATATAATTATTTAATTATATTTTCATATCTAGTTTTCCACAATTTGATTTATCACTTCCAATCACTTTATTTTTTTTTGAATCATGACCATTCGTTAAAAATATTCACACCCGGACCTTTAAAAATATTTTAGTTTATTAATTCTTTGATTTGGATTTTCATGTTGAGGATTTGTGTGATTGATGGTTTAATGTTTTGAGATTTGATGATTTTGGTGGGTTTTAGGCTAGCACACGGGCACTAGAAAAGTAAGAATAAACCATGATTTCAGCTCAGGTGACTATGTTGTTTCCAAATATTTTAAATAAATAAAATTTGATGAAAATAAAACATAAATAATGGTTTAATGAAAATAATAAAAATGATAATATTACTAATATATTTAATAATAATAATATTAGTAATAATAATTTTATTATTATCATTATGTTATTTTTATTGTTATTAAGAATATTAATATTGAAATTAATTTACATTAATGGTTTAATAAAGAGAGAAAAACAAAATTTCCCAAACCTCTTGAATTACCCCTCCCCTATTCCATCTTACGTTTTAGCACCCCCTTCCCAACTCTCCTTGCTGCACAACCCCATGTCAGCTCATCTAATTTGTCAACAACTCTAGAATCCTACTTCAGCATGACCCCTTGTCTAGTGAGGTATACTACGGAGAGTCCCCCTTGTCCAGAATGGCATATTCCCACATTCCCACATTTCCGTCATGACCTCCTCCAGTGCGAACCCCTATCCAGCATGACCTTCTCTAGCATGACCCACTTATCCAACACGACCCTTTATGGAATGACCCCATGTCCAGTGATGACCCTATCTTATAGCAGTGGCTCACCCTCCAATTAGTTTCCATTCAATTTGGGAATTTTTCTAACCCTAAACCCCTAATAAATAGGGTTTTTGTTTTGTTTGGTTTTAGTGAATTTTAGGATGTGAAAAGGGTCCATGAGGCTCAGTTATTCCTAACATTGAAGCATCGTTACAGTCCCATGTGTTTGAGGTAAGTGAATCCTTCTTTTTTCATTTCCAAAAAATTCTTAGTAAATTGTGTTTGTAAAATTAATTAATAAACTTCATTATCATGTTCAATGTGCATTTTATTAGTTCATTATGTTGTTTTTATGTTGGTAATGTTTACTAAAAATGGTTTTCATGTGGTTCAATAACATTTCCTACGTTTTTTGCACTCATTGTGTTTGATTAAATGCCAAATTCTATTTTTTTAATTTTTTATTCACGACTCAAACATTTATAACTCTGTTGGTTACATTATTATAATGTTTTTATTGTAATATAATTTCTTAAAAATATGTTTCTATGAGATTCTGGAGTTTTTATTAAGTGAATGTGCGCATTGAGTAAATAATAATATATCAAAATTTGTTTTGGTAAATTCTCAAAGCATGATTCATATTTTTGGATTGTTGTTTCATGTTTTCAGACATGTGGTGTTCATTTGAAAATTTTTTTTTTGTGTTTTCAAGGATTTTTGGAAAGTACCTTTTGATTTTGGCACATTCTTGGGTACACGGAGTGAGACCATGGATGGGAATTATAATCATGATGGTCGATGAAAAATACTGGATTCCATCAACATTTTTTTTCTTAAATGAATATTTTTTTATCGTATCATTATTCTTTTGTGGGATTAATTTTATTTATAGATTTATGGTGTTTTGAGTCCTAGATATTTATTGTATGTATTTGTGGTCAGTTTCAATGGTGCAGACACTTATTCCTAGGTATGGGTATGTATATATATATGTGTGTGTTTTCTGAGTGTCTCCCATCATGGTTTGAGGAGGATATAATCCAATTTAATGATATATATATATATATTGTTGTATGTGTGTGCGAGCAGGTTTTTTTTGAGTTAGAATGCTTTGTTTTATCCATCATTTGAGGTATGATTTCCCATGAACATTAATTTTTAATTTATGTTACATTAGTTTATTGATTTTCACATCCTCTTTGATTTATAAATATAAATATATGAGAATTTGATTATATTTTATAGTGTAAATTTTTTGTTTTAAACCTTTTTTTGATAACTAGAATTTTCTTGGTAAATAGCGCACACCATGTGTTTGGTTAAATGCCCAGTTATATTTTGAGGGTAATTTTGGATTTAAAATACATGGTTACGATGTTTATATGTATTGGAAAGATATGAAATGGTGTTTGGGGTTTCATGTATGGGTTTTCCTTGTGATTATAGTTTTTATAATGATATGAATGTTGGATTTTGTGGTGTTTTGTCATATTATTCTGTTAAGTGGATAGTTTAGAATATTTTTTTGAAATGATTAGTTTTCAATGGGTAATGGACATGTTTTAAAGAGTTTTTATAAATTATTTCAAATGTTAAATGGGTTTTTTAAAACGTTTTTGAATGATCAATTGCATGTTTGGTAAAATATTGTTTTGTGAAATGAATAAACGTGTGTTTGGAAACGTGTTGAAATTGGTAAAGATGGATATTATGAAAACCTATATTGGATGTTTCACATGCCCTATCTATGCATAATGGATAGGATGTACTCACTATGGAATCATCATGATCCATTATCAAGGTTCCTCAATTGGAACCCATTGTGTTCAATTTGTTATTGGGCATTATATTAGTCATTGTTGATACTCGAGGTGTGACCAGTTGTAAATTATTATTATTATTTATATATATGTTTGGATTGGATTCTTGGATATCATCATTTAGAACACCCCCATTACATACATGTGACTTGGGGACCTAGTATATTGAGAGAATTTTCTGAGAATAATTGCAGCAATGGTAGGTCACATACTGACCAGTGGCCTATAGTGGGTGGATATATTTGGGTTTATTAAAGTGATTGGCACCTTTCTCTGTCCTGTGTCAGGGTAGTAGGGAGTTCAGGTGTTTTTGATTTAATCATGTGTGGTATACTACTTGTGATAGGGTCACATGTATTGGTATGTTCTGGATTTTTCATGATCTCTCAGTTAACCTATGTCTATTCGCTCTCAGTTTCTTGTAGTAATGAATGTGATACTTGTATGTATATTTTAATTGCCCTTGTTATTGAATATTTATTTACTTGATTTTTTAGTGTTTACATGGATGTGATGTGTGTATCTTTAAAACTTGTGAATTTTTTTAAGTAAAATTGTTTTATAATCCTTCTTTCCATATAAAATTATAGCATCACCTCCATTTGTATAAAATTTTAATGGAACACTAATAGATTGAAATTGGTTTCGGAAATTAATAAGGGAAATGAGTTGTATTTTTTATGTTAAATGGATAGAAAACTATAAATTGATATATTGTAGTTCAAACATGAAAATTGATGTATCATTTATTTTAATTGAAGTTCATTGGGAATAGTTTATTGGGCTAGGATACTGAGTTTCAATACTCCCTCATATTGTGATTTTTTTGTTTTTGGTGCAGATTCTTTCTCAGACACAGTCGATATAGTGCGATGTTGGTTTGAGGTATGTGGTAACCCATATGGTCACATAAATATTTGTACAATTTTATTTTCATATCACTGCTAGTTTTCATTTTCATTATTCATTATTTATTTATTTATTTGTCTTCCAATTATGTTCCAAATTGTTTACACATGTTTAATTTCAATTCTCGGATCTATATTCCAGCCCATGGGGATCAGGAAGGCCCTTAGGGCCTTCTCATGGACCGACTTAGGTGAATGGTTCAGGGTCGACCTAGGTTTTTTTATGAAATTAAATCTAAATAACATTATAATTGAAAACATTTTAACCCTGTATTAGTTAGAGACAATTATTTCATACAGGGAAACCTAGTTTAAAAATGGGATAGAGAAAAACATGTTTCGAGAATTCCCTAATTACCCAACCATGGAAAAAGGGGGATCACCACACAGAAGAGTGGATACAATCCCCATTGGATCTACCACATCTTAACTCCAAAACCAAACATGAATTAAAAAATTAATTTTTTAAATTCCAATTTCATCTAAACCCTAAATCTAAAATACACCAGCTCATATTCAAATAGGATTCCATAAAAAGAAATCTTATATTTTTTCAGATTTCTCATTGTTAAAGTAATTCAGATCCATCTAATCTATATATCTTTATTCAATTAAAATAAATCTATTATATTTAAAACCTAATTAATCTAAATATTTTTCTCAGTGGGATTGAATGTGAACATTCATAATAACAAATATTAATTTATTACGAATCAATGGTAATGTTTTTATAAATTTGTTTTTTCTATTAGAATCATAGGGAAATAATGACACTGATTTAGACTGTCAAATTAAACCGCCAATCCTTCTCATCTTACAATAATTAGAACAGAAAATGATATCCAAATAATATAGAATTACGTTTTCTTTCATTTAATTCATTTTTAATAAAAATGAATCTAATGAAAATCTCACCATCCTAAAATGAGTTTTACTCTGCCACATTGTCATCAACATTTAAAATAATATTCATATCTTCTTCTCAAAATTTATGTTTCCCAAATAAATATCTTCTTTTAAATTTAGAACTAAAATCATCTTAGGTAGACTCATTCTATCTAAAAAAATATCAATATAAATCATTTATATTTATAAATGGTTAATAACTCAGCAGAACTTCTTGTGGTGTTAAGATATTATTTAAATACTCTTCTAGAATCACTAATTGGTTATTAAATTATTTATCATCTGAAAAATAACATTGTACCTTACCATAAGTAAATATTTATTATTATTTAAAATTCAATATATAAATTTTAAGTAAATTTATATCTACCTCATCTAGTTTTATATATTAATAACATTAATGTTGGTTATGTGAGTATCCAAGAATATTAATTACACATGAATCACATTTTTGGTGTGGTGATTTTATTATTGAAGTATGAATATTTCATATATATGTTTTGATTCTTTAGAATATCCAAATTTTGGAAACATGCTTACACATATTGGAAAATTCCATTTGGGATCAATTCTTTACATAACTCAATCTCATTAATGGTTACTAAAAAACATTATGTAGGAAAAAAAATTTAGGCATTATATAGTATATTTAAATTTAGGGTAATTCTATTATGTTTAGATTATTTGACTTATAAGAGGAAAAAATATCATACTTGTGTCTCTAAAATATCTTACTCATGGATAAATCTTATTACCATTTCACAAATTACATATTCTCAACACAAATAATAATTTAATGATTAAATAATATTATATGGTAAAAAAATTCATATAATCTTTAAAAAATTATTGAACATGCTTTTAATATCATACTCCTTAGAAGGAATTCATAAATTTTTGGACAGATTTTATAGGCACTGATTGAAATATATTATATCAGGCCCAAAAAATATTATACGTAGCAAAAAAAATCAATATCATTCTTTGTTTCTACCGAACAAAACAAAAACACAAAAACCATCTTAAATTCATTATATATCATCTTGGAAACATTATTCATAGATTAAAATAACACATTATGATCCTTTAATGATACATAATCATGTTTTATAACAAATTAAAATCAACAATAATTGTACGCAAACATTATTACTGGGGAAATAAATTATGTAAGAAATAATCAAGGTTTATTAAATCGAAAAGTACTTTATTCATGATAAATAAATATTGTGAAAAATCCTTGGATTTAATGGATTAATAATTACAATATGATATGTCCCAAACCAACCTAGATAACCAACCAAACTAGTATGTAAATCATCCCTAACATAATCAAATAGTTATCTACAACCCCAATGGGCTGGCGACTAGTACCTAAGAATAAAAAATGATCAAAGGGGATGGTTTCACCATGATATTAAGTAAAATATATGAAAAAAACATTTATGAATCGTTCAATATACGGTGTTCCAAAACATACAATAAGAGAATTGTACCAAAAAAGTTCAATTACCAAAACAAAAAATAGATTAACATTACAAAACATTCTATAAACAAATGATTTATTCACTGTAATAATTTCCTCAAAAAATATATGACATAAATCATCTATCAAAAAATATTCTATGGACCCTTATCATGAACACCCATTACATCTATATATTAATTCCCTTTTTTTATGTCTGTGAAAAAGAAATTTTATAAAAACCTATAAGCATTTTTGGGGTGTGATAAACACTAGCCACCGGGATCCCACTAGAAATTTAATATGGAATCCTTATAAAATAAAATAAAAATATTAATAAAAAATAAAACATTCCGTTCAAAAAATCAATAGAAACTAAAAAAACCATAATCAATTCCATCTAAATAGGCATGAATTATAATCTCGATCAAATAGGTAAAAAATAAATCATTTTACAAATATTGGAATATAATATCTGATTTTTTATAATATCACCATGGTTATAAGACCCTTGATCAATTATAAAAAGGCTTATGGATCCTCAAACTATTGATGAATATGATTCTAGGTGGGTCCACTTCCCTACATATCAGGCCTATGGGGAACATGAATCTACTATAAATAATGGACTCCCTACGTGAATCAATGTTTATTATCATTATCTTCCTAAATATATTTATAGGTAGTGATAATACAATCCTATACTTATTTTCCTAAACTACCCACCTATCTATAATGCTTTCCATGTGCTTTAAAGGTATCAATTAATGTAAAATCATTCATCTCAAATAATATTCATCAATGATCATTCAAACACACCCAAATTAGTTTTCAATCATCCCATTTCATTTAAAAAACAACATAAATGGTTTATTAAAAACTCATGTCTTTTAAGAAAATATCATCATTTCCAATCCTTAAATCATTTCATTTATTTTTTTTTTCAGAATCCTCATCAAATTTTTCACTTTAAACTAGTTATTTCAATATAAAAATATTCCATGATTCAATAGTTTATTTTATAATAAATTTCCAAAGAGGATACCTAAAACACCATCCATTTGAATTTTTTTATCAACGGAAATAATTCATGCTTATGAAATTATTTTGAAACCAATTTCAATTTATCCAAGAAACATTGTATTCATAAAATAAGGATTCTATTTTAAAACCACTTACCATAAGAATTAATAATCCCTCATTTTCTCCAAGACCATTGATGGGGGAGAAAGATATATAGTCTTCATGGTAATAGATATAGAAAAAGAAATCCCATGAAGAAAGGGGTCACCCTAAGACACTATATTACAAAATATGAATTAACAATCCCATTAATAAAAAATAGCCAGTATAAAATTAGATCCAAACGAAAAAAAATACTTTAGTAAAGGCTAATAGAGTAAATTGAAATCAAAACCCCTCATTAAGGCTAAAAGTGATTGCAGTAACCATTCAAGGATGATTAAGAGGATTTTTAGGAATTTATTATTTTCAAAACTCCATCACCATGAATTAGTGTTTCCCACCATGATATAGTAGATTCACCAAGGATACAGATAGTGGGAACCAACCATGGAATGATGAAAAATATAATCAAATTTAGAAAATATTCATTCCATAATGTATTGTGGGTTTCCATGTTATCCATGGTTTATATAGGTACTATCCAAGCTCCATGAAAAAGTACACACCCAACATGAGGTGTGGTTGATCTAGACGTTATACACATGTTTCTTAAAAGAACAGCATGCCCTACACTACAATTGTAGCACTTCATGTGTTTTCCGAAAAGAAAAAAATTATTTTTTAAGCCACCATGAATCTCTAAAACATTCAAAATAGAAATTAATTAGATCGAGGGAAAATGAAAACATAGTTATTTCTCAAAAAGAATCTCAATTTTCCCCATCGTGAATATTTCTTCACCCAGAACGTCTCATCAAGAAGACTGGTCCACAAAGAGAAAATTCCATTATTCCCTCATCAACATCTCACACACCATCGTATCATGATATTATAAACCATGCTATTATAGAATACAGACCAAATGAATAGAATTCCCATAGAGAATATTCATTTTATAATCAACAATTTAAACATTCTATTCAATCATGGTAATATTTGACTCCACATCAAAGTCATACTAATAAAAACATGAGATAAACTAGAATGATAGTTCCCAAGAAAAGTTACATGAAAAATATCATGTATCAATGTCAATTATTGTGGAAAGGCCAAATGGTATTCCACCCTCCCAATCCACTAAAGGACTTCAAAATGTACCACATACCTCAGTGCCAACATCACATATTATCTCAGCCATCTGTGAACCATCTAAGGTGAGCCTCTCAAGAATACTATATCCCCAACTGAGATATATAATGGTCATAAAAACATTTATCCAAATATGATTTATACCAAATATATGTGGTATCTAACAGTGGATCAATGAATTGGATCTTCACTACTATCTTATATGAAAAGATAAATCCCACATAATAAAATTCACAAACTACCATCTTATGGAGCATAATGTTTCATGGTGGATCTTATAGGTCCATATGTGTGACATTTCAATAGATGGATAGTAGATATTATTGTAGGAAAACTAAAAAAAATCCAAAAATGGTAATCTTATAGTCCTCTAAAGTCAATGATGCAAGAATAGAGAATGTATTAAATAATCTGTATATCTTATTATTTCATACCATATTTCTATTTGTAGAGTTGAATCATTCTCATAAAGAAACATGAAATACTAATATATGAATATTTATTACAAAATATAATGTTACACACTATAATTTTTTACATTTAGTTCCATTAAAAACATTGACACATAAATAAGTAGTCCATTTTTGAGCTATGTCATATTTCAATATGTTTTTTATAAATGTAATCCTTCATAGTCATATAATATATTATAAATTTCTTCATATAATATGGGAATAGAACATAATAATGGGTGATCTTAGAAATATAGTATTGGTAAACAATTATGATATTGATATAACATGATCATAAGGTTATGATAACTTGAGATTACTAATTTAAAAACCATACAATGAATATAATAGTTAATAAAAATGAGTCATGGAATAAATATTGGAATTTAATAATACTTGAATCATAGTTAATTCCAATAACATGATCTGTAAGATCATAACATTTATAGAATTTATCTCTTTGTGTCATACAAATAATAATAGAAAATCGTATGTCAACTCACTCCCCCAAGACACTAAAAACTTTTTTTTCCTGGGATAACTACACTTGTAACAACTTAAATCTTCGGATAACCTCCCTTTTACCTGATTTTTGCCTTGGGAGAACCTAAAATGTAACGTTAGTTGGTTTTTAGATCACATAATATGTCCCCTTTGTTCATATATATCATTAATCATTACCCAATCAATTATAAGGAGATATAGGCCCCACACATCACATAATCCATACATTTGTCTTCCATAAGATAACAAAACATTCATCATATCATAAAATTATAAAATAAATATTTTTCATTAACATTTCATCACAGAATAACTCATTATATAGAAATTAGTTTCCTAAAAATCTTATCATTTCATAATAGAATAACTCATAAAATAATAACTAGTATTATAAATATGTAATAATTCCATTATTGCCTAAACCATGAAAAAGAAACACGTTTTATAAAAAAATATTCATAATATACCAAAACCATCCAATGTAATAATAATGTTAATATCAATTGATAATATAACTAGTAATGTAGAAGTAACATTAAAGTATGTTATCATTGAGGTAAAATTATTTTTTAAAATAAAATCATGTGGTTAATTTCTCAAGAAATATAACCTTTCATTTAAAATCACAAATTCAAAATTATAAATTCATAAAATATTAGGTAAATCCATTAGATTTTCTATAACCTTTCATTTAAAGGGTGTTTCTTGGAAAATGACATGATAATTCCTTTTAAATAAATATAAAAAATAAAACTTTGTTAAAAATATCAATAATCATTATTTTTAAATATTAAAAACATTCTTTCATATTTTTATAAATCATTGTCATGGAAGAATATGGGTTTTTCACCAAAGAGATGAATAATGTCGGTTACTATTTAAAATATTAATTATAAATATTGAGTAAATAAAGAATGAAAATGAAGTAAAAACATGTATTCTCATAATTATTACCATTATAGAAGTGACTTCAGGATTTTATAGAGAGATATATAATAATATAACATTATTGGAAGCATAAATATAAACAACCCCAATAAACAATAAGATTCTATCACAAAACCCATACCACATTTGATAAATTGAATCGTAATACCAATGAATGAATAACTATAAATGAATATTAAAATATAATGATAATAAATTAATGAATTATATTATACGTTAATGAATCTGTTTATAAACCTCATCAACAAATATTGGTACATAACATAATGTATGTCCCAAAGAAGAAGACTGAAAAAAACATTACCTTAACTCTCAAATTATTTCATAATTAATGGAAACAACTCTATTATAAATATATTTTTATTATAAATATATTTAAGAATAATAAAATAGTAATAATACCATTTATTATTTACTTATAAATATTATTTTTCCCTATTATTAATGATTCGTTGTCAAAATCACATTCCGGGTAATAACTGCTTTGTTATTCACGTCTTTTTTTGTTTGATAACTTTAGAACTATATGTTTTATCAGAGTTAGATATTATGTACTATTTTTAACATTATATAAATAAACTATATATTCATTATATAATGTCATATTTTAATCCATTAAATTTAGAGAATGAAAATTAATTAAACTCTTCTTGGAGGTGGTAGGTCATATGTATGCATTAACGTTATTTCCATTTTATAAATGGATAAAATGAAAGGAAGAAAAATAATATATAAAATTTTTAAAAAAATTAATATATATCATAGACATTCATTATATTTTCACTTATAACATTCCATTTAAAGCATTTGTGAAAATTGAATCACATCTCTTCGAGAGGCTGTAGTCTTCGTACACACGAGTGACGTTATCGTATTCCTACAGAATGGAATATAAGAAGGTATATATGGTGTTATAATTAAATAGGTATAATAATATCCAAAATATTTTACATAATAATTAAATCTACCATTATATATTGGAATCAGAGGTGGTGATGGAAACTCAATAACATCGCTTCATGATGTGGTATTTTTCCGTACACAAGATCAATGGTTTTGTTTCCCATTTGATGGAAGAGGAGATAAATATAGGTAATTAAATTAAATTAGTACATTATAATTATATTCTATATTATGTTTTTATTATTTAATCAATGTTGATTAATATTTTAAAAACATTTAAAAATAAATAAAACAAAAACTAAAGTTTAATAATATTACTTATTTTTCGGATCACCTCTTAAGGGTTATACCTAAATACTTAATAGAAGGGGTTAATAATAAAAATAATTCATATGTGATTTTTATATGGTTTTAAGGAATTTATTTTTTAATTCACTTTCTAATCCAATTTATTTTGGAAGAGTGAAGTGCAGAGGAGAGGTGGTGGCCTTTATAAACGAGGGAGAGGACACACTTGGAATTATTGAGACAAATAAACTGTACTGACATATTTCACAATACAAAATGATAAAAAATTGGAAATTTTATAATATTACAGTTGATACGGTATATATAGTTCCCTAAAATGGGTTTTGAAATAGATTTTAGGCAATTTTACCCCTTATCATTTTGGATTAAACCACCCATAAACCCATTTTAACCTTAACCACTTTAATAAATTTTCAATATTTTTATTATTCATTTTGGAAAAAAACTAAGTTAAACATATTATATAATATTAATTAAGATTATTGAAATATTTTAATCTATTTTTATATATTATATAAATTTTTTTAGAAAATTTAATTTAAAAATAAACCCACACACACAACGAAAAGACTATTTTTAGTGGGAAAACCTTGAAAAGTATAAAACTTTATTATATCAATATCCAATATAAAATTTATTAAAATTACATATATTTGATTAATAAAAATATTAATTATATAGTTAAATTTATTTTACAGAATTTAAAAAAAAATTGACGTCATAAATTCTTTAAATGAAAAGGTTATTTTCATTAAAAAGCAATATTTTTCACTATTTATTGAAAAAATAATCATTACAGAAAAATAAAAAAAAATTACCACAATATACTTTTAGAATGATGATTCCAAGTGGAATTTTATTTTTTCATATTAATTATATAATTGTTTAATAAATTTATTCTATTATTTTTTCCCAAAAATAAATACAAATGATTTTTTTGTAGAAACATTTATTATTGAAATCATATAAGAACGTTATAAAAATGTTAGCACTTTTTTATCAATATTATTTATTTATATAAAACGATTATAAATAATTTTTAATATGTTTTTTTCCTATTCATTCTTCACGGTTTAATATATTGGTATTATCAGTTGCGTTTAAATACTGATATTAATATATTGTCACAATTCATTAAAACTCTGTGTTGTGTGCATCACAATATATCAAAGAGAATGAATTTATTGGAAAAAATATTTCCAAAAAAATGTGTGTGTTATATCCAACCCCGCTAAAAAACATTTCCATAAAATTTACATAACTTTGGTATAAATTACCGACGATAAATCTACCACATTATACCCTAAGGTTCCCAGGTAGCTTACTTAAACTAGTTGTTTCACTACAAAACTCTACGAAGGTGAGTATTATTATTTCATTGAACATTCTCAATATTATCTATAATATTAATTTATTGTTCCTTGTAATGAATAAAATTATCTAGTTGTGTGATCTATCTATTTAATACATGTTATGGGTCATGTATGTAATTCCTTGAGAGAGATACATGGAACACATCATAAACCTGATAAATATTTGGTGGAAGATCCAAATAAAAAGATTCAGTCCTGATACGTCCTCAAATTTATACGTAGATGATACTACTAAGGGTCAATTTTACATTAGTTATAAATATCATTATCTTCATATATGTATTATTTCATAGAAACACCTTCTCACCAATATCATAATCTAGATTACAATGATGAATTTTAGCACAACTTTTATTCTGGCTATGGGCTACCCTTATTCACTGGTGAGTGGATCTATCATTATCATCCATTTCATCCACAATATCATTTAATAATATATTTTTCAATAAAACATTATCATAGTACAATGTATTTGTGTCCTTCATACCATAGAGGGATTTATAATGAACCATCTGAATGCTCTGGAGAGAGATATTATAAAACAAAAACTCAACTTGAGGATGGTGTTGATCCCAAATACCACTGGAATCAATTAAAAATGGACTAGACATATAATTTTTGTTTTAATTGTTCCCTCATCATGAATATGTATTTTAGGATGATATTTTTTTGTGAGTGTTTAACTATGTATCAAGGTATTTCTGAATACAATTCACGAACATCAAGGTAATCCATAGATCTCGATAAATATAATTGAATTAAGTACTAAATAAATCCTTACCTCTTCCATAATTTGTATCATGAAAATTTAATCCTGATAGAAATATTATATTATAGTTATGAAGTGTGTGGGAATTGTAAGGAGATTTATAATAACCCATACAGTATCTTCTCCTTCAAATGTTTTGTGATGTCTGATGAAAAAAATCGATTCTGATGATTTCCCATTTTTATTTAGGAATGGGAAATGAATATAGAATAATTTGATAAATTTTTCTATTAGACATAACATAATTACATAAAATTAATTGGTATATATACATTGTAATATATATCTTCTTGTTGCCCACTAAAAACTCTCTTTTTTATAGGCTAGTGGTAGGTGATATACCTTTGACTTCCGTCGGTTGAGGGATCAAGCCTCATGACATTGATGGATGCAACAGGTGGTCTCCAAGCTATTGGTTTATCATTTTTATGAAAATATATTAATATAGATCCTAAAATATTCTGAAACAGAGATATCCCATAGACACCTTAACATAAATGATATGATAAAGCCTAAATGTAACAAATAAAATTAATCATATACCCACCAAATATAAAGTAATTCCTCCTTAAATATATTTTACACTATAACATAAACAATACCAAAGGTTTTTATTTCCAATGAATTCTCCCAAAATATTCTTAATTAGTATAAACAGCTGTCACATAAATCTTTAATAAGGGGTGTCTATGATTATGAAATTATGATCAACCTTAAACACATACACCCATTAAGGTGTCCATAACTCTCAATATAAAATTAAATGTAATTGTATATGCTTCTAGATGTTAATTCATCGATTATTCCCTAAATAATCACTTCTATTATACAAAACAATTCTATTGGAATCATGGATTTATTCTTGCACTGAAAAAATATCAAATGCGACTTCAATATTCTAAAATCCTATGAGAGAGATATAATCAATGATTTAAATCACATAATGTTATAATTATTTATGAAAAAAAATTTTATATGGGTCCTTCACAGAAAATCAAAAAATAAATTCCCAACTAAGGATTGGATGAAAACATTTCCCTACTTTTCATGGTTCACTTTTATAATTTTTGACTGAACAGGAATTTCGTATATTATTTTTCATGAGAGGTTTTTTCATCTTATCATCCTAATTATCCCGTAGATTGGAGAATTTATTTAAATAATAACCACACCCATTTATCATGAAGCTATAGAGTATTGGTGGTTTATTATATGGATATTTATATCTATTTTTATCATTATAAAAATTATTCATAACACATTATCATTCAACATATCGATAGACTACCTTTAAATAATTAAACCATTTAGTAGTCCCCTTTGGAATGTTTATCCATGTTTGCTTAGACACTTCAATAATAAAAAAACAATAATATTCTTTTATCTATGGGTTTTATAGTTTATCATGAATTATATCCTTTTATTATTATAAAAACCATGTGATTGTTGTGTAACTCCAATCTCTATATTTATATTTAAAGAAAAGGGTATTATTTATTCATAGATACTAAATTAACTTATAGATAAATCCATTATGAGACTTATTTTAAGCTAATTAATAATTTAGCAACCTTAATTCTAGTCTACATGATAATAATAGAATAATACCTTGGATGTCTTTTAAATTTTACATCATAGGTACCAATAGATTCACCATCCTTCTACTTTGGCTCAAGGAATTGTTTCTATATTTATTATGAAGAATATGGTGAAATTAAATATAAAAAATCAACACCCTAAACTCAACACAAATCATGTATTGAATTTCATATTTTTTACTAATATTTATGATAATATTAAACCATTAAACATATTCTCTATTAATACTATATATGACCATAATGACATTTTTCATGATCTAAACCTTGTATGATGTTGAATATATATTTTTAATATTACTGATCCATTTGTCATCAAAGACTGTATAAAAAACCACATTAATAATTTTTTTGATTCCTCATGAAAAAAATGAAAAAGCATTATTATATCCTTTCTCTTTAGGAATATCATCATGATTCATATCCTGAGAAAGTTGTGCGAGCAAATCCAAAAGTTTTTCATTTCAAATCCCATAACATTTGTTTTCTTAAGAGAATAATAATTTATGTTTATAATAAATTAATTATTAACATGGTTCCTTTGGGCACTATATATTTACTAAATTCTAAAATTATAGTGTTTGATAAAATAATCATAGTGGGAAAACACATAATCGTGTAAAATAAATTATAGTAAGTCTAAATAATCACTCATTATTTTCAATATATGAAATATAAGGGTTTACATATGTTATTCATGATCATTACTAAAGTACTTATGGTTGTTTATAAAGAGTTTTTAAATTTAAAAATCATATATCTTTAAATTTTATACCCAAGTAGTTTTTATGGTATATTTTCATGTACTAGGTAAAGCTCGAGTCAAGACTGACCATCCTTTTTTGGAGTTATTAACCCTAGGTACATCTTTGTCATGTCCATGGATACATGTAGAATCCAAAATGGGATATAATTTATTAGAAAGCACATGCTCAATCCTTTACTAATAACCAATGTTAATTTCTATTTTTTGTAATTATCATTATAGTTAACTATAAATGTATCCCAAGTGTTCTCAATAATATTTTCGCATCATTGTTTCTAAAATATAACTAAACCATTCATTGAAATCAACCATATAGATTAAAATTTATCTTACATAAATATTAAACATTAATCGAATTATATTCATTAAATAACATAACTATCCACCCAAAAAGTCATTTTGGTCTAGTGCCTTTAGAAAGTTAGTCACATAAAAATTTATCCTTCAGTGAGCACCAGCATCCCCCATTAAGTTCTTCATAACTAGATACCTTCTTATGCATAACATATATAATATATTTCTCTATAAAATAGATAATGGAATCAAAATATATATTGAGATAAGATTATATATAAGTGTAATAAATATATATATCAAAATAACATGAGAATAAGGGTATGAGAACATGAGAATAACATTTGAAAAACCATACCCTACATATCATAGATCATATGCATGAGTCAGGGAATAAATCTTATCCATTAATATAACATGATTCATAAAGTAATCAAGGATCATAAGACATTATATTATAACATTGTCAGAATATATATATTTATGGAATACACATAATCCTTGAAAATATTATTTTATGGATATCAAACGGGACATTGATAACATGATCAACTTGGTCTAACTATCTGTTTACCAACTTTGGGATTGGAATAACCTCACTTGTAGCATATTTTAGGCTTGGGATAACCTCTTCTATACCACATTTGGGAATTAAATAACCTTTTGTATACCCTTTGATTTCATATAATATTAATGATAATATAATACATTGGTGGGATATGTTTGTCACACTTGTCACATAATCCACACATTTGAATGCCATCAGATCATAAAAAATTCATATTATCATATCCCATGAAATGTAATGGGTTTCAAAAAGATTTAGTTATAGAATACACCATGATAAAAAATTTCAAATCATTTCATAGTTTCTTCATATCATAACACGTGAAAATGAAATTATTTTCATAAACATTTCATCATAACATAACCCATCGAAAAGGAACAAGTTTCATAATCATATTTTATTCATAGAAATAAACATAATAATAAAGAACACAGATGGTATAAATGCATTTTATCACCATTATATCTTAAGTAACATAAATATAGTTCATCTTATATGGGAAATGTATTTTTTAAATAATATCCCTTTGAACATTTTTTTTATGAAACGACCTTTCATTCAAAATAAATGTTTTAATACTATAAATTTATAAAATACTGAAAACATTTTTTTCATTGAAAATAGATTTGAAATATTATAAATAAATCATTAAATATTTTTGTGTTAATGATGGGAAGACATTTATTTCCCCTCGTTTACATTAAAATAACGATTCTTTTCACATTTTCATTATAATCCAAATGGGTATTTCTTAGAAAATGAGAAGAAGATTCCTTTTAAACAATTAGGTAAAAAATTAAAAAAGGGTAAAAGTATATTTAAGATAATTATAATATTAAAAAATTATTTAAAACAATTTTATATAACATGGACATGGAATAATATTGGTTTTTTACCAAAGAGAAATAATGTCATTTTTCATTATAAATATTAGTTTTGAATATTGAGTTCATAAAATAAGGAATATGAAATAAAAAAATCTAATATTAATAAATAACTATATTATTTTAAAATTCATGATCTTATTGAGACATATTTTTCAATAATTCATCATGTGATGAATAAACCTGAAAAATCCTAATAAATGATGAGATTATATCATAAAACCCTTACCACTTTGGTTGTATTGAATCGTAATACCAATGAATGTATAAAATTAAATGAAATACAAAATACGGTAATAGTTATTAAATTCAAGATATTTATTTTCAATAAGGTTGTATATACACCTTATATAATAATATAATTGTATATGATATCATATGTCCCAAATAATTAACTTAAGAAAAAAATATCAAACCTTAAGTCTCAACTTCTTTTGTACACATTTTTGCCTCCTATATAATAAATATAGGATTATTATTAATTTCTTATAGAACCATAATAATCTGTATCATAATATATATGAGTTTAATAATTTGAGTTATTACCCATTTTTTAATAAATTCTTGTTAAAATCATTGTTTAGGTAATAAATTCTATGTTTTTCATGAATATTTATGTCTGAAATCATTTTTACTTTCATATTAATCAGTGATAATTAATTTAAAAAATTATAATAATTATATAATAATAATATATATTAATTATATATATATTTCAAGTAATCTTGTATAGTTAGAGATACAAAATGAATAACTCCTTATATAGAGACGGTAGGCCATACGTACCCCATAAATTAGTTTCCATTTTCTTAAGGGATGAATGGAAATGAAGTAAAATAATTTATTAAATTTTAAAGATAGTTTTTATTTAATATATATGACATAAGTTTCTAATATTGAGCAATTTTATTATCCATGTAAATTATTTGTGAAAAAAAATCACAACGTTTCGGGTGGTGCAAGTTTTCCAAACACATGAGTGACATTAAAATATTCACACTCAGTAGAAAATAATATGTTATATGTGATATTATAACTAAATAGTTATGGTAATATTATTTATATCATATGTAAACCTTCAATCCATCATTATATCTTGTTGTGAGAGGTAATGATGGAAAAGGAATAACATCGATTCGTGAGGTTGTAGTCAGTTGTACACATAACAAAAAGTTTTGTTTTCTATTTCATGGAATATTATATAAATATTATTACTTCCATTAAAAAAATAAAAACTTATTATATGGAATATAATAAATTATATATATATAATTTGAAGAATTTATTATGGGTGTATATTAAGAAATAAAAAAATCTTTTACAAGTTTTCCTCTTCTTTAGAGAACCTCTTTAGATTTACGGATAAATAATTCATAGGAGGGTTTCCAAATAAATATAATGTCTATAGGATGATGGGAGGGGATTAAGAAATTTTTTTGGTAGGTCTAAGTTTATTTATATGTTTTTGTATGTTTGATTATGATAAGACATTTTGTGGAATTTTACAAGCAGGGGATATGACACGAATGGAATTTTCAAAGAGAATTATGTTTACCCAAGTTTTTCACAATCCAAAAGGTTAAAAAAATAGGTCATTAATTAGACTTACATATTATAAAGTTGATATAATTCCATTAAATGGGGTCTGATCAAGTTTCATGGTCTTATCCCTCTCAATTGTTTTCATTATCCTTTGGTAAACTATTTTTACCTTAACCATTGAAATCGATATATAGTATTTTATTATTTATTTTTTTAAGAAAATATGTTTAAATTATTAGGGAATATTAATTATGATGATTCCAAATATGGAATAATTTTTTATAAATTTAATTCATATAATTTCATAAATTTAATTTATAACTTAACTAGATAGAGAGAAGAAAAATATGTTTTCCAAAGAGAACATTTCCAAATGTTTAAAAAAAAATTATATAAAATTTAAATATAAAATTAATTCCAATAAATTATATCGGAGTAATTAATATATAATTTAGATAATCTAATTTTAAATACATTTTAAAAAATAATGTAATCAAAAAAATTCTCCAAACAAACAGTCAGTTTAAAAAAATCATTAATCATTGAAACATTAATCTTTTATGAAAAATTCGATAATATAATATAAATATAATTATTATATATTGATTACAAATATTAATTTAATTTATTCAATTACATTTTATATATGTGTAAAAATATTATTTTGTAGTTTTCAAAAAATAATATAAATCATTTTTGGGGTAAAAAGGTATTTTTGGAAGCCTCTTTATACATTACTAGAAACTAAATAAATTTTAATAAATAAATTTTATTTAAATAAAAAAATTGTAAATATATTCTAATTTTATTATTATTAATTATTTAAGTTTTAATGTCTAGGTAATAACATCTATGTTTAAAAAGTAAGATTAATAGTTGGTCTGGGTTAGGTAAAACTCTGTTTTCCTTGTAATTAAATCTATAAATGAAATTCGATATATTTGATGAAAATATTTAATAAAACTTTGGTGTGTTACATAATGGTTAGTATACTCTAATTGAATTTATCTAGGATCCCATAACCACTTTGTGGAATCTCCAAAATCAAGATGTAAACTAGTAATATCGATCGTAAAAGATGAATGATGGGGATTTGTGAATCTTGGAAATATTAAGTAGGAATAAATTTCATAAACCATCAACATATTTATTAACATGAATAGGAAAAAAGAAAGCTTATTTTTTTTCAATCGTTCAATCACTAACCAAATGAAATTATTTTTTGAAGGACTACATTGAAACCTAATAATGAAATCCTTTAAACTGTCATCCTATTACTTGGTTATCATGAATAGGGGTTAATGAAAACTAGAAGTATGTTTATGTTATGTCTTCATCTTCTAATAGGTGTAACAATGATAAATAAATAGTAAATTATTTATTTCATACCTCGCCACAATAATCAAAGCCTTATATAATAAAACATTATAGTAATTATTGAGTTAACCACCTAGTAAGAAATAGGACAATCCCCCATCACCAACTTTCTCAGAGACGATAGAATCACACAATAGTTCACGAAGATAAGAATGATAACTAAAAATGGAGACAATATATGATGGTCCTCCCACTATAGAAAGAATAAAAAATAACACATAGCCTTGATCATTCTCTAGAATAGTTAGAATAATATATGAAGCCAAATGGTTATTTAACTCATTTAATAATTTAATAAATTACAAATACAAAGCGAACATCACTCCCTTATGATTGAGAGATTTCAGAAGAGAAGCCATAATGGATAAATAATTCATGAATCAATGATTACACATTACTAAACCCAAGAAGATCATAATCTCAATTTTGTTTCATGGTTCCTTCGATGAGATGAAAAATTTCAAATTTTCAGGATCAACTGAGATACCTTGTTTTAAGACCATATTCTCTAAGAATGTGACATCATGAATATGTAATTGGTACTTTGATATCTTGGGGGAAAATTTAGGGATTCTTCATGATATCCAATACATATCTAAAATTAATTACAATAACCTCATAAGATTTTAAATAAACCATGATTTCATCCAGGAATACTATGATGAATGATTCAAAATACTTGTGGTGGACCATGTTCATGAGTTCCATAAAAAAAATAAGATAATTAGTAAGAATGAATATAATACAAATATACTCATAGTGGCCATACCAATTGTATAATATGGTCTTTTTACCATATTGAAGATAAATATTAAGGAACCATGTTATATTTTTTTGGTTTATCACCAAAACCATCAATGTAAGATAGTGCGTACATGATTTCCACTAAAACATAGTTGATCTTATAGTATTCGACATAGATGTTAATATTTCCATTGAACATCTTGGCGAAATTAATTTGGTTCTGAATGAAGAAAGGATAGGTTGAATGAATCCTTTTACATATAAATCATCCATCATATTCCATATCTCCTTTAGAAAATCTAGATTTGGGTAGTAGGGGGAATTGAAAATGATTGAGTATATAGATCCTAGTTGATAGACGACTCTACCTCCATCATCAGTAATAATATAGAAAATTATGATGGAAACAATTATAGAAATTCAAAATATTTTGGAGGTAGTTCACTAAAATAGGATTTATACTATAGATCAACATAATTTATGGATACTATCCTACCTAACTCTAGAATAAGAGTTCTGGTCCGAATATACATCCAGTTCCATTATCATTATAAAAAATAAAATCCCCATTTAAGGGAGTAAAGGATACCCACATATGAAAAAATTAAATTTAATATTTATAAGTTACAAAAAAGTCCATTCAATGAATAAAATCTACATAACATAATTTAATGACTGAAAAGATCCAGAAAATATCAGTATCTGATAAAGAGAAACCATAATTAGAAATCAGAGACTCTTCTCCCTCTTAATCCAGATAGTTGTTTCAATCTCTATCATGAGAAAAATGTTTTTCACTTAAATAACCAACTGGTCCATAGTGAGGGTTTATAAAATCAAATGGGATAAACTAATATCAAATAAATAATTAAATAATGATGGGGGAAATAAATGGAATGTATCAATATCACAGGACCCACTTCAGTTCCTATTTTTGAAAATTCCTCATAGTGTTCTCTTAGTGTTTTCTAGTGATTGTGATTGATGGAAATATTAGATAATTGGGAGGCTTTTCATTTCAAATAGAGTTGGTTATTTATTTATTCCACAAAGGGTTTTCATCTGTAGATGACATCAGCCATCACAAAGGATAAATATGTTATACGAACCACATATCATGTTCATAGTTAAGGATACAACACATCCAAGTTTTGAGTATTTTTTTGTTGGTTTTTATGGATTTATTATCCTATTTAAAGGATTATAATTATATCATTAAGATGATTGAAATTCATTAGAGGATATTATTTCTGGAAGAAATTGTTGAAGTCTGAAGTGGTTCTTGAAAATAAAATTCTACTAAGGAAGTGGTTAGCGAGGGAGAATTCCATGAAGGAGAAGGAAGTTCATGAGGGAGGATTCCATGAAGGCATAATAAATGAAGTGAAGTAAGATCATGAATTAAATGACATCCATAGATTGGAGGTAGTTTGTGAATCATCAGTGTTTGAAAAGGCACCATCCATCCATGAGGACAAGAAATTTCTCATAGAAAAGGTTCTCCCTAAAGCACTCACACCATACGATGAAAGGTAGTTCACAGAATCTATAAAGACAGTTCACGAAGGGTGAAATTATGTTTGGGAATAGACTTGAAATCTTTGATGAAATATATTTCATCAATCTAATAGTAAACAAAAATATCTGTTTTTATCTATTGGGTGAAAATATGAATTCCTGGAAAAATCATATATGGGTTAAAGAATTTGGATGTGACATAATACAACCGGAGATTCCTTTGAAGGTCTAGAGAGAACACATTTATTAAGAGAGTCAGGATCATCCAATTTATGACTGGTCATAATCCAAGAGGGACAGTGAGTCTACTACCAATATTCTATGGAAAGTGAACCTGGGTATATATATGATCTATACTAAACCTCGTATTTTTAGTGAGCCTTTGTATATTAGGTACATCAACACATTATAATTGTATAATCCTTGGATGTAGCCCAGTAAAGGTGAACAAAGTAAAATCACCATCTCTCATGCATGATTTCCTTTTTATTCATATATTTATATAGTTGTGGGAGACGTGAGTGTTTTGTATAAAGATGAAACAACATTTTAAGGGGAAATTGTTTTAATCTTTCGTTCCATCATTCACCTATCTTATGACGTAATTTAATATAGTTAGTCTAAAAATCCCCACTATAGATTAATCCATGGAATTGATATTCTTTAGTCCCAATGCCTATGAATATGACCTCATCGTTAGTGAAGAATATAACTACACGAAATATCGTCCCTATTTTTTCAATTCAAATCCACTAAATAGGGTATTACAAATATTTAAACCCATTTTTAATAAGCATGGACATATGCATGATATTAAAATATATGGCTCTTCTGTTGAAGAATGTTTTGAGGTCCCAATCTTCCAACATTGTAATTAAGTGTGTTGCTTAATACTATACATGGTGGATGACCTGAAGGAATGTTTTTTTATGTCCACTAGCACTATTACAAATATGATGCTTATTTGGTTTTTACTCCATCTTAGAGGAACCATTAAAGATTCCACTAAAAGTAAGAGGTTTTTTTAGTAATCCTTGACTAACCAGATAGGTTAATTTCCTCCATAATAGCCCTACTCATAACATTAGTATATGAGGCCAAAATCAATATAAATTATTAATATTTAATACCATATCAATAACCCATCTGAAACCTCCAAGCCATCAAATTCTCATTCAACACCACCATAGGTGAATGCTAAGAAATTTTTATAGCATTATTGTTATACGATGTCCCTATATAATAACCATGGTGATGGTTTAAAAATCCTAGTTCATATCCATAAAATGAAACTGGGAAAGAATTTCTCTATAAAAAGTTTCTTAAAGGTCTTTCCACTCCAAGCCCACAATCCACTTCTCCTATAATATCGTATCCTATAATATCCTATTAGGCACCATAAGCATGAAGAAAATAAACATAAATATAATTAAATCAAATTTTTGTATGAAATAATATATTCATTCAATATTTCATAGCCATTCCCATAACTCTTAATTATTATTAGTTCCCAATCTGAATTGTGATTTCTAAATAATAATCTATGTGGATTGATTTCTTCTATCACCCATTCAAGGTTCCAACTTTGTATCCAAACTATGGATAGGTGAAACCCCTTGTCCCAAATCGTGGACTATACACACTAATAACATTAGTATTTTTTGGTCAATGAGAGAGTTATCTTTTTGTGGTTCATGAGTATCACCCTCATGATGCTAGATTTAACCACTTCGAAGGGATGTTTGATTACACAACCTCAAACCATAATATATAATGTTTTGTCAAGGGACACATGAATATCAACTCTATCCATTATATCTCAACAGAGGAAAAATTAACAAATTGAAATTTGCTAAGAAAAACCAAAATATGATCATTAAACTCCAAAGACACACTTTTTTTCCAAACCTTACATGGTATGTTATGTTTAGATATGATGAGAACTTGGGCATAACTCTATTATAAACCACCCCTAACATGTTGATAATCCCATATTATGTCTACCATGGAGTCTCAAAATATATACTAACATCCAAGAGAACACAAAAACTACCATTATTAATAATGTTTCATGAAATAACCTATATAACCCCCTAAAATAATACCCAAATCAACCCTAACATATACTTGAGGACATTATCAATCTCTATGAGATAGTGACCAGTGACTGGAAAAAAAATTATCAAGGGTAATTATTTTCTCTCAATAATAATCAAATAATGTAAAAATATTTGATTAGAATCAATAAATAGTTGGCATTACAAAATATTCAACTATATAAATGTACTATAAGGACATAAAATATTATAAATGGAATATCCCTTTCTTATATAAATGTTTCAATTTTAGTAATGTAGTATTATATAAATCACATGAACTACAGCATAAAACAAACCAAATATTATTATATTAATTAGAATATAAAATTTAGAGAATAAATATCACTTTGATAATTGATAACCATTCAATAATATTAAAAAAATAAAACAAGATAAATAAAATATGAAAATTTGGATCGATTTAATTCACTCCAATAATCAAACTCTTAAATAAATTATAAAAATAAATAAAAATATTTGTAATGATATTTTCACTAGGAAAATGAAAATAAATATAACCTTGAGAAATTATAATTGAATGTATAATGAATAAAATATGATCTATTTATATAACTTAGGGAACTTATATAAAAATTAAAAATCTAATAGTTGGAATAATAATCTAGTTGTTAGAACATTAATCTAAGCATTTCAAATGGACAAATACAGTTATAATAGTTTAATCTCCTATTGGAATATAAATGATATTTTTTATCTTATAAAATTAAAACATAAAATATTTATATCATGATTAATACAGATTGATGTTTTAAAAATAACAAAATAAATGTTTTTAATTTTGTAAAACATAAATAATATATTTTTTGTTTTTATGAAAAAATATAATGAATTAATAAAAATTATATTTTCATAAAATAGGTTTATAAATTAATATTAAACTGTATTTTAATGATAATTTAATTTAATGATACCATAATTAATTTTTTAATGAGTTTTAAAATTAATAATAATATTAAATATTCAATTTATTCAATAAATAATGATATAAATTAAATATTAAATTAAACATATTTAAAATATTATTTACAAAAAATAGATTCCATTTTTTGAATCCACATATTGAAAAATAATAAAGGTTAATTTTTTGAATATTTCTTAAAAAGTGATTTTTTTCTGAATAATGAAATACCACAAAATACAGAATTTAACATAATAAGATAAATACATGAATTTATGGGTAAATGTTGATGTAATAAAACATAAAATTGAACACACAAGAAAAGTTCAATATATATATTCATAATATTAGTCATTATTGGTACTCTTGTCCCAAATAAGAAACAATTGAATATAATATTATAAACGCTCCTCTCATCCCCTTATAAATACCATCACTCACCACCATTTCTCTTGAAAACAAAAAATCTTTATATATAAACTAAAATATTTAAATATCTCTTATCCTATCGCTTCCCATGTTCATAAAAGACCTGGAATCACCATAGACCATTCCAATGATCATTATATTAATGCCCATGTCAAGACAACCAAAGCGAGAGGCAAACTTAGTATTAATGTTTTTTAATTAAACTCTTATTTTACCACAATGTATGTTTTCTATAAACCTACACATTGTAACAAAATTATGCTAAATATATTTATATGTTATTATTACTTTGTAATACCAATCTTCAACCCCTTTATTTTTTTCTATAATTTTTTTTTCACAGTATGTTTGGTTCACAATCCCTACAATCATCATACTTCATTTTCATCCCCACCATCAAGTATGGTAATGTAAAAACTATTATTGTAAAATGTGATGATAATAATTATATTATAAACTTTTTCAAGATTCATTAATGTATTAATAATATTTCCATTAAATAAAAAAAATCTAGTGCAATCTGGCTAATAAAACTATTAAAATAAAGTAACTGTATAATGCTATCGTTTTCTCTAAATGAATCATCCTTATTCTATTAAGAATATAGATATTTAGGACAATAATTTTTTCTATAATTACATTAAAATATTTTTCATTTCAATTTTGGAGTTATATTCACATTTGAAAAGAACTCCATTAATTATCCATAGGTGATCCATCTTTGGGACTATGAAACGAATGCCATAAAAACAACAAAATTTAAAAATTATATCTCGTTGAAGTGGAAAAAAACATAATATTATTATAGTAAAATATATATATATATATATATTTAAATGCTTTATAATTTAGTAATTAATGAATATAATGTGATAATTTAGGTTTTTCAATGAATGGACATAATGATTCTAGACCTAATGTATGGGATCTCTCCCAAGGACCCTATTTCTTTTGGTTAAGAAATTTATTTATATAAACACACATTTTAACTCTTTGATTTATGAAATTATTTTAATTTATATAAATATTTGACTTAAATGTATACCTAGATTATTATACATTCCATTTATGGGGTTATACATGTCCTTATTTCATTTATCAAATACCTTCTTTAAAATAAAATCCAATTAATGGAATATTTTATATCACTTAATCATTTAATGCAATATTATTTTTACTTATTTATTACCATTTATTATATGATTATATAAAGAAATATTTTATGGATAACCATTGTATTTTACAATTGGTTATCCAATAACATTCCATATTTATGCTTTTTTCAAAAGACTTTAACTGATTCCTTAAATCATTATTTTACCTGAATGGCCCGAAGGCCTTATTTTTTATTTTATTAAAGATAATACCACTTTTAAGGGTTGAAGGCGAACCCTTACAAGACCCGTAGTCCCAAGGCACAAGACCAGACATGACCATATAATTGTATCTTATGTTTGATTTCCATTTGTGCACAAATAACCATATAATTGTTATTATGGGCGTGTTAATATAGTAAAATAATTAACCGGGTATGTTTATGTCATAAGAAATGATATGTATGGGATTTGTGATTGATCCTCGTTCACGAAAAAACTCATTCCATATCATGATGTTGTCTTGGAAGTTATCCTTGACTTATTCTTATCTATTGTTTAAATATTTTTCCACATTCATATGTTTCCATGAAATTATGATTCTATATTATTTTTTTCAATTTTAAATATGATTATTGATGATGCTATCTATTTTTTATCTCATGTTAGTCCACTTAACTCATATGTTATACTGTAATATCATTTATATTCCCATAATATGATTTTTTTCTCACTCTATTTATTTATGTATTCTTTAGGCTGTCATTTTAATTTGTAGGAGATAAAACGTATTTATGAGATTATTTAGGTGAATAAAATAATTTTTTGACTTCGTTTTTCTATATTATAGAATATGTATTCTGAAGAAATTTGGCCCCTCATTCTTTGGTTTGTCTTTATTTTATATTTATTTCAAAAATTGAGTAATAATATGTGTAAAATTCTTCGATCAATATATTAGGTATCAAGTGAAGTTATATTTAATTTTTGAAAATATGACTAGAAAAATTAGTAAAAAATAAAAGGATAATTCCATATATAGGAATATATTATGAAATTTATGGTGAAGTATTATATTTCTGGTTTCTGAGAAATTAAATCCCATTTTGGGTACTACATAAGGATGTTACTCTATCATAGATGTGTCAAGCGATAATAAACCATAAACATCTCATTGGGTATTAACTTTACCTATACCTGGTTAATGATAAGTAGGTCGTGCAATACATCTAATTTAACTATTTGAGGTGATATAGTTTCATAAATTTTCAAAAAATTTACAAACCATTATGAAGGACTTGAATTGATTTTTTGTTTATAAAACATTATATGAAAATTACAATGGATAACCATGATTGAAGCGTAGAGACCCATATGTTAGGATATAAAATTAATTTTTATGTCAATATATATAAATTCTTAGTTCCCATTTTAAATGATTTTTACATTTAGTAATCTCATACTATATTTTTTCTTTTCATTTGTTTTATTTAATGGTGTGAAATTAGAAGAACCATGCTAAAAACTAATGTGAGATGTAATTTGAAGATTTTCCAAATCCAATTCCTAGACATGTGGGTAAAGGGGTTTATAAGTTCATGGAAGTAAAGGATAATCTTAATCATGTTTTTAATAATTACTTGATTATTGTGGAACACCCTTCTTTTCAAAAGAAATAGTATGTTGCAGTTGAGTACTCTATGATAAAAAACCTCCTACCTTTAGTGGGTCATATAATCACCTCAGAATTAAATACAATATTCACTCCATTAATAATATATTCTCTATACACAAATTATTATATCATGTTAAATTTATAATATATTTTTTTAAAATGGACATGGAAGATCATCAGTGGTGGAAGCTGATAAAAAACTATAATCCCAGATGAAATTTATTCTATAGAATAAAATGTAACAATGAAAATATTTTAAATAAATATTTTCAACAAATAACTAGATTAAAATATATAGGGACTTCCCTAGTCTAAAAAGAAATATGATTCTACCATGTCATATGTTGAAAATATAACAAGCCTTTCATGGTATGGGTTTTCCTTTGTCATCTACACTGAATGCACGATGAACCAATTCTTTTGTGGATTATGATTTTTCTATAAAATTATTTGGTTTTTGAGACATTGATAACTATGAATTGATTGTTTCTTTTTTCCACATGGAAAATATGGAGATTGTTGACTCTAAATGTTACTAGTTTGATATAGATAAAAATCATAAATTTCTGTTTCAATTTAAAATTTAAATGGTTAAATACTAAAGAGGAATGAAAAACCA
This sequence comes from Viscum album, assembly GCA_963277665.1. Lineage (NCBI taxonomy): Eukaryota > Viridiplantae > Streptophyta > Magnoliopsida > Santalales > Viscaceae > Viscum > Viscum album. The sequence continues at coordinate 455,466,311 of OY728160.1, read as the reverse complement.
ACCTATGATGTGTGAGAATATTGAGAATAAGTAAAAAAAATCATATCAAGGGGACTTGGTGTAGTACCCCTGGTTTCTGGTAATTAACCCTTGTTTAATTCTTTTTAATTCCATGAAGTATATGGGAGATGTTTGGGGAATGTTTGGGAGACTTATAAAGAAAAAAGGGAAAAATGTGGGGACGCATGGGCTGCACATGGTTTGCCAAACCGTGCGGAAGCCACACAAGTGGTGGTCTTTTGGACAGAGGAGACTGCACGGTGTGCACACGGTTTGGGAAAACCGTGTGAGGAGGTCGTGCAGAGAGCCCCTCTCTAGCAGTGACTACCGCACAGTTATCACACAATTTAACTAACCGCGCGGACTAACAGTGCACAATGTCAACATAGATCCTATTTGTTAGGATCTAATCCATTTTATCATTTAACCCACTCGTTTAATCCCCTATGTGGCCCTAACTCAGGATTTTGGTTCTCCTAAAGTCAAAAAGTGTTCTCCCATCATTCTGAAGGCGATCTGAAGGCTTTTCTTGGTGAATCGAAGCCGGATTCTTAAGGTACGTGATCGTACTTGATCATTTCTTTGATCTATATAGATCTACTTCTCCTCTTCTCTCATTTCCATAGATCTACGAACGTTATGGGTAGATCTATGGGTGTGGATACCATATATGACAATATTTGGTATTGGTTATGTTAAGAGAAGTGATCTAAGGATGATTCTTGGATTTTTGACCCGACGTCCTTGAGTGCTCTCCGTTCGTTGCTTGGTTTCACCTTTTTGTTGAGGTAGGTGGCTTGACTCTAGACTCATCTTGCTAGAATTGGTTGGATTAGTTTCAAATTTGTTATTTGAATGGTATTATTTTTGAAAATCAAGGAATAAATCTTCCTTAGGGATTATTTATGGTTTGATGAAATTGTAAAATCTTGGTGAATTGCTGTGAAAAGTGATTTGGATATTTGAATTTAAAATATTGATTTGAAATTATGAAATTGATGAATTTGTAATTGGTTTGATGAGAAATGGGATTTCATTAAAAAGGGGTGTTTTATTGAAATGGTTTGTGATTGAAATGGTTTTTTTGGATTTGGGTTTTCAATAAGAAGGGAGTTTTATTGAAATGGTTGAATGGTCTTGAACAAACATTGTTTTGGGCATGGACCTGCATGGGTTGTGGTGTGTGTTCATATGCACTGGGATGTTAAGGGCGAGAAGTCCCCCCATCAAAATGCTGGGATGGATAAGGTCATGAAGTACCCCGTTCAAGGTAGTTCACAAAGTGATGACTTAGTGGAAGGATAGCTCACCCCTCACGAGTAGGGAGGTCTGGGTCGCATGCATGGTTGATTTCACGGGGTTGTGAAATGGTTGGGTATGAAAAAACGGGTTGTTTGTTTAATGTATTTGAAATTTGTTTGGTTATTTTTTTGGAAAAATAATGTGTTGGAAAAACCATTTTTAATTGCACTTTGACACTTGTGCATATGGATGGTTTTGGAAAACTAGTTTGTAGTTAGATATAGACTTCTTTGGTAAAAATTCTTTATATAAATTTTTTTTATATAAATGTGGATAACTCTTCTATCCTAGTGTCATGAGTACATAAGTCATTGGGGGAAAACCTACTAAGTTTTATACTCACCCTTGCTTTGTCACATTGGTGTTTTTACAGATGTTGTATTCCGATATACAGGTAAAGGTAAAGCATCTCATTACTAATGGCTCATGTTGATATTTGGGAGATGCTACGGAGCATGGAGCTTGTGGACCACAGAGTCGTGGTGTCTTTGGGATTCTTGTGTTGTTCTTCTGCTGTGTACTTCGACATATGGTTCGGTCATCCGCTATTGTGTACATTTATGTGGTTTTTATTAATGAAGTTGTTAATTGGTCTTCATTTGTTCATGCATCATATAGTTAATGGTTAATGGATAGGTTTATTTTGTTAAAGGGTAAATCATCCCCAAATTGTATTGGAAACCCTTTGGAATTTATTTCCAACCTTTGGCGTCTTGGGGATGTCACTTAAGGACCAGTAATTACTCATTGCACTCTCAAGACAATGAGAATTGGAAGGTCATTACAAATGGTATCAGATTTTTCTGTCATTACCTAACAAGTGGTCATCGATGTTCTTGGTCTTGGAGTTGAAATTACTTCATTTCTATTCCTTGGGAGTTCATACCCGATAGGAGTAGGATTGTCGAAACATGAAATGTATAGCATAAAAGGACGTATCTAACCCTTTATGCTGAACTTAAAGTTACCAGGGTGTTGGGTACATAAGTGTTTTGGATACACTTCTAGAATGTTAGAAATATCATTGTCATGGGATTAGCCAATGAGATGATCATGACATGCATTTTAAAGGAATTAATTCCAACTAGGAATGAACATCTCATTGTGGGGAATGAGTATGAATTTTGTGAAAGGTGCCAATTCTTTTTGAAAAAAAAATGTAAAAATAATTTGCAACAGAAAGACTTTTAAAACAGGGTATTTGGTGTGTTTTGAAAATGGATTTATTTAAAAAAAGCATTTTGAATGTTTTCAATCATTTTTGAACATGGAAAAATGTTGTTTGTGAAAAATTTTGTGATAGTTGATGTGATAAATTTTCAATCCTAAGCCAAAAGTTTCTAGAGAAAAAGATTGAAGATGTTTGTTTTGCTTTAGAAAATGGCACCCGGTCGGCGTCGTCGAAACCAACCCAAATAAGCTGCAGAGAATGTGGTTACAACTGAACCACGTGTGAACCAAGAGCTAGTTCATAGTATCATTCAAGCATTCCAGGTTGTGGAAATGGGGAATCGGAGGGATGAGTCAAATCATGTAGACCATTCCGTCTAGTTCCAGAAGAAAAACCCACCCATCTTTCGGGGTGATTATTAACCAAATAAGGAGGAACTATGGCTAAGTAGGATGAATCATATATTCGATTTCATCAGAACACTAGTTGAGCTGAATGTAATACTAGAAATGTATATGCTGTAGAATCATGCACAACAGTGGTGGGAGGTGGTGGTGCCGGCTAAGGTGGATCAAGCCCTGAGCTGGGAGGATTTTGATGAATTATTTAACAAACAATTCTATCCTCACACTTTCAAGATCCAGAAAACAATAGACTTCTTCAGCTTCAAACAAAAGAGACTCTCTGTCACAGAGTATGCGACTATGTTCATGAATTTAGTCCGTTTTTCACCATAGGTTGCGGCAAGTTCTTCTTTGAAGGAACGCATCTTAGAATCAGGGATATGGCTAGAGATTAAATCGAAGATTGCGGTTCTCTGTATTACAGATTATACAGAGATGGTGGACAAAGAAACGGTTTCTAAACGTGATATCTTGGGATCGATAGGATGAGGCATGATGATACCCACGGGAATGGGTGGGAACTCTAATGATGGGAACAAGTTGAAGAGGGACACCTACATTCAAGGTGGGAGTGCGAATCAGAACTAGACAGTGGGATCAGTCAACCTTCCTCCACAACCCCAGAGTAAATCAGGATGTTTTCAATGTGTCTCCACTGATCACATAAAGCGAGAGTATATGGTTCAACCTAGAGAATGTCAGAATTTCAAGCAGATGGGGCATCTACAACGCTACTATAGAAATACTCGGAGGTCAGGTGCATGTGTCACTTCCCAAGCATCACAAGCATCGTATGATTCGACAGGACGAGGACAGTAGAGTCAGTCTCGTCAGCGTAACAGAGCTAGCCATGGTGATTCTCGGAAGACTATGACTCCTCAACCAGGACAATCTCAGCAAGGTAATAAATAGCAAAGTGAAACAACAAAGCAATTGTATGGAGTGAAGCAGATGATTGTTGATGATCAAGTTGGACCATCAACAGTAAGAGGTACCATTATTTTGAATTGTACCTTTGTGAAAGTGTTATTAGATACTGGTGCATCTCATTCCTTTATTGCTTCTAGTATTATTGATTTGCCGAACTTTAAACTAGAAATGATTCCTTATATCTTGAAACCGCAAACTCCTCTTGGTGAAAGACAATGTCATGTCTTCATGTGTAGAACATGTGCTATAATTGTTGATCAAGTAGAGATGAAATGGGAATTCTCTATGTTGGATATCAATGATTATGATGTAATCCTGGGTATAGATTGGTTGACAAGGTTTAAGACTCACATCGACAGTTATAGGAGAACGGTTAGTTTCATGACAGAGGACGGCATAGAGAATCTCTTTAGTGGAGAGAGAATGGTAAATAAGTGTGAAAACACCCTATTGGAACCAATGGTGGGAACAATATCTTACCAATTGGTATATTTGAATTTGTCATCACTGGGAGAGAGTGAGGAAAATAATTTTCCAGTAGTCATTGATCAATTTCCTGAGGTTTTTCCTGAAAACTTATCTGGGTTACCACTTATAAGAGAAGTGGAGTTTACGATTGATCTCCTTCTTTGGACCATTCCTATCTCACTTCAATCTTATAGGATGACCCCAACGGAGTTAATGGAATTGAAAGTTCATTTAGAAGATCTGGAAAGAAAAGGTTTTATTCGGCCAAGCATATCTCCATGGGCATGACAAGTTTTTTTCTTGAAGAAGCCAGATAGAACTATTTGGTGTGTGTTGATTATCATAAGCTTAACCAAGTTAAGATAAAGAATATATATCCACATACACACATTTATGACCTATTTGATCAATTTATGGGAGCTCAGTGGTTCTCTACGATTGACCTGCGGTCAGGATATCATCAGTTGCGAGTTCGGAAGGAGGATATCCCAAAAACAGCCTTTAGAAGAAGATATATCCACGAAGAATATGTAGTCATTCCTTTTGGTCTTATGAATGGACTAGAAGTATTTATGGCACTAATGAATTAGATATTTCAGAGATATCTAGATTATTTTGTTGTCGTGTTTGAGGATGATATCTTGGTGTATTCAAGAACAAGGATAGAGAATCAGAAGCACATGGCGATAGTGTTGGAAATATTAAGAGACAATCAGTTGTATGCCAAATTATCAAAGTGCGATTTTTGGATACAAGAGGTACACTTTCTGGGCCATGTTGTTTCTAAGAAAGGTGTTTCAGAGGATCCAGAAATGATAGAATATGTCCTTTCTTGTAAACTGCCGAAGAATGTCTTTGAGATACACAGTGATCAGATGGGTTGGAGAGGTGGAATATCAGTTGTCATTACCACCACGGTTCAGTGCAATGAATAATATGTTCCATGTATCTTAGTTGAAGAATTATCAGCCTGATCCTGACCATGTGATCAAATGGGATCACGTTGACCTAGAGCCGGATGATTCCTTGGTACATATCCCGGTGCAGATTGTGGATAGGCAGAATAAATTCTTGCATGGAAAAAGCATTTTTCTAGTGCGGGTTTTGTGGCAACATGGTTTGATTCAGGAGGAGACTTGGGAACGTGAGAAAGAAATGAATGAGCAATGTCCAGAACTCTTTCAAGCAAGCTATGGTTTTCTACTTTCTGAGGATGGAAAGGCCAATGGTGGGGAGAATGTAGTACCCTCAGTTTCTAGTAAGCAACCCTTGTTTTATGCTTTTTAAGTCCATGAAACATATGGGAGATGTTTGGGGAATGTTTAGGAGACTTTTAAAGAAAAAAAGGGAAACATGTGGGGACGGACGGGCTTTGCACGATTTTCCAAACCATGTGTAAGCCATGCAGATGGTGGTCTTTTAGACAGATGAGACCGCACGGTGTGCACATGGTTTAGGAAAATCGTTCGAGGAAGTCATGTGGAGGGCCCCTCTCCGGCAGTGACTACCACACAGTTAGCGCACGGTTTAACTAGCCATCCAGTGTAACCATGTGCGAAGTCAACTTAGATCCTATTAATTAGGATCTAATCCGTTTTATCATTTAACCCACTCTTTTAAGCCCCTAAGCGGACCTAACTCAGTATTTTGGTTCTCTTAAGGTCAAAGAGGGGTCTCCCATCATTCCAGAGGCGATTCTAAGGCTTCTCTTGGCGAATTAAAGTCGGATTATTAAGGTATGTGATCGTTCATGATCATTTCGTAGATCTACTTAGATCTACTTCTCCTCTTCTCTCGTTTTCCTAGATCTACTCTCGTTATTGGTAGATATGCGGCTGTGGATGCCAAATATGACAAGATTTGGTCTTGGTTGTGTTAGGAGGAGAGATCTAAGGAGGATTCATGGAGTTTTGACCTGGCGTCCTTGAGCGTTCTTTGTCCGTTGCTTGGTTTCTCCTTTTTGTTGAGGTAGGTGGCTTCACTCTCGACTCCTCTTTCTAGAATTGGTTATCTTAGTTTCAAATTGGTTTTTTGAATGGTATTTTTTGTGAAATTAATGGAATAAATATTCTTTAGGGATGATTTATGGTTTGATGAAATAGTGAAATCTTGGTGAATTGTTGTGCAAAGTGATTTGTCTATTTGAATTTAAAATGTTGATTTTAAATTATGAAATTGCTGAATTTGTAATTAGTTTGATGAGAAATGAGATTTCAATAAAAAGGGGTGTTTTATTGAAATGGTTTGTGATTGAAATAATTTTGATGGATTTGGGTTTTCAATATGAAGGGAGTTTTATTGAAATGGTTGAAAGGTTTTGAACACACTTGGTTTTGGGCATGGACTTTCATGGGTTGTGGTGTGTGTTCATATGAAATGGGATGAATAAGTGAGAGAAGTCCCTCCATAAAAAGGTTGGGACGGATAAGGTCATGAAGTACGCCCATCAAGGTAGTTCACTAAGTGATGACTTAGTGGAAGGATAGCTCACCACTCGCGAGTATAGGGAGGTCCGGGTCTCATGCATGGTTGATTTCATGGGTTTGTGAAATGGTTTGGTATGCCAAAATGGGTTGTTTGTGAAATGGCTGGGAAATTTGTTTGGTTAATTTTCTAGAAAATTAATGTGTTGGAAAATCCAGATTTAATTACACTTTGATACTTGTGCACATGTATGGTTTTGGAAAACTAGTTTCTAGTCAGATATAGACTGCTTCGGTGAAAATGCTTTATATAAATTGTTTTTATATAAATGTGGCTAACATTTATATCCTAGTGGCGTGAGTAGGGAAATAATAGGAGAAACCCTACTGATTATTATACTCACCCTTGCTTTAGAACTTTGGTGCTTTTGTAGATGTTGTATTACAACACACAGGTAAAGGTAAAGCATCTCATTACTAATGGCTCATGGTGATGCTTGGGAGATGTTGCAGATCTTGGAGCTTGTGGACCACAGAGTCGTGGTGTCTTTGGGAGTCTTGTGTTGTTCTTCTGCTGTGTACATTTACATTCAGTTTGGTCTTCTGCTGTTGTGTACTTTGATGTGGTTTTTATTAATGAAGTTGTTTCTTGGTATTCATTTGTTCATTCATTATATAGTTAATGGTTAATGGATAGGTTTATTTTCTTAAAGGATAAATCAACCCCCAATTTTATTTGAAACCCTTTGGCATTTATTTCCAGCCATTGGCACCTTGGGGATGTTTCTTAAGGCCCAATAATGAGTCTTTGAACTCTAAAGCCAATGAGAATTGGTGGTTCATTACACTTGGAGATTCTTCACATGTGGAAAATATGGGAAACATGAAAAGAAATCTTAAAGGGGTGTGAAGAATAAAAAAATGGAAGAAAATAATGTTCTGATAAACATTCATCATATGATCTATTGTTCCATCATCATGGAACTTGATCATTTCAAGAAAAATTCCATAATCCATGGATTTTCAAAATTAATAAATGAAAATAACCTCCATGACCAAGAGGGCATGGAAATCCATATTCTATCACTATTTATAAGATGGATCCTAAAAATCACAGGTTATTGGTACTCTGATTATTATTTAACGAATAGAAAATGTACTATTTGAATATAGATCTAAATATTCATTTATATCATGAATGTTTCGTATAATTATTCAAAAAACCACCTCAAATAACCGTAATGGATGAGTTGTATCTGAGAATAGAAAACTAAATTATAGAATCCCATGTAAATATCTCATCCCTTCTCAATGATTGAAAATTGAATATCCTAGAATGTATTTTTAATCGTCCTTTACTGGTGTTTTATTATATATTGTTCATGGATTTTTTGTTTTTATATAAATGTAATATCGAATGTAATGATAGGGAGATCATTGTTCGCTTCCCACGCCATCCAAATATTATGTTCAAATGTAAGGAGAATAATGAACCTCTATTGGAATATTCCTATCCAGAATTCATATTATTACCTTATGAGAAATTATTTATTTTTCAAATTATAAAGTCCCCAATCTAGGAGCCACTAATCCAATTCCCCATGCTGGGTCATCACATGACCTAAAGAACACCTCCATATATGCCAGAGGTTTTTGACTAGCGGTGACGGTCCAATGAGTCATGTGGGGAGACTATACCATATTTACCAAGGTAATCCACAACATAACACAATATAAACAATATAAACATTATGAAACAATTTATATATATATAATCCAAAAATCTCTCAACTAGGTACAAACAATTATTCAACATTAACATTGTCATGACATATGAGTACTGTAAAGTGAAGAAAACCCAAAATAAGACAAACAACCAAATACCAAAATATGTCATGACTCTATGTCTAGATATATCTCCATGTACATATCGATCCCAACTCACAATACTAGAGTAGGTCTATTTCCCTTGTCCAGACCTACAACCATGAGATATACTCATGTACCCAACGAAGGCCCAAGTAGGATGTGAGTATAAAACATAGTAGGCCACCACCAATATTGTTTATGAAAAATCATGTCTAATAGGTAGTGCAAGGAAGTACTAAATAAATGGTATGTAAACAAGGTAACGTTTGGATGACATTAGTTAACAATGTTCTCTTGAGTTTACACTTAGCCTTTTTCCTCATTTTATTTCTTACACTATCTCTGTAACTTATTATATTCATAGGAAATTCTCTAGGGGTTAGGAATAAAAATCATTTACACAAGGGTCTAAGGAAATATATCATAATTTATTGGGAAAATAAGTCATGTACCTATCTCACTAGGGATACACATATCACATCAACAAATTATCCTCTCCTCGAAACATTAGTTTGAGTGGAATGAAACTGTTAGGTGAAATATAGCCTATGTCACGTTCCCTAAACAGTTCATTTTTTGGGGGTGGGGTTTTATAGCATATGTATAACTCGACCGGTGGGAATAAATCCTCATGTCAATTCCCCACTCTACCAAGCCATGTGAACATGGATTTTTATTCAGTAACCACAACAATACCATAACAACCAATGATAACCAATGCCATTGGAAAAAATACATAACAACCAACATGGGAATTAGTACTACTTCATAACCCATTAACACATTCACCAATTACAATTCATATGCATGTAGATAAATTCCAATTCTAGTTCATTAACCCATTATGTGTATTCAACAACCCATATCCCTTATCCAATATTCATAAATTACCCAATATTAACAAATTTATCCAATTTATCATTTCACAAAAATTTACCCACTTATGCACTTCATATACAGTTCTTTTCTTAGAAGGAACAACCAATTTATTACATTCGGCCCTTTAGTAATACCCAATAATTCACATGTATTAACCCAATCAACATATTCATCCATTTTCCATTCCATTAAAAAATTACATGTTCACCATCTAATATGCACTAACCCTCTTAGTCATTTCTTACCAATGTTCATTAAACAATCGATATAATACCATTTTACCCAATTCACCCATTTTCATGTCTTTCCAAACAACCCCTTATTCTCTTAACCCCCAAGGAACAATTATCATAAATAAATTTCCAACTTAATAAACCATTAAAACATTTTATTCATGGGTTCCAAATTATAACTTGGCAACCCATCACTTAACCCTACCCCTCTCTAGGTCCGGAAATGTCAGTTCACCCCCTGGCTGGCCCTAAAATGGTCAAGTCATCCTATAATAACCCCACGGGGATTGTGAGTGTTTCAATTGGTTACATATCCACCCATTTTTACCAAACCCTTCAGCTATATCAAGAACAAAAAAAAGGAAAACATGAACACAAACTTCCATGCGTAAATCTAAAATTAAACTATGGGATAATACTTGAAGGCCACCTACCTTGAATTCGACGATGATAATCCTCCTAATAATATCCTTGGATTTGGATTCATTCACCCTTTGAATAATTAACCTACATTCCACCGAAAACTAACTATTTAGTGCTTCAAAAGATGATGGGATAAACTACAAACCCTAATCTAGAAATGAGAAGAAAGAGGGGTATGAGAAATACTCGTGGCTTCGATCCAGAGACAATAATGCTCGAAATGGTTGAGAATTTTGGGAAAATAACCATTTTGAATATTTTTAATCCAAGAACGTCACTAGGGTTGTAGAAGGTGGAATGGGGGAGATACCTGAGTTTCTGTTTAAATTCCTGTAATATAATTTTTGAAAAATTATCATCTTTACTCGCCACACAGTCCACCAGAATAGTTTTCCAAACTGTGCGCAAACCAGGTGGATGCTACTATCATAAATCACCCCCATCGCACATTTAAATGGTATTCCCACAGGATTTTCCATTAGCGTGCGAAAACCGTGCAATATTCCCAGAAACTCCGCTTTCCTCATTTTTTAGGCCCTCAACCCCTAAAACACCCCCGATCCTTCCCAGGAACATGGGGAAACTTATTTGACCACAAGATTGGACACAACTAAAACATAAACATGAACATAGCTTAAGATGAAATATACAGGATATTAATACCTCCCCACCTTATAACGGCTCATCCTCAATCCACACTTCAAGAGTATCAATGAGCTTACTCAATAACAGATCATTCCAATAGGCATGTCTATCAATTCACATTTCCCAAATGTTTCTTATTGAACATTACAAAGATACCAAAAATGTGAACAAAGACTTGTTCTAGGCCAACATGATTTCAGACCACAACCTGAAACATAAACTAGATACCTCTCAAGGATGTATCAATTTTAACCACACCCAAACACTATATCCCCTTATAGAAAAAATAGGCAAAAATTCTAGATTTGAAGTAGGTAGAACTTTCGACACAACATCATCTCATTTTAGAGGAATCAACTGGCACCCCATCTGTCCAGTCCTCTTCACAACTCAAAATCCAAATCTATTGTCATCTTTTTCATAAAATTTACCCCAATTTTAATGCTGACCAACCTCATGATCTCCCAAAGGATAATTCATGGTTCTTTCAACCACATTTCTCAATATCTGTTGATTCACCACTATCGTGGAATAATTCCAAAAATATCATCCCAACTATCACATCACCTGAGGTGTTCCAACTCACCATGCCTGAACATCCATATGTCATTACCCTGTATTGGCATCCATCCTCACCATCGAAACCATTCTAGAGGACATTACTACACTATCCATTCATGTACTAATATAAATTTGACCTCCCTCAGGTATAAACTCGTTTCAAAAAGTAACATTCTACAACAAAATGAACATGGGGGTGGGTCACAGTCAACACATCCATTAATTTTTACCATCTTAGGTTGGACCTCCCTAACTAGTTTTTCCCATAATACCACCTTCCACTAATGTTACATTACCCCTTTCTCACCTTCCCAGGGTTTTTACTGACTTAAATCCTGTCATTATCCTCCCACACAACCACTGAATTAATTCCCTAAATTTCTATAGAATTCCATCATCATGACATTACTTCTCTCAAGACCGTCATCAGACATTACCCTCAGCATGATAGAAGATGACATGGTTGAGGTTCAATCAATATCAATATATTCTAAAACTAACCAAGGAAAAATCACCCTAGTCTAACCCTGATCTTCATTGGAATTATAGAACTCAACACCTCTTGCACAACCTGCTATCATATCCAACCACACACATCTATAAATTTATCAAAAACATCAAAAGCATCACATGGGACCACTCTATGATTGAAGAAAACAATTGTCTCATAAGTAACCACATCCAATGTCTATATTGACTCTTTGAGGAACCTAACCTGAACCTCATAGTTTCCTCATTGGAATCCCATTGCCTTACATCCACTCGATGTTCCCCTCTCCGTATTCTAGACTGATTTATCACTCCCACCTTAACAGTGTCGTTACCATTTATTTTCGTGATAGATTCCAACTATAATGTCGCACACTAAATAACAAGTCAAAAACCAAAAAATATACATAGGTAAATATATATTTTTTAAAAAACAACAAAACAAACATCATGTAGTGCTTGTTCCTTGATTCAGTGAATGGAACCCATGCCGTTTTTTGACATTCATTCCATCTGAGGACCTCACCCAAAGCCATCGAAGGTGTACATTCTATCATCAAGCTTCATATATACCATTTCCATGATCGTAAACTACTGGATTTACCTCATCCAACCAAACACCTTAATGTCTATTGGCATAAATCTAGAGCTTCCCAATGTATCTGTGATGATATTTAGATATTGGGTAGGATCGTCACTAGATGAGATATGCTAAGAGGTTTTACAATAAAAACAACACCAAATTTCCCATTTTATGATGTCAAATTATGGGACACCATGACCCTCCAAGGATCTCAAGATCCCATTCCAAACACATCTCATGAACACTTAACCACCACTTCTCAGGTGTGATTTCTAACCAAGTCTCACCACTTCACCATGACTAAATCTCCAAGTAGCCATGAACCAAAATTTCATGTGGCACTACTTCCCCCATGACACTCATGATATTATGATGCTTCTCTTATATCTATCAATCGAAGAAAAATTGTCTACCAAGCCAATAAAACCAAAAGTCTCTCACAAATCAACCATTACATATGTATAGCACATCACCTGATTTCTTACCAAGCAATGTATCTTGGTTAGTGAGCCCCATTATCTCTGAGGCAGCCTATGCATCTTACCCAACAACCAAACCCTTCATAAAAAAGATCATCCACATGATCACCTAACCTCTTTTTTCACCATGATGAAAAAGAATATAACCGAACTTCAATCACCCTTGTCTCTTCCACTCAAAATTAAATTCAAGACCTCCATTAATCATCATCCAAATAGGAGAGTATGGAATCCATATGACAGAACCCTTCAAAAGAAACCTTACATACTATCACAAACCCAAGGGTTGCCTTATAAAATAGTTAGGTACAACTATAACATTTACTAAAACATGGTGTTACATAGTATGCATTGACACTACCTTTGAGGCATCACACATAATTCATATTCCATGGTTCCGACACTGCTGGGCTAACCTCCAACATGGTCACCCTTGATTTTCTGAAACTATCATCACATAACCACAACTCGAGTTCCACCACCATCCATCAGCATTCCAACTTATCTCTCTACGCCAAACACGTACAATGGAAATCATTGAGTTCCACTATCAATGTACAAGGCCTCAAAATGCATGAGATGCACCCAAAATTACTAGAAACCCCTTATGACCTATCTCTTATGTCACCTTGATAGTTGAATGACTCCAAATACAATGAATATTATCACAACAAAGAAAATACATTGGTCCTCTCTCAAAACCTTACATATCATGATAACATTAGAGAAATGCTTCTAAATGGAACTCTCACTATAGTTTTAATGCACACTATTACAAGAACAATAAACAACCATTTTCTCTAGGTTTCGTACAAAAGGTTTACAAAATTTTTGTCACTACATGGAAAAAATCATCTTTGGGATTACAAATGAAACTTATAAGGTTTCTACTCACAAGGTCACTATGACCCATGCACCATCCTTAGGGTCTAGCATTCACTCTGTATGGTCAAGAACCATGAGAGCTTCCACACTCTCGTTACAAAAAAATTCCTTGCAACCCAAAGTCCACAACCCTACCAAGGGTTCCCTAAACACACCACCTGATCCATATCATAAACAGTAAGGCCTCACAATCCAAATCCAAGGTCTCAAATGGGGGCACACTCACTTCCCCAAACCACACATACAAGGGTCAAACTGATAACACAAAGAATAGACACTTTTGACATCTATCAATCTCATTTTAAACATCTCATTCACCAGATGTTTTGAAGAATTATTTAAATAATTAAACCATAGATGGAAAAGATCTCTTTTTATCAACCTTAAAACAAACCATTATTTATACACTATCTAAATGATCATCATCCCACTTAGAACACTACCCTCTACCATATCTACCATGGGTCATAATCAATATAGGGTATCCAATTTACTGAATCATGAATCTTTCGTCAACACCCCTTCACATTGTTTCTAGTTTAGACCCCAAATCAACCTTTACAATTTTCACAACCCAAAATACCACCCAGTCGTAAAATTTCATTATAAATGATATTTATTAACTATTAATTTGTATTCCTTTCATTCTACCAATTTAATTACCATTATTAGGCATCATTTTCTACAAATTTATCGAAGAAGTAAATTGAATTCTACTCTCTATTCCCCATAGACCCATCTGTTGTGTGTTCCTATAATGATGCATGCCACATATATCCTTACGTGCTTAAAATGATGAATGAATGAACAACCACATGCCATTACGGTAATGAAAAAAATAACTTAAATCAGTCAAATCAGACAATATGTGCATCACCCAATTGTGAAATATCATTCAACTATAACAAAAGACATCAATAACAACAATTCCCACACAGAGTGACATGGGTTTTCCCTCATACATGGGTTAGCTACTACCAAGAACGAGCTCATTACCAAGGCCTGACACATCCTAACATCATGTCTACCATCCAAATAACAAAACCATAGAAATGTACTTTCCTGATACTACTTTTCAATGTCCCTGACCCAATATCAACTAAACTGGTTTCTCTAGCCGATTCGTCGCATGACCTCAAGCACGCCTCCCCATACGCCAGAGGTCGCCGAATAGTAGTGAGGGTCAAGTGAGTCACATGGGGATACTCTACCCTATTTACTTGAGTAATCCATAGTATATCACAAATAAAATGTGGGAATAATATGAAACTATTAATAATCATATAAGACAATCATCTCCCAACTGGGTACAACACATAAATCCAAAAATGGCTCGCGAATCAATGTACAGATATTTATAAATGTACATCCTAATCCCAACTCATCATCCCTATGTTTGGACTTTTCCCTTTTCATAAACTGCAACATAGAAATATACTCGGGTACCTAATGACAGACCGAGCAGGGTGTGATTATAAAACTCATTAGGCCATCTCCAATGGTGTCTATGATATATCCAGTATAATAGGTAGTGCATGAAAATACAAAATAAATGGTAATTATACAAGGGAAAATTTATGTTCTATTATTTAACATAGTTATTTTAAGTTCATTATTATCCTTTTTATAATTTCATTTCTCACACCATCTTTGTTACTTATTCCTTTCATAGCAGATGCTCCATGAGGTAAAAATACATATCATCTACACAAAGGTCTTAGGAAATAAATAACAATGAAAAGGGAAAATAAGTCAGGTCTGTATCCCACTAAGGATACCCATATCACATCAACACATTATCCTCACCGTGAAGCCTCAGTTCGGGTGGAATGAAATGATTAGGGGGATAGAGCCTACGTCCCCTTCCCAAACCCATGCATTTTTCTGGGAAAAGTTTTATAGCATCAATTTAACACATCCCAAGGGCGTAGAGCCTCATGTTAATACCCCACTCTTCCAATCCAAGTGAACATGTGTATTTATTCAATCAAAACAACCATACCATAACAATCAAACATAAAAATTCCATTAGAGAACACAATACATGACAACTTAAATTGGAATTAATACTATCCCTTAACCCATTAACACATTCACCAATTAAAATTCATACCCATTTATCTAAACTACCATTATTTTTCGTTAAAACATTTAGTGTACTAAACAACCCCTATTCATTATTCAATATTCACTAATTACCATATATTATCCCATTTAGCCCATTTTTCATTTCACGAGAATTTACCCACTTGTGCACTTTATGTACAGTTCTTATCTCACATGTCACAACCACATTACTACATACAACCCTTTAAGAATACCCCCATAATTCCCATGTATTAACCCTATTAAAATATTCATCCTTTTTTCATTTCATTGACCGATTACAAGTTCACCATCTAATATGCACTAATCCCCTTAGTCATTTCTAACAATAGTTCATTAAAAATTGATATAATCTCATTCAACCCAATTAAACCATTTTGATGTCATGATAAAAACCCCTTATTAACATTACACCCATGGAAAAAATATAATCATTCCATTTAAAACATAATCAATCGTTAAAATATCATCTTCATGGGTTCTACATCATTACTCAAAAACCCTTCACTTAACCCTAGAGCTCTCTCGGTCTGAAAATGTTGGCACACAACATGGTTGGCCCTAAAATGGTCAATAAAACCTCTACTAATCCCATGGTGATGATGAGGGTTTCTATTGGTAACATAGACACCCCTTTTTTACTATACCCTCCAACGGGATCAAGAAAACAAAAATGGGAAAACAAGAAAACAAAATTCCATGAACAAATCTAAAACGAAACTATTGGATAATACTTTTAGACCACCTACCTTGAATCAGAGGATAAAAACATTCTTAATAATAGACATTAATTGAGATTCAAACATTAGTTGAATCCTTAACCATGTATCCGGTAGAAAAAATAGGTCTTTAGGGATTTATAAAAAGATGGGAGAAACTAAAGACCCTAATCTAGAAAAGAGAAGAATAAGGGGTATTACACTTACCCGTGGCTTTGATCTACAACCACTGGCGCTCCAGATGGTCAAGAATCTATAAAGAATTTACCTTATGCTGATTGGGTCATCCAATATCATAATTAGGGTTACAGGAGGTGGAATATAGGAGAAACTTGTGTAGGGGTTCAAATTCCTATAATGGAATTTTTGAAAAATTCTATAATTTACTTGTCCACACGGTTTACCCACACAGTTTTCCAACCCATGTGGATGCTACTATCCAAAATAACTCCCTTCACATAGATTCTTGGGATTCCCACATAGTTTTCCATAACTGTACAACATTCCAAAAAAATCCATTTTCCTCTTTTTCACGCACCAAACCCCTGAAACACCCTTGAGCCTTCCCATGAACTTGTGGTAACTTATTAGACTAAAATAATGGACTCAACTGAATCATAAAAATGGACTTATCATAAGATGGAATATCTGAGATCTTACAAAATAATTGAGGCAAAGGATATAATTATATATGAAGACATCTTTAATGTGAGGGAGTATTATGATGTAATCCCAACAGAGATTCTAAGATGTCCTCTTGAATAAGAGGTTCAACTATTAATTTAACTTTTAATAGGATCACTAACCATATCCTGTAATCATTCCATAATTTCCTCCACAATGTTAGAAGAAATGAAGTTTAAGTTACCATTGTATATGGGAATTGGTTTTATAGGCACAGGTGGTTCACCATTGGGTCTGATGGCCATATTTTTCAATAGAGTGTTGTGTCAATGCACCTCTACATTGATTATAACAAGCTCAAAAATATCCGGATATCCCTTACCACATATTTATTTTTTGTTTGACCAACGATGTGGGCCATATTATTTCTCTATTGTGGACGTTAAATTGATATATCACCAATTAAAATTGATGAAGGAATATATTCCCAACAATATGTATCAATGAAGGTATATACATTATGAGTTCATAGTGGTTGCCTTAAACCTATATATTTTTATAAAACTATTTATGGACACAGTGAATAAATTCTTAAGTTATTACCGCAATAAATTCATGTATGTATTCATATATGATTTTAGGATATACTCCAAAATCTAGGTGGAGAAAGAGGATATTTTGAAATAAAAACATTGTTAAAGGTCAATCAATGTGTTGAGTACAAAAAATTTTAGTTATATATAGAGTAATTATCATAATTGGGGATTGTTATCACTAGTAATGTGGTATATCTAGACCCTTATTAGAAAAATGAGGAATTTTCTAAACTCAAAATTATAAAATATATCCCTAGTTTCCTCTAACTAGAATATTATGACAACCACATTGTGAGAAACATATGATGATTGTAAAACATACTAACCAAGAAGAATCTAAAGGGAGTATTGTTTATTTAGCCTAATGAATTTGAATATAAATTCATAGAATTGAAAAATATATTTATCACTTCTCTAGTCCACATTCATGCCAAAAGTAGGGAATATTTTGTGGTATACCATAATGCTTTATAAAATTACTTGGGCTATATACTGATGAAAAATGAGAAAGTGATTTACTAAACCTCATGGTAGTTTAATGTTCATGATAATAACTCTCCAATTTATAATCAAGATATAAATGTAGTGATATTTTCATTGATTATTTTATGTAACTAACTATATGGAATAATTTGGAAATATATAAGAATCATAAGATTAGAAAGTATATATTTAAACAAAAAAGATTCGTAAGTGACCAAAAAATGCTTAAGGATGGTCAATGATTATGAATAATCAATCCAATACCATTTGACGAAAGAAAATAAAGAATCATATGCATTAAGTAGAATGTAGGGTAAACCCTTATCGATTTTATGATTTTAGAAGAATACAATATTCCAACACTTATAATGGATGGTTTGGGAAGTCAATAGGATGAAAAAAATCAGTATTCAGTTATGAAATTATTTCTCAACCATACCTTTTATCAATGATATAGGATACTCATTGAGATAATGTGAAAATGAATATGAAAATATAAACTATAAAAAATTCAATCATCTAATCTGAAATTTGATTAAGGAGTCTTATGATTTGGGGCATGACTATATGTGTGATCAAATCTAGATATAAAGAATTATTTGTTGAATGATACACATAGCTCATCCTTGTACATACACATAGGGAATATAAATATTGATCAAGAGCATTGAGAAAATAATTTGTGGGAATAAATAAAGAATACATTCAAATATTATACATCATTGTGCCTTGGTATGTAAGTGGGTACCAACTGAAAGGTAAAAATCAAAGGGTATAATGAAATAATTACCCATACCCACATAGACATGGGATAACATCACTATGGATTTTTTAACAGTAATTAAAAATAATTCCATGTAGAATAATATTATATGTGTTTTTATGGATCATCTTATAAAGACATATCATTATTAGTCTATATTTGAGAGGGCTTATAACTTGATGTCTATGAAAGGATTTACATAAGAGGAGAGGTGATGTTGAATGGAAAATCATTATCAATTACATCCGATCAATATTCTAGTTATCACTCTATATTAATTGAAGTATTATTTATTCTCTAAACAATGATTTTAACTTTAGTATGAATTATCACACCAATATAGATGGCCAATCCAAGTAGGCATATGACAAACCTTGTATTTATTACACATTATTTCAAGATTTATTACATAAGAATATATATAACACAACACATAAAATTGAGAAGTCTTGATTATTGGGTAATTAGGAACACTATAGTATAACATAGAAACTAGTGGTAAAATGACAATATTAAAAACATACATAGAATGCTCATAATATTGCATTTTTCATAAAACTAAATTGGATAACATAGGGACATACATAAAAAATGGGTGAGATATATTTCCTAGTAAGGTAATTAATATAGAATAACATGGAAAAATTATTACATGTTAGAAAATAGGTACATAAATGGGGCATAAATGGGTTGAGAATCATAAACATGAGAAATGGGGCATGATTTCACATGATAACAAAAAACTTGGGAATATAGAAACAAAAATTAAAATGTCATCATAAACATATGTTAAGGCTGACCACCAAGATATCATAACATGGAGGAAATAATATCATAATTGATTAGGTTCAAACCATAATCCTAGAAATGATGTCTCTGGAGACTAAAACATTACCCAATATATTAAAGCACTGTATAATTATGGGCACAAAAATATTCTTTTTATCATCTACATGCATATGTGTACCACATAAATCATACCACATAAGGATGTTCTTCATCAATTTTAACCCCCCAAAAAAGAGTGTATGTAAGATTAATCGAATTTACCAAAAAATTAAATATTTTAAAATCAAGGTGAACGTCCTTGAGTAAAAATTCAGGTGGATATTCATGATATATTCATTTGGTATGAAAAATCATAGCGAAATTTGGGCATCATAACAACATTAATTAAAAATTAATAAAATTATTTAATGATATTGAAAGGTGTCTCGCATAATTTGGATATCAAAAGGGATTTAATAATGTTATGTAATTTCATATCCCATCATTATTAATTTTAAAAAATGTTAATTATGTAAATAAATTTCCTGAATAATGTGTAGAAAGAGATGATCCATTTCTAAATTTTAGCTGTGTAATGAATATGATCAATGAAATAATTAGTGGTGATAAATGATTTAAAATTTTGAGGACATAAATATAATATTATATGGGATTTCTAAATTCACTACATAATATCCCATTGAGATTCAAAAGGATAATTACAAAGAAGGTCCTTGAATAGAGAAGAAGAGATGGAAGTCCCCTACAAAATTTCTGCATTGTAATGTCTTAGGTAACAGTTTTAAAGAGGGGGAAAATGATAACTATTTATAAGAAAATAAATTTGATATTAAAAATAAATTTATAAATGCATGGAAACATAACCAACTTAGATTCAAAAAGGATAATAAAAACAATAATTCTTCAATTTAACAGATGAGTGAGAAATCCATTACTAAATTTTGGCATTGTAATGGTTTTTGTAATGGTAATAAATAGAGCTAATAAATGATCAATAATTTTAAGAAAAAAAATTTGATATTAAAGTGACTATAATAAATTCTAGAAAACATATTTAATTGAGATTCAAAAGGCTACTTATAATTAAGAGTCATCAATCAAAAAGAAAAGAATAAAATGTCGTACAAAATTTTGTTATAGTAACAACTTGGGTATATGATATAAAGTGAGGTAATAAATTATGTTAGTTACAAGAACCTAAAACTTATAGTAAGTCTAAATGTATAAATTCATTAATACATAATCAGTTGAGTTTTATGTGGATTGTTATAAAGATTATTCATGAATGGTGAATAAGAGAGGGAAATCCTTACTAAAGTTAAGGATATTATGTACGATGGTATTTCTCATAACGTGACGGAATAAATGATATCTGATCATATAATAATAAATTTTACATTAAAGGGTAATTAATAAAGGCATTATAAAAAAATTCAGATTAAAAAGGCTAAATACAAACATGGTTCTTGAATGGAAAAGCATAGAGAGAGGGATCTTACTAAATTTCATCATAATGATGGCTTAACAGAATGCTATAATTGTAGGGAAAAAATTATATCATTATTAGGACATAATTTTTTTGATATATAGATATTTATAAAGTTTTTAAAACATAAAAAATTATGATTAAGATGATTAATTACAAAGAAGGTGCTTTGATGGGAAAAAAGAGATGGTAATTACTTATAAGGAGATGGTAATTCTAAAAGCATGGGAGGAGCATATTTAGAGAATGAGGTAAACACGATAGGATTATAGAGATGATAGGGAAGAGTATGTCTGTTAAAAAAGGTTTTTGAGTGGTGATTAGTGGGATATTCTGTGTCTTTAAAGTGTAATAGAGAGGGGAGTTTTTTATTATTTTCCAAACATAGGTTTTTAACTCTATATAATAATGTAATAAAAAACACAACCCTTCCCACAATTTATAACCATGTCTTCATCAATGTAGAGTGGTTTTAATTATATAATAAGGTAAAGTGGATAAATTGATAAAATAATACCCATGGGGATGTGGAAGTGAGTCATGATTATAATGAGTTGATTTTAAAACATTAAAATATAATATAGGTTTTCGAGGATTCAAAAAGGATTTGTAAAATAATTTAAATTACCAAAATAGGTTATTTTTAAATTCAAACACATATTTTGTCATTTTTACCAATTATTTAATTTATTATATCTCTTTTGCGTCATTATGATTCCATAATACACATCGAATATTTATACCATATTTAATTTTAACCTGAGAATTCAAATGTCTTAGAAAAATATTAAAATTTAATGGTTGGATAATTTTTATGTGATGATTCCAAATATAATATTTATTTTATGAAAATAATTTTATTAATATTTAAATGTTCACTTTTAAAAAAGTAATTGGCATTTGTTGTGAAATGATGTTTTTTTTGACAATAAAAGTTGTCAAACCCTTATATCAGTTACATTTCTTGTTAAAAAATTTATTATCATTTATATCTAATTTATTTATTTAATTTTATTATTACATTAAAATATAATTTATTTTTAAAATTCATGAATCCATAAAAAATGGAGGTAGCATGTGAAATTTCATAATACATAAAACACATTAATTTTGGTTTTATCATTTTAAAAATAAAAATCCATTACAATGTAATGATGATAAAATATAAAAATATTCATTATGAAATAAAATATTCAGATTCATATTATTAGTGTGTTGATACATATCCCTTTATGGTAATAGTAAATTCCCTATGGGTGGGGTGCGTGATGGTGAAATTTTAATGGGTTGGTTTGGTGTATATAGTTTGGTATGTGATCTTGATTATCTTGAACATATCTTATAAATGGTTTAAATAACGATTTTGTTTTTAGATCTCTTTATGAAATTGGTAATTGGAAAATAATATTGATTCTGTCTCCCTCAACAGATCTGATAAATGGGATTTATATGGTATGATGAGGCTAGTTGAGGAAGTTTTAATTTTGATTATGTAAATTTGATTATTCATGATGTTATGTTTATAATTATCCTATGATCCCTATTATTTTTCTATTTCAACAAATATAATTATTTTTAATCACATTTATAATCTAATAGGATATAACAAAGCCAGATAACTACATGTTTTTATGCATAATAAGGAATTTAACTAAATTACAAAGATAATTTTATTTATAAAAGTTAAGGGGGTTAAAATTTACCCCCTTTAGAAATATAAACTTAAAAATTTTCAATTCATACCATAAAACAAATGTGTGTAATTTTGATTCATCACCTCATCTAGTTCCCACATTTCTTATTCAATATTTTGGTTTCTCTATAGAATCATACTTAGGGGAATTCCCTTATTTCATAAAAAATGTCTCTATGATCTAAGGTATTCACCAATTGATCCTCTTATGAATGATAATTGTAAAATGGTAAAACTCTAGATTCAAAACATTTTAGGGTTCTGGTATGTAATTACTCATGTGTGATACATAGAACACCTCATTTATATGACATTTGTTAGGTGTGAGTGCTAGGCGATAGGTCACCACTTCGATGTGATAAAGGATGTCAATGGGATAAATATATCTTGGACTAGGACTTCCTTTCATACCATATACCCAGAATTTCATTCATGGTGATTTGTGGAAGAATACCATATATCTAACCTTAAACTCCAATTATCTTCAATGATTGTCAACATAGATCTTCTATCAACTCTGAGAAGCCTTGATGTGATGTTTAATGTTCTTGACATTTTTCACCGTTTCCTATATCATTTTAGGGCCCATAAGATTGCATTTACTAACATCATCCTATTAGGTAGGTGTTCCACACCTATTTTTATAAAGGTTTTCATATGTACTCATTTGGATTATTCAGTGGAAAATATTAATATGTACTGAAGTTCAACTAAATATTTTGATAATTTTGTAAAATCAACTAGAACATGGAGTTATATCTGGTGAAATGATCATATACAATTGATAGTCATCTTCCAAGCAGCCTCACAACATCATTAATGTATATGCATTCAATTTTATTGAGTGGGAGGTCCTTTTGGATTAAAATTAATTGATAATTATTTGGAAGTTGATCAAATAAAACCCATATAACATTATTTTTCTCTTGATTTCTTTATAAGGACAGTGAAACATTCCATGGACTTTTTTCCACTTTTATATAGGTACGGTTAATTGTTTCATCAACCCCATTTATTTTTTTTATATCCTTCACTTGTGACATACAAGATACCTTTATGTATATTGAATGATATCTATATTCATATTTCTCCCCAACAGTTCTATCATAGATCAGTATACATCTTCGTGCTCCCTTGATGGATGGAGATGTTTGAGATATGCACACCATTCAATAGCTTCATTAACTCTTATTTGATGGTACACTTATTCAGGAAGTGAATCTCAAAACTCCTTAATTTTTAATTTAAACATATTAGGATTCAAATTTTCTTATATCTTTCACTTTCTTCTAATCTAACACCTCATCGCATGGATAATAATTTAACCTCTCCAATATGGATGATTGATAAATCAACTGTGAAGAGATTTTTGATGTTTTTTCCTTTATAATTCACATGCCCATCCTTTTTATGACTAATATTATTTGATCCATCTCAATTCTTATCAATGATAATAATTTTATATCCTTTATACTAAGAGTGTATTCCACTTTATTTAATTTCCTAGTGTGGCAGTAGATTGAGTATTCATATTACTTAATATTTTTTAACCAACATCACCAAAGCATATTCATCTCTTTCATTGTGAGTATATAATTAAGGATCTTAGGATCTATATATATCTCACAAATTTTCCCAAAAAGACAATGACACAAATGCATAAATAAAATGATTAATTAGTACAACTATAAATCATGTGTTGGATAGTATTATTCATTAACATTCAATATACATTAATAATATTTAATCTCATTATCATCATGAATTAGTAAGAAACCCAAAACATTCTTTTAAGCATCACTATATACCATGAATATTTTCCCATTTATCATCATCATATGTTCATGTTAATTGATAAAATTATTTTTCAACTCCATGAAACTCTATTTAAATTAATTATTCAAAAAAATCAATCCATTCCATGTTATCCTCTTTAGTTTATTTTCCAATTTTTAAAAATTTCTCACAAATCGGTCATAGTACATAGTTAATCCATGTAAACTATGGATTTTTTTCAAAGTGGTTGGTCTTGGAAATATTCAATGGGATTTATTTTTTATGGGTTAATAGGAATCCCGATACATGTTATATAATTACTTATGAATGTGACTTCCTCCAACAAGAACTCGCATTTATGATACATTTTATAAATCTTTTCCTTTCATAAGGTATTCGAAATAGTTCTAATATAGTCCTTGAGATCCTTATTTCATTTAGTGTACACTAGAATATTATCTATAGGTAAAAGAAAACATTCATCATGGTAAACTCTAATTAATCTATTCACCATTTCCATGATGGTGGATGGAGCATTAGGTAGTCCAAATGGAATTACTCTATTGTCTAAATGCTCATACGTTGTACAAAATGTATTCTCAGGGATATCCTCCATCTTCAAACTTACATGGTAATACTCCAAATATAGATCCGCCTTGGGGAAGTATTGGGATCTATATAACTTATTAAAAAGTATTAAATCCATAGAAGATGATAGTTTTTCATTATTCTGATACTATTGAGCTCATGATAATCGATGGAAAGGATAATTGACCCGTCCTTCTTCTTAATAATGAGAAAAGGTGCACCCCATAGTGAAACACATGGGAAAATAGACCATTTATCTATATTCTATAATTATTTGTTATTCACTTCTTCAATATCCAAAAAATACATACTCAATGGTGTCTTGGATATTATAAAACCCAAATGTAAAACATTGATTGAAAATTAAACCTCTTGACTAGAAGGATGACAATTCAATTCATTAGAAAAACAATCACATATTCCATGACAATGGTCCAATATTTATGGTTTTACATATTCATAGACTCAATAGTTTGAGATTAATATAGAAGATCATAGTGATATAATATCCATAAATGTGATGTTAGTGTTGATGTAGCTTCATCTCCATCCTTTCAATTGTATAGAATCAGAGGACTGATTTTGATATGAATACTGATTTTATTGTTTTAGTAATTTTTACTCTATCTATATATGGAAGGCCAATACATACCTAGAATTATGTAACATTAAAATAATCTGTGTATCGTATGTTTTTATGAGAAGTTTAAACCACAATTTTTCATAGTATAGGGTTATATACTTGGGATGTAAGAATTTCCCCATTTTCAATTTTCAAATATAACTATACTTCCATGATTTGTGGTGGCTTTTGAATATTTCTAATAAAATTTCATGATATGATTCTATGTGTAGAGAGAGAATAAAATAATATATTAATTATTATTGAATAAATAACAAGCATACGAGTAACAAAAAAGTTTCCTAGAACTCCCTTTGTAGTTGTGATGTCATTTTCTCAACCTGAATACCTTAAAGGTTGTTGGCATTGACTATCTCAAATAACCCTTGGCATATTGAATTTGTTTTCAAAGTTTCTTTGTTCATTACAGTTTTAAAATTGAATGATACATTTAGTACTGACTGGGTAATTTAATTACTCCATTAAATTAAAGTGTTTCTTCGGTTGGAAATAACTTTCTATGATCCCTTCCATTCCATACACAACAAATTTCCATGTCCCCTATATGCAATTTCCAGGGTTCTTATTTCCAATCTTTTGACAAGTGGGTTGTTGAAATTTATTACCAACATTATATTTCTACATTGAACACTAGCGATAATCCATAACTTCTAGTTATTATTACTATGATACCCTTCAAATTTTATGATTTCAATTTTATCTTCTTGGGTACATCATAAAATTTTCTCATATTTTTAAAAGTCCATGATTTCCAGTGATATTAATAGAATCTATTTTATCCTATCAGGGAAGGGATCAAATTTTAATTCTGAGGTAACAAAAATCATTTATGTTTAAGTCACTTATTGTGGGGTTATCCTTTTACACCCATATTGATTCATAGTCAATTTGATTTAGGGAAAAGTAAATCATTAACATTTTAACTTGGAGAGTATAGGGAAAATATTTTAATTTTTTTTTCTGGAATTAATTTGACCCCATTACTTTGATCTCTTCATTAGGATTTTTATTATTGATAAATATACTCCACTAATCAACTTCTACCTCAATATGATAGAAAAATAGTATACCACTATCTTTCTTGGAACATTGAAGGGTAGAAAAGATCTTCTTAAAGGAGTTGATCCATTATTCTATTATTAAAGGATAAAATAGTCCATTGAAAGTTAAAATAATTTGATACATAATTGTCTCAATAGTAGATTGGTATTTATTTGATATATTTTAGAATACCTCCAAATTTATGATAAATTTATAACTCAACTCAACTAAGAGAGTATCGTCACAATGTTTTAGATTCATACTCCCATAGGGTTGGGATCTCATTTGGAATGTCATCAAATTTCCATTCACATTTTTAGTTTTCTAAGATCCTTATACATTTATCCATTGATATAATAATGTAAAATTTTGGGTTGAGTAATTTTAAACAAATTAAAACATTAATATTAATCCAATAAAATTAAAGGGATAATTTATAAATGACGTGTATTTCCTTATCTCATGGATTTCTAGGCACCAACCTTTGTTATCAATGATATATTTTATATCATAGTCACATTTTGGAATTTTTATTTCCTAAATAATGGTTCTAAATTTTCTTTTAAATTTTCAAAATTGAATCCCCCATGAGTGTAAAATCTGGTTTGTTTCATGGACCATTTCTGGGAACCAGTTCTTGATCAATTCTACCTTAATACTATGTTTTTATTTGTTACCCGAGGGTATATATGTTCCAAAGCCACATACACTTTCAGTATCCATACATAGATGTATTTTCTTAGAAACCACTTACTCTATTATTTAACAAACATTTCAGATGTCTCGTTATATTTTGTTTTATCCATAAGGCCTTCTCTAATGTTTTTGAATCTTAATTGCAAAATAACTATAATTTTCCATAATACCATGTATGTCAACCCTTATCTTTAGTAAACAATAAATAATTATTCATTAAAAAATAATTTAAATAGTATAATCTAGATGATCAAGATGTCTAGTGACATTGGGAAATTATGGAAATTACATTACAACATAAAAATATATGGTACAATATCATTAATAAAAACATCATTATAATCCTCATAATATTACATCATTCATAAAACTAAATGGGATAACCCAGGGACATACATGAAAAACAGATTATCTATAAAGATCAGTAACTAAATAAATATAGAATTAAATGAATAAAGTATTCAATGTTAAAAAATGATCATCTAAATAGGACATAAATGTTGTGATAAAAATAAAAAATACAATGACTCATGATATTACATGACAATATAAATGAACCATGGGAATGCAGAAACAACATTAAACATGAAATCATAAACATATGTCGAGGATAACCACAATGAAAACATCACATCGTGGAAAAATTCCCATAATTAATTATGTTCACTCCATAATCCCTTACATGATACCAAATTAGACTAAAACCATACAAAATTCACTAGATAACTCTATAATTCTGGGTGCACTGATCGAATTCAAATCATATACTTGCATAAGTGTTCCACATAGATAACACAACATAAGTATGCATTTCATAAATTTTAACATAATTATTAATGAGTGTGGGTTACATAATTGTAATTCCATAATCATTCAAGGTTATATACATCATGTTAAATTCCCTATAGTGGAAATAAAGAAAATATTTCCAACAAAAATTTTTTTCATGAAAAATTATACCAAAATTTCGATAGCGTGTAGTAAGTGCATAAGGGTTCAGAAAATGGTTTAATGATAGTGAAATTGGTATCTTAAATTTAAATATAAAATGTTATGTAATAGAGATATGTAATGTCATATACCATAATTCAGAATTTTCAAACAAAATGGATCACATAAAAACGGTTCTCGAATAAAGAGAAAAAATATAGGATCTATTCCGAAATTTATATATTTTAATGTCTTAGGTAAAAATTGTAGTGAAAGTGGATAAATTATACCAAATTTATCTGGAAATAAATATTAAATTATAGGTATCTTTATAAATTATTGAGAACAAACTAACTGACATTCATAAAGCTACATATAAAGAATCCTCTTGAATGGGAACAAGGATAGGGAAGTCACAAACTAATGTTCAACATAGTAATGGCTTAGGTAAAGTATATAAAATAATTGAATAAATGATATATAATTCTAAGAAAATAATTTGGATTATAAAGGTAAATTTATAAATAGATTTAAACCTAACTAACTGAGATTCAAAAGCTAATTATAATGAAGGTTCTTGAATGGAAAAGACCATAAGGAAATCCCTTATTATTTTTTGGAATAGTAATGGATTAGGTAAAGGATATAATTAGATGTACTAAATTATATATATTTACAATAAAAGAAAATATAAATTAAATTGAAATTTATACAGAAATATAAACATAAACAATTGAGATTCAAAAGGCTAATTACAATGAAAGTTCTTGAATTCAAAAGATGAGAGGTAAATCCCTTACTAAATTTTGGCACTGTAACGGATTTGGTAAAGACTATAATAGGAAGTAATAAATGATATATAAATATAAAAAATGAAATTATTTAGTAATGTGAACATTATAATGTCATTAAAACATAATCAATTAATATTCGAAAGTCTAATTACAAAGGAGGGGATTTAAGTGAAAAAGAAAAGAAAATACCTTAAACATTTTCAATATAGAAATAACATAGGTAGAGGTTAGAATGAGGGGAAATATATGATATATTATTATAATAAAAAAATTATAGTAATTTAAAATATATAAATGTATGAAAATATAATAAATTAATCTAAAAATATAAATACAAATATTGTGCATGAATGAAAAATAATATAGAGAGTTTTCTTACTAAATTCCATCATTATTAAAACATAGGTTAATGAAATAATGAGGATGGACAAATTAACTCTCATTATTATGAAATAAATTTAACATTAGAGTTATCTTTATTATATTATTAAAATATAACCAATTGTGATTCAAAAGGGTAATTTCAAAGAAGGTTCCGGAATGGAAATGAGGAGAGGGAAATACCTTACCTAGAGAGGGTAATTCCAAAAGCATAAGAGTTGGTTCTTGAGATACTTTTGGACAATTAGTTGGACTATATAAAGGGAAGTCATATAATGGATTTTATCAAATGTTTTTTTTGTGATGATCAAAGGGAAATTTTGTGGTTTTATATTGGAAAAGAGAGGGGATTTTTTTATTTTGTCTCAAACATAGGATTTGGACTCTATAAAATAAAGTAATAAATACCCAAAAACATACCATGTTTTTTTCCTTAGTTTCTACCAAAGGGGATTTTTTATAATTGTTTTATAAGGTTAAGGGAAAAAATAAATAAAATGTTACCCTAGGTGTAGTAGAAGTAAGTCATTTTTGCAAAGAGTTAATTTAAAATCATTAAAAAATATCATTGGATTTAGAGGGTTAATAAGGTCATTTTAAATTTAATAATATAACCTCAAAAAAACTATTTCTATAGGGACTCATTTATTTTCTTTTGGATACCCTTTATAGAATTTGTTTAATTACTTGTTGGTAATTATGATGTCATAATACAAAATGTATATTTATATCATACTAAAATATTTACACAAAAATTTGGCATTCATATAAAATAACAAATAATAAGTATTCTATAATTTTGAAATCATTATTCCAAAAATAATATATATTTTATAAAATTAATTTTGTAGATATTTTAATTTTAATTTTTTAAAAAAAGATTCAAAATTTAATAAGAAATTGTGGTTTTTTTGACAGTAAATATTTTTGAACCCTTATAAAAATAAAATTTTCTTTCATAAAAAATATATAATAATTTATATTTATTAAAAAAATTAATATTTTTATTTTATTAAAAGGTATTTTTTTTAAATAAATGAATTCATCTAATATGGTGGACTTAATTGAAATTCTAAATTGCACAAAATGAAAATTTTTGTTTCATTATATTTTAAATAAAAAGAATATTCAATTTAAGGAAAACAAAAGGTAAATATATTCATTATTATAGATAATATACATATTCATACTATTAGTGTCTTGATACATAGAAATTTATTACACTCCCACACTCCCTAAGGGTAAGGTACATGATGGTGACATTTTTCTGGGGTAATTTGGCAAACATGGTTTGGGATTGGATCTTGATGATATTTATCTACTCCAGCAAATGTTTATGATCATGATATAGTTGTTTGATCTTATATTAGTCCTGGTTAACATAAAATCATAGTTATTTTATCTCCCTCAAGATATCAGATAAATTGGCATCATAGGTTATAATTCTTCTGGTTGAGGTGATTACAACTTTTGCCAATGTCAATTAGGTTTATCATAAACATGTATTTATAAAAATCATATGATCATTGTTTAATGGATATTTCAGAAACCATTATTATTCTTAACTATATCATAAATCCAATAGGATATAATATAACCATATAAGTTCTTGTGTTTACTATAACCATATAAAATTGTAGAGAATTTTTTTATATTGACCAGATTATTCTCATTGTCTTGATAAAATAGTGGAAATTTACTAGGCCATAAGAGACATCTCCAAGGCTTCAATGGCTTGAGATAAATGATTATAATATTCAAATGCAAGTGGGGATTATTTAAACTTTAATAATAAAACCATTAACATAACAAACCATATCCAAAAACCTCAATATATGATGCATGAACAAATGAAATACAACTCCACCATTCCATTCATATCAATCCAATCCAAATTTTGAAATAGTTGAAGACTAAGAAACAATAAATGTCAATATAAAAGAAAATATAATGACTCTAAGAAGTCCACATGACTCCATGATCCACATGTACCATGCTCCAACATCACCAAACAGTCCAAGTATGATGAGGTGGGGATAAATACATGTGTTACATTACCTCTTACCATGTCCTGGAAGACTGCATTTGCAAAAGAACCAAATTTCAAAATAAGGAGTTCATATAAAATTTAGTAGGCTTTCATCTAATGAATTACCTACTGATTCCACTAGGATACAAAATTTCACAACATTTATATAATAAGGTATATATAAATTTTTTTCCAAAATAGAATATAACTCAATATAAAAAATTTCAAAACCAATTTATAACCAAATGTAAACTATTGATATTGAAACTAACTTTTTTAAGCAAACCATATTCTCATAAAATAAAAAAAATATGTCTTTAAAACCATTTATTGTTCACATTTTGGCATAACCATTCTAGTCCACTTATTCAAACATTCAGCCATGCATGCTTTATTATGATAATTCCATACTCATGAGGGGTCTCTCATCGATATACATGTCATCACAATATGATAATACGCCATGTTCCATTTTAAATTTTTCATCAGGAACATGTTCATATTCCAACCAAGCCTCATAAATTATATATACACACACCATATAATGCCTATACCATTTCAAATAAACATTTCAAACCACATTAATAAAACTGAACTTTTACTAAAATCCATTTTAACTAACCAATTCCAATAACCCATTAAATTTCAAAAAATTCATTACTTTTATTGAAAACCTTTATATCCAATTCATTCACCATTATTTCATAGAAATACCATTTCCAAATCCTGAATCAAACACTTTAATCAAAATCTTATATTTTTCATATTTTCCAAAACCGTCACCAAAAAGGGTTTATAGATATAATAAAGCATCCAATTCACAGTAAAATAATCATAATGAAATCAATATTAAACCATTCCATTTATTTCTACTAAGAGGAGATGGGAGTTAATCCACCTAGCTTCACCGTTTTGACAAAAATAGATAATGGATGAAGAACACTCAAGAAAAACTAGTTGATTCATTCCGAAATCACCTTATAGCTCTTCTCATACTAACAACAAGACCAAATATTATCATATTTTAAAGTCACTATCATATATTTACCTATAAGAGACATATATCTATGAAACTTAGAGGAGAGAAGATGTAAATTTATGTAGATCTATGAATCCAATCACATACCTTAAGAATACGACATCAAATAACTACGAGAAGCCTTCATATTTCTTCCCGATCAATGGGAGAACTTTATATAGGCTTAGGATAAGAGGAATACCTTGTATGGGACACTAAGGTGAATAAAAAGGAATTTAGAGAAAAAATGAGTGAGATCCTATTTTTTATGATCTAGATTTGACTCTGCACTTGGATGGAATTCACTTTTAGAAGAACGGTGCACTAACATTGTGTTAGATACTACCTTATATAGACGCTTTTATGGCCTCCCTGGATAGTGTCTACCATTATTCACTAACCGTGTCTAAGATATGGCATTAAAATTGATATTTTTCAGTGGTTCTACTAGGTTTTTTTCACTATTTTTTCAAAACCAAATACTACCAGTACACATCCCCTTTTTCAAAAAATCTTATAAAAAGTTCACGCAACTCTCCTATCCTTCAGCCTTACAATTTATAATTAGAAAAAGACCCCCAAAAGAGGTTATATTATTGAATGCATAAGTATAAAATTCTCCCCACCATTGTTCTTTTCATCAAAGAAAGGTAGAAAACCATGACTGTCCTGAAAGTGTTTTGATCATTTCTCTTTCATTTCCATCTAACAAACACAAGTATCTTCTTGAATGTAACGATGTTTCCATAAAACCTATAACAGAATGATGATATTTCCATTCAATACATTCCCTTTTCTATCCACAATCTACACCGGGATATGTACCAATGATTTATCTGGATCTAGGTCAATGTGATCCCATCTAATCACATGGTTGGGAATAGTTTTATAATTTTTCAACTATGATACATGAAACACATTTTGAAATTAATTGATCTATGGTCAAAATTCCTACTGATATGACGCCTCTCTAACCCTTTACATTATCTCAAAACGGTCAATATATCGATGGGATAACTTTCCCTTCATCCAGAAAAGATGTTTTTCAATCCTTGGAGAGATCCTATAGAACACATGATCACTCCCTACAAATAAAAACTATCTGTAGTAATTATCCTCCTATAATTTTTGATGACATTAAGTCATCTCGATCCTCTTTCAAATCAAATTAATATTCTATTTCCTTTCTTGGACAAGTCTCAACTGAAATAAAAATTTCTCACATGTTTCCACCCAATACAGTGGAGAATGATAAGGATGACAATAAAATACATGAGTAGAGGACATATGTATTGAGGCCTAATAGGTATTATTATATGAGAAATCCACTAATGGTAGGTGATCTTACCATGAGCCACAAAAATTTTTTACACAAGCCTGTAACATATCTTACAATATCTGTATTTTATTATTGGATTGCCCATCAGTCTGAGGATGATACGCCATACTCATAGTCAACATTCTCCCAAAGTATTTCTGTTAGGATATCCAGAAACAATACATGAACATCAAATCTCTATCTATGACTATCGATACTAGAATTACTTTTCTATTTACCACTTCTCGGATATAGATTTTGGAAGGATCTTCAAACTTATGAGTTTCATTAAAATCAATGAAATGAGATGACTTTATGAGAAAATTAAATATCACCCAAAGGGAATTATGTTTTTGAACAGTTCTTGGTAGACCTGTATCAAAATCCATCAATTTCATCTCCCATTTCCACAATGGAATTTGTAATGACAACAACATTCCTGTTGTATGCTGACCCTCTTCCTTAACATTGTAACAAGTTAAGCACTCGAAAATGAACTCAACCACTTTCATTTTGATTTGGTTCCACCAAAACTCTACCTTCAACACCATATACATCTTCTTGAATCCTTTATGTACAACCCAACTCGAATGGTGTTAAGCATTAAGAAGTTACTCCTGAGAAGACATTGGTACAACTGTCTGATCCATGAAACACCAAACCAAACAATCATTAAGATACCATCCCTCAATGGTCTCCCCACCGTTTTGTTTTGAACTCATAACCATGCATTCTGCATCGGATTTTTATTCCTCTTTGACCATCTTTACCAAATAAGTAACCACTAAGACTGAATAGAAAACAACAAAGCCACCTTGATCATCATGTTAAACAAGCATGTTGACTGGGACCGAAATTAACTACCACTCATCTAAAGCTTCCTTTTCCAGCTAGGAATATGAATTTATGCTTAATTGATTAGCCATTATATTACATTTTCCCAGTGTATACAATAATTCGGAGTCAAACATCTATAGATAATCCAACCATAGCCTTTTCCTTAGAATCAAACCCCATAGTGAGATAATATGTTTCAATATTTTTTAGTCTGTAAACGAAATAAATTTCTCACTAAATATGTAATTCATCCATGTATTCAATGAATGACCAACCACAACTAACTACAAATTATTTTTTGGTTAATTCTTCTCATGCACTCTCAACTATCTTGAACCATAAGCAACCACATGGTATCCATTCATGATAATGCATACCAATTCAGATCTGGAAGCATCAAAGTACGCAACATACCCCTATCATGATTACGGAAAAATCAAGATTGACGCTAATTTAAGATGAACCTTTAGATATTTGAAATATTTATGGTATTTCTCAATCCATTAGAATGGATCAATATTATTTTTCAATGATTTCATCAGCAAAGCTAGTATTGAGAAGTCAATAAAAAATCCTTTGTAATAACCAGCTAGACCAAGAATGCTTTGTATCCCAAAGAAATTATATAGGGGGTTCTAAGAGATAAAATTTTCCCTCATTTTATGTTCCATGGAAAAACCTTTTTTAAAAATTACATGTACAAGAGAGCGTACCTCTTGTAACCGAAAATCACACATTGATAATTTCACATACAAATGATGGTCTCTTAATATTTCAAACACTATCTCTAAGTGTTGCTGACTCTCAACATTTGTCTTGGAAAACACCAGTATTTAATCCACAAACACCATAATAAAAGCATCCAGATATCGCTAAAATATCAGATTCCTGAATTCCATAAAGACCTCTAGTGAATTTGTCAGTCCAAAAGGAATTACTAAAAATTTGATGTGGCCATATCGTCTTCTTAAATCAGTTTTTGGAATACCTTTATTTCAAACTCACAATTGATGATATCTGGATTTCAATTAAATTTTTGAGAACCACTGGGCTCCCCAAAATTGATCAAAAAGATCATCAATGCACAGTAGTGAATATCTATTCATTATTTTTTATTGGTTAAGATTAAGATAATCGATGAACAATTGAAAAGTTCAATCTACATTATTTACAAACAAGACCAGTTGTGCGCATGGAGACATAAATGGCCAAATAAAACATTTTTTTCATGCTCCTCCTATTTCACTTTCACTTCCATTAGATCAATTGCTTCCATCCTATAATATTGAATGGATATAAGACCGGTTACCAAAAAGTGATCAATTGTAAACTCCATTTCTCTTATCGGTGGAAACCCTAGGAATTTTGTCAGAATGAAATCTGGTAATTGATCCAAAACATTAAAAAACTTGGTATCCCCAACCACTTCTATCAATGCCAAAGAAAATGCTGCCAATTGGCAAGGGATCTTTAACACTGTTGGTTCCAACATGAATGTTTCACCTATCTTGACAATCCATTATCCTGTGAAGATATATTCGACACTGTAATCAATTTTGAAACTAACTATTGTGATATAATAGTTGATGTGAGCCTTTTAAATTGGAAAACAATCCATACCGTGGATCACATCATAGACATATAACTCTAATGTCGAGAAGTCACATTTCAACTCATCTCTATCAATATTTATAAAACATGCTCTACATTGGAAGGCTATACATTATCTTTCCCAGATTATAGATTGATGTTTAGTAATAGAAGGCATCATATCATGTTTTAAACATATAAAATAAACAGCATGAGGAGCAACGATGGAATGATATGCACTAGTATCAAACTAAACTTGCATAAGGGTAGAATTCAATAGAATCAAACCTCTAACCATAGATGGTCTAGACAGATCATCTACAATCATCTGATCAGTTCCATAAAATTGCTTCATCGCTGCACTCTACTTCAAATTTCCTTATTGAGATTTACCTTGTTGAGGAGTCATGGTGTTCCTAGCATCACCATGTCAGGATCTTCTGTATTGATGAGATTGATTCCTCTATTCTCGTTTAGTCGAAGAAGATGATTCCTATGACATACGAGAAGTGTCTCAAGGACCTGACCTCATAGAACATCGATTATATAGCTTAGGATATACTATTATGTTGCAATGAGGAAATAATCTTGGTGGTTATGTACACTATCATTTCATGTTGTCAAAGGGAACACACTAAAAACATCCCACTTGGATCTATGGTCATGTATGAAGGTTCACTGATCCATCAGAATGATTCTACATCCTGCTTATACATCAGAAATAGGTGTCCCTCTTTATATTTCTCCCAACATTGGAGTTCGCACCATTTCCTATAAATATCATCATGAATCCTCCTCCCATAGCTCCTAATATGTATCTTTTATCCACTATAACTCTATTAACTATAACTGTATTATCCATAATATAGAGAACTGCAATCTTTGAGAGAATCTATTGTATTATCTCTGATTCAAATATGTGTTCCTTCAAGGACACACTATCTGTAACCTCTAGTGTAAAGCACACTAAATGATAGAATTTATCTCCACAGTCTATGATTAATAGATTTTCCTACTTTAATATGAAGAGCTAAACTGTTATATAGATCCTAAATGTGTGAAGATAGAATTTTTTGTTTGAAAAATCCTCCAAATCCTCCCAAATAATTCCATGATACATTTTAGCCTTCACTACTAAATCCTTCCTCTAGAATTCATTATCTTCAAGAATATAAGTCACAATCATGACATTCATCTCCGATGGGGTGAAAATGAAATTTAAGATAAGATTCGTATTATTAGGCCACACCTCCACTTTTTCTTGTTCTGAATCACCATAAATGATGGGTAGATTCTTCTTCATGAACATTTATTGAATGATCAATATGCCTTTGTTCATTCCCCCAGTTCTAGTTATCCTTTTCTCAAAACTCTTGGAAAATACTCAGAACTATCTCTTGGTTCACCTATTGTTCTAGTGAAACTACATTCTCTATAGATTCATCCAGTGGGTTTCTATGTTTCATATCAAGTGATTTTTTTTAAAAAAATTGTAATTATCACTCTTAAGTAACTAATTGATTAGAATTTGAAATTCTATAACACCATCTATCATAGCATTTTATTCCGAAACAACCTCTTCTAGGTTTAATCATTTTTGAAAAATTATATTCATTCGTTTGAAAATTTAACTATTTTCAAAATGAATCATCCATTCTCTTCTAAAAATCATTCATTGGAAAAAAATTGAAACATTTGTAAAAAATTTACACCTCTTCACAAAATCATAAAGCATTACACAAATGAAATATGAAATCCTTATGGGAATTCATTACACTAAAATGCATTTCACGAATGTATCATTGGATAAACCCATGATAATGAGATCCCATGATCCTATATGTGTCTCAAAAACACTTATGTACCCATATCCCTAGTAACATTATTTTTAACATAAAATTATCGATACGCCTTTTTTATGCTGTAAATTCCATGTCTCGACAATCTTACTTGTTTCTAGGATCATAAACCCTGGAATAGAAAAAATTCACCTTCCAATCCAATAAGTATAAAAACTAATAAATACTTGTTCACCAAGGGATTGAAAAAGATTATAGTATGTGTCTCGAGGAATATTTTAGATAAAATAACTGATACCATTTGTAATGTCCAACTTATTCTCAATGGCCTGAGAATACAATTAATCATTACTAGAACTTAAGTGACATCCCCCAGATTCCAAAAAGATACTAATAAATTCAAGAGGGATTCAAATGCAAGTGTGTGATGATTTACCCTCCATGACAAGAAACATGATTGTTTGTGGCGGTAAGTTTTGGGTATGGCGGCATATTAAACCGCCGCTATATGCTTCCATGGTGGTTTCCAAAAAACCCCCGCTACATTGTGTGTCGGGACACTATTGTCGGTGATTAAATCCATTTAGAGATAGTTTATAGGAACAGTCGTAGTTTGCGATGTCCGTGGTGGTAATGATGTTTTTATCGGTAGTTTTCCTAAGTTAGGGGCTCAATTTTTTTAACAGTAGTTAAAACTGCCTGTAAATACATCATAACTGCCGCAAAATGCGTGCGGAAGATGGGAATTTGTAGTGGTAGATTAAACCCCAACCCAATTTAAAACTATTGTGGTGGCTATAACCAGCGCTAATATAATTATGCTGACATTTAGCGGCAATTAAAATCACAGCTAAGTATTCTGGTTACATTTAGTGGTGGATATAACTGCTTCTAAAAACATATTTACAAGAAAAACAGTAGTTTCTACTGCTTCTATACCAGTTCCCTGAAATAAAAACCATTCCGAGAATACAAAAAGACCAACATAAAACATACTAACGTCAATATGAAAATATATTCTTAATTAAGAACAACCAAGATAATTTTGATTCAAATTTAATTAAAACATGACAACTGGTGTGAGGAATATATTTTTATTAAATGTCAAACTTATTTTATGGATTATGAATCTATTCAACATTATCCATAAGAAAAAAATTACCCATATAATGAGTTTGATCATTTTTCATATATTCATGTGCTTATGTATTGGAGACCCAATATTTTGGAGAGTTTTTCATGATCATTTTTTATCATAATTGTAAGAGAAATATCTTTTCATAGAATTACATGAATTTCAGATTGTGGTGGTGGGTAGAGTATATTTAGACATTCAATTTTTGAATTTAATACACCCTAGGGAATTAAGGATTTACACCACTAATGCACTTATTGGTAATATTCCACCACATGAAATTTTACAATCCATGTAATAGTGGAACCTGGTGGGATTATTCAATCAATTTCATCTGGATGCACAATTTGACGATTCTAGAGAATCATTCTCCAACATGACTTCCCAAATATAAAAAAGTCCAATAGTGAAGAGAATTATAACATCCTTGTTACTATTTTTATATTTTTTTATATTGAAGATTTGCTACTTTATTTTTAGGGAAATTTTAAGGAAACAACTATGTTTCCCTAGGGATTAAATTGTAGAGGAGATCACTTTCACAATAAATATTTCCACTAAGGTGTGGAGAGGTTAGTTTTGGTGTGTGTGTGGCGGGGGTGGGGGGGGGGGGGTGGGTAGAGAGGTTTTTGGTGATACATCCATTTTTTTCTTGACTACATTATGGCGATGGGTCACAACATGGGCCTTGGAGTTCTACACTGTCAATTTGTAGGATACGACATTAGGGCTCGTGGGAGAGATTGGATTATTCTTCCATTTGGTTCCTGGCATAGGAATTGTTACATTGGTTGTTTTACGGTGTCTGAGGGAGAGTTTGGGGGGGGGGGTTGGGGGTTTTATCAAATTTCGAGTAGTGGAATCATGGATTTGGATTGTGTCATCAGACCCCCTTCCTAGTTGTGCTCTTCTAAATAGATCAATAGAATATATCATGTACCCTTATATTATTTTTTCAGATCTTCATCACAGACATAACATCAATTCTCATAGGATTCCTTGTCCAGCCTCATTATGCAAAGGTCTTTCCCATTATTCCATCGACCCCTCCCTTTTCAGTGATTCTATAGAATTGTGT
This sequence comes from Viscum album, assembly GCA_963277665.1. Classification (NCBI taxonomy): domain Eukaryota; kingdom Viridiplantae; phylum Streptophyta; class Magnoliopsida; order Santalales; family Viscaceae; genus Viscum; species Viscum album. The sequence continues at coordinate 455,425,655 of OY728160.1, read as the reverse complement.
ATGGGGCTTCACCAAGGTCTTCTATTTTCTTGACAACCTATATATATTCTAAAATACCCTTAATCCCCCACATTCTTCCATTTATTCTATCAATTATTAGATGACTCAAGTATATCCCTAAGAGTAATTATCGATTCTTTTCATTATATTTTATCCTCGTTTTTGGGAGACCAACCCTTAACCATTTTAGGAGTGTTTCCCTCTTCCAATATCCTAATCTGTTCCCTATTATTCACTGTGGTAATGATTTTGGAAAGAGAATTGTTTGTTCTCTTATTGATATTATAGGGGAATGATATAGGCTATTGTGTCCAAAATATGAAATGAGCTTCATGATTCTTCAGACAATAAATTAAACAGAAATTTCCTTCACTGAGTATTCAAAGAGTTTTGGTATATAAGGAAGGTTACAATGTCTCTATTTATGTCTAAAAATTTTACTAATATCCCATGAATCAATGAAATTATTTTAATATATCCACGTTATAGGACTGATATCCCCATAACTAGTCTATAATTCTTTGAAGTGGGATGTTCAACCATAATGGACAAACCTAACAAATTTAAGAAAAATGAATCATAAAAAATGAATCATAATAGTAATGAATTGACATATATGGTGCATACTACACTCAAGAAATCAAGAAATAAAAGGAAACATCATAAATCAATAAAATACATAATAAGAAACATGAAAAATAAAGAAAATATTAGGTCATGAAAATGTTTGGTGGAAAATTTGTGCCAAACATAATACATATACAAACCGACGATGAAAAAATATCGTCACCCTCTCCACCTCAAAAATATCTACAATACAACAAATAATTGTCCGATGATGAACACAAACTGTCACCCTCTCCACATCTTTCTCCACTTCTTGCTACCACCTATAAGAACATTATATTGAAAATTAAATATTTTTTCCTATTTATATTTAAACTTAATACCAATAAAAGGATGAAAACTAAAGGATTTTGAATTATTTTGATTTACCTGCTCACCACCAGTCGATACAGTACCACCGGGGCATATCTTCTCATCTACTGATGTATATCAGTCAATGCTTTCTGCAAAGCGGAAATCTGATCCCCCTGATCGTGAACTGTGTTTCATAGAGAAACAATCTCTCAATGAGAATCTCTGGGTAGGACTGACTACAACCAGCAGTAGATGCAGCATCAATCCATGGTGGTCTTCCAAAAACCCCTGATGGTACGGGTCCCAAACCCATCCTGCACACTCTACCTGGATGCACCTTCCCAAAGACATTAGCAACCGAGTCATCCGGGAAGACTGAGTATGAATTCCCAGGATTGGCATCCCATAGTTCATTAACTTTTAACTATAAATAAAATATCAATATATATTAACATAGTAAAAACTGATAATAAGTTATTATTATGAAAAAATGAGTTCATACCACAACATCTTTGGCATGCTCATTAACAAAACGTCCATTAGATTTTTTGTGAACATCCAACCACACTTCAATTCGGGATGCTTTATGCCCTATACACTGTGACTAAATTAAAAAAATATAAAACAACTCTTTAGTATATTAAACAGATAATATTGTCTTATAAATATTTAAACAAATTAAAAGATTACCAGATTCGATCAGCATTTAGAAAAACTTTTTGACCCCACAATGTGAGGGATGACTTTTTTAGCCCTGCATGATGCATTATTTCATGAAATATTATGAAATAAATAAAATTAAATTTAATAGTAATGTATTTAGTGTCATATCCTATTCATATAAATGTATAAATATAAAATGAGGTTAATATAATAATATATATTTAAATACCATATGTTTTTCATCATGATATCTCTCAACAAACACATTACAATGTTCTTTGGGTACCCCATTGGGTAGCTTCGCATAAATTTGTTGGACAGTCAACAAAGTATCATTGACATCACCCCACAATCTCCATATGAATTCATTCTATTTCTTAACATGATTTTTCAACGTCCACTTTCGTTCTGTCACATCAGCAACTATAAAGTGGAAAAAATCTGTATACAGAAATTCATTTTGAACATATTAATAACATGACATTCAATTACACCATAATGTATTAAAATTACCTTTATTTGGGAATTGAAAACTTCATTTTTCCAACTTGGAGGCATATTTCTCCAATAATCATAAATAAAAGGAATGTAAATCGGCTTCGATTCCAGCTGAACTAGAATTTTCCAATTAATACCATGGCGTCATCCGAATGGACCCCATTTGAATTAAATGGTACAACTATATTATCTGCATTTATATTCTAATCATCTGAACATTTTATATTTTTCTCCATAGTTGCATTTTTTTCATCTTTAATGAACAAAGAGTTAGTATACAAAAAGTGCAATAAATTTATTTATATTAAAATTTGTACCTGTAATGGTGACCCTTCATTATGTACGTGGTGAACTGGAAGTGGCACAACGCCGCCCGAATGATGAGGATGCGAAAGGGGGATTTGATGACTCAGCTTCTAATGGGATGCTCACAGAGGGTGTGAGAGATGGTGCATGGGGCAGCCAGCCTGTGGCTCAGATGCCTTAGGGAGGGAGACAAATGGGTCATCATCTATTGCAGTAGTGGATGAAACAGTGTGTCACTTCCTCCTGGCATTTCTGTCATTTAATCTAATAAAATTTAGTTCATAACATATATTTATAAAAATTATGGAGAAAAAAATATTAAAAATGATAATAGATGCTCATTACTAACAAATAAAATATAAATAACAATGATATTGAATGACTGCACAAATGAAATAAGTGGTTACTGAATGAATAAATAAATGTACCAACACTCATTTTCCCATTGAATCATTCTTGTTTCTAGTTCCATTACATCATCCACTTCATTCATCCTTGCTAGACTAATATTTTCAATATCATGATGGAAAAATAATTCTGCTTCTTGTTGTTGATGACATTCAATTTCAGAGGTCAAATCTTCCACTTCATCACCCATATCAAACAAATCTCTTTGTATTACATGAGAAACTACACTCCACCCTTAATCCAAAAAATCATTCACATAATATAAATTTTTTGATTGAAATGATATGATATTTGGATCATGCAGTTCACGATCACCAACATCCATCAAGAGAGAGAAGATCACAAATGTAAATTGCAAGGGATCTCTTTTAACACCTCTGATAATATTGACCCAATTTAATTTGAATAAAACAACCAAAAAATTAATTCGGTAGTTTATTTTGATAATATAATTCAACATTCCATAGTATTCTACTTCAGAAAATGTAAATAATCCACTATTCTGTGTATTCAAACCATGTTCTCGATCAAGTGTATGAAATCTAAAGCCATTCACGTTGTAATCGTTGAACTATATAACTTCTTTTAGTGGACCTAGAGAAAGAAACATCAAATCCTCTGACACCTCTACTTGAGTATCAATACTTATGATCTAAAAAAGAGATATACATTATTAGATTTACAAAATATATGTTTCAAACTAATATTTGTATTTATTTCAATTTTTTGGAACTTACACGTTGTAAAAACCATTCTACAAGCTCTTTATTAATAGATTTCCTTATATCATTCTCATTTCGAGTTCGGACTCTCCTTCCTCTCTTTTTTTGTATCCTCAAATCTTCAATAAGTGTATTTTCAAATTCATAATTCAGCAGCACATATCTATGTGCCTGTAATAATTCAAATTCTCTCAGTGTCACATTTGAGGTCCTCCCAACTGATCGACTAATATCAGGAAATATTTTTGATTTCTGATGTATTTGAGATTGAGTCAATGTGTTTTCAACACGTCCAAATCGAATAAATATTATCTCAATATCATCCAAGTCTCTATAAAAAAATGGTAAGACACTCCTCATCCAAATACAATTCAACAATAGAGCCTTCTCTTTGACCATTATTTCTCCCGTATGATTTCAAATGCCCAAGATATCTATGAAGTAAAGTAAAAATAATTTTTCATTTAATTAAATGCCAAACATTGTTTGACTAACTAAAAATCATATAAATAATGTATCTCTCAATTGGACACATCCATAGATAATGAACAAGCCCTTCTAATTTAGCTTCCTCAACCAAATTCACAGTTAAATACAACATTCAAGTAAAAATAACAGAGGAAATATCATCTCCGTTTTACATAGTGTCAATAAAAACCTCTCATGGAGGATGTCAAGCTGAAATTGATGTAATGATTTATCACATAGTTTTCTGAAAAACGTGCAGAATCTGAGTAGAATAACAGTATTTTTTTCAGGTAATAATGTACTCAATTCCAATGGTAGTAGATGTTGTAAAAAAAATGTGAATCGTGACTTTTAAATCCATGTAACATATGATTCTTCAAGACAACGCACATCGAGATGTTACTTGAATACCCATAAGATACCTTAACATTCTTTAAAATTCGAAGGAATGTATCTTTCTCTCTATTTTTCTTTGCAAATATTGTCGGAGGATACTTTTCGTTCTCATTTGGCTAGAGATCACGTTTTATGTGCATTACTTGTAAGTCTTTACGAGCATTGAGATGATCCTTCGACTTTCCAAGCACATTAAGAAATGTGGAAATCAAATTTTCATAGACATTCTTCTCAATATGCATCACATCAAGATTATTTTGTGACTAATTAAATTCACAATATGAAAGATTATAGAATATACATTTTTTCTTTCACTGTGGCGTTTCGATTTCGTTTGACGATGCACTTCAAACCTGTTTCACACTATCATTCTAATGAAAAAACATACAAAATTCTATTTCAACATTTCCATGTTGTTTATATGTTTTAGAACTAGTGAAGAACTTTGGAGGTGGTCAATGATCAATGAAACTGTAAATTTCGATCTGTTCAGTCGAATTTTATGAGATGCGTTGAGAAATATTTGATGGCACAAGATGCACCATTTTCTACTGTGAGGTAGTTGTTTGGGGTCAAAATCAAAGTTACAAATAGCACAATAGAATCCCGTGTAGGTGTTTCAAACAAATAAATTCCCAATCCCATGGAAGTCACTAATTTTCCACATTAAAACAACATGCAATTTGAACATTGACTTAGAAGAAGCATCAAATGTCTCAACACCGTTGCTCCACAACTCCTGTAATTCTTCAATTAATGGATAAAAGTATACATCAATATCATTTACAGACATTTGTTTACCAGGAATAATCATCAAAATGATAAAATACGTTTGTTGCAAACAAATCCATCGGTGCAGATTGTAAGGGATCAAATTAACAGGCCACATGCTATAACTGGTACTCAAAGTCCCATACGGGTTGAATCCGTCGGTAGCTATTCCCAATTTAATATTCCTAGTATATGGTGGGAAATATGGATGTAATGAATCAAATTTCTTCCATGATTGTGAATCTGATGGATGTATCATTAACCCATCATTTTTATCATCTACAGAATACCAGTTTAGGTGTTCTTCTGTTTCTGATGACATGAATAATCTTTGCAATCGAGGATTTAAAGGAAAGTAATGAAAACCAATTGCAGGTGTGTTACTTTTCATCTTCTTCCTGAAAGTATGTTTATTCAGACTTCCGACATCCCCCATGGACTGCAATCTAGAAGAAGAACATTTCTTACAATCCTGTCTACTTGAATCCTATCACCAATAAAGCATACAATCATTTGGACACACATGTATTTTTGTTTAATTCAGACCAAGCCTGTTAAATTTTTTTTTCATATCATTAATAGACTCGGGTATGTTTGCTTCAGGAAATCCATCACGTAATAATTCCAATATCAGGGAAATTGCCTTATTTGTAATTCCACATAGACATTTGATATGGTGCAACTTCAGCATAAAAGAATGTTTTAAATATTTCAAACATCCACTATACAACTCTTGATTTACGCCATAAACTAAATCATAAAACATATTTTCCTCAATGAAGTTTTCTCTTACATTAGTCTCCATAGATTCAATAGGATGATCCACTGATATGTTATAATCTTGATATGGTTGTCCTATAGTCACAAAAACCTCCCTTGTCTCTATGTTATCTGTAGCACCCTCATCTGGTTGTTCTGATATGTTTTCATGTTGATGGTGAGCTCTTGCAATGCTGAATGCATCATTTATAAGGTTTTGAATTTCATTTTCCATTGTCGACAAAGTTGGGAGGTCATTCTGTGAATTGACATCAGTGCTCTACCTTTCAATCACGTTCGATTACTCGTGCCAAATCCAACACAAATATTGACTAGGGAATATATTCAATATTAAATGTTCATAAGAATCATCTCTCTTCAACCATATTCTAAATTTACATTTAGGTCATGGATATCTTATTCTACCTTCAACGGATGGATTGGAAATTGAAAAATCTAAAAACTCATTAAAAACATTAATATACTGAGCTGTGTTCCTCAGTAATGTGATCCAACATTTATCCATGTATATCACAATGTGCTGACATGATATTAAAAAAAATTAAAACCCATAAATATTACTAAATTGGGAAATAGATTCATATATATTATTTGAAAAAATATATAAATATGTTACATAAGGTTTTCCTATATAAATACATATGGTAAATCACACACTAGAAAACCAACGTACATATGTTCATGCATGTGTATGCTTATACACATGTGATTACAAAATCACATGAAAAAAAAGAAGATAGTGAGTATTTTCTTATGAAATATACATTTTAACAAGGTTTTTTCATGATCGGTGATGGTTCAACATATTGAATCATATTTAATAAATACATTAATTCACATACACAATTTGGGTCTTGTTATTTTGAATCCCCACAATACATGATGTTAAATTGAGACCCCCAATATTTAGTAGGTATGGACTAAATTTTCCTAACTCCTATAATAGAAATGTACCCCTGAGGGGATTTGGAAATAATTGGCAGTTTATATATATTGAATACAATTGAATGAAAATGAAAATTTTTCTCTCCTAATAATTGATGATGTAGTTAGAGGGACTATGAGTACCAGTTATAAAATTGTAGTATGAAACTTAATAAACATGAAATGAAAATATGAAGATATACCCTATGAAAAATAAAATTTCAACAAAAGGAGAATTAAATTTTGAGGACAAATAAAATGGGGTAATCTATCTCACATATGAAATAAAGGAGAATTAATTTATTAGATTAACCCTATATTAAAATGTAAAATGTGTTCTTGATATAATTTAAGGAAGTATAGTAAGAAAAATTCTTAAGTGGTATCATTTACAAAACTACAAAGCATGAGAATAAAATTGGTGGAATTATCCTTGAAGAGAAAAATAATCATAACAAAGAGTTCAGGGATGGTGAATAGTTCATTAATGGAGGAAATATAAAAAAATTGGATTACTCCCACGACTGGGTTGAAGCCCAATGACTAAGACATAGAATATTATAAATTTAACATTGTAATGATGTTTTAACTAGTGGTGTCATCTAAAGTAGTACCACCACAAAGGAATAGAATTAAATTTGGATATTAGGGTGAGTGAACAATGTCCAACCACATTACTCAACTTTAAAAAGTTGGAGGTTCCCCTCTCCTGTTATATTAAATAATTCTAACCATTGTTTGAAGTGGACCAATATTTAGGGGGATATATGATCCATGGGGTTAATGTGCTAAAAAAGTAGATGTTAATCAACTAAAGGAAGATCTGATTAAATCAAAAAAATGAATGAAATATGTGATCCAATAATTATTTTAAGTCTCATTTGATATAAAATATGATCTAAACGTGTAATGTCATATCCTGAATCAAGAAGTGGTGTAAAGAAAACAGTTTTTTTCATGAAAACTTGATCTAGAAGTTTCATGCTAATGTAATTTCACTTTTTGATTCTATAATTACATTAAAAAGGGATTATTCTAGAATAAAAACATGTTTCTAGGCCGTGACTAAGAGAATCAATGATTTCATATTGAGTCTAGTTTATAACAAGGGATATCAAGCACTGAATTTAGTAGAATTTGACCACAAATAAGAAGAAAAATTTTGTGGAGGACGTAGTTACATAGATGAATTTTATATTTATTTATTTACATGTAATAATATGTGCTATTATCTTTTTATGTTTATAGGATACTAAAAATATAACAATCAGAAGGAATTACCCTCAAATATTTATTTCCCTGAATTAGTTAACATTGATAAAGAATATTTAGGGTAAATTGGTGATTTCCATGAACTAACTCGAGTTGATCCAACCCACCACCCGGACAAGATAAACACAAGGATTGAAGGGAATTACTGATTTCCATAGGATTGAAACATGTTCTAGGGAATCATGATGAAACTAATAGGGATGGTTTTTTCATCAGAATATAAATAACCACATCACAAATTCCACATAAAATTCTTGTATGACTGATCTTTATATTAGATATCCATGCACAAAAATAAACAGTTTTCTTAAAAGTGAAAGAACCAAGAAGATTATAACATAATAAAATTAATCAAAAAACTCATAATCCAAACCATCACATAATACAAACATAAAATGAAAAAAATATCCCATATATGAGATAAATCAGAAATAATATCCTGGATGAAAAGGCCAATACACAAACATCCAAAGAATAAAAAAACATGAAAAACCATACCTACCACTATGAAAACCACCAGTAGTAGGAGAGGGGAGATGACCTAGGGTAGGAAATCGATGGGGTCGGGGGGAGAACGCGACATCTCTGGTGTCGGGGCGATAAGGGGGTCATCGACGACAAGCGGTGAGGTCACCAATGACACAGGAGGGGAACATACCTAGGGATGGAGTTCGATGGGGTCAGGGGAGAAGGGGAATTGGGGGGAGAAGGGGGTCGGCTAGGGATGGGGGGGGGTCTCCACTGTAAAAAAATAAATGGGTTTTGCATCGGTTTTTAACAAAATGAAGTGAAACCCTTTTAATAAAAGGATTCGCTGTGGTTTTGTAAACCACCGCTAAATGCTATTTCTGTAGTAGTTCTCTAAAAATAAAATATTTAACTCAACAAAACATATCCAAAAAACTCACTATATGATGCATGTACAAATAAATGACAACTAAACCATTAAATTCATATGAAACCACTCCAAATTGTGTAATTGTGGAATCCCAACAACTATCAAATGGAGAAGTAGAAATAAAATAAAATATCAAAGAGGATAAAAAGACTCCATTCTCTAGAATATCTACACACCAACATCACCAAATAGTCAAAGTATAATGATGCGGTTCTATATACATGTGGTAATTTATATTTTTTCATGTATCTGAATATAGAATCTACAAAAGAACTAATTTTCTGAAGAAGGGGTGAGTATAAAACTAAGTATGATTTTGCACAATGACTTCACCACTCATACCACTAGGATAGAAAATTTAGAAACATTTATATACATTTTTTCATATAAAACAATTTCCCAAATCAGTTTATCACTAAATATATACAAGTTCCAAAACCATTAATAACCAAATATATAAAAGTGAAATTAAAATTTATATTACCAAAAAGTAATATTTCTATTAAACAACAAAACAAGGGTTTAAAATTATTTCAAATTCATATTTTTTTCATAACCATTTCATTACACTTATTCACATAGTCAACCATGCATGCTTCGTTATGACAGTTCCATACTCATTAATGGTCTCACATAAATCCACCATGTTGTCACATGATTGTTAGACCCCATGTCCCATTTGACCTTTGTCACCAAGAACGAGGTCATATTCTAACCATTCCATATAAATGTGATCTACACACATATCTATTATGAAAAAATCATTTCAAATAATGATTTTAAAACATATTAGTAAACTATTTCTTTTATTGAATCCCATTTAAAAAAACAAAAACCAATCACCCATTCAATTTCAATAAATTCATTCCTTTTATAGAAAACTACATTATCAAATCCATTCACCATGATTCTTGTGAAACCCCATGTTTAAAATTCCCATTTTAAAATCCAGAACCAACCACTTTAATCAAAAGAACCCATATTCTATTTTTTTCAAAACCTTCACTAAAGAGTGTTTATAGCAATCATAAAGCCTCCAATTCGAAATTAAATACACCTAATGAAATAAATTTTAAACCATTACATTCAGTTCTACTAAGAGGATCTAATATTGAAGCCACCTACCTCAACCATTTTGATGAAAACCAGAAGGAAACAAAGAATACTCAAGAAAACTGGGTGGATTCTCCATAAAATCATCATAAATCTCTTCTACTACAAAAAATTCCGAATCTTACCATATTCAAAATTAAATATATTAGATATACCCATAATGGACTTAGATCTACGAAACTGAGAGGAGGGGACAAGTAGATCTTTTTAGATCTAAGAAAATAATCATAACCATTGAAAAACACTCACATACCTCAAGAATATTACTCTGAATCAACAAGGTAAGCCTTCATATTTTATTCAAATCTATGTGACAACCTTATATGGCATTATGAAATGAAAAATCCTAAGGTAGGGCCACCAAGGAGAAAAAATAGGGAGTTAGAGAAAAAAAATGAGTGGGATCCTATTTTTTAGGATCAAGTTTTGACTATTTCACTGTTATACTGCATGATTAGATTAACCTTAAACTAATTCTGAATTAGATACTGCCTTAAGAAAACCCTTTCACACTCTCCTCCACACTCCACCTAAACATTTTATTACTATTGAAAAGAAACTGTCTCAAATATTCTATTACACACATTTTCACTAATGATTTATGCAAGGTTTAGAAAAATTGTGTGCAACCTGTGCACATCTCAAATTTCCTAAAAAACATATCGAATGTTCACCAACACTGCCATCCTTCACCCTTACACTTTATAAACATTAAAATTAAAAATAAAGGGTTATATATGAGTAAATAGGGGTACTACAATATTTCAATCACAAAATGAATTTTATTTGTAAGAGCTCAGGTCATTACAAGATAATCAAAACACATGAGGAATTTTTGAGAGAATGCTCTATAGACATCAAATGAGGAAGGGTTCAAAAAATTCCTATAGTTAATTTCTTAAATAGAAATAGATTTCACTCATGAAAATAAATGTATCAATATTTACCCATTTATTGAAATATATTTGGAAGACCTATATGATGGTGTGATGTTGGTGAACACATGAAGATGGGACTTGAAATGGTCACATAAACTATATAAAAAGTTAAGACCATTAAATAAAAATCATAGATACTAAAATTCAACAAACGTGTAATGATAGAAATTGTAAATTACACATAGTATCTTATCTCTGATACAAATGTTTCCCAAAAATATCATTATGTAAGAGATTCATCAGATCTAGGAAGAAGGTAACATGAATTCCTAGGTACATAGACCCCTTTTATATTCTTGATTGCATCAGTGTTGAGGCTTAACAAATAGAACTTCAAAAATATTGGTATCACATACATGAGGTGTTCCACATATCCATCATTTGGATGTGAGTACCATATCCTTCACATTTACTAAATTTGGATGTGGTACATCCATAAAAAAATCTATTTTATGAGGTGAAACCCGTAAATATCGAGAACTGTATAGACAATGTTCTCCGCATTAAGATAACTCACTGGGTAAAATTACTATGGAAGAGCCATCAATAATAGATGAAATTTGGTAAACATAATAAGAAATGAATCATATGAACCCTCATAAATTTTCACCTTAGTCTGTAAAAAAATTCAACGATTAAATTTTTAAGGGTGGAATAATGTAATGAACCTAAATTGTATCAACAGAATATCCATTCTTTTATAATTGTGTGAGATTATGAAATTTTTTAATACAAAAATCATAAGAAACACATGATAAATACAACAATATTTTATTATATTATTTTTAACAAGATATTTTGTGAATACATAAATCTATATAAATGGAAACTATTATAATTGGGATAAAATAAAAAACATGATAACTAAAATATGAGAATTTGTATTTTTTTCAATATCACAGAATAATCACACTCATGAACAACACTGTAGAAATGAATAATAATCACATTAATGAAATATTCAATTTTAAAATGAAACTATACATAACCATGATAGAAAATAGAGTTAAATTAGGATTAAATGAAATGTGGGATATTTTTATAATGTATGGAACCCATATGACCATTACAAATGAGACCGTTGCAATGGTAGTTTAACCATTGGAATAACAATATGACCATTAAGAATAGAAACATTGATTTTAGAATAGATTTTTTATATATGAGATTGCAGGATAATATTTTTTATCTTATAAAATAAAATTATGATATATATTTATATAATGATATAAGTAAATAAATGTATTAATAATGATAAAACATGTCTTTGTATTTTTGTAAAATATAAATGTTTTATTTGAATATTCCCAAAAAAATAAGGATTTTAAAGAAATATTATCTTGATTAAATATGTTTATAAATTAATATTTTGTTTCATTATAATGATAATATTATTTAAAAAAATAGTATGAAACTTTCTAAAGGGTACAAATATTAATTATAGTATAAAAAAATGTATATTTAATAGAAATAATGATTTTAAATTAAAATTAATTTCCCATATTTAAAAAGAACTATATTCATTTTTTTTAAATACTGGGAGTCTAAACACTATAAAATGGTTAGGGTTATTTTTTAGTAATTTTTGTAAATAATAAATTTTTTGTGAACATAAAAATATGATAAAATTAAATATAATAAAATAAAAGATAAAGACATGATTTTATAACTCAAGTATGATGTATGAAATCATAATTTACTGTATATAGTAAGAATATTCATAAGTATTTACAGTCTTGGGACAATATTATAAACTAATAAATATTATATTAAAAATAATCATTCTCATTACCTTATAAATAACCCCTCACCACCCCTTCTCCTAACACCCTCTATAAATTTTAGCATACAAAAAATATACCAAAACCTATAATAGTATCACCTAAAATGTCCCTATATTCCTTGGTCTCACTGATGAACTTTCCAAGGGTCCTCAAGTGGCAGTCTAAGAGGAAAGAACTAGAGAGAGAGAGGTAAAATCAAAACTAATTTTTTATTCATCTTTTAACACAACCATGTTATTTACAAAAACCAATAAATGCAAACATAAGTATCCAAAAAATAATAATATGTTATTATTATGGTGTAATATCTATCTTCTACCATTCAATTAGTTTTTTCTAAATGTAAGACATTATTCATAAAATTATTTATTCATCAACTCTATAAAAAACGTATTTCAATTTTCTACTCTACCCTCAAGGATGGTTATAGAAATAATATTTCATTTTTCTCCTCCAGCCTCAAGGATGGTTAGTAAAAATGAAAAAATGAACTAACTATATAATTTTATCAGGTTTAATAAACTAATAATCCCTATTTTATATCTCACTATGAAATTCCAACACTTCAAAAATAGAAATTACCCAATATACGGCTCAAAAGAAAACATAATCATGACCATGTCTTTAGAAAATTATATGACAAACATCCTAAAAAAGTAGGTACTTCTTATTCATACTTATTATACCATTAAGAAATATGTTTCTCCAATGAGTACGTGATATAATACTATAAAATTACTTTCATGGGTTTAGAAATATTTTTAGAAGCCTAATATATATTCAAAAAAATATTGAAGATATGCAATGGAGAACTATTCATCTAATAATTGACAAAATGAATCCCTTAATATTGTTGGGAAGTAGAATATTTTCATGAAAACTGATTTAAATTAACATTCAAGATAAAATGGTAATAATTTTTTTTTGGTTTGGTGGAACATTTGAGTATAAATATAGTATAATCTGTTATAACATGTCAATTCTGTTCATTATGATAATGTCAAGGGATATTATAATTTGATTCGAAATAGGAATAATTATTACAATAATAAATTTATTAACTAAGAAAAAAATATAATTATGATAAAAATTTAGAAATATGAAAATTCTCCTCAAGTTCGTATACTCAAAAAACATTTCAATGTATGGATGTAATATAGATAATATGTTACAACAAAGAATATTGCACTGAATAATATTTCGAAAAACATATGTGATAAAATATATAGGTTGTTTGATATAACAAGGTTCAAATATATGATATTATTCTTGTTTATATGGGTCAATGAATTTTTAGAGGGGTTTTATAGAATATATGGTAAAATTATTTCTTTATCCAATAAAATATATTTTTGTTACTTTTATAACATAAGAGATGTAGAAATCATATGAATTGTCAAGCACTGATTTCTAAAAATAGAAACCATGTAAAGAAGTTGAATTTAAATATATGTAGTCATAAAATGATAACTTGGGAGATCATGAGTTGATATATATATATATATATATATATATTTAAGGTGAATGTAGTTTAGAACCAGATTAAAATACTGTTGTACAATTCTTTTGGATCATGTAGATATGAAAAAAGTTGAAACTTCCACCAGGAGAAACAAGTTTTTATCAAAATAAAAATGATATCCAATATAATTATATCATTGATATTGATAAAATACCATGAAGCCTATGGAGATTTGTTAAATTAAATTCTAGACCTTTTTTCCTCACTAAGGAATAAATAAGTTTTCCGTCATTCCCAATTTTTTGTTGGTTTCAACGAAGCGAATGAAAAGTTATAAATATATTGGGAGGATTGAGTTTTGTGATACATATAAAAAAATGAGTAATATATCATAGATATCTTTATGAATCATTATATATTTTCAAGTTATATAAGGATAATATGATTTGATTTCACTTTTATAGTGTTTATCCATAATTAGTTTTTATTGAGTGAATCACCCGAGAGTGAGTTAAGATGACAATGATTCCAATAAATATAATTATAGCCTGATAATATGAAATTTTATAAAAATTATGAAATCAATGTATTATAATAACACATTACCATTCTTGTATTGATTGGATCGTCTCTAATTTTTGAAGAGAAAATGAGTTGAATTGGAATTTGGGAGAGACATTCAAATACATGTTTTTTTGTAATGTGTTTTTTAAGATGAGTTCTATTGTTTATTTTAAAAACTATTGGAAAAAGCCTATTGAAAAATGAAATAGTGTTGGTATAACATATTAGATTATTTTATAGAAGACAACGACGTTTGGGTTAACCACTCTTTTTAAACCGATGATTTATCACATAGACATAGAGTTAGATAATATATGATTCAATTCATAGTGAAATGTGAATTCATCCTTCCCTCAAGGAAATCGGGTTATAAATATTATAATGATGTGAATATCATACTTTGAGTCATTATTGAAACATAATATGAGATGAAATTCCGTAATATTTTATCCTTTTCATTTATTTTTAATAAATGGGAGAAGAAAAATGTTGATGAGAACTTGTATTGACATATTTTTATTTAATGGAATTGATACAGAAATAGTATGGGGATATTTAAGATCCCAATATAATATAGAGATTATATATATTTTTCAATAATTAATATTATCATTATGAAGTAAACCATTCAATGTGAGTTAGGAGATAGAGGATGGGTATAATGAATGAATATGTAAGATGTAGTTTGGAAAGAAAAAACAAATACATTTAACAATTGTAGAACTTATCATAATGATTATAATTTACTAGTGGTGATCATTGTCAAAACAATTATCTTTAGTAGGTTCATAGTGAATATAAGAAGATATATTTTAAAGATATTAATGTGCTAAGAATGAATAAGTTTATATTCTTTTATAAATATTTATAATTCATCCTTATGTTATCAGGAAATGTAGTCATTTTAATGAAAAATGGAACATAGATGATTAAATGATGAATGCTAAGTTTGATGTATGATTAGTTATGATCACTAAAATAAATTAAAGAATTTAAAAATAATTCTTATATTATAATAAATGGTTTTGAAATATTTTTGATGAGGTTTGGAACCCGTTTTATAATTTTTAATGTTATTAAATGTGTTTTATTATTTTTTGGAGAGATAAGAGTTTCCGTGAGGGGAATTAAATAATAAATGAGTTTATTAGATTATGTTATAGAAATCAAATTTTTTAGTGAATGAAAAATTATAGAAACTCACTCTGATATTTAAAATTAGCTCAATAAAAATGTTACATATGTAAACATAACACTATATAATAGAAGATTAAGATAAATAATTCATGATGTATACTAGGATACATAAAGGGTATTTCCTTCATGAATCTAGGTCATAACCGTTTGTATGAAAATAGGTATGTGTCTCTCTGAGTGTATATTTTGAAAAGTCTATAGTGTCAATAATATTTGTAAGAGTTTTTGAAGCCATATGTAATATTCAATTTTAAATAAATAATGAGAATCTGAAAATTGTAGGGACGTAATGTGATTGGTAAGGATATTTATTGGGAATAAATAGAGAAAAGGAAAAAACTTTCCTGAGAAATATAAGAGTAAATGTTACACATGTAACAATCACTAGTTAGAGTAAATGCAATTTTTAAAAACAAAAAATCCATAATGTGATATTTTGGAGTAAAAATAACTTACATAAAGTTTATAAGTTGAAATGAAATGAGGAAAATGGATATATTCTATATTATTATAGAATATGTTATATTTGATGATGTTCTAATTGAATTCATGATGTAAATATCATAGATCTTTTAAGAGTCTTGATTTAATCCAATAATAATGACTATTATAATTACAAAATTATGAGGTATGATTAGTTTTTGTATATTGTTAAGACAAGAATCATTTTTTTTAAGTTTCCCGAAGAATAAATAGCTATTGGAAATGGTTTTGGGAATTATGATCCAACTATATATTGAGGATAAGGTCACATAAAAATATTTGATGAAGAGGCAGACCTGGAAAGGATTAATTCAATGACAATGCCATTATATATTAAAATTTTTAAATGATTAAAATAACTGTACCGATTTCATAAGGGGATAAACCAAGACCATCATTGATGGGTATTTCACAAACCCTTCTCCATTAAAATTATGTGTGAGTATGCGTAGTGACCAACCTCTTATTATGTTTTGTGAAATTTTCTTCCCAATCTTATTTCAAAAAATTATTACTCCCTTTTAAGTAACTATTATTCCAGTATTAAATATTCTGTATTTTATCTCTATGTGTTGATAGTTCCATCCAATCCAAGGGACAAATAAATCTCCACTACAATATTTTTTTTGGGATATTCTTCATTCAACACTATTTATGAAGGATATATATATACCCTTACCTCTGATTACATGACTCAAAATGTCACATTTTGTATCCAAAATTCACACTTGATAAATATGGAATACAATATTTTCTTTTATAATTCTATTTACACAATCCCCAAAACATTTCATGTTCTTTATTTATCATGGAATATTTGAGTATGTAATCTATAAATACTACCATAAATTTTTCAAAGAAACATCAAGGTACACTTTTCATTAAATCCATGAAAATAGTTAGGGAATTTTTTATTCCAAAATAAATCATTACAAATTCATTTTTACCATATCTTATATTTATGGTTATCTTAGATATGTTCTCTAGTTTTAACCATAGTTTATGTTATCATGATCAAATATATTCCATTGAAAACTTTTAGGACCCATCATTTTTATTAAATATGTTTTTTATATGAGTTAGAAGAAACTAATTTTTGAATGTGATCTTGTTAAGATTATGGTGACTGATTAATGGATGTATTGCTGCATCCATCTTCTCAATAAGGAGAACTAGTCCAGAACATAGTGATACACTTTTACAATTAACATGATTTTCTATATTCTCTAATTGTTTCATATCAATTATTGTAATTCAATGTGAATCCTTATATAAGAGAAAAAACTATAGGCATAGATATAGGCAGGATTTAAATAGAAATGTTATACTAAAATTCTGGGTTAATCCTATAAATCTCTTTGGGAGTTATATCTAACATCCTCTCAAAACTGGAATATCATAAATTTTGAGTTTATACATACTTTTTATATAAAATTTCATTAATTATTGGATATTAAAATCATTATAAACAATTTAGTTTCCACGGAGAGGTTATAACCCTCCATTGATCATTATAATATTATGGGATGATTAATGATTTCAAATGACATCTCAATATCATTGAAATTGATATAAAATATATGTAAATAGATATTATCCATGAAACATATTTTATTAAAATATAAAATATATAGAATAAAAATAATAATTTTCGTATCGTAATCATCAATCATTAGAGTAATATACTATTGATGAAATCATCACACCACTTGGAGATTTCACTGATAATGAAATATTTAATTATTAATGTGTGGAATCACTAGCCTAAATAACATTCAAGACATGAAATAATTTATAGAAATATAATCCAATAAGTCATTAAATTTTATTGAGTTGATATTAAGTTCACCTTTCACCAATTAATTTTGATGGTCAGCGTAAAAGATAGTGATTTTATAATATTTTTTCTTTCTCTCTAGCTTTTAGATGTTACTAATGTCAAATTACCATATTAACCATTTATTTAGGGTGATTACCTTCAAAGTTCATAAATTCAAATAAATTTAATCATTTATGTGTGTGTGGTTCATTAGATAGAACATCATTCTCCTTGATTATGTTAATTGGGATCTTCATATATATTACACAATATTGTGTTTTATACACAATATAAAGACAAATTAAAAATATTATCATTCATTGAAGGTAATATTTTATATTTTTGTTCAAATATTTTCATCCTATTTGAAATTGAATATTATTTCCTCTATTATATTTATTACATGAAATTATGTAAATAACCTTTTACATTTCTTATCCATAAATAATAGAGTACTGTTTGAATATCCAATTTTCATTTACACATTAAGAGTATATAGAAAAATATATTTACCCCGGAAAAAATATGTTATTTCAAATGCTTCTCAATGATTTGGTTTGAATACACTAAAGAGTTGGTCCATTTTATTTTTACGATAAATGATAATACTAGAGGCATACCATGAATGTATTTTAAAAATATATTTCTTAGAACCAATAGATTTTCCATCCCTCTACATTAACTCAAAAAATTACTAAACTATTTATAGTAGAATTATTTGACAAATATATATATTTATATATATTTCATAACCACCTCTCATTAAAGGTGGTGAATTTATTACTTTTCACACATGTTTTTAATTTTATTCCACCATTAGGCCACTTCACCATCCGAATAATAAATATATAAAAACTCATTAAAAATTATTTTTTCATTAATGAATAAAAATAAATATTTTATTATATTCATCCATTTCTCAGAAATTAATTAATTCAGAGATCAAAAAATGGAGGGTGTTCATTTTCACATGGAATCAATATTATGTTATTTATTAATTGGTTCAATTGGGTGTTTAACATGTTTCATGTCACTACTAATAACCAGAGATATATGGGTAAGAACATTCATAAATATGTCCCAAAAAATATCATATAACATTCATTTTCCTATTGGTAAAATCATTTCTTTTTTTCCATGAAATTCATTTTATGGAATTTATTCTTGGATCTATTTATTTACTATGTCAAAAAACTATTAAGGAGATAAAAATAATAATAAAATTTCAGTTGAAAATCATATGAAATCAAAATTAAGATTTCTTGACCTATGAAAAAATTAGTTCATTTTGGATTTCATTAAATCCTTTTCACATTTTATTATTATGATAATCCTTAAAATTAAATAAACCCATACATGAAATAATTTGAGGAAAAACAGCATAACATACATATATTTTACAAATATTTTAAAAATATATAGTATTACTCACAATACAAACACAATCTAAAAAAATATTCTATGACACGTTAGAGATTTTTTAATATCCATTTATTTAATAGTATATTGTATATTTTATCAATGAAATTATTCATACATTTTATCTTTTTAGACACAATACTATATTGGAAAACAGTAAAAAACTCATAGACTAAGGAGATGGTGATACAAAAAAGATGTAAGGGGTAATAAATATATTTTTTTCTTAGAAGAGTTATCATTAAATTATAATAATTTTTAAAAATGTGATGAATTGTGAAATTAAAACCTTAGTGGAATAATATTAGGAAATCATAAGAATGGTTTATGAGGCTTGATAGATCTTAGCATCAAAACACATATCTATAAAAGGTAGAGCAATAAATCCAAACATAAACCATGAAATAAGAATTTGAAATCATATATCATAACATTTGAACCATATTTAAATAAAATATAAATGAGACACAAGAATAAGAATAGTGTATTATAATATATAACTACTATGTCTATCAAGATAGTGATAAAATAATTGAAATACATGAATCAGATCATAGTAGACCAGGATACCAATATATGTGAAAACATTTTCTCTCATTAAATATAAAATTTATGAAATATATTGTATAGAAATATAGGTTCAGGCCCATCCATCTAATAATTATATGATCATATATATTTCTGTGTACGGGTTTTTGTGGGTGGCATATAAAATCAATAAAAATAAATTCTAGATTAATCCATGGAGGTAAATTTATTTAAAAAAATAATAATGAGGTATCACATTATAAGTAAATAAAAAATGTATTAGATGATAAAAAAATTAATTCATAAAATAAAAAAATTCATAATAAACATTATAGAGTGATTGTTAATGTAAAATAGTAATAAATTATGTATTTTATAGATAAATAAATCTAAATTAAAGTCAAATCATGAGATAATTATTTATCATTCCAGAAACATTTATATTAAAGTAAAAATAATAGTGTCTTTTAAAATAACATTAAAAAATGTCACAAGTTTTTATTATTTATTTTAATAATAAAATATATCACTTGTTCAAATTTCAAATGAAAATATAAATTTATATGAAACTGATAGAGAAAATTTGGAATATGTAAAAATTTTGTAAGAAATAGTTCTTAAAATATATATGTAGTAATATGTAACCAACATCAATGGAAGTGATAAAATTATATTTTTTATGGAATTAAAGATAATTTTATTAGTAGAATAAAATAAAAAATTAATTTAAATATAACAAATGATATTGGTTATGGATGAATATGAAATAGAAATACCCATAATTGATAGTAAATGTTTTCTGTTTATAGTATCATTGTTTTTGAGTTAAAAATCAACCACATTATAGACTGTATAAAGTAAATTTAAATTTTATATAAAAAGAAGAAATGCAATATGATATATTAAAATTATTTAAATATGGACATCATAGAATAATATAATATCATAATAAATGACATAACTCAATTAAAGGATACTGATTCAACAAATCCCCCAACCATAGTTTCCCACTTCCTCAAAGTCATTATAACTACTTATATATTGAAAATTTATTAATTAATGTTATATATTAGAACCCTATTTATATATATTTATTTTAATATTTACTAATTCTATCTATTTAATATCACTTTAAAATTTATATAAATAATTAGTCATTAATAGTTTAAAATTTTTATATGTATTTTATCATGGAGGTATAAATATTTTCTCCATTATCATGTATTACACATTTCTAAAATGGGAATTTGAAATAATATATATTTGTAATGTATTTCTGTAATGTCATAATTATTTCCTGGATATTACACCCATTATTTGTAATTAATAATCCATGATTAAATATGTTGTAGTTTTTTGATCTCTAAATATGAGTTTATTTAATAACGAGTTTTTTATTATATAATACAATTTCATACTTGTAAAAATGATTTTATCATTAAAATTATATATTTCATTTATTACATAATTCATATGGGTGGTCGAATTAGCCCAAAAAAAAATGATATAACAAATAAATTTTTTAGAATAATTTGTTTTATTATTATAGAATTACATTTGAAAAAAGAAATATTATTTTAATTAAATGTTCTTAAAGTTTTAAGACATATTCAAGGAGGGGTTGTGGATGTATATAGAAGAAATGATTAAGGAGAATATAATAATTTCATTGAAATGAAATATTTGTTTCCTTTTCACTTGGATATAGATCCTAAAATATGATATATTGATTTCATTGATGGAATCTAGATAGATATTTTTAATTAAACTATTCATCATTTTTGTCTTTTGGATGGGTAGAAGATGGATCCATTTAAAGATGCGTGTGGGAATCATTTTAGAAAATAATCATTAATTAATGTGAAAGTAAGGTAATTTGATAAATATAGTGTCTAAAAAATTAATAATTTATAATTATTGGTCATATATTTCCCCACACATAGATTTATGTAATTATTTCTAAGGATAAATTTCAAATTTACCTTTATTTTAAATATTTACATCAGTTTACTCTTTATCATAAAATCTCACTTTTTACCATTATAACATATTATTTTTTCCAAGAATTTAAATCAACACTCTAGATAATTTTTAATATTTTTATAAAAAATATAAAATATATTTTATTAAATTCTAGATCGATATATAAGGAACTAAAAAATAAATACATAAAAAACTTTTAAAAATTGTTATTTAAAATAAGAACATGTCCCTATATCATAAATGATTTTGTTTTATTTTAATAGATGTTAATTATTTGTTTTTAACATATTAAAATTAAATTATTCTTATAATAATTTTTTTATACATAATAATAATATTTATACTGAAAGATATAACTAAAATATAAATTCTAATATTAATAACTAAATATTAATAAAATATTATCCTCTACTTACAAAACCCCTCAAGAACTATGAATAATTACAAATTGTGAAATAATAATTGGTGGAACGTTATAATGGTTATTTAGATACCATTGATCATATAATGATCTCTATGATATTTAAATTATTTAGAAAATATTTTTTTTCCAAGTCGTACATTATGATGTCCATATTGGGAATGGTGAAGGAAAACATTTTAGTTATGATACCTTGTTTCATGCTCAAGAAATGAAACCTCATATTGAATACTTATAATAATTAATTCCATAGATTTATATAAAAGTTTACTATGTGACTACTGATATATAAATTCACCATATCAATGACTGTATTATAATAGCCACATATCATGATTTCTTTGTATGGGTATCCAATTCAATTATAATTAGATTTTAACTGATATACTTTATCTGGTTAACTAATATTACACAATAGTTATCTATATACCAAATAATTGTATGTGTGTAACATCATGTTATCCGAAATAAACATATATTCTCAATTTCCATGTAAGATCAATAACCTTATAGATGAAACATGACCTTTTACCCTTATATATCTATAAATAATTATCTACAAAATCATCATATTATTTTATTTCATTCATATGATGTCTATAAAATTTAAAAAATTTATCATTATTTCAAAATTTTTAGTTGAAATTGAGATATTTAAGGTGTGCCATGAAATGAATACTTAAATACTGTTTAATTATTATTTAAATATTTAAATACTAATATTTTAATTTTCAAAAAAAATATTTAAATTTGTTTTCTTATAATATTTCTATGTAATTTTATTTAATAATATAATACCTTAATCAAGTAATTCATTTTTCATTCTAGAATGATATGTTCTTTTAAAATAGATTATTACTGAATTTAAATTTTATTAAGAAATTTTTTTTCTGAAATTACATTGGGTTATATATATCATCACTATTAAATATAAAATAAATGTCTCTATGATTTTAGTGAGTCACATGCATATTATGTATAATGTAAGACCCATATTTTTGTGAGATTATGTTTTATGGACATGCAATGTGATATTTATTCTTATAGATGGTTTCATGGGGTTATATTTATTAAAATACATAAAAGGAATCCACTTTGATAAAAATAATAATTTTACCTAAAAAATAGATCCAAAATATGGTTATTAAATAAGTAACCAATTTCCATGTGAATCTGAGTATCATATAGATTGATGAAGAATATTTTCAGTTGTGTTGTCCTGTAAAGCATCTGTGTATGGTCTTAGAGATAATGAATATGGGAATTTCATGGAAGTTATTACTTAATGCTCCCAAAATGATCCATAAATGGTATAAGATACCAGTAACTCTATTTCTAAGGTAGGGTCGCTGACAATGTCAATGCATGGTCTGATAAACTATGCATGGTGGTCATTAATTTGATGGGAGTGTATTTTCTGCACTATTTTATATGATGTATGATGATTTTTATGTTCACAAATAACCTTGTTTTTTTTAAATGATGTTTTGTTGAGTGAGGTATATAAGAATTTATATTCTGTTTTAAGGAATTTAGCATTACTGGAATGAATATGGAAACACTTTTATCAACCCTATGTTACATTGAGAAGTCAAATTCTTTCATATTATATCCACCATAAATTATGATAAAATAGTTTTTGTTTGGATCAAAATCCTTACATTCATAGAATATTCAAATTTATGGTTCATAAACCCTATGTTGGAGTTTGGATTCACAGTTCATACAATACGTCTGGAAAAGATGAACGTATTCTTAATCAATGATACATTTGGGATTTTATGCAAAAAGGGTAAAAATATGGATTTTTTCCCTAATCTATGAAAATTCGCCCTATTCTATAGAAAAGGAACCCTTTTACTTGGAAAAGGAGCACTACGCAATGTAAAGAAACTCTATACTATGCTGGTCCACCCTACATTGTGTTCTCAACAGTGATGTTTTTTAAGCTGTGTTTTCAATCCGAGATTGCTGTAATGATCATGTATGTTTTAAAGACAAATTCAAGGATCATTTTGATTGTTTATACAAACTGTGTGCATTATAGGATTCCTCTAATATTTCTATGGGATGTTACGACTCCCATGGTTATTTAGAATTTGAATTTATGCAACCAATCGGGCTATTATTTTGGATGTTGAAAAAAAAACTTATTTTTTGTTCTATATATTCAATTAGTGTATCTCGTAAAAAATATGTGTGTGGTGTGTGATTAGATATTCACATATGTAAATATATTATTGAAACAATATTTTATGGTGATTCTATAATGAATTATCGATTCTAATAAAACTGCACATTAGAGATATACATGTTCTATCTCATTTTTCTATAATCATGCTAATGTTCTATTATGTTTTTTGTTTTTTAATTGAAGTTATTTGTGAAATCAATATCAATTAAGACTATTTAATTCATAAAGATATTATTTTCTGAAGAAGAAGATCCATCATTTGTTAGTTTCCTGCTACTGTAACTATGAAGATCACCCTAAACAATTCAAATAAAAATCTTTTGATTTGATGGTGTATCAACATCTCCTACTTAGTTGTGGTCGAGTATTCACTTCTTGATATAAGATGTGCATAACCAGTTCTCTACTGTTTAACTATAAGGACTTGTTATTAGTTTTATTGTAATGGTTTCTACTACCTGCACTCATTTATAAATTTATGATCTTGTGATAAGAGGACCATTTTAGTGAATTTTACCAAGATTGCAGAGAGAGTAATTTCTAGAGTGGACTATGGGATCATTATTCCCTGAACCAATATAAAATGTTTTGTTCTTTATTCATGTATATCCAAGTAAAATTTTCATTGATAATAAAATCACCACACATCTGTATAGATCATAGTGGGTGTCAAAATCCAAAAGTGTTGACGACTTCTGAAAAGATGAAATTTACACCCCTCTTGTTTTACATTGTATATTACAACCTTAAAATTGATATCTTAATAGGTATTTTGAATAAAAAAATACCAAGATAAAGGTATGAAGTCAATTAAAATATGTAAATAGATGATCCGAGGTAAAGAATGTCAATAGTAATCTAAAATTTGACACATTCAGAATGTTTGATGGTGAAAAAATCACAAATATTGATGGAAGGATTACATAAATTATCAACAATATTATAGCCTTAAGATAACCCCTTAAGAAATATTATCACGATTTTAAATTACAAAGTGTACTTTCCTTTATATGGAATGTCATATTTTATTTTATTTTCCAATCATCACCTGTCAAAGATATGATAAAGAAGGAAATAATTGGGATATTGATGATGTATGAATTAGAAATGTTCTATAAATGTGAATATCCTAATATTATAGCAAAGATAGAAAATAATACTTTTAAAGTGACATCTCAAAAAAATAAAAGAAGTTCAAAGAATGAAGTCAAAATATAGAAGAATTTAGATTTAACTAATTCTAATATAGAACTTTCTCAATTAACTAGAAGGTTAAACATGTTTTATAAGAAGAAAATATTATTTAGATAATCATTCCTAAAAAATGAGAAAGACTCACGATAATTAAGATGTTATGAAAACAATAAATTGGATCATATTAGACATGATTTTACTTAATTGATAGATGAATGAATAAGGAAAGAAAATAGGTATCAGAATGATGCTGATTAGGAGAACAAAAGAAAAAAGAGAATAGAAATGTACATGGAGTGTATCTAAAGACTCACAATGCCCTAAAAAGTTTGATTCAGGGTATTAGAAATCAAATCTAAAATCCAATGTGTAATTTATGGGTGAAGAGGAAAAGGTTTCAACATATTACTCTTCTGATTTTGATATTTTTAGTTTCTCCAATGATAAATTGGAAGCCTAATATTCTATAATATAAGAAAAATAATATTCCTTATTAAACAAACATAAATCATTGAAAAACGTTCATAATGCTGTTTTTGGTGAAAGAGACACTCATTTAGAACCACATCAAGAGTTGATTGAATAATTCATCACATCTACTAAAAACTATGTTGATCATGAAAAAAGGTTAAAAATTTTACCGGATGAAGTAGAGTTCTATAAGAGTGAATCTCCTATTTTAAATGAAGGAGAAATTAATATAAATGAAATTCATGGATAGAATGTCATTAAAAGGGAATGATTTGGAATATGATGTAATGGTGAAAAGTGAGAATTATGTTAAAACTATGTTTTTCCCAATTCAATAAATGTAATATGTTATCATTGCGGGACAAAAGGATATGTCACTATTAATTTCTATTTGAAAAGACCTAAAATCAGTGGTATTAAAAGAACTATTATTTCTAAAATTATTTCTGAAGTATGTGATATATGTTTTGGAAAGATAATAAAAATCTGGATTCCGATTTGATTTACATCTTACAGTGATGGACCCATGAAAATATGGGTACCAAAGAAACTTCTTTTTAAATGATATTGCAGGAAATAGGCCATAGGAACAAGAATATTATATGGGTTATGGATAGTGGTTGTTCAAGGAATATGAGTTGAGATGCATGAAAATTTCTATGCTAACTCAAATAGATGCAGGATTAGTCAATTTTGGTGAAAATTCCAAAGGAAAAATAATTGGAGTTGGAACTATTACTGATCCAAAAACTCTATCCGTAAAAAATTATTATAAGTGAAAGGGTTAAAACACAATCTGATAAGTATTTATAAACTATTTGATGATGTATTTTATGTTTATTTTCCTATCAATTGTTGAATTGTGTTTAAAGATAAGTTACATAAATTTACGGCACCTATAACTAATAATGTTTATATATTGGATTTAAATTCCTTATGTAAAAAAAATTGAATTGTGTGATTGCTAAGAAAAATGAATTGTGGATTTGGAATAGAATACATAGAAAATGTAATATTTATTATTTACATAATCTACCCAAGAAAAATTTAGATTCTAATTTTCCTAGTCACAAATATGACAACAAAAAATTCTGTGATACATGCCAAATTGGAAGGTAGCACAAATATTCCATCAAATCCATTAACAAAATTGTTACATCGAAACCTTTAGAAATTATTCATGTGGAATTTCTTGAACCATCAAGGGTATAATTCTTGGATGGTAAATTATAATTTTATGCTTTAATATTTTATTATTGAAGATTTACCTTGGTTTATTTTTTAATAATAAAATGTGATGTTTTATCTATTTTTGAATGTTTTTGTAAAATTGTTCAAAATGAAAAAGGTTTTAAAATAATTTATGTAAGAAGTGGACATGGTGAAGAATTTGAGAATCAATAATTAAATTCTTTTTTCTCAAATCTAGATATTAAACACACCATCTATTAATCAAGAACACCTCAAAAAATAGAATTTGTTGAAAGGAGAAATATGACTATTCATGAAATGGAAAGGACGATGCTGAAAGAATACGGTCTCCAAATTAATATTTAGGAAAAAACTATGAGAACAGACTTCTATATAAGGAATATAATTTTAATTAGGCCTATTTTCAAAAATAAACCATAAGAAATTTGGAATAACCAAAAACCTAAAGTAAAATACTTTATATTTTTTGGATGTAAGGTGTATATATTAGATATTATGGAAAACCTTGGTAATATTGATCCAAATGATTATGAAGAAATATTTTGGGGATATTATGAAACCTCTAAAGAATAATGAATATTTTATAAAGATTCTATGATTGTGGAAGAATCATTTCATGTGTTGTTTGATGAAAATAACCCTTTTATTAATGAGAAAGATCAAAATAATTCTCTTAATGAATATTTTGATAAATGAAATGTAGGAAAACAAGATTATTTCTCTTCCTTTCTATCTCAGTTAGTATATAACACTGTTGAATACACCTTATAAGATGGTATTTGGATATTAAAAGTAAAATAATAACTTTACCAATTCAAAATAAATGAAGGTTATGAACTGTTAGAGATACTAACTAGTTATCAATGTTAGGAAACATGTGGGTCTTTAGATATAAATAGGATGATCAAGGGAACATAACCCAAAATAAATCCAAATTAGTAATTAACAGAAAACATTAGTAAGAAGATATAGATTATGTTGATACCTTTTCCCCTATATCATTATTAGAAGACATTAGAATCCTTTTAGCTTATGCATCTCATATGAATTAAAAATCATATCAAATGGATGTTATGTTCTCCTTTTTAAATGGTTATCTAATTTATGGATTTTATGTCGAAAAACCCCCAAGTATTGAAAATTATAAAATACAAAAATCTAATTTTGAATTTACTAAAGGTATATATCGCCTTAAACCAGCACCTAGATCTTGGTATGAAAGATTATGTTCTTTTCTGTTGAAAATTTTATTTTCTGTTCTATTGGAATATCCAAAACATTTAATGAAATTTTTTTATGCTAATATTTTCTTAGCTATAATTTATGTGGATGATGTTTTTTATCCAACTAATAAAAATATTTGTAAATTTTTTATAATTTAATGAAAAAATAATTTTAAATGAGAATGATGGAAGAACTGAATTTATTTTTAGGATTTCATATTTACCAAAAAAAAATTAATTTTTTTTTAAAAACTAATGTATATTATTCATTTATTGAACAATGTTGGTCTTGAGAACAATATGAAATATATAACTCCTATGTGTACCAATATTAAACTTGATTTGGATGAAGTTGGAAAAAAAGTTGAAAACAAGTTATATATATTTATGATTTTTAGTTTGTTCTATATTACTGCAAGCAGAACAAAGAATATGTTATTTCTATTTATTTGTTCTACTTTTCCATAAAATCCCAAAGAGTTCCATCTTTGTAATGTAAAGATAATTTTTAGTTATTTAAGAGGAACTATTTTTCAATATCTTCATTACCTCAATACTTCTAATTTTAATTTAGTTTCATATTTAGATGCTGATATTAGAGGTTTTTGATTACCTCATGAACCATTCATATTTTAGGATAATATTTTCTTTCATGGTCTAGTAAGAAACAATACATTGTTTCCCTTTCAACAAAGGAGGTAGAATATGTGTTCGTTGGCAGTTACTTCACACATGTATAGTGGATGATGAAAACTCTACTAGACATTGGACTAATCATTAATAGTATAGCTATTTTATTTAATAATACAATTACAATAATTATTTTAAAAAATACTATAATTCATTATAAGACAAAAAACATTGATATACGACATCATTATTCAAGATATCATTTCCTTAAAAAAGATATTTATTTAAAAAATTTTAATACCGAATATCAATTAGATGATGTTTTTACTAAACCACTTCCTAGTTCTAGTATTGATTTTATTAAGGGGATTTAAGAATATTCAATTTCAAGTAAAAGTTTATAAATTTATTTCTGGTCTCTCTGTTTTTAATTTCGTAAGATTTATTTAATAGGTATTATTTGATTAAATAGTTACTTATAATATCATTTCAATTTATTTTTTTTCTTTTCAAAATTAATAACTTAATGAGTATATCATCTATCGATGCGAGTAAACCATTTTACTTCTCCAACTATCCTTCTCCGCTCTTACATGTCATCTCAGATTACAGAGTATCTCTCTCATTAATTTGATTACTATGTTTCAAAACCCTATACCATAAATCCATTCAGTCTTGAAGCCTTTATAGATGGAAACCTCATGAATATTCATTGAAACTGAGTTAGAAAATAGTGTCTATGCTTCTGGGAAATATCATAAGGTGTTTTTGGGAAAGGTAATTGATTTTTTCTATTTATATTATAAAATTCATTCACTTAAAGAAGAAATTATATTTCAAGGTTATTTTTATGCTTTTGGAGAAGATCACATGCTCATGGTATATGAAATTAATGTAAAGGAATTTTGAAGAGATGCATCGTTTAGTCTTGGATTTGAAGAATACACAATTGTCTCTAAAATTAATGATACTGAGTATTCTCTATCATCAGAGGAAATAAATAAGATTTTATGTTTTCCCTATGAGGGGGAGTTTTAGTAAAATTTATGAAATATCGCTAATGGATGAAATTCATCTTTGGATATTAGGTTGTCTTTGATTGGAACATGAACTGTAAAGAAGGTATTGAGAAATGAACTTTTACCTTACCATTGAATGTTGTTGATATTTATTCAATCAAGGATTTTACTATGACTACTAAGCATGATAATGTTCTCTACCCAGACATTCATATAATGTTTTTTCTTCTGAAAAATGATAAGTATAATTTCATGGGTTCTATAATAAGATATCTAAACCACTACTTCCATGCAGATGCGAATATGGGATATTATCTATATGGAAAAATTATTTCATTTTTTATGTGATAAAAAGAAATGATTTTCAACATGTTTTTTAGTAGATCTTATCTCTACAACAACACTTTGAATGTTGGGACTGTGAAAAATCATGATTTTGATTGGAGAAATTCAGGAAAATCTTTACTGCCAGTTGGATCGGAATAACAACAGATGTTGTTAACAGAACCTCGAGGGGAGGAAAGGATTATCATATCAGTTTGATTAATTCAATAGATTCTTGAAGAGGAATTAAAATCAAAACCAAATGAATATATTGTTCAGAAAATAACAATAATTTAGTCAATGTTTGAGAGATATTAGTTGATGAGGCTGTTGGAAGTGAGAATGAGAATCTAGTGGATGAGAATGTTGAGCAAGATGATCAAAGTCACGAACTTATCAGGGAAGATGTATCTAATCTCAGAACACTTGTTGTTACTAATTATAATGTTGGTTGAGTATCTACCATAGGAAATTTTCTAATAGATAATATAGATCCAAGTTTGTCCTGGGTATATGTTCATCGCAAGGATGTCATTGCTAACCCTGACACTCCATCTTCAAAATCTAACGATTCCCCTGATAAAGCCTTAGTTATAAAATTAATTCTTTTAGAGGTTCAAAACTAATTTCATAGAGAAAAATTATAAAATGGTAAGAAACGTCTTTAGGAATACAACTTTTCATCATTTCCATGATCATAGTTTCATGTTCAAAAGCTCTGTTCAAAAGAATTCAAAGAAAATATCATTTTTATTAGAGATCTTATAGAGATTATAGTGAAAACGTCAATAGAATTTCATACATAAAAGGATGAGTGTATCATGAAGAAAGAGTTTGATGAGTTTAAGATAATGATTGGGAGAGAATTTTAGTCTCTCAAGGAAAGAAATATAGAATCCTCATATTATCAGTAGGCACTACCAAAATTTCACAGAAAGTTTGAAAATATTACCTCTCTAATGGAAGACTTTAATGATAAATTGAAAACATGTAAAGTCCCGGTTCCAGGTGCCACTCAACGGGTGCCCCGAAACCAGTTTGCCACATGACCTCAAGTGAATTTCCCCAAATGCCAATGGCTGCCGACTAGCAGTGAGGGCCCATGTCTGATAGTGGGGAAACTATGCCCTCATTTTTCAGTGTATCGCAACGAAATGAAATAAAACATACAAAAATAGAGGAAGAAAATAACCATACATAACTGAAATAACAACTACCGTAGCTATAACCAACCAGTATATAAATAATGATGCAACATGCCTCAATTCTATGAAAACTACCAGGAAATGCTACACAATCAATACAATAAAACTCCAGAGTACAAAAAAAACAAAACGAAATAGCTGGTAGCATCGTGAGCCTTAGCTCAGTCCCATGATCCCCTAATCCTCAGCAGCAATCAAGTACCTGTATAAGGACCCTTTCCCTTATCCACACCTGTAGAAACGTAATCTTTTTGGGCCAAAAAGCATAACCCAAACAGGGTGTGAGAAATATATCTCAGTAGGCACCCACCAACGGTTCGTGCCCAATTGTGTGTAAACATGCAACAACAGTGTGCAAAAGTAAATGCAATAAACTAAACAGTTCTCGAAAGTGACTAACTTTACCAATTATATTTCCATTTTAATATTCATTTCATTATTTATTATTAAGAAACCACCACAGTGAATTTCTATGTAAATAGTAAGTGTCCTCAGACACGCAAACCCTTACCCTCAGGTAATCAAAATCATTTCCTCAGGTGTTGCCCTCAGGCATAACAAAAAATGCCCTCAGGCGTACGAAGTGTCACCCTCAGGCACAAAAGTCCCTGCCCTCATGCATACGAAAGGTTTCCCTCAGGAGAAAAAGAACGTTTCCCTCAGGCTAATCTAGTCATACCCTCAGGCTATAACAAAACACCGCCCTCAGACACAAGTAATAGGGCCAAGCCCAACATGTAAATAATCAATTCACATACAATTCCTTTAATGTAAATTTAACAAAAATTATTAAAAAGACATACCCTTGGGTAGCCTGGCCAAACATCTAAAAAGAGGAATGCACCCCTGGTGTGGTCCTGGATCTAAGCAACGATCCCAAACAACAGTTTATTATCACATTTAATCACATATACATTTCTAGGTAGTTAAAATAGCAACGGACTCATCCATATGACACCCCAACATGGGTTCGTAGCAGAAAAATAAACACAATCGCACAACAATTGGAAATTAAAAACCAATCCACCTACCTTAAAAACCAACGAATGATATACGCGAACAACGCCTTCAGAAACATCCAAGAATGTCGTAGATCTGAGGTAAAATAAATCTCCCTTAAGAAAAAATAACTCATATTATGGGAATAATAGGCAAGAACGATTTAAGAAGAGTGCAGGGCTTACCCTTGTAGTTCCAACGAGATCATCAGAGGCGGAAACAGATTCCATACATGTGCTCGGCAGATCTTTAAAGCTCTAGCCTTCCTCTCTCGGGCTCTCTTCCCATTCTAAGCCTTCCCTATGAACAGGGGAGGCTACAGCCCATTTTAAGTGAAAAAACAAAGTACACATCATGTATTTCCATGTACACGACATGTACTTCCCATTTCTAAATTGTTCCTCTCACAGCTTCCCGCCAGCGCGGCGCAGTTCCCTTGCCGACATGACTACACAGTGTGTCTTCATGAGTACATGGCGTGTGCTGCCCCATAGCTGGCCACTACCTTACTATTCGTCTACTGACTGACTACATGGCATGTAAAGGACCACTACACGTCGGGTAGTCAGTTCCTACACCCTTCCTTGCCGACATGGCCACATACCCTATGTACTCATTCCACATGGCCAAAAGTACAGGATGTGTGAGAAATTACACGGCGTGTACTTCCAAAATTTGTGATTTTCCCCCATTTTCCTTATTTTCTCAAAAACACTTAAGGAAAGGAGAAAGGAAGAAACCCATACCTCAAAAAAACTGGGTTCTTACAAACTTCACCCCTTTAATCAATTCATCCCCGAATTTCCCTTCCAATGGTGGTGAAGATAAAGCTCAAGACATCTCTGTCCATTGAGCGCATACGTTGGTATCCCGCTCCCAGGTTTCATCCAGCACTTGGCCATGCTACCATAGCACCCGTACGAGAGGAACTGTTCGGCCTCAGAGAACCATCATGTTGTTGTCAATGATACCAATCAAATTCTCTTTAAAGGACGCATCCATATAAAGCTCATCCTCTACAGGATGAAGGATGTGAGATGAGTCTGAATGATAGCAGTGCAACTGAGATATGTGGAAGAAGTCGTGCATGGCCCGGTACCTCTGTGGTAACTGCAACCAGTAGGAAACCAGCCCGACTCTCTACATATTCTCAAATGGCCCCACATACCTCGGTGAAAGTTTACCCTGTCTCTTGATCCGTCTGTGTACCAACCTCGAAGAAACATGAAAGAAAACTTGATCCCAGACCACAAACTCCAAAGGTCATCTGTATCAATCAGCATATGATTTCTGATGAGAATGCACGGTATTCATCCGCTTTTGAATCAACTGGACCTTCTCAGAAGTCTCTTACACAAGACTTCATCCCAATAAAGCTGCCTCACCTTCCTCTAACCAGCACAATGTTGATCAGCATGGCCAACCATATAAAGCCTCGTAAGGTGCCATCTCGATGGTTTCCTGTATACTATTGTTGTAGGTAAACTTTAATAGGGGTATATGCTTCTCCCATGATCCCCCAAATTCTAGGAAGCATGCACGCAACATGTCCTTAAGCACTTGTATCGTACGCTCTGACTGTCCATCGGTCTGAGGGTAGTAAGTTGTTCTCAGAAGCACCTGTGTACCCAGTGACCTTTGAAAACTCTACTAGAAGAGAGACGTAAAGCGGGCATCCCTATCAGAAATGATAGAATGAGGGGCCCCATGAAGACGTATGATCTCTAAGATATACAACCTTCCATGTTCGTCAACACCAAAGGACTCCTTGATCGGAAAAAAGTGATCTACCTTCGTGAGTCTGTCCACAACAACCCACACAACATCACTGCCTCGAGGTGACTTCGGCAATCCAGTCACGGAGTCCATCGCAACATCACCCCATTTCCACTCTGGGATAGGTAACTGTTGTAACAGTCCAGCTGACCTCTGGTGCTTCGCTGTCACCTGTGGACAGGTGGAACACCTCGTAACAAAACCACCTATCTCTCTCTTCATACCAGGCCACTAGTACTAACGTCTCAATTCACGGTACATCTTGGTAACCCCAGGATGAACTGCCTAATCTGAAGCATGAAACCCCCGCATCATCTCCTTGCGTATATCCCATGGAACCCATACTCATCCATGGAAACGCAGAACCTCATCACTTCCTATCATCCAACCAGGAGGAGGGTCCTCACTTGACACCGACTCCCGTAGAACTAGGCCTTCTGAATCAGATAATTGTCTCATGTTTACTCTATCAAGGAGGGTAGTTGTCACAGCTAAAGAAGAAAGATATGTCTGTCCCTGACTGTCATGCACCTCCAAATGCATCTCAGATAACAAGGCCATAAGTTGAAACTCACCACTGGCCTCCTACACTGCCTGTATCTGAGTCTCCCTGCTCAGTGCATCAGCTACTGCATTACCTTTACCAGGTGTATAGGCAAGCTCAAAATTGAAGGACTGTAGGTATTCAACCCCCCCTCCTCTGCCTCAGATTCAAGTCACGATGAGTAAATATATACTTGAGGATTTTTTTGGTCAGTGAAAACCACAAAATTCTCTCCCAATAGATAATGAATCCAACAGCGCAACGCATGCACAACTGCATCCAAGTCGAGGTCATGCGTCGAGTAATTCCTCTCATGTGGCCCCAACTACCGAGACCTGTACGTAACAACTCAATCAACCTGCATCAACACTGCTACCATCCCAATACCTGATGCGTCACTATAAACTGTATAGCTCTTCCCATTCACTAAGAGTATCAGGATCGGTGCTTATGTCAACCTTCCCTTTAGGTCCTGAAAGGTTGTATCACAAGATTCCGATCAAACGAACATCACACCCTACTTAGTCAGACCCGTAAACGGCGCTGCTATGCGAGAGACATCATGTATAAAGCATCTTTAGTAACCAACCAGCCTTAAGAAACTCCATATCTCAAACACGTTCTTAGGCTTCTCCCAGGAAACTACTGCTCTCACCTTCTCTGGGTCTACTGCAACTCCTTCCTCTGAGATGATATGACCCAGGAAGTGAATCTGGTCCATCCAAAAGTGAATCTTTGAGAGCTTAACATATAGCCGATGCTCTCTCAGTGTACTCAATACGATCTCAATATGGGTGGCATGGTCGTGTTGAGTGTGAGAGTACACCAAGTTGTCGACCATGAATACTACCAAAAAAGAATCAAGATATGGATGGAACACATGATTCATCAGATCCATGAAAACTACTAGAGTGTTCGTGAGTTCAAACGACATAACCATGTACTCATACAGACCATATCTGCTCCGAAAAGCTGTAAGTAGTATATATGTTGGTCTCACGCGCAGTAGACGATATCCAGATCTCAAGTCAATCTTCGAGAACACTCGTGCTCCACAAAGTTGATAAAAAAGATCATCAATCCTCAGAAAGGGATATTGGTTCTTAACCGTCAATTGGTTCATCTTACGATAATCCACACAGATTCTGAGGGTATTTTCCTCCTTTTTCGCAAAAAGGACAAGAAAACCCCAAGAAGAAGTACTAGGTCGGATAAAACCCTTTTCATGTAACTCCTCTAACTGCCTCTTGAGCTACCGCAACTCTGGTGTGGACATACTATAAAGAGAAATGGACACTGGTGTTGTCCCTAGAACAAGATCAATAGAGAAATCAACCTCTCACTCCGGAGGTAGACCTGAAAAATCATTCGGGAAGACATCCCTGAAATGATCAACCACTCGAGGGAAATATATCTGACAAACCACCTGATCATCGAGATATAAGCTCTCAATATGGGCTATGACTCCACCTCACCCACGATTCTCTGGTCTAGCTCGACTCGCCTAAACATCCCATTCACCCTTGTATAGAAACTCTCCACCCTCTAGTGACGTGAAACTCACCCTGCGACGATAGTTGTCTACAAAGGCTCGAAAGGGAACCAACCAGTCCATCATGAGAATGAAATCATAAGCCGTCATCTCTATGACATAGAGGTACCAAAGAAAGTTACACCCACCAACGTCAAGGGGGAACTCTTTGCACTGACCCACACCAGCTGTTCTAGTCCCCAACGGAGTGTCTAGAGTCATTATATCAGAAGAAGTAGAAACACAGTGCCCAAGGCTCTCCACAACGGGTACATATATGAAACTATGTGTAGAACCCGTATTGAAAAGTACTGAAGATAAGACAAAAATTACAAGAATAGTACCTATGACTGTAGAAGGATCGGGATCCTAATCTTGCTGGGTCTGTAGCACTACATATGCCTGCCTAGTGTTGTGGCCCTATGACACAGCCTGGCTACCCTGAGTTGTCCCGCCCTACTGACTATGAGATCCTAGTGTCTGGCTACCACGACCACGACCACCATCTCTGCCAGCAGGCCCTGATGTATTCCAGTTCCCTTACTGGTAAGAAGATACTGGTCCTGCTCCCGCATGCAGAGTCTGCACAGAACCCCTCTCACTTGCCACTAGCGGAAACGCCCTACAAAAGCGCTACAGATGACCCATCATGCCGCAATCTCAGCACTCCACTGGATCACTTGGACACTGCGGTCACTTGTGCCCCTATTTACCACACTTGTAGCAAAAGATCGGGCCACCTAATGAAACTGCATGACTAGTACTTCCACTATGGGAGAAAATCATTTGTCGCTTCCTCTTCCTGGTAGAAATAGTACCAGAAACCGGTGCTGAACCGCCCTAGCCCACACCACTAGCTTCCTAGAGGTTCTTCTTTGTAATCAGTTCCTGATTCACAATAGCATTTACTGAAGGAAACCTAAAAACATTCACCAGTGCTCGGATGTCATAACGAAGACCATCCTCAAAACTCCTGGCACTCAACGTCTCATCACCCACCAGAACGGATGGAAAACGCTAAAGCTCGATGAAACGAGCAGGATAATCCATCAACGACATAGCGCCTTACTACAGATTCATGAACTCTCGAGCTCTATCTTCCCTTAGCGTCTCTGGAATGAAGAAGTCATAGAATACTATATTAATATCTTCCCACACCATGTCCCTGTGATGCTCTGACTGGGTGGTAACATCCCACCACCTCTTGGCGGAATCACGTAGCATATAAGTCGTGATCTTGACCCTCCACCCTGGAGGCGTCTCAAGATGCTCGAAAATAGTCTCCATCGACCCCAGCCAAGACTCCCCAACTTGTGGTCCACCATCCTTTGAAAACGTAGGCGGATGCTACTGCTGGAAGATAGGTGTCAACTCGGCCATAGATGTAGCAGCCTGCAGTGCTCCCTGAAAGGTCTGCATGAACCACATAAAGCCTTCACGGAACTGCTCCTTTGCGCCTACGTCTGGTATAATAGTCGACGCCGCATCTGGCTCTGCTGGAGGATCTAATAGTAGCCTATGGCCCACCATCTCTGGAGTATACTCGTTTCCGCTCTCCTGGAGAACAACGCACGGTCGTCTAGGAGGCATGACACTACAAGGTCAGAAACACGCCTTATATCAAAATTTATCAAGACGGAAAGCGAATGAGCCACAAAGGGAACAAGAGGAAGATACCATTTCAAGATTTTCAAAACAAGATTACACGGCGTATACAATGACTACACGACGTGTACTTGAATTATCTTCCCCTTCCCAGGTCCTCCTACATGGATAAGCCACACGGATCCCGTTGAACAAAACTACACAGTGTGTATGACGACTACACATCGTGTATGGTGTAATTTTCCAACTACATGTGTCATTTGTGACACAACCGACTACTCAGCTTGGAACTACACAGTGTGTTACACCCGCACACGGCGTGTAAACTACACCGTCCCACATCCACATGGATAAGTCCACACGGTCTGTCCTTGGACAAGACTACACTGCATTTCCCATAGGTACACAGCGTTTACTAGATGAGCTTCACCGACTCGTGTTGTTAGTTACACGGCCAGACACACAACTCACACTACACTAAGTGTTCTAAAGACACACGAAGTGTATCCAAAAGGATCACACCGACTCGTGTTGTAAGCTACATGGTCGGGTACCCATGTTAGCCTACACGACGTGTTCTGTAGTGGACACGGCTTGTATGTCTTAAGCTCTCCTCCGTCCGTGTTGTTAGTTACACGGGCAGACTCTGGGTCAACACCACATGACGTGTACATCCGGTACACGGCGTGTGTTCCCCAAACATTCCCTACCGCATGTCATCGCCCACACGGTTTGTGACATAGGAAGAGACTACATGGCGTGTACTTTGGGTACACGTCCTGTACATAAAAATTATTCTTTTTCTTCCCAAACAGAAGGCCACACACGACGTGTTTAAAGTACTACACTGCGTGTATACTGGGCTTTCTAGATAGTATGCCTCATAAACATCCCCGGAACCCAGAAAATACAGAAAAAACCACATAAGTGTCAAATTCCTACCCGTGAGGGCCCATACTCCCCACGAACCATTGTTTGACATCTTATCTGTGTTATAACTAATAAACATCTAATGATCCACCAATTTACGGTCAGTGGGGGCCCATACTCCCCAAAAACCAAATTTTGGCGTCCATTCTATCAACATGCTAAAATAAAATTACCCTATAACACAATAGGTATTTTATCAAAGTTGCTATTATTCCAAATGATTTACTAGAACAATAAATATCACAACAACATGCGAATTTCTAATACACCTACATGGAATGGAACTATGAATGGAATGTGATTTATAGAATGTTCCTAAATGATTCATGAGATGTAATACCCTCATTTCATCAAGCTACAACTAAATAGAACTCAGAGATAAAATATAAATAGCACAATCTCAAGTGCGTCACCCAACGGTGAAAACATATCAACTGTAAAATTTGCAAAATCAAAAGAGTTGAAAAAATACGAGGTAGACTGGATTTTCACTATACACAGGTTAGCTACGCCCGAGAACATCTTATTACCAACTACCGTTCGTCTTATCCCTGACTATGGATCCAAATAGTAAGTCAAAGAAAGGAACCCCTCTGATACCACTTTGTAACGTCCCGGTTTTGAGTGCCACTCAACGGGTGCCCCGAACCCGGTCCAACAAATGACCTCAAGCACATTTCCCCAAATGCCAGAGGCTGCCGACTAGCAGTGAGGGCCCATGTATGATAGTGGGGAAATTGTGCCCACATTTGTCAAAGTGTAGCGCAGGGGAATGGAATAAAACATACAACTATAGAGGAGGAAAATAACCATACATAACTGAAAAAACAAATGTACTAGGTATAACCAACCAGTATATACAAAATTATGAAACATGCCTCAATTCTATGAAAACAGCCAGAACATGTTACACAATCAATACAATACAACTGCAGAGTACAACAAAAAAAACAAAACAGCTGGTAGCATTGCGAGCCTAAGCCTGGTCCCATGCTCCTCTACTCCTCAGTAGAAATAAAGTACCTTTATAAGGACCCTTTCCCTTATCCACACCTGCAGAAACGTAATCTGTTTGGGCAGAAAAGCATGACCCAAACAGGGTGTGAGAAATATATCTCAGTAGGCACTCGCCAAAGGCATGTGCCCAACTGTGTGAAAACATTCAACAACAGTGTGCAAAAGTAAATTCAATAAACTAAGCACTACTCAAAAGTAACTTATTTTTCCAGTTATATTACCATTTTAATATTCTTTTCATTATTTATTATTAAGAAACCACCACAGTGAATTTCAATGTAAACTGTCTGTGTCCTCAGACACACAAACCCTTACCCTCAGGTAATCAGAATCATTCCCTCATGAGTTCCCTCAGGCATAATAGAAATTTCCCTCATGCATGCCAAGTTTCGCCCTCAGGCATAGAAGTCACTACCCTCAGGCATACGAAAGGTTTCCCTAAGGTGAAAAAGAACGTTTCCCTCAGGCTAATCCAGTCATGCCCTCAGGCTATAGTAAAACACCGCCCTCAAGAACAAGTAACCAGTCTGAGTCCAACATGTAAATAATAAATTCACATACAATTCCTCTCAAGTCAATTTAACAAACATTATTACAAAGGCATACCCTCAGGTAGCCTAGCCAAATTGCTAAATCGAGGAACGCACCCCTGGGGTGGTCCTGGATCCATGCAGTGATCCCAAACAACAATTTATTATCACATTTAATCACCTATACATTTATAGGTAGTTAAAATAGACACCTCCATATCCATATGACACCCCAACATGGGTTCGTAGCACAAAAATACACACAATCGCACAACAGTTGAAAATTAAACACCAAGACACCTACCTTAAACACCAACGAACGATATACACGAATGAAGACTTCTAAAACATCCAAGAATGTCATAGATCTGAGGTAAAATAAATCTTTCTTAAGCGTAAATTACTCCCATTTGGGGAATAATTGGAACAAATAATTTAAGATGAGTGTAGGGCTTACCCGTCCGGTTCTAACGAGATCGTCCGAGGCGGAAACGGATTCCAGACGTGTGCTCGGCGGATCTCCAAAGCTCTGGTCTTCCTCTCCCGAGCTCTCTTCCTGTTCTAAGCCTTCCCTGTGAACAGGGGAGGCTACTGCCCATTTTAAGAGAAAAAACAAAGTACACAGCATGTATTTCCAAGTACACGGCATGTACTTCCCATTTTTAAATTGTTCCTCTGACAGCTTCCCGCCAACGCAACACTTTTCACATACTAACATGACTACACGACGTGTCTTCATGAGTACACGGTGTGTGCTGACCCATATCTAGCCACCACCTTAATATTCACCTGCCGACTGACTACACAACGTTTGAAGGACCACTACACGTTGTCTAGTCAGTTCATACACCCTTCATTTCCGACATGGCAACACACCCTATGTACTCATTCCCCATGGCCAGAAGTACACGGTGTGTAGGAAAGTACATGGCATATACTTCCAAAATTTGGGATTTTTCCCCATTTTCCTTATTTTATCAAAAACAGTTCAGGAAAATAGAAAGGAGGAAACTCATACCTCAAAAAAAAACTAGGTTCTTACAATACTCTTCAATGTGATGGTACTCTTTTGAGTGTTCTATTGAACAATCAATGAAATCTGATTAGTCAAATGACTGCAAGTGAATTCTGGTTTAGACCAATGATTAATCAAGTTAATGACAAGTTGACATTGCTCATTCAGACCGACGAAGCAGTGAGTGAATTTTTAAATGCAAGTATGGTTGAGAATTTGACGGTTGTAAATGATTCAAGGAAGATTTATCTTCAATGGTTCAATGTATACAACATCCATTTCTAGTTCATACTTCTAGAGCTTCTTGATATTAGTAGTGAAGTTCAAGCCCTTCCTCACACATATGATCCATCGATCCCATTCGTTTCATACCAAATCCCTTCATTTTAAAGACAATTTCATTGATGGGGTATTGTACTTAATTTATCAAAATATTTGAATTAATTTTAATTTCAATTTAATTTCATAATTTTTTTGTATTTTTTATTTTAGATAAATTTTTAAACTACCAATACTAGATTTATTTTTCTTATGTATGTATTTATAACTATTCATTGTAGTTTAGTGCTATATTAAATTTTGTTGATGTCGATTATTCCTTAAAACCTCTTTCTTTTGTCACAAAATGGGGAGAAAATTAATAAGGGGAATATGGGGAGAAGGGAGAATATCTACAAATACCCTTTGTGGAGAATATTTTTAAACCACATCATTTCATTAATGAAAATTTTTAATTTACAAGTATCTATTTTTATTTATTGAAATTATACAGTGAAATCGATATCTCAAAATATTTTCTATATCTATTATTGTACATTTTTAAATCCTACATTGTGTTTATATTTTGTTATGGATTATTTTATTGGGTTTTTCATAAAAAAAGGTAATGATTTTTTGGTTTGTATTTTCTCATCAATACAGAATAAATAATTATGATTTTGATTTTC
The DNA here is from genome assembly GCA_963277665.1 of Viscum album. Lineage (NCBI taxonomy): Eukaryota > Viridiplantae > Streptophyta > Magnoliopsida > Santalales > Viscaceae > Viscum > Viscum album. The sequence goes on along the minus strand of OY728160.1, from coordinate 455,382,551 downwards.
ACAAATACCTTTGTTTGTTTAAAGAATTTAGTATTATGAGAATAAATATCGAATCACTATTATCATCACTACATTGTGATATGAAGTAAAATGATTGGGTATGGTATCAACCCTACCTTATGTTAAAATAGTTTGTGTTTGGATCAAAATCTTTACGTTATGAGAATAATCAAATGTATGGACCCACAACCCTATATTGGAGTCTAGATTAACTATTCAAACCTTATGTGCGGAATAGTTCCACATATGGTTAAACAATTCTACATTCATGATTTTATTCTAAATAGTTAAACATATGGATTATCATCCCTACAACACGTAAAGTAAACCTACAATTATGTAAAAGAACCCTACACAATGAATATCAACCCTATGTTTTATTATTAACATGAATTTTTTTCTAGCAGCATTTTCAATATGATATTTCCATAATGGTCAACTCAAATTTAGGGAACGATTCAAGGATTTTTTTGATTTCTTCAATGAACTGTGTTCATCAAAAGGAATCAGTCTTATTTCTATGTAAGTCTAGGAATCCACTAGTCATTTGTAATTTGAATTTATGTGATCAATCAGGCTATTCTATTGGATCAAGAATACCGAAGAATGTTTTTTTTCTATGTATTGTTTTAGAGAATCTATTAAAATATTTATATATATATATATATTTATATATATGTGTGTGTGTGATATGAAATTCATATATTCAACTATATTGTTGAAGTTATATTTCAATGTGCTACACCAATGAAAAATTGATTCTGAATGAAACTAAACTTTGGAGATATACATGTTATATCTTATACTTTTGTAAGCTTGCTAGAGATCTATTTTTTTGGATTCTTTTTAAATAAGGATAATTATTAAATTATTATCACTTCAAACTACTTCATTCTCGAAGATATTCAATTCTGAAGAAGAAGAACCATCATTTTTCAATTGCTTCCGGCTACAAATATGATGATAAACCTGAACCATTGAAATAAAACTCTTTTGATATATTAATGTTTCGTCTAGTCGTAGAAAATTATATTGGACGATCTTCTTTACGATATAAGCTATGGTTAACTAGTTCTCTACTATTAAAAAAGAAAACTTTTTTATTAGTCTTACTGTATAGCATTCATCTTCGTACACTTAGTTGTAAATTTATGTTATTGTGATAAGCGGACCATTTTAGTGAATTTTTCAAAGCACACAGAGAGAGTGATTGGTAGAGTGTACTTGGGGATCATTGTTCAAAAAATCACAAAAAAATTTTTTGTTCACTATTTATATTTATCTTCTATATATTATTATACAAAAGAAATAAACTGCATATCTGCAAAAATCATAGTGGGTGTCAAATTCTAAACTTGTGGAAGATTTTTAAAAGAAAAAATTCACCTCCCACCTATTGTGATACATTGTATATTCATAACTAAAATAAGGGATGTTAATGTTGTATTAATCCATATGTTATGGAACAAAAAACCCCAAAAATTGATTATAATTCCACCCAAATAAAATTATTTGATTTTTAGGGTGATTTAAGAAATATTTTGTGATCTAAAAACATATCCTCCATGGATATATGTTTTGATTGATCGATTAAATAACATGACATATGTATAACCAACACATTATTTAACTTTTTCATTAAACCTCATTCACTATCATGAATATAGAAATTAGAATCATAAACGTTTCAATCTATGGTTATAATTCAAGGGTGACTATTCTTATCAATAGGTATTTTCGGAATTCATTCTTTTGAAATGATATTTGGAAAATGGAATAAAAAACATCCATGAATTAAATGACCAGGTAGGTTCCTCTGATATCAAATATTTTTATCTATTTTTATATTTTTTATTTATTGACTATATTTCATTGAGGACTAATTTTTCTTATTATAATGAATTATTGATTTATGAAATTTTTTGAATAAGCCATATTTTTTTTGTTAAAAAATTGGGGTTTTCATAACTATATTCACATGAAAGGTAAATTTGGGGAAACTAAAATTTAGGGGTTTAAATTATTAATTTTAGTTAATATAGAAATAAATTCACAGTTATCAACTAAATGTATTCAATTTATTTTTTTTAAAAAAAAAATATTTTCAAAGAAAATTATATAATAATAATAAAAATGAGTAGAATTTTGTGAAAATAATGGAATTTGGAGGTAAATGTATTTTTGCAAATTGGTTTCTTGATTATAATTGGTATGTGCGATTATAAAATGGATTTGGATATGAAATCAAGAAGGATGTTTCCATGCATTAAAACAGAATTGTGAGACATTTTTGAATACTATAAATTTTACAAACAGAAGTGATGTTTCTTGGACGGAGAAAATGGGTGGATTAAATAGAATATATGAAGAATAATTCATGGTTTGGATCATTATAATAAAAAAGTAAATACTCATTGTGGTTTTATTTTTTATATATGAAGAATGTTTTTACAATATCAAAGCTATTTAGAATGGATTTTATAATGTTTGGGATTTTTATTGGTTGATGATGTAAAATTTCTTATCATAATAAATATATTGTTTTCCTAGAGATAGGTAAAATTCCTTAAAATTTTAAAAAATGTGAGTGTTTTCATTAGAATGTTTGTAAACATGCTGCTTTCATTCGATTTTAATGAAATGGAGAGATTTCTAATGGATTGAAAAAATATGAAGTTTTCTTGGAACTATTTCAATTATTACTTTTTGGAATACAACTTTTCTTGGAGGATATGTGGAATTTTTTTCAATTAATATAAATTATTACAGAATGAAATGATATATTAAAATGTTTACTTATTTTTTAATGAATTCTTGGATTTTTGACTTCTTGGTTAAAAAATATTATTTCCTGTTATTATTTCTTATTTAAAATGATTTATTCACACTATGTTTGAAATTTTCATTCCATATAATTACATTAAAATTTTGGGGACATCCTGATGAGTTTATATTTACTATATAAGTCTTTATATTTAATCATATATAGACATGACAGATCATAATGGATGAAATTCATATATATCAATCATTATTAGTGATGATCCATAGTCCAATGTTGGAGTATGGCAGTTGAGATAGGGGTTCTGGAACATAAGTGGAGGTTTTGAGTGGATTCTCCTTTTATCATTCTTCCTATGTCTGGTATGGTATTGTATTTATATATATAGTTATTTCTATTATTTTATAATGGTTTAGTTAGTTATTAATTTTAATATTTTTCATTCATGAGAATTCATTGGGTTTTTAATTCATAAGGGAATATAATTCCATAAGTCATAGGTATTATCCATAACTTTGTTTAGGTATCCACTGTCAATTGGGGTTATGGTTGGCGCCTTGTTGAATCCTATCTATATTCTCTAGGTTAAAGATCCTAGTTTAGGGTTCTAAAAATAGTATCAGAGTGGAGTTTTTTATTCATGTATTTAAAAATTTGAAAAAAAGGAAAATAGTGTAGTTGAGACTTCAAATACACCAATAACAATTAAAATATAACATTTTTAAGGGAAAATATTCATTACCACAAATTTTAGATAAATGGGTGACTGCTGATAACCTTAGAGGGTGGTTATTTATTCTATGTTTTCCTACTTTCATCTAAAATATCATAGATTTATTGAATCATGGATGAAATGGTGCAGATTACATCACATTAAATTATTTTGAATGAAAATGGTTTTTTCATTGATGAAAATGGAATTAAAACGACTCAATGGTTTTGATCTATTAATATTTTATTAATATAATGGTTTAATATGGATTGGATAAAATTGTAATGAATATTTATTGATACATTGATTAGAATTAAAAAAACACTAAATTATTTTATGTAATGATCTTCTTCTATGACATAAGGTGATATATCAAATTTGGTGATAATGAATGATATAATGATATTTCTTGTGAAAAAACTTTTTTAAGATGATTAAAATTCAACCCATGAGGGATGTGAATGATTATTGGCGAGGGAAGGTATTAGTGGGATATTATCTTATAGATACTCAACTAGTGGTAACTAATATAAAGGATATTCAAGGATTTGTTCAGTGAACTAGACATGATAATCTTGGATGGGTCGATAACTGTCAGTTTCAGATGTAGGAAGTATATTAGAATGTACGTGGATTAAGTGGATATTTTATGTTTTCCATATTAAATTATAATTTATTATCATAATAAGTTAAGGTGAGGGTCTAAGTGTTGTATATCCTATTATGAATTCAGGATGGTAAGAACAGTAATGAGTAAAGAATGGTATGATTATTTAGGTGTTAATTAAACCATGAGTGACATGTCATCATTTAATTTTTAATAATGTGAACGAAATTGGTATGTTAAGAATATAATAATTTTTATTAATTCATGGAATTTATCTTTGAAATGAGGAAGATTCACAGAATCTCAAATTAAGAATAGAATCATATGACATATTTTTGAACGAAATTGGTATGTTAAGAATATAATAATTTTTATTAATTCATGGAATTTATCTTTGAAATGAGGAAGATTCATAGAATCTCAAATTAAGAATATAATCATATGACATATTTGAGATGAAGTATGGATGTATATGTTATAATATCTTTATATGTAGAGTGAATGTATATCGCACTAGGGAATATATTAATTTAGAAATCAATAATTGATGAGGACCATTATACGGATGTTTCGGTTAGTAATCACTTTCCTCAAAATTTTGAGAGTGAATTCCAATTATATATATTTTTGCGCTATGTTTTGAATATATTTTACCTCATAATTCTGATGTTGTAAAATGGTTTTAAATGAAACAATTATCTTTACCTGAAGAGTTTATGAAAATCGGTTAACTAATTTCATATTTTTTTTATTTACTATATCCATAATTAAATTTATTAAATAATTTATTTAATTGTTTTATTTTTAATTAATATTTCAATAAAATATTTATATATATTGATTGATTCATTAATTATTTATTTATGAGATGTTAATTTCATTTGTATCATTTTTATATCAATAGCTAATTAATTATTATATAACCTAAATTAATGGTTATAATTTTTATTTGGTCTAGAAAAAAATAAAAAAATATATATGAGAAAAAGAGTTTCCTGGGATTGATATCAGTCATTGGGACTTTTCCTTTTCAAATAAGATTCTTAGTATAATAATTACCTCTGTTGCCAAAATTATGGTTGTGAGACTTCATAAGAAATCCACCTCAAGTATAAGAAATTTTCCAGAAGCATAATTCTTTTTGATTCAAAACGTAATAATTTTCAACCTTGAGTTTATGAATTTGACCTTTAGTGTAAGGATTTTCCAACATCATAAGTATTTGGATCATTGTATTTTCTAAATCAGTTTCCAATCATAGGTATTCAAATTCATGTGTAAGACTCTTCTAAATAGTAATGATTTGAACCTTTTCCAAAAAGGGTGATCAGATTAATGTTTTTTAAAATTCATCAGGAAATTCAAGCCATACCTCAGGGTGCCACATCAGTACTTATAAAAAAATTCAAATGATTCCACATCCAATTATGAAGTCCCTTAACCCCAGCCCATGCCTATTTTACTTATAACCATGAACTCAATAAATCCTATATAGCCATTTAAATACCCCTTTCCATCATCGGATAAAAAAATTATAATCCCACATGTTTTCTAAAATTTATAAAAAAATAAATAATCAGTAAAGTAGTGGAAATAATGACAAATGATAATTTATTAAATTTATAATCTATTTTAAAAATCAACCTAGAATCATTTCTTTTAGTTTGACTGAATCTAGAAAAATGATTACATTAATGGAGAAGATGATCTTGGGAATAAATATAAGATTCAAGTGATACAATCTTCATTAAATAACAACCCCTGAAAATTACTTGTTGTTAACATGAAGAATTGATATTTTGGTCACTGATGAGAATGAAAAATTTAGTGTAATCTCATTCATTTACTAGTGAATCAACTGATGACACTAAACTGAGTGAAGATATGCAGTGAAAGTCCCATATAGAGGCCATAAAAAATCTTGATTTTTTTACTACAAGCTCAAGGTAGTGAATTGGGATCAACATGATATTAATAGAAAAATGATATAGAATATTTATATATATTGATCTTGGGTAGATACACCAATATTATTTGGGAATTCATTATAGGATTGATACATGGATTGAAAAGAAGACTCATCTAGGAAAAATAAGGATGATGATTTAGAAATAGGGAATTAATAGATCTTAGAAATAATTTAGAATATATTTTATTGAGAAATTATATCCCTCCCTTTCTCATATCTATAATTTTAAATTTTTTATGGATTTCATGAAATATTTTTTCTTTTGAACATAGTCATTTTCTAGAATATGATAAGGGAATGAAATTTTATTGGTAAAAATATTTAGATCATTTCTGTATGCTTTTGTTGTATAATCTAGCCTCATCATTTCATATTTCGGATTCATTTTACAAAAACAATGAAAAGAACATAAAATTAATGTACATTGAATTTATTTTCTATATACTTAAACATATGAGAATCCCACTAAGAAGGGATCTTCCCATGGAGGGTATCACATAGGGATCATCTAATAAGTTTAATTTTTTGCATGAATGACCTCTTCATTTTGTGAATGAGTGGACAATTAAATTGAGAAAATTTATGATCATTCACTCATAGGATGAACATTTGAAATAATAGGCCACCCACATCCATATTATATCTATAGTTTTTGTTATAGCACATGAATAAAGGAAACTTTATTTGTAAATAAACAAAAAAAACCATTATCACAAATCTTAATTGTTCCAACATTATTATAATATGTTCTCTATCTCTCTCTATCTTAATTTTTTTCATCTACCTTGTTTCTTTTTAATTTACTTCACCTAATGCTTTCATTCAATTTATTGTTCTTATATAATATTGGTTTAATTTTCATGATTTTTTTTATTTCCCTACCAAAAATGCCAAAACAAATAGATTATATATTAATAATGAATATATAAAAAATGGGTCATATATTAAAATTGTTGGTTGGGAAAAAATTTTAATCCATGATAAGAAAAAAACTTTAGGAAATTTTTTAAATAAATTGATGACATAAATTTGTTGTTAATAAACAATATTTAAACACATATATATATTAAAAAGTGTTCAAATAATATATTAATAAATGCACAATGAGTCTCCTAGTAGAAATTTTGATCCTTTTTAACTGAAATTGAAAAAAATTACATTTCTCTAAAAAACCATAATATAAGATAATATGGAAAACCTGAATAAAAAAAAAGATAAAATTTTCAATCCACCAGATTCTATAAATGAGAAAATATAGAATAATAGTAATAAATAATTCCTTGTGCTTATGGTTTCATGAAACACAATCTATATTTAAAAACCCATATTTAACACAATTATGAAATCAAATAATATCACTTTTCTATATTTTCATTAATTAATGGGATTCCCAATGAATATTCTCTCAGAATCACTAGAAATTTATATTGTGTGGTGCAATGACAACCACATAGAGGGCTATGTCAGGAAGAATTACAACTGATAGTTTTCTCATTATTTCTTAAGGTAAATAAAAAATATTTATTCCAATAAAAGGAAAAGAAATCATTAATACATGGGACTAACTATTTGAATACTCTTTATAGTGTCTTATACATGGATAATATACACTTAAATAAGACATAAAATCATTAGATTTCATTAAAACAAGGGAGAACTTTTTCAAAATTCTTGGGATAGATTTATTGATTACGTATCCTTCGTATGAATCACCAATTTCATAACAAATTTATTGTGGACGCATTCTATAGTAGTCTCATACCATATAACCTTGCATTGGCTGGTCAATCTTCTGTAGGGTCCAATAATGACAATCAAGTTGATGTAATCAAATAAAAATTTAATAGGCTGGGACAAATTTTTCCTGATATGTACTCAAAACTAATAATTATTGATTGGAAGGAAAATTTTTATCTCATTATAATATGGTCCATTATAATAATTTATATAAAGGAAATTATCAAAATAAACCTTAAAAAAAATATCACCACTATGGAATATTCGTTAATTCAGAGTCATGAGGCCATAATTTCTATATTACATCCCATTCATATTAAAATGATAATTCTTCATTATATGGAAGTTTGATGAATAATGGGGATAAAATTGTATAAAACACACCTAACCAAGGATATATAAATCATCTGAACCTAACTTGGATAGTTAATGGAGTTCCTATACTTGATACTCCCCCAAAATACCAACAATTGTAAAACTGATTCCAAACTCTACATATGTCATTGTCATCTAGTTCGTAGTGAAATATAGAGGGACTTTTGAATCATGTGTTGAATATAATGGTTTCACATGAGTCAAGAAATAAAGATGACATGGATTCATATTAATCGTCTCAAAGAAACGAAAATTTAATATCAGAAATCAATAGAATAGGTGTAGGGTTTAGAGGATGATGGAAAAGAAGTTACAAAGAACCATTAAGTGAATACTAAGAATAGTATGATGAATTTAACAACAATGAGTAGTACTAAAAATCACCAAGAATATATAAATGTTTGTAAATCATCTCTAAATTAAATCCTTGATGAAAATCTATATCAAAATATTGAAATCTCTAAAACTTTAATTTTGTATAACACTAAAAAATCATTGAAAGTTGATATTCCAACTTAAAACCCATAGTAAAAAAACCTTTAAAGAAATGTTATAAAAGAGATTAATTGTCAGAAATTTAAGTTGATGAAATTCACTCAATTATTAATATGATTTCACTAAAAAAATATCCCTATAAGTATTATTAGGAATAATAAAGAAAAGTGATATTATAAAACTTTTTTAACTTATTAACAAACATATAATTACTCTATATTTTATAGAATCCAAAATCCATGTTATCTTAAATCATTATGGAATTTTTTTTCATAAAAGAAATAGATTAATTTTTCTACATGCAATATCACATATGATTAATATTGGTTCATGAAGAATATGATATCTCCCATAATCCAATAACATTTAAGTTTTATAATCACATGAATTCTAGAGGAAAGTGTTCTATACAACTATTTTTGTGACCTTGGTGTGAGTATCAATTTGGTTAACTTGTCACAGTTTTAATACATGATGTTTGGATAATAAAACCCCACCACAGTTGTCTTATAATTAGCTGATCAATTTATTACTCACATCTTTGAAGTAGTTTATAATTTATACTAAGGGCAGAGAAGATATATTTTCATTCTAATTTTCTCATTTGAGATATCGAGTATGAAATAAAAGTACTGATTAATATAGGTATTATTTTCTTATCCACATGAGATTAATTCATTGATGTGTCCAATTGAATGTCATTTTTTAGTTTTGTTAAGTAAATATAAGACTTTAGTGTATTGAAAATGATAAGTAACCACCTTCTAGAGATAACTATTTAATATTATAGTTTTTTTAAATTGAGGACTCAATTGATCATTTATAAGAATAATTTTATAAACAATCATTGTTTGAATAAACCTCTCGATAAGTTGAAGATATGTCTCAAAAATATTTTTAGAATATTATTGATTTCATTCAAGATTTATTTACTAAGAAAAAAATAGTGTTGTTTTTGATAAGATGATTGTTTTGAAGATTAATTTTATGTCATTGACTTTAGTAATTTAGTGGGAGTGCTTGAGGATCTATATGCAACTTCTAATGATGAGAAACACATTGATTATTATTTGGGATAATTCATCAAATACTTATATAATTTCCCTTGGAAAAAAATTTAAACCAAATAAAATATTCTGAGGATGTGATGTATTATTTTGGGGATAGTTAGGTTGATTTATATATAGGAATTATTAATAGGGAAGTTAAATATTTTAGACCTCCTCTGCACAAGAGTATACCATGTTGTAAACATGAACCCATATTGATGCGCAGAGCCCTACCAACTCATTTCAAATAATATTTTCTTGGTGACTGTTATTCACTACCCATTATAATCTCAAAACTTTTATAGGTAATTAATGCGGAGATTCATATAGATGGTTTGAAGAAATTCTAATATATTCTTGGGAGGCACATATATGAAATTAAGGGCAAAATTTAATCTTACTACATCCTGAAATTCCCACGGTTGCTGACCATAATCCTATAATTGAGAGGTAATGAAGAATAAATCATAACCTGTAATAGGTAGTGTGGGAACAATTTATTAAATTACGCGATTTTAGTATCATTTACCAATTTCAATTATCTATTGGGTTACACATTTCAAGGATTTACCCAAAAAGAAAAGATTCACTATTATAAAAAATAAACGAAATGATAAAATCTAAACTAGAACATCAAAAAAGTAGAGAGTACAAATTGATTAAATAAAAATAAATTTAGTAACTAAGAAATAACAATTATAAATTCCATTTCATGATCAAATACATGAGTGATTTTAAATAAATTAATTTTATGATACCTTTATGGATAGTTTAGTTACATCTAGATTGAAATTTCCCTATAATATCAAGTGAAGTCCACATTCACATGTCCATTTGGGGATTTTTATTATTGTTAAATTACCCTCTCCATATGTGGTTCTCAAACAAATTTTTAGAAATGAAATATATATATTATCTCAGCTATAGTTTAATCTATTATTGACATATTCATTCATGACATCTCTATTTTTGGAATTAACATTGAAGAATATTTGGGAAAATTTCAAAATTATTTTATAGATGTGTGAAGAGACCAACAATGTTTTAAAATATGACATGTGTCAACTCATGATTATTGAGGGAATTATATTTTGTTGAAAATTATCAACGAGGTGAATTATATTTGATGATTAAAAAATAAATATAATCCAATTGGTTCCCCTTATAGAATATTTCAAAGGAATTAGAACCATTATAGTTTATATTTTTTCTACTGAGGATTCATAAAGAAATTATCAAAAAATCACAATGCCTTTATGAATAATTCTAATCAAATATAATAATTTTAAATTTTATCATTAATGATTGGATTTATTCTAACTAATCATGTATAAACTGACATCATAATTAATTATCAAATCTCTATTTTTGAAACATAATTTTGAGGTTATTTTATATGCCAGTGATGTGGTATTTTTTATAGTTATTTGGAAAAGGAAAGATTAGGGGATGAATGTGACCTATTATACTTGTATTTTATTGGATGAATCATAGATGAATTCAAAAAATAATGAAAAGGAGTTGGATACCACATATTTTATATTTATTTTCTTAATATTGAATATGGTATATATTGGTAATCTTAAAATCCATTATAATCTTAATTTATTTTTTTAAAAAAATTATAAAAAAAGTCTTATGAGATAAAATAATTCAAATAAAAGTATTTTATTCAAATAAAAAGGATAATAAAGAAAATTTATAAGTTATTTCTAATTAATTTTATTGGTTTCCCAATTTTCAAATTAAGAAATAGAGATCTGTACAAATTTCTTAATGAACAACTATTTTCTACTTTATTAATGAATTTTCCATGCTGTGGAGTCATTTTGAACATAATAGCTTTATGATTAATCACAATGTAATTTTCATAGATCCAAATAAATATTTTCATTTACAATTTAAAAAGTGTTTTTGGGATGACCCCTTACTTTTTTAAGAGGTTATGATGGAATCTTGAGGATAGGTGTGTATGAGTTAGAGATTCATCCAATTCATGAGATCTGTAACTCTTCCCACGGGGTTGAAACCATGAGAGATATATATTACTACATATAAATTATTAAACTATGGTTTCTACTTTCCTGCATTTTTCATGGATTCTTGGAGACTTATAATATGCCCTGAGAAATGTAAAATATTGAGAAAGGATGGTAGGAAGCAGTAGATGGCACAAATTATATTCATAATGAATATGTTTTTGATTAGTTTTTTTGGACTTCATGAGGCCATTCCCGCAATTTTATAGGAATTTATTTATAGGTTTTTTATAGATTGTGTATCCATGAGGTTTAATCTTGTTCCACTTCCAAACAATAATATTATTAAATTCATAGGTGATAATATATTTTGTATATTTGGATTTCCTAAGACATTCATCATAGATGATGGAAATAATTTAATTATTAATATGTTCAATGATATAAAAATGTATATGGGTGTTATCATAGAACTGGAAAAAAAATATCACCCACAGTCTGTTGTAATGACCAATATTTATAATAGAGAGCTAATTTTTTTATAGAAGATAATTTCTAGATTTATGAAGGATGTTTCAATCAAGTTTGATAATGAATTGTGGGCCTACAAGACTAAATAGAATACTATTATAGGAATTCATTCATATAACCTGTTTGGAAAACATTCCATCTGTTTGCGGTGTTGAATCACAAACCTTTTTGGGTGTTTAAATCCTTGAATTGTGATTTTAATTCTGGTGGAGGAAGAATGTTTTTAGGGTTGAGTGAGTTGGAAGAGTTTTGTAGGGAATATTATAATAATTATGGAATTTTAAATGAGAGAACCAAAAAACATGAATAAAAAATTATGAATAGTTATTTCGAGGTTGTAGGAAGATTCTTTCTTTTTATTTCATGGATGAATCTTTCTATATAAAAATAGAAGACCAAATGGTGTGGATCCTTCCCTATTTTCAGAGTGATTGTAAATGGAGTGGTTAAATTAGTTGGAGAATAAAAAATATTATTTTTTAATGGTCAGTGAATGAAAACTTATTTTAGGGGTATCATAATAGAATGGATAACATCTCTATAATATCTCAAAATTTTAAATGAAATTACTATCTTCAATAACAAAAAAGATACACAACATTGAGCATAAAAAAATAATGAAATATTATTATTTAAATGTATATGTTATAACCTATAAATTAAACGGGTGGATATGAATATGAATTACTAATTTATTAAATAAATATAAAGGTAAAACTTATGATAAATGTATTAATAAATTCTTAGAGAATAATCAATCAATTTTAATGTAATGTTATTTTATTCTTAAGAAACAAATTTTCCTCAAAAAATGGGTTCTCTTTAGTTCTATGAGTGAATTGTATAAACCATTTGATAAAAATAAATTTCATTTTTTATATCATCTTATCAAAAAAATAATTAATGTGATTTTTTGATAATTTTATGAAATGATACAATTTTTTAATGAATAGTGATGACTAATGAAATTTAATGAAAACTATTTTTTATTTTATAGAATTTATAAAGTAAAAATATATTATTTGGTAGCATTAAAAATAATTTTTGTAATTAATGTTTTAAAAAATTCAAATATGATTTTTTATTTCTTTTTATACATGAATTTAGAATAAATATATATTATATTTAAAAAGGAATATTCCTGAAAACTATTGTTGTCATTGCGATTTTTTAATTTAATTTGAAATCAAATTATTAAACATATTTCTTTTGAATTTTGAAAATTATATTTCATATTTGGAATGAGGAGTACCAATTTTTTAAAATATTTTCCTTTTATTTTTTGTCAATATGATTAGTAACCTTACTAATTTAGGTTACCATAGTAAAGCTTAAATCAGGAAATTAATGTTTAAAATAAAAATAAAAAGAATAAATAATTAACCAAAAATATGAATTAATTTTTATTTCATGAGTCCATTTCATCTATAATTATACAAATTTCTCTTTTATTTTATTTTATATCCATATATATGTCATTATGACCATTACTATATTTTATTTCATGAAAATTAAAATATTTCCCACTCTTGTTCTTAATATCTATAATATTTTTAAAATGTTATTAGATAGAGGATTTGTTTGACTAAATGGTATTTTTAAATATAAATGGTTCACCATAATCATGGTAATTTTATTTCATTTTTTAGTGAGTAAATATTTAACTTAATATCATTCAATACAAAAAATAATTAATTATTTAATTTAACAAAAAATTTAACAAATGGTTTTAAAAATAATAAATGTAGGATAAATTGAAATAATTAATTTTATACATGATTTTAATATAATCACATTACACATTGGCGGTGTTTTAAGATATTTAGTTCAAATTCTAATTGTTACCTAGGTATTATTAATGTAAATGTAATGAATAGTTCTAAAAATGAAATTATAAATATTTTATAATGAATAATATTTTATTAAATCATATAAAATTACTAAAAAATCCTATATTTGAAAAATTTATTAAGATATGTTTGATAATATAAACAATTATCCATTTATACATTATTTTTAACTTTATAGTAATTATAATGACCTCCATAGTGTAAAAAAACATGTTGTCACGGTAAGTATAAAAAGGGTTAATGAGGTGTTAAGACAAAAATATGAGGATAAAAATAGTTTTTTTGTTTTTATTGGAAGATATTGTTTCAAAAAATCCACAACATATATTATATAAAAATTATATCGGATAAAATTTTAATTTAATTTAAATTTAAATTTAATTTATATTAATTAAATACTTTGAGAAATTCTCAGATTTTCCCTACCATGTCTTATAAATGGGATCCTCTGCTACTCATTAATTTACGCATAAAAAGTCATTTGTTTGTGATAATACCATTGGAATCCAATTCTGATAATCCCACCCAAATTATAAAGGAATTAGTTTTGATGTTATACCCATATTTGAGGTATTAAGGTTTAATAAATATGATGTTTTCCAATGATGAGGCTGATAAAGAATATATGTGATGTCTTTGAATTAATTTAAGATATTTTCATCTCAATTTTATTTATATGGGACACATACCTTACACAGTAATTGTTTCTTATTTGTGGTCTATATAAAGCCCATTAATGTGTTTTATGATTATTCTCATGAAAGTAAGGGATATATATATCCATCAAAAGTTTTTTCTTTTATAAGGCTTATGATTCAAAAGATTCCAATATTGAAAGTGTTTAATTTCTCAATCTCATCATTACATGGGATTGTTTATTTATAAGTATCCACTTGGGAATATTTCTATACCCCTTCCTTATTTTCAAAACAAATCAAAAGGGTTTTTATTATCATCTTAAAATTATTTAATTTCATGTTTACCCATTATTAACTCTTTACAAAAAACATTAAAAGGAATATTTTTTTTCTAAATGAGGTACTTTGTGACATTTGCTAAAAAATATACATAATCAAGGTTTTTTTTGAAACATATAAAAAATTATCATATTTTCCCATTATCATGAAATTTTTTTTACTAACCCACCTTTATAAGTATCCAGGGTTATTTTCAAAGAAAAATTTTTCTTCAATATTATATATTTTAATAAATTAGGTTGTGTTAAATAGAAATCATATTATCCACAAAATAAGGATCCAAGTGATATTATCAATTCATTATCCATATTAGATGAAATAAATCGACATTTCATAATCATTACTACTTATATGATCCAATGATACCATATTTATTCATTCCCTAGATTCTTTATGAATATGATGACCCAAATATTATAAAACTCATTAATTTTCCTTGAGTTATGCAAAGATGAAATGTTTTTCAAACCCATTTATTTTCATAGATTTAGATATGGTGAATTTTTTATATTAATATAAAACACATATGTATTAATTTCATTTTGGGATAGGTGGGAAATAAAAATCCATCCACTTGATTTTTTAATCATTAATGCAACATTATTTCTTAGGGTATATAAGAGGTTATCCCAAGCCTAAAAAGGTGTATATGAAAGGTTATCCCAAGACCCAATGATGGCACTAAGGAAGTTATCTCAACTCAAATAAGGTCAGTATGTGGTTATCCCAAGCATAATATATTATGAATTTATTTTTGGGTAGCCTAACATCATATTATCTTTGTTAATATGTATTCCTAAAATATTTTTATTATGACATTTTTATGATATGATGAAAAAAAATTCAATTTTATTTATTATTCATGTAATATGAACTAATAATATTAATTCCATGACTCAGGTTTATGGTTAATGATAGGAAGTGTATGGTTTTGAAATGATAATAACATAACCCTTATACTAATCAAATTCTTATATGATTATTGATATCTTCTTTATGCACAATAACTGGGGATTTAATCCCACACATTTACAATGTTTCATTTCCGTAGGATATGAAGTTTTATTCTAAATTATTTTATTTTATAATGGTTTATATATAAATAATTTTATAAAATATGTTGAATATTTTACTTTCAAGATGAAAAATATGGTATAGTGAGGGATAATGATGATATTTATGAAATAGTTTTTTATAAACCCAATTTGTTAAGAGTTTATTATAATTCTATAAAACTCTCAACCTAAAATTTATAAGAGTATGTAAGTGATCCAATGTTTCCTTATAATGTTGTAAGTGTCTAATGGAAAAAATATTTTGTCGCACCTATCATTATAAGAGATAGAAATAGAAATATTATGTTTTTATCAATGGATCTGGGAATGTGGGTTTTGAGTTTTTGGAGTTAGAATCAAATAATATTTTAGATATATTTTGAGATTATGATATTTCATGATAATTTTTCCTATTTTTAATTTATACCATCATCTGTCAAAATTTTATTCTTTATAATACGTTCAATGTTTTAGAAACTCTTTTTTAATGTTTTATGTGATGATATATTAAGGTGATCAGTGATACTTTTGATACATTTTATAAAGCTAAGGTATATATTACAATTAAGTATATCTTTGGGAAAGTATAGTTATGGAATAATTTTCTTTCCATTTTTTAGACATATGTTTAATTCTATGGATAACATTTAAGGTTTATATTATCTTTGATATTGATGTAATTATGTGTTTTTACATGTTGGTATGAAAAATTAATGCTATGAGATAACCATTGTGAATAAAACCTTAATTTATTGTTGTATATATTATGGTTTTTATAATTTTTCTCACATTGTTATAATATTATAATAATTTCATTAATATTTTATAGAAAATGGACACCCATAAGAAGGATAATAACTCATCACATTCGGAAACGTTGTGAGGCATGAACCCACAATTGAAGGGAGAATAGGCTGCATCACTTAACACTATCCTAGGTTATTTACTCATTAGTATGGATTTGTTTATTCTTTATTTAAACTATATGGTAGATAAATGTTATGTTCATTTTGAGAACATATGTTTTATTTTATATATCACCATGATATTGAATGTATCTTAGAGATTATGTTATTACTATTATTTCTGAAAAATTTTATTATTTTTGGACCCAAATATGAATATGGTAAACTAAATTTAGAAGGATTTTTAGAGGAATAAATAATGATTTATCTTTTGGAAGAATCAATGACATTAAGGTGGAATTCTGGGGAATAATGTTATTAATAAAAATTATTATCATGTATTAGAGATTTTTTTGTTCGTGAAATTATATTTTTAGAATGAGACATTAAGAGTGATTGATGTTACTTAGATATACATATTAATCTAATCAAGGAATAGTACGTTATCATATTATTCTGATCTTCGGGATTAAATAAAATTCTGTAATATTATACCTTATTTTAAGGATATTTATTCATTGAAGGATCTTGGTTTAACATTGTGTATTAATATTGAATTTTAGATATTAGGGTGGTATCTCTTAGTTTAAAGGGACACAACATTTTGGGAATTTTCTTATATTATCCAAACTAATTTGGATTTGTTTAATGCCTAAATATATAAGGAATAACTAATGATGTTTTGTGGAATATTAGACCCACTAAACGTTTATTTGGTTTCTTCAGTCTTAAAAATTTCATATCAAATACTAATCATTTGGATAAAAATTTTATTATTGTCAAAATTGATTAAAGGATGAAATTATTCTTGAGAATAAGGTATATTTTCATTTATATTATTCTGGGTAGAAAAATAATTCCTCATCTTTAATAAAAATGATTTTGAATCGTAAAATTATATATTAACATTTCATATGTAGAAATCAATCATGTTTTAACCCATCAGAGATATAAAATTTTGTGATGCTTAACTTTATCATGAACATTTTCTCAGTAACTCTATAACAATTCTTAGGAGTCATGTTTTTATTCAATATTCATAATATCACTTGACACTAATGTTTTCCTAAATGGAAACCCAGTATGTGTTATTCCATATAACCTTCATAATTTCCTTCCTATATTTTCAATAGGTATTTTCATTATCACATTTTATGTTGTCAGTTCCGACAAAGGTATTTTTAAAATTCCATCCCCTGCGTATTCATAATAAAAAATTTATGAGTATTGTATTTATTTTATTGGGGAGAATTTAATATCCTAAAAATTTATTAGGATAGAATATGTTTGATAGTGTAAGATATTCATAACACCGATCTTAAACGAACAATGATTTTTTAGTGAAATTGTTCTATTATAACCCAGAAAATAAATATGTTTGTATGAAATGGAATAAATTATTTATCAAATAAATATAAATGAAATGATAAATATAAATTTATTGATAAAATCATAGAAAGTAATCATCTAATTTCTTATAAAGTTATTTTATTCCTCAAAAATACATTATCTTCTAAAATTAGGATTCATTAATTTTATGAGAGAATAGTATAAATAATTTGAAAAAATATGATTTATTTTTGAAATAAGCATATAAAAATGTATATCATGGTTAATTTTTTATAAACATTTTTATCAAATATTTACCAATGAATAGTGAATAATACTGATTTGAATTGAAAAATATAGTTTTCATTTGAATTATTGATAAATTAGAATTATATTTATCATTAGTTTTAATATATAACATTGACTTGTTGATTTAAAATAATTTAAATGTAGGGTTTTAAAAATAATCTATACTTTAATTTAGGATAAAAACATTATATATTTTGAAATGGATTTTTCAGAAAAAACAGTTTTTCATCACATCTTTCCAATTTGATTATAAATAATTTACCCCATTTTTTATTGTTGAAATTTGAAAATTGAGTTATATATTTGAATTAGAAGGATCAAATTTAATAAATAATTACCTTTTATTTTTGGTAATTTTTTATTTTAACCATAGTAATATTTTTTACCATGGTGAATGTTAAATGAGGTAATTAAAGATATAAAAAATTATAGATATTATAAAATTACCATAACATATAATGTAATTTTATTTGATTATAAAATATCATCCATAGTCCTCAAAAATTATTTTATATAGAATTTTATGGCCTTTTCGATGATATTATGACATTTATAATAATTGATATCAAGTGAAATTAAAAATGACATTCTCATGTTCAAAATAACTATAAGGTTTTTAAAATAGGGTTATCTAGTGTATATGTTCTACATATATAGTATATTGAAATATAAAAGGCTTATATTTATCATTTTAATTTTTTTTAAAATTTTTGGGTAAATAAATAATTATATTAAATTATTTCTCAATGTCGATGGAGTAATTATTAATTAATGAAAAAATAAAATAAATGATATTAAAAATATAAAAAGTATTATAACTAGAGATAATTAATTTGATCCACGGATTTTAAAACCTTAATTTACATTAGTGTGGTGTTTTAAAATAATATTTTAAAATTTTATGTTTTATAATGATATTATTAATGTAAATGAATTGAAAATATCAAAAAATTAACATTATTGATATTTTGAAAACATTATAATTTATTAAGTGATAAAAAATTACTAAAAGTATCATATTTAGAAAATTAATTAGGATATGGTTTATAATAATAACAATTTTATACTTAAGGGATATCTTTCCATTTATAGTAAATATAATTTCCCTCAAAGTTTAAAAACATATTATTAGTGTATGTTTAAAAGGGTCAAAATGGCATTAAAAATGTTATGAATAATGAAGTTGTAAAAACATATCCATTTTTATAAATGAGATAATTTTGAACCATGATCATTTAATATTATATTTAAATGATTTTTAACCATTTTTAATTGAATTCTAATTCATATTAATTTATTTTTTTATGAAATTCCAAGAGTTCACATCCCCTTTCTTATAAAAGGGAATTTCTTCTTCACAATCCTTAATTATTCCAAACTAATTTTTTAGGCCAATCCCTACTCAAATACCATCCTAGAATCCATAACCACAACATAAAGTCATTATTTTTCATATAATATCATTATAATAGGCCCTAATTATATAATAAAATAAATTTTTTCAAATAAGAGAATGATACAGAACAACCATGCTGATTCATCCTCTATGTAAGGGATTTTCAGCACACTTATATTTATATCGGAAACATTTGTTTTACAAATTTTTTTTTCTATTTATGTTCTATATACATCCCATCAATGTATTTTATGATTATTATAATGAAAATCATGGGATATATATAACTATATAATGTTCTTTCTTTCATGACGCTTATGATTCAGATGTTACCAAAGTGGTATGATTTTTATTTCACAATCTCATCATTATTCAAATGTGTTTGTGTTGAAGTGTCTTCTGTAGAATATTTCACATCCATGTCATTTTTTTTCTAAAAAATCAATCTGAATAATTTTATGTATTCTCATATAATTTTTTGATGTCATTTTTACCCATGTTTGTCTTTTTTATTCAATTTTTTAATTTAATATTTTTTTCATTTTCCAAACAATGTACTTTGTGACTCTTCTAAAAAAGTTATGAGAAGACTTTTTTTAAAAAAATTATAATTAATAAATGTATTTTATCCATGGTTGTAAATAATATTTTCTTTGAGAATTCCATTATAAAATTTAATGTTTTTTTAAAGAATTTGTTTCCTCTCATAAGGTGTATCTTTTTCTGTAGAATAAGTGATTTTAAAACAGAAGGGGAATTTTCCAAAAAAACTACCCCAAGTGATCATTAAAAATAATCTTATATAGAATATGAAATCATTGTATATTACTTAATCTATACTGGGGATGTGATCCAATGAAACCATATTTATTCATTCCTTATATGTTTTATGAATTTAATAACGTAATGTTTATAAAATACACTTCTTCTCCATGTGTTATGCAATAATGGGATTTTTATGAAATCCATTTATTTTCTTGGTTTCTTATATGATAAATATTTTATGATGTTTTATCACAAAAATGTATAATTTTCCTTATTTTTTGATTGTGATCTATATATTCCTCCAATGAACTTGTTAGTGGTTAATGTTATATATTCCCAATGGGTTAAAAGGTGGTCATCACAATCCAAAAAAAAAGGTAGAACAAATGTTATCTCAATCCCCAATGAGGTAAAATCGGAGTTTATTACAAGATTTAATAAGGTACATGGGTTTTTATTCCATGCTTCACAAATTATGAATATCTTGTTGGATAGAATTTAGATAATATTTTTTATGCTTGTCTGTTTTCCTCAACTATAGTATTATGCCAATGTCATGATCTCATGGATCCTTTTCTTTGATTTAATTATGGTTCATCTGATATATACAACCGATATTTATTTTTTGATCATGTTTATGATATATCATATAAATATTATGGTTATATTATTTTGATTATCTATAATCAAGAGAGATATCAATAATCACATCAAAATATCTGGATCATAATGGGAGACTTTCAAGACTACACTTGGATTATTGAAAGGTAGGTATTGTGAGAGGTGATGTTGTTATATATGAATGACTTTTTTTAAACCCCTGTTTTTATGAGTTTGTCAAAGTTATATAAAAACAAAAACAAAAGGTTATTTGATATGGAAGATATCTAATGTTTTATTTTTATACTGTATTTTTTGGATGTGAGAAAAATTTGATCACATTTATCTCTATCAAATCCATAAATATAATGTTTGTGTTTTTAGAACTAGATTAGGGAGTGCAGTTCTTGAGGTTGTACTCTCTCCTTGTTTTAATAATATGTTTTCACTAAGTATAAATAGAGGTTATAAACATAGTTATTCCTAATATCTATCCTATAGATCATTTAGTTTATTATCTTCATTTGAATAATCCATTTTTGTTCATTTATGTTTCTTGATTTCCATTATTTCATTAACTCAATACTTCATGCATTCAGTCCAAGCCTTTGAAAATTTTATTGGAGTGGTAAGGTGGATTCTTAATGATGTAGGTTCCAGAATTTGATAGTAATATTAATTATTTCACAAAATTTACCAAAGGAAAATAATTTTAATTTGATATATCGTTTGGTTTGTCTATTTATTTTTCATTATTATTTCATGCACCCACATGACTCATAATATGAGAATTTCAACCATTTATTCAATAACTTTATCTTTATCTTGTAGTATATTGTAATTAAAAGAATATAGTTTGGGTTATTTTCTAATTTTATATGCACAATTTATTTATTTTTTTCATTTCTTAGGTTGGTTTGGACACTGAAAAACATAGTTAAGACACACTTGATGTGTGTTTCCAAATAGAAAAAATATAATGTTTCTTTTCACTATCTTAAATAAGATATATCTGGATGCTTTTAGATACAATTATCCAAAACTGGATATTCTATTATGATTATCTCCCATGATTAAAATTCATAACTCTTATGTGTATAATCTTTTATTTTTAGGATTTAAAAATTACCAAATAGAGGAAATAACCAGAGGGTGAAGAGTATATATTAATGTATTATTTGTAATGACAGAAACTTCAACATTTAGGGTATTATATTTAAAATCTATAAATTAATTTTTAACATCATATTTCTACAAACTGTGGGAGGGGACCCCAATAATTTTTTTAAACTATGTTGAGTAAATATAATTTTTTTAATATGGGTGATTAACTTATTTTTAATTTATTAAGGCTCAATTTCATCTTTATTTAAACAAAATAAATTATCAATGGAGTTTACAAAGTAGAACCTAGTGGTAAATCAGAGAAACATGACAAGAAATATTACCCTATTCTAGAGAGAGTGCTCATTATGTGGTAGGGATGGAACCCACAGTTTCCACTAGAGTGTCGACTACTCTTCCAATTTTTTTCTTGCATCTATGCACCACCATAATCATTATAAGGTCTTTCTGTAATAATTAGAGTCATGATAAACATAGTGGGATCAACCCATTTACTATTGATAGTGAGCATATCAAAAGGGATTGAAATGAAAACATTACTAAGTACCTTATCAAGAGTAGATGAGATGTTATAAATGGATATGAGTCATTCTTGTTGTATGGAGGATTCAAACTTGTCCAATTTATTCATGGCAGTGATCTATGCCACCTCTTCACTATTGAAGTTACCTAAAGTTATCATGGTGTCCTGACTAGGTTCTAGATTTTCATCATGGTTGTGGGCAGGCCGCTGCATCGTACTACATTCATAATGTTATCACGTAGGGGGTAGGACAACAGAGATTCAATCTAAAGTGATAGGAAATATTTCCCTAGTTCTAGTTTAATGTTGGAACATGTGTCTAAATCACTAATAAATACGTAAACATAGACCATAGATATAGTTGAATCCTGTTCTTTGGAATTAAAATAATATTTTCACATAATCTTATCTGAATTTTCATCATTAAGTACTATCTTAGATTTTCTCCATTTTATAGCACACGTCTCATTCCTAATTCTATAATCATCAGTTACATGAGTTGAGATCTCCCTCTCTATTTGTATATCCTTTGAGTTCAATTATTTTTCCTCATATTCCATATTTTTGATCAGAGCATCCTTGAATGAAAGGATAATTTCAAATTGATTATTAGCTTTTGAAATATCATCCCAACTAACCATTCATGGTCCATCAAGATGAGTGGTGGAAGGAATTCCATCATCCTATTTCATGTTCTGAGTCGAAATATGTCCAGTATGCATCTCAGACTGAGTCATCCAAGCATGGGAATTTTTAGAAGGGTAAATTAGGCCAGAAGAAACTAAAGGTTCACCTAGGTAATTTTTCAAATGTTTTTTATCCCCATGCTTGGGTTTGTGGATCTCCTTTCATCATCATTGAGACTCAATAGTCAATTCCAGCATAAATTTGGAAAACATAATTCCTGAGCGATAGTTGGACCTAGAGTGTCCTATCATACATCACACATCAAAAAAGTGAGGATGTTTTTCATTGACAATTCTTATGATCATTTTATCATGATAAGTAGAGAGAATCACCTTATGAATCAAAATATATCCTAAATAAATTTAAAAAAAATTATTAAAAAATGGCATCATCTAGCTTTCTCAGTGGCTAGCTCCATTTGGATTGGAATTCTTTTTAGAGATGCAATATAAAATAGAATTTAAGAGTTCCATAAAAACATATTAAATCTATAATTCTTGTTCAATAATTGAGAAAAAGTATCCCTAAAATCATAAAGGCTAAAATTAGGATTCCATTCCTAAATCCTAAGAGTTATAGGTTTGAGGATTACCAACATAAAATCCAATGATCGACCTTTGAGTTTAATATATGGAAATAGAAAATTTAAGAATACCCTCCCCAATGATACACATTTAAAATCATTGAGAAAAAATTTGATAAATTTCTTCCACTATTAAAAATTATTTTGGATTGAAATTATATTTTTTATTTTTCAAATAGATGAAAATTTAAATTATATGAGATTTATTCAAGGTATAACAAGGCAATTTTTAACTTCACATAACCCTTCATGAAAATTGTGGGCTCTTGGACAATTAAATTGTGTTTGAACAAAAACTTCATTATTTTTTCTTATGTACTAAGATTGAACATCAATGATAATTTTGGGTTTTGTGTGTCAGGGAGAGGATCATTCAATTTTGAAAATATGGGAATCATAGATTCCTCACCTAAAAACATATCTTTGCAATTAACATCCATAATTGAGTTCTTTTTTCTTTTATTTGCTTCAAAATGGTTTCCTACCATGTGGATTACTTTATGATAGTTAGAAGTGTTGAATTTGAGTATAATTTTTTAGATTAAATGGATTATTGAATATTGTTTCTATTTATATCAAGGTATACAATAAAAGTTGGTGGGATGAGGATTTAAATTCATTATCACCAGAGATATGAAACATCATAGTCTCTAGAAATATGATCCTCGGTACAGTCGAAGGAAATCATATTAATTATTAAAACCATTGAAAAATCAAATTGATCGAGTACCTGATTCGAATCAAATCTATCTTAAATGTAGATCATATTTGGTGAAATTTTATCCAAGGATATGAATCTAAACACCAATAGATAGTAAACACATGCTTCATGTATTCACTAGATCATCGTTATTCAATTTTTTTGGTGCAATCATAGATCTTGGATGAAGCCTTTGGTGTTGTCATGATCACCTCGATCTATTCCTTTCAATCCATAAAGCACATTCATGGATCGTTCATTCAGAGAGATACTTTCTCTCTCTAGGATATAGAAGAAGGGTGAATCCCTCTTTCCATTTGGATAAATTGTATATAGAATTAAGTACCAATCGATATTATATTTTTGGTATAAAAAAAAAGATAGGGTTCCCCATCCACCCCCTCATAAATTTAAAATCCACTAAATAAGTAATAAATTCATAGATATATTGAACTATATTCATCTTAAAAAGTATCTATATTTTTATAAAAATTTGTAATATATATTAAATATATATTATGTGATTAACCAAAGTCATTAACATGACTCTTAATTTATGCTATTATTAATATAACCTTGAATATTAAAATAATATTCATTCATATAATATTTTCAATGAATTTACATAAATTCTTGTAAATATATATATTAAATAGATTCCACCCAATTATTCTATACTCAAATAATATTGAATTTATTTATTCAACGATGATCCAAGAAATGGAATACTCCCAAACCCCAGAGTGTGGCCCCCCATTTCCTTAATTTATATTCACCATAATAGGGAAGATCCATGAATGCACTACATGTGTGACCATCTAGGCCCTAATCATGATAGTAGTGAATATTATTCATAGAGAATGAGAGGATTCTAAAAAACCATAAAGGACCATAAAGAGATAAGTAATACTCATAATAATGAAAACCATCTGAAAACACACACTATGTGATATAATCTCTTTTTCTCATGATATCTGATAACGAAAGACACTATAACGGCACAAGCATGACATGTATTGATAATACAAAATTTTAAATGAATATTTAGTATATTTACAAAATGCATGTCCGAGTACTACAATAGTTTAGTGTGATTGGAAACATTGAAAAAAAATCTTCTATGTTTATGAGATATCTTAAACATATTCCATAAATATTTACACATTTATTAGATATACCTAAAAAATTATCTATATCTAGGGGAAAGAAAACATAAGAAATGGGTGAGTTCAAATAGTCAACAATGGTAGAAAAGGTATGTGTGTAATCATAATCATTATTATAAGTTTTTTAGAACATGATCATGAAAATATAAGATGTCAACCTGCATATCAAAGATTATATACATAAATTTTGGAATAATGATTGGAAGCTCATATGGAATGAATCTTACGAAAATAAAGAAAACAAGACATGACATCATAATATAGGTTCAAAACATGGAATTTTGGTAAACACAGAAGAATATAATATAATTTCCATATTAGTCAAGGCATTGCTACAAAGTCCTTCTTGGTAGTATGGGTTAACTCACCATTCCATCTTGGTACTCATGGTACACTCTAATGGACATATTATTAGCATGTGTTCACTTCTCATACTATCTTAGTAGTCATGGTTCACTCACATGGCCATCTTTATTTCCAAGGTTCATTCGCAAGACTATATTATTCTACATAATGAGTTATAAATATTTACCCACACCATTTTTGGGAGATATAGGTCCCACCTATCTCATAATGAAGTCATGCATAAATGTTCAAGAAGATAAAAAACAATCATACCATAAACCATTAAATGAAATGGGTACTAAAATCATGAAATCAAATTATAACCTAAGAAAAAATGGCAGGTTTCATAGTCACCTCATCACATGCATAACCCAAGAAAGATAAATGGATTTCATAAATATCTAACCAATGAAATAGAAATTGGTTTCAAAAAGACCATGACATTGAAATTAACTAATTCATAGAAATAATATTAATGTAACCTTTAGATTATTTCCATGAATGTCATGACTAACATCAACGAATTCCATATTTGATGGAAAATAAATTTGAACTATCTAAAAAAATAATTTCTTGAGTAAAATATGTATTCTTCTTTGAAAATAGATTTTTAATACCTAAAACCATTGGAAAATAATTTTCCTAGAAAATATATTGAAAACATATAAATAATAAATGAAATATTTTTGAAAACCATTTTCCTTGAAAACATATATAATAATCATTAAAAAAATTTAAAAACCTTCTTCTTCAAAAACACATTGAAAAATTATAAATAAATCATGAAAATGTTTTGAAAGCCATTTTTATTAAAATAAATATAATATATATAAATAAGTATTGAAAATATTTTTAAAAAAAATTTCCATGAAAACGTATAATATAAGCTTTAACACATTTTGAAACTCGTTTTCCTTGAAAATATAAAAAATATTTTTGAAAATATTTTTGAAAACAATTTTTCATGAATAAATATAAATTAATATTGAAAAAATTTTGAAAACCATTTTCCATAAAATATTAAAAAATTATATTGAAAATTGTTTGAAAACAATTTTCCTTAAAAACTTGTAAAATACACTTGAAATAATTTTCAAACCCATTTTCTTTGAAAATTTATATAATGATATTGAAATTTTTTTGAAAAACATTTTCATTAAAAATATATTTTAGAAATATTCGTTTAAAATTAATCTTTAAACATGAAAAGAAAGAATCAGAAAATTGATGGGTGATAAGTCTGTACATATCATAGGAGGTAAAAAGAACCTTCTTTTTGCAAGGTAAAAAGGATAGAAAAATGCCTCATTGGTAAAGCAACATGGATATTCTTTTAAAAAAATTGGTAAAATAAAAAAAAAGTTTAAACTGAATTTTAATCAAAAGGGTTAATGGTATAATATTTTTGGAATCTCATTTTGGAAAATATGGTTTTTAAGAAACAAAGACTTTCGATCAATGAAATGAAAAAGTAGAAATTTCATAAAAAAATGTCTTAACTATATTTTTAAAAAAACTGTGGAATAAATTGTACCAATATATGAATAAATCAGTAATAACCATATGATAAGATTATTCATTAATATTATTAAGATAATGATCATAATATTTCATCAAAAAAATAATAATCCTAAAAAATCTTGAAAATCGATGAGATTGTTTCAATAAACTCTTAAAACATGGTTACATGGGATCATTCTATCCATATAAGAAAATTAAATTAATTGAAACATAAAATACCATTAAAATAAAGAAATTCTAGATATAAAAAATAAATTGAAACTATATAAACCTTGTAATGGAATTTGTGGGCGTAACCAAACACGAGTCTCAAAGAAGATGTATAGAGACAAAACTATTTCACCGATTTGGTAAAATTTGAAACATAATCCCCATAAAATAAAAATCATAAAGTGGATATTTGAATACTGATAAATTTATTTATAATATATATAGATTAATATTTTGCGAATTACATACGCCACCAAAGAGGAAAGAGTGGTGAACATTGCATGTATCACACGAAAATAAAAAGTGTGATAAAATATCTGTACCATGTGTCTTGACTTTTGTCTCACACGTTCAAACCACCAGAATAATAAATATAAACTTACAATAAATATTTTATTGAAATATATAATAATATATAATACCATATATGGTTTTGTTTTGATAATATGTTACTTACTTGTTAAGGAATCTGTTTTAAGGTTTCACTTTGGGAAATATTCGCTTTATTCACTACATGTGTCTTAATTGGTTAAATCTACAGCACTTATACTTATATGATGATTTAAAGAATGTAAAAAATGATATAAATATAATGTATATAAATTATATTTTTATAAAAATAATATATATAATTCAACAGTATGAAACAAAATACCCCATTCATGGAGACAGTAGCTCGTATGTACACATGAATGCTATTCCCGTGTAATTATCGTGTTGAAAGAAAAAAATAAAGGAAATATGTGTTTATATATATAGATATATAATTAATAAATAGGAATCAAGATATCATATATATCATATATATGAACTAAAAACATCCATAATAAAATCCATGTAGTGTATGAACAAATCATATTGCATTGAAGAGAGGGTAGTTCACATTTCCACAAACAAAATCGTTATATTAACAAAAAAGAAATAAAAAAGATATTTGTTGTAAAAAGAATTAAAAAAATCATAAATACATAATAAATATAATATGTGACATATATAAATATATACTTTAGATCATAATTTCCTCCATGAGACGTTGTAAGTATAATTTGAACAATCATTATTTTGTGAGGCAGTAATTCATCGTACACATAAATAGCACGTTTATTACCAATTAGATGGATGTGTGTGTGAGTGTAATTTGATAACATACCATAAACACATAAAATTATAATTTTTATATTGTTTTTTATATAATAATAGAATAAATAGAGTGTAGGGGTGGATAATGAAAACAAAAGTAAGCAGATTTAGGGAATGTGTTTCCTCTTTATCAGGTAACTATTTGTATCTTAATCCAAAATTGTTTCTTAAATGACATTATGGACAAATAGAGACATTATATTTGAATGTAGGGATGTTGGAAAGTATATTGTGTAAATAATGGATGAACCTAGGAGGATTTAGAGGTTTGAAGAAGATTATTATAGGTGGTGGCCTTTTATAGGGAAGGAAAAGGTTTCCCTTGAATTTTTTGAAAAAAAGATTGTTGTACACATCTTATTACCTAACCAAAGTCATAACAAACACAGATAAGTCAATAATGGAAAGATTATGGCCGAAATATGTCTATAAAAGTAGATTTTTACATGTTTCTAGTTCATTTGGGCTCCTATGATTAAAATTTAGTCCTTAATTAATCTTAAATTAACCTCAAATGCTATAATTAATTTTATCACATCTACTATTAATTTTGGTGAATACTTTTATTGATATTATTAAACTCTAAATATTATACTGATTATAATAGTGTTTGTATGTTTTTCTAAATTCAATTCATAGAAGACGAATAATTAAGATTAATGCTAATCTTGTAGACGATATGAAATTACTAGTTTTAAGTGAAAGGAGTTCAAAGGATTATTAAGTTATTATACTCAATTTCAAAGTGAAATAAATTATAATTAATGAAATTGTATTAATATATTTATAATTGAAATAACATGACCATAAAAGAATTTTGAAATATAATCTATCATTTATAATTACTTAAACCAAAATTCATTTTTTAACTAAATAACAGTATGTATCACTATTCATCAAAAAATGATGTTTCTCAGAATAATAAAAACAAATTACATTAAAAAATTTAGGAATTCTAAATTCAAAAATGAATATTATTTTATGAAATTAAATTTTTAGATGTGTGTGAAATTAATTTTATTTTTTTTCATAGAAGGACCTGAAGTGTAGTTCATAGTATTTTTAAACATATAAGGACTTTACAAAAAATTACATAATTCATTAAAAATATGTTTTGTTTCTATAAAACCAATATAAAAAATATTTGAAAAGTAGTTAATTATATTTATATCACTTTTTCTAATGGATAAATTATATTTATATCATTTACAAAAATATTATAAAATGATGCTCCGCAGAAACTTGGTCTCGCGAGTAACGTACACCCAGTCGGTGTTGCAGGTAGTGCTAGACAAATCAGTATTGCGTGTAGCACATGATAAGTCAGAAATTTCTCTAGAAAAATTCATGTCAGTTCCATGTGAAGAGAATTTTTGACATAGTTTTTTAATATATATATATATACATATATATACATTTCTATTTTCATTTTCATGTGGAAGGAAAAATATCAAAAAGATAAATTAATTCAAAAAATAATTATTCCCCAATTATTGTGGTGTTACATTCTAACCCCTTAAAATAAATTTCTCCCCCAATTTACTTGGGTTATAAATGGGTTGATACTTTAATGTTTCATTCATTAAAACCAAAACATCCCTTAAAATGTGAAATTTAGAACCATAATGGTTACCCAAAGTAACATATGACTAGGTTTCCACACAGGAGAACATAGGGTGGGAGTGAATATTGGAAATGGTGGAAAATAATAAATATTTATAGGTAGTGATTGAGGTTATCAATCACAAACAAGTGAATGATCAAATAAAATATCAGGGCCTCAAATTCATAAATAAATGATAGTTTATAAGGTCATCAGTTCAACTAAAATTAATGTATTAGGATTACATATTTTATTTTGATCATTATCCAAATAGTGGGTTATTATTTTATTGAAATAAATTACAAGGTAATATACATACTTGATATATTTTTTAAAAAATAATTCTTTATTTTTCATTTTATAAAATTCTAATTCAACCATTACGTTAAGAAATGGATGCCCAGGAATTATCTTTGGTTCCTAAAGCACTAAAATACAATTTTACCATATATTAATGCCCATAAAAGAATATAAATTATAATTATTTATATATAACTTTTTATAAAAATAAATATAGTTAATACATTATTCTCTAAACAGAAAAATTAACACTACTGTTTCATCATAAGTAATAATTCATAAAAAAAATTATACATTAACCATGACATCATATAGGCCAAGGGTAGTCATGAAACCCTTATCATTATTTTTTCCTAGGTTCAATACCCAAGAACATTTTGGAATTGACTGGTTTTCACCTAAAATACATGATGTCTTTTTCTAAATCCAAACTAATATAATTTTCAAAATATGTTGGACATCCTTAAAATAAGGTTAATCAATAAATAGCCTTTTAACCATGATTTTAAATACAATATTTGTACATATATACTTCCTCTTAAGTTTAACTCTATAATTTCATTAATGGTTTTTCTTATAACCCTTCTAAATGATGAAAATACAAAACATTAGAAAGACAGCCATGAAATCAGCTTAACCATGATCCCTCATATATCCCAATGTAGAACATTGTTTTCACATTCCAAACATGTGTATACCATAATGTTAAAATCTTAAGGAACTTGGTAAAAAAATGAATTACCATAAATAATTTTGGAAATCATGAATTATTCCTTATTCCATAGATTACTTTATATATTCCCTAAATCAATGAAGTTGTAAACTTCATCCAAGATATCATGAACTACTTAACAACATGTCCTTAATTAGACCCAAGGTTATCAGTACTGTAAATTTACATATTCAAACCTGCATTATCTTAACATAAAGAACATATTAAGGATTTACATACCTTAGTAAAAATATCACCATGTCAATAAATAATATTACTATTCCATCTAAAAAATTAAACATAAACTTGTAAATACTGAAGAAAAAACATATATAGAACAATCCTTGTATATTTCATCATTCATAAAACAAGTTTTTTCAAACACATACAAAATTTTATTATTCCACATCATCTTTATTTGATTAACATGGCTACCTATTCATATTAAAAAATATATCTTTCCTTTCACATTTCATTTGTATTCATTTCATCATCAGCAGTGTAACCATTATTTGAACCACATTGCTGGTTCCCATAAAGAGCTTTCCTCTTGGGACATTGAGTTTCATAACTACCATTTAATACAATCATAAAACACATAACCTTTGATTATTTATTAGGGAGGAAAAAATTCTGATCTATTTAATTAACTAAACTCTTCATATTTACCTTATAGTCACTTTCGTTATGTCCTTATTTTCCACATCCAAAACATCTTATTGTTCCTCAAATACATTCACTTAGGTGATTATTTCTACATTGTTAAAACTAAGGAAAATAAATTTTCATTCTTCCATGGTCTCCATTACCCAATATATCAGTTAACAACTATATTATCATCCATGGTGAGTATGAGCATTTTTTATGGTGAACATTTTTTATCATGTTCCATGAAAAATGGTTAGGCATGATCACAAAATCATTCACTTCTATGATCATCCCACTTAACATATCATGAGAATATTTTACATCACATTCAACTGTAGTCCAATTCCTTTTGATTCTCTATATTGACTAAAACTAGAATAATTGTGGGGGCATTACATATAAAAAAACACAATGTTGATGAAATATTTACTGATAAAATGTCAAAATTACGACAACATCCTAAGACTGACACACTATAGTTTTATACAATGATATTCATAGACAAACTATATTTAAATTGTTCATGATGGTTCATGAATATTTTTTGAATTCCTAAATCATATCCCCATAGAGTGTCAAAATATGTGTGCATCAAGTCTCATTATCATGTAACCATTACCCTATGTCATTCTAGTAACATCTTGTCAGAGTTTTTACCCTTCAGAACATCTATTCTAGAACCACATCCACTTGTATAATCTTGACATGGATGTACTACTTGTAAACCACTAACTCAGTCATTTACCATGATTATAGGACATTATAATAAATGCTAACTCATCCTTATACTTATCCTTAGAGACATCCATAGACATGTCCTTATAAATATACTTAGGGATATAACTAAATTATTCTCATTCTATTTTCCAAAGGTTGTCTAAACATTTCATTTAATAATAACTACAGTGAAACTGACTTCAAATACATGGATATTACAAAATTTTAGATGAATATTTAGAATATTACCGAAATAAATGCCCAAGGACTGTAATAGTTTGGTGTCTTTGGGATTGTAGAAAACAAAATATTCTATCCTGGTGAAAGATCATCAGCATCTCCCATAAATATCATCGCCTTTAGTACTTTTACCTAAATTCATTCTTGATAAATTGTGGAAAGGAAACATAATAATGTAGTGATCTTATATGCTCAGTAAGGGTAAAAAAGGGATGTATGTAAGCATAATAATGAAAATAAGGTTATGAGAACATGATCATGAAAATTGAACATCACACCTTGCATATCAAATATCATATACATAAATCATGGAAGAAAGACTAACTATTCATAAGGCATGAATCTTTAGGAAATAAAGAATATAAGCCATTAAATAATAACATGGGAATAACACATGGAATTGTGGCTGCACATAAGCGTATAATATGATTACCATAGTATCTAAGGAATCACTACCAAGACCATCTTGGTAGTATGGATTCACCCCCTCTACAATATTGGTAGTCATTTATCCCCTGGCCATATTAGTAGAATGCGTTAACTCCTTATATAGTCTTGGTAGTCATGGTTAACTCCCATGGCCATCTTAGGAGTCAGTATTATTCCAAAGACCATCTTTATCAATATCATTAGATATTAGTCTTTACTCAATTTATTGGAGGGAGATATAGGACTCGCCCACATCATAATGAAATCATGCATACTTGGTCCATATGTTCATAAATAATAATATTACAACACATGAAATAAAATGGGAATTATAAACAATAAATCATACCATAACCTATAGAAAAAGATAGCTTTTATAATCATTTCATCAAATGCATAATCTGTGAAAGATAAATGGATTTCGTAAATATATAACACGTGACAGATAAATTGGATTAATAAAGACCACAAAATTAATAATTACTCATTCATTTAAACAATATGAATGGAACCTTTAGTTAATTTTCAACATGTGAATGAATAACATCAACATATGTTATATTTTATAGAATAATATTTTGAATTCTCATTCAAAAAAGTTTCTTTAGGAAAATAATCTTTCTTCTTCGAAAAAGTACATTTAATACATATAAAATTTATAAATAATATTCATAAAAAATAACTTTAAAACTTATAAAAAGAATTGAAATCTTGTTGAAAACCTTTTTCTTTTAAAACATAAAAAATATTCCTTAAAAATTTTAAAAAACATTTTCTTTTGAAAAACATTTAAAACTTATAATTTTTTCTTAAATATTTTTTTATATCCATTTGTTTGAAAATAATTTGAAAAATTATGAATAAGGCATGAAACCTTTTTTGGAAACCATTTTTAATTTAAAAATATAAAATAAACTTGGAAAAATTTGTAAAAAACATTTTGCATGAAAACATTTAAAATAAGGTTGAATTGTTTTTGGAAAACCATATTCCTTAAAAACATACAAAATAAGCATGATATAATTATGAAAACAATTTTCCTTGAAAAAATATAAATGTTTCATAATAAAATTGGAAAACCATTATTCCTTTTAAACTTATAAAATAATATTCTAAATAATTTGAAACCATTTTCTATGAAAAATATCAGAATACGCTGAAACACATTTTAAAAACTATCTTCCATTAAAACTTATAAAAGGAGATTCAAAACGTCTTGAAACCAATTTCCAATGAAAATAAGTTTAAAAAATCATTTAGAAATTATCGTTTAAACCTTAAAATAAATCTTAAAAGGATTTGTGGTGGATACATCTATACATATCATATGAGGTAAAATGAATATTCCTTTTTCATGGTAAAAAGGATAGAAAAAATCTTTGTTCAGAAAGAGACAAGGAGATTCCTCTAAAAATAATGGGAAAATAGAAAAAGGGTAAAAATGACTTTTAGATATTAAAGGGTAATGGTATAATAGTTATAACCCCATTGGGAATTAGTAGTCCCAATAAATTATTTGAGAAAACAAATTTATAAAACCTCGACTATGTTATGCGATTAATTACAATTTTAGTAGAGCAGATGTCCGATGTCAAACCAATATAGATGGTGATTTTTGTTTAATTATGACTTCAAATGATTGATTTTTTTAATTTGTAGATGGTAGTGATAAAGGAAATGTTTAATTTATTTGAAAATGAAAAGTGAAAATGAATCAACTGATTGATTGGTTGGTTTGAAAATAGTTTTGGAAAAAGTGTATGGGTAATGTAATTTTCATTTTCAGGTGTAATAAGAATTTTGAATTTTATTAATTCATGATTGGTGTCAGTGTTGATACGAGATAGGTCCAATGGTCCTCGTATCCCCTCCTCAATATGTAAATACCCTATTTCCATTGGTTCATTAAAATAGTATTTCACCTAATCAAGTTTGTCTCGACACTATATTTAAACCTGATTTCCCCTAAAGATGAAAATGATCGAGTCATCCTAAGGGTAGTCAGTTACATTATTTAATTTTTGAATTATTGATTCATTTATTTATGGTCCTGATAAATGACCAAGAAACGGATTGAAAGTTAAATAATGAAACTACACAAACCAATTTCATGAATAATAAAAATAATTAAATACAACACACCTTCCCCCATCGATTACATTTCCCTTGCACATGGAATAATTAACCCCTAATCCTAGAGATGAGAGGATTAGAGGGATTAAATAATAGAAAATAAATAATATAGAAAAATCGGATAGAATGCAACATATTCTCTTGAATATTATGTCACTAGAAAATATCTAATGCTCCAATGGTGCAGTCAAGGGCTCTATTCATAGGCGTTGGAAAGGTTCTGCCTGACCCCCATCATGATGTGTACTTGTTTTACACGTCATTTATGCCGTGTTCATGTCGCCTCTTTTTCTATGATAATCTCACACAATTCTTGCTCATAAATTTGAATTTTTCCTCTATCAGGTTGGGTGATAAAGGTACACAATATGTACTTGTAGTTCCCTATGTTTTTTATCATCACAACTTGATATAGTGGTGGCCTAATTCTCTGATGAAATCACGACATGTACTTGTGGTGAATGTCATGTAATACTGGTTTTTTAGAATTTATAGATTTTATTTTCCATAAAACTCTAGTGTCGTGTTGCTTCACTTTGCTAACTGTGCGAAGGGTCCTTTTGTTCATATTTACACGCATTTTTTCATTCATTTTCACAGATTCATTGTAACCTTCCATAAATCATAAAACAACTCAAATCATTCCAAAATTGTTAAGATTGTTCATTTAAATCCATAAATCAATACATTAAATCATTCTAAAATTTATGCAATAATTACAATAATAATGTATTATTGGAAACCCATTTTAGAAAACATGGTTTTGAAGGAACATAGATTTTCCAAACGAAGAGAGAGTAAAGTCGGGCTTTCATAAAACAATTATTGACTATAATACGTACCAAAGAGTTTAATAAATGTTACCAATATTTGAATAAATAAATAAATAATATAGAATAATAACACTCATGAATTTTATTGAGAGAAGAATAAAAATATGATATCACATAAAAAATAACCGTAAACAATCTCGAAAAGCGATGAGATTGTTTCAATAAAATCTTTTAACTTGGTAACTTCAGATCATAA
Organism: Viscum album; assembly: GCA_963277665.1. Classification (NCBI taxonomy): domain Eukaryota; kingdom Viridiplantae; phylum Streptophyta; class Magnoliopsida; order Santalales; family Viscaceae; genus Viscum; species Viscum album. The sequence continues at coordinate 455,345,318 of OY728160.1, read as the reverse complement.
TCTGCATGTAGGAAATGGAAATTATATGTAACATAAAATATCAATAAAATAATTAAATTCATTATATAACACATAAAATGGATGTATACAGTGCTCAAAAGGGAATTTAAGTTCCTGATAATACATGAGTCTCAAATAAGGCATTTTGAAACAAAACTATTCCACAAATTTGTTAAATTTTTAAATTTAATCCCAATGAAATAAAGATCATAATATGGATAAGTTAATACATATAAATTTAATTATCACATAATATCGATTACAATCATGGTTATTACAAACACAACACAAAATCAAAGAGTCGTTAACATAGCATGTATCTCACGAAAATAAAAAAATTATATAAAATTCCATTACATTGTGTCTTGACTCTCATCGTATTTTTTCAAAACAAATGTATAATAAGTATAGGTTTATTATATATCTTTTAAATAACACTATTAATATATATATTACCATATATGTTTTTATTATGGCCTTCTATTACACTCTTGTTTACCATCCTACGTTATAGTTTAACTTTGGGTAATATTCATTTTATTCATCACATGTGTCTTAATTTGTTATATCATTGGTCATTAACTTATGTCATGATTTCCACAATGTATACAGTGATATTAATATCATTTATATACATTATATTTTTAGTATAATAATCTATATAATATATAATTCTGAAAAGGAATATGACGTTCATGGAGACGGTAATCAATACGTACGCGTGAATGTTATTCCCGATTAATTATCATTTTTAAAGAAAAAAATTAAATGAAATATATATAGATATATATAAATATTAAATTTTATTTATTATATCATATATATCATATATATTAAATGAATCTATCCTTAATATAATTGTTTTTGTGTTTGAATGAATCATGTCACTTTGAGAGGGTAGTAGTCCACACTTCCTCAAACAAAATTATCATATTAACACAAACTAGAAATTAAAAAAGATATGTATTGTAAAAAGGATTAAATAAGATAAAATAAATAATAAATATAATATATCATATATATAAACGTAATTTCCAAAATAATTTCCACCATGATAGGAGGTAAGAAAAAAATGATCAACCATCATTTTTTGAGGTGGTAGTTCATCGTACACATAAATATTATGTTCATTACCCATTAGATGTAGGTGTGGGTAACTATAGTTCATAAACATAGAATAAAAAATACTATTATATCAATTATACTGGTGTTATTATACAATAATTTAATATATAGAGTGTATTGGGTGGATATGTAAAATAAAAGAAACGAGTTTGAGAGAAGGCATTATCTCTTAATCAGGTAACTCATTTTGGTTTGTGTCGAAAGGATTCCTTGGAAGACTTTTTCCCAAAGGGAGGATTTAAGAAATACGGGAGGGATTTTTATGAATATTGATTAGATCATGTATGATCCTAAGAGTTTTGAGAATTTTGATGACGAGGGAGAGGTGGTGGACATTTATAGGGAAGGAAAAGGACTCAGTTGGTTTTTTTGAAAAGAAGTTAGGTGTACACTTTTTATTTCAAAAAAGTCATAAAAACCAACTAAATCAAATATTTAAAGATTTTAGATGAATAAAATCTTGAAAATGATGTTTTTATCAGTTTCAAGGTCATTTGGGCCCCTAAAATTAACGTTTATTATCTATTTAAGCTTTATTTGACCTTAATCATTGTTATTAATTTTAATCACATTTACTTATCTTTTTGGTCAAATATTATCCTAATCCAATTACACACTAAATATTATACTAATTACCATGATTATTGTTTTTTCAAAACTAAATTAGCAGAATCTGAAAAATTAAAACCAATTCTAATCATGAAAATGGAATGAAATTAAGGGTTTTTATGGTAGAATGAAGCTCAATAGATTATAATGTTTTCATATTCCTTTTCAAAGTCAAAATAATTATAGTGAACTAAATATTATTAATTGATTTATAATATATCTATTTTGACCATAAAGAAAATTTAAAATATAATTTAACATTAATAATTATTTAAATGAAAATACACTTTTAAACTAAAAATATGTATTTTTCACTATTAATCAAAAAATGAAGTTTTTTAACAAAAAATACAAAAAATTTACACTGACCAAATTTTGGAATTTAAAATTCAAAAATGATGCTTATTTTATCTAAATATGTTTCTATCTTTGTCTAAAATTATTTTTATTTCTTTTCATAGAAGGAAATTAATTATTCTTAATAGTATTTTTAAAGATATAAGGACATTACCAAAAATTATATCTTTCATTGTCAATATGTTTTATTTTTATAAATTCATTATAAAAAAATATTTTAAAAGTTGTTATTAATATTAATATAAGTTTTTTTAAAAGGATTTTGGCGCAAATGCCTCTATATTAAATCAAAAAAGAAAACAGGAGAGGAGAAACAAAGAACCACAAAAAATACAGATAACCAGAACGAGGGTCCTTAACCCATTCAAGCACCGCATTCTGATTGAGGGAGTCCCGCCTGAGTCTAGGCATTGATATCCAGTTGGAAGCCCCGAAAAATGATGTCTTTTCTTCTCTTGTGTTGAGCTATTCATCCATCTCCAGCGCCAGAAACAGTCTGGCTGACTCCTTTAATTCTGAAATAGTATCCTCAAAACCGAACCATCAAGCAGCGCCTTAGCTTCTCCTGAGGGTAAGCTCGTCAAGGTCTAATCATCCATGCATGCCTCACCAGGATCCTCAAAATAAAACCAGATAAAGATACAAATGAATTAGAATGAAAGAAGAAGAAAAATATAGATAACAGAATAACACTGGCCAGATAATGAAGGATAAATTATGAGGTCGAATAGAATATAAATTCCTAAGTATGCAATTCAGTATTAAGGAACTCAAGCTTAAGAACAAACCGAACTGTGCAAAGCTTGAGAAAGCTGCTGCACCACCTTCAGAAAAGAACCAATTCAAGAAATGATCCTAAAAATAGAAGATCTCTCCAAATCCCTTTTCAAGAGGGGTAAAAAAACATCAGGAAGTTTTTCATACCAAATGAAGATATCACCTTCAGCTCCTTTGTAAGCCAATCCATCTGCAACAGAATTAGCTTCTCTACAGACATGAGTAATAATATGATTCATAGAGAAAAGGGAATCTAAACAGTTAATCCATCGATTTTGAAGCTTCCAGGAAGGGTGACATGAACCATCCCTAATAGTAGAGACAATCCTAGTCGAATCACTCTCTAGCCAGATATTATTCCAGCCATATTTTTTGGCCTCCTCCACTGCAACGATGATTCCCATCATCTCAGCTTCAATTGAAGAAACAATACCACAAGAACCATGAAAGAAACCCACCACCATTCCCATATGATCTCTGAACACGGAACCATATCCAGAAGGTCCAGGATTCCCTTTCGATGCACCATCCGAATTAACTTTCAACCAACCAACAAAAGGCTTTTTCCATAGAACTTCAAAAGTTCCAACTGCAGGTTTTAAATTTCCTTTGATACCAATTCGGTCAAGAATAGTGAAATCATGAATGGAATTATCACAATAATGGTTCTTAGGCAGGACAACCACATGTATCTCAACAAGTACGTGTGAGAGAGAAGAGGTTACTGAGAAGGATTTATTCTCATGGAGAATTTGATTCCTAGAGAATCAGAAAAAATGCAATAATTTAGAAGTAGCAACTTGAAATAAATCCAACTATTGTGAGGAGAGACCATGATAGTTCGATATTTGAATAAAGTCCACAATAGAGGACGTCCTAGGAAGATAAATCTCAAAGATATCCGCTAAAGCCTTCCATATTGATGCCATAGTTGCGCAACAGAGGAATAAATGATCAGCATCCTCTCTGTGTTGGTGACATAAAAAACAAGAAGAACATACAGATATACAACAATGTTGAAGATAATAATCAGTAGGAATCTTGTAATGAGTAATTCTCCAAACCAAATTTGAGCGAGATGGTCTAATAAAATTTTTATGCATGTTCCTCATCCATTTATTGTCAATGTTGGGGTTCAAGGAGAACTCATAAAAAGCATTGGAAGTGAGAATTCCATTATCCGTAGGCTCCCAAACCCTAAAATCCTTCTTGTTTGAGAAAAAATAATTGTTGACAATGTTTATAATGTTGATTGGAAGTCCTTCCATGTCTTGAAGTTGGTCCTTGATGGTAATATCTAGGTCAATGTTCGTATCATCCATTACCAACTCTATAAGGGGATCATCATTCCATTTGGATTTCCAGAAATTAAGGGATGAGTCCTTCACGACTAACCATCTAGAATGATCATCAATTGAAGAAAATATGTATTTGAAAGCAGGCCATAAAGAGGAATAAATATGATTAAAAGATCTCATCTTTATCGTGTTAACGAATTTTCCCCGAAGAATGTGTGAACTCTCAGAACTGCTGTTAAAAAACCTCCACAGGAATGAAGCCTATAATGAATCATTAAAGAGAACCAGATTCATTATACATAAACCCCCAGCATCATATGGCTTGCAGCACTCTGACCAAGGAACCGTGGCTATCTTTTTTTTGAAGATACTGCCACTCTAAATAATGTTACTAAGGGAGGTGTTGACAGTTTTTATAAGAGAAATATGCCATTTGTAAACCTTAAAAGAGTCAACCATCTTGGAGATAATGACTGATTTCTGTAAGCAAACCCTTCCAGTCATGGAGAGGGACTTTCCATTCTAGTTAGAGAGACACATTCTAATCTTACTAACAATCTCTGTGAAATAACAAGTTTTCGGCTTCCCCAAAAACAAGGGACCTCCCAGATAATTGAAGGGAAGAGCTCCTTCCTTAACATTAAGCTCATTGACAATAAAATTTTTCCATTGCTCACTTATGTTCTTACCAATGTAAACAGAAGATTTCTCCCAGCTGATATCTTGACCAGAGACAGAAGCATAGTGTAAAAAAGATCTTTCGATATTTTTTATATTTCTCTAATCACCCAAAGTGAATATGATGATATCATCTGCATATAAAACGTTAGTATGAGAAATGATACCTATTCCAGCATTAATAGACTTCATCATCCCATTCCCAGCCATGATATAAATAATTCTACTCAAATAATCCTCTTCTATAGAGAAAATAATTGCAGAAAGGGGATCACCTTGCCTAACCCCTCTAGAGCAATCAAATAAACCACGAGGGGATCCATTAATAAGAATTGAAATCCGAGTAGAGAAAAATATGGTCTTGATACAAGCAATGAAGACATCATTAATCCCAAACTTAATAAGAACATTGAAAATAAAACCCCAATTCATAGTATAAAAGGCCTTTCTGACATCAATCTTGAGAGAAATATTACCACCTCTTGTAGGTTTCTTAAGAAAATTAACACATTCTGAGGCAGTAATGAGACAATATTGAATATATCTTCCCATGATAAAGACAAATTGATTATGGAAAACAATATTACTAGCAATTTTTGTGAGTCTTGTGGAATGGATTTTACAGATGATTTTAAAAATAGTGTTGACTAAAGCCACAAGTCTGAACAAATGCATTTCATTAGAATTATAAGTTTATGGGATAAGAGCAAGGAACTGAGCATTTATTACATAAGGGAGGTCCCCACCTTTGAAGAAATGAATTACAAGATTACAGACATCATATTTAATGATGTCCCAGTAAGTTTGGAAAAAGAAGTTACTAAAACAATCTGGACCTAGGGAGCTTTCAGATTTGAGACTAAAAACCACCTCTTTTATTTCAATTCTCAAAGGAATAGAAGTGAGATTAGAATTATCTTGATAAGTGACAAATTTAGGGATAATACCCTCCACCGGCTCATTCGTTGAAGTAGGGCCATTAAAGAGATCCTTGAAATAAGAAATAACATGCTCTGAGAGATCCCTATGATTGTCAATAACTTAGTCCCCATTCTTGATCATCGAGAGAGGTTTAGAAATCTTCTTGATTCGTTGTAGGTAATTGGTGAATTTTGTGTTCCTGTCTCCATCCTTTAACCATTTAGACTTAAAAATGTCCCTTTGCAGAGCATCTTTCATATTCAAGAGGTTATTAAGATTTGAAACAATCTCAAAATCCTCCTAGAGCCCATTAGGAAAGTTATTCAAAGTATTCTGAACATACAAATACCGAAGAGAATATTCAAGAGATGAGATATCCTGATCAATAAGGATAAATTTCTCTTTGCTCCATGTTCTCGGAGTTCTTTTAAGGACTTTTAGTTTTTCAATGCAAACAAACACATTATGACTTGAGAGGATATAATTCCAGGTGTTTTTAACTATAGAAGCATAGTCAGGATGATTAACCCAGTCTTTCTTGAATATGAAGGGCAAAGGAGGTATAGATTCCTTGCCACACAGATTAACAAGTATTGGATGATGATTCAAATTAATCTTAGGAAGAGTTATATAGGAGATGGATCCCCAGTAATCAAGGGAAGCTTCATTAATAAATGCTATGTCAATTCTGCTAGCAACAACTCTATTTAAAAAACTCCTGTACCAGGTGAATTTATCCCCAACCAAATTAATTTCATGCAGATCATTGGAATCAATAAAATTCTTAAAATCCCTAGAGGATATGGCATTAAACACATCACCCAGCTTTTCATCCGGATGAATGATTGAATTAAAGTCCCCAAGAATAATCCAAGGATCTGAAATTACAGAAGAAAGTACACCAATATCCATCCATAGTCTCCTACGATCCTGATAACTAGTATTGGCATAAACAAAAGAGAAATAGTGTTGAAGACTAGAGACTTTGAAGGAACAAGTCACATGTTGTCCACCATTATCAATTAAAGACATGTCAGTCAAATATGTGTGAGCCAAGAACCAAAGACTTTTGACATTAGAGAAACAAATATTATAGTCCACTAAGTAAAAACCAAGAGAGGTCAGACTAGAAATGTTTGGGGTTGTGTGTAACATACACCAATTAGGTGTTGCAGGTAGCGCCAGGAATGTTGGTATTAGATGTAGAACAAGACAAGTTGGTATTATATGAAGATCATTCCTAGTTGGTGTTGTGGACATGGAATGTTTGAATTATATTTTTAATATATATATATATATATATATATATATATTGAACAATTTCTATTGTCATGTGAAATGAAAAAATATGGAAAAGATAAATTAATTCAAAAAATATTATTCATAGAGTATCAGGGTGTTACAAATAGACACTTATGTCCTCATACATTCTTTTTTTATATAACTATAATGACATACCTATGACTAAATTCGCCACATTTTTATTATGGTATTAGAATCTTAATCAACAATGCCTGAGATATCACTTCCATGACTCAAAAGCGAAAGTTTTTATCTTGACCATTCAAAAAATTTCCCTACAACAACGACACACCCAAAAAAATGAAACCACTATGACATAATTTCCACGATTTTTTACTTAAATCAATCTACAAAATCAAATTATAGAAATTGTGATTGATCTCATGTCAGGGGACCAAAAGACATGTACGTTGATCAGAACAACCAGTTAAACTTGAAACAAGTCGAGTTCCTATTGGTGGGTATGTCTCCATGATCTAACATACTAGAGATCACCAAGTGAAAAAACACAAGACTAAGTCTCAATTATTATGATCCCCCAACACCTAATAATTAAACACAATCCTTTTATACACTATTATAAATCCTACTAATACAAACACCCTTATCCCAATGGTTATTCATAACTATTTGGATAGAACAAGTAATATATATATTTCCCAGTGCTTTTGTAAACTATTGTGATAAATCTGTACAATTATTTGTGTCCCGGTATTTTTGGGATAGCCACTGGGATAAGATAAGGCTAACCCACCAGTTTTTCAAAATCATTGGGTTATATCAATAAAATTAGTCCTATCCCATTGGTTTTGGGATTAACGTTTGCATAAGATAAGGTTACCCCTATCGTTTTTTAAAACCATTAGGATATATCCATATAATTAGTGTCATCCCAAGGATTTTGTGATTACTGTTGGGATATGTCATTTTTGTAACACATACCCCAATTTATTTGGGATAACCATTGGGATAAGATAAGTTTATGATAATGCTTTTTTAAAACTGCTGGTATAGATCATCACCTATACCAATGGTTTTGAAAATATGCTCGTGTAAGTCCCAAAAATTTGGGTACCTATCCCAAAAGTTTTTGAAACAATTAAGAAAAGTGCCCTTATTTTTTATGAATTATTTTGTCAAAATATAATAAATAAATCAATATAAAAATTATTTATAAAGAAATAAATTAATATATATATATATATATGTATATATTCACAGTGGTAATTGTAGCATAGTGGTTAGGTATTTGATATTTAAGGGGAAGGTCGTGGGTTCAAACCTCTAATGTCTATTTTATTTTAGATTTCCTAAACAATAGGGTTTCAACCCATTGAGATATGTCTTTCCTAACACCAAATCACCCAACGGCCCCCCAAACCATTGGTATAGGATATACCAAATGTTTGGTGACCTATAACAATGGGTCCAAACCATTTTTTTGTATTACTATACATTATGATGTATCTAGGCCAAAAGAATGACTATAATGATTTATCTCAAAATTTCATGAGATTCACAATATTATATGGGAACTGCTATAACATTTGAAAAGTCAAATAATCACTGTAAATTTGTATTTAAATAGTGGATGAAGAAATATGATTCATGTAATGGTATGTTTACATCATGTATGACTAATTGAATACATGGTATAGTAATAAAAAATATTGTTCATGTTGGGTATAGGGAGCCCAGTATTATAAAACTACCACTTGAACTAGATTGAACATTATTAATATAACTCTTATATCTCACATGATAAGATCTTGTACCAGCCAATTTATAGATTTAGTCATGGGACTGTCACATCTCTGAGGTGTGGAGATTCTACAATCAATGACATCGCGTCCTTGAGTAAAAATATTCAAGAGACATAAATCCAGAGTATATGTACATTTTTCCACTATCAAAACCTAAAATCATGGATATTAATATTATTATAATTATTAAAATTTAGATTTTTATAAATATTTACAAAAAAGTTGAGATTCTAAGAACTAAAAAAATCATTGTACATTATACATCGCTTCATTATATACATCAGAAGCCACAACATAATTAGTATTTTTTGATATTTATACCACTTGATTGAATGATATTGTCTTTACAATTACATTATCCTAACTATGATTTAATAACATATTGATCTAAAGGAACACTAGTTTATATCCCCCTGTAACTATTATACCTTCATTTCCGTGCACTAGAAATATATCCTCTGTACTTTCTCAAGAATAATTCGATAGCTCTGACTGCATCCCTTGTTGTTCCCCTAGAAATAAATGATATTTTTTTAATGTAATGTTTATGTTGAAAATATAATTTTATTTAAATAGCCTGTAAAATGTGGTTAATCCATTGTATAAGCCTGTTGAATTGTTCTCACCCAACCAATATCATATTATTCTTATTCGTGCCTCCATGGATAGATTTTTTATATATGAAATTAGTATTAATTATCTCTCTAATTGTTCTAACTTTTCTATTTCAATACGTTTTCAGCATTGGTACTTGTAATTTTTTTAAGAAACCATTAGATCTACCTCATCAGATTAAATCCGCTAATATTTAGGTCACTTATTAATGTCAACATTTGGAGTGCTAATTTCATCATTGAATTAACTAACTATATGACAAATAGTTTTTTTATATGTTATTAAACATATTTTACTTGGAAAACCAGATCACTCCCATAAAATCATGGTGTTCTATAGTGTTACAATCCCTTTCTAGTTGCATTTTATAGGGGCCTATAATGGTTGGTGGTCTTGAAATCCAATTCACAATAAAATTATCAAATTAAGTTACTATGAAATTTAAATATGTAATTGATTTATCCATAACAAGTTCTAGAGACCGATCAACCATTATGGGTTCCACACATGTACCATCAACACTCAGTATCTCTTAAATATCCCCTAGGGTAATAAAAATAATAAGACCCTTTTTGTTTGATACATGGAGTTCATTATTGAATTTTAATTTACATAGATAATTTTAGATGAGTTTCATATACTTCATAATTGTATGATTAATTATTCTCAATGTAAAATGTAACACTAACTGTGGTGAATGTAAAATGACTACCATTGATTTATCCTTCAAACTTAGTATGTGTCTCTGGAATATAATCATTTTAGATGACCTTATAGAACTAATTCCTATTACAACTACTTATGCATCTTTGGAATTAACTAAATACAACTCAACCATTCCACCACTATCCAAAATAGTCATATTCACCAATCCATAAAAATATAGTCGATAACATGAATATATTTATTATATATTTGGGATTTAAGTAATATCCTTATAAATTTTTTGGATAACTAATTTATATGCACGTTTTGTTTCTCTTAATTCATTCTTGTTTATATAATGAATAAAATCTTTCATCTGAAAAAATTTCTTTTGACATAATATATTAGTATCTTACTATAACTCATATAAAATCCATTATTCATTATTGATCAAAAATTATAGTAGGATACTTTAATTATTTGTGATGCATGTATTGAATAATAATGGACGTTATTAAAATTCATTTATGCCTCCAAATTGACGATCCTTTACTTACATCAGGAATCTAATTTTTATAAGGAAATATGAATTGAATAATTACTCCATGTAACATTATATTGATCATTGTTAAAATGTAAGACTCATCATTGATCATCCTTATTAGTATCATGGATTTGATATGGATAAGGTAATGTGAATTTAAGAATTAATCACCACTAAATTATATTGATCGATTATTTCTTGGTCAATATATTCTTTAGTTCACTATCATGTAACATCTCATAAATATTGACCATTAATATACCATATATCATTTTGACATTCATTAATAATATCTTAAGGTTTCTTATGTTATATATTTACCACTAGCTCACCTATGGAATAGTTCATGCACTCTAGCTGAACTATTTCGAAAAGAATTGCCTCTTACCTATATATCTAAATGTTCATTGGTCCAAAAATAATACCTATGTATATCGATATAACCTGAGTTAATTTACTCTAAACCATCTCATACCATAGTTGGGTTATCTAAGAATATAACATTTTTTTCCTGAAATTTTATTATCTTTTCAAAAAATGGGAAATATGTTTTCAATTTTTATATTGATCATGTACTTCCAATGATTCATGTACCAATAACCTATTGCATGAGTATCAAACACCACAAAAAAAATTAATTTGATTAATAAAATAATGTATCTATATTATTAGTGGAAAATGAGATATATTTTTTGGTTAAACACAACAAATGTCCTAATTGTATATGTTATCTAAGAAATATAGAAGTTGTATACTACTCACCAATAACAAAGGATCCAACCACTCCCATAAAATTAAAGAACAAAACATAATTATTGTAACATCTCTATACATTTATGGTTACTTCATTTCAATTTAAATATTCGATAAGGATAATGTATTTAATATATATTAAATATAACAAATACATTACATATAATTAATGAATATACCTGATGATGTAGTGACTAAATGATTCTTTGATTCAGTTCATTTAATTTAAACTTTGGTTGATATTACTTCATGATATGTGATTCACATAAGCTCATGTTTCACAACTATTCTTTAGAGGATGTTGTCAACTTGCCTTTGACATCACAATTTCCAAGGACCCTTTTTGCCTTATCTTTAAAAAATCCTCCATATAGACTAAATATGAATCCTTCGTTAATATTATTATTATATTTTTAATAATAACTAAATGGTAACAATGTGTTTCATACATACACATATATTTATTTTGTTAAAAAAACTATAGCATATGGTTTATATTGATGTAATAATGGGATGTTTTTAATGATCTTGATACATCATTAAATTTTATATGTATCCAGTGTAATAATTATTCTTTCATATCTTGAAATCTATTTATCCTTGTAATATCTTCACATATGATACTATATGTAATATCAACCATGTTCTAATATTATATTCACAACTCACATTTAATGATGATGATATAATTGAAACATAAACATTATATGAATTATACATTAGTCTCTTATAAGAATATTTACACCTTCTCTTTATAAGGTGGCAAAAATGGATTGGGGAGACCATCAACATGAATTTTTGATGTTATAGTACTTTGCAAAAGGGCTTATACAACTCTATGAAAACTCATGTCGGTTTCAAAATTTTATCTAACCAATAGATAATGTAGTATACTTTTGTTATTTTATTCTATTTACTAAAAATATACGATTTCAATTTTATCTCGATTATCGATTTAGAAATTATTTATTATTTAAATAAATCATTAGATTCCACTCTCTATTTTATCAAACTCTAGAAACTATCTGTACTAGAATAAGAATAATTCTTCCCTTGAGTATAATAATGGAATGGAACCTCAAACCACTCCTCATAGTCTATATGTTATGGCTACAATACTACTATGGGAGTTCACGATATATGTAAAGTCCTGTAAATTTCAAGGAATTTTTTTTCTTATTTTTCATTGGAATTTTACAAGAACGCAGTTTCGAACGGCACCTGATTCCGAGGCCTGGTGTGCCCGGAATCATTTTCCGAAGTTTGGCTCGGGTACGTTCAGTGAACGGACGAGCGGGTTTTTCTAAATTTTGAACCGGTGCCCGGAATCGAATTCCGAGGGCACCAATAGAATTGCAACGCCGTTATTTGCTTAGAAACTCTTCTTCCGGAGTTGTGTTTGCTCGGGTGTGGTTTTTAATTTTTGGGCTTAAAGTTAAGAAATAAAATAAATTGTTCGACAAACATTATTTTATTTCACTTAAGCCACTTGAAGCCACTTGAAAGCCACTTAAACTGAGTTGAAACGGATAGGGTACTATCCAAAAATATCCTACCCTCTTGGTAGGATATTTCTGAGGTGGGGCCCGCACGAGCCCCGCCGTTTCTTTTCTGCTATGTAACGCACCCGTGAAAACCCGTCATTATGAAAGTCAACTGACGCATTTTCTTAAATTCTTAACGCACCATTTAATTGGGTGGTTTATTTCATTAATTAAATGGGCAGTTTCTTTGGTTGAATTAATTCTACGAATTAATGGGTCGTTACTTACCTCTTTTTCGTTTGTTGGCGTAATAATAAAATAAGACCAACACGACATTTGGAGGATTACACATTGAGAGGCTTTGACATAATTCTTGATCCTTCATCCTCCTTCCCGAAGAACGCGAAGAACGCGAAGAACGCGAAGAATGTGAAGAACGCCGTCACCCTCGGAGTTTGGCAACGTTTCATCTGAGACGTTCTTCCCCGCCCCGATCTCTGATCACCAACTGCTTGAGGTAAGAGATCTCAGGTTTCTTTTTAAACTTCTTTTGTGGTTTTTGACTCAAGAAGGTTTTAATTATTATTAATTTAATCTTTTTATTCTTGAACCTCGGTGTTCGTCGACGCGACACCGTTCCGCGACGACGTGACGCTGGATACCGCGACGACGCGACGACCCTCAAATCCGCGAAGAACCCACGAGCGACGACTTGACGAGGTAGGGGTTGTTGTGAATATTTTATATTCCCGTGAACATTTCATTAAAATTAAAGAACCGGATTCATATGAACAATTTTATTTTATTAAAATTGTTGGTTCATGTGTTGAATAATTTCTCCCGTTTTTTATCTAACGCGGAGGGTGCGGGCCAAACGAACACGCCCCGACAACCCTCTTCCGTTCTTCATGGTTGTGCGGATTTGGCGGGCGATGGAAAAACGTGACGCAAGGGCGTTTTGATGACCTTGAAGTGAAGAACGAAACCCCGGTGGAACAACGGCGCTGATGGGAAGGAAAACGGACCACCGGAGCAACTCCGGGGGCCCGCGGAAGCGGCCGGCAGCGCGGGTCGCCGGCGCGGCGGCGCCGCCAGCCCGAGGCGGCGGCGCTCCAGCGCGCCGCCGGACAGAGCCGCCGCGGCTTCAGCCACGGCGGCGGTGGCCAGCGGACCCGCGGCCGCGCGGGTCCGGCTCGCCCGCACAGGACGCGGTGACATGCCGCATCCGATCGATCCAACGCGGCCCCACACGGGGACGCGACACCTCCAATCCGCGGGGGCAGCGCCCCGCGGCATCCAGCTGCTCGTCCGCTAGGTCGAGCCGAGCCGGTCCGGTCCGACCATCCGGGCCGTGCTCAGGCCGGACCGGACCGTGTCCAGCCGGGTAGGACCGGGTGGGGCGACCCGTTTCGGCCGACCCCGGGGGGGGGGGGGGGGGAGGGGGGGGGGGGTTCGGGCCGGGTCCGCCCGGGCCCGGACCCCCCTTCTTCGGACCATTTTCGGTCTTTCGCTCATAATATGTGCTACGGGCCTCCGAACGACGCGCTGTCAGCGGAAACGTGATCCTTGGATCGAGAAAGTCGTTTCGGTATATCGCACTCAAGGTTTCGGAATACTTTGGGTTCGGCCGGGTTGGTTTGTACACGAAACCAACCGGGCCCTCGGAGCGGAAACACTCATATCTTGAGCTACGGACATCCGATTGACGTGACGTCAGCTTTGGTGGATTCCTCTATGTGAGACGGATCTTTTGGCTCACTCCGTTCGAGGTTTGGACGCAGGTGGAGTACGGTCGGGTTGGTTTTGCCTTAAAAACCAACCGGGCCCCTGGGACGAAAAAGCCAATAACTCTCAGACCGAGCGTCCGATTGACGCGCCGTCTGCGCCGTTGAGTTCCTGTTGACGATACGGAACTTTTGGATACATCAAACTCGGACTTTGTGTCAGTTGATGTATCAGCATCTCAGCTCGTGGAGCGGAACCTCCAGAACGAGCTTGCTGTGTGCGGAAACTCTAGAGATGGCTGCGACTGCTACTTCGACAGCGACCACTGTGCAGAGATCCTCAGTGGACTGCATCGATGACTGTGAAGAGATCCTCAGTGGACTGCGATGAGGACTGTGCAGAGATCCTCAGTGGACTGCGACGACTACAGCACTCAGCGATCCCTTGCAGGTCAGTGCTACAGGTCCTGTGTGGGCCCGATCCTGTGTGGGTCCGATCTTGTGTGGGTCAGCGCTCAGCGGTTCTGTGTGAGCCAGCGCCTACAGGTCATGTGTGGGCCCGATCCTGTGTGGGTCTTTGCGGGGGTTAGTACCTTTCAATCCTTTGTGGGTCCGACGACTTATATGGATCAGTGATCATCTCTATCGTCATACAAGAAGTATACCTGTGTGAGCTGAATCCTGTGTTACTCTCCTTTGTGGATTGTGTTGAGCTATCCTGTGTGGATTTACTGTTTACTCTCCTTTGTGGATTGTGTTGTGTTATCCTATGTGGGTATACGTTTTTCTTTCCTGTGTGGACTGGTTTGTGCATGGACTCGGATGTTGGAGCCGAACGGGAATGGATGACTTAGTTATATGTATGGGCATATACCTAAGCCGTATCGGATGTTACTTCGTGATTTTATCCTTCCTTTGTGGACTATCCTTTGTGGATTCTGGGAGACCTTCGGGGGTCTCGGGGTCCCTAATGAGTAGCTTATACTGACCCCTGCATGGGCTATGCCCACACTTCGCTGTGTTGGTTGCAGACGACGGACCACACTGATCGTGGTGGAGGCTTGGGGAGCAGGACGGTACCTGGAGGTGGACCACTGGGCATGACGTACTCGGAGCGGACGGCTGGACCAAGGAGCTGTGGAGGCTATCTGTACCCACCCTTCTGGTGGGACCATCAGAGGACGGCTCGACCATGCGACTTTTGTTTTCAGTTTCTGTTTTTCCCTTTCAGTTGTACATTACAGTTGGGCTTGTATTTCCGGCCCCTTTTACTTTCAGCACAGCTTGTTACAGTTTTTACATAGTGTTTACTTTTCTGCTTGCTTACTATGTGGTGCTTGTTTACTTTTCAAAGGCAATTCCTTCCCTTTTGTTGGGATTTAAGCCTTGGTGCTAGTCGCCAGCCCCTGGCCTATGGAAGGCGGGCTTGGGTTAGTCACGGCACTGGCCCCGAGGATGGGTCGTGACAAATTGGTATCAGAGGTGGTCTGTTCTACCACAGACTCTGATCATTCTTCTATGTGAAGCAATAGTGTTTAGCGTATTGGGTGTGGTTTTCAGTCCAGGGAGTCCAGTGTTGGTGCGGCGGCCGACGTATCCGTACAGCAGGACCCTGACTTCTGATTTCTGACATAATGTACGAAAACATTTACTGCGTGTGTTTTTCAAGTTTTCTTTGTGATTACTTGTGTCAGCAAACCAGGTATACTGTTCTTACCGTGGAGTACTTGTTTCCTATTCAGGATGGCCCCACGATGGCAACCAGCTAGGGTTCCGTGAGTAGAGCGGGACGACAGCCCGCCAAGCGACGAGGCCTCGGTACAGGGCCCGTTGACAGCAGAGGCACCGACAATACCTTTACCCTCCGAGCTCCCGATGCTTCCAGTGTCGACCGCTGACGATGCACATCTCCTCGGAGCTCTGCACGAGTTCCAGCGCCAGCGACCACCCAGGTTTCGTGGGAAGATGGACCCCCAGGCAGCTAAGGACTGGTTGGAGGCGGTCGTTCGAGTTTTCAGGCTAGTGAGAACACCAGCAGACCTCATGGTGATCCTCGTGGTGAGCCTACTACACGCAGCAGCAGGACGATGGTGGAGCTTGATGCTCTAGGTACACGATGAGGCCTCTCTTCTTTGGATGGACTTCGAGAGACTCTTCCACTCAGAGTTCGTCTCGGCCACCCTCTGTGTGGTGCGCATTCAGGAGCTTCTTCAGCTGCGGCAGGGCAACGTGATGGTCGCCCAGTACGCGATGAGGTTTACTGATCTTTATTGCTACTCGACTGATGTGGTACGGGACCCATTCTTCCAGGCCCGGTCCTTTGAACAGGCTTTGAGACACGAGATCAGTGCATCGCTGATCTCCCTCATCATCCTGACCCAGGTAGGAGTACTGGAGCGAGCCCTTCTGATCGAGAGCTTTCTTGCTGAGTCTGCTTCAGCAGCGAGACCTAACACAGGGCGGCAGGTAGCGGAGTCTTTAGAAGCGGGTAGCCAATGGATGACTCAGGGATCAAGGAAGACCAGACCTTCTGGCAGACGACCTCAGGATATTGGCTCAGCAGTGCGGGGCACACAGCGCGGGGCCAATCTTCCGAGAGGCAGGCAGTTCTACGCATGTGGCGGGCAGGGCCATATGGCTCGTGACTACCCGACCCGCCGTACCGAGGAGTAGCAGACGGTGGAGGGCCCACCCAGGCAGAGGCAGAGGGTTGACCGTGGCAGTCCATTGGGAGGAGGCAGACGAGGCAGAGGAGCTGGCCGAGCAGAAGGTGGTGGGAAACGCTTTTAAGCTCTTCCACCACCACCACCAGGAGGCCCGCGCCGACCACAGGGAGCTGGCGCGCAGAGACAGGCACAGCTCCAGGCAGCGGAGGCCTATGGCCACGGCGCGCCAGAGATGATTCGAGGTATGATTTGTGTCTATTCCACCCATGCTGTAGTTTTTATAGACACAGGAGCAAGTCACTCTTTTATAGCCACTGCCCTTGTTCGGAGCTCGGAGATTCTGATAGAGCCGTTGGCTCGATCCTTACGGCTAGAGACCCCTACTGGAGCAGACTCGACGATTACGCACTGGTTCCAGTAGTGTGAGCTTAATCTAGGAGGCGATAGCTTGGGTTGGGATCTTCTTGTAGCGAATCGAGCCCTTACAACGTCATATTGGGCATGGATTGGTTATCTACAGTCCATGCTCAGATTGACTGTTTTAGGCGCAAGGTGCGATGTGTGCGCACCGACGGGAGCAGGTTCACCTTCACCGGCGAGAAGGGGGCCTTTGCAGCACAGTATGGACTCTCGTAGAGGAGGTGACAACCCATCACTCATCAGTTGGCTAGTCTCATCCTTGAAGAAGTGGACATGCGGAGTCTTAGTTTTCCTGCAGTGGTGGATCAGTATGCGGACGTCTTCCCCGACGACGTTCCAGGACTACCTCCTCGCAGAGAGGTAGAATTTTATATTGACATGTACACCAGGACAGCCTTGATATCTACTGCTGCATATAGGATGGCCCCCGCTAAGTTTCGAGAGCTGTGGGTACAGTTGGAGGACTTGCAGGGCAAGGGGTTCATCCGACCCAGTGTTTCACCCGGGGCTTCCCCAATATTGTTCGCCAAGAAGGCGGACAAGAGCTTGCGACTGTGTGTTGACTATCGTTTCTTGAACCAGGTGACAGTGAGGAACAAGTATCCGCTATCGAGGATTGATGACCTCTTAGATCATCTCAAGGGAGCACGGTGGTTCTCGAAGATAGACCTCAGGTCAGGCTATCATCAGCTCAGAGTTCGAGATGAGGACGTGCAGAAGACGGCCTTCAGGTGTCGGTATGGCCACTATGAGTTCTTGGTTATGCCTTTCGGTGTAACCAATGCTCCAGCAGTGTTCATGAGCCTCATGAACAGGATCTTCCATCCATACCTCGATCGATTTGTCGTGGTCTTCATCGATGACATTTTGGTGTACTCGACCACGGAGGAGGAGCACGCCTACCACTTACGGGTTTTAATAGACACACTCCGAGAGCACCAGCATTATGGAAAGCTCTCGAAGTGCCAGTTCTAGTTACGTGAGGTCCAATTCTTCGGGCACGTCATTTCTGAGGCGGGAGTTGCAGTGGATCCCGCAAAGATCGAGGCAGTGCTAGCTTGGGAGCCACCCCGGAGTGTGACAGAGGTGCAGAGTTTCTTGGGTCTAGCCGGATACTATCGGAGGTTTGTGCTAGACTTCTCTAGAGTTGCGGCGCCACTCTCAGATTTTAAGAAGAAAGGGAAACCCTTTGTGTGGTCAGACAGATGCCAGCAGAGCTTCCAGGAGCTGAGACAGAGATTGACCAACGCACCTATCTTGAGGTTTCCTGAGAAGGGATTTGGATACGTAGTCTACTGCGATGCATCAGAGACCGGACTCAGATGTGTCCTGATGCAGGAGCGGGCTGTGATTGCCTATAGATCACGTCAGTTGAGGCCGCATGAGCAGAACTACACTATCCATGACCTGGAGTTGGCAGCAGTGGTCTTCGCACTGAAGTCTTGGCGGCACTATCTGATGGGCGAGCGCTTTACAATCTTTTCATACCACCAGAGTCTCAGGTACATATTCTCTCAGAAGAACCTGAACCTAAGACAGCGGCGATGGCTCGTGTTCCTCCAGGACTATGACTTTGAGATAGTCTATACTCATGGGAAGGGGATCGCGGTAGCCGATGCCCTCAGTAGGAGGACAGGCATCCATGTACTTGAGGAGGCGACAGAGAAGCTAGCCGCCTTGCAGCTATCCTTTGTGGATAGTGATGGAGTAACCTTCCTTCAGTCTCTCACAGTCACTCCTCCACTAATACAGCGGGTTAGAGAGGCACAGAGTGGGGACGTCGACTGTGAGACGCGGCGTGCTCAGATATCCTCGGGACAGGCACCTGATGGTTTCTACCTTGGGGCAGAGCACGAAGTCCTTTTCAGAGGACGTACCTTGGTACCAGTCGTTTTACGAGAGGAGGTGTTGAGGGAGTTTCACACTTCCCCTTTGGCGGTACATCCTGGAGTGGCGAAGCTGTACCAGGACCTCAGACGACAGCACTGGTGGCCGGCCATGAAGAAGGCTGTGGCAGAGTTCGTTTCACGATGCCTCACCTACCAGTAGGTGAAGGCAGAGCATCAGGTACCAGAAGGCTTGGTACAACCCTTGGAGGTCCCAGAGTAGAAGTGGGATGGGATATATATGGTCTTCGTGACTGGACTTCCACACACTTCTAGAGGTCACGACTCCATTTGGGTGATTGTTGAGTGACTCACCAAGTCGGCACACTTCTTTCCCATCAGAGAGAAGGGCTCAGTGGAGAGCTTGGGGCGTCTCTACGTTTTGGAGATTGTACAACTTCACGGTGTGCCATCGTATATCGTCTCCGATCGGGATGCACATTTTACTTCCCAGCTTTGGAAGGGGTTGCAGGAGGTGTTCGGGACGCGGCTACGTCTGAGCACCGCCTTTCACCCTCTGACGGATGGTCAGACGGAGAGGACCATTCAGACTCTCGAGGACATGCTCCGCGCATGTGTCCTCGACTTTGGTTGCAGCTGGGAGGACCACCTTCCCTTGGTGGAGTTCGCGTACAACAACAGATACCACTCCAATATCGGGATGGCACCATACGAGGTGTTGTACGGCAGACCTTGCAAATCTCCTTTGAGAAGGACAGACGCTAGGGAGTTAGCACTTGTGGGACCAGAGATGGTCTGGGCCACGACAGAGAAGGTCCAGGTCATCCAGGAGCGGATGAGGACAGCTCAGATCCGGCAAAAGTCTTATGCTGACAGGAGGCGGATGCCACTAGAGTTCGAGGATGGAGACCACGTCTTGTTGCGTGTCTCACCTCGACCTGGATTACAGAGATTTGGCCGAGGCGGCAAGTTGTCTCCACGCTTCATCGGACCTTTCCAGGTCCTCAGCAGGATTGGTGAGGTGGATTATCGCCTGGCTCTACCACCTCAGTTGCACCGGGTGCACGACGTCTTTCACGTATCTCAGCTGAGGAGATACGTGCACGACCTGACACACATCATTGACCATGGGGAGCTAGATGTGGATGATGGAGTGACTTTTGCGGAGGTCCCAGTGGAGATCGAGGATCGACCAGAGTGTGTCCTACGTGGATGATCGATTTCTCTTGTGTGGATCAGATGGCAGCACGGGAACCTCTAGGAGAGCACTTGGGAGCGGGAGGCACATACGCGTGCTCAGTACCCACATTTGTTTCCCTAGTTTACGATGCATCTTTACGGGGACGTAAAGCCCTGAGGTGGGAGTAATGTAAAGACTCGTAAATTTCAAGGAAATTTTTTTCTTAATTTTATTTGGAATTTTACAAGAACGCAGTTTCTAACGGCACCTGATTCCGAGGCTCGGTGTGCCCGGAATCATTTTCCGAAGATTGCCTCGGGTACGTTCTGTGAACAGACGAGCGGGTTTTTCTAACTTTTGAACTGGTGCCCGGAATCGAATTCTGAGGGCACCGATGGAATCGAAGCGCCGGTATTTTCTTAGAAACGCCTCTTCCGGAGTTGCGTTTGCTCAAGTGTGGTTTTTAATTTTTGGGCATAAAGTTAAGAAATAAAATAAATTGTTTGAAAAACTTTATTTTATTTCACTTAAGCCACTTGAAGCCACATGAAAGCCACTTAAACGGAGTTGAAACGGATAGGGTACTATCCAAAAATATCCTACCCTCTTGGTAGGATATTTATGAGGTGGGGCCCGCACGAGCCCCGCCATTTCTTTTCCGCTAAGTAACGCACCTGCGAAAAACCTTCATTATGAAAGTCAACTGACGCGTTTTCTTAAATTATTAACACACCATTTAATTGGGCGGTTTATTTCGTGAATTAAATGGGCAGTTTCTTTCGTTGAATTAATTCTACGAATTAATGGGTGGTTACTTACCTCTTTTTCGTTTGTTGGCGTAATAATAAAATAAGTCCAATACGACATTTGGAGGTTTTTACACGTTGAGAGGATTTGACAGAATTCTTGAGCCTTCATCCTCCTTCGCGAAGAACGCGAAGAACGCAAAGAACGTGAAAAACGCGAAGAACTCCATCACCCTCGGAGTTTGGCAATGCTTCATCCGAGACGTTCTTCCCCGCCCCGATCTCCGATCACCAACTGCTTGAGGTAAGAGATCTTGGGATTCTTTTTAAACATCCTTTGTGGTTTTTGGCTCAGGAAAGATTTAATTATTATTAATTAAATCTTTTTGTTCTTCAACCTCAGAGTTCGTCGACGTGACACCCTTCCGCGACGACGCGACGTCGGATACCGCGACGACGCGACGACACTCAAATCCGCGAAAAACCCGCGAGCGATGACTTGACGAGGTAGGGGTTGATGTGAATATTTTATATTCCCATGAATGTTTCTTTAATATTAAAGAACCAGATTCATATGACCAATTTTATTTTATTAAAATTGTTGGTTCATGTGTTGAAAAATTTCTCTCATTATTTTTAGCTAACACGGAGCGTGCTGGCCAAACGAACACGGCTCGACAACCCTCCGTCGTTCTTCGTGGTTGTGCGGAATTGGCGGGCGATGAAAAAACATGACACAAGGGAGTTTTGATGATCCCGCAGTGAAGAACAGAACCCGAGATGAACAACGGCGCAGAAGGGAAGGAAAACGGACCACCAGAGAAACTCTGGTGGCCCGCGGAAGCGGCTGGCGGCGCGTCGGCGGCCAGCAGACCCTTGGCCGCGCGGGTCCGGCTCGCCCGCACGGGACGCGGAGATGTGCTGCGTCCGATCGATCCAGCGCGGCCCCACGCGGGGCCGCGGCAAATGCAATCTGCGGGGGCAGCACCCCGCGGTGTCCAGCTGCTCGGCCGCTCGGCCGAGCCGAGCCATGCCGGCCGTCGGGTCGACCCGGTTCGAACGGCCCCGGGGGGGGGGGGGGGGGTCGGGCCGGGTGGGCCCGGAGCCGGACCCCCCCGTCTTCAGACAATTTTCGGTCTTTCACTCATAACATGAGCTACGGGCCTCCGAACGATGCGCCGTCAGTGGAAACGTGATCCTTGGATCGAGACGGTCATTTCGGTATATTGCAATCAATGTTTTGGAATACTTTGGGTTCGGCCGGGTTGGTTCGTACACGAAACCAACCGGGCCCTCGGAGCGGAAACGCTCATATCTTGAGCTACAGACGTCCGATTGACATGTCGTCAGCTTTGGTGGATTATTATAAGTGAGATGGATCTTTTGCCTCACTCCACATGCGGTTTGGATGCAGGTGGAGCACGGTTGGGTTGGTTTTGCCTTAAAAACCAACCGGGCCCCTGGGACGAAAAAGCCAATAACTCTCAGACCGGGCGTCCGATTGACGCGCCGTCTGCGACGTTGAGTTCCTGTTGACGATACGGAACTTTTGGATACATCAACCTTGGACTTTGTGTCAGTTGATGTATCAGACTCTCGGCTCATGGAGCGGACCCTCCCGAATGAGTTTGTTGTGTGCGGGAATCCTAGAGCTGGCTGCGACTGCTACTTCGACAGCGACGACTGTGTAGAGATCCTGAGTGGACTGCAGCGACGACTGTGCAGAGATCCTCAGTGGACTGCGACGACGACTGTGCATAGATCCTCAGTGGACTGTGACGACTACAACACTCAGTGATCCCTTGGGGGTCATTGATATAGGTCCTGTGTGGGCCCAATCCTGTGTGGGTACGATCCTGTGTGGGTCAGCGCTCAGCGGTTCTGTGTGAGCCAGCGCCTACAGGTCCGGTGTGGGCCCGATCATGTGTGGGTCTTTGCGGGGGTTAGTACCTTTCGATCCTTTGTGGGTCCGACGACTTAGATGGATCGGTGATCATCTTTATCGTCATACAAGAAGTATACCTGTATGAGCTGAATCCTGTGTTACTCTCCTTTGTGGATTGTGTTGAGCTATCCTGTGTGGATTTTCTATTTACATTCCTTTGTGGATTGTGTTGTGCTATCCTGTGTGGGTATACATTTTTCTTTTCTATGTGGACTAGGTTGTGCTTGGACTCGGATGTTGGAGCTGAACGAGAATGGATGACTTAGGTATATGTATGGGCATATACCTAAGCCGTTTCAGATGTTACTTCGTGATTGTATCCTTCCTTTGTGGACTATCCTTTGGGGATTCTGGGATACCTTCGATGGTCTCGGGGTCCCTACTGAGTGGCTTATACTCACCCCTACATGGGTTATGCCCGCACTTCGCTGTGTTGGTTGCAGACGACGGACAGCACTGATCGTGGTGGAGGCTTGCGGAGCAGGACGGTACCTAGAGGTGGACCACTGGGCGGGACGTACTCAGATAGGACGGCTGGACCGAGGATCTATGGAGGCTATCTGTACCCACCCTTCTAGTGGGACCTTCAGAGGACGGCTCGACTGTGTGACTTTTCTTTTCAGTTTCTGTTTTTCCCTTTCAGTTGTACTTTACAGTTGGTCTTGTATTTCCGGCCCCTTTTACTTTCAGCACATATTGTTACAGATTTTACTTATTGTTTACTTTTCTTCTTGCTTACTCTGTGGTTCTTGTTTACTTTTCAAAGACAATGCCTGCCCTTTTGTTGGGATTTACGCCTTGGTGCTAGTCACCAGCCCCTGGCCTATGGAAGGCGGGATTGGGGTAGTCACGGCACAGGCCCCGAGGACGGGTCGTGACAGTATAAATGTTACTAATAAAAACACATTAACTTTCATCTTATTGATCTGTTGAATGAAGTACTAGATTCGAAAATATAAAAAATATAATCAATTCTTTCCTCTAAAGATGAAACATTCGATCAAAAAATACTCCTTGGCTTCCATAATTAGTTTTCTCAACCAATCAATCTCATAAAAACTCCATAGGATTTGGAGTTACACTCAACTATGGATGAAAAAGACCACAAACTAATGGTTTTATTCAAATTCAATTAATTGAAACAATTTAGGACTTAAAAATTGTACGAGGGTTTTTATATTTTTTATGAATATATTAAATATATATTAAATATGTTAATACTATTTTTTATCACCCATAATTGAATATTAATAGAAAAAATTTCATGGCATTATTTTTCATTTTCATTATGTTAATTATTTAATGTGTTTCTCACAAATTTGAAAATTCATAAAATAATAAACAATACATAACAGAAATAACAATTTTCTATCTAGTCTTCAGAATATCATATTGGTTAACGTATTTAAAAATTATGGATCAACTATTCCCTAGGGAAATAATACCTGAGTTATTTCATGACACATGATGCCACTCATCCCTATCTATTGTGTCCCTTTTTTCTAGATTTTTCATAGAATTGGTGTGGTCCATGACTTATCCCATCATCATCAAAATACAAATGTACTCACAAATAGGAACAGGAGTCTCAAGAATCATAAATTATATATAGATAATGACGGATGTATGGGCCCTTATTTATTTTTAATAAATGTGATGAGGTGAAGACCGGTAATAATAATAGTTAATTATTTCATGAATCCAACAAAGTTAAAAAATAATAAAATAAATAATCTAGAAAAAAACAAAGGTTAGTCACTGCTAAATTTTGGTGTTTGGGTAAAATTATATCACGTAAAAATAAAATTTAATAAATTTATATATGATGGCATTTATATAAATTAAATGAATTATTTGTACTCAAATAATTTAATTTTTTTCTGGATGATTATTAATTTAATTGTTTATCCTAAAAAAATATTTAATCAATTTATTTATTTAATTTAATTATTATACCAAATTAAATTAATATTTTTTTAAATAATAAAATTATTATAATTTTAAACCATAAATTAATTAAAATAATTATTGATTACATTAAAATTATATCGGGCACCAAAACCCCATGCATCGATAATATGGGTCGGGTTGAACCCGCACTGGCCCATTACGGGCTACGAAGACCCCCCACAGGGGTCTTTTGGGTCATTCAGGCCTATCCTGACCCATTTTGGGATTTAAACACCCACCAAAGCCTACTTTGAGGTGGATCGGGATATAAAATACCTGTACTGATTATCCAAACTGGATCTGGGTACCTTGGCTGGTGTTACCATGAGGGTGACGAACCTAGGAGGGAGTTCTAGGGACAAGGAGAAAAGGAAACCTGGTTGGGAGTAGTGATGATGTGACTTAGAGATGCATCTACATTAATTGATGAACAGGGAGGGCCAGACATAACGAATATAGCTGCATTAGCCATGGTGACCATGGGTGGCTATGCGCCAGAGTAGTGGACGTCAAATGACAGGGGTGGTGGCCCATGCTGAGCACAGGGCGGCATGCACAAAAAATGGAGTCTTGAACTATGATGGGTGGAAGTGTTCTCATCTGCAGTGGGTTGTAATGTCTTAAACATGGGGTAGTGGTGTCTGGACCTAGGGATGAGGATGGTTTTTCATGGTGGGTCCACCTGGCCGAACAAGGAGGGCAACCAGCGGGTCAGTAGGCTGCGTCTGTAGGTGGAGAGGGAGGAGCACCTCATCATGGAAAGTGGATAGGGGTGACTTTGGTATTATCACTGGCTGATGAAAAGGAGGTTGTGGGGAATGAGGATCTAAAGAGGTGGTAAGCTTGGTGAACGAGTCTTCCATATAATTAGTCTTCTTTTTTTACTTTCTTTTACTGATAGGGGGCCTATGAAAAATGGAAATGAAGATTTATCACCTACCATTTTTTAGAATAATAATTTCAATAAAGCATGACACTAGGATTTTTAACAATTAAAAAAGATTCCCCATTATAATTCCTCCACCACCCTCAAACAAAATCAAAAGGCCAAAAAAAATATGGAATATAATAAATTTAATTTTTTTAATTTTTTTATCATCTGGTGCAATAATTGTTCCCTGGCCAGATGAATAAAATTTTGTCCCAATTTTTTTTGAAATAACTATTCTATGGTTAGAGGAAAAAATTCACAAAATAAAATAAAAAATGATCATATATATATATATATATTGTGTTCCTAAAATTTTAATTCCCAAAAAACCCCAAATGATCGATATGATTTTTTTTGGATAATTGTAACGTGGTTATACGAAATCAGATTTATGTGTGGTTTTATTTATTGGGACCGTATTAATACCAAATATATAATTTAATAAAAATTATTTTTTCTTATATCATAAAATTAAAATTAGTTCTTTTTTATGATTTTTTCTTAACAGTTCATTTAATTGAATTTGGTAGGTCATAGATTTAAAAGTTTTGTTAGTGGAGTGAAAAAAAGATCATCGTCTCTAGAAATCAAAGCCTCAGTATGGTCAAAGGTTATCACATGATTTATTAAAATCACAAGAAAAGTAATATAGGATGAGTAACTAGTTTTAATCTAAGTGCTCATGACTATAGCTCATCACTAACAACAATTTTAAAAGAGATTGGAAGCTAAACCCCTCTAAATTTTCTACACACACATCACGAATCCACATGATCATAATTTATTGAATTCATAGTTCTAGAATATAGCTTCAAAATATCCTTCAGCATTGTGACTATTACCTCAATATCATCTCTTTGATCTATTGAATTAATACTTCGATCGATCTCTTTGGGAGATATTTCCATTGTTAGGAAGAATTAGGAGCAAAAATATCTCATTCCGTTTGAATAAATAGTATATGGAAAAGATTCTCTCTATAGATTATATAGTGGGTGTAAAAAATATCTTCATAGGGTTCTTAGCCACCTGTAAATTCAAAATTTAATAAAAAATAAATTAATAAATAGTTATGATGATATTATTGGATTATAAATATTATTTATATTTATCATATACTTGTAATATATATTAATGTTATATTGTATGATAAACCCAAGTCATTATCATGACTTTTAAATCTTGTTAATATTATAAAAATCTAGCATATTAAAATAATATTCATTTTAATAATATTTTCAATGAATTTATTTAAATAATTTTAAATACATTTCATTCGTAAAGAAGGATTCTCACCTATGTCATTGTCCATTATAGATTTATTATTCATTGATTAAACTAGATAGACTTACCTTCCACTACGATAGCCAAATATTTATGATCGTACTACCACCATTATCAATTAGGTTTGAGATATTACATTCCTAACTTTGAAGGAAGAAATTATATCTTGAACATTCAACCAATGTCGTACCACTAATGATAGACCCAATATATTATACATATCCATTATATCATTTTCCTAGTTTTTAGACTGTATCAAAGATGAAAATTAGATTATACACAGTGATAATGATCTCAGGTAAATAGAACATTACACATGTTTGAAGATAATAAAAACCAATGAAACATGATACATGTGGAGTTCTTATTGGTGAGTTTGTTGTTATGATATCACATACTATAGATCATCATATGAAAAAATAAAGAGAAGCAACCTCAATGCTTATGCATAGTAGCACCTGATAGGAATACATCAACTGTGTCAAGTCAATATGATGTTTCTAGATCACATGACTAATGTTTAATATTAAATTCATAGTATCTCTAGGTTATCATTATAGGATATGAACTTCTCTAACCTTTTTGACAAATAATAATTCAAAATTACCATTTAAATAGTGGATATAGAAATTTTAACCCTATAATGTTCTATTTAAATCATGTATAAATCCTTGTATACATGGTATGGTAATCGAAAAGTGCTATTAATGTCGGTTATAAGGACCCCACTATTAATATTGTTTCCCTTTGTTTTATGGAACTTCTATTAGTAACTCGGAAAGGTGGTGAGATATGATAGATATTTTTCAAATTTGAATTTTAACATGGGGAAGCTAGATGTTTTAATGGAAACTAAAACCCCAAATTTCTTGAAATAAAACAACTCAAGGGTCTAACTCCAAATATAGTTCTATAAGTTCTATGAAACTAGTGTGAAATAGGTAATTGGGATCCATAAAATACTGTCTTATAAATTAGGCACTCGGTGTGTGAGTAAATAAAAACCATTTTTAAAATCAATAAGATATTTACACAACTTATGGATGAGAAAAAATAAAATAATTTTACTAGATATAATAATTTAATTCATTAAGATAGGGGTAATGTTAAACCAAAATAAAGAAGGATGATATTTACCTATATGAAAAGAATTTGTGTTTTTCAATTAAGTTGGAAGAGGATATTTGGTTTGAGGAACATGGGGAAGAGGAAATACTGTATGTGATTATTATTATAGTTTCAATTCCATTTAAATATCAAATGTCTATACTCCCATTCCAAGAACATGAATTTTAAATGATGTTGTTTAGTGGGTAATTTTCATATTAGTGGCATGAAAATACCAATGATGTATGGGTATTTTATTTTTTTCATATCAATTGTGTGTTTTAAAATATAGATAGCACATATCTATATAAAATCATTTAAAACACTGGTCAGTCATATTTAAATGTAAATAAATGTTTTGGAATTCTATATTATAAAAAGATTTGTGGTATATTTTTTTTAATCTATAAAGTAAATTTATGGATTTTTTGAGATAAATAGTATTTATGTGTGGCAAAATTTGATGTAGTAGTATTTTGATTACATTCTATAATATAATTTTGATGATATAACTATCTTTTAATTTAAAAATCATCATTAATTGGATAAATTATGAAAATTGGTCAATTTATATTTAATTTTAGGTTTTATTTATTATCTTAACAATTAAATTGATTAAATCATTATTTATAATTGTTTTATTCATCATTCTAATTTTAAAAAACAATATCCATAAATTTTTTGATTCATTAAATTTTTATTTAGAATCTTTTTAAATTGAGTTTTATTATTTTCATTTTATTCTATTATAAAATTTTATAAATCCATCCCTAAAATAATTAATTTTCATTGTTTTCAAAGAAAAAATAATATTTTTTTAAGCATTTGACTTTTCTATGATC
Source organism: Viscum album (assembly GCA_963277665.1). Taxonomy (NCBI): domain Eukaryota; kingdom Viridiplantae; phylum Streptophyta; class Magnoliopsida; order Santalales; family Viscaceae; genus Viscum; species Viscum album. The sequence goes on along the minus strand of OY728160.1, from coordinate 455,315,805 downwards.
AATGTAATCCTTCATGAAATTTACTATTCAGTGAAGCTATGTAGTGTAATACTTTATTAACATTATGAAATTATAGTTGAAAACCATCATATAAATGTAGCATTGAGTTTAAGGATTTGGGCCTGAGTATAATATTTTTCTACTCTCAATGGAATACTTTTCCACCACCGAGTGTAGGACATCAGACCTTTGTGTAAGGATTTTACACCATCTGAAGGATTGGGTATTTTTCTGTTTTTTTGGTGAGTGTACCATTTTTAGGAATTACACTCGAGCATAATACATTTCTAGTTTGTAAGACTTCAAGCCATTATGAAAAAAGTGATATTTAAGGAATGCTTCATATTTTTAAAATGGCACATCATTGAGAGCCTCTTGGTTTCATGTCTACACAAATGATGCTATTAAAATAACGCTACACCAAATTTTGATGTAATCTATCATTTTCCAAATGTATTTTCACATAGGCCCATGAAATCAACAATGCCAACTCAACCTCATGAAAACAACCAATTATTATGTCTTCTATCCAGGGACCCTTTCTATTTCACAAAGACCTCATAACACAATAATACCATATCAATCCCACAAACACCCATTAATTCACATTGAAAACAAAATAATAATCTTGATGGTTCCCAAGTATTTAGAAAGCTGGAAATTAGAATCCTTGTAATGGTACTTGTGATACAAGATAATTTACCAAATTTTGAAATTTTCCTCAAAGATAACATCGAATCTACTTATATTGTCCTTAATTAGTCTAGAAAAATGATCACATGTAAGAAGATATAGACCATTGGAACAGATGAAATATTCAAGTGAAACTCAGTTCAGTAAATCACATCCCCTAAAAATTAATTGTGGAGACAATATATCGTTGAGATCATGGTCTCTACAGAGAAAAGAAATTTGAATGGAATATCATTCTATTATAAAGATATTTATTTTTCCCCCAAAGAGGAGTAATACTTATAGTAAAATCACTACGTGGAGGATCGATAAAAAATTTAGAATCTTTGACTGTTAGATTAAGAAGGGGAATTGGGCTTGAATTGCAATTAATTTATGGTACACATATGAGATTCAGATATATCCCATGGGAAGATGCACGTAAATTCATTGGGCCTTCATTGGAGTTTATAGATGAGTGTTTAAGAACATGACCTATCTATGGAAGCTAGGGATTGTAAACTAGTAATAGAGATTTACTAGAGTATGAAAATATTTTGGGAGAACCTAAAATAAGATATTCTATCTCTCTGTTCTCAATCTCTCAATTTTAATGTATGTTATATATTTTCTAAAGTATTTTATTGTTATTAATATGAACATTTTTAAGAAACTATATTATAATGATATTTTCTTGATCATAATTTCTACGTCATGCATGTGTGAATTTTTGTTGGAAGCTACCATAATCATCATATCATAGGTAATAATTTTATTATAAAAATTTAAATATGTGAAAATTTATCATGGTTAAATTTTTTTTCAAAATCCATATACATCTAAGAATCCATTTGAAAATTGATATTCTCATTAAGGGATGAGCATCAGGATCAACTAAGATGTTTTTTGTCATATAGGTCTGGTTTCATCATTTTTAGAATGAGTGGATATTGTTTTCTGAGAAAATATATGATTTATTCAAAAACCAAATGATAATATGAAAGAATAGGACATTAAATTTCATATCCGCATTAATATTTCTTATTCAACATGAATGATTTAAATCTATTAGAAACTAGCCAATAAAATTCTACTATCTCTTCACTTGATTGATTAATGTTTCTTGTGATATGATTGATAAATTTCTTAATATGATATCTTGACTAATTTTTTTCCATTACATCACCTCAATATTTTCGTTACTTTATTTTTCTGTCTTTATTTTTTGTTACATTTTCATAATATTGTTTTCTCTATTTCCATGGTCACACACACAAATAAGAAGTCATTTACAATGGTAAAACCCCTATTCACTATGAGGCTAGTATTCAATGGGTTCAAAAATAATTAAATTGGACAAGTACTATTAAATATTCTAAGAATTATTCAAATACTAATAAAATTATAGAGAATAGCATATATATATATAATGAATCCATATAAGGTCTCCAATTTATGTCGAGTTAATAGATCTAAAGGATATTGGTTGTATTAGAATAGTGTTGATAAATTCTAAGATTTTAAATATATGTTAGGATTTATTAATATGGATAATATTTATGAATATATAAAATATTTTAAATTAATTAGTTGTGAGGTCACTATTAATGATCAATAGAGACATGAGAATTTTATTTGAGGTTTGTTCATTATCTTATTAAGGAGAATATGATAATTCCTATTAGGGAGTGTGAAATAAAGTGAGATAAATTTTATTTTTGTTTAGGATTCAATAGTAAATTTATGGGATTCAGGGACTTAGCCTAGTATATGTTATAGTATCTAGTGGGTAAAAGTATGGGTGTTTTTTGTTAGTGATTAAAATTATGAGTTTTATAGTATGTCCACTGAGAACCAGATCTTAGTATGACGGGTCATTTTAATAACACGAACCTCGTTACCCAATGTTATTTCATTTTTTATTACATTTTCAAGAACAAAAGAAATCAAATCCGGAAGGACCAATCAGTTTAGTTTCCTTGCAAAAACTAGATACAAACATATGTTTTACATTACATCTTGATATGAAAACAACATAGTGTATCCTTTAAAAACATTCATATGCCTTAGATTATCCTTACATTCCATTTTTAATATACATATTCACATCTTGTGGAAAAATGTAACCTAATAAAGGGGTTAGATCAAATGATCAGTAAAGGTAAATTGTACAACAGAAGCTATCATAAATGATCATTAACTTGTTAAGGCATGGTATAAAACTGAAATGAAAGACTTTGAAACATAATATTCATTATAATATGTAATGAATAAATCAAATAATTCCATTAAAACATTGACATGGATATTCTTCTAGTTGAATAATCACATGAAATATCAATAACAAATCTCATAAAGGGGAAATGAATAATTTCTTACATCACAACCATATCGACATGGACTCATTCCAAGACCGTAAATAACCACATTTTCAAGACCGTATGCAAAGACACTAGTTTTTCCCATAATACCTACCAATTAATCTAAGGGATATAGAGGGACCCACCCGTCACTTACTATGTTCAATTCATTCCTCTTATGAAAGGTGTAAAACATAACATAAACATTCATTATAAAACAATAATTAGATATTTAATTACTTTAAACATAAATTCTTTCAAAATAGAATATCTTTTATAAGCTATATCATAAACCCTTTAATAAAATATAAAAGATTTTATCATAATAAATCATCCTTAATTAATCATAAAATCCAAAAAAGGTGTTGATATATATAAAATAATCTTATAAAATCATTAAAAATATTTGAGAGAAATAACCATTTTTTACATTGAAATAAGTTAAAATTAAAACAATTATAAAAGAAAAAAATTATTTTTAAATTAACCTTGTAATATTATAAGGTTATCTTCAAACTTTTATGGTGTAATAAGGACGAAAAATAGTTTTTCCCACCATATTCGTTTAATAACACGTTTTTCCTTAATTTTTCAAAAATGTCATAAAGTACCTCGTTTTGAAAATAAAGTAAAGATTCCTTTAAAAACATTTTATAAAAATTAAAACTTGGGTAAAATTGAAACTAAACAATTATTTATGATATATTGAAATACATTTTATGAATAATTGACATGGGTGATTTAGATTTCCCAGTACATACTTACGTATAAACAACCACGAATAATAAATAGACTATGAAATAAACCCTTACCTTAAAATTTCTTTTAGTCAAGAGTGATTTTACCTAATTTATAATGGATAAATTATTTTATTAAATTATTCCAGAACCATATTCATATTTATTATATCACATACGATCCTCTAATATTATTTTGTCACTAATATTTCAGTATTACCATTGATTCAGGTGTTAACAGCTTTATTTTTCTATGCATGTTTTATTGTGTAATCAGGTTTGTTATGAATATGATGTATTTCATTAATATATATTATAATATTAAGATCAAAAATATTATATCTACTCAAATTATAAATTTTATGATTACCCTTTAATGGTTAATGTGGAGAATGAATATGACCGCGTCTTGGAGATGTTAGGTCGTACGTAGGCACGAGCAATAATATAATTTCCTTAATGGTTAAATGGAATGGAATTGGATGTTATATTAATTATAAAGAATAATTATCATGTTATAATAATTATATATATCTTTTATACTCATCATTATTTCCATAAAAATAATGTAGTGTTGAATAACAAATTAAAGCCTGACATGGAGACAATAAGTCCTACGTATGCACACATGGTGATACTATATTATAAAGGATAAATAAATGGAAGAATATTGTGGTAACATAATATAATAACATATCATTATGTATATTATATTTTATTTATTACTTTGAAAAGGAAAAAACATAGGAAGTGGAATTATATGAAGATAATAAATTGATTATAATTACTGAAACAATTACCATTTTTTAGCACCCCCTTTTGATTTGCACAAAAAAACTCCTTATGATGGATTTATACCCAAATTATGGACTCTAGGATAAATTGAGATAATTTAAGAGGTGAATTTGGTAGGTATTGTCCAATGCGGTGTGCTTTATTGGTTTGAGTAAAATAGAAGATGAGGTGCCCTTTTATAATAAAGGGGAGGGGCACTTTTGAAACTCTAAAACTATTAATTTATTATAAATTGATTTTTTTTAAATATCCCCAAAATGAGTTATTTATAATATAAGATGATTATGGGTAGAAATAATTACAACCAATTTATTTATTCAATTTTAGGTCACAAAAATAACGTTATCTTTTGGGTGTAACAATTAGTTAAATAGTTTAACTCTTACAGTGTCTCCTTCTGTATTTTATACTATAGGGTTCATATAGTTATATTAAAATCCCAAACTAAGACCAATAGGATCATTTATGACATATTAATCACTATGATAATTATTTGTATGAACACAAGATTTTTATGAATTTTATATTTTTTACTTAAATATTATTTATTTTAATGTATCATTGTTGTCAATTTTGATACTATTGAGTATTTTCATTTTTAAAAATATCATGAAACCATGATAACATCAATCCAATACATAAAATAATTCACTAAAATGTCAATTTTTTCAATAAAATTCGATTATGTCTTTAATTAAGTCTAATTATATTTATTTTAACATTTATAATATCATTTAATTGATTAATCCTTTAATAATTCAATTACTGTATCATTATTATGTGACCATTTAATTTAATTTTTATTTGTAAAAAATTATAAATAAAATACCATTATTTATATAATTATTTTATTTTTTGAAATAATATTTATAGATTACCATATCACTTATATATCATCATATTAAAAATGATATAGTTATTAAAGTTTGAATATGAAATTTTTAACTCTTCTTTAAATAAAATATAAGAAATGTCCAAATCTAAATAAATTTTCTTAAAAATGATCATATTATTTACCTATTTATTATTTTAGTCAAACAACACTGAACCAAGAAAATTAGGATTAGTGTTTTGGTATTATTATATCATTAAAATATTATTTTTACCTTTACGTTTTTCTATTTACCTTTAAATGTGGTATGTAAAACTCAAAATTTATTGTTAACCAAAATATAATTTGATCCTTTTAGACAACAGTTTTCATACTGATTACTACCATGTATTCCCATTTATTCAAAATTCAATTCAATGAAGTGGTAAAATTACCTTTATTTATAAAATGTACATGTGGTTAGGAGACAGGTAAAAGAGACATTCAAATGATTAATAAGATTTTTATAACTAATTATATTATAAAAATAATTTCTATTACCTATATTGGACTAATATATTTATTATGTATCTATTATTAAATTATAATAAATTTAAATTAATATAAATATTTAAATGAAAAAACTGGTTTTTAGCAATAATATAATATTATTCACTATTCATCAAAATTTAAACATTTAAGAAAATAAAAAAAATGAACCACAAGATAATTTTTATATTCCAAATTTAAAATTAAAGTCTATTTTGAAAAATAATTTTTATAATTTTTATAATATAGTTTCTAACATTCATAACCTCTTTTAAAATAGATTCATTGATAGGTCATGGTGTCCTTGAAATCGATGTTGCGTGCCACACAAAATATTGAATTATTTAAATGGATGCATACCTTTGCATCTTGGGGTGTTACATTCCTCCCTCCTTCAAATAATTCCATCCTAGAAATTTATAGAATATCACTTCCTAAAAAGATTTATGTTGTACTTCATCATATGTTCCTCTGGTACCCATATCACCTCTTCTATTTCAGGGTTTCTCCAATGAATATTTACCAGGAAAGTCATCCTATTTCTCAAGACTAGTCATCTAGTGTCAAGTCTATTGATATGAACTTTATAGTAAGACAAATCAGGTTCAAGTTCTATTTCTTCATAGGTGACTACATGACTTGGGTCTGGCATTTATTTCTTTAATAGTGATAAGTAGAACACATCAAGAACTTTGGTGAGATTTTCAGCTTTTCCAAACGGTATGCTAAAACTCTAATTTGATTCCAAATTTAGAAAGGTCCAGATTACCTTGGTCTTAATTTACCATTCTAATATAATCCAATAATGCACATACATGGATATACCTTCAAGAAATATTTATCTTCCACTTGAAGTTAAAAATCATTCCTTTCATTATCAACATATCTATATTTCCTACATTGATTGATTAGATATGGGTCTAAATAGTCATTAACTTTTCTATTGTTTCCTCAAAAATTTTTGGGCCTATGAGTTTTGTTTGAACAACTTCATCCAAACAAGTTTCTGTATGACATCACTTTCCATATAATTTTTCGTATTGTTCCATATGAAAACTTGAATAGAAGATATTGTTATAGGAAAATTATACTTGGGGTCGATCCATATCCCACATACCTCTAATGTCACATGATAAAGATCTCAACATGACATCTAATGTTTAAATAGTCAATTCTAATTCTCCCTTAGTTTGAGGGTGGTAGGAAGTTCCCAAACAAATCTCAGTATCTAGGGCCTTTTGAAGACAATTCCAGAATTATGCTGTGAAATGGGGATGAAGATAAGAAAAAATATATATGGGTACAACATGATGACTTAAAAAATCATTGATATAGGTTATTGTTGAACGATTAAGTTTTAAATCTTCTCTTATAGAAATAAAATGTGCTAATTTGGTAATAAGATCATCAATAACCCATATCACATCATTTATTCTAGGAGTACTTGGTATCCCCATGGAAAATTTATTCATAATATCATCCCATTTACACAAAGGTATCAGAAGAGGTTTCATGATTCTTCTAGGATGTTGTCTTCCAACCTTCACTTATTGACAAACCAAACATCTCGACACATAATCAGAAATCTCCCTCATCATGTTGTCCGTCCAAAAATGTTCCTTCAAATATCTATACTTCTTACTTCCACCAGGGTGTATAGAGAAAATTTAGCTATGAGCAACATCCAAAAATTACCTTTTTAGTCTCGTATGGCATAAACACAAAGCCTCTTACAATATTTCAAATTCCAATCTTTATAAATGAAGTCAATCAATCTCCCCTCAATCACAGCTTTAATTTTCTTATGAAAATACTCATCATCAGACTGATAATGCTATATTTTTTCTAGAAAATATGGTTTGGAAACCATTTGAAAATGTAGTGATGTTTCACCTTCCTCGATAATTACAATATCCATATTTACTAGATCCATGAATATAAGATTCTTTTCAACTCTCATTTTATAGAACATCGTGGTCTTTTATTCTCCATGAATATGCCACCTTATTTTCCTTCCCTTGGTGGTAGTCTATTGTGAAACCATAATCCTTGAGTATCTTAAGCAATCTATTTTTTCTCATGTTGGGTTCTTTTTTTTGAGAAAATATATTTTAAACACTTTTTATCAGCATATATCTCACATATTTCCCTATAGTGATAATGTATCCATAACATCAGAGGAAATATTACTACATCTAACTAAAGATCATTAGTATGGTAGTTTTTTTCATGGTTTTTTACTTCCATTTAGCATATAAAACACCCTATCATTTTTTATGAGAAAACAACCAATTCATCTCCTTGATTCATCACTATAAATCACCAACCCATCATTTCCAAATGGTAATGTAAAGATAGAATCATTGACCAATCTTCTCATCAATTTTTCAAAACATTTTTCACACACTGTTGTCCAAACTAATTTAACCTATTTATGCGTGAGATTAGTTAAAAGATTTTCCAACAAATCAAAATTCTAGAAAAAAAGACTGATAGTAACCTACTAAACAATTAAATTTCATTCACCTTGTTTATAATAATCCATTATTTCCCTTATTGGATTGATTTTTTACAGGATCATTAAAGATTCCATCATTAGAGACAATATTTCTAAAAAAGAGAAATTTTTTAAAGCCAAAATTCAAACATACTAAAAATCTCATATAGTTCATTTCTTCTAAAAGTCTTTAGAGTAATCCAAAAGGGTTTGTCATGGTCATCGATGCGTTTAGAGTATACCAAGATATTTTTAATAAATAAAAATAAGAAATAATTATGATATTCCATGAACACTATGTTCATTTGATCCATGAAAACATAGGGTCCATTACTCCATCCAAATTTAATTACCATAAATTCATAATTACCATACCTCTTTCAGAATGTTGTCTTTGGAATATCATCCTTGTTTACACAGAATTAATGATGTCTATAATAATGGTAAATATTAAAACAAATATTTAGATCCTTTATGTTGATAAAACAAATCATCTATGTGAGTAATAAGATACATGATCTTTATTGTAATGGAATTGATTTATCTACAGTTAATGCATAGCTTCATTGATCCATCTTCCTTATTAACAAAATGAACTGGGGATCCCAATGGAGAAACACTAGGGAGAATAAATCCCTTATTACTCAACTCATATATTTTATTCTATAGATCTACTAATTCCACTATTGCGATTATATTGGTATAATTTTATTCTTATCTTTCATTGTGGAGTAAATGAATACAAAACTCAACATCATTATCTGGGGGATTTTCGAGTAAATCGTCAGAAAAAACATCACTGAATCCCATTATAATAGGTACACCTTAAATTTGATTATTTTTTTCTTCATCCATAGATGTTATTTCCTCTTCCCCCAAAAGAATAAAATTTTGTAAATCTACTCGGGGTGGACTTGAAATAGAATCAAGTGATGATGTTTTTTCACTAAAGATAATGGATTCTATATATTCCTCACAAATATAAACTTCCTTATTATTACAATAAGCTTTTGCATCATATTTTGATAGCCAGTACATACCAAGGGTTATATCAAGGTCAACCATAGGTATGATGATAATTTCTGTAGACAAATATTGGTAATATTATATAATGGGAACTACCTGACACATCTTTTTTTACAATGATATATCCCTTATTAGTTCTGAATACAAACTCCTTTATTAATTTGAATCAGAAATATAAATTTTTTAATGTAAACTAGGAAGATATATCATAATGCGAAGATATTGAATCAAATAATTACTTTTCTAAATTTGATGAAACGATTAAAGTACCAACCACCACATCATTATGAACTTCAACATCAGCAGTTGTGTTTACAAAAGCTTCGACTTTCTCCCGTGGCCTTTTTTGGGAAAATCTTCCTTGATTTATTTGATAATAATTTTCATAATGTCCCATATAATTATAATTTTATCATTGAACAATGGTAGTTTCTCTATTCTCTTTATAATCACAATCTTAGTTTTGTTTTTCTCCATACTTGTAATAAAATCCCATTCCCTTTATGAAATTATCGGGGTGTTTCTTCCCACAATTACTATAGGGTGGAATTTATTAATTTTCCTTATTCCACTTATTTTCATTTCTAGATTATTCAGAATCCCTCTTATTCTATTTCTTTCCATTAAAGTTATAAAACATAGATAACTCCTTTTCTGTATTGATATGACTTGAGACTATATCTTTTTACGATGAGAAAAATTGTGATATAAGTGTCCATCATAGGAATGGTTTAAACCCATCAATGAATAAATAAATCCTACATCTGTGTTTACCTATATAATCTAAATCATGTATTTCTAAACATGTGAAGTTATCTTTATACCTTTCAATATTTTCCTACTCTTTCTTCCTCAGACTCAAAAATATACACTCTATATCCCATCGTTGATCACGATGAAGGTATTTTTCTAGGATGAGTCCATTAAATCACCTCCATTCCATATTTTCCACCTATTCATCCTCCGTCATGTTTTGAGTTAATTACGACTATTTATATGCATATCTTGAGAGATGATTCACTTCCGTTACAATTTTTTTCCCGTTTATTACTATTGAAAGTAATAAATATTTTAGTAAAGAACATATCCATTTCTTTGGTTCAAATAAATTTGTGTTTATGTTTAGTGTTGGAGGCTATTGTCTCATGAAGCTGTCTAACATTAATCCTCCATGTTGTGGGCCAGGATACTCTATATGGGTAAGGTTATTATTTATAACCTGAGTCAATTGTCGTAGACGAGTTATATATTATTCGGGACCAGTTGAATCACCAACCACTCTATCATTATCTTTAATAGGAGGTAAATCCTTACATTGATTACATTCATTAATACAATTTATGTTTTTACACTATTCTACCTTTCTATACAATGGTGTACACCAGATTAGGTTACGAATAATAATGCATAATTCCCAAATAGTAAATTACTCACCTTAAATTGAAATATTTATGCATATCTAATCTATAATCACAAAAATGGTTCTTTGGGGACATATTTAATCATAAATATTAATATTTTTTTGTATGTAAAATGTGAATTATTCTAAGAATATCCCTCGGGAGTGTCAAACTAGGGGCACAGTAAGGCCCACTATCGTGTACCATGTTTCCCGGAGTCAATCTCAGAACACATTTTCAGTGTTATTTATACTCAGTACTTCTGTTATGGAACCACATACACTTATAAAATCCAAAAACATATTTATTTTCTAGTAATACCCACACAATCTCAACTATTAAAAAACTTCTTGGATGTTTTTATATACTTATCCTCAAATTCTATCAAAAGGAAATGTTCTTTAATCAATGTTTTTTAAATATATTTACAAAGGATTATACTAGAAAGTCTATAATACCTATTGGATATATCTATCTATAGTTTCCTAGACTCAATGAATTTTTCATTACATTAGCATGATCATTTGAAATCAAATCCTGAAGTACTGATCTGTTTAGTAGCCTTTGAAAAAATAGATACAAACATATGTTTTACAATAAATCTAGAAATTAAAACAAAATACTGTATCCATTGAAATAATTAATATCTATTATATTATACCTACAAGTTAGTCATTATATACTTCTTCTCATCCTAGTGAAAAATGAAACAAATGGAAGGGGCGTTCTCAAATTCATAGTAAGGACAAACAATATAGTAGAAAATATCATAAATAACTATAATATTTTTAAGGAAAGGTATAAAACTAAAATACAAGCCTTTTAAACATAATATTTAGCATAATATGGAAGGAATAAATCAAATAATTTCATTTAAACATACACATAGATATTGAACTAGTCGAATAATCACATGCAATATCAATAAATATTATCATAACAAGGAAATGCATAATGTCATACATTATAACCATATCATCAGGTCCTCATGCCAAGACAATAAATAAATTTACCATCAAGGCCTCAATACAATAAGATATTTTATCGAATGAGACCTACTGATGAATTGATGAGATATAATGGGCCCACTTTTCACATCCTAAATCCAATGCATTTCTCATAAGAATGGGGTAAAACATAAAATAATCAATCTTTTTAAATCTAGTATATTAAATTTTAATAATTTAACCATAAACCAAGAATAGTATCAAAAATGGACATATATAGTCAAATATATCATAATTCCATGAATAAAAAATATTATATTATACCAAAATAAATCAACTATAATGAAGCATAAAATCCAACTATGGATGTTGACATTAAAGAAAATATTCTAAAAAATAATTAAAACACTTTGAGAGGAATATCACATTCTAACGTTGAAATAATTTAAAATATTCCCAATAATAAAATATAACATTTATTTGGAAAATAAAATTGTAATCCTGTAACAAATGATTGAAAATGTTAAGGCATCATAATAGAGAAAAAAATCCTCTCTTATTGTATAACATAACAACATTCTTTCCTTAATTTTTTGAAAAAGTCAAAAATTACCTCTTTTGAAAAAATATGAAAATATTACGTTCAAAATGTTTTATAAAAAGTAAAACATGGGTAAAAATGAAATTAATTTTTTTTAATGATATATTTAAATACTTATTATGAAACATATACATGGATGATAAAGATGTCCAAGTAGATACTTACATATAAACAACCTCGGATAATAAAGAGATTGTGAAATTAACCATTATATTATACTTTCCTTTAGTCGAGGGTGCGTTAACCTCGTGTATAATAGTTGAAGTATATTATTAAATTATAAAAAACCCATACTAATATTTAAGATAACATATATAATCCTCTTATATAATTTTGTTAATAATATTTCTGTATTAACAATGTTTCAAGTGTTAATTTCTTCATTTTCCTCTACAAGTTTTGATTTGTATGTCAGGTTTCTTATTAATAGGATTTACTATATTCATATAAAAAATAATATTAACATCATAAATATTATATTTACTCAAATTATAAATTTTATTTTCATTCTTTTATAGTTAATGTGGAGAATTAATCTCACCACATAGTGGAGACGGTTGGTCATACGTACACACAATCAATGATATCATTTCATTCATGGTTAAATGGTAAGTGATTGGGTGTAATATTAATTAGTAAGAATATTAATAATTATATATCCATTATTTATATCCATTATTCTCAAAATTTTAACAATGCATAAAAATTACTGTTGAATTACAAATTACACATTAGTGTGGAGATGATAAGTCGTATGTACACATGCATGGTGATATTGTTATTAATTAGATGAATGAATGAAATAATATAGTTATTAAATAATTATATTAACATATCATAATGTATTGAATAATATATTTATATTTTTTATGGAAAAATCATAGGAAGAGAAAGTATAAGAAGAAAAGAAATTGAATTGAATTGGTAAAACAATTACATCTTCTTTGAACATCTCCTTTTGATTGGCAGAAAATGACTCCTTATGAAGTATTCCATCCAAATGTATGGAATATATGAGTAATTTATTGAATTTATTAGGATAATTTTTAAGTTTATTACTGAGCTAAACTATTTATAGATGCGAATAAAAGATAAGGAGAGGTTCCCTTTTATAATAGAGGGGAAAGGAACCTTTGAAAACTCTAAAACTAATAATATTTTTTAAAATTTTATTCAGTATAAAATAAATACTAAGTTATTTATTTAAAGTATAATATGATTATGGGTCTAAATATTCATATAAAATTACATTTTACAGGTATTTTTACAAATTTAACCTTATATTTTTGGGTTAACTAGTAATTAAATAGTTTATCGCTTAGCATGTCTTCTTATATTTTTATAATATAGGGTTAATATAATTACCGTAAGTTTAAAAAAGAACCCCAATTGGATCATTTATTAAATAATTATCATTATACTATAAATTTGGATGAATAAAATATTTTTATAAATTTTATAATGTTTAATTAAATATGATTTATTATAAATTATCATTTATGCCATTTTTGATACTATTAAACATGTGATTTTTGAAAAATATCAAAACAAGAAGATAAAATCGAACCAATACTTCCAATATTCCACTAACATGTCTATATTATCTATAAAATTTGTCTCTGTCACTAATTAAATCAAATTTCATTTCTTTTAAAATATTAAATATCATTTAATTGATTCTTACTTTAATAATTCAATCACTGCATCATTATTGTGTCTCCATTAAATTTAATTAATTATTTTCTAAAATTATAAATAAATGACCATTATGTAGATAATAATTTTATATTTATGAATAAACTCTTTATTTAATAATATCACTTATATATACCCATATTAAAAATGATATATTTTTTAAAATTTGAATATGACATTGGTTATTATTCTTCAAATAAAATATAATAAATTTCCTCTTCTATCATAAGTGGAATTAATGGATCATATATTCATCATATGGTTTTTTCGGTCGAAAAAAAAATTATCCAATAAAATTAGTATAACCGTTAGGCTAATATTATATTATTATAATATTATTTTTACCTTTAATTACTATATTTAACATTAACAATGTTAAATAAAAAAAAATTATTATGAGTCTATTAGGCAACATTTTTCAAACTTATTACAACCACGTATGACCATTTTTTAAAATTAAATTCCAAGAATTGGTAAAATTAGGTTTAATGCTAATTCACAGATGTGGTTAAGAGGTGGCTAAAAGAGACGTTCAAAAGTTTAGTATATTTTTTATATAAAATTCTATTATTTAAATGATTCATATATCCTACATTAGACTAATATATTCATTATGTATCTTTTTTCACATTAAAATAAATATAAATTAAAAATATTACATGAATGAAAATGTTGTTTTTTACAGCAATGAAGTATTATCTACTATTGATAAAAATTGAATCATTTTATGAACATACAATAAATTCACTATATGATAGTTTTGATATTACAAATTCAAAAACAATATCTTGTTTGAAAAATAAAATTTATAAATTTCACAATTTTTTTAGTATTCATAACATCTTCTGAAATGGATAGTTTGAGAGTTTATGGTGCACTCGAACTTGATTTTGTGTGTAGTAGAAGGTATAGAATTTTTTAAAAGGAAGTTTATCATAGAATCTTAGGGTGCAATAGTAATTGATAATATTAGGTAGTGGTAGATCATTGAAATTTTATTAGATCCCCATATAAGGCATGATATGGGTTCTTGATATGGATGAAGTTTGGAACATGAGTAGTGGTTCATGAAAAATAGTGATAAATCTATAGGTGTATTTGTTCTTACACCATTGAATATATGTAGGGTCAAAACATTATAATGGGATAAGTATTCCTCATTGGGAGTGAAATTTTGGGCTGATGTAAACTAGTGTGAGTATAGGTTGGGTGTCAGATTCCAAATGAGAGTGAAAAAGATATATTTTTTTATAGTATTTTAAAACCAACTAGATGCACTACCAGAAATAAATATGTTTGTACTGATATATTGAGAGTTCATAAACCAATCTAGTTTGGAATTTGGAATTTTAGATGATCAATGATTAGTAAAAAAAATAGTGTTATAGGTAACAATGTTGTTTTTAAAACATGGAGAGTAGATTTTTCATGTTCACTATCTATATGTACAATAATAAATGTTCATATGGTTCATTGTATTTATTTCCAGATCTAATAGGTTATATTTTATATTAATTTAAATTTTGATAAAGTGATATATGCGGAACTTGAAATTTATTTTTCAACTATTTCTTAGAAATGATCTAGGAAGGTGTTAGAAATTCGATTATTTTTGGGTTAACTCCATTTTGTTCAATATTTAATTTAGACTTCTCAAATTTGCATCATCCCATGTAATCTTTAACTCAATGAATTGAAAAAATTAAATGGGGATGGGAATTATAGGAGGAAATTTTTAGTATAAGAAAAAAAATAACATCATCACCAGTTTTAATTCTCACTGAGTTAGAAGTAGGTTATTATTTTTATAAAAACACATCATGATTAGGTTTGGGATGTTTCTTTAAAAAAAGGAGTAAATTTATTAAATATGTCTATAGAAATATGAGGCCACATCAAAATAATTACCCAAACCAAAACATAGATCTAACATAACCATTCATGTATTATGGGTTCATTTCATCACCTATTTGGTGAGAAATTCCTAGTGTTTTCATATAATAAGAGTT
The DNA here is from genome assembly GCA_963277665.1 of Viscum album. Taxonomy (NCBI): domain Eukaryota; kingdom Viridiplantae; phylum Streptophyta; class Magnoliopsida; order Santalales; family Viscaceae; genus Viscum; species Viscum album. Next base: position 455,299,706 of record OY728160.1, on the reverse strand, counting down.
TTAAGTATACTATCTCATAATTAGACAATAACATGGTATAACTAAATTGGGAATATTATTATTATATATTTGATTTTTAACTCATGTATACATCTAGATAATGGAATGTGGAGGAAAATTCTATAAGAAGGAAAAATCTAACTCCATTTTTGAAAGAAGTGGGTGAACAATGGTATGTTGTGGGATTGTTATTAGACATTATCTTAGAAGATATGGAGATTAACCAAAATGTGGTCCTTTATATCTGAAATGTAATGTCTATGTTATCATAACAGGTGAAAGTGGGTTAGTCATTTAATGAGGATGCATTATGATGAAGGAAAAGATGTAGTGTGGGGAGACCATCATATGGTTTTTGGTCATAACATATTTAGTTCTTTTTTAGAGGGTGGATGGTGGTTCCAGTAATGATATGAAATTATTTTATGTGAGTTTTAACCATTCAAATTGTTTAGTATACCTAAAATATTCCATTAAGTATTAAAATAAATTACATCAAAACTATTGGTTAGGAATAAAGACACTAAAAAATTTTATTCTCATTTGATGGAATGTTGGTAGTAGAAGATCGAGAATAAATGACTAATGGGGTAGTTAAATCCATTATAACCCTAGAATGTAAATGGGAGGAAATGTCTATGGATTTAATGATTAGGTTTCTATGGGTATCAGTGACTTTGATGGTGTATGGAAAATACGGGTAGGGTAATAATGTCAATGAATTTGATACCTATATGAGAAACACTTTTATATGACATTATTTTAATGATTTATTGGAAATATTTTTTTAGACATCGTGGAGTTTCAATTTTGATCTCCTTTGATAGAGATTATGAATCTAAATTGAGATTCAATAGAAGAAACCATAATTCTATGGGACAATAACAAATGTTGGGAAAGATATATCATAAAATCATGATGGGTAGATAGAGAATATCATATGTATTATAAAAGAAATTCTCTAATAATGTGTTCTTGATTTTATATGATCCTTGGAGGTGTCACACCCCGATGTCAGACACCAATTCATTTTGTTTTATTTTTATTAATTACATGGTCCAACGTCGTTTTGACGAGGTTAGTTGGGCCCTGGTTTTAAATTTTTTTTTCGAAAGTTGGTGTTTTTGGTGGGTCTCCAGCCGGTGCGCGGTCCCCACACCTCTAGCGGCGATCATACGTTCGGACCTGGAGACTGCGCGGTTGACCGAGTATTTTAGTTATTCAAAAAAAAAATATGAAATTGGACAATGTTTCTTTTGATTAACATTTAGTTAATATTAGTACTATTTTTTTTTATTAATATTATTAATATTATTATATTTTTTCTGTTTTTCTTTTTTTTTCTTTTTTTTCCAACAATAATAATAATATCATCATGGAGAAAGAAACTTTTTCTTTTCTAGTTTTATTGTTGATGTAATTATAATTTAAAATGAAATGGATTCGAAATAATAACAATCTTTATTTATTAGTTTTATTAATATTTATTAGTTTTATTCTCCATATTAATATTATTATGTTTTATTATTATTATTATTATTATTATTATTATTATTTATTTAATTTATTTATCCATTTTTTTTTCTTTAACCCTAAATCTACCCCCTTGCGTTTTTTTCTTGTTCTGGGTATTTGATGCGCCGCCAAACCCACTTATTCCCCTTCTTTCCCGTGCACCCCGCCTCCTCCTTCGGCCTCCACTCCTCCCGGCCGCTCTAGAATCCACCTCCCGCTGCAGCCCGCCCCGTGCCACCACCCTGCCGGTCACCGTCGCAGCCCCGCGCCACCACCCTGCTGGCCAGCCCCCATGTTTCCTGCTGTGCACCGTGAGCCGCACCCCCCTTATCCCTACCACCCCCTGTTCTCCTCGCATCTTGACCCTACTGCGCACCCCCTACGCAGCAGCGCCTCCCGTCGCACCACCACGTTTGCCACAACCCCCATTTTCTTTTCCTGTTCTACGCCTTTGGATGCCGCACCAGCCACGCGTGGACCTCACCCTTGCTCTGCGCCTCTGCCTTCTACACCCGACCTCCAACACTCCTGCACCCATCCCAGCTGGTCGTCCATCCTGTCCCTCCCTTCTCGAGCCAACGTGCCCCCTTGCTCCCTGGTTTTTTTTCGGCGTCCCATTGGCCGCCAAGGACTTCTTCTAGCGACATCCCCCTCCTCTTCGGTAGCCTCTTTTCCCCCCTTGTTAGAGTTTTATTTTTTTTATTATTTTATCATTATTATTGTTATTTTTTTTATCCAAATCTTTGATGCAAGGGTTTAATTCCATAATTTTGGTCCGAGGGTGTTGTCTAGGGCTGTTTTCGTTCCTCACTAGTGCGGTCGGTGTACGAACAGTGTTTCGTACAATTTTCAGGAGGTTGTTCATCATTTGAGGTGAGTTTTCCTTTTTGTGCAAATCTTGTTGGGTTAGTATTAAATTGTTTCATGTTTTGTGCTTTGTCTGTGATATTTAACTGGTGACTTGCAATGTTTTTAAAATTGTTTTATAAACTTTTAACTAGTTTAATAAATATTATATGTGGTGTAGTTTGTGTTTTGGTATAGCGTCGATGTGTGGAGAGTCATAAATGATGTTTTTGAATAGGGTTTGGTGTGTGTAAACTGAAAAGTGATTTATTTTATAAAAAATGGTGAAAATAATGAAATTTGTGTTTTGAAAATGTGTCAGGGTGGTTCTTTTGTGCTGTTTGTTTGTTTGGATTATTTTAAGTCCGTGTCCGCGTATTTTACTTATCTTTTCGGTTGCAGCGCGTTGGCGGGGTAACCCCGTGTTACCGCAATCATCGGCTTGCGCGTGCTTGTGCGTCTGTGCGAGGCGTGACGCGCCCTGGTGTTTGGACAACGAGCCGAGGTAGGTCCCCCATTGCACTTACTTTTAGACTTAGAATTTATTAATTGCTTGTTGTTTTATAATTTTTAATGAATTAGAAATAATATTAGATAATAAAACTTTAAATTATTATTTAGTGCGAAAAGAGCTGTTTATTTTATACCGAACACATGTGACATTTTCTTGACGGGCGGACACCCAGTTTTGAAAGAATGCCAGTTTGGCCTTTAAACATAATTCACGGAACTTGAAATGTGCGTCTAGTTTTAAAGATAAATAATTCCTTCTGAACCAGTGTTTTGAACTTTTTGAGAAATGAGGTTTCACTTTAAAATTGGCGAAGGCCCGTTTGGCACTTTAATAAAAATAGATTATTTTGGAAAACCCACTCGGGGGTGATCTTTGGTGTGAGTTGTTTTCGTGAGCTATATGTGATGTTGATGCATCGTGACTGATTAATTTACATTGTAGACACACCCCCTTTTTATTGTTTGTGATGACATGGGAACCTGGCATATTGAGTGAATTTTCTGAGAACGATTGCTGCACTAGTTTAGACCACGCACTGGCTAGTGGCCCCATAGTAGGGGAATACTGAGTTATTGCTGCTATGGGGATTGGGCCCCTCGGTTAGGCCATGCAGGGCTATGCCGGGTAGTATTATGGGAGTTATGACGTCATCGAGTTATGGCATGCCTCAGGTTGAGTCACACGTATAGTACGTTCTGGATTGTTCACGATCTCCTAGGTTCGACCCATGTTTCTTTTAGTGTTTATTTGTGTGTGGCGGACGATTGAGAGGTCGAGTTCGGTTGATGACCCTTGTGTGCCACTTTTACCATTGCCCTTAGTGTGTGTTGTGTGTGATTTTCCTTTTTGACTAACAACTGAAGTTTGAATTTCTAAATTGTTCGCAAAATGTTTTGAAAATGCAATGCACCTGTTCTTTCAACATTAAACTTGTTCTAAATTAAAAAGGACAATGGACTGTTACTTGTTTTAAAAATGAAAGTGTGTGGAAATCATATTTTATATAATTTAGTTCAAACCTGGAACTGATAAACTCTTTATTTATTGGTATGTGCATTGGGATAGAATTAGTCGGGCCTACCTACTGAGTTTTAATACTCACGCCTATAGTGTTTTCTTGTTTTTAGGTCTGTTGCAGGTTCCAGATTCAGTTGTTCTTCTGAGCGACGTTGGTTGTGGTATTGGAAGGTGACCCAAGGGGTCACATGGAGTTTTAGTCGTGGTCATGTTAGTGGCGTTGTTGGTTTCTCTTTCTTTATTCATTTTTGTTCTATTTTATTTTCCGCTGTTTAGTTTATTTTCCTTTGGGCCAAATCGTTCCCACCTGTTTACTTTTGATGCCCGGCACTAGTTGCCAGCCCGTGGGGATCGGGAACGCCCTTCGGGCCATGTCGCGAGCCGGCTCGAGGGACCGGTTCAGGTTCGACCCGGGTTGGTTCGTGACAGGAGGGTTATCTTTTTATAATTGAGTATTTATATATTAACGCCCATCAGTATTTAATTTATATGAAAAATATATTTGGCATAAAATTGATAGTATTGTAAGTCAACATTATCTTAGGGAAACACTACAATGAAGACTATATGGGGACCCAATATAGTGAATGAAATAATTGAATGGGTTATGTTTAATTAGAATAACATGTTTTTATTTATTATTAAAAGATATATTTTTATAATATTATATGATGAAATTTGTTAATTGACATTATATTTTTTGATCTGAAGGAGAATCCATGATCGTGGCACCTATATCTTTTTAAACATGGAAAATTTTTACAATAGTATTTCAGGCCATTTGTATACATTAATATATCAGGTATGCCTCTTATAGATGGTATTTACCAGAATTTAATGTCATGTTTCATAACTTTTTTTTCTATTTTTTAGTTTAATTATTATTAAACAATCCCATGTCATTATTTCAGTTGGGATTCATTTGAGTTAAAACCTAATTCATTTCATGTGGAGAGGATAATTAAGGTGGTTCATGATAGAGATAAGATTCTAAAATAATATAGTATTTTGATGGTATGGGTGATATAGAAGCATGAGATGATCCAAAATTAGACTTGGGAGATAGAGGTTGAAATTTTTATTCATGGGTTGAACTTATTCATTTGGGAGAGTTCCCAATGAATATTTTCAGATAAATAGACATACATTGGGTATAATTTTACCACTCGTTTTTTGGGTATTTATTTGGTATGGTTAGGGAATATAATATTTATATCTAAAGAAAAAAGATATTTTCATCATTATTTAGATAAATGGGGACCTATATAGTCACAAAATTGAGTTCGGAATACAACATTACATCTACATGAGTTTTATTAAAATAATAGCATTGTATTTTGTGAATCCAAGTGTTATATAGAAATCTGGAGTAGTTTTTAATGGCCGCATGGACCCTTATATGATCCCAGTATGGTCTTGGAGACCATACAACCTGGGAGTTTCTAGACATTGATACTTCACTATACCATCATAGTCCTAGCCTATTTCCGATGGATATATTCTTTAATTTTGGTGTAGTGAGGCCTATATAATCCCAACAATATCATAAGAACCATGCATGGTGAAAGTCCACTAAAAAATATATTTTATAACCCACACTATCTAAAAAATCTAGTTATTTCCTAAAAAAATCCTTAGGAGATTTATAGATATATTTAAGGTGCATATGGTGATCTTCCAACCTTTCATCATTGTCCCAATGGTCTAATTGTAAATTCCAAGACATATTTTAAGTAAAACATTAATATAACTTCTATCTATAATTTACACTTATAATATCTCTTTAATTTAGTCAATTGTATATTTGATATTTTTAAATATGGTTATGGATGGGATTTTATTGTTTATTATGATCTAGATTTATTCAATTCACGCCTTTGAAGTGAGATCTAGATAGTGGAATTGTGATATTTCCTTTAATGAAATGAATAGGGTGGTGCCGTTGATATCAACTATGTTTGGATAATTTCTCATTTTCTATTGATTGATTTTTTTAATTATGGTACAATATATATTAATTTTATGAAATCATAATTGTGTAATTTTTTGATTTTGGAATAATGGTTTTTGATGGAAAATTGTTTTTTAAAACTATTATAATAAAAAGGGAGATTTGGGAAAATTGAAATAGGGGTTTTCCAAATAGTTAATATGGTTGAGTGGAAATTTTTAAATGATTTTTTAGTTGAATAGATTTTATTTATTTATTAATTGAAAATAAGGATTTTAATGAAACTATCTTTTGTGTGGACAATGATTTTATTTTTAGAAAGGATTTGTAGTTTTTTGATAAAGTTTTTAATTTTCATTGTGTTTATAATTATGATATGTGGTCATTAATATATATGTTGGATGTAGAATCATATTGAGTGTGTGTGTCAGTGATAAATTTATTTTTAGAGAACATGTTTTAAAACTATTAGGTTTCATGCATGGAAATGATGTTTCTTTGATGGAAAGGAATTGATGTCTTATAAGGTGAATTTTTTGGTGATATCATGGATTAGATTACCAAATTTTGAAAGTAAATATTGAGGATTTTTTGAGTTTATATATATGAAAAGATTTTATACTGATGTGAAGCTAGCGGAAATTTATTTTTGAAAATTTGGGGTTTCTATATATTAAATATTCAAAAATTTCATAGCATGGTATATAGACTTTTTTTGGGAAACTTTTATGTTTATAATTGATTTTTCAAAATATAAGAGGCTTCATTTAGTTTTAAGAAAACAATATGTTGTCATACTATTTTTTGGAAATTAGGATTTCTCTTCTGAATTAAAAAGAATTATTTTTTATTATAACATGGGGAAATGTATTTTTTAAAAAAAATTGGGTTTTTAGTAGTAAACCTGTATTTTTTAAATTTATTGGATTTGTTATTTAAATTAAATGATTTTTTGAAAATTCATTTTCTTTTTTAAATAATTCATTTACATTTTAACAATTGGTAAAATAAATAGACTTAATTTTTTAAAATTATTTTAATTAAATATGGATTATTGGAATCTCATTTGAATTTTTTTCTTGATAATAAATTAGATTCTTTAGTATATCCATTTGAGTTTGTAGTCTCCCAAAATATTTTACATTATAGGATTATTAGAAATTATTGGCCATTATATATGAAATAGAAATACATCGTTCTTCATCTAAGGTAACGGGTAGTCCCACGTTTGAGTATAGTAGTAGTGGAAATGTTTTTAGAGAAACATTAAAGTGGTTGAGTAAAGTATTTTTAATCACTGTTCTTATGAATAATATATGGAGGTGTTTTTGAATATATATGTTTTTAAAATTTTAAAATTATTTACATTGTTATTATTTTTAATAGTTTTACATGATCATGGTAGGGTTGTGGTGTTATTCTTGAGGGTAAATATTTCACTAAGCGTCTATTTTATCCTTCAACACTTCTTGGTTTCCAATAGCCATCGATAGTTGCAACTATAGTCTTGAAGCATCCATTTTTAAGTATTAGGATTCAGGTTTCTATGACCAGGAATTACATTAGAACTCCTTCATCAATGAGAAAAAAAATATCCTATAAAAAATAGTCATCCAAAAGACATATCCCCTCCATGGATAAATGTAATTTCACTCAATAAATAAGAAATCCTTAACATATATACTTTTAAAATTGAAGATTTTGGTGATTATATATAACTAAGTCACCTAACACAATTTTACATTTATGATATTATGTTATTGAATTTGGAAAGTGAATAAATTATCAATAATTCATTAAAAATATTATTCATATAGGTTCTATTCTTCGCAATAATTTTTCTCCCAAAAAATTTATATTAACACATCATTTTCCTATCCTGATATTATGAATCATTAAAAAATTAATTTAAAATGGAATTTAATTATAATGTCCCATATATCAAGTATATGACATCCCATATTCCCCATGCATACAACAGAAAACCTTAACCAAACATTAAAGCATTCTCTATTAAAATCACAACAGATATTTAGATTCTTCATAGAGGATAAAATGATGATGATTTTAATCCTTATATTGTGTTTCACACTAAAAACATTGTTCAATCCTTTCCATTATAAGAACAAAACATTCCACCAAGTCAAACATTATTCCTTTACTATGTTGATTAGGAAATATTATTGTATGTGGTTAATCATTTATGCATGTGAAGTCATATACATATTAGTTCGATTATTTCTTGATCAAATATAACATAATTAATATATATTGAGTTTAAATTTTAATCTATTATAAAAACATTTTGTTAAAAAAGTATCTATAATAAATATTCAAACACATAATTATATTTTTTTAGAGATATGATAAATATAAATGTAAGGACAATAGATTTATTTTCTATAAAACATTGATTTTGTATATAATTTTTAGTAATAATGGATGAATATAAAATATCTAATAAATAAATTTTTCTTGGGAAGTGGAACACTAATTTTTCATTGACAATTTTCTTGTATTTAATTCTATTTTTTAGTACAATTATCCAAGCTATTATTTTAGTTTTATGATTATGAATGAAATAACTTTGGATAAGATAATTTTATTGTTTTATACATCATTTTTATTCTTTTTATCTCTCAATATTTATTCTTTATTTTACGTTAAAATAATTTTGGAATATGGTATTCATTATTTTACATTTTTTACATCCTTTAGTATACCTTTAAAATATCAAAAAATAATATAATTAATACATTCTTCTATGATATGTATCAAATTATGTGTCATAGAGATTGATAAAAAAATTCATTATGGGTGATTTTTTATATCTATATTTTGCCATATAGTTTATCAACCTCCAAATAAATAAACATTAATATTTAAATTTCGTACCCATTTATTTTACAAGAATATATAACAATACAAATTATGATAAATGAATTATTATTTATTCATAATTAACGTTCAAATTCATTTAAAATACTCAAACGTTTAATAGACAACCCTTCTATGAAAAATAGAGCTAATACACTATCTATATATTCAAAAATTGCTAACATAATAAACCTATTAATCAAATTATTAGTAAAATAATCTAACAATTTTAAAATATAATATATATACAATTTAATATTATATCGTGAAAATGTAAAATAAATAAAATAAATGGTTATATATTGTCATAAAAATAAGGGTTTATGGAGGCAAATTATTGTATACAGACTCCTGCATTCTCACTATAACCATACAATGTACCCTTTTCACTCAAATCACGATTATTTACTGTAAATGAATGATTTTTTTATTATTGGTTCTAATTATACACAATGTTACCAATAAATAATTTGTCTTATATGTTTTCCACCATTTAAAAATCAAAAATTTGTTAAAAATTACGCACATACCTCATAAGTTGTGATACAAGAAACATATAATACATCTTCTATAATCATAGTGGAAACACAAACTTATAAACTAATGATATTACTTTAAAAAATAACAAAAAATTTAATATTATCTTCAACTAAAAATTTACAAAAAATATTTTTTATTAGAGTAATGGGATTCCTTTTTATAAATATAAACTTATACAATAAAATTATCTTGGTACATTATATATCATATGAAGACTCCGTGATCAATTTTTTCTTATCTTAGCATTATGTTATTCATATTATTTAAACAATATTGGTTCTATTCAAATTTAGATATCCAATATTTTTACTCAAGAATAGTGATGTCATATAATTTTATATAATGCTAGAAATGGGGTAAAAAAAAGTGTTGGGGTCGTAATTTGTTTAATAAAAAATTTACTAAAGTTATTAATTTTGGAAAATCTTCATAGAATCCCATAAAATACACATAAAACATTCAATAACATATTTAAAGATCTTAAATTAACTAATTAGTCATGTAATGATGAAATAAAATACATATTTGGAGATAAATGAATATATATATATATATAGACTTTTCCATAACCTCATTGTTAATATTTGATATTTTTTAAATAGATTCACTAATGATACACTACAATGTGAATTATATTAGAAGTATATAAGCACTTAAGTATTTACATGAGTTGTACTCAATATTGGAAAGTAAATTTTATTAACTATACATTATTTGAACTTAAATATTGTAATTAATGTACTAAAACCTTGATAAAACCAAAAAATGAGGCATATATAATCCCCCATGAATATGGAATATTATTGGTTTTTTTTCAAATAACATAATACCTAGTGGTCCAAATTCACCATTATGGAAGTAATAATTTTCTATAAAAAGTTAAAAAACTCATCTCTACACATTTCTATATATACTATCACCTTAATTATTGTTATATCATTGTGACTCCTTGATGAGTTACCCTGGTGGGAGTGTGTAACTTTATTAAAACATCATATGAAATAACTATGGACACCACCCCTCAACCATGGAAGATAGTATTTTTTTCATTTCCTTTTAAATAATATGTTTGAGTGTTGGTGATGAATATTGTATCGTGGATCACCTCATAGTCAATATTATTGAGTTAAAATCCTTCACTAACTTTAATTACATATATATATCACCCCTTGACCATATATAGTCATGATTTAATTTCTGAACCATTGAAAAATGAACCAAAAATAAATTATTTTATACACTAGAAATTAGCCTTTATTTATGTTTAATCTTACATCCCGGCTTAAGTTATATTGTTCCACATTAATGTATACTTATGTATTAGTGATCTAAAAATTATTTTGATAAAGGAAATATTTTTACATACCCAACCTTATGATTAAACACCTATTTCTATATGTATAAATTGGAAACTTATGAACTATGTATATTAAAAATCATATATATAGTTGATAATTACTCCATTACTTGAATAATAAGACCACCATGGATTACTATAGGTAATGGGTTCCAAAATCATTTTCATTGGTTCTTAAATACCATAAATCATATTTAATCATTAATTGACATTATATATATAACCAACCATGTACATATTATCTAATTTAAATCATCAAATGACTCTAAAAAATTATCCATCAGATGGAAATGATTTTTATATTTATTATCAGTGTAGCTAGTGTTATGTAAGTGATTGATAATTAATGTAATAATTTATTGTGACACATTTTAAAATATGAAAAAAAAATCACATAAAATATACTATTAGATATCCCATAGGGGACTAGAAACATAGACCATACATTAATTATTTATAATTACCCTTAGGAACAATATGAAAAATTTGATAAATTATCAAAATTCTCAATTTATAATTGGATAATATAAAAAATATACAGTATTCTTATAACAAGATCGAATCCACCAAAAATTATTTATAATATCTTTCTTGATCATGGACTAAATTTAAATCCCATTACCAAACACAACTTAAACATTGTCAAATTAAGAATATAATGTAATAACTCAGATCTATTTTTCAGGAAGGTATCATGATTTCTAGTGTTTTTAAGAAAAAGTGGAGTTCCTAGAAATTTTAGGAGTACAAGTCATGTACTTAGGAGTACACGCCATGTACTTAGGAGTACACCCCATTTACCGGGTTGTCACGGGTAGCCGTGTACTGACCGTGTAACGACCTAGTACAAGGCCATGTGGGGTGACCTGAAGAGTGCCTAAAGCGGAGCAAGTAAGGGGCTACATAGGTCGTGTATCCTCCAAGAACATGTCCTGTATTTTTATTTTTATTTTTTTATATCAGACCATGGTCACGTCTCATTTAAAAAAACATATTCTTCTATCTTCATCTCATTCATGAGTGACCACGAGTGACGATAATCTCTAATCCCCAAATTGGTCATCCCTGTTCTGAATCAAATTCTGTCAGTTGAATTGGAATCACATCAGTGAGTTATTCCTTCTTCTAGATCCCCATCTCATTATTCTCCCTCTTTCGTTAGATATCCATGGATGATCATTTTAGAATTTTTTTGTAGATTTATGGCGTTATAGGTCAATTAATAGATTGAGGTTCAACTATATCAATCATACAATGTCAAGGAAAGTGGTTTGTGCCTTTTCATATATCGTCTTCTATTTATATGTGCAAAAGGTCATAATACCCTATTTTAGGGAATTTTGTATTCAGATAATTTTACGCTTTAAAAATTTTATTCCTTCATTGCTGGATTTAGGGCTCTTTTTTGAGAATTGTGCTTAATAACCATGATATGGATGTGTTTCACCACATTTGAACTGATATTGGCCGATGTGCGTAGTTTTTCCTGTTAGGATACTTTTTTTCCATTCCTAGTTATGTTAGGATGGAGTGATATTATCTATATCTATTAATCCATGATTGTAGCTGTTTAGACAAGTAGTATATTGTGAATAAATTTTTCTGTTGAATATCATTTGTGCTTGATTGACTTACACAGGGTTGTGGGAACTTGGTGTTGTTAGACCATATGAAAATTGGACACTGTGGGATTTCCTTGAGTGTCTGTTATACATTCACATTGCGAGACCATAGGGGGATGGATGTGAGTGCTCTCTTAGAGTGTATATAGTTCCATGCTGTGAGACCACTGGGGGAATTGGATGTTGACTGCTCCCTAGAGTGCTTCTTTGTTTACCTATATGAGACCACATGGGTAATTGATGGTGAGTGCTTCCTTGGAGAGTATTTGTTAAGATAAACCAGAGGGGATAGACTATGAGAACTTCCTAGTGTGTTGCTTGAGATCGTTTAGATGTTTAACTAATAAATGTAAATGAATGTAGTTGAAACTATAGGATGGTTTAATTTTTAGTACTTCCATGTTTATTACATCATTTTTCATATTTCCTTCCATATATATTCACTAACAAATATGTATAAATATTTTCTTGGTTTCCTAATGTGATTCATATCACACCCTACTTGGGTCATGCTATTATTCCCAAACAAATGATATGGTTGTTGGTATAGATAAGGGACAGTACCCTTCTACTTAAGCTAATTGATTACTTTGAAGATGGAGGGAATGGGACCTAGTTGGGGCTTGTGATGTTTTTGGATTTATTTACTTGTTCTCATTTGTACATTTGTTTAGTATTATATTCCAGCATTTTTACTTGTTTGGATACTTTCCTAGAAATATGTAACATGCATCATTTATTTATGTGCTTTATTTTTTGATCTACTTGCAGTCTTCCACTATTTACAATTGAATGTTATTATTAATTCTTATGTTACTGTTATCTGTTTATTTCAGATGTTTTACTCTGCCAATGAGAGCATTGTTTCCCCATTATCACACTCAAGGCCCTCGCTGCAAGTTGACAACATCAAGAATTTGAGGATATTCACTTGAGGCCAAGTGATCAACCGGGTACATGGAACTTATGGGTGGCATCTTGATCCGAGACGTTATAATATGGTATTAGAATAATTATTTTCTTCATGACAAACTGTTGGGAGCCTATAGACATGTATAGGAAAAAATAGGTAGTTGGTAATAATCTGTTCCCGGGAGTATCTAACCTGTGTACATGGAAAATCAATTTTGCCTTGATTATTGCAAATTTTTTGGATATGAAATTTTAACAGTTTATTGGATTTCAACATTGGGTGATTCATATGTTTTGTGTTGTTATCGTAGATATTTATTGAGGTTCTATTTCTGTTGCAACCTGATGAGATGAGGTTATTCCATCTCATGCATCAAATATGAATGTTCTATAGATCATATTTCATGCATTCTTTCCATTCCATTTAGGGTGCATTACTGATTGTATGTGTTTATGATAGATGTTGTACAAGATATTGACTTTGTTGTGATAGAAGCCTTGATAGAATGCCTTCTATTTTAATAGGGTATTGATAATATGAAATGTTTCTTTTGTAAGAATGATAATCTTTGGTCCATGAGGTTTTATGGGCCCTCATGGATTGGAATTTGGTGAATCATGGTATTGATTACAATGTTATAACATGTGATGTATATTAATATGATTCGATGTTTTAATTCGTGGGGGGTATGGCCCCCACGGATTAGAATTTGGAACTTTAATGTGGTTTCAGGGTTTTTGGGGGGTTCTGTAGTAGTTTCTAAGGGTTACTATTTGTAAAAATCTAGAATACAGAGCGTGTGATGATTATTACACTACATGAATCCATATTATTTGAAAATAAATGTTTTTCTCAAGTACAAGGCGTGTACAATATGTACACTCTATGTAATACCTAACCGTTTGAATAGCTATTTAGTCAAAGACACAGGGTTGGAAAATGCTTGATGGAACACACTTTGTACCCGACGTACACAGCATGGTGTATAGACTATGTGTTTATCCATGTGACAAATAACATGGTTGGATGAAGCTCAAGTAGTATACACTGTGTCTAGTTTGAACACGTCGTGTAGAGTCGACTGTGTAACCGAACGCGTGACTAACAACATTGGTCAATGAAATAATTCTAGTACATAACATGTTTGGAATGAACACACCATATAGTTTTGTTTTTTGTGAACCATGTGGCTTATCTGTGTAGAGGAACTCAGGCATGGGGAATATATTCAAGTGTACACCGTGTCCTTGGGAGGAAAATGTCGTGTTTTAGGGTGTTACTCAACTAGTTTTATGAGAAGTAGATGCCCATTTAAATGCTAAAGGGAACACTCCATGTAGTTTTCTTACATGTCGGGTACCTATGTTTTGTAAAACATGATTGTTTTATTCTCCTATTCTATTCCTAAAATTATGTTCTTTTAGATCATGATAATCTTGAACTTAGTTGTGTGATTGACCTTGCAGAGTCATGCCATCGAGACTTCCTCTAGTTATTCACCAGATAAAGGGTAGTGATTAGACACAGGACATGGATGGTCAGGAACTATCAGCATATCCTCCCATCGTGCTGGTCTTGGCACCAGTCATCATTCCAGATACAGGTGTTGATGCATAGTTCCAAGAAGGATTTAAGAGGTTTATGATGACCTTACAAGGAGCACCACACCCTACCCCATCTATGGCAGAGTAGACTTGGGATTTTCAGCAGCAACATCCTCCCACATTCTCAGGGGATGGATGACCTCAGGCTATAGATTCATTTTTAGAATTCCTTCTATCAATCATTGATCATCTCGAGATGCCTCCGGATAGGAGGGTGAATCTCTCTATGTACATGATTTGGGATTCCTACAAGAGATGGTGGGATGTGATCTCACAGGCGAGAAGCTAGCAGATTATGGTTTTGTATGATTTTCAATGTGGTTTCTATGATTACCTCTACCCAGATACTTTGAGGGATGATTGAGCCTGAGAGTTCATGAGTCTAGAACATGGTACACTCATAGTTATTGATTAATCTTCTCAATTTACAGAGTTGCAGTGGTTCACATCCATTCTAGTGGGCGATGAGTAATTATAGGTGAGGATGTTTGAGGATGGTATTAGGTATGACATCTGATCTCAATTGAACATGTTCAGGTTGACTGCTATCAACTCCATATTCAACCAAACGCTGATTATTATACGCAATCTGTGGGATTCTGGTGCTATGAGCTAGGGCGGCTCGGTATATGGAATTTTTACCCCTCCGACTGACTACAGGAACCACCGTATAGACTCAATGAAAAGAGATCCAAGGAGGAAAGATACTTCTTTTGGTAGTCAAGTGGCGTGCTACTGGTGCTGTAAGATCAAGAACACGAGTCCACATTACCCCAGAGACCCAATAGAGTTTTGATCTTATAAAAGGATGGGTCATCATCAGTGCTTCTATAAAATTTTATCACCAACTGCTAGTGATAGGAGTTCTTCTATGACTCTACGTTTAGGAGCATGACCACCAGTTTCACCTCAATCTGGGAACTAGAGTTCATATTTCCATTCATTCCAAGGTGGAGGTCATGTCAATGGTGGTTAGACAGATGGTTTTCGACAACTGTACGGTGGATCATCACAAGGATCTCAGTCAGCTTCACAGGGCCGCATCGCAGCTCAAGCTTTTGTGAAATAGAAGATCCAACAGGAGCAGGATCTCGAACCCTCTACAGTTTGAGGTATGATTATAGTTTCCTCAGTTATAGCTTCTGCACTTTTCGATTCTAGGTCTTCTTATAGTTTCATATCTGTTGCTATTGTGGAAATCCTTGGGCTCTATATCTTTACTTCTGCAGATGTCTTGACGCTGGACACTCCGTTGGGAAACAAAACGGCTATTGTACGTATGTTGAAGGAGTTCCCTCTTAAGGTTAGTGCGTGTTAATTTTTATGGGACCTCTATGTCTTGGATATCATATGATATGATTTCATTCATGGAATAGACAGGTTGGTTCCCTTCTAAGATGTTGTTGATTTCTCTTAGTGTAGGGTGAGTTTCATATCACCATAGGGAGGATCATTTCTTCATAAAGGTGAATGGGATGTCCTGGTGATCAAAGAATAACCCATGAATCATGGGTTGGGAAGATTTATTACCTATAATTATAGTCTATATCTAGAAGACCAGGGAACTTCAAAGATGGACATTCCAAAAGTGGTGGAACATTTTAGGTATGTCTTTCTTGAGGAATTTTAAGGGTTTTCTTCTAGAGTGCGAGGTATAATTTTTTATTGAGCATGTTCCAGGAGCGGCACCGGTGTCCATTCCTCTTTATAGGATGGATACACTAGAGTTAAAGGAGCTGAAGTTGTAGTTTTTGGAGTTGCAAGAAAGGGTTTCATTCCACCCAGTACTTCTCAATGTGTTTCGTCTGTCCTGTTTGCGATGAAGGCAGACAGTACCCTTTGAATTTGTGTGGATTATCGGAAGCTGAACTAATTGATGGTCTAAAATTGATATCCCTTTCTAAGTATTGATTATATCTTTGATCATCTTTGAGGATACCGGGTGTTCTCGAATATTTATTTAAGATCTAGTTATCATCAGTTTCACATTAGACCATTTGATATACCTCTTAAAATGTTTCGGAGCAGGTATGGTCTATACGAGTATGGGGTTATGATGTTTGGTATCAAGAATGCTATTGTAGTTTTTATGGCATTGATGAACTGAGTGTTCCATCCATACTCGGATTCCATTGTGGTGGTTTTTGTGGGAAATATCTTGGTGTGCTATCACAGTCGACACGACCATGATACCCATCTTGAGATCATTTTGAGTTCACTAAGAGAGAATTTGTTATATGCAAAGCACTCAAAATGAAAATTTTGGATGGACCAGATTCACTTATTGGGTATTGTTATCATAGAGATAAGAGTATCAGTAGACCTAGATAATGTTAGAGAAATAGTTTCCATGGAGATTCAGAAGAACATCTTTGAGGTGCGGAGATTTATATGGCTAGGTAGATACTACATGCATTTTATACTGGACTTTTCATGCTTAGCAGTGCCACTGATTGGCCTGACTATGAAGGGTGTGAAGTACCCATGTACTGATTTCTATGATTCAACATTTTAGGAGATATAAGAGAGGTTGACTTCAACACCAATACTAGTATTTAAGGGGTCGGTCAACAGTTATACAGTTTACTATGATGCATCGGGTATCAGGATGGGAGCTATTATTATATAGGGGGAAGGAGTCGTTGTGTACGGGTCACAGTAGTTGAGGCCATCCAAGTGGAATTATCCAACACACGATATTGAGTTGGCTTCATTTGTTCATTCTTTATGTTGTTGGGGAAATAATCTATTGTGAGTGAATTTTGTGGTTTTCACTAAACAGAAAAGTCTCTAGTAAATCATCACCCTGTGTGATCTGAATTTGAGACAGCGAAGGTTGATCGAGTGCCTTCAGTATTTTGACTTTGAGCTTGACTACATGCCTGGGAAAGGCAATGCATTGGCTAATTCATTGAGTAGGAGAACACAGATACATTCAGTTCAGTTGTCCAATAGTGAGTGGAAGCTTAGGGCTCTGTTCTCTGAAATGCATTTGGTGGTGCATGATAGATAGGGGTAGACATTTTTTTCTTTTGTAATTTTTACCTCCAATCTACTTGATCTAGCAAGAATGGGGAAACTATCAGATTTTGAAGGCCTAATTCTACAAGAGATTGTGTCGGGAGAGGACACTGTTCCTGGATGAACCATATGTGAGGATTAGATCATGCATTTCTATGGGAGTTTGTGGGTGTTAGCAAACATATTTGAGGAGTTGATGTGGGATTTTCATTATTCAATTTCAGAAGTTCATCCTGGTGTCACTAATATGCATCGTGATCTACCCCATCTGTATAGGTGTCAAGGAGTTAAGAGAGATATTTCTGGTTTTGTGAATGGATGTTCCACCTGTCAGTAGTTTAAGTTGGAGCATTAGTAACCAACATGATTTTGCTGTAGTTACCCATTTTCTAGTGGAATGATGTCACGATGGATTTCGTGACAAGTTAGATGAGGTCGCCTCGGTGGAATGATGCAGTTTGGGTGGTCACTGACCGACTCACAAAGTTTTCACAATTCTAACCGATCAAGTAAACCATCATTTTTTATGATCTTGGAATGATTTACATTCAGTAGATTGTACATTTACATGGGTTTCTGCACTCCATTGTTTCAGAAAATGACTCTTGTTTTGCTTCTCGGTTCTGGAAGGCACTAAATATGACAGTGGGTAAATAGGTACTTCTGATTACGGCTTACCATCCCCAGATAGATGGCCAGTATAAGAATACGATTCAGGTGATGGAGGACATGCTTCGAGCATGCGTCCTAGAATTTAGAGGTCCTTTGGAGAAGCACATACCTATGTTGGAGTTATCCTACAATAATAGTTTTCATGCAACAATACAGATCGAACCTAATGAGGATTTTTATAGTAGGACATGCTGATCACCCCTATGTTTGATAGAAGTAGGAGAGATAGCTATGTCGGGACCTCATATTGTCTAGGATACCACAGAGAAGATAGAGTTGATTCAGAAGAGGATTGATACTACACAATCACAAAAAATGTCTTATACTAGTTGATAGAGATGACCTCTAGAGTATGAAGATAGAGATTAGGTTATCCTACGTGTCACAATGAGGTTGAAACACTGGAGGATTTGAATACATAGTAATATTTCACCGAGATACGTCGGGCCAGTTGAGATTTTTGAAAGAGTTGGGGAAGTTTTATATCCATTTTAGATACCTCAGAGGTACTGATCTTTGCACGACATATAACCTGTTTCTCGGCTATGACGTTACTTACCAGAACCATCTCATGTTTTTCAACCCAAGGAGGTTGAGTTGGAGGTGGATGCATCAATCGAGGGGCATCCTATCTGGATTGTAGATCACTATGGAGAGGTTATCGGTGTATAGTATGTCCCTTCGGTACGTGTGTAATTGTAGTACGAGTGCATATGGGACATGACTTGGGATAGGGAGACCGATGTGCGATCATAGTGGCTGGAGCTATTCGAAGATTCATCTTCAATGCCTCCTCGTTAAAAAAATTTGAGGATGAATTTATTTTATGGGGAATGATTTTAAGAACACAGATCTACTTAATAGGTATGGATCTTTATTTTTGGTGTTTTTGAGAAAAATAAGAGTTATTGGAAATTTTAGGTGTACACAGCATGTAATTAAAAGAACATTCCATGTTCTAGGTTGCCACGGGATGTCATCTACTAGTCGTGTAACGACCGAGTACATGGCCACGTGGGGTGACATGGAGACCACATAATGTGGAGCCAATAAAGGACTATACATTCCATGTATCCTTAGGTAACACACCATGAATTTTTATTTTTATTTTTTATATTGGACTGGGGTTGTGTCGCATTTACAGAAATGTTTTATTCTATCATAATCTCATCCAGGAGTGACCAGGATCAATGATTCTTCTCTAATCCCCCGACTGGTTATCCATGATCTAAATAAAACTCTATCGGTTAAGTTAGAATCCCATCAGTGATTTATTCCTTATTATAGAGAATCATCTCTCTATTCCTCATTTTTCATGAGATATCGATTGTTGAAAATTTTAGACATTTTTTTAGATCCACAACATGCTAGGTCGATTCCATATCTGAGGTTCAACTATATCGATCGTACAATGTCAAGGTAGGTGGTTTTTGCATTTCCGAATAATTTCATTGATTTAAATGTGGAGAAGAATCCAATACCCTAATTTAGGGTATTCCGTGTTTAAGGAGTTTAACCCTTTAATGCCCATTATTCCTTGATTTCTTGAGTTAGGGATATTATTCAAGAATAGGTTTTAATTACCTTTTTATGGATGTGTTTTCCCATGATTGAAATGATATTGGCCAATTGGCAGAGTTTTTCCTGTTAGGCTTCTCTTTTTCCATGCCTAGTGTTTTTAGGATGGTGTTATATTATCTGTCTTGATTGTTCCATTATTATAGATGTTTATCCAAGTAGTGTATTATTATTTACATTGGCGGATGAATATCATTTGTGCATGATTGATTTACACAGGACTATGGGAACCTAGTGTAGTTCGACCATATGGGAAATGGATGCTGAGAGCTTTACCATAGTGTCTCCTATACCTTCACATTACAAGACCCTAGGGGGTTGGACATGAGTGGTCCATCAGAGTGTCTGTAGTTCCATTTTGTGAAACCACATGTGTAATTGGACATTGAGTGCTTCCTCAGTGTGTTTGTAGTTTACCATTACGAGACTACATGGGGAATTGACAGTGAGTGATTCCTCAGAGAGACTTTTTATGATGAACCAGAGGGGTTATACTGTGATAAAATCCCAGAGTGTTGCTTGAGATTGTTTTTTTATTTATTAAATGTAAATGAATGTAGTTGAAACTGTATGATTGATTACATTTGAATTCTCCCTTGTTTATTACTTCATTTATCATATTTCCTGTCATATATATTCACTAACAGTAAGGCACATATCTTTGTTTGGTTGCCTACTGGGATTCGTCTCACACCCTATTTGCATCATGCTTGTGGGATCAAACAGATTATATTGTTGCAGGTATAGATAAGGGAAAGCGCCCTTCTACTTCAGGTACATGTTTGCTATGGAGATGTAGAGCATGGGACCCAGTTATGGATTTTGATGTTGTTGGTGTTATTTAGTTGTTGTTTTTACATTGGTTTACTATTTTATTCCAGCGTTGTGACATGTTTTGCTACATTCCTAGACATATGTGACATCCATCATTTATATATTTTCTCTAGTTGTTTATCTACATGAATTCTTCAACTATTTACTATGGCATGTTTTTATCAATGCTTCTTCTACTATTATCTTTTTATTTTCATTGTGCTACTCTTCCAACGAGGGCATAATTTTCCAACTATTACACCCATGTCCCACACTGCCAATTAGATGCCTCTGGAATTTGGGGAAATTCACTTGAGTCCATGTGACCAACTAGGCACGGGGAACCTTTGGCGGCACCCGGATATGGAACGTTACATATAATATTTAGTCAATAAGATGCATTAAAATAATAGGTTCCTTTTTTAGCTCAAATCAAATCAGAATAAACTATTATTGAACATGTCAATACCTGATCAATATCTTCACAATATACAATGACACCCCACATTTTTTTAATTTGTATAAATTTTTTATTTATGTAACAGTTTGAACATATTGATATTTTTATAATTTTAATATATTTCACGGTCAGTCAGAAGACATTGTAGACCATGCTTTCTAACATTTCATGGTAATTTTTAGGTGTGGAAATTCCATTTGTTTAGATATATGGTTTTCCTAAACAATGTGTGCTAATTTTGATTCATCTCAATGTCAACCCAAAACATCATCTTTGTGTCCCAAAATCCCAAGACTCTTTAAAATCATTTCAATAATTTTCATAATGATGTGATTTGGTATTTATTATGGGTATAAAATTTATGAATATTTTTATAAATATTTTAATTTATTTTTTTAATAATTATATATATGTGAATATTCATTATGTATGTTTCATATAATTATAATTATTTATATTATTTATTTAAATATTTAATTTTGATAAATTGATGTTGTTATTAATATTATTCATATATTAGTGATATGTGTGTATTAGAAGAAGTGTATTTATCAAAATAAATTCATTTATTATAATAATCCATATTTTTCTACCGTTATTTTTATTATTATTATAAGTAGTGACTAAACATAAAAAGAGAGGATCATCCTCTTTTCCCATTTTAAAATGAGACACAAAATAAGAGGGCCTCCTCTTTTTATCCAAACATATTTTTCCTCCCATGCATCTTATGTATTGAAGGTATTCAATTTTTCTCTATATCTTTTTTATCTATACCACTCCCCCTTATCATATATCTCTCATTTTATTCACTATTTATTGTTCAATGAAAGTATTAATTTTTTTTATTATTAAGAAAACCCATAAAATTCAATTGGTATTTTTATGATTAAAGGATGAACAACTATTTTATAACCACATATTTTTTTTATTTTATGAGAGCATTGAGGTTGAATTAAATATTATGTAGATCTCCCCACTACTCCAACTTTGTTTTATAATACAAATCATGGTTATTTTATTAATTGGATTTCTCACTAAATAAATTATTTTATAAATTTTATATGATGGATATAAGATTTATTTATATGAACTATTTATTAATTTCAAACAATTTAAGTGGGGTTTTCATTGATTTTATTTGAAAATTTGGGCTAAAATGTTTTCTTTCACATAACATGTTTGATAAAGGGAAAATGAGGTTCTATTTGTCATAATATATTTTATGTTAAGGAATAAACTAATATTTTAATTAAAAATATAAATTAATAGATTATGTTTATAATGATTGGGTTTTAAAAATATTTTTATATTAATTTTGACAATGAATTAGTTTGATAAATTGATTCCAACTAGTGTTTTTATAAATTACATGTGTGGTTTTATGGATAAATAATATAATTTGAATTCATTAGTGTATTTTATTTGATTTATACTAAATTTATGAATTGATTTTATGAATGATTCTGAATGTTAATGTTATGTAATACATATTTAATGTTTTTATGACTATATGAAATACCATACTGTGTAAGTTCTCCAATTTGACATGAAATTATTTTATTTGAGATTAATTTATTTATCTATGTCAAATAATAATGTGGGGAAAGTATTTTTGAAGGATATTCAATGGTGAGTTTATTTTTTTAGTAAACTCTATTAGATTAATTTTATCTCCATGTCTATGATAAAATCATGTGAATACCTTAATTATATATGAGGGTTTCATGGATAATAATTTATGTTAGGTGATGATGAAACACCTCCAAGTAAATGTCCTTACTATTTATTATTCCACCCTTTTAAGAAACACAATCCTTTGTTTTTTTACAATGGTTACTTCCATTACAATATTAATCCCAAGTGTATGATTCCACTATGGCTAGAATTTTATTTCTATAGTGTCGGATACCACATTGTCTAGTGGAATACATGAATTGGATATTTATTTGGATATGAATATGATTATGGTTTTGGATATTGATTTGTACTAGAATGAGGATCCTAGGTTTTTATAGAGAACTCCCATAGGTAAATTCCCATGACACATTCATAAGGAATATATTACAAAATTGTTTCTCATTTTTGTATATTTATATACAAGTATACTTTTTCCAGTATTGAATAATTTAGTTACCACGAAAATGAATGTAATAAATATGGGTAAAATTTTACATATTATTTTTAAAATAAAAGATGTAAATGTAATATTTTAATTTCATATATTTTACTTAAACTAGATGGTATAATGTTTCAAAATAATGTGATTTTATAAAATACTAGTGGTATCTAATTGGGATTTCTATTACATAGAACATATAAATATTCGTGTGTATGTAGTATAGTCTTTTTTATGTTTTTTCTTGTTGATATATATGGTGATCTATGTCCTAATGTAAATACCATGGGATTGATTTTAGTACTCTAGTAGTGGTGAAATTTTATGATGATCATGTATCACATACAGATATTTGGGTTATATATTTCATTTATATATTTATTTTTTTATTTTTTATGTATGCCTTGCCTTTAAATTTAGATTTGAATTTTATTACAGGAAAAATATTCTGTAATTAGATGTTGGTTTTATTTATTTTATTATTATTTTTCCTAATTAATTATTTATTTTGTATTAAGGGTAAATAATATACATTGGTCATATTGATATATTTTGTGCTTGTTTAAGCCTAAGGTGATTGGGAATGTGCCTTAGGTATGTGGAATTATAGTTCATGTATGAATTTGGAGTATCTATAAAATTATATTATATATAATCATCTTCAGATCTACACAGATGATATCTCAATGTAAAACATGACATAGATAAGTACTTTATAACTATCAATTTATCAAATGATGCATTAATCTATGACTAGGGATGCATTTTATTTATAATAACATATTTATATTAATGGAAATCCTTTACTAAAAACTCATATTATGCATTTGTGTTTGAAATTAATACAACATAATGAGTGGAAGTAATATCGTTAAACCCTTTATTTAAAGAGTCGTCTATTTAGTCCTTCATGACCCATAAAATTTATTTTTAGTATTCGGTAAGGAATCAAAGAAATAATTGATATCCAAGGATATAACATCACGATAAAACTATACCACCCTCCAATGTTGAAATCATGGGTGATCGTTTAATAATTAATCCATAATGTCTTCCACCAGTACCATATAGTGAAAAAATTCCATTTAGGAGTATGTTTGATTTTTCATATATTTTATGTTATTATTTTACATGAATATAAAAAATGGAAATTTAGAAAATGGATATAGATTTAAAAAATTTCAAATCATTACATTGATTATAATATTGTGGGTTTCATTTACGGTATAAATTTTATACCATAAAATAACCCTTACTTTAGAATAAATTAGTGGAAACAATCCCATTTAGAGAGAAATGCCTATAAATCCATAGTGGATATTAAATATGGGGATCATTCCCTCTTATATTTATATGGAAAACCAAATTTTGTTATGTATATGTAATATTTTTAACATTGTAAAAAATGTTAAATGATATTGGCTTGAAGAAATATTGAGGTAAGACATCTTTAATATCATTATGTTATTAACTAATTCATATATAATAATCAGTAAGTTTTATGTTATTAAGTTAAACAATTAAAATAATTAAATTTATTAATCAATATGATATATCAAAACATGCATTTTTTTTATTCATGTCCCTTTTCCTATCTCATTTTTCATGGAATAAACCAATATTAACTCATAATATTGATTTTTAAAAATCAAAATATATTTTATTATATGTTTTATCATTATAAAATATCTCATGGATAAATAAAAAAGTAATAAATATTTTATTTCTTCATTTTGATTTTAATATATAATGTATGTGTTTCAGATTAAATGTATTAGTGGTAGATTCAATATTCGTATTTTTATATTAAAACTATTCTTGATAGAAATGAACTGTTCAATTTAATACCCTAAATTTCCTATTTTTCCTTATGTTTTTTGTGATATTTTTTTAGAATCAGTATTTAGAATATTTTAAACATATTTGGGATTATAAATTTACTATAATTGGTTTCAATTAGTCCTATGATGAATTTTTATAAACCTAGTGCTTATTTTCATAACCATGAGGGTTAAAAATGGATTCTCATATGGTATATAAATTCCTTTATGGGATATTATAAATTGAAATGTTTGCACATTGAATGTACCACGCTAAAGGGGAAAATAACCAATGTGATAATTTTTTTTCTTAATCTCCTATTTTTTATTATTAAAATCAATTTAGTTATAGAAGAATTATTATCATAGGGTGTATATATACTATTTAAAGGTTTTCTATTACTTGTTTTTATTTTCATTACCCTGAATCCACTTAATGATAATTCCTTGATTCATGGTAATCTAATTCCTATAATCAAATTTATTGATTGAATTCAAATGGTTTTTGATAATGACTAAATTTAGGTATAAAAACATCATTATTGTGTTTAGTGTGGTTTGATGGATTAATTATTTATTTGGGAAATAAGACCCATAAAATGATGCAATAATAGAAATTTGGGATGAATGTGTCCTAAGAACATCTTAGGGAGATATTTTTTCCTACTAGGAGAAAAATAAACTATGTATTTATATTATTTCTCAAGATACACCTTAAATATAGTCATATAAGAGGACATTATTAGTGGATTTAGAATGAAATGTAAGTCTCTTACTTAATAATTAGGTTGAGTATTGTGTGTCCCTTTACACGAGTCCAGAAAAATATTTTCAATATAGTCATTTTCCCTATTTTTTCAAATGGTGTTGTATTTTTAGATATGTACAATGTTTCATATTTATAAATGAATTAATTTATACAATATATTTGGTTTTATGTTTCATTGTTTGAGTGATATTGTAACTCTACCCATAGTAATATAAAACCGCCACTAATAGTTATTTGTTGGATGCAAATGAATATCCAATTATTATATAAAATATTAGAAGCATAAATAAGTAGTTCATTATACATTTCAAAAATGTTATTTTTCTATTTTTATCCAAATGTTTTGTCATTAGGATATGATTGAGTAGTTTTTAAAAGTTTTCTTATTATGATCCATTATTATTATAGTTTGTTGAGTAATTTTTTTTGATATATATATACATACACACACAAACATCCATACACACATATATATATACTCTAATATTCCATGAGAATGTTTTTTGGTAAATTATTTTTTATTTGAAGGATTTATATTCCTTTTCTGGGGTATTAAATAGACTTTATGTTCGAGATACATTAAAATTTTATGTTTTTTAATTTAATGTATTTTTATCATTTTACCAAAATAACTCAAAATTTTAGTGTGTCTAAAATGTGTTGAAATAATCACCCATACATGAATATAGGTTTCTACTCATGTTTATTCGTTTAAAAACATTCATATAATTTCAATCCTTGAATTTTATGGAAATAATTAATATTTCATTTGAGGATATTCTATCCATGAATAATTATTATTTATATTTTTATGAATTGTTTATATGGACCATAATTTAGAGAAAAGGGAAATTTCATAGTTATTCTCCTTAAATATTTATACTTTTATATTTAGGATTTCATATTATAGATTATTTTCATTATTTTTTGTTGTGTAGTTGTTTTTTGGTTTCATTAAATTTGTCATAAACCAACCCAGTTACATTGGTTCCCTGATAATTGATATGGCACTAACATTGCATGATGAGTGTTCCATATCCCAATGATTTGAATACTAGAACCTTGCATCATATAATATATACATGGGAAACAATTTTACAAAAAATGGAAAATAATGATACACATAAATGTGATCATAATTATTCAATGATATGTTAAGAGAAAAAAATTTGTATCTCAAAATCCAAATATTATATCATCAAAATAATCAATATCTAATAAGAAAATATTAAACAGTTAGAAATTATAAACACCACAATCCCATATATACAAGAAAAAACACCTCATATAAGATTTGGTTTCCCTTTTCCCAAACCTAGGAGTTGAATATATATAACTTCCTAATGGAATGGGTAGGGTGTCAGCTAAAATCCCAGTAGCATCTCACATTGTTTTACAAAATAATAATTATAATTATGCATTTAAATTTAATAAAAACAATCATGTATGTACATTTTTATAATTAAATAAGAATATGATTCATTTCACAATAATGTAAATGATTCCAATAATATATTAAATGAGCTTATTATATAAAATATATTATATAAATCACTAGGCATAGAAAAAATACTTTTCAACCCTTGGAATTTATGTCATCCCAATCACGACAAGCACCATAGTAATATTCCCTCAGTTATGATACGTTATAGTTATTGGATCCTCACACATTTCATATCAATGATCATGGATAATATGTTTATACACATAACTCAATCTCACAATAAATAAGAAATCATCATAATTCCATTGGTGATATGAGATTCCAATGAAGGGTTTTATTAGAGTATTCGTCATTAATCTATTTCCATGAGATTACAATCAGAGTGTGCCTGTAAAAAAATATCCCAATAACTACCCCAGAATTCATGTACTCACTCAATCAATCAATAATGGTAAAATCATTCCAAAAAATATTATAATAAATCTGCCCCATTTTTAGTTTCAATATTTAAATTTCATTTAAAAATTAATGGATTTCCATCAATTCATGCATTTTCAAACAAAAACCACTCATAGGTTTTCATCATTATAATATAATCCATTTTTTCTCAAAATCCATAGACAAACGATTTCATAATTTCCATTAATTTCAAAACATTCCACAAAATCCTATTCCATTGGAATTGAGGTTTATTTCCCTAATTCCATACCCTATCAATTTAAATCCCAATTCACATCTAATTGTTTTTTTCAAAAATCAACTAAATAATTTTAAACACATGAAATTTAATTTTCATTAAACTATTCAGTCTTAAATACGACCTTCAATATTTTTCTTAGAATCTCAAAGAGTACAATGGGACTTGTTAATAAAAAATGAAGCCACTAAACATCTAGGAAAACAACCTAGAATCATGATTCATTAATATATAGTTTATGTCTATCAATCCCCAAGAGGAAAAGAGTGGGAGACAAATGAGATAGTGATACTACATACCCAGGGAGATAAAACACAACCAACAACATGATCAATCACTGAACTGATGGCCTAGAGGAAGTGGATGACCCCAAAATCACCTAAGAAGAGCCTCTTGGTCTGGAAAATGGAAACATGAAGGAGGGGAATAAGGATTTTAGTAGAACCGCATGGTAAAACCCAATACTTATGATTTTATATGTTGTGTAACTCAATTACATATAGTAAACTTTTTGAGACCTGTATACATTAAAAAACTAATAAACGTTTACTAAACATACTAATTTTAATTTTTACAAGGAGTGTAAACTAAACACATTGTGTAACCTTTCATGGTATTTACCGATTTCATGGAATCTTCGTGGTGCTGACTATATGTCATCTACAACCATCACTTTGTGTATAAATTCACATAAAACTACAAAAATATATGCTTTCATAATAAGGATTCTACCAAATCTCTATCTTCAACATTACAGGTATCCAAACAATTCCTTCTTAGCCATACTCACCAGACAACAAAATCAAATCCTAAACAATTTTAAGACAATTCCTAACAGGAAGGTAACAATGTGTTACAACAATCCAACCATTAAAAATTTATATCCCCAAAAATCCTATCTGGAAGCATGCTTACAATAAAGGGTAGGTCACTACTCTATCATTAGTGCCTCACAATCCCCCGTATCATTTGAACCATAAAAATATTTCCATATCAGAAAAACCAAAGGTATTATGAAACCTTGAAGTACCATGGTCTTAGAGTCAGCTATCATGATTGTATTCCTAGTCAGATACAAATCAGATTCAACATCAAGATCACTCCTAATCAAAAACAAGAGGTGGATCCGGAGGATACTTCTCTAGCTACGATAAATATAAAATACTTTGTATTGATGTAAATTTGTAGTGTACATTTTAACTGGTAATCCATTTTCACCACCTTCTCAACATCATCAAAAATCCCCACAATATAGGGATGGATATTCACTTAACTCTTAAGATTTTAATGTCCTAAATGAGGTGAAAATTCATGGAAACCTGGTCACCACTATAAAAATATCTACTATCCATTACAATGATTATAAATATATTTATACTGGCTCTATGCCAAAATGATCCTATATAGAATCAGTTGAATATTAAATTTATTTTCTTGATACATGCTTGGTTCAACTAAGGAACTTTCACTGATCTCATACAAACACAATAGATATTTTAATGACTAGCTATACAAGGCCTCAAAAGGATCCATCCTAACCATAGACTAGTAACTATTTTCAAGACCTATATTTTTCCATGTAAGTTTTTTTAGTTATATGAAAATATTACGAGTCCAAGAAAATTTATGGTGCATTATTTCTATCCACAGAGTGCCTGGAATGAATATTTGATTTTTTTATGTACGTTTAGTAAATGTGCGAGTGAGTTTTTGAAACATTTGAACCAGTGCTCGGAATTGAAATCTGAGGGCACCATTGAACTCACAACACCGTTAATCGCTTCAGGAGACCATCACATTGAATGTAGTATTCCGATGGTGAATGTTAGTTTTTGGGATTTTTGTGGGAGAAAATAAAATAAATATGCTTTATTTTATTTTTGAAATTGAAACCACCCATTTTGAATCTTGATGGTGGGGACCACATGAGGGTGGTCGGGCATTTATTGCTGGGAAATAAATTCATGGTTATACAAAATTTTTATCCACATTCTTATTTAATTAATATGATTAATTATTTATGAATCAATTTTTTGGGAAGAGTTATTATTATATTAACTCTTGGAATTCCCCATTGATGTGCCAACATTAAATCTTAACGTATTAATTGGGAACCACACATCTCACAGGAGAATCATTGAAAAAAGAGGATAGATTTGGTGAGTTGGAATTATTTTTCTCCAACAAAGTAGATCCTCTAATGAAGAAAAACTTCAGGAATCGAAGAACGAGGAACCGACCTTGGAATGTGTTCCAGGAGTGACAAACGCCGACGTCAATATTTAAAAACTTCATATTCTTCCTCGTGCTTCCTCCATTAGAAAATCGAGGTAGGGGATTTTTTTAATATGATTAAATTCATTTATAAATTCTTCATATTCTGGACTCACAATGACGATGTCCAAACTAACATGTCCATCATCTCGAGCATATTACTTGCCTCTTATATTTTGAATCTCTGCACGTTCTTCACGATTTCTTCAACGCCAAATATTTAATGATGCTGGAAATGAAATATTTTTTTGAGCACGACATATGGTGGCGGATCCGTGGACATGAGGATCAAGAATATGTTATCGTTTTATTTTTCGGGCTAAGAACAAAGATGTATAGACCCGCAAAAGAGGATGAGGGTCGGCACACCGACCGGCCGCATGAAGAAAGGGTTGCGCGCGTCTACACCATCAGATGAGCAGGAGACCGTGACCGCTTGGCCACAATGGAGGGCGAAGAGCGGCTGGCACCCGGTCGTCCGCGGAGGAGCAGCGGCATATGACCACTCCGCTTGGAGGAAGACCGACTGATGCCCCCAACCGGCCTAGGCAGATCAGCTGGTACCACTTAGGTCCCACGGTGACTAGGCAGCGACTAATGGAACTTCCATTTGGCCTTCCAAGCGGAAGGGGGCCGCTCCCCTTTGGCACCAACTCAGGAAGACCGCACTGCCCAGTGGGACGCACCCCCAGGCCATGCCACCGGGTTGTGCCACTGGATCACGCTTCTCGGTGGTCCGCGACACCGGGCCACGCCCCCAGGTTGTGCCAGCAGGTTGCACCCAGCGGGCCATGCCGGTGTGTGGTGCCCAACCCGGACCGGGCCGGGCCATCCTCTACGTGGGCTGGGCTGGACCACGGCCCAGCGGTCAAGGCCTGAAAAGGCCCAGGCCAACCGAACAAGACCCAAACTTGGTCTGGTGGACCTGAATTGTGTCGTGCGCGGTCGGACCAGACTCAGGCCTAGCCAGACCCAGTTTCTCCTTTGTGACCATATCTCGAGAACTGGGGGTCGTTTAATGAACTGTTAGTGGAATCAGAATCCTTGGATAAAGAAGATACTTTTGGTACCCTCCACTTGAGTTTTGGATAAAGTTCGATTACAGCTTGGTTGGATCGAATCCCAAATTCAATCAAGACCTCGGAATAGAAAATATAATAACTTAAAAACCATGTGTCTGATTGATGTTCCACTTATTGCATTGGGTCCCTTATGACATGATAGACCATTTGGATAAATCTTCTTAGATCATCATGGGACATCGTGGTGGTCCAGGTACGACCGATATCTCAAGGGACAGATTCTACGGAACTCGACCGCACAGGGTGCAAGAAATCTAATGGCTGGAAGAGAGGAAGAGGATTGAGATAGATCATACAGAGGATAGTTATTTATCTACTTTGGTCAGGTCGGATATTATGTGTGTCATTGCGGGGGTTAGTACCTATCGATCTTGTGTGGGTCCACGTTAAGTGATCCTGTGTGGGTCAGCGCATACTGATCTTGTGTGGGTTAGCAGAGGTTAGTACCTATCGACTATGGGTGGGTTGGATACTATGTGGTTCATTGCGGGGGTTAGTACCAATCGATCATGTGTGGGTTAGAATCCGTATGGTCATATTTCATCCCATCGGCCCTACGCTTACTGCGCATACAGGAGCTTCTCCACTTGTAGCAGGTTAGAATGATTGTAGCTCAGTATTCAACGAGGTTTACTAACTTCTCACTCTTCTCCACTAAGATGGTGTGGGATCCTTTCTTCATGGCATGGACCATTCAATAGGGACTCAAACGGGAGATTTGAGATTTTATGGTTTCTTTTAGCATCCCGACGCAGGCGGGGGTGTTAGAGAGAACACCCTTAGTAGAGAGCTTTTTTGCTGAGCAGACACCGACAAAGAGACCCGCTACCAGATGACACAAAGCAGATTCATCGGTAGTTGGTAGAAAATAGAAGATGCAGAGGTTCAAGAGGACCAGACCTAAATGAAGACGACCACATGACAGAGGGTCGGTGGTGCGGGGCTCTCAAGATAGAGCAGAACATGCGAGGATCATGCAGTGTTTTTCGTGCGGTGGGCCGGGATAGATGGCTCACCACTTCCTGACCCGCTGTAAAAACGACCATTAGACGGTCAAAGTACAACCTCGGTAGAGGAAAATATATGATCTAGGAGGTCCATAGGCAAGAGTTGGATGTGGAAGAGGAGCATATCGTGCAGCAGGCGGTGGGAGACAATTTGAGGTTCTACCGCCACCACCTATAGGTGGACCACCTTGACCACAGAGAGTAGGTGGACATGGACGAGCTCAGGTCCAGGATGTTGAGGCCTATGACTATGGAGATCTTGAGATAATATGAGGTAGGATATTTTTCTACTCCACCCTAGCGGCAGTACTTATAGACATAGGTTCCAGTCACTCATTTATTTACATGACCCTAGTTCAGATCTCAGAGATTCCGGTGGAGCCGTTGGCTTGATCATTATGGCTAGAGACTCCTATGGGAGTAGATTCGATGATTACGCACTGGTGCCAATAGAGTGAGATTAATCTAAGAGTGGGGATCTTTATCTGGGATCATATAGTAGTGGCGTCGATGCCTTACGATTTCATCTTGGGTATAGAATTGTTATCCACAATCCATGGTTAGATAAACTATATTAGGCGTAATGTGTGGTGTGTCCACACAGATGAAACCAGGTTTTACTTCACCAGAGAGGAGGGAATATTTTTAGTGTAGGATGGACTTACCCGGATGAGGGTGCAGCCGATCACACATAAGTTGGATAGCCTTACCCTTGGATCGGTTGATGTTGAGAGTCCGAGATATCCTTTAGCGGGGGACCAGTATGTAGATGTTTTCCCTAAAGATTTTTTCGGTCTACCTCCTAGTAGAGTGGTGGACTTTTACATCGAATTGCACCCTGAGACAGCACTGATATCTATACCAGCATATCAGATGGAACCCACAGAGCTTCGAGAGCTGAAGGTACAACTGGAGGACTTGCAGATAAAGGGATTCATTAGGCTCAGTGGTTCCCCTTGGGCAGCCCTGATTTTGTTCGCCAAGAAGGTGAGTGGGAGTTTGAGACTCTGGGTTGACCATAGGCACCTGATCCAAGTGACCGTGAAGAACAAGTTCCCAATCCTGAGGATTGAAAATCTCTTTGATCAGCTGATGGGTGCACAGTGGTTTTTAGAGATAGGGCTTAAATCAGGCTATCACCAGCTCAAGGTACGAGAAAACAATGTACAGAAGACGACCTATAGATGTCGGAATGGCCATTATGAGTTCTTGGTTATGCAATTCGTCATGACCAATTCCCCAGCAATGTTTATGGGACTCATGAACTTGATCTTCAAGCCATAACTTGATTGATTTGTGGTAGTATTCATCAAATACATTCTGATATACTCACCAAATGGAGGATGAGCATGTCTATCTTCTGTAGATAGTTTTAGACACACTCTGTAGGCACGCTCTTTATAGAAAGCTCTCAAAGAACCAGTTCTAGATAGAGAGGACCACCTTCTAGGAACGTCATATCAGAGGCTAGAGTTTATGTTAATTCAGAAAAGATCGAGGATGCGCCTTCTTGAGAGCCACCCAGGAGTGTGATGGAGGTGCGAAGTTTCTTGGGTATAGAATATTACTACCAGAGGTTGGTGCCTCAAATTTAAAGAGTTTCGGTACCCTTATCAGTGTTGACGAAGAAGGGGAAACCCATTTTGTGGTCAGATAGATTCCATCGGAGTTTCCAGGAGCTGAGGAAGAGAGTGACAAGTGCCCCCATCTTGAGGCTACCAGAGGAGGGTGTTGGGTACGTAGTCTACTACGACACATCAGGGATCGCGATAGGATGTGTCCTGATGTAGGAATGAGTAGTGATCATGTGTGGTTCTTGACAGCTAAGATAGAATGAGCAAGAACTATGCTACCCTTGACCTGTAGTTAGCAGTATTGGTCAACGCTTTAATGATGTGGTGAAATTACATGGTGGGCGAACATTTTCCAATGTACTATGATCACAAGAGTCTTAGGTAAATCTCCTCTCAAACGGACCTAAAAATGATACAAGGACATTGGCTTGAGTTCCTCCAGGACTTTGACATCAAGATATTAAACACTCCGGGGAAGGGGAACGTAATAGAAGATACCCTCAGCATCAGATCTAGTATACCGTTGCTAATTGAGGCAACTGAATAGCTAACCACTCTATGGATATCCTATGTGGATGGAGATGGAGCAGCTTATCTTCAGTCTCTGACAGTCACTCCCCCACTCCTTCGGTGAGTCAGGGAGGAGTAGCTTGGGGACACTGACTCCAAGGCTCGACGAGCTAAGATATCCACAGGACAGACACCTGATGGATTTTCTGATGCTGGGGAGCATGTCATCCTCTTTAAAGGGAAAACTATGCTACCGATGGAACTTATAGAGGATGTGTTGAGGGATTTCCATACATCCCCTTTAGTGGTACATCTAGGAGTGGAAAAAATATACCAGGACCTTCGGCATCAGCACTGGGGTGCTGGAATTAAGAAAGTAGTAGCAGAGTTTGTCTCTCGGTGCCTCACTTGTCAGCAATCGAAGGCAATGCATCATGTTCGAGCAGGCTCAGTTCATCCAAAAGAAGTGCTAGAGTCGAAGTGGGATATAATTGTCATAGACTTTCTGATAGGACTTTCATGCATGTCTAGGGGTCATGATTCTACCTGGGTGATTTTTTACTAACTCACCAAGTCGTCCCACTTCCTACCTATTAGAGTGTAGGGATCAGTTCAGAGCATGGGATGCCTCTACGTGCATGAGCTTGTACAGCTTCATGGAGTGCCATATATGATTGTCTCTGATCGTGATACACATTTAACTTCACGGCTATGGAAGGGGTTGTAGGAGGCATTCGGGACACTACATCCGCAGAGCACTGCCTTCCATCATTATACAGATGGTCTAATAGTGCATAAAATTTAGACCCTCGAGGACATTCTACGTGCTTGCATCCTTGATTTCAGATGCTGCTGGGAGGATCACTTTCCCTTGTTGGATATCGCCTAAAACAATAGCTAAAACTCCACCATTGGTATAGAACTATTTGAGGCATTTTATGGGTGACCTTTTAGATCACCCCTATGTCAGACTGACCAAGGGGAGTCAACACTCGTGGGATCATAGATGGTAAGAGCTTCCACGGGGAAGGTGAAGATCATCCGAGAGCGGATGAAGACTTCACAGAGGAGGAAGAAGTTTTATAATGACAAGAGAATGAGACCTCTGGGGTTCGAGGATGGAGACCATGCCTTTCTATGGGTCTCAACTCGATGATGTTTGTGGAGATTTGGCCGAGGCGGAAAGATATCTCTGAGTTTTCTCTGACCCATTCAGGTCCTCAACAGAGTTGGAGAGGTGGCTTACTACTTAGCTCTTCCACCTTAGTTGCACCAGGTTCACGGAGTTTTCCACGTATCTCATCTGAGAAGATATTTACATGATCCTTCTCAAATCATTGACTGGGGAGAGGTAGAAATCGACGATGGGGTGACATTTTTGGAGGTTCCAGTGGAGATTGAGGATGGACATGAGTGGGTCCTTCGTGGGAAGTCGATACAACGGGTGCATGTTGGTTTGAAACATAGAAACCTCCAAGAGAGCACATGAGATCAGGAGGCTCAGATTCATGATCTGTACCCAAAATTGTGTCCCTATATTTTGTTGGGGATTTTGGGGATGCAAATCATTGAGGTGGGGAGAATGTAATGACCCAAATTTTTTCAGGTAATTTTTTAATTATATTGAATTATTATGAGTCTGTGAAAATTGACGGAGCATGATTACAAGGCCCAGAGTGTCAGAAATTAATTTCTGAATATTTTTAGGTAGGTTTAGTAAACGTGTATTCTGGTTTTTGTAACTTTTAAACCAGTGCTCAGAATAGAAATCTGAGGGAATCGTTGAAATTGCAGCATAGATATTTTCTTAAGGAGACCTTCACCTTGACCGTAGTAGGTTGAGGGTGGAAGTAAGGTTTTGAGATCTTCGTGGGAGAAAATAAAATAAACAATCTTTATTTTAATTTTGAAATTAAAACCTCCCATTTCAAATCAAGAAGGTGGGGACCACACGACGGTGTTCGAGCATTTAATGCTGGGAAAAAAATACCCGGTTACACAAAATGTGTAACCTCATTTTTATTTAATTAATAGGATTCATTAATTACAAATCAACTTGTTGCTAAGAGTTATTACTTTATTAACTCTTGGAATTACAAAATGATGTGCAAACATTAAATCTCAACTTATTAATTTGGAACCACACCTCTTGCGAGAGAATCATTGGAAAAAGAGGAGATATTTGGAGAGTTGGAATGATCTTTTTTTCATCAAAGGAGATCCTCTAATGAAGAATGAAATATGAAATCTAAGAATGATGAACCGACCATGGATCGTCTTGCGGGAGTGACGAACGTTGATATCAATCTTCAACAACTTCATCTTCTTTCGAGCACCACCTCCATCGGAAAATTGAGGTAAGGGTTTTTTTTAATTTGATTGAATTTATTTATCGATTCTTCATATTCTTGTTTCACAACAAAGATGGCCAAACTAACATGGCCATCATCTGGCGTGTATACCATACCTTTTATCTTTTGATTCTCCATGCATTCTTCATGTATTCTTCAATTCCAGATATTTAATGATGCTGGAAACACAATATTTTGTTGAGCGTGGCTTACAGATGTGGAGCCCTTGACCCGAGGATCATGAATATGTGATCGTTTTATTTTTCAGTCAAAGAATGGAGAAGAAGTGACCCGTAGAAGTGTAGGAGGGTCGGAACACCGGCCAGCCACATGTAGCAAGGGAAGTGCATGTTCGCATGGTTGGATGAGCAAGAGACCGAGACCTCTTGGCTGCTGTAGAGGCCAATGAGTGGTTTCCACTCGGCCGACCATGGAGGAGCAGTAGTACGTGACCGCGCTACTGGGAGGATGACTAGACGGAGCACCCAGCTAGTTGAGGCCGATCAGCAGGACCCGCTTTGGTCCCGCATTGACTAGGATGTGCCTAATGCCACAACTGTTTGGATTTCTGAGCAAAAGGGGGTCTCTCCCCTTCAACGCCAGCTCGGGCGGACCACCCTGCTCAGGGGCCCTCGCCCCTGGGCCACAACACCGGGCTGCGCCACCGGGTTGTTCCTAGAATGGGCCGGACCACAGCCAGCACGGGCCGGGCCGGGCCACACTCAGCACGGGCCATACCCCGCCCACCGGGCCACACCCAACACGGGTTGGGCCATGCCCATCAGGCAGTGCAGGGCTCTCTTCTTCGAGTGTCGGGCCGAACCACGTCCTAGCAGACTGGTCTTGCTGAGGTCTAAGCCAACCGAACAAGACCCGGACATGGTCGGGTCGGCCCAGGTCGAGTTAGTCCAGGTCGGTCCGACCGGGTCCAACCGAACCCATGCCCATCCGGAACCAGTTTCGCCTTTGTGGCCATATCATGACAATTGGGCGTCCATTTGACCAACATCCATTGGCAATAGCATACTTGGATCGAGACAGTCATTTTCATATTCTTAAATTGAGTTTTAGATAATGTTGAAGTATGGATGGGTTGTATCGAACCCTTAATCGAACAGGGGCCTCGTAGTGTAAAAGCTAATAACATACAGAACGAATGTCGGATTGACGCGCCGTCTATTGAGTTGGGTCACTTATGACATGATGAACTATTGGGATACTTCTTCGTGTGACTTCTTGGAATTCAAGGTATGACTGATATCTTGGGTGATAGATTCTACGGAACTCGAGTGCACCAGGTTTGAGGAATCTAGTGGCTAGCAGTGAGGCATAAGTTGGAGATGGATCATATAGAGGTTAGTTATCTATCGACTCTGGGAGGGTCGGACCTATGTGGGTTATTGAGGGGGTTAGTACCTATTGATTTTGTGTGGTTCAGTGCTCAATGATCCTATGTGGGTCAGGGCATACAAATAATGTTCGGGTCAGATCCTGTGTGGGTCAGTGCATACCGATCATGTGTGGGTCATATCCTGTGTGGGTCATCAGAGGTTAGTACCTATCAAATATGGGAGGTTCGGATCCTATGTGGGTCATTGCGGGGGTTAGTACCTATCGATTTTGTGCTGTTTAGACAATGTATTATCTGTAGCAGTGCCTCTTGAAAGAATAAAATGATCTTGCTTTGAGACTAATCATCTATACCTCTATACTTCGCTTATACTTGTGTGAGCTAAGTCATATATCTTCATTGTGTAACTATGTGGTACTATATCTTCGTGTTGTTCCCTTTGTGGTATTCTTCCCTCCTTTGTAAAATGAGTATATATTGATAACTTAGTTATATGTATGGGCATGTACCTATGTAGGGATTGACTGTTGTTTCAATGCTTTGTGGTTTATCCTTTTTGGATTTTGAGAGACCTTGGGGGGTTTCGGGGTCCCTAATAAGTATCATTATACTCACCCCTACATAGGCTACACACGAAACTTATTTTGTCATTTGTAGATGAAAGACAACACTGATTGAGGCCAAGGGTACCAGGACTCGAGGTTGTTCATGGAGGACCTTCGATGAGGTGTACCATAGAGAACCATTCGAGAGATTTACCTGCCCTTTAGGTTGGATCCTTGGTAGGTGTTCAGAGGAGATGTTTTTAGATTACTTGTACTTCGCAGTTTTACCTGTAATTTTAAGTTGGTCATTCAATCTTGCCCCTTTTTTCAGTACCCACCCTATTTACTATATAGATTACTTGGTGCTTGTATTTTTCTGTGTGCCTGGTTTGTGTGAGTTTACAGCTTATAAAGGTAACTCCTTCCCAATTTAGGGAATATGCCTTTCGGTGCTTGTCGCCTTCCCCAGACCTATTGAAGGCGAGCTTGGGGTAGTCATGGCATGGGCCCCATGGGATGGGTCGTGACACTATTATTATTGAAAAACTCAATAATCCCCAAATGATCATTCCATGCTCCCCCAAAATTGAGGACACTTGTCTGATGAATATAGTCATGAATATATAAATATCCATCTCCATCAAGCCATCATTCAATGGATGATATACCATACTAAAATTAACCTATGATCCAAGTTCCTCATGGAGGCCTCTCCAAAATAGATAAGTAAAATGGGGATCCCTAGATGATACTATTGCATATAAAACTCTATTGAAATGAAAAATATCCCTCAATTATATATTTCATATCTCACTATAATTGGGTGTATCATGAATCTCTATAATGTGATATGATTTTCTCATCCAATTAATCACAACCCATAACAAATTATTATATCATGGGGTATATGAAAAACCAACTATGAAGCCCATGTAAATCTTATCCCACATCCAATTTGGCGAAGGAGGTGTCCAATGTAAACACTAATGTACCTGATTCTTGGGCTTGACCAATTTCCAAGTTTAGCATTGCGAATAAATTTATGTGATGTCTATCTCATTCCTAAAGAATTCATCACCTAATGTCATGAAACATATTTTAGTTCCTTGGTGCAATTACCATTGGGAATTATAAAAATACACCATCAAACCTTTCTTAAAGGGAAATAGTACAACATAACTATTACTAAAATATAGGATACCATCCTTGGAGAATAACCACTCATCAATGGTATGCCCACCATAATGAGAGTTCATAATTCCATGGAATTAATTATAAATTTATTTTTTATGAATAACCATTTCCAGATGTGGGGAGGTAAACTGATAACTAGCCAAACAACCTCATC
Source organism: Viscum album (assembly GCA_963277665.1). Lineage (NCBI taxonomy): Eukaryota > Viridiplantae > Streptophyta > Magnoliopsida > Santalales > Viscaceae > Viscum > Viscum album. The sequence continues at coordinate 455,259,515 of OY728160.1, read as the reverse complement.
CAATGTTTCCCAAACACCAATATAAAAATTTGAAAAATGAGAAATATTGTTACCCTCTCCTGATTATTCTTTCATGGAATGTGTTTGAATTTTCCTACACAAAGGATCCACAATGACACTGCATTTCCAATGGTTATTATAAGAATCCAAATCAAGTGATTATAGGTTCTCCACCCAATTCCACTAGCATAGATTCAATGTTTTTTTTGAAAAGATATAACTCAATCTCTTGTGGTTAGAATACATTGTAAACCACAATACAAGAAGTTAATGTTGAATAATATTTCATTCATGCATCATAACATGAATTTCATGTACATGTGATGGGTAATTCTTCTCAAGTGGAATAATCTATTGAGAGATGTAGGAAGAAACATGATCACCCAGAATAAGAACACAAACCAAATCGAAAATTGATGTGTTACACAAGACCACATAGCCTGGCCTAACCTATAGAAGATTCAACACATGTGTAGATATCCAAAGATGTTTTATATCAACAACATTAATCTGAAATTTCTCATCCTATGAAAAAGTAACCCCCTTATAATTTATAGTGGTCATTGAAGAATCCAACATTGATAAATCCTTTAAAAACTAGTGATAATATTTTAATAAACCCAATAATCTATAAATATTGAAAAAAAATTGAATAAATCAAATGGAATTAAAAGTTTTGATAACATCCTTACCTTCTCTAGAAGGTGGTTTTCTAAATTTCATATTCTCTTATTCTCAACTCGTGATAACTAGGTTGAATATCAATTTTCAAAAACCAATTCACTCTAATCAACTATTCAAATAGATGTTCAATAAATTATAATAGATATTTTTTATTTATCATTAATCGATTTATATTCTAGTTATCATCACATTAGAGAATGGATCATTCAACTTTTATAAAATTTAAAAAATAACCCCCAAGGTGACATGCTTGGTCTAATAATTCCTTTCTCAAATAGATCAACCAAGTCAGTATTCAACTTTTTAATTTCATATAGTATCTTGTGGTATGAAGTAATAGATACTAGAGGATTTAAAAATCCATAATCAATAGAAAAATCTTTCTCCCTTACCGAGGGATAACTAGAAATGTCATAAGGAAAAAATATTTTGAAACTCAATGAAAACTGGTGGAGATCACTGCTCAATGATTCGCAATCCGATATAAAAGAAAAAAATAATATTAATTTCCCCAAATATGGATAGGATGGTTAGGCTTGGCTCGAAAATGGGTCCCACGCTCCCAGAATGACATGACACACCCCATTAGGTAACATAATGGATTCTTGTAAAACATAACAATGAATTCGATATTTATTAGAAATGATCTAATCTATACCGAATATGGAAAGAAGAGGATTAATGTTGAGAAACTAAAAAACAAAAGTGAGATTAATCTACGATAGAGAGAACACACAAGCAGGACAACTCAAACTCTTCTCTCTCTTTCTTCTGAGGGAAGTGGTACAATCTATTACATAAGATAAAATCTCTAGAGTAATATTTAAAAAAAAATTAATACGATTTGACATAAAAGTGTGAGATGAACCAATATCAAATAATGTTTGAACTATAGATGAATAAATAGTTATGGTACCAATCACGGTCACTAAACCCATATCTGCTTCCTCTAAAGATGCTTGAAATATGAGAAAAAGTTTTATTCCAAACGTCGGTGCCATTAACCACATAGATCATAAAGCATCTAATGGAACCATAATAATTTTTAGTGCTTGTGATCCTATGTCTCTATGTAGATTAGAATAAATATAAAATAATTTATATAATTTTCCAGAACATCTATAAGAACCCAATATATTATGTGTCCTGGTGAAAACTCTTTTCTAATTCCCTAGATTTATATAGATAAAATGAGTCATAGGGAATCATCTAGGAACTGTAGGAGGTTTAGAATAACTCTAATGTCAAGATCCACCATGACAGCATCAACAATAAAACAGATATAAGATCTAAATAAAATCTAAAACCATCATGTATTCATCTTCTCATTCGATATAATCTCATGTGAATACTACATCAGTTCAAGGAATTGTTTAAAATATTATTTCTTGATCTTATCACTCTTCTTGAGTATGAAAATATCCATGGACCTAAATACAACCATAGAACTGAAATATAATTATTCAATGAAAATAAATTTAATGTACTTAAAATATAATCACTAATTCTTCTTGTTTATAACCATGGAATCCCACCATAACCGTCAATGTCCCTCATTCTTAATGGTATCACATTCTACATTAATAGATTTGGGAGTTTCCAATAAATCCAGAAAAATATCAATTTTTATCAACCAATCATCAGTCTCTTACTGATCATTGGAACCTTGGAATGGATGTGGATTCTAGTAAAGGAAATTAGGAGAACAATTTTGAGATTCATTTATTTTAGGATCCATAGTATTAGACTGAATGGGAATGGGTGAATGTGGATGTCCCAGAGATGGGAAAACTGGAACAACAACATCCACCAGATTGTGGTCGATGAGAGGATTTTCTCACTCTAGTTCATTAGTAGCTTCCCCTTGTATCTTATTTTCATGACTTTACAGAGCCAGGATTATACACCACACCAAAAATAAAATTGAATACATTATATGATTACTCAAATTAGAGCAACAAGGGAAATTAATCCAATTTTATTGGAAATCTTTCTTTGAATTTCAATCCATGCAAATCATTATAAGGGAAATGAATAGAAATAATCCTCAAGAGGAATCTACCAAACCACCTAGGGTGACATGAAGCTAATTATAATGATATATTGCAAGACACCCACTCATAAATACATTCCATATCCAAGAAAGATTTGTAAACATCATAATGACTTCAAGGAAAGATTCAAAACCATAACCTTCAATACCACTTTTTCACGAACTAGCCTAGGTACCCTTGTACATTGATAACTAATCTAGAACTAACATAGCTTAATGGGAATTATAGATCCCTATCAGTTCATGAATAGTACATAGAATCATAAAGTAAAAAATTAGGAATGAATTTGACACAAAAAACAATGGAAGATAATGATAAATATCAGTATGCTCAATACTATTAATAATGATACTACCAAAAACACAAAAGGTATATCAAAATCCCAAATAGTACATAATAAAAGTACTCAATGTTTGATAATGAAATATCTAGAGTCCCAAATGTATCGACACTCCATGTTCAGAGGGCCATGAACAACCATATGCACTAAGTGGTGGTTTCCCTTTTCTCAAACATTTTAGTAGAAAATCTAAAAACACCCAATGGAAAAGGTATTATCTTAGATAAAATTCTATATACGGTCTTAAAATGTGTTCTATATTATGATTCCAAATAATAAACAAAATCATTCCTTACATATAAATAAATACTAGCATGAAAATACATTATTATATTTAAATCAAAACATGCTTTATTTAAAAATGATGGAAAATATTTACAATATGTATTAAATAAAAACATTTTATAAAAAAGTATATATAATCAATATTAATAAATAATGTAGGTTCACATTCATTGGGATATATACCAAAACCATTAAAACAAACAAAATGGTCATCTTCCTAGAGGTATGATATTTTCATGTTATAGGATCCACAAACATCACATATCAATTATCATGGTTAATATGTGTCCACATTTCCTTCTGGACCACTTCGAATATGACCTCAAAAAATTCCATCGGTGATAAGATATGAAAAACTATGCTATTTTTAGTGTATTCATTGTTAATAAATTTCCCGAGAATTACCTTACATGAATGATTATCCAAAATAGCACACATAGTACCTTGAATTCCATGTTCTTTGTCAATCAATCAATTAACAATAAAGTAATTTCAAAATAGTTTAAAATAGAGTTTCCCCATTTCGAAATTCAATATGAAAATTTAATTCTAAAAAACCAAGTTTTTTCCTTAAATAATGTCTTTTTTAATCCAAAAACAACCATAGGTTTTTATCATTTAAATTTAAACCATTTATCTCAAAATAAATTCAAAAATAATTTAATAGCTTCCATAAATTTAAAAACATTCCCCAATCTCATATTCCTTTGAAATTTCGGTTTTTCCCAAAATACATACCCAATAAATTTAAACCGAAATTCACATAAAATTGGGTTTTTAAAAATTCTCTATATTCAATTTCAAAGACATGAAATTAAATGTTAACAAATAGGCCAATCATAATAGAACCACATAACTTTTTTATGGAATCACTGTGCCTGAAACATGACTCTCCAAGGAAAAATAAATGAATAAAATATCTAAAAACTGCACCTAGAAATACAACTAAAAAACATAGGGTTTAGATCCATTAATTCAATGATGATCTTGCAAACACAATGCGAAAAAGATAGGGGATAGAAGAGATAGATAGACTGCGTACCCAAGGATATAAACTACAACCAACAACATGATCAATTAGTGAAAGGTTCACCTGTAGGAAGAGGAGGACTGAAAAATTACCTAGGAAGAGCCTCTAGGTTAAGTGAAAGGATGTCTAAAGCAAGTAAATAAGGATTTAAGCTAATCCTACTTCTTAAAACTAAAACTCATGGTTTTTGATATAGTGTAACCCAATTATACATCATGTAATTGTCAAGTCCCATTTATGACAAATGAAACATAACATTTCATTAAAACCAAAGTATTTGTATTTACACAAACTTTATACTATACATGGAATTTTACCATCAATTTTGTCTTATGATTTCATGGAATATTCTAATAAATGATTACTTTTCATGTAACAACATTACATAGTGCGTAATTTCCCCAGAGACTACAAAAACTATAGCTTTTTATGCTGAAAATTATGCAAAAATCATAACCACTGCATGTATCTGAGGACATTATTATCAAACATAATCAATGAAAAAAATGAAAACCAAATCAATGTTTATAATATTCTGAGTAGAAATGTAATGAGTTTCTATAAAATGCCCTCCATAAAACAATTTATCCCAAAAAATCCTGTCAAGAAGCTTCTGTTTAAAAAATATGGGTTTGTTGATCTCTCATAAGTTCCTCGCACTCCCACATATCATTTGAATCAGAAACATACTACCATAGCACTCAAACCAATGGATTTCATCTACCACAGAATACTTTTGTCTCAATATCTACTATCTGGTCTTGATGTTATGCCACAGACAAATTAGGCTCAACATCGAAATTACTCTTTCTCCAAACATGTGATATATCAGAATGTTACTTTTATAAATATAATACATATAAAATTTTATGTATCTATATCAATGGTGGTAGATATTATAAGCAGTAATAAAAATTCCCCAACTCATCAAAAACCTCAAAAGGTCCCACAAAATGATGAGAAAGGTTCTCTTTCCACCAAATCCTTCGATGGTATTAACATGGTGAAAATTTCAAGAACACCTGTTCACCAACTGATAATTCCAACAGTTTATTATGAATATTGGTATAATTATTATATTGACTTTTTTCCATTAACAAAAAATGATAAATCCATGAATTATTTATTTTCATTACATGAACCAATCTTAGCCTAACCAATGAAAATTCTCTAATATCTGACCATCAAAATGGGAATTTACAGTGTCATCCATAAAGGGCCTTAAAAGGATCCATTATGATCATGTAATAGTAGTAAATGATATTTGGAAACACAAATAGATTCAAATAGTAATCCCATGATCCACCAAAATTGGGGATGGATGCACATATCATATCCTAATGAATCTATACCACCTTATATGTTTTCCCTTATTTCTGTGGATGGTATTCCATACTCATACAAACTGTAGATCATAGTGCCTCGTGGGGGTGTCTCCAAAAGATATAAGTAAAAAAATTATCCCTATTAGTGGATATAAAATATGGAACATTGGGAAAATGAATAATCTACCACATATGTAGATTTAAAAGCTCCTTAACTTTGATTGTGTCACGAATTGGTATAATGTGAGATGATTTGGATAGATTATCGACTAAAAACCACACTAAATTCCTATTTGTATAAATACAAGTCAATCCAAACATAATGTACATATAAATATAATCCCATTTCTTATTTGAAACAGAAGGTTTCTGATGAAAACCCAAAGGTCTCTAAATATCATCCTTTACTTATTTGTATGTATAGTAGTGAAAAACAATTTTTTCAATGTCTCGCCTCATACTGATCCACCAGAATTGTTTCTTCAGGTCATAAAAAAACTTTTTGGTTTTTTTTGAAATTATTAGTGAGAATTATTGAAATACCCCATTATAGATTTCCTTAAGGGGAAAACTACAACATACCTGTTCCAGAATCATGGGATACCATAAGTGGAAAGGAAAACTCATAAATGGTATCCTCACCATAAAGAGAGTCTTTAACAACCCAAAATCATAATCATGATTATATTAATTAATAAACATCTCAAGAAGAGATGATGTCAAATAAACATTAACCAAGACAACCTCAACCTCTATTTCTTAAACTCCAATATAAAACTATGAAAAAAGAGCCATCAAGTTCCACTCTTGTGATGATTCCTTCATGGTCTAGGTTATAATTTCCTTCATCAAAGAATTTATAATAACATTACCTTTCCCTATGGTATAGGAAATATCAAAATAAAAATATTTTAGGTACAAAAACAATAATCTCTTATGGAGATTCAAATATTTTTTAGAGAAGACATAACTCATTCTCCTGTGGTCGTAATACAAGGTAAACTTTTTTCTCAAAAAAGTAATTCCACGAACTACTGAGTTCATGAATAATAGATTCAATTTCTACGTAATGTCTTAGATATTTATTCTCATGTGGCCTAAGATGATGAGAGCCATATCAAATGACCTTATTACCCTATATAATAACACATACCAAACCCTAACTATATAAATTATAGAAAACTACATGTTATTGGTCGGTCATCGGAAGTGTCAGAACTACTGCAAGAGAGAAAATATATTTCATATCAATAAAAGAACTATCACATTCTTCATCCTAGAAAATCATCACCCCCTTTTTATTTAGAGAGTTCATCTGAGAAGCTAAATTTGATATATCATTTAAAACTAGATAATAATATCCTCATAATCCCAATATGTTTTTTAATATCAAAAATATTATGTGGTTTCTCAAATTTCATAATAGCTTCCACCATCTAAGGATAAAATATAATTCCATGTTCTGAGACCATGTATCCTAGGAAATTCACTTCCTAAATCCATAAATTAAATTTTTATAGCATGGGACAGTGTTAGTGATTTCTTAATAGTTCTAAAACTGCTCTAAAATTATTCTAATGATCATCCTCAGACATAGTGTAAACCTGGTTTTCATCCAAAAAGGCCATCATGAATGTATCAAGATACTCATGGAAGATATTGTTCATCAAATTAAAAAATATTCATGAGAATTGGTTAGACCAAATGGAATGGCATGGTACTCATAATGGACATAACCACTCAGGATGGTTGTTTTATTAATGTGATATTATTTTATTCTTAATTATTGATAACCATATCAAAGATAAATATTTTAGAAACAATCACCCATTTCAATAGGTCATACATATCAACAATCTATGGTAACAGACTAAATTGATCTTACACTAATCAATATATAATTATAGTGTTAGATTAGTTTTGTTAGAAAAAATAACTAGCACCATCCAAGGTGGTACACTCTAACGCATAAATCCTGTATCTAATAGATCATCAAAATAAGTGTTGAAAACATTAATTTCACCTAGTTCTATGATGTAATAAGGTAAAAATATTATATGAGTAACAAATACTAAGTCAAAAGAAAAATATATCTCCCTTACTGATGGAAAACTAGGGAACGTAAAAAAAACATTTAAAATTTGACAACAACTGGAGGGATATCACTGCTTAGTGATTTCTACTCTAGGTAAAAATGAAACACTGGTATTAATTCCCCCAACTAAGGATAAGGAGGTATATATATTCATTAACTCATGTCATGTTATCCCTAAATGATATGGAACCTCCCATCAATATTAATAATAGAGAACCTTCAATTATAAGAATTATTTCAGGATTTATTAACAATAAGAAAATATATCCTGAATATGACATCATTAGGTTTCATGTTATGATTTAGACATTCAAAAGTCAGATCAATATTAGTTAAATTGAATTCACAATAAATACAATGGATATAGTGACCTCTCTTGGTTTAGAGTGGAATATTAATATCCCCCAAAAAATATAAAAGATATGTTTGAAGATTTAGCAGATTAAAAATATGAGTTTATATAAATGACTGAGATGTAAGAATATCAAATAAAATAACTCAATATGTTGAAGTAATACATATGGTACCTATAAAAGTCCCTAGATCCATATATTCATCATCTAGAGACTCTTCTAATGTGTGAGGAAGCATCATTCCAGATGCATTTAGCTAGAACCCCTTAGATATTGAAGAATCTTGTTGCATTGTGGAACTTTTTGGAATTTATGATCCCATGACACTACATTGATAAGAATAGATATAATATAATTTCATCATGCTTCTAGAAAACCCAATGGAACCACACATATTTTGTGCCTTAGAGAAAACTACTTTTAAATTCCTAGGCTTTCCACACTGGAGGCATGTCAAAGGGCCTTGGCCTACCACTGCAAGAGTTCTAGAATAAACATTCCATCCATATCCACCATAAAATATTCCACAATAAATCTTGATAATGAATATCAGATCAATGTCTATTCTTGAATGGTCAAGTCTTCAACTTTTTATTAGATATAATCTCATGAGAAATCATCATAAGCTCAATGAATCAGTTTGCATATTCTATCCCTATCATATCAGCCTACCAATGTTTTAAAATCTCTATGGCCTTAACTAGAATCGTTGAATTTAGATAGAACATATAAGAAAAAATAAGCTTGAAGTACTTATAATCTTAACCCTAGAGATACATCATCGTAACCATTGAATCTCACCATCTAATACCAGGTCCTTCTATTTTAACAATAGTATACTTTACCTTAATATATTCATGGGTAACCATGAAATCATACAAAATCAAAATAATTATTTACAAATACCGACCCTTATTAGGATAATTGGAACCATAAAAAGGATGTGGATTATTGTGAAGGAACGCTAGATAAATTTTTTTGATCATAACGTTGATGTTCTACAAGTGAGGTCTGAATAGAAATGGGTACAAGAGCCTGTCCTAGATCTTGGATGACATGCACAACAAATTAATATATATTCTCATCCATGGGAGGATTTGTTTCACTATGGTTCATCAGCCTCATACCCAAAGATCCAATTGGAAAGTATTCTTTGAGTAATGATGCATCATAATATTAAAAAAACATTGATGATAATAGAGTATTTCTCAATGAAGATAAATAATGGAAATTAATAACATCAGATAAGAAAATAATATTTGGATTTCAACCCAACCAAATAATATGTAGGAAAAAGGCTCGAAATAATCCTCAAGGTAAAATTACAAAACATAAAATTATGTCTTAAGGCTCATTAAGATTTGAGATTTCCTGGAAATTCCTTGAAACAACCTAACAATTCTTAAAAATATTTCTCAACGATATACTGACATTAAATAAATATTATTAATCTTTTCCTTTAATATCAATTTCTCTAAAATGATCTTCGATACCCTAGTACATTTATAATTGATCTAACACTGACAAAGCCCAATGGGAATTCCATATCCAAAAAGGTTGGTTTCTAGAACCTAGAATCATACAACATAAATTTGGGAATAAATTTTCCACAAAAACAATAATATATGATAATGATACACATCAGTATTCTCAAAAATCCTGAAGGAGATAGTACCAGATAACAAACACATATATAAAAACCCAAATAGTACATAATTAATTTAATCAAATAAATACAAGAAAAAAATTAAACATCCTGAATGTTTCAACACTCCCTACCCAATAGGTCTAGAATAAATACATCCTCCAAGAGGCATTTTCCATTCGCTCGAAACTGATAGTAGAAAATATAAAAACACACCAAACAAAAAATGGTTGGGTTTAAGCTAAAAATTCCATTAGTGTATCAACATGAGTTCTGTAATTGATTTATAATTAATAAATAAAACCATTCTTTCATTTTTAATCAATACAGGCATGGTGGTACATTTTCATATTTAAATGTAAACACGTTTTATTTCACAATGATGGAAAACATATCAAACATGTCTTTATTAAAAACATTATATAAAAGAGTTTATATAAATCCCATGGAATGTGTGAAATAGATTCACAATCACTGGAATATATATTAAAAGATTTAAAAAAATCATTGTGGTCGTATTCTTATGGTATGGTAGTTTATATTAATAATATCCTCAAACATTTCATATCAGTTATCATAGATAATATGAGTCACATGTCCCTTAGGATCTCACTGAGTATGGAATCATCAAAATCACATTTTGGATAAGATCTCTCAAACTTGGTTTTTATTATTGTTTTCATTTTCAATCAATTTTTAGGGAACTATTATCATGAGTGGCTTTTCCAAAATAACCTACTGTCAATGTAGGATTTTATTTTCAACAAAATTAAACAAATAATTGGAAAATAGTTACAAAAATGTATAAAATTCCATTTCACCATTTTCAGTTTTAATATTCCATTTTAATTGATAAAACAAATAGGTTTTCATCAATCCATGCCATATTATACCAAAACAATTTTTATGTTTTTATCACTTAAATTTAAGCAATTTTATTAAAAAAAATAAATTTAAAAATTATTTCAGATTTTTCATCAATTTAAAAACATTATCCTATCTCAAATTCCATTATAATTAGAGGGTTTTCTCCAAAACTAAATACCTTATATATTTAAATCTAAATTCTAATTAAATTGGGTTTTCCAAAAATCAATTGAAATAAATTTGACACACTTTAAATTCAAGGTCTATTGAACTGGACAATCATAAACATATCCACAAACCATTTTGATGGAATCATAATGGTTTTAATGGGATGATCCAATGTAAAAAAATGCATAAGAAATAATGAAAAACCACCTAGAATCAAAATTCAAAAATGAGTTTAGATACATCAATTTATGGATGGTCTATCAAACACCAAGAGCAATAGAGTGGGAGATAGAAGAGACAGAGAGAACCCTTACTCCAAGAGATATACCGCCACCAACGACATAATAAATTAACAAAAAGATGACCCAGAGGAAGATGAGGACTCCAAAATCTCATGGAAATATATTCTTGGTCGAGAGAAAGAAGACGTGATTAAATGATATAAGGATATTTGGTGAACCACCTATTTAAAAATGACACATGGGATTTTACAAGGCGTGTAAACCAATTACTTGTCGTATGATTTTTCATCCCCATATATGCCAAACATCTCATAACATTTAATTAAAAATAAAATTTTTAATAGTTATATAGCGTTTGAACTATACATGGAATGTAACATTTCATGCGGCATAACAATTTTATGTAGTTTTCTTGGTGATGATTATACATTTTGTATCACTATTAAAGAGCATGTAAATCCACAGAATACTAGAAAATGTAAAATATTTTATGATAAAAATTTAAAAAAATACCTAACTTCACAATTATAGGTATCGTCCCCATTCCTCGCCGACCTTAAAAAATCAACAAAAAAGGAGAACCATGAAAATGTTTAGAACATAACTGATAGAAAGGTAATGGGGTGTTTCTACATTATTACATGTATACTTTTTATATTATCATTAGAATATTGAGGTAATATACATTTTCATATTTTTAAGAGAATTAATTTAGTTTTTTTCATGTTTTACTAGAACAAAGATGGTAATTTTTTATATTTAGTAGATTTATACGCAAGATAATTTTCACTGACCCTTCAAATATCAGGGTAAAGTGAGACACCCCAATCCCACACTCATAGGCGTAGTGCTAAAAAAATATCATTATAAACTATCTCAAATACCAAGTGAGATGAACCAAACTAAACATTCATATATTTAAAAATTATTTTCATAATTTGAATATTACTACTCATATATAATTTCACAACAAAAGAACCTATATGTTTAATATAATTGGATATTACCTACATAAAAATTTTATTATAATAATTTCTATATTATCACTCCATAATAGAGAACCATATAAACATATCTAAGTATATAGTCATCCACATAACATAGGTAATTGATGACAAAATAAATCAGTGACCTAGAATTCTCATTCGAGGAAAAACTTATCAATATTTTTTAAAATAGTGATATTATAATAATGTGAGTAAACATGATCATGGAGGAAATATTTTATTGTAAAGAACATGGAAAATATTAATTATCCACAGAATAGAAGTAATTTGAGCTCAAATAATCAGAATTATATCATTGATTAATAATACATAACCAAAATAAATATAATCACATTCAAAGATCATTAAACAGGCACCTTACATTGAAATGAATCATCATCCTATACAAAAGAATCATAATATAGTGGGTAATGAGTTTATATATTTATTTACCATGACATAGCTCATTTGGAATTCTCATCTTTTTCAGCCATAACATATTTGGTATGATATTCACATCCACATCTCCCATAACATAGTGGGTATGAAAGTAATATCCATGTCTCCCAGAACACAGTGGGTCTATAATTCAAGTCCATATATTCTATAATTATATCATGAGATATCAAACATTACACAACCCATTGGAGAGTTATATAGGTCCCACTCATCGTATAACCAAAACACATACATAGGCGTGCATCATGAAATCAGTCACACATCATGTCATGAAACACCAGCAATGAAAATTGGTCTCATATCACACATAAAATTGAATCTTATAAAATGAAAAATATATTTAGATATCAAGACTTAAAAAACACTATCATATAAAAAGTGTATTTTATTTGGGAATTTAGAAATAAATTCATGAAAAATTACACCATAAAAAGTATTTAATTTTTATTTAATATGTAAAATTAAATCAAAATAATAAAAATTGATTTCATAAATTTTTTCTAACCTTACCATAAAATAGATAATGTTATGAGTCACTGCAAATATTAATTTTCAATAAGGTAAGATATAAATTATTTTTATAATAAAATATTAAAATAAATCTAAAAATGAATCATTGAAAATACATATTGATTTTATAATAGAATTTTTTTTCAATATAATAGATATTTTCATAAAAAGAAAACCGATTTAATAATTTAAAATACCTTTACTAAAGCTAACATAATAATATTGATAATAACACAATAATTAATAAAAAGGTTAACAGAAATAATAATATCACGAATCATAATACATATCAGGTATTAAAAAGAAGAAAAAACATTATATTTAATTAATAGTATTGTCACAGAAGATAAATAACCATCAAATAGGGTGAGTATTATTTAAAAAGTGTTACATTTTTATAAATAATTATGTTTTTAAATGATAGAGAATGATGTAACAATAATTTGAAAATAATTTTCAAAGAAAGAAAGAAATATACCCAAAAACATGATATTAAGTACAATATAATTCAAACATATAGTACATTTTAACCAACATATAAGAATAATGATCACGATGAATGATCATAACACATTGAATAACAATCGAGTTAACAAAAAACCTTATTACATTGGTAGATTTTTAATTGGGTTATCATGAAAGAAATAAAATTAAAAAGATATTTAAAAATCATTAATATAATTACAATTATGATATAATATTTCAATGGTGTAGTATATACATTGTATAATATAAAATAGGTCCCTCAACCGAAAAATGTCCCCAATAACGAAATTTTGAGACGAGAAACTCGTAACTCAACTATTGAATTCCACAAAATACATTTAAATTAGATTATAATAAACTTAACCATCTTAATTAATTATTTTTTAACCATATAAATATAAATTATCTTTTACACTATTTAATAACAATATTTATTATCAATTTATTAGTTAATTCTCGTTTTTTTCATCATATGTTGGTGATTTTGATTGTTTCGAACATGATTTATATTTTCAATGTTTATACCAATACATTGATAAAAATTTCATTATTTTATATTATTTAATTTAATGTAATATATTTTTTAAATTTATCGATTTTGAAATTTTACATCTTGTAAAAATAAATAAATAAACCATTCTTGTTGGATTGTATTAATTAAATTTATATATAATATATTAAATACAATGTTTGACATTCATCTTATATGTTTTCTAGATATTATATATAAATAAATCAAATTTTACGGTTCAAAGATGTATTTTTCTAAAAAGTTAGTATTGTCTTCTTTTGATGAAGAAATTGTTTAAATTTAGTTTTTACAAATTGGATAAATTATATTGGATAAAATAAATTTCTTAAATTAAATTTGAATTTCACAATTTACTTTGGATTAACTTTCTAATTATTCTGGTATGTTCTATGTTTTGATGTATAGTAAAAAATGATGGATTTTAATTCAAAATAATATTTTCATCAAAATAAATTATAGGTCAAAATTAAAGTTTTAATTGGTTTTAAATTATAAATAGATAAAAATTATATCATTTAAACTAATACATTTAATTAGAATCAATTTCACATTAAATTTTTATATAAAAACATTTCATTAATTTGAACATTATCACTTTAATAAACTATTTTCTCACAAAATCAATGGGAATAATTTTAAGTTAATTTTTTTTAATTTGGAAAAATGTATTATATATTTGGAATAAGTGGATTAAAATTATGTAAATTTTTTCCTTTTTTGGACCTTAGGAAGAGTCACTTTAGTAGTTTATATTTCCACGATTAAGGGTAAATTGGGAAATCAATCGTAATATGAATATTATAAATATTAGAAAAATTACCCTAACACTTATCCAAACATTATTTTATTAGTTATTACCGACCCAAATCTTTATTGGGACAAATTTTTGAGCTCTTGGACAAACATACAATAATTAAATTGATTTATAGTATCTTATTCCATGAAATTATAATTTTGTCATATTTTTTTAAAAAAATTGAATTGTATTTTATATACAGTTATATATGAGATATGTTTGAAAATAAATTGTTTTTTAAAATATAATATGTTTTTATTCATATGGAAATTTGATTTTAATTTTTTCATAGAAACAATTTCCCTGAATTCTTACACAATTATAATGCAGTAATTGTTTTATTAATGGAAATATCAAATTCATTATATTAAAGATTATTAAAATAAATATAGTATTATATTATTGATTTCATCAACTAGTTTTAATAATTAATATGAAATTTTATTGATATTTAAAAATCTTTTATAATAATCATGTTGTTCAGCTATTTTTAAAAAGTCTTGTAAGGAATAGTGTCAAAATGGAAATTAATGATATATTAAAATATAAAAAATTTATTTCAATGATATAAATTTTTTAAAAATATAAAGTTCATCCAAATGATAGGGATAAGTCTTAAAAGGTCATTAATGACTCATTTTTTGGTCGTTCAACATTTTATAGTAATTATAATAACCCTCCAAGTGTAAATTACATGACATCACTATAAGATTTAAAAAGGATAAGTAAGGGTAAAATATATATATATATATATTAAAAATATAATAAAAACTTTGATAATTTTCATTGGATGAATCTATTTATACACATAACCATACTATGTTTTAATTACATCAATTTGAATCATTTTTTAATAGATAAAAAATTATATTAATTTTATATTTCTTAAGAAAGTTAAGAGTTTCCCCACTCTTATAAAATTGTACCACTTATTCTCATTCCTTCATACATAAAATATATTTATTTCAACCATGATCCACCAAAATCAATTATTATTATCCCTAACCACATTATGGAGAATTCTTTTTTTTGAACACTATAGCTACCCAAGACTTTTCCATATAACATTACATGATTTTATGCATAATTATACTTCAGAGTACAAGACAAGAAACGTTAAGTCTATCGTCTTGGTAGACTAGGTACATAAAAACTAAAACATTGGGTTAAAAAAATATTTATTTAATTTCCATAATGATCTCTTAACTTCCATTGATCCTTTACATAAGCATAGGGTACCCTTTGGAACACATGAACAAAGGGATGAGATAAAAATCCTAGTATGGTAATGAACATAAGCGTACATCTAAAGCACATGAGTTAAGAGGCATGACATAATGAAATCCAATGCATGGAACATATAAACTAATATCATATAATAATGGTATCATATAAACATGGAATCATATAAATGAGTAATGATCCTAAAACTTTTCCTTAGTATAGGTCAAGGCTAACTGCCAATCATGTTTCCAATTTTCGTATGGGTTAAGGCAATATGCCAATCTTGTTTCCCATTTTAGTATGGGTCAAAGCTAACTTAAAATCCCATTTCCTATCACATCCCCTGAGATTTAATATTACCCAATGCATTGGAGTGATATCTGGGTGAAACCATATCAACAATTTCATGAATATTTTTTCCAAATAAATATCATATGTAATCAACCACACATAAACATAAGGGTACCCATCGAAACAAGTGGGTACCACAATATCATGACATAAAGCATAACCAATGAGTGTATCATGAAAGTTTCCATGAAATAGAATGGGATTAGAACATACATGAAATTTTTTAGGGTCAAATAGGCATATATCTTGATAAGTGGTGTCAAAAAGAAGTGAAATCATATAAGAAATGTATTTTAGAAACATTAGCATTAAGACATTTTTGTATAGTTTTAAGGAAAATACTATAGATATTTTAAAATTGAAAAGAGAAAAATATTTTATATAAAACATTAATTTAACAAAAAAGGATTAATAAAAAAAATGATGATTTTTTAAATAAAATGGTGGATTAAAATTGAGGATAGAGTGCACATGGAATTGGGTAAAAATTTGGAATTATCCCTTAAAATAGTTTTGCCTATAGAAAATCTCTAAGGAATGAATCTTTTGAAAATATGTATGTCCTTGAAAGAGAGTGATGAAAGGGATTTCATAAATAAATTTTTAAAAACTTACAAAAAATTTATAATATGTACATAATAATATAATATAACTCTATTTTGATATAAAAAATATAAGGAAAACTAAAAGAACAAAAAAAGGTTTGGGTAGAATTCGTTATGGTTTATTAGAATGGTTTCGGGTGTACCTAATAGGGCTTGATGAGAGAGAAATAGGGTTTATAATCACTTATACATCATTATTGAAGTATGAGGGACGTGTGTAATCATACCCCGTCATTAGGGATTTCACATAAAATTGAATATCACAGAGGACAATCTTGATTTAAGAGTGAAATAGAGAGGATCAGTTACTTAAAATCTGGTGGTGATCTCCACTTGTTATTAATCATCTGAATAAACAAATTAGGTTTATTAATTAATAAATCCTGATACTTTTCTATAATTAAATTATTTATTATAACACTTTTTGGTCCATTTAATACATTTTTTTGATTGGTTATAAGGTTCAATTTCATTGTTCTGGCTCGTTTGTTTACTTGAATTTTAATGATCGGTTCATGTTTGGATCAACACATATGATGAAAGTGATTTTAAAAAATTTAATTTTTATGTTATTGGTGAACATACATAATATTACATGGTTACAGTTATAATTTGGTTACCTAGGGTGATGTTGAAATATTATATATAAAACCTTAGTGATAACCGTTTTGGTTAATCGGTGGGTTTGATTACAATGAACATGTTTTTATTTATAACATAATATCATTTGTAAAAATGGATTACAAAACCAAAAATAGGATATAATACATAAATAATAATATTTTTCAACCATAACACAAATGGTTTCATGACATGAATTAAAGATGAAAATAGAAATTGATAAATTGTTGTCCTTGAATGTGATCAATTTGAACATCTCAAACGATGCTTTCATTTCATTGAAATAAAACTGGGAAAGGAGCGAAGAATATGAAATATCCCATTAGAATATATACATTCCAGTAAATGTATGTTGCTGGAGTTATCCTACTATTATGGTGAAGGGAGGTGAGGAAAGACACAAAAAGAAAAGAACTTAAAAGAAATGAAGGTATTTGAAAGAGGAATCTACCTCTTGAGATTTCCTCCTTTGAGAACGTTTTTAGGGTAGAGGTTATGGTATATTTAAGAAACTAAGGGATTTTTGACGTGGGTAGAGAGTTTTAGGGGTGATTTGGGAAGAATATGGGCAAGTCACAAGGCACCAGAGTAGTGAAGAGTAGAGGGAGTGAGGGGGGTTTTATAGTGGAGGAGAGGAGGATATTCATAAATTTTTAATCATTAGTTTATTATATCATTACAAGGAAAGGAATTGTAATTATTAAATGACCAATAATAGTAATAAATTAGTGTAAATTCGAACCAGAGTCCATTTAAATCATCCCTGACTGAAGCATGATGCATAAATTAAGGTTATATCATTTATTGTGAATTATCAGATTTTTCGATTCATAAAAAAATCATGTATTTTAGAAAAATCTCAAAAATTTACCCTTACCATTTTTTGATGTGGAAAATCTAAAAATGAATTCCATTTTTCAAAAATAATTTCCTAAATATGATTAACTTGATATTTAATTAAATTCATAATTTATTATTAAAAACCTAGTTTTAAAACATTCATTTACTTATTCTAAAATATATTTACATTGTAGTTTAATTTAAATATTATTTTTATACTATCATAGGTAAATGAAATATTTATTAGGGTATATCACTATTCAGAAGGGAATGTTACTATTTATAAGGGTAGATTACTATTCACTAAAAAAATTATGTTTTTCTTATCAGACATTAATTAGCGTACTAATTCCAATAGTGTATGTCATATTTTCGAAATTCTAGACATAAAAGTGACAAACATAAGTTTAAAGGTAACCTAGAAATTATTAGTTCATTTTGTTGATATTTCATGACATATTTACAAGAAATTAATTTTAATTGATAAAAAAGTGGGTCGTTACATTCTTCCCCCTTATGAAATTTCTCCCTCGAATTTTCATTTTACATTCTAAGCCAAAAACAAATGTGAGGGTACTATTTGGTCACTACTTCCTCCAGTTCCCATGTTTCTTCTTAGTACATATGGTTTCACCATAGTACATTGACTAGATGAGTAGTCTTGCTGCGTAGACATTTGTATCTAGGATCAATGATCTTTACTGGCTACTCCTCACAGGAAAGATCGTCCTCCAACTGTACCACCTCTAAAGAGAGTACATGTTAAGGGTCTGGTATGTAATTATTTTTTAGGGATACATGAAAGACATCATGTACTTTCGACATGGTAGGTGGATGTCCTAGTCGATAAGCCTCATCTCTAACTCAATAAAGGATCTCGATGGGGTCGATGTACCTAGGATTTAACTCCCCTTTCTTTCCAAACCTCATGACCTTATTCCACAGAGATATGATTAGAAATACCATGTCAACAATATTGAACTCAAGGTCTTGTCAATGGTTATCTTCATAACTATTCTGTCAACTTTGGGCTGCCATTATATTATGCTAAATGGTCTTCACCTTCTCCACCATTTCTTCGACCATTTCAGGTCCTAGCATCTTTTGCTCACCGACTTCATCACAACACACTAGTGTACTGCACCTTTTACCATATAGACCTTCATATGGTTTCATTCAGATGCTTGAGTGGAAACTGTTGTTGTAGGATAATTAAACTAGTGGAATATGTTGGTCCCATCATCCTTTGAATTCCATAGAACACAAAGTCAACATATCTTCTAGTGTTTTAATAGTTCGCTCAGATTGACCCTCAGTTTGAGGATGATAGGCCGTACTGATGTTCAGTTCAATTCTTAGAGAATGTTGGAGACTTTTCCAGAAGATGGAGGTGAATCTTGGATTATGATCAGATTCAATAGATAGTGGTACTCCATTCAGCCTTACCACATCATTGAGGTAAATCCATGCATGATGATCCAATGAGAGGTCCTCTAAAATCACAATAAGGTGAGATCTCATTGTAAGACAATAAAAACTCACCAAGATAGGATTGTTTATTCTGGATGTCCTTGGAAGTCCAATGAAAAAGTCTATGGTAATGTTTTCCAATTCCATGATAGTATGGGTTGTGGTTTCATCATCCCCTTAGACTTTTACCACTCAGCCTTCACTTGGTGACATACCAAAAACATTGATGTATATTCAGTAATCTCCCTTTTCATATTGTCCAACCAAAGGTTTTCTCAGAGATATTGATACATCTTTGTTCTCCCTAGGTGGATAGAGAAGGTTGAGTGATGTTCATCATTCAGAAGATCATTCCTTATATCTAGATCATATGGTACACATAATCATTTCCCAAATCCTACAACTCCTTCCTCATTGACCTTAATCTCTGATAATTTCCCATTTCTTATAGCTTCCACCTATTTCATAATTTCCATATCTTTTCATTAAGAACCATTTATTTTATTCAAGAGGGATGGTTGATCAATAATTTGGGAAAGGATTGATGATGTTCCTCTCTTGATGATTCCCATGTCCATCCATTTCAAATTTTAGAAGTTTGTATCCTTCTCAATTTTCATCATAGATTAAAATGTAGGATCCTTTCTATATAGAGCATCTGCTACCGTATTTTCCTTACCGGGATGGTATTGGATTGAGATGTCATAATACTTGATAAGATATATACATCTTCACTGGTGCATATTATTATATATTTGGGTGAATATATATTTGAGACTGTTGTGGTCATTATATTTCTTACACTTCTCCTCATAAAGACAATTCCACTGTATTTTCAATAGAAATAGTACCACAACAAACTCTAGATCATGTGTAGGATATTTTTTCTTCTTTATTTTCATCTTACTTGAGGAATAGGCTATTAATTTCTCATTTTTCATCAACTCATAACCTAATAACCTCTTTGAAGAATCATTATACACCACAAAGAGTTCGCCAAATGTTGGGAGTGTGAGTACTGGCGTAGTGATAAGCCTATTTCACAACTCAGTGAAATGGTCATCACATTCCTTAGTCCAGACAGTCCTTACCCTCTTCTATGTCATCTCGCTCATTGGGTTTGACAATAATGAAAAGTTCTTCATGAATCATTGATAATACCCCGATACACCTAAAAAGTTGTGGATCTCTGTGACAGAAGATGTCAGGGACACACTTCAATTAACATCATCATGGTAGAGTCCACAAATATCCCTTTACTCGTGATAACATGCCCCAAGAATGATAATTACTCCATCCATAACTCACATTTACTGTACTTTTCATACAACATCTCCCATCTCAAATTCATCAACACAGTATTCAAATGCTCCTACTGTTCATCCTTTCTCTTAGAGTATATCATAATATCATCAATAAAGACTACCTAAAACTTTTCAAGGTTATCTATAATGAATCTATTCATTAAATCTATGTAAATTTATGGATCATTAGTGAGTCATATGGGCATCACTATGAACTCAAAATGTCCATACCAATTTCAAAAGGCATTCATGGGAATATATTTATTCCTAACCTTTAATTGGTGACTTACCAACCGAAACTCCGCCTTTGAGAAATAACAGTCCCCACGAAGCTGATCGAACAAGTCATCTATCCATGGTTAGGGATACTTTTTCTTTATCTTGATTTTATTGAGCTCACAATAATAAATGAAAAGGTGCGTTGATCCGTCCATATTCTTGACAAAGAGGAATGGACCACACCACAGTGATTCCATCCGGAATATTAAACCCTTCTCTATATTCTCTTGTAACTTCTTCTCCAGCTCTTCCAGCTCTACGGTGGCCATTATATACGGTGTCATTGAGATAAGAATAGATCTACATATAAGTTCAATAATGAACTCAACCACTCGGTTAGGAGGAATACCAGCCAACTCTTCAAGGAATACATTAGTGTAATCACTCACGATGGGCATGTATTCAAGAATAATTCACTCTTTTCCCTCAATCATTTGAGTAAGATATGATTTATTATAAGGAAACAATATCCACACATGAGATGAAGATTCTAAAAGAGATTCTTCTTCCTCCTTACAGTTGTAATGAATCAGACGATGCTTGGGAATGTAAAATTTTATCTCCATTTCCTGATAATTGATGTTGGCTTTATATAAAGATAGACAATCCATGCCCAAGATAGCATCAAACACCACTAAAGGATGCATGACACAATTTTATGGGAGGTTTTTTTCAAAAAACGTTAACTAGGGGGGAGTTATAAACCATGGACGCAATGATTTCCACATTCAATGTTCTCATAGATAAATTTTCCTCCAAATTTTGTGGTGGTTTTTGAATAGTTCTTCTAAAATTACAAGATATGAATGAATGTATAGAACCAGAATCAAATATTACATTATCTATTCATGAATGAATAACCAGCGTACCTATCACCACATCATTGTCTGGATCCACCTCAACAGTAGTAATAACATTTTATCTTCATTGTTTCCTTGTAGTTTGTTGTTTATTGCCTCCATCAACCCTCAGCTTTGGGAAATTGTTCACATAATGCGTATGATCCTTGCAGTTGTAACACTGCACTGTAGGCTTATTGTTGATCAAAACCATCCTTTTTTCTTCAACATTACGGGATTTTTCATATCCCTGTGGCATTTCATGGCTAGATGACCAAACATTCCACATTTCAAGAAATTCTCTGTTACCTTCAGACGGTTACCTAGATACTTCTTCCCACATCTTTTACAAGGGGAAAAGTCATGCTTCTTTCCATCATGGGAATCTTTTGGTTAACCATCCGTGTTGTTCTCCATTTTATGGTTCTTGTCATTGGGACCACAAGACCATTGAGATTATTTAATATCCATTTCCACATTGAGAGCACAACAGATAATATCCTCATAACTGTCGAAGTCTCGAATCTCCAACGATTTTATTAGACTCGGGTCTAGTCTGCTAAAGAAGTGATCCACCTTGATTTTGGTGTTCATGACAACACCAAAATCATACCATGCAATCCATGTAATGTTTTTTATATGCCACAATGGACTCATATTACTTCTACTTGAGTCCAAGGAACCCTATTTCCATCTTGAGATAGAGGGTTCAAGGAATATATTTGTTGAAAAACATCTTTTTAAATTCCTCCCAATCCATGGAATCATTTTTCTTATGGTACTTTTTATTCTGGATTAGTTTCCACCACTAATCAGCTTCCCCATCAAAAAATAGACATTTGGTACAACTTTCTCTTCTTATGAGCACTAGAGGATAGAAAATATCTTTTCAATGAAGTTAATCCATTGTTCCATAAGGAGGGGATCAAAAGATCAGTTAAACATTAGAGGCCTTTTCCACATGAAGGATTCTACGACAACTTACTCTTTCCATGGGGGAGGGGGTACCACATGATTCAAGTTATTATTAATAACTCTAGCAAGCAGAGAAATTACTGTCATGAATTTTTAAGCACCCCTCCCATCATATCATGAATATTATTGGGGAAAACATCACATTCCATATCCGTTTGGTTGTTGGAATGTGTTCTTCTATTTATGGCCATTAACATAAGAAAAATAATTTATAATTAGATGTCTTGAATACTAATCCATAGAGTCTAAAAAATTAATCTTTGAACATAAAACGATAAACTTATAAAGAATAATTATATCCTAAATTTTGATTTCACAGGATTAAGTCTAGGGTATCTTAAATCTATTTCCTAACTTATATTCTTATGGGCTTTTTGTCCCTTAATAATGGTTTGTACTAATCTCATGAATCTAAAAAATAATATCCACTAGGAGTGTCGTAACCAAGAGTGAAGAAAGTCCCGTTGTCGTGAACCAGTTCCAGTTCGAGTCTAGTTGAAATGCGTGTTTTCGGGTTTTACCCCTACATACATCTATGCCAGAGCCGCCTCTACCAGATCATATACATATAGCGATTTATTTTCATGATAAAAAATATACTCAATACAAACAAAAATTTAGTAATGATTTCTTATACTTAGTCTCGTCTTTAAGGTTCTCACCAAGGGACTCTATTCCTAATCTCCATAAATAACTAGACCATCCTATGATATCAACTATAGCGACCCAAGCATTTTCCATATAACATTACATGATTTTAAGCATAATTATACATCAGAGTACATGCCACTGATTATTAAGTCTAGATTCTTGGTTGAATAGTTACTAAATAATAAAACAACGGGCTAAAAACGACTTTATTTAATCTCTATAATGACCTCATAACTTTCATTGAGCCCTTACATCTGCATAGGGTACCTTGTGGAACACATGAACAAAGTGATGAGCTAAAAACCCCATTAAGGGAATGAAAATAATGGTACATCTTAAGCACATGAGTTAGGAGACATTATTTAATGATATCCAAAGCATGGAACATATAAAATCATATCATATAATAATGGGATCATATAATCATTGAATTATATAAACATGGTAGGATCATAAAACATTTCATTAGTATGGGTCAAAGCTAAACGCCAACCTCGTTTCCAATTTTAGTATCGGTCAAGCCTAACTGCCAATCCCATTTCCCATCACATATCATTAGACTTAACTTTTCCGAATTCATTGGAGTGCAATATAGGTGCACCCATATCAACATTTTCATGAATATTGTTTCCACATAAATATCATACATAATCAACAATACATAAACATATGGGTACCCATGAAAATATGTGGGTACCACAATATAATGACATAAGTCATAACTAATTAGTGTACCATGAAAGTGTCCCTGAATGAAATGGATTAGAACATAAATGGATGTTCAGAAGGTAAAATACAAATATAACATGGTAAGTGGTTTCAAATAGAAGTGAAACATAAAATATGTATATTTTAGAAACATTATCATTAAAAAAATAGTTCAGCTTTATGGAAAATACTATAGTGATTTTAAAATGGAATAGGGAAAAATCAATTATATATAAAAAATTGTGGCTTAAAACATTAGTTAGAGTTCCCTTAAAATTTGGTTAAAATTTGGGAAGTTCCCTTAAAATAGGTTTTCTTATCGGAATGTTCTATGGAGGGGATGTTTTGAAAAAATGTATATCCCGGAAAGAGAGTGATTAAAGGGCCTTCATAAATGAATTTCGTAAAAATTAAAAAGAATCTATAATATATACTTAAAGAGATAAGATAACCCCATTTTAATATAAATATTGATAATCCACACCAAAAGAACAAAAAAAGGTATTGGAATAATTCATTGTGGTTTACTGACATGGCGTCAGGTGTACCTAAGTGGGATTGATGGGAGTAAAAAGGGGTTCTAATACATTATACACCACGAGGGATGTATGGGGGAGGTGCGTAATCATACTCCATTGTAAGAACCTGGTTTTTATTCTTTAGGTATGATTTTATTCTTTTCTCTTTTCCTTGAGTGTTTTTGAGAAAATAAGTAAAATGGGAAAAAATTTAAATTTTGTCATGTCTGTGGGAAATTACCTGTGGGTTAAGATTCTGATTACCTGAGGGTAAGGGTTTGCGTGTTTGAGGAAACTAACTGTTTACATAGAAAATTCACCAAGGTGATGTCATATATTTAATGGAATAAATTAATATTTAAATGGAAATACAACTGGTAAAGTTAGTTACTTTTCAGTACTGAATAGATTGTTTCATTTTACAACTACATACTACTATTTCACATCACACTATCAGTTGGGAACAGGCCTTTGGTGGGTGCCTACTGGGATTTATTTCTCACAACCTTTTTGGGTCATGTATTTGGCCCAAATAGATTATGTTTCTACAGGTGTGGATAATGGAAAGGGTCCTTATATAGGTACTTGACTGTTGCTGGGGAGTAGGGGATCATGGGACCGAGCTTAGGCTCACGATGCTGCCGTCTGTTTTGTTTTGTTTTACTAGACCTGGTATTTGAGTTGTATTGTATTGTACTACTGTGTAACATGTTCTGGCTATTTTCTTATAAATTGAGACATAATGCATCATTATCTATATGACTTCTGGTTATCTTTTACTGAAGTTGTTTATTTTTAACTATGTATGGTTTATTGCTTCCGCTGTTGTATGATTTTATATTTTATTCCGCTTCACTTCACTTTGACAAATGAGGGAATAATTTCCCCACTATCAGACCTGGGCCCTCACTACTAGTCGGTAGACTCTGGCATTTGGGAAAATTTCCTTGAGGTCATGTGACCAACCGGGATCGGGGCACCCGTGGAGTGGCACCCAGGTACGGGACGTTACAAAGTGTTATCAAAGGTTTTATTTTATTTGAATTACTATTTGGAGCCTTAGTCAGGGATATGACGGGAATAGTAGTTGGTAATAACCTATGCCTGGGCGTAGCTAAATAATGTATAGGAAAAGCCAGTCTACCTCTTATTTTTGTAATTTTTCTGATTTTAGAAATTTTACAGTTGATTTGGTTTCACCATTGGGTGATGCACACCAGATTTTGTTGTTTATATTTTATCCATGGGTTCTATTTAGTTTCAACCCGATGAGATGATGGTATGCCATCTCATGCATCATTTAGGAACATTCTAGAAATCAAATGCCATGTATAGTTCCATTCCATGTAGGTGTATTAGAAATTGCATGTTGTTGTTATAGTTGTTGTGATAGAAAATCATGCTGTTGTGATAGTTGCTATGATAA
This sequence comes from Viscum album, assembly GCA_963277665.1. Lineage (NCBI taxonomy): Eukaryota > Viridiplantae > Streptophyta > Magnoliopsida > Santalales > Viscaceae > Viscum > Viscum album. The sequence goes on along the minus strand of OY728160.1, from coordinate 455,232,847 downwards.
ATACCTGCTATGCGATAGGGTATTTTCGTGTAAGTCTGTTGATATAATGAACGCCAAACATTGGTTACTAAGGAGTATGGGCCCTCATTGAGAAGAATTTGGTGGATCATTGGATGTTAACCATATTTATAACTCAGATAAGATGCCAAACATTGATTCGCGGGGAGTATGGGCGCTCACGGGTCATAATTTGGAACTTGGGATATGTTTTAGTGTTTTTATGCGATCCGGAGTAGTATCTAAGGCTTAATTTCTGGAAAAACATGGATACACACCATGTAGTTCCCCGGACAAACGCCGTGTGTTTTCTTTTCAGGATGAAAAGAAAACTTTTTATGTACACACCGTGTAGTCTCTTCTCGTGTCATGGACCATGTGGGCGGGACACGGGGAAGGGAAATGATTGGGGAAACACGCAGTGTACCGGATGTACACACCATTTAGTGTTGACCCGAAGTCCGGCCGTGTAACTAACAACACTGGTCGGTGAAATATTTCATTGTACACCCCGTTTCATTGATGAACACGCCGTGTAGTCTAGCCTGAGGACCTGGCCGTGTAACTAACAAACACGAGTTGGTGTCACCTCTTCTTGAACACAGCGTGTACCTGTGGAACAGGCTGTGAGGTCTTGACTGGTGACAGACCGTGTCGACCTGGCCGTGTGGCTGGGGAAACGGGGTGGTGTATACGCTCTGTGTGGGTGTAACACGCCATGTAGTTTTTTCTGGGTAGTCGGCCTTGTCATGAAAAACACAGGTAGTTTTAAAATTACACCATACACGTCGTGTAGTTGTTATACACCACATGTAGTCTTGTTCAAGTGAGTCACGTGGCTTAGCTATGTAGAAGGACTCAGTCAGGGGAGAGAAGTCAAGTACACATCGTGTAGTTAATATACACGTTGTGTAGTCTTGTTTTGAAAATCATGAAATGTATTCTTCCTCCTATTCTCCTTTTGGTCCCCTTATTTTTCAGTCTTTGATAAATCATTATCTAATGTGTGTGTTTGACCATGTAGAGTCACGCCACCGAGACAACCACGTATTTTTCACCAAGAGAGTGGAAATGATTATACTCTAGAGATGGTAGTCCATGGGCTACCAGTGGATCCTGTAGCAGTGCCAGATGTGGCGCAAGCTGTTATACAAGACACAGTCGCAGACGCGCAGTTCCATGAAGGCTTTATGCGGTTCATGTATAACTTTCAGGGAGCACCACCGGCTGCCACATCTATGGCTGAGCTGACTCATATCGTCCAGAAGCAGCATTCGCCTACGTTTTCAGGGGATGGGGGACCACAGGCTCCAGAGTCTTGGCTGGATTCTATGAATACTATATTCGAGAATCTTGAGACGCCTCCAGGGTGGAGGGTTAAACTCGCGACTTACATGCTTCATGATTTCTCCAAGAGGTGGTGCGATGTTACCACTTAGACAGAGAATCACATACACATGTCATGGAAATATTTCAGACATCTTTCTATGATTTCTTATTCCAAGAGACACTGAGGGAAAATAGAGGTCGAGAGTTCATTAATATGCAGTAGGGTGCTATGTCAGTGATTAGTTATTCTGCTCGTTTCACCGAGCATCAGCGTTTTTCACCCATTCTGGTGGGTGATGAGACGTTGAGGGATGGACACATTGAGGATGGTATTCGATATGACATACGAGCACAGGTGAATGTTTTCAAGTTTCCTTCAGTACCTGCTATTGTGAACCATGCACTGATTACTGAGAGGATCCTTTAAGAAGCTAGTAGTGTAAGCCAGGGCGGATCAGCACCAGTTTCTAGTACTATTTCATCCGGTAAGAGGAAGAGAAAGATGGATTTATCTCATAGAATTAGTACTATCTAGAATAATGTATTAGGTGGTCAAGTCATGTGCTACCAGTGCGGTAAAGAGGGGCACAAGAGACCGCAGTGTCCACGTGATCCAGTGGGGTGCCGGGCTTGCGACAAGATGGGTCATCTGCGGAACTTTTGCAGGGCGTTTCCTCCAGTGGATTTGAGAGGGGTTCTGTGTAGAATATGCATGCAAGAGCAGGACCATCAGCTTCTTACCAGTCGGGAAACTAGAATAAGTCATGGCGTGCATGCATAGATGGTGGTCGTGGCCGTGGTTGCCAGACACCAGGATCTCAGAGGAAGTAGGACAGGACAGCTCAGGGTAGCTAGGCCTTGTCGCAGGGCCGCGGAACTGTGCAGGAATATAGAGTGTAACGGACCCAACATGAGAAAGATCCCGAACCTTCTACTGTCATAGGAACTATTCTAGTAGTTTCTGTCTTATCTTGAGTACTTTTCGATATATGTGCTACACATAGCTTTGTATGTGTGCCTATTATGGAGAGCCTTGGGCTCTATATTTCTTCTTCTTCTGCTGTTATGATGCTAGAAAATTCTTTGGTAACTAGAACAGCTGGTGTGCATTAGTGAAAGGAGTTCCCCCTTGGGGTTGGTGGGTGTCACATTCTATGGGACCTATACGTCTTGGAGATGACAAGCTATGATGTCATTCTCAGGAAGGACTTGTTGGTTCCATTTTGAGCCTTCGTAGACTGCTATCATCGTAGGGTGCGTTTCACATCACCAGAGGGTAGAGAGTTTCTATACAAGGGAAAGTTGGATGTTCAAGTGAGTCAAGATGGACCAGAGCTTCATGGGCGAGGTGGAGTCACAGCCCAGATTTTGAGTTTATATCTAGATGATCAGAAGACTTGCCAGAAGGATTTCCCCCCAGTGGTTGATCGTTTCAGGGATGTCTTCCCGGACAAATTTCTGAGTCTACCTCTAGAGTGTGAGGTGGATTTCCCTATTGAGATTGTTCTAGGAGCAGCACTGGTGTCCATTTCTCCTTATAGGGTGGCCACGCCTGAGTTGCAGGAGCTCAAGAGTTAGTTAGAGGATTTATAGGAAAAGGGTTTTATCTGACCCAATACTTCTCCTTGGGGTTCACTTGTCCTATTTGCTAAGAAGGCGGATGGTACCCTCATACTTTGTCTGGATTATCAGAAACTAAACCAGCTAACAGTTAATAACCAATATCGCCTGCTGAGGATTGATGATCTTTTTGATCAACTTCGTGGAGCATGAGTGTTATCGAAGATTGACCTGAGATCAGGATATCATCAGTTGCGCGTTAGACCATCTGATATACCTCTCACAGCCTTCAGGAGTATGTATGGTCTGTACGAGTACTTGGTTATGCCTTTTGGACTCACGAATGCGCCAGAAATTTTCATGGATCTGATGAATCGTGTGTTCTATTCTTATCTGTATTCTATTGTGGTAGTATTCGTGGATGATATATTGGTGTACTCTCACACTCGACAGAACCATGCCACCAATCTTGAGATCGTACTGAGTACACTGAGAGAGAATAATCTATATGCTATGCTCTCAATGTGCCACTTTTGGATGGACTAGATTCACTTCCTAGGTCATGTCATCTTAGAGGCAGGAGTTGCAGTAGACCCAAAGAAGGAGAGAGCTGTAGTTTCCTGGGAATAGCATAAGAATATGTTTGAGATACAGATTTATTGGGGCTAGCTGGTTACAACAGGTGCTTTATACAAGACTTCTCTCGCTTATCAACATCTTTGATGGGTTTGACTAAGAATGGTGTGAAGTGTTTTTGGTCAAATGCTTGTGAGACAGCCTTTTAGGACCAAAAATGAAGGTTGACATCAGCACCAGTCCTGATACTTCCATATCAAGGGAAGATCTATACAGTTTACTGCGATGCATTAGGTGTTAGGATGGGAGATTTTTTGATGCAGGGAGATCGAGTTGTTGTGTATGGGTCTCAACAGTTGAGGCCACATGAGAGGAAGTACTCGATGCATGATCTCGAGTTGGATGCAGTTGTTCATGCATTGTGCTATTGGGGAAAATATCTCTTGGGAGAGCATTTTGTGGTTTCCACCAACCAAAAAACTCTCATGTACATCTTTACTCAGCGTTACTTGAACCTCAGATAGGGAAGGTGGATCAAATACCTTCAGTCCTTCGAATTTGAGCTTGCCTATACACCTGGTAAAGGTAACGCAGTTGCGGATGCACTGAGTAAGAGGATATAGATATAGGCGGTGCAGGAGGCCAGTGGTGAGTGCTAGCTTATGGCTTTGTTCTTTGAGATGCATTTCAAGGTGAATTATAGTTAGAGTCTGTCCTATCTTTCATCTTTAGCTGTGAATTCTAACATCCTGGATAGAGTGAGGATGAGACAACTATCTGATTCGGAAGTCCTAGTTTTATAGGATTCAGTGGCATGTGAGGACCCTTCTCCCGGTTGGATGATAGGAGATGATGAGGTACTGTGTTTCCACGGACGAGTATGGGTTCCAGGGGATATACGTGAGGAGTTAATGTGGGAGTTTCATGCTTCATCTTGGGATGTGAATCCCGGAGTTACCAAGACGTATCATGACTTGAGACGTCAGTACTGGTGGCCAGGTATGAAGAGGGAGATAGCTGGTTTTGTTATGAGATGTTCCACCTATCAGTAGGTGAAGGCGGAGCATCAGAGGCCAGCTGGACTATTACAACAACTACCCATTCCTGAGTGGAAATGGGATGATGTCACGATGGACTTCATGAGTGGGTTTACGAGGTCACCTAGAGGAAATGATTCCATGTGGGTTGTTGTGGATAGACTCACGATAGTAGCTCACTTTTTTCCGATCAAGGAGCCCTTCGGTGTTGACGAGCTTGGGATGTTGTATATCTGATAGCTCATACGTCTTCATGGGGTTCCTCGTTCTATCGTTTCAGATATGGACACCCATTTTATTTCTCGCTTCTCACAGAGTTTTCATAGGGCATTGGGTACACAGGTGCTTCTGAGCACACCTTACCACCCTCAGACCGATGGCCAGTCAGAGCTTACGATACAGGTGCTTGAGAACATGTTTTGTGGATGAATCCTAGGCTTTGGGGGCACTTGGGATAAGCACATACCCCTGGTTGATTTTTCCTAAAATAACAGTTTTCAGGAAACTATTGAGATGGAACCTTACGAAGATTTATATGGTAGGCCATTCCGATCACCCTAGTGCTAGTTAGAGGCAGGTGAGGCAGCTTTACTAGGACCACGTATCACGTAGGAGACTTCTGAGCAGGTTCATTTGATTCAGAAGCGGATGGCTACTGCACAGTCTCGACAGAAATCTTATGTTCATCACTGCAGATGGCCCTTGGAGTTCATGGTCGGGGAACTAGTTTTCTTGCATGTTTCACCGAGGATGCGACACAAGAGAATTGGAAGATAGAGTAAACATTCACCAAGGTATGGGAGGCCATTTGAGATTCTGGAGAGGGTTGGGCCGGTTGCCTATTGGTTGTAGTTACTACAGAGGTACTAGGCCATGCGCGACGTCTTACATGTATCTCAGTTGTGTCGTTTTCATTCAGACTCATCTCACATCATTTAGCCAGAGGAGGTTGCGCTTCAGATAGATGCATCCTTTGAGGACAATCCGATTCATATCGTTGATAGGATCATTATGGTTATCCGAGGCCGGTCAGTTCCTCTCGTGCGAGTGCTATGGCAACATGGCTGAGTGCAGGACAAAACCTGGGAGCGGGAGACTGACGTACGTGCTCAATGGCCCGATCTGTTCTGAGCTTTAGCTTCTCCACCCATGGAAGGACAATTCAGAAATGAATTTCTTTGAGGGGGGATGTTTTTAATAACACGGTTCTTATTTTTGATGTACGGTTTTATTAGTTTCTCTTTTCCTTAACTATTTTTGAGAAAATAAGGAAAATGGGAGAAAATCCTAAATTTTGTAACAACATGCTGCGTACTTTGGTCGTGTGGAAGGGGTACATAGGGTGTGTGGGCCGGTCGATGGTGATGGGTGTAAAAACCGACTACACGCCATGTAGTGGGTATTTACATGTCGTGTAGTTAGTCGTCAGGCAAACAATATGTCGATGGCCATGTGAGTAGAATTACACACCATGTACTCCGCTGTCACACGTCGTGTACTCATGTCGACAGATGAACAGTGCCACACTGGCAAGAAGCCACCGAAGGAACAGTTAAAAAAATTAAAAACTACACACTGTGTACCCAATACTACACGCCGTGTTGTCTGTTTTATTATCTTAAAATTGGATGTGGCCTCCCCTATTCACAGGGAAGGCTTAGAACCAGAGGAGGAGTCCGGGGAGAGGCCCGAACCTTTAAGGAGCTCCAGATCGCACGTCGGGCATCCATTTCTACCTCTGCTGATCTTGTTGGAACCGTACGGGTAAGCCTCTCCTTCTCCTTAAGTCGTTATAACCAATTCATTCCCAAGGGGAAGTTATTTGCATTTTAATGGGTTCTCATTCATCTCATATCTACTTCTCTCATGGACAATCTGAGGAGCATTGTTCACGTATATCGATCATGGGTTATCGAGGTAGGTGGCTTGGTTTTTAAATTCAAACGGTTGTGAATTTTTGTGTACCGTTGAGCTACGAAACCATATTGGGGTGTCGTGTGGCTGAGGATTTGGCTATTTAGAATACCAATAATTTCATAGGTAATTAATTGTGATAATAAATAGTTTTTTGGGATCCCTACTTGGATCCAGGACCACCCCGGGGGTGCATTCCTCTATTTAGCCATTTGGCAAGGATACCTGAGGGTGTGCCATGTTTATATTGTGTATTAATTTCACCTTGAGAGGAATTGTATATAAATTGATTGTTATTATGTTGGGAATGGCATGGTTACTTTTTTAGCCAGAGGGTAGTGTTTTAATTAGCATGATGGTAGTATTTCTTTTATCCAGAGGGAAGTGGTTACTTTAGCCTGAGGGCATCTCCTTTCGTGCCGGTGAGAAACAGACTCTGTGCTTGAGGGTGAGAGGTCGTACATGTAGGAAATTACATGTGGGTTATGATTCCAATTACCGAAGGGTAAGGGTTTGCGTGTTTGAGGACACTAACTGTTTACATACAAAATTTCATAGAGGTGATGTCTTATATTGAATGGAACAAATAAATATTAAAATGGAAATATAATTGGTAAAGTTAGTTACTTTTATTACTACTTAGTTTATTGCATTTTACTACTTTATATTGTTGTTGCACATTACACTATCAGTTGGGAACGAGCCTTTGGTGGGTGCCTACTGGGATTTATTTCTCACACCCTATTTGGTTCATGGCTTCGGCCCAAAATGATTACGTTTCTGCAGGTGTGGATAAGGGAAAGGGTCCTTATGCAGGTACATGACTATTTATGAGGATTAACGGAGCATGGAACCGAGCTTAGGCTCACGATGCTGCTGGCTGTTTTGTTTTGTTTTATTGTACCGGGTATTTGAGATGTATTCTGTTGTACTATTGTGTAACATTTTCAGGCTATTTTTTGAGAACGTGAGACATGTTGCATCATTATCTATATAACTTTTGGTTATCTTTTACTGCAGTTGTTTATATTTAACTATGTATTGTTTATTTCATCTGTTGTTGTATGATTGTATATTTTATTCCACTGTGCTTCACTTTGACAAATCATGGCATAGTTTCCCCAAATGTCATACTTGGGCCCTCGCTGCTAGTCGGTAGCCTCTGGCGTTTGGGGAAATGCGTTTGAGGTCATGTGACCAATCGGGTTCGGGTCACCTGTGGAGTGGAACCCAGGTCCAAGATGTTACACCAATCATTTGGGATTACACATAAAATTGAATATCATATAGGAAAATCTTGGTATAAGAGTGAAATAGAGAGGATACCTTACTTTAAATTTGGTGGTGATCTCCACTTTTTTTTAATGACATGAATATACAAATTAGGTTTTTTAATTAATAAATGAATAACCACTTCTATATTTAAATTATTTATTATAACCCTTTTTGGTTCATTCAAAACATTTTTTTTATAGGTTAGTAGGTTTAATTTTATTTTTCTGGCTCGTTTGTTTACTTGGTTTTAAATGATCGGTTCATGTTTGGATAAACAAATATGTTAAAAGTGATTGTCTAGAATTGAAGTTGTATGTAGTTAGTGAACATAAAATATATTTCATGGTCATAATTTAAATTTGGTTACTTATAGTGAAGTGGAAATATTATGTATAATACATCAGTGATAATCGTTTTTGTTAATCAGTGGGTTTGATTACAATGAACATGTTTTGATATATATGTTAATACCATTTGTAAAAACAGATTAAAAAACCTAAAATAGGATATATTACATATATAATATTCTGGTTCAACCATAACACAAATGGTTTCATGACCATAATTAATGATGATAATCGAAATTGATAAATAGTTGTCCTTAAATGTACTAAATTAGCACATCTCAAACGGTGCTTTCATTTATTTCAAATAAAAGGGGGAAATGAGATAAGATAATAAAATATACCATTAGCATAAAAAAATTCTAGTACATGTATGTTTCTGTAGTTATCATACTCTTTGTGTGAAGGGAGGTTGGGAAATAATAAAAAAGAAAAGAACTTAAAAGAAATGAAGGAATTAGAAAGAGGATTTTACCTCTTGAGGATTTATATTTTGAGAACCTCTTAAAGGGAGAGGTTTTAGTATATTGAAGAGACAAGGAGCTATTGGACATGGGGAGAGAGATTGGGAGTAGATTTCGGAAGAATATTATCATGTAATAAGGCTTGAGAGTAGTGAAGAGAAGAGGAAGTGAGGGGTGATTTTATAGTAGAGAGCAGGGTTTTCATAATTTTTCAATCATTGGTTTATTATTTCATCAAAAGACTAGGAATAGTAACTATTCCATGACCAATAATAGTAATGAATGCATGTGACTTCAATCTATATGCCATTTACATAATCAATTACTCAAGCATGATACAGAAATTAAGGTTTTAGCATTTATTATAAATTATTGGATTTTACTATTCATCAACAAATTCAAGTATTTTAGAAAAATCTCAAAAAATCTCCTAAAACATTTGTTTACTTTTAGAATCCAAAAATGAAGTCCATTTTTCAAAAAAAAATTCTAAATATGATTAATTTAATATCTAATTAAAATAATTATTTAATATTAATAACATAGTTTTAAAACATTCATTTACTTATTCTAAAATATAGGTACATCATAATTTCATTTGAATTTTATTTTTATAATAAGATATGTAAGTTTTCTACTAATTAGGGTATATCACTATTTATAAGGTTACTTTACTGTTCATAATGGTTGGTTTCTATTCACCAAAAAAATTATGTTTTTCAAATCGGACTCCAAATAACATAGTGATTGCAACCGTGTATGTCATATTTTCGAAATTCAAACACAAAAGTGACAAACATAAGTTTAAAGGTAACATTGAAATTAGTAGTTCATTATGTTGGGATTTCAAGATATATTTAATATAAAGGAATTTCCATTTATAAAACATTGGTTTGTTATAAACACCATTCTTAGTGGGTTTAAAGTGTTAATCTGAGGAGCACATCTCAAGGAGAAGATAAATATTGTACATGAATAGTGTGACTCATGGTGAGGGACATTTTGTTAAAATACACTTTTAATGTCAGTTTTTTAACTATTTTTAAAAAATAAAAATCTTTTTTGATCATATACGACATGAATGGACCTTCCTTCTTTAATGTCAGTTTAATGTTTTGATACTTCCTTTACAAGTTTAAAATTCTATTTTCAAATATTGTGTTTTCACATAATAGTGCATGGATTTGTAATAATGATATGTAATTTCAAAATGGAAAATTTACTTTTATTTTAGGCAAGATTTATGTGTTATGATTATGTTATTCTTCATGGACAATATGTATGAGTATGAGTGGTTTTATGATAAACCAAGGGCATGTTATCTTGTTATATCTCTCAAATTAATTTTTTAATGAGACAAAGTTTACTGTTAGGGTTTCTCCTATGAGATTAAGGGAATATACTACAGTCATTATTCAAAATGTAACTATGAATGTTACCCCCTTTGTATCTATGATATATAAAGTGTATGTAAGAGTTATTTGAAAATGATTCCACAAATTTCCTTTATTATTATTGTTATATATAGAGTTTTATAGGAAACATATTATTTCATGAGGTAAGATAATGATCTTATGTTATATAAGTGAAATTATACCTTTGTGAAAAAATTTATTTGGTTTATAACTATTCATGGACTAATGGTTTTATTCTTTCCTTTTATGCCCCTTACTAATATTTTTTTGGTATTCCCATGTTTTAATATGATTTTCATAGGGTATAAGGTTGGGTATGAGAGAGAAGGATGTAATTTAGATTTTTGTGAATATTTTTCATGAAAATTAATTGATGTTTTATTTTAAAAGTGTAATATTTTGAAATAAATAGATATTGAGTATAAGTTTCTAATATTTAATAAATGAGTTGTTATGTATGAGTTATGACCAAATTCTCTAAAACAATAAATCTTAAAATATCCCCAATGTTAAATAATGTAAATTTATTGACTAAAACTCAAGATTATGAAATATTTAAGGTTTATTCCTTACATTTGGTATCATATGATGCTTTGGATAACTTTATTGGTTAGGATGTTATGTAATCCCAAGTTACAAGTTGTATATAACCACAATGGAAAGAATTGGTTGGAAGAGTCATATTTATTTCTGATAAATTGAGTGGGTTTGAGATAATAAGAATAAGTATATTTTAAGGTTCATCATCCTCATAAGATTGTATATTGTTATTTATTTGCTCAAAGTAACAATTTGGTTTTAATAAATAGCTAGATCCAGTAACAACAGAAATTCCACTGTATGTGAAGGAAAATGAAGTGGTTCACATAATAATCCACTGAATGAAATGGGATTTGGAATGAGAAGTATTATGGTTATTTTAAACCAACTATCAAGATTAATGATTACCCACTTGAACCTTGGTGATTTTTAGAATTCATAATATATGAGAGAAATGAATCCCTATAGATATTCATGAAATAATGATCACAATGGTGAATATATTCAATGACATTTGTGTCAAGGATGTGGAAATAAACACGTAGGAAAATTTCTTATAGGGAAGTAAAAAAGATTTAATTGTTGTAAAGGTGGTCATAAAGAAATAGACTTCTAAAGAAAAAGGATGAATTCAATTGACTCTATAAAAATGGATAGAAGATATTTTATAAGATATCAATTGAATTTTTCAATTTGGGGGATAATATTCATTATAAAAACTGATGTCATAGGAAGAAGTATCTGGAATGGGATCACTATAATCGTACAAATATCTATTTTGGAATTCTTAATTCCATTAAAATTGAAGATGTGAAAAATAAAAATTACATATGATGGTTTGGATTATTTATTAGTTCATGTTTTAACATTAGTAAATCTTTGGATATGAATCGTTTTTTATTGTTTTAATGAAACTATTTTTAAGGAATGTGATGGAAAATGTTGATCAATAGATTAGGAATAATAAAAATTGAATAATATGTCAAAATATATGGGATTCAAGAGTTATGGTAGAAATATGATTTATGAAATGTTTAAAAAATTTATACACTTTTGATGATGGGAGTTCTTTGGGATAAATTTATTGACATTTTGTTATATGTAACACTAAAAATTTTCATGTGAAAATTTTATTTGTAGAATAATTATATATTCATTTTTTGGACATAATAATAAATTTAGGGATAACCTTTTGGGTTTTTATAGTATTCAATTTTTATTTAATTGTTGGTTATTATGTTTTAGAATGAAAAATTAATGGTAAGTTATATCATTTGAGGTTAAAACATTTTTTTGATATTTTTGTTGATTTTCTAAAACATCATTGAACATTATAGTAAATATTCATTTTTAGAAAAAGGATAACCGACAGGATGGGTGAAAACCAATCACATCCATTAAGGTCGTGACAATCGAACCCATAATATAATGACGAAAATGGTGCATCACATACCATTGGCCAATGTGACGTCCTAATTGGAATGAAATTTTATTTTTTGTTAAATGATTTTATGGATGTAAAAAATGTTTATTTTCAGAACATATGTTCTATCAAATAGTTATCATTTCTGTTGGAAATGATTAAGTTATTAGGTATTTAATGTTAGTTTAGAAGAATTTTTTTGAGAACACTTTATGATTTAGGTAAATATAATTTTGTGGGATTATTATTTAGGGAAAAGAGTTTGAATTATATTTTTTTAGAATATATGGTTTTATTTTATATTTATGGTGATTTGGGTTATTTATGAAATGGTTATCAAAACATGAATATTATTTGGGAAATTTCTTTTGGTATTAGACTTCATGCATAATTGATATTATTTAGAGATAAATGATAACATTTATTTGGTGACAATATGTGATTAAATAATTATAAATTTTTTCTTTCATTCTATTTCTAGATTATTTTTTGTGGAATTTTACATATAGTTATTTATTGAATGGTCTTTGTTGAAACTTGTGTATTCCTATATAATTTCGAAATTGATGTAATTTTTTATCCCATAAATCTTTAGTTATATATAGATTTATATTATTGTATATTAACCATTTTTTTAATTCTAAAAGGAAAAATTAGTAGATATATATTCTATTGTGGATTTTTTAATCTGTACATTTTGATTCTAGAGCTTTCGTCATAAAAAATTGAGACTGAATACTTATAATTTGTAGAAAAGGATTAGTTTGTGGTGTAAACTGAAAAATGGACGATTATATGCTTGTAAATTATGTATATATCATTATGTAACTAATATATATAGTAAAATAATTCATCAACTCTATGAAATATATCTTGAAATAAAAATAGTGTCAATTTAATTTTCTTACAATGAAATCAAAGTCCTTTAAACCCATCACAGATTTATAATTTTTTGATTGTTTAAATTCATAGAACCAAGTTCTATATAATTATCCATTAAAACATTATAGTGATTATTCTCTTCTATGTCCACTTATCCCTATATGGAACCCAATTATGTGTTATCTCAGGTGAGCTTCATATTTTCTTTATTTCAATAAAAGTGAAAATTTTATTGACCCTTCTTCCCTTAAGGGATTTCCATAATGTTATTTTTAATAGTCGATCCTTGGTTACGAAGATAGATTTAAAATTTATAGAATTCAATTTATATTGGGGGGCGAGGATTTAACATCCACAGTTTTTTTGAAAAAAATTATGACTATTTTAGAAAGCCTACAAAATACAACACATCAAGCTTAAACGATCAATTAAATATTGTTCATTAAATATTACTATTATAACCTAGTCCTTAAAATTTTAGATATTAAGAGGATTAAACCAATTATAAAAATATTCCATACACATGTATATATAATTTATTCTTTGACCAATTAATTATAAATGAAAATAAATCCCCTTGAAAAATGAAATGTTTTTATGTAGAAATTTTTAAATGTGAACAAGTGTTTTCTATTACAATAAATAAAAAACTCAGTATTTTTTTAAATTAATGAGATTTATGTATAATATACTCAATATAATAATTAATATTCATCCCACGTGTTTTATTGACATGATATATGAATAAATCTAATATTATTCTTAAATGATGTATTTTTCTAAAAAGATAGGTTTGTTTGCTTTTGATTCTGCACTTGTTTTAAATTATTTTCATACACATTTAAAAATTATATTTGAAAAAAAACTTATTATTTTGAAATTTTAATATAAAAATTCACTTTAGTTGAGTTTTTGGTATTGTGTAATAAATTTCATGTCTGGATGAATAGTGAAAAATATAGGATTTTAATTCAAAAAAAATTATGTTCAATGTAAATTTTTTGTGTTAAATTATATTTTTTATTTGTTTTAAAGTATAAATTGACAAATTATATAATAATTAATCCAATTTAGTTCATGTTAATCAATTTCCCATTGAATTTTGATATAAAAACATTTCAATCTATTGAATATTTTCACTTTAGTAACTCTTTTTCTCACCAGAGTAACAAGATTAATTTTAAATTAATTTAACCAATTATATTTTTTAAATATGGATAATTTATTTAATATTATGATTCAGTGGGTTCAAATTATGTAAATTGGTCCCTTTTATTTTTGGGCTTTATGAATAGTTTAGTAATTTCTATTACCACAATTAACAATACATTGGGTAATTAAGTGTAAAAATAAAATTATAATTATTAGTAAACAATCCAAACACATGGAATTATTTTATTGGATGATTAATTATTTAAGAAATCCATAATTGCATCATTGTTTACGAGCTCTTGGAGCCACTTTGCTGACTTTATTCCATATATAGTATTTTATTCAAAAAAAATTCAATTTTGTCATATTTTTTTTAAACTAAAATATTATTCATATGGTGTTATATAGGAGATCTATTAGAAACTAAATATTAATTTAATATATAATATGTTTTTCTCATCATGTTAATATATTTTTAATTTTCTAGAGAGAAAGAATTACATTAGGTGCTGAAACAATGGTGATGTTGTATATATTTATTTATAGGAGATATCAAATAGATGATATCAAATATTTCATAACAAAAATAATATGAGATGATTAATTTCTTCCAATAATTTTCTATATTAATTTAACAAGTTATTAATATTTTAAAAGACATGGTTATAATATATCATGTTGTTTTGATATTTTTAAAATGTCTTGTAATGAATAGTCTTCAAATTAAAATTAATTGTATGTTAAAATAAAAATTATTCTATTAAATGATATACAATTTATAAAAATATAATGTTTTGAAGAATAATTATTATATCTCTATAAATTATATAAATTAATCTTTTATTTGTATGTTGTAATTTTATTATAATTATATTAAACCTAAAATTTTAAATTACATGAAATCACGTTAAGAGTTAAAAGGGTTAAAACAAAAAGAGAAGGATTAAAAAAATAACTAAATAATTTATAATATCCATTCGATGATATTATTTAAACCCACACGCACAATATCATCAAAATTGAACACATTTTATACATTTTGAATATAAAAATAATTTATATTAATTTAATATTCTAAATAATTACAAGAGCTCCCCTCCTGTATATTATAAAGGAAATCAACTTCATATCTTTTAATCACAATTAAAAACCTATATTGTTTTACCAATATCTCCCCAAATACATTCCAAAAATCACTTCCTATGTTTTATAGTCCTTTTTTTATAAAACCCTCTTATATGTGTTAATGTGTTAATAAAAGGATCTCCTAAGAAGAAGAGGGCGGTAATTATGGTTTGTCATGATTCAGACACAATATAATGGACTTTATTTTTGAAACCCTATTTTAAGGATACTATTGGAACTATTTTTTATGAAATCAAACTAGAATTCTTATTAAAATATATGTCATGAATTTAATTTTACAATTTCACATCGCTTTAATTTTTTGATTCTTCAAAATATTACAATTTTATTTTGAAATAATGTTTTTCATTTATGAGTGTGTGGCTTTTAAAAAATGAAAATTTATTTGAAAATGTAAAATTTATTTTTCTTTTATTAATGTTTTATGTGTTTTTATTATTTCAATGTTATTAGGAAATTTTTATGAGTGTTGGGGGTTCCATGATAGACCGATTGTGGGTGTGCCCATTATACTTCCCCAATGCATTGGGTAATGAGAGAGTCAACCTATAGTGCACGTCCAATGAGATTAATGTAATATAGTATAGTGGTTATTAAAATTGTAACAATCAAGGTTAAACCCTATGTATCAATGATATCTATAGAGTATGTAAGAGTGATATGAAAAATACTTTACAATTTATTTCTCAATAATTTATGTTTTCTGTGATGTTTTTAAGAAACATATGATTTCATGAGGTATGTTAAAGAGTTTATGTCTTATGTGTGAAAATTATTACATTGTGAAAATATTTTGTGGGTTTATATGTGTTAATGGTCCGATGGTTTTTTTTCGTCATTATTATGCCCCTTATCAATATTTTTATACTCATCCTATGTTTTATTACATTTTTTATAGGGTATAACATTGGGTAAGAGGGAGAAGGAAATCATGTTGAATGTTATGAATATTTGACTAGAAAAAAAATTCTTGTTTGATTTTAAAACAGTTATTTTTTGAAAGAAATTCATATTGAGTATATGTTTATATATTTTAATATTTATGTATTTATATATGAGTTATTTAATATATTTATTAAACTTTAATCCTGAAGAAAATTTCAATGTAAAAGATATTATTTTTCTTGACTAAAACTCATGAGTATTTTTCATAAGAGGTTATGTTTTGATTTTATTTATCATAATTACTATTTTGGTTTTTCCAAATTAATCTATCAAGTTGAAAATAATGTAAAAAAGGATATGAATTAAAATTTGGTGGTTCTATGATTAAGAAATAAAATGAAATTGGAGCTAAAATATGAAATCATATAGTTACTCGAAACCAACAATCATGATTAATGATTAATTACATAAATATTGGTGAGTTTTATAATGCATCATATATGAGAGAAATGATTCCCCATTGATTTATAGTTAAAAACTACAATATGATTAAATATATTCAATAAAAATGTTTTATGTATGAGGAATGAAAAACCTAGGAATATTTCATAGAGGAGATGTAATATGTTTTAAATGTTTAAAAGGAGGTTATAATGAAATAATCATCCAAGGAAAAAAGGAAGATTTCAGTTGAATCCATGAAATGGAATGATGATATTTCTATGTTATAAATTTAATGATTTATATTTATGTAGCATGGTCACTATAAAAATTGAATTCGTAGGGAGAAGGATCATGAAGAGGATTAGCAGAATCATATAGATATCTATTATGGAATACCTAATTTCATTATAATTGATGTTAAGGAAACATAAAATGACATTGGAATGGTATGGATTGTTTCCTGGTTTGTATTTTAAAATTAGTAAATCTTAGGACATGATTCAGATTTTTGATTGTAGAAAAAAAGTATCATGGAATTTGATATAAAACCATGATTAAGAGATTATATAGAACACTAATTTATTAAGATGTATACATTTAAATAATTCAAGAGTTATGGTAGATTTAAGGATGATAAAATATTTAAAATTATTAATACTCTTTGGATGATGATAGTTTTATGGAATAATTTTCATGAGTATGTGTTATATATAACCACTAATTCATTCATGTGAAAATGTTATTTGAGAGATAATTCTATTTTCATTTCTGGAAATAATTATAAAGGTATGGATAAAATTTATGGGTTTCATGGTCTTTGATTTTGAGGTAAATCTGGATTATTACATTTATTGGTCAAAAATGAATGTTATGAGATAAACATTGAGGTCCAAACCTATAATAGATATTTTTGGGTATTTATCTCACATTTATTAATATTTTATATGAATTATATAATTTTAGAAAAAGAAAAAATCATCGAGTTCAGAATGGTTGTGAGAATTGACCCACATCTAAAGGGTTGCAAGGGTGCATCACTTACCACCATCTATGTGATGTCCTGATTAGTATGGAATTTATTTTTAGATAAACAATTTTTTTGAGTGATGAATAAGTTTATTTTTTTCGGAACATATGTTTTTTTCATAGATATCCTTGGGATTGGAAAATGATTTTGTAATTAGGTCTTCAATGTTATTTTAGAATATGTTTACTATTCTGGGGAGCCTTTGTGACTGGGTTAAATAGAATACTATTTATTTTTATTTGAGAAATCCAAGTTGAATTATATTTTGTAATAATATATGATTTTATTTTTTATTTATAGTGATTTTGGTTATCAAAGAAATGGTTACCATATCCTAAATATTAATTTAGAAATTACACTTAGTATAATACTTCACGATAAATTAACATTATTTTTGATATAAATGGTAAAATTTATCTTGGAAGACTATGTGATCAAATACTTCGTAATTTTTGATTTCAATCATAGTCTGCATTATTTTTTTGAGTAATTTTAATGATAGTTATTTATTGAATGGTCTATGTTGATCATTGGGTATTACAATTGAATTTTAAATATTGAATTATTATTTTTATCTTATTAATGTTAATTGTTTTTAGATAATTATCATAACACATAATAAAAATAATTTTTTGGTTAATTTATGAAGAATGGAGTAATCAATTTATATTATTTTGTGGATTTTGGGATCTGTATAAGTTGGTTCTAGAGCTTTATTCCAAAAAACTCATCTTGAAAACTCATCATTTTTAGAAAAAGATTAGTTTGTAGTGGATATTTATAAAAGGATAAAACTAAAATTTTAAATTAATTATATTTCCTTATGTTATTAATATAATTATTAAATGGATTCCTCCACTCTCTAAAATGGAACATGAATCAAAACTATCATATGTTTAATTTTCTTACTGGGAAATACATGACCTTTTAACCCATTACAAATTTATGGTTTTATGATTTTTTACCTTCTCATTTCCATGTTCTATATCACTCACCATCATAAATTTATTTTTATTTTTCACTTCCATGATAATGTTTTTGTACATGTAATTCTAGTATGTGTTATCACTTGTAACCTTTGTACATACCTTTCTTTCTTTTAAAGTTGAATTTTTATTGACCCTAGTTATAATGTAGGATGTCATTAATGGTATTTTGAATAGTCAAACATAGGTTACCAATTCCCATGTTCAAATTAAAAGGATGATATTAGTGAAATTTGGGGGGTGTAGGATGTAACATCTCGAGTTCTTAAGAAATATGAATGTCTATATTAGATAGGATACAAAAAATTCCACATCAATCTTCAATTTACATATAAATATTGTTATATAAATGTTAATGTTATAACAAATAAATAATAAAGTAACGTACGAATAGAATACAGTAAATTAATAAAATATATCTTAAAATGTATATATGTTTTATTTCTTTACCAATTATTTATAAATTTGAATAAAGAATTTTTTAAAAGGAAATGTTTTTTTGAAAAATAATTTAAATTTGAAAAACTATGTACTATATCAATAAATAAATAAACAAATTTTTTTAGTATATTGATGAAATTTAAATATAATATATTATTTCTATTTTTTAACAATTATCCTATGTGTTTTCTAGACATGATATAAGAATAAATACAATTTTATGCAAAAAAGTTATTCTTTTTAATGTTAGTTTCACCACTTTTTAATGGGGAAGTGGTTTTGAATTTACTTTTGAAACTTCTATGAATTATATCTGACAAAATAAACATCTTTATTTAATTTGGAATATAAAAATTTACTTTGGTTCAATTTTTGGTATTTATCTGATAAGTTTTATATTTTGATGAATAGTGATAGTATTAGATTTAAATTCATTATAACATTTTAATCTAAATAATTTATATGGTAAAATTATATTTTCATTATTTTTTTTAATGTTTAAATAAATAATTTTATATCATTTAATACAATATTTGTGATTTGAATCTATTTTACATTGAATTTGGATATAAAAACATTTCAATCATTTAAAAAATTTCACTTTATTAACCAATTTTAAAACCCCATCAATAGGAGGAATTTAAAATTAATTTTTTTTTTGAATTAATTGTTTTCAAATTTGGAAAATCAATTCAAAATTTGGAATTAGTGGGTTAATGTTATTAAATGGTTCTATTTTATTTTTTGAATTTATGAATAATAACATTAGTAATTTTTTTACCACAGTTAAGGGTAAATTGAGAAATTGAGGATAAAAATAATTTTGTTAATTTTCTAATATTGACATAACATTTATATTAATTTTATTTAATGAGCAATTTTGACCATATTCATTCTTGGTCCACTTTTCTTAGCTCTTGTATACCCTTGGACGACATTAAGGTAGTTGTAGTATTTTAATCAAAGAAAATTCACTTTTTTCATAGTTTTATTTGTAACAAGTGATATATTTTTAATACGGGGTAATATAGAGGATTTCTTCTGTAATAAATAATATTTTTAAATATAAAATATTTTTCTCAATGATGTTAATTTTTTTAAAAAACTTAGGAGATAAATTATTATATAAAAGGATTACACAATGATGATGCAGTAATTGTTTAATTAATGGAAATATCAAATGAATGAAATTAAAATTATTAAAATAAAAATAACATTAGATGATTAATGTCACCCACAAAATTTATAGATTAATTTAACATTTTATTGATGTTTTATCACAGTTGGTCTTAATATATAATGTTGTAATGATATTTTAAAAATCTCAATAAATGAATAGTTTCAAAATTGAAAATAATTATATTTGAAAATATTAAATATTTCATTAAATGATATAATATTTCAAAAAATATAATGTTTTCAAACATATTGGGATAAGGGTTAAAATATCATAAATGAATCATTTATTGGTCATTTGGAATTTTATTGTAAATATAATAACCCTCAATGAATAAATTACAAGATATTACGTTAAGAGTTAAAAGGAGTAAATAAATGTCAAAAAAAGGTAAGGATTAAAAAAATAAACAAAACAAGTTTGATTTTATTTTTTTGAATTTATTTAGACCCAAGATCACTATGTCTTTAACATAACTCACTTTGGATCCTTTAAAAACATAATTTATAATAATTTAATATTATAAAGAATTTCAAGAGTGCTCTTTCCCTCTCATGTAAAAGGGCACTAATTATTATATTTTAATTACACTCAATAACCTATTTATTTCAGAAATTCACTACACAAATACATTCCGAAAATTCCTCCCCACATTCTAGAGAAATCATATTAAGAATAAAACCCACTTTAGTGGTGTTAAGGTGTTAATCAAAGTAGATCGTCCAAAAAAGTGGAAGATAAGATTGTGTGTGATGATCCAGACACAAGTTAAGTGAATTTCTTTTAAAAACAACATTCAAAGATACTCTTCAATGCATTTTTTTAAAAAAAATAGGATGGTTTTTAACATATATGATCAGAAGATGATTTATTGCATTCATTTCGTTTTAATTTTTTGATTCATCATAAACAAGTTTAAAATTTTATTTTAAAATAATGTGTTTTCATTTATGATTGCAAAGAATTATAAAAATTAAATCAAATTTTTAAATGGAAAATTTATTTTTATTTTATTCATGATTTATTTGGGATGATTATGTTATGGGTCATGGGAATTGTTTATGAGTACAGTTGGTTCCCTTATAAACTTAGTGCAGGTAAACCCGTTAGAGATCATTTATTAATTGGGTAATGATTAGGAGTTAACTGGTATAGTCTCTCTAAATAGATTAAGGGAAGAGAATATGTTTGTTATACACAATGTAATTATGAAGGTTACCCCTATGTATGCATGAGATATAATGTGTTTGTAATAGTGAAATGAAAATGATTCCACAAGCAACCTTTATGATTTATGTTTTCAATAGATATTTTCTAGAAACATATGATTTCATAAGGTAATATAAAGAGATTTTATGTTACAGATGAAAAATATTTCATTATGAAAACATATCCTGTGTTTATAATAATTTATTTACTAACAATCGCTTTATTTATTTTTTTGTCCCTTACTAATATTTTTAAGCTACTAACATGTTTTGAAATGTTTTTCAGAGGGTATAATGTGGGGTATGAGAGACAATGAAGTCAAGTTGAAAGTTAAGAAGATTTTTCATGAAAAAGAATCCATATTTTATTTTAGAGGTTTTATTTTTTTGAATGAAATTGATATTGAGTAAAAGGGACAAAATTTTAATATTTGAGTTGTTTTGTATGAGTTATGACTAATACTCTGAAACTATAAACCTAAAACAATCCACAATGTAAAAGAAAGTAATTTTTTTCACTAAATACCACGTTTAGGTGATGATTAAGGCCATTTCCTTGAAAAAATTATCAGACCCATCCATATATTTTTTTATGAAAAATAATGTACATAATTCATGGAGGAGGTAGTGTACAAGTAATACTAGTGATGTTTTATTTTTTTGAATGGATGATAGGTGAATATATAATGGTTGTACCAAGAATATAATAATATTTTAGTATATTACTTATTATTATGTAACAGTATTAAATTTTTTTAATAGTTTTTGTGCTAGGCGTATGATAAAAATAGACAAGATAATGTTTTGGAGTGGATGATACTCATGCTGAGAGTTTTAGTTTTCTCTTCAAAGGCCTGTTGGAAATTGAGAACTTACTGAAATTTATTTCAAAATAGTTATTAGAAAATTGTAATGGGTTATAGGAGGAAGATAATGGGTATTTTTAAAGGGTAATTATAGGTATACATGTTCCCTAAAAAGGATGGAAGTGAACTCCTTTAACATTTAAAAAAGATATTCTTTTTGTGGAATTGGATTTTAGGTGCTGAGTAATGACATAATCACATGGGAGTCAAATGAGTTGTGTGGCGAATTGTTAGTGATTAATGTGTGTATAAATTTAAAAACATAAAAAGCTATTATAAAATTATTATGATTTAGATTAACAATGTAAAACTATATCCAATTTAAATTATAAATTTTTACCCTTATTATCATTGATTAAAAATTTAACATGGAAATTATAAGTTTATCAAAACATATAAGATTTTAACACCTAAAAATCCTAAAAAAGAAATATAAATTTTTTAGATTATGAGACATGAAACACTAATCTTAATCCACTCCCAAAATATATTTATTTAAATTTAATTTATTTGATAGTTTATGGGACACTTAAGATTAAATGAACAGAAATACAGTTTACCATTATAACATATCCACTAAATTGGATGGTATGATCACTTCTAACTAAATAATGAAAATTATATATTTTACATATGTTGAATCAAATTAATTGGTTATATATTTATTATCAAATAAATTTAATCATTTTAATGGAAAGGAAAGGTTTTCTGATAAACTAAGAACTTTCTAGAAGACAGTCTAGTCATACTTTGTACAGATAATTTATAATGAATTTCAGTTTACACATTTATAAAATTTACATTATAAAATTTACTTCAATTTTAAAATATATACCGTAAAAAATGTCTGAGGGTGAATATTTTGGATTTTTTTAATGTTTCATTTTTTGATGAATAGTGAAAAATACTGATTTATAATTTAAAACTTAATTTTTGTTTTATTTTTTTGTTATTTAAAATTATATTTTTTTTATGTAATTTTACTAAAATTATATATTTACTAATATAAAAAGGTTATTTGAATCATTTTAATATTGAATTTTGATATAAACACATTACAATCGTATGAAAATTTTCTCTTTAAAAATATGTTATCTCATCATGACTATGAGGGTGTTTATAAATTAAATAATTTTACTAATATTAATAGAGTTTTAAAATTAGAGAAAATATTTGGATAAAAACTATATTATCTAATATTTTAAATTTATTTTATTTACCATAATTAATTGCAAAAACATTAAAAAACTTTTACCATGGTTAGGGTAAAAATGGGTTTACTAGGAAGTTAAATAAAAATATGATGGATAAAATGACCCAAAAACTTTTATGAAGTGTATTTTATGGATATATTTTGATCGTATAATGTCTAATTATATATAATATTAAATTTTGGAAACTTTTTCTCTATGAAAAATGTAGGTATACATTTTTCATTTCAAATAATTATAAATGTGCCAATCCCCTCAGTTATATAAGGTCACACCCTTCCACTCTTATTAAAACCTTTAAGAAATATTGGTTTTGAAGAAAACCACCAAAATCAAATAATATAATCCATAAAATATCATAAGAGGCATTATTTTGGATGAAATAAATCTTATGAAGTATTTTTGTTCCAGCATAAGGGGTTACATAATTATGAGATAATATTATTCAACAAGATATTTTATTTTATTTATTACCCACCCTCATTAAATTATTATTATACCATTATGATAAAAAAAATAGTTTTATTAAATATTCTAATATTTTTTATGTTAAGTGAAATACCAACACCTATCTACACTTCCATGAAATTTGTTATGAAATCATCATTTATGTGTACAACGGACTATCGCTTCTGGAATTTATGTCATTCATTATTCTATAAAAACCAATCATTATTGGGTATTATGATAGATAAAAGTATATATATATATATATATTTATAAAATAATTATATCTCTTGGATAATTTTATCAAAAATACCTTTTTACATTAAATATCATTGGGGATATGATAACGCCACACATGTATACGATGGAAAATCACTTCGAAAAGCGATGTGATTCATTTTTTCACAAATGCATTATATTGAAGGTAATACAAGTAAATTTAATGAATATATGTGAAAAACTAAACATTACATTTTTATTAATGAAATTATATAATTCTTAAAATATAATATCTAATTTCCTTTCTTATACTAAAAATGATAACATTGTTTGTGTACATGTGGACTATAGCCTTTGCAAAGAATGTTAACTCTATGGTCAACACCACATCACTTGGATGATATATAAATGTATATTTTAAGTAAAAAATGAAATATATTATATAATAATAATTCATTAATGAGTAAATATTACTAAACTACTTTCTATAATGATCATTAAAAAATGAAAATGTTACTTATACATACGTATGAACTACCATCTAAATGATCGCATAATTGTTCATATTTCACATCCATCATTCATGATTGGTTTGAAAAGTATAATTGATGTAAAATTATGATACTAATATTATTATTATTATTCTTCATATGATATAACTATATAATATTCACAAAAATTGTAACTTTCATGAAAAATCATGAATGAGAATCCAAGTCGATTAATACCGAAAACATTGAAAATAATAAGTTATTGTTAATAAAATATTAATAATATGACATAAAAGGATCGTATTTGTTATTATAAATACTATTATGGTTGTTTTATAAGTTTATAATATTTCTGAAAACACTATACAGAAGGTTAAAACATCATCAACTAAAATGAATCGTGGGGTAAGGGACTTCATCTCAATTTTCCCTCTTTGAAGAATATTATAATATTAGGAACATAATTTATATTACATGGTGTAGAAAATGAATCATTCACATTTAATATCATGATTACATAATAACTCATGGTATTTTCAGTTTCTATTTTTATAATTTCATCTTAATGTATTTTAACTAAAAAGATACAATTTTGTAATGAATTTCATAACTCAATTTCATTTAATTTATTTATATTACTTCTTTTTCATGTATAATATTATAATATTATGTTTTCAATTAATTTTGATTATATAATTTTTTATTTCCAATGTTTTATATATTTATATAAATATTATATAAATAATCAATTCATTGTTTAATTCTCAATTTAAAATTATTATCATTGTATGACTTTATTTCATAATCTCATTCTAATCGATGTAGTTTATTCAATATTATTTTGAACCCTGTTTTATATAGTATTAGTTGTTTCCTTGTTTCATAATGTATGATAATGTACTAATGTGTGAAGAGTGGATGACCTGATTCATAATCAAGATGCATTAATTGTGACATGATTAAACTAATGTGGGTGAGTTAGTTCCACCCTGAGTGGATAATGTATTAACATAGGGGAAGGATTTCCCTGGTTCACATGTTTGGATAGTGTGGTTGTTGTTATTTATAGGCGTTTCTTGTGTTTTTATAGGTTAGTAGTTGTCAGAGGATTAATTCTTGGGTGAGGAGGTTTCCACTTCATCTTTAGAACAACATAAGTTGGTTTATCATTGGATGTTAATTTTTTTGGTTATTAGTGTTGTATTAGAAGTAGCAGGATCCTTGAGTGGTATCTCGAAGGGTGGTAGTTCGGACCCCACTTTCTTCAGGTCGCATTTGTGGATTCTCGATAGCGGGATTAGTTTTAGAGGTACATGATGTAATTCCATAAACCGATCTGGTCCATTACTTTGAGAAAATCTGTGGTTTGAAGTGTTCTACGATTTCAATGTGTCTTATCTCAACACATTGATAATTTTTCCAATTTTACCATGGTGGTTCAGAACAGCGATTCAGGATAATGAGGCATAACTATGGGACAGAATGGTTATTCTGGATGGTTAGTGGCTGACGATAAGTTGTGATGGTAAATCATGATGGTGACTCTCAAGGGTGAGTGATAACAGTGAGTCAGGATAGTGATTCCCTGTTGTTAGGTCACGATAGTGACATGAAATGCTAAGTCAGGATGGTGAGTCAGAACGGTGGGTCAGAATAGTGAGTCAGAACGGTGAGTTGGAGTGGAGAGTAACTGACAGTATGTCACTGGTGGTAGTTCATTAATGGAAGTTTGTGATAGTGAATCACATCAATATATCTCTGAACGGTGACTCACACAGGTTTCTAACCAAATAGTAATTTGTACCAGTGAATCGTACCTGCGAATCACCTAATAGTGAGTCCATTAAAATAGTTTTTCAATTTTCTAGAATTATTCCAATTTTTCTTGTTTCATCCCTTTAAAATTTCCTTTGACATAAAGTGATTTCAATACCCTATTTAATTGGATTTGAAAATATATCAAGGACTATATGACTAGTCATTTGTTTTCTAAAATTATGGGAGCATTCTAAATGGTTAAACCATGTTGTTTTGTGAGATCTATCTTTAATATCCATTCAAATTCGTTTCATAATATGTGAGTCTTAGATCTAATCCTTTTATGATGGGGGCCTTACCTTCATTCATTCTATTTACTTTATCTTGATACCGGATGTCCCCATAAAATTTTCATCCTGGATGATTCTTTAATTTTTTTGTAGCTTTTGGATCTCATTTTCCCTTAAATATTTTCCTACAACATTCATTCCCACTACTTTAGAGCATTAATGAAGATCCAATCACTTCTTCTTCCAAGTAGGTTTCCTTAGTATCTCTTTTTTATGTGCATAATATATGGTGGGTGTTTCAATTTTTATTGAGAACACTATTAAATTCGAATTAATGAAGAAAATTAATTCAAAAAAATAAATCTACTGGGTCTTGGGAATGTAATGTATGGTCTTACTATTATGATGATATTTTGAGAAAACTTTTAATTGTATGTTCTAACTACCCACTGAAAATCATGGCCCATTGGGTTTTTTTAACTGAATAGATTCTGTATTACATGTTGTTTGTTTCTTATTGAACTGCTATTATGAAAAATTTGTTAACCACATACACACAGCTAATTAATCGATTCACAAGTATAAAACCATTCCTATGATAACTCTTTAATTAAAAAGATGAAGTTTATTTTGGAATGGATGGGAAGTGTTGTATATTAGGATTGGGATCAGGTTGTGGGGTTATGTGTTGATGGGTGAAGCAGAGAGTTGGGGGTTTTATCTATTGAGAGGATGGATTATGAGGGATGACTTTGAAGAATGATGAAGAATGTGGTTAGAGTGGGTGTCAAGTGGATAGGAACGTGAAGTGGGTTAATTTACTGTGGTTCTTATTACTCTGTTTGAAATTTTCTTTGTGTCTTGTTTTGTATTGTTTCCAGTAGATTCACGAGTAGTGATGAAATCAATAAATGAATTGTTAAATAAATAATGACAATTGGTTAATTGATTTGGTCGGGGCTATGAATTGAGTTTGTGGCATGTTATATGGTTTTTCATCTATAGGTAGTGACAAAGGTGGTATTATTAAATGGTTGTTGTTTAAAAAACCATAGGATGGGCTTGATTATTTGTTATCATGTATGTATTACTTTTAGTTTTCCTTTTGTTTTCTTTATGAACCATTCCCATATTAAGCACAATGTGCTGAACACCACCATCATCATAAGGGTGGGTTCTTTTCCCAATCATCCCAATGGGAGGAAGGAAATATGGTCACCCAATCTTCCCTGATCCATCTTTTAGGTTGTGGAAGCCCAATATTCTTTGAGAAGGTAGTGGTTTTGGAGGCCCAGGTTTGTGTAGGTGAGTTGTTCATTCTCAGGTATCATCAAGATGAGATCAGTTGTGCTTTCCCAGGTGTCTTTAGGATGATAAGTGTTGTGACTTCATAGGTGTTTCCGGGTTGTGATGTGGTATGTGGCCTAGGAGTCTACAGGTGATATGTGTTGTGGTATGTGGACCAAATTTTTGTGATCGGGAAGTGATTTGGTATGTGTCCCATGTGCCTTTGGGAAATATATGGTTGTGAGGACTATGTGTGTATGGGTGGGTTCTAAAGTGGTGTGTTCGAAAGAGCTGGGAACACCATGATATTTTCCATTGTCGTATGAGAGAATAAAATCAGTGGGAAAGTGGTGAGGGTATCCAAGTCATTGATTTTCTTACTATATAACATTACTTGTCTAGCATTACTCTGTGAGTGTACCTTAGTGAGGTTGGGATGGATAATATACCTATTTCGGGGCAATTGGGTTTTGTTATTTTCTCGCAAGAGCATTAATATGTTTCTCTCACTTATGCACAAGTGAATTTGGTTTTTCTTTGTGAGTATACATTTATGATCACCCTATGTATATAAAACTATTTTTTGGTTTCTAGGAGGATTATGTGGATCATGGTGTACCTTACTAGCTTTGACATTTATATTATTGTCAAGTCACTACTTATCCTTACTTTTGCGATTAAAATTGGAGTTGTCTTGGAATGGACCATCATATCTCCATATCTTATTTTCTTAAAAAGGTAAATACCTCCCATTTTTTGTGAGATTGTATACCCTTGGTGTTAGTCACCACCTAGAGGCCTACTAGAGGTGGGAATCTAGGGTTCATTTTCGACCTTTATTCATTTCCATCCTAGGAGGGGTATCTTTTTAGGCCGGGGTCATGATGGAATTTCACTCATCAAAAAAAAAAATTAATTTTCATAATATGACTGATCATTTTAATAATAATAATCATCATAAATTTTCCACTCAGACTTGTAATTATCTTGATTTAAAATCATAGGTATTTCTACATTTTTCTTTCATGTATCTTTGGTAGATGATCTGGTATACATGGTCCTTGGAAGGTTGTAATAGTCCTTCCATGGCCTTCTCTTCATTGGGGAATGAGTGAAACACTCACTATCAGACATATTTTTCTTTCAATATATTATATAATCCTTAAATGAGGAATGGGCACTAACAGAAGCCTTAAATGGAGTGATATCATTCACCTTTTCATCATAAAAAACATCCTACCACTTATCATATATTTGTGAACCATTGAATATATCTGGGATATCCTAATGATAATTAGAATTTTGTTGAGCATCATATGGTTCAATATCACCATCTTGTTGACTCATGGTCCATACCTCTGATTTATCCCACTTTGGATCTAAGAATATGGGATGAGAGAAAGGAAAAGATCCTTATATTCAGCCAACCCAACTCCTTGTTCAATCCCAACGTCAACATTAGATGAGGGTGTTGTAAGGGATATCCCATGCTCCACTAATAGGTCTGATTCATGATTCGGCTTCCATTCATGAGAAGAAACTGACTTAGGTAGATGTTTATCAGATCTAGTCGAAAAATCATTCAAGGACACCAAACAATATGAGGGTTCCGTATCCCATGAAAAATTAACCACAATTAGAAAATTTTTTGAATAAGAAGATTTAATTTTTAATGAATTAGTAGAACTAGATAACCCATTCTAATGTAAAGAATTATCATCCAAATAGTCAGAAACTTAGACATGGAAATTCTCAAATTCCATTAAATTATTATAACTTTCATGGGGATACATAGAAGCACCATCCACTTTTTTCCCTAATCTGTAAATTGTTTCTTACTCATGGAGGCCTTATGTCCACTATTACGAAAACCTATGAATTTTATGGAATTCCTACAAAAATTCATGGTATGCACAATTGAAATTCAAAAAAAAAATCTTGGATATTATCATAGTCAACATGAATATTAAAATATTTATTATGTGTGTATAAAACCCCCTTCCATGAAAGAATTTATCCATAATAAAATTCCACTTTGACTTTGGAAAATGTATTTGAACATATTATACTCCATATTTGAAACCATTTTAATTGGAACTCCAATTTAAGAAGCTAAAAAAATAGAATCTTAGGGTTAAAATATATCCAATTATGAAAAAATATCTAACCCATAATTTTTTTAAATGATTTCGTGACCTCAAAGTGATTGAATCTTCAATTCCATTTTTAGATCCTTAGAGCAACCGGTTTCAATGAAATCAAACCATATCCATATGATGAATTCCTAAATTATTAACTGGGAAAAAAAATTGATGAATCCATGCACCATTATAATACATTCCTAGTTTTAAAATATCTAATTCAAGTATATTTTTCTTACCAGATCGTCAAATTTACACGGTTTTGGAAGTTTTAAAAACACCACACATCCGATGATGGTGTGATGACAAAGAGAAATTATTTCCTAGACTGCATCTTCCCCCATGATAACATGATCTGTATCTCCTCTTTTAAATATCTATCCTAAGTCACCATCATGAAGTGATGAGAAAATCCTTGTATTAAAATTTGATGGATTACCTTCATATTAATGTATATATTTGGATTATTAAACATCAATTATTTGGCTAAGACATCAATGAATAGAATATCTTCCTATTGTTATACTAATGAAAGATTCCCAGACCACATGTGGTTCTCTGGACACTTTCCTTCCTATATAGGCATCCTTGCCTTGAGTTACCGGTGTGGGTTGACCTCTAGAGATCAGATTGTACCCTAGAAAGTGTGGTAGCACCATAGAGTATGAGAACCCTAAAATCAATCTTCTATAATTTTCGAACCACTCCCGAGACCTTGCTCAATGATAATTTATCATTAACTTCACTATGAATTTAGTTATTGTTATCTATGTGATTCAAATAATAATATTATCTATAGAATCCTTTCATATAAAGTTTTTTATTTAAATGGAATGTTTTTTTTAGTTTTTTTCCTTCCCTCATTGTTTATTCCTTATATTATCATGATATTCATGTTATTTAAATTTAATATCTTTTAATTTATGTAAAATTTCGTGTTTATTATGATTATTATCGAAATTTTTATAGAAGATACCTATTTATTAAAAAAAATAAAAAAAATTTAGGAAGCCCTATTAAACTTGTTTAAAGGAGAACCCATTACTAGGCTGAAGGCTAGAGGCATGCATCCTTAGCATTGATTGGTAAGAGAACAAATGTACAAATACCATTACATGTAAAACCAGTTAAAACAAGTCCAAATGGGCCATAATAAGCCTAACAAAGTTGAAAAATTTATAACAGACCCTAATAATGCAACTAGAATGCAGTCCGTACTGACAATTCCATAGTATCCAATTCATCCTTTCCATCCCACTGACGTCCAACTTCACCAACCGCGGCCAAATCCTAAGGCCACACCTCATACACCACTCAAAGATCTCCCAGGATGACATCCTAACTGTGCCAACATCCACATCCCAGAGCCTCCATATTTATTAGGCTTATTGATTCATGATATATTTCACCGTACATAATCCTTATCGATAATCTTAAATGAAATTTACTTTTTTTATTAAGAGTCCATTAATTGTATTATGACTGATATGTAAGGATATTCTATAGGGAATAATGTTTTTATTGAAAATAATTATGTTGTAATTTGTTGTTTCAACAAAAAGTTGGGAATCATGTATGTATATAGTTTACTAAAAGTACTATCTTTGGTCATTCAGGATGAAATTTCTTATATCTTACTCTAATGTAATGAAGTAAGACATAGACTCCGGGCTACTAGTCTCATGGTTGTTAAAATTATACACTTTTTTACTAAATTTAGACATGTCAATTTTAAATTGAAACTAAATTTAATCAAATTAAATTTCTAAACATGATAATATGATATTTTATATTGAAACATATAATGTGGAAAACATTTTATTCATATAAAGTTATATTTTTATACATTATGATTCATTATTTTTATATCCAATAAAATTGTAATTAAATGAATGTTAATAAAAAAATACTTTTTTAAAATTAATATTAGAGTCATTAGTTAAAATATATTAATATTGATTATTTAAATTTTAATTACAAAATCTATGTAAAAATTATTTCTCAAAAATAATATTTTTTTTTGATAATTAAAATTTATATTGCAATGCTATTATTTTTATGTTAGAAATGAAAATAATCCCTTTTTAAAAAATATTTATAAATTGATTAAAAATATTAAAAAAGTTTATTTGAATCAATTTATAATTTTGAATAAATTAAAATTTATATAAACATTGATAAAATAGAAGAACCAATTTTTTTAAAATGTATTTTTATGATGATTTAAAATTAAAATTATTATTTTCTAATAATTAATTACAAGATATTTTTTAATTAATTTACTTACATATGTTATAAAAATCATTAAAAATGTCCTTAATTAGTGATTAATTATATTTAGATAGAAAAGCACAATATAAAAAAATACAATTCATTAAATTTTTATTTATTACACTATATGATATTAGTCACAGTCCATTTCATATAATTATTATTCTTTTAAACAATTAATTTATTCAATTTTTCAGTATGTTAACATATAACATTATTATAAAAAAAAATAAAATTGAAATTTAGTAAATTGAAATTTTCATTTTAACTATCTTTTTATTTACTTGGATTTTTATATTCTCTTTTTGTAATATTATTAATGATTTTTTGTAATTTATTCTAATGTTATAATAATTTTTATATTAAATTATAAAATATAACATGGTTTATTTTAGTTCAATTTTTCTTATGACAAAATAAATTTAACAAACTATTTATTTAAGGGATAACACTTACTACAATCTTAGGGGATTACAATCTCCCCTTACATAAATTATGTCCCTATAATTTTGTTTATCACACACAAATTAAAATTGATGAGGGTATCTATATGATAGACCCATCTTAGTATATAATTTACAATTCCTTATGAAGGGTAATAAAATATAACTCATATTCTCCTCTAAAATACACATATATTGAGATTCTCAACCATGGGTTTCAAAATATGTCTTCTTAGCAATCTATAATTCTTATAGGTTTCTAGAGACATAAATTTTAGAATTTTTTTTCATTATTCTATTTCCAGGAAAATAATAAAAAATTATTAAGATAATTTCCAATAAAAATATCTTAATTAATCATTAGATTAACAAAACTCAATCCTATATTGATATCCTCGATGAAAAATTAATTCCAACCTATGATAATTATAGTTAATCTATGGTTTTATTGGATCAACATATAAGTCATAGATTTTCCCCATTAATGTTTCAATTATGTTCTATAACATCACTTTGTAATATATTACACCATCAACATCAAATTAATTTTTTCATAATGGTTATAAAAGACAATTTGAATAAAAAAAAATCATGTCACTATGGTGTATCAAGCTAGGTCTGTAGTTATGACAACTTTTCAGACATTAAGTGAAGATAAATTTAATATTATTCTATCCTTATAAAGTTCATTACATCTAGTTTCATTTTTATCAGATCCACCCTTCACTTTTTTATCGGTATAGAGTTTTTATTTCAAGGAAATCACACACTCTATAACTTAACAAATTTTTTTGATTTTTTTGTCAAATTTAATCTTATCCCTTAAAATTTTCACTAATTTCTACTAGTCCTAATAACTAAAAATAACTAATATAATCCTAGAAATATCTACACCCTTCTATCATACAAACTGTGATACTTCATACCCACACCACTAAGCCAATTTAAAAAGTGATACTTTATAAACTCTCTTCGATTCAATGTCATATGACCCAAACTAAACATTAATTTATTTAATAATACATTTACTATATAAAAAGTAAATCTCAAAAATAATCACATGGCCCCATAACCATATTGTTTATTTTATTTTAAGATGAATTAATTAAAATTGTAATGTTGAAAATTTCTCCATAATCACAATATAATATATTTCCATCTAGACATCTTCGAGGTTTTCATAACCTTGGGAATAGAAATCACAAGAATCTGGTGAGCTCAAACACATATTATTAGAAACACATATCAACATTTCATCTAGAGTTATATTATAATAATGTTTGAAAAGTTTGGAATGTGAGAAATATCTGATTTAAAATAA
This sequence comes from Viscum album, assembly GCA_963277665.1. NCBI lineage: Eukaryota > Viridiplantae > Streptophyta > Magnoliopsida > Santalales > Viscaceae > Viscum > Viscum album. Next base: position 455,198,880 of record OY728160.1, on the reverse strand, counting down.
TATGAACCAATAAAATATTTTCATATAATTGAAAAACATGTGATCTCAAATAATAAATCTCATATCATGGAATAAAATTATGTAATAATGAAATAGATAATCACATCCCAATATAATAATAAATTCATATACCATATAAATGTTGAAAAGTATAAGAATTTTCATCATGACACGGTTGGTTGGGAATTCATGTCTTTGTATCCCATAACATAGTAGGTCAAGAATTCACAGACCTATCACCCATAACATCATAGGTCATAAATTAATTCCACTTTCATCTATAACAAAGTTTGTTAGGAATTATCATCCATGTTTCCCATAAAATATTTTGATTTTCATTTAATTCCTCATCTCTAATAATTATCTAATGAGGTATCAGACATTATAAATCAAATTAGAGGGTTACATTGGACACAACCTCCACATAATAATAATTACCAAAAAATTATTCCACATGTAATATTCAATTCTTCATATTGTGAATACCTCATATAGAAAATGGGATTTATATCCCTTTTCAAATGGAATGGTAAAAAATTAAAATATTAGTTAAAAATGATGAATAATAACATTCAATCACCTAAATAGAGTATTTTATAATGAAATTTAATTGGTGATTCATGAAATATAACTCCACAAAAGGTATATCAACTAGAGATATGGGGGAAATGGATGAAAAATCATAAAAACATTTTTGTGATAACATTTTTTATAATTTCTACAATATATTATGATATTAGAAACTTTTAAAAATCATTTTCAAGAAGTTGGTGTGAAAATATTTTTTTAAAAATAATTTTAAATAAGAACCAAAAATAGAGTCGTGAAAAAAAATTAGGATTTACATAGTAAATTTAAATATTAACATATAATATATTTTTATGGGAGGAAAATCCTTTTTAATATCTATATATATATTTTTTTGTAACCATGTCATAAAATGAAAAATAATTTTTTTTTAAATAGGAGAAGGGAAATATGAATATCAAATGAGATAACACTTATTTTAGTTACAAAATAATTAATTAAAACATTTTGAAAAAAAATAATAACATAAAAATAAATAATAATAGGACATCATAGTTGATAAGGATAATTCATAACAATGTTACATTTTTATAATGAAATAATTTCATCAAAAAAAATTATTGTAAAAATACATCAAAGATTATTTCATGGGAAATAAATTAAAATAAATTTAAATATATTATTAATTCTAATATAATTCAATAATAATGAATATTGTACCAAACTTACAAGAAAATTTTTCATAATGAACGATCATAACTCATTGAATATAAATAGTGCAAACAAAACCCCTAACATATTTGGTATCATTTTATTTGAATTTCGTTATAAGAGATAACTTGAAAAATATATTCAAATACAACTAATTAAATATTATTTATTTAATATTTAAAATAGTTTTTATATACACAATATTAATAAAATTAAGTGAATAATATGAAACATTCTAAATTAAGGACATTTTGATAAGAGAAACCCTTACCTTAACTATTCACTTCCATGAATGTGATTTAACCTATTATATAATTAAAATATCCATCAAGTTAAATAATTTTAAAACCATATTAAAATATATTAACTTTTTTAATATTCAATTTTAATAATTATTTATTCAATTATTAGGTTGTTTTTTCATAATTAGAGGCTAGTGATTTTGATTATTGCACACACACGTTATAATGTCAATGTCGATCAACATATATAAATACAAAGTTCTTCATTACAATAATATATATTATCCTATAATAGAATTCAAAATATTTTTTTATAATGTGCTAATTTAAATCCATGTGATTTTTAGTTACAATTTTTGAAGATGAAATCTATTATGAGTTTGTTTCATTATTTTTCTTGATGAAATAAATATGCTATATTAATATAAAAAGTAAATATTAATAATAAACTCATAGAATCCAGAAATAATTATTTAATTATTAATATCCAATAATATATTAAATTATATTCCAATATTCATCCATGATAGATATTTATAGCGTCATTCATGTAGGTGGTTAAACATACAAAAACAAAAACATGCAATAATTAATGGTTACGTATGATTATTTGGTTAATTTGTTATAATATAATTATTTTATAAGTAATATAATCTTATTAATAGGTTATTAAATACATAAATTATTATTGTGAATAGATTTATGAATATGTAAATATAATAATATATTAGTTACAAAAATGAAATCATTTATCCTCTGGGTATGCTCGGTGTAGGTTTTTAAAATAATAATGATTACTTAGTATTAATATTTTAAAAATAATTTCTAATTTGAATTTCAAAATTATTAATAATTTAATACTATATTATATATGAATTAGATCAATTTTTTGAATAATCCCGGATTTTGGGAGATGTAAAATGAAACATGACAACCATAGAGGTGATAGTGCACACAATGCTTGAGATACAATATAATTTTATAACTGATTGAAATAATGGAATGTAGATAATGATTTATCATTATAGAATATTATTTATATCATAGATAAAGCATTAATTCATTAAATAAATTTTAATAACCTTTCATGCATGTTAGTGATGAAAAATTATGTATGTGTTCATGGTTTTATAGCCTACAAGATATGTGATCAGCCATTTAATTTTTTGAATGGATGAGAGGGGAATTGATAAGGTGTAACATCTCAACCCAAAAACAAAATCTACGCTATAGTACCAAATGAAATCATTGGTGCCACTCCATTTTTGTGAGACTATCTACTATATATGATGGCCAAAAAGATCATTTGGGGATACTATATCCCATGTAACAACAACCACACATAAAATAGATAGTCAATAGTATTAAGAAAAATCTAGAAACACAAAGAAGATGAAAAAACCATATATTGAACCAATATGTAACAAAATGAGTCATATAATATAACTAAAATATCATGAGGTGTTGTAGATCAAAATATAGTACAAAGACAAAGAAATAAATAATAAATGTGGAAATGATCTGAAGTGCATCATAGCATCACCTCAATCACACAAGCTCCTCGTACTAAACTTAATGACACAGGTCTTATTCCATTAATTGGACCCATTACCATAAAGTTAAAGTGTGAATTGGGGTGTCCATGGTGGGTGAGAGTATAAAACCTATTATACAACGCCAATGTGTCCATAACAAAAGTGAAACATTTTATAAAATTATATGTTATGAAAACAATGTAAATGTATAATTAAACAATTATGTGTGGAGTCAAAATGAACTATCCCCAATAAATTGAACCCGAACCAAACCTAAACCCACTCAATTACAAAAGAGATATCATAAATAGGAATTTAATGTATAAATCAAGTCATGTGGTTCACACATCATGTTAAATTACGATGTTGATATGTTAAATTTTCACAATCCCCCATTAAGGGTAGACTACTCATCTCAAAGGGTCGAAGAACATTGTATACATGTTGAACAAATTCAAGGCTCTATGGAAAGAAACCCAAAAATATGTTAACCTAATATATATAATTGGGAAATCAACATTCCCAGACATCCCAATAGGATACTCTGGGGAAATCCACACTACTACAAATCATCTAAAAGGGTGAAGTGAAATCCTTCAAACCAAAATGATTGAACTCCCATAATGAGGGGATAACTATTTGATCAAGCTAAAACCATTTCCTTAAAACTATTTGGGGGAATGTATACATGTGTTTAGACACAAGCCATTGTACATGAAGTAATAAAGAAGTTATGCCATGATAGGTCTGATGGGTCACAACATTACCCACATGTGAATCATATCATGCATGGGCCTCATGGGTTACACATATACCCAAATACATATCTTATCATGTAGGTATCTCATAGGATATACAAGCACTCACATGCATTTCACACTATACAATTTTTTTATAATTTCCCTAAATGGTAATAACTTTCTTCCTCAAGAGTATTGATTCCCAATGGTATGAATTGCAGCCCGCATCATGATTGTACACCAAAAATACCTGAAACTTTCTTGATTTCATCACATGAGGATTATAGAATCAATATTAAATTAAAAAAAATTATAATATAAAAATTATATTACCAATACCCAAAAATAACTACATCCACCAATTGTTCTAGAATATATCAAGAGGGAGATGAAAATTCAATAGATCTGATTGTATATCCATCAATAATTCTGGAATTATCTAATATATCATATATGAGTCTATAGTTATTACTATGAAAGTGTATTTCAATGATTCATCCTAAGTGAAAGAAGAGTTTTCTTCTATGAGGAATTATACAAACCATACAGAAGCCATCATGTAAAATCCCGCCACTCAAGATTATCTTGGGTAGAGGCTTTGGTGTTAATAGACATAGGTGACATCCCAAATAAACCAATTTCTAGAAATTAATATCAATTTATTCCTAAAAGTTTGGTGAAATGTTTCCCTTTTAAGATAAACAACAAATCCTAAATACATAAAACCTAAAAATCCACTATATGATGCATGATTACATAATTAAACTCAACTAAAAACAACCCAACAGCTATATCAGAGTACAAAGAAGATATAAAAACACCAAAGACAACCAAGACACCAACTGAACAACTCCCATCCTACTCCCAGATCAAACACAACAATCCATACCCGAGGTATCATGTTTCATCATTAAATATCCAGGATATCATTTATTTACCTGTGTCTCGGTAGATAACAAAAGAAAACCCACAAAAGTTCCCATGAATGGGTGAATATAAAAATACATAATATTTTTCAAATGTATTCCAAACAATCTACTATAGGATAGAATATATTGGAACATTTATTTAAAATAGTTTTAAATAATTAAAATTAGTTTATATCAAATAAGAAATAGTTTTCCATAAAAAATTGTTTTCATGGAATGAAACTAAAAAAGTCTTTAAAACACATCACATTTCAACTTGGAATAACAAATACTTTTTTCCACCTATCTACCAAATCCCACATACATTAACAAGTGACAATTACATACACATGAGTGGTCTCATTGATCTACCAAGTCCTAAAAAGTTCACTAATACCACGTTCCCCTTTCGAACATCCCCCTTCCACTGCGTCACATCCAATGCAAATGAACAAAACCAAATCATGTATGCTAATTACCATTTCTAACCAATAATATCAATAAATTTCAATAAAACATATTATTTTATTGAAAATATTTATATAAACATTTTATTTCATCCATTATGTCCAATCCATAATTTTAAACCATCATTATTAAATAATGAACCAAAAGAACATTCCACAATGCCATAAAATTTAAATAATTTACTTTAAAACATCACTAAAGAGTTTTCCATAAAATCAACAGAAAATTCAAAACAATTTCATGAAATCAAATATCATTTAAATTAAGCCTTCTTGTTCGGATAAAAAGGAGTTGAATGTGATGCCACATACCTCTAAAATTAATAGAAAACAATGAATGACATGACAACTTCCACAACCCAGCATAGATATTCTAAATCTGACTGTAGATCTTTCCCCTTTAATAAAAAAATAATATCACATCAATATTGACAACACACTGCTTGGATAAATCATTAATACACTAGACCCATGATTTAATGAGAGGGAAGAAGATGAATCCTAATGAAAATAATGTACAACGAGCACTTAAAAAAGAATAAGGGCCACCAGTGCACTTAGATTCACCACATAATCACTCTTAGATTGAAAGGAATTACATACACATCCCTGTGAGGAAGATGAATTCATTTAATGGCCCTATTAGGGGAAAACAAGTGGTTTTATAGTAAAATCAGATTAGATCTATGATTTTGGATCAAAAATTTAATACAACATGAAAAAACCCATCATTTGCGATGAGGAAGGGTCTTATTGCAAATAGTCCTTTGGGATGGACTATTTGCTATGGGACCCTTTTCTCATCACCAATAATTAATTATTTGCGGCTGGCTCCATTGCAAATTCCATTTGGTGGGTTTTAGTATTTATGATGGGTCCCATCACAGATACTTTTTAACCAATGCCCCCTAATTAATATGTGGATTAACATTTATGATGGGATTTATCTATTGTCGCCATTGCTATGTCAGCAGGTAGGTATTTGCGACATGACTCATCAAAAATAAATTTTTAGCCATCGCCCCTAATGAATAGGGGTTAGGATTTGCGATGGGTCTCATCACAAATACTTCGGTCACAAATAATGTAAACTATATTTAACCCCATATGTTTTTTTTCATTTCACGCATATCTCAAATTATATCTCTTTACGAACCCTAATATTTTTCTATGAAATATTTTTAATGTTTAAAATTTCTAATCACAAACATTTTCAAGATCTACATCTTACAATGGACTCTTTTTTAAGGTATTTATCTTTTACTTTTATTTTAAGTTCATTTATTTAATTTTATATTAGTTATAATTATTCTTAATTAGCGACATTTTAATTAATTAGAATTAAGCCACTTTATTTTTCATATTTTTTTTATAATTATGTAGTTTCATTAGTAATAAATACTAATAAATTCTAATAATCAGTGAGAATTATTAAAAAATAGCGTTAATTAGTAATAATTAGCAGAATTTAGTATGAAATAGGAATAATTATTAATGATATTAATAATTTGTAATAAATAGGAATAAAAAGGAACAAATATGAATAATTTGTAATAATTAAGAAAAATTAGGAAAAATTAAGAATAATTAGGAATAATTAGGAATAATTAGTAATAAATCCGAATAAATAGTTATAAATAGTAATAAATATGATTAAATAGGAATAAAAGGGAATGATTAGTAATAATTAGGAGAAACCAGTAATAAATAGAAATAATTTGTAATAATTTGTAATAAATAAGAAAAATTATTAATAAATCTGAATAATTAGTAATAAAAAGGAATGCATATGAATAATTACAAATAATTTGGAATAAATATGAATAATTCGAAATAATTAATAATAAATTTGAATCAAAATTTATAATCAGTAAAAAATAAGAATAATTAGTAATAAATAAGAATAAATGGTAATAAATAGGAAAAATTAGAAATAAATTGAAATAATATAAAATAAATAGGACTAAAAATGAATAATTTGGAATAAATATGATTAATTAGTAAAAATTAGTAAAAATTAGTAATAATTAGCAAAAAAGATAAACAATTAGTAATAATTAAATAAAAAAATGAATAAATAGAAATAATTAGTAACAAAGAGAATTAATTAGTAATAAATTTGAATAATAAATAATAAATAGGAATAAATTTGAATAATTAGTAATAATTTGGAATAAGTATGTATAATTAGTAATAATTAGTAATAAATAGTAATAAATAGTTATAAATATTAATAATATGTAATAATTATAAAAAATTAGTAATAATTAGTAATAACTAGTAATAATTCGTAATAACTAGTAATAATTAGTAATAATAAGTAATAATTAGAATCAAATATTAAAAAACATTAAAAAAGTAATAATTATTAATAATTTTAAATAAACAGTATTGAATATTAAAATATATTAATAAATAGATATAAATATAAATCATTAATAATAATAAATAATAAATACAAATAAATATGAATAATCAGTAATAAATATGAATAAATATGAATAATGTGAAATAAATAGGAATAAATTTTCATAACTGGTAATAGTTAGTAATAATTACTAAAAAATAGTAATAATTAGTAATAATTAGTAATAATTAGTAACAATTAGTACTAATAAGTAATAATTTGTAATAAAAAACAATAATTATTAATAATTTGTAATAAATTCTAATAAATAGTTAAAAATTAGTAATAAATAGTAATAATAGTTTATAATTAGTAATAAACATTAATCATTTTTAATAATTAGTAGTAATTGGTAATAATTAGTAATAATTAATAATAATTAGTATGAAATAGTAATAAATAGTAATTCATAGTAATGAAAGAAATAATTAGAAATAATTAGTTATAATTAGTAATAATTTGTAATAAATAGTATTAAAAAAGTAATAAATAAAAATAAATTGTAATAATGATAATTAATTAGTATTAATTAGTAATAAGATGTAATAATTTGCACTAAATACCACTAACTAGAACTAAATAGCACTAATTAACACTAATTATCCCACATTATTAGCACTAATTATAAGCGCTAATTAGAACAAACTTGCACTAATTTTTAATAAATGTGACTAACTAGTTGTAATTTGCACCAATGAGCACAAATAATTAATAAATATCACTATTTAGTAATAATTAGTAATAAATGTGACTAATTAAGAATAAATAGTAATAAATGTGACTAATTAGTAATAAATATGAACAATTTGTGTTAATTAGTATTGAATATGAATAATTAGGGGTATATAGTGTTAAATTGTGGTAATTAGCGGTAATTAAGAATACTTATGAATAATTAACAATTTTTTTTCTTTTTTTGGATCGTGTTTTTGTTATATCAAGTTATTCATAAAAACTATTTATTTTATATTTTTATAGAAATATGGAATAAAGAAGTTGATAACAATCATTTTTAAAATATCACAATTAGATAAATCAGTGCATGATTCCTAATGATTTTGGTATAAATTCTATATATGTTGAGGTTGTGGAAACATTCTTATCATTTAAATCATCAAAAACAGAATTTTATTTATAAGTGACAAATAGGGGTCCATGTAAAAAATGTGGTTTGAGGATGTTTGAATCTTCTTATAACATTGGGGGTCATCTATTGTGTTATGGTTTTCAAAAATATTATGTTTTTAGTATCAACTTGGTGAATGTAGTTCTAGAGAAGATAATAATAGTTTGATTCTAAATCTATCATACTTTCAAAATTTAGTACATAATGTGGCAGAACCATATTTTCAACAAAAGAAAACTTATGATGATATTGATTTAACGCCAGAGTAGGAAACTCTATAATTTAATGAGTTGTTGAGGTCCAACGAGGATTCCTTATATACTGGATGAAAGATAATCCAATTTGGTGTAGTTAAAAAATTTATGGATATTAATTAGATAATATAATTTCATATAGATATTTTGATCAGATATTATCTATGGATAAAACAAAATTACCTGATGGAAATTTATTTCCTATAAATTTCTATGAGAGAAATAGGATGGTTCATAATTTGGGTCGTGGTTATCAAATGATTCATGAATATTTAAATGATTGAATCTTATAATATGGTGAAAATGAGTCATTGGAAAGTTATCCTACATGTGGATAATAGAGGTACAAATAGGCTCAACTAGGGAAGACTAGATTGATTCCTGTAAAATAGTTGAGGTATATCCCTCTTACACCCATAGTGCAACGTTTATTTATGTCCCAAAATAAAATGACATTGATATCATGGAAAAAACCAAATATTTCAACCATCAAAAGATTAAATCATCCATCTGATGGTGATTCATGGAAACATTTTGACCAAGTACACCCACCATTTTCTATAGATTCTCGATACATGTGATTGGTTGTTTCTACTGATGGGTTCTTCCAATTTTGTTTTTACGGTAGTAAATATCTAGATTGGAATGACATTATAACAACGTAAAATTTACCTCCTTGGATGTTGATGAAGTATCCTTATATCTTTTTGACCTTAATCATTATAAGACATCTGAAAAAGGATATTTATTTTTATTTATAACCATTGATGGATACGATAAATTTGTTATGGAGTAATGGTGTCAGTACATATGATATTCCTGCAAAACAAAATTTCCAACTAAAAGCTACATTGATTAGGAATATTTGTGAATTCCCAGTATATGACATGATAACTATCCAGAGTACACATGGTCCGAAATCATATCCGTACTATATGAGAGACAAAAAAATGTTTTTGATCTTCAATCGAAGAAAACATTTTTTTACTGCCATCGCAGATTCCTTTCAATTGATCTTCATTTTTGGATGCACAAACATCATTTCACAAAAATAACAATTGAATGAGATGTGTATCCAACAATTACCTATGGTATGGAATTAAAAACATTTTTCTCTTCATTACATCCCATTATATTTATACCAACTATAAACCAATGGAATATTGATGGTTTGGGAAAAAACACAATTGGAAAGAATGAATAATTTTTTTGGATCTTTCACATTGGTCTTATTTTTTAGTCTATCACATGGTGGATGTCATTAATATTCAGAATAAATAATTTGATTATATATTTTATACAGTTTTTGATACACCAGGTAAGTCTAAAGGTAATGTAAAGGCACAATTAGATCATTCTTAAATTTGCAGTCAATGATAACTGCACCTATTTGAAAATGTCATATCACAAAAGTTAATGAAGAAAAATGTATGTTATACAATTTACAAGGAAAATAAATTTTTATCATTTTAGTGAATTTTTAATTGTAGAATTCTGGATAGTTAGATTTTCAATTTGGGTAGTTGTGTCAGAAACAGTCATATTACTAGATGAAAAATTCATGACTGTAAAATTATAATGGAAGGACTTCTGCTGATTTTATTAAGAGGTTTGTTGTGTTATATTTTTTGGGATGTGAAAACAGTCATATCTTTTTTTTACGAGAAATTTTTGTAGCTACAATAGACTATAATGCAATAAATAGACTACAAGAAGACGTTGATTTAATTTTATGTTAACTTCAAAAAATTATTTAGGCCAACTTTCATTGACACAATGGAACATTTGATATTATCCTTTCCACATGAATAAAAATATAGCGATCATGTATTTTTTTTAGGGATATACCCATTCGAGACATACATATATAAATTTAATAGAAAAATATGTAACAAATCATTAGTCAAAGGATCAACTACAAAAGCTTATTTGTATGAGGATATTTCTTTTTTTTTCGACTATCAAATTTTTCTATCATAATATCCCTCAAAACACAATTGCATGGTCCATAATGAGGGTAATTTTGATGATGTGATGAGCAATAGCTTATAAATTTTATTCATCTATACCTTTTCTTTCTTGGAGGTAATGAATGATGGATTTCAAATGATGAACATCACAAAGCCCACACATATATTTTACTAAACTATAAAGAAATAAAACCATTTTCACTATGATTGATTGTGTAACTTATTGTATAATACTTATTAAAATAAAATTATATTATATTATTTATTGAATATATGATAATAATATCAAGAAACAAATTCCATAAATTACACCATTTTCCGTTTAAGAACACTGGAAAAATAATTTTTTCTTAATGGTTTCTAAAACTGGAAACATAAATTATTTATGGATTAACATATAAATTAAATTTATTAATTTATATAATGATATTTTGGTTTAACATTTTTTAGGTATATTAATATACTGATAAAATTAATAAATTATTACATGTATTAATAAGCGCACAATAAAAATGTCTAAATTTTATAATGTATATGTGGTGAATGGTATTTGATTTTAGACACGTGCACATATATAATCTTTAAAATAAAATTAGTAGTGGTGTTTTCATGATAGGATATCATCATAGAGAAACTAATGTGGAATTTTATAGCACATTGGATGAAATTATTGAACAATGTTATCTAGGAATAAATTATATAAAAATGTTTAAATTTTAGTGGTTGGATATAGAGAGAGAGTCTTGTGTGTTCATCTAATCCATGGAATTGTCGATATTAAATATAAAATCCTTATAGAAGTAAATGAATGATTATTATTGGATCAATAGTCAAATAAAATTTATTATACAAATTAATGTACTACTTTAAGAGTGTTGGGTGATTGGTGGAGCATAATAAATATGAAATAGATGGAAAATTGTTTTATTTAAAGTGAATGTGGTTCCACTGATGTTCATGGAATCGAAATTATTCAAGAGACTTCTCCTAATCCAACTTATCATCGAAAAGACAAGAATATAGATGATGACACCCCACAGTTAAGGGTCGATGGTGATGATGATGTTATTGATACAACTAATGAATTTGAAATGAAAATTGATGATGAAACTGAAACTCATATTGAAATTGCTGATACTCATGTGGAATGTTCAGATATTGATATAATCATATTTTAATATGATGATGTAGGTGAAGATTAACATAGAAAAATGTTATTTATAATCATATATAATATATATCTATATTTAATAGTTATTTTAAAATATTTTCTAACAGTAGTCATATCATGTTTTAGATAGACTCAGATCTGTTTTTTTTGAGTTCGAAGAAGGTGGTCTACCTAATAATGAGAAGGATGTTGGATCATCTGACCCAAAGACTGATGGAGGTGAAGTAAGGACTCATACTGGTTGTGGTCTTGAGAGATTGATGATTCATGGCCCTATCCCTAAGATATGTCCATATCTTGGCTTCGATACACACATACAGAGGTATCTTTACCTATGAATTTTAGTTTGTTTTCACTAATTATCATTAATTTATTTATATACTAATTGTTTGATTATTTTTTCTTTTTTTTCACATAATTTCTCATAATGATATTGTACTAGGGAGTTCTATATTGAAAAATTATTTTCTTGGAGCATCAGTTACATGGGATTATATTCCTAATGATTTTCTGCACTGTATGTTCAATCATTGGATGATGCATAAATAATTAAAATTAATTTTGAAATATATTTAATTAATAACTTTATATTATTAATTATCTTTTAGATTTGTGGTATCCCATCGATGAGAGAATGTGTGACTCTATCTGGAAGGCCTAGGAGGGTTTTCTACATAACCATTGGGGTTAGTTTTTTTATCAATTTGAGGACAACAAAGAGAAAAGATGGAGTGATAGAGATTTATGAGTCGTGTTGCACCCACTGACCTGATTACATTTCATCCCAAGTTTGGGATGTATTATGTTCACAGTGGATGTGTGTTCATTTTAAGAGGAGATCTAGAGTTGGTCAATGAAACTGGGGGAGACAGGAGGTGACACATCAAGCTGGTAGTCGTACATTCAATACTCATAGGGATAATATGGTGTGTAACATTTTTTAATAAATATATATAACTATAAAAGTAAATTGTTCATTTTATATTCATATAGGTAGTCAAACATCCCGATTATACACATTTTTTAGGTTTATCGGAGGGCGTACATCGATCCTGTTTTTTGAGATTTTCGAGGTGATTTCCACTGTCAGGTTCTAATTAGTTTAATTTCTTTTAGAGTTTTAAAATTAACTGTAAGTAATATTTTAACATTTTAATTTTTAATTTTAAATTGAAAGAGTTATATAAGGCCATTACATCTAAAACACTGACTAAGTGTCAATACGAGACTAATGATCAGATAGGTGCAACAATATCTGATGAGACATCATAAATGAAAGAGACCCGGTATTCTATTGAGAAAGGCTTAATTATTTGAATAATCTCTCGATTGATTCTGAGGGGTTATTTTGGTACCCATGCAATGTCAATGTCCAACTAAAGCAGAGCTCATGGAGAGTCATCATCATCTGCTACACAATATTAAGAGAAGATGTGATCTAAAGGTGAGCATATAAAGACTATTCATAGGGAGTAGGAAGATCTCTTTCAGTATTAGTTGCGGCAGGAGGGGGAGATGTGTTGGCGACAGTAGTAGAAGCAGAAGCAGATGATGGAGGACTGGCAACATCTGACTCATGGTTTGGGGATGGAGTTCCCTCCACCATCTCCTTTAGCTCCTCCACCCCCTCCAAAAGAATTTACCCCTCAGTAATGTATTTACTTTTTAGGATAAAAAATTTGAATGTAATTTTTTTTAATATTATATATTTATGATTCTAAATACTTTATTTTTTTATATTGAGGATAATGTTGATTTTTTTTAAAATTTTTATTACATTATTATATATTTAAATTTTTATTATTTTTACTATTATATTATTTACTTATTATTTTATTAAAATTATTATTTGTTATTATTATTTTATTACCATATTTTTATATTTTTGATAATATTGAGGTTTTTATTATTTTATAAATTTTTATAATTTTATTATTATTATTATTATTATTATTACTTTTTATAATGTTAATTTTATTATTATTATTATATTTTAATTAATACTAATATTATACTAATATTATTCATAATAATAATAATATTATTATTTAACAATATTTCATTTCGATTAATTAATTTTATTTTATTATAAATATTAATATTATATTATTATTATTAATATTATTTTATTAATTTTTATTTTTATTTTTATTTTTATTTTTTATGTTATTTGTGATGGTCCCTTTGCAAATAGTATTTAAAAAAAACTCAGATAAAATATTTGCCATTCCATTTTATATAGTTTGGAATTAGCAAGGACACCACCCCATAAATTACATTTTCTGCCAGGGTCCCTTCATAAATAACTCAGTTTCTGGTAGTGATATCACATGGTTTGATCACATAGTTATGAAAACATTATACCAACAATGAATTAACCACTACTTCAGACCACACCCCATATGGTTAGATCACTTGGTTAGATTAACCATTCTCCGTCCATGATATTCCCTACTGTCCACCCTTGCACAATTTCATCTGGGAATTCCCACGGTTTGGCCAAACCATAAGACTACCCAATGCCCAATGCTTTAGATGCAATGATTCCTAGATGTGTTTCATAGTCTCTACTGTCCAATGTCAAACCATTCACATCCAATAAATCCTCAAAAACATTCAAAATCATATGTGAAACTCCCAAAACGTATACCAATCATTTATATACATTAAATTCATAAATAAATATTAATGTGCATGAAACTAGGGGTTCTAAATTATCTCTACCATTGTTCATTACATCCCTAGATAGTAGAAAACCACCATTAGAATAAAACATTTCTTTCCATTTATCCTCAATTTCCTTCTATTCCTCCCATATTTCTTCAAAATTCTGACCATGTTAAACAAACCCCAGACTAATATGACTATTTTCCCACACAAGAAATTCTCTTGCCTTTCAAAAATCTGAACTGGAAGATGAACTAATGTAGCATCTAGATCTAGTTCAACCTGATCCCATCGAATCAAAATAGTTAGGATTAAGTTAAAACTTCTTCAATTGAGAATCATGAAACACATTTTGTAGTGAGTAGAACCTTGATGGAAAAGACAACTGATACATTGGCTAAACAACTCATTAAGTATCTTAAAAGGACCTATTTATCGAGGTGATAAATCTCACTGATACCCAATATGACAATTCTAAATCCTTATATAGATCACCAAGAACAGATGATTACTCACCTTGAAAAACATCAATTGTCAATGATGATCCACATATTATTTATGAAGAATCCTATCCTTCGCCATTTTCTTTCTGATCAACTTAATTTTCTCTATTTACTATTTCACATGGATTGGTCCAAAAAATTAAGCCTCACACATTTTCTTCTAATATAGTAGAGAATGAAAATAAAATAATTAAAATTATTCAAAATGAACCATATGAATCAAGTCCTAATAACTATTGTCATATGAGAAATTCAATAGAGGTTTGTGGTCCTCCCATGAGCCATTAAAATCCAACACCAAACCCTATGGTTGTCATCTAAAATTGTTTATCATACTTTTGGATTGATTATCTGCATGAGCATGATATTATAAGATCATAATTAGCTAATTAAAATGGGCTTACTTTAAGGATTTCTTAGAAAGTGGACGTAAACTGAGGTACATGGTCTAATATTATCAAGACTGGAACTCCATGCCTCTTTAAAAATTCTCAGATATATATTTTGGACAAGTATTCCACTATATGATATTCAAAAATATGAATAAAATTATTTGTGTTGGTAAGTGATACATAATTACCCATGGGGAATCACTTTTACAAAACATATTTGGGAGACATATCAAAAAATACATAGTAATTGGTTCCCACTTCCACATGGGAATAGGTAAAGACTACAACAATCCTAAAAGATGTTCATTCTATGATTTTACCTATTAATAGTTATTTCAATTCAAATCAAACTCCACCACAAAACTTTTTATGTAAAAAAAAAATACGTTTATTACTTTATAAATCATTTGAAAACATTGATGAACTTCCCATTTTGAATGGTGTTATGCATTTTTATTTTGTTCCAAATAATCTAGAGGTACCACAATCTGATTTTCATAGTGAAAAAATGAACATATATCTACTTCTCATCCCTCAATGGTCTCCCCACAAATGAGTTTTGACCACATAGAAACAAATTCATAATTGTATTTCATAGCCACATTCACATGTTGATCCAAATTAGGAATAATAAAATATAGTAGGACAATTGAAACATTACACTTGTTGGTAAAATCTAGATGCATGTGAGTTATGACAAACATCACCTTCCACAGATCTTAATCTTTGTTGGTTAAATAATAAAACTAATTCCGAATTTGTGAATCCAAAATCAAATTTCCTTTACCTAGTCGATTAATCGAGTGAAAGTAAAACATTGAAGTTATTACATCCATCTTATTTACATTAGATTAAAATATCTTTTTTAGAATGTTTGTTTCAATATATTATTGTCCGTAATCATTGTGAATTTCACACCAAATAAGATATGATGAAAGGAATTCAAATCATACACTATCATAGAAAATTAAAAAACATGTTCTTGGTAGTTCACCTCATGAAACCATAACTACCATGATATATAAGCAACAACATGATATCCGTTTATGAGAACATAAACCAAATGAGATCCTAAAGCATCACAATACACCACAAATAATTTTCTTGATTAATGAAATGTAAATATTAGTTTAGATGTCATGAGAATTTTATTCTCTTTAAAATATCTGAAAAATAATTTATTCCATTATAATAAGTCATTTCACTTTTTCTATGTGGTAATTGTTTAATATTGTCATGAAAATTTGCCAAAACATTTTCAGTATTAACAAGTCATGCAATTGAAAGTGTGTGTCTCGATGAAATTTATTAGGAGTGTCCATGACATCATTGCCTCTATCTTTTCTTGAGAAAAAAAAACAATTTTTGGAGATACAATTTCAACAGAAATGTACATCTTCTATCAAAAAGAATCACACGTTGAAAGTATGGAATGTTAGTGATGATCCCACAGGATACCAAACACTATCTCCAAGTGTTTCATAATCTCATATTTTATATGATAATACACCAGTATTTCGTCCACAAAACCCACAAAAAACGTATTGATATACCATTGAAATAACTAATTCATAAATTTTATAAATACGGCTAGAGAATGCATAATTCCAAAAACCATAAAAATAAACTCATAATAGATATATCTACTTTTAAAATCTATTTTCATAATATCAATCTTCTGAACCTATAATTAGTGATATCTTGAATTAAATTAAATTTTATTGAACCGCTGATCTATTCGAAATTGATAAATAAGATAATCAATTCATGGAAGAGGATTCCAATTCATTAACATAACATCGTTAAGCTTATGATAATCTATACAAATCTTAATAATTCTATAAACCTTTTTCATTAACAGATCCTATGCATCCCATAGAGATGTACTAGGCTGAATGAATTATTTTCATTCAATCTCTTCCAACTAGACATTAAATTCCTTCAATTTTGATGGTTCTATCCTATAATATAGAATTGATATATGGCTGGTACCGTGTATGAGATAAATAATAAATAATTCTTCTATTTTCTGTGGAAATCTTGAGAAAATGTTCTGAAAGACATCAAGGCAACACTACACAATGGTTGAAAAATATCTCTTCCTAATCTATTCTATTGACTTCATAGTCAAAGATGACAAAGAGTTTGAGAATGTTCAAACTACTTGTACCAACAATCATGCTCCACATTAATTCATATTCTTCTATCCTCTCAATATATTTTCAACAACATATACATTTTTTTATGTAATCCTTCAGGTACAAATGTTGATGTCATATTTGAACAAAGTCCATATAATACGTATATATTATTAAGTCATAGAAATATATCCTAATAATAGTAAAATCCTAATGCAAATAATCCCAATCAATAGTTAGTACACATGAATTTTCACATAATTAATCTACCTTTTATATGACCAAGAATAGTTTTATGTTTCACAAAAATAAATATATAAATATGTAAACTCATAAGATGAAATATACAAGAATAAATAAATGAAGGGGATGCACTAGAATCAAAAAAAAATACATATGTTTAAAATAAAAAATAATCATACCTCTTAAAATTGAATGCCTAGATTAATCATCTATCATCACTTTCTTAACTCTATATAATTTCATAATCATTATAGATTAATCGTTGTTACACTGTTTGATATTGCACTGGTAGAGGAGTCATGAAATTACAAAATTAACTATGGCTTTCTCAGTTTTGATGAATATATCTATTCTTCTGTACTCATCCCATCTACGAGTATGATTATTGAGAATCATGTAATGTTTCCCTATAACCCAATAGTGGGTCACTATGATAATAACACAAAAGTTGAATGATTGTATTTTTGTGACATGTCAAATTGATTATGATTTTATGGTTTATTTTTAGTATAGGTCACACCCTATGTTGTCTCACATGGAGCGTTGGTGGTTTATTGTGTGAATTTTTAATAACAAGGAACAAAATAGGGGGCAGTTTTTAAAACAGTTTTAAGAAAATGATTAGATTTAAAAAGTATAATAGTTGATAAATAAAGGTCGCGTTTTAGAATTTTGAGATGAGGAGATAATTTCAATCTCACTACACATATTAGTGAGTTCATCATTATGAAGGATAACATGGTTTAATGGAACCCTTTGGTTGAGGGTTGTGAAGATCTTGACTTTACTCTTGCCACTAAAAATGATGCTCAAAGAACCACCCCATGACACAAAAATCATGTCATCATGGTTTGGGAATCAAACTTATAAAACAAAGGCTACCAAATCACACTATGATCTTATGTATATGTCATATAAATAGGATTATTGTTTTTTCTAATCAGAACAATACAATATTCCCACTTGACAACAAAACCCAATCAGTGTTGAGATAAAAAGTGTTACACTTTATTATAAAAAAATACCAGTATATAGAGGATAAGTTCATAAAGGATAAACATAAGTTAAATATTTATCCCAATAATTATAGAAAATAAATTGTATAAAAAGTTCCAAGACTCCCTCCCATGTTTGTGTACATCCCTCGATATGAATGTCCACTATTTAGCTCACCATTGAGAGGACGAGGAGGATCAGGTAGAACTTAACTTTCATACATGAACCCCTTATGTGATAGGGGGCTCAAGAAATCCTTGGTTGAAGAGATTTCTACTTTGGGTCTTCAAAATATAAGAGCTTTCCCTCCTGGACAAACATTAAAGTATGAAGCCCAATGTTCCATTTTATAGGAAAATGGGAAGATGTTTTTTAGCAAAAAGATTTATTAAACCCACATGTCACATGGGATTCAAAATTTAGAATTCATTCTCTGCTTTAGTGAAAATAAAAAAAAATTTCCCCACCTCCTGGATATCTCCATCGAGCATTTGGCTGCATTTGGACACCTACTTATCTAGATATGGACAGATAAGAGCACACCACTTTTGACTTCGTGCAGATTCGGTGTGCTAGATAGATCTGGTCATTGGGACACTAGATTGAATAAATTTTATTGGGATCCTTAATAATAAATGTATCCCATATAATTTTGGACCATGCCACAATATTTCAGGACAATTTGATGCATGTTGTAGTAGTAGTGTTCGGTTTAGTAAACTAGTCTGCTTGGATTAAGCGCAGCTCAGCCCATTTTTCTTGAACTTTATCATGAGCACTCCAAATCACCTCCACCTTCAATGAAATAATAAAAACAAGTAACATTTACCTTTTTAACCGTGATAAAAAAAAATTTAATAAAACATGACCTGCAATTTTTAATTATATTTTGAATTTACAAAAAAACATTATTTTTAAATAGTGGTGTAAGGGTGAAAATGAAACAGTGAATTGTGCTATGATCACACCCCCACACATAAACATTTGCACTCCTATGAAAAGACATATTTCTATAAATTATGCATGTAAATATTTAAAAATTCATATTTATTATAAATTCAATGAAAATTTAATTTGTGATAGAAATGTAATCAAATAAAAAATCACACATAGGAGTTATTCTCTATGATCTTGAAAAAAGATGTCTCAAACATTATATTCCAATGAAATTCCAAGAGACACATGATTCCAATCAAAGAAAATAATTCAAAAGTTAATCACACCATTAATTCTCTAAGGGGTTTTGTGAGAACCATTTCATTCTATTCATTCTACTTTCTATTGAATAAATATAAGTTATTTTAATAATTTTTTGATTTCAATATCCTTCCCACTAAACATACCCCACATCGTTTAAAATAAAATTTCAAAACACACATACTTAGCATTCCCAAAAGTCAAACCATAAGCTCCTTACCTATATATCCCAATATTCTGTACATTTCATCACTCCCCTCATATATTATTTTTTTCACAATTTTCTCTTGGAACAAATATCACACTCTTATCCCAACCCATGTTTAATATCCTCATGACACTAATTGTAATAGTTATAATAGGATCAATGGTTGAGGAAGGGAGATTTTTGAGCTGCCCAATATACAACCCTTTTTTAGTGCGTACTAAAATTGGATAACAGCTACACACACATAGATCAATCTGGTATAGTAATGAAATAGATTAGATAAGGAAACAACTTATGGAAAAATTATTTTTTAATATAGAAAAATCAACCTAACTTATATTTTCATTCCATTAAGTAATAAATTTTCACACTTCATGGATGGGTGAAAAAATGTGTGGAGGGATTATGTGAAAATATATTCCATTATGCTATTCTAGAAAAGGGCACCATTCTTCTAAAAGGTTTTTAAATGAAACAACCATTTATATCAAAGACTAAAAACTAAATTTCAAAATAAAGTCACACTACAGTATTGAATTCTTGCTGAAATTTAAATTTCAACATATTTTTTTTGAATGTTAAAACAACATGAAAAACATAAATTTCACATGACTTTTCAATATAATCCATGATTAAAGATGCATCATTTTCCAGGAAAAAGTGAGAATAAATAATGTAATATTACGGAAAAAAGAGATAGGAGAGAATAAGGGAAAGTAATAATACAATTCATCAAGCTAAAAATAGAAAAGGAAGAAATATGATGAAAAATCATAACTAAACTAGGAAATACCCATCCTCCCCACACCTACTATGTGCAGTGTCCTCTTTATAATAAAATAGATGGTAAGAAGGAAGGATAAAACCTAATGGGTTTCATTCGTAGACTACTTCTTGAATTTGGAGTTCCTCCATCAGGGACTCCAGAAAGGCTTCACGAAAGTGCTTCAACTGCTGGCCATTGACAGTGAAGGGTTTCATGGTGTCATCATTTTGAACCTGAAAACACCAAATGGATAATATTAGTTATAGGGTATGGTTCAAACCATCAGGAATGAATTTTACCTAGATACAACTTTACCCTTGCATTGTAGGGGAGGATCTTCTGCCCAATGTGGAACTGACATTGAAGGATGAGGCAGTCATCAAAAGCCATGGTTCACTCCTTATAAATCTGAGAGTTCTCATATGAATCTCTTCTCATTTCCTCCAACTCTTGAATTTATATATTCCATTGATTTCCTACACCAGAAATAATTGAACTACATTGTTTGATGGCCTATTAGGCCCAATGATTAATCTCAATAAGGAGGGGACAACTCTTTCCAAACACAATCCGACGTGGTGACCCACCAATGAGAGCTTTGAAAGAAGTATGGTACACCCATAAGTAATCATCGAGTCAATGGATCTAATCATTTCTATTAGATCAAACTATTTTTTCAGGAATATGTTTTACGTCCCAATTTGACACCTCATCTTGACCATTGGTTTGTGGGTGACAAGAAGTAGACACTCTATGTCCGACAACATACCATTGTAAAAGTTAGTTCATTTTTCGGTTACAGAAATGAGAACTCTAGTCACTGATCATGAACCTTGGTAAGTCAGACCTACATAAAAATTGGGTTCTCAAAAATTCAACAACTTCCTTAGAATAATCAGTCCTTGTAGCTCATGCCTCTACCCATTTTGAAACATAATCCACTACCAAAATAATGTACACGTTACCAAATGAATTCGGGAATGGTCCCATAATTTCAATGCCCCGAACATCATAATTATCATGGAGGATCAATGGTTTTTGTGGAATCACAATTCTTTTAAGGACATTTCCCAATCTTTGATAGCAAGGACAATATTTAAAGAATTTATGGGCTTCCCGAAACAATGTTAGAAAAGAGAGACCCGAATTGTGGAGCTTGCGAGCAGTCTGTTGGGGACCAAAGTGGACCCCACAAGCAAGAGTGCATCAAAACCTAAGGAAGGACAAAAAACTAACTATCCAGAACACAACGACTTAGGAGTTGATCACTATAGGTGCTCCAAGGGTAATGGCCATCCCAAATTATCCAATGAGCTTCATGTTTTAGATGGCCAGCCTGGTTTTTATTGAAATCAGTAGGAATGCAAGATTCTACCACATAATTTACAATTTCAACATACTAAAGAATAACATCTAGCACTCGGTACAGTTTCTAACCACGAAACATGTCATTTATGGGAATACAAGGGGATCATTCCAGGTTCGAGGATGGTTGAATCTTACTAATATAGTCATCCCCAACATTCTATTATCCTTTTTAACCCTAATTTCATAATTGAATAATTAATGAGTAGCATCCCATGAATGAGATGTGTGTTGTATTATGGTTTCATAATAAGTTAATGGATGGCTGCATGGTCTGAGAACATAAGGACATTGGACTCTAAAAGGTATGAACTGAATTTATCCAAGGAATAAACAATGGATTTAAATTGTTTTTCATTTGTGGTGTAGTTATCTTGGGTAGGGTCATGTGTACCTGAGGAATAAGCAATGGAATGTGGAGCTCAATCGATCCTTTATGATAAGACATCCCCAACTGCGTAGTTATAGACATCACACCTAATATCAAATGGAAAGTCCCACAGATGTGGTTTGATTACCGGGTGTGATGTGAGACGTCAATTTAATTTATTAAAATCTTCCTCACATTCTTTATCAAAAACAAATTCCTTTTCTTTTGGGATTAATTGGGAGTGTGGAAGTGAAATTTTACTAAAGTCACGAATGAATCAATGGTAAAATCTAGCATGACATAGGAATGAATGCACAACCCTAATATTTTTGGGGAATGATATGGATGAAATTACATACAATTTAGATTTATCTATATGGATACCATCACCAGAAATAACATGTCCCAGAACTATACCTTGTCGCACCATGAAATGGCATTTACCATAATTTAGTATGAGAATATTTTCAATACAGTGATGTAGGACTGAAGCAAGACTACTCAAACATTCATCAAAAGAGGATCCATAAATAGTGAAATTATCAATGAATAATTCCATGTAATTCTCCAGGTAATACGGAGAAATAATAACCATACATCACTAGAAAGTACCTAGAGAATTTCACAAACCAAAGGGAATCCTTATATATGCAAATATGCCAAAGGGGAAATTGAAGGTTGTATTTTCCTAATCCTCAAGGGAAATATGGATTTGGAAGTATCTAGAATAGTAATCAAGGAAATTGTAAGGGGACTTTCCTGCTAGCCTATCACAAATTTAGTCAATGAATGGAAATGGGAAATGGTCTTTCATAGTGTGTTGATTTAGTCGGTGATAGTCTATACTGACATGCCAACTATTCTCTACATGAATTGGAACCAATTAATCGTTTTCATTTTTTATTACAGTAAGGCCGGTTTTTTGGGAACCACTTGAACATGACTTACCTGTTGGCTATCAAATATGGGGTAAATGATTATAGCAGCCAATAATTTAGATCCCTCTATTTTAACAACATCTAATAGGTTTGTTTTTAGTAGACATTGTGACTTCCTCACTAGTTTAGCCTCATCATTAAACAATATATGATGTGTGAAAATTGATGGGATCATACCAATAATATCTACTAGTGTCCATCCCAATGATTTTTTATACTCCCTAAAAAGTTCAAGCAGTCACAATTCATGATTAGGTGGGAGTGAACTAGAAATCATGATAGGAATCTTGTTTCAATTATCAGTATATGAATTTTTTTTATCTTCAGGAAGTTGTTTTAGTTCAAATTCAGGTGGATTTTAGATTAATGGGAGTGTGTTTGAAAGTGAGAGGTCTCTAATCTCATCAAATTACTAAATGGTATCATCATCAGATGAGGAATGAGATTTTACAAGCATATCAGTATCATCGATTGTCATATGATCCTGTGTGTTTAATACATCATCAATAAATAAACGTTCATGGAATTTTTCTAACCCACTACACCAATAATTTCATGACTCATTTCCTAGAATTTCAATCAATGATGAAAACTCAGAATGGGGATTAGGGGACTAAAAAAGATGTTTTTTCATGGGAAAGGAGTACATCAATTAAATTATCAAAGAGAGAATAATGTTCTTCTGAGAGGTGATTCGTGGTATCAAGGATATTTAAATGGACAACTTCGACACCAAATTCCAAAGATAATGTAACATTGTGGACATTAATTATGGTTTTGGAATATTTAAGGAAGGGAATACCCAAAATAATTGGTGCATTTCCATTCATCCTATCATCTTCCATTTTAATAACATAAAAATTAGTTGGGAAAATTAAAATTTTCACCTTCACAAGAACAACCTCTAACACAATAGAGGGGTGTTCTTCACTCTGATTTTCTATATGAACAAACATTCCAGTGGGCTTCAGTTCATTGACCTTCAATGAAGAGTACATGGATTGAGGAATCACATTAATAGAGTCTCCCAAATCAAGCATAACATTATAAAAAGAATACTCCGCTATGGTGCATGGAATTGAGAATGTTCGAGGGTTAATGTACATTGTAAGAAGTGATGGCTACATGAATGCTGATACATTCCTACCCAATAGCACCTTTTTTTTCTCAACAAAGTCACATTCTATGCCTAATAAAATCTATTAGAAAAATAGTGTATCGTGGATTTTTTGTTACGACATCAATCAATGTGATGTTGACCATAACGTTTTAGAAAATTTCCAAGATTTAATAATCAAGTTCAATTTAATTTTGTTTTCAGGTTTGGGTGGTTCTTTATTGAAATGGTTGAGGAATGTATGGGATAGGTTATTCATCAATATACACACTCTTTTCATTGGAAGGGCTTCTCCCAGGACATGGATTTCAAACATTTTGATTGATTTCAATAGATTGGATGGTGTTTTCCTTAGGAGGGGATGACTTTAATGGATGGTTAATTTGTGTTTAAGTTATTTCCCACACCTAAGGGTTATGGAACTAACATTTCCCTAATCCCTAGGGTTAACTACTGGTTGAGATCATAGTTTACCCAACCCATGACTTTTGATTTCCACCACAGAGGTAGCTAGTTGGTCTAATTGGGGTTTTTGGTCTTGTATGGGTGCTTGGGTGGTTTGTTAGAATTGGAGAATTTTCATATCCATTTGTTTCATCATGTATTCAAGGCTAGGCTCGACTTTTGAAGGGGGTGTTGGAAAGGCCATTGTGGTGGTTGTGTATTTCTAGGTGGTGTTGGTGGGTGACTACTCTACCCTGGTTGGTTCCATTTTTGTTCAGGTTGTTTTGAATACCCCCTTTCTTATATGCCTAGTTTTATTTACACCTAGGGTTGGATGGATAGTAATTTTCCTCCCTAAAGGTTTGGTTGTAGGAGAGGCCTGGAAAGGCTTCCTCACAAAACTCAATAGTTTCTCTCAATTGAAGACACTGGTCAGAGTTGTAGGTATCAGTAGTGCATATACCACATTGTATGGGAGGAGGATATTGGTATTTTCCTTGGGAAACATCAAGTTGTGAAAGAAGGTTACCTATAACCTCAAACATTGTGCCCACCTTCTTCTCGAATTCGGTAGACTACACCTTATGGATACCATGAATGGGTACACAAGGTCGTGAACTGAATTGTTGAGTACTTTGTGCCATGTTCTAAATTAGGGTTCTTACAACAATTGGGGTTTATCCACTAGCACACCACTTACAGTATCATCAATCATGTTTCTATTAATAGTATTTGACCCTTCATAAAAATTATAAATTAAAATTTGATCACTTATTTGGTTGTGTGGACAACATGATCATAATCTTTTAACATGTTCCCAATATTCAAGTGATATTTCCCATTGTGATTGTCTTATTTCCAAAATTTCATTCCCTATATTTTTAGTTTGAGAGGATGGGAAATAGTTTTCATGAAAAAGACATTTCATGTCTTCCCAGCCTCTAATTGGTGAATTAGAATAGATTTTAGTTAATAATTTTCTACATTTTGTGGGTTTGATATCAACATCAGGTGAGGTTAGTTATTTTAATGTCTGGTTATTTTCATCCATTATATACTCGTTAATTTCATTTTCAAATTTTGTTCCAGAAGAATTGGGATTTTGAAATGACTTAATTTTTTGTGTGTTCTCCTTCAAAGGGTTGTATTGTGCATCTCAAGGTCGCTGACGTAAGATCTTATCTGGTTCATGTTCGAATGGTGGTAAATCACTCGGATTAGAACACATAATGCACAAAACATACAAAATAAATAAATCAGATAACAAAAATATATGTAAAGGTAGAAGATAAAACAAATAAATATTCACAAAATTTACAAAAATATTATAAAACACTGTAACTAAAAACCAAAGTGCTCTCCGGAAACAAAACCAAATTTTGACAATGCTCTCAAGAAACATCATGTTGATCATGAATTTAAAGAAGATTTTTAGTATATGGCTGACCCTAGGTCATCTCTAAAGGATATTTGGTTATTTATAGTGTGAATTTTTAATAAATATGAACATAAAAGGATTGGTTTTGAAAATAATTTTAAGAAAATGACTTTATTTAAAGAGTTTTATAAATGATAAATAAAGGTGTTGTTTTAGAATTATGAGATAAAGAGATCATTAAAATTTCACTACATAACCTAGTGACTTCATCATTCTGAAAAATACATATGGTTTAATGGAACCCTTTGGTTGACGGTTGTCAAGATCTTGACTTTCATCTTGCTTCTTAAAAGGATGCTCAATAAACCACCCCTTGCACAACAATCATGTTGTCAAGGTTTGTGTATCAAACATAGAAAATAAAGGCTACCAAATCATACTAAGATGTATGTGTGAGATAAATATGATTTTTTTGTCCAATCAGAACAATACAACATTAACACTCAACCCAATCAGTGTTGAGATAAAAGTGTTTCATATCATTATAACAAAAGAAAAGTATTCAGAGGGAAATCGCACAAAGGTTAATCATTAGTGAAATATTTATCACAAAAATTATAGAAAACCAGTAGAAGAACATGTGCTGAAACTCCCTCCCATTTTTTTGAATCTCCCTCGAAATGATCGTCCACTTTTTTTCTCACCATCGAGAGTTGGAGGATGCTTATGCGGAACATCACCTTCATCCTAAATCCCCCTATGAAGATAGGGGCCTCTATAACAACATGGATGAGAAGAGTACTCTGTTGGGACTTGAAATTACGAAAGATTGGCCTTCAATAAGATCATACAAATTGCGATCCCATGGTGGAATTATATAGAAAAATTTGAAGGTGGTTTTGAGAACATAGATTTCATAAAAGAAATTTACATATAGTTTTTAACCTCCATGAGGCATTATCTCGATTTAGACAAAATAAAAAAGTTGTATCCCCTCACCCTTGATATTTCCACAAAATGTATTGCAGCATTTGGACATCTACAACTCGATAAATGGAAAAATCATAGCACAACACTTTTGACTTCGTGAAGATTCGGTGTACTGAATAGATCTGGTCAGTTGGGTAGCCATATGGACGAATGAGGCTTGGATTCTTTAAGATGAAATGTATACCAATGAAAACTGTACTGGGCCAAAAAATTTCATCCCATTGGGATGCAAATTTTAGTATCTGTTTTTGGTTTATTAAACTGGTTTTCTTAGATCCAACATAGCTTTTACCATTTTTCTTGAACATCGTAATGGGCCCTCTAAATCACCTCCTCATTCATTGAAATTATCAAAACAAGTAACATTTCCCTTTCTAACAGTGATATAAAGAAAATATTCTAATAAAAAAATGTAGTGAAATTTTTTATTATATTTTTGAATTTACAATACTAAATCATTTTAAAAAAATTGTGTAAGGGTGAAAATAAAAGGGTGATTCGTGGTACAATCAGTGACCAATTTAATTTTAATTGTGACACAATCTATTTGGTTCTATATAATATGACATCATTTTCTCAAAATTACTACATTTAAAGAATCATGACTTTTTTC
The DNA here is from genome assembly GCA_963277665.1 of Viscum album. NCBI lineage: Eukaryota > Viridiplantae > Streptophyta > Magnoliopsida > Santalales > Viscaceae > Viscum > Viscum album. Next base: position 455,170,496 of record OY728160.1, on the reverse strand, counting down.
CATTATTCATGGAGGTATGTTAACCGACCCTATTGTCTGAATCATGGATATACCTCCCTATTGAGAGTTACTATTCCTCCACTACTTCTTGCCAACACTGCAGTTCCCACCAGTAACCATTGAAAAAATAATGATTAATTTGACCGTTCATCAAAGGATGTATAATTCTTAAAAAATAACCCTATTTACTATTTATTCAAATCCGTTATATAGAATAAAATAATTTTTGAGTGAATTTCCATTTTCAACCCAAATTCTAAAACATGTACCTTCAAGGATGAACATCAAATAAATTCATGTGCAATGAAGACTTAATTCATAAGAAGATCCACATACGTTGTTATTGAGAGATTCTAATACATTAAAATAAATAAATCTATCATTCTAGAGATTCTGAATGTGTGAGGATATAATTATTTTTTAACAATGATTCCAAATCCTCTTATTACATTCCATGGTCCAATTCATCCAAAACTACTAAATCCCACCACCATAATTCTAGATTATCAATCATAAAAATCTCCCGCTTCACTTTTATCTGAATTATTTTTCCATGTATATTGAAGATTTAATTCATCATATTTATCAACATTTCTACTTTTTATGGATAAGAATACCCCTAAAAGATGAGAGGATTGAGCTTCTTGAAAATGAACCAAATAATAAACATTAATTTTTTCAACAATCCAATTCCATCTATCCATGACCTAAAATTCGTGGATAATAATCAGAACTAGTAGTGGGTTATCCAATGGATCAGGTGAAACCACATTCTATGAAGCCTCTTATAATTGGTTTCTATGATGCCTACCATATTCCATTCTCTATAACCAACATAATCACAATTTTCTAACACTTTTTAGAAACTAAATTCTCAAATATTTAAAATTATACACATCCCACTTATCAGAAAAACAATTATCATAAATTAATTTTTTTTTCTTTCATTAAATTTTTGAACACTCCAAAATTATTTTTTAAAATATAACGAATTAATATGATTTTAAAAAAGAATTTTTTTTCACCAAATCATAAATCATTACTCAAAATAAATTAATCATGCTTTGAGGGTAGTCATTTCTGTTAGTTCATTTCATACTCATCTCATTGGCTAAACCCACTATGATCAGATGAAAACTCCTACAAATTTCTCAAACCAATTTTATACCATAAAATACATGGAAAGTTAATGATAAATATAAATATGTTAGATATGTATGTTTATGCTCTAAATGTAATGTTTTGATAGTCATACTCCATGATAACATCCCAAATATAGATACATTTACTAAGAATGATACTGAAGGATCGAAAAATCTGATACCATTTGTAATATCACACCCATCACCAATTAGAATTGGAGTACATAGAGGTTTTAGTATCCCAAGTTTACATACCACAGACACCAAAGGCTAGAAATAAATTCCAAGGGAATTATAAAAAATTGGGTGATGATTTATCCATTAAATATTATCAACCAATACAGAAGATAAAAAACTAAAAAAATACAATATATGACACATTAGAACATAATGAAACTAAACAAAAAAATATTTTAGAGTACAAAGTAGAATCTGAAAACAAAAAACCCCAAAGAAAACCATATGTTGACGTTGAAAATATCAATCTGGGGTAAGCTCCCTCACAAAAGTCCATGACCAAGGTATCATGATGTACCTCTAACAAACCAGGATTCTTATCCTTTACATGTTTCTATATTGATAATATCTTCAAAATCACCAAAGATCCCAAGCATTGGTGAGTATAAAACTCTGTAGGATTTCTACAATGACATCCCAAATCACTCCTTGAGGATAGAACATTATAGAACAATAATATATAAAAATTAAAATAATTTAATAAGGTTATATCAATGAAAAAAATATATTCCAATGAAAAAAAATTCCCATTTAAACAAACCAAAACAGTCTTTATAACATATCCCATTTATATTAGGCACACCAAATACATGGTTTCAGATTTCCAAAATTCAACACATGCTTTCCTATGTGATACTTCTGCAATTATGATGGGTCCCTCATCATTCTACCATGTCGTGATAGTGTAGACAATACTAGGTGTGTCACAAACCTTCCCAGTGGGGCCCGTGCTGTGACTCTGCAAGCCCGCCTCAAATAGGCCAGGGGCTGGTGACTAGCACTGAGTGGGCATATTACTAACATGGGAGGCATTTCCTATGTACCTGTACACATGCAGAAATATCGAAGCCCAAAAATTATGAATTGTAAAAAAACCACTAGGGATCAAAAATTCATGCATACAACTAAACCAAAAAAACAGATTATGATATAAAGTAAAGTAATGAATGAAAACTGGGCCAGAATACAAGCCCACCAAAAAAAAGAGTCTGAAAACTAAAAAGCCCATCCCGTAAACACAAAGTGGCATTGGGACTGCTACTCGTAGCAGTAGGAACACCTCGTCCTGTAGGAGACTTAGAAATCTTGGTCCTATTTGGGTCCGCCCTGGACTCTGTCAAAAGGTTTCTTGTCTACACAAGACATGACCCGTGCGGGAATATCCCATGTAGGGGTGAGTATAACAATACTCATTAGAGAACCCAAAAATCACAAAGAAATACAAAAAGGAAAGGAAAAGTTAGCTCTACACAGTATATGTCTACAGAACATATAATAGGAGAACACAATCCAGATATACTAAAAACCCTGACTCGTAGTCTAGAGTCATGCCACACAACCACATACTCCCACTAGGGATTCAGTTCGATGATTTCCCAATGAAATCATCTGGGAGAACTCACTCCATGAGTTTGATAGCTTGGATGACGTCTGTCCAAGAAGTATTGTCCTTCAAGGAAGGTCATGAGAGATAGATACACTTATTCTGGAAGAAAACACTCAAGAGTGGGGAAATGATCACGATACATAGATGAGGATCACTTCAAGGGCCATGGCGGATAATGTGACTCATCCTGAATTCACCATCTAGTTAGTGGATTAGAACCCTGTGGATGTGATAACATTGATTCTGGAATCTACCTAGGGTCAAAAATTGATAGAGGATCTCACTTTGGGCATCTTGGAGGGATAACTAACTCAATATCGGAAATCTCTATAGAAGGGATAATAATCCTATAGTAAGAAATGATACGTTACCTTCAGGGGAACGATAAAAAAGGGGCACTAACCAAAATGAAACATGTCCAGGATACGGTGGTCAATAAGATCAAGCTATGTACTAAAGAGTACCCGACATGTAGAAATTTCACACGTTGTGTCTTCTGACCCAGGGTACTACCCATGTACTACGGACCGTGTCACATGGATTGTCATGTAATGAAGTCAGTACAAGGCATGTAGTAAAGAACACACACCGTGTCCGAGTGGATGGGGTCTGCTCCCTGTATGCGGTTGTGTGTCCGTACCTGTCTCTATTTTGTTTGTGCCATCCTGTGTAAGTGGTACATGGGTTATCCCGCATAGACGATCTTTTCTGGCTATCTGGTGGATTACACTGTTGTTTACTCCATCCCGTGTACGTGTACCCCTTGGATACATGTTGAGGCCCCTGTAGTCACCTCTGTCATGCTGTGTAGTTTATTCAGGCCATGTTTCGAAGCCATGTAGTCCATCCCATGTCTCTGTACATCCGAGAATACATGCCAAGCTTTGGGGAAAGTCCAACACATCGTGTGACTGGGGTCACATGTCGTGTGATGCCTGTCTATCACCCAAAACCCTAGCCATAGTTGAGCCGGTGCCACATTCCACATTCATCAGGATAGATGCTATGTATTCTAGAATTTTCCAGAATCGCGAACCCCCGACGTCATACCTCTCTTGCTTCATGTTCATCAATCCAGTCATCTAATCGCCTGAAGCTCAATAATTTTTTACTTTTTATCCCTATGAAGCTGATTCCTTCGGTTTCGGGCCTCTAATCAGCCCGGAAAATGAGTTTTGATCATCTTCTCAAAGAACAGTCGAAGAACAATCATTCCCGAACCGTGTTGACTTTTCTGAAACTATCACCGTCGCACCTCCTCTAGGTCGCCACGATGTCGGATCTCTAGTTTGGGGTCATTGTGTTGCAAAACAGACACACAGAAATCCAATATTCATCACCCCATGAAGAATGCAAAGAATTCACGATAAAATGAAAGGGGAAAGAAATACAAAAGTGAATCAAGGATCGAACCTCTATATTCATTCGTCAATGCATTGATTCTCCCCCATTAGTATGATCAAACGAAGAAGAATCAAAAAAATAATCTAACATGGATAAATATCCTGAGATAAACTCAATTAAAACATCCCGCAAAAATGTAGGAATCCACATATCAACATGTTCATTATTGATCCACGTTCTTCATTAAATCCAAAAAAAATAGGGGAAGAAGAATCGGCATAATAAACCCATACATCGATCCAGTTGAAGAATGATGGCTGTGTCGCGATTGTGGGCGAGGTTAGTCAGATCCAAGATGCATCTTCATCATCTACCAACGTGTTCTCCTCCAAATCTACAAGAGGCTCTCTCTAAATTCACGGGGTTATGAGGCTAACCATGAAATCTTTCCATAAGCATGAACTTATAGAGGAGGACTAGGTTTCTATGGAAAAAAAATTTCAAAGGAATTAAAAATAAATTATTAATTTATTTATATCTCCATTAAAATATCCAAAAACTAACTCTCACAGATGACCGGCATCGGTCAATGTTAGGCCTAGCCTAAGGTAAAATCGCTGCTATGAACGCAACGATGCCCTTAGATTTCTGATTCAGGAAACCGTTTAAAATATATTCCACTATTTCAGGAAAACCACTCACGTGAGCTATTTAAAAGGTTTAATTTATTTCAAAAATTAATTCCAAGCACTCTGGGACTCGGAATCACATGCTGTTGAAAATTATGGTCTCAAAATAATTCCATATAATATTCAATAACAATACACGGAAAATCATAGACAGTACATTCTCCCACCTTGGGGATTTATGTCTCTGAAAAGCCAAAACAATGCTATTCAAAAATATGTGGGTACTAGGCATGGATTTGAGCCTCCCACTCCCATGTTCTCTCTTGAAGATTCTCATGCTGCCACCAAACGTGCGGCAAAGGAATTGATCACCCACGAAGGATCCTCTCCTGTCGATCCTTGATCTCCACAGAGTACTCAACAAAGGTCACTACATCCTCAATGTCAAGCTCTCCCCATTCGATGACTCGCGATGTTTCATGACCGTAACTCCTCAGTTGCGACACATGGAAAACATCACATACCCGATGCAACTGTGGAAGTAGAGCTAGGCGGTATGCCTCCTCGCCAATGCTGCATAGTATCTGGAAAGGCTCGATGACCCTCGGAGATATCTTTCCACCCTGAGAAAATCTCTGTAACCCTCATAAAGGCGAGACCTGAAGAATGACATGGTCTCTCTCCTCGAACTCCATAGGTCTTCTTCATTTGTAGGCATAAGACTTCGGCCAGATCTGTGCAATCTTCATCTACCCTCGATGATCTGCACCTTCTCAATGGTAGCTCGCACCAACTCTGGACACTTGAGTGCTGACTCTTCAGGGTTGGTCCAGCAATGCGGTGATCAGTAGGGTCTCTAATATAAATCCCTGAAATGTGTCATACTAATGGTGGAGTGGTATCTGTTGTTGTACACAAACTCCAATAGTGGTAGGTGGTTCTCCCAAATGCGACTAATTTACATGATACATGCCCACAACATATCCTCCAGAACCTGAATGGTCCCCTCTGTCTGAACATTGGTTAGGGGATAGAATGTTGTTCTCAAGTGTAGCTGAGTCCCAAAATCCTCCTGCAATCCCTTCCACAAATCGAGATGTGAATCGGCTGTCTCGATCTGAGACTATTGTCGAAGGGACTCCATGAATCTGAACAATCTCTTGTACGTAGAGGCATCCCAAGCTCTATATGGAACTCTGCTCTCTGATAGCTAGGAAGTGGTCAAACTTGGTGAGTCAGTGAATGATCACCCAGATGGAATCATGCCTCTTGTATGTCTGTGGTAAGCCTGTCACTATGTCCACCGATATTTAATCCCACATTAACTCTGGAACTTCCAGAGGGTGAGCTTATCCTTCTGAAACCTGGTGCTCTGCCTTCACCTACTGAATTGTAAGGCATCAAAAAATGAACTCTACTATTTCCTTCTTCATTCCTAACCACCAAAACTGTCATCGAAGGTCCTGATACAGCTTCGGCACTCCAGGATGTACCACCATGGGGGGTGTATGAAACTCCATCAGGACCTCTTCCTACAATGACACCAGTACAAAAGTGCGTCCTCTGAAAATAAGTATGTGCTCTCCACCTTGTGAATGTCCATCAGGAGCATGTCTTGTGGATAGGTAAGCATGTAAAACCTCACTGTCGACATCTCCAAGCTTTTCCCCCCTCACTCGCCGTAAGAGTGTATGAGTGACAACCATCGACTGAAGTTTATCTAGATTATCTCTATGCACGAAGGATAATTACAACATGGATAACATCTCTATCATCTCACTCAACAGCTATGAGCTTGACCTTCTACTAAGAGTATCTGCCACCTTTTCCACTTTACCAGGAGTATAGTTGATCTTGAAATCATAATACTAGAGGAAATTTGGCCAACGCCACTGCCTCAGATTTAGATCCTTCAACGAGAAGATGTACTTGAGGATCTGGTGGTCTGAGTAGACGATATGTCGCTCGCCCATAAGGTAGTGTCGCCACATATTCAATGTGAAGACTACTTCTACCAACTCAAGATCATGTGTTGCATAATTATACTGAGGTGGCCTCAGCTAGAATGAAAAATATGAAATTATTGTCTGTCTCTACATCTGGACACAGTCATGCCCAGTTCCTGATGCGTCACAGAAAACTACATACTCAACACCCTCCTCGAGAAATTACATGATTGGGGAACTCATCAAACTCTGTCTCAAATGATCAAAATCCTTCTAGAACTTCTCTATACACATTAAGGGTTACCCCATCCTGGTCAGGCTATCACTGGTGCTGATATTCAGGAGAAATTAAGAATGAATCTCTAATAATATTCGGCCAACCCAAGGAAGTTCGGCACCTGCATCACACTCTGAGGTGGCTGCCATGCTAACAATGCCTCCACCATGGCTGGGTCCACAGCTACACTATCTTCTGAGATGACATGTCCCAGAAAGTGGACCTCCTAAATCCATAATAGAAACTTCGAGAGCATCCCATAAAGCTGCTTCTCCTGGAGTACGTCTAAAACAATCCGCAGGTGTCCCACATGCTCCTCCTATGACACCAAGTATAAAAGGATGTTGTCGATGAAGACTACCACAAACCAGTCCATGTATGACTGGAAGATCCGGTTCATAAGTCTCATGAACACTATGGGTGTGTTTTTCATGGTGAAAGGCATTTCAATGTACTCATAGTGACCGTAGCGGCATATGAATGTCCTCTTCGTTATATCCTCATCTTGTACTCATAACTGGTGATAACCTGATCGAAGGTCAACCTCTGAGAACCACTATTCCACTCTTAGCTGATCGAAGATGTCATTGATTCTTGGTTTTGGATACTCATTTTTTATCTTTACCTATTTCAGGAACAGGAAATCCATGCACAACCTCAAACTCAAATCTTCCTTCTTGGAAATCAAGACCAGGATCGCCCAAGTTGAAACACTGGGTCTTACAAACCCATTTCTATGAAAATCCCCCAAATGCACCCTCAGCTCACGAAGCACTGAGGGAGCCATCCGATATGCTGATGAGGAAATCAGTGCGGTCCTGGGGTGTATGTCGATGAAGAATTCGATTTCTCGTCAGGGAGGTAGTCTTGGAATATCATTGGGAAAGACTTCCTTGTCCTCCGCCACTATAGTAGGGAACTGGGATCTCATAACATCTACTGCCTTGAGTGAAAGTCTAGCCAACTCATGAGTGATCGGCTACACCCTCCTATGCATGATCCCATTCTATGCAGGTTGGGCCTCCTTTTCTCCAACAAAAGAAAACCTCATCCCATCACTGCAGACACACCACACTCTTCACCTAATATAGTCAATCTGGGCATGGAACGATGATAACAAATCCATGCCAAGAATGATGTCATAAGGCCTCGACGCTACCCCGAAGAGGTTCCAACTGAAACTCTCACCACCAAGGCTAAGATCACACTATCTGAAAAGGCGAGTGATCGTTGAGTCTCCTCCTGTAAGTGTCTCCATGCGTAAGGATCGAGTCAACAGCTCTACCAGAATCTCAAGGTTTCGCACAAGACATATAGTGATGAATGAATGACTAACACCTGTGTCTATAAGTATGGAATCTAGGGTAAAGAAGACAAAGATCATACCATGGACCATCCCTGGAGTCCCTGGGTTGTATGCCCGAACCGTATGTAGCTGTCACCATCCTATCCCCCAGCTAAGCTTGGTGCGGACCTCCTAGGGGTGGTGGTGGAAGAATATCGAAGCGTCTTCCCCCACCTGAAACTCTCCCTACTCCACTACCACACCTGTCTTATAATTGTTCTTACTGCTACATTTTCTGCATCTACCTTGGTGGTCCACCCACCACCTCCATATCAGTAGCTCGACAGGTTAGATAGTCTCTAGCGAGATGTCCCCTACCATTGCACGAGTAGCACTACTTCTCCCTAGGCTGGCTGGATCCAGCCTATGTTCCATGGATTGTAAATACCCTATCATGGGTCCTCATATGATGTATCCCAAGTCTTGATCCCTCTGCCTGACGTCGGCCCCCAACTGCCGAGGTCTCTGCACCCATCTGCCTACTACTGACTGCCTTCGGCTGTCCTTACTCCGCCAAGAATCTCTCAATCACCAAGACCCACTCTTGCACTCTATCATAAGTTGAAATTAATAGAGGAATGAAACTATCTTGAATGTACCATCTTAGACCTCACTCGAAGGTCCGAGATGTGAAGTACTGATCCCTAACCATATACATCGAGTACCGGCCAATGTTGGTGAACCTCTATGAATAGTCATCTACCATGAAACTGCTCTGTTAGAGCTGATGAAGCTCTAAGATGTGCACTGCTCTCAACGTAACCATAGATAACTTCTCCCTAATGAGTCACTCATACTCCGTCCAAAAAAGAGTCTCCTCATCATGAGTCTATGTGGTCAGACTCCACCATCGCCCTGCCGATCCCTGATGAAGCCTCAATCCTAGGATCACCTTCTGGTCTGTTGGTGTCCTCACTATATGGAAAACACTGGTCACCACCTCATGCTATTCCTCATCTGCATGAGGGTCGGGCATGCCTCAAAACCTGAGGGGTATCTATCTCTAGAGCTCATAGAGCATGCTCAGTCTACACTCCTCATCAGTAGGTACTGCAGGTACTACGGGCTTCCCCACTGGTGGTGGTATAGTAGCTGCACAACCTGGTTGAAACGCATGGGGAACTAGTCCATGTATTGAAGCCTCGTCATTGAGGGGGTCATCCTCGTGATCATGCTGCTGAATCCTAGTGGTTATGCGTTGAAAAGGAATCCTATAAGGAAACAAGATTTACCACGGTTAACGAGTATATCTTGATAGATGACACAAAGAACATGGAAAACTCAACCCATTCTTATATGATGCAGGTACCATTATTTTATTTCCCCCAACTAGTGTTTTTATGTACCGAGTCGAAAAGCAGGTTATCAGAGTCCTGGTGTATGGATACGTCGGCCGGCCGCACCAAAACTGGAGTCTCTGGCCTGAAATCCGAGCTTGAAACACTGAACACTATTTCCCCAAACCAATATCATGGACTCTTGGTCCTAAGGTACAACCAAACACCTCCAATACAACTCTGTCATGACCCGTCCTAGTGGGACCCACACCACGACCCCCTAAGCCCACCTCCAATAGGATAGGGGTTGGTGACTTCCATCAAGTAGGAGTATTACTATCATGAGAGGCATTGCTTATGTTCATATACACACATACACATCTCCAATCCCAGAAATGATGAAATTTAAAAAACAAATGGTTTACAAAAATTCATGCATACAACTAAACCCAACAAACATTGTTTGATGGAAAATAATGTACTGAAAGTAAACTATGCCATAATACAAGGCCATGAAAAAAAGATTCTAAAAACTACAAAGTCCAACCTGTAAACACAAAGAGGCACAAGGACTGATGCTCATTACCATAAGAACACCTCGGCATGTAGGGAACTATGAATGCTCGGTCCTATCCTGGTCCACCCTGGACTCTGTCAAAAGGCTTCTCATTTGCACAAGACAGGACACGTGCGAGAAAAGACCGTGCAGGGGTGAGTATAAAAATACTCTATAGAGGAACCCGATAACCACAAATCAATACACAAAGAAAAGTCACAGTCAGCTCTACATAGTATATGTCTACGAACATATAATAGGATAACACAATCCAAATATACTCAAAACCCAGACCCACTGTCTAGAGACATGTCACGCAACTGCATACCCCCGCTAGGGATTCGGTTTGATGATTTTACCAAGCACTCATTTGGGTAAACTCACTCCATGAGTCTGATAGCTCTGAATACATACGTCCAAGAATTACTATCCATCGGGAAGGGTCATGATAGATAGATACACTCATTCTAGGATAACATACTCCTGAGTGCGGAAAAGACCATGATGCACATATCAGGATCACTTCCAAGGCCTTGGGGACACCACGACTCATCTGGAATTCACATGCTAGGTAGAGGCTTGGCGCCCTGTGGAAGTGGTCACGTCTATAACTAACTCTAAAAAGTGTCAAGAATGGATAAAGGATCTCACTCTGGGCCTCCCGGAGGGATACCTAACTCTATCTCAGAAATTCATGTTGAAGGGATTATACTCATGTAGTAGTAAATGATACCTGACATTTAGGGGAATGATAAAAAGGGTCACTAACCCAAATGAAACATGTCCGAGATATGATGGTCATGAAGATCAAGACGTGTACTGAAAAGTACACAACATGTAGAAATGTCACACACCGTGTCTTCTGACCCATGGTACTGCCCGTGTACTACGGCCCATGTTGAAAGGTTTGTCATGTAGAGAAGTCAGTACAGGACATGTAGTACAGAACACCGGCCGTGTCCGAGTAGGTGTGGTTGGCTCCATGTATGGAGTCGTATGCCCATACAGGGCTTTACTCAGTGTGTGACATCCCGTGTAATCGGTAGATGGGGTAACCCGCATAGCCAACCTAGTCTGGTCGTGGGGTGGATTTTACAGCCGTGTACTCCATCTCATGTATCTGTACCACCTGTACAAATTCTGAGCCCCACGTAGTCGCCTCTGTCATGCCGCGTATGGTCTACATGTCATGTTTTGAAGCCGTGTATTCCATCCCATTTCCGTGTACTTCGCAGAATACACGCCGAGCTTTGGGAAACGTCCAACATGTCGTCTGACCGGGGTTACATGCAATGTGATGACTTTATGACACCTAAATACCTAGCTTCCACGGATCTGGTTTCACACTCCGTGTTCGTCGGGATACATTCTGTGTATTATGGAAATTTCTAGAATCGCAATCCTCCGCCATCGCGCCTCTTGTACTGCCCTGTTCTTTAATCCAGTCATTCGATCTCCATGAAGAACAAGGGTTTTCATCACCCGATCCCTTTAAAGCTAATTCTGTTGGTTTTGGGCTTCTGATCGGTCCCAAAATTGAGTTTTGATCATCCGTGTGAAGAACGGTCGAAGAATGGTCATTCCTGAACCATGTCGATTCATACGCCAAAATCACTGTCGCACCTCCGCTAGGTCTCCAGGATATCGGATCTCCGGTTTGGGATCGTTGCGTCACCAAATGGACATGCAACAATCCACTGTTCGTCACCCCACGAAGAACGTGAAAAACACAGGAGATAAAGAAAGGGGAATGAAATCCAATAGTGAATCGAGGAACGAACCTCCAACGTCATTCGTCACGACATTGATTTGATCCCATAAGTAGGATCAAACGTAGACGAATCAAAAATATAATCTAACATGGACTAATTTCCCGAGATCAACCCAATAAAATACTCCTGTAAAAATGTACGAATCCTAAAATCAACATGTTCATGGTTCATCCGTGTTCAACGTTAAATCAAAAAAAGGGGGGGAGGAGAATTGAAATAACAAACCCCTACCTCGATCAAGTTGAAGAATGATTGCCATGTCACTTTCGTTGGCGAGGTACGTCGGATCCGAGATGTGTCGTCGTCATCCGACAATGGTTTCCCATCCAAAGATCCCAGAGGATCTCTCCCAATTCACAAGTTTTTGAGGCTAACCCTTCAAACGTTCCATAAGAATGATCTTCTAGGGGAGGATTCGATCATTTTGAAAAAAAGAACTATTTTAAACTAATTAAAAATAAATTATTAATTTATTTTTATCTCCATTAAAATATCAAAAAACTAACTCTCACAGCTGAACCGCGTCGGTCGATGTTAGGCCCCTCCAAAGGTAAAATAGCTGCTCTGAATGCAACGGTACCCACATATTTTTGATCTAGGAACCCATCTATATGATATTCCACTATTTTAGGAAAACCGCTGATGCTCGCTATTTAAAAGGTTTAATTTATTTAAAAAAACATTTCAGGAAATCTCGACATCAGAATCGTATACTGTCGAAAGGTATGGTCTCAAAATAATTCCATATAATATTCAAAAATAATACATGGAAAATATGAGACATTAAAAGGTTCCCCATTAGCACAATCCCCTTCCACCAGGCCATATATAATGGAAATGAACTCATGAAAACCAAGTATTCCAAATAAAATTCCAAAACAATCATACCAATGCATTTAAATAAATCATTTATTTTATTAAAAACATTTATACAAAAAAAATTCTCATGCATTAAAACCAAACCATAATTTTAGAATCATGAACCAAATTCACTTTTAAAAAAATTATTCAATTTCTAAAATTTCTGAGAAAACATCTCTCATGATATATCCATAAAATAACATAAGAACATAGAATCAATTTTTTGAAACTCAATCCATTTAAAACTAATCCTACCAGTTCTAATCAAGTGGAGTTTATATAGTATCCACCAATATTTAAAACATTGTAAAAAATTATGAATGACACTATAACTTGAACAATATTTCTTAGACCTTCTAAATCTGGCCATAGATCCTGTTAGCTGAATTCGAAAAAATTATATCCTCATAAATATTGATATTAAATAGCACAGATATATATTTATTGGACTAGATACATTATTTTATATTGGGAATGAAGAATAAATCTATGAAAAATGATGATGAACTTGCACTTATTGACAAAATCAGGCCTCCAACACACATAGAGTCATCTATGAATCTCTCCTGGATCAAAAGTTATTTTTTCATAGCATTGGGAGGAATAGGAATTCATGCTTTTGGTATGATAATAAGAAAATGTTGGTTTTGGATCTAAATCAATTGAGATCCATGATATTCAGATATAAAATTTAAGCAAACATGGTTTAGGTACATGGTTAAGAAAAACGGGAGCTGACTATGGAATATCAACTTCCTCAAACCACACCCCACATGATTAGATTTTGTGATTTAATTTTTTTATGAACATGATCTTTTATAGTCTCCAATATTTCACGGTCTCTCTTGGGAATCTGTATTGTTTTGAAAAATGTGTTCTTAAATGTTAACCTACCTAGTGCCCACTATTTTAGTTTTACAATTTCTTCGAGGTGTTTCACGGTTTCTACTAACCACGCTCAAACTGTTAACCTCAAAAAATACTAAAAAACATGTCACGGAGCCTATGAACATCCAAATACATAACAAAGTCATTTTATATAATTAGGATATATAAGGAATGTTCAATTACATGAAATTGGGAGTTCTACATTGCTGATCTTTCAGATTAATAAACTATAGGTATAAGGGGATAAGGAATCCAAATTCACATTAGTGGATACACTCCATATGTTAAGAACTCATAACAATAGATCTAATTAAGGGAGATATCAAATTGAGGTTATATAGTGAAAATATATTGTCTCTTCTGATTACAAACACTTCTATGACACATTTTTGAGCAAGGGTTCCTCACCTTCTATCCAATATCTATTGAAAAAGATTATAGGGAATTACATTATCACTAGCTATTTGGTTGAACTACACACGAAAGCTAGTAGAAAAAAGGTTTATTTAGGTATTTTTTAACCTCTATAGACTACTTGGGGGGGGGGAAGTGAACATGCTATAATGTTGTACACTAGTTGCTCCAACGCTGTTGGTTGGTGACCACAAAACCTTAAGACTATGATCCCTTGTCATGAACTTGGTCAGATACCTTGGTACACAAATAACTAAGCCAACACTAACATGGCCTGAAGGGCATTCCCAATCACCTTATGTTGGTGAATTGAAATTGGGATCAAATAAGAATAAAAGGGAACTGATTTTACCCAAAATAATAGAAGGAAAAAATATTTCAAGTCAGTATGCTCCAAACTACCAAAAGGATAAGTAATGAAAATAAAAGGTAAAATAAAACACAAATATGTACATTATCAAATTACTCAACATCAAACAACATAAAACTCATACATCCCATGAAACAAGAGGATAAATCCTCCACTAGTCACCTCCTTCACTTTGATCCCAAATGATCATGATCATCCACCTCATCCAATAGGTTATTTCACTTTTCTTAGACCGTGTAAAAGAGAATATGAAGATTACCAAATTTAAAGGTAGTGTGCGAGTTATAAATCTTAGTAGTGCCTCCCCAAGAGTTCCATAATATATTCCATAACAATTTACCATTAAATCAATCAATTTAAATAAGATAAGATTTGTCATATCATTTTTTTATTATAAACCAAAACATTATTCAATTCAAATATTTGGAATATATATCATTAAAAAATATAAATATTAATAAATAAAAATTTTATATAAAATATTATATAAATAAATTGTCATGAATAAAGAAGTTAACAATATTAGAGGAATGAATATCTAAATAATGAACTTCTAGCACCACAGTCTAACTCCATGTAGTACGTTAGTTTACTGGCTATAGGATATTAACCAATCTCATCAGTGATAATAGATCTATATCATATCCAATATTAAGTGAAAATTACTATAATATAATCCCACATAATAAAAAATTATTATCATTCACTCTTAATTACATTATATTTACAAGTCGAACATGATTTAGTTACTTTTTTCACTGTAAATATAGTTCTAGGGGATCAAGATACAATCATGATTATCCCAAAAAACTAGTACCTATCTAGTACCCCTTGTTCATTAATTAATCATTCATATTAAAAATCAATCATTTTAAATAATTTGAAGATATAATTTTACAAATTCAGTTAAATACATGTTTTTTCCATTTCAAAACCAAATAATCGATTTCATCATTTCATTCCATTTTGAAACAATATTAAAAATATATCTTCTTCTTATGATTAACATAAAATAATTTCCATTAAAACATTTTTCTAAATCAAGACATCATTTTCTATTAATATATACCACAATTTCAAATCCATTGAAACTGGATTTTATTCCCAATTTCCATACCAATTTAAAATAAAGGATAAAATTATTGCAACTACAAGGTTTTAAATATATTAAAAACACATTTAAATTTAATCATTCAATTAATGGTTTTATATGTAGGGGAAAAAATTATGAAACCACCATCATATAACCAAAAAAAATCAACACCCGTAATGGGATATGCCAATTAAGAATATATGTATAAAATTTTATGAAATCAATCATAGAATAAAGGTATAATTAAATAGAGTTTAGATCAATCAATAATGTGAGGATATATCAAACTCTAATGAGGACTAAAAAATGGATTGGAAGAAGCCACGTGATAGGATATCTACATACTCATAGGAGATTAACAATGATCAACCACAATTCAATTATCGATGATAAGGTGAATGAGGTAAAAAAAATACTTCTTGAGAGCCTCCAAATGAAATAAAATCATATTAGGGATGAATGGGTAGGATAGTCATTGTAAATGGGGGATCTAGGTTTAGAAATTTCTTTAAAAAAATAGGGGCATTAAAAACCTGTTAGCACAATATTCTGGGGAAGGTTGTATGGATTATCAAATCGTCTACCATAACTATGTTCCCCAATAGTATGGGGTGAATAGTTTCACTTTAGTGGGTGAATGGTTTAGTTAACTATGTGACAAAATTGAAAAATCCCCCTATCCATATATACAAGGTTTGGTGGGTCTGATTTCATGGTATGGACAACCCTTGTTCCCCTTCTAGAGAACTATCAAAGGGCAGACGATTTTATGGGCCAAAACACATGGTTTTACCTAATCGCAATCGATCCATGAGAAACCCCAATGAACACCAAAGAAATTAAAATTTATTAAAAAACAACCCTTACCTATCCCCAACCCAAGAAATATTTAATAAAGTGTCAATAATTATATGAAAATAGGTAATGAGATGTCATAGCCTCCACACCATAAAAACAATCTATCTCGAGAAAGTCTGCCAAAACGATTCCATATCTAAGAGATAAGAACACTTTTCTATCATGACTTCCTCATTCTCCTATGACTCATGATAATGGGAACCATGTTGTCATAGCACATAGAATAAAGGTGTTTCCCTCCCTTGAAGTACCTTTTTCATAGAATCCACTATGATGACTGAATGCCCAGTCATACATAAATCATGCTCAACTTCAAGATCCTCCCACCTCAAGGGATAAGAATGGTCAGAAATATAATTTCAATTTTTTCACATTTGAAACACAGTTTTTATATTTTTCAAATAATGTGGATGAGAGAAATAGTGAACAACCATCCAAACCTGTTCAAAACCTTCAACACATCCCATTAAATGAGTTGAAATATTCCCTATCCTCACAAGCTTTCAATATCCCAACCAATGTGAAACTGTCAAGAAGATCTTATCAATAATTAAAAACTTCTATGGTCGCCTATTTTTGACATCATAATATATGTATCAACTCTGCACCATTAACATTTTCTGAAGAATCAATTGTATTATTGTTGTCATCCATTGGACCAAGCTTGGTCTAACCAAGTAAGAGTCTCCAATCTCCAACAACCATAGTTAATATAAACATGTCCTTATATAGAAGGCCTAAAAAGATCCATTATTATAGTGTCTAGTATCTATTGTTATATTAAATCTCAAAAAACCCTAATTGTTCATCCAATATTCCACCAAAGATGATAATTCAATCAAGAAGAATATCTTCATGAATATATATAGCTCTATTTAATTGGAATCCATCTACATGTGATATTCCATACTTAAATTAACCTGGAATCCCATTACCTCTGAGATGCCTTTCAAAAAACCAGAGGTGATATAGGGATCTCTATTAGAGATTATTGTAGATAGAACAACATGAAAAAAAACAATCTCTCTAACATAAGGATTTACAACTCCCCCACATTTGTTGTATCTAGAATGTGTATTAATTGAGATTATTTGGTTAGTAGATTGATTAGATACTATATTTCATTCCACTTTATAAGGATATATATAATCCCAAACACAATATTCATTGATTTATCTTTCTAATTCCATGTCGGAAATAGATGTGACTGAAGAATGATTTATCATCTTTTGTTCTCAACTTATCTGATTAGAATGTATAATAATGAGAAATAAAATATGAAATTTATCATCTCATATACGGATACTAAAATCATTCCCTCATGTCATAGAACATTTTTTTGGTAACCAAGTGCACCACCCACTTGGAATTATGGAAAATATCATCACTACATTCTTCATAATAAAATGTACAATGTAATGGTTCTAAAAATATAGGATACCCTAAAATTAGAATGATCATTTACCAATGGAATAACTACCATTAAGAGAGTCCCTCATCGCAAAAAATTTATCATCAAGATACTTCTCCTAAGGAATAAATTCAAGTATAATTGAGTTTAGATGAATATTTTCCAATACAACATCGTCCTTTTTTCAGAAATACTTTAATGAAACTATGAAATACAATCTACGAAGTTCAAAACTGTTAGTGATTATTTCATATCATTGTTTGGATGTTTTTACATCAATTAATTATTAATGTTATTCCCCTTATTGGATAGTAGGAAACGTCAATGTCAAAGGACTGTTGGAATTCCCCAAATGCCTCCTCCAAATGAGTTAATCATTTGAGAAAAGATATAACTCGAGATTATGTGCTTTAAAAACACGGTGAACCATTATCCAAAAAGATTGTGCAACCATTTTTTAAGTGTATTGATCATGGAAAAATGTTCAAGGTCTTTGTTAATATAATTATTCTCATGTGGACAAATAGGGTTGGATTCACTGGTGACTACCTGATCAATCTGCATAAGAATACAACCAAAAACATAACCTTTGCATCAAAAAAGACCACATAACCCTACATGATTATCTGAAGAGTCAACACATGAATATAATCCAAATGACATTTCATCTCCAAGAAAAAATATTACATTTCTCTTTGAAATAAAACTTCACTCCATTCGGATTTAGAGCGGTCATCAGAGAATAAAACTTATATATACCCTTCAAAAACCTGTAGTAATACCCGTCTATGAACATAAAGCAATGTATCTCAAAAAAAAATTATGATTTATATAATTTTATAAAATAATTCATGTTCTTAGTGTGAACTAAAATACAATTTTATGACACCATGTATCCAAAGAACTTCACTTCCCGTAATATGTAATTAAAAAATGAATATTTTAGTTAAAGTATATAATGTATCATTTTTTGTAGAAAAATTCTCAAATGATAGAGATGATCCTCCTGAGAAATAGAATAACCCATAACATCATCCACAAAACCCCCATTTAAATGTCAAGGTCTTCATTAAAAATTATATTAATCAAATACAAAATTAATTTTGGAGCATTGGTCCAAAAAAATGGCATAATGAGATACTAAAATTAACCATAACTTGTTCTGATGTATGATTTGTTAATGTAAGATTATTTTATTCTCAACTCCTCATAAGAAAACATAAGACAAATATTTGAGAACCACATAAACCCTTACAACTGGTCAAACATATCATCAATCCATGGAAACTGTTACTTGTTATTTATTGTACGTTGGTTGAGGTTCTGATAATCAATATAATGGTTCAGTTTTCTAATTGATTTATTTGAAAATAGAATATGAACCAAAAAGGTGACACACTCAGGTGAATGAATAATTTCATAATAAAGTTATCTAACTAATTATTCAACTCTTTTAGTTCAGTTGGTGTCATATGGTAAGAAATAAAGGACACTGGTTGAGTACCAGGAACTATTTAAATATAGAAATCTACCTCACTTTTTCTGGAAAAAACATGATAAATAAAAAGGAAACACATATGGAAAGTCAACAACAACTAGAGGGAGATTATCACTATAATATTCCGACTGCAGATCATAAGAAAAAAAATGATATTACATTCACCAACATTATATAAGAAGATTTATTCCAACTCAACCTTATTTCCCATTCAGCTTTAATGATATGAAACAATAATTAGGCATATTAAATGATAAACACTGAAGATATCAATAAATTTGACATTTATTATAAATTATCCAATCCATAGAAAAATTTAAACCAAAAGGTTTCAATTTGAGAATACAAAAATCCTAGAAAAGAAAAATCCATAACAAAGAGAAAACATAAGAAGGACAATAGCGACCCATATCTCTCTTGATTCTGAGGGGTTCAGAAATATCAATCACAAGAGAAAAAAATCTCCTTTGGAAGATTTAAATTTCAGACAATAAGAGTTGATAAAAACAACTGATATCCACTTGTATTCAATAAAGCAATCACTAATGATGATGTTATAGTTATGGTACAAATCACAGTCATTGGACCTATATTGTCTTCCTATGGATAATATTACACTATGTGAAGAAACATTTTCCTGTATTCCTATAGAAAGAGTTCATTATAAGTTGAAGAATATAATTTCACCACATTATTTTTCGAAAATGATGAGTTCATTCTACTACGTAGAGAAGAAAAGTAATGTTATAATTTATGTAGGTGTCTTGAGCAACCCCAAGACCGGTAGATCATTGGTACCATAGTATAAACACATATTGAAATCCCAACCATTACACACTAAAACCATGTTAAAGGGCTTCTTATAGGGACTTATGGAGGGCTATATGAGTCTTACTATTGATAAATACCATGAGACTCATCACGTTTCCTCCTTCCCTTAATGGAAATTGCAGAACATCCATTGGGAGACAATGGAACTCTAGCCAGACCTGAAATTTAAGCCAAGAAAAAATCAACCATCAACACCCTATCTAAAACATCATTTAATTACGCGGGGTTCCATAAGAAGAACTAAAAATGGATATTTGGTCGGAGACCTATATATAACTGTAGAGTCTGCACATTACCTTTTGATACAATCACTGGAGAAAAATGGGAATAATCGAAATGGAATTTCAAATACTTCATCATGGGTTTTTCAGCTTCACGGTGACTAGAAAAATCTATAGCCTTATCCATCACCATATATTAACAATGGAACTAACCAAGTAAATGAAATCTAATGTTCTTCCACCCAAAACCATTATGAGACTTCATTATTACCATCAAATATTACAATCTCGTACTAGGAACCTATATATTGAATGTGGAATATAACCCCTTAATCATATTATGAATTTCCAAGAAAAATCGTTTTTCAATCATTCAAAACTAATCCTCATCCTCTTAAGGATCATTAGTTCCATGGAATATTAGTGGATTATAGAGAACCAACTCTTTTTAAATATTTTTAGATTTATCCATTTTAGGTTCCAATGTTGGATCCTGAATGAGAATTGGTGAAAGTGTCATTATAAGAGTTCTGACAACACCGACAAAAATATCAACGAGATTTTGGTCCATGATAGGATCTAGTCATTGTGGTTTATGAGAAGCTTACCATTAGAAACTATTTAAACGCCTTCTCTAAGGAATGATGATACAAAAAATTACCTAAAAACTGAATACTTCATAGAAATACATAGATCCAAAACTAAAACAAGAGAAATATGAAAAATAATTCCATCTAATAATATTTTATTAAATGGATTTCAATACACATAATGAAAATATCCAAAAGACTAGAATCTGTTCAAATTATTCATCAAGAAACCTTTCACTAGATACCCTTGGTGACTTAAGGGACATTATGATGATAAGTGGCCAAACACTCACTCATAAATACATTTTATGTCCTGAAAAATCATCGAAAAATACATACTAACATCAAGGAATAATGCTTAAAATTCATTTGAATATTATTTTTCAGGAACCATCTTGTATATCCTGGTACCCTGGTACCCAACATGTCATTGATATGGCCTAAAGGGCATTACCAATCCTTAAAAGTTGGAATCTAGAATTTGGAATCATATAATAATTGAGAGTAATCAACGTTTCCCCAGAATAGGTCAAGGAAAATGATTAGAATACTATATACTCAAAAGTATCAAATGGATAAGTACTTGAAACAACATAAAAAACAAAATGAAAAATAATATATCATTTAAGTACTCATAATCCATCAAGATAAAACTCAAACATCCCAAGAGAAAATTGGATTATACCACCATTGGTTTCCACTGTATATCTACTCCAAAAGGATCAAGAACATCCACCTCCTTTTAGAGGAGCATTCGCTTTACTCAGACCTAGCATAAGAAAACCTAAAAATTCCTGAAGGAAAATGTAGGGTGTTAGATATAAATCCCAGTAGGGACTCACTAAGTAGTCCATAAACAATACCATAATAATTTACCAATAATTATATCAAATTAAATTAGATAAGGCATGAAATATATTTTGCGTATTTAAAAAATGATTTCATTCAATTATATGGAATATAAATAAAAAAAATTAAAAAGGGATTAAATAAATATTTTATAAAAAAATTATATAATCAATTGTCATGAAGAAAACCACTCAACATATTGGATGCATGTATATCAAATCAAATAACTCCTAGCACCATGGCCAAATTCTCTACCATATGTTGGTTATTGGAAATAGGATCCTCACACATCACATTAGTGATCACGACACAATATCTACTCCCACTTAGATGAAAACAACTATCATCCCCTCTCACTTAATAGAAAATTACTGTCATACAACCCCAGTTAAGGGTAAAATACTAGCTAAACATGGTTAAGTTTTTATTGCCATCAAAAATATAGTTCTTGGGGATTAATATCCAATAATAATTGTCCAAATGAAATACTAACTACCTTGTATCCCATGTTATTTATTCAATTAATCAGATAAGGACTCATTAATATTATAATTATTTGAAATAAAATTTCCAATTCTGTTATAAACATTTGTTTTTCCATTTTAATAAATATATCATCAATTTTCATCATTTCATGAAATTTCATAACATAATTCAATTTAATATTTCTTCTCAAGACTAACATCAAATCATTTTCCCCATAACAATTTAAAAATCAAGACCACATTTTCCATAAATCCATCATGTAATTTCAATTCCATTTAAATTGGGGTTTTACTCAATTTATATACCCATTTCATTTTGAGGATCAAATCATCAAAATTCTATGTTTTTAAATTTATAAACAACAAAACATAATTTGAAAAATATATCCAAGGATTCAATCATTGAGAATTGAGTTTTTGAACAACCTACCATTTATGAAATATTACGAATTAGCACTTGCAATTGGATCCAGAAGTAAAGAATAATTTCGTTGGAGATAATGATAATAAAGAAATATTTAATATACATATAAACAATGTTTATATCTCTAATTTAATAAATGGACATTTAAAATATATGAATTAGAGAAAGGGGGATTGAATGAAATCACACATGAGAATATCCACTTACCTAGAAGTTATTAAACCTGACTAACCATTCCTCGATCTTCTAAGAGAGGGGGATTTTGGATAAAAACTGCTTCTTGAGATCCTCCAATGGATAGTAAATCATAGTAGGATAAAATGGTCAGTTTAGGAATCTTAAACTAGGGGGGTGTAGGGTTGATAATTTATACTAATTTTTTGGAGCATTAAAAACTCTAATTCATGGTTTACCAGGCATAGATGCAACATTAATCAAATCCTATGCTATAATTGTATGCCCTACCATCTAGGGTGGACAATTTCTTCTTGGTGGGTATACTATTTTATTAACCATGAGACAACCCAAGAACATTACCCTATCTAGTGATGCATGGTTGTTCGGGTTGAGACTCCTGGTTTAGAAAATATGAGAACCCCCTTGAGAGAAATTTCAAAGGGAACTAGTTTACTTCCTAAACTGTAAGGTTTTCTTTAACTATGCATTGCCTTAAAGACTTTCAAAATTTTATTAATTTCTCCAAAAAAAACCAAAATATTACCCAATAAAATAATATTATAACAAGGGTCCATAATTTTCTAAACATATGAAATGGGATGTTACGTCCACTATCTATAAACACCTCCACTTTTTCTCAAAACCTAAATAGGGGACACCAAATATATGTTAATGATAGGGAACAACATATATTTCAATTTTATAATGTTAAATAATGGTTGTACATCAAATATAATAAAATTTTAATTTAATAATTATAATTATTAAAAAATATTAATATGGTTAGAATATGTGGAAAGAAGGGTGGATGGGAAAAATAAAAAATTGAATGTTATAGAGTGGATAAAACTCACATTGAGAGTTTTAGTAATTTCTTGAAGGGAATCATAGTAATGGAAGACATGGTGGAATAACTTGTTATAAAAGGGATTCCAAAATTATAAATAGATTTTTGGAGAGTTAAATGGGTTGGGTTTCAAAAATATTTCTAATTCTATGAATTTATTCAATAGGGTGGAAGTGAGACCCGTATTAAGTTAAAAGGAGGGGATTTCCTTGGATATGAATTGTATGTGAGAGGTAATCATTGAACTAGAAGGGTATTAGTTTAGTTAGGAAATGAATGAATATTGATACATGATAGTATAAAATTAAAACCTAACATATGTTTTCTATAATTTCTATGTTTTATTTAAACATAAAAAAATATATTAACTTTATGTAGCGTATTTTTAATTGTATTAACATTGATTAGAAATCTACCATGGTAATTATAATTTTACTAAAAATAAAAGATTAAAATTATTTCCAAATATACACATGTTGATTTATAAGGTATAATCCTTTTAATATAATTCAAATTATGAATAAGAGAAAATTAATTTTTAAATAAAAAAATAATATATCAAAAGAAAAAATAATTCTATAGATAAATAAATTTTAGTACATTAAGTGTTTTTATTCTTATTTAATATAAAATAATAATAAAATAGATGTTAATATTTTTTTCATTTTTAAGCATCAAATATCTTTCGTAATTTAATATGTATCAAACTACATTATTTAAATAAAATATTAAAAATTATTAATAAAAAAAGACTTTAAAAAATAACCATTAAACCTTGATAACTAGTAATTACTTTTATAACAAATTTTTTATGATAGAAATGAAAACGATAATTTTAAAAAAATTTGTACATCATAATTAAAAATATCAAAATAATATTATTCTAATCGATTTATAGAGATAAAAAAATTAATTTTAATATAAACATGTGTAATCCATAAAATGTATTTAGAAAAAAAATGTTTTCTTTGGCACAAAATTAATTTATTTTTATAATTTTCCAAGTAAACAATATTAGATGATTGGTAATTAAACTACCTAAATATATTACCAATAAATTTCATTAAAATAATTATTTATAAGTGATTAAATATATTTAATCAAAACTAGACAATATATATAGAAAATTAAAAAAAATTAAATAAGGGATTTTAACACTATGATTTTAGTCAAATAACATAAAAATTGTTCACTAGATTTAAAACCATTGTATTTAATTAATTCATTGGTACAATAACACATAAACATATTTTTAAAATAAAAATAATAATAAGTAATAAAATAATTTCAGTAATTTAACTGAATTTTTATTTAATTTAAATTTTAATCTTCATTGTTATTTTATTAATGATAAATAATTCATAATTCACTCTATGTATCAATGTTTATCTCCCATACTGAAATATAAAAAGTTTTATTACATTTTGGTGTTTCAAATGATACATTTTATTTAACATAGTATTTTTCTAAGGAATTATACTAAATAGAATCTCACAATCTTACATTCTCCCATGTTAAATAAATTATACACTCTCAATTTTAATTATTATACTTTAATGAAAATACCCAAGTGTATCTGTAATATATACATGAATCATGATATAATATACAATCCACTATCATGGGTAATACTATTAAACTCATATTCTCCTTTATAATCGGAATATATTGAGATTATCAAAATTTTGATCTGAGTATCTCAACTTAACTATCAATAAGTCTTATGAGTTTCTTCAAATATACCTTTTAAAAAATTATTTTCCTTATTAAATTTCCTTACAAATACTAAAACAAAAACTATTTTGATAATATCATATATATTTTGAGTAAATGTTAATATCAATAAAAAAACTCAATCTTATGATCCCTTATCCTATATAACAATCATTTTATACTTTTATACTATCAGTTCAAATGTGAAATTATCAGATCAACCTATATCTCCAAGGTTATCCATGGTATAATTCCAATTAGGGTTTCTAACATAACTAGTATTACATTAAATCATCAAATTTGATTTAAATTGTTCATAAAGGTCGGTAAAGAGAATATAAATCAAGACAAACAATATCACTCAGGAGTGTCAAAATTTCTATTTTTGTAAGCTCAATTATCATTAAAAATGTGAATATATCATTAATTCTCAACCATCCCTTTTAAGTGTGTTTACTGTAGGTGATCATTTTTAATAGTCAGATGTTATTTCTATGAAGTCATAAACTCTTTTCATTAAAATGAATTAGTATTTTTCCAATATTTCAGCTTATCCAATTTTTATTTATATAATGTTATTTATTCATAATCCGCCAAAATAAATAATATAATCCATAAAAATAACTCTACTTGTTTGATATTAACAGAGATAAGCTAGTCCTACACTCTTGGGAAGATTGCAAGGAAACTTGAAAATTGGAAATTGGATTCGATACAAAGTGAGATAAACCAAAAAAACATTTACATATTTAATAACATTTTCATATTTTAAAAATTAGATTTAAAAAATAATTCTACTACCCTAGAAAACAATGTTTTAGAATATTTATAGTTTAACTAGATAATATTTTTATAATTAATAATTATCAATAACCAATGCATACTATACAAACATTGAGACATCTACTTGGTTATTATCATCATTATAAACTATGTAATGGAAAAGATAATAAGGTGGTGAACTAAAACACTTAATAAGGAAATAACATAAATATATCATCAATGGTTAGATTATAATCATGTGAGTAAACATGATCATGTGAGAAGTATCTAATTAACAACAATGTTTAACTATAATATTTTAAAAAATAATGGAATCACACATGATCATAAATATTCAAACATATACTATAGGACAACTGTATGAAAACATGAAACAAATAATCATGTGTCATGGTCATTAAAAAGGAATATGACATAAAAACGTTGAATAAGTGTTATAACATATTGGGTTATGAATTCAAGTCTATTTCAACCATGAAATAGTGGGCCAATAATTCACATTTCTATATCCTATAACAATGTTGGTCAAGAATTCACATCCCCATCCAAAAAAATTTATAATGAATATTTTTTCCTTTCCATTATCGTATAGTGGGTTAGGAATTCATATCCCCACCTCCAATAATTATTTTTGGAGATATCAAACAATACCCAATGCATTTGAAGGTAATAAATGACCCACATAATAATTAATGAAAATAAATTCATAATTTCACCATATGAAATATTTCATATATCATATTTTTAAAATACATGAATGAAAATGGTTTTCATATCACTTTTTAAATGGTATCTCAAAAAATGAAAAAAAGTGGTAGATCAATTTACACAAGAAATTCAATCAATAAAAAATAGTATTGTTTTAGGGAAATTTGAGGGTGAAGCATGAATAATAAATCCATAATAATTAATTAATATGGATGTAAAGGGGAAATATATGAAAATTCATAAGAAGACATTTCTTTAATTTTTTTAACCATTTCACAAAAAGGTGATATTATAGGTACCTTCAAAAAGATATTTTGATGAAGGTAACATAAAAGAAAATGTCAAAATGTAACATCAAAATATATAACTATAATAGATCCATTAATATGATATAATTTTTTTATACAGGGAATGCTGTTTGGGGGTTAAAAAATACACTTGTGAAGGGATTTTTTTATGTTTTAAAAAATTGTTATTGAAACTCATGTAAAAAAATAAAAATAAAAATAGTATTTTTGAAATACATAAAGGGAATTAAAAAAATAAATTATATAATAAAAATTTGGTCCTCAAAATTATTAATTATTTTGTCAAAATTATCAATATAGGGATGGAGAAAAATAACCATCAAATAATTGTAGGATTATTATAAATATTGACAAATTTTTATGTAAAAAATTCCATAAAAAAGAATAATTGATGTAACAATACCTCAAAATGAGTTTAATAAAAATAAATTTATATCCCAATTAATATTTGATTATTTAAAAAACAATTATATCATTGGATATATCATAAAAAAACATATAAAAATAATTTTCCAGAATAATGATCATATATCAAGGAATTAAAATTATGTTTACCAAAACCCTTTTGAATTTGGAAACATTTTTATCAAATTATATTGAAAGAGATAAATTTTAAAAAAATATCCTCTAGTATAATGAATATAAATATAATCATTATATAATTTTTTAAACAGGTAACATATTAACTATATAAAAAATTAGTCCATAAGGTCAACCATGTCTCAATGAATGAAATTTTTATACTGGAAAATCATACCTTAACACTTGATTTAAAAAAAATAAAACTATCCTAAAATAAAATAAAAATAACCCTCTAATTTAAAATTTTAATAACCATATTAATATCTATTAACATTTATAAAATCTTAATATAATCATTAATTATGAAATATTTGAGAGTTGTTTTTTCATCCTCATATGTTAGTGATTTGGATGGTATCACACACACTTTGTAATGTCAGTTTTGATCCCCATACATTGATACCAAGTTACACATTATTATTTTACATAGTGGTGTATAATATATTTTTCAATATTTTTTAAAAATTTATAATTTCAACCATTGAGTTTGTTTTGTTATGGTTTGTTAATATGAAATCATTGATGATATTTTTTCGGTAAATTATTTCGAACAAAAGGTAGTTTATTAATACTGATTATATATATATATATATATTATATTTAAATAACCAATAAAAATCCATTTTTTATTAATATGATTTATAAAAATAATTATAACTATATATTCTTATATGATATAAATTTAGAAAATTTTTAATGCAGGTGGTCAAACCATCCAAAAGAATTACATGTTATAAATAATTGATAAATATGATTAGGAAGTGAACTAATTTTATTATTAATATACTATAAGTATAAAGATGTAATTAATATTTTATCTATATGATAAATAATAATTATTAATAAGTGGATGAATTTTGTAAGATAAAATGCTTTTAGTTAAAAAATAATATTTCATATTTCTTCCTGACAAGGTTGTTCCATGCAGTTAAATTTATAATGCTTAATTATTTCTAATATTAATGACATAAGGACTAATTTATCATTAAATTATACTAATATTTTCATAAATATAATATTTATTATTTAAATCCATTTATATAGTTTTCCAGTGAAGTAAGTGATTGATAAAAAACATTTCATTCATGTAAGTAGTAGTTTACACATACGTATATGCGACATTTTAATTTTTCAATAGATGGAATGAGAATAAGGTATATAATTAATTTCCATTGAAAAATCATAATAATATCTAATATATAATAGATATTTATCAAATAAATTCATATAACCACACATATAATGTGTTGATGAAAAATGAGCTATGTTATTCATTCAAGTGGTAGTTCTCATGTAACTTTAGTGGTGTTTTTATTTTTAAATATGTAATAGGGTAATGAATAATGGTAGTTCCATGAATATGCAAAAAATAAGTATACTTATAATATTTATGTTATTAAAATTATATGGTTGGAATAGGTTTAGAGGATATTGAATGAGAAAAATAGACAAGGCAATTCTAGGTAGTGGATAATATTCACAAAGAGGGTTTGAGTCTTCTCTAGAGAAAACACCTGGAAATGGAAGACATGGGAAAATTAATTATAATAATTTCATTAATAAAATATAAATTTATGGTTGTAATCATAAATGTTGTAGTGTTTTATGAATAATTAAAAGTATATGTCTGTCTTGAAATGGCGGAGGTGATCTTATTTAATAGGTCAAAAGAGGGACTTTTCTTGGAATTAAAAGTTCGGTGAGGGGGGTAGATTAAATTAGACATAGGATGGATAATTCATGTCAGTAATGGTTTCTAATAAAAGTGGGTATGGATATTAAAGATAAAATATTCTTTTATATATTCTATGTTTCATGTAAAATTAACAAAATTTGATCTACATTAAGTTACCCATTTTAATCATATTAGTAGGTGTTATTGAATAAATAAATTAAATTTATAACATATTGTATCTCATAAAAAAATGGTTCATAAGTATAGTAATAGTTCCTCTTTTAACAGTAACACATAAACAACTTGTTCTTTACTGATCTATTTATTATACCCCTATGTTATTTATAACTATAACTCTCTATAGTTATATCATACCTAATTCCATTCTTCATTAACTTGTTAATAAAAACAAAAAAAATGTTGAGATCAAATTCTCAGTTATGTTAAACAAGGGAGATATCAACATAATATAAACATAAGGGTATTAGGGAAAGAGAACAACATTTGAAAACAATATCCTATATATCATATATCATAAACATATTTCATGGAATAATTCATAGTAGTTCATAAGACATGAATTAAAAATGAAAAAAATTTCACAAAGTTTTAGAACATATTATTTTCATAAGACATAGATTTATAGAATATATATAAAAATACAAAACCTTATATAACAGAAACACACAAATATATTCATATACTGTATGGCTTGGGATAACAACCTATGTATCTAATTTGGGCTTGGGATAGTCAATCATGTACTATATTTTGGGTTTGGAATAATCTCCCATGTACCCTCATTCGATCTTGGGATAACATCTCATATAGCCTCTTCAGGCTAGGGATTACCTCTCGTGTACCCTCTTTCAGGATTGGGATAATGTACTATGTATACTATTTTAGGATTGAGATTACCAACTATTTACCCTCTGAGATCATAAAATATTATTCCTTTCTTAATGAATTAGAGGGAGATATAAGTCCAACCCATCACTTAATACATATTTTTTTGTGCCATAAGATCTGAAATCATGCTTGATATAATAACCCATGAAAAGGAAACATGTTTCATAGAAATTTATACAAATTATAACCAATGGGGATGAAATGGGTTTTAGAAATATTTTTTTTATCATAATCATAAACCATTTAGAGAAAAAAGGATGGTATTATTGGTTCATATCCCCATAAAGTATTATAAAATTTGAAAAGATTTCATCTTAAAAGGATAATTATTTTAAATGATAATATAGACCATTTCATGAAGAATATATCCTTTATACTTGAAAAAATATATTTGAACTCAAATAAATTCCCAAATATTATAGAAAAAGTTTTCCTTTTAAATAACCTCTACATCATATAAAGTAATATTTAAATCATTGAGTTGTTATGATGTTGAAATATATTTTTTAGGACATTCACGTTAAAATAAAAATTCTTTTAACATTTAAAATAAAAATTCAAAAGATCATATTTCAGAAAAAAATAAAATTCTATTTAAAAAAATATAAAAATTTTACAAAATGTGAATATTACATTAAATTTTTTTTATAACTATTAAATTAATATTTAAACCATTTTTAAAAATCATCATAAATGATGGAATAGGATTTTGAACCAAAGAGAAAAATTAAATTCATTTTTTTAAAAAAATTAATAAGTTTTCATGAGTACATAATTAATGGAAAATTAAATGGAAATATTAATTCTCTAGAAATATCCAGAGATAAAACAATACATGAGTTCCTTGAGATATATTTCCCAATGATTCATTTGGAGACCCATACTCATAATCAATGTAGACAAAGAATGAGATTGTAGTATAAAACCTTCACCACATTATGAATGACTGAATCATAAGCCCATAGAGAGAATCAACCATATATGTATATGAAAATACCTATAATTTAATAAGTTTTATTATAAAATAAATTCATTTTTAGAATACACAACACAAAAAAGAAACAAGTGGTGAATTCTGCATGTGTCAAATACCAATAAAAGTGAGATGAAAATACCCTTACACAATGTATCATCTTTTTCATACATGATCAATCCAACACTTAATGAAATAATAGTTTATTATAAATCAATTAAAGATCAATAATATCATATATCATATCATATATGATTTACTTTTGTAGATTTACCATCCTTTTATTATCAATTTATTTGTTAAAATCACGTTTAAGGTAATAACTACTTCACTTTTCATGTATGTTTTGGTTTCATATTTTCAGTCCTTTTACATTGAAAATTATTAAAACACCTCTATAGTGATAAAATTGTTTTAAATAATATATATATTCAATCTATATATATTTATATTTTTTGATGAAAGTCACAGATATAATATGACTTACATTTTTCATGGAGAGAGTAGGCCAATCATATTCATGGACACTGTTCCCATTTTCATGATTGATGGAAAGAAAAATATATATATTTTAGTTTAAAATTAATTAATAATTTCTATATCAGATATATAATATATATTAAATAAATTTATCCTTATTAACATCAATTTCAATATAAAATTAAAAAGGTATCATATCACTTCATGTAGGCGGTATTACACACATACGCATAAGAAACGTTATCATTTTCTAACACATTTGATGGTAAGATTTTTGTTGTGGTATTATATTTATGGAAGCATAATTAATTCATAAATATCATATACTTATGTTAAATCCATCATTATATCTACTAGTGAAAGACAGTGATGGAAAATGAGTAACATTGGTTCATGAGGTAGTAGTTTTCTATTCACTAGATCGAATGTTTTCTTGCACATTTGATTAAAGGTAGATAAATATAGGTTATAAAATTAAGATAATAAAATATAACTATATATGATATAATAATGTTATTATATAATCATATTTCATGTATATTTTAGTATTATAGAATAAAAAATAAAATAAAAATGGTTGGTTAAGAACAATACCTCTTTTTATTATAGCCTTTATAGGTTTACACCAAAAGAATTTTTAGGAGGGTTTTAAAATCAGTATTATTGATACTGGAAGTGGTGATGTAATTAAGAATTTATTATATTTGGTATTTTATAAACTAATTGTATTTGGTAGTGTGAAGAGGAGAGGAGAGTGGGTTCCTTTTTATTTGTGCCGGAGAGAACACACATTGAATTTTTTAAAAGAAAAATTAATATCCACATTTGACACATTAAAAAGGATCTAAAAAAGATAATTATAAAATTATATATGATAACAATTTTAAATTTACCATAAAATTATATTTGGACACATTTTCATGTTATTTTAACCCATATTGATTTAGTTTAAACCCCAGCAAACTTGTTTTAACCTTAATTGTGGCATTTAATTTTTCCTTTTTTTAGTATATGATTTTACCAAAAATTTAGGTCTCCATGTTATATAATTTTAATTTATTAGTTTAAAATATGTAA
Source organism: Viscum album (assembly GCA_963277665.1). Classification (NCBI taxonomy): domain Eukaryota; kingdom Viridiplantae; phylum Streptophyta; class Magnoliopsida; order Santalales; family Viscaceae; genus Viscum; species Viscum album. The sequence goes on along the minus strand of OY728160.1, from coordinate 455,137,559 downwards.
TATATATTAAAAATTCAATTCATAGAATTTATAGAATTAAATTTTAAATTAATCCCATAGGTGAGGAGAGAAAATAGTTTTCAAATAAATCATTTTCTGTTAATATTAAATGTTTTTCATCAAAAATCAAAAATAAACTTATAAAAATGACCTATATTTTGAAAAAAGTAAAATACATTTACCAATATTACATAAATAAAATATTTATATAGAAAAAATATTGTAAATTATTAAAAAAATATAGTTTAAATAAAATTTTGTATTTTTCACTATTCCGTGAAAAATCAATCTTTTTTGAAAATTCTCAAATTTTCACCATAAGAAAATAATGAAATTTTGATTCCAAAAAGATATGATAATTTTCTCAAATAAATTTTATAATGTTGGAAAAAATCTATTTTATACCTTTTTCTCAAAATCAAATAAAAACATTTTTTTGAGAAATTGAATTTTCAATGAATATAGATGTTTTACTAAAAATTAAGTTCTTTTTTATAAATATGTTTTCTTTATATAAAATATTATAATAAATTTTAAATATTTTATTATTAATGGTTATATCTCTGTGTTTAATGGCTATCTTGTGACAATAATTATAATATGAATATTATATTATTGTAACATAAAACTCGGTGTTGCATGTAGTTCATGCTATAAAATAAATTTATTCTATTTGAAAAATAAATCATAAAATCTTATGTGGCTACATTATAAACCCATAAAATGATATTTTACCTCAAAATTAAATCACTATAATAAAAAAATACTAAGGATTCTTCTTTATCATCATATCCTCAGGTTCCAATGTAGCTTTTTCAATTTTTGGATTCTCCATAAAACCTTTCACAGGAGAGTGGTCATTCATAGTAGAAATTTATCTATATGATCCAAAATCAATGTAACTTGTTCTTAATAGGAAATAACATAAAATAGTGGTATGACATCCCGACCCATCCCTCGGGGACCAGACGTGACTACCCCAAGCCCACCTTCCATTGGTCAGGGGTTGGTGACTAGCACCTGAAGGGTTTTTCTGATCATGGAAGGCTTTATCTTAGAGATCTGTACACACTACAAAAGGAAAAATTTGTATAAAACCTAAAAAAGTAAGGTATGACAACGAGAGTAAGGTAAAACCATAAGTACAACTATAAATTGAAAACAGTGGGCTGGAATACAAGCCCTAGAAACTAAAATGAAAGTAAACATATGTTGTTACTACCCTAGAGCTCTACCTTGAGGGTAGTAGCTGTAAGTCTAAAGTCAATGAAGAGGATCTCGACTGATCCCATCGCACAAAGATCTACCATTTCCTGAATTTAAAGACCCAGAAATCCTGTGGAAATTTTTTTCCTAAATACATGGGATTTTTACGAGTCTATCGTTTCTGACGGCGCATGATTCTGAGGCCCGGTGTGCCTGGAATCAATTTTTAAAGTTTTTTTTGGGTATGTCCAGTAAACATACGTGCAGAATTTTAAATCTTTTGAACCAGTTCTCATAATTGAAATTTGAGTACACTAATGAACATTCAACGCAGGTATTCGGATAAAGAGACCATTATCATTGTTGCGTTTTTTCGAGAGCAGAAGTTAATTTTAAGTGTTTTCTAAATAAATTAAATACAAACATTACTAAAATATATTTATGCAGGTGGTGGTTTAATCCTCTAAAGGTAAGTTGGAGGTGGGGCCCACACCCACATAACCTCCCATGGGAGGATATTATCTGGTGGGACCCACATGAGCTCAACCCCCTTAGACCCCCCTTTGAACCCCTTCAGCTCCCCATTAATAGGGGAAACCATTAGACTTCCCCTTAATGGTGCCAACAGAATTAATTAATGACTTAATTAATGAATTTGATTGTTTGAATTCTTTTGAATTCATTATGAGAAAATTAAAATAATTGAAGATAATTTTTTATTTTGGGTTGGCATAATCATTGGAGATCTTGGGAGAACTCTTGGAAGAACACCATCCTCTAGACGACGAATGCTCCATGTCTCTGAAGAACGTGAAGAAACATCTTCTATCTTCTTCAACAAGAGGAAGGAAGGGAAGCACCACCACCCAGGAAGTACATCGAGTGCATCATATCGAATTGGATTCACCGAGCTCTACTCCCTCTGACGTTGATGGAACTACGCCCGTCTTCCGCGACGCCCATCTTTCGCGACACGTCAACGTACAATGACAAATACGAGGTAGGGGAAATTGAATAGTTTTTATGTATGAGTTATACTATTCTTTCCTCATTGTGTGTTATGCTCTTGAAATCGAATGTTATCAACGTAATGAGGAGGGATTGGACCACACAAACACGGTCTGAACCTCCCCCCTTTTGTGGTTTTTCTCTTTGTCTTGATGTCAGAGGCGGAGTCAAAGGGGCACGGTGTCGTTGCACCGTGCCGAAGAACTATGGCGGACGAAAGGGTGGTAACAACCTTGCGGGTTGCGGCAGATGGAAGAGGAGGCAGTACCGGTGACCGGTGGCGGTGGCCGCGTGCCAGCTGTGTGGAGGTACCAGCAGCCACTCAGGCCACCCGGTCCATGAGACAACCGGCCGGCTGGTCCGATCGGTCCGCGTGTAGGAGCCGCGGTGCATGAAGTCGCCACATGGAGGGAAATTGTGTCCCACATCAGCGGGCCGCTCGGCAGGAAGAACCGGACGGTTGCTTGCCATCCGGGGAGGAGAACCGCGGCACCTTTAGGTTCCGCGTGGAGGAGTATGCGGCCCGGGTCTACGGGCTGCACGGCAGGGCCAGAGAACCGCGGCCCACAGCGCGGGCCATTTGCACCGAGCCAAACCAGTTGTCCGGGAAGAGGAAGAAGTTGTGCTGCTTGGTTCCATTGGGCGACCAGGTTTCCCCACCGGGTCGGGCTGACCTCCAGCTGGGTTGGACCCGCCGAGCTAGGTCGGGCCGACCCGCTAGCCCACTGGGCTTGACGGACGTGCCTGTCTTTGATTAAATGCGAATATCATCTAGATCGCACGTCTGATTGATGCACCATCTGCAGAACTGGGACCATTGCGATGACTCGGTCATTTTTCGATACCATAAGTGAGTTTTGGACAAATTTGGAAAACGTCCGGGTTGAATCGAACGTAAAATCCAACCAGGCCCCTGGGATGGAAATACTAATAACTCTCATACCGGGCGTCTGATTGACGCGTCGTCAGTCGCTTTGAGTTCATTATGATGAGATAGAACTGCATGATACATTATCTCAGAACTTTGTGATAGTTGATTTATCGACACATGGCTCGATGAGCGGACCCTACCAGAATCGAACGTGTTGTGTGCGGGAACCCTAGAGCTAGCTGTGACGACTACTGTACCAGAATCCTACGTGGGTTCAGTTGTGATAGATACTGTACCAGAATCCTTTGTGGGTTTTAAAATGATGAATAATGTTCTGTGATCCTCCGTGGGTCCGATGGTTCTGACTTATGTTCTTGTATCCTATGTGGGTCTGACTGAATAACGGGTCATGTATCCTGTGTGGGTCTGACAGCTTAGTTGGTCTTGTATCCTGTGTGGGTCTGACAGATTTGAAGAATCACTGACTACATCTGATCATCTCTATCACTCTACGAAATATGTATACCGGTGTGATGTGATTCTTTTCGTTCAATCTTTATTATTGTGGTGATTGACTTTACTTCCTTTGTGGAATGTGTTATGCTTGGCCTTGAGATTTAGAGTTGAACTATGATTGGTAACATAGGTATATGTATGGGAATATACCTACGTAATATTGGTTGATACATCATGTTTATATCTTTATACTGTGGTTTATACTTAGTGGATTCAAGGAGACCTTCGGGGATCTCAGGGTCTCCTACTGAGTATTGTTATACTCACACCTTCACGGGCTTCGCCTGCACCTTGTTGTGTTTGGTGCAGAGGACGAATGGAAGTGATCGAGGATGAGGGTGATGGATGGGAGACTGCTCAGAGCTGGACTAGACAAGACGTACCACAGGGACGAGTTGTTCAAGTTCTGTACCTACCCTTCAGGTAGGATTTCCCACTGGACGATCCAAGAGTTGTTTTCCCTTTTTTTACTTATACTTGTACTTGTTATTTAGTTGGGTTTGTATACTTTCCCCCTTACTTTCATCACACCTTACTTATCTATTTTATTATTTGTTTCCTCTACTGCTCAGGTTCAGACTGTGTGTGTGTTACAGGTTAAAAGGAAATGCCTTCCCTTTTTATCAGGGATTCTCTTTTGGTGCTAGTCACCAGCCCCTGGCCTATGGAAGGCAGGCTTGGGGTAGTCACTACACGGGCCCCAAGGACGGGTTGTGACACTGAACCTCCAAAGTCCTCCTCATACCATCAGTAGTCTGCACCAAACACTCACGTGCGGGCGGAGCCCGTGCAGCGGTGAGTATAACAACTCATTAGGGGACCTCGACACCCCTGATGGACTCTCAGTAATCTATAAAGGAAAACATCATATGAATTACCAAAAATATAATATCACAAGCATGATATATATCATGAATCACAAAGAAAATTAGATATCTCACATTAAAAATATAACTTCAAGGTTACTGGGATAGGTATGAATAGTCTTATTTCCAGATCATCCTATCCATAGTAACTCTACTACGTACTCATAAAGGTCTATGTATGCTGACCTATATTGGTCTCTTGATGCTGACTCGAATTGGTCGCTAGATGCTGACTCGTATTGGTCGCTTGTGATGGCCCATATTGGTTGCTGGTGATGACCTGTATTGGTTGCTGGTACAAAGGAAGAGATGACTATGCATACACCTATATCGTCCCGCACTAGAGTTTCTTATGCTGACCCATATTGGTCGCTCTTTTTCTTCATGTAACAGCCAAAAACTGGATTCCCATACGTAGCATGCCTGATCTCTAGAAGATTCTACTCCTCAATCCATCGGTCAAATTTCAACCGATATAAAGTCCCAAAAAAATCATACCCACGGGACCACCCCATCATAGGGGTCCCAACTTGACAGATGACACGTCGATCGGATGCCCGTTCTGTGAGATGTGGGCACTTTTATAAAAAGGGACCGGTTGGATTAATGTCTGATCCAACCCAGGTCGCACATTAAACTCCATCAAAACCCACATAGAGTATCTACAAAGGACCACCTTGTCACAAGGGTCCTTATACCATAGACGACGTGTCGATCAATCGCACGGTCTATTAGTTACACCCCTTTCTGTGAAATAGGGTTTATCCCACCTTAGTGTGGCTCGGCTATGTCGAGCCTGCGAAAATATGAAAAAGGGACTGCTTTCCCAAAATGGAGTCTCAAGCCACTGACGTCGTGTCAAATGGAAACTAGGTTCGTCAGATACTGGTGCTTTTTTATTCAGGGACGGTTGGGTCTGGGCTCGGTCCGACTCAATCAGGCTAGCCTGACGTAATGGGTCCCGGGGTCTACATGTCCCTGCTCCATTCTGTCCTATTAAGGGTCAGCATTGTACACTGGGTCCGGCCCATCTGGGTTTCCCCGGCCAGTTCGCGGGCCCGGGCGGAGGTTGGCCCGGCATGCCGGGTGGTGCTCTGCCCACCCACATTGGCCCACTAGGCCGTGGATCCGACCCATTTGGTCGGCCCAGTCTGCCTAAATGTGGACCGTGTCTCCAACTGGACCCATGGAAGTTGTGTTGTTTCATCCGGTCAGTGGGGAGTTTCCCCACCACATGCAACGGTCGTCCAGGGGGACGACCGGTCTCCATCTGACACGGTGCGAGGCCGCGCCGCCACCTCCCGCTACAACTCGCATGTCGCGGTTACTGCCGCCGGCTGTGCCTACAGGTTCCGCCCTTCTCCTGTATGGCCTGCTCAGGCCGGCTGCCTTTGGAAATAGCAGTGTGTTATGGCACACCGCCTTCCCACCACCAGAAGCCGGTTTCCGCGACCCACCTCAACCCACTGTCGGCCGCCGCTGGCATATCTCACCAGCAGTTATTTCATCCTGCCACTAGACACGTTCTGTTGGTCCATTCTTGATGTATCCTGCACCTACGAGCCTCTTAAGTGACAGCCTCCACTGTGTCACCCCAATCACTACCTTGCCATCAAATTTCCTAGCAGTGCACCGGAAACACAAGAACAATAAGTTCGTCGGAGGGTTCAGGCCTTGGTCATATTGTCCATCTCCCTCCTCGTTAGCATTTTAACTAGGGGTGTTAGCAGGAAAACGATAATTTAGAAATAACTCTGTACTTGTAACCCCATATCAACTACCCGTGTTTAAGGAATGATTCGTGGATTAACCCACTGGTCAGTTGGTCTGCGTTCTTTGTATAAATTAAGAATATGTATGGAGAAATTTTATAATATAATAAACAAAAAAACACTACCTATAAGAGACATCCATTGATGACGATTGAAGAATCCACCTTCGTGTTTCTAATCGGTTCATGATTCTATGGCGCTCATCACCTCTCACTGAATCAAGTCTCGTCTTTCAGTTGGATGTTGCCACAGGACTTCGCCAGAGTTCCCTCTCTTGAAGAAGTCGTTCCAAAACCACATCCCGAGATCAATATAAATAGGAGGTGGAAAAGTGAGTAATTAATGGAAAAATTAATTTGGTTCATTAAATTAATTAATGAACCACTTTTAATTCACAATAGTGGAGTTTCACAGTTGATGAGTGAAGACATTAAATGGCTTCACAAGTCACCGGTCCCACCACCGCTGCTCAACCATTGGGGAAAGATAAAATAAAATAATAATTACATGTGTGTTTACTTTTTTATTAAATGTCACAAAACTATGTTCTTCTCCCAAACTATGCAGTCAAAGTTGATCATCTCTAAAGAAAATCCTAGCTCTGCAGATTCAACGATGTCCTCAAATATTTAATCCGACCACCAGTTCAAATGATTTAAAATGTCACATGCATGGTTATTTAATTTAACATAAAATAGTTCAAAAATCCATTTTGGGTACACTGCGCCTCAGGATCATGCCACATAAATTTTCGGAGACTCATAAAAATACTAAATAATTAAAAAATATATATATAATTTTCAGGGTCTTTACATTCTCCCCACATAGGGGCTCTACGTCCCCGAAATCCACACAAGTATACACAAACAATGAGGAGTACTGGGAACGCAAATGATCCTCTTGCTCACATGTTCTCTATAGTAGATTCTTGTGTTTCCATAGAATGTGCACCAGAGGTATCGAACACCCAAGGAATATCTACTCCTGTCGATCCTCTATCTCCACTGGGTACTCTGCAAAATTCCCCTTGTCGTCAATCTCTAGCTCACCATATTCGATGATGTGAGATGGGTCATGCATGTATATCCTCATCTTGGAAATGTGGAAGTCGTTGTTCACCCTCTCGAACTATTTTGTCAGTGCAAAGTGGTACGCCACCTTGCCAATCCTTTGAAGTATCAATAATGGTCCAATAAACCTTTGTGAGAGTTTTCCGCCTCAGCAAAATCTCTGTAATCCCCATCAAGGGGAGACTCACAAAAATATGTATTCCCCCTCTATGAACTCCAGCGTTCTAAGTCTCCTGTCTGCATAGGTCTTATGTCAGCTTTGTGCAGTCATTATCCTCTCTTGGATAACCTGTAACTTCTCAGTGGTATCATGTACCATCTCGGTGCCCACAAGTGATGGCTCTCCTAGATCCATCCTACTAATGGGCGATCTTCACGATCATCTGTACAAAGCCTCAAAAAGTTCCATACCATTGGTGGAGTGATAGTTTTTGTTGTGTGTGAACTCCACCAATGGAAGGTGGTCCTACCAACTGTGACCAAAATCTAGGACACATGCACTGAGAATTTCCTCAATGGATTGGATGGTCCACTTAGTCTGACCATATGTCCACAGGTGAAATGTTGTGCTTAAGAAAAGATGATTCCTGAATGCCTCTTGAAATCCTTTCCACAACTGGGATGTGTAGTGTGTGTCATAGTCTGAAACTTTTGTCAAAGGCACCCCATGAAGTCGCACGATCTTCTGAATGTAGAGATGTCCCATGCTCTCAACTGAACGCTTCTATCGAATAGAAAGGATGTGGGCCGACATGGTGAGTTGCTCAACGATCACCCAGATGGTATCGTTCCCTTTGTATGTACATGGTAACACCATCTTGATTTCCATCGATATCCATTCCCACTTCCACTCTAGTGTCTCAAGGGGTAGGGTCAAGTCTGCTGGTACCTGGTGGTCATCCTTTACATGCTGGAAAGTGAGGCGTTTAGAAACAAATTCCACCACAGCTTTCTTCATTCCAGGCCACTAGTACTGATGTTGGAGGTCCTGATACATCATCACCACACCTGGATGTACTACCAATGGGGATGTTTGGAACTCCCTCAGAACCATCTCTTATAGTTCCACTAGTAAAACTATACATCCTCTAAAAAGGACAGCATGCTCCCAACCTTCAGAATATCCACCAAGTTCAAGGACTGAAGATATTTAAGCATGTGTATTCTTGTAGTTGTTTTCTCTGAGTTGTGCCTCCCTTACACGATGAATGACTGGAGGGGAAACTACCATTGACTAGATATAGATTGTCTCATAACTATCAACGTAGTATATCTGAAGTGAGGATACCTACTCTTAATCCTCGTTCAGTACGTACGAACTTGATCTCCAGCAATGTGCATCTTCCACTATGTTCCCCTTCCGAGGAGTATAGACTATCTCAAAGTCATAGTCCTCGAAAAACTCTATCCAATGCTGTTGTCTCATATTCAGTTCTTTTTATGTGTAGATATATCTGATACTCTTGTGTTTTTAGTAAACAATGAACCTCTCTCCCATCAAGTAGTGTCACCACATATTTAGTGCGAAGTCTACTACTAAAAACTCCAAGTCGTGGGATTCATAATTAGTTTCATGAGGCCTCAGCTATCATGAGCCATAAGCAATCACTGCATCATCCTTAATCAGGACGCAATCACATCTGATCCCTGATGCATCAAAATAAACCACATACTCAGTGCCCTCCACTAGAAACCTCAGGATGGGAGCAATTGTCAAGTTCTGCCTCAGCTGTTGAAAGCTCTCCAAGCATGTATCTGGCCACATTAATGGTTTCCCCTTCTTCGTCAAGGCAGTCATAAGTGCAGCTACTCTATATAAATCAGGTAAAAACATCTGATAGTAGCCTACTAGTCCATGGAATCTTCGTACCTCGTTTACACTCCTAGATGGCTTCCATGTATGTACTTCATCGATCATCACTGAATCCATTGCAACTCCAAAATATGAGAGGATGTGTCCCATTAAGGGAACCTTCTGTATCTAGAACTCATGCTTCAAGAAATTCCAATATAACTAGTGCTCCCAGAGTCTCTCTATAACTATCCTCAAGTGTACAGTGTGCACTTCGTCAGAGTTTGAGTACACCAAGATGTCATTGATGAAGACCACCAAGATGTGATAGATGTATTGCTAGAAGATACTATTCAATTCACCCATGAACACTACCAGAGCATTGGTCATACAAAAAAGCATCACCATGAACTCATAATGGCTATACCGACATCTGATGGTTGTCTTTGGTACGTCCTCATCCCATACCTTGATCCGATGATATCCTGATCAGAGGTCAATCTTCTAGAACCACTTCTTTCATTTCAACTGATCGAACAGATACTCAATCCTCAGTAGAGGATACTTGGTCTTTGCAGTCTCATGGATTAGGTGTTGAAAGTCCACCCATATCATCAAACATCTGTCTTCCTTCTTGGAAAACATCACCAGGGATGCCCATGGATAAATATGTGGACTTACGATTACCTTCTTCTGTATGTCTTCGAACTATACCCTCAGCTCCTTGAGCTCCATAGTGACCATCCTATATGATGGTGTAGATATTGGTTTTATCCAAGGTAAAATTTGGATATCTTCTTGAATTAAATCCTCATAATCATCCACCACCATAGGAAAATGTGGGCTCGCCTCATCCACCATGTCGAACATCATGCAAGCCAGCTAATATGTAATAGGCTGAACCCTCCTCATCACATGTCCATCTCATCTGATCTGTTTTCCTTATCACCAACAAAGGAAAACTGACCTCCATCATGGCACATACATCGCACTGTATGTCTCAATCAGTCAATCTGTGCATGAACTACTGATAGCCATTCCATGCCTAGAATGATTTCATAGGGATTCACTGACACAACTAGAATATCCCATCTGAAAATATCTTCACTGAGAGTAATATCACATTGTCGACACCATCATGTGACCCCTGAATCTCCTCATGTAGGAGTATCCAAACACAAAGGTCGTGCTAAATGCTCAGTCAGAATATCATATTCCTGAAATAATTCCACGTCACGGAAAGAATAGCGACCATGTTTGTCGATATGTACAACTACAAAAGTATAGAAGATTCAAATTGTAACTCATATCATCTCAAGGAGGTCAGGATAATAATCCTTTATTGCCTATAGTTTGGCCTATCCCTGTCCACTTACTCCCTGATCTCTTGGTGGACCTCATACAAGTGGTGAGGGTAGTGTCTAGTGACCCTGACCACCTCCCGTTGCACGTCCTACTCCCCTACCTCATCAACTGCTGGGATGATGCTCATGCTCTTGCCACTGCCGCTTCCTCGGAGGCCCCTCCACTATCTTATGATCATCTACGTGGGGAGTTGGAATGTCACAAGCTCTGTGACCATATCCCCCACAGGAAAAATAGATCATGTCATGCTTGTGGCTCCCTAGGACTCTTTATCCTCACACCTCTGACCCTACGTCTCGGGATATCCCTCTGAAAGGTCATGCCATTTGGGATTCTGTGTTGTATGTCTTCTATAGGTTTCTGATGACTCTTCTACCAATCATCTGGTTGGGGCACTCATTGTCAGTGCCTACTCGACATGGAAGCTCTCGATTAGCAGATCTCATTCTAGCACCCTAGCCTGCTTCGGGATACTGAAAGAAACTGTCACAGCTCTTATCTCTCATCAGATCCCTTTCTCAAAGGTTCATGCCCTAATTTAAGGGTCGCATAACATGTTATTGGTGTATCAATAGAGGATAGTAAATCTCACTGAGTACGGAGCCACAGTCTAGATGCCCTACTGCCGATGCAACAACTCTTGAATACATATAGAGAATAGTGTTACTAACATGAACTCGACCCTAAAAAGGCACTCAATGTCTGTCCAGGTGAGGGTCATCTACTCATGCACCTATAGCATTGATCTCCACCATCTTCTTGTCAATCCATAATAAAACATAGTGGACATGATCTCCATCTACTCGGAGGATGTCTCTACTATGCGAATGACCCGCGAAACCACCCCATGCTAGTACTCCACTTCCTGGGGTTCTGTCTCACCTCAAAACCTTAGAGGATTATATCTATGGAACCCATGCACCACGATCAACCATTATGTATAATCCACTAGTAGCATCTGCTACTCAAGGGGTGATGGTATTGCTTGTACACCACCCAAAATTTCCATCATTGTGAGTGGTCCTTGTACCGATGCCTCGTCACTCGGTGTGCCACAATCAAGATCTCTAACCGGAATCCTGGTTAGCTATCTTCATGGAGGCATCCTATAATAAACTGATATGCCATGGTAAAAAAGATATACCTTGTGAGTTGAGTCAATAATGACCATGAAAACATTTCAAAACACTAGAAACTGGTGATTTCAAGTACCTAGTCTGAAAACATAATCCAGGGTCCTGGGGTTAGGATACGTCAGCCACCGCACTAACACTAGGCTCCATGTACTAAAAATTGAAATCAAGACACATTACACCATTTCCTCATTAAAAGTAGACTCTTATTTCTTCAGGTACAATTGACAGACCTCTGATACCACATTGTCAAGACCTGTCCCATAGGGACCAAAGGTGACTACCCCAAACCTGCCTTCCATAGGCCAAGGGTTGGTGACTAGCACCAGAATGCCTTTCTCGAATAGGGAATACATTGCGTTAGAGATCTGTACACACTCAAAAAGGGAAACTGAAGTATACAACCAACCAAAGTATTGTATAACCATGAGAGTAAAGTAAATAGACATGTACAACTAAAAATTGAAAACCATGGGCCAGAATACAAGCCTTAGAAACTAAAAATAAAGTAAACAACTATCACATATTCCCTGGAGCTCTACCTGGAGGGTAGTATCTAAAATTTTGAATTCGAAGAAGATGATCTCGATCGTTCCCGTCGGACCCATCCATAAAAAGTTCCAAACTTCCAATGTCTGCCTCGGAGAGTTAGTATTCTACAGTAGACATACATGTTCTGAAGGAACCTATGTAGGGGTGAGTATAACAACTCAGTAGGAGACCGCAGGACCCCCAAAGGTCTCTCAGTAATCCAAAATGGAAAAAATCACAAGAAATACCACAAAGGTAATATCAAATGCATGATCTAAATCATGAATCACAAAGGAAAAGAGATAGCTCGCTCTAATGGTATAACTTCAAGGTTACTAGGATATGGATGAATAGTCATAAAGACAGATTATCTTATCCATATTGTTTCTACTTCTGGCATGTATAGGTCACTGTATAGTAACCCATATTGCATGCTAGATGATGACCCATACTGGTCTCTGGTGATGACCCATATTGGCTGCTAGTGCTAACCCATATTGGTCAGTGGTAAAGAGGTAGGGATGATTATTCATATAGCTAGATTATCCCACTCTGGATTTTCTGATGCTGACCCATATTAGTCGCTCTTTTCTTCATGTCACAGTCAACCACGGGATTCCCGCACGTAGCACGCCTAATCATTGTAGGATTCTTCACCTCAAAACATCGGTCATATTTCAACTGGAACGAAGTCCCACAAAAAATCAAACACAAGGGACCACCCCTTCATAAGGGTCCCAATGTGATAGATGGCACGTCGATCAGACACCCAGTCATTGAGATATGGGCACTTTTGTAAAAAGGGCCACGTTGGATTCAAGTCTGATCCAACATAGGTCACATGGAAAACATAGTAAAAACTCACTTATATTATATCCAAAGGACCTCATTTTCACAAGTGTCCTTATTCCATAGACAGTGCATCGATCGGACGCCCGATATGTTAGTTACACCATGTTCTGTGAAACGGGGTTTATCGCACCTCAGTCCAGCCTGGCTCGGTCGGGCCTAACAAAATATGCCAAAGGGACTGATTACCAAAAAGGGGTCGTAATTCCACTAATGGAATGTCAAATAGACCCTCAGTTTGTCATTTATGAGTGTTTATTTATTCGGTGGCCAGTTGGGTCGGGGCCCAGTATGACTCGGTCAGGCCGGCACGACGCCATGGGTCCCGAGGTCTACCTGACCCCACCCGGGTCTCACCTTTCAGGGTCGACCCATTTGATTTGCGAGCCCGGGATGCTGTTGGCCCATCCCACCTAGTGGGGCTCTGCCTACCCATGTTGGCCCACTAGGACATGTGTCCAGCCCGCAACACTAGGCGGTCCAACACATTCAGCTCACTTGCGTCCAGCCTGATCTTCCCGAAGACAGACTGTCTCCAACTGGCCCCATAGACGTGGGTCCATTTCATCCAGCCGGTGGGGTTCTTCCCCATTACATTCATTGGTCATCCATGTGGTTAACCAGTCTCTAGCCATTGTTGCACGATTCGGGGCCACACCACCCCTCCTGTTGCGGCGCACTGGTTATGGCTACTGCCACCAGCGGTGCCCTTCTATAGCACGACCGGCTCAGACCAGCCACCTCTGGCCACCACGGCATGCGATTTCGCATTGCCTTCCCACCACCCATGGCCGATGGCCATGGGCCTCCTTCATCCACTACCGGCATGGCGCGCCAGAGGTTCTTTCTGTGGTCCACCAAATGTGCTCCAGTGGTCCGTTCTTTTTGTCGTCTGCGACTACGAGCCTCTCGGGTCCCCGATGTCACAACGTGACCCCTACCTCTACCTTTCTATCCCAGTTCTCAACTACACATAGGAAACACAAGAAACACTGGATCAAAATTGGGTTTGGGCCTTGTTCAGATAGGCCCGCGCCCTCTACATTAGCGTTTTAACAAGGGGTGTTAGCATCAAACAGAGAATTTATAAATAACTCTCAAATTGTAACCCCACCTCAACCTCCCAAGTTTAAAGGACTATCTAAAGATCAACCAATTGGTCTGTTGATCCTCATTATTCCTATAAATTAATAATGAGGAAGGATGAATTTTATAATATACAAAACAAAAACCCCAACATTGATGAGACGCCCGCTGACGACGATCGACAGAACCTCCTTTGCCATTGTCGTTGGTTCATGATTCTATGGAACTCGTCACTACTGGTTGAATCTAGTATCATTGTCTAGGTGGAAGTTTTCTTAGGACTTCTCAAGAGTTTCCTCACATGAAGAAGTCATGCAAAAACCCCACCCCGAGCACCATATCAATGGTAGTTGAATGGTGAGTAACGCATTGAGAAATTAATGAGGTTCATTAAATGAATTAATGAACTGATTTTAATTTGCAATGGTGGAGTTATGATGTTGATGGGTCAATCCATTAAACGTCTTGAAACATCACCAGTACCACCACTACTGCACATCCGTTGGAGAAAAATCTAATAAAATAACAATTACATGTTATTTTACTTTTCTTAAAAAATTACAAAAACTACCTTTTCTCCTGACCTATAGTGGTTGGAGTGAAGCCTCCCTTATGTAAATCCTTGTGTTTCAGATTCAACAGTTTCCTTAGATTTTTAATCCAAGAACTGGTTAAAAAGATAGAAAATGTCAGCCCCACTTTTTCTGAACGTTCCTTAAAAAAGTTCAAAAATCCATTCTAGGAGTAATGGGACTCCGAATCACGTGACGTCAATTTTTGTAGACTCATAATTTTCCCAAATAATTAAAAAAATTATATGGAATTCTCCAGGTCATTACATATAACGTATGATTTTATTACATGTGAAAGACCAGTTATGTAATTTCTAAAGATAGATATATAGAACACATCATGATCTCAAGTGTGGTATGATGGGAGTTCCAAGAGATAGGAAACTTGACATACATGATCAAGAATTCTGAACAGGAAAATATAAATGGGTATCAAATTTCATTTAACTATGAATCTAATAACATAATTCCATTATGAAATTGGTATAAAAACATTCCCACAAACTTCAAACTCTATATCACACCAATGATTGTAAGAAAAATTTTTCTGTCGACTATGATCTTCTTTAATTTGTGGTTGAATGGATAAGACTTACTCTAACATTTACATATCCGAAAAAGGTCTTAATAAAATTATTTCTTCTTATTAATCCTATATGTTTTGAATTATCCTCTTATTTATATATATATATGCATAATGAACCATATAAATACTCGATTGAAATATGTTGTTGTAAGAAAACCCAACAAAATGAAGCTGTTAATCCCATAAAAATTTGAAGCATATATAATAAAATCTCAGTATATCATATATGAGTTGAATAGTTCTCAAAGACTGCATATATATCAAGGTACTATATGAAATTTTTAATCATTTCATCATATACAGAACTTGGAGAAGACTACACAAAAATGTCAATGTAAACCTCATATCCCGATCAAATATAATAGAATGCTGTAATCAACAAAAACCAAAAAATTCATTAATTTATATTTTGGAAATATTATAGAGGGAAAAATATTATATGGTATTAATGAAATGTTTTGACTTTAAAAATTGAATGACCACAACCCATATAGCATTATTCCCTTTGGATGTTTTGGGGAGTCCAGTAATAAAATATATAGGGATATATTGCCATATTCTTTAATGTATGGGTACTGGTTAAATTCATGTTATATGTTTTTCCCCCATATTTAAATTTAGGACATACCATGAAATGATATAAAAAATCTACAATACTCACTTAATTCTAATCTACCTATAATACTAATTAACATCCCTAAAATCTTTTTACTTCTATGATAAATATAGATTGATGAACTATGGGATTATTCTAATCGATCCTTATTTAAATATATTTTGGATGGAACACATACGAATTTTCCTAAACATATCATTCATTCATAATCACAGTTATACTAAGGAACATTTATCACCTTCTTCAATAACTCTAAATATTATTTAATCCCCTCTTTACACATATAATTTTTGGATAGTTGAAAACACATTTGAGAAAATAAAATTTCTACCCTTCCATCCATATTTCATGGTCCACCATTTTCCAATCAAAAAATATTAGATCATTTTTTATACTCATCATAGATAAGCTAGCATTATCCTTTCAACTCAAAGGATCAACCACCTTTTCTTACATTACTTCTGTGGTAACATATTAAGTTGTAATATACATTAATCAACTCGAAAAAACATTTATGGTCCATGTTATAGTCTTTATGTGTGAATAAATACATTTAATTCTTCTGATGATTATATATATCACACCATACTTCCGAAATATAATCCATACATATCATTAATGTAAAAAATTGCAGCTAGGTATAAATCACGAGTTGGGTAATATTCTTCATGAAACCTTAATATTCATGAGGAATAATATATCATAATATCATTATACATTAGAATTAATCCCAATGCACTATTTTCTTCTTCTATATAGATTAAAAACCATATAATAATCTAGTGAAATGAAATATAACGTTCAATGACTAACATTATCTATAGTTATCTGATATTTATTATCACATTCATCAATCCAAAATCACTTGGATTACTTCCAAGTTATCTTGGAGACTGTATTAGATATAAATAATAATTTTCCCAGAAATCATCAATAATATCAAATAAACCAAGAAAACATCAGATCTTAGTCATAGTCGCAGGATTAGGCTAAATATCAATAACTTCTATAATTTATTGATATACAGATATACCCTCTCTTGATATTATATGACCTAAAAATTAAACTTTTTTATCTCCAAACGTTACAAAATTAAAAATTTTCATACATTTTATTCTTCCTTAGGGTCTCCATCACAATTATTAGTTGATCTTCATTGGGTTCCTTAATCATTGAGTGTATTAGAATACCATCTATATGGAATACCACAAATACATCCAGGAAATCTCTGAAGAATCTTTTCATGAAATCCAAGAAGATAATAGGGACATCAGTAAGACCAAATGTAATCACCAAATTTTCATATTGTTCATACGTTATATGAAATTTCTTCATGTGTATGTCATTCTTCCTAACCCACAATTGATAATATCCAAATTTATGTAAAATCATGGAAAAGTATTGAGATTCATGAAATTGATATAATGTGATATCAATATGGGATATATGATTCCTATTCATGATTGAGATCTTGTTTAGTTCTCAATAATCAATGAATGGTCTCAACGATCTATCTTTCTTATTAACAAAATAACTGGTTCACCACATGGTAATACTACTGAAAATTTATTTTCTTGTCAAAATTCTCATGGAGATTCTTCTTCAATTTCTGTGACTCAATTGGGGCCATTCAATATAGATTTTTGGATATATGCATAGCTCCACATATTATTTATATTAAAAACTCAACATCACATTTTGACAGAAGAGTAGGGAACTTTTATAAAATTACATCAATTAACTCTTACACAATAGTTATTTCATAAATATATAGTTTTTCCCAACCATCATAGATAAACACCCATTTTGAATGAGAATCAGGTCTCATACAAGGGGTGAAATTTCCATCATATGTCCACATTTTTTATATACTGATATATGAGCATGGGTTTGTTTGTAATATCAAATGTGACTTCCCTTCCTTGTATATTGATGTTATATTTATTTATGAATGAAAAATCAATCCCATGATAACATCAAATTATACAATATAGAGTATAAAAAGATTAACAAGAACCACATTCCCACAAACAGTGACTCAAGTTGAATCTAGCACATGAGATTTCCTAAACATTACATTATAGGGTTTCATTACTAATTAAACATATAATCATTTGGGTTTCATTTTGATACACTTATAAAATTATTCATATATTAAAGAGTGGTTATATCTAGAGTCAAATAACAAATTAATCGTCATTGAGTGGATGATAATTGTACCATTCACCACATAGTTATTATACCCATTATTAGAAATAGTGAAAAAATCATACTAACCATTATCCATGGAAATAATAGGTTTCTTACATTCATCATCATCATTAACCTTCATATTTGAGAACTTTTTAGAATAATCCCCATACACCATGCATTTGAATCACTAGGTTGTGGGAGGTACATTCTATAAGGATTTCTCCATATTCACATCATTACAAAAATTATTATCATCACATAAACATTTATCCACTTGATGATATTCCTTTCAACGATTAAAACAATTTCTAGCCCGTTAATGCAATTTACTCTATTTTTCCATCTACACATTGATCATAAAAGAAATCTTGTCTTCTTTTCCACGTGGTTTTTATAGACACCATTAAATTTTATCATTGTTTTATTATCAAAACCTTGTGATTGATGGGTAATGCCATGGATCATTTCTACCATCATAGTACAATGAACATTTTAATCAAAGATACTGAATTCCCTTATTGATAATAGCGTTTTTAGGTTTAGTTTTAAGACAACGAATAATTTTCCAAATTTAAATTTAAGTTAGAAGTTAATACCAGAAGTGTGCCACAAAAAAATTTTAAAATCATCTCCATTGGTAAAAAGGTATTCACTATCATTTTATTTAAGTTCAAGAAATTACTTCTAAATTTTCAAATGATGAATAACAGTAAATAACTTACTAAAAAATAAACTGTTGAACTCATCTCACTCTATAGAGTCATGTTCATTATATATCCTTGTATTGATGATATATGTAACCCATTAATCCTCTTATCCTTCCAAATAAAAGACTACCAACTATAATTATTCATGCTTCAAAAAAAGTATTATAGAAATCATCATTTCAATGGTATTGATCCATTTCCCTAAAACTAGTTTATTAACAAAACAAATAAGTGAAGATTGGTATTATAACATCCCCAACATAGTGGCCACTATCACAATACCACAAGTTGGATCACTACATGACCTCAAGCACTCTACGTTTCATGATTAGGAATTGTAAATAGTAGTGAGGGTTTAATAGATCATATTGGGAGACTATACCCTCTTTTATAGTGTAATCCACAATAATAAAAGAGTTAAATAAAGGAAACAAGAACAAAAATTACCAATAAACATGAATTACCACCGCTTTCCAAATATGACTTATAACTCCCAAAAAACCAAATTGTAAATATGAAATGTCATTTCGTACAATGGAATGTGTATGGAAACCCCAAAATAAAGATAAAAAGAAGAGTCCCAAAAAAGTGTCCTAGATCCATGTTTGGATCTCTCATCCATGCACATCCAACGCCCAAATCAACCTTCTAGCATAGGGAATTTTCCCTTCTCCTGAACTAAAACTATGAAATATACTTATGTGAACAACTACGGCCTAATAAGGATGTGAGTACAACTAAATTGGCCACTAAAAATAGAGTCTACAAAATATCTACTTTGAGGTGATAGTTTATGCATGTACTAAAATAATAACAATGTGAACATTAGATTAACAGGATTCCATTAATTAAAAATATATTCTTAATTCATTTACATCATTTAATTCCATTTGATAGGAAATTCATTTATAAAACAGCAGATTATACCAACCAACTACAGTGTATAAGGGGGATAAATCATATTCCTTATTTCACTATGGAAAAAAAATTCACTATCAATTACATCACACATAAAATCGAGCCTCAATCAAGGTAGACTCATCCAATGAAACAGTTAGTGGAATAGGGAATCATTTCAACTTCCTAACCCATGCATTATAAGGGTTGGGTTTAGAGAATTAGTCCAACCCAAACCATGGGTGTAGAAACTGAAGCCAATTCTCACAATAACTAAGCCATGTTTAAATTCTTATTTAACAACAATTCATTTAGAAACATAAACCATAACTATTTTTCACATTCATTATTTAAAATAAATGTTCATTCCAAAAATATTCTATCAATAATTCATTGCCTAATTACATTTTCTCATTTACATTACTTGACCCATTCAACACGTACCATTTACATTTCGTAGCCCGACAACAATTTTATCATTTATAATTCATACACCATTTCCCATAACACCAAAAAACCGAATGTACCATTTTAAACACAATCCACAATTAAAATTCATACCATTTCATAAATAAAAAATAACATATTAAAAATCTTATGAAGATATGTATGTCAATACATTTTTATTTCACTCTTAACATTTCAATCGTCTTGTTCAAGGAATGGAATACCCCATGGTTCTCCCGTAATATGGTTAAATAAATCTCAATGAATCCATGGAGATCATGATGGGTTATATTTAACATTTTACCAAATAAATTTATCATTTATATCAAGGTAACCAAAAGGGAAACACAATGATACCAAATCACAAGCATATAAACATAAATAACCAACAAATAAGGGGATATAACTTGTAGACCAACTAACTCGACTATAAAGAAAAAATCCCACCTAACCCTATGATTGTATCTATATTTGAACACGAATCGAATAACCAAGCTATTATATTCTTTTAAAATAGGTTTTCAGGGGATTTGGAAGTTGAAGAATGTAATAAATTCACTAATCCAAAAAAGGGAAGGGAGTTACTAGACTCGTCATAGCTTTGATTCCCAACCAATGGCATGAAAAATTTCTTAAAAATGATGAAAATATATCCTTAGGTAGCCTTGGGAGATTTGGCTGACCCCTAGGGTTTCAGGAGGAATAATTGAGTTAATTATCGAGAGGAAAAAATGGTAAAATCCAACTTTTTAAGGGGAATTCAGTTGGCCAAACCATGCGCCAACCATTCGCCACCCTCTATCCAAGAGGGAGCCAGGCTGAATGATTACCTTAGGGTCCCATACAGATTAAAAAACCATATATTAATAATAAATATTGTATCTATCTAATCCCACACTATCTATCCATCCCCTTTTCATGGTTTCACAAAAACCATGCTCCATTACCACATGCATACACTATTTGGGTGCATGGTTACTCCTAACTATGTTCCAACCATGAAACATGCAATGAAAGGCCATTTCTCCCTTATTTTGTGTCTTGAACCCCAGAAACACCCCTAATACTCTGTGTGGAATAAAAATACATTAATTAACAATCATAAAGGTATATAAACTAGAAAATTAAACAGGAACATATGCCAATGAATTATGGGATCTTACAACCACCCAACCTTATAAGGGCTCTTCCTATATCTGCATTCATAAGCACCACTGAGCCTCCAAGAAAAAAATATAGAGAAAATGGGCCTATATATCTATATACTCTTCCCAAATTTTTCCCTGAGCATTAATATGATTTTATAAAACTCAGAATAATGGAACTATATTAGCTCACAATACATTATCGCAATGATCCACATCATGAACCAGATTCTCCTCAAAGTATGCATCAACTGAATGTTAAACATCATCAAGAACAATTACATGAAAATGGACAGGGTGATACTACCGAAGTTATGAAACATGAAAAACATATTTTTTACCACTATAACACTATGAAAGAGGTAATCATTAAACCAAATGTCTAATCCAATCCACAATATCAAATGGCCTCTTATACTTGGGTTCCCACTTACCCTGCTTTCGAATCTGATGGTGACCCAACCATGGTGACACCAATAGAAAAAAATTTCCTTCCACTATAAACTCTAGAGGTCTGCAATGATGATCCGCCTCTAGCATATTCCTACTATGAACCGTAGTCATTTTTCCCTAAATCAATTGAACCTCTTCTGACATATATTGTACGAGAAATTTCCCCAAAAACTATTATTACCCAAAATCCATCAAACATAATGAATATCTACATGGCCAACTATAGAGCTCCCCATATTTTACCCTCAATGTTCTAACATGGTAACTATGTTTTTATGAAAACTCAAAAAGTGCTAAATGTTTTTCCAAATATCCACTAAAATTGAGGACACATTACATAAACATTTCCTCTAGTACCTGAATTGTAAACTCTTATTTCTCAACCCTATATGGGTTGAAATTTTGACAACTGGACCCTGGTGACAACACAGACACCCCGCCTTAACATGGTCATCAGGTTCTGACCTACTTGGTACCACCAGTTGCCCCGCAGACATGCAAGGTCCACCCCAAGGTCCACCCACATGCCCGAATGGGTCATCTGACTAATGATAGTCCCCACAGGCCAACACATGTCCAATCTAGTGTGCTTTGTCCTCACTCACACACACCCTGGGAAACTTCCCAGAAGGTCACCTATCCCGACCACAACTCCAGGCCAAGCATGCTTAACTGTAGAGTTCTAATCAGGTAGGGTCCCAAAAAGGTATGTGCACCTTGTTGACATAAGTCATATCATTTATCCATTAAAACATTTATCATTTGGGGGTGTTAGAATCACCTCCACCCCCCCTTTAGGGCACAATGTCTTCGTTGTGGGGCCTATATCTCAACCTAGGCAGTGCACCGCATTTAAGGTTGGGTACGACCTCTGATACCAAATGTCACAACTGGGCCCTGATGACAGCACATACACCCCGCCTTAACATGGTCGTCGAGTTCTGACCCACATGGTACCACCAGTTTCCCCGCAGACACGCGGGGTCCACCCCAAGGTCCACCATAGGGTCCACCCACATGCCCGAACGGGTCATTTGACTAATGATAGTCCCCACAGGCCAACACATGTCCTATCTAGTGTGCTTTTCCCTCACTCACACACACCCTGGGAAACTTCCCAGAAGGGCACCCATCCTGACCACTACTCCAGGCCAAGCACGCTTAACTGTGGAGCTCTAATCAGGTAGTGTCCCGAAAAGGAAGGTGCACCTTGTGACATGAGTCATATCATTTAGCCATTTAACCCTTTATCATAGGGGGTGTTACAATAACCCCCTCCCCCCCTTAGAGCACAACGTCCTCGTTGTGGGCCCTATATCTTAACCCCAGCAGTGTACCACACTTAAGGTTGGGTACCACCATTATACCAAATGTGACAACTGGGCCCCGATGACAGCACATGCACATCGCCTTAACATGGTCATCTGTTTCTGACCCACCTGGTACCTCCAGTTTCCCCGCAGACTCGCAAGGTCCACCCCAGGGTCCACCCACATGCCCGAACGGGTCATCTGACTAATGATAGTCCCCACATGCCAATACATGTCCTCTCCAGGGTTCTTTTTCCTCACTCACACACACCCTGGGAATCTTCCTAGAAGTTCAGCCATCCTAACCACTACTCCAGGCCAAGCACGCTTAACTCTGGAGTTCTAATCAGGTAGGGCCCCGAAATGGAAGTTGCACCTTCCTAACTCACTGAAGAAGTGGGGGAGTGACTATAAGATACTGTTGAAAGGCTTCTCCATCCCTATCCACAATGGATATATGTAAGGCAGGAAGCTGCTCTGTAACCACACCTAGCTGTTGTATACCAGTCCTCATGCTGAGTGCATCTACAACAATGTTCCCCTTCCCATGAGTGTAGATTTTCTCGAAGTCATAGTCTAGGAGGAACAGAAAACACAAAACTCTTACTGCCACGTGGGTAAGGCTGGATGACTCAAGAGTGATCGGCCGAACCCTCCAAAGCATGAGTTTATTCTGTGCTTCCTGGGATTCCCTTTTCGCTGACCAAGGAAAAAGAACCCATCCAAACGTTGTAGATAAACCACAAATTTTTTTCCTAATGCAGTCAATCTGTGTATGAAATGTGGTTGCCCAGTCCTTACCCAAAATAACGTCATAAGGCCTCGATGCTGCCACAAAGAGGATCCAACCGAAACTCTGGCCTCAAGGGTCAGATCGCACCATCGGCGTAAGTGTGATTATCGAGTCTCCTCTTGTAGTTTTCTCTAAAGTGAGGATCAAGTCAAAAGTATTAAACCATAACCTCTTAGTATCAACCATACAATTGGAAAGGAAGATAAACATCACAAAGACCAAGTTTCTTTTATTACTGCAGCTCAAGTACAAGACACAAAGCATCCAAAAAAATGACATTAACAATGTTAGAAGAAACATGAAAAATAGTCTTCATGCCTGGAGCTAGTCCCTCTCCTTCCCCTCTACTCTCGAAGCTCTATGGTCATAGGCCTCAGCTGCCTGAAGTTGTGCTCTCTCCTGTCCAGCCATTCCCTGCAGTCCAGGTGGTCCTCCTAGTGGTGGTGGTGGTGGTAGGGCCTCGAAACATCGTCCACCATCTACTGCTTGCCCAGCCCCTCTATCATAGCAGCCTGCTTGCGGTGGGCCACCACGGTCGAACCTCTGCATGGGAGGTCCCTCCACCGACTGCTGCTCATCTGTAGGGCAGTTCGGGCAGTCTCGGGCCTTGTGACCCCACCCGCCACATGCATATCACTCCCTTCTCCTCATATAGCTGGCTCTGTGCCGTGTTCCTCGCACAACCGAACCCGTATCCTGAGGTTTCCCACCTGACGGCGTGGTCTGCTTGGACCCCTGCGACTGTTGTCTACTGCCAGCTATAGAAGACTCTGATACGTGTCGTCCTACGGAGGGCCTCGCCATTGGTGACTACTCAGCAAGAAAACTCTCTACTAGAGGGGCTCTCTCCAGCACCCCAGCTTGCGTCGGGATGTTGAGGGAGATCATCGAAGACCTGATCTCATTTCAGAGTCCCTGCTCAAAGGTCCGGGCCCAGAAGAATGGGTCTCGTACCATGTCCATGGAATAGCATGAGAGGTTGGTAAATCTCGCTGAGTATTGGGCTACTAACATGTTTCCATTCCTTAGCTATAGTAACTCATGAAAGTGAACCGCACGTAGGGTTTCTGGAACAAAATCTGAGTGGAAAATGATCTCGAAGTCCGTCCATATAAGAGATTCCTCATCATGCACCTGGAGAATTAGGCTCCACCACCTACCTGCTGCTGCGAGCAGGAGACTCACGAAAAGGATCACCATTAGGTCTGCTGGTGTCCCTACCAACCTAAAGACTCTGAAAATAGTCTCCATCCAATCCTCAGATGCCTGAGGATCCATCTCTCCGTGGAACCTGGGAATCCTCTTCCTCTGATACCAATTTTTCATGACCCGTCCTTGGGGCCCATGCCGTGAATACCCCAATCCCACCATCCATAGGCCAGGGGCTGGTGACTAGCACCAAAGGAATAACTCCCAAAAAAAGGCAAGGCATTGCCTTTATGAAGTATCATACACAACATAGTACGCAAGTGAAGTAAGCACTAAGATAAACTGGGTACAGGATAAGTGCTGAAAAGTAAATGGGCCAGTATGCAAACCCAACTTAAAGTACAGTATAACTGAAAAGCTAGTACAATGGATGAATAGAAGTAAGCAACTACTAGGTCATCCTCCAGCATTCCCCCATGAAGGGTGGGTACAGATGGGCTCCTCAGCACCCCAAGTCCATTCGTCTGCTCCATGTACGTCTCGGTTAGTGGTCCACCTCCGGGTACCGTCCAGTACTACTACTCTCTGCCCCGATCAGCATTGTACGTCATCTGTAACCAAAATAATGAGGTGCGGGCATAGCCCGTGCAGGGGTGAGTATAACTCTACTCAGAGGGACCCCGATACCTTCAAGGTCTCACAAAATACAATTAGGATAACCACAAAGTGAAGAAATCAACGGATGCGGGAGAACTCATCCTCTATCGAGCACAGTAGTCATGTCGTGACTATGAGGTGCTACTCACTAACCTTAGACTACTGAGGTACTCCTCCTGTCGAGTATCATGTGTCTACCGCCTCACACAGTAGCACTCCCCGCAATGGGTCTACTGCCTCACACAGTAGCGCTCCCCTAATAGCCTAAAGAGGAACTCCTACTGTCGAGTACCGCAGGTCTGCCGCCTCACATAGTAGCGCTCCTCCACCATGGGTCTTCCGCCTCACACAGTAACGCTCCACACTGGGCTAGTCATGTCACTCTGAAATGAATTGAACAAGTAGTTATCAGGTCTCAGCCAGCTACTAGCTCTTTGTAGTCTTCTCGCTCATCTCCGCGAGGGTCCTCTCCACAAGCTACAAGAAGATACTCCAAGTTTCACAAAGTCTCACGTAAAAGGGTCACAAGGACCTCCATGTCATAGTGGTCTCAACGCAACAGATGGTGAATCAATCGGACGCCCGGTCTGTGAGTTATTAGACTTTTAGTTCCGGGGGCCCGGTTGGTTTCGTGTATGAACCAACCCGACCGTATCTCAACTATACCACAAACTCCCATGGGGTATTTTCAAAGGGATTACTTCTCAATAGATTACCAACGCCACCGACGGTTCATCAAATGGACGTCGGGTGCCAAAGATATAGCCAAAGTAAGCAATGGGTCACTAGTGGGTCTGGTTCTAGTCCGACCTGGTCAGACCGACTCGGCCCAACCAATTCTTGGTCGACCTGGTCAGACTCGCTGGGTCGGATCCAGCCCATTGGTCGGGTCAGCCAGCTATGTTTTGACACGGTCTGCTGGGCCCGGTCCAGCGGACCCTGAGGGCTGTTCGACCCGATAGTCGTCACGTAGGCAGCTCAGTAACTCTGCCCGGTACACCAGCGGCCTGCCAGGAGTCCAGCCGGGACACCTACACCCCGCGTGGCCTGCCCGCTGGCCTCCCTACGACTGGCCTACTGAGCTGACCCGTGGAGCCCCCACAGTGTCGCTGGCCAAACCGGACCGGTCTCCCGGGCTGAGTTACCGTGCCGCCTACGTGACGATTATCGGGCTGAACCGCCCTCGCGGTCTGCTCGGCCGGCCCCAGCGGACCGGGTCAAAACATAGCTGGCTGGCCCGACCAATGGGCCGAATCAGACCCATCGAGTCTGACCAGGTCGACCCAGGCCGGGTCGACCCCAACTGGGTTGGGCCGAGTCGGTCTGACCGGGTCCGACCAGAACCGGACCCACTAGTGACCCATTGCTTACTTTGGCCATATCTTTGGCACCAAACGTCCGTTTGATTAGCCATCGGTGGCGATGGAAATCTCTTGAGAAGATATCCCTTTGAATATACCCCATGGGTGTTCGAGGTATAGTTCCGATACGGTCGGGTTGGTTCGTACATGAAACTAACCAGGCCCCGAGGACTAAAAGGCTAATAACTCACAAAACGGGCATCTGATTGATGCACCGTCTGTTGCGTTGAGACCCTTATGCCGTGGAGGTACTTGTAAGACATATATGCAAGACTTCGTGAAACTTGGAGTATCATCTTGTAGCTTGTGGAGCGGACCCTCCCAGAGACAAGCGAGCAGACTACAGACACCTAGTAGCAGGCTGAGACCTGATGACTGATTGTCTGATTCATTTTAGAGTGACTTGACTAGCCCATTGGGGAGTGTTACTGTGTGATGAGGCAGACCCATGGTGGAGGAGCGCTACTGTGTTAGGCGGCAAACCTGTGATACTCGGCAGGAGGAGTACCTCTATATTCTATTAAGGGGAGTGATATTGTGTGAGGCGGTAGACCCATGGCGGGCAGTGCTACTATGTGAGGCGGCAGACCCACGGTGAAGGACAGGAGGAGTACCTCAGCAGTCTATGTTTAGTGAGTAGCACCTCATAGTTGTGACATGGAAACTGTGCTTGACAGAGGAGGAGTTATCCAACATCTGTTGATTTCATTACTTTCTGGTTATCCTTGTTGAATTTTACGAGACCTTGAAGGTCTCAGGTTCCCTACTGAGTATCATTATACTCACCCCTGCACGGGCTATGCCCGCACCTCATTGTGTTGGTTGCAGATGACAGACAATGCGGATCGGGGTAGAGAGTAGTAGTACCGGATGGTACCCGGAGGTGGACCACTAACCGAGACATACACGGAGCGGACAAACAGACTTGTGGTGCTGAGGAGGACATATGTACCCACCCTTCAGGTGGTAATTCCGAAGGACGACCCAGTGGCTGATTAATTATTTTCTTCATTTGTACTATCTTTTCAGATGTAATGTACTTTCAGATGGGTTTGTATACTGGCCAATTTACTTTTTCATCACTTATCACGTACCCAGTTTTTCTTAGTGCTTACTTCACTTGCGTACTATGTTGTGTATGTTACTTAATAAAGGCAATGCCTTCCCTTATTTTGGGATTTGCGCCTTTGGTGCTAGTCGCCAGCCGCTGTCCTATGGAAGGCGGGCTTGGGGTAATCACGGCACGGGCCCCGAGGATGGGTCGTGACAGAAATTCCTTCTAAAAAACAGCAGGGTACCAAGTGCATTATGTAACCCCTACTAAAAACATGATGTAAAATGAGGATCATGATATGAAACTATAATATGAAGAACCCCATAAAGCCTCACTACCTTCTAAAAATACAATTCACCAAACTGGTCAATGGGGAACACCTCTTGAATTATTAAGAAATGTTCTACCTTATTCAGATGATCCACAACTACCAAGATCACATTGCTCTTCCAAGGAATCCTCAGAAGGCCCACCAAAAAATCCTTCATGGTTTCTTCCCACATCTTTTTTGGAATGGGAAACGTATATAACAAAACACCCATTTGTTGATGCTCGACCATCTCATGACGAAAGGTGTAACATCACATCATGAAATCAGTATCCATGTTCTTTATCCATGGAATACAATACTTCCTACAAAGGAAATCATATATATTGGTTAAACCAAGATTCACCAACCACTTTCATGTATGAAACATGCACATAAACTCTACCCACATATAAGTAGGCACAATTACATGGCCACAAAAAGGCAATATCATCATCACCAATAGTCTATTCAGAGGGTGACTCCCCACCTTCAATATTTTCCATCAAATCCATAATCTATAGATTCTCATGCCGCCTCTCCTTAATCTAGCTGAGGAGGGTGGACTCAACAACCAAGAATACAATGTTAATCTAAAATTTTCCATACTAAACCACTAAGAGCATCTTATTAATCGACTCCATCATCTTACACTCATAAATTGATTCATGTGCCAACCCATTTTGATTCTTTTTACTCAAATAATCTGTAACACTATTTCATTACATGGTGTGTATACTAGCACAAAATCCAATAACATCGTGTACTCAACCAATCCTTACATTCGATGATTAAAATCTCACTCGTGAAAGATGTACTAGAAAAATTTATGAAATATATACACAAAACTATTATCTAAATAGGTAATGGTTCTAAAAAATTAATGTACATACGACCACATTAATTCATTATCATGCATATGGTAATTTATATCATGGGGCCTGAACTGCAATGACCCATAACCCAAAACCTAATCGTCCTGCATCAACACTTCCCTAATCCCCACACTAGATAAATCACAAAACCTGGTGTACTTGTTTCCTGGATAAGGTAAGATCTAAATCTGTGTGTTATTCAACTTCTTCATCAACAACTGGAAAACATTCTCAAATTCCCTAGACCATTCATACATGATTTCCTTCATAGTCAAACTCAAAATTAGTGCATATTCAACATATAAGTCCTTGATGAACCATCATTAATATCTTGATAAAACTAAAAAAATAGACATCAAAAATGTTTTTCAGATAATCTAATGATAAAAATGATTTTAAATTCTCTAGGTCCATTGACACACCATCCTAAAAGATATTGTGACACAATAAATATAACTTTCTAATCTGGAAATGACATTTAGATATCTTGGTGAATATCCTATTCAGTCTTAGTGTGATCAAGTTGATGTCAATATGCTTGGAATTATTTTCCTGAGTCGTGGAGTAAACCCAGATTTCATCTACAAAGACAACTACAAACTGATCTTGGTATGGTTAAATGATTCAGTTCATTAGGTCTATAAACAATTCAGGCACATTGTTAAAAAACGACATCAAAAAAGGTTGATATAACCCATAACCTCTCCTGAAGGTAGTCCACTGTATATTATAAGGTCCCAACATCAGAAAATAATAATCCAATCTCAATTAAATATTGAAGATAATAGAAGAACCTCTCATCTAGATGAAACGATCATCAATTTGTGGTAGACGATATCAATTCTTCACTATCATCGCATTCTACTTACTATAATTGAAATTAAACTGCAAGGATCTATCTGTATTCATGGAAAAAAAAGACATGACATCCCCAAGGGGATATAATTGGATGAAGAAATAATTTATTCACAAATTCCACTAGCTGTGTTTTATGTTCCTCTAGTTCGTTCGATTCTATTAAATATAGAGGAATAAAAATTTGTACTTACCCCGGAATAATATCTATCATGAACTCAACATATCTCTTGAGTGGAAACCCCAATAATTCCTCAAGAAACATGTCATCAAAAAAATCCACTATAGGGGGAAATATAAGCTACTCAACTCCCCCATCATCAAGAATAATAGAAGCTAATATTTCTGTCAATTCAATAAATTCTATCAGTACATGGACAACTTAGATATCATATTTACCATAATGGTAACAAGTATTCTCTTCTCGAGACATGAACATTACCTTATGGTTGTAAAAATAGATAATGGATTGGTACAAAACTATCTAGACCATTACAAGAATTAGATAAAAACCTAATATCTTAGGATGAAACAAGTCACACAAGAAATAGTACCCAATAACTCAAGGGAAAACTCCTTACATTTCAAGAAATTTTCTTCTCAAACCCCAATAGTGTATCAAAAAATATAAACCATCATATATTTTCATCTAATTAGCCCAAACAAATCACAAATTTGGAATATATAACAAAATTTGAGATATATGTATCAAATAAATAACTAGAATTTGTGAAAGCTACATGAATCATAACTCTAATTGTCTATAGTCTAGCATCACAACCACTAGATAGAGGTTGAACTGCAAGAACATGGAATTTCCCGCTACCCTTGTCTTTGGTCTGTAATCCTAGAGTTGTGCTACCCTTCAAATAAGGACACCCTTTACCTAGAACAGTACGCCCACTACCCCGACTAGTATGGTTAGTAGAGCCCCAAAGTTTGCTGATATGGGGTAACTAAACCCTTTCTTACACTCTACACTTTATATGGGCCTCCATCATCACCCATTTATAGATGATTCCAATAGAAACTGTCCTAATTACCCATACTACCATATACTATTATGTCAATTGTTGGTTGGGGGAATCAACATCGCATGTGTCCCAACCTGCAACACTAGTAAATGAAAACTCAAACACTACACTAAGAGACTAGTTATATTATCATACTATACTATCCACCACCTATTGGGTAAAAAAATTTAATGTTGTTCTTCTTCCATTATAAGTCTCACCACTAGATCACCCAATTGGGACAACATGACCAACCCTCGAAGCCTCCTTCATATTTCCTTCGGAAATAATTTCATGATACAACACCATAGAAATTCTTTTCAAGGGGAATATATTCACCTGAGACCTAATATCCTTTCTAAATCTGTCATAGAGATAAATCGCCATGTCTTCCTGGTACCTTGGTAACACTGTAAAAAAGAGTTTCAGTTCAGGGATGATGCCAACATAATCAATCACCATCATAGTCCCCTGAGTCAAATTCATAAAATCTGCAAACTTTTACTACCTAAGGGTATCTGGATATAAAATTTACTGAAAAGATTCCTAGAAACCCATCCACTGTATACCCTCTTCTTGATTAGTCTGAACAAAAATATCCCACCAGTGATTTTCCTGACCTCACAACATGAAAGCTACCAACATGAATATCATCTCTAGAGGAGTGTCTAAGTTATCACGAATCATTTGGGTAGACTCTATCAAGAACTCATTAACCTCAATGATAACCTCTACATCAGATGTTGGAGGGTGTTGTAGTTGAAACTCCCTAGTTATCTCAGAAATGATCTGAACTAATCACCTGATTCATTCTTAATTATCTACATAAAAAGAGAAAATATCTCAAAGATCTACTCCTCTCCTTTATTACCTTGGATCATAATGGTTTCCTACTCCAACTCTGTTGGATCATTCTTGATGATATCCTTCTATTTTCCAACTATTTCACATCATCATGGTAGCATTTCTCCATAATTTCAAACACACATCTCCGAACACATAGAATAAAAAATCAAGATTTTTCAGAAAAAATGCACTACACTATCAATAAAAATCCCTTCTAAATATTTTATCCACAATAGACATTTCCCAAAACCAATCACTTCCCTTAGAAATCCCTACCACGGTTCATGGTCAATATGGTCCTAAACCATGGGAAAGGACATGGGAATGGAAAAGGGATTCATAAAAATTTATAATTGTAATCATAATCCATACATATATAGAATAAATATGTTATCATTAGATCAAATACTTGGTTAAAATTAGGAAATATAGAATGATTTCATCTTATAAAATGATTTTAAAAGGTCACATGGATCATTTCTTGAGGAAAGTTACACTTCTATTTGAAACAAATTTTTAAAAAAATAAAACTTTCACAAATATTAACGATTTTTTTTATTTAAAATAACTTATTTAATATTATATCATGATTTATATCTTGGAAAGGTTGTATCGGTGAAAAATATATTTCATCCCATACATATAAAAGTAATGATTCCTTTTAAATTTTTAGTAAAAAGTTAAAAGATACTCATTTAAAAAATCATTAGAAGATTCAACTTAAATTTTTATATAAAAATTAAAACATGTCAAAAATTTATTTAAATATTCATTTGATAATTTTAGAACCATTCCTAAAAAGATTTTTAGAAAATAATTCCATTGAATAAATTGTATTTTCAGCCAAAGAAAGATTTAATGCCGATTTTAATTCAAAAAAATCATTTAGTATGTTGAGTAATTAATGAGGGTAAAATGAAATTGAAATATGTATTCTCAAGAAATAACAAAATTAGATGAAAATACAAGAGTTTTTTGAGAGAGATAACATAATATTTCATCACCATATGAATAATCAAAAACAATATCAGACAACAGTGTGATTGTAACAAAACACCTTTACAACATTGATAATGTTTGAATCGTAAGCCCCATGAAATAAAAAAAATAGTGGATATGTTAATTACCCTGATAATAATAATAATAAATTACCATAATGTTTATAATATACATGACACAAAATAAGAAAGTGTTGATTAGAGAATTTTTCCGACGAATATAAAAGTGAGATGAAAATCCCCTTACATCAAGTCATGAAATTATTCGTACACATTAAAACCTATTTTGTAATATATATATATATGGGATTATTATAAATCTATTATAGAACAATAAAAATATATATCAAACCATATATAATTTACTTAGGACATTTTATTAACCATTTATTAATAATTTCTCTATTAAAGCCATATTTTATATAAAAACTGCATCATTTTTCATTTATGTTATGTTATGGTATTTTTAATTATTTTACATTGATCGTGGTTCAATATTATCCACATTGTTAAATATGATATAGATATAATATATATATATATATATATATAGTTGTCCATAAAATCTTGATAAATAAAATGAATCACACTGTTCATGGAGACAACAATCCGTACATACACAAAAATGGTGATTCAATTTTATCGATGGATGGAATTAATTAAATGTAAAAATAAATCAAAAATATATAATAATGATTATATCATATATATTCATTATATTTTTCAATACTATAATCCATATAGAAGTAATATGAAAAATATATCGCAATGCTTCGTTGAGGCTCTAGTCCACACAGGGGATGAAACCTCATTTTCAATTTTCAATGGATGGGAAGGTAATAAGGTAGATGTGGTATAATATTTATAAAATTATAGTTATGTTATAAATATAATATAAATATTATTAATATATCATTATATCAATCTGTGAATGGTTTTTGTGGAAAATAAATTACTTGAGTTTACGAGGTGGTAGTTCTCCGTTCACATGATAGACAGTTTCATTTCCTATTTAATGGAAAATGAGATAAATATAGGTTATTGAACTAAAAAATAACATCACAATATATTGTAGATAATAATTTTCCATATCATAATTTATTAACAATATTTTGAGGAATTGGAAGAAGAAATTAAATAGAAATTTTCAATTGATAACGACGACTCTTCTTCGGACAACCTCAACATGTTAACAACAAATTCCTTCTAATAAGATTTAATTAATAGAGTTGAGGATTCTAGGATTTGGGTAGGTAATAAATTAATATAATTAGTTAGGGAATTTTGGAACAAAAATGCTTTTGGATCATGATCAGGATATGATATGGGTTCCCTATTATAAGTGGGGGAGAGATAACATTTGGAATTTATGAAAATAAAAATTCATACTAACATTTTACACATGAATAATGGACCTAATGTATAATTTTAAAAAATTACATGATATAAGTTTGATATAAGTCCATAAATAAGTATTTAACAAAATTATTCAATTTTAAAAAATGTCATTTTAGTTAACCCCCCCCCCCCATAATCCTGTTTTAATTGTAAACATAGTAATTATTTTTTTATATTTTTATTATTAATTGAAAAAAATACATTGAACATATTATATAATATTAATTAATAAAATTTTAAATATGGAATAATTTTTTACAAAATCTATTCTTCAATATTGATATAATTTAATTCAAAATTTAACCCACAAATGTGATGAGAAAATTTTTCTCCAATGATAATGTTTCTATAATTATAAAAGGTTGTTATATAAAATGTCTACATGAAATTGATTAAAATTACATAAATTGTATTAATAATAAATAAATTTAATAAATTTTACTTTTAAAAACATTTAAAAAATAGGACATGTAAACTATTTAAAATAAAATGTAGTTTTAAACAATATAAGTATTTTTACTATATATTGAATATGTTATATTTTTTTAAAAATTTTCTAAAATTAACTTGAACATAATATGGAAAATTTTATTCCAAAAATGAATTTCATTTATAAAAATAATTTTTTAGAATGTGGAAAAATAATCTTATTTTCTTTTCTCAAAAAATTAGTAAATAACATTTTATTTAAGAAAAAATAATTCTTGAAGCATATTAAGGCTTTTGAAAAAATTATGTACTTTTTTATCAATATATATTTATTATAGAAAACCATTATATGTAATTTTTTAAAAACTATAATTCATATTTATAAATTTATGTTTAGGGGATAGGTTATAGGGATTATAAAAATATTAATAGTATATCGTGGATTAGAACTCGATCATACATGTTAGGAAAGATATTTATGAAATTTACTATATTTGAAAAACAATCTAGAAATTTCAAGGTGTTTTGAAAACAAAGGGATAAATTATTAGTTCATATTTAATTATTGGTCAGTTAAAATTTAAATTAATAATATTTTGTCATTTTCCATTGAACTAAAAATTGAATTTTTTGAGGGGGTTAAGTCTACCCCATTAATTCAGTATCAATAAACATTATCAGAAAAGTAATATTCATTACTTTAGAATTGATATTTTTATATAATATAATATAAAACTAAAAATTGATTGACGAGCTATAACATATAAATTTAGATATGTTTCAATATTAAATTCAATTGAATGTTTAAAGAGGTTTCTATCACTCAATAGTTTTGGGGAATCTATAGAATATAGAGAATTCATTTTCTCCAATTTGAACTCTATTTGAGATCATGAATTTCAAAAAAAATTATTTTTCTAAATGACATATTATTTCAATTGTATAAGTTTTTATATGGAGATTTGGTCATATGGTCCTAATTATTTCAAAAGTTCCATCATAAGTATTTTCAAGAGATTTCAATAGTCAATATTTTATCTGAGAACTTATAAAAGCATAGAGTTATTTTATAGGGAGATTATAGCGCATTAGAGTTTTTATATTGGTTTATTAGATTGTCCCACTACTACATGAACATTATTATAGAGAGGTATAATTAGTTTGGTGAATTTTTGTAATGATTAGTACATCCATCTGGGTACATAATATGAAGCAATAGTGTGTATTGTGATTTTAGAGAGGCCTGAAATGAAAATAAACAGTAAATTAGATTTGTATAAAAAAGTTATGATAATGGACTAAATAATTTAAAAAAAACCCTAAATTTTTTTCATCCACTAATCCCATCAGAAAATGACACATAGTCTATATCGACCATAAAGAAATCCATCCAATGCATGGAGTTCATTTTCATCTGATAGTTTAATAATGATTATTTATTATTATTTTATATTTATTTTCAATCACCATATGGAGAGTCATTTGTTGGGGAATATCTATAAATAGAGTACATATTTGACTAGGATATTTATTAGATCTATTTTTTATTAATAATAATATTTATGCCTTATGGAAAATGATAAATGGGTAGATGTAAATATGGTAAATATTTTGATGGTCAATATCGACAAGATAAAAAATTTGAGTAGTGATAGGGTGAAAGATGACTTGTTGATTAAAAAGGATAAATAAATAGTTATGGGGAGATATTTGAATCTGATAAAATAAAGGAAATATCAATTTTGAAATTTTAATTTATTTTTAGGTGTATATAAAATGATGTTTTATTAGTAAGATTAATAGAGAATTATATATTTATATATAATATCAATGTATGGTCAACAAGGTGTGTAAAATAAATTTTAAAAAATATGAGTTGTTTAAATAGAAAAAATAATGTGAGGTTTTTAAAATTAGATTAGAAACAAAATGTTACATCACAAGTTAGACCATCTCTAAATAATCTATGTGGATCTATAAAACTATATTCCAAATATATGAAAGCAATTAACAAACCACTATACACTTCCATTTCTTATAGGGTCATAATTGACCTTCTTACATTTTTGTTATTAGTAAACGTAATATAAATCATACTTTTAATGGTGTTATAACCAAAGGACTGACTATTTCTTTTCTAAAGGAGATTATGTAAACCAAATGTAAAAATAAATCATAATATAAATAAAGATAAATAATTAATAACAGTTAAGATATATATCAAAAGTAGTTCCACCATATCACAACTTGAAAGATCTTGTTCATAGAAACAACATCAATAATTCTCTATGTTTTTATTATTACCCTTTTTTAAATAATACATTATAGTGGTTGTCATAATTGAGATCCTTATATAAAAAATTTAATTTTGATTATAATCCAAAAACACTCATACTTTCTATGTTACAAACCTTACATTGTGGTTTTAACATGAATTCCTTTCTTGTGTCATTAATTATTGTAGAAATCTGTAAACACACAGTTATGTGATAATTATTAGTAATGATTTATGTTTATTTAACTCTCTTGTTGTGTTTAGAATTCCATCAATCACTTATCATCATTATATTGCATGGGTTCATTATATTGTTTTAATAATTATATGTTTTTGGTGTCTTCTTATTTTATATGATATTGGTGTCTGTTCATTCTCTATATCCGCTTATTAGTATAGTGATGTCAAATTTTCTATTATAATTGGATTATAGCCCTGTGTTGAGTCAATTTTTCCAACCTTATGGTAAAATAAAATAATAAAAAATAATAATTTCTCATGAAAATATAATAGTTTTTGCTCCTTGGTAATACCATAGTATAATGTTATCATAATGGTATCCATAAAAATTTATGTTTAAATTATCTTCCACATATTGATAATTCTAAAATAAATAGGATTTGTAATGTTAGAAAAATCATTACACCCTAAAAATAAAATAAAATAAAAATTTTATATGACTTGATCTAATAAACTAGGACCAATCAAAGCTAGATAATAGGCCAAGTGTTCCACCATTATCCCTTCTCTAATTATCTTTATTATAATGACTATAGTTATCCGTAAATTTCATATGTATATGAAACTCCCCAACCATAGTTACCTAGATTCTATGCATTATTTTATTACGTTAGCCTGGTCACAAAAAATCAAATCCTGAAGGACCGATCTCTTTAGTAGCCTTTAAAAAACTAGATACAAATATAAGTTTTAAATTTTATCATGAAATGATGACCACATATTGACTCTTTTAAAAACACTCATATCCCTTAGATTATCCCTATAGGTCAATCATAATGTACATTTTTTCATTATAGGGAAAAATGAAACATAAGAATGAGTTGAACTCAGATCCTGAGTAAGGATAAAATGTATAGCAAAATATTTCATAAATAAGGACAAAATATTAAAGCAAGGTATAAAACTAAAACAGAAGCCTTTTAAACATAATTATCAGCATAATATAGAAATATTAAATAAAATAATTCCATTTAA
The DNA here is from genome assembly GCA_963277665.1 of Viscum album. NCBI lineage: Eukaryota > Viridiplantae > Streptophyta > Magnoliopsida > Santalales > Viscaceae > Viscum > Viscum album. Next base: position 455,099,343 of record OY728160.1, on the reverse strand, counting down.
ACTTTCACATGGATATTTTACTAGTCGAATAATGTCATGAAATATCAAAAACTAATCTCATTATAAGGAAATGTATAATTTTGGACATCATAACCATACCATCAAGGCCTCTTTCCAAGACCATAAATAACCATACCATCAAGGCCTAATGGAAAAACAGTAGTTTGTCTCTTGGGACCTACCAATGATTCAAGGATTTATAGTGGGCCGTACCCATCACTTACTAAGTCCAATACATTCCTTTTATGCAAGGGGTAAAACATAACACAAATATTCATAATTAAACTAGAATATGAAATGTTAATACATTAACCATAAACCATGAATGACATAAAAATAGAACATCCATAGTAAAATATGTCATAAACCCTTTAATAAAATATAGAATATTGTATCATAATAAATAAACCATACTTATGTATGAAATCCAGAAAAAGATGTTTATATAGATGAAAATAATAAACCAAAATCAATAAAACTCTTTGAGAGAAATATCCATTTTTTACTTTGAAATCATTTTGAAGTCGCACATTTATAAAATAAAATATATATTCTGAAAATAAACTTGTAATATTGTGAGGGAAAATTCAAAATGTTAAGGCGTTAAAAATGCGGAAAATAGCCGCTCGTACCATATACGTTAATAATACATTCTCTCTTTAATTTTTCGAGAAGGTCATAATGTACCTCATATAGAAAATGTCAGAAAATTCCCTTAAAAATGTTTTGTAAAAAGTAAAACATTTATAAATATGACTTTAAAAAAATTTAGATTACACATTGAAATACATTTTAAGAAACATGTACATGGATTATAAATATGTCCTAATTGATAATTACGAATAAACATCCTCGATTAATAATTAGATTGTAAAATTAAAAATTGCCGTGTAGTTTCCTTTAGTAGATGGTGATTTAACTTCTTATATAATGGTTAATGTATTTTTATAAATTATACCAGAACCATATCCATATTTATGATATTATATATGATCCTTTTATATTTGTTTTTTTATAAAATTTCAATTTTACCATTGTTTTGGGTGTTAACTGCTTCGTTTTCCTATCCATGTTTTGTAGGGCAAGTCATGTTTGTTATCTAGAAAATGTGATTAATTAATATCCATAATGATATTAAGACCATAAATATTATATTAAATCATATTATAAATTTTATGATCATTCTATAATAGATAATGTGGAGAATGAATCTCATAGCATCATGGAGATAGTAGGTTGTACGTATGCCCAAGTTACGATATCATTTCCTTAAAGTTTAAATGGTATGGAATTGGATGGTATATTAATTATACAGAATTGGTATCATATTATATTAAATATTTATATCCATTATACCCATCATTATACACATCCAAATTAGGTAGTGTAAAATAACAAATTACACCACTAAGTAGAGACGACAAAGTGTACACATGCACACATGGTGGTTTTGTTATTCATAAGATAGATAAATGGAAGAATATGGTTGTTAAATATTTATAATAATATATCATAATGTATATAAAAAAAATAGTTATTAATTTTGTTTGGAAAAAACATATTAGGTGGATGTATGAGAAGAAAATAAATCAAATTGAATTGGTAAAACAATTAACTCTTAATAGAGCGTCTACTTTTGACATTCATAGAAAGAACACCACAAATTGGATTTATTACAAATTTAAGGAATCTAGGATGATTTGAGGGATGTTTGGAGGATAATATTTTAGGGTTTTTCCAATCCAATTTTTTTTATTGTTGTGAATAAAAAATACGGTGAGGTTCCCTTTTATAATAGAGGGGAGGTGTTGTTTCAGAAACATGAAAAATATTAATTTATTATAAATTTATATTCAATTTAAAATAGCTCCATAGTGAGTTATATTGAGTATATAATAAATATGGGTCTAAATAATCTCATAAAATAATTTTTAGTGTTGTTTAGGTCACAAATTTAACCTTATTTTTTAGGTTTAACCCTTAGTTGAACAGTTTAACTTTCATGTTTTCTACCTGAATTTTTATACAACAGGAACAATAATTACTATAAAAAAATATCCCCAATTGGGTAATTTGTGACATATATAACATTATAATATTTATTTTTTCTAGACATACATTTTTATGAATTTTATAAGGTTTTATTAATTATTATTTATTTTAAAGTATCATTGATGTCGATTTTGATACTATTCAATATTTCCATTTATAAAAGTTTCAAACCAGTAGGATAACATAGAAAAAATACATCCAATATGTCATTAACATGTATATGTTTTCTATAAAATTATTTTATGTCATTAATTATGTGAAATTATATATATCTTAATTTTTTTAATTTCATTTAATTGATTCTTCCTTTAATACTTCAATTCCAACATCATTTTTTTGTGACCATTTAATTTAATAAATGAATTCTAAAAATTATAAAGAAATTAAAATTATATATATAATAATTTTATATTTATAAATATATTTTATAGTTCACTATATCACCTACATATCTTCATAATAAAAATAATATATTTATTAGAATTTGAATCTATAATTTATAACTCTTCTTTAAATAAAATCTAAAAAATGTCCTAATCTAATACATGTTTCTTAAAAGGGATCATAGTATTGACCTATGGATTTTTTGTTCAAAAAATTATCTAATGAAATTAGGAATATTGTTAGGGTAGTATTATATTATTATAATATTATTTTTAACTTTATTTACCGTTTTTACCTTTAACCGTGGAAAATAAAATTCAAAACATATTATTTATCAAAAAATAATTTTATCCTATTAGACCAAATTTTTCATACCTATTTGATCTATTTATTTATTTCTTTAGAAGTTTAATTCACATTATTGTTAATATTACTTTTTACTAAAATCCGTAGATAAGGTTAGATGGCGGGTAAAAGAGATGCTCAAAAGTGTAAGAAATTTTTTTATCTAATTATATGATAAAAATGATTCCTATGAACTATATTGGAATAAAATATTTATTATATATCTATTAAAAATTTAAAATGAATTTGATTTAAAATAAATATTTAAATGAAAAAGTTAGTTTTTTATGAATTATGCAGCATTTTTCACTATTCAATAAAAAATAAAACCATTCAGAAAAAAAAACATAAGATAATATTGATATAAAGAATTCAAAAATGGTTTCTATTTTCGAACATAAAATTTATAAATTTCATAATATTTTTAATACTATTCATAATTTCTTTTTAAATGGCTAGTTTGATAAGTCATGGTGTTCTCAAACTCGATGTCGCGTGTAACACATTCTATTGAATTATTAAAAAAATGTATCATGGATGCTTGGGGTGTTACATTCATCCCTCATTCATATAATTACATCTTCTAAATTTCTTTAATATCACTTCATTAAAAGAGTCAGGTTGTTCTTCATCATAAGTTCCTCTCATTCCCCTGTCGCCTCTTCCATTTTATAGTTTCTCCAATGAAATTTTACTAGACAAGTTGTCTGATCTCTCAACCATTTATCTATGGTATCAAGAATCTTGACTGGCTCTTCACAATAATATTAATTAGGTTCCAGTTCTATTTCTTCATAGGTGAGAACATTTGTTGGGTCTAGCATGTATTTCCTAAAAAGTGATACATGTAACACATTAGGAATATTGGAGAGACATGGTGGAATTTCCAAAAAGTAAGCTATAACTACAATTCATTCAAGAATTTCAAATGGTCTGATGTACATGGGACATAATTACCCTTCTTACAGAATTATAGAACACTCTTCCATAGAGATACCTTCAATAAAACATAATCCCCCTCTTGAAATTACAAATACTTCATTATGATATCATTATATATGTTTTTCTTACTTTGAGCTATTTTGATATGAGACATAATAATCATTACATTTTCCATAATTTTAACAATATGAATTAGGCCTAAAAGTTTTCTCTCACCATCATTATCCCAAAAAGTCAGTGTTTGACATCTATTTAAATATAACACTTCATATGATTCCATAAGAATACTTGAAAGGAAGCTATTATTATAGGAAAATTCTACTATAGTTAAATACTGTTCCCATATACCTTGAATTTCATGTGATCTAGATGTCAACATGTCTTCTTATCATTTAATAGTCCTTTTTAATTTTTCATCAGTTTATGGGTGGTAGGAAGTTCTTAAGAGAAGCTTAGTATCTAGGGTATTCTATATAGTTTTCCAGAATATTGATAAAAAATGAGGATCATAGTCAGGAAAAATCGATAGGGTTACACTGCAAAGTCTTACAAATTTATTAATGATAAGTTTTTATAAATATTCATGTGGTAAATATTATCTTATAGAAATAAAATGCGTTGATTTGGAAAGACAATAATAAATAACCCATATAGCATCATTTCAACTGGGATTCATTGTTAGCCCCATGAAAAAATCTATCGTAATATCATCCCATTAAAACATATGTATCAGAAGAGGTTCCATGACTTCTCTAGAATATTTTCTACTAGTATATATCTATTGACAAACCAAACATCATGAATCATAATCAGAAATCTCTCACTTCTTGTTGTCCCACCAAAAATATTATTACAAATATCTATACATCATAGTGGTACCAGGGTGTATTGATAAATTGGAGCTATGAGCATCATCCAATAATTCCCTTTTTAACTCAATTATAGGCGGAACAGAATTCATCTGCCCAAATTACAAAATACAATCTTCAAAAATGATTTCAACTAGTCTCCCATCATTCAAATCATTAATTTTCTTTTTTTTCTCCTCATCCTCAGAATGAGAACATTTTATCCTTTCGGGTGAAGAATTTTTGGAATCCATTTTAAAATGTATTGAAATTTCACCTTCTATGATAATTACCATATCCATCTTTACTAAATACAAGAACATATAATCATTTTCAACTCTCGTTTTCTTAGAAACCCACGGTCCTTGGAAGTTAAAGCATGTGCTATGTTATTTTCCTTCCCTAGTTGGTAGTGTGTTTTTTAATCATAATCCTTGAGTAGGTCGAGCCATCTCCTTTATCTCATGTTGAGTTCTTTCTGTTAGAAAATATTTTTCAAACTCTTATGATCATCATATATCTCATATCTTTTACCAAAGGGGTAATGTATACATATATTTAGAGAAAATACTACTATTTATAACTCAATATCATGACTTGGGTATATTTTTTTCATGAATTATAAACTACATTTATTCATTAGTAATAACCCTATCATTTTTCATAAGAATACAACCATGTACATTCCTTGATGCATCACTACAAATCACAAACCCATCATTCCCATATAGAAAAGTAAAGATATAATCATTGTCTAATATTCTCTTCAATTATCTAAAAAATTATTCACACTCTTTTATTCAAAAAACATTAACCCATTTACTCGTGAGTTTTTCTAATGTGTTTTCCAAATTGGAAAAAATATGGACGAAACGTAGATAATAACCTAAAAACCAATAAAACTACGTACCTTGGCAATACTCGTCAGTTCTAGACAATATTGGATTAATTATTTTTCATGATTAAAATAGATTCCATATTTGGAGGGAATATGAAACAAAAATTAAATTTCATGAATCCATAATTCATACTTTCTAAACATCCCATATAGTACATTTATTATAAGAGTCTTCAGATAAATCTGTAAGTGGTTCTCACTGTCTTCATATATTTTGGAGTGTAAGAAGATATCATTAATAAATAGCAGAAAAAATCCTCAAGATATTCATTCAACACTATATTTATTAGATCCATGAAAACTGAGGGTTTATTATTGAATAAAAATTGAATTACTATAAATTCATAAGGACCATACCATGTTCAGAATGTTTTCTTTGGTATATCTTCCTTCATCACACAGAATTGATGATATTAAAAATGATGGTAAATATTTAAAAACTATTTAGATCTATGAAGTTGATCAAAAAATAATCAATATGATGTAGAGGATGTTTGGTTATTATTTTAATGAAACTGATTTCTCAATATATAATGCAAAAACTCATAGTTCTATATTTCATCTTAACAAAAAGAACTAGGGATCCCCACTGAGAAACACTAGGTAAAATAAATCCATTATTAAGAAAATAGTCTACTTGTTTCATCAGCTTTACTAATTCCACTATATCTATTCTATAATGATTCCTTGATATTGTTCTTGAATCTGGGATTAAATCATCACAAAATAGATCTTCATGCTCAGGGGGATTTCCACGAAAATATTCCGGAAAAACATTAAATAATTCCTCTACAATAGGTACATCTTCAATTTGAATATTTATTTCTTAATCCTTAGATTTTATTTCCTCTTCCTCTCCATGAATCTCATTTAGTAAAGCTATTGCAGATGGATTTTGATAAGAACTTGGTGTTGATGTTTATGATCTAAATGTAATGGATTCTACATCATCCTTAATAAAAAACCCATCCTTGTTCATGAAATAAAATTTCACATCATATTTTGATAGCTAGTCCAGACTGAGGATTATATCAAATTGGATGGTATGTATGTTGGAATGTCAGTAGAAATAATACAGTTATATTCCATAATGGTAACTACAAGACACATCATTATTGAAATGAGACTTCCCTTATGAGTTTTTTCTGAAAAATACCTTGATAAAGAGAATTGAAAAAATCTAATTTTTAACAAAAACTAGGAAGATATAATGTAATGTGAGGATCAATAATCAAATAGTTGTGTAGTTAAATTTGAGTAAATAATTAACTTATGTTCCACATAATCATCAAGAACGTAATCCTTCGTATTTGTGATCACAATATTTAGGCCTTTCTCCCATGTCCTTTTCTATGGAATGTTTCTTCGAATCTTAGGAAAAATAAATTTCATAATGTATTATATATTTAAAATTGTAGCTTTTAACATTGATAGTTTCTTTCTTCCCCTTACAATCCTGAACGTGGTGGTCATTTTTCTCGACACTTATAACAAACTCTCATTCCCTTTAGGAATGGATTAGGGTATTTCATTACAAAATTACTACAGGGTGGAATGTCATATTTTCCCTTCTTCCAAATATTTTATTTTTAGATTATTCTGAAGCTCTCTTATTTTATTTCATTCCATTAATGTCATAAGACTTAGAGAATTCATTTTCTCTCTTGAGAGAACACGAGACTATATCTTCATACAATGACAGAGATTGTGAGGCCTATTCCTATCAAAGGACAGGTTCTAACCGATAAAATAATCGATAGATCATAATTATTGGGTTATGTATGTAATCGTCAGTATTCTTTTCTACCCTTGTTAAGTAATCTTCTGACTTTGCAACATTCTACTCCTCCTTCTACCCCAGAATCCAAAATTTCCTCTCGATATCCACTCGTAGATCTAGAGGAGAGTATTTTTCATAGAAGTGTTTTTCAGATTCTCTCCATTCCATATTTTCTACCTCTTTATATGCCTTTATGTTTTGAATTAATGAAACCCATTGTTCTATACCTCTTTATGAATGATAGACTTCCCTAAAAAATTTCCTTTCATTACTCCCCAATGCATGAAATATTTTCTTTAAAAAACTTATCCATTTCTCATCGTATAAATGGATTTTCCCCCCATTAAATTTTGGAGTATATTTTCTCTTCAAACAGTCTTAAATTGATCCTCCGCATTATGGATCAATCTGCTTTATAAGGGTAGGTTTATAATTCATAACATGAATCAGTTTTCCCATTATATTTATCAGTTTTTTAGTGAGAGTTGTATCACCCGTGCCACTTTCATAAGGCTACATAAGATGAAAATCCCTACATTAATTACATTAATTGATATGATTTACCTTCCTTCAAATAGGCACCATTTATAAACAACAGAATACACTTTACTAGGTTATAAATCATAATGCATAATTCCAAACATGTAAAATACTTAACATAAATTAAAATATTTATGCATATATAATCCATAATCACAAAAATAGATCATTGATGACATATTTACTCATAAATACTTCATAATGGTTGGTATGAAAGTTGAAATTAACCTAAAAATATCCCCCAGGAGTGTCCAACCAGGTGTGCATTAAGGCACATTGTCGTGTACAAGGTTACCCCATGTAATGTCCATAACAAATTTTAGGAGTTATTACTCATAAGTAAATTTGTTCTAGAACCACTTCCTCTTGTTTTATCCAGAAATGGATTTAATTTCCATGAATACCCAAACAATATCTATTTTATTATATTCTATGACATTATTCTATAATTATCTTCAAATCCTATCTTAGGGTAATGTTCCCTGATCATTGTTTTTCTAAATCTAGTTTCCATGGTTTGTACTAAAATAAATCTGATACCAATTGTATTTCCCTAACCCTAGTTACCCCGAGTCGATGCATTATGTCATTAAACATTCATTATGACAAGAAATGAAATCCATAATGACTGATCGGTCTAGTAGCCTTGAAAAAACTAGATTCAAACATAATATTTAAATTACAACATGAAACAAAAAACAAAGTGTATCCGTTAAAAAACTCATATCCCTTATATTATCTCTTTAGGTCAGTCATAATATATATCTTCGCATACTGGGGAAAAATAAAACAAAATAAAGGGGTGAACTTAGATACTCATTGTAACACCCCAAGCTTCCACGATACATTTCCCTTTTGAATAATTCAATGGAGTGTGTTGTACGGAACATCGAGTTCTAACACACACCACAACCGATGAAACTAACCGTTATGAATAGTAATACCTAATTTTTGAAATTTTATACATTTTATCATTAAAAATGGACTTTATTTATGGATTCGAAATATCTAAATTATCCGAGGGTGAAATTTTGGTACTTTTCGGATAACTTTCATATTTTGATGAATAGTGAAAATTACTAAATTTTAATTAAAAACAACTTTTTTAATCAAAATAATTAATAGTGATAAATTATGAGTTTTAGTGGTTTTAATGTATTTTTAGAATATATTTTTACAATTTAATACAATTTTGGTCATTAGACATAATTTCACAATTAAACCGAACATAAACAAGTATCAGTCTTTTGATAGTTATTATATCTTAAAAACACGCTTTTTGTTTTGACAGCGGGAATTAATTTTAAATTAATTTCTTCCACTTTTTTGTTTTGAATTTGGAAAAAATGATTCCATATTTGGAATCAGGATATTAAAATTGTGTAAATAGGTAACTTTTGTTTTTAGACATTTGAATAATTACTTCGGTAAATATTTTATTTACCATGGTTAAAGGGTAAATCCTGTAAATAAGGGTTAAAAAATAATATTATAATAATACAAAATTACCCTAAAACATGTCCTAAAACTTATTGGTTTATAAATGTGCGTCCATTGGCATCTTTGGGTCGATTTTGGGACCCCATGGTGCCACTTGTAAGTGATAGGGACACTTTATTTTAATTAAGTTAAAATGAATACAAAAATGACACAGGCATATATATTTTAGAAAAACAATTTTTACATAGGGTTATATATGTCATATGATCAAATATAAATATTAAATAGAAAGATAAAGAGACTTCCTTAATATTTGTATTTGATTTATAATTTTTAGACGTTATATAATTTAATTTATTTATGACACAATGGTGATATAGTAATTACCATAATAGTGAAAAATTAAAATGATTGATATTGTAGATACACAAATAAATATAATTTGAGAATTTTTATGAATTAAACTAATATTATAGGTTAATATGACATGTTAGGAATGATTTAATAAACTTATTTTTGAAGTAATAATTCTTTTATGATTTTTACAAAAATCAATTACTGAATAGTATCGAAATTGAGATAAGAGAGTTTTTAACAAAAATATTATATTATTAATTGTTATTAAATTATTAAAAATCTAAGGTTCGTAAAAGATACTTATATCATGATAGGTGTATAATTAATGGACCACTTGGGGGTCTCTTGGATGTATATAGTATGTTTATTAACCGTATAATATAAAAATACAAAGAGACATTGTAAAAGTGAAACTAATTAACTAATAATTAATACTTAATTGAAAGGTTAATATAGAAACCCAAACCTGTATAAATTCTATTGGTTGAGTGGTATTCGACCCATGACCACATTAAAATTTAAATAATCCACTTTGGAACCATTAGAAACCGAATATGAATTTATTTTAAAATAAAATTTCTAGGTTTTCCAAAGGTGCCCCTCACCCCTCTAATAAAAGGGCACTCCCCCTCCTCATTAATTAACACTTTAAAACCTTTTGGTTCGCCCAAAACCTGCCCAAATACTATCTAAACTTCAATAAATTCATACTATAGGCCTTAATTTAGTCATAAATCCAACCTAAGGTGCCCTTTTGATCAAATCAAAACGAAGAACCAGAAGAAGAGGTAATGATTTCACCACCCTTTTTCAAGTTCCTTTCTTCTTCCACTTCATCATTATTTGTTATTACCATTATAAAATAATAACTCCAGTATATTATATATACTATTATGTTATTACAAACATGGTACAACCATATTTAAGTATTCAATCCATCATTTTAATGACATGTCACCATACATGCTTACGTACGACATACCGTCTCCACGTCGTGGTGTAATTGTTATTAAAAACATTATTATTTGAATGGGTATAATAATGATGTGTAATTCATGTAAATAATAAATATAACATGATAATGATTCTGTATATATGATAAAACATTCAATTAAATATTATTTTAATATCAACATAATGATATTGTTGCTCGTGCGTACGTACGGACTACCATCTCCACGAACACGATGAGATTCATTCTCCATCGTATCCATTCAAAACTAATTCTCATTTAATGATTAAAAATAATGTTTAATTATTTGACATAATTCTGTATATGAATAATATACATCCCATTAGTAACAAATATGGATCAAATAACGAAGAATATAAATGAAAATGAACCCGTTAACACCAGAAATGATGATAATTCTAGGATATTATTAACAAATCAATGTTAAAAGATCATATATGATATCATATTAATGCATATGATTCTTGTATAATTAAATAAAAATTATTTCAACTTTATACAGGAGGTTAACCTACCCTTGACCAAGGAAAAAGTACAATGTAAGGGGTTTCTTATCTCACTTTTAATTCCGTGAGAATTCCATTGTTCCCCACTTATTTATTACATGTGGTGTGTGTACTACCCATGTTTTTATTCATTGTGTAATATACATTAATTCATTTATATTTACATAATCATTTTATGATACTTATTTCTTTGTTGTATGTTTTTTATGTTACCAAATCAATAAGGGAATTTGAAATTTCAATTTCCACTCATTCGGCATTACGCATACTTCATAGATTATTTTACTACAAGATTATGTTTAGAATCACTATTAATTTTATTATTTCATAATTTCCACTCACCTTTCTGTGGATATAATTTTTATACACATAATGACTCCACTGATAAATTCTCAAGTCGTCGGTATGAATTTGATAAGAGTAATTTTAACTCAATCTCCATTTGTTGAGTTAAATATCCAATTCATTGGTGTTGTTTTTACAAGAATATGTGTGAATGTCATATGATTTATTTACACTAAAAACCCAATCATATTCAGTGTATTTATATTGGTCACACATAATGTTGTCATTGATTTATCCATAACCTAAGGATATGGTCTTTATAAGAGAATTTATCTCAATTTACATTCCATTGAGACTTCATTGTTGTTATACAACAAATCACTTTTATATGGTGTATATAATGTACTTTGACATAGTAAATCTTTAATCCGTTTATTCTCATGATATTATAATGTTTTTATTACCTCAATTATTTTTATTCAACTATCTCTCTTTTGGTTAGAAAATCTAACTAAAATACATTTTTAAGTGTTTTAAAGACTTATTCTTCTAAATATTTTTCATTAATGTCCTTGTTTTAAAAATGGTTTTAAGGATTTATTTATATAGACATTAAAGATTTAAAATTAAAACTCCTTTTAAAAGTTTCAATGTGGTTTGGGAATCTTTGATTTTAAAATCTTTTTTAAATGGAGTCTTGACAAATAGTGTGACTTTTAAATGATTTCAGGAAAAAGGAGGATATTTCACTCTAATTGTTTTGATGATTATTTTCATCTATGTAAATATCTTTCATCATTCTTGATTGATGTTAATATGATACAATACAATCTTCCATACTGTATCGAATGAGTTATGTTTGACTGTGGATGTGCTATTTTTATACCATTCATGGTTTGTGCTTAAAAGTATTGACATTCTGTATGCTAGTTTTAATACGAATGTTTATGTTATGTTTCAAACTTTTCATATGAAGAATTCATTGGACTTAGTAAGTTACGGGTGGAGCCTTCTATAGCTCCTCGATGCATCGGTAGGTCTCATGAGACAAACTAGTGTGTTGGCACAAGGCCTTGGAAAAATCTTATTTGTAGTCTTGGCACGAGGCCTTGGCTATGTGGTTATGATAGTCTGAAATTATTCATTCCATCATTATGAAAGTGGTTATTGATATTTCATGTGATTGTTCGACTATTATGATATCCATGTGAATAAGTAAATGGAATTATTTCATTTTATCTTTTCCATATTATGCTGAAGTTCAAGTTTAAAAAGATTTTGTTTTAGTTATAAATTGCTTTAAGTGTTTTTGATTATCTATGAAAGCTTCTGCTATATTGTTATCCTTACTGAGCATCTGAACTCACCCCTTTTCTATGTTTTATTTTTCCCAAGATGTGATGAATTAATTTATGAATGACCTACAGGGATAGTATGAGGGGATATGAAGACAAGATGTTGTTGTAGTTTTTTTTACCATAAGATGTAATGTAAGACTTATTAATATATCTAGGGTTTCCAAGACTACTAAAAGAATCGGTCTTTGGAGACTTGATACTTTGTGATCATGCCAGTGTTATGTAATAATGCACTGACTCTGGGTAACTGGGGTCGGGGCGTTAATGTTGGTATCAGGGGAAGTTTAGTACAGTCCTTGGAAGCTAGATTTAGTTAAACTCTGATTAGAGCACGTAGACCTAAGATGAACTTTGAGGATTTGTATAGAAGAACTTCCTATAATTTTGGTATTGTAGAGATTTTTTGAGTTTTCCGAAAAATACATCCCTGTCTGGATATGAGCAGGTAGAGGAGGCTCTGGCACAGTTGTACCTAGGGGTAAAACCCGAAAACACCGCATTTAGCTAGACTCGAATGGGAACTGGCGCACGACAACGAGCCTTGCTGCACTCTTAGTTACAACACCTCCGGGGGATATTCTTAGGATAATTTACATTTTCTTTAAAAACCGATTTGAAGTATTATATATATATGATGAGAGTAAATGACCGTGGTTAATCCTAATGTGTTTCAAATTAAGAATATGGTGACATATTAATACCTAAATGATTTTATGACTACTGTTACTCTCACAATGCTTTCTAGTTTTAGTTAATGGATGGATTCCAAGGAAGTCATAGTGACTTTGAGAATGATGTACAAGGTGGGAATGGTGGTGGAAATGAGAAACAAAATGGAATGTTGATAGGCGTAAAAGATATCGTCTTTATGAAAAATCAATTTTCCAAAAATATGATCAATAATATATAGATTAACCAATTCCCGGACTCAACAAAGAAGAGAAAGGTGATGAATGATAAGAGATCGAGTAGTGGAGACCATGGAGAAAGGAATCTTCAATTTCCATCATTCAGGAAATGTGGAAGGAGACACCCAAGAAAGTGTCTCAATGGGGAAAAGAAATTCATTACGTGCGGGAAGGAAGGAAATAAAGTGAAAATTGCCGAAGAAAAATGAAGAGTACTATGGAGGAAGATACTAATGGTCCCAAGAATCCATTTACAGTCATTTTCCGTAAATGTAGGGGACCTGTCCATTACCCGAGTGAATGCCCTATTCTACAGGATATTTTCTTGGACAAAGAAGAAGCTATGTGGAAATAAATGGTTGTAGAAATTTTTAAAAAGTAATAGTGCTCCTTGTTGATGGGTTTACTTTGGAATAATTTTCTCTTGTATTTTTAACCCTGAAGTTTTCCATGTGAGAATTATATTTGAGGAAGAATTATCTTTTCTCTTGTGGATATAGTTATAAAAAACCATTTGGTTTTATATGATCGTTGGGTTTGAGGAAATTATAAGTTATAATAATTTTAGATGAAAATGCAAGGTATGAGATAAGATTTGTGGTTAAATTATTTTATGGTTATTTTGAGGAATTTATATCATTTTGGCAATGTTATAAAATATAGATTTTGAAAAAGGATAACATGCAGACCTGGTGACAACCCATCGCGTCGGACCAAGCTGTGGGAATCGAACCCACAAACAATGTGCGATTGGGATATATCGCATACCACTAGACTACGTGATGTCCCTGGATAGTGTGACTATTATTTTTAGTTAAATTATTTTATTGATCCAAAATAATTCGATTTGGGATCTTATGTCTTATCAAATGAATACCCTTAGTATAGGAAACTGATTTGGTGATTAAGTGATAAATGTTATTTTGGATGTTGTTCGATTTTTTGTGAACACTATATTCCCAACGAAAATAGAATAGTATGGGATTTAATTTGAGGAGTAATGGTGGATTTTTATCTATTTTTTATTATGGATTTATAGTGATTTGGGTTATTTATGGAAATGATTAGGTTTATTACTTTTAATTATGTGACATTAAGAGTAATTAATGTCATTTGGAGATAAAATTTAACGTGGAATACTACATTCTTATAAATATTGGGTTTAAATATTAGCTTGGATTATATTGAAGGATTTTAAGGACAAATGATTATTTAATGGTATTTATTTAACTTTGGGGTAATGATGGTTTAATTTTAGATATTAAGATTAGTGTTTTTTTTCTATAATGGAATATCCATTTGGGGGATCAACAGATATTATACTAACCATTTTGGTGTTGATTAATCTCTAAAGAAAAGTTAAATATATATTTTATCCTATGTGGATCATGTATTTCTATAGAAGTTTATTCCAGCTCTTCCATTGTGAACAAGTCTTCTTGAATACTCAATGTTCAAAAAAATGAGTTAGTGGTAAATATTTATTAAAGAATGAAACTCTACATAAAAAGTATGTATATATCTTTATGTTATTAGTCAATATCATAAATTAATTCCTCTTTCTTATGTAATGTAACAAAAAACAAAAAATGTTGTCCATTTACTTTTCCTATTGGGAGACTAATGACTATTTTTCCCAAAACAAGTTTGTGATTTTCTTATTGTTAACTTTCTCCTGATCATGTTTGCTATCCCTCTCCATCAGATCTTAACACTTAGTTTATCGTCCATATCCATGTTTTCCAACATGTAATCCTAGTACGGGTTATCTTGGCAGACCCTTATACCTCTCTTCCTTTCTATTAAAGTGATAGTTTTATTGACTTTTTTTCCGATGTGGGACTTTCCATTATATTCTCAAGCCCAATTTTTTAAAAACAATTGCGAGGATGTAATACATTTAAGGAGGGGATAATGTAACACCCCAATATTCCACGGTACGTTTCCCTTTGAATAATGCAATGGCGTGTGTTGTACGCAACATCGAGTTCTAACACACACCACAACCGATCAAACTAGCAGTTATGAATAGTAATACCTACTTTTTGAAATTTTATACGTTTTATATTTCAAAATGGACTTTATTTATGGATTATTTTTATCGAAATTAGCTTAGGGTGAAATTTTGGTACTTTTCGGATAACTTTCATATTTTGATGAATAGTGAAAATTACTAAATTTTAATTAAAAACAACTATTTTAATCAAAATAATTAATAGTTATAAATTATTAATTTGAGTGGTTTTAAAAAATATTTAGAATATATTTTTACCATCTAATACAATGTTGGTCATTGGACATAATTTCACAATTAAACCGAATAGAAAAAAGTATCAATCTTTTGGTAGATATTATATCTTAAAAACACGCTTTTTGTTTTGACAGCGGGAATTAATTTTGAATTAATTTCTGCCACTTATGTGTTTTAAATTTGGAAAAATGGATTCCATATTTGGAATCAGGATGATCAAATTGTGTAAATAGGTAACTTTTGTTTTTAGACATTTCAAATAATTACTTCGGTAAATATTTTATTTACCATGGTTAAAGGGTAAATCCGGTAAATAAGGGTTAAAAATAATATTATAATAATATAAAATTACCCTAAAACATGTCCTAACCTTATTGGTTGAGACATGTACGACCATGGGCATCTTTGGGTCGATTTTGGGAACCCATGGTTCCACTTGTAAGTGATAGGAACACTTTATTTTAATTAAGTTAAAATGAATACAAAAATGACACAAGCATATATCTTTTAGAAAAACAATATTTAGATAGGGATATATATGTTGGATATTAGACTATAAATATTAATTATAAAGCTAAAACGATATCCTACATAATGGTATTTTATTTATAATTTTTGGACATAAATAATTTAATTTATTTATGACACAATGGTGATGCAGTAATTACCATAATAGTAAAAAATTAAAATAATTGATATTGTAGATACCCAAATAAATATAATTTAAGACTTTTAATGAATTAAAATAATCTTATATGTTAATATGACATGTTAGGATTGATTTAAATAACTTTTTCGACGTGATAATTCTTTTATTATTTTTACAAAAATCAATTATGGAATAGTGTCAAAATTGACATAAAATACTTTTTAAAACAAATATTATATTATTAATTGATATTAAATTCATAAAAATATAAGGTTCGGCCAAGAGACTTATATCATGATAGTTGTATCCTTAATGGACCACTTGGGGGTCTCTTGGATGTATATAGTATGTTTATTAACCATATAATATAAAAATACAAAGAGACATTGTAAAAGTGAATCTAATTAACTAAGAATTAATACTTAATGATAAGCTTAATATAGTAACTCAAACCTGTATAAATTCTATTGGTTGAGTGGTTTTCGACCCATACCCATCTTAAACTTTAAATAATTCACTTTGGAGCCATTATAAACCTAATATGAATTTATTATAAAATAATATTTCTAGCTTTTCAAAAGGTGCCCCTCACCCCTCTTATAAAAGGGCACTCTCCCTTCTCATTAATTAACACCTTAAAAGCCTTTTCATTAGGCCAAAAACTACCCAAATACTCTCTAAAAATTCCTAACTTCATCCTAGAGGTCTTACTTTAGTCATAAAGCCAACCTATAGATCCCTTTTGACCAAATCAAAAGAAAAACTTCGATGAAGAGGTAATGATTTCACCACCCTTTTTCAAGTTCCTTTCTTCTTCCACTTCTTTTTTATTTGTTATTACCAATATAAAATAATAACTCCAGTATATTATATATAATATTATGTTATTATAAACATGTTACAACCATATTTCAGTATTCTATCCATCCTTTGAATGACATGTCACCATACGTGCGTACGTACAGCTTACCGTCTCCACGTCGTGGTGTAATTGTTATTCAAAACATTATTATTTGGATGGGTATAATGATTATGTGTAATTAATTTAAATAATAAATATAACATGATAATTATTCTGTATATATGATATACCATTCAATTAAATATTATTTTAATATTAAAAGAATGATATTGGCTCTCGTGCGTACATACGGAATACCGTCTCCACGAACGCGATGAGATTCATTCTCCATCGTATCCATTCAAGACTAATTCTCATTTAATGATTAAAAATAATGTTTAATTATTTTACATAATTTTGTATATGAATAATATACATCCCATTAGTAAAAAATATGGCTCAACTAACAAAGAATATAAAAAAATGAACCCGTTAACACCTGAAATGACGATAATAATAAGATATTATTAACAAATAAATGTTAAAAGATCATATATGATATCATATTAATGCATATGATTCTTGTATAATTCAATAACAATTATTTCTCCATTATACAGGAGTTTAATATACCCTTGACCAAGGAAAAAGTATAATGTAAGGGGTGTCTTATCTCACTTTTAATTTCGTGAGAATTCCATTGTTCACCACTTATTTATTACATATGGTGTGTGTACTGCCCATGTTTTTATTCATTGTGTAATATAAATTAATTCATGTATATTTACATCTTCATTGTATGATCCTTATTTAATTGTTGTATGTTTTTTATGTTACTAAATCAATAATGGAATTTGAAATTTCAATTTCCAATCATTCGTCTTTACGCATACTTTATAGATTATTTTACACCAAGATTATGTGTAGAATAACTATTAATTTGATTATGTCATAATTTACACTCACCTTTCTATGTATATAAATTTTATACACATAATCACTCCATTGATAAATTCTCATGTCATCGGAATGAACTTGATAAGAGAAATTTTAACTGAATCTCCATTTGTTGAGTTAAATATCCAATTCATTGGTGTAGTTTTTACAAGAATATGTGTGAATGTCATCTGATTGATTTACACTAAATATCCGATCATATTTAGTGTATTTATATTTTTCACACATAATTATGTCATTGATTTATCATTGACCTAAATATATGGTCTTTATAATATAATTCATCTCAATTTACATTCCATTGATACTTCTTTGTTGTTATACACCAAATCAATTTTATATGGTGTATATAATGTACATTGAGATAGAATATCATGAATCCCTTTATTCTAATTATATTATAATGTTTTTATTACCTCAATTATTTGTATTCAAGTGTCTCTATTTTGGTTAAAAACTCTAAATAAATACATTTTAAGTGTTTTAAAGACTTATTCTTCTAAATCTTTCTCATTAATGTCCATGTTTTAAAAATGGTTTTAAGGATTTATTTATATGGACATTAATGTTTTAAAATTAAAAATCCTTTTAAAAGTTTCAAAGTGGTATGGGACACTTTGATTTTAAAATCTATTTTAAATGGATTCTTGACAAATAGTGTGACTTTTAAATGATTTCAAGAAAAAGGGGGATATTTCACTCTAATTGTTTTGATGATTATTTTCATCTATGTCAATATCCTTCAAAATTATCAATTGAGGTTAATATGATACAATACAATCTTCCATATTATATCGAATAAGTTATGTTTGACTGTGGATGTGCTATTTTTATTCCATTCATGGTCTGTGCTTAAAATTATTGACATTCTGTATGCTAGTTTTAATACGAATGTTTATGTTATGTTTCAATCTTTTCATATGAGGAATTCATTGGACTTAGTAAGTGACAGGTGGAGCTTGCTATAGCTCCTCGATGCATCGGTAGGTCTCATGAGACAAACTAGTGTCTTGGGACAAGGCCTTGGAAAAATCTTATTTGAAGTCTTGGAACGAGGACTTGGCTATGTGGTTATGATAGTCTGGCATTATGCATTCCATCATTATTAAGTGGTTATTGATATTTCATGTGATTGTCCTACTAGTAGAATGTCCATGTGAATAAGTAAATGACATTATTTTATTTTATCTTTACCATATTATGCTGAAGTTCGAGTTTAAAAGGATTTTGTTATAGTTATAAATTGCTTTATGTGTTTATGATTATCTATGAATGCTTCTGCTATATTGTTATACTTACTGAGCATCTGAGATCACCCCTTTTCTATGGTTTATTTTTCCCAGGATTTGAAGAAGTAATTTATGAATGACCTATAGGGATAGTATGAGGGGATATGAAGACAAGATGTTGTTGTAGTTTTTTTTACCTTATGATGTAACGTAAGACTTATGAATATATCTAGTGTTTCCAAGACTATTAAACTAATCGGTCTTTCGAGACTGGATCCTTTGTGATCATGCCAATGTTATGTAATAATGCACCGACTCTGGGTAAATGGGGTCGGGGCGTTACACTCATTAAGGATAAAAAATAAACCAGAAGCTATCATAAATAATCATAACTTTTTATGGAAATGTATAAAATTAAAACAAAATTGTTTTAAAAATAATAATCATAATATGGAAAGAATAAACGAAATAATTCAATTTAGACAACCACATGGATATTTTACTAGTATGATAATCTCTTGAAATATCAATAACTAATCTCATATTGTGGAAAAAAATAATTTCGGACATCATAATCATACCATTAAGGCCTTGAGCTAGGACCATAAATAACCATACATTCAAGGCCTCATTCTAAGAGAGTATTCTGTCTCATGACACCTACTAATGAATTGAGAGGCTATAGACAAAACATGACATAAACATTCATATTAAAACTTGAATAAAAATGTTAATACCTAAAGAAGAACTATGAATGGTATTCAAATACCAAATCCACAATCAAGTAAATCATAAAAACATCAATACCATTTTAAATATTGTATCATAAAAAATCAACCATAATTATTCATAAAACATAATCGAGGATGTTGACATAGATGAAATACTATTAAAAATCATTAAAACTCTTTGAGAGAAATGTCCCTATTTACTGTGAAATAAATTAAAAGCTCCAAAATTAAAAAAGAAAATATTTATTTTGAAAATAATGTTATAATATTGTAAGGAATGTTTAAAAATGTTAAGGTTTCATAATAATAGAAAATAGTCTCTCTCCAAATATATGTTAAAAAGGCAATCTCTCCTTACTTTTTCGTAAAGGAAATTAAGTACCTCATTTTTAAAATAATGGAAATATTTCATTAAAAGCATTTTATAAAAAGGAAAACATGGGAAAAAATAGCATTAAACAAATATTTCAGATATATTGAAATACATTTTATAAAATTTGGACATGAATGATAAATATTTCCCAGTAGATACTTATGTCTAAACAACCTCAGATAATATTGAGATTGTGAAATTAACTCTTACATTGTACTTTTCTTTAGTATAGGGTACGTTAACCTAATGTATAATGTTTAAAGTATTTTATTAAATTATTCTAAAACAATAAACAGAACCATATCTATATTTATGATATTATATATTATCCTCTTATATTGTTTTTTTTATAATATTTTAGTATTATCTTTGTTTTGGGTGTTAGGTGTTTTATTTTCCTATTCATATTTTATTATGTATGTAATTTTATTTATGAATATGATGTATTTTATTCATATACTGATTTATATTAAGGTCATATATATTATATTTACTCATATTATAAATTTTATAATAATTATTGAATGGTTAATTTGGCGAATGAATCTCACAGTGTTGTGGAGATGGTAGGTCGTATGTATGAACCTGTGATTATATAATTTCCTTAATTATTAAATGGTGTATAATAGTATTTTATATTAATTATAAATAATAATTATAATATTGTATTAATTATTTATATACATTATACTCATCATTATAGCCATCGAAATAATGTAGTGTTGATTGAAAAATTGGACGATTGTGTGGAGATGATAAACCATATGTATGCACACATGGTGATATTGTTATTAGTAGGGTAGATAAATAGAGGAATGGGGTTGATAAATAATTATAATAAAATATCACCATGTATATGAAACTGTGGTTATTTATTTGGTATGAAAAAAATATAAAAATAGGTAGTAGATGAAGAAAAGTAATAAAATTGAATTGTTAAAACAATTACTTCTACTTTGAGTGTCTCTTTTTGATTTTCACAAAAGGACTCTGTAGGATGGCGTTATTCACAATGTATGGCCTCTAGGATAAAGTGAGGTATGTTTTTAGAAGAATAATTATGTGTTTTTCTCATCCAAAGGTCTTTAAAGGTGTGATTAAATGAGAAGGGGAGGTTTTTATTTATAATAGAGGGAAGGGATACTTCTGAATAATTCAAAACTGTTATTTTATTATAAATTTATATTCAGATTAAAATATCTCAAAAGAGAGTTATTACGAGGATAAGGTTAGTATGGGTCAAAAGCATCTAAAACCATGTTTTTTAGACAAGTTAAGGTCACAAAATCATCCTTATAGTTTTTCTTTAACCCTTCGTCAATTAGTTCTCTTACTGTGTCTACATGTATGTTTATACTATAGGGTTAATATAGTTAATATAAAATGATTAACAAATCCAATTTGAATCTTTTATGAAATATTTATCATTATACAAGTTTTTTTTCCAAACTGGATATTATTATGAATTGTATAGCATTTAATTATATATAATTTATTTTAAGGTATGATTTCTATCAATTTTCATACTATTTAATATTTTAATTTTTAAAAATTTGAAACCGACATGATAACTTTTTAAAAAACTTCCAATATATCAATAACATGTCTATTTTATCTATAAAATTCAGTCATCTCATTAATTAAGAAATATTATGTTAATTATAATATTTTTAATACCATTTAATTTATTCTTCTATTAGTAATTCAATTACATCATCATTATTGTGTCAATATTGAATTTAATTCCCAAAATTATAAATAAGTTACCATTATATATGTAATCTTAATAGATTTATAAATACTATTTATAGTTGACCATATCACTTATATATCCTAATATTAAAAATAATATAATTATTAAAACATGAATATGAGATTTTTAACTATCCTATATATAAAATATAATAGATATCTTAATCTGACACAAGTGGCTTAGAAAGGATCAACTTTTCTTACTAGGTATGATTTTGATCAAAAAAACATATCTAGTAAAATTAGTACATGTGTCGGGGAAATTTTCTATTATTAAAATATTATTTTACCTTTAATTACACATTTTACCATTAACTATGGTAAATATAATTGAAAAGTTACTATTCCCCAAAAATTATTTAGATCCTACTAGACAAATTTTTCATACCGATTAGAACCATGTATATCTATTTTTAAAAATTCAATTCACAAAAGTGGTTAAATTACATTTAATACTAATCTGTAGATGTGGTTAGATGGTGGGTATAAGAAACATTCAAAAGATTAATAAACTTTTTTATATCCAATTATATTATAAAAATGATTCATATGACCTACATATGACTAATAAATTTATTTTTTATATATTGTGACATTATAATAAAATGAATGTAAACTAATTATTTAGATGAAAAAGTTGGTTTTTTGACAATAATGAAGTATTTTTCACTATTCATCAAAAAATGAAACGTTTCAGAAAATACCAAAAATTCACCAAAAGATAATTTTGATATTCCAAATTGAAAAACAAATTCTATTTTGAAAAATAAAATTTATAAATTTCGCAACATGGTAAATATTATTCACTACCCATTTTTAAACTACTTGTTTGATAGGCCATGGTGTGATCAAACTCGATGTTGCATGCAGCGTAAGCTATTGAATTATATAGAAGAAAATACACCATTTTAATCTATGGGTGTTACATATTTTTCAAATATTAATGTAATAATATTCATACATAACATAATGATCCATCCTATAATCATATTGGAATAATATATTTGGAAGTATGGATTCGTAAACAACATGTTCATAAGAGAACTACATAATTTTGAACTACGTTATTCAAAAGCATATCCCTTAATATATATATCACACTTCATACCATTCTTTATAACATGGAGAAATGAAACATAATAATGAGTGAGCTCATATTCTTAATAAGGGTTAAAAAGTGAAATATAAATGATCATATAAGAATTAAATGAGAATATAGGTATGATAACATGATCTCAACATTTTTAAATCTACTAGGAATATCAAAGATCATAATATTGAGACATTACATAAATATTAAAAGAATAATAAGATCCATGACAACATAACATTAAAATCATACATAAATTTTTCGAAGACACATAAGGATAGAAATAAATTTCCAAAGTAGTCAAGAGTATTTGAAGAGACTATCATAATGGAATCAGTTCACTCCCCAAACCATTATAATAGAAAAACTCCTACTCACAAGACTATAATTGTGAATAGAGTCTCTTTCTAAACTCAGTTCCCTCACCATTGAATTCATGATTATCTTAGGAGACACTCATCATTACACAATACATTGGAAGTAAATATAATCTGAATCCCACATATTATATAAGGAAAGTAAAAAAACTTGTTATAAAAGATCATAAAAATTTGGCCATATTATATCACATGAAAAATAAGTGGGTTTCCAAAAAAAATCATCCAATAATAATCCAGGGATTAGAAATAGTTTTCATAATTATCCAATCGATTCATCATAACATATTACATAAAATGAGGAATGGGTTTCAAAAACAACTTTTTATCATAATCATAAACCATGTAGAGAAATAATACGGATGGTATCATTGAATAATACCACCAGTAAAACATAATTAATATCTAATGATGTTATCATATATGGAAATTCCATTAAACGATTCGTTGTAATTTTTCCAAAGTAAACATCCCTTTTTTTACTTTGATATCAAATATATAGGTCTAAAAATTTACCAAAAATTAAGGACAAAATATTTCTTTGAAATAACCTTCTAAAAATAGAAAGGATTCGCAAATAATTGAGAAATCATAATGGTGGTGAATTCATTTCATGTTTTATATGCTAAACCAATGATTCATATTATATTTTTGTTAAAAAATAAAAAGTACCAAATTAAAAATATAATATTCCTTGTTAACCATTTTATAAATAATAAAACATGGGAAGAATTAGTTTAATAAATCAAAGGATTATAGTAAAAACATTCTTGAAAATATTTTTAGAAAACATAGATGTGAAAAAGAAATATGCCCAATCAAATAGAAAATAATTATTGGTTATCGGGAAAAATATTATTACGATCGCTTGAGTAAATTAAGAGAGGAAAATGAATGGAAAAAATGAAATCTTCTAGGATTACCCTAGGATCTAAATATCAATGAGTTTTATTGGAGTTATATTATAATATTTCATTATAAAAACATTATAAAAATAATCCTGGTAAACATTGAGATTGTAACAAAAAACCCATACCGCATTAACCTTAAAATAAAAAAAGCTGAAGTTGATACAATTATATGGATATATATATCCGAATAATTATTAATAAGATCATTAATAAAGATATTTTTTTGAATTATATACACCGTAGAAAATAAATATGTTGTGAAAATTGCAAGTGTCTCACATAAGTAAAAGTAAACACAAAACCCTTACATTAGGTCCCACATCCTTTGTATGTGTTCAATAATCTATAATAATAAATGCCGTTTTATTATAATTATATTAATGAACATTACCCATATATATTAAACAATATTTTATATTTTATGATATTTTGTTACCCAGTCATTAATAATGTATTATTAAAACTATTATTCAAGATGATAACTATATTTATTTTTATGTATATTTTGGTCCTTATATTTTTATCATGATGAAATCATGTAGAGAAAGTAAAAAATAATATAAATATAATACATAATCATTATATAAATATACAAATTCGACCATTAAAGTATTTATTAAAAAATTAATTTCACTCTTCATGGATATGGTAGGTTCTACGCATGCATGGTCACTATTTTTATTAGTTTAAAGGATTAAAATAAAAAATGGAATATTATAATTAATCATTATAAAAAATGTATATTATATATATCATATATATTTAATAAATCTAACCTTATTACCATAAATGTCATGATAAAATGAAAAATGTATCACATCACTTCATGGAGGTAGTCGTCCACATGGAGGCACGATCGACGAGATCATTTTTCAACATATTGCATGGTCAGATGTTACTTATGATATTATCATGAAAATAATATTAAATATTTCAAAAATATAATATTTATACTTAAATACGTCATTATGTACATCTATGAGTGGCAGTGATAGAAAAAAATTTCATCGGTTTGTGAGGATGTTTTCCCATATACACATGATTGAGGGTATTTCTTCCAGATATATTTAAGAGCGGATGCATATCTATTTTTAAATTAAAATAATAAAATATAATTATATGGTGGGTATTGGTTTTTTTATTTAATCGTGGTTTAAATATATATTATGGGGGTATAAGAAGAAAAAAACAAAAACCCAACGGTAAGAACAATACATCCTCTTCAAACAACCTCTTTAAGTTTATAACTAAATCGTTCATAAGTTGATTTTCAGATAAGGACAAAGAATATAGGTCATGTGAGGGGATTATGGTATTTATTTCTTTATTTATATACTGAAAATATTATCCTAATGTGTGAATCATAAGGAATAGGGGTTATGTTTTAGAGTTGAGGTGAGTGGCACACTTGTAATTTTTCAATGTTTTCTAATAATATCATGTCACTTTCATGGGAAAATGAATACAAAATGAAAAATTACCTAAGAATACCTGATATAAGGTTTGAATAATTCTATAAATTATCAATTATACAAGTTTTTATGTCATTTATTCCCTTATAATTTTTGTTTAATCACCAATAATGTTGTTTTCAACATAATCGCAGAAACAAATTTTTACTAGGTATACTATTCATTATAAAAAAAATTAATTGAAATTATTTCAATGTATAAATTATTATTATTTAAAATATAGAATAAATTTTATCAAATTAAATATAATTATTTTTATTAAATTAATTTTCAATTAATCCCAGAAATGTTTTAAATCAAATTGTTATCCAACAAAACTTTTTTGTTATGTATAAAACATTTTATTTTAAAATTAAATTTAAAAACCCCTCCAATGAAATAAATTAAATTATTAATAAAAAATTTCATGAAATTTTACATTTTAATCAATATTGAAAAAATTTGGAAAATTTTAAATGATTTAATTTAAAATATAATATTTCATAAAAATCAAAAATTTCTAACTATTTATCCGAAAATTATTCGTTTAAGATAACTCTAAAAAATTAATGATAAGATATATTGATAATTTTTATTTCCAAATAGAATTTAATTTTTTGAAATAATTTCTAATTATTAGATGAATTAATTTTAACATAATTATGAAAAACATGATAAAATCACTTTTTATAAAAAAAATAAAATTTTCAAGCATAAAACTAGATTTTTTATTATGTCATTCCTAAAATAAATATTTAATGAATTATAAAACTTTTTATACATTATATAATATATAAATTACATCAAAATAAATTACTAATCATTATTAATTAAATTTAGTAATATTAGGAAACATTTGACGCATAAAAAGATGTTTGTCAAAAATAATAAATTTCCCAACTTTCTCATTTATTTAATTTTCATTTATAATAAATTAATAAGAAATGAATATATTTTTTATATTTATAAAAAATAATTTATTTATAATTTATTTATTCATATTCAAAATAGAAAATCCAATGGAATGGTGATGACTTCCACATTATATAATAACATCTTAGTATGATATCATGGTTTGTTTAAACACATTGTTGCATGTAACGAAAGCTATCAATTTTTTTGAAAAAAGTATTCCGCATAATCTATTTTTTTACACTCTATCCAGTTAAAAATAAAATTTTCAACATAATTCCATCATGTTGATACAAACAATTGAGGATACTTCTGCTACATCAAACCCTTAGGTTCCCATATAGCTTACAAAAATCGGTGGTTTCATCACAGATATTTGACATGGTGGGTGGTCTAGTTTTATAAAACATTATCTATAACATAAATAATATACATTAGTTATTCTTAGTAATAATAAAATTTATATATTAGAACTATTTTTTCATTTACTAAATGTGAAGGTTCAATTATGTACATCGTCCAGAGAGATATATAGAACACATGAAGAACTCGAGAGAGGTTCAGTGGGATCCCCAAGAAATAATATACAATCCCTAAATGATTAATAATCTCTAATAAGCCTATATAGCATGTGATTAACTTTCCATTCTATAGAAATATCAAAAAATTATTTTATGGATAAATTCATAGAAACAGACATCTCACTAACTTCAAACTCTAAATCTCATTGATGATTGTTTTCATAACATTTCAGTAAATTATTTATTACCTTTCCCGTTGATCAGTTAATTTAACATTATATTATATTTCCTCTAATAGAATAAGTACCCATATCATTCTTACTCAATCATTATTTCATAATTTTAGAGTTCTACACTAATTTCCATTGATATCTTCCTAATGAACCATATATAAATATTGACTAAAAGAAATTAAATTAAGAAAACATGACTAAAGAGAGGGTTTGATCCCAAAAAACGATTAAATTCTACAGAAAAATATCTAAATATATCATCTATGGGTTGAATGGTTCTCCCAGATTGACTAGCTATCTAAGGATCATTTTTAGTACTGAAACAAAACTATATTTCCAGAGATTGCTGAAGAATTTTCTAGAGAATCATTGTAATCCTCATATCCCAATATGATAAAATAGAATGTTGCAATCATGGAAATATTAAAACATTAATAATTTAAATTTTGTAAATATGTCACTTAAACTAGTC
Organism: Viscum album; assembly: GCA_963277665.1. Lineage (NCBI taxonomy): Eukaryota > Viridiplantae > Streptophyta > Magnoliopsida > Santalales > Viscaceae > Viscum > Viscum album. Next base: position 455,070,977 of record OY728160.1, on the reverse strand, counting down.
CTCTATAATTAATATAATTTTTATTCACTTCATAATGTGATAGACTATAACTCAAATAGAATTTTGTTATTTAGTTGTTTTTGGGAGTCTGATGACAAAATCCAGGGTGATCATTTCCCATTTCCATTATAATACAAGTAATGGTTGTAAAATACATTTATAAGTATGCCTATCATCCTTAAATTGATGGCATACCATGAATCGAGATATATACTCTATAGTATATCACTTCATTCAGTCTTACCAGAAATACTCATTCAAACATCTATAGAACATTGTACTTCAATGATAAAAAAATGATGATATATATGACATGTCCAATACACCCTTTAAATCTAGTACATGAAAAACACATAAAGATAAATTTAACCATATAATTTCATCATAATCAAGGATAAACTCATTAACATTTGTCATCATCTTCTGTAGTTTTAAATCCTTATTCCATGTATCTTTAATTGTAACATTTATTTATTGTTGAACCCTTATTTGGGAAAGATATGATTTCTACAAATTCATAATTATTACAAGACCCATCCTTTGAAAATCACTAAATTTTATATCATTTTTATCATTTTCATAAATAATATAGCATAAAACATTTTACTCATAGCATCTTCCACCTTGTTTATTTTCAAGTAGTGGTAATTTATTAAGCATTAATAATATTTAATTTGTTCCATCCATATTCCAGGATTCATTGTCAACATATTCTATGTAAATATATATTTTAAAAATTTATTATTGGTATATATCACACATATATATGTAAATATAATTCCTCCATATCTTTAATGATAATATTATACCGTTTAACTCCAAATCTCGATTTAGGTAATTTTTCTCCGTAACCGTCAATTTTAATGAGGCATATGATAAAAACACTTCATTCTTAATGAGAAAAAATCCCATTAATTTTATTTAATCATCACTAATTATTATAAACCCTTGTACATTATACAGTAATGTAAGTATAGGTGCATTGATTAATCTTATCTTAAGTTCAATAAACATTTCTTCACTGGCCTCTATCTAGAGGAACACAAATTCCTTCTGAGTTAACATGGTGGTTGTATTAAAAATTCATCAATATTAATATATAAACCATCTATAATATATATTTAAAACAAGAAAATTTTAAATTTTTATCATAATGAATTTTCTTGGAAACCGTTTAATAACATCGATGTTTGATTGATCAATCGATATACCATAACATGAAATTATATGACCCAAATATTAATAATTTTATTGTTAAAGTGAATCCTTTAATATCAAAAATTCACACATGGTATATTTTAAATATAAATTCTCTTCCCTAAGGGTCTTGAGGAAAATTATCATATGATATTCTTGAACTTCCAAGAACATTGAATATATAAGAAAATAATCTATAAAAACATCCAAAAAATGATCAAGGTAATCTCTAAAGTCAATAATAATTAAATCTATGATGATAGTGGGGGAATAAAAAATGGAAAATAGAATCATTATATATTCTTATTGTCTGTTATTATTACATAATATTGTCTCAGTTATATCCCACATCTTGATAGTTAATTTATGATATCAATTATAAAGGTCAAAATTTGAAAAATAATGAGCACAATGTAGTTGATCAAAGAAGTCATAAATACAATATAGGGGATATTTGTTATTGATTGTGAACTTTTATATTTCTAAAACATCAATATAGTGTCACATTGATCCATCATTCTTCTTAAAAAATAGTTTCACCCTTAGGAAGCATACTTGGATGAATAAATACCTTTTCAATATTATACTACTACTTTGTATTCAATTCCTACAACTCAATCAGAGACATGCTATATGGAGGCTCCAAAATAGTGGAATAACCCAGTATGAGTTATATTGAAAACTCCACATCATTGTTTTCTATAATAAAAATAAATTATTTTAAAAAACATCAATAATCTCCCATGAAATAAGAATATTTTTGATTTGTAGCTTCACCAAAAACATCTGATAAAAAGCACTTTTTAATTTTAATCAAGACCCATAAAATGGTTTCAATATCAATTAGATGTCCATATTTTTTATCACATTGATAAATGATCACTAGTAGGTTCTGAATATCAAACACGACTTCCCTTTATAATAAATTCATGTAGTATTTATATAAATAATACCAATCCATGTATAATATAACATCAAATTCAACCGATATGATAATAACAACATATATAGAAAACACATTACCTCAATTATCACTGAAATAATAATAATAAACTTTATATGTGATAATCTTTACATTATTTTCCCCTACCAATTCAATATGTAATTTGTGGGATGTAATGTCGATACCCTAAGAAATAGTTATAACATTTGATTTTAGTTTTCACTTTTATTAAGATGTTGTTAATGTTGATCATCACAATTAATTTTAGTATTTGAGTGTTTGTTAAAATAATTCCTATTTTCTATGAAATAAAGTACTTGAGTGTGGGTGGTGATTTTTTGGAGCTTTCTTACAATTTATATCATTACCTAACTTCTTCTCATCACATCGACATTTGATTTCTTTATTATCATCATTTCAACACATAAAAAATTAACTAGTTACTTTATGATAATTTACATAAAGATTATTTAAACACTTGAATAATAAAGAACACTCGTGTTCTTCTCTCCATGGTTTTTAGAGTTTACTTTGAATATATTATATCATTTTTCATTAAAAACAATGTATTGATGGGTAACTCCAATTTCCATATCCACAATGATATCACATTAAATGATTAAATCCATGATTTTGATGTCCATTATTGATAATGACCATTTTCTACTTGTTTATACTCCATAAAAAAATTACCTACCATACATTCATTTTGGATGAAAATGTTATCTATGATAATTGCGATGTATTTTATAACGTCATATCAAAATGGGATGCAAATTTTCCATAATAATGATTTAATAATATTTTATTGATATTGACGTTCATAAAATAAAATAATTAATTGACGTTACTTATGATCCACTAAGGAAATTTTGTAATGATATCATCTTCATTATTTAATTGGGAAGGTTAATTTTTTTTTTAAAAATATATTGTTACAGAACAAATTTTTTATCATTGGGTTAATCATGGATTGAAAATAATGACCAATTAAATTTTTTTCCATATACAATGAATGTTATTTCTTCATAACTATTTTTCAAAGATATAAATCCATTAAAATATTTCATGTTTTTATAAAAAAATACCATATTTCCATTTTTATTATAATATTTTGTATTAAAATTGAGAATTTAAATGAATAAGCAATTTTGATATTCAAATGTGTTTTTTATAAGGGTATAAATTACTTTATCTAATTTTTTAGGATGATTAGTAACAAGAATTAATATTTTTATGTTTTTGTTAATAATTATATGTGAAATAGATGATCCTGATACAGTTTATATGAATGGTTGATCTCTATTATAACGCAATAGTGATCCTGATACAGATTATACATTGAGTGTTCCAAAATATCATCATGTGAGCCTATAATAGTCTTTATGATGGGAGATCCCAGATAGTGATCCATTACATTGGGTTATGTAAATTTTCATTTGAGGAAATAACGAGGAAGTTACATAAGGTCTTATACAATGGATTAAACCTGTCTGTAGTTATTTTTGACAATAGTTTAAAATGGGAATTTAATGTGATTCTCTAATTTGAAAAAAGGGGATTTATTTACCTTATATAGGTTTTAATAATAATAACCTAGAAACATGTGTTTGGGGTTTTTATGGGGAAATAATTTATTTCATTTTCTAATTCAAGGTAAAAATTCCTTGTAGTTTCATGCATTTTACTAGACTAGTGAATTTTTTTTTATGTATCAAAATATGATTTTTATTCCCATGCTACATATTAAAATGTTTTTCACATGGATTTAAGTATTATTATGATGGAGGATGAGTTCATGATCAAATTTGTGATGGTATTTTTTGAAAATAAAAAAATTCTTTTTAAAAATTCTTTTCGGTTGAAAATGTATACTAAATAGAAGTGTCTTCATTTTCAGGTTTGGGATTGTAATGTAATAGTTATGGATGAAATTTCAAAAAATCAAATCCAAAAATAAATTTTGCAATTTAATAATTTGAAGTGTATTTTAATGTTACAATAATATGTACTATTTAAGGATGGGTCCTTATAGTTGGTATCATATAATGTATTTAAAAAAAATAAAAATTAGGATATTATTTCAGATAAAATTACTAAGTAAGATTTTATATTAACATAAATTAAAAGGAATGTATAAACATAAAGTATAGTATGTTATAGATAATTATTGTTATCTTGGATACGTTGGTTAATTATATCTAAGTGTTTTTATCCTCATAAGATGGTTTATTATTATTTTTTATCTTCTCACTCTAACCATTTTCTATAGGTAAATGGATGGATCTAGAAAAAAACAATTTAGTAATGGATGTGAAAGAATATTTGGTGGTTTTATAAATGATAAACTTAATATAATCATTTCTAAAATGATAAATCTTTTGGTTATTCTTAACCATCAATTAGAAGTTAATATTAACAACACAGATCTAGGACAGTATACCGACTCATAAAATAATATATAAATAATTATCAGTTGATTATCGAGTGATAAATTTCATAAAGATAAAATATTCAATGATTTATATTTCATGAATGTGGAAATAGGAGACGAGGAAAATGTATTAAAATAATGGGATGATTTTTTAAATTATGTAAATGAGGTCATAAAGTAGTAATCGACCAAGGAAAAATGTAATCATTAATATAACTATAGGAAGATGTAAGAATTTCTTCTAGAGGAATAAATTGAGCATATTTTATGTGGCTTAACGGTTATTATAATAATTTATTTCTTAGTGGGATTCTCAAGAACATGATCAGCAACATCATACAGATTAATTTTTAGTAATGCATAATGTTATTTTTGTTGAGGAGGATGAAATGAAAAATGAAATATGTATGGTATGATTTATTTTTTTAGATTTTTGAATATTAAGGAATGATTAAAATTTTATGTGTAGGTAGAATGTATAAATGAATAAGATATAAAATATTTATTATAGTATTATGAATAATAAAAAATAGTTTATGGACGATCCTAAGAATTAGTATGGATGTCAGTTCGGGGGGATTCCATGATGGCATAAATTTCACCGCGATTATTCGGCCAATGTGCTAGTCCTTCCTCCCTCCATGTGAGACAAAAATCCATCTCCCTACTAATAAAATCCATCGTGTCATTTCCCCTCTTTTCCAACCCTAATTTCTATCCATCTTTTCTGTAAATATTTCTTCCCTATAAATTCGTAGATCTACCCAATAGATTCCCACATATTTTTTTTCTCCCTTAGAGTTCAAAAAATACTCAACTATTCGTGATCTAAAATTTATTTCATCGTTAAAACAACACATTCCATTATTTTATTCATTCAATAGGGTCATTTTGAGGTCTTGGGGTTCCCATGACCAAGCAACAGTGGTTCCTCGAGACAATAAAAATATTATTGTGTCGTTCACATAATAAAATGACATGGTCAGGTCTTGGTCTTGTGATCCCCCAAGCTACAATGGACTCCAGTCATATATCTTGAGGTGGTCTTATAATTTCCACCTTATGCATGATTCCCCTTCCTTGGTGATTTGGTTTAGTTTCCTTGAACTCCCTTTACCATTTCAAAATTCATATATTTTGTTAATGCTTGGGAATATAGTTCATAGATATTTAGGAATTGATGATAGGACTTGATCTGATTATCATTTGATTTTACCCAAAATCTATGTTGACATAGATTTTTCTGAAATTATAGTTGATTACCTTTCGATTTCAGTTGGGGAAGAATTTTGATACTCCCAACGAGTTGTTTTTTTGTCAATATTCAATTATTTCTCTTTCTGTAATAAATTGGGCCACACATTGTATGTCTATAGGTCTAGGTACAAAATCTTTTTTTAGACGGTGGGTGTGACTTTAGAAAGTGGTTTGATCTTGACATTAGTTGTTGTTGAAGATTTTTTGGGCCATGTTCAATTGTGTAGCCATATTAAACCAAGTAGTAAAATGTTATTGCAATTCAGGATACTTGAGGATTACCCAAATGTGGCTAGTATTTTCAATTTAATTAGAGAGGATCTAGGTTATCCCAAATCTACAAGGAAAGTGGCTTTCGAGAGAGACCCATCGGCTCCTAGGGATTCATCCAATATAGAGGTTGTGTAGTCAATATATAGCATCATTGGATGAAAGGGTTCACATGAAACTGAACAACAACATATTGGATATACAGTGGTGTGTCGTGTGGATAGGGTCAGAGAAACATCATGCGGTAAGGATCATAAGCCATATATAGGTGGCGTGGTGTTGATAAGGTCTATCCTAAGAGTTAACCATGAATCAATTAAGATTAGAAATAATTTTCAAGGATTTTATATTGAAGGGAAAGACCATATTCACAGATTATCTCAGGAAGGGTACTCCAATAAAGAACATTATGACCAAAGGGAAGAGCCAAATGATGAGTGTTCCTCAAATTTTTCATTAGTTATTAATGAATACATTCAAGGTAGAGATCAACATACTCTTTGGATGAGGAATTTATGGAGAGAAAGTCAAGATTCTTAGAGCTATATCCTGGTAATATGAAAAAAATAAAAAGGGTGAAAAAATATTCTAATTTATAACTTCTAATAAAGAAAACATATTCCAAAAGGTCAAAATAAAAGGTAATGGATAGTGTTTCTAAGGAGGTGGGATGATTTTCATCTATTTTTAATGACTCTAAGAAAACTGAATAGGAAAGAGGAATATTAGAGCATGTTAATCCAATGTAGGAAGGGTCAATGTTTGTGAATCCTTCCACTAATTCTTTCATCTTTGACTGGGATGAGGCGACAAATCATTTGGTTTCTATCTTCAAGGGTTCACTCCTTGGAAAATAATGAGAAGAATGTGTGGAGGGTGAAATATATCTATACATTCCTATACATTAAACCAAGGAAATTTTGGAGGAGTTACTTCTTATTAATTCCATACAAGAAGAAGCTAATATGATAACAAAAACACAAATTTTGATGGACACTAATAGTCAGATCAGTGCATGTATTAACAATCATGTTGTAATACTGATAAGAGGATAAATTAAGGGGATGTCAATATAGAAGTGTACATCCAAAATTGTGAAATATTTACTTTTCACATTGAATACCTTATAAAGGATGATATAGAAACTAAGCTAACCAATATCATTTAGAAATTGTTTAGGTAGAATGTTTCTAGTGAAATAATTTTTTTTTTTAATTTTGTGGTATATTAAATTATATATTCTATTTTAACATATTGTTTTCTCACTTTTTTCTTTAACGGTTTTTTTATAATAAAATGTAAATTTTTATATCATAAGAATTAATACTCTTTTAATTATTAATATGATGAATGTATATCCAAAGATATTTATTTTTTGGTATATATATCTTTTAAGATTAGTTGAGAAAAAATTATTAGAGGAATAATTCCCTTTTAACTTTTTGAAATATATTTAAATGTATGGGTAACCATTAAATATTATTTGACCTTTTAAAATTGAGTTAATTATTTGATATATCATTTTTTGTGATGCATTATGAATGGTATGAGATATCCTATGTGCTTAAAAAAATATTTAATATTTAATATATTAAGTTTAAATTTTATGTAATCTATCACATTTCTTAGATGGTTATAAGGATTTTATTATGTAGATTTAAAAAAAGGAAAACCCATAAGCTTGGTGACAACCCATAACTTACGGGAAGTCCATAAGGAATGAACCCAAAACTAAAGGGTGACAGTGGTTCATCACCTACCAATGGGATGTGTGATTTCCTATTAAATATGAAATTATTTATCATTATTTAGTTGATTTTAAAAATAATAGTAATTTAAATATTTTTAACATATATTTTATCGTAAATATAACCATGATATGGAAATCTGATATATAGATTATGTGATGAATGTTATTTATAAAGATTCTCACTATTTTGGGATCCCTATTTAAATAATGTCAAAAATATTATAGTATGTTATTTGAGGAATAAATATTGAATTATATTTTGGAAGCATATATGATTTTAATGTGGATTCATATTGTTTGATATTATTTATTTAAATGATCAACATATCACGGAGATTGTGTAACTATGGAAATTTAATTTTTAGAATGTGACATTTGGAGTGATTTATATTATTTGGAGATAAATGTTAAATAAATATTGGAACAGTCTCTAATTAAAACATTATACTTTTTTGGATTCAATCTTAGTTTAGAATATTTTGGGCAATTATGAGTATTGTTATTTAGGGAATGATCTATGTTAATATTTTGGTATTATGGTTAAATTTTATAAATTAATGTATTTTTTCTTCTTATGAAGGTTTAATAATTTAGGGAATTATATTAATTTATCCAAAACATTTGTTTTTTTAATTTATAAAGACAATAAAAATATATTTTTAACCATTTGTGGATTATATTATCTATTAGAAGTCAATTCTACTACTTTAGGCATAAAAATTCATCTTGAATACTCATACATTGGATATAAAAAAGAATATTGTTGCTAAAATTGATTAAAATGTGAAATAATTCATGGAAGGTAAGTATATTTACTTATTTCGTTAATAGGGATGATAACATAATTCTCTAAATCTATGAAAATCATCATCAAATAAAAACACAGTTAGTTTACTTTTCTTACTAAGAAAACAAGGGTCTTTAAACTCATCATAGATTTATAGATTTGTGATGTTTAAATATCTCACAGACATGTTTTATACATCTTTATATCAGTGATTGTACGTTATCTGTTTCTTCTATATCCATGTTTCACATCCCACAAATTTTTTCCTATATGAAATCCTAGTTTTGTGTTATTTCATACGACCTTTTTACTTCCCTTTTCTTTATCTTACTATGGATGTTTTATTAAACATTTATATAATGTGGGAATTTGAAAAAATAGTTTTTTTAGAAATTCAAACTCCCTGTTTTTAATCCTTAGATAAAATTATAATGAAAAAATTTCATAATGTCGGGAGAATGTAATACCTCATTATTTTTTAAAAAAATTGTGTTCGATAGAATAAAAGATATGCAACACTGTGCTAAATTGAACAATTAATTTTATTTTTTAAATGTGAAATTTCTTACCAAACCGATAAATTGTTAAGAATGAATAAAAAAACCATTTTATGAAATATATAATGTTACTACTCATTTCTAATGTATTAATTAATTCTTTATAAATAAGGACTACATATTTAGAAATTTTATTTTATTTCTCAAAAACACATTTTCTTCCTGAATGGGTTTTCATGGTTTCAATGTGTATTATAGTTATTATTTTTACAAATTTTCCAAAATTTATTTGAAAAAATAAATTTCATTTTTGAATTCTTAATTTCAAAATTATCTTAGAAGGAATTATTATGAAAATTCTGAAAATATATAGTTGATAAAAATTATGTATTCTACTTACGAAAATATAAAGTAAAATTATAATTTGGATTAGTTATGAAATTTAGTTTGATACATTTAGTTTAATATAATATAATTAATGTTTTTGAAAATTATTTTTATACGTCAATTTTGAATAATAACAATTTATATTTTAAATGGTAATTTTTCTAAAAATTATTTTTGATCAAATTTTTCCATTTTGATTTTAAAATAAACTATATAATTTTTGAGTTTTTTAATTTTTAAGAATGGATTTAATTTTTGAAATTAGTGGGTATATATTTTGGAAATATGTCCCTTATATATTTGGTCAATATAAATAGTATAATTAGTAATTTTTGTTGGAGTGGTTAGGGGTAAATCATGTAATTAAGGTTAAAAATAATTGAAAAGGTTTATAAAATGAGGAAAAAAGATTCCATAATTTTATTGGTATAGTCTAACACATCCATAGTTATCCATGATTCGTTAATAAGGTAATTCGTCAACATTTTAATGTTATTATAACCTTTTTAATATTTTATTTAAGGAAAACTCAAAAATGTCACTCTTATTTTTGATGACTATAATATTTTTTAAATTGATATAACTATAGAATATATGTGGTTAAAAATACTATTTCTATATATAAAATGACTTAAATTATCATAGTAATTTATTTTTATATTTTTTAAAAGAAATAATTACCTTAAAAACCTAAAAACTTTTGACCTATTAGTTATTTAATTAATGAGAAAATCAAATAAATTATATTAAAGTATGTAATGAAATATAATATGAAATATTTAATGTGATAAAAATTTATAAGAGAACATGAAATTTTAGGGATATAATAAAATAATTTTTTCTATGTTTCTATTTTATCTTCATGTTGTTAGAGTAAATGTAATGAATAATACTAAATATAGACATTAATTATATATTATATTCAATAAAATTATATTAATGAAATTAAATTCATAAAAATATAATTTTTTTCTAAATGATAAGGATATTGTTTATAATTTCATGAATAGTCTATTTATGTTCTGTTTTTCTATTTATAATAACTATCTTGACACTAAAAAACTAAAAATCCATGTTGTCATGATATCTGTGGAAGGGGTTAATGAGGGGTTAAAACAAAATTATTTGGGTTAAAATGTAATAAAAACAAATATAATTGGTATTTTATGTGATTCTATAGAAATATAATAATTATATATGAGAACTAAATCATTTTTGATCCATTTGGAATTAAAAACATATTATATTAATTTAAATTTAGATAAATTCAAGAGTTTCCCACCCCTCTTTTATAAAATAGAGCCTCGTATTCCATTAACATAAAACATAAAAACAAATTTAATTCATCCAATAACATCAATAATTTTTTTTGGGGTATGAGTTATGGTTAATTACCAGAACACCGCAATTTATTCAAACTAAAGGATCGTACAAATTACATGAGTTGAAATGAAGGAAAGTTTCTATAATCTATAATAAAAAAAGAATCAAATATGAAGGTAGATAATTCCTCCCACTAATGCACTGAGAGACTCCCATGTTGGCAAGACGATCGACAATCTTGTTTTCTTAACTGAAGGTGTGTGTAGAAATGAATTTGAGACTATTGAGCAAGTTGAGGAAGTCAATCCATCGTGGGGTGAGAGACCATGCTAGGGGAGTCACACCCTTCTTGATGGATTGCACAATAGTAGAAGAGTCTCTCTCAATCCAGATGTTGCTCTAGTTGAAATGTGTTGAAAAATAGATGGCATGAATGACACCCTACATTTCAGCCTCTAGAACATAAGCAATGCAACAACATCCATAGAAACATCTGAGAATTTGATCAATATGGTATCTGAAAACACCTCTACATCCCGATGGTCCAGGGTTTTCTTTTGAGGCTCTGTCAACATTGACTTTAATCCATCCATGAGGAGGGCCCTTCCAGAAGACTTCAGTAGTGTAATTCAGTTTTGGATATATTCAACGCACTCCAATAACTTCCCTAATTAATTTTTAAAAACCCTGCCCATGTTCTAGAGGCCTTATTTTGGACAAAAAACCAACCACAATAATCATTTGGTGTTATGAAATCGATGTTTTCCAAAACAATGTGTCATAAATAATTGATAGTTTCTATATTAATAATTAGTCCACCTCCATCAAATTTTTTTAACTATTATTACATAAAAAAATTAAATTATAGATAATTATGGTTTTTTGTGTTAATGGAACAACCTATATCCATTTCCCCTTCAATCAAATTGGAAACAAAACTGTCGTTCATGTGTACAGTGGACGATTACCTTACAAACCAATCTAATTAATTTTACATCAATGTGTCATAGGGATATATTATTTATTGAATTATTATTTATAAATTATATTATTTAATATATTACCATTCTTGGAAGATAATAATTAATTTTCCTTATTCCATTTCCATTCACTTTAAAAAAGATAATTTTTTCATGTGTACGTATGGACTACCACCTCCACAAAGTGATGTGATTCGTTATTCATCACCACTTCACATGGATGATATATATAATAATATTTAAATAATAAAAATATAATTATTTAAATATAAAATTATAATTTCATTCTTTACAAAATGATCATTGAAAAATGAAAACATTACTTATGTGTACATACGACCTACCATCTACATTATTGTAACATTGATAAGTTTTCATAACTATCTTATATAGTTAGTTTTAAAATCATGATTTATGAATAAATATTATAATTATGTATTGATTTTTATTTTGGATGTTGTGTAATAGTAATATCTTTTTCCATTGTCAACCTACCGAATTCATTTCCGACATAAGATATGAATATCATCACAAAATCCCAACATGAATTTTATTGATTAAATAATTGTATATAACATGGTATTAAATGAATAAAATGAGTAATTAACCTGAAAATTCTCTCTAATAATGTTTCAATTTAAAATTAGTTTTATATATATGAAGTTAATGAATATATGGGACGAGTTAGACTCATATAATAAGGATTTATTTAAAAAACTCTTTTAAGGTTTATCATGAAACTATATTTTTCTTCCAAATCCACATTTTCTATTTTATGGAAATAAGTTGTTCACAATTGTCTTATTATTGTTTCACATGTTTTTACATATGGTTCAATTTTTATAATATGGTTTTAATGTAATATATTTTTTTGTTTTATAAATGATAAACATTGGAAAATTTTTAACAAAATTAATGGAGGATGTTTTTTTAATTTATATAGAATGAAAAAAATTACAACCATCAAAAATAATGTTTTATTTGATACATAATTTAAAATTTTACATGGGTTTTTTCAAATAATTTTATTTCTTGATATTGTGTAGTTTTTTGATAAGTGACATCAAATGTAAAATGTTATTATCCTCAAGAATATCGTAGTTATCTTTTAATTTTATTTATATTTGTAAATGAAAAAAATATTTTATATTAATTATTCTCCATAGTGGATATTTTTTTAATGATACCATCCTATTTCTTCATCTAGATGGATTATTAGTATTTAAAATATACTTTGAAGGAACCTATTTATTTTCCATGGATCAATGTTGTAATGAAATGAATGATATATTTTAACGTATTGTGTGATAATGAATATTACACAACTATAAATGTTATTTAATTATTTTTTCCATCACAATCATTCATATTTTCATGAAATAAAAACCCTCTTTCAGTTATCTAGTTATTTTTGTATTGAACATATTTTTTTTAAAAAAATAGTAGTTTGATATCAAAATGTTTTTATATGGGTTAAGAAATTTTTTTAATGGTTTCAAGATGTAGATGAATAATAATAAAATGTTTTATATGATAATTGAGAATTATATGTCAAACAAGTGATCCTAATATGGATTATATGAAGTATTGAACCCTATTATAGTTCACATGTGAGCCCTATATATCTTATATGTTGGGTGCACCCAGATATCATCATGTGATACAATTATAGCTTTTAAGATGGGTTTTCCCAAATATAAAATAAATGAATGGGGTAATTTACCTTGAATTTTGAGGAAATATGGAAGGATTTTCTTTTTGTTTTCCCCTATATATTGAACAAAGACCCAATTTTTTTGAGATAGGTTTAAAATGGGTTATAAATTTTTTTATCGATGTTTCTAAAAGGGGTTTTATTTACTTTATAAGGGTTTAAATGATTTTATTTTGAGAAAAAAGTCTATTTTTCCATGTTATGAGGATTTATTTTATTTTCATAAATGTGAAAAATGTAAATGTAAAAATAACACTAGTTTTGATGTTTTCCACTAGACTAATGGATTTATTATTTTTATATCCTTTACTGAATTGTTTTTGTTCATATTACATTTTAAAAAGTTTTATACAGGTATTTAAGGATCTTTAGGAAAAAAATATGAGGTCATGATTTAAAATTTTATGATATTTCATCAAAATTAAATAAAAATTATTATAATTATTTTTTTTGATAAATGTATACCTTATAGAAGATCAACTCATTATCAAATTGATACACGGATGTTTTCATCTGTGGGTTTGGAATAGTTTTTTTCGGGGGAATTGTAGGGTGGATTGTTTCAATTTTATTTGAATAAAATTGTTATTTTTTCTACGTGAAACCATGATTAACCTTTTCCAATTGATAATGCCTAACACAGAGGGAGCGGGCCGAACAAACACAGCCCGACGACCCTCCGTAGATTATTTTTCTGTGCGCGGATTGACGGGAGATGAAGAAACAGGACCGCAATGGCGATTTGAAGTCTTCACAATGAAGGGTGTGTCCCGGGAGAGCCACAAGTGCAGACATTGGGAAAATAAGACCACCGGAGCGCGTCCGGTGGTCCGCGGAAGGCGCTGTCAGTGCACCACGCCGGCACGGCAGCGCCGACATCTGGCGGCGGTGGTGCGCCACCGGAGCAGACCGACGCGGCTGGGCCACGACGGTGGTGAGAACCGGAACGACAAAGTCATTCCGGGAAATCAAGAGGTGCGGCTTAAAGCCGCGCCAGTTGGGGGAGGCCGCACCTCCCCACGCTCGGACACCTGGCCGAGCCAGCTTCCCCTGGCCAGACCTAGGTGGGCCATGCGGGCCGGGCTGCACCAGCCATGCCGAACCCAGACCCGAGTCAGGTCGACCCGGTTCGGGCCGACCCAGGGTGGGTTGGGCCGGGTCGGACCGGGGCCAGACCCCCCTTTTTCGAACTATTTTCGGTTAAACGACCATAACATGAGATACGTACCTCTGATCGATGCACCTTTATTTGCGTAGGATTACTTACATCGCGGCGGTCATTTCTTTATATTACACTCATGGTTTTGGAAATTTTTGAGTATGGACAGGTTGGTTCGAACCGGAAACCAACCGGGCCCTCGGAGCGGAAACGCTTATAACATAAGGACCCGACATCCGATTGATGTGACGTAAATTACGTTGGGTTATTTATGATGAGAAGGATCATTTGGAATACTCCACTTGAGGTTTGTACACAGTTGGAGTATGGTCGGGTTGGTTTTTGCTTAAAAACCAACCAGGCCCCTAGAATGGAAAAGCCAATAATTCTCAGACCGGAGGCCTATTTTGACTAACCATCAACGAAGTTGGTAATCTCATTGAGAAACAGTTCCTTTGAGTATACCCCATGGGAGTTTAGGGTACAGATGAGATACGGTCGGGTTGGTTCATACATGAAACTAACCGGGCCCCCGGGATAAAAATGCTAATAACTCATAGATAGGGCGTCCGATTGACGGGTCGTCTGTTGCGTTGAGACCCCTATGATGAGGTGGTCCTTGAGATACCTCCCTGTGAGATTAGATGACACTTGTAAGTATCAACAAGTAGATCATGGAGTGGATCCTCCTCGAAGACGAGCATACGGAGTACAGAGACCTTGTAGCTGGTTGATACCTGATGACTGCTTGTCCGATTCGATTCGGAGTGACTTGACTAGCCCAATGGAGAGCAGTACTGTGTTGGGGTGGCAGACCCATGGCTGAGTAGCACTACTGTGATGGGGCGGCAGACCCACAGTACTCGATAGAATGAGTACATCTGTATGCTATGAGGGGGTGCTCTTTGTTGTAGCGGCAGACCCATGACGGGGAATCTCTACTGTGTTGGGGAGATAGACCCGCAATACTGAATAGGGGAGGAGTACCTCAGCAGTCTATGGTTAGTGAGTAACATCTCAGAGTCATGACAAGACTACTATTATCAACAGATGAGGAGTTATCCAGTAGCCGTATTTTCGACATCATGATTAAAATTCTGGTTTGAGATGAGTCAATGACCTTTGTGTTTTCCTCATGATTGAGATGGGTTACTTGATAACTTAGGTATATGTATGGGCATATACCTATGTAAGGGTAATCTGTTGAGATATTTCATTGTGGTTTATCCTTGTTGGATTTAGTTAGACCTTGAGGGTCTTGGGGTCCCTACTATGTATTGTTATACTGACCCCTGCACGGGCTATGCCCGCAGCTCATTGTGTTGGATGCAGATGACAGATAGAACTAATAGAGGAATAGTGTACGAGAATTGGACGGTACCCGGAGTTGGACACTTAGCATGACAACACACGGAACGGACTGATAGACGCAGAGTGATGAGGAGGACGTCTGTACCTACCCTTCAAGTAGGGACCCTGAGGACGATCCAGGGGTTGCTTCACCTTTCAGTTGTTGTCATTTCAATTGTACTTTTCTATTAGTTGTAGCTGTTCTTTTTCTGGTGGGTTTTTATTTTCGGCCCCTTTGTACTTTCAGCACACTTGTTATACTTCTTTACTTAGTATTTGCTTCTTCTTGTTCTCTGGTTGTGTGATTTTACGTTTCATAAAGACAATGTCTTCCTAGTTATAGAGATTTACGCCTTTGGTGCTAGTCGCCAGTCCCTGGCCTATGGAAGGTGGGCTTTGTGTAGTTACGACACGGGCCCCGGGGGACGGGTCGTGACAAATTGGTATCAGAGGAGTTGATTCTACTGCATAACTTAAGACTCTGATATATTCTTTTCTGTGAAACAATAGTGTTAAGCGTACCGATTGTGGTTTTTGGTTCAGTTAGTCCAATGTTGGTGCGGCAGACGACGTATCCATACACCAGGACCCTAACTTCTGATTACCGACTCAGTGCACTAAAACACTGATTGAGTGTGTGTTTTCAAAAGTTTTCTTTATGTCATCTCAAACCAGGTCAACTCACCGGGTATAGTCTTTGACCATGACGCATCTATTCCTTTCAGGATGCCTCCCCACAGATGACCAGCAAGAGCCTTGAGAGTTGTACATACTGACATACTGTCGAACGACAAGGCCTCAGTACATGGCCCTCATCCAGTTGAGGCTCCAGCGGAAGCGCCAACAGTACTACCACCCGTTGGGACACTGATTCCACCGGCCCTAGCAGCAGGCGATGCACACCGCTTGAGCGCGCTGCACGAGTTCTAGTGTAACATCACATTACTGTTTCAGGTATTCCTAAACACTTTCTATGTTAAATTGTTATTATGTTAATTGAGAAGAAATGGTTTATTAGTAAAAAGTTTTGTTTTTGTTAAAACACATCATAGAATGGTAAAACACCCATTTAATGCTCCAGAATATTCAATTAAATAACTTATAAGTTAATCACTGTGTAATTATGAGTTTTAGAGGTCTGCAATGTCTCGAAGAGGATTGAATAATAAAATTCAATATATTATTTTAAGCCTGAACAATTAATTCAAAATAATTGAATAATTCCAAAACAGTCCATCATATGAGAAATTTGAGACCACGATTATATACGTAATATAGTGTTTACCCTAGGAGGGGTATAACATTCAAAGGAGCCGGACATTTATATGTCTCGCTTTTGAGATAATGTTTTTAAACAATATTTAATATATTATTTATTAAATATTACATATCTCTCAAATAGTGCGTCGTATAAAAAATCTGAGACCACTAATGGGTCCAGAATGAGGGTTTTACCCTAGAAAAGAAATGACATTTGTTCGCATCGAGCATTTCGACGTCTCGCTCACAAAAACAATAATTTTTATTTCAATTAATTATTTATTCTAAGTTTTCATTAAAAAATCATTAATATCTCTCAAACCACTTATCATTTGAGTAATCTGAGACCACCATTGATTCTGGAATGAGGTGTTTACCCTAGTCGGGGTATTACTTTCATTCTCTATAGATGTTAGTTGTCATTTAAATTTTATATCAAATAATTAAAATATTAATTATATAAAAACGGGTTTTACTGTTCATCATCTCTAAATTTGACTCCAAACTCCATTTTTACACCGTGCAAGTTTCAAAACCATCCGTTTTTATCATTTTCAACGGTTTCTCTTATCAATGCATTAATGGGATGTGTTTAATCATTCCGTTGGGTTTTTGAATCATCTTGATTCATTATTCTTTTATTGGGGGAAAACGTATTTTGTGGGTTTTAAAATACACCAACTGATTCGGTTCCTTGGTATTGTTGTTCTACACAAGTCTCGAAGACTACAGATCTTCCCTGCATTGCATAATCGTCCTCTAAACATCATGTCAGACCTGTGTTTTCCATCCTCAGCCGGTGCGCACATGATGACCTACCAGTTCTTCTTTGGTTAGCTTTTATTTTTTTTCTTCTTATATGGGTTTATAATAAAAAGGGGCTTGAATAAACGAGAAAAAGAAAATATAATAATAGGTATAATATAAGATTGATCAATTAATAAATTTTAAATCATTTATTTGATGATATATAGATATATATATATATGTATATATATATGTAAATATATATACATATATATAGGTATGTTGATAAACTCATTAAGGAAAATTTTATTTAAAATAACTTTATCAATGATATTTGCAAGGTTTTATAAAACATTAGTTTCTTGAAATCTTTTTATGGATAGTTGTTTATAATTATCAAACGATAATTACATATGACTGTCAAAAGATATTTTAATGAGTTTATTGAAGAACGTGGTATAAAAATTATCAAGTGATAATAACGTCAATTTATCAAAGAATAATTTTGATATTATCAAAGGTTTATTATTAATATTATTAAATCAATAATTATGAGTTTATCCAAGATAATTATTCTAAGGGTAATCGTAAGCGCATGAGATGATATAATGATAAACAAATTTTTTCCATGAAATATAAATACTATCGCATGCAATAATATATATATATTTTGAAACTTATCCTGGTGAGATAAATTATCATCGCATGTGATATTTTAAAACCATAATTCTGAAATTATCCAGGAGAGAGAAAATATCATCGCATGTGATATTTTAATTTTCTTTGTGATATAAAATAGTGGGTTTGGTTCTAGGGACCCTTGATGGAGGTCGAGTTTTGGTGTCTCGATGCTTATGGTAATAAGGCCCTAAGGAGGTGTATTGAACCATACATGGTGGTTTTTCTTTTCTGTTGTCATCATCGACCTTGAGGTAGGTGGTTCCATTCCAATTAGCCAAATTTATTATCCTTGTATTACTTGATTTATTTGAATTGTTGATTAAAATTCAATTGCTCGAATTTTCATTCATTTAAATTGATTAAAAACCGATTCCATTGAATTGGGTGTGTTTAGGGAAATTGGCTGATATAAATTGTTTTAATTTAAATTATGGATTCGATGGAAATAAATTTAATTAAATTGTTGAATTTAATTGTGGAAATAAATTGTATAATGATGGAATTGGTTTTGAATGGATTTCAAACTGGTGAAAATGGCTTAAAATGATTTGATAGAAACCCATTGGTTTTATCTTGTGAAAAGAAATGTTTTGAATAAAACCTGTTTTGGTTTTAAATAGATACAAATTGGAACTTTTGAAATGGAAGAATGGGATTGATCTAATTTTTAAGCTGTCTTAAAATAGTTCATCCATCATTTAAGAGAACATGCAAGCCTTAGGTAGTTAGTGAGTTATTTGGATACACTCTACGCTATGACAACATTCTAAAACATACTTGTGGTGGGTCACATCCCCGATGGGTTGGTGATGAGCCTTTTTTGGCCAGTGTCATAGAGATGTGTGTATACACATTTTGCTGAGTTCGTATAGAGAGTGTGGAATCCTATAATTGGTAAATATCATCGTACCTTTTGGAAGATAACCATGTTTCTCCCCTTGTTTATTTATATTTGAGATATAAATTTATTCAATGCTTTTTAACTTCTCTACATGCCTACTAAATTTATATAAACTATTTAATATAAATTTTTTATTTAATCCATTATTTTAGAAATATTCCATCATTTCTAAAATCCTTACTTAAAATATTTATTTCCATCATTTGAAAATGTATAGCATGTTTTTTTTAAATATTCGTTTGAATTGCCAAGCCTATTTATTTGAAAATTGATAGCTTTTATTTGGATAATCTATATTTGGCATTTGGTACGAAATAATTGGTGGTATCATGCTGGGTTTAGGCTCACACCCTACTTTTTCCTTCGGGTGTTTGTAGACTTTCTTCTTCCAGGATCGAGAAAAGGAAAGGGATCTCTTGGTGTTGGATCCAGTTGTTGATCTTTGATCTTGGTGAGTTGCGTCCTTTGGGACCTTGGGGCTGTTTCCCCATTTTTAGTACTTGGGTTGTAGTACTTTGGACTTTTTATGCCATGTTGTATTTCGGTACATCACTCCCAGTGGAGTTTCTTATGTTATTCATACTGCTTTGTTTTCTTTAGCTTCCGCATTATTTTGGAAAAATTTTTCCCACTTGTATGTTGTACGATGCCAGGTACTAGTCACCGACCCATGGGGATCAGGATTTCCCTTCGGGCTATGCCAGGGTTGGCTCGGTTATTGGGTTACCAGGGTTCCCGGGCTGGTTCGTGACAAAATGGTATCTACAAAAGGTTAAATATCATTCCTTGATAACTATATGCATTTGAGTTTTCATGTCAGGACATAGGAGGTAGTTGTGATTGAGTGCCTTGCCAGCTCTCACCACAATGACCTTAAGTCACCATGGGTAGTTTAGGAAATACGACTTATAAATTAGTTATATAATTTTCAATGTTTTGATTTGGATAGAGTGTAATCCAAATCTTGATTATTCCTTCTTTTAAGAGTAGTTTTCCTTATTACTCTGTTGGTGTTTTAATCTATTTTTTTCTGGTGTTGTGTTGCATCATGCCTCAGAAAAGGTGTGGGAATCAGACCCAAAAAGAGGCTACTGCTGAATCTCAGCAAGCAAGTCCTATTGTGGATCCGAGTCTGGTTGAGGTGATCATTCGCACTGTCCAAGCTATGGGACATGCACCACCTCCAGTCCCTATTTAGACTCCATCTATAGATTCTTATAGTGATATTTTCCAATGTCGTTCTAAAGAGTTCCTATTCCAGAGGCCACCAGTATTCAAAGGCTCCACTGATCCTCAACATGATGAGGAATGGTTGAGTAAGATTGAATTCCTATTTGGGTTCTTGGAGACACCTGATGCGATCAAGGTGAAATGTGACACCTTCATGCTGAAGGGACCAAGTAGGAGATGGTGGGACATGATGGTGACGGCTGGGAAATATGAGGTTTTGGAGTGGAAAGACTTTAGGGTTATTTTCACTGATCAGTTCTATCCAGAATCAATGGTGTTGGCCAAGGATTTGGAGTTTTTCAAGCTTGAGAAGGCCAACAAAACCATGACTGAGTACTCAAATTGATTTTCTGAGTCCGTACAGTTTGATCCTTAGATTGTATCTAATGAGAAGATGAAGGCTCAATGATTCGAGTTGGGACGTTGATCAGATATCTGTTCTCAGGTTTTCTTACTAATGCTACCCACATATGCTGATGTGCTTGATATGGCGATGATTGTTGAGATGGAACTAGCAGAAAATTCAGGGTTGAAGGGAGTTCATTTTTCCTCCTAGTGCCAGTGTTGGTTCCTTTAATGGAAAATTAAAGAGTGACGTTTCTAATGGTAGTTCTCGACAACAGAGTCATTCCAGACCTCCGGTAGCACCAAGTGGGGCTTCATTGACTTGATATCAGTGTGGAAATCCAGGACATTTGAAGAGGGTTTTCACTGAGGCACCCATGAACTGTAGCTCCTCTGGACGTTTAGGGAGCTTACAGAGATTTTTTCATCACTTATCTACTCCACTTAGTGAACAAGATCATCAGCACCTCCAAAAACTGCGGGGAAATCAAATGCTTCATGTACAAAAGGGTTCCAGCCACAGGCATCCGGAACAAATCTTCTTCACGTAGTGGAAGAGTTTCCAGACGTAACTGATACATGTCCTGCAACTGTGAGAGGTTCCATTACATTAGCTTCATCTTTAGTGACCAGTCTTTTTGATATTGGTCCATCTCACTCATTTATTTCAACCCATATTGTAAATATTCTAAATCTACCTATATAGATTTTATCTTGTGCAGTGGATATTACTACACCCCTTGGTACAATGACAGAGAAGGTTCTCCACTGTCCAACTTGTGTCTTCTTTCTATCAGATGTTGAGATTCCTTGGGACTTTTTGGTCCTTGAAATGAAATCTTTTGACGTCATATTTGGGATGGATTGGCTCATTGCCAATAAATCTAGGATTTATTGTTATCTTTGACGGGTCTACCATACTACACCCAGTAGTGTGCCTCTTGTTTTTCAAGGATAATGGGACCCAAGGTCAAGGAAATCCAGACCTTCTTATCCAGAATTGGCAAAAATTATATCAGTGTTTGATTTTTATCTAGAGAGATATCTAATGTCTGTTCATCTTCCTCTGGTCATCGCTGAGTTTCTAGACGTGTTTCCTTCTGACTTCTCTGGTTTTCCACCAGAAAGGGAGATTGATTTTTCGATTGAGTTAATGTCGGGTACTCTATCGGTTTCCATCCCCTCTTACCGAATGGCTCTAGCAGAACTAAAATAACTGAAGTCTCATTTATATAATCTTCTTGAGAAAGGTTTTACACGCTCGAGTGTGTCACCTTGGGTAGCACCAATTCTCTTCTCAAAGAAGGATGATGGTTCTATTCACTTATGTGTTGATTATCGAAATCTCAACCGAGTTACGATAAAGAACAAATATCTATTACCCTTAATTGATGATTTGTTTGATCAACTAAAAGGGGAAAAGTGGTTTTAAAAGATTGACCTACGATCTGGTTACCATCAGTTGAGGATAAAAGAGTCTGACATTCATAAGACTTCTTTCCACAGTAGGTATGGCCATTATGAGTATCTTTTCATGCCCTTCGTCCTAACAAATTCTCCTACAGTTTTCATGGCCTTGATGAACAATGTTTTCCATGAGTATCTGGATAATTTTGTGATAGAGTTTGTGGATGAAATCCTTGTATACTCCAATTCTGAGGAGGATCATGTGCTTCATCTAAGAACTGTTCTGAGTCTTTTAAGAAATCAACGTCTTTATGCCAAGCATTCAAAATGCGATTTCTGGATCTGGGAAGTGAAATTCATGGGACATGTGGTGTCAAAAAAAGGAATTTCAGTTGATCCTGAGAAGGTAAAGGCTTTTATGACTTGGTAAAAACCAAGTAATGTTATCGAGATTTAATGCTTCTTGGGCATAATAGGATATTATCACCATTTTGTCAAAGCCTTCTCAATGTTATCTTTTCCAATGACTTCTCTGACTCAAAAGGGAGTTATGTTTTGCTGGAATGAAAAATGATAGAGTTATTTTGTTAAGATAAAGAGTCTCTTGACTATTGCATTGGTGTTAACTCTTCCTGAGGCTGGGTCAGGTTATGTGGTCTTCTGTGATGCATCAAGTTCAGGTTTGGGATGTTTCCTTATGCAAGGTAATCATGTTGTTGCTTATGGATCTTTTCAGCTTAAGCCTCATGATAAGAACTATCCTACTCATGACCTTGAACATGAATATGAAATGAACGCAATCAAGTGTTCACAACATTACCTTTATGTAGAATGGTTTGTTGTGTATTCAGACCACAAGAGCTTGAGTTATATATTCTCTAAAAAAAGATTTGAATATCTATCAAAGGCTTTGGGTGGAGTACCTGAAATAATTCGACATTGAAACTACCTATACCCCGAGGAAAGGGAATATAGTTGCAGATGCGTTAACCAAGAAACTTCTATCACAAGTTGTGAAAGAATCTTCAGAAGAGTGGAGTTTGATGGCTCTTTTTTCTCAGTTTCATATTGGAGTTCAGTGGAAGGGGAATGAAGTTTCTTTTGCCAGTTTCCAGTTGAAATCTTCTATTCATGATTTAATTCGTAAGGAAAAACAACTGGATGATGTGATTCCTGGAATTAGGGACTCCCTTCATGGTGGGGAGACCAACACATTGTGGTCGTTCTCCAAAGAAGGTGTTCTGTGTTATCAAAACCGTTACATGGTTCCATTATTGGCAAGAAAGGATGTGATGAGGGATTGCCACAACTCTCAGTGGGTTGTGCACCCGAGAACCACGAATATGTTCTATGATATGTGGCTGCAGTTCTAGTGGCCAGGTATGAGGTGAGATATTGTTGAGTTTGTATCTTGTTGTTATACATTCCAACAGGTGAAATCTAAGCACCATAAACCATCGAGTTTACTTCAACCACTTCTAGTCCCTACATGGAAGTGGGATTAAATCTCTATGGACTTTGTGGTTGGGTTACATAAAATCTAGAGGAAGAAGAATGAGATATGGGTGGTGATCAATAGGCTGACCAAGTCGGCTCACATTATACCTATTCGAGATACAACAAAAGTTGAGGAGTTGGGAAATACCTATGTGAAAAAAATTGTTCACTTTCACGGAGTTCCGTCAGCTGTAGTCTCTAATAGGGATCATCAGTTTAATTCTCGCTTTTGGGGAGGCCTTCAGGAGGCACTGGGATCTCAGGTCCGTTTGAGCATGGACTACCATCCACAGTCATATGGTCAGACAGAGAGAGCTATTCAGATCCTTGAGGATATACTCCACGCTTGTGTTCTCGACTATGGTGGGTCTTGGGATGATCATCTGGGGCTAGTTGAGTTTTCTTATAACAACAGTTTTTAATATGCGATCAAAATGGATCCTTTTGAGGCATTGTATGGCTGTCCTTGTAAATCTCCATTATGTTGGTCAGATATTGGTGAAAGTTCCTTGGTAGGACCAAGTTTGGTCCAAGAGACAACAGCTAAGATTTAGTTGATTTGTAAGAGAATGTTGACAGCACAGAGTCGGTACAAGTCTTATGGGGATCATTGTCATAGAACATTATAGTTCTCAGTTGGTGATCTTGTGTTCTTGAATGTTTCACCCTGATTAGGTCATCAACGGCTTGGGAGACAAGGGAAGCTTGCTCCTCGTTTTGTGGGACATTTCGAGGTTGTTGGTCATGTAGGTGTCTAGCTCTAACACCATAGATGAAGTCGATACACAACGTGTTCCATGTATTGCAGCTATGAAAGTTTCTCTCTGATCCATCTCATGTTTTAAGCTGCAGTGATCTTGAGATTGAACCATATTTATCTGTGACTGAGCGACCAGTCGGAGTTATTGATTCTGATACCAAGGTACGTTGTGGGAGAACGATACCTCCGGTCTATGTACCATGGCAGCATGGTTCTGATTCTAATGAGATGTGGGAAAGGGATACACTAATGAGAGAGAAGTGGCCTTATATTTTTGACATGGAGAATTCTTCATAGGCTTTCTGGGGATAGAAAGATCCTATGGTTTGGAGGTTGTAACATCACATTACTGTTTCTGGTATTCCTAAACTATTTCAATGTTAAATTATTATTATGTTAATTGGGAAGAAATGGTTTATTAGTAAAAAGTTGAGTTTTTGTTAAAACACGTCGTTGAAGGGTAAAATGCCCATTTAATGCTTCAGAATATTCAATTAAATATCTTCTATGTTAATCGCTGTGTAAGTATGAGTTTTAGAGGTCTGCAAAGTTTCAAAGAGGACAAAATAAAAATATTCAATATATTATTTTAAGCCCGACCAATTTATTCAAAATAACTTAATAACTCCAAAACTGTCCATCTTATGAGAAATTTAAGACCATGGTTATATCTGAAATATAGTGTTTACCCTAGGAGGGGTATAAAATTCAATGGTGCCGGACATTTATATGTCTCACTCGTGAGATAATGTTGTTAAACAATATTTAATATATTATTTATTAAAAATTAAATATCTCCCAAATAGTGTGTCATATGGAAAATCTGAGACCACCAATGGGTCCGGAATGAGGGGTTTACCCTAGACAAGGTATGACATTTGTTCGCATCGGGTGTTTGGATGACTCCCTCGAAAAAACAATAGATTAAATTTTAATTAATTATTTATTCTGAGTTTTCATTAAAAAAATCTTTAATATCGCTCAAACCGCTTATCGTTTGAGAAATCCAAGACCACCGATGAGTCTGGAACGGGGTGTTTACCCCAGTCGGGGTATTACTTTCATTCACAATAGATGTTTGTTGTCATTTAATTTTTATATCAAATAATTAAAATATTAATTATATAAAAACGGGATTTAATGTTCATAATATCTAAATTTGACGCCAAACTCTATTTTTACACCATGGGAGTTTCAAAACCTTCAGTTTTTTATCATTTTCAACGGTTTCTATTATCAATTATTTAATGAGGAATTTTTAATCATTCTGTTGGGTTTTTGATTCATCTTGATTCATTATTATTTAATTTGGGGAAAACGTATGGTGTGGGTTTTAAAATACCCAAACTGGTTCTGTTCCTTGGTATTGTTGTTCTACACGAGTCCAGAAGACTGTAGATCTTCCATGCATATCGTAGTCGACATCTAAACATCACATCAGACCTGAGTTTTCCTTCCTCAGCTGGTGCGCACACCATGACCTACCTTTTCTTCTTTGGTTATCTTTTATTTATTTTATTTATTTTTTTCTTCTTATATGCGTTTATAATAAAAAGGGGTTTGAATAAACAAGAAAAAGAAAATATAATAACAGGTATAATATAAGATTTATCAAATAATAAATTTTATATTATTTATTTGATGATATGTAAATATATATATATGTATATATATATGTAAAAATATATATCTAAATATATATATATATACAGAGGTATGTTGATAAACTCATTAAGGATAATTTTTTTTTAAATAACTTTATCAAAGATATTTGCAAGGTTTTATAAAACATTAGTTTCTTGAAATCTTTTTATGGATAGTTGTTTAGAATTATCAAACGATAATTATATATGACTGTCAAAAGATATTTTCATGAGTTTATCGAAGAACCTGGCATAAAAATTATCAAGTGATAATAAATTCAATTTATCAATGAATAATTTTGAGATTATCAAAAGATAATTATTAATATTATTAAGTCGTCAATTGTGAGTTTACCAAAGATAATTATTATGAGGTTAATCGTAAGCGAATGAGATGATATAATGATAAACTAATTTTTTCCATGAAATATAAATATTATCGCATGTAATAATATATATATTTTGAAACTTATCCTGGTAATACAAATTATCATCGTATGTGGTATTTAAAATAGATAATTCCGAAATTATCCAGGAGAGAGAAAATATCATCGCATGTGATATTTTATTTTCTTTGTGATATAAAATAGTGGGTTTGGTTATAGGAACCATTGACAGAGGTCGAGTTTTGGTGTGTCGAAGCTTATGGAAATAAGTCCATGAGGAGGTGTATTGAACCATATAGGGTGGTTTGTCTTCGCTGTTGTCATTATCAACATTGAGGTATGTGGTTCCATTCCAATTAGCCAAATTGGTTATCCTTTTATTTCTTGATTTATTACAATTTTTGATTTAAATTCAATTGCTCAAATTTTCATTCAATTAAATTTATTAAAAACTGATTCCATTGAATTGGGTGTGTTTATGGAAATTGGTTGATTTAAATTGTTTTAGTTTAAATTATGGATTTGCTGTAAATGAATTTAATTACATTGTTGAATTTAATTGTGGAAATAAATTGTGTAATGATGGAATTGGTTTTGAATGGATTTCAAACAGGTGAAAATGGGTTAAAATGATTTGATAGAAACCCATTGGTTTTATCTTTTGAAAAGGCATGTTTTGAATAAAACCTGTTTTGGTTTTAAATGGATAGAAATTGGAACTTTTTAAATGGAAGAATGGGAGTGATCATATTTTTATGCAGTCTTAAAATAGTTAACCCATCATGTAAGAGCACATGCAAGCCTTAGGTAGTTAGTGAGTTATTTGGATACACTCTATGGTACGACAACATTCTAAAACATACTTGCAGCGGGTCACATCCCTGATGGGTTGGTGACGATTATCATTTGGCCAGTGTCATAGGGACGTGTGTCTACATATATTTCTTAGTTCCCATAGAGAGTACAGAATCCTATAACTGGTTAATACTATCATTCCTTTTGCCATATGACAATGTTCCTCCCCTTGTTTATTTATATTTTATATCTAAATGTATTCCAATGCTTTTGAAAGGCTTTACATGCCAGCTAAATTTATATAAACTATTTTATATAAATGTTTTATTTATGCCATTGTTTTAGAAATATTCCATCATTTGTAAAATCCATACATAAAATATTTATTTCCATCATTTGAAAATGTATAGAATGTTTTGTTAAAATATGCTTTTGAATTTCCAAACCTGTTTAATTGAAAATTGATACCTTTTCTTTGGATAATGTATATTTGGCATCTGTTAAGAATCTTTGGTGGTATCTTACATGGTTTAGGCTCACACCCTACTTTTTCCTTTCGGTGTTTGTAGACTTTCTTCATCCAAGATCGAGCAAAAGAAAGGGATCTCTTGGAGGTGGATCCAGTTGTTGATCTTTGATCTTGGTGAGTTGTGTACTTAGGGACCATGGGCCTATCTCCCCATTTTTAGTACTTGGGTTGTACTAATCTGGCCTTTTTATGCCATGTTGTATTCTGGTACATCACTCCCAGTGGAGTTTCTTATTTTATGCATACTACTTTGTTTTCATTTTCTTTCATATTATTTTGGAAAAATCGTTCCCTCTTGTATATTGTATGATGACAGGTGCTAGTCACCGACCCGTGGGGATCGGGAATTCCCTTCAGGCTATGTCAGGGCCGGCTCGGTTATCGGGTTACCAGGGTACCCGGGCTGGTTCGTGACATCCAGTGCTAGAGGCCACCCAAGATCCGGGGAGAGATGAACCCACAATCATCTGAGGATTGGTTAGAGGCTGTGGTGAGAGTCATCAGGCTAGTAGGGATGCTAGCAGACATTATGGTGATCCTTGCAACTAGGATCCTTCAGGAAGCAACATGAAGATGGTGGAGTCGAATGCTCTAGATGCATGATGAGATGACACTTCTATGGTCAGACTTTAAGAGCCTGTTCCAGGCAGAGTTTGTACCAACCACTTTTCGAGCGGTGCATATACATGAGCTACTGCATCTTCAACAGGGTAGCATGACAGTGGCGCAATACTCAGCGAAGTTCACCGACCTCTCGCTCTAATCCACTGATATGGTACGAGACCCATTCTTCAGGGCCAAGACCATTGAGCAGGGACTCAGGCGAGAGATTTGAGCTTCAATTGTCTCCCACACCATCCAAATGCAGACAGGGGTGTTGGAGCGAGCCCTCTTAGTGGAGAGTTTCGTTGATGAAAAGTCTCTAGCAGTAGGACCCACCACTATTCGGCATGTAGAAGAGTCATCTGCAAGTGATAGTAGATAGACGACGTAGAGGTCCAAGAGGACCAGACCTATAGGTGGTTGACCACACATCTCATGGTCGGTAGTTCGGGGCACCCAGGGTGGAGACATAACCAGACCTGCCAGGATGTGTTACTCATGCGGCAGACAGTGTCACGTGGCTTGTGACTGTCCGACCCACAGTGCAGATGATCAACATATAGAAGAAGGACCTCCCAGGCATATGCTTATGTTCGATCGAGGCGGACTGCATGGAGTAAGAGACCGAGGTAGAGGGGCTGGTCGTGCAGCTGGTGGTAAACGACGCTTCGAGGTGTTTCCACCACCACTACTAGGAGGTCCACCTCGACTGCAGCGAACATGTGGACATGGGAGAGCACATATTCATGCAGCTGAATCACACAACTATAGAGCTCCGGAAGTAGGTGGATAGGAGAGGGACTAGTTCCAAGCATGGAGGCCATTGTTTTTGGTGCTTGTAGTTTCCACGTTGTTGTTGTTGTGTTTTTTTTTGAGTCTTTGTACTTCAAGCTCCAGTAATTAAAGACACTTTTACTTGTGACATTTGGTTTCCTTCCTTTTTTTGTACTAAGAGGTTTCGATTTAAACTGTTGACTTGACCCTCACTTTCAAGATTCCTACTAGAGGTGACCCATTGACCACACACTGATGCTGATAGTGTAACCCAACCCTTGGAGGCGAGAGTAATGGTTGGATCTCTTAGTAGTATCGTCGAGGCCTTACGATGTCATCCAAGACCTAAATTGTGTCGTTCATGTTAGGATTTACTGTATTATGCAAATAACGTGGTTCATCCAGAGGATGAGACCAGATTTCTCTTTTTCGGAAAAGGGAAAATCTAAGCAGCTCTTGTAAGACCAGAGATGGTGCATGCTATGATAGAGAAGGTGCAGATCATCCAGGAGCGGATGAAGATTTTACAGAGTAGATAGAAGTTCGATGCTGATAGGAGACGGAGACCACTGGAGTTCGAGGATGGAGACCACGTTTTCTTACAGGTCTCACCTCGATGTGGAATATGGAGATTTGTCTAGGGTGGCAAGTTATCTCCACGATTCATTGGGCCTTTCTAGGTCCTCGGCAGGGTAGGCGAGGTGGCTTACCGCCTGACCCTTCCACCTCAGTTGCACCTGGTGCACGGCGTCTTCCACGTATCTCAGCTGAGGAGATACATGAATGACCCATCAACATCATCGATCATGGGGAACTGGACATTGATGACTGGGATACATTGATAGAGATCCCGGTGGAGATAGAGGATCGACAGAAGCAGGTCCTATGTCGATGATCGATTCCTCTGGTGCGCATTCGCTGGCAGCACTAGAACCTCGAGGAGAGCACCCGGGAGCGGGAGGCATAGATGTGATCTCAGTATTCCCATTTGTTTTCCTATTGTGCATTTTATCATTATGGGGACGTAAAGCCCCGAGGTGAGAGTAATGTAAAGACTTAAAAATTTAAAGGAAATTTTTTTTCTTATATACTTTCGAATTTTATGAGTCTGTGGCACTAACGGAACTTGATTCCGAGGCCCAGTTTTCCTGGAATCAATTTCAAAGTTTATCTCGGGTACGTCCAGTGAACGAATGAGTGAGTTTTTCTATCATTTGAAGTGGTTCTTGGAATTGAAATCTAAGGGCACCGATAAACTCGTAGCACCTGTATTTTCTTAAGGGGACCTTTAACATAGTTGTGTTTTATGCGGGTTGTAAATTAGAACAAATTGGGGTTTAGTTAAGAAGTTAAATAAAATTGATGGGACAATTTTTTATATTTGGAAGCTAATCCCTCCCATGGGAAGTTATTGGTGGGGACCACAATCACCCAACTTATCATGTGTGGATATTTGAGAGTTGGGGCCCACACAAGCCCCAACCTTTCCCTCAACCTAAAATCCCTTAAACTCCCTTCAATAAATTGGAAACATCCTTAATTAATGAGACTCTTCCTCTTCCTCTCTCTCCCTCATTATTTTTTGCCAACATATCTTAGTTAATGAAATGAACCTATTCATTTAATTAATTAAGTGTTTTGAAATTTTGAATTGGATGTGTTAATAAAATATTATCCAAGCCTAATATTTTATATTGGGAGGAGCTTTGTTGTGTTGGAAAAACTTTGGGAGAGAGCTCTTGAGAAAAGAGAGAGAAGTGCTCTTCTTCCTGAAGAAGAACGGATTTATTCTCCGATGAAGAAAAATCATACTTCCACAAGGAATGAACCCTCTTGGACGAAGAATGTTGACTCCACGAAGAGTGATGATGTGCCTTTCTTCTTCTTCTCCACAACTAGTGTGGAGATGATGCTTCCTCCTTGGATGCAATTTGACGTCGTCTATGAATCCTCTTTCCATGACATTGTCTTCTACGATGCCCGACGTGCGATGTAAATTATCGAGGTAGGAGTTTTAATTTGAGTATGTTTATATTCCCATGTTATTCCCTTCTAGAACAAAGAATGTGGATCAACTCATTATTATGTTGATCTGTAGATGATTTCTTTTGTGGGTTGGGAATAGTTGATTGCGGGGGAATTATTGGGTGGATTGTTTCAATTTTATTTGAATAAAATTGTTATTTGTTCTACGTGAAACCATGATTAACCATGACCAATTGATAACACATAACGCGGAGTGCTCGGGCTGAAAAAACACAGCATGAAGACCCTCCACAGATCGATTGTCTATGCACGGATTGACGAGTGATGATGAAACAAGACCGCGATAACAATTTGAAGAAGTCGCAATGAAGAAAGGGTATCGGGAGAGCTGCAGGTGCAGACGGTGGGCCAATCGGACCACCAGAGTGCGTCCGATGGTCCGTAGAAGGCGGTTCCGCCATCCAGGGGTGGTGGAGCGCAGCTAGAGAAGACATTCATGGCTGAGCCTTGATGGTGGTTTGAAACAGAATGGCAAAGTCGTTCCGAGAAATCAGGAGGCGCGGCTGAAATCTGTGCCAATTGGGGGAAGTCGTACCTCCCCACGCTTGGCCAGCTGGCTGAGCCTGCATCCCCCAGCAAGGCCGAGGCAGGGCGTTCCCAACCGATCTGGACACGGACTCGAGTCCGGTCGCCCCGGTTTGGGCCAACCCAAGGTGGGTTTGGCCGGGTCGGACCGGGCCCAGACCCCCCCTTTTTCTGAAGGTTTTCGGTTAAACGACCATAACATGAGCTATGTACCTCTAATCGATGCAACATTAGTTTCGTAGGATTCCTTGGATTGAGACAGTCATTTCGTTAATTTACACTCATGGTTTTGGCAATATTTGGGTAGAGCCGGGTTTGTTCGAACCCGAAACCAACCAGGCCCTCGGAGCGGAAATTCTTATAACTTAAGGACCATACGTCTGATTGACGTGCCATCAATTATATTGGGTTCCTTATGATGAGAAGGATATTTTGGAATACTGAACTTGAGGTTTTGATGAAGTTGGAGTATGGTAGGGTTGGTTTTAGCTTAAAAACTAACCGGGCCCCTAGAACGGAAAAGCCAAAAATTCTCAGACCGAACATCCGTTTGACGAAATATCAGTGGAGTTGGTAATCTCGTTGAGAAACGGTTCCTTTTAGTATAACCCATGGGATTTTGGGGTATAGCTGAGATACAGATGGGTTGGTTCATACATGAAACCAACCAGGCCCCCGGGATAAAAATGCTAATAACTCACAGACCGGACGTCTGTTTGACACGCCGTCTGTGGCGTTGAGACCCCTATGACGAGGAGGTCCTTGAGATACTTCCACGTGAGATTACGTGAATCGTGGAAGTATAGACCAGTAGCTCATGGAGAATATCCTCTTGGAGAGGAGCGCACGAAGTACAAAGACCTAGTAGCTGGCTGAGAGATGATGATTGCTTGTCCGATTCAATTCGGAGTGAATTGACTAGCCCGGTGGGGAGCACTACCATTTTGGGGTGCAAGACCCATGTCGGAGGAGCGCTACTGTGTTGGGTTTGGAGAACCATGGTACTCGACAGAAGGAGTACCTCTGTAGGCTATGAGGGGGTGCGCTTGGTTGTAGCCGCAGACCCATGGTGGGAAATCGCTACTGTGTTGGGGCGACATGCCCGCGGTACTCGATAGAGGAGGAGTACCTCAACAGTCTAAGGTCAGTGAGTAACACCTCGGAGTCATGACATGACTACTATGCTCGACAGAGAAGGAGTTCTCTAGCAGCCGTGTTTTTAACATCATGAATAAAATCGTGGTTTGTGCTGAGTCAATGATTTTCTGTTTTCTTCATGATTGAAATGGGTTACTTGAAAACATAGGTATATGAATGGACATATACCTAAGTAAGAGTTATCTGTTGAGATCTTTCTTTGGGTTTTATCCTTGTTGGATTTAGTGAGACCTTTAGGGTCTCGGGGTCCCTATTGAGTATCGTTATACTCACCTTTCCACAGGCTATGCCCGCATCTCATTGTGTTGGATGCAGACGACGAACATCGCTGACCGAGGTAGAGTGTACAAGGACTGGACAGTACCCGGAGGTGGACACTCGGTGTGACGACACATGAAATGGACTGATATATGCGGAGTGATGAGAAGGAAATATGTACCTACCCTTCAGGTAGGGACCCGAAGGATGATATAGGAGCTGGTTCACCTTTCATCTGTTGTCTTTTTAGTTATACTTTTCTTTCAGTTATAGTTGTACCTTTCTGTTGGGCTTGTATTTCTGGCCCCATTGTACTTTCAACACACTTGTTATACTACATTACATAGTGTTTTCTTCTGCTTGTTCTATGGTTGTGTGAGTTTATATTTTATAAAGGTAATACCTTCACAGTTATAGGGATTTACGCCATTGGTGGTAGTCGCCAGCCCCTGGCCTATGTAAGGCGGGCTTGGGGTAGTTACGACACGGGCCCATGGGGACGGGTCGTGACATGTATCCCAATAGACATGGGGGTTTCATCTTTATTCAAGGGGGAAATGATGGAAGTGTTAGGTGGAATCACATTTCAATATTAAGAACATAACACAAATTTTTTTTGCAATATTGCCAAGGTAATTGAAATTTCACTCATAAGAGTCAACCCATGTAGTGAGACTTTGCCGATGACTCCCAGGCTCAAAGACCTTAGGAAACCAAGTGAAGCCCACATACTCGAGCATCATCTCGAGTTAACTAAGTCAAAGAAAAAGTCAAATTACCACAAATAGAGATAAAATTAATAACTCTAGGCCAGAGAACTATGGAGTCATGATCCCCAAGTGCCGAAAGCCATGCATTAGGTCATTTCATTGCTCTATCAAAAATTTATTGTTCTTTTATTTTGATTTTTTTAATTTTTTGAATACTAATATTAAAACTAAAATGATTAAAAATCCTATGATATTTATTTGGGGGACACCATGAACTCAAATTAATACCCCTCTATCCAAAGGACATGCATTGTGGTCTTTTTTTGGATGAAAATATAAACAATGAAATATCCCATTGGACATCCACACATTCCAAAATCAATGCTCATGAACTTATACATGGATTAAATTCAACATCAAGGAATTATAAATAATTCGATATTCAGTTTCAATGTTTTCAATTTGTATTATCATGTTCAAAGTTAAAGGAATTTTTCGTTCCATTTACATAATTTTTTTTTCAAATCATTCATTTTTTTGACACTAAATCATTTTTTATTTTCACTCCCCCAACATAAAATAGCACGTTCCCCAGTGCTTAATGAAAAGAAAATTTAGAAGGGGGTAGAGGTAGAGAATGAGAGTTCAAAAAGGAAATTGAAAATGAGGATCATGGAATGAATTCACCTGGTGGATGAAATTAAAATTCTTGTTGCGCCCATTTAATCCCTTAATCACGATGTAACTCTGAGAATTCCCTAGTGGGAAAAAGGAAAACAAACAAACAAAAAAAACAATAAAAACTATATATATATATATATATATAATAAATAAAGTAATATTTATATATATTTATAAAATTATAGAATAATGAAGCACAAAAAGTGGTAGGTCAGTGGTAACTGTGCGCCCCTATCTCCCTTCAGTCCCAGGATCGATTCCCCATGGCTTCGCCGGTTGTGACAGGGTTTGACCCATGACCTATGACGTGTCCTTTTTTTATTAATATATTTTTATTTTTATTTTTTTTATTTTAATGTACAAACACATAAAAATAATATGATCTTATTATACATTGTCTTCTTTTTAAATTTCTAGGTATGTTATTACATAAGAATCACACCATGTGACACGGATGAATATGGTGCTCACATTTCATACCCATCCATACTCATAATAGAAGAACATGTCATCAATCTATTTTTTATTATTTTTAAATATAAAAATTATTAATTAATCCTATTCGAAAAATAAAGATGAATCCAAAAATATTGGAAACATGAAAACCACGGGTTGCCTCCTGTGAGACGCTTTTTTTTATTGTCATTAGCCCGACATGGACACCCCTAACATACCCAATACCAACATTAAACATTTTAAGGACCACATGATTCACCACTTCTACTAGATTGATATTGATTATATGTTTAGAATTTTTTTCATGCACAAACCACTGTTATAAAATGAGTAGGTAAATCCAAGGAATATAAAAAATGATGGATTTATTTTCTTTTTTAGTCTTTTCATTGAAATTTAGAATCATTACCATTTTATTGGATTAAAGATAATAAATGGAGATAACTAGAAGTTTTTATCTACCCCCAATGAATGGAAACTTGAGGGTGGATGAAAACTCATTTTGTTCACATTCAAGTAGGCTAAAATTTTCAAACATAGGTTTGGACTTTGAATTGAACTTTGAATTGTACTTAGTTACATTTTCGAAATTTATAAATATAATTGGATCCTTTGGAATAGAAAATTCAACCACCAAATTGGAATGATTTGTGATAGGAATGGGTATAGGCTCAAAGTTTGTGATTTCTCCCAATGGTTCTGTAATTTTTTTGTTCTAAAGAATAAATGGAGTGATATTAAGGATACTCAATCCATGATGTCAAATTATCCACTTTTGAATCCAAAAAATAAATTTATTCTTGATTTAAAGACCCATCAATAATTCCATTATCTTCTCCATCTATCCCAAATCCAAAGTTTGGTTCTTCAATAAATTTATGAGAGGTTTGTGGGAGAAAAGAGTCTTCTATCAATGATTAGGATGGGATAGCATGAGTGGGAATGGGTTCCATAACCTTCATCAAAGTTTTGTAATTCTAATATCAATGAAGAAACCTAAAAATTCATTATCTTTATTTGTTGACATATTTTTTCAAGTAATGGATGTGAATCGTGATGGATAAGGGGTTGTGTCAATTGGTTTATTCCAGGTGGATAATTAAGTTGTTGGAATTGCATAGGAGGGTGTTTAGATTGGATTTGTGGGGATTGAAACTCATTATATGTTGGAATGTTTTTTGGAACATAGGATTCAAAACATTGTGATTAATTAGGTTTTTTAGGATCCCATCAGTATAAATTTGGATGGTCATTGTCCATTACACATGGGGTTGGGCGATCAAAGTAGGAATAGGTTCCCCATGATTGGATTTGTACAAAATTGCCTTCAATAGGAGTGAGGGGGTGGGAATAGAGAAGTGGGAAAAAAAGAATTATAGTGTATAAGATAACTTACTTAGGACCCCTCTAACATCGAAAAATTTTATTCACTCAAATTTACCCAAAAGAAGAAGGTAGGACGGTCCTTGTAGTCTAGCTTGAGTTGTCGAATCCTTAGAGACCTAAGAAGTACTCATAGACACGTACATTCTATGGATTGTTTTTGGTAATGAAGTTTCCTAAATGAGTTGATTTAAGATGGTTTTGAAGGATCACTAATAGATTTATGTTAATTCAAATTAAGGTAATGTGTTTATCCTAGGTTATCGCTCAGGGTGGATTGGATGAATTCATCTTTTTAAAGATTTCATCTATTTCTTATATTTGAGATCGGTTAATTTAAGAAGATAAAAAAAATTCACTTAATGGTTTAATTCCTACACACCCTAATACTAATAACCAATACACTTGAAAGATAAATGTTTTTAAAACTCTAAGTTAAAGGATTATATTAGCACTTGAACTGTGTGGACTTAAATTCAATAAGGATGAAGAGGTTTTAAAATCATCAAATAAAAATATCATTTAAAAGAAGTGATTAGCCATTAATGGAGAGAGAAATAACATCCAATCCAGCCCATTTATAGTCCCTTGGATCAACCCATAAAATAGTTAGCTGTATATTGATGACATGTCTTCAACAAAAGCGGGATGTAGACTTACGAGGGTGGAATTGAAGAAGGAAAAACAACAACAAAAATCGATCACTACACCATTTTGTGATAAATATCTCAAAGTATGGTGTGAATAAATTCAAAACATGAACCAAATATATCAACGGGATATGTATAAGAACATAATAAGTGTAAATGAAGAACTTTTATTAAGAAACTATGGTGAATTAAACAACTTACATGAGAAAAAATGTGATTAAAAACACAAAGCAGTAGCATAATTCTACAATGAATCCAAGAACCAAAGATGATAAAATACTACACCACAACTGCCTTATATAGGAATTTATAGAGTCTTTGTTCCAGCTCTCAATAGTACAAAAGATCCCACTTGAGTATGGTAGGCGTAGGGTGGTGGAATGTAAGGGAGAGGATACTTTTCCACCAATGACCTGAGGCGGCAGCCATCTTTCTTCCACCAAACAGGTGCACATGGAAGACATTCTAGATGGCCGAATTAGAGTGGGAAATAACAGACAAAAATGAAGCTCAGGATGTCCCCTAACCGTCCGTAACGTTTCCACCCAAAATATTTAATGGTTAATGAGATATGTGTTAAATGGTGGGCTGTTTTTCTGGGCCGTAGAATCTGGCCCATAATTTTATCTTCAACATGGTTTTCATGCATAACCACAATAGAGGATGAATTAGCACTGTATCTTAAGGAATGATTTGTTCCTATATATGTCTTCTAGAATAAAATTAATATTGGGATTCATTGGGCCTATATGTTGGGACCCACATTCTCATCAATTGGCTGATGTCCAATCTGCCTTCTCCAGAATTGTTTGAATGATATTCCATTTTGGTGGTCTGCCAATGTGAATATTCAAACACAACACAAGTATGAATTGTTTCCAATATAATTATAAATCTAAAAATTAAATATGAAAATAAAATCAATATCATTGTGTTCTTTAAATTATGTCAAAAAATGTACCACATAATAGTGCATTTTAAGAAGGAATTACAATCATAATGTGAAATGATGTTCGAAGTGTAAAATGCAATAAAAATGGTGTTTATGAATAATAAAGCACATGAATATTATATATATTAAATATTAATATTATACTTATTTAGTGACTAATCAACCACTTTTAAGGAAAATAGTTTTCATTCATTTATAGAAATAAAAGTGATGAGGTGAATGATAGATGGAGATTTTTTTAACTAATCATATAATTTTTTTCCTCCATCAATTCTTAATTTCCCTAAATCAAACAAGGGTAATGAATATCACAATGTAAATAACCCAAAATGGGAATGGATTATTTTCTATTGAAATCTAATACGATACATTTTTTTGGATTTTTATTACACTAATTAGTGAATCCCAAAAACCAAATAAACCAAAATCATTTTTAGGTTATAAAAACTGATTGAATAATTTTCATGGGATGATGGAGAGTTTCAGATTCTGATATATCAAATAAATTTAACATGGAATGATTCAATATAATCAATTTATTATTAACTCAATTGGTGATCATCAAATCTTTAACATTAATCCATAGTCCATTGTTTTTTCTGAACAACTAATATTCTCTCTAGCCCAAGCCTCACTAGGTTGTCATAGAAAAAATATTGTTGAATTTTAATTAGAGATATTATTATAAAATTTATAAATCTAGGTTACACTAATGAGGAAATTTAATTTAAAAAAAATACATCAATCTGGACCCTATAACCTAGAATAATAAATTATACCTCTATTAGGTAAAATAATGTGTTTTATACAGAATCATAGTTCTATAAATCACATATATTGTTTTAAAATATAATAATTATTCACATAATTTTCATGTTTGGGGGAAAAAATAAAATTTTAAAAATGTTAAATATTTTCTTAAGGGCCTTCATGGAACTAGGAAACAACAAACCATACAACCATGGTAATGAATATTATTAATAATACATTGTGGTGTTTTGAGAAAACAAATTATTCACAACAACCTCCCCGAATATTGGAATTTTTATCCAGAATAGAAAAAATTACTTATAGTGTTGAGGTTATAATATTGTATCTAATTCATGTTTCCCAACAGGATCTCATTAATAATCACATGCTCTCTAATGACACATACTAATGAAATCACTTTCACCTAAGGAGTTTTCTCCTACAACACTTAAACCATCATAGTGTATTCTAAAAAATTATGTTATCCATAACATCTAGATCAACTATGTTTATAATGTGTGATAAATAATACACATATCTCCTTAGATGTAACATGTGGGAAATGATGTGAACCTGATCCAACTATAGGGTTAACACCAGGTGGTATGAAACCTCGTTCACATTTTATAGATTATATAATTGTCGAATTAACCATTGGGACAAACTTTTACCATAAAAAAATCACCTAAAATAATATCTTGGAGAAAAATTTAAGAATATAAGGTCTCGCTCATCAAACTCTATATTATGTCATAATTTGTTTGTTTAAGGCTTCTTATAGCTCTGATTTTTTCAAATATTCCCCTAGAACACTTATAGCTTATCTATCTTTAACCACACCACATTTATACCCATAAGAAATGATTCATTGAACCCTTTTAGATAAAAGGATGAAATATATAGTCTCTAATCCAGTTCATGAATATATTTATTACTTATTGTGTATTTATAACTATAATTTTAATAAAATATGAATAATTGTAATTTATAAACCCATATCATTCCAAAATTGATCATGAAACCCAAAACATGTCCTTGAGAACCAAAATATCCTTATATCTCTAGTATTATTCCTTTGGATAAAATAATATACTCAATGCTAAAATGGTCAAAAATGCATCCTATAAGCTCCTCCATAACATTGAAGTGAGTTGATAATATAATATAGAAATGATCATTGAGTGTACTCTCTTCAACCATTCAATGCCATCAATGCTGAGGCTTCCAAATTTATCTAGAAAGATCTACTCCAGAATGAAATGGAATCAATATATCATGGTGAATCTATTAACAATAAACCCAAAATCTATATGAACATTCACTAAATGTGTAATTTCAACCACAAAATATATTTATTTACTGTCACACACGCATTATGGGATAATAAGTTCTTTACTCAAACATTCTCGGTCCTGGTTCTCTACCTCCACCTACTAAAAAGCGAGGCACCACAGTATAATCTCTATAAGCATATCATTTATACATGGCCACAAGAACTATAAAGTAAGGTCCAAATATATCTTCATATATATAGGATATAATAAGAATGTGGTGGTATTAAACTCACATATTTCCTCCTTATGTAGCTCAACTGGAAAAACTACCCGCCCATGGAAGAACATAACGTGTTTCCCACTTTGGTAGAATTTATATGGTGAATCCCCAAAGAATATTTTGTTATATAAAACATATTAATCAATAAATAACTTAGTTGGAATCATATTGGCCACAACCATCATTCAAATCCAGAATAATATCCCTATTCTATTAAGGATAGTTATATAAATGCTAGAAACGGAGTCTCCTCCTCCACCAATTGAGTGAGGGATTTCTATATAAAAGCATCAGCTAATATATTTCCCTTATTTGAAGTTTAAACGATCTTGGATTAATAGTCTTAAGGGAACTATAACCATCACATCTACCTTAGGTTAAAATATTATTGGGATAAGAGATACGTTAGGTTATTTTGATCTATGTAAACTCTTTACAATTCATTAAGAAGGTAGTGAATCTATATTTTCAGTTAAAATACTATTATTATAATATCCAAATCATGGTTCATGTATTTATAATCATTATATATCAATAACCTTGACCCATAATAATTCTCCACCTACCTAAAAAAATCCTTCCATGGCTTGTTCTATATGTGTTAAGGAACAACATATACTTATCTAGTTCCTTCATAAATAATTCTATGATAGTATTATAAATCCCCTAATTCAACTCTATGAATTTACACTAAAATTTCCTAGACCACAAAAAATATTTTCCACTTTCAAAGTAAAGGTTTTATTTTATAATTATGTGACTTTCAAATGATTTCAAAATGAATATTTTAAGAATTTTTGAAAGGTACTCTTTATCAAGATATTAATTTTAAATGTTTTAAAGATTTTTCTTTCTATATCTTTTTAATTAATGTCCATGATTTCAAAATAATTTTAAAGATTTATTTATATGGACATGAATGTTTTGAAATGATATTTCTTTTCAAAAGTATAAAAGTTGTATGGGACACTTTGATTCAAAAATCTCTTTTTAAATTACTTCCTTTATAAATGTGTGACTTTTCAATGATTTAGAGAAAAGAGATATTTCTCTCAAATAGTTTTGATTTCATCTATGTCAACATCCTTTGATGGATTTTAAGATTATTTGAAGTTGATTTATTATGATACAAAACTTTTGTATTGTATTGAAGGTTTTGTGATATGTTTTACTATGGATGTGTTATTTTTATACCATTCATGGTTTATGGAGAAAGTATTGACATTTCGTATGCTAGTTTTAATATGAATTTTTCTATTATGTTTAAACCTTTTCATATAAGAATGCATTGGACTTAGTAAGTAATGGGTGGAGCCCTCTATAGATCCTCGATTAATCGGTAGTTCTCATGAGACAAACTAGTGTCTTGGCACAAGGCCTTGAAAAAATCATATTTTCATTATTGACACAAGGCCATGGCAATGTGGTTATGATAGTCTGGCAGTATGCATTCCATAATTATGAAGGTGGTTATTGATATTGCATGTGATTATTCGATTAGTAGAATATCCATGTCAATATTTAAATGGCATTATTTCATTTTATTTTTTCCATACTATGTTGAAGTTCAAGTTTAAAAGGCTTTTGTTTTAGTTATACATTGCCTTAAATGTGTATTCTTATTTATGAAAGTTTCCGCTATATTGTTATCCTTTCTGGGCATTTGAGCTCACCCCTTTTTCTATGTTTTATTTTTTCCATGTTGTGAAGAAGTATTTTATGAATGGCCTGTAGGGATTGTATGATGGGATATGAAGAGAATAGGTTTTTTTTAGTTTTTCACTTATTGATGTAATGTAAACTTTATGAATATATCTAGTGTTTCCAAAGCTACTAAACTAATCGGTCCTTCAGGACTTGATTCCTTGTAATCATGCCAATGTATTAAAATAATGCACTGACTCTGGGAAACTGGGGTCGGGGTGTTACATTTGGTATCAGAGGATGTTTAGTACAAACCTTGGAAGCTAGATTTAGAAAAATTTTGATTACAACACGTAGACCTAAGATGAACTTTGAGGATTATTATAGAATAAATTCCTAGAATTTTGGTATTGTAGTGATTTTGTGAGTTTTCCGAGCAATACATCCCTATCTGGATACGAGCAGGTAGAGGCGTCTCTGACATAGATATACCTAGGGGTAAAACCTGAAAACACCAATTTGAGCTAGACTCGAAAAAGAACTGGTGCATGAAAACGGGCCTTGCTGCACTCTTGGTCACGACACTCCCAGGGGATATTCTTAGGATAACTCTCATTTTCTTTACAAATCATTATAAAGGGTTTATGAGTATATACTTTCTCAAAGAAAACATTTTCAGGATTAGGGATTATATCCATAAATAGTTCAATGTATGTTAAGTGTTTTATAAGTATGAAATTATGTATTTTGATTCATAAACTGATCAAGATTATGACAATGTTCTGAAATGGCGCCCAATAGAAGGAATGAGAACTCCAACAATATGCATGATCCAAAGAGTAAGGAGGATCATATCATTCGTGGTATTAATCCAGGATTTAGAAGGGAATTAGTCTCCCATGTATTTTCATTATATGAAGAAATAGTATCATGTGTTGATAAGACAAGTAAATAATTCTCGGAGTCCTGTGGCTTTGAAGGGAAGCCATAAAAGAAAGGATGGTAGAGAGAAGGACAGATAAAAGGAAGAAGGAAAAGAACGATTTTCCCATATGTGATAACTGTGGAATGAATCACCTTAGAAAATTCATGAAGGGAATGGGAGTAAGTTATAAGTGTGGAGGAAAAGGACACAAAGTACATGACTACAAGGGTAAGAAAATGGTTCCAAATGTACAATGCTTCATTTTCAAGGAGTTTGGACACTACGCGAACCAATGTCCCAGTCATCTTACTATGCTGCAAATGATGCTATTGGATAATCATCAAGTTATGATACTACCACATATAAAGAGGAATGATTAGAGTTCTTATGTTGATATGTCATTTGAGTGTTGTATCAACAATGTACTTGTTATAAAAATTATGGAGTATATAAGGATTGTACTGTAGTACTATTTCATTAAGGACTTGAGATTTTGTGGAACAAAGAAATGTGACTCAATAGTAGGTTAAATATTTGGAAAATATATTGTTGAGAGAAGGATAAAC
Source organism: Viscum album (assembly GCA_963277665.1). Taxonomy (NCBI): domain Eukaryota; kingdom Viridiplantae; phylum Streptophyta; class Magnoliopsida; order Santalales; family Viscaceae; genus Viscum; species Viscum album. Next base: position 455,027,113 of record OY728160.1, on the reverse strand, counting down.
CATAATATGGTTCTGATACCGAGGTAGTGATCTTAGAAAAATACATGATTGATTTGGATAAACTATATTGAATATTCTTGACTACCTTGAAACTGATTAATGATTTGTATATTCAATCATTGTTGGGGTTTACAACATTTTCGGATTGAAGGAGTATATCTATTATTCTTTAAGGAATAAGAAATCATGAATTTAATCAATAAGGTTTTATGGTAATTCAGGATGTTGCAGTGTTTTAAAAGAATACAAGATGAAGGTGTTCAAATGTTGTTATGTGGAAAAAAGGATCTTCATTGTGTTTAAATTCCTTATAAAATTTGGACTGAATTATTTTGGATAGTTCTAGTTTAGATTATTTTGGATTTCCATAAAAGGACAACCCGAAGGTCTGGTGGAAACCCGTCGCGTCCGGCAAGGCCGCGAGACTTGAACCCTTAACCGAAGGGCGGCAAGGGTGTATCACCTACCACTGACCCACGTGATGTCCTGGATTGAATAATGTTTCTTTTTTAATGTTTATATTAGATTAATTATAAAATTCATTTTTTTGAACCCTATACGAATAGGATAAATATAATATTATTTTTGAGTTCTATTATCTATTAGAGTGAAAGATGAGTTTGTGGTAGAACATAGTTAATGGATGAGACTCTACTTGTCATGTATATATTTTTCTTCTTCTCTTATTCAATGAAGAAATTAATACATATACTTTAGTGAAGGGATCTTAAAACAGAAAATGTGTTCTCCTAATACCATATGTTTTGTTGAACCGATTGTATTTTAAATAATTATAGATTGATGAATTTAAGGCCCTCAATTTACACTTGTTTGTTCTTGATGAACTCAATCACTACCTATAAATATTTACGTTTTCCTCTAATTATATGTCTCTAATTTCCACCAATGTTCTCCTAATCGAGATCATAATTTGGTGGTGACCCTTTCATTTCCTTTTCCACATATTGAGACAAAATTTTATTAACCCAATTTCCGATGTGGCTTTTCCCACAAATATATTTTCTATTTTCAACCTTTTATTTTTGAAGAACACTTTCAAATTGAGAGGATTCAATTTATTGAAAGAGGAGAGAATGTAACACCCCAAGATTTCATAGTGTGTTATTTTCTTCAAAATAATTCAATAACATGCACTACACGCAACACCGATTTCAAGCACAACATGACTTACCAAACAAGCCGTTCAAAAGAGGTTATGAATAGTATTAACTAAATTTTAAACTTTATATAATACTTATAATTTTAGAATCCATATTATGAGTTTTGTATACATAATGTAAGAACAAATTCATTTTCAGTATTGCACTTTTACAAACTTTTAATAGTGAACCATTTTTAAATCCAATATTTTAAACTTTTATATATAAAATTTGAATAAATAAATTTACTTTTTATAATGGGGACATCAAAAATTTACAATGAAATTTTCCAAGCTTCTACGCTATGTTTCCCTTTGAATAATACAATGGCGTGCATTGTACGCAACTTCGAGATTTTAACACACCACAACCAATCAAACTAGCCATTATGAATAGTAATACCTACCTTTTGAAATTTTATAAATTTTATTTTTCGAAATGGACTTCATTTTTGGATTCGTAATATCGAAAATAGCTTAGGGTGAAATTTTGGTACTTTTCGGATAACTTTCATATTTTGATGAATAGTGAAAATTACTAAATTTTAATTGAAAACAATTTTTTCAATTGAAATAATTAATGGTGATAAATTATTAATTTGAGTGGTTTTAATATATATTTAGAATATATTTTTACCATTTAATACAATTTTGTTCATTCGATGTAATTTCACAATTAAATCAGACATAAACAAGTGTCAATCTTTTGATAGTTATTATCTCTTAAAAACACACTATTTGTTTTGACGACGGGAATTAATTTTTAAATTAATTAATGCAACTGATGTGTTATGAATTTTTAAAATAGTCATCATTTTTTATTTCATATTATCAAATATATCTTATGCCTAATTTTGGGTATTTTTCTGGAAACATTCATTTTTTGAATAATAGTAAAACCACTAAGTGGTAGTTAAAAAAACTGAATTTTTTATAAAACATAATTTTACCTCTTTTGTGATTGGAATTTCGAAAATCCGAGACACACTTTTAATATCAAGGAGTAAAATTTGGTTCAATGAGATGAAAATAATTTTTGGTGAATAGTAACTTTTTACTTTTATTTACCATGGTTAAAAGTAAATAGGGTAATTATGGGTACAAATGATATAAATATTACCATAACACATGTCCTAATTCTATTGTACAAGTGTATCTATACCAAAAACAAACTTAGGAGTAAACTATTATCATTTAGGTCCACTTGTATCAGATTAGGACATTTATTATTATTTAATTCAAAGAAGAGTTAAAAGAGTTAAAATCAATGTTTATTTACTAAACCATTTTTAATATAGGGTTATACATAAGATAAATTCAATTTAAAATATTCATTAGAAAGATAAAAATATTTTCTATATAATGGTATTTTATTTATAATTTTTATACATTAAATAATTTAATTTATTTATGACACAATGGTGATGCAGTAATTACTTAATGAATAAAAAATTAGAATAATTGATATTATAAATAACCAAATAAATGTAATTTGAGAATTTTTATAAATACCAATGATTTTATAGGTTAATATGACATGTCAGGATTGATTTAATTAACTTTTTTCTAAGTAATCATTCTATTATTATTTTTACAAAAATCAATTATTGAATAGTGTCAACATTGACATAAAAGTGTTTTTAAAACAAATATTATATTATTAATTGATATTAAATTCCTAAAAATCTAAGGATAGGACAAGAGACTTATATCATGATATGTTTATAATTTATGGGCCACTTGGGGGTCTCTTGGATGTATATTGTGTGTTTATTAACCATATAATATAAAAATAGAAAGAGACATTGTAAAAGAGAAACTAATTAACTAAGAGTTAATACTTAATGATATGTTTAATATAAGGACCCAATCTTATCTAAATTCTATTGGTTGAGTGGTTTTCAACCCATCCCCACCTTATAATTTAAATAATCCACTTTTGATCCATTAGAAACCGAATATGAATTTATTAAAAAATAATATTTTTAGCTTTTCCAATGGTGCCTCTCACCCCACTTATAAAAGGGAACTGCACATTCTCACTAATTCAAACATTCAAAGCCTTTTGGCTCGGCCAAAACCTTCCCAAATACTCTCTAAAATTCCCTCACTACAACCTAGAGGACTTATTTTGATCAGAAAGCTAACCTAAGGAGTCCTTTTCATCAAATCAAAAGGAAGAACCCGAAGAAGAGGTAATGTTTTCACCACCCTCTTTCAAGTTCCATTCTTCTTCAACTTCTTATTTCTTTGTTATTTTTATTCTAAAATAATAACTCCAGTATCTTTTATATACTGTGATTTTATTATAAATATGGTAAAACAATATTAATTATTCTATCCATCCTTTGAATGGCATGTCACCATACGTGCGTACGTACGACTTACCGTCTCCACGTCGTGGTGTAATTTTCATTCAATAAATTATTATTTGGATGGGTATAATAATGATTTGTAATTCATTTAAATAATAAATATAAAATGATAATGATTCTGTATATATGATATACCATCCAATTATATAATATTTTAATATCAAAATAATGATATTGTCGCTCGTGCGTACGTACGGACTACCGTCTCCACGAATGCGATGAGATTCATTCTCCATTGTATCCATTCAAGTCTAATCCTCATTTGATGATTAATAATAGTTTCTAAGGACTTGATATCATTCTAAATATGATTATGATACAACCTATCCATGAAAAACAGTGCTTATGTAACAAAACATATAAAATCAAATGAGTAAGTTAACACCCGAAACAATGCTAATACTAAGATATTATAAACAAATCAATGTTAAAAGATAATATATGATATCATATTAATGTATATGATTCTTGTATAATTTAATGACAATTTTTTCGCCATTATACAGGAGGTTAAACTACCCCCGACCAAGGAAAAGCATATGGTAAGAGTTTATTTTGCAATCTCTTCATTATCCGAGGTAGTTTATACGTAATAATCTACAGGGATTTCTTTATCATCCACATCCATGTTCCTTAAAAATGTATTTAAAAACATTTTTACTGTTTACAAGACAATGGTTTAATGTCATTTATACCCTTATGTGTTTTGAAAGTAATCTTTCCATCATTTTCCAAACAAGGTACCTTTTAACCTTTCGAAAAATTTAAGGTAAGAATGTATTTTTAAACTTATATGGCGGGTGCGGTTATTTCCCACCGTTATAAAATCTCTGAAGCTTTCCTTACAAGAATATAAGAATATTTTCAAATTAAAGGGCTTATTTTATAATTATGTGACTTTCAAATGATTTCAAAATGAATATTTTAAGAATTTGTGAAAGGTACTCTTTATCAAGATCATAATTTTAAATGTTTTAAAGATTTATCTTTCTAAATATTTTTAATTAATGTTCATGTTTTCAAAATTATTTTAAGGATTTATTTATATGGACATGAATGTTTTGAAATGATATTTATTTTCAATAGATTCTAAGTGGAATGGGATACTTTTATTCAAAAATATCTTTTAAATTACTTCCTTTATAAATGTGTTACTTTTCAATGATTTAGAGAAAAGAGATATTTCTCTCAAATAGTTTTGATTTCATCTATGTCAACATCCATTGATGGATTTTAAGATTATTTGAAGTTGATTTATTATGATACAAAACTTTTTTACTGTATTTATGGTTTCGTGATATGTTTTACTGTGGATGTGTTATTTTTATACCATTCATGGTTTATGGAGAAAGTATTGACATTTCGTATGCTAGTTTTAATACGAATGTTTATGTTATGTTTAAACCATTTAATATGGAAATGCAATGAACTTAGTAAGTGACGGATGGAGCCCGCTATAGCTCCTTGATGCGTCGGTTGGTCTCTAGAGACAAACTAGTGTCTTGGCACAAGGCCTTGACAAAATATTATTTATAGGCTTGGCATAAGGCCTTGGCTATGTGGTTATGATAGTCCGGCATTATGCATTCCATCATTATGAAAGTGGTTATTGATATTGTAGGTGATTATTCGATTAGTAGAATATCTATGTGAATAAGTAAATGGAGTTATTTCATTTTATTTTTTCCATAATATGTTGAAGTTCAAGTTTAAAAGGCTTTTTTTAGTTATACATTTTCTTAAATGTTTATTTTTATTTATAAAAGTTTTCACTATATTGTTATCCTTACTGAGCATTTGAGCTCACCCCTTTTTCTATGTTTTATTTTTCCCAGGATGTGATGAAGTATTTTATGAATGACCTGTAGGGATAGTATGAGGGGATATGAAGACCATATCTTGTTGTAGTTTTTCATTTATTGATGTCATGTAAACTTTATGAATATATCTAGTGTTTCAAAGGATACTAAACTAATCGGTCCTTTGGGACTTGATTCCTTGTAATCATGCCAATGTATTAAAATAATGCACCGACTCTGGGTAACTAGGGTCGAGGCGTTACAACCTGGATAATAAATGTATGAATAATCATAATCATAAATGGAATATCTTAAATAAAAAACTTTTTAGTTACTAAAAAAATAATTTTTAGATTATGGATCAAAATTATCCCTCTTTATTATGCGAAAAACAAAAAAAACATCATTATAAAATAAATAAATTATAAATAATGTAAAATAATATGATTAAACTTAGAATCCAAATATCATAATAGTTATAAATATCTAATATGAAATAACTATATATGATTCATCTCTTAATTTTTAGTTATCAAAAAATTCAAAGTGATTAATTAATAATTATGTAAGAATGAGTGTGGTTATTGTAGTTAAAATATTTAATTTAGTAACTAGTCATATATAATACAGTAGTGAATCTCAAGAGTCTAATATAAGATTTATGGATCATTAATTTTCATATTTGTTCTCATCTTTTAGTGAATTTTCATTCTTAATTTTTTTCTTATCATTCACTGGAACTATTTTTCCTTTTTCATTACCAGGATTTTTGTAAACCATATAAAATATCTTCCCCATACTCTCTAGAAATGATGTAGTTGACTCACTACTATGTGTTATATATGTAATACAGTCAACCGACTGTGGAAATGTAATGAATATATATTTTGAAATATGTATGTTGGCTAGAAATGGTGAGATAACAATCAATACTATTGAAACATGAACTAGGTGCCTCCATTTAGGCTCATAATTTATATATTTATTTATTTACACCCTTTTATTTTTCATCAATATTGGAGACGTTATTCTAGGTCTAGTTATTTTCTCACTCAAAACATTTCGAGATAATATAGTTTGATTTGAATCAATATCTTAACTTATATTAGATAAAATATTTTATTTTTAATCTATATTCTTTTTTATATATGTTTCTATATTCTATAACTCTTTTACAATGCATACATATTATATTTTCTTTGGATTAAATTTATTAATTTCCTTCTATGTAGTTTCTATAACTTTCTCTGATAATTAATTATTTGACTAAGTATGCGAATTTTTTTTGTCGAATATCTCTCTCTCATGGAAGATATATCATTAGTTTGAGGTGGTGATATCGTTTATCTAATAGTAAAAAAAGGTAATAGATGTAAAATTCTTAATCAAATGATGTGAAAAAACACTAAAATGTAAAAATTTATGTTTTTTATTAGTTAAATTTTTTGTCACGGATATAAAAAGATTAATTTGTGAAAACAATATGAAATTATGTTCCATTTTATATTCAAAAATATTTAGTATTAAATTAATTGTCATATAAAAAGAATGATAATGCTTAAAATATTCAAAAAACACAATTTAACTTCTTTTTTAAATTCATACAACTACCCTTTATGAGTATCCCTGACCTGTTCAATAATTTCGTAAAAAAATTCTAGCAAAACAATAACATTATGAACTATGTGATCAATAGACATATGTCATTCCAATATATACCAATTGTTTTTGTGTTTTATAATTCACAACATCTGTATTTTTATTGTAATGAGTATTTTTTTTAGATTATATCTTCTCAAATTTAGTGATTTATTTGTTTGAATGATTTTTTATTTATGTGAATGTAAATTTATCTATTCATTTGGATTTTAGCTATATGATTTATCCTATGAAGACTGTTTATCTTATGCGTAACATAATTATTTTATATAAGAAAGTAATTATACTCATTTGATTTGTTAGTTAGTGTCATGTTTCTTTATTTTGTAGATAAATAATAATATTGTTTTTTTGATAAAAGTTAGTAAGATAAGTCATAAGGAAATTATGCGAAGTCTTTTATCATATTAAAATCACATTCATAGAATGATTATCATATGAAAATGAAATGAATACGTGGGAATCGATTATCATACACTAGTAAGATATTTCCTTATGAATAATAATCATTATATGATAATCTAATGAGTTATCTTAGAAATAGGTTGCCTTTTGAAAATAATGAAAATATATTATTCTATACAGTGCAAGATATGAATTCTTTTATCTTATTAGAATAGAGCCATTAGATTCTTATTATACCAAGTATATGTTAATGTGAAGATCATCAGGATTACTTTTATATGGTTTGGATAATATCTCATTAAGTCATATCATACTATGAATAAATTTATAAAAGGATTTTTATATATATAGAAATATAATTTTGAATAATGTATCCTTTTTTATAAATAGAAAGGTAAAAAGGTAAAGAAATTTGACATCACTATCACAAAAGTTTATTCTATATTATGAAAAGAAGGATAGATTCCATTAATAACCGAACTTATAAAAATTTATATGTATTATTCAATCAACCATTGCGGTTATCAATTATGTATAATTTCAAATTCAATGAGGATATATAAATTGAAATTTATCTACTGCATGAAATGAATGTGATATAAAAAATATAAGAACACATTGATAGTGAAAATAATGAATTCAAGTACAAAAAAGAATTAACATACAATTATTTCATACATTGATTATAATATTATTTGTTTCAATCAATGAACCTCCAATGATTTACTTTGAAAATAATCATCTTTTTTGGATGTTTCATAATCCACTACAAGTTTATTCATAAAACTGTGTGTTGCAAAACTCCTTAAAATTTTATTCATCTCTATTTCATCTGCACTTATTATAACTGAGTGTGTTAAAGAATTGGTAAGATCTGGTAAAGGGAGATCATATTTAAATGGACATGGAAATTTTTAATATGTATTACCTACAAAAACTCATCTGGGATCCCTCAATGAAACAATTTTAATAATTAAAATTAACAAACATGTGTAGTAGAGTGTTGGGGGAGCAGACTAGGGGATTTTTTGTTGCTGTAATTAATATAAATATATTTTTTATCTTTATCCTCTGAGATTTTATATTTCCACTACCTAATTTTTGAAGGAAAATATTGCAATTTTCCTACCCTGAAGTGGGTGATTTAATCTAATTAATTTTTTAAGAACTAAATTCAATCCCCTACTGAGTTTCTAGATAGGTATTCTCTAGAACAACAATTTTTATCAAAACTCGTGAATATTCAGTTCACAACTGTCAATGGTTGGAGTCCAAATAATTTCATTCAAATGGATATAATGGATGAAAATAGAGAAGGTATGTCATTTGTTATATATATCAATTTTAATGGTGAAAATATTTATTATTTGAAGGTCTGGATGAAACTGAATTGGAATAAAAATTGATTATAGGATTATCTTAAATCTTTTAAGCCTTAATAATTTACAATAACACAACCAAAAACATAAGATTGTGATACTAAATTATGTTATGACCTTAATTCTAAGGAAATGAATGTTATGATATGTGGAAAATGTCCAAATGTGTTTTAATAATTTTATAAATATAAAATAGCCCATGAAATATGGATTATTATAGTGGCTTAAAATAAAGTAAAATACATTGTGATGGATTTTAGATATGATACTATCAATATTATGTTTGACACCACCAAAATTATAGAAGGGGAAAGCATTACTTATTTGAATGGAATAATCATAGAGAGTGTGAATAATTTGATTCTGAAGGAACGCCAATTACAGTTCCAGATGAAGAATGGGATGTTTTAATAGTTTTATCACCTTAGTGGGGTTGTCTATCAGTTATAACCAGAAAATATACAGGGTTCATAAATTTCATTATAAAATATCTCATATGAATTGTTATGATGTTTTAGTATGAATTTGAAGCTGAAGCAGGAGAATATAAAATGGTTATGAATGAAAATTATACAGTGGAGGTTTTCTCTTATAATGATGAAAAATATGTAAAATTTTATATATATCTATAAATCATCTTAAGTGTAATATTCCGTGAACAGTTATAGATCAGAAAATGTTCTTTCAAAAATATCCTGAATTTTTAGAAATTTTTATAATATGATTATGGGATATAGACGACCTTTTAGAAAGTAAAATACTCAAGATAGAAATTATAATGAAGTATGAAAAAATTAAAGCAAACATCTTTGCCAAATAACACAATTTTTTCCTCAATTGGTTGAAAATAAAAAATTTGATAAAAATATTTTAAACATGGCCATATTTAAGCTGAAATCCATGAAATATTTGAAATAATCATGAAGTTATTTTGATGAATCAAGTGATTATTAATCTTTTGAATCAAAATATTAATTATTTAATAAAAAAACACAACTTCTATTTCATGGATCATTTAAATGAGGTATACAATTATTATTCAAAGAAGCATATATATGAGTCTAAAAATGATAATTTTCCAAATGAATAATTAAATGAATCTTTTCGATGATAGAAACGATGTATGAAAACATGAAAAATATAAATAGATCTATCATCAACTCATACGTGAAAATTTTAAATGAGGAGGGGCAATTAAATAATAAATTATTTTTATTTTTATAATTTGTTGTAACGGTATACTACATAATATACTGAATAGACTAAAATAATTGAGAACCTACTAAAATATGTTCAAAAATTCAAATCTTATTCTAGTTTATTTAATAAGGGGTATATTAACTAAAAATTTATTTTTCAACACCAACCTAAAATGGAAAAACATAGAATAAGAAGCCAAGGTGGAAGGAATAAAATTTATACAAAACCATTTTTCATATTTTCAAAAACTCAAATAATTGATTTTTTTCACTATGAATTATTGTATTTTTATTTCAATATCACTAAAAAAGAGATAGTTTTCTTGATTAAAAAGATTATTTTCTAACAGAAATGGTTTTCAAATCTCATTTATAGATTTTCAAGACAAAACAATAAGATGTTTTATTACCTAGTCTTCTATAAATAAAATTTACAGACCTAGGAGTCATTGGGTTCCTAAAGATATTTTTATTAATTTTATCATTATTGGGAACTAGTTGGATATAAAAAAATGAAATATTGTTAGTGGAATGTGGATTTTCAAGACACATGTGTTGAATTTTTTGTAAACATCACTCACTCTATAAGATAAATTGATAGAATGTAACATTTAGAGATAATGAAAACTAGAAGATATTGGGAATTGAATCTATTAGAGATCCAAAATATTCCCTAAAAAGAAAATTAATTTATGTTTAATTATTCATGTAGAACCTAATATACACATCTTTACTTTTTGATTATGGTAATCTAATTTATTTTTATAAGAGTTCCTACTCGGTTTCTAAAGAAAACTCTCTCACTTTAGAGAATGAAGAATAAACAATGTCTACACTTTAGATATTATATAATTTTGTAGAAAATATTTAAATTGATTTAATTTTTATGTAAATTAATCCTCTATTTAGAATATAAGGATTAAACATTTTAATTTTTATTCTCTTAAAATATTATCCGATAGAAATTTGATATCTAACATCCACAATATTAAATTGGAGAAAAATAATACATCGGACGCGTGTCAAATGAAAAAAAAACAAAATCCCTTGTTTAAACTAATTAAATATTTTTTAATTATGGAACAATATATATTATACATATGGATATTTTTAGATATTCTATAATTTTAATCCTTTCTAGAAAATAATTAATTATTTGTTGGTTAATGTTTTTTTGTGATTTACCTGGGCATATATCGTGAAATTTAAAAGGAAATATTATCCTATATTTATTAATTTTTTGAACCTTGTGTAAAATTGAAATAAAAAAAATTAAAATATTTAAAATGTAATCGGGAAGGATAATTTTGGAAGAATTAATTTACTTCATTCATCTCAAAATATAGTATTCAACACATATTTTCTACCCTTAGGACATGTCAGAAGAATGTGGTTGTTGAAAGGAGGAATATGAACGTTCAAGAAATATACAAAAAATGTAATGTGAATATAATATGACCACTTATCGTTGGTTTTAATTTCAAAACACATCATTTCATTTCATTAACCTAGTTCTAATAAGGAAAATCATAAATAAAATACCTTATGAGTTATGTACTTGTAGAAAAAAAGGCATGATACTTTAAATTTTTTGGATAGAAGTTTAATATTATAAAAACCAATTAAATTATTTGTAAAATTTATACTAAATTATATTAATTTATCTTATAAATTTACCCTACCAGTTCCATAGATTATTGAGTTTTCAATAAGATGTAATGTATATTGAAGAGTCAACACATGTCAAATTTAATAAAAGTGATAGTTTGGATTAATATATCCCTGGGTATAATGAGTTAAAAATTATATAATATAAATGACGCATGAATCTCCATTTAAAAATAAAAATGTTGATGACTTTTAATTTACGTTTATTGAACCATATTTTGTTAGGATTGATACTAGTGAACTAGAATGTGTATCACTTAGATAACATAGAATCATTAAGGAGAATCCTTTTTAGATAGTAATAGGAGGTTTAGATGGAGTATTACTAGAATTAATTTAGAAAATCTTATTGAATACTACGTTTTTTAGGACATATATAACCTAGAATGATAAAATAATCTATATATTATGAGAGATGGATTTTATCAACATAATAAAAATTAAACTATTTTAAGCAGAACGTGGTTTATGAATTAATCGATAGTCCATTTGAATATAATTTTATTGGAAGTAAATTGATATTTAGGGAAAAATAGGATGATCATAGTGAAAATAGTATAAATAAATAAATATTTTATGAAAAATATTATAATTGGGAAGAATGAATAGATTATGAAGAGGCCTTTCCCTGATAGCTAAGTTAGAGAAATTAGAATCCTTCTCGAATATTAATACTCTAGGAATTTTAAATTACATTATATGAATTTTAAATAATCATTTCTAATTGTATTTTTAATAGAATTAGTTTATGTTGAAAACCTAATTGTTTTATAGATCATTATTTTCTAAATTCTATTTTTAAACTCACCAAATATCTATATGGACATAAACAAACACCTAGATCATGAAATAAAATGTAATTTTCTTTTCATTTACCAAATTATCATAATGTGGGACCAGAAGACACCACCCTTTTCAAGAAAAAATCAACAAAATGAATGTCTCTTGTCAAAATATTTGAAGATGATTTTATTTTTTCATCAAAAAATAAAAAATTATAGAATGATTATTCAAAACGTATATAAAATAAATATTAAATGAGTATGATGGGTGGGTTAAACTATTTCATTAGATATAAAATTTATCAAAAAGATTTTGTAAATGTTTTAGAAATAATAAAATTTATTTATTATTTACATAAAGTATTTGGACTTGAAAAAATTAAGACCTATTCTACTCCTATGAGCACCAATATTTTACTTGGCCTAGGGGAAGTTGTAAAACTAGTTGAATAAAATTTATATAATAGAATCTTTGGATGTTTTCTTTATCTTGATGTTTTTTCCAAACATCATTATTTTAATATTCTGCATTCCAAACACTGAGCAATGCCTTATAAGAAACATATTTTTTTGATTTAGTTGTTTCATTAAATGGAAACTATTAATAATTTAATGGGATTTTTTAAAACATTTTAATGTTTTCATACTTATTGTTTTATTGCATGGTTTTAAATCCATTATTTTTTATTAGTTTTAATATATTTGTTATTTTATTCTATATGCTATTTTTCATTACTCATCATTATTTTCATTGAAAATTCATTATCAACATTATTAATGTTTTTATAAATGATTTAGTTTAATTTAAAATATATCTCAATATATTTTAATTTATATATTTTTATTATCCTATAAATTCTATTATCAAAAAATTGAATGCCAAATTTTATTCTAATTTAGTAGGTTTTACTTAGATCATTTACAATTTTTCTTGTGTGACATTAATTGTATTACTTATCCTTATTGCACTTATTTTCTATATCACAAATCCAACGATAAGAAAAAGTATAATAAAAAAGGTAAAATAATTTTATAGATTTTTTTATTTTATTTTAAATCATTATATGGTTTTTTTGATCAAAAAAATTGGAGACATTATTGGACATATGTATATTATTCTAATATATCCCAATTTTTAATGGATTTTCATGATTCAAAAAAACCAATTTTTTATTCTAATGAGTTTAATTTTAGTGTTAAAATTTCAATATTCTTATAAGAAGTGATATAGTAATATCAATGGTACTTATTGTTAAAGAATATAAAGCTATCCATTGTACTAGATTTTATAAATCTGATTTATCTTACTTTAACGGATTATACTATACCTAAAATGACTATCTTATAGAGTAAAATCAGTATCTTCTTTGATAAATATATTTTTAAATATTTTATTTTATCTTATATATAATGAATGTTATCCTTTTTTGATAAATTTTAGTAACCAATTTTAGAAGGAGATTATTATAATAATTTTTGGTAATAAAATTTAAATTTATAAAATTGTTATCTTATGATAATTTAATGATTATATGGGAATAAATTATATTATTATATTAATAAATTTGCGTGTGAATAGAAATTAACATAAAATAATCCAGTTATTTCTCTTAGAAAGAATTTATTTTACACAAATATTGAAATTATTTTATTATTCGCAATAAAATAAATGAATTTTTTTATCTTATAAACCTTATAAAAAATTTATATTACAAGAACATAACTAAAAGATTCTTATCATAAAAAGTATAATTTATTGTGTAGATAATAATGATTACATTTATAATGTTATAATAATATCTTATTTTTTCATTTCAATCATTTTAAAATATCAATGAATGAGTTTTCTAAACAACGAAGGATTGATTTTAACAAAGTTTCCTTTTTCTTAGAATAGAAAAATATTAATATGGTGACTTCTAATATCACCACTAGAAAATACTAATCTATTTTAGGAAAAGAAGGAAAGATACAACTAAGAACCTATCTTATCATACTTTTGAAGTATTATTAATTCAATATTTGTGATTATCTAATATGACTATATTCAACATCAATGATCATATTTAAATTGAACTGCTATCTCATGCATGGAAGTAAGGTTAGATACACGTATATATGAACAATCAGATAACACAAAGAACAACCCCATGTATATAAAAGAAATCACAAAAAATTATTGTGTTATTTTCTTACATTATTATCTATTATAATCAAAGAACATCTAGCACTTTACATTGAATGTCATTGTCTTTTCCTGATGTATCATTATCTATTTATTGTTTTTTCTTTAAAATAGAAGATAAATCAATCTATTAAATTCTGATACATATTTGTTTAATATAGACATATGGTAATTGATTGTCTTAATTAAGTGGTTAGATACTGTAATGTAAGAGACATGTTAAATCTATTATACCTTTGTTACAAGTAATAGCTTGGATGTAACATTCTGAACATAGAATTTCAGAGCCGATGCATTATTTTATTACATTGGAATAATTATAATGAATCAAATCCTCAAGGAGCAATAATATTAGTAGTCTTGGAAGGCTATATTTCATACATGATACCCACAATACATTGGTAAATAGAAAATAAAGAAATGTTACATAATAATATGAAATAAACTTCATCTTAGAATGATTAATCAATGTTCTCCTATTCGTGTCCTATGGAAAGAAACATAATAAGGGTGATCAAAAATGATCGGTATGGGTAAATAAAAAAATAATTAACAAATATATATATATAAAGGTAAATAAATAGGAGCAATTTCCATTTACACATCTAGATAAGGCATAATTAATATGAAATGGTAACAAACTTAAGCTCATGCCATAAATCAATGAAATTAGAATGAATTACAACCATATATACATAAAACCAAAATTTCTTGGATAAATAATAATTGAAAATAAATGAAGGAAATGATATATTAAAGGTTTTCATGTCTACGAATCATGAAATCCTATACCATCAAGATTGATATAAGACAATTTAAAACTATTAATAGAACCCCAGTTAATTTTTCCATCTTATTTTTCTCAGGATGACCTATCAATGCATCAATAGGATATATAATGTTTGGGCCCCACCTGTCTTTTCCATTCCAAATAATTAATCTTATTGAATGATCAAATAAATAATATTACATATGAAATATCCATATTGAATAAAGAATACAATTTATAAGTAATTCCCCAATTAATCAAATAAACTACAAATCGAATATCATATGTAAAACAGATATACAGTTTATGAAATAATAATATCTATTTCCTGAAAATATGGTTATTAAAACAAATTTCTAATGAAAAATGATTATAGTAATGTTATTTCGTCAATATAATGTTATATATCATAATGTAATGTGATATTTCAAAGATAATCATTAAGAACAATCTTGAGAAGAATAATCCCAAAACATTCAAAAGTGTCCCATACCACATCAAAATAAGTTAATCGTAAACCCCATGATGGTCTGACATTAAATGAAACATATAATATCATAAGAATAATTAGATTCATGATATTTTATTTAAAGTGAATTAAATACACCATATAATTTTTTTAGGTTCATAACTACAAATAAGCCTCAATGAAATGTAAATTGAGAGGAAATATCTTACCATGAGTTTACTTTTAGGTTAAAATATTTTAACTTACTATAAAATAATATTATGTTTATTTTATACTTAATTAGAATCCATATTCATGTTTATAATTTTTTCTTTCACTTATTACTAGTTTGTGGACAAATAATTAAATAATTAATCTTATATTGGGTGTTTTGACCAAATTCAAATTATGCATCAAAAAAATTGTTAATTCAACTATGGTCCAAGTGGTAATAAAATAGCATCTACAGAATAATAATCCTGAAATATATATAATTTTTATACATTCATTATACATTTAAAATAAATCATTGAATATGGTTGTGAAAAATGAATTAATGTTACAATCATGGCGATGGTTGGTCATACGTACACGTTAGTAATGTTCTCATTTTTTAATAATCATTATGGAAGGTAGGTAAGTACCACTATATATTTCAAAATTGATCATAATATCATAAATAAATTATCATATAATCATATATAATAATAATATTTAATTATTATGATGTAAAAGGAAACACATCGTGTCGAGGAGGCGGTAGTCCACACATCCACGAACATCGTTATCACTTTTTAATTCTATGAATGGGTAATGAAGAAAATGATATATATTATATTTCATTAATGATAATTATTGATTGAATATAATATAGATTTTTTTTAATTTTACATATATTTAAAAAAAAACCATCCTTTATATATTCCCTGTATTGTGAGAATGAATCACATCCCTTTGACCGGATTGTAGTCTACACATCCACAAACGATGTTATCATTTTTAAAAAATAATGTTATTATAAAGATATGTATTTTAAAATAATTAATGAAGAATAAAGAAATAATAAATATCATAAATATCATATATAAATATATTTTCCATCATAATGACCACCATGAGAGGCAATAATAGAAGAATATGCAATAATTATTTCGTGAGGTGGTAGTTCGCCATTCACATAAAGAGTATGTTTGTTTCCCATTGATGGATGTTTTTGTAAGTGTAGGATTAAATAATAGAAAAAAATAAATCCTTTTATATTTAATATAATTTCATTATATAATAATTTAATAATGATATTTTAGGGAATGGATATTGGATATAAAAATAAAAATATTTAAGAAAAATGTTACCTCTTAATCGGGTTACTTCATTTCATTTGAACTAAAGGCTTCGTTGGATTTATTTCATCCCAAGAGGAGGCTTATAGGATGAGGGGAATACTTTTGAGTAAGTATTTTGGCATATATTGGTTGATGAAAATTCTATTAAGAGGTGTGAGGAGGTGGGAGGAGAGGAGGAATTTTTAGAGTGGTGGAGTGGCACTCTTGTTATATTTTTCACAAAGGAATTCCAATATTTTTATTTAAAATTGCATGTGGAACTAATAATGGAACCAATTAGTGAAAATGGATGATAGGGTATATATATATTTCTATCCAATAGATTTTGGAAACATTTATTGGTCATTTGAGCCATTAAGATTATTATTTAGTCCATTATTTGGTATAATTTTACCATAATTGTTGTGATTAATTTTAATTACATTCAGTAATTGTTATTGTAATTTTTTTATTATTATACATTGTAAATAATTATTACTAAAAATAATGGATCCAATATTACAAATTCCAATAAAATATTTTTCAAAAATTATTTTAAAATTCTTCTCGCAGGCGAGACAACAATATGGGTTTTTAAAAAAATATGAAAGTTTGTTGTATTTTTTATAATCAATTTCTATGAGAAATTGATTCAGAATAAATAATTTTTGTCAATTGATAAAAGTTTTATCTGATTAAACTTTAAAACGATTTTAATATAAAAATTACTATTTTAAATAAATTAGATGAAAAATAGCTTTGGACTAAAGTCAGTATTTTTAACTGTTCATTAAAAAAATGAAATGTTTACGAAAAATATAAACAAATTCACCCTAACCAAATTATTTTGTTTCTATTTCAGATTTGATTTTTTTTGCCTATTAAAAAAATTCAAGTTTCAAAATTCATTTTTAAAATTTTTTCTCCATTAAAATGCTATAAAATTTTCATTATACAAATATATATTTTTATGTGTAAAATATAGTTTGTTCTTATCTTATGACTATAAAAAATAATAGATGAATTTAAAAAATGTTTGTTTGAATATATAACATATAAATTTTATTAAAATAATTCAGATTATTTAATTAATTGTGTTTATTAAAATAAAAATCTCCTAGAAGCATAAAAATAAATATATATTTTTTATCCAATTGTTTCTTATTTTTGTTTCTAATTATTTAGTAACCCATGAAATGTTTATAATTTTATATAGAAAAATATTCACAAGATAGTTTATACTATTAATAAAAGATATTTTATATCTTTTTATAATAAATAATAATAATTTAACAATATATTATTTTTTGGTAAAACTTGGTCTTCTGTGTAACATAATCCATCAAAGAAGGATTCACATGCGTGTAATGCCCACTAAATTAGTGTTCCATGAATTGAAATATATAGATTATATATTAAATATAAAATATATAATAAAGACTTTATAAATTATATTCCCTTACATATTTGGTGTCATTTTTCATTCATGATATTGAAGACAAGGTTATTACATTATAATTTCGAGGTGTTCCATTATCCCCCACATTAATTGAATTGCTTCCTCGCAATTTTAGAAAGATCATGGTGATATTTGGTATGATATTCTATTTGTTTAAATCCAACATCATGATAAGGGTTGTAAATAAATCCTCTATTAAATATATAATGGGATGTCAAATGTTCATATAGACTAACATATTGTTTGGAATCTAAGTAGGATAACATTAGTTCTAGGTAGAGATACGTACATAGAGGAGAAGTGAAAATATTTATTAGGAGTGACTGACGTTTTTAATAAACAAAAAAAGTAAATGTAAAATATAAATTTTATGGTATCTAATAAATAAATATGAAATAATTTATAAGGCCATCAGTTCAACGTAAATTAGGATGTTATAAACATTTTTATTTCTAAGTCATTTTCCTAATGCTAGGTAACTCTTTAAGTGTCTATGTTCAATTACATGATATATTTATATTAAAATAATTTAATCATTAGGAATTTCATTGATGAATCCATATATAAAATCAATTTTCATTCTAGATGCACAAAAATATATTTCTAAAGGAGCATAAAGGCAATAAAATAGTAAGAATTCTAATTATTTGGGAATAACTATAATCCAAAACCAATATGGTTAATAGATTAATCTCTAATAATTAAAAGTGATACTACTAGTTTAACATTAACATTTTTTCATCAACATGTTTAACTAAAAAATGATAAATCAACCATGACGTTGTATATGATTGTGGTTGGTGTGAAACCCTTATCATACTTCAGCCATGGGTTTCTGACCTGTGGCCTTTCCAGATTTGTTTGGTTTGGTAACCAGATTATGGGTTGTCATTTTTTAAAATCAAATAAATAAAATTACCAAAATAAATATTATGTACATATTTTATTTAATTTTATTCAATAAATATTGATTTAAATATGGTTTTATATAAAACCTCAATACATAAATACATTATCCATTTATATTTCACATTTTTTCTTCCTTTGTCTAGCATTTATCCATAATATCATTTATAGGATTTATAATTATTTAAATATTTTTTTCAATATAAAACAAATTAGTTTTATCCTTGATTATTAGTTATCAAAATTATTCATATTTCTTTACAATGAAAATGTGAATTATCCTTTGAATGAATCCTTAGAGTGTCAAATTAGGTTCACAGTAAGGCTCATTGTTGTGTACCAAGATACCTCAAGTTAGGAATGAAAAAACTTGTTGGATTTAATACTCCTAGGTACATCTATTACATAACCATGTCAAATTGTAGTTTCCATATAGGGATGTATATATTGGAAGACCCACATAATCTCTACCTTACCAAAATTCTAGTATTTTATTCTACACTATTCCACAAATTCTATCATATAGTTATTTTAACTAACTTATTTTTGCCTTAATATAGTTCCTAATGTTGCTTCTAAACTTAATTTGATACAAACTATATTGCCTTGACCCCATAAACCCAGATATGGTGAATTATTTTATTACATTGGCTTAATTACAAGGAATCTAATCCCAAAGTACCAATAAGTTTAGAATTATTCTAAAGATAGATTAACTAAATGATACCCACAATACATTGGGAAATAGAAAATACAAACATGATAAATAATAAAATGAAATAAACTAAATCATGAAAAGCTTATTTAGTATTATCTTCTTCATAACCTGGGGAAATACGCGTAATTATGGTGTGCTCGAATGCTCATTAAGGTTAAATATAATGGAAGAAATAATTATTCAATTTATATGGGAAGGTAAATAACTCAGCAAACCTTCCAATTACATGACTAGATAATAAATAATTAATATATAAAGGTATATGAAACACCCCAAAATTTCATGGTACATTATATTTAATAGATTGTGTTTCACACAATACTGAATTGGCTTGTATAATAAGCAATAATGAGTTTCAGTAAAATAACACTTTAGTGTTGAAAATATTTAAATTATATATTTATAACATATCAAGTTATTATATTAATATGAGTATTAATAAATAAATTTTAAATGTTATTTATGGTGTTTTCACATAAATAAAACATATTTATAATGAAATGTATAAGTTTCGGTAAAATAGTTATATGTTTTGAAATACAATTTTGTTAACTGAACTACTTTTAATGTCATTTCGTGAAAAATAATAAAATTAATTTCATATAATCATATAAATTTAATAATGTAAAATAGACTTCATTTTTGAATTCATAATATCAAAAATTATATTAGGGTTATTTTTGGGTATTTTTCTGAAAACATTCGTATTTTATGAAAAGTGAAAAACACTGCATAATAGTTTAAAAACCAAATTTTTCATTTAAATATTTATTTTAATTAAAATTGTTTTTAACAGCAAAATAGATAAAAAATACATATATTAATTAATTTTATTTAATTGGAATTATATTTATAATAGAGTTAGATATAAAAATTCATTGAACATTTTTCACATCTTTTTATCCGCCTTCTAGCCACATTAAAAGATTAGAATTAAACATAATTTTATTGATTTTTTGAATTGAATTTTGAAAATATGATATACATGTTTTTAATTAGGATAAAAAATTTGGTCTAATATGATCAAAATAATTTTTAGTGAATAGTAAACTTGGAATTCTATTTACCACACGTAAAGGTAAATAGGGTATTAGGAGGAAAAAATAATATTATAATAACATAAATTTAACCTAAAACATATAATATTTTCATTGGATAATTATATTTCAATAGAAATAACCCTTAGGTAAAAAAATATGACCCTTTTAAGCCAACTGTGTAAGATTAAGACATTTATTATATTTAATTTAAAAAGTGTTAAAAGTTTCATATTCAAAGTTTAACAACTAAATGAATTTTAATGTAGGGTTGTACATAAGATAAATTCAACTATAAATATTTATTGTAAATATATGAAATTTATCTATATCATGATAATTTATTTATAATGTTTCGATACTATATAATTACATTAATTTGGGATACAATGATGATTTAGTAATTGATTTATTAGAAGAAGAATCAAATAAATGATATTAATAATATTAAAATAAATAAAATTTCAATTAATTAATTACATAAAAATATTTAATAGATAACAAAAACATGTAGGTGACATAATGGAATTCTTGGATCTAATTTATCATATTTTTTTTATATTTTAAAAAATAAAAATATTAATTAGTATTAAAATTGACATAAATGATATTTTAATAAATACTATTTTAATAAATGATAAAAATGTAATAATAGTATAATATTATTACAAATAACATGAATAATATCAAAAATTTCATTAATGATCCAATTTGGATATTCTTTCTATTTTAATGTGACTATATTAACGCAATAGTGTAAAAATATAACAAGTCACAGTAAGAGTTAAATTGTATGACTAAAGGTTAAATCCAAATGAGAAGGATAATTTTATGATCTAAAAAACTCTAAAATTTAATGGTTGAGTGTATTTCAATCCATAATAATCATATCCTTGAAATAAATCACATTGGAGACATTTGAAACCAAAAAACAATTTATAAAAAATTTATATTTTATGATATTCCAAAAGTGCCACTCACCCCTCTTACAAAAGGAAACTTCTCCTGCTCTTTAATTCACACATACAACCCCCTTTGGTTTTGCCAAACCCTGACTATTTACTCTCTCAAAATCCATCAAATCATCCTAAATGATACACATTTGGGAGAAATCTATTTTAAGGAGCCCTTTTGGGTAAATCTAAAGGAGACGCATTGAAAGTGATAATTGTTTAATCACATCATTAAAAGCACTTTTGTTTCTATACTTCATCCTTTTATATTGTTTCCATAATAAAATAATAAATACAGTAACTTCTACATTCATACATGTTATTATAATTATTGTGAAACCATATTCCCCCTTTTACATATCTTATGAATAATAATATAACCATTCATGCGTTCGTACGTCTTACCATCTCCACGCCATGGTGTAAATTGTTTTTTACAAATTATTTATATTGGTATAATTATGGATATAAATTATGTAAATAATAAATATAAAATGATATTTTTTATTTAAAATTAATATTACCTCTAATTCCAAACCATTTCACCATTAAAAAAATGATATTGTCGCTCGTGCGTAGGTACAACTTACCGTCTCCATGACATGATGAGATTAATCTTCCACATCCATCATTAAAGAACGAATATAAAAATGAATAAATTTTAAATTAGAATGAAACAAATTTCCTAATAAAAATACTAGTATAATATATATATATGTTTATATATATATGTCATTCACTTACTTCTATTAAATACTATAAGAAAACAGATATAGTGTTCATGCCTTCAGATGACCTACCGTTTCCATGAATGGTGAATTCCATTTCAAATATGTATATATTATATATACATATATCTAGAATATATAACATATATAAAACATTCAATTCATTCTATATGTAAGTATATCATGATATATGTAATACGATCAATAATAATAAGTCCACAACATGTATGATAAAGAATGCTATTATTACCCAAAATGTTGTTTTATCATAGAAATTATTAATAGACATGTAATATAATATTATTGATTAATAATATATGATATCATAAATATTATTATTATTATTAGGATATAAGTTAATTATATGTTTAAGAAAATTATATTGGAGTTTCAGACACCACTACTGGAAATGTTGTTTTTCCCAACGGGTGTTTACCAACGGTTTGCTAAAACCATTGGGCTTGAAGGAATAACAAATCCTTTCCCAACGGTTCATTGAAACCGTTGGGAAAAGCCACCCCTTTGCCAACAGTTTCTTCAAACCGTTGGTAAAGGGGTGTGTCAATCACCCTTTTGCCAACGGTTCTGTTGAACCGTTGGGAAAGGGTCACCCCTTTGCCAACGGTTTCCTCAAACTGTTGGTAAAGGGGTCCTTAGCATCTCTTTCCCAACGGATCATAAAAACTGTTGGGAATTATTTCCCCCAAATCCAGCCGCGGGGCTGCTCTCCCCCATTCGCACAGAAACCTAATTTCATCCGCTCCACCGCTCTCCTCTCGCGAAATCCCCTATCTGAAGACGTGAAAACCATCAGAAATCAGGTATCTTTTCATTTATACACATATACTTCCTTATTTTTATTGTTATTGCTTTAGTATTTTAGTTATAAGTTATCAATCCACCTCCATCTCTCTGCTACTCTCCAAATCCCTCATCCGAATAGGTGAAAACCCATTTGAATCATCTCAAATCAAGTAATTTTTTCTTTATACACATATGTTACCTTGTTTTTATTGTTATTGATCTAATATTTTAGTTTTAAGTTTGGATTTTGATGTTATTTCACCGTGTAAAATAGGGAAATGAATAAATATTTTGTTAATTAATTAGTTTCCCCTGGAATATCAGTTATATTATAATGTCCATGCTAAATAAAGGGGTAATGTAATAAAAGACCTTGAATAAATAAATTGTGGATGTTGGGGTATGGTGCCTCTATGAGAGGTTTTTTGTTGTGTTTAATTGTATTTTATAGGCTGTTTTATGGGGATTGAGGTGACCAGTTGGGCTTTGTGATATGTGGGGTTGTAATGTGATGGTTAGTGGTCATGGATGTGTCATGTGAGGTTGTATGATAGTGATGATGTGTGGTGGTGTTGTGTCGTGTGGAGGTGTTGTGTGATGATGTTGTGGTGTATAATCTGGTGAGTTGGTTTTGGTTGTGCGGTGGTTTGTGATGTGCAATATTTTTATTGTGATATGTGGTTGTTTTGGTGAGATGGTTGGTTGATGTAACATGGTGTCGATGGTTATTGTGAGATGGTTAGTTGTTGTGTGGTGGTTTTATTAGTTTCCTGGTTATCTATGGAATAAATTATGCTGTTAAAACAAAAAAACAAGATATTAAATAAATGAGATGGAATAGAAATGGTTGTGTGGTAAATGAATTTAATTAATTTAACATTAAATGAATGGACAATGTAAGTGTGAATGAAGTGGCTTATAAATGAATGTGAGAAATGCTATGCGTCTTGTGTGGTGGTGGTGTGGTTTATGTGTTTTATGGTATTAGTGAAGTGTGTCATTATGTAGTTAATGTGAACCCATAGTTTGAGTATTTTGTGCTATCTATATATCATGTATTTTTCTGTTATTTCTACACATTCCAGGGGGGTGGTATGTCTAGGTGGTGGTGGTGGGGTTGCAGGGGAGGGGGTGTGGGCTGTTTGGGAGGGTGGGCGGGGCTATCCAGGGGGGGGGTACGGGGTGTCCAGGGGGTTACGGGGGTGGGCGGGCTGTCCACAAGGGTAGAAGGGCTGTCCACGGGGGTGGCTGGGCTATCAAGGAGGGGTGGGCGGGCTGTCCAGGGGGGGTGGGTGGGCTGGCCACTGGGGGTAGGGGTGTCCAGGGGGGTGGGTGGGCTATCCAAGGGGGTGGGGGGGTTTTCCATAGGGAGAAGAGGTGTCCAGGGGGGTGGGTGGGCTATCCACAGGGGTGGTTGGGTTGTCTAGGGGGTAGGGGGTGTCCACGGGGGTGGGTGGGTTGTCCACGGGGGTGGGCGGGGCTGTCCACGGGGGTGGGAAAGGCTGTCCACGGGGGTGGGCGGGGCTGTCCAGGGGGTGTGGGCTGTCATGGGGGTCTGGGTGGGGTGTCCTGGTGGGGGAGGGGTGTGTGGGGTGTCCAGGGGGTGGTATGTCTAGGTGGTGGTGGTGGGGTTGCATGAGAGGGGGGTGTAGGCTGTTTAGGAGGGTGGGCGGGGCTATCCCGGGGGGGTACAGGGTGTCCAGGGGGGTACGGTGGATTGTCTGATGTTTCTCTAATGATCAAGGACGGAATGTTTGGAGGACATCACAATTCCTGACTGGTTGATCCTAGAAGCAATTTCATGATCATGGATGTAATTCCTATAGGGAATCTCTTGATTTTGGTGATCTTCTCCATTTTCATCAAAAGAAATGTTTGACACACTGGGAGGGAAACTCTAGAGTCAGTGTGACATGTCTTGAAGGGTGATTTATGTCCATAGTGACATGATTTGAGGACATCACATGACCTAGTTGGTGTGCCTGGAGGGTGTTAAGGGAGCCATCTAACATTCCTCACATTTAATATGAGACTGAGATAATATGTATTGATACCCCTATGTAGAAGGAGATAGATATCTATTGGAAAACATGTAGTCTGTATGGTGAGAATTAAAGGCTTTTCATTACAAGGGTGGCATATTCATGGGTGCCATCTGATTTTATTTGACATGTCAAGGGGACATCAAATGATCAAAATAGGTTTCCAATGGATTGTATTGTGAACATGATGACATTTCCTTGTGCAATAAAATTTCATAGGTGATGCATGTTATGAACATTAGGGTCAACATATATTTCCTTCACTTTAGTCTCCCATATTTTAGTATTTCATCCATCCTTTTATCCCAAATTCCATAGATTTATACATTATTTTATTATATTATGTCTCAAATTATCTAAAATATGTGTTTGATGTTCTTCACGTGACCTATCATAATTCCTTCTCATAATCTATAGTGATCATGGGAACATCCCATGCATGATTCATGATCACTCAAATTATTCTGCAGATCATACATAATGGAAGCCTTACAGGATGTGAGATGATTATATCTAGGAAATCTACTCAGGTACCTGGTGAGGAAGTGCATATTAATTCAAAAAGGTAAATCACATATGAGGATACCCTACTAATATGGTTATGGGATGAGGCATTCTCTGATGTGATAACACATTAAGTTCTTTGTTGGTTTTACATTTTTTCAATAACACATTAGTAATTTTTTTTCACATGTGTAGTTGATACCATGATTATTTTCTTCCTTTATCGTTTACGTAAATGTATTTTCTATTAAAGTTCAATCCTATTGAATTGTTTATGACAAAATGACTTATATGAATACTTATTACAGAATGGACAGAAGTTGGATGTTTGAAACCGATCGTATCTCAAGTGATTTTCAAAACAATTTGGAGAGCTTTATAGATTTTGCATTTCACAATGCTTCAGATAGTGGTCACATACACTTCACATGTTCCAATTGTGTTGGTAGACCTTGGTTGAGTCATGAAGAAGTCAGTTACCACATAACCAAAAATGGTTTTCAAGCAAACTACTTTGTGTGGTATCACATTGGGGAGAAAATGAAATCTCAAATTGGTGATGATCGAAATGAAAGGACTGGAATGGAGAATTTGTTAGATGATTGGTTTCCATTTATTCTTCATCATGAAAAAGAAAGGATTTCGACTCAAGAAGACGTCGATATGAGGACAACTGATGCATCTAGTAAAAATGATGATATTGATAGGGTGAAAAAATTGAATGATACTGCCACAACTCTAGTATATCGACAATGCAATAAAATGAAAAAGCTAGAATTTTTAATCTGATTGTTCCATGGAAAAACAAATAATGGGATTTCTAATACAGCAATCGATTACATTCTTACCCTCTTGAAGGATTTACTTCCAGATGATGCAGATATTCTCTCAAACCACTATATGGCATGGAAGCTAGTTGAAGAACATGGATTTTCCAGAAACAAAATTCATGCTTGCCCGAAAGATTGCAGTTTATTCTGGGAAGAAACCGCTGAACGAAATGAATGTATAAAATGTGGCCCATCCCACTGGAAGTCAAAATCTGATGGAACACCATCCCGCGTTCCACAGAAAGTAATGTGGCACTTTCCATTGATCCCCAGACTCCAGAATATTTTTATGTCTGATGACATATCAATAAAAATGAGATGGCATAATACCGAGAGAAGGAAGACTAATGATTAGTTGGTTCATCCTGCAGATGGATTTGCATGGCAGACATTTTATGCTCGACATCCTGATTTTGCAACTGACGTGCGTAATGTGAGGCTGGGTCTTTCATGCGACGGTTTTAATTCGTTTGGGAAGATGCTTACATCGCACAACACATGGCCAGTTATTATACACATTTATAATCTTCCCCCATGGTTGTGTATGAAAAAATCATTCACTTTCATGAGTATACTCATATCTGGTCCTTCTGATCCCGGCATTGATATTGATGTATACATGCAACCTTTAATAAAAGAGTTGAAACTTTTTTGGGATGTGGGTGTGCTCACATACGATGCATGTTCGAAAAACATATTTCAGATGCGTGATGAGATTATGTGGACGATCAATGATTTTCCGGCTTATGAAATGATGTCTGGATGGAGCACGAAGGGAAAACTGTCATGTCTAGTTTGAATGAAGAATACACGATACAGAAGACTGAAACATCGTTGTAGTTTTAGTTTTATGGGACATCGACGATGTTTTCCAAAGGATCATCCATATAGAATGAATCGTCGAAGATTTGATAATACTATAGAGACCGATGATCCACCTCAGCGTATGTCTGGAACTGATGTGCTTAATGAATTGAAAGATTTCAGTTTTTCGTTCGGGAAGGGTCAAATGAAATCTGGAAAGAGAAAGAATGTTTCCACAGAAACCTGTTACAATTGGAGGAAGAGGAATAGCTTTTTTTAATTGGCTTATTGGTCAACCAATTTTCTACGTCATTTCTTAGACGTAATGCATATTGAAAAGAATATATGTGAAATTTTTCTTTCAGTTCTTATAAATGTCAAGGGGAAGACAAAAGATGATTTATGATCTCGACGTGACTTGGTGGATTGGGGCATCAGACCAGAATTGCATCCTGTGCGTATCAGTGAAAATAAATGGAAACTTCCATGTGCTTCTTATGTGATGACACCTACTGAAAAAAACAATTTTTGGAATTATTAGAGACTATTAGAGTTCATGATGGCTATTCAAGCAACATATCTAAACGGGTCAACAGAAGAGAGTTGAAGCTAAAATCTTTGAAGACTCATGATTATCACGTTCTACTGCATGAGTTGCTTCCAATAACAATCCGTCATCTTTTGTCCAATAATGTATGGGTGGGTGTTATTCGGTTGTGCCATTTGTTTAGAGATATTTGTGCTAAGAAGTTGTCCAAGTATTTCTTGCAAAAAATGTTGACAGATGCCCCATTAATTTTGTGTGAGTTGGAGAAAATATTTCCCCCATCATTTTTCACATGCATGCTGCATCTGACTGTCCATATTCCAACAGAAATACTTCTTGGAGGACCTGTTTCTTTTCATTGGATGTATCCAACTGAAAGAAATATGTTCACATTAAAGACTTATGTTCGAAACAAGAATCATCCCGAAGGTTCTATCGTGAATGGTTACTTAGCTCAAGAATGTATGGATTTCTGTTCAATGTATTTGTCTGATCTTACTATAAGAATGAACAGACCAATGAGAAATGAAGAAGAACAATATGAGCAAATTGAACCCAGTTTTCCATCACTTCCTCAAACAGGAGGAATTCCTGGATCATATACATTGAATACATTAAGCCATGAAGAGCGGGAGATGGCACATCGCACAGTTTTGTTCAACTGTGATTTGTTCGATGACTATATCAGGTAACAAAATTGAATATGTATATATTACATATATATCTGTTAAACTCTTCATATTTTCTTATCTACCGGGAACATAAAACAATGATAAATAGGAAGCATCGTTCTTTATCTTTGAGAAGGAGAGAGACTTTGCATAGCAAAGAGTTTTCTGCTTGGTTAAAATTGAAGGTAAAAATATTATTGTTTAAATTAATTATTTCAATATTTACTTATGTTTAAATGTCATTTATATTGAAGGTATTGAGTTTGTCTGATGACTCTATCTCTGAGGAAATAAGAGCTTTGGCTTTTGGTCCTAATACCGTGGTTCGTGACTGTAAATCAATTGTTATCAATGGGTACAGATTTTTTGTCACTGAACGAGCCAAAAACATGAGAACACAACATGATGGTATTATGGTTACTGCCACAACAGATTTTTATACCAGTACATCAGATAGTAGACCGCGACTTGAAAATGTGGGTAATTATGGTGTCGTTGAGAAAATAATAATATTGGATTATTACTCTCATGGATGAGTCACAATGATGAAATGCCATTGGTTTGATTCGATGACGAGACATGGCACATTTATTGATGATTGTGGATTTCTAGTAATTAATATGACCCACACTCTTGCTACCGAAGAACCATATGTGTTGGCATCAATGGCTAAACAAGTTTTTTATGTCAATGATCAACTTCAACCTGAATTTGGTTTCATAGTTGAAGTAATTCGAAGACATATTTTTGATGATGCTGATGATGGAATTGACACTATCCCTATTGCCATTGGAACCAATCCATTTATTTCTTTTGATGACCCCAATAGCTCAATTGTCAGAGTTGATTGTGAACCTGAATTTGTGGTTGGAAATATATAGAATCATTCATCCATGTTCTCAATTCTTTTGGTTTACCTCGAGTTGGGTTGTTAAGGTTGGTAATATTCATATTTATTTAGTATTGATCACAAATACGTTTTAGCTGACTTGACCGTTATGTGAATTTTCAATGTTTATTGGTTGCTGTTTTATTTGAATTGCATTTTCTAATTTGGAATTGAACTTTATTCAAACCAAATCAAACAATATTTCTAACTTGGTGAACATTACAACTTGTATGTTTTATTAAATTCATTCAAGCTCTTCTAAAACAACTGATAGCTAAATTACCAATGAATCCCCTCATTCCCTCATATATTTAGTTTTTTGGTTTACACATTAGTTTTCTTTTTCTAATTAATTACATATTTGTTTTCAAATGCAGGAAATGCATCCAATTGAAGAGAGACGAAGAAAAAAAATGGCGGAGAACAATCGTCGGATGGAGGATATGGGAATTCCACCATTAGTGCCTATAGTGAGTACTTTATTTCAAATATATATATATATATATATATATATATATATTTACAGAATATATAATGTCATGTGATTAATTTTTTTTGTAAACTTTTTATTAGGATCCCCTATTACGTCGACAGTTATTCGATGAGGAGCCTTGTACTGGTCCTAGTACTCAGGCCGGTGGTACGAGGAGGGTTCGTACCAGAGGTGGACGTAGAGCTGCGTGTGCCCGACTAGACCATGCCCCTCCCACTGACATTTCAGCCTTCCCACATTCTGATCCCGATGTGTCGTTAGGGACACACGGGGTATTTAGGCCTCCCATGTTTTCAGTACCTTCTGCATCTTCTGCCCCATCATTTTCACAACCCATGATGATTCCCACTCCCCAGTCAGCATCAGGTCATACAACTGTTCCATCTTCTTTTCCTTCTACTTCTGTCTCTCCGAGCTTTTATATTCCATCGTCTTCGACTCCTGTTCCACTAGAGGGTGTTCCATCAGGTTCTGTGGATCCGGCGCCACTCATTGATCAGACTAGCGCAGGTATATTTATAAAACCCAAAAAAAAATTATAGCAATATTTATTTTTATTATAACATGTTTTGATAAAATATTTGTTTTTATTTCATGAAATATACATCTACTGACAGGAGGCGGGGGCGGGGCCGTACACACATGCGTTCTGTGTGGAACCGTCGCACACAGGTTATGGTGGAATATAATGAATACAATCAGATGGTTGAGAAAACAGGGCAGCAATGTCGGAGTTTTCTGGCAACGCTTGCCAAATACTCTGACATCATTCCCGTCAGCCCGCTGTCGTGGAGACATTTTCCAAATAAGGTCAAAGATAGAGCTTGGGCAGAGATATGGGTAAAAAAATCTGTTGTATTTAATGCCATGAATTATTTTTGTATTTATATGAATTAATATTTTGATTTCAGCTTCGATTTAATTTTCCTGATGGTGAGGGTGCACGACTGGAATGTCTAAAGGATTTAGGCGAGCTTTGGAGAGCCTACATGCATGAGCTGTATAATGGCTGGCGTGCTAGAGTTGGTACTGAGTTAAAGGTGGTACCAGTCATGGATGATTGTCCTATAGAGCAGTATCGTCAGATGATTACTCATTGGACGAGTACCCAGTTTAAGGTGTGAATTACATTTGAGGTATTTAAATAATAACTTTCAAGTTTTTCATTAATATTATCCTTTTCATTATCGAATTTTATTTAGGAATCAACTGGAAAAAATAAAAAAAAACATTGATGCAAAAAAATACCTCCATACACTAGGACGGATGACGATGCCGGATCATGAGAGGCAGCAGGTATGACAATTGTTTATAAGTTTTCTTTACGACTTACATTTTATTTTGTTTCCTCAATTATTTAATCATTTTCTAATGTTTTTATATAACTTTTTTTTTCAATGTCATTGTAGAGGAAAGTACAAAATATTGAAGGACGTGTCCCTCGAGCAAAACTGTTTTGCTCGAGTAGACGAAAAAAGGATGGAAGTGCTGTCAACGAAGCGACTCAGCAGCAGATTGTAAGTTTTAATCTGATGATTTAATATTTTAATATCTATTTTGTAACTTAATAATATATTTATATTTGTAACATGATGCTTTAGAGGCCCTCGATGCCCAAGAAGCAGACAATTTTGGGCCATCTGATCACTTACATCAGGTGTTGGGAGAGGATCATTCTGGCAGAGTACGCTGCCGACCTAGGATAGTCCCGACGAGGTATTGGCCTGCCTTAAGTATGCGTTGTAGTGCCACCGAGCTGCAGCAAGTTAGCGCACAAGCAGAACAGGCTGAGAAAAGGGCCACAGTGACGGCAGAACAGTCTGCTAGGGAAAACAGTGCATTTATGAAATTTATTGATGTTCTACGTCCAACACTTCCAGCAGAGGCCAGCCTAGCGATTGATGAATACGTGTCGTCGATACATTCTATATATGGTGCAACAGGTGGCAGTTCTAGCGGTGGTCAGGCCGATGTCCAGCTTGAAGATGATGATGGCGATGAGTCTGATGCGGAAGAGGAGGGAGATGAGGAGGGCGAGGAGGAGGGCGAAGGAGAGGAGGAAGGCGCTGTGGAGGGTGAGGACGATGAGGAGGACGATGACGAGGGTGATGATGATGATGATGATGGTGATGGTGATGCTGATGTGGGACATATTGATCCGTTACATTTTTGACTTATATTACTGAGATTTGATGTTTAATCTATTCTAGTTGTTGGTTTTATTTAGACTCGTAGTATAGTATTGGAGTTGAGTTATTTTTATATATTGTCTATTTTTATGGATGTTGTTGTCTTTTAGTGGTTGTGTGTTTGAGAACTCCATGGACAACCCCACTCATTCTTGGACCCTGGACAACCCCCCCTCCCCCTTGGACCCCGAACACCCCCCGAACACCCCCTGGACAGCCCCGTGGACAGCCCCCTGTACAGCCCCCTTTACAGCCCCCAACCCTCCACCCCCGACAGCCCCCCGGACAGCCCCCCGGCAGCCCCCCGGACAGCCCCCCACCCTCCCCCTTGGACCCGGACAACCCCCCAAACACCCCCCTGACAGCCCCCTGAACAACCCCGGGCAACCCCCTGAACAACCCCTGAATAACCCCTGAACAACCCCTGAACAACCCCCTGAACAACCCCCGGACAGCCCCCTGAACAACCCCAGACAACCCCCTGAACAACCCCCAAACACCCCCCGGACAGACCCCGCAAAGCCCCCCCACCCTCCTCCTTGGTCCCCCGGACAGCCCCCTGGACACCCACCGGACAGCCCCCTCGGACAACCCCTCCACCTTCCTTAATATCATTAGCTTTGAAATGTTTCATAACACGATCAACTAAAATCTAATCCATACTAAATATGATATAAAAATATTCTATATGAATTTCCATAAGATTTTAAGTGAAAACAAAAAGTGACATACGAAAAACTGACCAAACACATTCGAAATGTGTTGATGCTTTAGGACAACGATCCATGGGTCATATGTGACGTGTACGAATCAACCCCGCCTCAATCCGAGGCACGGTGTGGTCGGAACAACTCAAAGTGTATGTCTTTTGTTTCAAAAGGACATCATTTTAAGTGAAAAACATCAACTGACATACGGAAAAACAGCCAAACGCATTCAGATTGTGTTGATACTTTAAGACAATGATCCATGGGTCATTTGAGATGTGTATGAGTCAACCCCGCCAAAATCCGAGATGCCGTGTGGTCGGGACCACTCTAAGTGACTTTCTTTTGTTTAAAATGGACAGTATTTTAAGTACATATGGAAAACCAACCAAACACATCCAGTTTCAGTTGAAACTTTAGGAGAACGATCCATGGGTCATATGTGACATGTACGAGTCAATGCCACCTCAATCCGAGGCGCGGTGTGGCCGAAACCACTCAAAGTGTCTCTATTTGGTTTAAAATGGACTTCATTTTTAGTGAAAACAAAAAATGACATACGGAAAACCGACCAAACGCATTCGGTTTCTATTGAAACTTTAGGAGAACGATCCATTGGTCATATGTGACGTGAATGAGTCAACGCCACCTCAATCCGAAGCGCGGTGTGCCCGACACCGCTCAAAGTGTCTCTATTTTGTTTAAAATGGACAGTATTTTGGCCGTTTATGACACCAGAACTGCGTTGTCGGTCACCGCGGGCACATGGCACGTCCGATTGGCGTCCGTCTACGCGCACACGTCACGAATAATAATAGAATGTTTCATGGTGGTTTCAGGTCAATCCAAGGTCGTCCGCTATGAATTTGACCGTTGGACGACCGTTTTGGCCGTTTAGGACACCAAAATTGCGTTGTCGGTCACCGCGAGCACACGGCACGTCCGACTGACGTGTCGTCTTCTCGACCACTTCAGAAATCACTGTCCCATATTTTTCTTCTGATTTCAGGCCATTCCGACTTCGTTCGGACCATTTGGACACCCCTCACGCGCGTTTGCGAAGCGTGCGCATCACTTAAAACACGAATATTGTGCCGTACCGCGCAAACCGCACGTCCGATTGACGTGTAGTCCGTGCTTGCACGTCACGAATAATAATTAGAATGTTTCACGGTGGTTTCAGGTCAATCCGAGGTCGTCCGCTATGAATTTGACCGTTTGACGCCCGTTTTGGCCGTTTATGACACAAGAACTGCGTTGTCTGTCACCGCGGGCACACGGCACCTCCGATTGACGTTCCGTCTACTCAACCACTTCATAAATCACTCAGCTGTATTTTTCTTCTGATTTCAGGCAATTCCGA
The DNA here is from genome assembly GCA_963277665.1 of Viscum album. Taxonomy (NCBI): domain Eukaryota; kingdom Viridiplantae; phylum Streptophyta; class Magnoliopsida; order Santalales; family Viscaceae; genus Viscum; species Viscum album. Next base: position 454,992,320 of record OY728160.1, on the reverse strand, counting down.
AATCGTTCGGCCCGTTTGGACCACCCTCACGCGCGTTTACGAAGCGCGCGCATCACTTAAAACACGAATATTGAGCCGTACCGCGCAAACCGCACGTCCGATTGGTGTGCCGTCTGCGCGTACACTTCACGAATTATAATTAGAATGTTACACGGTGGTTTCAGGTCAATCTGAGGTCGTCCGCTATGAATTTGACCGTTGGACGCCCGTTTTGGCCGTTTATGACACCATAATTGCGTTGTCGGTCACCGTGGGAACACGGCACGTCCGATTGATGTGCCGTCTACTCGACCACTTCATAAATCACGGTCCCGTATTTTTCGTCTGATTTCAGACCATTCCGACTTTTTTCGGCCCATTTGGACCCCCCTTACACGCGTTTTCGAAGCGCTCGCATCACTTAAAACACAAATATTGATCCGTACCACGCCAACCGCACGTCCGATTGGCATGCCGTCTGCGCGTACATGTCACGAATAATAATTAGAATGTTTCACGGTGGTTTCAGGTCAATCCGTGGTCGTACGCTATGAATTTGACCGTTTGATGCCCGTTTTGGCCATTTATGACACCAGAACTGCGTTGTCGGTCACTGAGGGCACACGGCATGTCCGATTGACGTGTCTTCTGCTCGACCACTTCAGAAATCACTCACCCGTATTTTTCGTCTGATTTTAGGCCATTCCGAAATCGTTCGGCCCGTTTGGACCCCCCTCACGCGCGTTTACAAAGTGCGCGCATCACTTAAAACACGAATATTGAGCCGTACCGTGCAAACCACACGTCCGATTGGCGTTCCGTCCGCGCGTACACGTCAAGAATAATAATTAGAATGTTGCACGGTGGTTTCTGCTCAATCTGAGGTCGTCCGCTATGAATTTGACCGTTGGACGCCCGTTTTGGCCGTTTATGACACCAGAACTGCGTTGTCGGTCACCGTGGGCACACGGCACGTCTGATTGACGTGCCGTCTAGTCGAACACTTCAGAAATCACTGTCCCGTATTTCTAGTCTAATTTCAGGCCATTCCGACTTCGTTCGGCCCGTTTGGACCCCCCTCACGCGCGTTTACAAAGCGCGCGCATCCCTTAAAACACGAATATTGAGCCGTACCGCGCAAACCGCACGTCCGATTGGCGTGCCGTCTACGTGTACACATCACGAATAATAATTATAATGTTGCACGGTTGTTTCAGGTCAATCTGAGGTCGTCCTCTATGAATTTGACCGTTGGACGCCCGTTTTGGCCGTTTATGACACCAGAATTGCGTTGTCGGTCACCGCGGGCACACGGCACGTCCGATTGACGTGTCCTCTGCTCAACCACTTCAAAAATCACTATCCCATATTTGTCTTCTGATTTCAGGCCATTCCGACTTCGTTCGGCCCGTTTCGACCCCCCTCACGCGCGTTTACGAAGCGCTCGCATCACTTAAAACACGAATATTGAGCTGTATCGTGCAAACCGCACGTCCGATTGACGTGTCGTCTGCGCGTACATGTCACGAATAAAAATTAGAATGTTTCATGGTGGTTTCAGTTCAATCCGAGGTCGTCCGCTATGAATTTGACCGTTTGACGCCCGTTTTGGCCGTTTATGACACCAGAACTGCATTGTCGATCACCGCGGGCACACGGAATGTCCGATTGACGTGCCGTCTTCTCGACCACTTCATAAATCACTCACACGTATTTGTCGTCTGATTTCAGGCCATTCCGAAATCGTTCGGCTCGTTTGGACCACCCTCACGCGCGTTTACGAAGTGCGCGCATCATTTAAAACACGAATATTGTGCCGTACCGTGCAAACCTCACGTCCGATTGGAGTTCCGTCTGCGCGTACATGTCACGAATAATAATTAGAATGTTTCATGGTGGTTTCAGGTCAATCCGAGGTCGTCCGCTATGAAGTTGACCGTTGGACGCCCGTTTTGGTCGTTTATGACACCAGAATTGCGTTGTCGGTCACCGCGGTCACACGGCACGTCCGATTGACGTGCCATCTGCTCGACCACTTCAGAAATCACTGTCCCATATTTTTCGTTTGATTTCAGGCCATTCTAACTTCGTTCGGCCCGTTTGGACCCCCCTCACGCGCGTTTACGAAGCGCGCGCATCACTTAAAACACGAATATTGAGCCGTACCGCGCAAACTGCACGTCCGATTGACGTTCCGTCTACGCGTACACATCAAGAATAATAAATAGAATGTTTCACGGTGGTTTCAAGTCAATACGAGGTCGTCCGCAATGAATTTGACTGTTTGACACCCGTTTTGGCCGTTTATGACACCAGAACTGCGTTGTCGGTCACCGCGGGCACACGGCACGTCCGATTGATGTTCCGTCTGCTCGACCACTTCATAAATCACTCACCTGTGTTTATCGTCTGATTTCAGGCCATTCCGAAATCGTTCGGCCCGTTTGGACCACCCTCACGCGCGTTTACGAAGCGCGCGCATCACTTAAAACACGAATATTGAGCTGTACCGCGCAAACCGCACATCCGATAGGCGTTCCGTCTGCGCGTTCACATCACGAATAATAATTAGAATGTTTCACGGTGGTTTCAGGCCAATCCGAGGTCGTCCTCTATGAATTTGACCGTTGGACGCCCGTTTTGGCCGTTTGTGACACCAGAATTGCGTTGTCGGTCACCGCGGGCACACGGCACGTCCGATTGACGTGCCGTCTACTCGACCACTTCAGAAATCACTGTACTGTATTTGTCGTCTGATTTTAGGCCATTCCGACATCGTTCGGCCCGTTCGGACCCCCTCACGTGCGATTACGAAGCGCGTGCATCACTTAAAACACGAATATTGAGCCGTACCGCGCAAACCGCACATCCGATTGGAGTTTCGTCTACGCGTACACATCACGAATAATAATTAGAATGTTGAACGGTGCTTTCAGGTCAATCTGAGGTCGTCCGCTATGAATTTGACAGTTTGACGCCCGTTTTGGCCGTTTGTGACACCAGAACTGCGTTGTCGGTCACCGCGGGCCCATGGAACGTCCGATTGACGTGCCGTCTACTCGAACACTTCAGAAATCACTCACCCGTATTTGTCGTCTGATTTCAGGCCATTCTGAAATCGTTCGGCCCGTTTGGACCTCCCTCACGCGCATTTACGAAGCGCGCACATCACTTAAAACACGAATATCGAGCCGTACCGCGCAAACCGCACGTCCGATTGGAGTACCGTCTGCGCGTACACACCACGAATAATAATTAGAATGTTTCACGGTGGTTTCAGCTCATCTGAGGTCGTCCGCTATGAATTTGACCATTGGACGCCCGTTTTGGCCGTTTTTGACACCAGAACTGCGTTGTCGGTCACTGCGGGCACACGGCATGTCCGATTGACGTGCCGTCTGCTCGACCACTTCCGAAATCACTATCCCGTATTTTTATTCTGATTTCAGTCCATTCCGACTTTGTTTGGCCCGTTTGGACCCCCCTCACGCGCGTTTACGAAGCACACGCGTCACTTAAAACACGAATATTGAGCCGTACCGCGCAAACCGCACGTCCGATTGGCGTGCCGTCTGCACGTACACGTCATGATTAATAATTAGAATATTGCACGGTGGTTTCAGCTCAATATGAGGTCGTCCTCTATGAATTTGACCATTGGACGCCCGTTTTGGCCGTTTATGACACCAGAACTGTGTTGTCGGTCACCGCGGGCACACGGCACGTCCGATTGACGTTCCGTCTGCTCGACCACTTCAGAAATCATTGTCCCGTATTTCTAGTCTGATTTTAGGCCATTCCGACTTCGTTTGGCCCGTTTGGACCCCCCTCACGCGCGTTTACGAAGCGCGCCCATCACTTAAAACACGAATATTGAGCCGTACCGCGCAAACCGCAAGTCCGATTGGCGTTCCGTCTACGCGTGCACGTCACGAATAATAATTAGAATGTTTCACGGTGGTTTCAGGTCAATCCGAGGTCGTCCACTATGAATTTGACTATTTGATGACCCTTTTGGCCGTTTATGACACTAGAACTGCGTTGTCGGTCACCGCGGGCACACTGCACATCCGATTGATGTGCCTTCTACTCAAACACTTCATAAATCAGTCACCCATATTTTTCGTCTGATTTCAGGCCATTCCGAAATCGTTCGGCCCGTTTGGACCCCCCTCACGCGCGTTTACGAAGCGCGCACATCACTTAAAACACGAATATTGAGCCGTAACGCGCAAACCGCACGTCCGATTGACGTGCCGTCTACGCGTACACATCAAGAATAATAATTAGAATATTTCACGGTGGTTTCAGGTCAATCCGAGGTCGTCCGGTATGAATTTGACCGTTGGACGCCCGTTTTGGCCGTTTATGACACCAGAACTGCGTTGTCGGTCACCGCGGGCACACGGCACGTCCGATTGACGTGCCGTCTACTCGACCACTTCCTAAATCACTCTCCCATATTTTTCGTCTGATTTCAGGCCATTCCGACTTCGTTCGGCCCGTTTGGACCCCCCTCACGCGCGTTTATGAAGCGCGCGCATCACTTAAAACACGAATATTGAGCCATACCGCGCAAACCGCAAGTCCGATTGACGTGACGTCTGTGCTTACATGTCATGAATAATAATTAGAATGTTTCACGGTGGTTTCAGGTCAATCCGAGGTCGTCCGCTATGAATTTGACCATTGGACGCCCGTTTTGGCCGTTTATGACACCAGAACTGCTTAGTCGGTCACCGCGGGCACACGGCACATCCGATTGACGTGTCGTCTGCTCGACCACTTCATAAATCACTCTCCCGTATTTTTCGTCTGATTTCAGGCCATTCCGACTTCGTTCGCCCTGTTTGGACCCCCTCACGCGTGTTTACGAAGCGCGCGCACCACGTAAAACACGAATATTGAGCGGTATCATGCAAACCGCACGTCCGATTGACGTTCCGTCTGCGCGTACATGTCACGAATAATAATTAGAATGTTTCACGGTGGTTTCAGGTCAATCTGAGGTCGTCTGTTATGAATTTGACCATTGGACGCCCGTTTTGGCCGTTTATGACACCAGAACTGCGTTGTCGGTCACCGCGGGCACACGGAACGTCCGATTGACGTGCCGTCCTCTCGACCACTTCATAAATCACTCACCCGTATTTGTCGTCTGATTTCAGGCCATTCCGAAATCGTTCGGCCCATTTGGACCACCCTCACGCGGGTTTACAAAGCGCGCGCATCACATAAAACACGAATATTGAGTCGTACCGTGCAAACCGCACGTCTTATTGACGTGTCGTCTGCGCGTATAGGTCAAGAATAATAATTATAATGTTTCACGGTGGTTTCAGCTCAATCTGAGGTCGTCCGCTATGAATTTGACCGTTGGACGCCCGTTTTGGCCGTTTTTTGACACCAGAACTGCGTTGTCGATCACCGTGGGCACATGGCATGTCCAATTGATGTCTCTTCTGCTCGACCACTTCAGAAATCACTCACCCGTATTTTTCGTCTGATTTCAGGACATTCCGACTTCGTTCGGCCCATTTGGACCCCGCTCACGCGCGTTTACGAAGCGCGCGCATCACTTAAAATATGAATATTGAGGCGTACCGCACAAACCGCACATCTGATTGATGTTCCGTCTACGCGTACACGTCACGAATAATAATTATAATGTTGCACGGTGGTTTCAGCTTAATCTGAGGTCGTCCGCTGTGAATTTGACCATTGGACGCCCGTTTTGGCCGTTTATGACACCAGAACTGCGTTGTCGGTCACCGCGGGCACACGGCACGTCCGATTGACGTTCCGTCTACTCGAACACTTCATAAATCACTCTCCTGTAGTTTTCGTCTGATTTCAGGCCATTCCGACTTTGTTCGGCCCGTTTGGACACCCCTCACGTGCGTTTACGAAGCGCATGCATCACTTAAAACACGAATATTGAGTCGTACCGCGCAAACCGCACGTCCGATTGATGTGCCGTCTGCGCGTACACGTCACGAATAATAATTAGAATGTTGTACGGTGGTTTCAGCTCAATCTGGAGACATGGTTTGGCCGGAACCACTCAAAGTGTCCATCTTTTGTTTCAAAAGGACGTCATTTTAAGTGAAAAGCATCAACTGACATACGGAAAACCGATCAAACGCATTCCGAATCTGTTGATAATTTATCCCAACAATCCAGGGGTCATATGTGACATGTACGAGCCAACCCGGGATGAATCTGAGTGGCGGTGTGGCCAGGATAAGTCTAAGTGACTCTCTTTTGTTTAAAATGGACACCATTGTAAGTACATACGGAAAAATGACCAAACGGATTCGGTTTCCGTTGAAACTTTAGGAGAACTATCCATGGGTCATATGTGACATGTACGAATCATCCCCGCCTCAATCCGACATGCAGTGCGGCTGACACCACTCAAAGTGTCTGTCTTTTGTTTCAAAAGGACGTCATTTTAAGTGAAAGGCATCAACTGACATACGGAAGAATGACCAAACGCACTCGGATTCTATCGATACTTTAGCACAACGATCCATGAGTCATATGTGACGTGTACAATTTAAACCCATCTTAATTAGAGACGCGGTGTGGCCGACACCGCTCTAACTCTGTCTCTTTTGTTTAAAATGGACATGATTATAAATGAAAAGAACAACTGGCATACGCAAAACCGACCAAACACATTCGTAATCTATTTATAATTTATCACAACGATCCATGGGTCATATGTGACATGTACGAGCCAACCCGGGATGAATCTGAGTCACGGTGTGGTCGGGATTAGTCTAAGTGTCACTCTTATGTTTAAAATGGACAACATTTTAAGTACATACGGAAAACCGACCAAACTCATTCGGTTTCCATTTAAACATTAGGATAATGATCCATGGGTCATATGTGACGTTTAAGAATCAACCCCGCCTCAATTGGAGATGCGGTGTGGTCGGAACCACTCATAGTGTCCGTCTTTTGTTTCAAAAGGACGTCATTTTAAGTGAAAAACATCAACTGGCATATGTGTTGGTTGGTTGGTTTGCATTATTTGTATGTGTTGGTTTGTTCTCTATATGTATGCATTATATGTGTTACAGGTACAATAATTGGATTGAAAAATGAATTGAAAACGAGGGCATAACTGGATTGAAAATTGAATTGAAACCGAGGGTGAATGCCCAAAAACCAGACCTGCTGGGCAAATTGCAGGCTGCTGTGCAATTTGCACAGCAAATCCTATGCCAACGGTTTGAATACCGTTGGCATAGGCTCTATGTAGCTGTTTTTACCAACGGTTCAAGGAAACGTTGGTAAAAACACCCAATCCCAACAGTTTGAAACCATTGGGATATCCTGTTGAATGGTTGTTTTTACCAACGGTTCATAGAACCGTTGGGAAAGAAAATTGTCTATTGATTTCCCAATGGGCCAAGCCATTGGGAAAGGCCTATCCCAACGGTTTGGCAGAACCGTTGGGATAGGTTGATTTTTTCTAACCTATCCCAACGGTTCTCATTAAACCGTTGGGAAAAGCCTTTCCCAACGACTTACTTCCCCACGGTTTGCAGAACCGTTGGTATAACATATACCAACGATTCTGCAGCCTTTCCCAACGGTTCTAAACCATTGGGAAATGCTGGATTTCCAGTAGTGCACGTATAGAGTGTATTTGACCAAAGGTAAGGGAATTTATCTCACTTTTAATTATTGTGAGATATAAGCCATGTTCCCCACCTATTTCATGTGTGTGGTATATCCCATACCCCTATTATTTTTTATATCAGGAATATATTTATCTTATTGGTATTTAAATATTCATTTTAAGGTATTTGAATTATTACTTAAATTTTCAATGTTGTCTGGGACGCTTTGAATGATTATAGAATTAATCATTTCTCCATTTCAATATTCTTGATATTATTTTACATAACCAGTTATATGGATATAAGAGGGTTATAAAGGAAATTTTATGTCTCTTTCTATGTTCATTTGACTATTTTAAAAAATAAATCTTTTAATGGTTTTATGTAAGTGTTAATTCTGCATTCTCATTTTTATATGAGATTGTTTATAGTGAAGTATCTACTGGGGCATATTTATCATCCATGTCCATGTTTTTAAAAAAATACATTTTTAAAATATTTTTATTATGTCTCTATAATTGATTAATGTCATTTATACCCACGTTTTTAATTTTATAAAAAAAATCAATGTAATATTTCTTTTTGTTTTCTAAACGAGGCACTTTTTGTCCTTTTATAAATACTAAAGAATGAATTATTTTGAACTTATATGGTGCGGGTGTCTATTTTCCACCATTATGCTGCCTTAAAATTTTTTCAAATTTCTAATAAGCATATAAGGTTATTTTAAAATAAAATGTTTTCTTTTCAAATATGGTGGCTTTAAATTGATTTGAAATTAAAAAAGGGGTATTTCTCCCCTAGAGTTTTAATGAATTTATTAAATTATTTTCATCTACATCAACATCCTTTGTTGGATATTATGATTAATTGTGGTTGATTTATTAGGATACAATCTTCCATATTGTATTGAATTTTTTAGGATATTTTGGACCGTGGATGTGCTATTTTTATACCTTTCATTATTTATGGTTAAAGTATTACTTTTATTAAGATAGTTTTAATATTAATGTGTATGTTATGTGTCACCCTTTTCATGTGAGGAATGCATTGGGCTTAGTAGGAGACATGCGAGGACCACTATAGACCCTCAATGAATCCGTAGATATTAGGAATAAAAACAAGTGTCTTGGAACAAGGACTTGACGATATGGTAATGGCCTGGGTACTAGGCCTTGACTGTATAGTTATGATGTATGGAATTATGAATTTACCCATAATGAGATTAGATATTGATTTTATATGATATTATTTCACTATTTGAATATCCATGTGAATCTTTAAATGGAATTATTTGATTTATTCACGCCATATTACAATAAAGGTAAGGTTTTGAAAGGTTATAACATTCATTATAATTTTATGATATTTTATGAAAGCTTATGTTGCATTGTTTAACCTTACTGAGAATATGATCTCACCACTTATTTATGATTGTATTTTCTAGAATGCCACAAACTATATTATTATTAATATTCATGGTTAAGATAGTACAGTAATGGTGTTCTCAAATCATAATAAATATTGTATTTTATGTTTTGAATTTTAATAAAACTTTTATATATGTAATCTATTTTCCATGATTTCTATATTGATTGGTCCTTCAGGATTTGATTTCTTGTAATCATGAAAATGTAATAAAATATTTCCTCAGCTCAGGGCTTTTGGGGTTGGGGTGTTACTGTTGGTATCAGAAGAAGTTTAGAAAAAACCTTGGAAACTAGATTTAGGAAACATATATTAGGTTCCATAACATTATTATAGACATTGAGACTAAGTATGGAAGAACATATAAGAATTTTTATAAAATTGGAACTATGTGGGTCTCTTCAGAAATAAATCCATTTCTAGATACTAAACGTGGACATGGTTCTGGTGCAGATTTAACTATGAGTAATAACTCTAAAAAAGTGTTTCATTCTTGACTCAGGGTATCCTGGTACCTAACAATAGGCCTTACCATGAACATGGTTTGACACTCCCATGGTATATGCTGATGACAATTTACATTTTCTTTATAGACCATTATGAAGAATTTATGAGTAAATATGTCCCCAGTGAATCAATTTTTTATGATTGTGATACTAGATATATGTAAATAATTAATTTATGATTTTTTTTATTTTACATTATGATATGTTCTATCCTAGTGTATGTTGTTATTTAGAAATGCTGCATAGTTGAAGGAATGAAAACTCCCCCAATGCACATGATCCAATGAGTAAGAATAATCCTATCTTTAACGGTCTGAAGCCAACATTTTGAAGGGAAATATATCATTTGAATTCAAATCATATGAGGAAATAGTATCATGTGTTAATAAGATAAGTAATTAATTATTTATGTCCTATTGATTTGAAGGGAAGCAAGATAATAAGAGGATGTCATTGCAAAAAAAATGGATAATGGGGGGAAGGGAAATAAGGATTTTCCCACATGTGATAACAATGGAAAAATAACCATGTTAAATGCTTGAAAGGAATGGGAGATTGTTATATGTGGTGAGATAAAGGTCACCATGTGCACTGTCTCAAGGGTAAGAAAAATGTTTATAATGTATAAGGCTTCTTCTACAAGGAGATGAGACACTATGTGAATCTATGTGTCAATATTCAAAGGAATATACCCTATATGATATTAGTGGATATTGGTCAAGTTATAATACTTCTGTAGATGAAGTGGGATGATTAATATGCCTGTTAGAAATTATTTTATTTGAATCCCTTTTAACAATGTACTGGATATATGAATAATGGTGTAGACAATGATTGTACTATAATACTATTTCACTATAGATTTTAGATTGTATGGTACCAAATAATGTGACACAGTTTTAGGTTAATTTTTTAGAAAAATACATGATTGAGGTAATGATAACCATTAATATGTGTGAGATAATGATATTGGATTAATTAGATCAGTAATTAGGATAATGTATAATTGATATTATTGAGTACCATGGAACTGATTAAGGGTATATTTCTCTCATCATTGTTAGAGTTTACAATATTTTGGATTTAAGGAGTATATCATAAATTATATGTTTTACATAAGGAATAAGTAAGAACAAACATATTAAGATAGTGTTTTATGGTAATTCTCACGAACCAACCTCAGTCGACCCTGAACTGATCACCGGAGCCAGTTCGCAACATGAACCTTGACGCGTTCCCGATCATCCCGGGATGGCCTCAAGTTCCAGGGCATCAGCAGAGGCTGTTGGAATGATTTTGACCAATATAAATAATTAAAGTAGTAGAAAATAATAGAGATAAACACAGAATAAATTGAATAATTAAATTGACTAATCAATAGTGAATGAAAATAAAACTGACTAAACATGACGTCCGAACTAACTCCCTGTGACCCCACAGGTCACTCTCCAACTCAACAGTTATGCATCACCCATGGTGAGCGCACTCAACCTCTAGTTTCCAAAAACACTACAGATAAGAACTATAGGTGTGAGTATTAAAACCCAATAGGATATCCCAATATCTATTCCCAATTCATTATCTTTAAAACAAATTAAATATCCATTTTAAGTTTGAAATAATATTTATAAAGGTAAGGTTTTCTACAAGATACTCATAAACAAAGTACGAGTCATTTCTCTTATTCATTTCTCAAGACACAAGTCATTATTATAGTGAGACAATAGCATTTTTCAATGGGTAAGTGATGTTTACATTTTCAATTTGAACAAAAAGGGTAAAACACTTTTCTTTGAAAACAGTTTTCCTAAGAAACACTAAAAACACACATCACTTTCCAGTAAAAACACTTCATATGAAAATTCTACAGTAGTTACACAACAAGGGTAATGAAAAGAAAATATACAAGTACCATATTCATCAAATCAGGTAACTAAAATCCAACAGACATGGGTGAACCTAAGAGATCAAGAATAAACTAGAAGATAAAAAACATGAGATATCTTCCTCATTGACATGTCACACATGATGAAATCAAAACGATCAATATTCTTGGCTATCCTTTCTCTGGAAGGGAATGGGAGAAATACCATTGTAATAAAACCAATATATCCACCTATTATGGGCCACTGGTCAGTACCAAAACCTACCAGTGCGGAAATCATTCATAGAATATACTCTCAATATGCCACATTCCCATGTCTCAAGTATTTGAAAAAGGGGTGAGCCGACCGATGCCAATCGAGAATCCAATCACACACACACAGACACACACACACACACAGACACACACACACACACAGACACACATATATATATATATAATGCACAACAAGCATTGCCCCGATCCACTCCATGAGACACCCTCCTGCCTTAAAACTACTCGAGCACCTGGGAGCCTCTATGTGTGGCCTTCCAAACAATCAGTCACAATCAAGGCAGATGAGTTATCCCTGGAGGTTTTTCATGAAAACAATTTCATCATTTTCCATAAGGTGCCAAATGGGCATTAAACACATTTTAAAATCACCACTTCATAAAGAACCCAAAACCAATTTCAAACCCTTTTAAGGAACCCCAAAATGTTACTTCACAAGCTACCAATATACTTATAAACCAAACCAAACCATTTTATTTTTCCAAATAATCCTTAAGAGCCAATTGGGCAATTTATCAGTGAAAGATGGAATATTTAATAAAAGGAATCTTAAATTTCAAAAAAATGTAATTTATCAGCGACACATGAATAAATAATATTTAGCACATAAATAGGGCACAAAAAGCAGGAAATAGATGCAACATAAATTTTAAAAGTAGTGTAATGGGAAATCCTACCTCAAGACCAAGGTGAGACGACGATGTAAGCTCAGAAACAAAGTGTGATGATGGCGCTCAATCGGAAACGCCCCGCGTGGGTCCTAAGAAGTAAAACTGACTAAAAATTATTTAATTAAAAGAACCAATAATATATATATATATATATATATATATATAATTGATATTCACACTGGAAGGAGTGACACACTTGTAGGGAATCACGCCAGCAAAGGTGACACACTGGAGGAGGGCAGGTCAGAGGAGGTTCACCGGTATTGAGTGTGCCGGTCGGAGGAGGTTTGGGCGAATGAATGTGGGCTGACCGGGGAGTAGGTAGCCAAGAAAGATAATGGGTTAGCCGAAGAGGATACCACCGATAAATAATGGAGGTCCATTTCCAGCGGGAGGCATCGCCGGAGGAGGGTAGGTCGGATGGGGGTGCTGCGTACCGAGAAGGGGGGTCTGAGGGGGGCTTCACTGCTGGACGAAGGAGGCCAGAAGTAGTAGGGGGTTATGTACTATGGGTACAGGGAAGTAGGGCTGCAAGGCAGGTGAATGGGTCACAACGAGGGTGGTGCGGCGCTGCTGGACAGGAAGGATGGGCAGGCACCGCTGGTCGTTACAGAGGAGGAAGAGGGAGGGAGCCCTGAAGGAGAAGGGAGGCGAGCTATGTCGAACGGGCGCTGGGGCTGGAGGCACTGGGCAGCAAAGAAGAATGGGAGGATCAGGCTATGATCAAGAGGAAGGGGGTGCAGGTGATATGGAAAGGATTGCTGAGAGGCCGGGGTGCAGCAGCTGTGTGTGGTACATGCAAGGGAGGGTGCCAGGGGAGAGGAGAGCTAGGCATAGGTGCTAGGATGCATGGGCTGGCTAGGGTGCACATGTCTGGTTGGGGATGTGAGTTGATCGGGCGCAATAATGAGGGTTTGCGCATGCAGGGGAGAGGGGTGCATTGCTGAGAGCAGGCAGAATGAAGGATGGGGGTCCTGCACTAAAAGAGGGGGTTGCCGCTGCTGTGTGTGGGAGCAGTAGAGGAAGCCGGGTTGGGATGCTGTGGAAGAAGAGGAGCAGGAGGGTGGTAGACACCCATGTGGAAGAAACCAGAAAAAGTAGAAAAGAAATATGAAATACAGAGGAGGGAGCATCCGTGTGGAAGGAGGAGGAAAAGAAAAAAAGAATAAAGAAGAAAGTAGTAGAGAGAAACAGAATAAAATAAAAATAAAATAAAAATAAAATCAAATAATATAATAACCATTAATAATAAAATAAAAATAATAATTGGAATCATATATTTTAGTAATAACAAAAATAAACAAAACGCCAGAGTGTTTCAAGGACAAAGCCACGCGGCATTGTGCTCCACCCATGTGTCCAGCGACATCGAACCCAAAACGTGTTCTTTTTATTAAAAACCAAGAAATCTCTTCCGGGACTCACCTGGACCTCAGAAAAAATATTTAATGGTATAAAAATATTTAAAATAGAATAACAACAATGGTTGGGGTGTGAAAATTTTCCCCACCATAATGCTTTTTGTCCCCAGTAAGCCATGATACCATCCAACCAATTGATCAACACTTAAGGATTTCACATAACAAGATCGAACCTCTTAACACATGGTCATTACATCGACCACCAATAGGACATAACATGATTTCCCAAAACAAATCACCACTATAGGGGAGGCTTGAACGGCTCCCTTCCATAATAATTGAACTAGTATTTGGACCAGGCCTTAATCGAGCTAAAAGAAACACACCAATAACTCTTAAACCATTCAGTCCCATCCGAGAGGAATATGAGCTGAACCGAAACTCCATACGAACCCAAAAAGGCACAATTACTGAAATTGCCCAAGGTATAAGTCCATATCACTCTTTGCGACAAGAGGAGAATGAACCAACCAATGAACCACAACAAACACGCTAAAACTTCCTCACCACAATAATAGAGGCACAACCTTATCCAAGATTCTTAAAATTCTATGGGTTTCCGGACTATGTGCCAGCTTCACTCCAAGGACATTTGGTAGGAGCTCTGATGGATGAAGCATCTCAAGACTCGCAGTCAGGTTCTGATAATCCTAATAAGAAACATACATGTTTTGATTAGACAAAAGAAATGACAGAATAGTGAAATAAAAATCTCGCTGACATTGAAAACCAGAGTTCATCAAAAACCCACGACATTCCCATACATTTCAATCCCAAAACAACACTCGTACAACAACCACGATAAAATAACCCTTACACTGGAAGGAAACATACATATTAAACTTTAATCAAAACCCAACATCACATTACTTCCGGGAAATTCCCCTGTGATGCTTTCTTGCGATGCCTCGACAGAATCTCTTTATGTGACCTAAACATCCGCAAACATGACAGGGCTTCAGAGCACTTGTACACGACGACTTCATGTGACCCTTCTTGCCACACTGATAACACACAAAGATCTCTTTCTCCAATGAGGTTGATAAAATATCCTGAGGCATTTTGATTCCATGACCTACTCCATCGACTTTTGATCACTTACTCATCTTCTTATTGGAGGTCTTCCAAATACTCCTATGAATTAAAGGAGAGAGGACCACTTTGAGCACTCCTGTCATCATGGATTTGACATGAAAATCTTGTCCCACCACATTGGAGAAAGAAGTTTGATTGGACTTTGACACCTTCAACTGTAGATCAGGGTATAGACCTGCCTCGAAATGTCGATCCTTCATGGAGTCATCTGTGGCATACCCTAAATCATAAGGGACTAGCTCCATGAAGCACTAGAAATATTCCAACACGGATCTGTCACCCTATTTTAAACAACACATCTCCATCCTAATTCTCAGCCTTTCTTCTTCAGAAAAATAATGACGAATGAATGAAGCCTTGAACAACTCCCATGTAAGCTCTTGGAGGGGCTTGTTCCGAGACACCGAATTCCACCACATCCACGGTGGACCCTCAAGCATGAAGGTTGCAAACTTATAATTCAACGACTTGGGAAGCTCAATGATGCTAAAGTACCTTTCAATATTATTCATCCACTCCTCTGCTATGAAAGGATCTTCTTTACCATAAAAGAGAGTTGGATATAGCTTCGGAAACGCAAGCATAAAATTCTTTGGTTGATCAATGGCACTATGATCACCCAGCAGGGCTTCAAAGGGATAACCACTTGACAAGGAAAAGTCAAAAACACAATCAAGGACAACATAATAAATAAAATACTCAAAATAAAACACCTCATGAATGAGAAGCTATAAACCCACGGAAACAAGCTATCATAACATCAAAACATTCCCATTGAAAACATTTTTAATTTAAAATAGGACTGGTAGGTTAATACCTCTATATTGGCATTTCTTAGCATCTCACATACATACATATCTCTGTAACACCCCAGGAATCCATCCGCCATACCAGGAATCCATCCACATTTCCACATATCACTATGCATGTGAGAACCCCTAGTAACACCTAGGAAAAAACAAAACAACTTCCTAATTTTTTTCTTCTTAAAACCATCTTTTCTGGATTTAAAATTTTCAGAAGTCATAAGTGACCCAAAACAACTCAAACAAGGAACTAGTGTTGGTAGGTGACTTGACTATATGGTTGGAGGCCATTTTCCAAACATGTCACCATCATAGAGAGTCTATTTGGACAACTACCCTAGCTCCACAAGGCTTTCTAGGCCATGTGGATTAGGAGGACTACTGGCCTAACCCCCTTTGTCATATCCCAATAAAAAACGCTCCATAAAAATAGAAAGAAAATAATTAAACCATACATCCCATGGAAACTCGAAGGTCAGAATGAGCAAGGGTCTGTGACGCTCTTCTCGCACTTATCTCTAGAGTCCCGAAAATCCTTCTCCATCTACCATGACATCCCAAATAACAATGGGCTCTATAAAAAACAAGGTCCTCTCAGCAGATGACCCCTCTGATACCATTTTGAAACAAACCATCCCAGGTCGACACTGAACTGATCACTCGAGCCGGTTCGCGACATGACCCGAGTGGCGTTCCCGATCCTCCCGGGATACAGACAAGTGCCAGGGCATCAACAAAGGTTGTGGGAATGATTTTTCACAATATAAATAAATAAAGTAGCAGAAAATAATACAGAGCAGTGAAGAATAAATAAACCAAGTAAAGTGACTAAACTAGAACAAAAGAAAACAAAACTGACCAAACACGACGTCCGAACTAACTCAGTGTGACCCCACGGGTCACTCTCCAACTCAACGGTCAAATGTAGCCCAAGGAGAGTGCACTCAAGCTGTAGCCTCCAAAAATAGTACAAAAAATAACTATAGGCATGAGTATTAAAAATCAGTAGGCTAGCCCGATATCTATTCCCAATGCACTATGTTTAAAATAAAAGAAGCATCAATTTTCATGTTTGAACTACAATTAATAAAAGTATGGTTTTCTACATGCCACCCAAAAACAAAGTACGACTCGTTTCCCTTATTCATTTCTCAAAAACCCAAGTCATTATTTTTGCAAGAAATAATCATTTTTTCAAGGGAAAGTGATTTTTTCATTTTCAATTTAGACCAAAATGGTAAAACCCTTTTATTGGAAAACAATTTTTATAAGCCCGACAAAAACCACACATCACATTCCAGTAAAAACACTACACATGAAAACGCTACAGTAGTCGAACAATAAGGGAAAATAAATGAAAATATACAAGTACCATATTCATCATAGTAGGTAACTAAAATCCAACAATCATGGGAGAACCTAAGAGATCAAGAATAGGCCAGAAGGCATCAATACATGATATATCATCCTCATTGACTTGTCACACACGATGAAATAAAAATTCTCAATATGCTCTACCATCCTTTCTTAGGCAGGCTGAATGAAAAATCCCATAGTAATAAACCCAATATACCACCTACTATGGTCCACTGGTTAGTACCATAACCTAACAGTGTGACACTAATTCTTAGAATATTCTCTCAATATGCCGGATTCCCATGTCTCATGTATTTAAAAAAGGTGTGAGTCGACATATGCCAGCCGAGCATTCAATCACACACACACACACACACACACACACATATATATATATAATGCATAATAGGCCTCTCTCTGAGACACTATATGGGACACCCTCTTTCCATTAAACTACTCGAGAAACTAGGAGCCTCTATGTGTGGACTCCCAAACAATCAGTCAAAATAAAGGCATAATAATTATCCCATGAGGGTTTTCATCAAAACAATTTCATAATTTTCCGTAAGGTTCCAAACATACATTAAAAACATTTCGAAATCACCACATTAAAAAGAACAGAAAACCAATTTGAAACCCTTTTAAGGAAACCCAAAATGATACATCAAAAGCTGATAATATCCTTATAAACCAATCCAAACCATTTTATTTTTTCATATAAACCAAAAGAGACAACTCAGAAATTTATCAGCGGCAGATGCAATATTTAATAAAATGCAACATAAATTTCTAAAAAAAAGTAGATTTATCGATGACACATGAATTAATAATATTTAGCACGTAAATAGGGCATAAAAAGAAGGAAATTTCTGTAACTTAAATTTTAGAATTGTTTCAATGGGAAATCCTACATCAAGACTAAGGCGCGATGACGACACAAGCTCGGAAACAAAGAGAGACACCGACGCTCACACAGAAAAGCCTCGCGATGGTCCTAAAAATTCAAACCGACCAAAAAAACATTTAAATATAATAACCCCTAATCTAACATATATATATATAAGTGATATTCACACCGGAAGGAGTGGGGAATTGGTAGGGAATCGCATAGGTAGAAGTGACGCACAAGAGGAGGATAGGTCAGAGGAGGGTCGACAGTATTGCATGTGCATGTTAGAGGTGGTTTGTGCAGTTGAAAGCTGGCCGACCGAGGCTATGGGTAGCCATGAAAGAGAGCAGGTCAGCCGGAGAGGTTATGAACTTTGAAGATGGGAGTTCTGACATCAGCGAGAGGCCTTTCAGGAGCCGGGAAGGTCAGCCGGGGGTGATGCGCACTGAGAAGGGGGTCTGAGGGGGGATCCACCGCTAGAAGCAGGAGGTCGGGAGTAGTAGGGGGTCATGCACTGTTGGTGTAGGGAAGCGGGGATACAAGGAAAGGGCACTGCACGCGACGATGGTGGTGCTGCGCTATGGGACAGGAAGCTCGGGGGGCACTACTGGTCATTGTACAGGAGGAGGAGGGAGGGAGCCGCCGAAGGAGAAGGGATACATGCTTTGTGGAACAAGAGAAGATGCTAGAGGCGCCTGGTAGTGAAGAAGGAGGGGAGCAGTGGGCTGTAATTAGGAGGAAGTGGGTGCGGTTGATGCGGCAAGGAGAGCTGGGAGGTTGGGGTGTAGTGGCTATGTGCGGTGCATGCAGGGGAGGGCATCAGGGGATATGAGAGCTGGGCGGATGTGCCAGGCTACGTGGGCTGTCCTGGGTACGTAGGTCCGACTAAGGATGCGAGCTGCCCGGGAACAATAAGGAGGTTCGGTGCATGAATGGGAGAGGGGTCCAGTGCTTGAAGTAGGCAGAGTTGAGGTCGGGGGTCCTGCGCTGATGGAGGGGGTGGCCGCTGCTATGTGCGGGGGCAGGAGAGGAGTCCAGGCTAGGCTGCAACACAAGAAGAGGAGCAGGAGGGTGGGGGACACCCATGCGGAAGACACCAAAAACAAAATAAAAGAAAGTATAAATAAGGAGTAGGGAGAATCTACGTGGAAAAGTAGGAAAAGAAAAAAAGTTGAAAGAGGAAGGGAGAAGAGAAAAAAAGAATAAAATAAAAATAAAAATAAAATAACATAAAATAATAAAAATAAAAATAATGATAAAAATTTTAATATTAATAAGAATAAGAATAATAATTAATAATTAAATAAAAATAAAAATTGGATTCATTTCAATTAATAATAATAATAATAATGAAAAAACCGCGTAGTTGCATGTGAGTCCAACAATGTCGAACCCAAAAGGTGCACTTTTATCGAAAGCCTAGAAACCTCGTCCGGGACTCACACATGACCTCAAAAAAAATATATTAAGGTAAAAAAATAATTAAAATAATATAGAAACATTGGTCAGGGTGTGAAAGTAATTCAAGGTATTACCATTTTTTATAATACATGATTAAGGTGTTTACATACTTATTATGTAACAAAAACATTTTCATTATGTTATTTGAACATCACTATAAATTTTTAGAATGTGTGTTTGGATAAAAGTATTTTTGATAATCATAAAGGTTGGAATGGATTAATTTAGAAATTGGATACTATTGAATTTCATTAAAAAAATTATTTTGATTATTTTTGTAATGTTGTAATTTTATTAAAAGGGAAACTCGTAAGTCGGGTGACAACCCATCACTTCTGAGATGGTTGCGAGACATAAACCTGCAACCAAAGTGTGACAAGGGTGTATCGCCTACTACTAGCCTATGTTATTTCATAGTTTTTATAATGTAATTTTTATGGTTTTCTAGATGAATAATAAATTCAATTTTGGAACCTTATAGGATGAAGATGAATAAAATATTTTTATGATTTATTATCCATTAGAGAGAAAGTTGACTTTTTGGTAGAAATTTCTTAAAGGATGTAACCCTACTTATCAATAATGTATAATTCCTTTTGTTCTTATTCATTAATGTAAATTAGTTATTTAACTCTAGAGAAATGATATAAAAACCGAAAATGTTTTCATTATAGTTTCCTTTATGATGAACCAATGGTCCCTTGGAGCAGTACAACATTATAGCTCTCTAGTTGTTACCTTTCTCTTAATAATGTTTTCTATCACTCTCCATCAGAACACGATTGTCAAATATTCATTAAAGTCCATCTATTCTTATATGGAACCCTTGTATGTGTTAACTCTAGTGACCTCAAAATTCCCTTTTTTTCAAATGGTGCTCTCAATAATCCATATTCTGATGTGTGATTCCAATAATGATATTGTGAAAAATACATCCAATAGATTTTTTTTCCAGAGATTTAAATTGAGAAGTTGAAATTTATTTAAGATGGAGAGAATGTAACACCCAAATATTTCACATTAATTTATCTTCAATAGGTTGTGCTTCATGCAACTCCCATATGGCTTTCTTAATATACAATATTTAGTTTCTTTGAAACAACACTTTAGTGTTATAATTATTTAAATGATATATTTATAACATATCCATTATATATATTAATAAAAATATTAATTAATAAAATTTCAATTTTATTAATAATTTTTTTCACAAAAATAAATCAGATTTATAATGAAATGTATAAGGTTTGTTAAAATAGTTACATGCATAAAAATACTATTTTTCTAAATGAACTACCTTTTATATATTTTTTATAAAAAATAAAAAAATTAATTTTAGCCACTCCTATAAATTTAATTTGGTAAAATGGACATCATTTTTTAATTCATAATATAAAAATTATCTGATGGTGATTTTTGGTATTTTTCTAAACACTATCGATTTTTGTTGAATAGTGAAAAATATCCCGTTATTGTTTAAAAATATAATTTTTCATTTAAAAAATTATTTTCAATTAAATTGGTTTTAAAGACATATTAAATAAATAACACATAAATCAAACCAATTTAGGTGATTGGAATCATTTTTATAATAGAGTTAGATATAAAAATTCATTTAATATTTTTCCACATCTTTTTACCTGCCTTCTTGCAACATTAAAAGATTACCACTAAAAATGATTTTATCACTATTTTGAATTGAAATTTGAAAATATGACATACATTGTTGTAATTAGGATAACATTGTTGTCTACTTGGATCAAAATAATTTTTTTGTGAATAGAAACTTTTGAATTTTATTTACCACACCTAAAGGTAAATAGGATAATTGAAGTTACTAATAATATTATAATAATATAAAATTACTACAAAACTTGTCATAATATAATTGGATATTTATATTTTGACCATAATAAAACTTAGGTATAAAATAATATTTTTTTAATCCACTTTTGTTAGATTAATACATATATTATATTTTATTTAAAGAAGAGTTAAAAGTGTCATATACAAATTTTAATAACAAAATAAACTATAATATAGTGTTATAAATAAGATAAATTCAACTAAAAATTTTCATTGGAAATCTAGGAAATTTATATAAATCATGATAATTTATTTATAATGTTTATACAAAAAAAATTAAATAAATTTGTGATATAATGATGATGCAATAATTTATTTATTAAATGATGAATCAAATAAATGATATTAATATTATTGAAATAAATATAATTTTTTTAATTAATTAAATCCTTATATTTTATAGATAACATAGAAATTTTAGTGACAAATTAAATTTTATTTCGAATTTATCATTTTGTTTTGATATTTTAAAAAATACAAATTTTGATTATTATTATTATTAAAATTGACAGAAATTATATTTCAAGTTAAATAATATTTTATTAAACTATAAAAAATTAATAAAAACCTATGGGTTAACCAAATAACTATGATAATATTGAATATGGATTTAATGATCCAATTGGGGTTCTCTTCGAATATTATAGTGACCATATTTACCCGATAGTGTAAAAATAAAAGAAGACATAGTAAGAGTTATACGATTTAACTAATGGACAAATATAAAAGATAAGGTTACTTTTATTATCTAAACATGTCTAAAATTCATTAGATGTGTTTATTTCAACACATCCCTTATTATACTTGAAAAAAAATCACATTAGAGCTGTCTGAAACTGAAAATATATTTATAATAAATTAATATTTTTAGGTCTTTCAAAAGATCCTCTCACCCATCTTATAAAATGATATTCTCATTCTCTTTAATTCACAACTCCAAACCCAGTCAGATTAGAAAAAATGAAAATTTCCTCCCCCAACATTCCTAAAATCATCCTAGAGGATAAAAATTGGTCACAAATCCAAACTATTGAATACTATTGAGCAAATCAAACGAAGACACTTGAAAAGAGGTAATTGTTTTATCACCTCGTTCAAAGTCCTCCTATTCTTCAACTTCCTATATCTCTACTGTTTCCATAATAAAATAATAATACCATTACCATATAAATTTTGAGATAATATTTTAATTATTTTCATAGAATATTCATCCATTTACCCATCCTCAAAAAAATAATATCATCATGCATGTGTATATACAACTTACCAACTCCACGACGTGGTGTAAATTTTTTTTCATGTATAAAATTTTTATATGGGAATAATGATGAATATAAAGGATGTAAATAAATAATATAACATTAAAATGTTTCTATAAAATTCACATTTCATAAAATTCCTTTCCATATATATATTAAGGAAATGATACGGTCGCTCGTGCATACATATGGCCTACTATCTCCACGATGTGATGAGATTCATTTCGCACATCCATCATTCAAGAATTATTATAAAATTATACATATTTTTAAATTATTGTTAAATAAATGACATAATAACACTAATGGAATAATATATATATATATTTATATGTTTGTATATATATTTTATTCACTTACTTTCTTTCATTACAATATGAAAATGGAAACAACGTTCATCCGTACGTACAGAATACCGTCTCCATGAATGTTGTATTCTATTTCATATATTTATCTATTATATATATATATTATAAATATATACCATATATAAATAATATAATTAATTTTATAATCAATAAATTAATTATCTATGTAATACTCTAAAGAATAATAAGTCAAAATATGTACGATAAATAAAGCAATTATTACCTGAAATATAGCTTTAAATAAGGAATTGTTAATAAAAATTTAATATAATGTTATAAATGAATAATTTATGACATCATAAATATTATTATAATTATTTTTAAAGTTAATAATATGTTTAAAACCATTATACTGATGTTTTAGAAACATATATAGAGTATCAGACCTATGGAAAATGAATTTTTTCTCATTGTTAATTTTCATGAGATATAAGCCATATTCCCCACCTATTGCTTGTATGTGGTGTTTGTATTACCACTATTATTTTTGATATCAGGAATATATTTATTTTCATGGAATTTAATGATTCATTTTATGGTGTTTTACTTATTCCATAAATGTTCAAAGTGGTATGGGACGCTTTAAATGTTTAAAGAATTATTCCTTTCTCTATTTCAATATTCTTGATTTTATTTTACAAAACTAATTATATGAACATAAAAGGTTTATAGATAAAATTTTATGTCTATTTTTATGTTTATTCAATTCTTTACAAAAATAATTATTATAATGTGTTATTTAAGGGTTAATTAGGAAATCTCATTATTTTCCAAGATTATTTATATGTCTATATCTAATGGGGAATTTTTATCTTCGATGTCCTTATTTCATAAAAGAAACTTAATTTTTTTTCTTCCATTTCTCTATAAAAATTTACCTTCATTTATACCCATTATTATTATTATTATAAAATAATTTTAAAGGACTCTTGCTATTTGTTTCCTAAAAAATGTAATTTATGAGCATTTCGACAAATTAAAGAAAAATGTTTTTATAACTTATATGGTGCGAGCTTCTTTTTTTGAGATAATGTCTCCTTACAATTTTGAACCATTCCTTAAAATCATATGATGTAATTTTTAAAATAATTGGTTTCTTTAATAATTGTGTGGCTTTTTAAATGATTTCAAAGTAAAAAAATGATATTTCCCTCAAAGTGTTTTAATTTATTTATTAAATTATTTTAATCTATGTCAAAATCCATTATTGGATTTTATGCTTAATTTAGGTTGATTTATTATGAAAAAAAGATTCCATATTTTATTAAATATTTTAATATATGTTTGAATTTTTATGTGCTATTTTTATACAATTCATGGTTTATGGTTAAAGTATTAAAATATTGTATTTTTTCTTTAATATAAATGATTATATAATGTGTCACCCATTTCATATGTGGAATTTATTAGACATTCAAAGTGACATGGGGTGCTTGATATAACCCATTGATGCATCGGTAGGTCTAATGGGACAAAATAGTGTCCTGACATAAGGCCTTGATGGTGCGGTAATGGACTTGGCATGATACATTGAGGGTATGGTTATGATTTCTAGAATTATGAATTTTCTTATTATAAGATTAGTTAATGATTTTACATGTTATTATTGGACTATTAGAATGTCAATGTGACGGTTTAAATGGAATTATATGATTTTTCATGACATATTATGTTGAATATAGTCTTTTAAAACAATTGTGTTATAATTTTATACCTTGCATTAAAAGTTTATGCTTATTTATGAAAGATTATATTATATTGTTTAACCTTATTAGGAAACTTAGCTCACCCTATTATTATGTTTTATTTTCTATAGATACCAAAAAGTGCAGTATGATTTATATGCAGAGTTAATCTAGGAGATTAATGAAGTTATCAAAGGATTATCAATGATGTATTTTATGTTTTCAATTGTAATGTAAAGATCATATGTGTAATATATTTTCAAATATTTATAAATGGATCCGCCCTTTGGGGTTTGATTTATTATAATAATGATAAAGTACAAAAATATTATAAAGACTCTTGGATTTTTGGGTCAATGATTTAAAGTATAAAATCGAAACACAATCCATAAATCAATACATAAGGTATGAAATACATCCATAGATATGAAGATGAAAAAAATCGTGGATAATAACTTATACCAAATAAGGGAAATGATTTCTTATCGTATTTCATGTATAAGGAAGTGGTGAAATCATACCATCAACACTATTCATAAGATTGATCTAAACAATTTACAGAAACCCTTTTAATTTGGTAACTTAATTGTCTCATGAGAAACTATTGATGCATTAATGGGATATATAATGTTTGGGACCCACACGTCATTACCAGTCCAACATATTACTCATATATAATAATAAAATAAATAATATTCCTTTTTAAATATCTATATTGAATAAAGAATACAGTTTTATCAATAATCTCCCAGTTAATCAAATAACGGACAAAGTGAACACTATATGTAAAAATGATATACGATTTAGGAAATACTAATATCCATTGTATGAAAATATCAATATTCAATTAAATTTAAAAATAAAAATGATTACAATAATCTGGTAATTTCATGATAATGTCAACAATCAGATAAGGATGTTATATTTCAAAGATAATCATTAAGAACATTTTTAGGAGAATAATATTTAGACATTCAAGAGAATCCCATAACATTATGAAATATTTAAATCATAATAACCATAAATGGTATGAAATGAAATGAAAATTATAATATCACAATAATAACCATAATCTTGATATTATGTGTCAAAGGGATGTAGATAAACCTTATAAAAGAAACTAGGTTCACTACTATAAATATGTATCATGGAAATGTAAATTGAGATGAAATCCCTTACTTTGAGTTCCCTTTTAAGTGAACATACTTTAACATCTTGTGTTATAGTGTTATGTTAATATTACAATTACATAATAAACTTATTCATTTTTATCATTAATATTATATCACTTATTATCATGTTGTTTAAAATTACTAAACCAATTATGTATGCATCCGGTGTTTTGACCAAATTTGATTTATGGGTTAAAAACAACATGGGTAGGTCAACTGTGGTTAAAGGGTTCATTATTGAACATATGTAGAATAATTATCAGGAAATAATTATCATATTTATTCAGTAACTTTAATTTAATAATCAATAATTAAATATTTTTATTAAAAATGGATCAATGTTACAATCAAAGCGATAGTGGGACGTGCATATGAATGAGTAACATTCCCATTTTTCAATTATCATTATGAAAATAATGTAAGAAACACTATATATTTATATAATTATAATTATATCATAAATACCATGTTATATAATCATATTTTCACATATAAACACACACACCGATATATATATTGTTCTTGTCACATAAAACGAATCACATCATGTCGTGGAGGAAGTAGTACACACATCCACAGATGACATTTTCATTTATTAAGTGTGTGTAGTGTAATGAAAAAATTATATATATATTTTTATACATAAATTTAATTATTTAATGAATATAATGTAGATTTTTTATGCCACATATTTTTCATGAACAATTTTTTTTAACGTTCCATGTATAGTTTGAACGAATCGCATTTCATTGAGGGGTGATAGTCCACACTTCCACACACTATGTAATCAGTTTTATATAAAATTGAAAGTATAAATATATAGGATTTAAAATAATTAAATAATATAAAATACATAATAAATAAAATATATATAACATATATAATTATATTTTACATTATACTTACCACTATAGTAGGGGGTAAAGGAAAAACGAACAATCATTGTTTCATGATGCCGTAGTTCGCCATTCACATAAACAGTATGATTGTTACCCATTAGATGGATTAGTGTGTAAGTGTAGGAAACAAATTATAATTAAAACATCATAGTATAATGATTATACTTTGTTTATATGATATTGGAATAAGGACATTTTAGGGAGTGGATAATAGAAATAAAGTAAAAATTATAAGGAAAGATATTACCTCATAATCGGGTAACTCATTTTAGATTAAACCAAAGGCTTCCTTGGATTGGTTCATTCCCAAGGTGAGGCTTCTAGGAATATGGTAGGGATTTTAGGAAGAATTATGGAAGATCTTGGTCAATCCAAAGTGTCCTGAGAGGTGTGAGGAAGTGGGTGGAGACAAGGCCTTTTTATAGAGGAGTGGCTCTCTAGTAAAACTTTTTACAGAGGAATTCCCTACACGTTTTGCACATTGAAAGTGGATCCAATAATAAAATAAATTTAATCCAAGGGATGATAGAATCTAAATATGGACCTCCAATGGATTTGGACAAATTTATAGTTCATTTGGTTCCTTAAGATTAAATTTTATTCCATTATTAAGCATAATTTTACCTTAATCGTTGAAATTAATATTAATTACTTTCCCTAATATTTTTACTAAAACCAATTTATTTTTATTTTAAATTACAAATTATTATGATTCCAAATATTTAATAAATTTTTATAAATTAAAATCATATAAGTGGATAAAATTAATTTAAAATTCATCTTGCATGTGGGATGACATTACAGGTTTTTAGACTAAAATGACTGAATGTTTACTACATTTTTAATTATAAATTTTAAAGTGAAATTGATTCCCAGGAAATAAATTGTATTAATTGATAAAAATGTTATCTAATTAATATCTATAACTTATTTAATATAAAATTTATCTGTATTAATAAATTATATTAAAAATTATTTCCAAACTACAATTCAATAATTTTGATTATTCATTAAAAAAATAAATGCTTCCAAAACAAACCAAAAATTCCTAAATACCATATTAATATATTTTATTCTAAAATATTATGTTTATATTGGAATATTAAATAAATTAATGTCTAAAAATTCATATTTAAAATGCATTCTCTATTGAAAGGAGGTATAATTTATTTTACAAAAATATAGGTTTATTGTGTAAAATAGTGTTTGTTCTTATATTATTCTTATAAAACCGAATATATTAATATAAAGAAAATATTTTATTGAATATATAAAAAATATATTTCCATAAAATCATTCTCTAATTATAATTAATTATGTTTATTAAGAAAAAACACCTTTACAATAATGAAAACAAATTTATTTCGTTTTTAAATCTAATTTGTTCTTATTTTCATTTATCGTTAATTAGTAACACATGAATTCATTTTATATTTATACAAATAATAGATTTTCATAATTCATCTAATAATATTCAAAAAAACCAGTTTATATCTTATTATATTAAATAATAATATTTTAATAATATATTATTGTTCGGATAAACATGGTATTGCATGTAATAAAAGCCTTCGAAGAAGGCCATTATTGCATGTAAAGAATTATAACTTAGTGTTGCCAGAATTTAAATATATATAATTTATTTAAAATATTAAATATATTATAAATTCTCTAGATATGAAAGTCCCTTATGTTTTTGGTGTTGTGTGTCATACACGATATTAAATACATTGTTCCTACATTATAATTTTGGGGCGATACATTCTCTTCATCTTAATTAAATTACATCCTATAAATTTAGAATCCATCTTGGTGATATATTGCATGATATTTCCTACATTGAAATCCCACATCATAAGAAGGATTCATAAAACATCATCTACAAAAGAGATAATGTGAAGTGAAAAGATTACAAGTAATAATGTATATCTAGGTATCTAAGTAGGAGAACATTAGTGGAATGTTGATATACGTACTTTGAATAAAAGAATAAATATTTATAGGGAGTGATTGATGTCTTAATTACAAACTATTGAATGATTAGTATAAAGTTTACAACACCAAGGCATAGATCTATAATTATTTATAAGACAACCAGTTCAGCAAAAATCGGGCATTATGATATTTTTTTATTTCAAAGTCATTTTCCTAGAGTTTAGTAATCCTTTTAATATCTTTTTATACCTACACTATATATTTATATAAAGAGAATTTAATCCATTGGCCCTTCTTCGATCATTTCTTCAAAAAAATAATTTTGATTTTGGATGCATTAAAATACCTTAATAAAGGAACATAAGGCCAATAATAGAGTGACAAGTACAACTATTTAACATTAATTATCATCTAAAATTGACATGGATAAAATATTAATCTCTAATCCTCAAATGTGATTCTACTAGATCATAGTTAAATTTCATTCATCAAACTTATTTACAAAAAATAATTTAATATTAACAAGGATATTGCGTATGTGAGTGGTTGGAATGAAACCCTTAGTGTCCTTCGGTTATGGGTTCATGAACCACAACCTTACCAGATATGATTGGTTGTTACCTTGATTGTAGGTATTTTTTTATAAAATCAAATTAATATAATTTCCAAAAATAAATATGATGGATATCCTTAAAATACGGTTAATCACTAAATAACTTTTTAAGTATGGTTTTCAATATAACCTGTTTATATAAATACTTCATCCATTTACATCCACATAGGTCCTTCCATGGTCAAGGGTTTCTCGTTAATATCATTTAAAGGATTTCTAAATATTAAAATCTTATTATTAATCTAAAACACCATAGGTTTGACCAAGATTATTAATTATCAATATCATTCATAGTAATTTTAAAATAAAATGTGAATTATCCTATAAATATACCCAGGAAGTGTCAAACAAGGTTCACAATATAGCCCAATGTTGTGTACATGGTTACCCTAAGTCAGGCTTAGATCACTTTGCCAGAGTTATTACACATATACACATTTATGCCCAAACCACATCCACATATAGAATCCTTGAATGATGCATTGCAAGGAAGACCCACATAATCTATATCGTAAAAAACATTTATGATGTTCTTATATAGTTATCCTAAAATTATTCATTATGTTTATGTTCTATTACTTATGTTATCATAAATATAGTTCCCATATTTACTACTAAGCTTCCTTGGATAAAAACTGTTGCGCCCAAACTCCAGAAGCTGGAAGTGAGTGCATTGTTTTATTACATTTTCATAATTATAATGAATCAATTCCTGAATGACTAATCAATTAAGAAAGCTTAAAAATCCATATTAAACACATTATACCCACAATACATAGGGAAATAGACAATAAAAACATGTTTTATAAAAAATTGAAATAAACTGCATCCTTGAAAGCTTATCCAATGTTTTCTTATTTATATCTTGATGAATGTAACATAATAAGGGTGGGATTGAATTCTCTTAATGGGTGAATATATTAGATGAAATAATTATTCAATATTCATGGAAAATTAAATGACTAATTAATTTTTCCATTTACACAACTAGATAAGTTATAATTAATATAGAATGTAATAAAATAAAATGCATGACATAAGTCAATAAAATGAGATTGAATTACATCCATAGATATGTTAATAAAAAATATTAGAGATAAATAATATACTAAAATAAATGAGGGAAATTATTTATTAATGCAATTCATGTCTATGACATGTGAAACCCTATACCATAAAGACCCTTCACATGATGGTTTAAAACTTTAGATAGAAACCGGTTTAATTTGGCCAAGGTATTTGTCTCATGAGAGCATATCTATGCATCAATGTGCTATGTAAAGTCCATACACTAACAATCATTACCATTAAAAATAATTCCTCATGTAGAATAATTAAATAAATAATATTCCTTATCAAATATACGTATTGAATAAAGAATACAATTTTATCAATAATTCCCTACTTAATCCAATAAATGAAAAATTGAAGACTATTTGTAAAAATGATACACAGTTTAGGAAATACTAATATAAATTGTATGAGAATATGTATATTCAAGAAAATTTCCCATGAAAAACTAATACAATAAAGATATTGTTTAAATATAATGTTAAAAATCACAAAAGGAAGTGACATTTCAAAGAAAATAATTAAAACCATTTTTAGAAGAATAATCTGTATACATTACAAAGTGTCCCATACCACATTGAAATATTTAAATCAAAATACCCTTATAGGTATGACATTAAATGAATTTTATAATATCATCAGAATATAGATATTCATGATATTATGTGAAAATGGGAATTTCATACACTAAATAAAAGAATCTAGGTATATAACTACAGATAAGTCTCAATGTAATGTCAACTGAGATGAAATCCATGACATTGGGTGTCCTTTTATATATACATCATTTAACTTCTTGTATAATAAACATATGTAAATTTTATACTTTATTCATAACCTTTTTAATATTGATAAATACTTTTATTTCACTTATTACAATGTTGTGTACAACTAAATAAACAATTAATTTTGCATCATGTGTTTTGACCAAATTCAACTTAGGTGTCAAAAACAACATTGGTATGTAAAATGGTCAAAGTTGTAATTACATAACATATATAAAATAATAATCATGACATAATTATAGTTTTTATACATTAATTACTCTTTTTAAATCAGTCATAACTTTTATTATGAAATATGAATCAACATAACAATCATGGAGATGGTAGGCTGTACGTATACATAAGTATCATTATCATTTTTCTAAAAGAATTATTGAAAGAAGGTAAGTTACTCTATATATTATTTTAATGATAATTATATCTTAAATAACATGTTATATAATCATATATATGTATATATATACATTTTTTTATGAAAAAGGAATCACACCTTATTTTGGAGGTTGTAGTCCACATGTCCATGAATGACATTATAATATTTTTTATATGTCAAAGGGTTATGATGAAAATGATATATATTAAATTTAAAAAATATCAATTTGTCATGAATATTAAATATAGTTTTTTATTTCACATTTTATAATTAAAAACATCTTTTATATGTTCCATTTATAGTCTTCACCAATTACATCACTTTGAGGGGGTGGTAGTCCATAATTACACAAACGATGTTATCGTTTTTACACAAACTAAAAACTGTAAATATATGCTTTTAAAAAAATTACAGAATATTAAAATTAATAATTAATATCATATATAATATATAATAATAGTTCATTCATCATAATTTCCACCATGAGAGGTGGCAATGTGATAATCAATAATCATCATTTCGTGAGGTAGTAGTTCGTCGTTCACATAAACAATATGTTCGTTACCAATTAGATGGATTGTATAGAAATTGTAGATGAAAACCATATAATAAAAACATCCAGGTATATTTTTAATATTGTTTTTGTTATATAATAATGTAATAAAGGGATTTTAGGGTGCATATAATTGAAATAAATCTAAAAAGCTAAAGGAATGATGTAACCTCTTCATCGGGTAACTCCTTCGGGTTTGAACTATGTGATTCCTTGGATCACTTTTTACTCAAGGTTATACTTTTATAATGAGGGTCGGGATTATGAGGTGCTATTTGTAAATATATTTTGTGAGACAATGAATCTTGAGGGGTGTGAGTAGGTGGGAGGAGAGGAGGCCTTTTTATAGTGGATGAGGAGGGGCACTCTTGTAATATTTTTAAAAATGAATTCCATGCACGATATTCACATTGAAAATGGATCCAAAAATATAACAAATTTGAAACATTTAGAGAATATAGTGTGAATATTTCCATAAAATTTAATTTTTACAGGTTTCTAGGTCATTTGGGACCTTAAGATTATGGTTTTTTCCCTTATTATGCCTTGTTTTACCTTAATCATTGTAATTAATTTTAATTACTTTCACTAATATTTTTGGTAAAAACAAAGTTATTAATATTATAAAACACAAATTATTATAATTAAAAATATGTAATCCATTTTTTCAAAGTCCAGTCATATGAGTTGAAAAAATAAGATAAAATTCATCATGGAGGCGGGACAACAATGCAGGTTTTTAAAGTAAAAACATATGAAAGTTTACTATATTTTCTATAATATATTTCATAGTGAAATTGAATATAATTACATAAATTTTATTAATTGATTAAAAAATTATCTACTTATAAATTAAGAACAATTTCATATATAATTTATCATTAAATACAAATTATATGCAAAAGATGTTTTGAACGAAAATTCAATATTTTTAACTACTAAATAAAAAATGAAATGTGTCAGAAAAAATTCCAAAAATCATAATAACCTATGTATTATGTTTTTATTTAATATATGAAGTTTATTTTGACATATTAAACAACTTAAAGACTCAATATTCATGTTTCAAATGGTTTTTCCATTAAAAGCTGTTAAAATTGGGTTTATAAAATATAGGTTTTATGTGTAAAATAACATTTTATTATCTTATGTATATCAAATCTAATCGATTAACATAAAAAAATTGATTGAATATATAACATTTATATTTCATTAAAAACATTCACTAGTTATAATTAAATATGTTTATTTTTTGTTAAAACAGTGTATTATGTGTAACATAAGTCGTTGAAAAAGGACACTCTTGCGTGTAACACACACTAACTCAGTGTTGAATACATTGAAATATATAGAATCTGTTTTAAATATTAAATATATTCTAAATTCCCTAGATTAGATATTCCCTAACATGGTTGTTGTCAAGTATCGTACCTGCAACTAAATACAAGGTTCTTACTTTAGAATTTCAGGGTGTTACATAGAAACCCCTAATAAATATATATCAAAATGAAATTAGAAAACTCAGGGAGTTTAGTATTTTTAGAGTTCTTCATAAGATTTATGTTCCCAAAAACACTAGGAATCTCATGTGTTCTATGTGTTTCCTTTGAGATATTTTATTTCTAATATATAATTTTATAAAGGAAGAGATCATATTTTTCATACCATGAAGAGGGTGGATTTAATCTGAATGAATTTTCAGGAACTCAATTAACCTCCTCATTTTTTAGTTATCAATTCTCTAATGAAACACCATAGTCTCCTTAATTTTCCTCTAATTGAATCTTCAATTATAAGGTGTATGCGATGATTTTTT
The DNA here is from genome assembly GCA_963277665.1 of Viscum album. NCBI lineage: Eukaryota > Viridiplantae > Streptophyta > Magnoliopsida > Santalales > Viscaceae > Viscum > Viscum album. The sequence goes on along the minus strand of OY728160.1, from coordinate 454,958,518 downwards.
CACATATCTTTGTTCTTTAATATGAGATAGTTATGTCCTTCTCCTCCTTCTAGTGGTGTATTGTCATCTATAAGAATATATTCATTGAAAAACATAGGGAAGTGAAAAATGTAAATTTTTCTTCAAATATCCCATTATATATTCATAAATCTATATTTTTTATTAAAAATTTAGAATTTATCCATATAAATAATTCCTTAAGACTTATAAACAGTGATTAAAATATTATTGATAATCTTCTATATAAATATTCAATCGATTATAGCTTAGTTAGATTTTAATTTTTCATATGAAATTATTTAAAATTATTATCAAAATATTAAATTGAATAAATGGACTCTTTAATAGCATTAAATTCAATATTTTTTTATATTAAATTATTAATTTGTTATTTTGTTCTAATCATGAAAAAATGAAATTATTTATTTATTTATTAAATTAAATGTATTGTGAATTCACCTATATATCATGGCTCCAAAAAATTATACATTTCTTATCAAAAAATTTATTTTATCATCCAATATAATATCTTCATCAGGTAAATAAAACATTAAATTTGTTTCATAATTTCCATTGTCTCCCGTTTTGTAAAAAATAAATATTTCAATATATTTTAATATAACTTTTAATCTATTTACTCTAAAATAGATTACATAAATATTTTATTTATCTGACATTATAAATTATTTATAATACTCTACAAACTATTTATCAAACAAAACTTATTTTTTATGAATATTAAATTACAATTCCAATTATAAAAACGAAATATAAACATATAACTATACATAGATTCACTTAACCATTAAAAGACTAATATCTCTATAAACAAGATCTCATGTGTATGCTATTTTGCATCAAAAAATAATCTCACCAAGGTTGAAAAAGGGACATGGATGATTTATAATATACGGATTTGTTGAAAATATTATTCATAGGAGAATACATCCCTATATTCTTAATTACTTTTATATTTGTTGTAGAAGGGTATTCCTTCATAGAATATTCTACATGGTATCGAATCACTGTATAGATATATTTTCCTCGATAAATAAAACAAAAAAGAGGATGAATCAAAATAATAATGTCGAATAATTTATCTAAAACAATAAATAACCTCTATGAAAATAGATTAAAATGAATATTATAGTTAATATCGATATTGAAGAAAAAATTGGATGATCTTATTTTAAATGAGGATTTAAAATTGGTTGGGGAATAATTTTAAATGATTTTTATAGATGATCATTGAAAAGGTATGGTGATAGTAAACATGAAATGAAACTTTTCAATTCTATATGACGATTTTGTAAGAAAACTTTACTATGTGATGGAATGTATAATAACATATTTGTAGTGGAATATTATGAATTTCAACTCAATGTAGCTTAGCAATCACAGTCCTCTAATATTTATTCCTCATCTAGAATATATATATTTAAAATTAATTTAGTTAAAAAATATAGAATGTGATTATACCCCATTTCAAATAATACACATGTAACATATTTTTTCATCAATGTTCGATAAACTTAAATAACTTATACAAAATATATCTTATAGAATTGAATATTTATTCCTTCTCATGTACTAATGAATTTAATAACATAAAAATTTATATTCATTACGCGGTGAAACAATCATTGAAGCTCATTGATTCCATATAATTCAGAAAATCATCAATTAATATAAAGATATAACATGTTAAAAATATTTGTAATCTAAAACCATTAAATTATTTTTTTATGGTTTCATCAATATATTACTGTGTTTAATATTGTAGAATTATTTTAAATCTAAATTAAATTTAAATATATCATCAAATTAATTTTTAATATAAATTAAATCAAAAAAATATCTCAATCATGTACATTATATTTAATTATGTAGTACCACACTGATAATTATTTTTTACTTGATTAATGTATGGCGTTATTTGATATAGGATTATTAGAATAGTAATAAAAAAATATTTAAATATTTTTACAGGATAATCTAAATTAACTAATAGTTGGTAATATCCAACTTGTTTGTTCATAATAGGTAATAATAATAAATTAGGTATCTTTAACTATATATAATGTAATAGAGTATTACTTCTTGGAATTCCACGAGATAAGGATATTTATAATAAAGTGACACAAAACACTTTTACTTTTTTTATAAATCATGTATCCATTAAAATTATATTATGAGTAACTCATCAACTCAAATTCATTACTATAAGGATAGATAAATATTTGATTATATTTTCTTCTAACAAACATTATAATTATTTTTACTAAAATAATATGTGACACATTTATAATTTCAAGAAATATTTCTCACAAATGATCTCTAAACATTAATATTAGTATATTGGTAGTTAAATATTAAGGAATTTTAATATTTCCAGAATATATCCATTATCAGATGAAAAATTATAATATATAATAATCCTATTTTTAACATATACATTTAAGAATTCTCATTAACTATACAACATCTAATTATATTATGTTTAATAATTACTTTTAATGCTTACACTAATTTTTGAAACATCCATCATCCTTTTTAAATATCTAAAATCCATTAATGAAGTTGAGTTATACCACAATGCTTATATGAATTTCACAAGAAATCTATTTATAAAATTATTAAAATAGGTATTGACTTGAATATGTAATTATTATTATCCGTATATATAAATTTTTATAATCAAAATATTTTTATAAATTATCATAATGAAAGGTTAGATTCGTCCGTGACATTCTAAAAATTAATTTATATAAAAACAATGATAGTTTCTCATACCAAGAATGAGGATCTTTTTCCAATCTATTGAATCAATTTTTAAGATTATAAAAATGATGAGAAAACATATCATGTTCAAAACATATTAGGTATTTCTCAAACTCAATCACTAAAATAAAGCAAACTAAATAAAAACTCTTTACATCCAGATGATACAACTTAATTCCCATGTGAGAAAAATATGATAAAAATATTTTAATTCCATTTAATATTTTAATTCATGAAATTGTTTTTTGTAAACAATTTATTATTATTATATATAAAATTGAGTTACTACTTATAATTTATTTCTAACAATATATCTAGACTCATCACCCAATTTCATAAATATCCATTTTGTCAAAATCACTTTTTTATAATTAAGTAAAAATACTAATAACATTACATTATTATCAATGAACAAGTTTATCATCTCTTGTTTAGATTTAACCCAACTAGTTTCTTCTATTACATTATAATAATATTTAGTTAACAATTTTGATATAAAAGATTTATCTTTTCAGATAGTCCTCACTGCATTTCTTTTCTACATTTTTAAATTCATATATATAATAAAATATTCAAAAAGATGATTTTATATATCTTTAATTATTATTTATTTATATGTTACAAGCTCCCCCTTAGCTAGATTATCTACTATTTTAATTTGTTTCTCAACTTGTTAAAAAAAAGTAATATTTAGATATCCAAATCCATCATCAATTTATTAATATATAGCAGGCTTATCAATAAGACTCTATTTTAGAAACAATTAATTCTAATGAATTCACAGTAACGATATTAATTTTTTTAAAATCCAAAAAATATTTACTATTTGTAGAATAACCTAATAATACTCCATCATTATATTTAGAATATTATTATTCCACACAATTATAGTACTTAAAATAATGACCTCTCATCCAAATACAATAGAATAACCAATAATAGTTTTTATCCCATTCATTTATTCATATGATTTTTAATTTACTGTACAAGGTAATAATATATTCATTACCTAAAAAATAATAAATTATATATTCTGAAAAATACTTTGGAAGATTGTGAAAATTAATCATCATCATAACCATATTTTGAATTTATTCCATTCAACTTACCACTATTTTATTTTGTGGGGTCCATAGATAATTAGAGTTAAGATAATACATATTATAATATAAAATATTATCAGACTCATGATTCAAAGAATCTTCATTCAGATCCGTTATTATAGATACAATAAGCTATGTATTCTCAATTCGAACCAAATTATTGTAAGTAGAAAAATTAGAGAATATCCATTTATAATAAAAATTTATATAAATCCATTTAATCATCATCCTAAACTAATATTTTTATGTTTTTTATAAGGTTTATCACTCCCTTTCCCTCACTTAATTATCATTATCATTTTCAAATAATGTAGCCATACTCATTTATACATTATCGAGGGAAATTAAACCAGTTCATAGTGGAATTACCTCAATTGAGGTGTCATTTATGTGTAAGTTATAATGGTGTCTAGGGATATACGGTTCATTCTTTTTTAAGAAATTTATCTCAATGTGTGTTTCCTAAAAAATTTATTTAGGGATTTAGTGTTGTGGGATATATTTTACTCGTAATTAATCATTTTAAATTTCTATTTTTGATTTTCTTGTTCTCTCATATTCATAAAAAACATTCCATACATAATTTTTTATTTTATTACCTCACACAGTGATTTTGGAATAATTAAATCCACTTATATAATTTGGATTAAATTTTTTAGTAATTGATAAATTTTTGGTTCATGATGTGTTTGGATATTTTGGGATATAGTTAACCATTTTTTGGTCTCAATATCATAAAATATAAACATTATTTTGCTAGGTGGAATTTTAACATTATGTATTTTGGTCCCCTAGATGAGTTAGGTTTTTCTAATAAGCATCTATGTTTGTGTGGTTATTATAATTATTAGTGAAATATTGTGTAACATTATATTAATCTATTAGTTGGATGGGAATGGTAATCCGAATAGTCATTAAGGAACAAATAACATTTTTAAATATTTTTTTGGTGGTTCCATGGTCGAACAAATTACATTATCCCTTGTTTTTGATTTTATTGGTGTTTGGAGTTATTTTTGACTTAGGTTTTTTTAAATAAAATGTTTTCAACTTTAAAATGGATTCTAATAAATTGAATTTGGATTTCAATTTTGGATCATTTTAATTTCATTCAATGTATTTATTTTGAATTTAAATTTAGGAAAATTTATCTGTTTTCCAATAGGAATTTTTATGGAATTTTACAAGGATTTTTTGTGAGTATATCTCACATGTGATGTTCTTTTAAATGTGAATTACAAAAAATTTCCTTCACTTCATATGAAATTAAATAAATATAAAAAGGTAAATGTTTTTTTGGATTAACATTTTGAGTGAAATTATTATATTCTAAATCACATTTTTGAGTGTGGAAACATCGATTTATGGTTTCCTTGTATATAGACTAATTTTTTATGATGCATTATATCGTTGGAATCATAGGTGAAATATTCCCTTGTGATATTCTTTGGTTTTTCAATTATTTCATTTAAAAATACTCTTTCTATGATTGATTGTATATTATAACTTGATAACTACCCTTGTATTATGATTGATCCCGATACCCATGAATTTATAGACGCATCGAGGTGGGTTGGGGGAACCTAGTAGAATTTATTAAGAAATTATACTCAACATTTTATCAGTTTGTGAGATACATTAGGTTGTTATGAGACACAGTGAGTGAATTTACATTTATATTTTAATAAGTTATTGTTACTCTTGAGGAGTGGTTACCGAACATAGTTCATTTAATAAGTTCCCTAAAGATTTACCATGGTTGAAAAGATGTGATATTTTCCCAATGATATTTCAATTGATGGATAAGGAAATATTCATGGAAATATTTCCCTTATTGAGATGATCCATAGTGGGGATATGGATCATGGGATCAGACTGTAAGGGTGTATCACTATCTGGGTGTGGGTTTTTGTAGTACGAGATAGAGTAAATATGTATGTTTCCTATAATGTCGAGATTAGATTAATGATAAAACCCAAAATTAGATGTGATGACTAGGATGACCTCAGGGATTATAATGGGAATACATGGCTAGGGATTCCCCTAGGGATCATGATTAATTAATTACATTTTCGTTATTATTCTTGTAGGGTTTCCCACATTGAATTGTTTTAATAATATAGATTTATACTAATCCTAGTTATTTTATATTTTCTATGGGTGTCAATATAAAATGTGATGGACAATGAGACTATTGGAGGGATGGAAGAGTGTTCATGGGTGGATATATAGAACATCATACTATATGTATGTAGACGAACATACCGATAGGTCCACCTATAGTTGGAGAATGTCCATGGTATTTACATTTGATGTAAATTTTGAAACGGGATCTGGGGGATCAATGGGTATATTTATTTTTGTATGATTATGTAGAGGGTTAAAATCATTGTGATGACTTAAATTTTGTGGGGAAGAGATATATGTTCTTTCTGAATATTCATGTATGTAGCACCAAAAGGGACTGATGAGATGAGATCATATAGGTAATGAGTGATAATATTTTTATTTCATTGGATTATGTCCCATTGTTTATTCCATTGTTTTATTATTCCATTTTTTTTATCATTCCTTGGTGCTTTCAGACATATTTTTCCCATTTCCCCATCTATGAATAGAAAAATTCTAAAGATAGGTTAATTGGGTCATTGAAAAATATTGGACTATTTAAACTACCCCTCATAATGTTATGAAACTATAAATATGTTTTTAATTAGTAGATTCGGGGAAAATAAATAATATAATGTGAGAGAGACACAAAAGGTATTTATAGTGGTTTAGGGTTAAAATAAATAGTTTCTAGTCCACACCACAAATACCTTATATATGCTTGGTAATTCTATAATAGATCATTCTATTAAGGATATCCCAACTATGTGAAAGTATTTTTCACTTTGTATTGTTCTTTTGCAGGCCCTTTAGATACTTTTATTGGGGACCTCATAATTAAAACTACACTCTACATCTATGTAAAAATAGTTGTCACTTTACCATATCTAAGTATAAAATGCTAAAACCTAGGTATAAATAGATGATTTTTAGAAATATTAAATATCTTCATGTCATGATTTCAATAATCAAGTATCAACAAACATATAGTAAATGATTCACTCTCTATGAATATACAAAGTGTATCATGTATGAAAAGACTTCAATAAGATCAATTATAAATTCATAATAGATTACTTCTTTCTAGTTATTTTATTTCATTTCATTTTTTGTCATGTAGAATTAGTAATTGGAATAAAAAACATATCTTCTTATATCTTTCTTATATCTAGAGTTTTTAGTAAAAGAATGTGAAATTATTTAAATTTTTATCACTTCAACCAGTGTAACAACATTAAATTTTATATTGTTCTCTAACTCAATATCATTTCAATAAGTTTGGTGATTCCTCCTAACCCTTCCTGAGCACACATATATAATATTGAAAAAATACTAATTGTATAATATTCCTCCTTCAATTGAAATAAGTACATTTAATTTCATCCACAAATCCCTCCATTATTTAATCAAAACTGATGAAAATTTCATAATATTTTTAATTTTCAAAATAGTTGTTTCTATATTTATATTATATTTAAATTATTATAACCAATTAAAAACATCCAATAAAGACCTATAAATAAATACTTATTTTACTATTTATGTAAATTTTCATTTAAAATAATGAATCATATATAAAATCATATAACATCATTCTTCTAAAATTTGAATTGCTAAAATTTGAAATATCACCAAATCTAGAATAATATTCATAAATAATATTCCATGTATATAGAAACTTAATATATATTTCTTTCTTTCCATTATGGCTTGAAAATATATACATAAAAAAAATGAAAATGGTAACCTTTTTATCAGTATGAATGTGACAATATTAATTCTCTAATTTATGATAAACAATATCATACATATTAATTTATGAGTGTTTAGGGATATAACATTTTCATGAAAAAGAAAAATTCAATGAACTTCACTGAATAAATAATTAAAATATTAACCAAACATATATTAAAAACTTTATATTTAACCATACGTTACAAAAATTTGAAAATTCCTTTTTAAAAGACAAAATATATAATATATTTTTACACTATATATGATATGAAATATTTTTCCATTGGATAAAATATCATATATTCCCTAGAATTTCACATAATTGGCATATGAAATATAATTCATAACAATAAATGATACATATAGTCATATCATTTTCATCTTTTAGATAAATATAAAACATTTGATTAAATTGATGTGCATAAATAATATTTAGTACAGTATAAAAATAGAATAATAAAGATACATAATTTAAATCATCCATATACGATATATTTTTTCATCTTCATAGAATAAAAAATATATTTGAAATTTTAAAATTTAAAACGAATAACCTATATCTATATCCTTCCAAACATGCATAAAATTATGGCCTTATCATATCTTATGATCCACCAAGATGTAATATAATATATTCATCGTAACTATGATACGTAACTCTTCGTAATTTTCAAAATTTAATTTTATACTCAATACATAAGATAATTTCATTCATACCTAGAATCCTATCATTTCAATGTATGGTTTCCATGAATTTATAATATATCTAACTTAATGGAAATTCTATAATCCATATATGTCATATCCTTTTCTTAAAGTAATTCCATTTTCATTATTTAAGATATCAGACATAGAAAATTTCTTATATAAATTATACATAATATAATTTTAAAAATTATTGACCATGTATAGTATTTTGAAATAGCTGAAATTTATGAATTCCTACAAATTATGAAAATATGAAAAAATTAAATTCCATACATAGAGAATCCAAATGATATATAAATAAATTAATAATAAACAGGATATCACTCCATTAAAAATATAGAAAAAAAAAATAAGATAATTTTTTATCATTAAAAATCAATGTAAATGAGATTATTTTGTGTTAAATTTTTTCAAAAAACATAATATATATATATTTATAATAAAAAAAACCATATTATCGAAACATTAAATTTATATATTTAATAACATGGAAAACTAAAATTAATGATTTCTAATTAGAGAGTTGATAGAATGAATCTTTGTGGTCTTCGTCCACTGCAATTTTTTGATATCAGAGAGATGTTCGTATAAGAGGGTATAATAAATTTATTTATCACACGGAGTTGTTAAAATTTTATATTATTATAAAAAAATAATTCTAGATTTCATGTTAATTTTTATTAATAATAGAAATTCATAAAATAATGAAACAGATAAAAAAATAACAAAGAAAAAAATAAAGCATTCAGAAATAAAAAATGTAATTTTGATAAAACATAAATAAATTAATTGAAATAAATTTATAGTGAAAAAATATAACCCTCCTTTAATAAAATCAAAATGTACAGTAGAAAATATTCTTATTATAAATATCATCAAACTGAATTTTATTATTAATATTTTTATGAAAACTATCACCATATTGAGTGTGAAATCACAAAAAATATTTCCAAATATCAATATTCATCATCCTAAAATTTATTATTTGATTTTTGGAATTAATGATAGTAATAGCGTTATATCATTTTATTAGCACATGTTCATAATTAAATCTAAAATCTATCTAGGTTTGTTTTATCTAGAAAAAAAATTCATTAAAAAATATTATGAAACATATTCAAATTGAGTCTTGGGTAAATCAATATACTAATTTTTCTTACTAGGACATAAAAGAAAGGGCTTTACCCTGAATTGGAAGGTTAATGATATACTCCTCATATATAATCTACAACCCCCAAAGTCATCGTCCAAATATAAAATGAATATAAGTCCAAAGGTTTTAGGGAAAATAAATTAATGTGACACATAAACTCTTAAAAATCGTTAAATACTATTATAATCACTGAGAAGTGAATCATTTTTATTTTCTTTGAATATAACATAGATACATACACCAAACATTATTATTGGTTAACAATTAGTTAAATAAAACATGACCTAAATTATTCCCATATATAGACTTTTCACAAGGTTTCGTAGTGTCCTATATGAAAATTATATATTATAATGCATATAATTTTTATACAAATTCATGTTTTAGAGTACAACAATTATTAAAAAGTCATGTATGTACATTTTTTATTTATCACATTCCCGAAGTCTTTATGAATGATTGGAAAACTAAGAAATAATTTCAACTCACCCATTATACTCATTTTAATATCATATATTATAAGTTTTAAAAATTTATTAAATAATGTCTTGTTAGATTAACCAAAAAGAAATTATCAACCTATTTTTAAATAATATAAAAATAAAATAAAAAAGAACTACTAAATAATTCAGTTTCTATAATTCCAATAAAAACATTTGATAAATGACAAGAAGTAAATATTTTATACCAAGCTCTGGGTAGTTTTTTAGTTTTATATAAGAATTTGGTATGCTAAAAAATAGAATTATGAAAAATTGGATTTATGAAATGGTTGTTCAACACAAATGTCATCTAAAATAAAAATAATTTATAAAAAGAAATTCAACATCCATCTGATAATTTTTATTGTTTATATGGGATCATAGGATAATATAATTTTAGAGTCGTATGATAAGGAAAAATCTATAAAGGTTTCTTCATATTCTACACCATCATCCTTACTATATCCTTTTCAACAAATCATTCCTTTTTTAATGTAATCACTTTTAAAAAATCTTTTATATTCCTAAAAACTCATTAGATTCCTATAATTGTATAATTAGAGGGACTTTAAACTAATTCCCAAACTTTTTCTCTCTTAAAATGGTGTAATAATTCATATATAGATAAAAACAACTCTCATTACTCCCTGATTCATTTAAAAATTTATGCTCAAGCTATGATATAAATGGAAAAAAATAATTATTGACTGTATTACTGCTTTTATTTCAAACACCTTCTATAAACTTCTGATAATATATTATGAGGGATATTATATTTACATTATAGGCTATATAGGCACCATAATATTAGTTTCTCATGTTTCTAACCTCTCATGAGTTGTTTTTACATGAATTTATTTTTCAACAACATCCTATTTTCTATTAATTGAAATATCAAATCTAAATTTATTCAATTTTTCATCAAGGATTCAATTATGATTATTCTTGTGATCTAAAGGATCACTTTCATCAAACCACACAATTACTGGAACATAAAATTCTTATGATTTTTTATTAATTAACTTTTAATTTTTATAATAATTAGAATAATCTAGAACGATTCCTTAATAAATCATTCAATTATACTTTCTAAGATTATCCCATTGTGTTCATGTAAACATGGAATCCAAAAAAAATTAGGTATCTAACTTTTGGTTTTATATTATTCGATAACTCAAAGGGTGTTTTATTGTAACACCCCAAGGTTTTGTAGAATGCAATTTTAGAAACACAACTTTAACTCTCCTATGTTTTGAATTTAAAAAAATGGTCATCTAGAGTTTTTTTCAGTAAGTCATTTGGAGTCTGATAGAACAAACTTGATTTTTGGTTAATAGTATCACACCCTTATGAATAGTAATATGAATAGTAATATGCCCCTTGAATAGTAAATAATAATGTTATTTTATTTTCTTAAGGAAATAAGATAATGAGATCTTAATTAGTTTTTCAATGAGAAATTAAACTAATTCCACTTTAATATTGTTATTTTTCGAATTAACTATTACCATATTTAAAAATTAAATTAATAATATTTAGAAAATTATTTTTGAAAAATGGATTTTGCTTTTGAATTCTACACATCAAAAAATTGTAGGGGTGAATTTTTTGGATTTTTTTGAAATTCAATAATTTTTTATGAATAGTAAAATATGATAAAACACAATAAATACTAAATACTTTATTTACTGCATCATAGGTGATGCAAGGATGACTTAATCCCACTTGGTTCGAACTCACATGCCATTATTACTATTAGGGGTCACATGAAACTATATTATTGGTTTTCATGAGGGAAATAATTAAATAATGAATTAAATATTCAAAAATTACCCCTCTCCTCCACTCTAACCCCCCCCCCCCACTACCTCTTCTCTTTACCCCTCTAGACCCTGAAGCTCCTCATAGATCGGAGAAATTACCCTTCACTAGTCTCTCCCCACATCCAAGATGCTTCTAGTCTTCCCAAAAGACCAAAACCCTTTCCCATTACGAGTTTCTCAATGAGGTTATTTCAAGAGGTAAAACACCCTTCTTTTTTTGGTTTCATTTCAATTTATCTTCTTTTGATATCCTCACCTCACCTCTTCTGGGAAAATAATCATGATAAATCCAGTAACATCTATATATAGGATTTATATCATGTTAATATATGAACCTCCATAAATATTCTTACTCCCTCCGTTTTATTTTATAGACAAAATCGACATCCATGAGATTCCGATTTATAACCTTTATGGACGACAAAGATTCATTCTTCAGTTTCTTCATAACTACTGGTCATAAAACCATATTCATGGTTGAACCAGACTATAGTATATATGTTATAACCTAATTAATATTCAAGAACCAGAATCTGTACATATAATTAAGTTATATGACAAAACCCGTTCATAATATACAAATACCGCCAAATAATCTATGTGGTGGTCATCTAATGATTCATCCTCATTTCATTTAACCAAATGATACAAATGACCATTATAAATTCTCTATATTCATAAATAATATATAATTCCAATCCTGGAGATTTATAACCATTCCACATAAACTTCATTACTTAAAAACAAGTGAACTGAATATGAAAATCAAGGAAACGAACACTCCAGAACGACGAAATTCAATACAATAACTTATCAATAAAGACATAAATGAACTAACCATAATTATAGTAAACTAAATAAATGTCTAATAAGTTCTTAAATAATGTATTAACAAGTATAATATCATATTCTAGGAGATTAATTACAAGACCGGAACACGTTTGGAGTTAAGGTAAGGGGTTTCTCACCACACTTTCATTTCTGTGGGATTTTCATTATACGCCAATTATTTCTTATATGTGGTATATATGTACTGACATTTTATTGATAATAACATTATTATCTTTATATTCATTTTATTCAATGATTCACTTTATGTTCATTAATATCTGGTCATATGATTTGACTGATTACATTGTGGTAAGGAACTTTGTCTCAACTACCTTTTCGTTGTGACTATCGTAGTATTGTGCAGCTATTAATCCTTATGTGGTGTGCCTACTGCCCATTTGAGATCAATTTTCATTTTAAATTATATTTATACTAAATATCCATAATCTCATTTCATGGATATGTTTGTTGTCTAAACCATATATCATCTTACATACGGTGTTTATTTGGAATGTTATTTTAATTATGGAAATATTGATAAATCTATATACTCTACTCTGTATGGATATCGAAAAGTAATATTTATATTGTATTGAATAAATGTATAAAGAATTATTTGGACAGGCAGTGGTGGGTGGGGCCCGCTATATCCCCTCTATGCATCTGTAGGTCGCATGAGACAAAACAGTTTGGCGACAAACCCTTTGAGTTTGTTTCCAAAAATCAGACAGGTTTCTACTCACAGAACAAAAACATTTTTATGGTATTATGGTTTCATGTGACAGATACATGACATCAAATTAATAAGAATTCACTTTATTCATTAATGGTTATTATTATTATCCATGATATTTTCACTATGATAAAATCTATAGATGCTGTTTCATTTTTAGTTATTAATGGCATTAGTTATTCATTTATTCACTATACCATATGGATTATGTTAGATTATTTGTGATTAACTTATTATTGTACTCATGATTCCGTTATTTGTAACCCTTACTGATCCTTTTATCTTTCCTCTTTCATTGCCTACCTGAGACGGGTGATGAAGAGAAGGTCTTCTTTTGAGTTCATGTGGTTGCAGATTTTTTGTTTTTGATATGTATTGTATTTTTTAACCATTTCCAATGTAATTTGAGTAACATATATGTATCTAGATTCTTCAAAACTACTAAAATGATCTTTCCTTCAGGATTTTCATTCCTTATAACCATTCCAATATCACAATTAATGCACCGGCTCCATCCTTGAGGGGTCGGAATTGTTACAATTGGTATCAGAGGAAGTTTAGTAGAAAACATGGAAACTAGAGTATGAAATGTATAGTAGGGAACAAATCCCTAAGGTAGTATATGAGGGTTAACATACAATAATTTCCTGGTATTTTGGTAAGGACTAGATTATGTTGATATTTTATGAAATACGTCATTGTATGGACACAAGCTGGTTGAGTCGGCTCTCGCACAGATGTATCTAGGGTCAAACCTGAAAAAAACGCTTTGATCTAGACTCGAATGGGAACTGGTGCATGACAATGGGCCTTACTGAACTCTTGGTTACAACACTCTCAGGGGATATGCTTAAGATAATCCATGTTTTCTTTACAAGAAATTATGAAGTAGTTAATGTAAATTTTTTCTTAGAGAAACCATGTTTATAAGATTAGCTATGCATAGAATTTCAATCTATGTTGGCTGATTTTATATTTAAGATTCATAATCTAATCTAGTGTATCCCATTATTTAGTAATGGAGTCTAATGGAAGAAGGGGGATCTATACTCATGGGAACAATAGGGATCTCCCTACTGAGAAAGTCAACACAGTTAATGTTGGATCATATCAGATCATGACCATATTGGGACAACTTACTCAAGTTATAATGAATAACCATTCAAAACCGGTTTTGGATTGTTTCATGCAGCAGAAGCCCCCATCTTTCCGTGGGACTACTAATGCAGTGGTTATTGAGCAATGTATCAAGTCCCTTGAAAATATATTCACGGCGTTAATATGTAATAAAAATGAAAAGGTAGTACTGATAGTTTATTGTCTCAAGGGTGATGCTGATCAATGGTGGTCCTTGATTCAAAATACCATTGAGGAAGTTGAGATAGAGGATATGAAATGGAGAACTTTTATGGAAATATTTTACAAAAAATATTTCCCTCGTGAGCAACGGACTGAAATTAAGAGTAAATTACTTGGTTTGAAACAAATGGAAGAAGACAGTGTTTCAGAGTATGAGGCTACCTTCACAAGGCTAGCTAGGTATGTTATGGATTACGTTAATGACTCAGTGGACAATATTAATCATTTCTTTGATGGTCTTAATCCAAGTCTTCGAAGGGCACATGCTTATCAATCATTTTCATCATAGGATGAAATTGTATCAAGTGACATCAAAACAGAGAAGGAATTTTCTAGATCAAATTTTTTCAAAGTAAACCAATATAAGAAGAAGAATTTTGATAACAAAAGAAAAGGCGAAGCCCCAAAGAATATCAAGGGAATGAATATTTTCCCATAATGTGAGAACTATGGAATGAATAATCCCGGTAAATGCTTGAAAGGAAAGGGAGTCTACTATAACGGTGGAGAAAAGGGTCATCGGTCTTATGCATTCAAGGGGAAGAAACAATTCAATGATGTCCAATTCTACAATTGCAGAGAGATGGGACACTATGAAAATGAGTTTCCTAAGCGCCAAGGAAACATGCATCAGAAAAACCCAAGAGAGAAAGGGAGAGCCTATGCGATTAAAACCACAGAGGATTAAGTTCCAAGTGACGTGGTGGAATGTACTTTAATTATTTCCACAAACTTAGCCAACACATTATTTGATTCCGGATCATCACATTCATTTATATCCTCTCATTTTCCAAGAAAACTAGATATGTCAAATTTGATTTGAGAAAGGATTGGTCAGTCAAAACTCTGATGGGATGTATCATTGCAATAAAGGCATGTCGACTAGTCCCCCTCAAAACACCAAAACGTGCTTTAGTTTCTAGCCTTATAATCATACCCATGACTTAATTTGATATAATTATCGGTATAGATTTTCTATCAAATTATGATGCGAGGATTTATTTCAAGAAAAAGGAAGTTATAATTTTTGGAAATGGTGAAGAATCCCTTGTCTTTAGGGAAGAAAATTCGCCACCTGATTCTTATCTAGAACCACCCCCAGTAGCTCTATTGAATGTAATTCTTGGAGAGGATGAAAAACCAATATTCTATGGGAGATGAAAGAAATATTCAAATTGATGATGTGCACATAGTGAAAGAGTACATTTATGTATTTCCAGAGGATTTACCTAGACATCCTCAAGAGGAGGAAGTTGAGTTCTCTATTGATTTAATTCATGATTCAAGGCCTATATCAATGACTCCCTATAGAATGGCCACTGTGGAATTAGTAGAGATAAAGAAAAAAATAGAGGATTTGAGTGAAAAGGGATTTATTTAACCTTGTGTTTCTCCATGGGGAGCCCATGTTCTCTTTGTCAAGAAGAAAGATGGATCCATGAGGCTTTGCATTGATTACAGTGAAATCACTGCTATTATAATAATGAATAAGTATCGTCTACCACGGATTGATGATTTATTTGACCAAATTCATGGAGATCAACACATTTATATGATTGAACTTCGATCCGGATATCATCAACTGGGTGTGAAGAAGGAAGATATTATGAAGACAACATTTCGAACCAGGTATGGGCATTATGAGTTTACAGTGATGCCTTTTGGACTGACAAATTAACCCACTATTTTCATGGATTTAATGAATAGAGTTTTCAAGGAATATCTTGATAACTTTTTTGTGGTATTCGTCGATGATAACCTGGTATACTCAAAAACCTATGAAGACCATCAGGATCATTTGCGAACTATTATGATAACTCTTAGAAGAAATCAATTATATGGGATGTTTAGAAAATCTGAATTCTGGCTTCAGTCAGTTCCTTTTCTAGGAAATATTGTCTCTATGGATAGAATCCTAGTTGATCCTGAAAATAAAAAGGCAATCCAAGAATGGCCCACGCCAACAAACATAACTGAGGTATGTAGTTTTATTGGCTTAGCAGGTTATTATCGGCGTTTCGTGCATAATTTTGCCCGACTGGCTATCCTGCAAACGAATCTCACATGTAAAGGGTTAAAATTTGTTTGGACAAATGATTGTGAAGAATGATTCAATTAACTGAAGAGAATATTAGTCAATGATCCTATATTGACTCTACCATCGGGGAATGATAGGTTTGTTATTTATTGTGATGCTTCAAAGAAAGGACTTGGTTGTGTCCTTATGCAAAATGATAGGGTTATTGATTATGCATCATGACAACTAAAAGTACATGAGAAAAAATATCTTACTCATGATCTTTAGTTAGCGGTTGTAATCTTTTCTTTGAATATATGGAGACATTATCTCTATAGTGAAAAATGTGAGATTTATACTGATCACAAGTGTTTGAAGTATATTTTCTCACAGAAATAACTCAACAGGAGGAAAAGGAGATGTCTTGAACTACTCAAGGATTATGATGGCATGATACACTACCACCCGGGGAAGGCAAATAAGGTGGATGATGTTTCTAGAAGAAAGGATTGTGGAGTTTTGAACAAGATGAGAGTTGAAATGGATCATATTTTCATAGATCTAGTAAAGATGGATATGGGAATAACCATGGAAGGGGAAACATCAATGCTTTTTCAAATAGTTTTCAAAACATCTTTACTAGAAAGGATAAAAAGTTATCATGATGATGATGAGGAGTTTCAAAAGATGATTAAAGCTATGAATTATGGGAGATTGAGTGACTTCGTATATGAAGATGGAATTTTGAAATTTTTGAAGAGGCATTGTGTTCCCAAAATACCTGATCTAAAAAGTGAATTTTTTATTGATGCTCATAGTTCCAATTTCTCTATACACCCTGGTAGCACTAAGATGTATAATGATTTGAAGGAACATTTTTGGTGGGACAACATGAAGAGAGATATTGCTGATTTTGTTTCAAGATGTATGGTTTTTCATTAACTGAATGCTCGAAGGCAACAACCTGGAGGAGTATTGAATCCTCTTCCTATACCTGAGTAAAATGTGATAATATAACAATGGACTTTGTCATGGGACTACCAACGAATCCTAGAAGGAATGATGCAATATGGGCCATTGTTGATCATCTTACCAAGTCAGCACATTTTTATTCTATAAGAGAAGATCTACCACTTGAACATCAATCGATAATATATATTAATGAAGTTGTGAGACTTCATGGAGTACCCCAATCGATTGTTTCTGATCGTGATCCACGTTTTACATCAAGATTCTAGAAAATTCTTCCGAAGGACCTAGATACTGATCTTCGTTTGAGCACTGCCTACCACCCACAAACTGATGGACAATCATAACAGACTATTCAAACATTAGAAGACATGTTGAGGTCTTGTTCACTTGACATTCAATGAATGTGGGATCAATATTTACCTCTCGTAGAATTTTCCTACAACAATAGCTTCCATTCAAGTATACAGATGGAACCCTATGAAGCATTATATGGGATGCAATGCCGTACACCAACTTTCTTGGATGATGTTGGTGAAAGAAATCTTGTGGGCCCAAAACATGATGATGAAACAATGGAAAAGTAGAATATTTTCTATAACCATATCAAAATAGCTCAAATAAGGCCAAATAACTATGTAGATAACTGAAGGAAGGATTTGGAGTTTCAAGATGGTGATCACATTTTCTTAAAGGTATCTACAAGGAAGGGTATTATACGATTCAGTAAGAATGGAAAATTAAGTCCTAGGTACATTGGACCTTTTGAAAATTCGGACCGAATTGGAGTTGTAGCTTACCATTTGGCAATGCCGCCAAGTCTTTCCAAGGTTCACAATGTATTCCATGAGTCAATGTTAAGAAAGTACATTCCAGACCCAACACATGTAATCACTTATGAAGAGGTGGAACTTGAGCCTAATATATCATACTGTGAAGAACCTATCGAGATTTTTGATACTAGAGAATAAGTATTGAGAAATCGTACGACTCGACTGGTAAATGATCTATAGAGGAACCATAAGATGGAGGAAGCAACATGGGATCCTAAAGAGCTTGTGTTAAAGACATACTCGAATATTTTAAGGTAATATTCTATGAATTATGAGGATGAAATTTTTGTAAGGTGGGGAGATTTTAACACCCCAAGGTTTTATAGAATGATATTTTATAAACAAAACTTTGTGTCATCTATGTTTTGAATTTCTAAAAATGGTTATCTAGAGTTGTGTTTGTTAAGTCATTTGGAGTCTGATAGAACAAACATGATTTTTGGTGAATAGTAACATACCCTTATGAATAGTAATATGAATAGTAATATTCTCCTTGAATAGTAAATAATTTTTTTTATGAAGTCAATAAGATAATGAGATCTTAATTACTTCTTCAATGAGAAATTAAACTAATTGCACTTTAAGATTGTCTTTTTTTAATTAACTATGACCTTATTTAAAAATTAAATTAATAATATTTAGAAAATTATTTTTGAAAAATGAATTTCACTTTTTAATTCTACACGTCAAAAAATGGTAGGGGTGATTTTTTTTGTATTTTTCTAAAAATCAAGAATTTTTTATAAATAGTAAAATATGATAAAATATGATAAATGCTAAATACATGATTTACTGCATCATAGGTGACGCAAGGATAATGTAATACCACTTGGTTAGAACTCACATTCCATTAATACTATTAGGGGACACATGAAACAATACTATTGGTTTTCTTGAGGGAAATAATAAAATAATGAATTAAATATTAAAAGATTACCCCTCTCATCCACTATAAAAACACCCCACCACAACATCTTCTCTTCGCTCATCTAAGCCTTGAAGTTCCTCACAATTCTTCCCAATTACCCTTCCCTAGTCTCTACCCACGTCCAAGAAGCTTCTTGTCTTCCCAAAAGACTAAAACCCCTTCCCTTAATGAGTTTTTCAAGGAGGTTATTTCAAGAGGTAAAGCACCCTTCTTTTTCTTTTGGTTTCATTTCAATTTATCTTCTTTTTCTATCCTATCCTCACCTCCTCTATCAAAATGATCATGATAACTCTAGTAACAAATATATACTGGATTTATATCATGTTAATGGAAGAAACACCATAAATATTCTTACTCTCTCTCTTTTATTTTATAAACGAAATTGACTACCATGAGATTCTGATTTATAACCTTTGTGGACGACGAAGTTCTGTTATTCAATTTCTTCATAATTATTGGTCATGAAACCATATTTTTGGTTGAAAAAAACTATAATATATACTTTATAACCTAATTAATATTCAGGAACCAGAATATGTACATATAATTAATTTATATGACAAAACTAGTTCATAATATTCTAAATACCGCCAAATAATCGAAGTGGTGGTCATCTAATGATTCATCCTCATTCCATGTAACAAAATGATATAAATTAACATAATCAATTCTATATGTTCAATAATAATATATAATTCTAATCCTTATGATTTATAACCATTCCACGTAATCTTCATTACTTAAAAACATGTTAACCGAATATGAAAATAAAAGAAACGAACACTCCAGAACGACGAAATTCAATACAATAACCTATCAATAAAGACATAAATGAACGAACCAGAATTATGGTAAACTAAATACATGTCTAATAGGGTCATTATTTATTTATTAACATGTATAATTTCATTTTCCAGGAGCATAATTACAAGAGCGGAACACGTTTTGAGTTAAGGTAAGGGATTTCTCACCTCACTTTCACTTTTGTGAGATTTTCATTATCCACCACTAATTTCTTATATGTGGTATATGTGTACTTACATTTGATATATAATAACGTTATTATCTTTATATTCATCTTATTCAATGATTCACTTAATGTTCATTATGTTCTGGACATATGATTCGACTGATTACATTGTGGTAAGGGACTTTGTCTCAACTACCTTTTCATTGTGACTATATTTTTATTGTGCACCTAATAATCCTTATGTGGTGTACATACATCCCATTGGAGACCACTTTTTATTTTAAATTATATTTATATTAAATATCCATAATCTCATTTCATGGATATGTTTTCTATCTAAACCGTATGCCATCTTACATACGGTGTTTATTTGGAAAGTTATTTTATTTATAATAATATCGATGAATCTGTATACTCTACTTTATACGGATATTGAAAAGGTATATTTCTCTCATATTGAATCAATGTATAAAAATTATTTGGACATGTAGTGGCGGGTGGGTCCCGCTATAGCCCCTCGATGCATCGGTAGGTCTAATAAGACAAAACAGTTTGGCGATAAACCCTTCGAGTTTGTTTCCAAAAATCAGACGGGTTTCTACCCACAAAACTAAACCATTTTTACAGTATTTATGGTTTCATGTGCTAGATACATGATGTTAAATTAATAATAATTCTCTTTATTCATTATTATTATCCATGATATTTTCACTATGAAAAAAATATGTGGATACATATTCATTTTTAGTTATTAATGGCATTAGTTTTTCATTTATTCACTATGCCATATTGATTATGTCAGATTATTTGTGATTCACTTATTATTATACTCATTATTCCACTATTTTTAACCCTTACTGAGCGATTGAGCTCACCCCTTTCATTTTCTACCTTCGACAGGTGATGAAGAGAAGGTCTTCTTTTGAGTTTATGTGGATGCAGATTTTTAGTTTTTGATATGTATTGTATTTGGTAACCATTTCCAATGTAATTTGAGTAACATATATGTATCTAGTTTCTTCAAGACTACTATGATGATTGTTCCTTCGAGATTTTCATTTCTTCTAACCGTGCCAATATCACAAGTAATGAACCGGCTCCAGCCTAGACGGGTCGGGGTTATTACATTTATTTTAGATAATAGTTACTAAAATTCTATTTATGACATAATAGATATGTTAATAACATTAGTATAAAAAAGGGTATTCATACTATATTCACATAAAATGGTTTTATAAATTTCATGAAATTTAATTTTCCAATACTAAATATTTACATTAATCTTTGTTGTACTAGAGACAGAGAATGTATGCTTAATGCCATGAAATTGAAAATTGAATTAAATTCATTACATTCAAAACATTCCCTGGGGTCATTTATAAGGGAATAAAGTTTGGATTATGATCATTATAAAATAGTTTCTGAAAAACATATGAAGAGAACACAAACATTAATTTTAATAATTTAAACCCAATCCAACGTAAATCCAAATTAATCAACAAAAAACTAAAAAATTATTTTCCACTAAGTATTTGTATTCAATATATTCTAAAAAATAAACGGGAATCAGTTACAGTGATCACGAAGTAGAAAACATATTTTTTGATAAAAAATAATAATTTTGTTTCTTATCCATTTGACATTCATTATTTACCTATTTTCATAAAAATTATTTTATTAAAAATCATAAATTTAATTCATCTTTAACAGATTCATCAAATAAATAAAATTAAAATATGAATTTATTCAATGAAAAGTCTAATATTAACTAATTTAATCATTAAAAAAGTTATTTTAAAAAAATAAAGATATAGAGTATAAAAGGATTCAATTCTAACTGCATTAAACATATGAAATCTCTATAAAAAATGAACAAGAATTATTAGATAAATTAAATGAATAATCATAATATAAATCTATAAATAATTATTAGATATTATTTTAATCCTTTAAAACATATCAAATTGTAGATGATTACTTGTTCTAGATTTTCAGTAGAACCTAGTCCAATTATCAATCCGATTATAACGTCTCCAAAATTGAAATAACCACTTCCAATGGTAGGTATATAATGGAAATTTGAGAGTTCACTACATATGTGTATTTAAAATAAACTATAAAAATAATATATATCATTATTATCTCCATGAAACACTCCTTATAAAAGTATCAGGTAATAAAATCTTTCACTACTAATACACTATTTAATATTGAAATTTTATCAACTAAAGGCTTAGATAACCAAATCAATTTATGTTGAGAAAATGTTATATCCTTCACATTTTATTAATTCTCCAAATATTTAGGCATTTTTACACTAATAAATCATAAACTTTTACAGAAATGATCATTATCATACTATAAAATAATTTCATGATGCAAATGGTGACATTACAAATAATTTTACTTTTTAAATGAGGAAAAAATAGATTTTATAAAACACTGGATTTTCCCAATTGCTTAAAAATCTATGTCAGCCTCTACCTAATTTATTTTTTCTATGTTTTTTGAGGTAATTTTCAATTTAAGAAATCATATATCCAAATAAAAAATTGATATTGATTTTAATCTAATAAAATAATAATTATTGCATACTTCATGAAAAAATATATTCAACATTATTATGTTTAGAATTTTATTATAATATATATTTAGACATTGGAACGTTTTCAATATGAATGGAATCATTATATATTTCAGGAATATAATATTTTGATTAATGTTTCATATTTATAGTTTTTCATAGAATAATACCTATTAAGTTCATTAAAAGAAAAAATATATATAATTAGAATTATGAGAGAATAAAAATTGTACTTATTCATCTTAATAACTGAAACACATATTTTACCCTTTGATTTAAATACTCACCATCATAGTTATAATTTTATTAATCAGTAGAGTCCTAAATAACTCCAATTATCTTCCATATATTTATTTATTTTTCTATTATAGCATATTTTCTTATTTTTTCCTGATTATAGTAGATGTATGATGGGTATAACCAGACCCTTTTTCTTAAATTTATATCATCCAACATCATTTCCATCATCCATTATGAATTTCTATTTTCTTATCATGTTTTGTATTTTAATATTTTTTTTACATGTTCAATACCTGAATACAAAATACTATGATTTTCATTGGAAATTTGGAATATTTAAATTTATAATAAGGAACCTCATGAGATAAATTTCCATTTTTCACTAGCTTGTGATAATCATAATCTCTATTTATCCCAACATCATACATCATGAGTTTTACAATAAAATTATTCATTTTTACATAGTTAAAAAATGAATAAAATCTAATTGAAGGTGATAGTCATCTCTGTTTAGTAGGTAACATTCGAATAACATCCAAATATTGATCTAGTTGATGAAAAATAGTTCCTAAAAATTCAAAAATATTCCAAATTTCATTGATTCTTCCATTAATTTTAGTAATTGTTTCACCATAATTCATCTTGAAAGTGAAAGAATTAATTATTATAAAATTGTATCAAAATTGACATACATTATCCATTTCATTATGGGAAAAAAGGTATTATACCAGATGTCATATGTAATAAATCATTTAGAAACAACATTGAATCCATCAAGTCCTAATCTAAATATGATAACATTAATAGCCTTCATATTTAGGTCATACTCTACTTCTCGAGAAACACTCTCAAATTCTGGTTCACCACTAGTAATCTAGTAGGGTTTTACCAAAATCATGTATACTTCTAAAATACTATTCATAAAATATATAAGCATTCTTGTTTTTAAATAACTATAATTCTCTCCATTGAAATATAGTACTTTGATAATATACATACCTTTTCTAGGATCACTAATCTTTTTTTTGTTGAATCTTTCTCTCTACCTGTTCAATGTTGAAATAATAAAACATAGAAGGGAAATCTATTATAGAACATAATATTCTAGGTAGGTTGAATAAATATACTATAGGGATGAATTATTTATATAAAAATATTATCCTATTAAAATCCACCTCTTAAATTTCTGAGTTTAACATTCTATTTTTAATTAGATAATGTAGTGTAACTAAATAATCCAAATACAGTATGGAGAGAATTTTTTTAGTGGTTGAGAGTGAAAATTTATATCCATTAGTCCACTCAAGCATCACCCAATGTAAATGTGGTGATATTAAAATAGATCCTTTTACTAGGGTTCTCCCAAATAATATAAATATGTTTTCACTTAGTGAATGACTTTTATCGATCCTTCAGATCCTTTTACTGATGACCTCGTTAATAAATAAAATTATTTGATACTCCTTTACACAACTAACATAATATAACTACAACATAACCATAGTTTAGTAAAATAATATAACACTTGGTAAAAATATATTCGACTGAGAAAAATAAAATTGCTTTAGTTAAAAGTTCAAAAACTATATACATCATCTTATTATAGTATATTGACATTACTCTAGAAAATGTATGTTTATGTTTTAATATTTCTGACAATACATGGGAAGGTTCTTCAATTAATTCAAATATATACCTTTTTTATCCATATTTTTTATTTTATATTTGAGTAGTATCCCTAAAGTGAATACATCACTTATGTTTTTATTATACTTTTCCTCCTGCTCAGGCAGCCTAAATGATTTTGGGAAATTATTTTAATTATATTTTATTTAGTGTGTTTATTAATAATAGTATGCATATTTTTTCACATCATTACAGTTCAATGAGTCTTGTAATTCTTTTTTATCATACCAAAACACATAAATACAATATGATAATTCTATAATAATGGTAAAATTCCATCTTATTTAAAAATACATATAATTAAATTCAACCAAATAAATATACATAATTTTATCATAGAAGTTTAATATTTTATAATAATTTGAATTAAATAATGTGTTTCTTTTCTCCTTCATAAATAATTAAATATTAAGAACTAAGTCCATATTTTTGTTGTAAATTCTTCCGTGTGAATTTCCATTAAAATCATTATTTAAATCAATGAGTCATCCTTGATGTCTTCTAGTAACCTCAATTTTAAATTAAAAAACTTGAATTTTGAAATATGATAAAATCTATAATAATATTTTTAGATAATATTCAATGAGGATTCATACATAACTTCCCTTCCATTAGAAATTTAATATCATGAAAATATCCAAATCAATAGAATCAAAAAATCATCTTGGTCTTAGAACAGTCATGCCTGTATTAATTCTCTAATTGATAATGGAAACAATCATACATATGATGGTATGAATTTGTTTGAATATATTGGTTTAAAGAAACTCAGAACTTCAATGTACATTAGTGATTAAAAAACACGAGTCTTCAAAACGAAATTCAAAATTATCTTCATTTTCTTCTATAATTTTGTATTATATCAAAATACTTCATTCCATTCTGAATATATAATATTATTTATCCTGATATGATGTGTAATATTTTTACCATGGGGAAAATTTTATCTTTTTAAATATATGTCATATTCCGAACATATATAATATAATTATAATATTTTTAGGATACCTAAAACCCTATCCTTTATATAATTTTTGTATTTAAAATATTTTGTTAACTCTATGTGAGTATGTAATACAATAGAATTTAGGAAAATATAATACTGAGTGTGTGTAATATAATTTCATTAGTGAATATTTTATTTATTTAACATAATATAATACATAAGATACATGAATTTATAAAATATTCATTTTATAACATATATCCAAATTCCTCCAAGAATTCATATTATATAATGATTACCTAATTTTATGATTCTCCCAATACCTAGAATATTTTATCCAACACAACATTAATGAATAAATTTTTTTAATTTTCCAAATTAGGTCATCTATAAAACTTCTAATATAATTGTAGTCATTTTTTATCAAGCAATTCAAAAAATAATGTTTTAATCAATATATAACACATTTCAATTAGAGAAAATTAATAAATCTACATTATTAATTTCCTCATTCCCAGTATTTAAGATTTTTTGAAATAATATAGTCTATTAAGTATATTTAATGTATTCTCTAGACATAATATAATTTTTAAAAATGTTTCACTATGTGTAATATTTTGACATATACAAAATTCATGAATTCATAAAAAAACTGAAAACAACCTAAATATAAATTCAAGTCATACAATATCATGAAGATACATAAATAAATTATTATTTAACATCATACCACTAAAGTAAAATTATCTTGAAAAAAACAAGCATATTTGAGAGTTTCAAAAGTCAAATTAATTAATAATATGTTAAATTATAAAATTTTCACATCAATGAAATCCAACATAACTTTCCTTGTAATTTTTATTTTCCCATTCCACAAATAATTGGTGGTTGTTACCTATTTAATTTTATTTATTTTATTATTTAATCACTATTTCTAAATATTTTTTGGTTGAGTTTTTATATTAGCTAAGGCCTCTAGGTGATTACATTATTTATATGATATATATTATTATTTATACCCCATTTGGTCATTAGTGTGTATATTTAATTGATAACAGTAATGTGGGACTTGACCCAAGGATGACTTTTATAGTCATGTCCTGGTGGGTTCTTGTCTCTTGTAGCTATTATTCTACATATGTATGGTTTCTTATATTCATTCATGGGTTATGTTCCTTAGTGTGTTGAGTTTCACCATCCACACATTATCAAACACCGTAGACATTTATGTGATTCAAATGAGGTCATTGAACTCACTACATCCCTGTGTATATGATATTAGTTTCAATAGACATCAGTAAAACATATATTTTGTGGGTGGTACATGTGTATAAATTTAACAGAATGTCAGGATTTTATAATAAGTGTTTTAGAGGTCAATTATTCATGATGATCTTGTCCACTATGATGGTAAAAAGTCATTAAAATTTTACTTCAATTATAATGTTATATATGTATTGGTTGAGGAAGAACATGTTTATTCATTTTGATATTTCATATTTTAATTATTTATGAGGAAATTACTATGTTGCATATTAATGAATTTTATGGACTATAAGTATTCTTTTATATTGTGGATTATGATATTAACTCTAGTAACCATATTTTATTTCTATTGGTTTGGATATATTTGAGGTACAATTGGTCCATACCAAGTTTCAAATAGAATTCGTGTATGAACATTGAGATTCTTTTTTAGGGAATAGTATCCAAATGTTTTTATGTCCTTATCCACAAGATATTACCCAATGTATTATAGGGAAACAAACTTTTGGTAACACGATAACCCATGATGGTCATTGATTTGGTGAGATAGGATAAGTAATTACATGTGGTATACAGAATAGAGTTTTGATTGTAAATATTTAGTTAACGGTTCACATAGGATGTCAGGAATAGGGTGGTAAACTATGACCATGTAAGAATGACATGACTATATTGGAAACAAAATTATATATGTGATATTATTTGTTTGGATTAAACAAACAAGGTTTAGTGACTTTTTTATGTAAAAAATAAAACATAGGATGGATGATATTTGGGATGTGTCAAAGGGGTTTGTTGGGAGTTAGTAGCGTTATTCATTCCATATAGAAGTGGTATTTTTAAGGCATGATACATGTTCATATGGAATTTATTACTTATTATACAACCCTCCAAGGTACATTATAACATAAATATAGCTTATAATATGATTCATATTTTCTCTAATAGATTACAAGGCTTAATTAGATAAATACATAGAAAAGTGGGTTTCTTATTGATGTGGATGATTAGGAATTTATTTTTTGTTGTTATAGGAAAATGGATTTGTGAGTTTTGGTATATTTTTTGAAAAAAAAATTAATTTGAAAGAAGTCTCATATGGTGTAATTGTGCCAACATGATTTATTTTTTAAATCTTTTTCACTTTTAAGGTTCATGGATCAAGTTATTTTTAAATGGTTCTTGATATTCAATATTTGAGGAAATTGGAGAATGGGAATTTGAATTTGGATATCAACATAAGTTTTTAGAAAAAAAATTGGGATTCTATAAATATAAAATCTTAGCTGTTGATTAAAATATGTTGTATTTTCCTAAAAATTCTTCTATCCCGAGGGGTATTGAGAATCTATTGGGTGGGTTTTGGAATATATAAAAAAATGGATGGTTTTCAAAATTCAAATTAGTGGGACTATAACTAGGTTTTATTAGTTTTAAATAATTTTACCATGAATTAATTGGTTATATTGAATTTTGTGTTTTTATTATTTGTTATGTTTTCCAAGGTATAGATTCTTTATTTAGGATCAATAGATATGTATTTGGGATAATAATCACATGAATATGTCTGAATATTATGGATTTTGTTGGATGTAGTAAGTGATAATTCTCGGTGTAGGATATGTTAATGAGGTGGTTTTTATTCATGGTGTAAGAGTTTATTTTTTTTCTTGCGTGTTTCTTAATGCATTGAATGACTATTTAGAAATATTAACACCTTGTAAGAGTTTCTTCATGATCATACTTAGTGATTTAGATATGAGATATTCCTATGTATGTAATATTTCATGATTTTGGAAGGATTAAAAAAAGTAATCCCTTAGTGATATGATCTTATAACTGATATAAATATCATAGTGTTGTTTTATAGTGTACTTATCATAATATTCGAGTGTCTTTCAATAGTGTGAGTTAGAGAAACTAGGAATATGGTCTACAATGATAGATGCATATTTGAAAATGACCTCAAATTTAGATGTGATATTGAAGATGATCTTTTGTATTATGATATTACCATGATATGAAGGAATGGTTTTTGATTACTATATTTAACTTTATTAAATTTTTTCTTAATGGTTTATATTATTTTTGAGGTTTTATTCATTGATGGATTTTTTCAAGTATGATTCATACACATACTTGTTATTATCTCCCAAGAGGGTGTTTGGACATGGAATAATGGCTAAAAAGACCTTCGGTGGGATAGTGGAGGGTATATAGGTGATATAAAAAACATAATTATGTGATAATATATAATATCATATTAGAATATCCAACTACAGTAAGACCACAGTTATGGAACAATTGTTTAATGGTGTTATTATTATGGGAATTGAGGTATTATACTATAGAATTTGGTTTTTATGATCACATAGATAGACTTAGCCCCTTTGAGGCATTGAGATATATGGGATAGATCTAGATATTCTCTATAGATAGTCTGGTAGGTTTATCTGATGGGGAAAATTGATGTGAGATTGGTTCGACTAAGTGTGATAAGTGTTTTAATTATTTTTCTTAGACCCCATTATTTATTTTTCAATTTATTTTATCATGGGATTTATATTAAATTATTATATTCATTAATTATTATTTCACTAACCTTCCTAATTTTTTATCACCTTAGTTAATTAATTGATGATTTATCCCTCTTTTATTTCATATTGTTGTATCTATTGATATGATCATTATTGTAACATCCCAGGTAAATAAATAATAATAATTTTATATATATTAAAATTTCTGAATTAAATATTAATTTATCTTAAAAGGGGATTCTATGATCGATGGAGGACCTGATACGCAACAATGGGATTCTTGGAAACTTACGTTGCACACAACGTTTTGTTATTCCAAAAAGGAATTTAATAATATTTTTTTAAGTGGTAGTTAACAACAAGTCTTTATAATGTGGGGAATGGACAAAACTAACTAAAAAATTACTATACATATTTTTGAAATGTTTTTACATTTATCCAATAAATTTCAGAGTCTTAAAATAGGAAAGAATATAATTTTAAGCATAAATACTCATATATTCTTTAAATGGTCGTTTTACCGCCTTTTGACAGTGAATCCTTTTTATATATTATTTTTTTCACTTATATATGATCTATTTGAAAAAATAAAATTCTTATTTAGAATAAGAACATCAAAATTTACTTTGGGTAAATTTTTCTTATTTTTCTGATAAAGTCCAGTTTTTAATGAATAGTGAAAAATACTGCATTTTAATTCAAAACCGCCATTAAATATAATTTATGTATATCATTGGATTATCTTTATAATTGTATTTTAAGTGTAATTGGATTTTATTTTTATCATTTAATCCAATGTTGGTCATTTTAGGTTATTTCATTTTGAAATTGGACCTAAACAAGTGTCAATATTTTGATTGTTATTATTTCGTATAAAAACGCTGTTTGTTTTGACAACAAGAATTAATTTTAAATTAATTTATACTACTTATATGTTTTGAATTTGGAAAAAATTGATTCAATATTTGGAATCAGGAGTTCCAAATTGTGTATGTAGGTAACTTTTATTTTTAGACATTAATAGTATTTATTTAGTGAATATTTTATTTACAATGGTTAAATGGTAAATCTGGAAAACATTAGAGTAAAAAAACATTAAAATAATATTAAATTACCCGAAAACGTGTCTTAATAATATATGCTGATAAATTTACGACCATGGGCATCCTTGGGTCGATTTTAGGATATCATGGAGCCACTTGGGAGTGATAATGACACTATATTTAAATTAACTTAAAGTAATGGAAAAAATGACTTAAACATATAACTTTAAATAAATAAATTTTTATATAAGGTTATATAAGTTATCTATTCAAATATAAATATAAATTTTAAATCTAATTCTATTTCCAACATCATTATATTTTTAATATATTTTTTATACATCAAATAAATAAAATTATTTAAGACACAATAATGATGCAATGTTAACCTCATTAATGAATTATTTAAATAAATAAGAGTAGAAAAATTAAAACAATATCTAAAACCTGTCCAATTATTATTTATGATTTTATTGTTAACATTAGTCATCTTATCATTTACTTTAATATTTTTTGGACCTTTATAAACTGAAAATCAGTATATAATAAAACAATATTTTTAAGCATTTTTAAAGAGGCCCTCCTCCCCCTTATAAAAATAACTAACATCTAAAACATTCCTCACACTTATATATCTCATTGTCTCATCCAATATCTGCCAATTTACGCTCCGTACATCCCTATATTCCTCCTTCAATCCATCCCCTAGGAATAAATCAATTCATGTGAACCATTTCGTTCAAAGTAAAGGGAGATACCCAATTTTAAGGTAACATATTCTCTTAAGTTATTTTCTTTTATTTTAATTCTCCAACCCCCTTAACTCTTTTTATTCATTTATTTTATAAAAAAACCTGTATACTCAATATACTATGTTGGTTTTATGATAAGGATTTTAACTACCCTTACCTACATCTCTATCTAATGGGTAAAGATCATACTGTTTCTATGGATAGAGAACTACTGCCTCATGAAATGATGATTGTTAAAATATCTACAACCATCTATCATGGTGGAAATTATGATTGTAATATATTTATATGTGTTATAAATTATATTAATGTTTTCTCTTTAATTTTATATTTTTTATATCATACATTTATGGTTTCCATAGTGGGTAAATACGATAATTTCATTTGAGGAAGTGCATACTACCCCCTGTCAAAGTGATATAACTCATTCATGCCATACATGGAACATATAAAGTAGAGAGTTAATGAAATTATAGATTGTATTATAATTTACTCAAAATATATCAATATATCTTTAAGTTTTCATTCCATTAAAATACGAAATAGAAAATAATGTAGCGTTTATGCGTACATATGACTTACCGTCTCCAATAATGGTGCATTACATTTCTTATATCCATGTTTTATTTACTGTTATAAATACATATATATACTGGATATATATGATATATATGATATCTAAATACTGAATATTATTCTAGAGATAATGAAATTTTGACAACAAGGATAATTTGTAATTATAACAAGTTCATTTTTGACTCATGTTCTCATCATTGACAAAATGTCCAATATGAACTCATATAATTAACTAATTTTTCTACTAAGGTAATAAGTGACAACATGGAATATTTTTAATTATAAAAATTTCATTATTAACATTTGTTCGTATAACTTGATTGATTAAAAATGTGGTAAGAAGTTTTCATCTCACTTTTTATTCCTCTGATATTCATGCCATATTTTCCACTATTTACATTTTTTTTGTTTGTAAATCCCATGATTGTATTATTTATTTAATATACTTTAATTTGTGGGTATTTACATTTTCATTATATGATTATTGTTTCATGGGGTTTATGTTTCTTAATTTACCAAATCAGTGATGGGATTTTTAATTTCAATTTCCACTCATTGGGTTATACGAAAACATCATTGATTATATTAATAAATGATTATGTGTTTAATATCTATTTATTAATTTATTAATAATTTCCACTCACTTTTTTGTGAATATAAATTTTATACACATAATTAATGTATAGATAAATTCTCAAGTCATTGTTATGAACTTGATAAGGTAAATCTTAACTCAATTTCCATTAATTGAGTTTATTATCTGTGTCAATGGTTTTGATTCTATAAGAACATGTGTAAATGTACTCTTATTTATTGACACTTAATATCCAATAATATTGAGAGTGTTCATATTTTTTACAAATAATTATTTAATTTATTTATTCATAATATAAGGATAGAATCTTTATAAGGGATTTTGTCAAAATTTATATTCCATTAAGACTTCATTATTGTTATGTTCCAATTCACACTTATATGGTCTTTATACTGTCCTTTGGCATATTATATCATGGATTACTTTATTCTCATGATATTATAAACTTTTGATTATATTTTATTCCTCAATTATTTGTATTCAAGAAGCTCTCATTTTGTTAAAAATTCATTAACTAAAACATGGTTTTAAATGTTATAAAGATTTAATCTTCCAAATCATAACATTAATGTACATTTTTTAGAAATGATATTATGTATTTATTTCTATGGATATGAGTGTTTTAATTTCTAAAATCCTTTCAAAAGATTCAATGTTGTTTGGGAAACTTTGATTTTAAACTATTATTATTGAATGTTTTATATAAAGTGATTATATCAATATCTTGAAATGATATATTGTTATTACATTGTGGAATATTAATTTTTCCTTTATTCTTCTTTTATTTTTTATGAATACGTTATCGATATTGGGAATTTTTTATGTATACGGGTGGTTCTATGATAATCCTTGTGTTGGTGAGCCCAAGATAGCTCTCTAATGTAGTGGGTAATGTAACAGAGGTAAATGTTAATGTTTCTCCTAATATATTTAGGGAAAATACTATGATGGGTATTCCAATGAAACTCTCTACGTATTTGTGATACCTATAATGTATGTTTGATATAAATTGCACATTTTAGCTTTACGATTTATGATTTCTATTTGTTATTCATAAATATTATGATTTCATGAGGTATGTTATGATTGAAAAGTATGGTTTTGTAGAGACCCGAAGCTTGACGTACATGGGAATTACATTACTTTTTTGGAATATTTAATACATAACAAAAACAGACACACAAGGATCATTATAGTATATTGTCTTTTGAAACTTGGAACATAATCGTCTAATCGTGGTGAAAGATCTTAAACATCTCCCATAAAGATCTTCCACATTTTGTTTCTTTACCTAAAACCTTTATTTATTTCTTGGGGAAAATAAAACGTAAAAAGGGTGAGCTCAAATGCTCAGCAAGGGAAAACATAGAGAACATAAAACAATCTATAAACAGTTGAAAACGAAAAATTGAACATGAAATTTAAACCTCAAAATCGTGAGCAAAGACATAAATCATGGAAGTACATAAGGCATAGATCATAATGGAACATAAATCATGATAAAATAGCATGGGAATAAAAAATGTAATTGTGGCATCCATTAATCACATGTAATGATTTCCTTAGTAGCCAATGAATTGCTACCAAGACCATCTTAGTGGACAAAGTCCCTTTCTGAATCAAGTTCACTCCTCATTCCAATCCTGTAATACTGGACCGGATAAACATAACGTTCCATCCATGTCTATATCATGAGATATAAATCTTTACCCAATGCATTGGAGGGAGATATAGGTCCCACCCATCTCACAATGAAATCATTCTTACTTGTGCCACAACATAATCATAAATCATGCATCATAACCCAAAGAATAAAAATGGGTTTCATAAACATCATCCCATCACAACATAATCAAAATAAAACAAATGGATATAATTTCATCATAAGAAAAGTGAAACAATGTATATCATAGAGACTTTAAACTTGAACCATACACATATGAAATAATGTCATCTTAGATGGAAAATGGTTTTGATAAAACACTTGAAATGAATTCTTGAGGAAAATATCCTTTCTTCTTCAAAATAAATTTCATTTCACAAAATGTCATGAAATTTTAAAAGACAAATATTTTTTTTAAAATAGTCATGAAATATTTTGGAGTAAGCTTCATGAATATAAGGCTTTATAAAACCGTAAAAATCCTTTCATTCTGTATAAGTTAAAAAATAACAATCTCTTCGTACTTTTGTCAGAAAAGTCAAAAAGTATCTCGTATGTTAAACAAAAGAAAGATTCATTACATACCATGTATTAAAAGTAAAAAGGGTAATAATGACATTAAACATACATAGAAACACTTTCAGAAAAAATGTACATGGATGATAACAATAACCCTAGTAAATACTTACGTATACCCAATCTCGGATAAAAATGAGATTTGAAAAAATATCCCTTACCTTAGGTCCGATAAGCTTCGTACATATCAAAAACTCTTGTATAATGATTTAAATAATTTCATTGACTTATTAAAGAATTATATTCATTGTTATTATATCTTATATGGTTCACTTATGACTTTATATTACCCGTTCTTTTGTAAATTCATGGTAAAGTATCGTTTTGGGTAAAATCGTTTCATTTGTCGTTCATGTTTTAACTTGTAATTATTCATATGATTACTTAGATCATGATTAATTACATCCAGAATGTAATACATGATTTATATATAATATATATTCAGAATATACATATATATAATAGATCGATAAATTGAAAGAAATACACCGTTCATGGAGACGGTAGGCCGTACGTACGCATGAACGCTGTTTTTGTTTCCTTATTGAATTGAATGGAATTAAGTAGATGACATAAATATATATATATATATATATATACAGTAGAATTATTATGTCATATATTTCATGATTACTTATTATATATACTTTATAATCATTCTTGAATGGTTAACATGGAGAGTGAATCTCATCGCGTCGTGGAGACGGTCGTCCGTACGTACGCACGAGAAATGATATCATTCCCATGATCGTGGAATTGTATTAAAGTTTATGTATAATATTATAAAATCAATATAACTTTAATATAATCATATATATTCATTACTTTCACCATCATTCCCATAAAAGTAATGTGGTGGTGGAATATAGATTACACCACAGCATGGAGACGGTATTCCGTACGTACGCACGCGCGGTGATTTCATTTTCTATAGGATGGATAGATGGTGAAATATGATTGTTTAATACTTATAATAACATATAATTATATGAGTGATATGGATTTTATTACCTCATAATGAAACAACTAAAAAAGAATAAGTGGAAGAAGAAATAAGGTTGAAAGAATCGGTAACGGACATTACCTCTTCTTTGAGGATCCTCTTTGAGACATCCTTTTAGGGCACTAAAATTGGTCATTGAAGAAGACTGGGACCTATGGGGTGTATATCGGGAAGTGGAGAAGTGAATTTGGCAGGGGTTGGCTGAGCTTGAAGGCTCAATGTGGTGTGTGGAAGAGAGAGAGGAGATGCCCTTTTATAAGGGAGGAGAGGGGCACCTTTGGAAATATAAAAAATATTAGTTTATATTAAATCCCAACCCCACTTAGAAACTTCCAAAATGACTCATATCCGAAGCTTATAAGAGATATGGTTGTAATCTAATCAAACAACAAAATTTATACATGTTAAGTATTTATTTTAAACATTATCAACTTGATTTGTCCTTATTTAATCAATTTAATTTTATTTGTGGTAATACTATTATAGATTTAAAATTATAACAAATAATTACTTATTTTTTGTGAATTGTCCATAATTGAATACTTTATAACATTTTAGACCATATAAATTTAAATTTATAATTTTTAAATATTTTTGTGATTTTTAAACAATTTTATAATATGTTATTTTTATAAAATAACAAATAGTGTCAATTTTGACACTATTCATTTATTTGAATTTAAATAAAATATATACAGAAGATATGTTCAAAATAAATGCTTTAATAGATTAATAATAGGTCATAGGTATCTAGAAAATTAGTGGATAACATTAAATAGTTTAGATAATATTTATTTTATTATTTTTAAAACCATTTTTTGGTTTATCTAGTAATAAAATAATTACTACAACATTTTTGTATAATTATTTAATATACTTATTTTTTTCATAAAAAATAAAAATAAAATCCTATGAGAAATATAACTCTATTACCCTTCACAATAATACTTTTACTCGAAATTATTATCTTAAAATCACAATATTTAAATTTTTATAGTTATTAAATTATGAAGGTGACAACTTGGGGAACATTTAAAATAAAATAATATAAGTGTCATAATCACCTTAATAAGGATAAAAATGGTCAAAAATTATCCCAGTGGATGATTAGGGTTTATATATACTCTAATAATAAGATTTGTGCAGATTTTTGGGCCTTTTGATATGTATTACTATTTCAATAAAAATATATTATTGATTTTTCACTAAATAATTAATTTTTGCATCATTAATGTATAAGATAATAAGGTAATTAAATAACTATAAAAAATTACAAATATATTACCATGACAAAGAATAACATTTTACATTTCAAATGAGTATTTATAACCGAATTTATATTCTGTATAAACTTATATTAAAAAAACATTAATTATTAAAGTTGAGTGGGAAATATTTTACTTACCTTTAAATAAAATAAACTAAATGTCTTATTCACCTCCAAGTGGGTTTTAATGGATTCCATTTCGACCCAAATATGACTTAGGACAAATTATAATCATCCAATTGTATTAAGAAAAGTATTAGGAATATTTTATAATATTATATTTACCATTAATTACCCAATTTACCTTTTACTATGGTAAATAAAATTTACCGTTGTTACTATTCATGAAGCCAAAAAATAAAAAGTAGTCTATTAAAATAATTTTGACCCACTGATTCCAAATATGGATTCCATTTTTCAAAATTCAATACACATAAGTTGCAGAAATTAAATTAAAATTAATCCCATTGTGGAAAGAAAACGGGTTTTTGTCTAAAACATTGCAAAATATTGAATTTATTTAACCTACGAATTCAATGTAAAATCAAGGATAATGACATAAATTATATTAAATGGTAAAAATATATTCTATTTATACATTTAAACCATTCAATATTATAATTTAATCAAATATGTTATTATGATGAAAAAAGTTGTTTTTTATTAAAATCTAGCGTGTTTTTTCTATTCATTAAAATATGGAAGTTATCAGAATAATATTAAAAATTTATCCAAGGTAAAATTTTATATCCTGATTTCAAATAATAATTTTAATTTGTAAAATTGAACTTATAAACTTGTCAAAAACTACATTTAATGTTGGTGCGCCATCAAAAGGCGGAAAAACTACATTTTTTGAAAAATACTTATTTTAACGTCAAAATTTATTTTGTTCTTATACCATGTTCTAGAAGATGTGTAAGATGAATAATAATGTTATAAAATTAAAATTTTAGTTATTACTATTCATAATGGCTATTTTATAATTATATTATAATAATTTATCTTTTATTAGTAAAACCCGGTATTGTGTACAACACACGCTATCGAGGAAGGTCGTGATTGCGTGTAATGCAAGCCAAGTCAGGGTTGCGTGTTGTGCAAGAATCTATTGTTGTTTCATATAACCAAATCCAACCATATTTCATTTATACATTTAATATATATAAATATATATACACACTTAATGCTGCGTAGAATGACTAATATAAAACAAACTTGAAATTGTGTGTAACACAATCTAAGAATAGTGTTGCGTATACTGCAAGCTAATACGATGTTACGTAAAGCGCAAGATAATCTTGGTGTAGCATACAACAGATGATATGAAATAAATTAAATAGAATATATCTTTTAAAATCTCGGGCTGTTACATTCTACCCCCCTTAAAATGAATTTCTCCCTCGAAATTCGTCGGGGGTATAGATGGTTTAATACTTGAATGTTTCTTTAGTAGAAACCCACATCGTAAAAAGGGATTACCAAAACCTATCTTTAAAAACTGAAGTATGAAATTTAATGGTTACCCAAATTAACTAATCACTGGTTATACACATAGGAGAACATAGGTGAAAAAAATATGGATATGGATGAAAAATCTAACCATCAAGTTCTGATGGAGAGTGGTAGAGGACATAGCTATGAAAAAGACAAAAATCACAAAGCCCAAAATTTGTGATGATCTAAGTTACCATCTGATTCATCGGATATAAGGGCACCAGGACAAAATTTTTTGTTTTCAAGATCATTTCCCTAAATATGATGAATTAAAACAAATACATACATGATTTTGGTACAATCTCACTGTTGTTCATGAGTTGAACAATTTCCACTTCATCCCTTAAATAAATGAAGTTTAATTTGTTATTCATGATGTGTTAGCAGATCATATGATAGAATGATGGTTCATTCCATCTGTTTCAAACAAATGGTTCGCAATAGTTATATACATAAGTACATCTATCGTATATCATTCCAAAAATGGACTTATACATCATCTATCATACCGCGTAATAAAATAAAACTAGTTTCTACTAACCAGAGACTTCCTGTAGGCCAGTGGTAGGCGATAAAGGCCAGTCGCACTTCGGTTGTGGGTTCGATTCCCTCAGCCTTGTCTGACGCAATGGGTTGTTGCCCGTCCTGCAGGTTGACCTTTTTCTAAAACTACATTACTATAACATCCCATCAATAATATCGAAAAACGTTCTACCATTTAACAATACTAAAATATGTCCAACATAATCCATTCCAATATTTAGGCTTATCTAAAATACTTTGGACCAATCTCATAGTATAATGAAAACAATTAATAGAAAGGTTATCAACCAAGAATGTGAATACAAGATTTATCTCACATATATCGTAAGATATATCTTGTTGGTTGCATTACAAACACATGAATACCTTAGTAATACATTACCATAGAACCTTAGTGAAAACATGAAAACTGTAAAAAGGTAACGCTTTCCACATACCAAAATCACAAAAATTATATATACTAAAACCATGATATGACCTTCTCCTTATATCAGTCATGAGCTCAAGAATACTATCAAACATTTAATTTTCTATTTCTCCCTTCATTATGCACATATCATCTACTTTCTGAAAATATATGAATATCCTTTCATGGTCTCTGGTACCATTCATCATATACTTTCAAAACATAAAGAAAGACAAAACTGTAAAAATCCTTAGATGTCTCTTTATTCCATAGTACCACGAGATTACTTATACAACATTACACTTGATAAACATGTAATCATTCCACTTCCTTCTTAAACCATTGACCAAGCTTCAATAATTCTTTCATCTCACATATCATTTGTAGTCTCTTCATCATCATAAACATAAATACTACCCACACGACCATACTGATTCTCATCATGAGATTTCCCTTAGGGAATTGGTTTGCATGAGGCACGTACGTTCCACATTTAAAACATTTAACCATTGTCGATGTCGTAGAAATACCATTATCCTTGTCCATGGTGTTAACTGAACCTTTTCCTTTGCACTTACTGGATTTGTGTCCTTCTTTTCCACACCCAAAGAATCTTCCAGTTCGTTTGAAACATTCTCCTTGATGCCTCTTCCCACATGATTTACAAAGGGGAAATTGAACTTTCTTTCCTCTATGATCATCATGAAACTCCATCTTTCTCTTATTATCCAAGTCAGGAAACTTACCAAATTTGAGTTTATTGATCATATTATGAGATTGCTGATTCGGCATAATAATGATGTTTGGACTTCCAAATCCCGTTTCATTTGGTTTCTCAAGAAAAATATCATTCCATTGTCCATCATATCCTCCATTATCGTGAATCTTCTTATTTCCAGCCATTTTCTATAACCCAAAAAGAATAGTGCGAGAGGCAAAAAACATGCTAGGGAAAACAACATAGTAAAGGGGGAGTACCCTCAATATCTAACAACTTAGGTTAAATTCTAAGATCATTACCGTAGTTCTAGGACTATATCTTATACGTATACTTTTCCTTAGGGACATCCATTGATATACCATAGAAATATCTCTAGGGATCTCACTAATGTTTTATCATCCTAGTTTCCAATGGTTGACTAAACCTTTCTTCTGATACCATCTGTAGAGACTCGAAGCTTGAAATACATGGACATTACATTACTTTTGCGGAATAATTAATACATAACAAAAACAGACACACAAGGATCGTAATAGTTTAGTGTCTTTGGAAACATGGAAAGTAATCTTCTAATCATGGTGAAAGATCTTCAACATCTCCCATAAAGATCTTCCACTTTTTTTCCATACCTAAAAACATTCTTTATTTCTTGGGGAAAATAAAACATAAAAAGGGTGATCTCAAATTCTCAGTAAGGGAAAACATAGAGAACATAAAACTATCCATAAACATTTGAAAACAAAAACTTGAACATGAAATTTAAACATCAAAATATCGAGCAAAGACATAAATCGTGGAAGTACATAAGGAATAGATCAAAATGGAACATAAATCATGATAAAATGTCATGGGAATAAAACATGTAATTGTGGTATCCATTAAGCACATGTAATTATTTCCTTAGTATCCAAGGCATTTCTGCCAATACCATCTTATTGGACAAATTCCCTTTCTCAATCGAGTTCACTGGTCGTTCCAGTCCTGTAATAATGAACCAGATTAACATACCATTCCAGCCATGTCTATCTCATGAAATATAAATCTTTACCCAATGCATTGGATGGAGATATACGTTCCATCCATATCATAATGAAATCATTTTTACTTGTGCCACAACATAAGCATAAATCAGTCATCATAACACAAAGAATAAAAATGGGTTTCATAAACATCATCCCATCACAACATAATCCATATAAAACAAATGGATATCATTTCATCCTAAGAAAAGTGAAACAATGTAAATCATAGAGAAATTATACTTGAACCATACACATATGAAATAATGTCATCTTAGATGGAAAATGGTTTTGATAAAACACTTGAAATAAATTCTTGAGGAAAATATCCTTTATTCTTCAAAATCAATTTGTTTTCACAAAACGTCATGAAATTTCAAAATAAAAATATTTTGTTTAAAATAGTCATGAAATCTTTTAGAGTAATATTCATGAAAATAAGGCTTTATAAAACCGTAAAAATCATTTCATGCCGTATAAGTTAAAAAATAACAATCTCCTTGTACTTTTGTCGGAAAAGTCAAAAAGTACCTCTTATGGTAAACAAAAGAAAGATTCCTTACATACCATGTATTAAAAGTAAAAATGGGTAAAAAGGACATTAAACATACATAATAACACTTTTAGAAAACATGTACATGGATGATAACAATAACCCCTGTAAATACTTACGTATAAGCAATCTCGGATAAAAATGAGATTTGAAAAATTATCCCTTACCTTAGGTCTGATATGCTTCGTACGTATCAAAACCTCCTATATAATGATTTAAATAATGTCATTGACTTATTAATGATTCATATTCATTGTTATTATATCATATATGGTTCACTTATGACTTTATATTACCCGTTCTTTTGTAAATTCATGTTAAAGTAGCATTTTTGGTAAAATCGTTTCATTTGTCATTCGTCTTTTTACTTTTTAT
This sequence comes from Viscum album, assembly GCA_963277665.1. Classification (NCBI taxonomy): domain Eukaryota; kingdom Viridiplantae; phylum Streptophyta; class Magnoliopsida; order Santalales; family Viscaceae; genus Viscum; species Viscum album. Next base: position 454,916,137 of record OY728160.1, on the reverse strand, counting down.
TATTCATATGATTACATAGATCATGATTACTTACATCAATAATGTAAAACATGATTTATATATATTATATATTCATAATACACATATATATAATAGATCGATAAATGGAAATAAATTTACCGTTCATGGAGAGGGTAGGTCGTACGTACACATGAACACTGTTTTTGTTTCCTTATTGAATTGAATGTAATTAAGTAGATGACATATATATATATACATAAATCCAGTAGCATTATTATGTCATAAATTTCATGATTACTTATTATATATACTTTATAATCATTCTTGAATGGTTAACATGGAGAGTGAATCTCATCGCGTCGTGGAGACGGGAGTCCGTACGTATGCACGAGCAATGATATCATTCCCATGATCGTGGAATTGTATTAAAGTGTATGTATAATATTACAGAATAAATATAACTTCACAATAATCATATATATTCATTACATTCAACATTATACCCATACAATTAAGTTGGTGGTGGAAAATAGATTACACCACAGCGTGGAGATGGTATTCCGTACATACGCACGTGCAATGATTTCATTTTCCATAGGATGGATAGATGGTGAAATATGGTTGTTTCATACTTATAATAACATATCATTATATGAGTGATACTGATGTTATTACTTCATAATGAAAAAACTAAAAAATAAGAAGTGTAAGAAGAAATAAGGTTGAAAGAATCGGTAACGGACATTACCTCTTCTTTGAAGCACCTCTTTGAGACATCCTCTAAGGGCACTAAAATTGGTCTTTGAAGATGACCAGGACCTCTAGTATGTTTCTATGGAAGTGGAGAAGAGAATTATTCAGGGTTTGGCTGATCTTGAAGGCTCAAAGTGGTGTGAGGAAGATAGAGAGGAGGTTCCCATTTATAAGGTAGGAGAGGGGCACCTTTGGAAATACAAGAAATATTAGTTTATTTTAAATCCTATCCCCACCTAAAAACTTTTAAAATGACTCATATCCGAAGCTTAGATGAGATAAGGTTGTAATATCATCAACCAATATAATTTATACTTGTTAGGAATTTATTTTAAACATTATCAACTTGATTTATCCTTATTTAATAAATTTAATTTTATTTATGGTAAAAACATTATAAATTTAAAATTATAACAAATAGTTACGTATTTGTTGTGAATTTTCTATAATTGAATACATGACAAAATTTTAGACAATAAAAGTTTATATTTTTAAATTTTAAATATTTTTGTGATTTTTAAACAATTTTATAATATGTTATTTTTAGAAAATAACAATAGTGCCAATTTTGACACTATTTATTTATTTGAATCTATATAAAATATATACAGAAAATATGTTCTATATAAGAGATTTAATAGATTCATAAAAGGTAATATTACTCTATAAAATTAGTGGATCACATTAAATATTTCATATAATATTTATTTTATTATTTTTAAAACCATTTATTTGGTTTATCTCTTAATAAAATAATTACTACAACATTTTTGTATAATTATTTATTATAATTATTTGTTGCATAAAAACAGAAACTAAAATCCTCTGATGAAGATAAATCTATTAAATTGCACAATAATACTTTAACTAGAATTCATCATCTTAAAATCACAATATTTAAATTGTTATATTTTTAAAATTATGAAGGTGACAACTTTGACATCATTTAAAATAAAAACATATAAGTGTCATAATCGCCTTAATATTGATCCAAATGGTCAAAACATCGGCCATAGGATGATTAGGGTATATATATACACTAATAATAAGTTTTGTGCTGATTTTTGGGCCTTTTGATATGTATTACTATTTCAATAATAACTATATTATTGATTTTTCACTAAATAAATAATTTCTGCATCATTAATGTATAAGATAATAAGGTAATTAAATAACTCTAAAAAATTACAAATTTATTACCATGGAAAATAAAAACATTTTATCTTTCAAATGAATATTTATAACCGAATTTATATTCTGTATAAACTTATATTAAAAATACTTTTATTATTAAAGTTGAGTGAGACATATTTCACTTTCTTTTAAATAAAATAAACTAAAGGTCATAATCACCCCCATGTGGGTTCTAATGGATTCCATTTCGACCCAAATATTACTTAGGAAAAATTATAATCATCAAATTGTATTAATACAAGTATTGGGATAATTTTATAAATTTATATTTACCCTTAATTAACCAATTTACCTTTTACTATGGAAAATAAAATTTACCTTTGTTACTATTCATAAATCCCAAACAGAAAAAGTAGTCTATTAATATAATTTGGACCCACTGATTCCAAATATGGAATCCATTTTTCCAAATTCAATACACAGAAGTTGCATAAATTAAATTACAAATAATCCCGTTGTCGAAAGAAAACGAGTTTTTGTTAAAAACATTGCAAGTGATTGAATTTATTTAACCTACGAATTCAATGTAAAATCAAGGATAATGAAATAAATTATATTAAATGGTAAAATTATATTCTATTTATACTTTTAAACCATTAAATATTATAATTTAATCACATAAGTTATTACGATGAAAAAAGTTGTTTTTAATTAAAATATAGCGTGTTTTTACTATTCATTAAAATATGAAAGTTATCAGAATAATATGAAAAATTTATACAAGGTAAAATTTTATATCCTGATTCCAAATAATAAATTTATTTTGTAAAATTTAACTTATTAAAATGTCAAAAACTATATTTAAAGTGGGTGCACCATTAAAAGGCGGCAAAACTGCATTTTTTTAAAAAAACTTATTTTACCCGAAAAATTTATTTTGTTCTTATACCATGTTCTAGAAAATGGGTAAGATGAATAATAATTTTATAAAATTCAAAATTTAGTTAATGCAATTCATAACGGCTAGTTCATAATAATAAAATAATAATATATCGTTGTTTAGTAAAACCCTGTATTGCGTACAACACACTCTATCGAGGAAGGTCACGATTGCGTGTAATGAAAGCCAATTTACAGTAGCGTGTTGTGCACGAATACTTATTTGTTTCATATAAATGAATCCAACCATATTTCATTTATACATTTAATATATATATATATACACTCAATGTTGTGTAGAATGACTATTATAAAACAAGCTTGAAATTGTGTGTAACAGAATCTAAGAATAGTGTTGCGTATACTGCAAGCTAATACTGTGTTGTGTAATGCGAAAGATAATCTTGGTGTAGCGTACAACAGAAGATATGAAATAAATTAAAAAGAATATATCTTATAAAATCTCGATCTGTTACAGGTTGGATTTATTTTTATTTATTTATGGGTCAATGTTTCCATTATTTATATTATAACCATTAATGAGCTTTTTATGATCATCCCATGTTTTGAAAATTTTACCACATGACTTAATGATGAATAGGGTCAAGAATGGGATCATGGAAAATTCAGGCTGTCTAAAACATGGAATTAGATATGAAACTTTTTTAAGAGTTTTTATTTTATGAAAAAATGGAAACAAAGTAGAACTGTCTACTTTTTATTTTTTAGTGATGTTATGTAATAGTTATGGCCTAATTTTCGAAAACTCTAAACATGAAAAGATCCTCATTGTGAATAATTAATTTAATTATAGAGTATGTAATGTTTTAAGGATTGGTCCTTATAGTTGGAATCTGAGGTCGGTTTAGATAACTTTAGAAGTTAGGGTGTTATTTAAGCATAAGTGACATAACCATAATGGTTAGCATATTATAAATAACCATAGTTATTTTAGATAAATTTAATGAGTTGAAGATAACCTGAATAAGTCTATCTTAGTATTTACCCTCCTCATAATATATTATATGATGATATTACTGATATAATCACACTATCATTTTTGGTCTATTAAATGGATGGATCTAGCCTGAACCATATTAAAAGTGGATATGATGAAAACTGTGACCGTTTTCTGGATGAGAAACTGAATGAAATGGGAGCATCCTAGAGAACTCCTACGGTTATTCTCAACCAACCATCTAGAGTAATGAATGACCACAAGAACCATAGTGATTATTATAAGGCATCATATATGGTAGATGAAAATCCCTACATAAGTTCAGGTAATAATCATAATGGTATGTAAGTTCAAAAACCTAACTGTTAATGATATGGAAAGAAACACCTAGGAAAAAGATTCAAAGGGACGGGAAGATGCTATAGATGTGGGAATGAAGGTAATAAAGCAATAACCTAACATGGAAAAATGAAGCATCCGGTTGAATCTTGTAAAGGGATAGAAGTTCTTTCTAAGGGATCAATTGAATGTTTTAAATGTGGCGTGCATGGTCATTATACACAAAGATGTCCTATGAAGATGTTTCAGAAATTGGATCACTATGATCAAAAAATATATATTTTTACCAATACCTAATGCAATTCCAATTGAGGATGTAGCTACTAACAATGACCAATTAAAGGTATGTATTATATCTTAACAAATGTTTTGATATTATTGGATCTTAGGATAGGATTAATGATTTTTTTATAGGAAAGAGGTATTTCATATTTAGTTGGTAGGGAATGGTTAATGGATCATGAAGAACAATAAATGAGTAATAAGTCAAAATCCAAGGGATTCAAGAGTTATGGTATATTTTAATATTATGAAATGATTAAAATTATTATTGCTCTTTTAAGGATGGGATAGTATTGGAAGACTTTTTATAGTATGTGTAACTCTAATGTTTGATATATGAAAATGTTATTCAAGGAATAATTATCTTTTCATTTGATGAGTAATGGTGGAATTTTATTTTGAAAGAATATATTGACATATAGTGATTTGGGTTATTTATAAAAATGATTAATCTAACATAGAGAAAATGTGATTTGGTTAATTACACTTCAGTATGAGACTTTAAGAGCAGTCGAATTTATTTGGAGAAAATGTTCAGATTTACTATGGAAGACTATGTGATTAAATATTTCTGAGTTTTTGGTTACAATATTTTATTTGGTTACATTGAAGAATTTTAAGTTCATTTCTTTATTGAATGGTTTTTACTGAACTTTGGTTATTGTTTCACGAATTTTGAGGATTAAGAGTACTATTTCTGTTTATAAAGTATTATCCTTTTTGGGGATTATCTGGTCTTGTACTAAATGTTATGGTTTTGGTTGATCTCTAAATACATGGTAAATATATAGTTCATCTTTTTTGGATTATATGATAATATATAAGTTGATTCTTTCACTATTAATGTGACCTTTTCAGTTTCAAGACTCAACATTTGTAGAAAAGTAGAGTTTATGGTAGAAATTTATTAAGGGTGAATGTTTACATGACTAGTAAGTACGTTTCTTTATGTTCTTAGTTATGCTCATAAACAAATTCTTCAACTTTATGAAATTTAAATTAAACCAAAAACATTTTCTGTTAACTTTTCCTATTGGGGAATCAAAAACCATTAACCCATCATAAGTTTGTGATTTTCTTATGGTTAACTTTCTCTTAACCATGTTTTTTACCACTCTCCATCAAACCATGATGTTTTGTTTCTCTTCCATATCCATGTTTTCTTACATGGAATACTAGTATGGGTTATCTCGGGTGACCTTTTTATTTCTCTTTATTTCTTTTGATATGACATTTTAATTGACACTTTCTCTAATATAGGAATTCAAATGAAGTTTCTAAGCCTAATTTTAATATTTTGAGGATGTAATTCCCTAAAGGAGGGATGGATGTAACATCACAGGTAAATAAATAATACAAATTATTTATATTTATTAAAATTTGTGATTTAAATATTATTTTTACTTTAAAGGGGTTCTATGCTCGGTTCCGAACTTGATACGCAACAATGGGTTTCTTTTAAAACTCACTTTGCACACAACATTGAGTTATACAGAGAAATAATATTATAATATTATTATATTAAATGATATTTAATGCCTAGACGTTATAATGGAATGATGAAAAAACACTAACTAAGAAATGATTATACATGTTTTTTTAAATATTTTTACATTTATCCAATTAATTTTAGTGGCTTAAAATAATAAAAAATCTGATTTTAAGCATTGATACTCTAATATTCTTTAAAATGTCATTTTAATGCCTTTTGATGGAGAACCCCTTTTAAATATAGTTTTTTTCACTTGTATATGTTTTATTTGAAAAAATAAAATTCCTCTTTATAATTAGAACATCAAAATTTACTTTACGTAAATTTTTGGTATTTTGCTGATAAAGTTCATTTTTTAATGAATAATGAAAAATTCTGTATTTTAATTCAAAAATTCTTTTTAATCTAATTTATTTATATTGATAAATTATTTTTTAAATTGTTATTAATGTGTAATTATACTATATTGTTACCATTTAATCCAATTTTGGCCATTATAAGTAATTTCACATTGAAATTGGACATAAATAAGTGTCAATCTTTTTTATAGTTATTATTTCATAAAAACACGCTTTTTCTACAATAGAATTTAATTATAAATTAATTTCTGACACTTATGTGTTTAGAATTTGAAAAAATGGATTCCATATTTGGAATTAGTTGGTCCAAATTGTATAAATAGGTAACTTTTATTTTTATACATTAGAAATATTTAATTCAGTAAATATTTTTTTTACATGGTTAAAAAGTAAATCTGGAAATTAAGGGTAACAAATTTTTTTTTTATAATATTCAATTACCCTAACACATGTCGTAATCCTATTGGATGAAAAATATATGACCATTTAAATCCATGTGTCTATTTTAGTACCCCATGGATCCACTTGGGAGTGATAATGTCACATTATTTTAAATAATTTAACATAAAGGTAAAAATGACTTATACATATATCTTTTAGTAAATCAATTTTTACATGGGGTTATAAAAGTTATATCTTTGACTATAAATATTAATTTCCAATCTAGAAATATTTCCATAATCGTGGTATTTTTTTATAATTTGTACACATTTAATAAATAAAATTATTTATTACACAATAATGATGTAGTGTTTACCTCATTATTGAATGATTTAAATAAATAAGATTATAAAAACATAAACAATATGAAAAAACTATCCAATTCTAATTGGATGATTTTATTTCATACATTATTCATCATAACTTTTTCTTTATTATGTTTTATACAATTAGATACCGAAAATCATTATATAATAAAATATTATTATTAAACATTCCTAAAGAGCCCATCCTCCCCCTTATAAAAAGCCCTCACTTCTAACCCATTACTCACACTTCTCAACCCATTGGATATTCTATACTCTACCCAATTAATCTCCCTATATCTATAATTTACTATTATAATCCTTCCCCAAAGAGTAAATCAATTAATGTGAACATTTTTGTTCAATCCAAAGTGAGATACCCATTTAAAGGTTACGTCTTCTCTAAACTTATTTTCTTTTTTTTACTTCTCAAACCCCATATAAAATTTTTATTTCTCTATTTTATAACAAAAATAGTATCTGAAATATACTAAGTTGTTTATATTAGAAGGATTCAAACTACACTTACACACACCTCCATCAAATGGGTAAAGAACTTATTGTTTTTGTGGACGGCGAACTACTACCTCATGAAATGATGACTATTCAAATATCTCCAACCACCTCTCATGGAGGCCATTATGATAGAAATATATTCATATGTGATATATTATATATTTATTTTTTCTCTTTACTTATATATTTTTCATTTATTTCATACCTTTATGGTTTCTATAATGTGTAAATAAGATAATTTCATTTGAGGAAGTGCAGACTTCCGCCCCCTCAAAGTGATATGAATCGTTCATAATATACATGGAACATTAAAAGTATAATGATAATAAAATTATATATGATATTATAATTTAATTATAATATAACAATATATATTTATGTTTTCATTCCATTAAAATACAAAATTGTAATGAAAGTAGCGTTCATGCGTACGTACGGCTTACCGTCTCCATGAACGGTGAATTTCATTTCTAATCTCCAAGTGTTATGTACTATCATTAATACATATATATACAGGATATAAATTATATATGTGAAATATAAATCATGAATATTATTGTGAAGATAATTTAATTTTCACCACATGGACAATTTGTAATTTTAATAAGTTCATTTTTTACTCAAGTTCCGATCATCGACAAAATGACCAATATGAACTCAAATAATTAAATAATCATTCTAGCAATGTAATAAGTGATATAAAAGGTATATTAAGATTGAAAAATATTATTTAGAAATTATAAGTTAACTTAAGTTTATTATTCATGAATAACAATGAACAAACAAGTCAAGTCAGACACGAGCTAAAGGATTTCTTATCGCACTTTTAAAACCGTGAGATTTCCATTATTCATCACTAATGTATTAAATGAGGTGTATTTTTTACTTCCATTTTATATATATTATCATTATTCTATTTATATTCATGGTATTAGGTGATTAATTTGTTGGATATTAACTTGTTTTCACATGACACGATGGATTACAATGCTGTAAGATGTTTTCATCTTACTTTTTATTCCTGTGGGATACATGTTATATTTTTCACTATTTACATTTGTTTTGTGTATATAATTATGATGACTATATCCCTTTTGTATTATAAATTAATTTAGGGGTATTTAAATATTAATTATTTGATCCTTCTTTCATGGGGTGTATGTTTCTTAAGTTACCAAATCAGTATGGGAATTTATAATTTCAATTTCCACTCATTGGGTTTTATACAAACCTCATTGATTATTTTACTCAAAGATTATGTGTTGAATCTCTATTTATTTATTTATTTAGTAATTTACACTCATTTTTATGGATATACTTTTGATACACATAATCACTCTATTGATAAATTCTCAAGTCATTGATAAAAACTTGATAAGGGTATTCTTTACTCAATTTGGATTCATTGAGTTAAATATCCAAGTCATTGGTCTTGTTTCTACAGGAACATGTGAGAATGTAATCTAATAGATTTACATGTAATATATAATCATATAAAGTGTATTTATATTTTTCCCACATAATTATTTAATTGATTTATCCATAATATAAGGATACCCTATTTATAAGGAATTTCGTCTAAATTTACTTTCCATTGAGGTTTCATTGTTTTTATACACCAATTCAATCTTATATAGTATATATACTGTCATTTGGAATATTATATCATGATTCCCTTTATTCTCAAGATATTATAATGTTTTAATTAATTATTATTTCTCAATTATTTGTATTCAATAAACTATAATTTTTAAAATAAATTCATTAATGAATTTATTTTTAAAATGTTTTGAAGATTTAATCTTCCAAATCCTTATCTTTCATTTCCATGTTTTAGAAATTATTTTGAGGATTTATTTATATGGAAATGAGTTTTTTAATATCTAAAATCCTTTCCAATGTGAAAATGAGTTATGTGACACTGATTCCAAACTAATATTTTCGAATGTTTTATATAAAGTGATGATATCAATATCTTAATATGATATATCGTGATTGCAATGTGGAAATGTTATTTTTCCTTTATGCTGATTTTATGTGTTCTGAATATGTTATTGAACATCGGAATTGTTTACATATAGGGGTGGTTCCGTGATAATCCAAGGGCGGGTGAGCCCTAGATAGCTCTCCAATGCATGAGGTTACGTGACAGAGGTAAATGTTAATATTTTTCCTACGATATTTTGGGAATATAATATGATTGGTATTCCAACTAACTCCCAACGTAGCTATGATAAATAAAAATTATGTTTGATTTGTATTCCACAATTTACCTTTACGATTTATGATTTCTGTGCGTTATTCATAAATCTTATGATTTAATGTGGTATGATATGATTGAAAATTATGGTTTCATTGATTTGCATTGATTGACGGGTTAATATTTCCTTTCCTTATTTTATAACCCTTAATGGACATTTTATGCTCATCCCATGTTTTAAAATTTCCTTCAAAGGACTTAATGATGAATAAGGTCAAGGATGGGATCAATAGAAATTCATGTTTTTTAAAACATGGAACAAGACACGACCCATTTTTATGAGTTTTTATTTTAGGAAAAAAATGGAAACTGAGTAAAAGTGTTTACATTGTAATTTTTTGAGATTTAATGTAAATTTTATGGCCTCATTATCTAAAAATCTAAACTTTAAATGATCATAAATGTGAATTATTAATTTAATTCATTATTATGTAATTTTTTAAGGTTGGGTCCTTTTAATTATATACAAAAATATTTTATGTTGGTTAATAACTAGTAGTGAGATTCAGTTGGGTATGATGGTATACTAATGAGTGATTATTTATGTATATATAGTGACATAACATTGTCATATGGTAATAACCCATGACTTTTAGTAAGAGTATAAATTCCCTAAACATTATCGTTAGAACTCTAAACAAATTTTTGAATTGAAATTTATTAGTAAATAATTCAAAAAAAGATATGAATTTAAACTAAAAACACCTTATTCATTTAAAACCGAAATGTTACAAGAAAATTATTAAAACTAATTTATTTAAAAAAATGTATTATTTATTATTATGGATATTGTAAATCCATTTGAAGTGCCTAAATCAATTTGTGTGAATTACTAGAAAAGAAGAAATTTATCTCTACTAGGAAAACTATTTTATATGATACAACATGGTCATTACAAATATGTTCATTGGAAATATCACCATTGATAATATGCTTGATTTATGTATGTTTATTGGTCACATATCCCATCAGTATACTAAAATCATGTATTGTTAATTAGTATCATTAAAATAATATAACTCTAAATAAAATAAAAATATGATATCAAATATATATATATAAATACCATTGTGGGTGTATTAAATATAAATATAAATATAAATATTATTAAAATATCATTTTATGTGTATATACAATACAAAGAAATATTTTAATAAAAATGGTGTAGAAAAATTAAATTTTAGAATATACATAATTAAATTTATATTTAATAATTAAAGAATATTTTTAAAAAACTTAATATTTATTTTTCCAAAGATAAATTGTTTATGTAATTTATATTATATACATATATATTAAATGTATTTATTCTAAATTATTATAAACAAAATAACACACTGGAATATTGAAAATATAAATTGATATTATATAATATTAAGAAATAAATAAATTTTAAAACGACATTTTTTTCAATAAAAGAAATTTTATTTATGTTTATTTATTTTGTTAAAAATAAATTAAAATTTTTTATAATGTTAAAATTATAATAGAATTAATTTCTTCTTGATTTTAAATAAAAATTTATTTTTAGGAGAATAGTTAAAAATTCGGTTTTTTCTTATGACATAACTATTATGATATTACTAGTATATAAGTATGAATATTAAATTGATGAATCATTTTTCTAGAATGAAAAATGTATTGAAAAAGTGAACTTATAATTTAAAAAATATAGATTTTTATTTAAAATAACATATTTGAAATTATAGAATATAAGTTATATTTTAATGAAAATTATTTTTAATACATTAGTACTTTAGTTTTTTAAAATTAAATTGTATGACAACTAAAAAACCAATATAATTGATGGTATTTAAAATTTAGAAGAATTTATACAAAATTATGTAGTGTGATCCATTTTATTTTCATTCATATTGGATTATTTACCTTTGGTAAAAATGAGTTTCCCTGGTAAATGAAAAATGGGTACAGGTGAATAACATAATGGTAATGAGTTGAAATATTCTTAACAACAAATGTGGTTGGAGTTTTTTTATTCATATATAAAAAATATCATATCTTCTCTCAATTAAATACATATTATATAAACACATTACTTATGGGTGACATCCCATTATAGAAATGTTTTTGGTATTTACAAAAATGACACACTTTTCACTTTTAGATGGTCCAATCTTCACTATACTTCACCTCATAATAAAACCACATTATTTCATAAACATCCCTATTCAAACATATCTAAAACGCTCATATTAACATTATGTATATTTTTTATCTAAAAATATCATCCATTTAAGGATTAACCCCCTTCGTAATGGAGATAACCTATATTAAGAGGTGTAGATTTATAACTATTTGCTTCAATTTTCTTTTATTATGTGTATGTATTTAATAACATTCAAGATTTTTTTCCATATGAAAATGCTAATATAAGTATAATTATTATATTTATATTTTATTTGAGTAACGGTAAAATCTATAACCAATAATCCATTTTTACTATGAAAAAGATAAGATGATATTTTTGTGTGTGCTAACTACCACCTCAACAAAAAAACATGATTTTTTTCGATGAACACATTATAAAAATGGTACTAATTTTGAATTTAATAAATTATAATTATATTTATAACATATTTAATATTATATAATTATAACACAAGTTATTCATTTCTCCAATTTTACAGAAAAAAATATCATTGACTTTGTGTATGTTCTAACTACCCCCTCCATGAGACGATTGATTTCAATATTTTATTTCAATTCTTACCTATATGGATACTAATTTGAATGTTATTAATGACTAAAAATTATTTTTATAATATTAATATGGTTATGGTATTACTAATGATAGAACCAACTAATGAATATCTTCTAAAAATAATTATAAGATGTTTAATCAATTAAATTAATTTTACTAAGAGGAAAGATAATAATTCAAACAATGTAATATTTATTGTCCCTTAATTCTTATTAAATATCAATTATAATTTTTAAATATCAATGTCATTAAAAATAAATGAATTTTTTATGCTACTGGGTAATTTGGTTGCAACTAAATAACCACATAATAATTCATTAATAAAGCAATATTCATGTTGGGGTTTGTCTGACAACTTAATTTAACAAGGATATGAGATCATGTATAATTATGAAAAAATTATCATTTTTATAATATTATATAAAGAAGTAAATATTTATTTTTTTGTGTGTAAAATATATAACAATATATTGATCAATAATTAAGAAATCATCATTTATTTGTTAAAAATCACCAAAAAATGTTCATAATCAATTTTATCTTCTTCGTTAAAGACTAAATTACCAATTAAAGGGAGAAATTAATCATAAATAAAAAATTTAATTAACATTAATGGACATTTAATCATTATATTTTAGGAATAATTAATATCAACATCATTACTACATAACTAGTTTAAAATAATTATGATTACCCACACCTGACATTGAAAATTGGTAATAACTAATTAATATAGACTTATAAAATAGTAATAAATTTTATTAATAAAAGTTTATGTATATTAATTAGGTTATTAAAAAATTTATTATGATATTTTTTCATCATATAAGAGTATATAGTGCATTCGACTAAGCAGGGAAAGTTGGAAAATAGTTATTTATCTCAAATTTTATTTATCTAGACTTATTTATTAATTTGAACTTTAATAACATTATTATGGTACAACTACTAATTGAATAATATATTTTACTATAATCAATGTTTTTATGAAGTATATTTTTTATTATCATTAAAAGGGTGATAATTTGAAAAGATACCAAACATGAAGGTTGTACTAGCAAAAATGTTTCCCTGGCTATAAATATTTCATTGTATCATTTTAAACACAATGGTATATGTTTGATATTGCATTCCATAATTTTATTTATAGTGTATGAAATTAATAATATATTATAAATATGAAAATAAAATCTATTTTAAGATATTTTAATTTCGATTTCATGGTCTTCCACTCAAGCTATTTTGATTTTTACATTATCCATTCTTGAAGAGTTTCATCGAATCAATAGCTAATTAATTTTCCCAAGATATTGATTATATAAAATTAACATTTCTAATTTCATTGGACCTTGAAATTTTTTATTTTATATGGTATTTAATTTTTCATCTATGGAAATTACTCCTTGTGACCAATGACCATGTATTTGTTAAAAAAATTAATAAATGTGTAACATCTATTTGAATACCACCCACGATTACTATGGAATAATTTCTTTCAGGTACAAGATTTAGTTCCTGAAAATTCTCTCCAATATTTTTATGATATAAAATATGGATTATTTTAATATATTCTAAAAAATATATTCACCCCATTTCAAAAGGTAAATTTTATACACTTTTCATGATGCGAGTTTTCAAATAACGGAATTTCAAAATATTTTTAATTCCACATTTATTTTTAAGTCATTATAATATATCAACAAATCATTTTGTGAAGTTTATTTTTAAAAGGAAAGTATTTCCAAAATCCTTTAAATCATTTTTTTAAATAACATTTTAAAGAAACTCATAACTTCATTAAGAATATATTAAAATTTTCTATTTAATCATTTTTTATGGGAACCCATGTATCCACCACCTTTGTCATTTTCATATTTCATCATCTCAAATTTAACATAATCAAAGGGTTTTGTGAAAATGTTTGTTAATTGTTTCATAGTGAGAAAAATTCCATTCACATATTACCTTTATTTACAGGATCATATAAAAAGTGAAATCTAACATATACCTGTTTAGTTCTAGAGTTTTGAAAAGGGTTTTTAAAAATTAAAATAGCACTCAAGTTATCATAGTAGATATGATTTTCATAAATACTGGTAATAGAATCATATAGATTTTTTTATCCATATAAATTATGAATAGAAACTACTAGAAAAAACATATTCTGCCTTAGTTATTGAAGGTAGTTATGAAGTTTTTTTTTAAAGCTTCCTAAAATTTAAATTTTTTCGGGAAAGTGACACATACTTATACTGGTTTTACACTATAGTCTAAAACATCAAAAACCAGAATCTGTGTAAGATCGTAAACAAAAACAGTTCTAATTAGAATAAAATAGTCTAGTACAAATAGTACCCTTGATATATCAAATTTCTCATTTAACATATTTATACTGACGATATTTGGGTTTTGATTAAAATTTTTCCTATAAGAAAACTGAGAAAATTATGTTGGTTCTATGAGAAGTGAGATACAGTCGATTACCTATCATCCTCTATAAAATTTAATATCAACTAAATTATAGATTCATCTATGTCTAATTTGGAATTGTTTTATCATAGATGTTTTCATGAACATACTATAATCTATTCCAACACATATTACATGTTATTTTTAATACATATCATTATTTATTAAAATAAAAAATTTTGTTTCATTAAATGATAAACTATGAAGAAATTTTTTTTATCCCATTATAATCATGTAAAATAAACTTACCATTATATTTGAGAAATAAATACATAGAGAATATTTTTTTGAGAATAGTACTATATCCGGAAAATAAATCTATATAGTTAGTATATCACATCATACTCTTTTTATAAATAACAATGGATCAAACTATCCTTTAGAAAAATCATTTTCTAATAAAAAATATTTTATCTTTTTATAAAAATATCTTGGATCTTGTTTAAGTCCATATATGGAAGTATTATTTTTAAAAACATGATTTGGAAAATAATAATTTTCAAATCTTAGATGTAGTATAAAATATAAATCCTCTTAAATTATTCCATTTAGATGGCCGTTTATACTACCATTTGAAAAATTTTGTTTTTTATAAACATTTAAGGAAAATAAAATACTAGTGTCATATATACATTAACCAGGATAAAATGAATATTCAAATTCAGTTCCCATTTCATGATAATAACATTGAGCTACTATAATTTCTTTATTTTAAAAATGATTCCAACTTCATGATTTTTATTAAAAAACCGTTTATTTACTATAAAAGATTAATCATTTAAAAAAGAAGCAAAACCCCACAGTTTATCCTTTTAATTTCATTAAATTTATATTTCAATTCAATAATCAAATTTGAATCAACTAAACCATTTCCAATATTTTAAGGAAAAAATTTAGATACAAAAAAATAATTGGTGAAATATAGTAAAACATATTTTCAGGGATAAATCCAATTTACTACATTACAAATTACTTTTTCAATTGGGTGGTCATTAAGAGTTTCTCATTCCACTGGATTAGTTTTAGAAGAGTTATAACCCACTCAAAAAAATTATAATAATTATCAATGTTATTATTTCAACAAAAAATATTCCATAAACTTTTTATATTCTTTTATACATTCCAAATCCTTCTTGATAAAAATGATTTCATTAAACATAACCTTAACATATTATTAAAAGAATAATTTTTTTTATAAAAACCACTATAAATATTTTTGTAATTAGAATATCATAAAAATATCCCTTCATCTGATTTATTTTCAAATTCTTCAAAATATTCATTTATATTTAAAATAAACACTTTATAGCAAAATACCCTGAAATGAAAAACATTATGTATGAAAACCTTTAAAAGTTGATAAGTGTTCTTATTTAAGAATGGTATATTTGAAACTTTATTTAAATCATAGCATGTTGTATTTACAGTTTCTACGAAAAAATATTTAGGTCCACTAAATTCCATTAGCATTGACATATATATTTCTTTGATCGATATATTATTTATTTGTACAAAAACATTCTATTTTGGTGTCCTCGTAGTTGAAAAGCAGTTGTTATAACCATTTTACTCACTAAATTTATCAAATTCAAAATTCAAAAATTCACCACCTCTTTCACTTTAAATAAATATTATTTATTAATTTTTAAATTTTTAATAAGCATAAACATAGAATAAAATTTGGATAATATTTAAATTTTATGGAATAATAAATATATTCACATGAATCTATTGTAATCATATAAATTTACAAAAATATACTTTTTACCACCAAAATGCTCATTTTATATGTCCAAATAATTCATGATTTAATAATTACAATCATCTAAAAGTACCACCACATTTTATTGATTTGAATTGTTCAATGTGTTTTTACCTTTTAGAACTAAATCACACATGATGTACCTACTTATACATAACTTGGGATGTTACAGAACATGTTCATGCTATGATAGATTGTGAAAGGGACTAAAATTTTCATTCACAAGCCTATTATTTCCTATAATCTCATATTCATCTACCACATTCAAACACATAACCTTTTGTATCATTATATCATAAAAATAAAATGTATTTTCATTTTCTTTTCTCGTTAGAAAAAACAAATATATATATATATATTAGAATAATTAATTTACCATTTTCAAATATAAAATGTATATAATCATCACATAACATTGATATTATTATCAGATTATGTTTTAAACCATGTATATATAAATATATTTAAATAATAATTTTTTTAGAAAAACTAACATGACCAATAAAATTATTAAGAACATTTGAATTCTCTCCAAAAGTGACAAGGCCACCATCACTTGAATTAAATGATTAGAAGTTATAATTTTCACCTTTCATGTAGATGGAATTGATACTATCTATGTATCGTGGTCATTGAGACTTATAATAATGATTTTATGGAATTAACCAGTAAAACATACTATTTTGGTACCCATGAAAACTTCTGTCCTACAAGATTAGTAGAAGAAACCATTGGCACCAAAATATATTTGAAACATTTATTGGTGTCTGGATTTAAAATTAAATCACCTCAAGTGATATTTATAGTATTTCAAAAATATTTTGTAAATATTAGTGAGTATTAATTATCATAATATCATTCATTTAGAATTTCAGATAAATTATAGTGGACGTGATTCCTTTTATGATTTTAAAAATCAAAATTTTATTTAAATAGGTTGTTATACTGATGTTTTCATAAACATTTTTATTGGTGTTAAGCTTCATTAAATAAATTATTTTATCATATTTTTATATTAAAAACTAGATAAATTAATTTAAATATTAACAACATCATTATTAAAATTCATATTCTTTTTTTGAATAGTTTCTTAAAATGTAAAGTCTATTTCCTTGGATCAAGAATCAGTGTTCTTATATTTATTATTTTCTTGATTTTATTTCATATATTAATTTTAAAAATTAGTTAGATCATCCTAAACTCAATTAAACATTATGTCCTAATATTTATTATTTACTATTATATTTATTTTTATCATTTCACTAACCACTTTTAGTTTTAGAAAATCAGAATTCTAATAATCATCAGATTTATCATTTTGGGAAATATATATTTTCATATTACCACATTCACTTTTCATTTTCAAATTTCATTTGTAAAACTTCATCTTCATGATTTTTATTTCAGTCTTCTTTTCAATTACAGTGACTCTACCATCCGTTAATTACTCATAATCATTAAGCATTTTCTTTACTTTTGTATTTATAAAGTAAGAATAAAAACATGAATCATAAACACATTTAGTTTCCTTTGCTAGATAAAAAATTATGATCAATATTTATAGTATTTATTAACTAGGTAATGAGATAAAAAATTCCCTAACATTGAATACCCATCAGGGAATGTTTTCTAGTCTCATGTTCACATATAGAATCACCACTGGTGTAAGAACTGTTGGAATACTTCCATCCACCAAAAAAGATTATTTTTAATTTCAGCTTTTATCTTTTTCTTTGTTTTGATGTTCTAGTTAATGGAAATCAGTCCTTGTGTAACCCTTGTTATTTCAATCATAATAGTTTAATTGTAAAAAATAGTAATTTTAAGTAGTGTTACCTTTCTTGTAGTCTTTTCTAGACTTCCTTTTGATCTTCCTCATTCCACATGTGTTTTTCATGAATTAGGAAACAAATATTATAGTAGTGATCGATATCCATTTATATTTCCTAGAACATAGATTCAGAGGAACTAGAGGTATCAATAACATTGTATTTAAATGAAATAACTTTTATTTTAGAAGTCTACTCATCCAAAATATTCTTTAGATATAACTCATACAACAGTTGTGGGATTATTATTTCATCTAATCTATATTCCCTAAAATTATTACTCTTAGTGATGAGGGACTTATTTGTAAGCCATATATTTCAAGGGATATCAGTAATCATTTTACTAGAGCAGTCATGTCTAGAACTTCTCTATGTTATCCCATACCATTAGTTCTACCAGTGAACCAATGGAACATATGGTTTACAAATCCTTCATCCCACATTTGGATGCCCAATTTTTTTCTAGGGGAATTCTATGCTATGATCAATTAATATTTTATGTACCATAATGAATCACATATTGTATCCTCAATATTTCATAAGATTTCTGACAAGAAAAAACATGATAATATACACTTCTACTTATAGAAAAAATATAGACCATTTTTATCCTTATAATTAAAAATATATTTTACATTTTCATTACCTAATAGAGTCTCTATATCAACATTAGGTAGCTCATTTTTGTTAAGCATAATGGTATAGTGATCCACACTCAGTTATTTCAAGTAAGATTCCATTCAATAATTTTAGTACCCTTTATCTCTCCTATCAAGGAATGGGGGTTTGTGGAATCTATCCATCATTGGCATTAACACTGTCCATCTTAAAAGATAACCCTTATTTTCATCACAAAATTTTAACTTAAGGATATCAAGTAATCGGAGAGATAAAAATAATAATTAAATCAATTAGATTTATTAACTATTCTCTATGGAAGTTCCTATGCTATGATGCTAATTTTTGGATTATTATTTATAGAAATTTTGAGTAGAGGGTGGGTGAATAGTCATTTTAAAAATTTATTGAGAAAACTCATCAGAGATTACAAATTTTAGATTTGATGTGAGTGTAGTGTTATTGAAAAGAGTTGTATTAGAAATAAAATGTACGAAAACAAATATTTATAGTTGTTTTGGATTAAAAAAATATCATAGTCAACTCCTCACACTCCTATATATCTTGAAGAGATTTGTACTCACTAATAAAATTCAAATATAATGTTTTGATAACCTTATTACAAAAACATAATTTTAAATAGCATGGACACCCATCCTAGTAATGTTACATTAGACCAACATAGTCTGCTTCCCAAAGATTGTATCAAGAGTCACAACACATACTTCCTTTTAGGTGGTAGAAGATCTAGATAATGAATGACTTGTTTTTGATAGGAATATAATAAACCATACATGATGAAAAATAAAAAGAATGAAAATATCACAATAATAAAAAACAATACATGAATATTTTTAGATGGTTAGAAATATTGAACAAAAAGAAGCTTAATGATCATTCTTCACATGAAAAGAGAAAATATAAAAGATAATGACTTTTTATGATCACATCCTAAGAACAGAAGTTGCAGATTTTTTTTGGGAAATTGAGTAAAGAAATAATTTCGAGGATCTATCACCAGTTTTCTATAGAATGACCAACCTTGGTATATTTTCCTTTATTACATGATGAAATATCCCAAATCACTAAAACAATGATCCCATTGAAGCATGCTCATGTCCAATATAAATAAAAAACTAAATAATAATAATGAAAATAATATTACTATTACAATTTTTGATAGAGTCTCACAAAGAAACATAGATGTAACCAGATTTAATATATAATAATTAAATATAATTATAAAAGAATCATTATGATATATATAAAAATAATTTTAAAATTCCTCGTTATAAATCAATTGTAATAAAAGTATAAGGTTCTGGAATATAAAGATATCATAATGTTTAAAAAAAACTCCATCGCATGAATTTTATTTTCATGTATATGTGTTAATATAATAATGATAAAAATATTTTTTACACTCCTTTAAATTTTATTTTTACATAATATTATAAAACTGTTATGAAATTAATTTTTTTATAACACCAATTTAAAGTAAGAAATAAAAATTTTAGAAATAATTTTTTAGAAAATGGTGGATAATTTATCTACAGTTAAAACATAGAGCATAAGATTTTTGTTTCTATTATTGAATATAGATAGCGGTGGAATAATTTTTTACCTCTAAAAATATAAATAGGTGGATTTATTTTCCACTATTGAAAAACAGTGAGAATTGACTCATATTACCTAATATATCGTTTATAAGAAAAAATAAAAATATCCAACCTAAACAATTATTTTTCCATAAGACTTATTAATCAAAGATATCATTATAATCATTAAAAAATATGATACCATTGGAATATAATAGTTATTCATGACCTACCATTATAGATTTCAAATAATGGCACATGACTCAATATTTGATGAGTTCTATTAGGGAACATTAACTCACCTTTCCTTGATATCCAATAGTGGGTTATAATATAAAAAAACTAACGAATATTCTAGAAATAGGATGATAAATAGGGTAATGATAAAAAATAAAAAGAACATTATATAGAAAGAACCTACCAAAACAAAAAAAATGTTACTTCAAATCTACTACTGAAATAATGAAGGTGATACTATTGGATGAAGTCCAATGGTATCAAAATCAAAATGAAAAACTCAATGAAGATGCTGATATAAAGAAAGAAACAATATAAGAAATAATAATCTAATAAACTCAGAAAAAAAAATTAATAATTCCATGACATCTGATCTAATTAGTTGAAGAGATCTTGTTATACCTTGAGGATTCTTCTTCCTATGCTCTTTACAACCGAAACAAATATCGTGTAAAAAATAGATATCCTTGATTTACAATGATGATTCGACTCACTGTTGATGTCCAATGGTGCCACCATTATGCAACCAATATAGAGGGATGAATTAAATAGGTAATGCATCCTGAGAAGAGTTGGAAAATTTGAATCATCAAAAAAATATTTTACTATTGAAACTCGAGTGATGATATGAGATGAAACATCAAACTAATACAACAACCATAAAGGAAATGGGATGTATAGGTGAAGATGAAAGTCAGATGGGTTGAATTATCTAGCACGCGGAAGAAATATAATATACTAGAAAATGAGGGGATAGATAATGAAGATGGTGGAATAAAATTAAAAAACAAGAATCATGGGATTCGATATAATAACATGAGAGATCGAAGGGATCTAATTCAGTAGATCTGAAGGATTAACGAGTATTAGAATTTTTAATTTTGGATGAAGTCTGAACAAACATAGTTTTCCCTCATCGGTTTGGATATACAGATGGAGAATGATATATCTATGAAGCCATGTTTATCCTTAATTCAATATAGATATTAGGGATCATCAGCAGTTTATACATTTAACACACATGAGAATTTGGCCTAGTGGGAGATCTATCACAACCTATACACCAATTGCTACACTTTATGGCCCATATAAATGGACTCTCGTGCTATAAACATGCAATTTGAACACTAAGCTCACATTTTTTGGAAAATATTTATGTTTTAATTTTTTGGTTGAATAAATGGTCCCCTATGAATAATGGCTTCCTTCTTTTTTTATCCCTTATTGAGCTTCTTATGCTCATCCAACATTTTTAAATGTATTTTATAGGATTTTATGATGTGTAATATATTGTAAGATGTCATGTTATAATAATTAAAGAGTTTTCAAAAAAAATATAAAACATTTGTTATTTGGATAATATGTTTTTTACCAAAAAAATGAAAAAACCATTTTTTAAAAAATATAAATTTACCCAAAAAATGAAATATAATTCCTTTAAAAAATATAATTTACTTTACCTTTTGAAAACATTTGAAATAAACTAAAATTCATTACCAAACATAGAAAATTCATATAGGTAACATGGGAAATTGTCATTATAACCTATACAGAGCCATTAAAAAAGGAATATCCATACGAACAAATTCAAATATAATTATTTGATGAATATTATTATTACCAAATAAAGTGGAGTACTATGATGGTTCACTCTTCGTTTAAGCTATAACAGTCCCACCCAATGCTATTTGGGAATTCACATTATTTCTAATGTCTATAAACCACAATATTCATAAAAAATTTCACCATTTGAAAATCTCTTTTAAAATTATATACAAATCACTTTTTGAAAATTAAATGTGATTATCTTTCAAAACCCATTTTTTTTTAAAAAAAATTAAATTTAAATTAAAGAAACATTTTAAATAACAAAATTCCCAAAATTATAAAGAGTTTCTCTCATTTAGAGAAACATTAAATCATGAAAAGGAATCCAAAAATAAAAGTAATGGCCATGGTAGTGGAAAATACATTATCACCAAATGTATATTGAATAGAACTATCCCTTTTTCATTTTCCAAAATGTTCGTTATAAAACACATAAATAGAATAATTTTAGTAAAAATTTGACTTAAATTAAAAATATACATAAAAATTAATGTATAATCATTTTATATAAATAAAAATGTTAAATAATATCATGAATATTATCATGGATTAAATTGTTTTTAAATTAAATCTTTAAACATCAAAAAAATAATTATTAAATCAATATGTCCCATACCACTTTAAAATATTAGAATCATAAAACACATTAAATAATTAAATTAAATAAAAAATTAAATATCATGATAAGTGAGAAAACTTAATGATATAACATGTTAAAAGTGACTGTATATACACCTTATAAATTAATAATTAAATATAACACGATATGGCTCAATAAAAAGAGATTGAGACGAAGTACCTTACCTTGAGAATGCATTGTCATGTGTGTCATTATTTTTAGGAATAATAATAAAAATTAATTATTTACTTCATTAATAATCTTTTTCATATTTTTAATTACTTATATTTAACTTATTACTATTTTTACAACAACTACTTGAAAAACTATTTTACGACATCTGTTTTGACAAAATTAGGTGTGTGTCTCAAAAATAACATAGGACAGTATACAGTGGTAAAATTTGTCATAATTAAAACATTTATAGAATAATAAAAAACTATAAAATTATCATATTTATATATAAAGTGTACATTTTAATCCAATCAATAAATATTGTCATGAAAAATGAACCAATATTAGGATAATGGGGAGGGTAGGTCGTATGTAAGTATAAGTAACATTCCCATTTTTCATTGATCATTACAGAAATAAGGTAAGTGGTATTTAACTTTATATAATTATAATAATATCATAAATATGTTATTACTTAGTCATATATACTTATTCATATAATTATTTCAATATAAAAATAATCACGTTGCTTTATGGAGGGGGTAGTCCACATGTCCACGAACTATGTTATCACTTTTTAAACTACGGAAAATTGTTATAGAAAATGATATATTATATTAATTGAATGTTAATTATGTAATTAATATAATATATAAATACTTTATTTCACATATATTAAATTAACCCCTTCTATAATACATTTTATGTAATGTGTGAATGTATCATAATGCTTTGGGGAGGCGGTGGTCCATACATCCACAAACAATGGAATCACATTAAAAAATGGAAAGCATTAAGGTATGGAATATATAAAAATTATAAATGTTTGAAGAAATAATTAATAATATATATTTCATAAAAAAATAAATTCAATCATTATTACCAACCATGATAGGTGGTAATCAAAGAACAAAAGACATCAATACGTGAGGTTGTAGTCTACCCTAAACACGAATGATGAATGCATATCCCATTTTATTGAAATGTGTGTTGGTGTAGGTATAAAACTTAACATATTTTTTTTATTTAGTATAATTAGGATATATATTAGCATTTAACAAGAATAATTTAACTGTTCTCAGAAATAATTTATAGAAAAGTGATCATTGAAAAATGTTGCCTATTTTTCGGTTACTCTATTATGTTTTCACTAACAGGCTTACATGGATAGAACTATTCCCAATGTGAGGTTTATAGTCTAAGGGGAGGGATTTTGGTAAATTATTTGGGTAGTTTTTATGATCTAAATTTCATTAGTGGTATAAATATGTGAGTGGGTCAGTGCCTTTTTATAGTCAATGGGTAGTGAAATTCTTGTAAATATTAAAAGGTAATCACAATGTGAAGGTCTCCCTTACATATTGTCCATCCATTAATGATAAATTTTTATAAAATATTAAATATGTTTAAATCATGGGAACGTTTTTTAGACGTTTTTTCATCATTTTCCCCTTTAATATTATGCTCAAATAACTAAGCAAAGACATTTTTAATTTAATTTCCGTAACTAATTTTAATTTTTCTCCGTAATATTTTTTATAAAAACATATTTTAAAATTTATAGACATTTTTAGTTTTCTGATTCCAAATATCAATCCATTTTTCTTACATTTAATCACATAACTGGCACTAATTAATTTAATGTTAATCACGTAGATGAGACAAAACAACAAGTTTTTAATATAAAAATGTTCAATGGTTATAAATGTTTTTATATTGAATTTTAAGGTGAAATTGATTAATATTACTTAAATATGTTTAAATTATATCAAATTTAAATAATTATTTTTTAAATCCAAATTTAAAATATTATTTAACTATATAAACAAATTTTTTGAAAATACTATTTTAAATTATAATTCTAATTTTTTCATTATTCATAAAAAAAGATTCTCATAAAAATACCAAAAAACTCACCAAAAGTAAATTTTGATATTGGTATTCAAATTATTTTGTTTATTCATTCATATAGTAATTTTAAAAACATTTCAAAATATAGTTCTCAAGTAATTCTTTCATTAAAATTCATAAAAATGACCATATTAAATAATAATATTAATAGTATAATATTTTTGGCATAACTCAGTCTTTCATACAACACATGATTTGGGTAAAACTCATTACTATATATCATATAATCTATTTAACATATCAGCCATTTTAATTTAGAATTACTATCTAAATCTTAAATGTTAATAAATATGACAATGGATTATTCTATCATTACATTGGATGTTATATATAGTGTTTTTTATCCAAATACTATCTAAACATCAATAAAAAATAAAATCTTATTCAACCTCAATTGTTGAATGTGATACAAATTGATCTTTCATATATATCCTGGAAATTATACATTTCTTATAAAGTGACACATTACTGTAGTTCTTTTATGATCAAGTCTATAACCTCCAAAGTCATAATAAGAGTAAGAAACCAAATAAAATTAGTTCTCAATATAATATAATCATCCAGGAAATTTTTACACTTGATATATCTAATTACTATTTTAAAAACATTAAGTTTTATTTAATTGGGATTTAACTAAAACCAAGAACATAATAAAATTGAGAATATGATGTCTGTTATGGAAGTAGTGAGATACATTAGACTACCAATCATTACATTGCACCATTTAATATCAATTGACATAACATAATCATCTAAGTCCAATTTGGAATTGTTTTTCTAATATGTGTTTTCAAAGACATACTAGAATCAATTACAAAAAGTGTCAGATCTTATTAGCATACATGGCTTGATTTAAGAAATTACTATATTTACATTGATTAATTTGTAAAGCACAATAATAATTTAATTCCCCCATTATGTTCATGTCAAATTCACATTTTATTAGTTTAGAAAAATATACAGGGAGAGAATCATTCATTGAAGATAATATTATATCATCTATATATATCTATATAATCAGTATATCACATGAAACACTTTTTATAAAAAATGTTAGTTTGGGGATGCATTTATAAAAATAATTTTTGTATAAAATATGTGTTAGTATTTAATAAAGTGATCTTGGATCTTGTTTAAGATCGTATAAGGATTTATTATATTTGAAAATATTATCTGGGAAATTATCATTTTCAAATCCATGGGGTTGTATAACATATACTTACTTTTAAATAATTCTAGTTACAAAGTATCTTTTCACATCAATTTGAAATAATTTGGTGTTTTAAAAACAAAAAAATTATAATAGAATTATATTGGATTCCATCCCTGAAACATGAGAAAAATAATCGTCAATTTCAATTCCCTCATCCTAGGAATATCCTTGAGCTACTATTCTTTCTTTCTTTATTTCTATGTTTCCAACAACATAATGTTTATTAAAAAAATACAATTAGTTCTTATAAAAATTTTATCATTTCAAAGAGAAACTAAATACCACTATTTAACCCTTTATAATTAATTTAATTAATCATGCATTGAATTTATCCAATTTTAATCAATTAAATCATTTTCAACATTGATGGGAAAAAACTCATGAAACAAAATGAATACATGGAACAATAATGTAAAATATATTGTACGATTCAAATCAAAGATTCTATATTACCTATTAATTTTTTGATAGGGTGTTTTTTAATAATATTCTATTCCATTGGGTATATTTTATAAGAGATATAATATCCCTCAATAAATATATTGTCATTATATTTTTATTACATTCACCATAATTAATTTATCTAAATTTTCCATTTTCATTGACAGATTCAGAATACTAGTTATTAGAAATGATTTCATTAAAATTAACATTTATAGATACATCAACAACTAAAATTCTCTTATAGAAAACTGAATAAAAAAATAGTAGAATTTGATTATCCTAAAAATATTATGGCATATGTTTTATATTATGAATCTTATAAATTATATTTTTTATTCAAAATAAAAATATTATATCCCAAGATCTAGATATAAAAACATTTAGGATTATTCCCTTTGAAATTTTCTTAATGGGTATTATTTAGGAATGTTCTAAGTGAAACTCTATTTTAAAAAAGGAAATATATTCTTATATATTCTTCCCAAAAATATTTATGTATATTATATTCCATTAGCATTGACCTAGAAATATCATTAATAGATCTTCTCTTTCTTTCTACCACAACGTACTATTATGTGGTCTACGGGAATGATAAACAATATTTATAAAAATTTTATTCAAAATATTTATCATATTATAAATTAAATAATTCACCACATCTATAACTTTTGATATACATGATTAAACCATTTTTATAGTTTTAATAAATTTACCAAAAACAAAAAAATTTAAAAATGTTCCCCTTTTATGGGTTAAGAAATAAATCCTTCTAAATCTAATATAATCATCTTAAATAATAAAAATTTTACTAAAAAAAACTAGAAGGTTTTATACACAAAAATAATTAAATATGTAATAATAATTAACACATAGCAATAATAACATCATTTATTTATTTTTACCTTTCTCTAGGTTTTTTATCTTTCAAATTTGAATCACACAAAAATACATACTTCTATATAATGTGGGTAGTTTACGAACATGTTCTTTCCATTTCAGTTTATGCAACAATCTCAAATTTGAATGCCCAAGCCTCCTATTCCATATATTTTCATCAAATCCTACTATATTTATACACATAACCATTTTATTGGATAGATAAGAAAAATCAATAGTATATATATATACATATTTTTCCCTAAAACAAATCTAATTTATTTTTTAGAGCAATGAATTTATAAATTTCTAATATAAAATTTAGTGCGTAATCAGATAACATTGATATTCATATCATATCATATTTTAACCCATGTACGTATAATACTTTTAAAAAATATTTTTTTGAATAAAAAACTTCATTAATACCTTTAATCATACCATTAGAGTTTTTTTCCCAAAAGTTACAATGCCACCATCGTAAGAATTTAATGATGGAAATTTTAAAATATCCCATTTCATGTTCCAACATCAAAATCTATGAAATTACCATGAGTCATGAAGACATAAATGGAATATTTCATTAAATTAAATAATCAAACTGACTATTTTGGAACCCATTCCAACATGGGTAAACTGGAGAATTATAGTAAAACAAAGACACAAAAATATATTTTAAGAATTTATGAGTGTGGTTATTATAAAGTAAATAATTATAAACTAATATTCTAGTATGACAAAAATATTTTGTAATTCATAGTGAACATTTATTAAGATAATTCCCATTCATTATGTATTTTAAAAAGTATAGTGTAAAAATATTTTTTTTGAGGTTTTAACAGTGTTTTTATTATTTAAACATGAAGTTATAATTTTCTATCCAATACCAGTAATATTAATATTTAGTTTCATGAAATAAATAATTTATCATATTGTTGTTTTCCTTTCTTAAAAGTAGATAAATAAATTTTTACATCAACAACATCATTTTACAAATCTATATGGTCTTTTTTAAAGGATTCTAAATGAGTAATGATATTTTAATTTGTATCCTAAAACTGAATTACATAATTTTTTTATTATTTTAATTTATTACATTCAACTTTTACTTTAATTAGACCATCCAAAACTAAATTAAATTCTCTATCTTGATCATAAAAATTTATATCTACAAACATTTTAGTCATTTCATTATCCTATTTAATTTTAGAGTATCATAACTATAATTATTTTTATATTTATCATTATTAGAAATAAAAATGTAAGATTATCACATTACCATTTCATTATACCATTTAATTTTGAAAACGTATTAGTTTTAATTCACATGTGGGTATACTTTAAAAATTATATTACTTTATAATTATTTTATTCCTATTTTAAATTAACGATTTTCCTGACTTTAGAATTTATTAACTCAGTATATGATCATATTTTTTAAATAATTTCAGTGTCATTTCGAGATAAGGAATTATGATCATATTTTGAAAGTGTTATTAATAGACTAAATATAGAATCATTTAACACACATTTAATACTGTTTAAATAAATATTACTTGTCTATTGTTCAATTCTAAAATCACTACTAGAGTCAGAAACATCTAAACATCTACAACATCCAAAAAATACAATTTCTTTCAATCCTATCTTATCTTTTTCATTCTTTGGATTTTTGAGTATCAGGTAGTAATTCCTTATGTGACCATTCATAGAAATCTAATAATTGGTAGGTTTTTGAAAAATCATTTTTGATAGTAGTATTTAATTTTTGTAGAACTTTCTATACTTTCTATTTAACTTCCAATTTCCCCCACTGTTTTTTATATACATTAAAACCATCTGACTAAATTGGGATATCTCCTTGTCACTTTCATGGACCACATATTCTGATTCATTAGAGGTATCAACAACATGGGATTTAAATTTAGTGCCTTATATTTTAGTATACTTCTCATCGTCAATATTATTCAACTCAAAATGGTACCACTAAAGTGACACTATCAGATCATATAAAGTATTCGAATTTATATTTTTATTGTTATCAATAACCTCCTTGATCTTATTCCATAATTTATGAAGATCTTTCATTGCTCTTTTTTACATGAGATGTTTTGTCCCAAACATCTCCAAGAGAACTCATAACATTAGTTATACTATTGAACCAATGTAACATCTGGATTACGTATTCTTTATCTCCCATCTTGAAGACCATGACTTCCTCTGGGAGAATTTCCATCTCATTTCCATTCGTCATTTTAGTACCACAATTAGCCAATTTATGTATGCTCCATATTACATTGGCTATCTGAAAAGTTGAATCAGGACTATAAACACTTATTATTATAGAAAAGTATAAATTATTTTTAAATTTATTATTCAATACTTAATTAACCATGTCAATAACTACCTAATTCAATGTATCATCCTTGGGTAGATCAAAAGGCTTATCCTGGATAAATCGGTTATCCACACTTAGTTGTTACAATTCATCATCCATTATATATTTATAGGATTCATATTAAAACTAATAAAATATTGGAGTTTTCTATAAAATATATCCATTATTTGAATTGAAAACTTCTATATTAATATATACCATTCATTTTCATAATAATACTATTAATTATAGGATTCTAGGTTAGAATGGAGTTAAAAATAAGAAAAAAAATAATCACAAAGGATAATTATCCATTAAGGATGTTCTTATGCCCTGATACCAATTTTTTATCATTAATGATGGAAATACTAACTATATGTTTGAGATGGATGAATAATCATTTTAAAATTTTAACGACAAAATAAAATAGAGCTTATAAATTATATATTTTATGTGAGTGTGGTATTCTTGAAAGGAGGTTTAGCATAATTAAAATCTAATAACTTTTAAATCTATAGTAGTTTCGATCATAATGATTCAAGTCCACTCGTCAACCAGTTGTACTACTTTAGGATATTGTAACCCAATAAAATCCCCACTTTTAGATGATTGATAACATTATTACAAAAACATACTTTTAAACATCCCATAGGTATAACCTAGTCTTTTATAGGACACAAACCTAGTCTGCATTCCTAATTTTATTCATAGTCACAACCATTATATCATATTTGGTGGTAGAATAACCAGATAAATAAATATATTATCTTGAGGGAAAATTAATAAACAAAAAAGGATGAAATAAAAATAGATAGAAAAAAGATAAAAATAAATACTAATATGGGGAAATTAGTATATTATTAGATATGTCTAATAGGTTTAATATCGATGATCATTGATCACATGGAAGGAAAAAATGTTGATAATGAAGTCCATATGTGATCACATCAAGAGAATAAAAGTTATAGAATTTCATGAATAATTGAGAGAAGCAAGAATGTGGAGGATATATCACATGTTGTATATAGAATTATCTTCTATGGTATATATCTTTTATTAAATGAATAAATATTCCAGATCAGTATAACAATTATCCCCTAGGTGCCTCTTCATGTCTAATATATAAAAAAACATGTTAGATAGTAATAATGAAAATAGTATTACCATTGAAATTGTTTAATGATGCCATTATAAATACTATAAAAGAAATAAGCTTTAATATTTCTTCATTAAATGTTAAAAAAAATAATTAATATGTCACACTTATAAATTCTAATGAATTTTCACATATAATAAAATTTAAAAAAGTACAATCTTTTGGAATATGAAGACATCATTATTTTTTTATAACACAATTTCATGAATTTTAACTTTCACGTATAATTATATATAAAATGAAGTTTAAAATTATTTTAATACACCATTCGATTCTATTTCACTATAAAATAATAAAAAATTTAATAAAAGGTTTTTTAAGTACATAAATTTAAAATAAGAAATGATAATTTTAAAAACATTTTTTTACTAATGGTGGATCATGGATGTTGAAATAGATAGTTGTGGATTATTTTTTATACCGTAGAAAATAGAGAGTAGTGGAATAATTTTATACTTATGAAAATAGAGAAGTGGATATTTTTTTAACCACTGATTAATTCATAGAATTGACTCAAATCAGTTATTACGTCAATTAAAAGAAAAAAGAAAATTACCCAACCAAAATAAACCTATTACATGCTACTTAGATCCCAAAAGATTCTAGAAAAG
Organism: Viscum album; assembly: GCA_963277665.1. Taxonomy (NCBI): domain Eukaryota; kingdom Viridiplantae; phylum Streptophyta; class Magnoliopsida; order Santalales; family Viscaceae; genus Viscum; species Viscum album. The sequence continues at coordinate 454,884,174 of OY728160.1, read as the reverse complement.
TAACAAATAATTTTCTTCTATTAGGATCTAAATTGACTACGGACTTATATTTATAGATTTCCATTAATGAAACATGGCTCACCATTGCATGAGATCCAACGGTTACACATGAATCACTGTTATATGAATTCCAATGGTTCCTTATGATATCAAAATAGTCTCAAAACTACATAAAAACAATATGAAATATATATGATAAAATTACTATGGATCATAAATAAAAAAACATCAATTAGAAAGTTCCAACTAGAAAAAAATAATGACACATCAAATATACTGCTGAGATTATAGTGGTGATATGATTAGATGAAGTAAAATAGTAGAAATTAGAAAATAAAACACTAGATGAAGATATTGATATACAGAAATAAATGAAATATGAAATAATCATCTGATAAAAAATAAAAAAATAAAAATAATAATCCAACTGCAACTGATCAAATATTGAGAAGATATCATATTGGATCTTGTAGAAGCTTCTTCATTATCTCTATAGATTTGAAAGGAAAAAATAGAAGATAATTAAATACTCAACATTTGAAGTCCAATGGTGACTAGTCTCAACATTGATTTCCAATAGTGCTACCATTAGATAACCAAAAATAGAGAAGGCTTTGAACCAGAGAAGAATCCCATAAAGTGGCGAATAATTGGAATATTAAAAAATAATTTTTATCTATTGATAATTGAACGAATAAATGATAAGAAACATAAAAAAAGTACATTGAAATTAATAGAAATGAGTAGTGTGAGTGAAATATGAATAAAAGTTTGGTCAACTGAACAAGTTTACAAAAGAACACAATTTTAATAGAGAATAAGAAAATTACCAAGGGAGAAAATGGGAATAAAATAAAAAAAACAAAAAATGCGTGATTTCAAATTATAACATGAGATATCGAATGGATAAATTTGATTAGATGCAATGACTGGGCATATTTATGAGTTTTTATTTTTGAATGAACAATTCACATACTTTATCGTCACAAATCTGTTTGGAGATGCGGATAGCGAACTATATATCAATCAATCATCATTGACCCATTGTTTTAGCTGGATACTTGATAAAAACACTAGTTTACACATTTCACACACATGGGATGTCATCCTAGTGGGTGACTTGTCCCATCCCATTCACTTATAATTTCACACTACAAGCCTTATACATGGGCCCATATGTTATAAGTATGTGGTGTAAAAAAATATCTCCCAGTACTCCTTGTCTATTACCTGTGGTGGGATTTCCCAAAAAGTTTACTAAATTGATCCCATATATCGATGAGTTCTTGCTTAATTGTATCCCAAGTATGGGGCATTTTTTTTCTCAACAAAACGAATAATCTTAAATAAAATCATAACTGAACAAATATTAATACAAGAATAATAATAATGATTTTTAAAAAATGTCATTTAAAAGTGGTTAACTTATAACAACACTTGAATTTTAATAAATGTAATGGGATATTAATTTTTTTAAAATATACAATGTTTTAAAAGTATTAAATAACCAAATTAAAAGTAGAACATTTGGTGGATTATTTAGCCCCTTTTGGTTTATTTGTTTCTTTATTTGGATCTATATATTTTTTTGGATTTTAAATTTATTTCATGAGTAGGTTTTCCGTATTTCATGGAGAGTAAATTCTATTATTATTGATTTGAAGAAAATCTCGTTTTGATACCATTACTATATGAGTGTTTATAAACTATTACATAATTTTAGATAAAATATAAATGGCATGGAAACTAATTATATTTATTCTTGTTCACTAAGACTCATTTTATATGTAATGAGTGGGTTTTTCGTAGTTTTTTATATTGATGTTTAATTTTTGGATCCATTGATCTTGAGGATTATTGGCATTTTCGGTTGCATCATTTTCTATTTTGACTTCTTAAGACATATTTAACATCCCACCTCATCTAATGGATTTTAATGTTTTTGTTTTCCAATTACATATAAATTTATATGGAATTCTGTTGGAGGGATAGGGTCATTGTGGGACGAATTGTTAAACCCCAAAGTCATATTTTTATTAATTATTTTTTAATTATGATTTTTTTGTATTTTTGTGGTAATTTTGTGTCATGTGATTTTTTGTGATTCTTGGTGAGCTGATGTTCCGAATTTTTCTACATCTAACAAAAATGGAGAGAGGACATTATGTGATAATTTTTATAATGTATGGTAGTTTTTTAGGGAGGGATGATGAGCTATGATAAGTGTTTTTTATTACACCAAACATCCATAGAATTGGTTCTTCAATTCTACTTTGATTGGAGGAGGTGTCTCACCCCAGGTATAGGGAAGGTCACACCATGAAAATTATTCAGATTATGTGTGTTGTTCCCTGATTTTATGGGTCAGGGTGGGACCAAAGTAATGATACAAACCCCAGTATAAGATATTCAATGGTTATTTTTTTACATTTTCTATAGATACATGGTATCACACAAAAAATAACCGAATAGTTTAGTAATATTCTAAAACTATATAACCACATAAATTATACAAAACATTTGAAAATAGAAAATATGATATAGTATTTTGTTTGAGGACACCATTATTCCCTTTAGAATTACCTTGCATATCTATCATAATAAACTCCTTGGAAACCATGTGGAATTAAAAATTATAAACTGGTGAGATATAATTCTTAGTAATGGTATGCGTAAAATGGATGAAATCATCAATACATAAATCATAATCAACATGGAATGGTAAATAACATTAAAAACATGTTATGTATCCAATAATATAAACATGAAGAATAATGTTACAGGAATAAATGAAGAACAAGTATGTTTATGAATATAACCACATGAGTTTGAAACTTATCCATGAATATTCTAAAAAATTGAATAATCCCAAGCACATCTACTATAATATCGTTTTTAGGGAATGAATATTTTTGGAAACCATATCCATACCATCAAGGCCTTGTGACAAGACATATTACTAAAATAGTAAAGGCCTCATCAAAATACCCAAGATAGTTTATCTCATTAGACCTAATGATTCATGGATGTTTTATATTGGGATCACCCACCACTTACTAAATCCAATTAATTTCTCATATAAAATGGTTGAATGTTAAAAATACAAACATTCATATTGAAAATCTAGCAAATGGAAAGTTAATAGTTACCCCAATTAATAAACATAATCATAAACCATTCAATATAATATATAAATTGGTATCAAAATAGTAAATCCATATCAAAATAATCATAAACCATATCATAAATTAATAAGGATGGTATCATTAAAATATATTCACAATGCATCATTAGGAAAAATTAGGGTGGTCTTTTTTTTAATAAAATACCATAAAATTTTATTTAATACATTCCTAAAGAAAAATCTTTTCACATTGAAAATCAATTTATGAAACTAAAAATTTATTAAATAAAAAAAAATTATTTAAAAAGAAAATTATAAAAATTTTAATAATTTTTAAAACAATGAGTGTTCATAAATTTTGCAAACTCTATACATTATTTATAAGTTTAAAAAATATTTTTTAGCACATTTTAAAAATGAATAAAAAGATACTTATTTGGAAAATGATAGGTAGATTTTTTTAAAAAGTTTTGCAAAAATTAAATCATGGGGAAACATTATTTAATAAATCAATTTTAAAAAGTGAAAAAAAAATTAAAATATTTTTATAAGAGGTGAATATGAATGAAATATGATTTTTTACATAACAAATAAATAAATTCGTATTTTCTAAAAAGTATTTTCTCAGACATTTTAATTAAAAAAGAGTTGTAAATGGTAATATTTCTTTAAAAGTTCATTAATAACCAGAGTATAAGAAAATTAATGATTTTTTGTGAGATATATCATAATATTTTCTCATCATAATATTAATAATGTATTTATCCTGGTAAATAATGAGATTATAATCATAAAACACTTACCACATTGGCCCAATTAAAATTGGAAAACCTATTGAACAAATAACCTAAAAGGAATAATTATATACTAAAATTTCCAAATATTTTTTATATAACACATTTAAGGGGAAATATATACACCACAAAAGGGGTATGTTGTGAATATTTCATATGTCTCATGGATGTAATAGTGAAACAAGAAACCCTTACCTTTGTCTAAGAACAAAAATACACGTTCAAATCTCTTATATAATAAATATAGTTTCAATATAAATAATTTAATGAATAAAAATAAGATATATTATATGACATATAAATTTAATAAATTTTTATCACCAGTTTATTAAGAATTATTTTTTAAAAGTAACTATTTTGGGTGATATGCACTTCGTAATTCACGTATGTTTTGGTTTAGTAGTTCTGATAATTATACTTTGATCATGGTTACATCATCCAAATAATTAAACCCATGATATAAATATAATATATATTAATTATATAATTATATATAATTTTTCATAAAATCTATATGTCCAAAAATGGGTGGCACCTATTATGGAGAAGGTAGGTCGTACGTACACATGATTGTTGATTTTCTTGGATTAATGTAATGAAATATAAGTATATATTTTTTCACCACTATAGAATCATTAATATATCAAATATATCAAATATATTTATTAAATATATTTTTTTCCATCAATTTCCAAATAAAATGAAAAACAATTCACATCACTGTGTGAAGGCGGTAGTCCACACATACTCAAGGGTGGTGTTATTATTTTATAATGGATTTTAAGGTAATAAGTTAAATGTGATTTTATTGTTCCATAAGTATCTTAAATTTATAAATATCACATATGTATGTTAAATAAACTATTACATCCATCGAATAGAGGTAGTGTTGGAAAACAAATTACAATGGTTCACGAGACGGTTCTCCAATCTACAAAAGATCAATGATTTTATTTATCATTTGATATAAGAGGGGTCAAATGTATATTGTTGATATTATTTTTTAATTGTTGGAAAATATTTTAAGAGTTAAATGAATATGTATAATTAAAATGCGTTGTTAAAAACTTTACATCTTTTTTCATAAAACATTTTTACGTTTATATATAATGCCTTCCTTGATAGGAATTATAATCAAAACAAGGACAATAATATTTTTGGAGTGAAGTGGAGATGTTATTTGGGTTGGTCTTGGTTGATCCAAAATGCATTGGGAATGTAAATAGGTGAAAATATGGGTGTCTATTAATAAGTGTGAGAGAGTAAAAACATAGATTTTTTTGAAAGAGAATTTAATAGCCACATTTACTACATGTCGCAAGGATAAAAAATGGCTGAATATTGAATTGTAAATGAGATACAGGATAAATATGACTATAAATAATAATTATTCACCATTATACATCGTTTTATCACTTATCATGTAAGTTTAACTCCCCCCCCCCTCCAAAAACTTATTTTAATATTAACTGTGTTAATTAATTTTAACACTCTTACGATTTATAATGGTAAACATTAAAGTGATTGTGTTATATAATATTAATTATTATGATTATTAATATTCAATACATTTTTCTCAATTTCATATATATAATTGGATGATTTAAATTTAAAATTAAACCAAATGATGTGACTAAAAACGCTTTTCAAAAGATAAAATTTTAAAATTTATATATTGTTTTAATATCAAAATTCAGTTTTAAATTAATTAAAATTAAATAAATTGTATTTATTATAATATAATTCGACTAATATTAATTTAAAAACAATTTTAAATCAATGTGGAACTTTTTAATTCTACAAACATAATATCATTTTTAAACAAAATTAGTAATTTCGAAATTTATCATGAAATTAATCTTTTCAGAAACTTTTTAAAATTTCACTCCAAGATAATTTTGCCATGTTGATTTCAAAAATAAATTCCATTTTTTAAAATTAATTTTAATATATCTGTTCAATGCATGAAAAACCCAAATTTTATAAAAATACATATTTTAGGAAAAAATTTCTTTTTTATTTCAAATGATTCTTATTTATTTCAAATAAATAGATAAACATTGAATTTATTTTTTAAATTTGTAATTCATATAATTTTCATAATTTATTTATTTTTATTTATAAAAAAATTAACTTTTAGGTTATAATGATATTATATTTTATGATTAATTTGGACTCAGAATTGCGTGTAACTCAATCTATTGAAGAGATTGAATTTATATTAGAATACATATATTGTAAATCATGGGGTGTTACAACCCAACCCACCTAAATTTTAAATTGGTTATGTTTGTAGAACACCATCCTAAATTAGTTGTTCTAGGCTATGATTCCATAAGACCTCATTCACAGCTTCATGTATACAACAGGCTGCTAACTAGATACAACATCTTAAAAGGAATCATTGAGTAACTATTATCTTTATAATAGAAAACCAACATTGAATAAAAAATAAAAAATAATAATGATAATAAAAATAATAATGGAAAATATAAATCCAACTCATAATTATATAATGAATACTAGTATTACCCTATGATATTAAAATATTACCTTTCATTCATATAATCCATAAAAATAAACACTATATACATATATTGGATAAATGATAAAAAATTGTGAAATTAGTATATAACATACAAAAAATAAACTATGACATTGAGTCTATTTCGATATTTCATTGCATCATCCTATAACTCATGTTATTCTACCCACTACAGGGCCCTTTACATTAACTATATCCCTAATCCTTAAATTTACATGTGAACTAAGATGAACCTATAGGGTATGAGTATAAAAATTATGATAGAACCACCAAATATTCCTTAACAAAAGTTTTCCATATACAAAAGTTTATTTCCATGAAATATTAAATGAATAAGAAAAAAACAATCAAATACACATGTATACACATGTGTTGTGTAATTAAATATATGTTCAACTTACATCGGCCCCATACCTGATGAAATAACATATATTTTCCTGATATATTCAGATAATATATTATCAAAAAACCTACCCATTAAAGGGATTGTGGTACTCGTATTTAAGGTAAATACTCATGTCGATCTAATTTTCAACTATGTGGAAAGACACAAACCACATGTCAACCATTTCTCATTGAACATGGGCAATACATAACCGAATGCTAATAAAATATCACATTTCTTAAGAAATCCATAATATCATCCACCCCTCCCCCCACTAATTTTTTTACTACCCCATACAACTCAACCTGGTCACTCAATTACATAGATAGGAAAACTACATATTCAAAACATTATTCTAAAATAGTTAAGTTCATAATCATGTTATGATAAGATAGAATCATATAACTAACACATATCCACATGTGAATCATATCAAAAAATCTGTCATGGGGCTAGACACCGCACATGAGAATCACATCAAGAATATGTCTCATATGTCTTACACACCACATGTTAATGGTATCAAGAATATTTATCCTTGTCTATACACAGATGTCGCCGAACCATTCTAAACATCAGTTTGTATCTATAAATATTGTAAGGACTTCATACCTCAAGAATAATGTTTTTATTATTTCTAGAATCACCACCTCAGTCAAGTTTCACATCAATGATCCCTATAACCATCCCATTTGATCATGTGACAACTCAAGGATCATGATCTAGGAATGAAACTACACCAAATTGATTTTACTGTATTAGATTTACACAATAATAGTTTTCTCTACTAAGACCACTGATGGTACTATTTTCAATTATGTGCCAATATTTTTTTGGTTACTTTTATGAAGTGTTGATTCTTGGATAATTATTATTGTTTCTTTTAATGTAATTAGATGTCATGATTAAATAATTCTTTTTGGTGTTACTTTTTAATTTCATGAACTGATCTTAATTTTTTAATCACATTTTCTAAGGCATGTGACTGTTGATTACATCATGTGATGTCCATGGAAAATGCAATTTCATGTATAAGAGTTGAAAAGTTAAGAACAACACACCATGGAATGAAAAGAGGATGAAAACCCAAAACCATACTTATCCAACCTCAACCATGGAATATGTGGGAATAAGAGGTTAAACACACACATGTAATATTATCCTAGGCCATATGTGGGAATCAAATGTGTGGGACCATGTATAAGGGTTTCAGGAACATGCTAATAGAATACATTGGAGCAGTAGTGGTGTAACTCTAAGGGGTGGCATGGTTGTAGGGACAATCAACAATTGATGGTTCCAAATGTGGTTTTGGAATTTTGGAGAGGGGAAATAATATTTTTATTAATAAGGATGTGGAAAACTATTCTTATTATCAGTTTAGGATGTCAAGATAAGTATTATTTTTTATCCATATTTGAAAATAAGGACATTTCCGACACCAACCAAATTCACTAATTTGAGCTCTTCATTTAATGTGGTGATGTTTTCTTCCTCATATCATGATTCCAAACCATATAATATGTAGGTTATTATCGATTTATGTTTTGATAATCTAATGATTTTCCATCCATGAACAAAACCATTGTCTATAGTAAAATCTGGAGATCTAGGTGAGTCTGAGGAATTTAGTGGGAAATAATATTCATGTATGGACATGGATGAACTATTTTTCCTCAATTGTAAAGATAAATGAAGGTATAATATTTTATATTATGATTTATATTCCAATAATTAATAATAGGTATGATATAAATGAATTTTGTGACACTCTCATGGATCGAATAAAAAATAAAGGAGAAACCCGAGTCTTATTGAATTTTCCACGTCATGAAACATGATGTTCATATTGTTTTTTTGTTCCTACATGTGAAGATGAGTTCACCCGATTACTATGGTATTTTATTGAGTTGAATTCTATAATAATATTCTTCTATGGAAATTAGAATCCATATTATTTGTTTTATATCTCCTAAAAAATCTAGAAAGATGTTCATCTAATAACAAATCCATGAGATAAAAAAATTAATACGTTAATTATTGTTTATTTAACATGAAATAGATATAAATAACACAATATATAATTTATATATTCTTTAATATAGAGTGATAATTTTGTTTTCCTTTTCCCACTTGAGAATAATATATTAATCACTAGGCTAAATGAGATGACTACATGATTGGGAGCCATAATAATCACTTTCCTAGGTGGTTCTTTATACCAAAATCATTTGGGAATTTGTGAGAATAAATAAATGCTTTCATGGTGTCTTTATAGAATAATACTAAAGACCCAATGATATCATTCATGTTTTTAATGGTTAAAAATGATATACCAAAACATCTTAGGTATCTTTTTCACATGAATACATCATAAAATTCATGTTATGCATGACTGAATAATGTGTGGATGAGTAATGATTTAAACATAAAAAAATATAATAAGATATCACCTTAGTTTTTTTGACATGACGAAAAAATAGAAAATACACTTCAGGTTTTTGATAATATCATTGAGAGGTAAATAATTTCAATCTGAGTATTTCAAATTAATAGAAAAATGAAAAACCCATATTTCATGGGGTATATAAATGAGAGAAATTAAAACCATAGTTTATGGGATATTATAATAATATGAACAAGTAATATAAATAACTATTTATTATGGTAATATGAAATGAAAATAAAAATTTAGTTCCTATATTTGGGTATTATTATTTGAAGGAAAATAAAATAAAATTTGATTAATTTTTATTGTATTTAATTGAGGATTTAAAGGACTGAATTAAAATGATTGATTTATTGAGGACCTATTCACCAAATATTATTCTAAAAATATGTGAATTCATGTGATGAGATCCGTGATAATATTTCAAGATCATTTTGAGACACCATTCTTCCATTGTGTAAGAAGAATTGTGAGAGTGATTCAAAGACCTGTAATTCATGAAGAATGAAATTTCATGTGCCATATCATTTGAATATTATAATATAGATTGCACCAAAATCTTTAAGTATTCATTAGAACAACACTACTAAAGTTCTTGATTATGTGTACATGAAAGATATATCCAACAAGATCATGGAGTAAGATCAAATATCAACCTGAAGTGGATCAATGAGTTCAATAAAAGTGAAGTCTTCCAGTTGGTGTTGAGAACAGTTGAAATATTTTGTTTGGATCCAGGATCCAAAGGGCCATCTAAGTTAGAGTTCGAGCAAGAATTTTGTTGGTTGAATACAAAAGGAAATGGAGTATTTTTATAAGAGGTAGAGGATAATTATTTCTATTTGATTTGAAAATATATATTTCACCTATGGAGAATCTGAAGAAATTATATATTAGGTAAATAAACCAACAAAGAAAGTTGTATTCTATTCATGGAGGAACCTTTTATGTACCAACTATTTCCCTAAATTATTTTACTACTGGACACATAGGTAGATTGAGAGATAATTATAGTGTGGATTAGTAACCGTATTATTTTCAAGAAGTTGAATTATAAGTAAAAAAATGAATTTGTAAAAATGTGTTTAGAACTATTTCACCCCCTCTTCTCATTGGCACATAATCTTGACTGGCACTCAACAAGTGGTATCAGAGTGTATATTAACTCAAAATTTCCAAGTGAGTCTTCATCAATTATATATTTCCAGAAATGAGGGATCTACATTTGATATAGATTTCCTCTAAGACTCAGATGAATATAAATAAAATAAATGATATAAATTTAAAGAATAATCATAATTTAAATGTAAGTACGTCCCTAATTAAGGGATTATATGGATTTGAAAAATTTCACAATGTTTCAATAGATGTCATTTTTTGGAAAATAGAAGATAATTAGAAAATAAAGGAGCATGTAAATTTTTTGTAGGAGTCAATAAATATTAATTATGAACAAATGATGTTACTGAAGTACGATTTGGAAGACAAGTTATTATTAGTTGATAATTTTAAGTACACTCCCAATATTAAATATTTATAGATGGAAGTGATATTGAGGAAACAATAATCACCATAATCTCAAACATCCCACATTTATGGGGAAAAAATTTATACACCCGTTTTCATTAAAGATCATGACTATAATATGAGATTGATATTATTCAATAATCATATAGAAAAATCCTCTAGGAAAAAGGTATCCTATATCAAAGAAATTTTCTTTATTCAAATGTATTTTCAAGTGCTCATATATGATTTAATCCAAAAAAAATTGGAATATATGTATGGTGAATAATGTTCTTGATCCAATCACATCAATGGTGGATTAGAAAATATGTGTAAATAACTATTCCTAAATAAGTTTCCCAAAAAGTGTTGGTTCCAATAAAAAACCACATGTTTTATAATCTATGAATGCTAAATATATTACATTGTAAATGATGATAAGAGGGTTTATCGGTTATTTTTCTTATTTCTAGATGTTTATGCACAAGTCATGGGAATGTTTCCATAACATGTCAGTTAAAAAAACAACATGAGGCCTATATTTATGGATTAAAAAATTGAAATAAATCTAAAATAAATGAAACCTATTAATTAAACCTTGGTATATGAAAAAACTAGAATATTATTAAACAAAATACTACAAATATAACATTGAGATATTGAATTATATTGTGAGAAACGAATGTCCCAGGTTGATAAGAGGGTCTCATCATGAATAATACTCCTAATGAAAAACAATTATCTCCTTATTACATATCATTTCATGTGTTTTGAGCAAACATGCTGGGAATTGAAATAGATATTTGAGGCTATAATTGATTGATTTAATAAGAAGATACTTCTTCATGGATTATACTAAATTTCATGAAATACAAATTTTATTACCTTTACAAGGAGAAACCTTGTGATCTAATCTGAAAACTATGAGAATAATTCAATGAATATTTTGAGGTATGGTAACCACACATTCATTCTGTAGTCCCAAATTAATTTTTCATATAATGTAATGGGGAAAAATTTATTGATGTTAAGATGATACAAAGGGGGAGTTATTTATTTTGCAGCTAAATTTTTACGATGTGTATCTTTAATGTGTGTATGATATATCATTTCTTTATTAAATAATATTATTTCTAATCCTAATAAAATAATTTGGAAATTATGAGCATGATTTCACTTACTTGGTAATTAATGGGTATCTTAGACAACATAGATTGTATATATATTGTTTTCTGTACTGGTTTATCCCATGTAGACTTATATTTAAATAACTAAAATCATTTTCAATGTTAACCATGTGAGTCATCCCCTCGTTTATGTAACCATGAATGTTTTATACAAGGGAAAAAATCATGTTGTTTATAAAAAATTAGTCTAGAAACCCCCCCTATTCATTCCATTTCATTATCATAGTGAGAGATAGTTTTTAGACAACACATTGAATTTAAAATATGTGAAGATATATTGAAAACAAAAAATAAAAAGAGTGATATTTTTGGGACTTGTGTTTCATTTTTTTCAATGATGTATAAATATGTTTTTGGTGAACTTGGATGACGTAGTGATGAATGGATAATTGTTATGGATTCATTTGAATGAATTGGATGTCACACATAAGAAATCATCCATGTAGACACATAGATGATCGTTGAACTGATATTAAATTCATAAATAATTTTCTAAGGAGTTTTCACATTTGATACATCAAGTGATGTCTATGGAAAATAATAATTGTATTAAGAATAATTGAGAATATGAGGATAAGATTTGATACAGATAGAAGTGAAGGATAACCAATATCAATCCTTAAACAACCTCTACCAAGGAATATGTGTGCAAAAGTGCTCAAACACACACATTGGAGATCATCATGTTCTAGAAGTTAGTTTTATATGTGTGCACCCATTTATAAATTCCATTGTAACATTCCCACGGAGCACATGGAAGCTATAATGATGCAACCATGTGGGGTGGAACAACTGTATGGAAAATCAGTAAGAGGGGGTTCCAAAGGTGTTTCATGAAATTTAGATATGGTAACGAGTGAATTTTTTATTATTCAAGCGGTTAATGGATCTCTCAGTTGATATGGGGTGTGCAGTGAGGAAATATTATTCATTATTCTTAAAAAATAAGGACATTTCCTATGCCATCTGATCTCACTAATCTATGACATCAATTTCAAGTGGAGATTTCTTATTCCCCCTACCATGATACCAATCCATATAAAATTTTTTATCATAGATTTATGATATATATATCTGAAGTATATTTATCAAATAATCATACCAAAGAGAACAGTGAACTTCATATATCTTTGAGTGTTTGAGAAATTTAATTGGAAACAATATTCATGAATTCACATGAATGATTTGTCTTTCCTAAAATGAAGAGGTCATCAAATGATGTATAATTTCATAGAAATTTTTAATTTTTAGATTTAATAACATGTATGATCGAAAAGAATTTAGTTACACTTTGATTCAACAAATGAAGAATAAATGGGAAACCCAAGTCATTGGGAATTTACAAACTAAAGAAATATGATGTTCTATTGGTTTCATTAATTATCCTTTGGGAAGAATATGGTACCTAATCATTTGGATATTTTAATGTGCTCTATGTCGCATGAATATTTATTCATGAAAATGAGAATTCAAATTATTTTTATTATACTATGTGAATTATCTAAAAAGAGGCATGGGTAATAATAAATCCACCAGTTGAATAAATTAATACCATAATATTTGAGTATATTACATGATTAATATGAAAATAATACACATGGTAATTTACAACTTCTTAAATATAGAGTGACCATTAGGTTTTCATTTACCCTTATAAGAATAATATATGAATCTCTTATGTAAATGGGATGAATACATGATCAAGAGCCATTAGTTACTCTTATCCTCATGGGTATTTATACCAGAATCATTTGGATATGTTCTATCCTATATACATACATGAATGGTGACTTCATAGAAGAATAATGAATAAACATTGATACCATTCATGTGTTTAATGTTGTTCTTGGATATACACAAACATCCTAGGTAGATGTTGTGCATTAGAATAATATAAATTTTATTCAATGCATGAATGCGTGAAGTGTGGATGATCCATGAATTAAACATATCCAAATGAGAAGTGGATAACCCCTAAAGTATTTTTCAAATTTATATGAAACATAAAATACATTCCATGTTTTTTATAAAACAATGAATAATGATATAATATACATTTGATTATTTCAAATGAATTTGAGAAATTAAAGACCTAGATTCCATGCAGTATTTAAATGATAACAATTATAACCACGGTTGATATGGTATTCCAATAAGATGAATGAATGAATTAATACCCATTTTTGTAAGAACCTTGTTCATTGTTTTAGGGTACTAATATTTCATTTTTAGTTTTTATTTAATAATGAAGAGGAAAATAGGTTGAGTACTGGCTACAGGTCTCTTATATGGTGTCATTGTGGGTTACATGCCATGTAATCCCAGTACAAACCATGTAAGGCATGTCGGCAGACCTAATATGACATATAAGGGAAGTCGAAAAACTGGGATAAAATTTGCAATATACATGGCGTGTAACATTCCAGTACACACAATGTACTTTTATTTTCATTTTTTCTAAAATATGCAGAAGATCGTGTTTTGTTATAATTATATGGATCATTCTAGATTCACAAAAAACTACACCAGAGGGTATTTTTATACTAATTGTCTGTTTGAACTCCGATTCGAACACCACAAGATGTATTAGAATCCTCTTTATTTGTTCTCAATTCCTCTTAAGTCATTACTCGTGATTTCTTCTCTCAAACTAGTTATCGAAGGTTGATAATTTTGATTCTTTTTGTAGATCTACATTGGTCGACATCAAATTAGAGGTCGATTTTGGATGAGGAGAGTCATACAAGTACGACATAGGTGGTCTCGTGCGTTTCGGAAATTGTCAAGCTATCTATATATGCCAGAGTGCGACACACCCGTTTTTGATGTGTCTCCTTGAGTGAAATTTTCTTATTTTCGATGTATATTTTTTTAGTTAATTTATTATGTGTTTTGAATCATGTTTATGGTTTTTTACCGTTATTAAGGGGACCCCATGGTTGTGTTCCCCTTGGACGACCATTTATGGCCATTTGTCCTGGGATGCCTATGAGGCATGCCTTTCAATCCATTAATGGGGTCAAAATGAAATTGGTTAAGTGAATGATTTTCCCACGTGATTTTTTTAATGTTTAACCGTGTAAAAATTTAATTTACATGTGTTTCTTGATATATGATAAGTGATCACAATAGTTTTTAATGCTAAGTCAATCAAATAGATTAATGTACATGTGTTTCTTGATATATGATATGTTCCCACAAGAGGTTATAAATGGTAAATCAATGGAATAATTTAATTTACATGTGTTTCTAGTAATGATAATTGTTACCATGTGAGTAATTAGAAGGCCAAGCCTTATGAGGCCGGTCCTTGGTTGAGATTATATTGGATGATTTTGGTTTGACCTTTGCATGCCTAATCATATATTTAATTTAATGTTAAATGATAAAAGGGTAAATAGAATTGGTTGAATCATGGATTCATATTAGAATGCTATCAATGTGTTCATGTGACTATTTTACCTTATTCCTTGGGTTAATCATGGATCCATTGAAGGATTCTACAGATGAACTCAAGGGGGTTTTGAAGTGTTATGTCATGAGGGAGCCACATATATAGTGTTTGGGCTCATGGATACTGTGTTTAAAGGACGAATAATTCATGGAATAAGAGATACCATGGATGAGTTCTATTGTAAATTTTTATTGTATTGGGAGATAATTGGGTCTTCTTTATAGGATATAAGGATAGCTCAGTTGATATATACTTGCACCACACCTAGAGTGAGACCGTGTTCCTGAGAGGATCATACGGACAAGCTCATAGGATGTAGAAGGTTTTACACTTGGTGTAATACATTAATTATATCTTGGAAATATTAAAGGAAGATTAAGATTTAATTTCGATAATTAAGTGAAATGACATATGATGCGTCTGACCAGCCAAAGCATAATCTTGGATCCTATATTCACTTTACATGTTTAGAGAGCCTTTTGAGAATTATGATGTGCTTGCATTTTACACAGGGGTCATCATTCCAATGTCATATTTTGAGACTTATAAAATTCAATATAATTAAATTATTGACTATCATTTAATAAATGTAAATGGGAACCAGTTCTTGTAGGACTATCCACTTTTGAGTACTCCTTAGCATACTGCTTTCACTATTGCACATTACATGTTATATATATTCACTAAAAGATTGTCATAGATCATGGTGGTTTCCAATGGGATATAGTCTCACACCTTGTTTGGGACATGTTTCTGGGCCCAAACATATTATATTGTTGCAGGTGTCGTTAAGGGAATGTTCCCTTCTACAGGTACTTGATGTTGGGGTTGGTGGCCGAGAACTAACTACATTTTACATTATTCATTAATAAATTACTTATCACATATTGAATGTTCTTATGTATTACAATTCATGTGATAATGTCCTATGGATATTTTTCCCCCAAGGGTCACAATAGATCCCTTATATGATGAGAAACCAAAAATTCCATCACACTATTCTTGAATATATTTTATATTGGTGAATGATGTTATTTAAGGGAAAAAAATAATAAAAGACATTATTGGTGATGACTCATTAATCTATGAGGCACCTTCTCATGGTGTGCGCCCTTTGTAATATCTAAGAAGTTATTATGAGAACATGGCCCACCAGTAAGAAATCCACATTTTATAATGTCACTAGATGTTCCTGTATGCGGACGTGTGTACTAGTCCTTAGACGTTAAAATTATTATTAATGGGTAATAGAACTCACACACATAGATGTACTAATGGAAATTTTGATGAAACATTTTTCACAATGAGTTAGGATGTGTTTGGTACATAACAAGTAATACTGAATTAATAGATAATGCCTAAAAGGATTTGTCCCTTCTATTCCCTAATAGAAGTTGATATCTTAGTCCATTTGTTGGAATTCAAATAGCCTAAATAAATCAAAGAACATGGTGAGGAATGAGAAAGTTCAATTCTAGAAAGTCAAAGAATGAGTAATCGAGCACATGTGTTAATGGCACTGGCATGCATCCCACTTGATTTGAGATATTGAGACAAAGGGATTATATTACATGGTAAGTGTTCGTAGGAGGAGATGCGTCATTGGGTCTTTAACTTCATTCACTATGGGTTCCTTGGTGAGTTTATATATTCTTACCTTGGTCTTTTGGTAGTCTCTACTTAAATTCCACTGAGAAAGTGGCATAGTGGGTCACACAATAAGTGTAACCACGTATATAAGTTAAATATTCATTTTACATGTTGAATAAAGACTATTCCCGATTGTGGATTAATAATTATTCAAAGATGTCTGATCAAATTTATTTTGACACTAGTTATTCGAGAGAATATATTGTGGGAAAAAATATTATATTTATTAGCAAGTAATGTAGTGTTATTTATATAATAAATAAATATTCATTATTCATCATCTAATAAATGTGGTGGAGGAAATAAAGAAAATGGAAAAAAGTGTACACCATTTATATTAATATATATACATTGTAGTTTTTCTGGGGATTTTTGAGAAATAATATTATTTATTTTATTAAATAATATGATGTGTAATTCTTTTGGCAAATGCTAATTGAAAATAATAGTAAAATGTTATTAATAGACATGAGGTTTTACTAATAATTAAATGAAATGATTAAATGCTTTCGGGTAAAAATTTGTTTTTTTATTCTATGTAAATAAAATTTCAATTATATTATTCTCATTTAATATAGAAATTCTGTGTTGATGTGCACAATGTATCGGGGAAAAATCTATCAAGCCAATAGATAATTCTTTTTTTCCAAGAATGGCTCTCAAGTTACAAGAGAGATCCTCCTCCATCTGATCAAGGAGAGAACTTTAGAAGTGTCTCTCAAGGAGATTGAGGGTGGACATCACAAACTATTTCTCCTCTACGTTAGAAACCAAATATCTCATCAGTGATTTCTAGAGATACGTGGACCGCATGTGGATCACTACTAGAGGAAGCCTACACTTGGCTTCTACGATGCAAAGAAGTACCACATCTAATCGTGACCGAAAACATCAACGAATAGATAATTTCATCAAGGTAATAAATTTTGTTTATTAAAATTAATCATAACAAACATATGATGATCCTATTTTTGGTTCATGGGCTCCTCACATTTCTTTCATTCTTCATTCTTTCTAGGAGATCGGGTGTTTTATCATCGTGACAGATCTTGGATTGATCATTGTTAGCGGTATGAATTAAGGTTGGGTACTCCCATCCATGTGCATCCGCTACACCCATAACATAAAAGTGGTATCATAGGGAACATATCGTTGATTATAATTATGTAGTTGTTTGTTAATGGTTTTCAATTTGATAATTTTGTTGTTCAAATTCATGTTAATCATTTTTCAAATCTAAATCTCGAGATCTATTCCTACTATTTCATTTCGTTTTCACTTCACAGAAACAATATTTTCATTTAATTATGATTAAAATATAATAGAGGATCTCATATGGATGTGAGAAAGATTCCTGGATGAAAAAAACTAGAACATGCACCATGTATTCAGTAGTACATGCCTTGTAGTCGAGATTGAATGCATTGGACCAGTCTGACAAACCAAGTCATGTGATGGAGTCTTTCTACGTCTTAAATGACTTCGTGTGTTGACCAAGAACATGTGGAATGTAGTTTCTGAATTACACACCATGTGGTCTAATGGACATGTTGTGTAGTCTATTCAGGATAGGGTCATACCATGTACCATGTACATGACTTTCCTAGCTAGAGACCTTATCACACGGACACGACAAAACATGTGGCCCATTGGATACGCCGTGTACTCCAATGATTTCCAAAGAACATCCACACGCCATGTCCCAAGGCATGTAATTTTGATGGACGGTGAATGATAGTACATGCCATATAGTCGGAACTATACCCCATGTACTCATCCAAATTACACAGATTTATTAAAATTTATTGTTATATTATACAAACCTTTGAGACGTGTACCATGGTGCAGGCATAATGTTGAGGAACTACATGAGATAGGTTTTTTATATATGTATGTTGGTTTAATTTAACATTTTCATAATGTTTATTTCTACACATTTGGTATTTATGAATGGTAATTCCCTGTGTTTCTTCCAAGGTACATGTTACATACAAAGATAATTTTAGATGAATTTATTTGTTAAAAATAATAATGGATGGGAGTCCCAAGGAAATTCAAAAAAGGGGTTTAAGATAAAAGGATTTATTAATTAAATATAATTAATTGATTCATGCATGATTTATCTTAATAAATAATGATTAAATAAATAAATGTAAGTTTTATTTATGCGTAAATATTTTTTCATGAATGGTTGATCATGGTTTAGACCAAGACCTTTGTATGTGGATTTTTTATTTTATTTTATTTTATTTAAGTTGAACTTGTGGGCCTGCGATCCTTCTCCTCATTAATATGTAGGGCCTCCATGCCCCAGGATTCGTTTATGTAAAACCCCATTTTACCCCTCACTTGCGAGTGACATATAAGCATATGTAATTGATGGAGATCCCAATCTAGTAGAGGCGACCCAATATAGGATCCAAGTTGAAACCAATCCCATGGAGATATAAAGGTGGACAGGTGGAAAGTTCAAAACATGAACACAATAGGTTCAATGTGTTTCCCTCCATGATCTTGGGTTAGATTATCAACCTATAAATAAACTAACCAATATAACAACATCCTAATAATTTCCTTTATTTATTTTTGTCAATTGTAGGGTTAATTTATTGTTGGTGGGTTTTTGTGATCACACAAGTAATTAATTAAACAATCTTGAAATATGGAACTAAAATAAGACCATCTTATGCATATATATTCACGTATACATGGTTAATCACATAAGTATATTCCCATTAATATTAAAAATATTGTAAGAAATATAATAAATTGGAAATTTGTGTATAAGGATAAAATCCCTCAATGAAATATTAAGTATGTATGGCCTTCCATAATCTTGGTTAGAATTGAACCATAGTTCAAAATGATTGACCAACCCTAGATGGGGTGCTTTCAATTATCGTGGAATTCTAATTCAAGGATTTGGGTTGAATTGACTTGGTTAACATCAAGGGTTTAATTCCAAGAAAGGAATTTGTATAATCAAGAGACAAAGGTTGAAGAAATATAAAATAAAATGATTTCAGGACTAGGGAGTCCACTCAGATGATCAAGGAACTACGAGTTAGTGCAGTTTTATTTTGGATTGACTACCAAAAAACCTTTCAAGTTGCTTAACCAACCCACATTCGGTAATGAAAAGGTATATATGGATCATTTCCACTAGAATATTTAGAAAACAGAGTATTATGAAGTCAAAGGTGAGGGTTATTATATTCTGATAAAATAGTGGGAGACTAATGAGTATTAATTTATCTATTTGTATCAGTTTTGTTCTGATAAAGTACTAAACCTATTCTCATCCTCATTTGTAGAAAGTGAATGAAAAAAAATTCAAACATATCATGGAAAAACATTATATAGATGGAAGACCTTCTCACCAGCAACAATTTCTAGGAGAGGAAGAGGTGTTTACACATCATCCTTAACCTTGAGAATAAATTGTATATAATGGAGCGGCCTATTCCAATGGCATATAAAAAAGAGTATAGTGATAAAGAACTATTTCTCTATATGATATGTTTCGATGATTCCAAATATGTCCAATGTTTCATGCTATCGGCCATGTCTAATGAGCTATTGAAGAAACATCAAAACATAGAGGCATATAGCATGATGTCTCGCCATAAGTATCTTTATCAATTTAATGTGAGATATGAGGGATATAATATCTCCAATGCTTTTTTCACAACTATTCTTTGAGAGTCTGCACTAGTAAGGCCTCATGTAGTCAACCTTATTAGATACATTGAATGCATGGAAATATTAGGGATTAAGTTCCCATATGAGTTGAATTCAGATCTCATCCTATCATAACTACACAAGACATTTTAAACTTTATTGTCAACTACAACCTGTGAAATAATGAATAGATTCTATTAGAACATCTGACCATAATTCTCCAGGTAGATAAAGAAAAGGGGCACGACAAACACATAGTCCTTTTGTTAAATATGAAAATGAAGGAAAATGAAAAGGGGTAAAGGACTTATAAACAGTCTGAAGCCCTCAAGAATCATCCCTCCAAGAAGGGGAAGATTCATATGTAGGGAAAGAAATGGGAGGCAATATGTTTTACATGTGGAAAGGTACACCACTAGAATAGGAACTGCTCCCAGAAGTTTGGGGATGCTAAAGGTGTGTTCGTTATCGAGCATAATCATTCCATTTCTATACATTGTGTATTAGATACACCTTTTGGGGCTCATATCTATAATGAAATTCATGAACCAAGTAGATTTAAAAAAATTTCTAAAGAAGAGTTGAATCTTTGTGCTACTAATGGCACAAGACTGGTGCATTGGCCATTGGAAACCACCATCTCTCATTTTCAATTGGGATGTTCTTGGTTTTACATAACATTTACAATGTTCCTAGTTTTACCAATAACATAATTTTTTTATCATGTTTAGATATGGATAGATTTATTTTATTGTTTGGAAATAAGGGTTCTTTCTTTTATAAGAACAACATATGTTATGGTAATTCACATTTAAATAACGGTTTTTATGTATTAAATTATGAAATACATGTGTTTCCAATCGATAACGAAACAAACTCACATGAATCATACAACACCTAGTTGTGGCATCACCATCTTGGTCATGTAAAAATGAATCCCCAGACGAAGCTCTACCAAGATGGTTATTTGGAATCTACTAAGCTAAAACCACTTGATAGATTTCAAACTTGTTTACAAGGTAAAACGAATAATCCACCGTTTGGTGGAAAGAGAAAATGAGCCACAACACTTCTAGGATTCATACAAACGTATGTTTGTGGGAAACTTATCATAGAATCTAGAGGTGGATATTTCTACTTCATTACTTTTACTAATGATTTGATTTGAGATGGATATATCTTCTTAATGAGGAATAAGATTGAATCCTTTGTGAAATTTAAGGAATTAAAAAATGATTTAGAAAATTAGCTTAGTAAGAAGATAAAGAAACTTCGATCAGATCGAGGTGGAGAATGTGTGAAACAAGAGTTCATCGACCTTTTACAAGTGTTTGGGATTCTATCTCAACTCATGCCTCCTTATACACTAAAGTGGAATGGTGTTAGTGAAAGGAGGAACTGCACATTATTAGATATGGTGAGGTCGATGATTAGTCATACAGATTATCCATTATCCTTTTGGGAATATCCATTACAAACTGCAGCATACACCTTAAATCGTGTACCAACTAAGGCGGAAAATGGAATTACCTCTGAGATATGTAGTGTAAAGAAACAATTTTTTTTGCACAAACGTGTATTGGGATGCAAGGAATTTATTATGGACTTCTCAGGGAACAAAATATCACCCCGGGGAAAGAGGAGTACCATTATAGGATATCCCAAGGAATGAAAATGATATTACATATATGTAAAGACCCTAAAATTCCATGTAATTTTTTTTAAATTATATGGAAATTTTACAAGTCCTTGAAAATTAATGGCCCAAGATTCCGAGACCCGGTATGCTCGGAATGAATTTTTGAACTTTTTTTTCAGGTACGTTCAGTAAACGTGTGAGAGTGTTTTTGGAAATTTTGAACAGGTGCTCAAAATTTAAAATCTGAGCACACCGTTGAACTCGCAATGCCGGTATTCACTTAAGGGGAACTCCACCTCGACCATAGTAGGTCGAGGGTGAAAGATAGAATTTGGGTTTTTTTCAAGGAAATTGAAATAAAATAAAATTAAAAATTAATTTTATTTTTCTTTTTGTTGGAACCTTCAATGTGGATGGTTTAAAGGTGGGGAACACATGAACTAAAACCTCCCACATGTGTGTTATGGAGGTGGGGACCTCCAAACCAAGAAACCCTAATTTGAAATTAATAGCGGGGACCACCTTAACCCTCTTAATGGGTGAGAAACCACTCAACTTCCCATTAATTATTTTCTTCCATTAATTTGAGCCAATTAAATTGATATAATTAATTATGACAAAACCTAATTAATTTCTTTAGCTAACAAAGAATTAATGAAATGTGTCTTAATTTTTAATTGTGGCAACATTATTAATCTACATAATTCAAATCAATAATTTGGATATTCCCCATTTTTGTGGAATTGGAGAAACTGTTGGTAAAAGGGGAATCATTGAAGAATCTTGGAGAAAATCATCCTCCAACGAAGAACGCTCTCGCCAACGTGTAACGTTATCAACTATGATGAACCGATTAACGATCTTGGGTTCAGATGTGTGTGGCGGGTGTGACGAACGTCTACATATTCAAATTCTTTCTCCCGCCATCATCAACAAACCTTCAAGGTAGGGTGGTTGTTTGAATTTATTCTTCATACCCATTCATGATAATTCATTGTCAAATCATGAAGAGATTATAGCTGCTTACTACCGCTCTAATGCGGAGAGTGCGGGCCAAACAAATATGGCCTGACCTCTCCGCAGATCTTATGTTTTATTGTTGTGTTCTTCATGATGGAGGAGGACGACAACCAACCTTGGTGGGGCATGAGAACGGTGGTCAGCACAAACGTCAGCCGCGTCGAAGGTGATGACGCAACGACACCCCCCTGTGGCCTCTGCCGTCCCGCAGTCCTCCGCCGTCGTTGGCCGCCGCCACCCAGTGGCCTGACCACAGCCGCCACCGCCGCTTCCCCGCAGCCTCCGTCGCGCCGCAGCTCTTGCCTCCTGCGGCTGCATATGACTTGCGGTCTCGCTCCCTCCACGTCCTATGCCGCCCCGCAATATCACACCACCTGTGGCCTCCCCTACCCCGCAGCCTTTGCCGCCCCATAGCCGCCGCTACCTCCAACACCCTGCACCCGCTGCCGTCACCGCCACCTTGTGGCCCCCGTGGCCCACACGGCTCCCACATCCCCCGTGGCTGTCGCGGCCTGCGCGGCCTCCAGGCCGCCCACGCCGCCCAGGCCAAGCTCACCGTGGACCGACACAGACCCAGTAGGTCGGGTCTGGTCGACCCAAACCGAGGCAGCCCAGGCTGGGATGTGCCGAGTAGGATGGGACCCAGACACACTTCGACCCATTTACACTGTTTTGGCCATAAACTTTGCACTGAACGTCCGTTTTTTGAACAATCTATTACGCCGGACACCCTAGATCGATACATTCCCTTTGGTATACCAAATTTGAGATATGGATAAAGCTAAGATATTTTCTGGTTGGATCGAGCACGAATCCAACCGGGCCCTGTGGACTAAAAGGATAATAACTTATGGACCATATGTATTACTGACGCACTGTCTATTGCGTTGAGACCCCTAACATGTGGCGGTCCTTTGAGTTAATTCGTCATGGGACATCATTGCAGTTGGAGTATAGACATATGGATTGAAGAGCGAACCCTCCCAGAGACAAGAAATCTTAGTGCTAGAACCCAGTAGCTGGATGTGACATGAAGAATGAATAGGGATCCTGTGTGGGTCAACACCGAGCTATCATGTGTGGGTCAGAACCTATTAATATTATGTGGGTCAGCACTGAGTTATCCTGTGTGGGTCAGCACCTAGCGATCATGAGTGGTTCATTACCGAGCGATCCATTGTGGGTCAGCACTGAGAGATCCTCTGTGGGTCAGCACTGAGTGATCCTATGTGGGTCATCATGAAGAGATCCTATATGGGTCTGATGATTATTAGCGATCCTTCGTGGGCCTGTCTCTTAATAGAGTATGATGATTCAGTAGTTACATATAATCATTTCTACTTTTGTACCCATGAAATACCTGGTGTGATCTGAGTTCATACCTGTGTGGTACATCCCTTCGTGGTAATACCTTGGTGTTATTCTTCTCTGTGACATACCTATGTGGTACTTACTTTAGAGGTATTCCATACATTGTGGAATAGTTGATCTTTAGACTTTTGGGTTGGACCCTATGTTTCCTCATGATTGAGATGGGTAAACTAGGAAACATAGGTATATGTATGGGCATATACCTAAGTCGGTTGTCAGTCGACTTTAGCCTTTTTGGTTTATCCATTGTGAATTTTGTGAGGCCTTGAGTGTCTCAGGTTCCCTACTGAGTATCGTTATACTCACCCCTAACCAGGCTATGCCTGCACCTTGTTGTGTTTGGTGCAAACAACGGACAATGCGGATCGAGGCTGAGGGTACCAGGGCAAGACAGATCCCAGAGGTGGACCATACGACTTGATGGTATGTAGAGGAGAAGGGAAGACGTGGAATTCTGAGGAGCCGATCTGTATCTACCCATGAGGTCGGAACCTCAGAGGAAGACCCTGTAGTTTCCTTTCTTTTTCTTCTATTTTAATTATACCATTACTTTTGGGCTTGTATTCTGACCCCTTTTTACTTTCTCCACTATTTTTTCTACAAAATTGACTTGTGTTCATATCTCAATGTCTTCCTGGTTGCGTGTGTTTACAGATTATAAAGTCAACTCCTTCCCGGTTTTAGGGAATAGGCCTTTCGGTGCTAGTCGCCAGCCCCTAGCCTATGGAAGGCAGGCTTGGGGTAGTCATGGCACATGCCCCGGGGGACGGGTCATGTCAAATTGGTATAAGAGGAGTCGGTTATACCATTGAACATAAGACTCTGATATTTCTTTTCAACGGAAACATTTTTAAGTGCAATGAATGTGGTTATCAGTATAGGGAATCTAGTGTTGGCGTGGAAGATGATGTATCCCTACACCAGGACCCTAACTAGTGATTTCGGACACAGTGCATGAAAAAACTAATCGCATCTGTGTTTTGAAGATTTTTCTTTGTGATCTCTTTGAGTTAGCTCAACAGGTATAACTTTTGACTGTGGCACACCTATTTCATTTTAGGATACCTCCATGCAGACAGCTAGCTACGGTTCCAGATATAGTACGCATTGATAGCCCACTATTGACGCTCCTTTCGTCACAGAATCTAAAGATCGGAAAAGGGGAATATATGAGCACAAAGTGACTCAAAATTTGAAAGAAAACATCAAAAATCGACAAAGGGATGAACAAGGAATACCGTTCCCATAGGCCTTGCATGTTCCTTCATGGTCGCACAAGTGGACTTGCGCGACACAACTTGGAGCGCAAGTGACTTGCGTGACCTAATTGATAACCGCCCGGTAACCACCCGGGGTCTTCTCATGCCTATAAATAGACCCTATGGGGCCCCCATTCGAGAGGATATTTTTTTTCAGAAACTCGGATTGAATCTCCCGACGCCCAAGTCTCTTCTCAAAGCTTTCGGAACACTTCCCAGGTAATTTCTTATATAGAACGGAACATCTAAACAAAGGGAGTAAGGCCTAAGAGTTGAAACTCATCAACACTTGCGCACCTGAGTGGTCAGCCCTTAAGGGAAGTGGTCACACTTGCGCGCTGCCGTACTCCTTCAATAGAACTTGCACGTCCTTTTTGTTGGAAGAACCTCAAGAGGATTCAAAAGGCTTTAATGAAGAGTTGCTCAAGTATTTCAAATGCTGGTTGAATATCACACATGTACCCACCATGTTGCGCAGGTAAACCTGCGAGACCAATACTTGCGTGCCGACGCAGTACTATCGCGCCTTCCAAGACTTCCGCACCCTTCCTTTTTGGGTGCCCATCTTGCCCATTTTACCCCTCTTAAGCCATTACACCATTCCTTTTCAAGATTCAGTCTTCAAGACACTCTTCAAATCCATTTATGGCATGATTTCTTGATTTGACTTCCTTATCTGAAAGGAATTTGGTGGAATATCTCTCAAAACCTAGTGATTTACATATCTTTATGTCACTAAAGATTGATAGTTCATTCATTTAACCAAATCCTTTAAGATGAGAGAATCATTAACCTTGGTCTCCTTTTCAGGAATAATTCCCAGTCATAAGTCCTCTAATTTGGGCATCCTCCTGAGGAGTAAGCCCCAAACTTGAATCCTTAACTTGGGTCTCCTTTTCAGGAATAATCCCCAGTTATATGTACTTTAATTTGGGAATCTTCCTCAAGAGTAAGCCCCAAACCTTAATCCATAACCTGGGATTCCTTTTTAAGAATAAGTCCCAGTCATAATCCCTTAACCTGGGTCTCCTTTTCTGGAATAAGTCCCAGTCATAATTTTGGGCTTCCTTTTCAGGAGTAAGCCCCAGGTACCCTAACCTGAGCCTCCTTTTTAGGAAAAAGTCCCAGTCATAAATTTTGGGCATCCTTTTCAGGAATAAGCCCCAAGTCCATTAATTTCTGTTTAACCAGTCCTAATTTACGTTTGATCTGGGATTCCTTCTCAGGAGTAAAACCCAATTATCAATCCTCTCCTAATTTGGGTTTCCTTTTCAGGAATAAGTCCCAAGTTAGAGTATCCAAATCTCCATAAATCACATATACCTTTATGGAGCATGTTCTTGGATTTTCCCCCTAAAGTAAATCCTAACCCTCATTTATCTGGGCAGTCATACATACATAAGCCCCAAACCATTTCTTATGATTACATCTTTCATGTCCCAATTGTCCATTTTATTACCAATACCTCTTGTTTCTCACACCGAGCATGACTCACGTGAGCTTAGAGGGTAAAAAGTAATTATGACATCCTTCTTTGAGCCATCAATCATAAGCATCATATTCTTTTATTCGAACTACGTGGGTTCTGATTCCTTTTCCAAAACAAAGGATACGTAGGTACCCCATCTATGGGTTCGATACCAACATTAAAATAATTCATGTCCTTCTGAATGACAATAAACTTCATGTGCCCCACTGAGTGGCTTTAAAACCAGCCTAGTCATCATAACGACCAAGGGACTTTTATTTAAATATTTTGAAGGATACCATTGAACAAGAATCTGGAAATAGTTATAGATGATTCTCTATCGATGAAGAACCTCGAATACATATAAAAGAATTTCTAAATTTCTTACAAATTTAATCATTGATTGTTAAACTGAAGGAAATATCATTTTATACTTGGTAATATAATAAGGATCCACGAACATAACTTAAATCTATAAAGAGAGTCCCGGAATAGACAATAATTCCCCTCAAAAAGGTGTGATGAGTTCGACCTCCCATCCTCTCGACCAATGAAAATTCCAAAGCCTCGTCAGTCCACAAGCTAATGAGAGCCTACCTTTGGAAAGTAGGTCCAAATGGATGTGGAATCAATGGATGTTTCTAGTTCTATGAACAAACCCATTAGAAACCGATCAGAACGTTTGAATCTCCCATCCATGAGTTCATCCCCGAATACTGAGAGAAAAAAATGGTGAACCCGACGTGATTCCTTAACCAAGTTAAAATGATGTTTTTCCTATTTTTTAAGCCCCTATTTAAAACTCAATAAGAGGGCTAACAAAAAACAATCATAGACATGTGTGCTCATCCAAAGGATGAAGTGGCTGAATTTTATCTTGATTACGTCTGTTATATCAAACAGGCACTCTTTTCCAAGATCTTATGTATTTCCATAATGGCTGCTCTCAAATTCACATCTGTGAATACTGCTGCTGCAAATACCACTGCTACTATTCCTACTGGATCGTCATCCGCTCTGAGAATGACATCACCTACTCAGCATCTTCAATGCTGGGTATCAAATGCACTCGTTAAGGAGTACCGTCAACAGGGTACCATCCCAACTCTGGAGGCTGCCCGACAGGCCTTCCAAGTGAACAACTCACATAGGTCGTCCGGACAATGACGACCAGTGATCAAGAGGCAGGAGGTGCTGACTACCGTCTCCAACCGTTTCGGGTCGTTATCCCCGGAACGCAATTTCCATTCGCTCCCTTACTCTGAGGAAGTGAATGAGCAGGTCCCTCAAGGAGTTAATTCAAAAATACATTAGTCCTTCTTGAGGGATCCCATCAACAATCGCCTCCAGACTCGTGCGGCAGTGCGCCCTCAACATGATGAGGGTACCGACTCCAGGCATTCAGCTTAGGTTCCTCGAACCCGAGCAGGCAAGACGAACCGCCAGAGAGGGAATCCGGTTAAAAATGGGTAGGTTTTCATCCCTTCCATCTCCGGAGAAGTCCACCAACCTAACTTGGTGGCGATCAACGAACAAGCACACACACCTGTCCGTTTTAATTCCGCTGTCCAGCAGACTCGTCTGGCAGCATCAAGCCAATCCCTCCAGGAAATTCTGGTGG
Organism: Viscum album; assembly: GCA_963277665.1. Lineage (NCBI taxonomy): Eukaryota > Viridiplantae > Streptophyta > Magnoliopsida > Santalales > Viscaceae > Viscum > Viscum album. The sequence goes on along the minus strand of OY728160.1, from coordinate 454,855,021 downwards.
AGTACTATAGGCAGGAACATACACCTACTTATCTATCATCAGTTAGTCAGCAGGATCGCTTGACTACATATGATGGATCTCGCCAACTGCGTTTGGCGAAGTGTAATCAGCAGGCACATACAACTGCTAGTACTAATCAAGCCTACCAATAGCCTCTCTTGGTAGCGCACGGAGAAGTCAGTCGGAAAGCTCTGACGACAAACAGGAGGTAGACTCAACTCTCTGCCTCCACACTTGAGTACTTTCAGGATTCATTGACAAGAAAATGAGGACAGGAGCAGGCACATACGCCTACTCCAAGCCCGGAATGGACGTATATCCTCGTTCCGGCAGCTGAAGTCACCAAACATATTTTGTCAATGGTGAAAGAGCAGAAGAAAATTCCTGCTCATATTCTGGATGCTTGCCAGGATATCATAACAGCTTCAGCATCATCTCAGGGAGAGACACATAAATCTATCCCTAGCAGTGGAGTGACACATCAACGATTCACTCCGGAACAGACACACACATCTGTTCCAGTCCATAGGGTTATGGGGCATACTCCCCCATATCATACAGACAACCAAGTCAGGCACATACACCTGATTTGAGTAGAGATCGTCAGCCTAACCTGCCCATCTTTCCTGATCAGGCACATACACCTTCTCAGAGTAAACACTTTCGTCAACAAGTGGTTTCCAAAGCGAGTAAGAAGGCATCTAAGAAAAAGATCCTCCCAGCACAGTCAGAAGATCAAAGGCCAATCTATAACAAGGCCTTGCTCGGTGCTAGAGTTCTTGAAGCCCTCATACATTTATCTGTTGGAATTCAAGATTCTACTCCCTCAGTTCCCAATGACGGGAACATTAATTATAAAACTCTTCAACAGACACTTCTTCATGAATGCTTGCTTCATGAAAATTCGATCAATCTTGAAGTTTCTTCTTCAGATGAGAGCCATAGGAACCCTCTGTGTGGTCAGAAGACCAAGGAGAAATAGATCTCATCTTTTGTTGTAACCCATTATGGTGGTCCTCCCCATGATGATGAATTTCGCTGCGAATGTTCTCTCCGCAGTAGTGATTCACATTTCCTGGAAAATACTCCCGTGGACAATGTAGTTCCAAGAAAGACCTCTTATCTTGAGGCACTTAAAAATGCGAAACCAGTCAAGTCTGATTCTTTATCGCTAGCAAGGGAAATACTTTCTCAATCAGAAGATAGACCAGGGTGTAAGTCATTCTCCAAACCACCCCTAAGACATGCATCTTCTAGTTTGATCAATGATCTCTCTACCAATATTGTTGAATCCGATGAAGCAATAAGGAAACACCAACTCTGGTCCAAACAGGTAGAAGAATCTTCATTTAATGATAATGAGGAAATCCTGAACATGAGGAAAAAACTGGTGAAAAGTGAGGTACCAGTCAAGTTTTGGCCTTTGGCTGACTCCCAGTATGACATTCCAAAGATGTTGATGGAAGATGGAATCCATGATATTCATCTCAACATATGGAAAACTCATTGTCAATTGATAAAGAATGTATTATCTTATGATGAATATGAAAATAATCTTAAGATAATATAAGGTCTACAACGTCAGATTGATTTGGCATCTATATCAGTCTCTCGGTATCCGAAGGCTAAAAAGCAACAGAGAACCCTTCAACGTTCATGCCTTGGCGCACTATGAAAAATGCGTCAGTTAATTGCCAATGCTCCATCTGGTGTTCATATCAGAGGATGGGGTGTTCACGGAGCACTGCATTTCACAGTGCTTTCTAGTCAGCAAAGCCCGCCGAAAATGGTCTCATGCAATGTTATTGCCCATAGACAGCCACAGTCAATGGGCTTTGTTCTTAATCAAAAGATTGCTCAAGAACAGGCTTCAACTAGTTCCTCTCAAAATCAAGCATATAGAGAACAAGTTGTTGAATTTCTCCTACATCAATAAGGCGAGAATATTGCACAAGCCTCTCGTATGGAGAAAACACATCATCAAATGATAGAAGTTTCGGAAATCATCCAACGGTCTGTTAAACCAGGTGATAAAAGTGGATACAGGATAATGCATCCAGCTAATTTCCGAACTAAGATTCGCAAGATCAAGAGATATTTTAAGAAGGTCTCAAACATAGCATGTCAAGAGCCACCCCAACTTTTCAGACTGGGGACTCCTTTAACCCAACCCTCAGAGTCATCAAATGGGATTCGAGGAGTTGAGCGGATGCAGCAGGAACATCCCCAGTTCTCGAGACTGGGGACTCTTTCAAATCATCAATCCCCTTATCAGAGAATATCTGTATTTTCTCAATTGGGAAAGAAGTCCCAAGAGGAACGAAGAGCCAAATTATCCGGAGATTCCCTCCATGTTATAGCTCGTCAAGAAGTTCCTAAAAGATTAAATCAACAAAAGGCAATGTCTCATCAAAGACATGATAGAAGACAATATCACATAAATGTTGATATATGGGATGCGATGCATTATACATCAATCAATGTCATCAATGCCTTTGTTGCTAATCCACCAGAGGAGACTCACTCAGGGGACTCAGATGAAGAGCGTCCTGCTCAAGAAAATGTACGCGCCGATAAAAATGAAGAAGTTGTGCATACACAAAGTCAAAGGATTACTCAAAACCTAGGTAATCCACTTCCTTATCTCAAAAAAGTATCCAACAATGGGAGGGTAAAGAATCAGGTTACATATCCTTCCTCTGGAGAAGGTCAATCGCTCTTGTTAGAGAAAAGGTTTGCACAATAAGAGGAAGAAATAAAAGAATTAAGAAAGTTGAATGCAGAACTACTTCAGAGTAGTCTTCTTCTTAAGAATGATGAAGTCCGACAGCCGAAGGAATTTTTTGTAACTACTAAGATGGATCAGGAATATCCTCCTTTATCAGTACACCCTCAGAGGTCTAATCCTATGGGTCAAACGCAACAACAGTTGGCAGTGCTACCATCAGTTGCAGCACCAATCACCATGTCTGTCCAAGATCCATTCATTGCACCTACCCATGAACAAATTCAACCTGATGTTTCTCATAAGTTAATAACTACTATTGAGTCATTAAAAACTCGGTTAGAAAATATGGAATGGAAACTATAGCATCCCTCCTTTTTATCATGTAAACTTCCATTACATTTTACAAAACCGAGGATCTTTAAGGTTTAGTGTCTTTGAAACCAGGAACTTTAAACATGAAAACATAAAACATTCTTCTAAAACACATGAAAGGCTTCTCCTCATGTTCATCCTAGTTTCATTACTAAATCACATAACCTGGGGACATACATAAAAAGAAAGGGTGAGAAAAAAGCCCAGTAAGAGAAACAAGAGAAACATTTTACATGTGAACTTGAGATACTTCAATAAGGTCATGAAAAGAACTTTAAGGCATGAGAAAGAAATCATGAGATACATCATAATAAAAATAACATTTTTCATAACATGAAGATGTGGCTACAACATTTAATATTGGCAATCGTTTCGTTTCACCAAGCTCCATCCCCAAGTTGTCGTTAAAATTACCAAGGTTATTCACCAAGGCGTCGTTAAAATGGTCATCTCTAGAGATTAAGTCTTTACCCAATGCATTGGAGCGCTATCAGGGCGCACCATTAAATTTTCCTTTATTATAATGTGAGCCAAATATATCATCATCAAACATTTCATAAATAACCCATATAGCATAAAATAAATGGGTTTCATTTCAAAATCACAACGTTTTAAAAACTACTTTAAAGACATGATCTTTACGTCACTTTAAAACCCATAGAAAAGGAAGGTGGGTCTCATGTATGTAAATCCCAGAATTTAAAATAGAACATTTTGGTATATATGTGAATACCCCTTTAGAAGAAAGAGCTTTGAGTATTCACTTAAAAATATAAAATAACTTTAGAAAAAGAGAGAGACATTTTGAGACGGAAATTCTGCAGCATAACGGCTATGTTACGAGGTTTTAGAAGATAATAAAAAGAGAGGAAAAATGGGCCAAACATTCATAAATGACCCATAAAACAGTAGATGGACAGAATAAGAAGGATACATGATCATGGTAATGAAATTTCAAGGATATACCATTTGAAATGAAAAACATGGAAGGAAGACAAAAATTAGATTTCTCTTATGAATGTTCGGAAGCCTAACGGCGTTACTTAAACTTCAAACAAAATGATTTGAAAAGATCATATAGGGTCTCTCATCATGTGAACCTAGGAGTTCGGTATGATAGATATGGAGATAATTCCCTAACATAATTAAAAAGAAACTTGAATGACTTGACATGAAAGTAGAACTTTGAAAACAATGAGAAGGGTGAAAGAATCCCCTAAAAATTCGGCAGCCTAACGGCGCCACTTAAAACTTCAAAATACTGAATTGAATAGATCAAATGGGGTCTCTCATCATATTAACATAAGAGTCCATTACGATAGATATATAGATCATACCCCAAAATAACAAAAAAGAACTTGAAATAATTGACATGAAAGTAGAACTTCAAAACGAGAAGGGTGAAGAACCACTTAAAAATTCGGCAGCCTAATGGCGCCACTTAAAACATCAAAATACTGAATTGAAGAGATAAAATGGGGGCTATCATCATATAAACATAAGAGTACAATATGATAGATATAGAGATCATTCCCCAGTAAAACAAAAAGGAACTTGAAATATTTGACATGAAAGTAGAACTTCAAAACGAGAAGGGTGAAGAACCACTTAAAATTTCGGCAGCCTAACGGCGCCACTTAAAACTTCAAAATACTGAATTGAAGAGATAAAATGGGGTCCCTCATCATATGATCATAAAAGATAAGTATGATAAATTTAGAGATCATACCCCAACATAATAAAAAGGAACTTGAAATACTTTACATGAAAATAGATCTTGAAAATTGAGAAGGGAGAAAAAATCCGTTACAAAAATTTTGGCAGCCTAACGGCGCCACTTAAAACATCAAAATACTGAATTGAAGAGATCAAATGGGGTCTCTCATCATATGATCATAAAAGATCAGTATGATAAATTTAGAGATCATACCCCAACATAATAAAAAGGAACTTGAAATACTTTACATGAAAATAGATCTTGAAAAATGAGAAGGGAGAAAGAATCCGTTACAAAACTTTCGGAAGCCTAACGGCGCCACTTAAAACATCATAAAACGAAATAATGAGAGTAAGAGGGGATCTCTCATTATATGAACATGAATAGGGTAGTAAGAGGAGTATAAAAGAACATACTCTAACATAAGAAAATGGAGCATAAATGGAATGACATAAAAGAGATTACTTGAAATTAAAGAGAGAGGTCGGATCCCTTACCTTAAAACCTAACTCTTAAAACTCAAAGGTTGGGACCTTTAGGGCTTGGGGGAACCTTGGGAGGACTCCTTGGGAGGTAATGAGACCAGAACTTCGTTGGGGGAGAGTTGGGAGTCGAATGGATAAGAGGATGGCTTGGTATTTATCGGGAAAGTGAGGGGACATGGCATTAATGGCCAAGGGACACCTCATTAGTGGTTTTGGCAAAACCATTGGCTTGCCCATGGTATTTTCCCATGGTATTGGCCACTTGGGACACCTCATACCTAATCTTACTATTCATAAGTCGACCATATTGATTACATACTTAATACATCATTTAATGATGTCATTAAACACACGTAACTTAAAAACTGTATTTTCATTATTCATCGAAAATTCAACTTTCTCATAATAATCCCAAAATTTCACATTAACCAAATATCAATGCTCTGAATTAAAAAATGAACTCCATTTTATAAAAATAATTTTCTAAATATTTTTAATTTATTTTTTAAATAAATACACTATTCACCAAAAATTCACTTATTCAGAAAAACCCCCAAAAATTACCATAACATAATATCGGTGCTCTGAGTTCAAAAATGAAATCCATTTTAAAAAAAATATTTTTAATATTTTTAATTTAATTTTTAATTAGAAAACACTATTCACTCGAAAAAACTAATACTTGAATAATAATTTATGAAACCCTTATTTAACCATTTTATTGAATCACATTACTTAATCAAGGTGCCTAGATTATATTAATACTTTCTTTAAGTGAGATTACTAATCCATTTGGACACATTACTAATCCTAATCATAAAATCACTATTCATATTTTACTATTCATAAAAAATCAAGTTGATCTTATTAGACTCTAAATTTCGTACTGAACATAATTGTAGAAGACCATTTTTTGAAAATCATTACACATTTTTAATTATTTGAGGTTTACATAAATATTTTTTTAAATATCTTTTTACTAAAATTCATCAAAAATATGCATACTATATTTATCCGGTCATTTAAAAAGTCATAAACTTCATCATAAGAAGAAATCCCAATTTTTATTTAAAACAAAGGATTACGCAAGGCAGTTATGGTCTCCTTACATAGCCCCTTATCACACCAGCATAGGACCTAAGTGTAAGGTGTGCTAAGGTGAGAGAATCTGTGGGAGGCTCGGCTAACATCACACGAGTAGTAATTTCTATCAGTCTGAACTTCTCGCAAAGGCGATTCCGTTCTAGCTTCACACGATGAAGTTCGGCTTGGGTTTGGTCCAGACCAAAGCCCAGTGGTGCTACATCCTTCCCAAGTTCTGTTAGATGGGCTTCGATCGGTCCAAGACTACTGGGTGAGGCCATCAAATCTTCTTTCTATAATAATTAACCAAGATTACTTGCATTTAGAGAAAATAATAGAAACGTTTAGTTTACAGTGATCATCTTGACCAATGGTTATATCATAGTCAAAACCCAACGGTCTCATTTTAATTATACTCATGTTATCAAATGAAACATTTTTCTTGAGTATAAAAATAAAATAAAATAAAACAACACATAAAATTCGAAAAAAAGATTTATTCAAAATTTCGGGTCGTTACATTCTTCCCCCCTTAAGAAATTGCATCCTCGCAATTTTTAAAATTGGGTTTTGAAATTTCATTGAAAGTCCCACATCGGAAAAGGAGTCAGTAAAATTATTACTTTAAAAGAAAGAAAGGGATGTGCAAAGGTCACCCGAGTTAACCCACAGTAGGGTTCCGTGTAGGAGAACATGGACATGGAAGAAAAAAAGGGTCAAGTTCTAGGTAAGAGTGATAGAGAACATGATTAGGAGAAAGTTAACCATAAGAAAATCCCAAACTTATGATCTGTGTAAAAGGACTTTGATTACCTAGTAGGAAACTTAAACCAAAAACGTTTTTGTTTTACGTTCCTTTTCATAATTTCAAGGAATTCATTTAATACATTGAAAATATACCTACCTTTATGTAGAGTTTCATCCTATAATAAGTTTCTACCCAAAACTAATCTTTTCTCCAAACTATGAGCATTAAAAACTACTTGGTCTCGTCAAAACATAAGAATCGTCTTCTAGAGAATCATATAATCCACAAAAGATTAACTATCTATTTCTTCTATCTTTAAACATTATCCAAAAAAACAGAAAGGTTAAGGTAAAACAACTATTCAAAAAAGAATGAATCCCATAGGAATGGAAACTACTTTTAAATCTACAAAGTTCCATGGTACTACCCAAAGTTCATCATAGACCACTCCATAAATAACGGTCATTACGATTCTTCAAAATAAACCAAACTAATATTGAAACCCAAATACAAGAAGGATTTGATAACATAGTCTTCCAAAATAGACTTCATTGTTCATCTCCGAACAACATCAACCACTCCTAACATCTTATAACAAAAGTATCTAACCAAAACAAATTTTACCCAAGATAGGTTAATCATTTCCATAAGTAACCTAAATTACTATAAGTCCACCTTAAATTCATCGATTCTTCAAAATATATTTCAACCTTACCCCTCAATGAAAATACCGTAGTAATCTATTTACCTTGATCATATAGGGTCCCCAAAATAGTGAACGTCTTCCAAAATAATAATCATATTTTAATCCCCTAATCATCCCTGTCATATTAATTGACAATCGTCGCATTTCCTATCACATTGGTTGTTGGGACATGTTCCTCCCTTTCCCGCCATTAACTAAGAAAAGAAATTATAATTAGGGGATTAAATACTTAGCCAATAATCATGAAAAGGAACCGAAAGCATATAAGGATAAATTGTAGAAGAAAAGTATACCCTAACATGTGATCCCCTAGGTTCCCATCTAGGTTATCCATGATCATATATTCTTATGTTAATCTTTATTTTATTTTATCTTTGTTCCTTTAACAATGGTTCATACTAAGCTTATGAATTTACCAAAGCTTATCCCCTGGGAGTGTCGTAACCAAGAGTGCAGCAAGGCCCGTTGTCGTGTACCAGTTCCCGTTCGATTCTAGCTCAAAGTTGTGTTTTCGGGTTTTACCCCTATGTACATCTGTGCCAGAGCCACCTCTACCTGCTCGTATCCACACAGGGATGTATTTTCTTGGCAACCCCTTACTCAATACTCACCAAAATACTAGGAAGATTTCCTATATTTTAACTTTTCTATAGGATTCTTCCTAAATTTTTCATATCCTAATTTCCACAAATAACTAAACCATCCTTTGATACCAACTATAGCATCCATCCTTTTTATCATGTAAACTTTCATTACATTTTAAAAAACCGAGGATCTTTAAGGTTTAGTGTCTTGGAAACCAGGAACTTTAAACATGAAAACATAAAACATTCTTCTAAAACACTTGAAAGGATTCTCCTCATGTTCATCCTAGGTTCATTAATGCATCACATAACCAGGGGAAATAAATCAAAAGAAAGGGTGAGAAAAAATCCTTGTAAGGGAAACAAGAGAAACATTTTACATGTGAACTTGAGATACTTCAATAAGGTCATGAAAAGAACTTTAAGGCATGAGAAAGAAATCATGAGATACATCATAATAAAAATAAAATTTTTCATAACATGAAGATGTGGCTACAACATTTAATATTGACAATCGTTTCGTTTCACCAAGGTCCATCCCCAAGGTGTTGTTAAAATTACCAAGGTTATTCACCAAGGCGTCGTTAAAATGGTCATCTCTAGAGATTAAGTCTTTACCCAATGCATTGGAGCGCTATCAGGGTGCATCCTTAAATTGGCCTTTATTATAATGTGATCCACATTTATCATCATCAAACATTTCATAAATAACTCATATAGCATAAAATAAATGGGTTTCATTTCATAATCACAACGTTTTAAAAACTACTTTAAAGACATGATCTTTATGTCACTTTAAAACCCACAGAAAAGGAAGGTGGGTCTCATGTATGCAAATCCAAGAATTTAAAATAGAACATTTTGGTATATATGTGAATAAACCTTTAGAAGAAAGAGCTTTGATTATTCACTTAATAATATAAAATAACTTTAGAAAAAGAGAGAGACATTTTGAGACGGAAATTCTGCAGCATAACTGCTATGTTACGAGGTTTTAGAAGACATTAAAAGGAGGGGGAAAATGGGTCAAACATTAATAAATGACCCATAAAATATTAGATGGACAGAATAAGAAGGATAAATGATCATGGTAATGAAATTTCGAGGACATACCATTTGAAATGAAAAACATGGAAGGAAGACAAAAATTTGATTTCTCTTATGAAAGTTCGGTAGCCTTACGGCGTTACTTAAACTTCAAACAAAATGATTTGAAAAGATCAAATAGGGTCTCTCATCATGTGAAACTAAGAGTTCATTATGATAGATATAGAGATAATTTTCCAACATAATTAAAAAGTAACTTGAAAGACTTGACATGAAAGTAGAACTTTGAAAAGAATGAGAGGGGTGAAAGAATCCCCTAAAAATTCTGCAGCCTAACAGCGCCACTTAAAACTTCAAAATACTTAATTGAATAGATCAAATGGGCTCTCTAATAATATGAACATAAGAGTACATTATGATAGATATAGATATCATACCCCAACATAACAAAAAGGAACTTCAAAGAATTTACATGAAAGTAGAACATCAAAACGAGAAGGGTGCAGAACCACTTAAAAATTCGGCAGCCTAACGGCGCCACTTAAAACATCAAAATACTGAATTGAAGAGATCAAATGGGGTCTCTCATCATATGAACATAAGAGTACAATATTATAGATATAGAGATCATACCCCAGTAAAACAAATAGGATCTTGAAATAGTTGACATGAAAGTAGAACTTCAAAACGAGAAGGGTGAAGAACCACTTAAAATTTCGGCAGCCTATCGGCGCCACTTAAAATTTCAAAAAACTGAATTGAAGAGATCAAATGGGGTCTATCATCATATGATCATAAAATATCAGTATGTTAAATTTAGAGATAATACCCCAACATAATAAAAAGGAAATTGAAATACTTTACATGAAAATAGATTTTGAAAAATGAGAAGGGAGAAAGAATCTGTTACAAAAATTTCGGCAGCCTAACGGCGCCACTTAAAACTTCAAAATACTGAATTGAAGAGATCAAATGGGATCTCTAATCATATGATCATAGAAGATCAGTATGATAAATTTATATATCATACCCCAACATAATAAAAATGAACTTCAAATACTTTACATGAAAATAGATCTTGAAAAATGAGAAGGGAGGAAGAATCCATTACAAAAATTTCGGCAGCCTAACGGCGCCACTTAAAACATCATAAAACGAAATAATGAGATTAAGAGGGGATATCTCATTATATGAACATGAAAAGGGAAGTAAGATGAGTATAAAAGAACATCCTCCAACATACGAACATGGAGTATAAATGGAATGACATAAAAGAGATTACTTGAAATTAAAGAGAGAGGTCAGATCCCTTACCTTAAAACGTAACTCATAAAACTCAAAGGTTGGGACATTGAGGGCTTGGGGCACCTTGGGAGGACTCCTTGGGAGATAATGAGACCAGAACTTCGTTGGGGGAGAGTTGGGAGTCGAATGGATGAGAGGATGGATTGGTATTTATAGGGAAAGTGAGGGGACAAGGCATTAATGGCCAAAGGACACCTCATTAGTGGTTTTGGCAAAACCATGGGCTTTCCCATGGTATTTGCCCATGATATTGGCCACTTGGGACACATCATACCTTATCGTACTATTAATAAGTCTACCATATTGATTACATACTTAATACATCATTTAATGCTGTCATTAAACACCCGTAACTTAAAAACTTATTTTCACTATTCATCGAAAATTCAACTTTCTCAGAATAATCCCAAAATTTCACCTTTACCAAATATCAATGCTCTGATTTCAAAAATGAACTCCATTTTATAAAAATAATTTTATAAATATTTTTAATTTATTTTTTAAATAAATACACTATTCACCAAAAATTCATTTTTTCAGAAAAAACCCCAAAAATTACCATAACATAATATCGGTGCTCTGAGTTCAAAAATGAAATCCATTTTATAAAAATAATTTTTTTAAATATTTTTAATTTAATCTTTAATTAAAAAACACTATTCACTCGAAAAAACTAATACTTGAATAATAATTTATGAAACCCTTATTTAACCATTTTATTGAATCACATTACTTAATCAAGGTGCCTAGATTATATTAATACTTTCTTTAAGTGAGATTACTAATCCATTTGGACACATTACTAATCCTAATCATAAAATCACTATTCATATTTTACAATTCATCAAAAATCAAGTTGATCTTATTAGACTCTAAATTTCGTACTGAACATAATTGTAGAAGACCATTTTTGAAAATCATTACACATTTTTAATTATTTGAGGCTTACATAAATATTTTTGAAATATCTTTTTTCTAAAATTCATCAAAAATATGCATACTATATTTATCCGATCATTTAAAAATTCATGAACTTCATCATAAGAAGAAATCCCAATTTTTATTTAAAACAAAGGATTACACAAGGCAGTTATGGTCTCCTTACATAACCCCTTATCACACCAGCATAGGACCTAAGTGTAAGGTGTGCTAAGTTGAGAGAATCTGTGGGAGGCTCGGATAACATCACACGAGTAGTAATTTCTATCAGTTTGAACTTCTTGCAAAGGCGATTCCGTTCTAGCTTCACACGATGAAGTTTGGCTTGGGTTTGGTCCAGACCAAAGCCCAGTGGTGCTACCTCCTTCCCAAGTTCTGTTAGATGGGCTTCGATCAGTCCAAGACTACTGGGTGAGGCCATCGAATCTTCTTTCTAAAATAATTAACCAAGATTACTTGCATTTAGAGAAAATAATCGAAACGTTTAGTTTACAGTGATCATATTGAACAATGGTTATATCACAGTCAAAACCCAATGGTCTCATTTTAATTATACTCATGTTAGCAAATGAAAGATTTTTCTTGAGTATAAAAATAAAATAAAATAAAACAACACAAAAAATTCGGAAACAAGATTTATTCAAAATTTCGGGTCGTTACAGAAATGGGCGCAAGTTCAACCAGAAAAGAAAGTTTACCCTGAATGGGTAGATTCAATTTCTCCTCCATCTATTTTTGGAACCCCTGTTTTCCCAACTTTCAATGGATCAGGCGACCCTGAACAACATTTGACGCATTACGTTTCTTGTTGTGATCCCATGATGGGAACTCCAGAGCAGCAAGAAGCAGTGAAACTCAGATGCTTCGTGCGAACCTTGCAAGGACCAGATTTTGTTTGGTATACAAGCTTGCAATCCAGGTAAATCATCGGATGGGAGGATCTTCGCCAAAAATTCCCTCTTCAGTTCAGCTCAACTTTTCCAAAAATGACATTTTTTGATCTTACAAACTGCGAGCAAAGGGAGAATGAAAGAGTCTATGATTTCATTGCTCGCTGGAAGGGATTAACATATTCCCTGAGTTTAGAACTCTCTCAGGAAGGGCTATTGGCAATATGTGTGGCAAATTTGCGTGACGAATTACGCATGCCATTGATCCCTGTGAAATACATAGGAGGGTTTCGAGACCTTACTTCAATCGCTCAGTAGATTGAAGATTCCCTTATACAGGATAAGGTTAATTCTCGTGTAATTCCATCAGCTTCAATAAGGAGAATGGTTAAAGCAGAAACTGCAACAGTTATGCTTAAACAACCGCCGGTACCTATTTCTACTTCAAAACCTTCATCGTCTCGAAGGGCTCCACCTCCTGAACACCAACAATAAAGGCTATTTCGTCCAACTGATCAGAAAGATCAATGAGGAAAACAATTTGAGGATTTGAAGAGTAAAACATACTCCTTCCGAAATGAGCAAGTTCCTGGTTACTTCATTTCAGCTCTGGAAAATAATTTGGTTCAATTACCAGTGCCCAAGAGGCCAAACAAGGAAAGAGATGAAGAACATCCCAATTATTGTCCCTTTCATCAAATGTTGGGGCATCCTATCTAGGAGTGTTTTGTTTTTAAAGACCTCCTGCAAAAGATGGTCGACTTGGGACAAGTCAAGTTGAAAGGTTCTTTGACTCAGGTAGCATGTGTTACTGCTACAGTTCCAGAGGAGGAAGGTGAATGGAAAGAAGTCAAAAGCAGAAATGCACAGAAGTATGATGATTGGATGGTCAGAAAGAAAATCAACCGGACTCATTCCATTTTGAAAACACAATTAAAGAAACCAATTGTGTCTTCTGCCATGAATATTGCGGTAAAACCCTCTTCGTCAGAGGGAAAATCCTCAAAGAAACGGTTTGATTCAAAGAAGAAAAAAGAATCAGAAGAAGATGAGTATGTGTCAAAGCCTAAATTGTCTATGACTCTGGAAGACTTTATTTCATCTACTTCAAATCCATGGGCACCACCCCATCAAACGGCACAGCCTAAACAGGCTAGTCAGGAAGAGTCTTTATTAGACCAAAAGTTAATCTTCGGTTCTGTTAATATGATTCAATTAACAGATATGTATTCCTGTCATAATTTAAATTTTTATGAGCCTGAATTCCCTGTATCAAAAATGGGAATCCGAGGAAGTTCCCGAGGTTCAGGATACATGGTAAGACGTGGATCTTTCCGAAGCCACTACTCCAATTCTACCCCTTCTAGCACTGTGTATGCAGCAGAAACTCGTGGTAGAGCCCTTCAGCAAGCTCAAAAAGAACAAGCAGGTTTTTCTGCTAATATCCAACTCAGTCTTGGCACAGTTATTTTAGAAGACCTATTGAAGGTTCCATCTTCTTTATCTCAGCAAGTAAATGGATCTGATTGGTCTAATATTCCAAAACCTAGGATGTTTCCAACTTCTATCCCAATACAAGATGCATCAGCTTCCAAAGCATCTGCTTCCAAGGTACAAGCTAAACCCCATATTCCTGTTGGGAAATGCAGACCTTTAGATCAAAAGTATGATATATTGAAACACATGGCCCAAGTACCAGCCAATTTATCAATTTTGGATGCTTTGAATCTGTCAAAAGATCTTCGGGAAGCACTCATCGAAGCTTTTCCAAGTCCTCAGGAGTTTGAAGCTGAAATTGCTGCAGCTGAAGTCTATCACATAGAGAATAGTTTTGCAGAATGCCATGCAGTGATATCTTTTACGGATAAAGATGAAGATGATGTTGTGCATGGGCACATAAAACCTCTGTACATATCTAGAAAATTCAATGGTGTAGATATCCGAAGAGCTTTCATTGACAATGGTTCAGGAGTCAACCTCATGCCCATATGTACACATCGTTGATTGGGCCTCACGGAATCTGATTTATCTCCTTCTACCATGATGTTTCAAGGATATGATAAAAATGAACAAGAACCACTGGGCGAAGTTACACTCAGAACTCAGTTTGGAAATATTGTATCCAATTCGGATTTCATGATTGTTGACCAAGACTCATCTTTCAACGTCTTTCTTGGAAGGCCCTGGCTACATCAGCATGCAGTTATCCCTTCATCATACAATCAATGTCTCAAATACTATTTCAATGGTCATTTTGGAACATTGTATGGTGATAAGACCCCGTTCAAGACATGTGAGTCTCAATACATTGAGGCAGAATTTTATCACATGAAGGGAAGAGAAAAATCTACAGTGAAGGAAATTACCAAAGTTAATGCTCCATATGGTTCGGAGAAAATTACAATAAATTCATTTACACATGTGAGTACAGATTATGTGTTACCTATCAGTCAAATTGACAAAATAGGCCCAAATCAAAATAATCTTATGGAAAGATCCATAATGTCAATTACGGCAATTGAGCCAGACAACATTAGAGAAATTGGTAACCTACCAAACAGTGATGAAAGCACAAGTGGTGACGTATTAATTTTATCTGCTGAAATCCAATAGGTCTATACTTCGCCAATCAGGCCAGAAGAAGTTATAGCAACATCGGAGGTGAATAATGATGTCAATTATCAATCCATCATCTCCTCTTCATTTCCCAAAGAAGGCCATTTATCATCAATAGGGTCGGAAATGGAAGCTTCTTCTTCAAAATGTGAAAATTTTAACATCTCTTCTGATCATGAAAATTTTGTTTTGTCATCTTCTATGCAAGTAGAAATGGAAGAAATAGCACATGATGAAGAGAAAGAGGAAGATCATAGAGATGCTCCTCCATCATTTGAAGAAGGTATCTTTACCAATGTGGATGAACTCAGAGAAATAAATCTGGGTACAGAGAAAGAACCACGCCCCAATTTAATTAGTGCAGCCATGACCCTTGAAGAGAAAGAAATGTATACTTCTTTTCTAAAGAAAACTAAAGATATTTTTGCTTGGAACTATACAGAAATTCTTGGGCTTGACCCTAATATTGCTACTCATCATTTGGGTTTACCAAAAGAACATCAAGGATTTAAGCAAGCCACGAGAAGAACACACCTAACTTATGCTTCCAAAATTGAAGCTGAAGTGGATAAGCTGATCAAAGCTAACTTCTTCAGAGAAGTTCAGTATCCCATGTGGTTGGATAATATTGTCCCTGTAAAGAAGAAAAACGGACAAATTAGGGTTTGCATCGATTTCAGAGATCTTAATCGGTATTGTCCTAAAGATGATTTCCCAGTTCCGATTACAGAACTCTTAATTGATGAAACTGCTGGCTATGAAGTACTTTCCTTCATGGATGGATATTCCGGATATAATCAGATCCGAATAGCCCTAAAAGATGAGGAATCTACAGACTTCAGAGCCCCTCAAGGTGTGTTTTTTTACCGAGTGATGCCCTTTGGTTTAAAGAATGCAGGTGAAAAATATCAACATGCCATGAATCGTATCTTCAAATCTTTTTTAGGGAAGTTTGTTGAATTCTATGTAAACGATTTGGAGGTTAAATCCAAACAATGTTCTAATCACTTCGCTTATTTTGAAGTCATATTCCACAAGATTCGACAACATAATTTGAAGATGAACCCCTTAAAATGTGCTTTTGGGGTAACCTCAGGAAAATTCCTTGGCTTTGTTGTACGCCATCGTGGTATTGAATTCGATCCTGAGAAGACCAAATCAATCCTTGGTATTTCACCTCCTCATAATTTGTGAGAATTAAGAGAACTTCAAGGACACCTAACCTATATTCGGCGTTTCATCACCAATTTGGCAGGCAAAAGTTTACCCTTTACCAAATTATTGAAAAAAGGAGTCACTTACCAGTAGACTGAAGAATGTCAAGAAGCGTTTGATGTTCTCAAGAATTACCTCTTGAGTCCACCAGTACTCATGCCACCTGTTGAAGGTAGACCACTTATCCTCTATGTGACAGCTCTAGAGTGATCATTGGGTGCCTTTCTCGCTCAAAAGAATGATCCTAGGAACGAAAATAGCCTCTACTATCTCAGTAGAACTATGCTTGAAGCAGAAACCCGGTATTCAAGTATTGAGAAGTGCTGCCTAGTATTAATCTTTGCAGTTAATAAACTGAGACACTACCTGCAACATAACAAGGTCCAATTGGTATCTCGCAATAATCCGCTCAAATGCATCCTTAGTCGTCCAATGCTTACAGGACGTCTAGCAAGGTGTGCAATTATTTTGTAGCAGTTCGACATTCAGTATGTATCTCAGAAGGAAATAAAGGGCCAAGCTCTAGCTGATTTCCTGGCTGAACATCCTTCAGTGGAAGACACGTCTTCAGATATTGAACTCCCTGATGAGGATGTTTTTTCTATTAAAGAGTGTCCTCAAACATGGGAAATAAATTTTGAGGGTGCTTCTAGAAGTCCAACAGAATAGAAAATGGAAAATCCTAAATTCAACAAAGTTGGTTTAGGAATTGTACTCATTTATCCAGATAAGGAATTGTTACCTTATTCCTTTTTAATATGGGAAGGTGGTACCAATAATGAAACTGAATACCAACCTCTTATCACAAGCTTGGAGTTAGCGCTTCAAGCACAAGTGAATCACATAAAGGTGACAGGTGATTTAGACTTGGTAATCAAACCAGTCAATGGGGATTATGCCATCAGAAATGAAGAGTCAATCCCTTTGTATGATTACGTCAGAAAGTTAATGGCAGAATTCCCTTCAGAAACTACATTTTATTATGTCACAATATCAAAAAAATGCTCAAGATGATGCAGTGGCTAATATAGCCACAGCTCTAGTAGATCGAAATCGGGACGAGACAACCATCAGTATTGCCCACCGTCGTGCAATTTCACCTTATGTTCAAGCCAGAACAGAGGAAATTTATGAAATTAGTCCCATTCCTGAACCGTATGGTCATACTATAGGATGGATGTCACCTATTAGATAATAGCTTCAAAATGGAACACTTCCACCTGATTGAGCCAAGAACGAACAAATCCGGCGATGTGTGGTCAATTTTACTCTTTATGATGGCCCAAACCACCTAGAGAAAATTCTCTACAAACGTGGTTTTGATGGAGTTCTCTTCAGATGCATTGATGGTGAAGAGACAATGGCTGTCATGAAAGAAGTGCATGCAAGAGTCTGTGGTGCCCACCAGTCTGGACATAGATGGTCTGATCAAATTCGAAGGCTTGGATAACATTGGCCTTTAATGATACAAGATTGTGTTGATTTCACAAAGAAATGTCATTCATGTCAAGTACATGACAACTTCATTCATCAACCTCCAGATTTTCTTCATACAGAAAAATACTCATGGCCATTTTCCACATGGGGAATGGATGTGGTGGGACCTTACCCTTCAGCTACGACCAAGTAGTTTAAGTACATTCTTACTGCTACTGATTTCTTTTCCAAATGGGAAGAGGTAGTACCTATCAAAGAAGTCAGTTCTAAATGCATTTTTAGCTTCATTAAGTCTAACATCATTACTATATTTGGTGTCCCTCATACCATATTAATGGACAACGGCACCAACTTCTGTTCTTCTGAGGTGAAGAAATTGTATCAAGAATACTACATTAAATCCAACCATTCATCTCGGTATCATGCAGCAACCAATGGACAAATAGAAGCCTTTAACAAGACTTTTCAAATATACTGCAAAATATGGTGGATAAAGATAAGATTTCATGGCTTGATAAACACTTTCATGCTTTATGGGCTTATCGGACTACCACCTGCAATGCAACGCGGTCAACTCCATATTCGTTGGTATATGGAACAGAAGCAGTCTTTCAAATTGAAGTTCAATTGCCCTCACTCAGAGTATCCCTTTGTGATCAATTATCTACAGATGATCAATCCCAAAAGTGATTGAATAAATGGGAATGGTTAGATGATAAAAGATTGTGCACTTTGCACCACTTGGAAATCTATCAGAATCGAATAGCATGAGCTTTTAACAAAAAAATTCGTCTTCGTTCATTCATTCAAGGAGAATTGGTATTAGTTCTCAGAACTCTAATGATACCAGGAAAGAAACCTCTCAATCTAGAGACAAAATGGGAAGGACCTAATTCAATACATAGGGTCTACTCCAATGGAGCTTATTCATTAATCTCGATGGATGGAGAACTCATTACTACTCCAACTAATGCCAGATTTTTGAAGAAATATTTTGTATAAAATACAAAGTATTCACAAGATGTCCCCGCAACATGACACTAAATTGTGCAGCACCAGTTCTTCCTTGCTATATGACGTTAAACTATACAGCAATGGTCCAGTATGACCTTAAACTGCAACTTCATCCCACACGACATTAAACTATGAAAAAGTTCCCTAAAAAGCCATGTATGACTTTAAACTACACCATGGTCCTGTATGACATTATACTGCACCATCCACGGTCCATTTATATGACCTTAAACTATTTGCCTTTTTTTCCAACATGACACTAAACTATAGCAAAAATCCCCAATGTGTCCAACATGACGTAAATGGTGTGTTATTTTGTCCTTACTTCATGACATTAAACTGCGCAGTCCCCCTTTTTTGTCCAACATGACGTTAAACTATATTGTCCCCACCATCCTAACTACATGATGCTAAACTATACAGAAAGTCCTTGATATGTCCTACATGACATTAAACTGTATTTTGTCCCTGGTACATGACACAAAACGGTGCATCACCAATAGTCCTAACTGCAAGGCTTTAAACTGCATAGTCCCTTTATATGTCCTACATGACATTAAACTATGCATCATTAAGGTTGTCGTTACCTCTTGTTTCTCACACCGAGTATGACTCACGTGAGCTTAGAGAAAACCTCAACCGTAACACTTTCTTTGGGCTGCTAACCTTGTATAAGTCCCAGCAACTTTTTTTTATTTTATTAGATCATTGTCCCCAAGAAAAACTTGATCATTAATTTATTCTTTAATCGAACTACAATGACTTTGATCCTTGCCTTCCAGGCTGGGTACATAGGCAACCTCCCAAGGTTCAAGGCCAAAAACAATCTCTTCACATCGGTTCACCACCATATGATGTTGATTCGTGAAACCGCCCCTACAATCAATATCTTTACATTGATTCACTTTCGTCCTTGTTATATGACGTTAAACTATGAAACACTTTTGTCCGATATGACAATAAACTACAAGACTCTTTGATTTCCTCATTTGAGAGAGAACTATTATTGACATTGATTCTTTAATCATGTTTCATTTCAAAAGACTGCGTGCATACATGGTAATGCCTAAACTTTTTATCTCAGGTTAAACCATCATTGCACTAAAGTCCCCTTTCACCCTTCACCTGTACGAACCAAATTTGTACAAAGGGTAGTTCTAGAACTACGTGGGATTGATTCCCATCCTTATGGGATACGTAAGAACGTTCGAGTATCCCTCGAATCCATCCCCAAGTCTTTTGGGCCAAACCCCAAATTTCACTTTCTGTCCCTCGGCTGAAAAGTCCTTATGAAAACACACAATGTGTATTCATTATTATGGTCCGAACTCTATGACCCTAAACTATGATCTCTCATACTTTCGTCCTGCATGACGTTAAACTACATTTCAAGAACTTCGTATGGCTTGATTCTCATTCTTATGAGATATGTAGTGAAGTCCAAAATTTCAATTCATGACCCAACCACAATATGATTACGGTTATTATTGACCTATGTATCTCTATATACATTGGACAATAACCATCTTTATGTGATATAATCCTAACCTTAAATATTTTCAGATCTTTAAAACCCTTTTCATGACTTTTAATCACAAAAATGTCAAACTTCTGAGAATTATTTTTGCCTGACTATGCAGTACGTGCCCATAGGTGTCCTTGCATAAACAGTCTACATAACAGACTTGTTAGCCAAAAGATACTATTTTATTTAACTATGCAGCCAATGCCCTTAGGTGGCCTTGCATAATTAAACCCCCTAATGGGTTTGTTAAATGATGATAACTTCATTCTTGGGAAGAATGCCACTTTTGTCCATATTTTTCTTAAACGACAGTATGTAGGGATCCTCAAAAATATAGCCATCCTTAACATATTTGTCCCATATCCTTTTTCATGATCTGAAAGTATTCAAGTCTATTGTTTATTCTTCTTCCCTACGTTTGGGTCAGACATTCATAGGAGTGATATTCATTCAGTTCTTTGATAACCTTGTCTGGAAATATATTCTCCATATTCAAGTACCTCTTTCCATACAGAAAAATATATACTTTAGAAAATTTGAATCTCCATAAACTTTTACTGGCTTTTAGCACTAGGAAAGTAAATTGCTGAGAGTTATTTTTTCCTGACTATGCAGCACGTTCCCATAGGTGTCCTTCCATAAACATTCTATATAACAGAATTGTTAGCCAAAAGATACTATTTTATTTAACTATGCAGCCAATGCCATTAGGTGGCCCTGCAAAATTCAACCCCCTAACGGGTTTGTTAAATAATGGTAACTTCATTCTTGGAAACTACTTCTTCTAATGCCTTTTAGCTCTTTTTCATATCATTCCTCAGATTCAAATATTCTTAAGTCATAGATTAAAAATTTTCCCTTCATACTTGAGTATGGTAATATGTTTTCAGATAAATTTTCAAGGAATTGAATCAATTTTAATCCATTTTGGTCAAAGCTATTTCGACCTTAAACATTAGTCCCTTTATGTCCGGCACGCATGACTTTAAACTGCCCACAAAAGACAAAGGAACTCTGAATAAAAGTCAAGTTCCAGCTCACTAAATATAAATTTTCATATGATTTAGGTAATATTAATCAATTAAAAGGATCAAAGTTTGTAGGTTTGTTTGTAATAATCCTAGTAAAAATCAAACTATGCTTACTAAGCCCATTGGCTTAAGTAAATTTGAAGCAGGTAGTGAAAGAATGCAGGTACAAATGATTGAAGATGAAAGTGTTTTTCATTGATACACAAGAGTTAGAAGAACATCCACAAACTGGAGTCTCTTATCTTTTTCAAGAATTACAAGAGGCTTTCAATATAACTCTTCATTTGATTTACGGTATCCTGAGATTTATCAGCAGTTACTTGAAGCTCGTGCACTTGACCATCTTCACTCTTTTCAGCTTGATAAAGTGCCTTCTTAGCTTTTGCGATGGATTTCATGCCATTAATATGCGTTTCATCCAATGATTTATTAAGCTGATCAAGTTCCCCAATAACAGAATCTAACTGTTGCTGGAGTGGCACCTGCTGGACAACTTTTTCTTTGATTTTATGCTTCAGCTCCATCATCTTGGCAGCATAATCAGCTTCAGCTTGGGATACCGTAGCCTCAAATTCGCTTATGATGACTGACAGTTTCACTCTGATCAAATATTCGCGACTTTTTTGAGCCTGCTCCCTCCTAAAAAGGATATGTTTCACCGTGGTGGGGATCTTTTCATATCCAAAACCACCAAGTCCTAGTATAACAAATTGGGATGACATTCGAGGAATTTTCGATGGTAGCTCTTCTAAAGGCACCCCAGATATGATGTTCCATATGTTGTTCCATGCCTTACGTCGTGAAAAGCTGAACGCTTTAAGCATCTCTAGATCTAATTCAACATCATCGTCAGAGTTGGGCATGTAATCTGGAATTAATTCACTTAAAGAAGTTCCATGTCCTTCTTTCCCCCCCCCTGATTTGTGCTTCTTCACTTTCAATTCCTATTGGGGCAGAGGCTGAGGCCTCCACTCCAGATCTAGTCATTGCAGTTGATGGTCCTGCATGATTAATTGAAAGATTTAGTTAGCTTCAAAGGATAACAAAAGAATATATTGTCTTGCAAATAATGTACAATCACAAATATTTTTATCCCTTACCCAATGATGGATCAGCAACCTGAGAAGACTTCTCCCCATCTTTCCCGATCTCAACAGGATTTTCAAGATGAGCCTCAAGAGTGTTTATTGGGTTTAACTCTACTTGAGCTAATGTTTCTGCAATGGTAGGGTTGACATCAATGTCCACACCCTCTTCAGGCATTGGCAGTTCAACAGCTTCTACGAAAGAAACTGCATATTGTTTTCAGTCATAGTTAGAAGTGTAAATTTTAAAAAAAAAATTCGACAAAGGGTAGGACTCACGCCCAAGGTCATCTAAATCACATGACAACATAGCATGATCATAAAATTCTTCAAAAGTCATTCCTTGATACATCATTTCATCCAATGATATTTCAGAATCCTAGTTAGTCTCACCAATGGGAGCATTTTCTACATCTACTTTCCAACTTATGTCCTACAACCTCTGACCCTGGACAGCATCTTCAGCAGTAGGAGGGATACTGGGAATGGATGCTAGCTCTTCTCCAGGAGCAACCAAGTCAGCTTGGGTCTGTGATCGTTCTACAGGACCCTCCACGGCCTTTGAAGGAGGGTCAGTCCCTTCCCTAAAGGGGGAAATTGAAGAAGCCCCTGCAATCCTCGGAAATATGAGTAACCATTTGATTATGAGTATAAACTCATGATTATTCGAAGGACTTACCGCTACTAATGAATCGTTTAGCTGTGGATTTCCTCCTTCGTTGCCTTTTCTTCTTTTGTTTTTCCAGAGTATCAGTAGTCTACCTTATTGGCACTTGGATTGGAGAATGGAAGGCTATGTCCAGCGCCACATTCATGGCCTGCTGGCCTGGAGATATCTCACCTGGTTCGTGAGGAGAATCAGCAACAGCCCCGATAGTAGTACCACCAGGGCTATACTGTGGTGAAGGAACCCCAGTTCCTTTCTTTGAAAGCTACGAGATGAAGGAAATAACTTACTTAAGTAACAAATCTTCAACTGAAATCAAGTTGCAATGAAAATAAGGAAAGAAAACTTACGTCTTCAGGAGACATGTACTCTTTCCATTCCTCATCTCCAGAACCACCAGCCCCCTCAGTGGCGCCACGATCAATCATTTCCTTCACCCGCCTGGTGATAGGAACAGAGTCATCAGTGGCATATATGAGCATTTCAATCTCTCTGCTGTAAGATCGCAATTCATTGGGGTTATATTCGTATTGAATATTTTTAGAAGCTATAAGATTTCCTATTCCAGGAAGTTGTAGGCCCTCACAAAAATCTAGCCAGGTGGTCTCAGTACCACAGTATAAGCCCTGCCATAGCTGAACAGCCTCTAGTCTTAGATATGACGGATGTGAGGAAGGTCCTACAATTTTTTATTTTAATTTATTCCCAGCTCCTGTAGCTACAGATAGAGAATAAGAAAGCAAGGCTTATTACTTTATAAATTAGTAGTGATTGAAATTACTACAATAAAACAACTCACCAGGAGTAAATGGAGTGGGTCTTTTAATTCTGGCTGGAGGATTATATCGGGCACGAAACCGCTTTGCTGCCGGTTGTGCCTCATCATCCCCATCATGATAATCCGATGAATCAGTTCTAGAAGAGGAGTCTGTTGAACCTATTTCAGGTGGGGAAGCGTCACCTTCATGAGGAAGGTTTTCTTTCTCTACATTCCTCTTCCTCTTTCCCACTTCAGATACTGGGTGATTCAATATAACTTTGGGGTATAATGCTATCTAGTGTTCGGCATAATATGTAGTCAAATTATGTGCCGCTTTTTCAACTGGTAGATCAAATACTGCCCCAGTCTTCTCTCTTGATGTCAGCA
This sequence comes from Viscum album, assembly GCA_963277665.1. NCBI lineage: Eukaryota > Viridiplantae > Streptophyta > Magnoliopsida > Santalales > Viscaceae > Viscum > Viscum album. The sequence continues at coordinate 454,830,680 of OY728160.1, read as the reverse complement.
GCCATAGTTGTCGAGCAACCCTCGGTTGTTGCTCTAACCTGACATGTACCGGAGGGGATACAACAATATTTTGCAGACATTTGAGTTGGCATGAAAATATATATGGAGCATAGGCCTCACATATGATCTCTACATCAATCCTGGCTACTAACACACCATCCCTGCAAGCTACCATGTATTCCCTCAAATCCAAATGGGCTGTCCCATCATCAACAAACTGCCCGGATGGCGGACTTCCATAGGGAAAGAAGTTGAATTCCATAAACATGCTTAACCTCACTTTCATGTCATAACCATTAACATCTAATGGAGAAATTATATAGAATGCTTTCACTAACGGTCTGAAAGAGCTTCCAGGAATTTTTAATCCATTCTGTACATTGTATGTCCTGAAGTGAGTGGTGATCCATCCCCACAAAACCTGGAATGGTCCCACTATTCTTAAAGAAGATTTACCCATGAAGACATGAAGAAAACTCCTTTGAATCTTTTCTAAAATGGGGGTAGCTAACCCAACCATTTTTCCCTCAGCCGACATTTCCACAATAACGAAGGTCCCTGGCCTAACGCCTCCCTTCGAATCCCTGACCAAAAAGAGATAAACACTGAGCCACATTGCCAAGAAACCCTCCAGATAACTTTCTTTGGAATTCATTGATTCACTTAATATCCCCACTTTTCAAACTCTCCTGCTTCTAGAGTTGGCCCGAATGTGCCAAGAGCTCCTCTCTTATCAGGTTTTGGACAGGTGGTAGGACGTTGGGCCTGGTATCCTGGGATTTATTTTTCTTGGATCCTTTTTCTTTTGGCTCCATCCCTTTCGTCTTAATAAGAAACACATTCATCCATTCTTCCGGATGAATATCTTTTCTAAAATGAGTTAATGAGGTCTCTGAACTCTTGAACCTGTGGAAGATCTTAAATAATTCTCGAGCTAAAGAAGGAGTCTTCTCTGAATCATTCCAAGTCACCTTGGGAGGAATGAATTCATCATACATATCGCCCAAAATTGGATCCCCTGAGATCTTGTGGACATCCCAAAAACTGATACCTACTTCTCCATGATTCAAATGGAAATAATTAGTTGTTGGGCTCTAGTGGATGAGTATCTCTGGAACGAAGTTATCATGTCTGTAAACATATGATTTCCCAACCCAGACAGCCTCATATATTGCAGCTCTCTTTAGATCCTCGATAAACTCTGCGCAGGTCTGTCGCACCGAGTATGCCCACATACAAGTTTGTTTCACACCTACCCCAGGACGGAAATCCCAACATTTCTTCTAGCCTTTGGATTGATCCATCTGAGCATTTCGGAAGATCGAAGGATGACAATGTGGTTGAAGTTCAGGTGTATGTTTTTTCAGATCTGGTGTGCAAGGGCTATGATGCATCATATAGGCCTTATCCATTGTTCCAGCGGTTAGAAATACTCCTCCACCTGAGATATTTGCTGAAGCAAAGTTGGTATATTTCTGAAACCACGAAAATGGAAGATAATTCTTTACTTATGGAATAATGACTTCTTGTAGATGACCATATCCATACAAAGGTAGATAAGTGCTTTGATGAAAGTTGAGATGATATTTCATTAGATACATAGCCAAATTTGGAAGAGTAATATCTTTGACAGTATAATAATCATGGACAATGATGTTCATCATATCATCTATCATCTTGCTAGCCAGTTCATCAATTAATCTGGGTCTAAGAGCCATTAATTCTACACAGATAGTTGAATAAGTTAATTTATAAATGAATTAATTTTTCACAAACTCTGTGAATGAAATCAAAAAAAATGGCTAAGGCATTAAGGCACGCAAGTATGGGGATGTCGCGCAAGTGTTACATATGCCGCACAAGTTTTTTTCGAGCGTGTATCACCGCACAAGTCCTATTACCTTGAGAGTAGCACGGCAGTGAGGAAACAGTGGAAAAAGAGACTTGCGCGGCGAAGATGGCTTGCACGGAGAGAGCTCGAGAAATTCGTGATCAGATGCTATACACGGCCAAAAGCTGTGTATTTATAGGCCAAGAAGCCTATCTGTGCGCCGTACCTAGTGCGCTTAAGGCCTGTGCGGAGAGAACTTGTGTGCCGCCCTTTTCTCCATCAAGACTTCCGCGCCATCTTTCCTTTAGATGTCTGCGATTTCCTCAGAGTCAAATCCTCATTTCATTCGGATCCAACTCTGAGGGGGGACTTTTTTTGACGTTACTTTCGTCACAGAATCTAAAGATCAGAAAAGGGGAATATATGAGAACAAAGTGATTCAACCTTAGAAAGATAACATCAAAAATATACAAAGGGATGAACAAGGAAAACATTGCACATAGGATGCGCAAGTTCTTTCATGGTCGCACAAGTGGACTTGCGCAACGCAACTTGGCACGCAAGTGACTTGCGCGACCTAATTGATAACCACCCGGGGTCTTCTTCTTCCTATAAATAGACCATGTGGGCCCCCCATTCCAGAGGATCTTTTTTTCAGAAACTCGGATTGAAGCTCCCGATGCCCAAGTCTCTTTTCAAAGATTCCAGAACACTTATAAGGTAATTTCTTACCTATAACAGAAGATCTAAATAGAGGGAGTAGGGCCTAAGTGTTGAAACTCATCAACACTTGGGCGCCTGAGTGGTCAGCCCTTAAGGGAAGTGGTCACACTTGTGCGTCACCTTAATCCTTCGATAGAACTTGCGCGTCCTTTTTTTGGAAGAACCTCAAGAGGATTCTAAAGGCTTTAATGAAGAGTCGCTCAAGTATTTCAAATGCTGGTAGAATATCGCGCAAGTACCCACCATGTCGCACAGGTATACCTACGCGACCAATACTTGCGCGCCAAAACAGTACTTGCGCGCGTTCCAAGACTTGTGTGCCCTTACTCTTTGGGTGCCCATCTTGTCCATTTTACCCCTCTTAAGACATTACACCTTTCCTTTTCACGATTCAGACTTCAAGACACTATTCAAATCAATTTATGGCATGATTTCTTGATTTGACTACCTTATTTGAAAGGAATTCAGTGGAATATCTCTCAAAACCTAGTGATTTACAAATCTTTATGTCACTAAAGATTGAGAGTTCATTCATTCAACATCATCCTTTAAGATGAGAGAATCATTAACCTGGGTCTCCATTTCAGGAATAATTCCCAGTCATAAGTCCTCTAATTTGGGCATCCTCCTCAGGAGTATGCCCCAAATTCTTAAAGTTTCCAAATCTGGGCATCCTCCATAGGAGTAAGCCCCAACCCTGAATCCTTAACCTTGGTCTCGTTTTCAGGAATAATCCCCAGTTATATGTCCTTTAATTTGGGCATCTTCCTCAAGAGTAAGCCCCAAAACTTAATCCATAACCTGGGCCTCCTTTTTAGGAATAAGTCCCACTCATAATCCCTTAACCTGGGTCTCCATTTCAAGAATAAGTCCCAGTCATAATATTGGGCTTCCTTTTCAGGAGTAAGCCCCAAGTCCCCTAACCTGGGCCTCCTTTTTAGGAATAAGTCCCAGTCATAAATTTTGGGCTTCCTTTTCAGGAATAAGCCTTGTGTCCCTTAATTTCTCTTTAACCAGTCCTAATTTACGTTTGATCTGGGATTCCTTCTCAGGAGGAAAACCCAATTATCAATCCTCTCCTAATTTGGGTTTCCTTTTCAAGAAGAAGTCCCAATATAGAGTATTCAAATCACCATGAAGCACATATACCTTTATGGAATCTGTTCCATTATTTTCTCCCAAAAGTAAATCCTAAGCCTCATTCATCTGGGCAGTCATACATACATAAGCCCCAAACCATTTCTTATGATTACATCTTTCATGGCCCAATTGTCCATTTTATTACCAATACCTCTTGTTTCTCACACCGAGCATGACTCACGTGAGCTTAGAGGGTAAAAAGTAATTATGACATCCTTCTTTGAGCCATCAATCATAAAAATCATACTCCCTTATTCGAACTACGTGGGTTCTAATTCCTTTTCCAAAACAAAGGATACGTAGGTAGCCCATCTATGGGTTCGATCCCAACTTTAAAATAATTCATGTCCTTCTGAATGACAATAAACTTCAAGTGCCCCATTGAGTGGATTTAAAACCAGCCTAGTCATCATAATTACCAAGAAACATTTATATAAATATTTTGAAGGATACCATTGACCAAGAATCTCTAAATAGATATAGATGATTCTCTATCGATGAAGAACCTCGAATACATATAAAAGAATCTCTAAATTTCTTACGTATTTAATCATTGATTGTTAAACTGAAGGAATACTCATTTTATACTTGTTAATATAATAAGGATTCACGAACATAACTTAAATCTATAAAGAGAGTCCCGGAATAGACAATAATTCCCCTAAAAAAGGTGTGATGAGTCCGACCACCCATCCTCTCGACCAATGCAAATTCCTAAACCTCATCAGTCCACAAGATAATGAGAGACTACCTTTGGATAGTAGGTCCAAATGGATGTGGAATCATTGGATGTTTCCGGTTCTATGAACAAACCCGTTAGAAACTGATCAAAACGTTTGAATCTACCATCCAGGAGTTCATCCCCGAATTCCAAGGGAAAAACCCACTAAGCGATGGATCCTCGGTGTAGGGCCCTCTTCCAGTAGAGGCACCAGCGATGGAACCAGTGGTACCATTGCCCATAGGGCCACTGATGTCACCAGCCCCAGCAGCCGAGGGTGAACATTTCTTGGGAACGTTTCATGAGTTCCAGCACCAGAGGCCACCCATGTTAAGGGGAGAGATGGACCCATTGGTGGATGAGGATTGGTTGGAGACCGTGGTGAGAGTCTTTTGACTAGTAGGGACCCCAGCGGATCTTATAGTGATCATTTACACTATCCTTCTATAGGAAATAGTAGTCAGATGGTGGAGCTTGATGCTCCAAGTTCATGACAAGGTGACACTTCTATGGGAGGACTTCAAGAGCCTTATTAGGGTAGAGTTTATTCCAGTGACTCTTCATGTAGTTTGTATACAGAAGCTTCTTCATCTGCAGCACGACAGCATGACTGTGGCTTAGCACTAAGCGAGGTTCACTGACCTCTCATGCTACTCCACAGATATGGTGCGGGACCCATTCTTCATGGATCAGAACTTTGAGCAGGGACTCAGGCAGGATATTAGGGTTTCGATGATTTGTCTTAGCATCCAGACGCAGGGAGTGGTGTTAGAGTGAGCCCTCTTAGAAGAGAGTTTCCTTGCTGAGTAGTCCCCAGCAGCGAGACCCACCACCAGATGTCACATAACGAAGACTTCTACAGCAGGCAACAGACAGATGTCACGGAGGTCAGCGAGAACTAGACCTACAAGTGGACAACTGCACGATTCATGTTCGGTTGTGCGGGGAACCCGAGGAGGATCCATTCATGCCAAGAGTGGGTAATGTTATGCATGCGGTGGGCATGGTCACATGGCTCATGGTTGTCTGACCCACCATACGAATGATAAATAGACAGGCGAAGGACCGCACAAGCTGAGACAGAGGTTTGACCGAGGAGGTCCGCAGGGAGTAGGCGGACAAGGAAGAGGATCTGGTCGTGCAGCTGGTGGTGGGTTACAATTTGGGATGTTATTTCCATCACCACTAGGTGGTCCACCCCGACCACATGGAGTAGGAGGACAGGGGTGAGCTTAGCTCTATGCAGCTGATGCCTATAATCACGACGCTCCGGAGATGATATGAGGTACGATCTATGTCTACTACACCTTAGCTATAGTACGTATAGACAGAAGTTCCAATAATTATTTTATTTCCACCTCCCTCATTATGAGATCAAGGATTCTGATGGAGTTGTTGGATCGATTCTTATGGCTAGAGACTCCTATAGGAGTGGAATCGACTATTACACACTGGTGTTGGTAGTGCGAGCTTACTCTAGGAGGCGAGAGTTTCGGTTGGGATCTCCTAGTAGAGGAGTCGAGGCCTTACGACATCATCATGTGTGTGGACTTGATATTTATATTCCATACTCAGATTGAATGTATTAGGTGCAAAGTGTGGTGTGTCCGCACGTATGGGTCCATGTTTACCTTCACCGATGACAAGGCATCCTTTCAAGTACATGATAGACTTACCCGGATGAGAGTGTAGTTGATCACTAATATGATGGCTAGCCTTACCCCCAGAGTAGTTGATGTGGAGAGTTCAAGTTATCATGTAGTGGTGTACCAATATGTGGATGTCTTCCCTGACGATGATCTGGGTCTTCCTCCTCATAGAGAAGTTTAATTTTACATTGACTGGCACCCCAGGATTGAACCGATATCTACACCAGTGTATCTGATGGCTTTCGCAAAGTTTCATGAGCTGCGGGTATAACTGGAGGACTTACAGGGGAAAAGGTTCATTTGGCCTAGTGTTTCTCCATTTGTAGCTCCAATTTTGTTCACCAAGAAGGGAGATGGGAGTTTGAGGCTTTGTGTTTACTATCAGTTCCTGGAACAGGTGACCATGAAGAACAAGTACCCACTTCTGAGGATTGACAACCTCTTTGATTAGCTGAAGGGAGCATGGTGGATCTTGAAGACATAACTCAGATCTAGCTATCACCAGCTTAGAGTACGAGACAAGGATGTGCATAAGATGGATCTCAGATGTCGTTAAAACCATAATGAGTTCTTGTTTATTCAATTCGGTGTAACCAATGTTACAGCAGGGTTCATGGGACTCATGAACAAGATCTTTCTTCCATCCCTTTATCGCTTTATATTAGTCTTTATTGACAACATTCTGATATACTCTGCTACTAAATAGGAGCATGCCTATAAATTTCAGGTAGTACTAGACACACTCCGAGAGCACCTACCTTATGGTAAGCTCTTATAGTGCCAGTTCTGGATCTGAGAGGTTCCCTTTCTGGGACACGTCATCTCAGAGGCTAGAGTTGTCATGTATCCAGCGATGATTGAGGAGGTACACTCTTGGGAGCCACCAATAGTCTGTCGGAGATATTGATATTCTTGTGTTTGGCTAGATACTACTGGATATTTGTGCCAAATTTCTCCAGAGTTGCAACACCTTTATCATAATTGATGATGAAGGGGAAACCCATCGTGTGGTTGGAGAGATTCTAGTAGAGTTTTCAGGAGCTGAGGAAGAGGCTGAGAAGTGCCCCCATCTTGAGGCTTCCAGAAGAGGGCATAGGGTACGTTGTCTACTGCGACACATCAGGAACCCGACTCGGATGTGTCATGATGCAGGAGTGAGTATTGATCACATATGGTTCTCGACATCTGAGACACCAAGAGAAAAACTACTCTATCCATGACCTGATGTTATTAGTAGTGGTCTTCCCCTTGAAGATGTGGTGACATTACTTTATGGGTGATCATTTTATAGTCTAATGGGATCCCAAAAGTCTCAGGTATATATTCTCTCAGATGGACCTGAACCCGAGACAGTGACGTTCTATAGAGTTCTTTCAGGACTATGACATAGAGATATTCTATACTCATGGGAAGGGAAAAATTGTAGCAGATGCACTCAATAGGAGTTTTGGAATATAGCTAATAGGAGAGGCGACAAAGAAACAGGCTACTTTGCAGATATCCTTTGTGGATCGAGATGGAGAAGCTTTTCTTCAATCTCTTACAGTAACTCACCCACTTCATCAGCGAGTCCAGGAGGCACATTGTGGGAATGCTGACTGTGAGGCTATATATGTTGAGATATCCATAGGGCAGGCACCTGTGGATTTTAGGAAGGTGGGGAGCACATCAGCCTCTTCAAAGGAAGTACCATGGTACCAGTGTCACTTCGGAAGGAAGTGATGAGATAGTTCCACACATCCCCTCTTTCGGTACATCTAGGAGTGGAAAATATGTACCAGGATCTCAGACAACAACAATAGTGGTCAGGAATGAAGAAACCAGTTACAATGTTTGTCTCTCAGTGCCTCACTTGTCAGCAAATGAAGGCAGAGAAACAGGTACCAGCAGGCTTATTTGAGCCTTTAGAGGTCCCAGAGTGGAAGTAGGATGGGATATCCATGGACTTCGGGCATGAATTCCACGTACATCCAGGGGACATGACTCTCATTTGGGTGATCATCGACCCACGCACCATGTTGGCCCACTTCCTATTCATCAGAGAGCAGGTTTCAGTAGGGAGCTTGAGAAATCTCTATGTACAGAATATTGTGTGGCTGCATGGAGCACCCTCGACGATTGACTCTGATCGTGATACACGTTTCACATCTCGGCCATGGAAGGGGTTTCAGGAGGCTATCGGGATGTAGATTCATTTGAGCACTACCTTCCATCCTCAGACACATGGTCAGACTGATCGGACCCTTCAGAACCTCGAGTACATGCTATGTGCTTTCATACGCATATTCAGTCACAGTTGGGAGGATCACTTTCCTTTGGTGGAGATTTCATACAACAAAAACTATCACTCTACCATTGGGATGACACCTTTTGATGTGTTGTACGGGAAACCTTGCATATCACCTTTGTGCTGGACTAACCCAGTCGAGTCTTCACTCGTGGGACCAGAGATTGTACGGGCTACCATAGAGAAGGTTAAGATCATCTAGGAGCAGATGAAGACTGCACAGAGTAGGTAGAATTGTTATGCTGACAGGAGACGGAGACCTCTAGAGTTCGAGGGTGGTGACCACGTCTTTCTACGGGTCTCACCTCGATGTGGTTTTTGGAGATTTTTCTGAGGTGGAAAGTTCTCTCTGAGGTTAATTGGACCCATCTAGGTCCTCCGCAGAGTTGGAGAGGTGTCTTACCACATAGAACATCCCCATCAATAGCATTGGGTGCACGACGGCTTCCATGTATCCCAGTTAAGGAGATACGTGCATGACCCTTCTCACATCATTGGCCATGGCGAGAAGGATGTCGATGATGGGGTGACTTTTACGACGGTTCCGGTAGAGATTGAGGATCAACAAAACTAGGTCCCTTATGGGAGGTTGATAACTATGGTGCACATTTGCGGGCAGCACGAGAACCTCCAGGAGAGCACAAGGGAGCTGGAGGCTCAGATTTGTGCTCAGTACCCCCCACTTGTATACATAGTTTTTGTTGTGGCTTATGGGGATGAAAAACCCTGAAGTGGGGAGAATGTAAAGACCTGGAAATTCAATGTATTTTTTTTAAATAATATGGGAAGTTTATGAGTCCATAAAAATTGACGGCGCGTGATTCCGAGGCCCGGTATGCCCGGAATGAATTTCGAATTTTTTTGGGTTCGTTTAGTAAACGTGTAGGCGGAATTTTGTATCTTTTAAACTGGTGCTCAGAATTTAAATCTAAGGGAAACGATGAATGCTCAGTGCCAGTATTCACTTAATGGGACCTTCACCTCATCTGCAGTAGGTCACGGTTGAAAGATATAATTTGGGTTTATTTCATGGAAATAGAAATAAAATAAAATGTAAATTTTATTTTATTTTTCTTTTTGGTGGAACCTCCCATGAGGATGGTTTAAAGGTGGAGACCCCCTGAACTAAAACCTCTTATATGTGTGTTATGGAGGTGGGGACCACTGAACCTAAAACCCCCAATTTGAAATTAATGGTGGGGACCACCGTATCCCTCTTAATAAGGGAGAAACCACTAAACTCCCCATTAATTATTTTCCTCAGTTAATTTTAGCCAATTAAATTGATGAAATTAAATATGCCAACACCCCATTTAATTGATAGATCCATCAAAAAATTAATTAAATGTGTCAACATTTTTAATAGTTCCAAAATTATTAATCTTCTTAATTTAAATTAATATGTTGTCTATTCCACATTTTGGTGTAATTGGGGAAACAGTTTGAAAAGTGGGAAGAATTGGAGAATCATGGAGAAAATCAAACACCAACAAAGAATGCTCCCACCCATGAGGAACATCTTTAACTACGATGCACCGACGAACAAGCCTGGGATCAGAGGTCTGTAGTGGGGATGATGAATATAAACATCTTCGAATTGTTTCTCATGCCAATATCAGCGAACCATCATGGTAGGGTGGTTGTTTGAGATTTTTCCCTCTAACCCGTTCTTGATAATTCATCGTAAAATATGGAAGAGATTATAGTTGCTTGCTACCACTCTAATGTGGAGAGTGCGGGACAAATAGACATGGCCTGACCTCTCAATAGATCTTGTGTTTAATTGTTGTGTTCTTCGTGATGGAGGAGGATGACAACCAACCTCGGTGGGGCATGAGAACGGAGGATGGCTCCACTACCGGCCACGACGAAGGCAACGGTGCAACGATGCCCCCACCCCCTGCGGCCTCCACCTCCCCATGGCCTCACGCCGCCTGCAGCCGTTGCCACCCCACGGCCTCTCGTCGTCTGTGGCCTCCACCCCCCTGTGGTTTCGTGTTACCTAAGGCATCCATCGCCCCATGGTCTCGCGCCGCCTATGGCCACTGCTGCTCTGCGGCCGTGCGTTGCATGCGGCTATCGCCACCATGCGGCCTTGCACCTTCTGCGGCCTCTGTCACCTGGTGGTCCCACGCGACCCAACTGCCACACGGCGACCCGCGACCTCCGTGGCACGTGGCCTCCACCGCCACGCTGCCTCTACCGCCCCACAGCCCCTGCGACCCCTATGACTTCGGCTGCCTTTGCAGTCCCTGTGGCCTCCACACCGCCTAGGCCAGGACGCCAGGCTGGGTCTGGCCGCACCGCAGACCTGACCTGACCCACTTCAACACATTTACGCTCTTTTGCCCATAACATTGGCATTTAACGTCCGTTTGATGAACCATCGGTGGTGCCGAAAACCCGAGAGATAGATAGTCCCTCTGGTATACCCCATTTAAGATTTTGATATAGTTGGGATACGGTCGGGTTGGATCGAGCACGAATCTAACCGGGCCCTCACGACTAAAAGGCTAATAACTTACAGACCATACATCTGATTGACACACCATTTTTTGCGTTGATACCCCAAAGACGTGGTGGTACATTGAAATACTTCATCATGGGACTTTGTGGAAGTTGAAGTATCATCAAGGGTCTTGAGAAGTGGACCCTTCCTGAGATGAGAAAACCTAGTGCGGGAACCCAGTTGTTGGCTGTGACATGGAGAATGAATAGCTATCCTCTGTTGGTCAACACCGAGTGATCCTGTGTGAGTCAGTGCCTAGCGATCCTATGTGGGTTGGAACCAAGTGATCCTGTGTGGGTCAGCGCCAAGCGATCGTGTGTGGGTCATCACCGAGGGATCTTGTGTGGGTCAGCACCGAGCGACCCTGTGTGGGTCAACACCAAGGGTTCATGTGTGGGTCAGCACATAGATATCCTCTGTGGGTTTGATGATGATTAGAGATCCTTCAGGGTTCTTCCACTTAACAGAGTAAGACGATTTAGTAGTTACATATAATCATATCTACTTCTGTACTTATCAAATACATGGTGTGATTTGAGATTGTACCTGTGTGGTACTTCCCTCCACCTTTTTGGTATTCTTCTATGTGATGTACATGTGCGGTACTTACCGTCATGGTATTCCTTCCGTTGTGGAATAGTTGAGATTTGGAATTTTGGGTAGGACCCGATATTTCCTCATGATTGAGATTGGTATAATTGGTAGACTAGGTATATGTATGGGAATATAAAAAATTAGGGTTATCAGATGACATCATACATTATGGTTTGTCCTTATTGGATTTTGTGAGACCTTGAGGGTCTTAGGGTCCCTATAGAGTATCATTATACTCAACCCTTCATGGGATATTCCCGCAACTTGTTGTGTTTGGTGCAGATGACAGATATCGCTGATCGAGGCTAAGGGTACCAGGGCTAGTCTGGGCCTGGAGGTGGACCATATGGCATAACGGTACATAGAGGAGACGAGCGTACGTGGAGTGCTGAGGAGGAACTCTGTACCTAAACTTCAGGTAGGATCCTCGAAGGATTACCCAGTAGCTATCGTTCTATATCTTCAGTTTTATTGTTTTTCACTTGTACTTGTACCATTACTGTTGGGCTTATATTCCAGCCCCGTTTTACTTTCATCACTCTTTTCACTATAAAATTGACTTGTGTTTGTATCTAGTTGTGTGCTTTGTTGTCTGTTTTTATATGTTATAATGGCAATGCCTTTCTAATTTTAAGGAATATGCCTTTCAGTGCAAGTTTCTAGCCCTTTGCCTATGGAAGCCGGGCATGGATAAGTCACGGAACGGGCCCCAAGGGGTGGGTCATGACAGTATATAACCCTTCAAACAAGAATGTGAATGTCGCTAGACAAGCTATATTTCTTGAGAGGGAGGACATCCTCAAGAAGAATAGTGGGAGAAATATTTACTTCGATGAAGTTGATTCTCATGTTACAGAAGAGTTGGTACAAGAATATATTCCTCATGTTCCTGCAGAAGAGTTTCCAAAAACTCATTAATTGCGTTGAAGCTCAAGAGATGTAAGGGAACACGAGAGATTTGGTTTCTTAATCCCTGAGGATGGTGAATCATTAATGTTGGACAATAATTGACCTCTCTCATATATGTAACCACTAGAGTGCTCAAAATATGAAAGATGTCAAGTGGTTATGAATTTTGCGATGGATTGCATGTATCAGAACAATGTGTTGGATTTGGTCATTGAGCCAGTTGATGTAAAGCATGTTGGATGAAAATGGGTGTTCAGGAGAATGATGGACATGGATGGTCGTGTTAGCACCTCTGAATAAAGGCTAGTGGATTAAGAATTCAGACAACATCAAGGAATTGTCTATGACGAAAACTTCTCCCCAGTTTCCAAATTTAAATCCATAAGAATCAAAATTTCCAAAGTAGCTTACCATGACTATGTGATTTGGAAAATGGATGTCAAAAAAACATTCCATAATGTGATCCTTTAGGAATATTTCTATATGACACAACCATAAGGTTTTGTGACACCAAGTGAATCCAAATGGGATTTCAAGTTTCAAAAATCCATTTATGGATTAATGCAAGCATCCTGGCCATGTAACATTTGATTTGATGAATCCATAATCGAATTTGGTTTCATTGAGAATGAATGTCATCCATGTATTTATAAGTGTTTTAATGGTAATGTGTTCGTTATCGTAGTAATATATGTTGACAACATATTACTTATTGGAAACAATGTACCCGTCTTACATTCAATTAAGGATGGGTAGAACATGTGTTTCTCCATGAAATATTTATAAGACACAACCTACATTATTGGGATCAAGATCATTCATGATAGATCCAAGACCCTTCTTGGACTATGTTAGCGTACATACATTGAGCATATACTAATGATTATAAGTATAGAACAATCCAAGAGGGGGTTAGTTCTAGTGTCAAATGGACAACGTCTTTCCATGAAAATGTGTCCTCAGACGCAACATGAGAAAGTTAGAATGAGTAACATCCCATATGCTTCAGCTATTGGATCTATCATGTATTCCATGTTATGTACCAGGAATGATGTTGCCTATTCACTAAGAATGGTAGCATATTTCATGAAGATCTAGGAAAAGGCATTGGACTGCTACTAAGACTATCCTTATGTATCTAAGAAGAACTATGTTTATATTCATGGTTTTTGTAGGATACGAGGAGATTTTCATCATATGGTATGATGATGATGTTTTTTTGACCAATCAGAATGATTTGAAGTCACAATATATATGTGCTTTGTATCTGGGCTAAGGAGCTATGAGCTGGAAGAGTTTAAAGTAGCCAGATGTCACCAAATCTTCAGTGGAATCTGAATATATATCATCTTATGATGTAGCCAAGGAAGTTGTCTAGATTTGATACATTATCTTGGTGCATGATGTGGTTCTCAGTGGTAGAGACCCTATCACTTTGTATTGTGATAATATGGAAGCGACGAACCATGAAAAGGAACCAAGGTCACATCAATGGGAAAAGCACATTCTCTAGAACTATCACCTCATGATAGATTTATAAAAACGGGTGAAGTTGCAGGGATAATACTATCCATGGAAGAGAACATGGAAGAACCCATGACTAAAGGACAATCTTAGTAGAAGCATGAATATCATGTGGGAGCTAGTTGGTAAAAGGTTGTTAGTAGTTGACTCTAGTCCATGTGGGAGTCTGTTGGAGTTGGTGGCCTTGAACAAACTACTTTATACATTATTCATTAAAAAATACCTTATAATATCATAATTCTTCTTATGCGTGAAAATTCATGTGATAATTTCCTAAAGATTTTTATTTCACCAAAGGTTCATAGCGGTTCCCTACTATGATGAGAATCTGAAAGTTCCATAACACTATTTTTGAATATGTTATCTTTGATCGCATGATGTTATATGAGATACATAAATAATACATTCCATTAGGGGTGCAGACTCATAAAAAATTGAGGCACATTGTAATGATGTGTGACTTTGTTACTATCCATGATAATATTTTTAGGATGAGACCCACCATTATGAAATAAAAATTTCATAGTGTTATTGGATGTTCCTATCTACATGCATGTGTATTGTTCCTTATATTTTAATCATATTATTAATGGGTATAACAACTCGCATACATAGATGTATTGATGAAAACTGTGATGAAACACTATATGCAGTGATGTAGGATATTTTGGGTGTGTCATGAGTGATACTGCATTAATAGATTATATGGGAATGGATTTTTCCATTACGTTCCATAATAGAAGTTGATATCTTATGCCATTTGATAGAATTAATATATCCTAAATAAATCCACGTCCATAGTGAGGAATGGGATAGTTCTATTCTAGAAATACAAGTAAAGAATAAAAAGAGGCCATGTGTTGATCGAACTAGAATGAAACCTACATCATTCGAGATATTGAGACAAAGGTATTACATTACAAAGTAAGCCTTAGTAGGAGGTGACATGTCATTGTTTCATTAACATCATTCTCTATGATTTCCTTGGCATGTTTCTAGATGCTAAAATTGGATTTAGGAAACCTCTTCCTAAATTCCACTAAGAAAGAGGCATAGAGGGTCACACAATAATTGTATCCAAGTATCTCAGTAAAATATTCATTTAACAAATTCAATAAATATTATTCCTGCTTGTGGTTTAATAATTATTCAAGGATGTTTGATCGCATTTATTTCAAAAATAGTTATTCAAGAGAATATATTGTGGGATAATTAATATATTTATTAGAGAGTAATTATTTGATATTTAATTAATAAAGAAATAGTAATTATTCATGTTCTAATAAATGTTGTGGTGGGAATACAAAATGGAAAAACAAATATACATGCGATGTATATTAATATATATACGTCGTATAGTTTTTCTGGGTATTTGTGAGAAATAATATTATTTATTGAATTAAATAATATTAGGTGTAATTCGATGGGTGCATGTCAAGTAATAATAATATTCAACTATTATTATTAGACATGGGGTTTTACTATGAATCAAATTAATTGAATAAATTATTTCATGTAATTATTTCATTTTATTATTCTATGTAATTAAAATCCCAATTATATTATTCTCATTTAACCAAGCCATTATTTTGGTTGTGAAAAACAGATCTGGGAAAAATATAGGAAGCCTAGAGAGAATTCATTTCCTCTATGAACGCTCTCATGTTAAGAGATAGATCCTCCTCCATCTGATCATGGAGAGTGCTTTAGAAGTGGCTCTCAAGGCGATCGAAGGATGACATCGCAAGCGAAGGATCTTGCATGTTAGCACCCAGAGATCCCTCTAGCGATGTCTAGAGATATGTGGAGGATGATTGAACCACTGATAGAGGAATCATACACTTGGTTTCTATGACACAATGGTAGATCACATCAAATCATGATCAGAAACATCAACAAAGAGGGAATCCCATCAAGGTAATTCGTGTCATTTAATTAAATTATATATAACAAACATATGAAGATCATATCTTTTGTTTTGGGAATCTAATATTTTCATTAATTCATTGTTTTATCCCAAAGATATGATGTTTTATCATAGTGATAGATCTGGGATTGATCGTTGTTAATGTCTAGAATTAATGCGGGGTACTCCCATCCATGTGCTTCTGGTGCGCATGTAACATACACATGATATTATTTTTTGGAGAAAGAGATAACTGGACCATGAAGAGTCATACGACGATTCTATGTTTTATTTATACTTTTTTTACTTATGGTTCTTGTATCATGTATTAATACTGTGTAACCTGTTTGTCTATTTTACTAGAACATGTGATATTTAGAATCACCATTTGAATTCCATGGCATTTGGTTGTTATATTATCATTATTCCACGGTTTACTTCTATTTCCTGGTATTACTACATTTAATATTTAATTTCTTTTGTTTCAATTTTGTTACACTCTTCCAATGATGGTATTGTTTCCACACTATCATATCTAGTCCCTTGCTGGTAGTTAGAAGCTGCAAGAATTTGGTGAAATGTGATTGATTCCTTGTGGCCACCTGGGTACAAGGTCCCTATGACTAGCACCTAGATCGGGAATGTTGCAAAGTGGTGTTAGATAGTTTTTCTGGTTTTTCATACTTTTAGAAAAATTAGATAGTGATAGAAATGAAGTGGAGTTTGGTAATTAACTATGCTCTGGAGTAGCTTCCCCATATATAAGGAAATGCCAAATATCGTTGAATTGAATACTGATTATGGGATTTTGAGCTATTAAAATTGATTTGATTTGACCATTTGGTGATGCACTTGTATTTTTATGTTATTATTTATATCATTCTTGTTCAATTTTATTGCAACCCGATTAGATGAGGGTATGCCATCTCATGCATCATAAATTCACTTATTAGAAATCACATACAATGAATTCTTTCCATGGAATTTAGGGACTATTACTGGCTTCTTGATGTTGTGAAATATGTCATGTTAGATGTTCATTAATTTGTGTTAGGTACCATGATAGATATACATTCTATTGTGATAGCTCTATTTGTATGTGTTGTGGTCTAAATTGGATGGAAGCAAATATTTTTTCTATGAGTTGTATGGGAACTCATGGATCAGTATTTAGTGGATTATATTGTTTACTTTAATTGAATTGTATATTTATATGCTATAGGTGGAAGAAAATATTTTATTCATGGAGTGTATGTATCCCCATGGATCAGAATTTGTCAGACCATTGTTTTAATTTTCAAAATAGGGGTTCTGGGGAAGTTCTTGGGACATTCTGTTCAAAGACCCAATCAACACAGTTTGTTGTTCTACAAACACATGCCACGTATTCTTCTATTTAGAAAGATAGACTTTTCCTAGGTACACTTCATGGGGTAAATGACTATGTTTCCAGCCATGTCATGAAGGACATAGAATGGTGGTCTTTTGAAAAAGAACATTGTGTACTTTATATACACACCCAATTATTTTACACGGGTCGACACCTTGTGGATATGGCCATGTAAAATTACATGGCCATAAGGGGAGACTTTATTATATTCTAGGTACTAGCCTAACACACTATGTACTTAGGGTGTTCACATGCCAAATCTAGTTGTAGTACATGATAGGGTAGGAGCCTCTGGTTATACTCCATGTGTGGTTCTTACATGTCGTGTACTCAACTTTTGGTGTAATTTGAGGGTTTTATTCTCCTATTTTGTTCTTCCACTCTTAAACTATGAATCTTTATAAGGAAGTTGGATTGAGGTGTGTGCTTGACCTTGTAGATTCATGCCTCCATGATGACCTCTAGCAGTACGCTAGGAGAGTTGTGATGATCATACCCCAGAGGTGATAGTCCATGGCCTACTAGTGGATCCTCTAGTCGTGCTAGTTGCGAAATAAGTTGTTATACTAGATTAGAGTGCTCATGCATAGTTTTTTAAGGCTTTATGGGGTTCATGAAATCCTTTCCGGGAGAACCACACTCCACCATGACTATTGCAGAGCTGATGCAAGTGTCCCAGCTGGTGAATCCACCCATGTTTTTATGTTATGGTGGACCATAGGCTACAGATTCATGGGTGGAGTCCATTCATTCAATCATTTAGCCTGTAGATATGCCTCCTGAGTGGAGGGTAAAACACATGACATATATTTTTTGTGATTACTCCATGAAATGGTTGGATGTTATCCCTCAATTGAGGAATCATTGGGATATATCATGGGGAGATTTTAACATGGTCTTCAATGATTACTATTTTTACGAGATGCTGAGGGTCGATCGAGCCTGGGATTTCATGCATATGGAGTAAGGAACACTATATGTTATGGACTATTTTTCCTATTTTACTGTGCTCTAGTGATTCATGCCTATTTTCATCGGTGATAATGTTGGGAAGGCAATGTGATTCTAGGATGGTCTTTGGTATGACAACAGATCATAGGTAAATGTATTCATGTCGACTATTGTATCTTCTTTAGTGAATCATGTGTTATTTACCGAGGGTAATATGAGGGAATATAGTGGTGTGATCCATTGTGGTTCACCACCGAGATCTGGTACTATCTCGACCGATTGGAGGAAGCATCATATGAAGCTTTCTCAGAGTTACACTATATGTTAGAACGTATCATTAGGTATCCATGTATGGTGCTACCAGTGCAGTAGTTTGGGGAATAAAAGGCTATAGTGTCCACAACACCTAGTTTTGTGCTGATCTCAAGGCAATATGGTCTATCTATAGTGATTCTAAAATACATTTCAACCATACGATATTGAGAGAGGGTCTGCACTACCTCCCCGTTCAGGAGTAGGGCCAGCCTCTTTTCATCAGTTAGGGAACTAGAATTCATCGATCCTTTTAAACGGTGGTGGTGGTCCTAAACATGGTAGAAAGATCCCATGATGGGAGAGATAGTATGTTGGATCAACCCAGGGTATCCAGAATGTGTCATAGGGCCATGGTACAGTCCAAACTTATGCAGTGCAAAAGACCCTATAAGATCAGGATGCTAGACCCTCTATAGTCATAGGTACTGTTCTAATTACTTTTGTTTTATCTTTTTCAGTTTTTGATACAGAGGAATCACATAGTTTAATATATGTGCCCATTTTGGAGAGACTCAGGTTCTGTTTTCTTACATTTGATGATGTTATGATGTTGGACACTCTGTTGGGGATTAGAATGACAAGTGTTTTTTAGTGGAAGGAGTACCCACTTGAGGTTGGTGGGTGTCAATTCCTAGGGGGCCTCTATATCTTAGTGATATTAGGAATTGATATCATTCTTGGAATAGAATGGCTGGTCTACTTTCAACACTTTTAGGATTTCTATTGCTGTAGGGTGAGTTTTACGTCACCAGAGGGCAAATAGTTTCTATACAAGGGTGAATGGGATGTCCACGAGAGCCAAGAAAGAACTGTGCATTGTGGTTTGGGTGGGATGAAAACCAATATTTTGATTTTATATCTAGATTACCAAGTAATATGTCAAAAGGATTTCCCTCCAGTAGATGATAGATTAATGGATGTCTTCTCGGATGACATTTTGGGTTTACCTCTGGTGAGATAGGTAGTGTTCTCTATCGTTCTATTGCTAAGAGATGAACAAGTACCATTCCTCCTTTCAGGTTGGCTATTATGGAGTTACAAGAGCTCAAGAGGTAACTAGAAGATTTATAAGCTAAGGGTTTCATATAACCATGTACTTCTCCTAGATTTTCTCCAATACTTTTTGTTAAAAAGGTAGAATATGACATCAGTCATTGCGTGGATTATCAGAAACTGAGCAAGTTGATGGTTAAGAACATGTATCCTCTACCACGAATAGATGAACCCATCAATCTATTCCATGGACCTAAGGTTTCCTCAATGATTTATTTGAGATCTGGTTATCATATGGTGCATGTTATATCATTAGACATACTTCAGATAGCCTTTTGGAGCATGTATGGTCTGTATGAGTATTTGGTCATGCCCTTCGTTCTCACGAATGGACCAGTATTATTTATAGAACTGATGAACCATGTGTTTAATCTTTATCTGGATTCATTTGATGTGGTTTTCATGGAGGATATCTTTGTGTATTCTCATAATCGATGTGACCATTACCTACATATTGATATCATTTTGAGTACACTGGGAGAACATTAGTTATATGATATTCTTAGAAAGTTCAAACTATGGATGGATTGTATTCACTTCCAAGGTCACATCATCTAATACAATGAAGGTGGGTTGAATAGTATCTATCTTTTGACTTCTAGATTTAATTTATGCCTGGTAATGTTAGTGTAGTGGCTTCTGCACTAAGCAAGAGGAAATAGATATAGGCCATGGGCATGCTTGTAGTGAGTGGAATCTTATGGTTTTATTCTATGATATGAATTTGTACATGCATGATATTCGGGTAGATTTGTTTCTTTTTTCGATAGTTTCTACCTCCACCCTGCTGGAAAAAGTGGGGATGATGAAGCAATCATATTATTAATTCCATGTTCTATGTGAGTGTGTGGAATGTGAGGACCCTCCTCCTACATGGACCCTAGGAGAGTATGAGATTCAACATTTGTATGGTCACTTATGGGTTTTTGGAGACATAAGAGAGACGATGATACAACATTTTCATGCCTGTATATAGGAAGTACATTTTGGTGTCACCATGATGTATCTAAACATACAACATTGGTATGGGAGGCTAGGAATGAAATTTGATTTATATGGTTTTGTTATGAGGTGCTCCACATGTCAACAGGTGATGGCAGAACACCAAAGACCATTCGAACGTTTACAATAGCTACCCATTTCCTGAGTGGAAACGTAATGATGTCATGATGGATTTCATAAGGGAATTACCAAGGTTGACTAAAGGTAACGATTTTATATGGGGTTTTATTGATATGATCATGAAGGTTTCACAATTCCTACCGATCAAGGAAACATTCTGTGTTGATGAGATTAGGGGGTTTTAGAACCATGAGATTGTACAACTGCATAGGGTTCCGCATTCTATAATTTTTTATTGGGATTCCCATTTTATTCTCTTTTATAGAATGAGATACAAAGGTTGATGGGTACACAAGTGATTCTGAGCATATATTACCATCCCCAAATAGTGGGCCAGTCAGTGTGCAGTATGTAGGGGCTGGAGGACTTGCTATAGGAATGAGCCAATGATTTCCGGGGTTCCTAGGAAAAACACATACTCCCGGTTGAGTTCACCAATAACACTAACATTTAGACTACTATTCAGATGGATCCTAACGAGACTTCTTATGATAGAAGGTTTTGATCAACCCTATGTTGGCTGGAGGCGAGAGAGGCAGCTATGCTGGGACATTGTCTTGTCTAGGAGACAACTGAATAGGTGCACTTGATTTGGATGAGGATTTTTGATGCAGAGTCTCGTCAGAAATAATATATTGATCACTAAGAATAAAATATAGAGTTCGAGGTTTGGGATTGAGTTTTCTTACTTTTTTTTCTAAGGTTTGGCCACAAGAGGATCATCAGACATGGTAAGTTTCATCGATATATATCAGACTGTTTGGGATTAAGGAGAGTGTCAGGACGGTATCCTATCGGTTGTAGATAACTAAGGGTATAGGGATATGCACAATGTATTCCATGTTTCTTTGTTGTGATGTTAATTTTTAGACTCATATCATGCTTTTCAGTCTCAGATATTTCTCCATCACCATTATAATGTAAATTTGGGAATGAATTGCTTTAAGGGGGGATTTTTTTAAGATCATGGTTCTTATTTTTAGGTATGAATCATTCCTTTTCAGTTTATACTTAATTAATAGGTGTAAAATAGGTCAAGTGTTGGCTTCAAGCCTCTTACATGAAGTGACTAGGGGTTACACACCATGTAATCCTAGTACATATCGTGTATGGAAAGTCAGAAGACATGATAGGACATGTAATGAAAGTCACTGAAAGGGGATACAATTTGGCATATACACAACATGTATCCTTCCTATACATGTCATGTAATTTTATACTAAATAATAAGTAGCTAATGTTTTCATTAATTAGATAGAGGGATCGATCCTAGTTCATGACCAAAAGAACTAGGGGGTTGATTTTTCTGTTTGTTGTCTTCATGAACACAAATTTGAACACTATTGGATGAGTTGGGATCCCCTTGATGAGTTCTCGAATCCTCTTGAGACATTATCCGTGATTTCTTCTCTCAACCGAGTTATCGAATGATGAGTGTGTATTATTTTCTTGTAGTTCTCCACAATTATATTTCAAATCAGAGACCTATGATGGATGAGTAGAGTCATATGAGAATGAGGTAGGTGGTCTCGGGCCTTTGGATGATTGTCAAGCTGTTGAAATATTCTATAGTGTTGTGTGCCAATTTTTGGTGTACCTCCATGAATGAATTTTTATTATTGTCATTTCTTATTATTGTCTATGTAATTGATTATGTGTTTGAATGCATTCTTAGGGTTGTTTACCTTTAATAAGGGGACCCCATGGGTGAGTTCCCCTTGGATGACCATTTAATGCCATTTTTCCTATTACGCCAATGAGGCATGCCTTTGTTCCCCTTCGTGGTTTTAAAATGAAATTGGATAAATAAATGATTTTTCCACATTAGTTGTTTAATGTTGAACCATTTAAAAGTTTAACTTACATCTTTTTTTTCATATATGATAAGTTCCCACTTGACATTATAAATTCTAAATCCATGTAATATTTTAATTTACATGTGTTTCTTGATATATGATAAGTGGCCACATTATTTTATAAATTCTAAAGCCATGTAATAGTTTAATTTAAATTTTTTTATTGTTCTGAAAATTGTTCTAATGTTATTAATTGAAATGCGAAGCCTTATGAGGTTGTTCATTTCTTGAAATTATGCGGGATTCTTTTAGTTTGACATTTGCATGCATAATGAAATGTTTAATTGAATCATAAATGATAGAAGGGTATATAGAAATGGTAGAAACATGGATTTAGATTAAAATGTCATGAATGGGTTCTTGTGACTATTGTTCCTTATGCCGTGTGTGAATCAGAGATCCATTGAGGGATTCCACGGACAAAATCAAAGAGGGTATAGTAATGTTAAGTCATGAGGGAGCCACATATGTACTATTTGGGCTCATTGAGGATATGTTTAAAGGTCGAATGATTCATGTAATGAGGGATACTATGGATGGGTTCTATGGTAAATGATTCCATGTCTTAAGAGATACTTGGGTCTTATTTGTAGGATCAAAGGATGGCCTATTTGACATATACTCACACCACACCTAGAGTAAGACCAGTTTCCTAAGAGGATCATACAAACGTGCTCTTAGGATGAAGTTGGATTTACACCAGGAGTAATAATTGAATTCCATTATTGAAATATCAAGGATAGACATATATTAACATTTAATAATTAAATGGAATGACTTTTGATGTGTCGACCAATGCAAAGCAAAAGCTTGGATCTGGTCATCACTTTACTTGTTTAGAGATCCATCTGAGGTATCTATTGGGTTTAATTTTACACGAGGGTTATCAGGACTAGGCTAGATCTCGAGACATATAGAATTCAATGTAATTGAATTGTTAAAGAACATTTAATAAATATAAATAGAAACTGGTTCTTGTAGGACTGTTCAATTTTTAGTAATTTCTAGATTACTTCATTCACTGTTGTACACTTACAGTTATATATATTAATAGAAATATTGGTATATATCATTAGTGGTTTCCTACTGAGAATTATTATCACACCCTATATGGGTCATGTTTTTGGGATCAAATAGATTATATTGTTGCATGTGTTGATAAGGACAAGTTCCCTTCTACAGGTAATTGATATGCTTCTTAGGAGGAGGAGAGCATATGACCAAGTTGAGGCTTGTGATGCTGCTAAGATTATTCTTTCCTTTTTTTTACTTCTGGTACTTATATCATGTATTACTGTTATGTAACCTATTTTTCTGTTTTCTTAGAACATGTGTCCTGAAACATCATCCTTGGTATGCGATGACATCTAGTTATTATATTATCAATCTTCTACTATATACTTATTTTTCCTTGTATTACTATTTCTTCTATTTTATTGTTAATTTTTCTGCTGTGTTACACTCTTATAATGAGGTAATATTTTCCCCACTATCACACCAATGAAGTCACTACTAGTAAATAATTCTCTGTCATTTTGGGAAATGCGCTTGAGGCAATTTGGCCAATCGATTACGGGGCACCATTGAGTGGAACCCAGATCTGGGATGTTATAGATTTATTATGGTATTTAAAATGATAATAAAAACATAATACCTACATTTTTTTATTATTATTTTTAGGGATGAAAAATTAAATGTGTCTAATTATTAACACTTTTAGTTGATGATATAAATGATGGAATTTAAATCATTGATTTATTAATACCCTATGGAACAAATATATTAATATACATATCATCATAACAATGATGTGAATAGTGAAATTATTACAACATCATTTTGAGAACCTTATATCAATTATGAATGATGAATTTTGAGAGTGATCCAATGTTGTGTGACCCTTCAAAAGAAAATTACATGTACATGAGAATTTGAAGAGGATCAATATTAAACCAAATCAAGTGGAGTCTTAATACCGTCACTACTAAAGACATTGAGGAAGTAAATGAGAATGAATGATCAGACAAGATAATGGAGGATGATCAAATATCAATATTTAGTTGATGAAAGCCTTCAATAATGGTGAAGTATTCTGGTCAGTGTAGGGATACATTGAGTCTTCTGGTTAGATCTAGGAGAATAAGGAGTCCCCCAATAGGATATGAATAAATATTGTATTTGGTTATTGGTAAAATGAAATGAACTCACTTGGTTGGTGCTGGATCAAAATCCATATCATTGGAACTGAATGAAATTTTATAAATTTTTTGATATTATGAATATAATCCTTTGGGGTGTCTAATCAACATGAAGTTTGGTGAGGATTTCATTTCTAAACCTTGTAAATACAGTGCGCTTCCCTATCATATTATATTACTACATAAAAAGTGTGATTAAGAGAAAATTGCCAATTAGATTGATAACCTTAACCACTTTAGGAATTAAAATTCAATGTAATAAAAAAAATTTAAAAAATGAGTGTACCTTTGATTCGACCTCCCATATTTGTGGAACCTAATCCATGACAAGGCTCTACAGTTTCTAAAAATGGTCTAGGTATAATCTACAAGAAAATACCCATTATATAGACATAGATTTCATCATAAAAATGTTCAATAATTATAATATTATATAATGTTGAAATAAATAGATTATATTATAACATAAATTTTTAATGTTTTTTTGAGGATAAATATGGGTGATTGTGCAATATCAAGAAAAATGGAGAAACATAATCACGTGCCTTTTATTTTCTCTACCCAAAGCAATTA
The DNA here is from genome assembly GCA_963277665.1 of Viscum album. Taxonomy (NCBI): domain Eukaryota; kingdom Viridiplantae; phylum Streptophyta; class Magnoliopsida; order Santalales; family Viscaceae; genus Viscum; species Viscum album. The sequence continues at coordinate 454,805,429 of OY728160.1, read as the reverse complement.
TATTGACAATAATTAATGATTTAAGATATTACAGGGATCAAAATCCACCATTAGAGTCTCTTGGTTTGAGATCCCTTGACGTAGGGATAATATTGATGAGTTTTAAAAGGATATCGGGCTTATACCCAAATTTTGGATTTAATTAAAACCCCACAATTCATTTAGACATATGGTTTACTAAATAATGCACTACTTAGGTGAGGACTGGTTCCTCATATGGGAACCCACAAGGATTTGTTGTACTATATTTCAAAACATTACCTAACCATGCAGTTTTACTGAATCCCAAGATATACGGTTTTCTTGGAAAAGTTATATGGTTATGTTTTAACTATGTACCAAATGTAAACCACCCATTATCCTTCACCAAAATTCATTATATCTTCTTAGTGAGAATCACATGGTTTTCCCTATCTATGTTCCAACTATGTACCCCCTTAAAGGCCTTCAAAAAATATTAATATCATCTAGAATTTTTTTATGACTTCACCTAGGAAAAACATAACTAAAAAAACTCATGGAATAGATGAAGGCAGTATGTCAGGTATGTGAAAAGATAAGGCCATTAAAATATCCCTCTATAAGGAATTATCAAATATTATAAGGTTGATTAGAGTTATTACAAAACCATACTATGTCATTAATACCATATATTATATTTCCAAAAATTTATGAATCACCCCTATTACTTTAGAATAATGTTGACTGATAAGGATGACCATAAAGAGCATCAGATGGATCCATCTGAATCAAAAAATGGAAACTATACTTTCAGGAATACTAAAAAAATGGTACATTTTCATCTCACACTCCACTGAAATACAGAGTACATTCCTAGAGAATATCCACAAGTATTAAGATAATTCAATTTTAATGCACATAAGATGATAGATGATAATCCATAATCAGCGTTAATAAAGTTAACATTGATTTATGTTATCCTTGAAAAAATTAATAAGTAAATGATCATTCCCATCAGGAAGTATACTACAGGGGACTCCATTGATCCCTAAAATTCATCAAATAATGTGTTTTCCTGGCTAATCTATCGAAAAAGTTTCTAAAATCATCATAAAATTAGAAACATAGGTCATATAATCTTTTATTACCATTATGGGATATTTTCCTCTTGATGTTCTAGGAAATCCCATAAAGAAGTACATCATAAATTCTTCCAACTTCTGCACAGTCATCAAAACTGGTAAACTAAAATATTTTGTCTTTGGTGCTCAGTTTTTATCCTCTGATAGGTGTAGTAGTGAAGGGAAAAAAGACTACAATGTACCTCCTCATATGGGGCCACAAGATTTGTTATTTGATATCATGATACATCATTGATGACATCGAGTGTGTTTCCCACTATGATTCATGAGTGTACCTCATCAGTTCTATTCGCATAGAAAAAGAAACATCTACTCTACCATGGACTAAAATAATTGTTCCTATTTAAAAGGCCTTTTCCAAAATGGACTCATATTACATCAACCATTCAAAAATGAAAAGAAAATATATATCACAAATATTAATGGCCTTTAATTTCCCAACTAATGTTGACGTATTCAACAAGGGTGCGCCATAAACTACTCATTGATCATAAATCATGATCACATTCCATTATTCGAACTATGCTATCAGCTTCTACTCTACTCTTAACATATCATCTCATTGTTCATTTATCTTATTACTAATAGAATCAGCCAATAATTCCCTTTTTTAAAAGAATACACCATATCAATCTTGAATTATTGTATGTAATCTACCTTATACCTATGATAAAGATTCATGACTCACTAGGATAATATTTAATGTATTATATTTTGATCTATATATATGAAGAATATCTTACTGGATGGGTTGTTTAATCAATAATTCAATGCATGATCTATTGCAACTAACTACATGTTATGAGTAGCAATAGTTTTACTAATTAGGTCATAGGTGGTGGGTCTTTTAATAAAAAACATTGTCATTTTTCAATATGATATCTCCCAAGCCATCTCTAGGAACATCTTAGTCAAAAAAATTCCCCATTATATGTTCCTAAAAATTCATAATTGTAGATGATATAAACATTATATTAGGACTTATGAATGATTATTCACATGATTCTAGGAATAAAAATTTACTCTTACACAAGTAAGTTCATTCACGTGTTCTACAAAATAGTTACAGTTCTGAATATGCTTCCTTTAGTACCCGGCCAAAATAAGAAAACATTTAATCTCTATGATTCTCCAAATTCATTCATATTACATAAAATCCCCTACCATCATAAAATCCATTGAAATTCCCATAAATGAAATACAATTCTAGAAGTAACAAACCTCATGTATCCAAATGTTATTTTTCATGCATGTGCTGAAAAGTTTATAAGGTCAAATCATATATAAATATATTCTAAATGTGTCCAAATTTCTTTCTAATGTATTGAATATAGTATTATTCATCGATGAATATAATGAAAAATGAGTATAAGTATGGGTGAACGATCCTATTAATGAGGACCATGTGTCACGATTCGCTTTCACCAAGATGAGGGAAGAGACAGAAAACTATCATACCCTCCTTTATTCATGTTGAATGATAGATAATGACCCCAGAGTCCATCCTTCAATAGGCCTCGGAGTGGAAAATAGCACCACGGGTATAGAATCACACTTAATATGGAATAAATTTCCCTCTTTATTGAAAAATATAGGGATATATGGTGGTAAATATCAAACAAATCCTATTACAAGAATTAAATTTAAATCCAAAAACCCTTTTCCCATGTGCTTGTAAGAAATATAGTTCTATTAAGTACTAGAAAACTCTAAAGGGAAGTACCAAATGATAGAAAAGCAACAACGAAGACTATCGTGATGCCCAAGCTAGTAAGGTATGACACAGTCCTCAATGTCCTCCTAGAAACATGAAAATAGTTTTGTATACATAGGTCGAGTATTCATGTATAATCAGTAGGGAAAACTATAAGCTCTCATTCACACCTAGAGAGGCATTCTAATGCCCCATGAAAAATAGAGATAACCAAAGCACATAGCAAGGAAACTATCCTCCCATCCCCACCAAGGCACACTCTAAAAATGATGCATGTCAGGTAATGTATTAATAATTATATATCGATGATTGGGTACCTAGCACCTCCTTCCGACTAGTTATTTTGCACATCATACGTGCCAAACCTCCCCCATAATTTCCACTACAGTCCCACTACCACCACAATAATAACCTTATGGGATATCAAAACCACGCATCCTGCTTGTTGACACCTAGGCCACTACAACAACACACATCCTCACCCACAAAAACCTGGTCCATCACAACCACACACATCCCCTCCCACAGACACATAGTCCACAACAACCACTTCCACGCCCGAAGACACCTAGGCCTCATCTAGAAGACACTTGGGAAACAATATTACCCACACAAACCCGGTCTAACCACCACAACACACCCTTTTCAATGTGTCTTGGGCGATAATGGACCATATTCCATCACAACATGCCCAAAGAGTATTGGGATACCTTGGAGAGGGAGCATAAAAACGCTAATAACCATCCACTCATAAGTTTTTGTGAAAGGCACCCTCCCCCTTGAAATGGGGGTGTTTGGCATGAAGTGCTCTACATTGTTGGGGTGCGAATAATATACAGAAGAACGAAATTTATACATATAGATAAAAAATAACTCATCCCAACCTAAGGCTCCAATAACCAGCCCATTCACAAATACCATTGTTACTATTCATACATGCACAAATACTAAACAACCACAGCCAGAGAACAAACCATTTAATGAAAAAAATTACATATTAAACATATTCTTATTATCTATTTCAAATGGTTTCATTGTAATATTCATTCAATACTAGAAAACTAAAAGAAATACCCAAAAGCTGAAAAAAAACAACTGAAACACAATAGCCAAGATTTTTTTTTAAGAATTCAAACACAGCCCTCTTCTAAAGTCACAAAAACAAAGGGATTCTTGATATCCCTTGATGTACAGGAACCAAACCATGCCACAACATATAGCCCCACATGGCCTCAAATCCACAAAACAACAACTGAAAAATAGTGGATCCCATAACCATCCACGTGAATCTTCCAGCATCAAAAAGATCCAACACATATATCACATGAAAATGGAAAGGATGTTTTTCAGATTTAACCACCCCATTCCATAAGTTCAATTTTTCTGTTTGTTAAACTGGGGTGATCATATAAAGATTCTTGTTCATTTGGAATCCATTTAATCAATTGGGTTTATGCGATTAACCAGTTTCTATGTTACAACCATTTAATCATAGTATTAATAAGAAAAACATATGTTCATTACTTTGTATGAAACGACCTCCGACGTCAACTATTTTCAATGAAAAATTTCCCATAAAATTCACAACAGAAAAACAATGGTATAACAAAACCAAAATATCATCATCAATCACACCCCTTCATTACATAGAGTTTATTTATTATCTTAGTTATGGTTTGGTTTCATCCATGCCACATGGAAACCTTATCATACCCACCCCACATGATACATTGTAAATAGAGATGATGGAAAATGCAACATGGATGATAAAATATTGATGTTTTCTCCTCGCGCCAAGACCTGGGGACACACAACTTACAGAAGACAATCTCCAGGGACTCCATGGGTGAGAAGGAAAGGCTCCAACATGGGCGCACAATATGTATCTAGATGATGTAATCCAAACACACCATGGAAAGGAAATCGACCAAGGAAGAAGAAGATTTCAGATATTAAAATCCATATCTTAGAGTTACGGGATGTACAATCTCAATGTGCTAAAAAATAGGATCATGGTTTAACCATGTAGATGGGGGGTTTCACATGTTTTAGTTTATTGATAAATAATAAATATACTCAGAGATGGTGGAGATGAAATCTTTGAGTTAATATATTTCCTTTAAACTGACAAAAACGCATAACAAGGGTGAAACTATAAAACAAGGAAAGTTGGAAAATGAAAAAAAAAATAGTGTGATAGGCCCCAAATTTATGTAACTCATGAACCCCAATTCATTGGGGATTTAAAAAAATTATTTATAGGCATTAAAATGGGGTTAAACCACTTTAAAAGAGGTAAGAATACTTAAAATAGGCACAATGGGAAAACTGGGGAAAGAACCCCCGACACCCCTACAGTGGCACCGTTCAGGTTAGGCGCCAATCGGGGGAACCGAACGGTGACCCAATGATCAGTGTCACCGATAGGTGACACCACTGTGACACCCTTCGACCTACCACTAACACCCTCCTCACTCACCAATGGAGTCCAGGACACCAAAAACACTATAATCATTGTAAAGTAATGGACTTTGAGGGTCTAGACCATTACATCAGATATCTCTAACACTATTATCTTCCTTGAGAATTAAATGGTAAACCGAAGAAAACAAAGGGTTATAAACAACCATCTCACAAGATACTTCTCAGGGAAAACCCACCCTAGAGTTGTTCGAATTATGAAACATGCCTAGATACATAGAAACACCTCTCCCTCATCTATCTCCTAAACAATTATGGGTACACTACCACCCATTCCACCCATGTGACCACACAAAAAATATAAATTCCACACTTTCTAGACATATAGGTTAGGGATTCACTTCCTCCATGTCATGATATTATCCACTTTGGGCGGCTCTGACTTTCCCACATGGGTTTAATCACATCCACCTTAATTCATCTTGATTATGGATCAGGTCATCCCCTCCCCGAAGTGTGGAATTTTTACACACATTTAAGGAATACGAAAAAAATCTCATCTCATTGTTAACTAGTTCAAGAATTTCTTCACACTAATGTAAAAAAAAAAATCTAAAAACAGATCTGCGTACTAGTTACGCATTTGTTCCTCTTATTTCGAAGTACTCTCCTCGAGGCCATTGTGCCTCCAAAACGCATGAACCAAGGGAACAAATCATCCACAAAGAAACTTCTCCTAACGGTCCTCAATTTTCACTAGTCACTCCACGAACGTTGCATCTTCCTTTATGTCCAAATCTCCCCTATAGAGGATGCGCGAGTCATCATGTAAATACCAATGAAGCTAATATACATGGAATATGTTGTGGACCCTCTACAGCAGTGGTGGTAGTTCTAGTTAAAAAGCCACTTTTCTGACCCGCTGCAACACCTCAAAGGGCCCAACGAACCAGGGATAAAGCTTAATCCCCATGGCGAACCACCACTACCCACACTGGGGAGAGACCATTAAGAACACGTGATCCCCAACTTCGAACTCCAAGGGTCTCCTCCTATGAACAGGATACAATTTTTTCCGGTCCTGGGCCACCTTCATCCTCCAACACACATGTTGAACCTTATCTTTCAGGCTCTGCACTATCTCTGTACCAAGAAAAACTCATTCCCCAACCTCATTCCAGCACATGGGTGAACACCACAACCATCCATACAAGGCTTTAAACAAAGCCCTGCCATTGGTATATTGATAGCAATTTTTGTATGAAAACTATACGAGAGGCAATTGTCATACCAACGATCCCCCGAAGACCAAAACAAATTCATGCAGCATATCCTACAATGTAATGTTGGTCCTCTCTGTTTTCCCATCTATTAGGGGGGGAAGCAGTGCTAAGGCATAGCTGGGTGCTAAAATCAGGTTGCAATCCCTTCCAAACTCACGAAGTAAATCAATCATCCCTATCTGAGACTATAGACCTTGGAACTCCATAAAACCACACCACTTCTTCCATGTACCTCCGTTCTAAGGAATCCACTGCACTTGAATCCTTGATTTCTAGGAAGTGAGCTGATTTCACCATCTAATCTAACACTACCCGTATTTCATCATAGACTCCTTGACCCATAGGTAGTCCTATGACAAAATCCTTCAAGATTTCATCCCAGTTCCACTCCGGGACATCTAAAGGCTACAAAAGACCGCCCATAACATGGTTCCCAGTAAAAACCTACTGGAACATGACACACTTTACCAAAAACACTACCACTAATCATTTCACCCCGGGCCAGAAAAACTATTATCTTAGGCCTTGGTAGATCTTAGAAACAATTGGTCGTACCACTAGGGGTGAGTAATGGAACTCATGGAGAACTCTGTCATGCATCGTCTCTTGGATAAACAACTTCCTTGGGCAATTATTATGATTCTGACCATATTCTAACCATAATTCCAGAGCATCACCCTTGCTAACATGGTCAACCATCACTTTTGCCTTCAAGTACCCCCATTGAGAATCATCCTCATTTTATACCAAGGAAGACTTCACCATTATCTGGAACAGACAACATCTACCACTATCCACCTTTGCATCCAGGTGTAAGGAAACCAACTCCTCTGTCACCATCTATGCATCTACTGATTCCTGAACCACATACTTATATGGATTCTTGCCCAAGGCATCAGCACCCACATACCCTTTTCCGGAGGTGTAGGAAATATTGATGTCGTAGTCCTGAAGAATCTCCAACCACCTCCACTTCCACATGTTTAGGTCATGCTGGAAGAAGATGTACCTCAATCTCTTGTGATTCGTGAAGACCATGAAGTGTTCCCCAATGAGGTAATGCCACCAAAACATTAGATCAAAAACTACTTCTGCAAGATCAACGTTATGGGTGTCATAGTTACGTTTGTGAGGACTTAATTACCTAGACCCATAAGAGATCACTTATCATTTCTACATCACCACACACCCCATGTCTAGGCTGGAAGCATCACAAAACACTTCAAATGTCACCCTTTCCTCCAGAAGCCTCAGTAATGGGGAACTGCACAGTTTCCCCTTCAGATAATTGAAGGCTACCTAGCACTGCTCACTCCATTCAAAAGCTAGGTCTTTATTGGTCAAGGTTTTCAAAGTTGATGAAACTAGAGAAAATTTGGGAATAATCCTCCAGTAGTAACCTATTAGTCCTAGGAAACTCTGAACCTCTGCCACGTTTATGGGTACTACCCAAGAGAAAACCGATTCAATATTCGATGAATCCACTTGTATTCCCTATTGTGACCCCACATTTCCATTTCTATGCACCTCTTATGTCCAAAACATGAAATTGGAAAAATTCCCTTAGAGCTGGTACTATTATAGGACCTCTAAAACAATCTTTATCTGATCAATGTGATCCTCCCCTTATCTTGAGTAGATCAGGATTTCGTCGATAAACACAACTACGAACCAGTTCAGAAACTCTAGGAAGATGTATTTCATGAGCCCCATGAAAATGGATGGTGCATTCTTAATGCCGAATGGCATGACCACAACCTCAATGTGCCTGTATAAGCACCTAAATGTAGTATTCAAGTTGTCAGCCAATTTCACCCCCAATTGGTGATGTCCCGAATGTAGGTTGATCTTATAGAACCAACCTTCTCCCTTCAACTTTTCAGAAAGTTCATCAATCCATGGGAGGGGGTAATGGTTCTTGACAGTTACCTGATTTAGCATTAAGTATTCTATACACATCCTGAGACCTCCCTCTTCCTTCTTTGCGAACAAGAATGAATCATCCCAGGGTGAAGCGCTATGTCGGATAAAACCATTCTTCATCAGGTCATCAACATGGCTCTGCAACTCCTGCAACTCAGATGGCGCCACCCGATAGGGATACGTCGAAATTGGACAAGCACCGGGTTGCATGTCTATCCCTTACACAAAATTAGTTCAAGGGGGTAGACTCACCACCTCTCTAGGAATGATGTAAAGGAACTCACTGATGATCTCCATGACTTCCACCATCTTTGTATCTACCGACTCAACTAATAGTTTAGCTAGAAAGGACTGAAGGGGCTATGATCGTCGGCTGCCCTCCTGGAAACCCCGCTCTCCAACAAAAGTTACACTTTGGCCGCCCATATCTAAAAATACGAGCCTTATTTGGAAGTTTTAGATAACTTCATACATAGAGAACAACCATTGGATGCCTAAAATGACATAATATGGCTACATATATGAGATAATAATGTCCCCACTAGACTTATGTGGCCCCAACATCAGTCTACATCCATACAAAATATATGACAAGCTGGTATGACCTCTGACTGGCGTACTCAATACTGGAGGCATGGGTAGTCTCTCTATATATAGACCTAAAGCATGGGATTAAATGGGTTCAACAAAGGACTGTGAAGCTCTTGAATCAAACAATTCATGGGAAAGAGTTCTAAAGAAGCTGATCATACCTCAAACGACCTCTGGACCTATTGGAACTAATACATCTATGGCGTGAAACTACCCATGCCCGGCTCCTTAGCCCCTCAAATGTGGTCTATCTACCTGACCATGCCCTGGTTGAAGTCCATGAGGAGCTCCCTGTGGCTGGAATCCTCCTATGACATCTTATCTCGAAGGAGAGAGAGATCGCTTTCCCTATTGTGGCTGCTGAAAAGGCATGGCTGGAAACAACTTTTGCTGAGGTAGGAGGTTAACCTGTTCACCTCTACTATACTGCACTCGTTCTAGGAACTGATTTCAAATGATCCTACGGATACCATAGATAATGCATCATGGTCCTATGTTTGAATATAAAGGTAGAGGATCGATATATCGAATATATAACTGCTGGTGTCTTCTCCCCATCGGTCGAAACCTAGAAGGGCTTGATGTTGGAGGCCTGCTATTAACCACCGTCCCTTTTTATGAACCCCACTAAATCCAATATCACAACACAACTCCTAGTGTGTGAATCATTTCCACCACTTCATCCTTATTTTGGACCTCCATGTATATCGGTAGAGTGAAGTGAGTAACACTGTACTGTAGAGAAGGTTGGAGTGAATCCTCTAAATGCCTCGCCTGAGACTCCTCGTCTGGAAAGTGGTCGGGAGAGAAGTGAAGGAGATCCCTGAACATGACCCCCTATTCTCGTAACAACATTCTCCATTGCTGGAGTGAGATCTGCTTTTGCCTCTTCTTAGCCTTCATTGTAGAAAAATGGAATTCAGCCTGGAACTCCCTCTTAATGTCAGTCCATGAATCCTCAACCTCGTACTTCTCCCTGAGATAGATTCTCCACCACTTACACACCACTCCTCACATCTGGTTTATAGCCAGAGGAACCCAGTACACTGTCAGAGCCCAGATCAAGCTAAAATGTAACACTATCTCTTTGAGTCAGCCATCTGTCTCCATGTCCGAGACGTTGCCCTTGTACATCCTGAGGGTCAGATTCTAAATGGAATGAAGCATTTTGTTCCACTGTTCGTCCTCCTCATCTTGATTAGCCCTCTTCCAATCAGCCAAATTAGCCTCTTAGGCTTCAATCAATTTCACTACTTATGGTCATCATCTGGGTGCCATATCTTTTAGGTAAACAAGTAATTTCTTAATCCCTAGTAGTGTAAAAGATCTATTTTAAATTTTTCTAAACTTTTTACTTATTATAAACTCTTAAATCCCCCCAAAACACAATAACATGATTAATTATGATTCATCTACCTTTACTAAGATCTCTACACTAAAATCAGTGTAGCCTCACTTGGCTGTTCGGTAGGTCTAGAGTCCTTGCATTAGATCACAAGGGGCCCTAAAATATTGTGTCCTAGTCAGTATTCCCTATCATATTTCTGAGACCGAGATACCCCCAACACCTTTACCATACCATCCCATATAATCATCACTCTAACTAACTCCAAACTCCATACAATCTCACCACCATCACATATAATACAATTCTGTCACAAAATACCTTCACCAAGATAATGTAAGGGGGAGAAAACTACCAGACCCTTCCGTCTTCATGTTGAAGGAGAGAAAATGACCCCAATTCCTACCTTCAATAGTCCCCGGAGTGGTTACTATATCCAAGGGTATAAAATCCCACGTAATATAGAATTCATTACCATTTTTATAGATAAAGACAGGAAGGTAAGATGGTAAATCTAAAAACCTCCAAATACAGAAGGTAAAATTAAATCCAAAACCGTTTTTATGCATGCATGTTCAAAATAAAGTTCTACAAAGTACAAGGAAACTCCAAAGTGATGCACCAAAAAAAGTAGCAATGACGACTATCCCAACCCCCATGATAGTACAGTTTGGCATGGTCCTCAATGTCCTCCTGGAAACCTGAAAACACTTTTACAAATGTAGGGTGAGTATATAGGTATAATCAATAAGGAAAACCAAAAACTCTTGTGCACACATGGAGAGACATTATAATTCCCCATGAGAAATAGATCTAAACAAATAACCTAGCAAAGAAACTATCCCCCCAAACTGACCAAGGAAAACGCCCAAAATAACGCAAGTTAGGTAATGTATTATTAATAGCATGTCATTGTTTTGCTACCCCACACATGATTCCCACTAGTTATTTAGGACATCCTATGTGTCAACTCTCCCCCATAAGATCCACTGCAGTCCCACTGCCACCCTAACAATAACCTTATTGGAAATAAGTACCACACATCCCACCCACAGACACCTCTGCCACCACAACCACACATCCCTACCCGCAAACAATTGGGCCACCACAACCAGACACATACTCGCCCCTAGTCACCTTGGCCACATAAAATATGGACACACCTGAAGACACCTAGGCCACATCCCGAAGACAGAAATAATCTTGCCCGCACACACATGGACTAACCACCAAAACACACCCAGCCCGAAGAGTCTTGGGCCATAATGGTCCTTAGGCCGTCATATCCCATCCGAAGAGTCTTGTGCTTACAGAGAGAGGGATTATAAAGGATCTAATTACCATCTACTCGTAATAATGTTAGAGAAACTACCATACCCCAGAAATGGGGGTGTTCTGCATGAAGTGCACAACATGGGTGGGGTGAAAATAAGGAACAATTGAACTAAATTTATATATATAGATAAACATGCTGTCATCCCAACCTAAGGGTCCTGAAACCATCCCATACATAAACAAACTGATAACTAGTCATATATTCATAAATTCACAACAGCCACAACCAATGAACAACCCATTTCTGAAAAACAATTCCCAACTAAACCAAATCATATTATCTTATTCAAATTATTCAATTTAAATATTTCATTAATATTGGGGAACTTACAGGAATAACCCAAAGCTGAAAACAACAATGAAAAGAAAATATCCAAGCATGATTTTAAGCATTTACACCTGGTCCTCTTCAACAATCACAACAAAAAAGGGATTCGTGAGATCCCTTGATGTACTGGAACCTAAAGAAGCCCTAACATATGGCCCCACACAGCCTCAAATCCTCAAACAAACAACTGAACAATAGGGGATCCCATCTTCATCCACATCACCCCACAAGCATCAAATAGAGACAAAAAACATATCACTAGAATAGAGAAATGCTGTTTTTCGTTTTTAACCACATCATTCATCATGTTCCTTCTTTCCATTTTTTTAATTGGGTTGATCGCACAAGGATTCTTGTTCATGAGATATATATTTAATCAGCTGAGTTTACGTGATTAACCAGTTTCTATGTAATAACTATTCAATCACACGATTAATTATAAAAATAGAGGATCATTAGTGTGCATTAAAGGACTAAAAAAACCACTATTTTCAGTTGGCAAAGTCTCATACTATTCACAACCTAACAACAATGGTATAACACAACAACAACATCCTCATCAAACAATCCACTTAATTCCTTGGAGTTTGTTTATTATCTTTGTTAAGGTTTGGTTTCATCCTCTTCGTGAGGAAACATTATCATTCCCACGCAACATGATACATAGTAAAGTGAGACGATGGAAAACCCAACCTGGATGATCAATGATCAATGTTTTCTCCCTGTGCTAGGATTTTGGGATTTACGGCTTATAGAAGAAGATCTATAAGGACTTCAAGGGTGAGAAAGAAATAAACTAGCACGGTCTCACGATTCTTCTCCAAAATAGGGACTCCAAACGCACCAAGTAAAGTAATGTGACCAGGGAAGAAGATGATCTCGGGGGATAAAAGGCCATATCCAAGAGTTACGATATGTGCTATCTCAAAGTGATTAAAAAGAGTATCATGATTTAACATGTAGATGAGGAGTTTTAAAAGACATAATTTATTTAGAAATAATTATTATACTCAGAGATGGTGGAGGTAACGACTGTGAGTTAATATATTTCCTCTAAATGGGAAAAAACACGTAACATAGGAGAAACTGGAAGACACGGGATGTTAGAAAATGTGGGAAAATGTTGTGACAAGCCACATGATTTAGTAACTCAGGTCCTCCTTATTCTTATGGAATTTAAAACATAATTTATGATAATTTAAACATGGTTAAACCACTATAAAATAGGTAAGAAGTCAAAACAGATGTGCTATGGGAAAACTGGGGAAAGAAACCCCAACACACCTATGGTGGAACCTTTCAGATGCATCACAGATCAGTGAGACATATCGATGACACACCGATCAGTGACACAACAATCAGTGAGACCAATTGATGACACACTGATTGGTGGCATGAATTGGTGACACACCGATAGGTGACACCACAGTGACACACTACCACCAACACTAATGCGCTCCTCATTCACTGATGGGGTACATGACACCACAAACACCTGAATTCTAGAAACGTAATGGACTAGGAGGGCCTAGGTCATTAGATAATTATCATTGTAAAAGCATTTGTTAACTTAAAAGAAAAAAACAGATACTCATCTAACACATATATATTTCAGAACTCTATATTCATAATGAAATCCTTTCCGAATTGATGATGATGGTAACTAGATCCAAGAAAAATATTTTATAACCCCTTATTCCCCCTTTATTGATCAAACAAGTCTTGAATAATTAGAAAAGGGTAACTACACATCATAGTAAATTGATTAAATTTCCAATAGTGCATATATAGTTTCATAATACAATTATCTTTCTTAGAGAAAACATGGAATGATACAGGGTAGAAGTGCTCATTATAATAAATCACATCACTTTTATATTATCAAGTTTCTTGTTTTTCTCTTTCAACTTGGTAGGTTCCATGAGTTAAGGTGGAATATTTCTACCTTTTATAAAAACGTCAAGATCACGTTTTATTTCAATACCACTATCTATAGGTAACCCTAAAAAAATCATTTATAAATAAATCATGGTAGAATTATATAATAGGATAAAAAGAGGATATGAATTACCATCTGTTCCAAATAAAGAATCATGATACCCACCTCTATTTTAATATCTCTAATCTAACTGGGGCTCATTCCTATGATACAGGCTTTAACATCCCACTAACTGATCAACACAAAATTCCTTCCCCTAGGTGTTGTAATGTATATTCTTCTCGGGTAAAAATTGATGTGTTCTTGAAAAATCAACCACCAATTCATATCAAATGATATTTCGATATCCAAACATCTCTAGAATAATGAAATATCATAAATTCTTATATATATTAATTACAATGAGACACTTTGTGAAAATATAGATATAATCCACTTTTCTTCCCAATGGTGAATCAATAGAGAATAACATAGAAGGGTATTTAATAGGAAGGTATAAACCAATTGTAATAATAGAAGTTATTAATGAATGAGAAGAACCCTCATTAAAAAATGTAATATATTGTAGATATTCTTAGGACCATAGATTAAATCATTATAGGAACCTCTATACCATTTTTTATAACCCACTAAACCACATAAAATCATTATACATTAGCTTTCTAATCATTACCATGAGGCCCATGAGTCATCATATTCATTTACCCTTGATTAGTCTAAACTAACTGCTAAAACTCCTGGCCTTCATCATGGCCTAACCTCAATGATCTCATGTTTGAATCGTTATCATAAAACTAATTGATATTTTCTACCTTTCTACACCATATTTAATTTTCGATAGTGTTAAGACAATAATAGTGATAATTTCCGTTATATCCCTAATTGTAGATCCTAAAAAAATATCCACAACTAATGGATATAGTGGACCCATTCTATTATCTAACTATCATACAATATAATGGTACATGTACACTGATTTCCTTTTCCTAGTTATTGAAGAGCCTTCTATGTAATATTTAGAAATTCCCTTAGTCTATCCATTGGAAGATAGAAGAATAATTGTAGATTTATCTTCCTCCAATCCCTTCTCAATAGTTAGAGAATTATGACACAACTTATTATAATTCATTTTTCAATGATTATGACCTGAAATTTTAACTCAATTCTAAGGCCAATATCAATCATTCTATCTTTATATACCTCATTCCATGCTAACAAATATGAAAATAAATCATTTTTGTGAATTGTGAAAAAAGTGTTATATATCATCCAATGAGGAATCCACATGAACAATAGAGCATGATACATCTATATCATATCAGAGGATAATTATTTAAATAAGAGGTCATTGATCATTTCCCATGTCAGTATGTCACATATTACATGTTGATTTATAATTCTGAGCCACATCATAGCCAGAACTAGGACTACCATGGTATTAATTTTCTCCTTCTGCTACTATGGAGTATGTAAAAGTAAAATATTCTCACAAAGATGTGTATCCAATATTTAGTAACCTAGGGGTCTCTAATCCCTTGGAATGTTGGGGAATGTCAGATATAAAATCACAATCTAAGTCAACCATTAACCATTTAGCTCCACTACCATGGTCAATAACTAACTAAAATAGCCTACGATGATCACTTCTATAACAAGGACATCTAGAGAAGAGATTATATCTTACAAAATAGAATTATATTTTATAATAGGTGGTGTAATAGGGTAATTTACCCCTATGGAAGCATTCCTACTGACTTTCCTTTGTAGTTCTATAAGGCATTATTGAGGTAGAATTTTCTATAATTTCAAAAACTAGACTTATAAAACCATAAAAAAAATTCTAAAATGATTTTCTAATATAATAGAGGCATACTAAAAAAAATACAACAAGAAAATCATCCTAAGAGGCTACCCACAAACACAAGATAGAACCCCTTCTCATTAAACATGGTCAATTCTCAGTACCCAAGTCTCTCATGCATGCCCATTATTAATTATAATATAAAAAAAATAGTATTCAATGTATAGTTGAAACAAGTAAAAAATTTCAAAGGTTTAATAATTATTTGAATACAATATGTTATGAAAAACATGCATGTGATAGGTAAACCAAATTTCCTAATTATAATCCCTGAACACACCCAAAATCCCATAAATAAAAATATCAACATTACGTTAATCACCCAAGGTGAAATAAATCAATATAAACAATGAAATATTAGGAAATTAATCCCAAATTCCTAAAAACATGGTGGTCCACTACAGAGTACTAACCTCGAACTAACATAATTACAGAACTAGAGTCCCAACCATTCTATATCTAATCTACCATATTCTATGTCATGTTATTTTTTAAAATCCCAATACAAATCATGATTTTTATTTATAATTTCACATGATTCCACGTACATATAATAATAAAAAAGTTGATTTCAACAAGTAGAGGGAGAATGAGACACATAATAGTGAGACTATGGACAAGGTAATATAAAATTGAACAAATAATACAACAGAAGAAACAACAATAATAAAAACAATATTAAGTGAAACATGAAGTCCAATAAATAGTAGCATAAATAATAAGAGTATCATCTCATGATATAAAAATATATCATGACAATCATATAATAAAAAAAAAGGATCCCTATATTTGGGTGATCAATATACTAAAATAGGGTAAAACCCATGTTTCAGGGGAAAAATCATCAAATACCCAGAGTCTATATTGAAATCATCTTGTATCATCAAGCTACTTCTACTTAACTTACCACTATCTGATCATTTATATTAATTGGATCCTTGATCATAAAATACACGTTCATACCAATATTTTCATCTCGGTTGTTTTTATGAAACCCAATAGAAATCCACCAATGGGTCCTTAACATATGTTCATTAAAAATCAAGTTTATTTCATGATAATAATCAAATCCCATGTACACAATATGAAACTACACATTTGAACAAACATTTCTGATCCTTGAAGACCAGTTTTACCTACATCATCACTCTAATGGAAAAAATTCACTTGTTAGCATAATAATTCATCTAATAAATCATTTTTACACTTCCCACATGAAGGGATATTAATTTCCACCGATAAGGGAGTTACTCATATCATCCCATTCATAGTTATAGGAAATGTTATACGTAACATGTTGACCTAATCTTAGGGATATAGGGTAATCCACCACCACACATAGACCCAATATTACAACTCTTGGGAAATCTATCACATTATCTAAACATCCCCCATAAATGAGAACCAATAATGTATCCCTTAAGATAGTTACTCAATTGAAAATATTGAGAAACTACACATGTAACAAATGATTACACAATTACAAAGTTTAATGTCATGTTATTTCAAGTAATAATCACATAAGTGATAAATATCCTGATTCAAATAATATCAAACATAGGTCTCATTAGGATACAAAAACACAACATGTTAATCATATAAATTATAGTTCTCATGGGGTAAAAATGCACACCACATTTGAATAATATAAATTTTATGTCTCACAGGCTTCACATACATTCCACATAATCATTCCAAAATACATAAACAAATAACTATATTGTAGGGACTCCCCATATTTTGTTCAATGACCTTACTATGCTAAAGTCACATTCTTATTCAAATTTCACATCAAATATATCTATAAAATTCCAAATACCATCACATGAGAGATCTCTGATAAATATCTACAAAGGAAACCACACTATAAGGGAATTACTAGATGGGGCATGCCTTAGAAGAGTTGATGTCATTAATAGTCTATATCTAATCTAGAATAAGCTGTTAATTTTCTAGATCAGGTTACCATGTCTAGCAGTGAATGAAACATGTCGCATTAGATCATGAAATAACTATTATATCTAATCATTAAATCATGATCTAAGTTTATTACTATGATAAAGAGAGAATATCTAGTGATATCACGAATAATGATGAACAAGGTTCACTTATATTGAACTCTCATTACCCATATCCTATAGATTCACCAAATTTGTAGTTTAAAGGGAGTTAAATCACTAAAAACTTCCAATACTGTCCCTATTTTCAATATCCATATGTGTGGATAATATTATGGATTTTCAAGGAGTATTCGACTTTAAAACAAATTTTTGAATTAATTTAAACATCATGCAAGGTCTAAAAACCTAGTCTCTTAACCAATGAACCAACTAAGTGAGGACTAATTCATCTTTGGAGTCCCCACCTTATGTTTTAAAACATACTCCAACAATGTATTTTAACTACTTTTCGATTTATATTATTTTCATGAGAATTTTTCATGGTTATATCAAACCAGCAAACTACCATGTACCACTCACTATCATTATCCAACATGTTTTATAGATTCATGGTGAAAATGTATAGTTTCCCCACATCATGATCCAACTATAAACCCCCATAAAGTATTCAAAAATCATTTAAAATCATCCTGATGATATCAGAGACATCATTGGAAAAATTATAAATCAAAAATACTAATAGAAGGGTTTAAATTAATATATAAATTCCTAATAAGATTGGTTCATTATAAAATTAATATTATTTACTTATGATATTTAAAGACCTATTATCCCCCTCCCCCTCACAATTCGTGTAACCAATAGAATGAGAAATCTCTTGGACATTAATTCATCTTCTCCAATTATATTAAGCATTTTTCTTTGGATTTATATTAGTTTTCAATGATAAATACCACTATTTCCCCTATTCTTATTCTCCTCTCATTCACTCTCCCAGTCCCATTTTTTTTATTTTTTCCCAAGAAACATATTAGTAATAAAGAAAATTTAGGGTTTGGTGTTGGTACCATAATGAGGATTTGGGTTTATATGTTTATTGAGGACTTTTTTGTTTATGTTTCTCTTCATATTAATTCATCATTTATTATTTAGTTCCTTTTAAAAGTTGTTTCCAATAATTTCCCTTTTTTGAAATATCATGAGACTCATGACAATATATAAAATTATATATTATTAATACATACCTCTATGTGGATCCATTTAGGGGTTATTAAATGGTTTCAATGAATTTTAAACATTTGAAATGGATTAATATAGACTTAAAATAATAAATTTCTGAATGATTATTTATGAATAACATGTTCTTAGATTAACATGTGATATGATATTATATGGAAATTTAAATTTTGTTAAATTTTTAATAACACAATTATAATTTTAAAATATGAAATTATTATTCATTAGATAGATCTTAAATAAAGATTGTGTATTTTAGGTACCAAAAGGTAATTTATGAATTTTTTTTCCATGTTAGTTAAAAATAACACATTGAAAATTAGAAAAGTGTTTCCTTTATGGTTATGAAACCTTTAATGTACCCTTGTGTTGTTACTTATATAAAATTTTAATTTATATGGGATTTCAATAAAAGAATTATTCTTTTATTTCATTATGTGAAACAATTTTTTTATTCTATGTGAATTTCCGGTGAGAAAATATTTATTTTTTATGTTAATATAATGCATGTAATGATAATTTCTTAATTATATAGCAACCTTGAATTTGTTAATATGCTCTAAAACTTGGTAGCTGAATGAGAGAAAATAATTTGTTCTTCACTAGTTATATTAGGCACCATCTATTGTAATCTGGTGTTATTTTCACACAGGTAAGGGGAGTACCCCTTATAAGGCTAGTGAGAGAATATTAGGTGGTTATGCATTAATAATATAACATAGGATGATAGTTAGTTCCATGTCATTATTATTTGGATCATCTCACTTTAGGGCTGATGTAGTTCCCAAGCTCTTATTCACTTAACAATTCTATCATCTCAAGGATTACCATTGTCAACATCATTTCATCCCATTGTGATCAACCTATCTTGTTGAACCATATATTATATCATTGTTTTACCTTTTTATGTATACTTGATATTGTGGTTCCAATATTAGTTATTTTCTTTTCTTATAATTTATGATTTTACATTCTAAATGGTTTTAAAATATGGATTTGAAAGCTTGATTTCAAAGAAAAATTTAGGTTTTTCTTGTTATTTTTTGATAAATGTTTTGAAATTAAGGAAGAGGCTTGTTTTTTTATAGAAATAAATGAACTCTCATGTTTTCAAAGGGTTTTCTCTTACCGAGTGTTGAACCCACGTGTTTAATATAAAAATAATTTATCTTTTTTTATGGAGAATAATATACTAATTGTTTTTATTTTCTCATTCGCTTATAGATAATATTATTTTATAAATTTGGTACAAAATAAATTTATAACTTTTTTATAAATATAAATTCCCAAACCTTTTTGGGGCATTACTTTTGAGATTGTTAGTTCATACCCAATATAAAAAATGAATGTGTTTGTTTGTATGATCCCCCTATTTTATATAAAATACATGGATTGTGATATATTCTTGAATAATATTCCCATTTCTCGTACATGAGAGTTGGGAGATATGGTGAGTAATAATGGGTTACATGGATGTGTTTTTTCATTTAATAGCGTTTTTTGTTTTTTTGTATTTCTATTTATCATCAATTTTATCCAATTATTTCATTTAAGTTTATTTTTCATTATTTTAAGAACTTTTTGTATTATACACTCTAATGATATATTTAAAATTTAGTTTTATTATATATTTATTATGTCCCTTTTGGATGATTTATTATTTTATTACATGAATGGAATGAATTTTTGTTGACATTATTTTAATTAATATGCATGGAAGTATAGTGTATTAATAATAAATATGTGTTTTTTTGGTAAATCACACCACATTATTATTATTATTATTGTGTGAATCCATTAACACAATTTATTTCATTTTATACATGAAAATTGTTTGAAGCACATGGATATCTAGATCATGCTTCAAACCTTTTCACTATTCCCACTGGTTGATTCATTTGAAACTGCAACACTAGTTTTTATCTTATCATGATTGTTAAAAATATTTAATCCATTTCATTGGATGGGTTGGGTGATGTGTTACATAATATATTTTTTGATAATATGTTATCAAAGAACCAACAATTTAATGAAATTTTAAATGTAGTATTTGAGTAATATTCCTAGAACTACAGAGGTCGGTGCATGGATAGTCTATCTACTTCATAAAAAATCAAAACATCATGTTCTAATGATTAGTAACAAATAACATATTTATGTATAGTTTCAATTTATTATTTTGAATACTTTAAATAACTATTATAATTTATTAAAGTTAATTTTATATTCTTTAGTTTTACGGTGAAAAATGAAGATGAACCAAAGATGGATAGTTAGACACCATGGACAGGTAAAACATATGAATTTTGTGTGCAAGGTTCTAAAGAATATTTATATGTTAATATATATTTGGAACAAATTCCACTAAATTTTTTGTTCAAAATATATAAATCATTACAACACTCATTTAATTATTATTTAGGAATATTTATTCAATTCATTCTAATGTGGTTAAACTTCTTAAATTTGAATTAATGAAGGTATAAATGTAGTTTTGATGATGTTGGAGGTGATTTTATTCAATATATTTTGTAGTGTTTTGTTTGAGTTTAGTGTTTCATTATTTTTTTAACGGTAGATTTGGTGATGAATATTGGAAAGTAGTTTAAAATGGAATTACATATTGGTGAATGTTTTGAATTTTGTTTTTCATAAATTTATTGGGATTTTTTTAATTTTGGGTTTTTTCTATTGTTAGAGTAAAATTATTATAATTATCATTTAGAAAACTTATTGGATGTTGGTAAGTTTAGAGAACAAGATATTTGTTTTCAAAACAAATAATTTATTGAGTGTTAATTTCTCTTAGTTCTGATCACTTTGGTTTACTATGGATTTTATTAATTACAATTTATGGATCATAAATTTATTTGATTATTTTTTCTTGTTATTTAGAGAATGAATCACATAAGAGTCTTGACTAAAAGTTGTTTATACATTTCTAGGAATGTTATTTTTGGTGATACATCTTGCGTGATCCCCATAGTTCTTCACTCTTCTCAGAATCCAATTATAATGGTAGGTATAGAATCTTTTTGGTTTCTGAAATTTTTAAAGAGTTTCATGAATCAATTCATGTCTTATTTTTACGTAGATCAAGTTTTCTTATGTTTGTGGAGTGGTTTGAGATGTCTGAGAAAATATTAAATTCTACTGGGACTCTAAAACATTTATTTTAATAGTTATTATTGGATTATTTAAATGACTAAGACTGGTGCATAAGAGTACCATAGATCTTCTCAGTCACATAATTGTATGTATTTAAAATTCTTCAAAACTATGTTAATTTAGATTTATGATCCTAAGAATGTGATGTGGATAAATTAACATAATTTAATAACATTCATGATAGTGATAGAATAGTGAATAACTATGATGGTAAGTTATTACTGACATTGAGATTGGTTTTGGATTTATTTTTAATCATTGAATCATAAATTCAATGAAAACTTGGTGGTTTGAGGATGTTCATAGAAGCGGAACACATAGATGCTTGTCAGGGGAAATAAAAAGTGACACCATGATATATATATATTCAAATTACTATTTTTTGTATTATGATCATAAATAATACATGGAAGTTTTATATTCAAATATTTTGTTGATGAAGTAGAACTGTTATAGGAAATATAGAGAAACTGTTTTAAATGGTTGAGAAGATATGTGTTTTTCTTATCTGTTAATTTATAAAACTGTTGTGTGATTTGAATTTAAAAGTTAAAAAAACATGGGAAGAATTTATATAGATTTATTGATTTCCTGAGTAGCTAATATATGAGTTTTAAAATTATGCAATAAATTAGTGATTGAAAGAGAGTTTGGAAGAAGAATGTTTATTACAAGTTTTTATTGTATAAGAGTAATGGGAATGACCACGTGGATGTTTATAAGTTAAAATTTTATTTTGAAGAAAATTTTAGAGTTTTAAAAATTTAAAATTTATTTTAGGATTAAAAATGAGGTGGTGTCCTGGTCATGGTTTTTTCACTATTTAGATAGGTTTTTCACAAGTCAGGTGTCTCATTGGTCAGGACCAACACAGTGGAGAAGTTTCATGATAGTAAATCTCATGGTATATGGGATATTTGAGGAAATAAAATATTGCAGAAGAGGAGTAACATGAACAATGCGGTGAAAAATATGGAACTGAATGGTAGGGTGAAGGATTAAGGTTACTAATAAATGTCGATTAATCCCCTCATAAGAGGGAGGCTGAAAATTTATAGAAGGTTTAAACACTAACTAACCACATGAGAATTTTGAAAAGTATAATTTTTTAGAGGTGTTACACACAAATATTTTAGTAAAGACAATAATTTGTACATAGTTACATGAATTGATCAAGAGAGATGATATATGGAAGGATATTTTTCAATGGATAGTGGAATATATAAAGATCTAGATAAAAAGAAGATTTTTTTGTCATATCTAAGCATACATATCCATGTGACAGTAACTATTCTAATATAATACATTATTGATACATAATAAAACTTATTTGGGAGAGGGAAGTGGAATGAATATAAATTAAATGAGCATATTTGGCAGAAATAATACCTGAAAAAGAAGGTGACATAATATAATTAAACATATGATAATTCTACAAAAACAAATTTACATTGGAGAGTGAGTAGGAATATATGTGGGTTTTAATATTGATATATCTGATTCAGAAGAATAAAAAGATCATAGAAACTTTTGATTCCATTGAATAATATATTTCTGTTTAATAATTGAATGATTGATGTAAAAAGAGGGGTTATACCTCATTATTGTTATTGTAGGAGATGGAAAAGTATAATCAGATAATTAAAGTGTAATATTATTCCCATATAAAAATTAAGTGATTCTACTGTAATATTTATAAAGAAAAAGGATAACCAATTTCATTATGGATTCAATCTCTTATGACTTCAAGGAAGTAGTTCACGGAAAGGGGTGATTCAAAGTAGCATCAAAATATGAATTTTACTATAAACATAGTCTCACATTGGGTGGTGACCGACCACCATGTCCCAAATCATTTTAAGAGTCATTAAAGTATATAAACTCATCCTAAATTTTTCATAGAAGAGCATGTATGTGAAGATGTGGTAGTGTTCCTAGGGTGTGGAGAAACTAAAACCTAAATCTTATATGGAAAATATCCTAGTATAGAGTAACTATTGTGATGATATTATATCAATAACTATCGTGAATAACTATGGATTATTGAAATTTAAAATCCATTTTTTTTCTTATTTATAATAACCATTTTGGGAGAACGATTTAAAATAATTATTTTCTATACAATCTTTAATTTCTTACATATTAGTAATTTGGGGGGGGGAATAAAGAGTTGAACAATCAAGAGTTGAATGTCATTCATTCCTTCGGACCACCTCAGGGCCTTTAGGAAACATGATGTGCTGATGCACACTACATAGACTCTACAAGGAATATGATTTAGAGGAGGATTCCGAGTGGTCATATTCACTAGAGAAGAGCTATTGGATTTGGAATAATGATAGGTTATGTAATTTTCCATTGGTATCAGTCTTGTAAATATTTTCATAGTACAACTATTCATATATCCATGTGAACGTGGAGAGTTGATCATGATGTAGTCGCTAGGGAGGGTTGGTTTCATGTAGTCATATTCCAAAGGTATTTCCTCTAGACCATTGTGTCCTATAATTTCAGGAAGCCTACGGGCCATGTAATGGTTCCCATTAAACCCTTAAATAAAGGATTATCAAATATGAAAAATAATTTAAGTCCATGGGCCATTCAGGATTTCATAAGAAAAATATCCTTTTAAGAAATATTAAATTTGGAAAAAATATAATTCACTCCCCCACTCTTAGGATGTATTAGGTTTGAAAATATGGTATCATAGATAAATGATTATTTTTTAGAGTTTCATCCTTATATCTGATTTTTATGTTTTTTGTACATGGAATTAATGATGTAACCTCTATAACCTACTATAACTTTTGGTGGCTATGAAAAAGAAATTTTGATGTTCCTATAGACTTGAGACAATGATGTGATATAATTTATTCTTCATGATATATATATTAATGAAAAATAATTAAATATCCATTGAAATAATGGACACTACTATTCTAATTAATTATTTTCCCAATAAGGTATCAAATAACACCACTCTTTATGCCTCCAACTACGATATGTGAAAAAAATGGTAAATCAGATAAAATATATCATTAAGAGAAACAATTATTGAAGTCCCAACCTAGATTAAAGATTTTAATTTTTATTTAATGATAAAATAGTGAATAAAACTAAAAAAAATGTTGCCTAATGAGGAAAGTAAAAAAGAATACAATACATTAGATATTAAACTCTATCAAATATGATCTCCCCAACTGAGGTGATGATTTCTGATTCTTTTATTAAATATCACTCTTTTTTTTAAAAATTCTCACAAATTTAAAATTTCATATACAAAATTAAATATTTATAAATTCCTGGATTATAATAATGAAATGGAAATGAATTATTGTTATCAATGTTGATAATGTTTTGTTGGTGATCCTGACAATATCCAATATATGGATGTGGAGGTTGATCAACTATAAATCATCATCATGTGTATATATCTTTTATAGTTTTTTATGCACATTAAATAAAATATTTACATTATTATATTTCTGCATCAATTTAGAAATAATTTAGATGGTTTAAAATATCTTGTAGGAAACTGATTTACTTGATAAACTTATACATAAAGTTGTAGAAAAAATAGAAATAGAGAATGAGTTGATATATAGCATTTTCCCTATCAAGTAACAACGTTAAATGAAAAGATAATCTGGATAGATCATGGGGTCTATATTATAGAATAGGGTTTCTAGATTTATAGAGAATAATGACAATATCAAAGAGAATTAATCAAGGACAAATATTATATGGGAAAGGGGAATCTGAGGAGTCTATATAAAATAGTATCAACAAGTGGAGTATAAGAAATTTCATGATTTGAAATTTTGAGTGTGATGATATTTGTTTCCGAATCAACATGTGAATTATCTTATTGGAAACCATTTGAAGTGTTCATATACAATGAATAATTTGGGCACACCATTTATGTGCATTAAGAAACCCTTTTAATCAATTGTGGAAGAAATACTACTACATCAGCATCTCAATCGACAATCAACTGCATGAGGTATTCACGTGATGAGAGATATTTTATATCTGTTGACATAAAAAATAGATAATGAAATTGAAAAAGGAAATATAAAAACATAGTAATAATAAATTCCAATAATATAATGAAAAATATAAATTGAATTTAAATTGAAAAGAAAATATACTATGCTCGACAAAATTTTTACAATTTTGGAGGAAAATAAAAATAGATATGGATGAAATTTTCACCATGAACTAATAATGGTACAATAAAAAATTCTACATTAAGTGAAAAAATTTAATCTAGAAAGTAAATAAAGAGACTACTCTAGATTTAGTGAAGAATGAAGCATTTTTTAGAGAAAAACACCACTGGAAAATAATTTTAATGTGATTCTAATGGGTATCGAAATGGATAGACATGTTTCATGCCTTAGTGGTTTCCCATATCATACCATTGTAGATGATTTGACAATAGTTATGACATCACTTCTATAATGTATCAATATTGTTAGATGTTGTAAGGTAATTATATTTTTATAGGAAACTTTCTTTATTGAGAAAAATATCACAACGAATGTAAATACCAATCCAAATAAGTATATTAGCATAGATAAAACATATGAAATAATTTTTTTTATTAGAACCAGAAATAAGATAGAAACCAAAAAGGATTGATGTAATTTCCAAGGTATAATATTCATTCATTATGATATGACACCTTATTTTAAGTTATGATTTATGGAAGTAAACATATCCCCCTAAACATTAATTTTTTCTATATATTTTAGATTTTGTGTGGGCTTAATGGGGAGAAATGAACCATGGGTTAATTTTTATAAAAGAAAACATGTATTAAGGATAAAATATTACATGTTATTGTTTTAGAAGAAAATTAATGAAATTGGTGGATTTTTAAATATTGAAATTATCATGGTGAGTTAGGATTGAAAAAAAAGGTGTCAAGGATGAATCTGACCCAACATGTGGTGTCATAACAATTCTAATATTCTCCATGGAAGATGGTTATAATGATAAATTTATTTACAGAAACTAGAACTTCTTGAAGAAGTGGTTAATCATAAATTATAGTGATTTAAAATACTATTCTAATAGAACTAATTTAATCAAGAAAAACTATCAACATGTATTTTAGAACATATTTTTTAGTGGTATTCAATATAAGATATTGAGAAAACCACAAAGGAGGAAGAAGTAGCATCATCTATGTAATTATTGTTTAATTGGTTATGTACTAATAATGTGGAATCCATTGAATATTACTCATCATCGCAGATATATCTAGAATAAAGGTTTCAAAATAGATAAATGGTTTTCTTATGTTTAAATTTATCATAATTCATAAAGAAGTGTATATAAGTTATTTAGGCGGACTTTGTGGCGAACACAAAATGTTTTTTTATCCCTATCCAAATAAATTTGATTACCATTAAAAGAAAATAAGGATTTTGGGTATCATGATTCCTCACATGTCTTTCATGAAATAATAGAATCAATATACCCATCATGTTAAATTACTCACACACATAATCATTTATTGATTTTCCGTGGATGGATTCATGAAAGTGTATTTGAGACAGTAAGAGGAATAATTTAATGGTTATAAAATATAATGTTTCACTCCTATAAGTTATTATGGATGTTAGTGAGGGACCTGGATTGAGTTCTAATTTTTGACTTAAATTATTTTTTCAAATATTGATTTCCCAACCGAGTGTGACTAAAGAATGTTTTGGTGAATCAATTATAAGTGGTAAATTTCCTCACTAAAATTCATTGAAAAAAATAAAACTAATGTATATAGAGTTTATATATGATCAAAATGTAATATTTTAAAAAATATTCTATTCAAAAAATGGAATCATCATGTAGAATCTTGGATGAAGTTAACATATAGGGGTTTACTAGTGGTAAATGTACCATAGGTTCCATTAATTAGTGATTGGGATGACCTAATGTTTTGAAGGTGGAAATATATCTAATAGTTCAATATGTTGTATTTTTTTGGAAGTCTTTGATGAAAAAAAAATTTATTTTCAATATCAATTTATAAATTTTGATAGATCCAAGATGTTTTCATATGTGATCTATAGATTTAAATTTATCTCTAAAGTGGATTGATGAGATCATGTCTGAAAGGGTTACAAAGGGATTGCATGATCAAGGGGGAGATGAAATTATTTTTATATTATTACAATGTGATTAAATGTTAATAATTGTATAAAAAATGGTGGGTAGGAATGGGTGGAGTTCATTTATGTAATCATATATGAAAATGGATATATCTTTTATGAAAAATCAAAATTTTGAAGATAGATTTGTTCATTTATATTCGATGTGGGGAGAACACTAGGGGATTAGATATCTATATCAATAGATCATAAATATATTTCCATTAAAACAATGAAATTATTTTTTGGATGATGAATTTGTTAAAGTATATAAAAAAATAAAACATGGGAGAATTTTCAAACCAAAAGTATATTTGTTGGTGGATTCATTATTAATAAAAAAATCATGAAGAATGTATATAATATGTGAAGGCATTGGAGAATTGGTGGTGAGAGTTTGTTCATGAAAGAGGCATACAAGGAATAAAATTTGGATAATTGAAATGGTACACTCTGTTATCTGCACATATAAAATAATTTTTATAATATTAAGTATTATAATGTTTTATAGATCATTTGAGATATGGATGTTTTGTTAAAGAAGTTTAAAAAATTATAAGAAGTGTGAAGTAAGTGAGTTTAATGATATAAATGATATAACATTTTCGAGTTCTTCTTATGTTAGGATGGAGTTGATTTTTTGGAAGATGAACTATGATTAAAATGGGAAGGTGGATGAGATATTTATTGAATTATAATGCGGAATAGAATATGAGTCTAAATCTTACATTATTAATTAGTTTTGTAATAAAATATTGAAAAATTCAATGTTTCTATTAGTATATATAGTTTCATTGTCAATGGAGATATTAGGTGGCCGTTTTTTTATTTAATGTTCATTTTCATGAAATGTTTTCTATTTCATGAAATATCATTCCATTTTAGGCTAGATAACATGATTTCAAACTTTTGGTAGTTATATTCACTAATGGGAAATATTTCACACAAATCGTCCATCGTACTAGTTATGAATTATTGTTTGGCCATGTTTTTTTCTAGTCACAGGGTTTCATGCATGTCAGTTATTTTTTATCGTGGAGAATCTAGTTAGATAAATGCTACAGAAGTAGAGTTTCATGAAGTATGCATGATGAAATTGGGAATTTAATTGAAAATATTTGCATTAGGGTTTTCCTATAAATACTATATACTCATATCATTAGAGGGTGGATAAAAATTTAGATTGGATAAATAATAGTTATTTTTCAATCCTTATGCAATGAATAGTTGTGTGAAGATGTTATATAAAAATATGGATAAGGAAATATAACTTTATAAATATAGTTTCAATAATCATAATTGAGAATATATATTTAAGTGGAATGTTTTGTGAAAATATATGTTGAGTGAAAGACTCATCGTCCAGGATGTTTTGTGATCAATCTAGATTTTAAATATCTGGGTGAATGTAACTACACGAATATTGTTTTGATAGAAATTCATGAAATAACAGACCTAGGTAAATGAAGTGGAATTAAAAAATTCAAGAAAAGATTGTTGGGAGAAATAAAACATGGATAAATATTGACAATTTAATGAAAAATGAATTGGAAAACTATAAATATGTGAAGGAACAATAGTGACTGAACATGATAAAATCCATGGTTCATGATTGATATTTAAAATTTAGTAGAAAATGAAGACATCCATAGGTGATCCTATTGAATTATCTTGTTTATTTTAAGAAAATAAACCTCAAATCAATTCCTATGTAAATTTAAATGGGTGAATGAACATGACGATATCTAATTTTTAACATCGATATTTCTAATTTAGTAGAAACATATGATAGCTAACAGTGATTCTATAGAAATATATTGTTATGTTCATTTAGATTAAGATCAAAAAAAGAACATAAAGTTTCCATCGCTATAACAAGATGAATAAGGGGAATGGGTGTTATTGGAAATTTTAGTATAGGAAACATTATCATATATAGATGTAGTTATTTTACATTAACATTTTGGAAGATGGAGGATTAACTCGCTCATTGTGGAGTTGGTCCTATATAAAATTATCGAATAACTATGATAAAAATTGAAATTATATAGTGCATCAAATCAGGAGATATGGATTAAGAAGAGTCTCACACATAATTTAGACACCCCATCGTGTCCATTTTCTATTGATGAGATCCTCAAGTATATAAACTGCTCACCACTTTATAAAAGTAGTGTATGAAGGATATAAATATTTAGTGTCCCTTGGGTGAAAAATGGTTGAACCATAAATTCTATAATGTACTGATACTAGTAAGGTGTGACTATGATCAAAACATTGTATCCACTAAAATAATGAATAATATTTTATTTTGTCACATCTATACTCTATAAATTGTTATTACTTAGATGTATCCATTTACATTAAATGATAATAAAAAATATGTTTGTTATGTTCATTCTTTACCTTCCTATATATAAGTATTTTTTAGTGTATATAATATTTAGGATTTGTATATTTTTACTTCTAATAAAGGGACAATATTCATTAATTTTAGTATTATATTTGTAAATACTCTAATTCTCCCCACCACTCTAGGGTGTCTCGGGATGTAACAAGATCATTATTTTGAAGTTGGTTATCTTTTATCTTGATCTAGTCAGCAATGACTATAGGAAATCACAATTTATTGTAGGAGATCTTAATTTAGACCATACATAAAAGGTGTTTAGAAGTGTCTTCACATCTTATTAGGGATTTATTGAATGTTTTATGTTTATAGAAGATAATTAAATACGGTAACATACAATGACTCATACCTCAATTAAATTTAGTGTGACTGTGGATTCTCTATCTGTTATAAATAAAAATATTATTGATCCATTGTTCAAAGGGTAGGTTTTTGGGTTTTATCTTTCTCAGATCCCTGTTAATTTTTATATGAATAAGAAACACATTTTATGTTTCCAATTTAAATGTGTCAAAAATATAATCTATATTTATTAAAAATGCTAAGGGCCCATGTTTAATGTGGACATTTTTTGCATCTTAAAATATTCCTTATGAGGAATTATTAGAAAACGAATGAGTTTGTGTGTAATATATATTGATATGATTGATTATTTTGGAGTATATTAAATATTTTTTACTAAATCGTGTTTAATAATATATTTGGGAATCTCTTTCATTGTTATTTAATATATATTGGATATTTTATGTTATTCTCATTCCTTGATGATTTTTTATTCTTCTTATGGTGTATGTATGATGTTAAATATATTTGGGGACTTGTGTTTTTCAATGACATGTTCAAGGGTGACCTTATATATATTATTGGGTTGTGGGATGATTGTTATACTAGTTTTTATTATGCATTTTTTGGTAACTAGTATGGTTTCATTTTGTTAACAATGTGATAGTGTTATCTAGGAAAATTCCTAGATTATTTTTCATTTTTCTTTATAACTAGAAGTTGCATCCCATATTATTCTTATTGATACATTTTTAATATGTATTCCTTCCAAGGGATCAATGATTTTTAGGGATTTATTATCCATATTTTATAATAGTTCAAATGTTCTTTGGGTTAGATAATATTTTTTGGATTTTGAATTAGATTTTTGAGTGAGTTGGTAGTTGTTGTTATAGAATGATTATTTCCATTAGGGGTTTGTGAAATGTGTTCATTTTTTGTTATAGTGTTATCATAATAGTTTTAATAAACTTTTTTTTTATTTTAGATAAATTTTAAATTGTGGGGAGTCTAATTATATTTCTCTATATTCTTCAATATTTTATTTTCTTGGTGGTGAGTCAGTTTTGATTGAGGTTTTCTGTTTATTTTTAATTATTTTATTCATTAAATTTGAGGATTTCTGGGATTTTTTGGTGATTCTATTTTCACTATTATAATTTAGGTCTTCTCGATCCACCCACATCTTTTGTTTGGATGTTGATGTTTTTTTCCCATTCATTTTTATTTTTTATGAAATTGTGGTTAATGAGTGTGGAATAGTAGGCAAAATAATGAAATAATTTTGTCATAACAATATTAAATATTGATATATTGTGACTTATTTAAAAATTTTATTTCTTATTATTTTTGGATGATTTTTTAGTTTTTATGGGTGATATAAATTTATGGATATGATTAGGCCATGCCATGGAGGGAAGAGGCCATTCCAAAATGACACCCAGATAATGTGGTCGCTTCTTAGGGAGGTGTTTCAAGTTCTGTTATGTGGATATAATGAAATAACCCAACCTATGAAGTATTACCTTGATTAATTTTGGGTTATTAGATTTGTTTCACCTTATTATTATAATAGGTCATTTTTTCATGTTTTTTTGGAGCAGGCGAGCCATATTGCAATTAGGTAGGTCACACTGGGACGTGGTATAACTCCCTGAGTTTTTATGAATTATTATTTTTAAATAAAATAATTTTTTTTGATGATTTGGTTTCATTCTACACAAATTATAGATTTATTAATAGAAAACCTTATTTCACACGAAACATAGAGTTTCTCTCGTAGTACAAGTACCATTAATTTTTTGTTTTTATAACACAAAAAATGAGATTATTCTATAGATTATGTTACATGCAAGAATTATTTTTTCTAAAAAAACAATATATTATTTACTATAATAGTTCTCACCTATAAAGTGGAATTTTTGTAATGAATAAGAATATTTAATTTACATAAATATAGTCTACACATGTTTATATAATTATTTCCTTGGTTACCAATTAATTATAAATGAATATAAAAACCAATGGAATATCAATGATGTGTTTTTATTCCCACAAAGGTGTTTTATATTAATAAATTGAATTAATAACAATTAGAGAATTATGTTAATTAAATTTAACTGTTATATATTCCATCAAATGTTCCTAATTTTATCAAGAATATTGTTAATCCATAAAATAAGAACAGATTCAATTTTCAACATAAAACTACTTTATTTTTCTAAAAGAATGTTTTGACACATTTGATGGGAAAACTTTTATTGATTATAAATTTTTATAAATTTTTTAATTATATTTTAAAAAATAAACTTATTCTATGAAATAAATGAATAAAAAGTTTCTTTGGTTTAATTTTCGGTATAATTATGATAAGTTTTATGTTTTTATTAATAGTAAACAAACATAATTTTAATTGCAAACATATTTTTAATCTAAAAAATTTATACTTCTAAATTATTATTTTTATTAATTTTCAAGTATAATTAGAAAAAAAAATTATACTATTTAATCTATTTTAGGACATTTTAATCAATTTAATATAGAATTTGCATATAAAATCATAGTAATCCTTTGAAAATATTCACTTTATGGAAACAATGTATCTCACACAATTTATGAGATTAATTTTAAATTAATTTTATCCACATTATTGATATGATTTTTTATAAAAAAATTCATATTTGGATTAATAAATAAAAATTATATTCATAGTGTCCCTTTTATTTTTGGAAAATATTAATAGTAAACTAGAAATATTATTACCATGGTTAAGGTAAAATCAGTTAATTATGGAAAAATTATAATATAAATATTATAAAATTACCCATACACTTTACAGAATGTTATTGTATGATTTTAATTCTACCTTTAACACCTAAGTCTTGAAATTGAATTATTTAATTGACACTTTTCCATGAAACAATCGTAGATATTTTTAAAATCAAAGAGTGTGACAGAATGTAACACTCTTATTTTTGAGAAGTATAATATTTTAATATGGGGTTAAATAGAAGATATTATTGAATATATATATTGTTATAAAATATAAATGTTATACCTATATCCATTTTTTTAAAATTTTAGTGATGAAATAATTATCCTAATTTATTACAGAAATGATTATGTAGGAATTGTTCAATGAATGAAGCAATCAATTAAATAATATTAGAAATATTAAATTAAATATAAATTGAATTAATTAATAATATCCAAGAATTATTAATATTATTATGATATATTAGGTGTACATTAAATTATTTTCCCTGAATATATATTTTTTCATGTGTTTTTTATAGTCAAAGTATTCAATAGTGTGAAAATTAACACTAATGATACTTTAGGAAAAAAAAAATATTTTTTAGTAACTTATAAATCATAAAAATAGTCAATAAAGAAAATTTTTCTGATATATGGTATAAAATATTATAAATATTCCACTTATAGTACAATTTACTCTTTAGGAGTGATAATTACTCCTTCTTAACATTGATAAAATTGTTTCCGTAGTAAAAATTAAAATGGGTTATCTAATGGTCATTCAAAATTATAAAATTTAATATGACACCAAGAAATGTCTAAAATAATTTTTTTTGATATTAATACATTATAATATCTTATCATAGATTAAATGGAGTTTTTTATATAATTATATTGATATTTAATTTACTATAAATTATTCATTTGATAAAATCAGAAAGTGCTCCTCCCCCTCTTATAAGAGGACATAACATATTATCTTTTATTCACACATAAAACACTATTTTTTTGGAATAAATGTATCCAAATATCCCCCAAAATACCTTAACTTCATTTTGGAAACAATTATTGGGATACAAATCCATCCAAGGAATAACTTTGATGGAAATCATTAGAAGATACCGGAAGAAGAGGTAACGTTCATCAATGAATAATTTTGATTTATTTCTTCCTTAAACCGTTTAAATTATTTTTATTCCATTTTTATATAATAAAATTGGTATATAAAATATACATAGTAGTTTTAATGTTATGTTTATGACCTAAAACTTCACACACATCCATAAAATGGGAAATGAAATCATTGTTTGTGTGTACCAAATACTAGTGCCTCATGAACCAATGTTGTTCATTATTCCATTAACACCTTTAATGTTGGGTAATAATGGTGGATTTATAGGTTATAAATGGTATATATTATATTTTTTATTTAATAATGATTCTATATTTTTATATCACACATACCCTCATGTCTTCCATTTTGTGGGATATGCTTACATCATTTGTGTATATGATGGACTACCACCTCGTGATCATTTTAATTCATTAAAGATATTGATGGAATGAATTAAATATGTTTTAATTGTAATATATCAAATATATGACATAAAAATAATTCTTTAATTATAATATATCATATAATTTTATTTCTTTTAATCTGATTAGTAAATGTTAACATAATTCATGAGTACATGTGACCTACCATGTCCTTGAATGGTGTATTTTATTTTATACTTATTTTGAAACACAATTAATACATATATTATGAATATATATTATATTTACATAATCTTTATAATTATTCATATTATGAAATAATTATCTATTTTAGTGGATCAACAAATTAACAA
Source organism: Viscum album (assembly GCA_963277665.1). Taxonomy (NCBI): domain Eukaryota; kingdom Viridiplantae; phylum Streptophyta; class Magnoliopsida; order Santalales; family Viscaceae; genus Viscum; species Viscum album. The sequence continues at coordinate 454,769,824 of OY728160.1, read as the reverse complement.
GACAACAAATGTATGAAAAACAAAGGCATCATTACCCGAAACGTTCCATAAAAAATAATTGTTAAAAATCGATTATTATAAAGTCATAAGTATATAAAATATCGTATTATATAAAATAATATGGATTATTTTTATATGTGTAATATAATTTTTTTAATTATACTTTATTTTTTAATGTGAGTGAAGGAATTCAAGGAATAAGGTAAGGGGATTTCTAGTCTCACATTTATTTCTGTGGGACATATGCCATATCCACAAATCATTTATTCTCTGTCGGGGTATATAATTTAAGTGAATGTAATATATGATCATTATAATTAAATATACGGGTATTTATATATCTATTTTATGATCTATACTTCATGTTGTTTGCTCTTCAAAACATACCTAATCTATAAGATTATTCTGTCTCAATTTGCCTTCTTTAAGACATGTGTTATGTTATGCACATATATTCCTTTAAAAGTATTATATACTTATATTTTACATATTTAATAATAATATTTTATATTTTCAGGATATTATTTTTTTCAAATAATTGTATACTCTCTTCAGTCGAAAATTTCATTTTTTTTTCAAAAATAATGTTTTTTAAAAATATGTTTTAAAAAAATTATTTGAAATAATTTTCAAGGAAAATTATATCAATAATGTTTAAAAAGATATTAAAATATAAATTTATAATTTTTCAATGTAATTTTCAAAGATATATTTTTCTAAATGTTTTATTATTTAAAATGATTTTTTCATAGAAGAAATGATATTTTCCTTAATAAATGTTTTAAAAAGAACATTTAAAATTATTTTCCATCTAATATGAATTCTATGGATGTTACTTACGATTTTTTGGGGTTATGATTCTTGGATTCCGTCATTATTATTTCTATGGTCTATTTATTTTTAAGATTAATTATTTATATTCTTATAGAACACATATGAATGTATTCAATTATTTATTTGGTGGGACATATATCTACCTCTAATGAATTGGGTAATGATAAATTATCTATGATATCAAAGGGTATACAAGTGGTAATATTAATCCTAAGAAAATATGGTATAATGGAGGACATCCTATGCCCATAACAAGAGTGTACACAAGAAGTCATCCTAATATCGAAATAAGAAGGTTCATGGGAGGTCAACCAAAAGCCTAAGAAGGTACACAAGTGATTATCCCAAACCGAAAATACAATGAAGGTATTGGAAAGTATCATTGACAAAAGATATTATAAGATTATGTGTCTTCCAAAAAATATATGTCTTGTGCCATTTTTATACTCTCATTTATCCAGTTATTTTATTTTCTTATTATCTATGTCTTGTGAATTACGTATCCTTAATTGCATGATTTATTATTATGATATTTGTTATCCAGGGAATGAGTTTAAAACATTATTCTCATACTTTCATAACCTTTTGCTCAAGTTATTCATACTTATCATACATATTAACCCTTACTGATAAACTGATCTCACCCTTTATTATGTTTTATTTCCCATATTCATAATGATAAGTTTAAAAATGGGAACTAAAGGGAAATATATTTGTGGGGGACGTTGACGATCATTCACCAAATTAGAGGAACGTGTTCTATGTTTCCAAAGTAAACTAATCTATTATGGTCCTCGATTATATGTTTGGGTAAGATAGTGAATTTTTATCTAAAAATATGTCATATATATTTCTAAATACCTTTGGTCATATTATCAGTATTATAGAATCTTTTTATTCAACCTTTTGAAAATATGATGATAAAACCCTAGAATTATCCCAAGGATAAGTCTATATATATGCTTAAAGCCTGTTTTTTTAGTAAGTATCATGAATAAAAAATAATAAAACCAACAATTTCAAAGATTTAAATTTCAGAATAAATTTTACATGATTAAGTGGTTTTAAAATTATTATTAGTGATTCTCATGATATTTTTTTCTATTTTTAAATAAATAGTTAGAACCCAAAGAAACTGTGTTAATGTGGAATTAAATTAAAAATTCAATGATGGACCTTCTATCCAACAATATTATATAGAATATGGAATGTCAAACCTCTTTTTTATGACCATATAGCCTTATCAATATATGAATCATACTTAGCATCCAAATTACCAATCGAGGGATATATATTGTTTTAGAATACTTCTTATGGTAATATCCACATTATATAAGTGGAATGAATATACAATAGTTACAAAGACATTTATATAAACCATTGAAAGGATATTTTTCATTATCTATTGTTCAAAACATGAAAAAATTTAAAATTGGGAACTTTTCACTTAGAAGGTAGAGCGAATCAGTGGTTTATGTTTATCAAGAATATGAGGCCATTAGATAAAATTGAAAACATTTACTGGGAATAGTTAAAAAACTTATTTTTTAGTAAGTACCATTCTCATATTATTCTTAGAAATTAAGAGATTGAATATTCCCTTCAATATTAGTATTATTATATGAAATTAATGATATAATTCAAAGGAAACTCTACAAACTATAGAGATAAGAATATGTGATTTAACATTTGCTAAATTTGTGGAATGGAACAAGGAGGAAATTTTCTAAAGGGTGATGGAAAATATTTTAATTGTTGGAATGAAGGTCATCTAGAATTTGACATGTGAATTAAATGTAATAAATAAAAATCTACAAAGAGTGCACCCCCACAATTTAGTGTTTCAAATTCAAGGTGTATTGGCATTACAGAAACAATTTCCCCAATATAAGGACTAATGTGAATTTTAAGGCACCAAAACATTCAAGGGAAAAGGATAAAATGAATTCTTATTCTAACATAATAGATAAACTGAACCATCATAATTTTAGAATAGTTATCCTCCACTTATTTTTGGTAATCTATTATTTATTTTGAATTAATAAGATCTATGAAAATCCTATTGTTCATTAATTAGATAAATTTCATGTGATTATCTTGCTGGATAATAGAATAATGAAATATCATATTCTATTTTTATAAGGATGAAACCAAGATTCGAATGAAATTTTTTTCATATAATAAATGTGCTAATATATGTAATGAAGAAGCATGTGTGTATTAAATATATTTTCTTGTTATTACCATGAATCAATATAATGCATGGTTATGATATTTATATGTTTGATATGTAAAAATTAAGATCTACATAATTTAATTTTGGTATTAATGGTATTTTTATTTTAGAGATTTGGTAACACTATTTTGAATGTTTGACATTTTAATGTTCTAGAAGATTTATTACGGTAACCATTTAGGAAATTTTTTAGGTTGAAATTTGGATATGGTTTTATAGATTGATGTTTTACTTGACCATGTAAATATATATCAATACTAGATAACATGTACTAATCAATTTTGAATGATGAGTAAAAAGATATAAAAGGATTGAATTTTCATTCCATTCTTATTATCCACTAGTTCTTCCGGAAATACAATTTTATATAGAAATAGATGAAGAGGAAATTTATCACGGCACAAAAATTGTAAGTGTTTATTCATACTAAGTGGAATGAAATCTAGTATGTATATCTTATTTTTAATTTTATTAAACTTTTGTTATAGTATATTGATAAAAACTTTATCACAGTACCCTTATTTCTGATGAATCAAATAGTCCCTTTGAGCATTGAAGATTCTTCTTTCTGGGATGCTTAACTATATAATGACTATGTTTTCTTTCACTCTCTATCAAAACATGATATATGGAATTCTATTCCATTACCATGTATTCAATTTCATCTAATTTTCTCCTAATATAAATCCTTGTTCTATTTTGAAATTTTCCATTTAGTATATTTAATTTTAAGAGGAATTTTTATTTACCCTTTATAAGAAGTGGGTTTCCATTAAAGAAATTCTAAAACATCCACCTTTGATTTTCATAGTTAAATTTCATATTTCTATGAGTTTATTTACTTTCTTAAATTATAGATCATATATGAATGAGATCTTATCAATTGGTTCGTCTACCAAATATATTTTATTTTCATGATATGTTCCATGTATCTCATTGGAGTAATTGTATACATGATCATTCACTTGTAATAAACTCATAGGTCATACCACTCCAACAAGATATTACTTATGAAGATAAATAAGTATAAATTCTAGATCATAGAGATGGATTTTTACAAAATAAGACCACTCACTATGTTAATGGTTTTTGGAGAAATCACCAGTTTTAAGAATCTATGTTGGATCTTGAAGATATGATGAGTCATATGTATACTCATTTGTTTGTATTCAAGTGATAAATTTTGTGTGTGAAATTCATTTCAATGGGGTAGAATATATCACCACGAGTTCTTATGAATTATAATTTTTTGAATAAATTATAAAATTTTAATGGATTTTTTTAATGCTACAAAAATTTTTGATTGATTTATAAACCTAATTTTTCTAAACAGAGTTCACATTTTATATTTTATTACACAAAAGTATAATTTTTTCTTTTCTAACACTAAACAATGAGTTCTTCTGATAGCCCTTGTTTTACCCAACACTGAGTTTTACCAAACAAAAATATTCAAGTTATTATGATTGTTATCACATAGCCATAGGAATGGTGGGATTGAAAATGATTAATTGAATTATGATAATATTTTTACACAATGTTTAAAAATGTATTCTTTGGTGACCAATTAAATAGAAATGAAAATAAAAACCAAATGAATATAAATGATGTGTTTTTTTGCTTACAAGGGTGCTTGATCATAACAAATAAAATTATTCTCTATTAATGAATTATTTTGATGAATTTTATAATTGAAATATTCAATAAAATGTTTTCAAATTTATCCAAATATTATGATATCCATAAAATAAAAACAAAAACAATTTTTAGAATAAAAAAACAATATTTTTCTAAAAGGTCAGTTTTCCGCCTTTTAATGGTAGAGTTGTGTTAATGATAAATTTGGATACATTTATAAATTATATTAGACAAAATAAACATCTTATTTTAAATATTAATAAAAATTTTACTTATGTTTAATTTTTCTTATTTTTTTGAAAAGTTTCACATTTTGATGAATTGTTAAAAATACAGAATTTTCATTGAAAAAAGATTTCTCATCTAAGTAATATATATTATAAAATTATATTTCAATAGGGTTTAAATTTTATTTATATAAAAATAATATTATTTAATCCATGTAATTTATTGTAATGTATTTCATATCAAATTCAGATATAAAAACAGAGTTAACATTTGAATATTTTCTCTATATAAAACAGCCCTTATCACCGTATCTACGAGATTAATTTTTTTTATAAAATTATGTGTAATGAATTTTGAAAAATGGATTTAATATTTTTAATCATAGGTACCATAATTTTTTTAAATATTTACCTTTTAATTTTGGATAATATGAATTGTAAATTGAGTAATTTTTAACAATGTTAATGGTAAATCTATTCATTAAGGGTAAAAAAATTATAAATATTTTAAAATTTCTCCAACACATTCCCAAAGGTTTTTCGGAGAAATTAATTAAATTAATAACACAAATGTCTATAAATTTAACTATTTTAAGGGAAATTTTCCACGAAAAATACCACATATTGTTGGAATCAATGAGTGTGATGAAATGTGACACTCTAACATTAAATAAGTATAATATTTTTAATATGGGGATTAGTATAATATCTAATTTAGTATATATATTATCTTGAAATATAAATGGTTTATATACATCATTGAAATTTATTTTTATATTTTAGTGATGATATAATTATCATAAAGAATTACACAACGATGATGTTGTAATTTTACAATTAAAAATTCAGTAATTTAAATGATATTAGAAATATGAAAAAAATATAATTTGAAATAATTAATGTCAAAGCAGAATTGGAAATATTATTATGTAATATTTTAGGTGTATTAAATTATTTGGATTGAATATATATATTTTTATTTTTTTCCTAATGTCTATGTAATGAAATGTGTAAAATTGACCCTTATGATACTTTATGGAAATATTATTTTATTAAATTCTTTTGAAATAATATAAAAAATTAAATAATAAAAAAATAGAAGAAATATATTCTAATGTTTCATAAATAGTCCATTTATGGTCCACTTCACACTTCATAAGTAATAAATAAATCCTCATAATATTGAAAAGTTTGTTATTTTAGTTAAAATTAAAATGGGATAACTAAAGGTTTATCAAAATTAAAAGGTTTACAATAACAAAAAAAGTTGTCTAAAAACAATAGGTTTATTTGATTACATCCTTACCATATATTATCTTTTAATAAATGGGTTTTTATATTTATTGTTATTGGAATTTAATTTATTATAAATTATTATTTTGAAAAATTCAAAAAGTGCCCCTCCCCTATCTTATAAAAGGTCCCATATTATTCTATATTCATCAGACATTAAACCCATTTTTTTTAAAAAAATATATAAAAATATCCTTCCAAAATTCATACAATCAACTTATAAACCTTAAATTTTTTATAAATACAACCACATTTTTCAGTGGTTCAAATCAAAAGGAGATACCAAAGAATATGTGACGTTTATAAGTGAATGTTTGTGTTTTATTTATTCTATAAACTCATCCAATTATCTTTATTAAATGATTATATAGAAAATTTAGATTATTTAATATACATATGTTTTTTATGTTATGGGTACGATATAAAACTCCACAAATTTAGTTAAAATGGGATATGTAATCATCATCCATGTGTACGGTGAACTACCGCCTTGGAAACTTATGTAATTTTTTATTTATTACCACCTTTAAAATTACTTATTAATTTTGGATTTAATGTATACATATGATATTTTTTTATGATTTTATTATTATTATATAATTTTTATATCACATATAGCATCATGATTTTTATTTTGTGGGAATATGATAATGTCATTCATGTGTATAGTGGACTTCCGCTTACTGATGAGAATTGATTCAATCACATATTACATGGAATTAATTAATTATGGTTTTATTAGACATATGTGATATATATATATATCAAAAAAATTACTCTTGAATGACATCATATCATATACTTTTCTTTCTTTTAATATGAAAATAAAATGAAAACAACGTTCATGCACATGTTTGACCCTTGGTCGCTATGAACAGTGTATAGTAATTTCTACCTTTCTTGAAAAACCATTAATAATTATATAACTAATTTATATGATATTTATATCATGGTTATAATTATTTAAATTATGAAATAATTATCAAAGAAATATAGATATATATCAATACAAAAAACGTATGTAAAACAATGCAATTATTACCCGAAACATAACATTAACATGAAATTATTAATAAATGAGTATTATAAACTCATAATTATATCATATATGTTATTATATATTTTAATGTGTCTCTATTTTATATGTATAATAAACTAATATTTATTATACATTATTTTTTAATGTGTATGAAGGTAGTCTAGAATTCATGTAAGGGGATTTCTAGTCTGACTTTTATTTCTAAGAAACTTATGCCATATTTACCACTCATTTATTGTGGGATATATATACTTCACACGAGTGTAATATGTGATCAGTAAACATTAATTTAGGTGTATTTACACATCCATTTTATGATCTCTATTTCATATGATTTACAGTTTAAAATTTACCAAATTAATAAGGCGATTTTCCCATAATTTGTCTTCATTGAGACACATGTTATGTTAGACACCGATATTCTTTCATGAGGTGAGTATAGTACCCTTTGAAATTATTTATAATAATTATCCTTATTTTCATGATAATATATGTTTCATGTAATGTTATTATTTCTTTAGTCAGAGAATTTTTTATTCAAAACCCATGTATTATAAAAAATGTTTTAAAAATAATTTTTAATCATTTTCAGGGAAAATGATTTTAATGATTTTTAAAATGGTTTTAAAATATTATTTTATATGTTTTCAAAAAAAAATCTGTGAAAAAATTTCTAAATATTTTAATATTTAAAATTAATTTATCAAATAAGAAATTATTTTTTGTTCATAAAATATTCTAAAAATATCTTTCAAAATTAGTATCTATATAAGAATACTTATGCTGATGTTACTTATTATTTATTATGGTTATTATTTTAGTATTTTATTACTACTATTTCTATTCTTATTTAATGTTTATGATGAATTATTTATGATCTCTAAGAATAATTATGTCTGGGTTTTATTATTTCATGGGTGGTAACTATATATCCTTCTAATGCATTGGGTAATGATTAATGTTCTACGATGTCAAACTGTACACAGGAGGTCATACTATGTCCACAACAAGAAGGTATACATGAGTTCATCCAAAGCCCACAATAAGAGGGTATATGATAGGAAATTCTAAAACATAAACAAGAAAGTATGTGAGAGTTCATCCCAATACCATAGTAGGTACACTGGTGATTATCCCAAGCCTAACACACTATAGATGTCTTGTTAAGTATCGTTGACATCAGATATCCTAAGATTTTGTTTATGAAAAAAATTATGTGTCTTATGTCAGTGTAATACTCTCATGGATCATGTTCATTTATTTTCTTTCGATTCTTCTATTATCAATTAATAATATTTAATTCTATAATTGAAGATTATGATCTTCGATATACATGGTATTCTTGTCAAACTTTATGCTCCTATTTTCGTACCATTATGCTTATGTTATACTAATGTTTCTTCCATGTTTTACCTTACTAAGAATCTAAAGTAACCCTTTATTATATTTCCTTTACCATGGTCAAAATGATAGGTCTTAACTTCTAGTATTATATGGGATGATCATTACGGGATATGTTAAAATTTGTTAACCAAACAAGTGCAATATTTCGTTGTTTTCAATGGAACTGAACTATTATGTTTATATGGGATGTGTTTGTGTAATATAATAAATATTAATCTAAATATTTGTATTATCCATAAATGAAAACTCTGGATATTTATAGTTGGTATTAGAGAAATTTTTTTGTCAACATTTATATACTAGGTTGATAAAACCTTATTAAGATCCATAGGGAAAAGTTTATGTACTATTTAAAATAGCAGTGTTTTTTTAAAGATCATCAATAAAATGTAATTATACCTATACCTAATAGATTTAAATTTTATTCATAATTTCTATTGATTATTATTTTTTATGACTATAATTAGTTCTTCTCACACAATTCATTGTTTTAAGACATTAGATGGAACCCAAAGGAACCTTGTTAATGAGGAATGAAATGGTTAATGTAATGATTGTCCTCCTCAGAAACCAAATGATGTGGAATATGGAATGAAAACCTAATTTTATTTTACCAAATAAGCTTATGAATATATTAAACATTTTGAGCTTCCAAATGACCCATGGGGGGAGCAATAGTTTTGTGAATACTTTTTAAGGAAACATACACCTTATTTTAGTGTAAAAAACTACCCACTAGTTACTATGAAATGGATTTATATAACTAAAATCATATATTAAATTATCGGTTTTTTAGGACACAGAAATATTATATTGAAAACATATCACTAGAATGTTTAAGAAAATATGTGTTAAAAATTTATTATGAATACTAGGAAACAAGATAAAATTGACTCCATGGATTGGGATGAGTTTGAAATCTCATATTTTTGTATGCACCTTCCTCTTATTATTCTTACAAAATAATAGTTTGGACATTCCATTAAATTTCATGGTTATGATTAGAATATAATTATTTAATTCAAATTAATATCTTATAAAGATGGATAGAAGGAGAAGATATTTACCTTATGCTTCAATTGTAGAAGGGAATATGGAATAAATTGTCTTAACGGGATTGGTAAATTTTTTAAGTGTGGGAATAAAGATCACACGACATTTTAATTTTGATGTAATGGGAATAAAGAGAACTCTTCCTAGAGTGTACATCCCATAATTAATTGTTTAATTTTAAAGGAGTTTTGAAATTATTCCAACTTGTTTCTTAATCGAAGGAATAATGTGGATGGTAATCCAAAATAACCTCCTAGAAAAAAGGATATAAGGAAAGATTATGTTATCATAATGTATTATGTAATCCATGATAATTAAGGAATACTTATCCTACTCTAATTATCAGGGAATTTAGTGGTTCATTTTGAATGAATAGTTATATGAAAATTTTATTGTTAATACATTAGTTAATTTCTTCGGATTTTATTCGTGAATTATAGAATAATAAAATCACATATTCTATCAGTACAATGATGAATAATAGATTACAACGAAAAGAATTTCATGTATGGATATTGTTTATATAAGGAATGAAAAATTAAATGTGTATTCAATATTTTTTTCTTATTATTACCATGTTTCAATATATTACATGATTATATTCCTGATATGTTTAGTATGTAATAATTCAAGCTACATCAAGTTGTTTGAGGGAATATTGCAATGTTTATATTAGAAATTTAGTAAAATTATTTGGAAATGTTTGGATTTCATTCATTATGATGGTCCATAAAGGTAACAGTTTATGAAAATATTGATGTTGAGAATTTGATAATGTTTTAAAGATTAATGTTTTACATAACCATGAGAATATTTATCCATATTGGATAACCATTACTAAAAAAATTTGTTGTTATTATAACTAGAGATATAAGGAATGAATTATGATGTTATGATTATATAGATATTAAGTAATAAAAACTTTGTAGTGTAATTTATGAATAGTAAATTGATCAAGGCACAATCGATAGATGGGATTATGCTTAAAAATGGAATTATATCACGAAACTATATCTTCCCGTGGAAAGTATTAAACCTTATATACAATATCTTGAACCAAAATTATTATCATAGTACCTTTAATTCTGATTAATGAAATGGCCTCTTAGATTATCATGGATTTATCATTCATTAAGGGTGAACTTTATGATTACCATGTTCTCTATCACCATCCATCTGAATATGATAGTTTGAATTCTCTTTCATGTCCATGTTGTAACTTTCCTTTAATGCTATCCTAATCAAAATCATACTTTTCCGGTGATATTAACCATATAATTTCAAACATTTTAATTGGATGTTTTACTGATTATTTATACAATGTGAATTTAAAAAAAAATCTCAAACATCCAACTATTATTTTCCATGTGTGATTTTGAATTGCAAGGAAGTGATTTTATTTTTAAATTAATGATCGTATCACAATGGGAGATTATATGTGGGATATTTCACAAAATTTATTTGATGTTCATGATGTTTTCAATGTATCTTCTTTGAGGAAGAACATACCTGACCATTCACATGTACCAAACTCATATTTTATACTACTAGAACAATATAATTCCTTTCAAGGTAAACCCATAGAAATTATGGATATTATAGATAAACTTATAGAAAAAAACCACATAACTAGCTAAAGTTTTATAGAGGAACCACTTGTTTAAAGAAGATATAAGGAAATTTAAGGATATTATAGAGCAGTGTAATCATAATAATTTATATTAGAGTGACAAATTTGGAGGTTCAAATTCATTCTAAGGTCAGAATAATGCTACACTTTGAGTTTTTATGAATTTGTTTTCTAATAAATTAATTTTTTGATAGATTTTGTTTAACGATAAACCATTTAAATATTGATTTACACAATACATTTAATTTTATAAAACACCGAGATTTTATTTCAGTGCACGAAAGACTAATTTTTCCATGTGTTACACACAAAAATGAGTTCCTTCAACAACTTGTGTTAAATGAAAGAGTGAGTTTTACAAAACAATAACAGAATTTTTATTATGATATTCATCACCTACTAATTAGAATTACTTTAATTAATAGTATTAACTCCATTTTGGAAATATTTGTTTCACATTTTTATAAAATTATATTTAGTCACCAGTTATTTTGTAGCGAAAAAATCCAATTGAACATAATGGTTGTTTTTTATAATCACAATTATTTTTTATCATAATAATTTCAAATAATCCAAATTATTGAATTATATTAACTAAATTAATATGTTTTATATTCAATAATATTTAGTGAAATTTAAAGAATTTTTTTATATGCATAAAATAATTATAAATCCTATTTTATGGATTATAACTGTATTTTTTTAAAAGGTAGATTTTATGACATTTCATGGAAAATATCTTTTAATGATGTATTTTAATAATTTCATAAATTTTATTTAAAAATATAAATTTATCATTTTAAAGAAGAATATAAAAATTTACTTTGGTTGCATTTTTTGTATATTTCTGATATGTTTAATGTTTTGATGAATAGAGAAAATTATAGAGTGTTATGTGAAGAGAGATTTTTCATATAAATGATGTATAGTATTAAATTATTTATCTATTGGTTTAAAAGTATAAATTGATAAATTTCATGTCATTTAATCAAATTTTCATCATTATATTCAATTTTTTGTTGAATTTAGATATAAAAAGTAGTAAATATTTGAACATTTTCACTAAAAAACAACATTCTCACACCATCAATGGGATTAATTTTAGATTAATTTTATGTACATGTGTTATATTATTGTTGAAAAATATATTTCATATCTTTAATAGTAACATCATAATTTATTAATTATGAACCATTTATTTTTTATCAATATGAAAATTAAACATAGTGATTTTATTATCACCATTATGGGTATATCAGTTTATTAAGGGTGGAAATAATATAATAAATATTGAAAAATTACCCAAACACTTCACCAAATTATATTGGATGAATATAATTGGTTAATTACCATATAATTTCATAAATTTAAATATTTAATTAACACTTTTCCATGAAAATTACATTGATATTGTTAAAATCCAATATAGTGACAAAAATGTCACACTCTTATGATTAATTAACATAATTTTTAATATGGTGATAAATAAATGATATGATCGTGTAAATATATTATTTTGAAATATAAAGTGTTTGTATAATTCATCAGAATTTATTTTTAAATTTTTATGAAGAAATATTTATCATAAGTAATTGCACAATGATGATTAATTAATTATTGCATTAGTGAAACAATCATTTAAGTAGAATTAAAAAAGTTAAAAAATAATTTCACTTAATAATGGTAATAAAATAGTTTTATTAATTATAATGTTATATTTTGGGTGTAATAAATTATTGTCTTCAAATATATCTTGTTGTATTTTCTTTCATAACATCAATGTAATGAATAGTGTCAAAATTGACACTTATGATATTCTATGAAAATATGATATGAATAAATTATATATAAATCATAAAAAAATTATTCAAGGACAAATGGGATTTTATATGGTCTAAAATATCATAAATTTTAAAATTTATATACTAATTTAAATTTTATATGTAAAAACAATCAACGTAATATTGAAATATTTGTTACAGTAGTTAAAAATAAAATGTGTTATCTCATGGTTAATCATATTGATAAGGATTAAAATAACCCCAAAACATATATAAAATCTATTAGATTATGAGATTAATATAATATAATATAATATAATATAATATATTCTAATAAATATAATATTTGAGGTATTTTTATGGATATTGAATTTATTATAAATTAATCATTTCAACAATTCTAAAAGTGCCACCTCATCTATTATAAAAGGACACGTCCTGTTATCTTTTCTCCACACATAAAAACCCACATGGTTAGAAAGAACTCTATCCAAATATCCTCCCAAATTATATCCATTAATCATATTGTAATTAATTTTTCCTTAATGTCAACCAAATAATACTTTTAGTGAAAATAAAATGGAGATACTTAAAGAAGAGGTAAACTTCATCAACCTATTTTTTTATTTCATCCATAAACACCTTCAATTATATTTATTAAATTTCAATATAATAAAATAAGTATCATAAATATTATGATATTTTTTATTTTTATGATATTACTGAAAACTTCACACACTTCTATAAAATGGGATATTCAATATAACGAACCATCATTACATACATTGTTAATACTTCAAAATTGAATCATACTTATTACAACAGTTAACAAAACCATGAAAGGACCGTATAGGTATAGTGTGTTTGGAAATTGGGAAACATAAACAACTGGTTCATAAAGCATCTACACTATCTCCCATTTATTTCATCCTATCTAGAGTTCCTTTTGGCATATCCTACTCAATAACCTTCTTCCAGACCTGGGGAAAGAAAACATACAAAAGGGTGATCTCAAATGCTCCAAAATAAATATCAATCACATCATATTCATAAGAACATAAATTTTTTGAAATCTTAACCTGCCAAAGAGATCATAATTTCATAACATGGGATAAATAGTAGTAGTGAAATGTAATCCCAATAATCATATCATAAATCATGAAACTTTGTGGCATACACACATAATCATAGGTAATCATTTCTTAGTAGTCAAGACTCATTTCCAAGACTATCTTAGCGGAAAAAGTCCATTTCTGAACTGAGTTCACTCCTCGTTTCAGTCCTGTTTCACTTAACTGGTTTAACCTTCCATTCTAGACATGTCTATCTCATGAGATATAAATATTTATCCAATGCATTGGAGGGAGGTATAGGTCCCACCCATATCATAATGAAAACATTCTTATGTGTGCCACAAAATCATAAATCATAAATCATAGCATAACCCATGTAATAAAAATGGGATACTTAAACATCATGACATCATAAAACGATTCATATATGATAAAGGAATTCATAAAAATAATTCCATCACAACATAATCAAATCAATGTAATAATAGGTATAGAAACAGAACCCTATATTATCTGAGATTGAAAATAATTTTGATAAAACACTTGAATTCCATTTATGAGGAAAATATCCTTTCTACTTTAAAAAATTTTATTTTCTTAACATATCATACAATTTTGAACTAAAAGAAGTTGATTCAAAATAAAATTGAAAACATGTAAAGGTAGCATCTTGGAAATAATTTTTTAAAAATCTATTCATGCCGTATATGTTAAAAAACATTCTTCTCGTACTTTTGTCAGAAAAGTCAAAAAGTACCTCGTACGAAAAATGACAAAAGATTCCTTTCATATCTTTTAATAAAAAACTCACCGAAGGGTAAAATTGGATTTAAAAAACTGAAGGTGGATGGATATAATATTAAATATTGAGGATACATGGATGTGGATGATAAAATACACCCTAGTAAATACCAAAGTATAAACAGTCTCGGATAAAAATGAGATTGTGATATTTTCCCTTACCTTAGGTCCGATTTGCTTCGTAAGTGTCCAAAGCTCCTGTATAATGATTTAAATAATGCCATTGACTTATTCTAGAATCATAATCATTATTATGATATCATATATGGCCATATTATTAGCTTCTTATTAGTAATATTTCATTTCTACTTGTTATTCGGGTGTTTATTACTTTTTGTTTTATGCGTGTTTTGTCGAATAAATTATTATTGTTATCTTTATGTTATAGATAACTCATTTCCATAATGTTATTAGTGTAATATATATCAAATTAATTCATTCAATACATTTATATAATAATTATGCAATGATGATCATGGAGAATAAGTCGCATCACATCGTGGAGACGGTATTCCGTACATACGCACGAGCGATAATATCATCCCCATGATCGTGGAATTGTATTGGAGTGTATGAATAATATTTAAGAATCAATATCACTTTAAAATAATTATATATAGTTATTATTTACACCATTATACCCATCCAAGTAAGGTGGTGGTGGAAAATAGATTACACCACAGTGTGGAGGCGGTATTCCGTACGTACACACGCGCGGTGATTTCGTTTTTCGTAGGATGGATAAATGGTGAAATAGAGTTGTTTCATAAATATAATGACATAAAAGTATAGGATTGATAATTATGTTATTAATTCATAATTAAACAAATAAACAAGATTAATTGGAAGAAGAAATAAAGTTGAAAGAATCGGTACCGGACATTACCTCTTCTTTGAAGTGCCTCTTTGAGAACTCATTTTAGGGAACTAAAATTGGTCTTTTGAGAAGACCCGGACCTCTATGATGTTTCTAGGGAAGTGGAGAAGATAATTTTTCAGGGTTTGGCCGAGCTTGAAGGCTCAATGTGATGTGAGGAAGAGAGGGAGGAGGTGCCCTTTTATAAGGGAGGAGAGGGGCACCTTTGGAAAAACTAAAAATATTATTTTATTATAAAGTCATATTTGGTGTTTAATAACTCCAAATTGATTTATTTCTAAACTAAGGTGGGGATGGGTCGAAATAATCTCATCCAATAGAATTTAGACAAGTTTAGGTATCTATTTTGACCTTATCATATATATTTAACATTAAGAAAGATAATTTAACTTTTACTGTGTCTTCTTCTTTTCTTACACTATGGGGTTAATAAACTTACTATAACAAGCCAATAGAACCCAAAGTTTTATATTATTAATATATATAACCTTATATATGTCATTTTTTAGAACCTTATATTTTTAGGAATAAAATAAAAATTAATAATATAATATTTGTTTTAAAAACAATTTTATGTCAATTTTGACACTATTTGGTAATTGATTTTTTTGAAAATCATAACAGAAAGATTAGTTAGAAAAAAGTTAATTAAATCAATAATAACATGTATTATTATCATATAAAATTAGTTTAATTCATAACTATTCTCAAATTTCATTTATTTGGGTATTTATAACATCAATTATGTTAATATTTCATTAATAAGATAATTACTGCATCATCATTGTGTCACAAATAAATTAAATTATTTAATGTCTAAAAATTATAAATAAAATACTATTATGTAGGAAATATTTTTATATTTCTAATGAATATTTATAGTTGAATATATCATATGTATAAACCTATATTAAAAATGATTTACTTATTAAACATTGATTTTAACTATTTTAACCCTTCTTTAAACAAATTAATATAAAATGTCCTAATATAATCCATGCGGGCCTAAATGGTCATATGTTCTTCCTAAGGTTTTTTTGGTCGAATTAAACTATCCAACATAATTAGGACATGTGTTAGGGTAATAATAATATCATTTTTACCCTTAATTACCCTATTTACTTTTAAGAATGGTAAAAAAAGTAAAATGTTATTATTCACAAAAAATTATTTTCATCTCATTGAACCACATTTTAGTCTTTGGTATTAACTGTGTCTCTCATATTTTTGAAATTCCACTCACAGAAGTGGTAAAATTAGGTATTATGTGAATTTTGAAATTCTCCTAGCAGGTGGGTAAAAGATAGTGAAAAGTTTAATAAAATTTTTATATATCTAAAATTATTATAAAATTACTCCAATGAATTGAATTGAACTTATATAGGTATTATGTATCAATTTTGAACTAAAATAAATTTAAATAAAATAAATAATTATTTAAATAAAAACTCAGTTTTTAAATAGTAACCCAGTGTTTTCACTATTCATCAAAAATAGAATGTTTTCATAAAAATACCAAAATTTTACCCTTGGATAATTTTGATATTCTGAATCCAAAAATGAAGTCCGTTTTGAAAAATAAAAATTACAAAATTTCAAAAAGTGGGTATTCATATTCATAATGGCTAGTTTTAATAATATTTTAATAGCATATCGTT
This sequence comes from Viscum album, assembly GCA_963277665.1. Classification (NCBI taxonomy): domain Eukaryota; kingdom Viridiplantae; phylum Streptophyta; class Magnoliopsida; order Santalales; family Viscaceae; genus Viscum; species Viscum album. The sequence continues at coordinate 454,752,280 of OY728160.1, read as the reverse complement.
GTTTAGTGAAACTCTGTATTGCATACGATGCATGCTATCGAGGAAGGTCGCGAATGAGTGTAAAGAAACCCAATCTAATGTTGTGTGTAGTGAAAGATTCTTTTGATGATTTATATAACATAAAAACAAAAAATTTCTCATAAAAGTCTCGGGTGTTACATTCTACCCCCTTAAAATGAATTTCACCCTCGAAATTCGTCACTTTGTCACAAACAGATGAGGATACCTTTACGTCATCATATCCTCAAGATCCCATGTAGCTTCTTCTAATTGTTGGTTCCTCCATAAAACTTTCACCAAGAGAGTGGTCTTGTTCCGTATGAATTTTTCACAATGTTCCAGAATCACTATCGGTTGTTCTTCATAATAAAGATCTTGCTCTAGTGGTACAACTTCTGAGCTGAGTACATGTGAAGGATCAGGTATGTACTTCCTCAGGAGAGATACAAGGAACACATCGTGAACTTGGGAGAGATTCGGTGGAAGCACCAATCGGTAAGCTACCTTCCCAACATTATCTAGTATTTTGAAAGGACCGATATATCTAGGGCTCATCTTTCCCTTCTTTCCAAATCTCATTACTCTCTTCCAAGGAGATATTAGTAAGAACACATTATCACCCACTTCAAACTCTAGGTATTTTCTTCGGTTGTCGGCATAACCATTTTGTCAACTCTGAGCTGCTCTGATGTGTTGTTGTATAGATCTAACATTTTCTGCCATCTCATCAACAAGATCAGGTCCTAATAGCTTTCTTTCCCAAACATCATCCCAGCAAGTTGGAGTCCTGCATTTCTTCCCATAGAGAGCTTCATAAGGAGCCATATGAATACTGGAGTGAAATCTATTATTATAAGAAAATTCCACCAACGTTAGGTGTTGATCCCAACCACCTTTTAAATCCATAGATCAAGCTCTCATCATATCTTCTAGATATTGAATTGTCCTCTCAGATTGACTGTCTTTCTGAGGATGATAAGCAGTGCTGAAACTCAACTCTGTATCCCGAGTATGCTGAAGACTTCTCCAGAACTTCGAGGTAAATCTCACATCCCAATCAGATATAATGGAATGTGGTACTCCATGCAATATTACCACTTCCATTACATATATCCTGGCAAGCTGATCCAGAGATAAATCCTCTCTAATAGCGATGAAGTGTGCCAACTTTATAAGACGAGCAACTATGACCCAAATAGAATTATTGCCTTTGTATGTTTTAGGAAGTCCAGTGACAAAGTCCATAGTATGTTTTCCCATTTCCATTCTGGTATGGGTAATGTTTGTAACATCCCCTTAGTCACATGTCTCCTAGATTTAACTTGCTGACAAACCAAGAATCGAGAGATATATTCAACAATATCTCTTTTCATGCCATCCCACCAGAATTACTCTTTCATGTCCCTATACATATTCGTGCTTCCAGGATGAATAGAGAATGAATAACTATGAGCCTTATCCAGCAGCTCCTTGATTAATTTTTGGGATAGGAGAAACACAAACCTGATTCCTGAACATTATTATCCCATCACAATCAAGGTTGAATTCAGGAACATTTCTCACCTTCTTTTGTATCTATACATCTTCTTTCTATGCCTCTTTAATCTTCACATGTATAGATGGTTGAACATTCATTTGAGAAAGATACGATTTTTCCCCTTCCATTATAATTCCAAGATCCATCCTTTGTAAATCCATAAATATTGGATCTTTTGTGATCCTCATCATGGATAAGCTAGCATTGTCTTGTCGACTTAATGCATCCTCCACCTTGTTTGCTTTCCCAGGGTGGTAATGAATTGGGAAGTCATAATCCTTAATCAGCTTCAACCATCTTCTTTGGCTCATATTTAGGTCCTTTTGTGTGAAAATATACTTTAAACTTTTATGATGAGTATAAATATCACACCTTTCTCCATAAAGATAATGCCTCAAAATCTTTAATTCAAAGATTACTGCAGCTAAAAACAAATCATGAGTCGGGTAATTTTGCTCATGGATTTTCAACTTTCATGTGGCATAAGCTATCACCATATCATTTTGCATAAGAACACACCCCAACCCCTTCTTGGATGCATCACTGTAGATCACAAACCTTTCTCCACTACAAGGAAGTGTGAGTACAGGTGCACTGAATAACCATCTTCTCAACTACTTGAAATTATCTTCACAATCTTCCATCCAAACAAAATTAACTCCTTTCCGAGTCAACTAGGTGAGTGGATTAGATAATCGTGAAAAATAATTCACAAAACGTCTATAATATCCTGCCAAACCATGAAAACATCGGATCTCAGTTACTGTTGTTGGTCTCGACCATCTTTTGATAACCTTTGTTTTTGCTGGATCCACAGATATCCCCTCTTTTGAGATTATGTGTCCCAAAAATGAAACTTTTAGAAGCCAAAATTCACACTTGGTAAATTTGGAATAAAGCTTCTCCTTTCACAGGGTCTTCAATATAATTCTCATGTGATCTTCATGTTCTTCCTTTCTCAATGAATATACAATAATATCGTCTATAAAGACTACCAAAAACTGATCAGGATAGTCTCTAAAGACTCTATTCATTAGATCCATGAAGATAGCAGGGGAATTATTAAGACTAAATGGAATCACTATAAATTCATAGTGTCCATAAATTGTAAGAAAAGCCATATTTGGAATATTATTTCTTTTGAACCTTAATTGATGATACCCAGAATGAAGATCAATCTTGGAAAAGTATTAAGCTCAGCGTAGTTGGTCAAAATATGTCATCAATGCGTGGGAGTGGATATTTGTTCTTAATAGTGATCTTGTTAAGTTCTCGATTATCAATACAGAGTCTCATTGATCCATATTTCTTCTTAACAAACCGAACAGGTGCTCCAGAAGGTGATGCACTAGGGTTTATGAATCCCTTATCAAGATTCTCTTGGAGTTTCTTCTTCAATTCTTGCAACTCAATTGGGGCCATTATATAAGGTGTCTTTGAAATATGTAAAGCACCCGGTATGAGTTCTAATGAAATATCAACTTCACTATTTAGTGGAAGACCCGGTAATTCCTCCGGAAAGACATCATAAAACTCCCGAACAATGGGAATATTCTTAATCGTGAGATACTCTCCATCCATTTTAGATAAATAAAATTCATTTAGTGGAATCATGACCCACAAGATAGATGAAATTTCTATAGATGTCCATCCTTGCATCGATAGACGATCATAGACTGATCTGGAATATGAAATGTGACCTCCCTTATTTGGAAATTGATATGAGCTCCATATAGAGAAAGACAATCCATGGCAATAATCACATCAAATTCCACTATAGGAAGGATCACAATATTTGAAGGAAGTACTTTCCCACAAACTTCAATCAGAGAAGAATTATAAACTTTTGATGCGACTGTTGTGCCATTAGGGGTTGTCACAACTAACTGAACATCTAATTGTTGAGGTAATACTGTGATACCCTTAGAGAATTCTTCAAAAATAAAAGAGTGGGTGGATCCAGAATCAGATAAAACATTTTCTACTTTAGAGTGGATGGTATGTGTACCTCTTCCCACTTTCTTTTCATACTCCACATCGCCGATAGTAATTTCATGTGACTTTCCTTTATCTTTAGCCTTAAGAGTTTGTTGACTTCGATCATCATCATCAACCCTTGGATTTGGGCATTGATTTGAATAATGTTCCATCTCCTTTCCCATGAATCATTGAAGTGTAGTAGGTTCATTCTGTGTATCCCATCCTTTGTTTGCATCATTAGACATTTTCTTCCCATTATTTCGACATTCAATTACCCGATGACCTTCTTTTCCACACTTATAACATTTTCTTGCCCCCATAAGACAATTTCCTCCATGTTTCTTTCCACACTTTGAGCATAAGGGAAAACTCATCTTCTTTTCAGTTTGCTCTTTAGATTTTCCATTGAATTCCATTTTCCTCTTCTTATCAATAACATATGGCTGATGGGTTACTCCAATCTCCATCTCAACTTTGAGATCTCATCAAAAAATTTCCCCGTAGCTATTGAAGTCCCTTATGGCTAACGCCCATAGAAGACATGGTTTTAAGCTACTAAAGAATCGATCGATCTTACTCTCATGTAGGATAATAATACAAGAAGCGAACCTTACAAGTCTTGTAAAATTTGCTACGTAGTTACCAACAGATTCATCATCCTTTTTCTTTAGTTCAAGAAACACCTTCTCCATCTTTGTTCGAAGAATACGAGGGAATTACTTATTGAAAAATATGTTCTTGAAATCGTCCCATTCCATGGACTCAATTTCATCTCTTTTCCTCGTAGTCTTGATAAGATTCCACCATTGATCAGCATCTCCTTCCAAACAATGCACTGCTAAGATGAATTGATCATGTTCAGAACATTGAAGAACTAAAAATATATTTTTAGTGGTACTAATCCATTGTTCAGCCACTAATGGATCAGAAGACCCGCTGAATGAAGGTGGACGCTGCCTCATGAAGGATTAAATAGAATTTTGCTCCTTCCTTTCCTCTTTTGGAAGTCCTGCATGATTCATAGCTTGAGAAAGTTGTGTGAGCATTGAAAAAATATTTTTCATTCCAGCTCCCATAATGTTTGGTTGCTCAGGGGGACAATCGTTGCATTGCCCGTCGTATTCCGCATTAACACGGTTCCATCGGGTTCCAGCCATTGACTAAAACCAAGAAGAATAGTATGAGAAAAACTAATTATAATAGGAAAACCACATAATCAAGAAATTTTTTTTACACATAATGTCTTATCATAGGTTATTCATGGCCATTTCTAAATCACTAATATTTTTTTCTATTCTTAGACATATCCTTAGGATTCTTACTAAGGCTTTCACATCCTTGTTTCAAAGGTTGACTATACCTTTCCTCTGATACCAACTATTATGACACATACATTACATACATTGTTAATACTTCAAAACTGAAGCATACTTATTACAAAATATAACAAAATCCTGAAAGGACCGTATAGGTACAATGTCTTTGGAAACTGGGAAACATAATCAACTGGTTCATAAAGCATTTACATTGTCTCCCATTTATTTCATCATATCTAGAGTCCCTTTTGGAATATCCGAATTAATAACCTTATTCCAGACATGGGGAAAGAAAACATATAATAGGGTGATCTCAAATGCTCAGCAAGGGAAAACAAAAAAATTATCAATCACATCATATTCATAAGAATATAACATTTTGGAAATCTTAATCTGCAAAAGAGATCATAGTTTCATAACATGGGATAAATCATAGTAGGGAAATATAATCCCAATAATCATAACTTAAGACATGAAACATTTTGGCATACACACATAATCATAGAGAATCATTTCTTAGTAGTCAAGTCTCATTTCTAAGACTATCTTAGCGGACAAAGTCCATTTCTGAACTGAGTTCACTCCTCGTTTTAGTCCTGTTTCACCGAACCGGTTTAACATGCCATTCTAGACATGTCTATCTCATGAGATATAAATCTTTACCCAATGTATTGGAGGGAGATATAGGTCCCAACCATCTCATAATGAAACCATTCTTATGTGTGCTAAAAAATCATAAATCATACATCATAGCATAACCCATGTAATAAAAATCAGATTCTTAAACATCATGACATCACAAAACAATTCATATAAGATAAAGGAATTCAAAAAAATAATTCCATCACAACATAATCAAATAAATGTAATAATAGAGATAGAAACAGAACCCTAAATTATGTTATATGGAAAATTATTTAGATAAAACACTTGAACTCCATTCCTGAGGAAAATATCATTTCTACTTCAAAAACATTTTCCTTTCTTAACTTGTCATACAATTTTAAACTAAAATAAGTTTATTAAAAATAAACTTGAAAACCTGTAAAGGAATATTCTTGGGAATAATGTATTAAAAATCCATTCATGCCGTAAACATTCTTCTCATTTTTTTTGGAAAAGTCAAAAAGTACCTGGTACGAAAAATGACAACAGATTCCTTTCATATCTTTTACTAAAAACTCACCGAAGGGTAAAATTTTTATTTAAACAATTTTTGGTGGATGGAAATAATATTACATATTGAGGAAACATTGATGTGGATGATAAAATAGACGCCAATAAATACCAAAGTATAAACAATCTCAGATAAAAATGAGATTGTGATATTTTCCCTTACCTTAGGTCCGATTTGCTTAGTAAGTGTCTGAAACACCTGTATAATGATTTAAATAATGTCATTGACTTATTCCAGAATCATACCCATTGTTATGATATCATATATGGCCATATTCTTAGCTTATTATTAGTAATATTTCATTGCTACTTGTTATTCGGGTGTTTATTACTTTTTGTTCTTATGCGTGTTTTGTCGAATAAATTCTTATTTCTCTCTTTAGGTTATAGATACCTCATTTATAGAATGGTATTAGTGTAATATATATCATATTCATTCTTTAAATACATTTATATAATCATTATTCAATTATGATCATGTAGAACGCGTCACATCACATCGTGGAGACGTTATTCCGTACATACGCACGAGCGATGATATCGTTACGATGACCGTGGAATTGTATTGGAGTGTATGAATACTATTTCAGAATCAATATCAATTTAAAATAATCATATAAATTTATTATTTACAACATTATACCCATCCATGTAAGGTGGTGGTGGAAAATAGATTACACCACGGCGTGGAGACGTTATTCTGTACGTACGCACTCGTGGTGATTTCATTTTCAATAGGATGGATATACGGTGAAATTGGGTTGTTGCATACATATAATAATATACCGGTATATGAGTGATACTGGTGTTATTAATTCATAATGAAACAATGAAAGAAGAATAATTGGAAGAAGAAATAAAGTTGAAAGAATCGGTAACATACATTACCTCTTCTTTGAAGCGCCTCTTTGAGACCTCCTCTTAGGGAACTAAAATTGGTCATTGAATAATAGAAGGACCTCTAGGATTTTTCTACGGAAGTGGAGAAGATAATTTAGCAGGGGTTGGCTGAGCTTGAAGGATCAAAGTGATGTGAGGTAGAGAGGGAGGAGGTGCCTTTTTATAAGGGAGGAGAGGGGCACCTTTGAAAATACAAAAAATATTATTTTATTATAAAGTCATATTCAATTTTTAATAGCTCCAAATTGATTTATTTATAAGATAAGGCAGGGATGGGTCGAAAGACTCTAATCCAATAGAATTCAGACGAGTTTAGGTATCTATTTTAACCTTATAATTTAGATTGATCTTTAAGTTAGATAATTCAACTTTTACAATGTCTTCTTGTTTTCTTACACTATAAGGTTAATAAACAAACTAAAACAAGAAAAAAGAACCCCAAGTTGTTTATTATTAATATATATTACCTTATCTAAGTCATTTGGAAGAACCTTAGTTTTTCAAGAATAAAATACAAATATGTAATACAATATTTGTTTTAAAAACAATTTTATGTCAAGTTTGACACTATTTGGTAATTGATTTTTGTGAAAATCATAACAGAAATATTAGTTCGAAAAATGTTAATTAAATCAATACTAACATGTCATATTAAAATATAAAATTAGTGTAATTCATTAAAAGTCTCAAATTACATTTATTTGGGTATTTATAACATCAATTATGTTAATATTTCATTAATAAGATAATTAATGCATCATCATTGTGTCATAAATAAAGTAAATTATTTAATGTCTAAAAATAATAAATAAAATACCATTATGTATGAAATCTTTTTAGATTTCTATTGAATATTTATAGTCGAATATATCTTCTGTATAACCCTATATTAAAAATTATTTACTAATAAAACATTGGTTTTAACTATTTTATCCTTTCGTTAAATAAATTAATATTAAATGTCCTAATCTAATCCATGTGGGCCTAAATGGTCATATTTTATTCCTAAGGTTGTTTTTGGTCTAATTAAACTTATCCAATAGAATTGGTACATGTGTTAGGGTAATAATAATATAATTTTTACCCTTAATTACCCTATTTAATTTTAACCGCTGTAAAAAAGTAAAAAGTTACTATTCACCAAAAATTATTTTCACCTCATTGAACCACATTTTAGTCCTTGATATTAACCGTGTCTCTCGAATTTTCAAAATTCCACTCATAGAAGTGGAAAAATTAGGGTTTATGTGAATTTGGAAATTCTCCTAGGAAGTGGGTAAAAGACGATGAAAAGTTCAATAAAATTTTTATATATCTAAAATTATTATAAAATGACTCCAATGAATTGAATTGAACTTATATAGGAATTATGTATCAATTTTGACCTAAAATAAATTTAAATAAAATAAATAATTATTTAAAAAAAAGTCGGTTTTTAAATAGTTAAACAGTGTTTTCACTATTCATAAAAAATTGAATGTTTTCAGAAAAATACCAAAATTTCACCCTAGGATAATTTCGATATTCTGAATCCAAAAATGAAGTCTGTTTTGAAAAATATAAATTAAAAAATTTCAAAAAGTGGGTATTACAATTCATAACAGCTAGTTTTAATAATATTTTAATAGCATATCGTTGTTTAGTGAAACTCGGTATTACGTACGACACAAGCTATCCAGGAAAGTCACGATTGCGTGTAAAGCAAGCCAAAATACTGTTGTGTGTACTAAAAAATTCCTTTCATGATTTATATTACATAAAAACCAACTATTTCTCATAAAAGTCTCGGGTGTTACATTCTACCCCCCTTAAAATGAATTTCGCCCTCAAAATTTGTCACTTTGTAACAAACAGATGAGGATACCTTTCCCTAATCATATCCTCAAGCTCCCATGTAGCTTATTCTAATTGTTGGTTCCTCCATAAAACTTTCACTAAGAGAGTGGTGTTGTTCTGTAGGAATTTTTTTCTATGATACAGAATCTCTATCGGCTGTTCTTAATAAGAAATATATTGCTCCAGCGATACAACTTCTGAGCTGAGTACATGTGAAGGATCAAGTATGTACTTCCTCAGGAGAGATACATGGAACACATCGTGAACTTGGGAGAGATTCGGTGGAAGCGCCAATCGGAAAGCTACCTTCCCAACACGATCCAGTATTTCGAAAGGAACGATATATCTAGGGTTCATCTTTCTCTTCATTCCAAATCTCATTACTCTCTTCCAAGGAGATATTCGTAAGAACACATTATCACCCACTTCAAACTCTAGGTTGTTTCTTCAGTTGTCATCATATCCTTTTTGTCTACTCTGAGCTGCTCTAAGGTGTTGTTGAATAGATCTGACTTTTTCTGCCATCTCATCAAAAAGATCAGGTCCTAATAGCTTTCTTTCCCCAACTTCATCCCAGAATGTTGGAGTCCTGCATTTCATTCCATAGAGAGCTTCATAGGGAGCCATCTGAATACTAGAGTGAAAGATATTATTATAAGAAATTTCCACCAAAGGTAGGTGTTGATCCCAACCACCTTTGAAATCCATAGAGCAAGCTCTCAACATATCTTCTAGAGTTTGAATTGTCTTCTCATAATGACCGTCTGTCTGAGGATGATAAGCATTGCTGAAACTCAACTCTGTATCCAGAGTATGCTGAAGACTTCGCCAGAACAACGAGGTAAATCTCAGATCCCGATAAGATATAATGGAAAGTGGTAATCCATGTAATCTAACTACATCCTTTACATATATCCTGGCAAGAAGATCTAGAGAGAAATCCTCTCTAATAGCGATGAAGTGTGCCAACTTTGTAAGACGATCAACTATGACCCAGATAGCATTATTGCCTTTGGATGTTTTAGGAATTCCAGTGACAAAGTCCATAGTGATGTTTTCCCACTTCCATTCTGGTATGGGTAATGGTTGTAACATCCCCTTAGACTTTTGTCTCTCAGTATTAACTTGCTAATAAACCAATAATCTAGAGCCATATTCAGCAACATCACTTTTCATGCCATCCCACCAGAAGTACTCTTTCAGGTCCCTATACATCTTCGTGCTTTGAGGATGAATAGATAATGAAGAACTATGAGACTCATCCAGCAGCTCCCTTAATTTTGGGATGGGACGAACACAAACCTGATTCCTGAACATTATTATCCCATCACAATCAAGGTTGAATTCAGGAACATTTCTCACCTTCTTTTGTAACTCAACGTCTTCTTTCGTTTCCTCTTTAATCTTCACATGTATAGATGGTTGAAGATTCATTTGAGAAAGATACAATTTTCCCCCTTCCATTATAATTCCAAGATCCATACTTTGTAAATCCATAAATATTGGATCTTTTGTGATCCACATCATTGATAAGCTAGCATGGTCTTGTCGACTTAATGCATCTTCCACCTTGTTTGCTTTCCCAGGGTGGTAATGAATTGAGTATTTATAATCTTTAATCAGCTCTAACTATCTTTTTTGGAACATATTCAGCTCCTTTTGTGTGAAAATACACTTTAAACTTTTATGATTAGTATAAATATTACACCTTTCTCCATAATGATAATGCCTCCAAATAATTAATGTAATGATTACCGCAGGTAACTCCAAATCATGAGTTGGGTAATTTTGCTCATGGATTTTCAACTATCGCGAGGTATAAGCTATCATCATATAATTTTTCATAAGAACACACCCCATCCCCTTATTGGATGCATCACTGTAGATCACAAACCATTCTCCACTACAAGGAAGTGTGAGTATAGGTGCACTGGATAACCTTCTTTTCAACTCCTTGAAATTTTCTTCACATTCCTCCATCCAAACAAACGTAAGCCCTTTCTGAGTCAACTTGTTGAGTGGATTAGATAATAGTAAAAAATGTTTCACAAAACATCGATAATATCCAGACAAACCAAGAAAACTTCGGATCTCAGTTACTGTTGTTGGTCTCGACCATCTTTCGATAACCTCTATTTTTTCTGGATCCATAGATATCCCCTCTTTTGAGATTATGTGACCCTAAAATGCAACTTTTTGAAGCCAAAATTCACACTTGGTAAATTTGGCATAATGCTTCTCCTTTCTCAGGGACTTCAATATAATTCTCAAGTGATCTTTATGTTTTTCCTTGATCTTTGAATATAAAAGATTATCATCTATAAAGACTACCACAAACTGATCAAGATAGTCTCTAAAGTCTCTATTCATCAGATCCATGAAGATAGCAGGGGCATTAGTAAGACCAAATGGCATCACTATAAATTCATAGTGTCCATACCTTGTACAGAAAGTCATCTTTTGTATATCCTCTCTTTTGACCCTTAATTGATGATACCTTGAATTAAGATCAATCTTGGAAAATTATTCTGCTCTGTGTAGTTAGTCAAATAAGTCATCATTGCATGGGAGAGGATATTTGTTCTTGATAGTTATCTTGTTATGTTCTCGATAATCAATTTCAAGTCTCATTGATCAATCTTTCTTCTTAACAAACAGAACATGTGCTCCCCAAGGTAATGAACTAGGTCATATGAATCCTTATCAAGATTCTCTTGGAGTTGCTTCTTCAATTCCTGCAACTGAATTGGGGCCATTCTATAAGGTGTATTTGAAATAGGTAAAGCACCGGGTACGAGTTCTATTGAAAACTTAACATCACAATTTCGTGCAAGACCCGTTAATTCCTCCCAAAAGACATCATCAAACTCCCTTAATATGGACATATTCTTAATCGTGAGTTTCTCTCCAACCATTTGAGATAAATAACCTTCATTTAGTGGAATCAAGACCCATAAGATTGAATAAATTTCCACTGGAAGGTTATGTTCATCCTTGCATCGATAAATGATCATAGATTGATCAGGAATATAAAATGTGACTTCCCTTCCTTGGAAATTGATATGAGCTCCATATAGAGAAAAGCAATCCTTGTCAAGAATCTCATCAAATTCCTCTATTGGAAGGATCACAAGATTTTCAGGAAGCACATTACCACAAACTTCAATCGGATACGAATTATAAACTTTTGATGCGACTATTGTGCCATTAGGGGTTGTCACAGCTAACTCAATATCTAATTGTTGAGGTAATACGGTGATACCCTTAAAAAAATCATCAGAAATAAAAGACTGGGTGGATCTAGAATAAAGTAAAACATTTTCTACTTTAGAGTTGATGGTAAGTGTACCTCTCACCACTTCTTTTTCATAATCCACATCGTCGATAGTAATTGCATGTGACTTTACCTTGTCTTTAGCCTTAAGAGTTTGTGGATGTCGATAATCATCATCAACCCTTGGATTTGGGCATTGATTGGCATAATGTCCCAAATCCTTGCACTTGAAACATTGAAGTGTAGTAGGTTCATTCTGTGTATCCCTTCCTTTGTTTGCATCATTATACATTTTCTTCCCATTATCACGACATTCAATTTCCTGATGACCTTCTTTTCCACACTTATAACATTTTCTTGTCCCCTTAAGACAATTTCCTCCATGTTTTTTTCCACACTTTGAGCATAGGGGAAAACTCATCTTCTTTTCAGTGTGCTCTTTATTTTTTCCATTGTATTACATTTTCCTCTTCTTATCAAACCCATATGGCTGATGGGTTACTCCAATCTCCATCTCAACTTTGAGAGCACACCGAATGATTTCCTCGTAGCTATTGAAGTCCATTATGGCTAACACCCATCAAATACTTGGTTTTAAGCCACTAAAGAATCGATCGATCTTAATCTCAGGTTGGATAATAATACCATAAGCGTACCTTGCAAGTCTTGTAAAATTTTCTTTATAGGTACCAACAGATTCATCATCCTTTTTCTTTTGTTCAAGAAACTCCTTCTCCATCTTTGTTTGAAGAATACGATGGAAGTACTTATTGAAAAATAAGTTCTTGAACTCGTCCCATTCCATGGACTCAATTTCATCTCTTTGCCTCGTATTATTGATAATATTCAACCATTGATCAACATCTACTTCCAAACGATACACTCCTAAGATGACATTATCATGTTCAGAACATTGAAGAACTGAAAATATCTTTTCAGTGGTACTGATCCATTGTTCAGCTACTAATGGATTAGAAGACCCGCTGAATGAAGGTGGACACTGGCTCATGAAGGAATCAACAGAATGTTGCTCCTTCCTTTTCTCGTTTGGAAGTCCGGCGTGATTCATAGTTTGAGAATGATATGACAGCAAGGCTACATGATTTTGCATTCTAGCTCCAATAATGTTTGGTTTCTTAGGGGGACAATCATTGCATTGCCCGTCGCATTCCGCATTAACACAGTTCCTTCGGGTTCCTGCCATTGAATAAAACAAAGAAGAATAGTGTGATCAACACTAATTATAATAGGAAAACCACATAATCAAGAATAAAATTTTACACTAAAGGTCTTATCATAGTTTATTCATGGCCATTTGTAAAACACTATGATTGTGTTCTATGCTTAGACATATCCTTAGGTTTTTTACTACAGATTTCACATCCTAGTTTCCAAATTTTGACTATACCTTTCCTCTAATACCAACTATAAAGATCAATACTTTAAATACATTGTTAATACTTCAAAATTGAAGCATACTTATTAAAACACATAACAAAACCATGAAAGGACCATATATGTATAGTGTCTTTGGGAACTGGGAAACATAAAAAACTGGTTCATAAAGCATCTAAATTGTCCCCCATTTATTTCTTCATATCTAGAGTCCCTTTTGGCATATCCTACTCAATAACCTTCTTACAGACCTGGGGAAAGAAAACATACAAAATGGTGAGCTCAAATGCTCAATAAGGTTAAACAAATGAAATAACAATCACATCATATTCATAAGAACATAAAATTTTGGAAATCTTAACCTGCAAAAGAGATCATAAATTCATAACATGGGATTAATCATAGTAGTGAAATGGAATCCCAATAATCATAACATAAAACATGAAACTTTGTGGCATATACACATAATCATAGAGAATAATTTCTTAGTAGTAAAGACTTATTTCCAAGACTATCTTAGAAGACAATTTCCATTTCTGAACCGAGTTCACTCCTCGTTTCAGTCCTGTTTCACTTAACCAGTTTAACCTGTCATTCCATCGATGTCTATCTCGTGAGATATAAATCTTTACCCAATGAATTGGAGGGAGATATAGGTCCCAACCATCTCATAATGAAACCATTCTTATGTGTTCCACAAAATCATAAATCATACATCATAGAATAACCCATGTAATATAAATGGGATTCTTAAACATCATTACATCATAAACAAATTCATATAAGATAAAGGAATTCATAAAAATAATTCCATCACAACATAATAAAATCAATTTAATAATAGAGATAGAAACAAAACCCTATATTATCATAGATGGAAAATAATTTTGATAAAACACTTAAACTCCTTTCTTGAGGAAAATATCCTTTCTACTTGAATAATATTTTCCTTTCTTAACATGTCATACAATTTTAAACTAAAAGAAGATGATTAAAAATAAACTTTAATACTTGTAAAGGATGATTCTTGGAAATAATTTTTTAAAAATCCATTCATATCATATATGTTATAAAAAACATTCATCTCGTACTTTTGTCGGAAAAGTCAATAAGTACCTCGTACGAAAAACGACAAAATATTCCTTTCATATCATTTACTAAAAACTCACCGAAGGGTAAAATTGGATTTAAACAATTGTAGGTGGATGGAAATAATATTACATATTGAGGAAACATGTATTTAGATGATAAAATACACCCCAGTAAATACCAAAGTATAAACAATCTCAGATAAAAATGAGATTGTGATATTTTCCCTTACTTTAGGTCTGATTTCCATCGTAAGTGTGCGAAACTCCTGTATAATGATTTAAATAATGTCATTGAGTTATTCCAGAATCATCATCATTGTTATGATATCATACATTTCCATATTATTATCTTCTTATTAGTAATATTTCATTGCTACTTGTTATTCGGGTGTTTATTACTTTTTTGTTCTTATGCGTGTTTTGTGGAATAAATTCTTATTGTTCTCTTTAGGTTATTGATACCTCATTTCCAGAATGTAATTAGTGTAATATATATCATATTAATTCATTCAATTCATTTATAAAATCATTATTCAATGAAGATCATGTAGAATGAGTCACATCACATCGTGGAGACGGTATTCCGTACATACGCATGAGCGATGAAATCATTCCCATGATCGTGGAATTGTATTGGAGTGTATGAATACTATTTCAGAATCAATATACCTTTACAATAATCATATATATTTATTATTTACACCATTATACCCATCCAAGTATGGTGGTGGTGGAAAATAGATTACACCACAACGTGGAGACGGTATTCCGTACGTACGCACGCGCGATGATTTCGTTTTCCGTAGGATGGATAGATGGTGAAATAGGGTTGTTTCATAATTATAATAACATACCAGTATATTATTGATACTAATGTTGTTACTTCATAATGAAACAACTAAATAAGATGAAGTGGATGAAGAAATGTAGTTGAATGAATCGGTAACAGACATTACCTCTTCTTTGAAGCGCCTCTTTGAGACCTCCTCTTAGGGACCAAAAATTGGCCTTTGATGAATTACAGGACCTCTAGGATGTTTCTATGGGTGTGGAGAAGAGAATTTTTCAGGGGTTGGCCGAACTTGAAGTCTCAATTTGATGTGAGGAAGAGAGGTAGGAGGTTCCCTTTTATAAGGGAGGAGAGGGGCACTTTTGGAAAAACAAAAACTATTATTTTATTATAATGCCATATTCGGTTTTTAATAGCTAAAAATTGATTTATTTTGAAGCTAAGGTGGGATGGGTCGAAATACCTTCATAAAATAGAATTTATACAAGTTTAGGTATCTATTTAAAACTTATCATTTAGATTTAACATTAAGTTAGATAATTTATCATTTACCGTGTCTTCTTGTTTTCTTACACTATAAGGTTAATAAACTTACTATAACAAGTCAAAAGAACCCCAAGTTGTTTATTATTAATATATATAACCTTATCTAAATCATTGTGCCCAAGCTTATATTTTTAGTAATAAAATAACAATAAATAATATAATATTTGTTTTAAAAACATTTTTATGTCAATTTTGACACTATTTGGTAATTGATTTTTTTGAAATTCATAATAGAAAGATTAGTTCGAAAAAAGTTAATTAAATCAATACTAACAAGTCATATTAACATAGAAAAGTAGTATAATTCATAAAAGTCTAAAATTGCATTTATTCGAATATTTATAACATCAATTATGTTAATATTTCATTAATAAGATAGTTACTGCATCATCATTGTGTCATAAATAAATTAATATACTTAAAGTCTACAAATTATAACTAAAATACCATTATGTATGAAATCTTATTATCTTTATAATGAATATTAATAGTCGAATTTATCTTATTTATAACCCTATATTAAAAAAGATTTACATATTAAACATTGATTTTTACTATTTTAACCCTTCTTCAAATAAATTAATATTAAATGTCCTAATCTAATCCATGTGGGCCTAAATGGTCATATTTTATTCCTAAGGTTGTTTCTCTTCTAATTACACTTATCCAATAGAATTATGACATGTTTTAGGGTAATAATAATATCATTTTTACCCTTAATTACCATATTTACTTTTAACCGTGGAAAAAAAGTAAAAAGTTACTATTCACCAAAAATTATTTTCATCTCATTGAACCACATTTTAGTCCTTGATATTAACCGTGTCTCTCGGATTTTCTAAATTCCACTCACAGAAGCGGTAAAATTAGGTTTTATGTGAATTCGAAAATTCTCATAGGAGGTGGGTAAAAGGCGGTGAAAAGTTAAATAAAATGTTTATATATCTAAAATTATTATCAAATGACTCCAATGAATTGAATTTAACTTATATAGGTATTATGTATCAATTTGGACCTAATATAAATTTAAATAAATTAAATATTTATTTAAATAAAAATTCGGTTTTTAAATAGTAACCCTCGGTTTTCTCTATTTATCAAAAATTGAATGTTTTTAGAAAAATACCAAAATTTCAACCTATGATAATTTTGATATTCCGAATCCAAAAATGAAGTCCTTTTTGAAAAATAAAAATTTCAAAATTTCAAAAAGTGGGTACTACTATTCATAATGGCTAGTTTTAATAATATTTTAATAACATATCGTTGTTTAGTGAAACTCGGTATTGCGTATGACGCAAGCTATCGAGGAAGGTCGCGATTGTGTGTAAAGCTAGTCAAGATAGTCTTGTGTGTAGTGAATGATTCCTTTGATGATTTATATAACATAAAAACAAAATATTTCTCATAAAAGTCTCGGGTGTTACATGCAATGATCGTTCATGTGTCTGGAGGACTACCGCCTCATGATCCTATGTGATTTTATCTTGCATTATCACCTTTAAAAGTTGGAAATAATGATATATTTATTGTTTATATATGATATATAATATATTTATTATTTTATTATATATTTATTTTATTATTATATCACACATACTTTTATTCTTTCCTTTTTGTGGGAATAGGACAACATTGTTCATTTTTACGGCGGGCTACTGCCACACGAAGCCATCTGAATCATTCAATATTCACATGTAATGTGTTGAGGATGGTTTAAAAAATTATTTTATAGATATGAAATAATAATTATTCTTTAATGATAATAAATCATATACTTTTCATTCTTTTAACCTAAAATGAAAATGAAAGTATTGTTCATGCATACTGTCTAGCATCTCTATGAAAGGTGTATTTCATTTATAAATATTTTAAAACAACATAAATATGTATGTAATTAATTTAAATGATATTTATAACCGTTTTTTTCATTATATATATGGTCAAATCCTGATCTAAGAAATAGGAAAATATATTTAACAAGTAAAAACATGTATGAAAAAAAGTGGTTATTACCCGAAACATAACATTAACTTAGAATGGTTAAAAAAATGAGTGATATAAATTCATAAGTAAAATAATATATGGTATTATATTTATTAATATGTTCATTAGGTAAATTTATAAGAAATTACTATTTATTATATAGGATGTTTTAACGTGTATGAAGAAAGTCAAGATTTATGGTAAGGGGATTTCTAGTCACACTTTTATTTCTAAGAGACTTATTCCATATTTTACACATGTTTGTTTTGTGTGGTGTATACAATTCCCATGAATGTAATATCTAATACTTATCATTAAATTTTGGGGTATTTAAATATCCATTTTATGATCCATATTTCATGGCTTTTATGGCGAAATAGTTTCCAAATCAGTATGGTTATATTCTCAAAATATTCTTTCATTGAGACACATGTTCTCTTATGCGCCAATATTATTTTACAAGGTATATATACTATTAATAGAAATTTTTTATCATTAATATCATTATTTTCATGATATTATAATTTTAATTTAATATTATTCTCTCTAATATCAAAATTTTTTTATTCCGAAACTAATTTTTCTAAAAACATGTTTCCAAAAATGATTTTCATGCAATTTTTAAGAAGTGGTTTGGAATTGTTTTTAAAATGGTTTTTAAATATTCATTTATAATTATTAAATGTTATTTCTATCTAAAAGGTTCCTATAAATTATTTTATTTAAAAACATATTTCAAACTGATAAGGATTTTTTCCACTAGAAATGTTTTAATTTTTTTAAAATTATTTTCTATATATGATGACTACTATTGATGTCACTTATGAATTAATGGGATTAGGATTCAAGGAATTGATACTTATTCTCTATATGGATAGATAAATTTTATGATGAATTATTTATATTATTGTGGAATATAGATTTATGGAAATCATTATTTAATGGGTGGGACCTATATCTCCCTATATTTTGTTGGGTAATGATAAATGTTCTATGATTTCAAAGGTTACAAGGGAGGTTATACTAATATCACAACAAAAGGGTACATGAGAGGTTATACTATTCCATCACAAATAGGGAACACATGCGATCATCTGAATCCTAAATGTATAATGTACACATGAGGTCATCCTAAGCCTAATATAGGTACACAGTTGATTAGCCCAAGCCTAATAATCTCTTAATGTCTTGGTAGGTATCAATGACCTAAAATATTCCCTACTAATGTGTATGGAAAACATTCCTTATAGTATTCCCCTATTATAATCTAATGGATAATGTTCTTTAATTTTCATATGATTCTAGTCTTATGAACTTCTAATTTTTTTCATTAATTCAATTTTATAATCATTGATATGCTTGGTATGATTTTAAAATACTATGCTCATGTTTTCATACCCTTATGCTCATATTATGATTACATATATTTTATGTTTACCCTTACTAAAAATATGAGCTCATAGTTTCTATATTTCCTTTCCCTAGATAATAAGGAATGATTTTTAGTAGGATTAATAAATGGTAATATCTTTATATAATATGATTAATATTATTCTCCAAATTAGAATAACGTGTTCTATGAATCTAGTGGTACCAAATTATTAGGGTCCTCAGTCATGTGTTTTTGTAATATAATAAATATTCCTCTAAAATTATGTAATATCTTTGTTTAAAAATATTGGGTCTTTATATCTAGACATCAATGATTTTAATGTGATGAATTAAATTTTCATACCTTATATGATTTTGAGACACTTTGGCTCATTTTTCCTCCACATTTTATTGATATAAAAAGCGGTAGGTATCTTACAGTTTCATTATCCCCCAATTGTTTTATAATTTTATACATGGATATAGAGTATTTTATAATGTAAAATACCAAACATTCTCACATTTGTCATCTCCTCTCATTCCTTCTCCCTTTCCACCCAATTTTCTTTTCTCCCATGAACCATAACACCCATGGGGTGCATTGGGTTTTGGGTTTGTTTTAAAATAGATATTTGGGGTCATAAAGTTTATTAAGGTTGATTCCCTTAAACATGTTTCATATTCCACTAAATGAATTTTATTTATATGATTTGGGTAGGAATTTAGATAGATTCCATTTGTTTTAAATAACATGATATTAATGAGTTTATTTAAATTTTTATAATTAACCACTACAAATATGTGGGTACATTAATGGGTTGTTAAATGGATTTAATTATTTTCACACTTGAAAATAATGGTTTAATATTTATTTATATTCATTGATTTATAAATGATTTTTTGTCCCCATTAATTTCTCATTTAAATTCTCAATATTCCATTATAGGTGAATTTAAATGTTCTTTAAATATGATTGGATACATTTTGATTTAAAAAAATTTTATGTAAGAGTCTCTCATGACTATTATATATATATAGATGAATGGTGGAATTAAATGGACTCGATTATTCAGTTTCAAAAATCCCATAGAAAATAATAATATTTATCTTGGTTGTTAGATTTACATTTTTCTTCCTATCATAGGTTTGAAGATGAATATGCATGGATCTTATTCTAAATGAGTTATTAGAGGTGTTGGTAATATTTATGATCATATCTTCTTAGTTGTGTTATCATTCATCACCTTTTATGCTGAACGAAACTCTCTTCATGTGGAATCAAAATCATTAATGGATATCCACACCATTTTTATAGTGTTATCTCCCTCTTTGTAGCATAAATGGATTATATTATGATTGTAAACTAAATAAATTATGTTTATGTCTCCCAATGGTTTTTTTATTATATCATAATGAAAATAAATTAGTACTATAATATAAGGTTCTAACACATCTTCCATAAATTAAACAAATGAATGGATATCGTAGTTGATTTTAGTGATATATCCCATACCCTGATTATTTTTCCTTCCCTTGGATCTATTCCCAATTATAACATGGTTATTGTTTCTAAAAACTCAACAGGGCTTCAAAATTTAACTCCACCTTGATTTACTATTGGATTATGGGTTATATTTATTAATTTTCCATTAATATGATAAGTTTATGTAAATAATGATTCAATGTTGTTGTTTCCAAATGGTAAATTATAACTTGGTTTTCTGTGTTTGGTAAAAATTCATGGTTCTATCCAAATAAAAGAGAATCCTTTATTGTCGTGTGGCCTTCATTATACCCCTTATATTGAGAATTTTATTGACTATTATCCTTTATATTATATATTTAATTGAATTATATGATTCTCTTATGGTGTGAAAAATGATATTGGATGTGTTGGAATTTTATATGAGATGATATTTTTAGACTCAATTGAGGGATGTGATGTAATTTCTTAATTATTGTACATATACACTTTTTTATTTCATGGGAAATTGTGTAGCAAAGTGAAATATCTTATTTTTTTTCTACGCAATTTATATAACTTAATGGATAGTGTATTTCAAGGTATTTCATACTCATTCTAGGGGAGTACCTTATATGAGACTGGGGAGTGAATGGAATGTGGCTATGTTTTAGGAATTCAATATAGGATGACTATTTGCATCACATAAATAATGGTTGTATCATCTCAATTTATAACCTAGGAAGACACCAATGATAATTATTCACTTGATAATGTTATTATCTCTAGTATTTCCATTGTATAATTTATTGTATACCATTATACATATATGGGGTTATGGAAGCATTTATGATATCATTCATCAAATTTATAATGTTTTCATGATATAGTAGTTCATATATATGTTATATTTTTTTATAACTGTGGGTTTTTCATTATAAATGGTTTTAAAATATATATTTCAATGTGTGATTTCAAATAAATTAATGTTTTTATGTGATATTTTGAGGAAGGATTTGAAATGAGAAAAAATGGATGTTTTATTTCATGAAAATATAGAAGTTGGAATTTCAATGGTTTAATGTGATTAAAACAATGAATTAGTAATATAATTTGTTTTATATAAAAATAATTAATATTTTTTATAGATAAAAATTCAATAATTTGTTTTCATTATTCATTCTCTAATGGAAAATATTAATTTTAAAATATTTTTCAAACTATAGTTTAAAAAATATTATATAAAGTATTTACATATATCCTTTGGATGAATCCTTCCATGATTATTTTTTCACACCCTCCATCACACTTGTATGTGTGTATTTATATAACTCCCATGATTTATATATGTTCTCAATTTTTGAACTCATATTTAATACCATTTACCTAGTTTTTATATGGGCATTTTGGAATGTGAGGAGTGTCCCTCGGTAATTTGGATGTGTGTTGTCTTTGATTTGGTTTTTTAATTTTTTTGGGGTTGTTTATGTATAAACCATTTTGACCAATTTTTAATTATACATTTTTATATTCCTTTATGTCTTTATCATGTTGTGTTTTATAATCAATTTTGGTATTTCAAATGTATTTTTAATGTAAATTTATTATAATCTTTTAGATAATTTATTTTATTATTCCTTGTTTGGATTATTTTTATTATTATATTTGTTTACATATTATGCATTGAAGTCTAATGAATGTACATTCAATTAAATATTCATCGGAAAATTTATCACTTTATGTTGTTATTTGGGGGTGAAACCATTTCTACTAGTTAAATTATTTTATAACCCTAAAAAATTTCCATAAAATATTAAATTAGAATGTTATTTAAAAATGATATTTTTTCCCTCTAGTAAAATCATTTCATACCGTAAAATAAGTTTTTAGCCAATGGAGATTGTGAATATTCTTTAGGCCTTTTCATGGGATGGGTCATGTGATGTATTGGGTTGGCCAGGTCTACATCATAAAAAAGGTATCCAATTTCCTTGATGTTATTTGGGTGTTCGATGTTAGTATATGTATAAAAACTTGGGAACTCAATATGTAGGTGATGATTGATTCCTGACAGATATAACCTATTTGTAACCTCATGTTCGTTTGGGTGGTAATCATTTAATTCTTGATTTTTAGTTTCTTATTGATTATTTGGACCTTTTTTATCCCCATTGTGTTTTCAGAAATAATTTAGGGTTTAATGGGTTTGGTGTTAAAATAGAAAGATAACTATTGATTTTGGGTTAGATATAATGGACTATAAACCATATTAATTCAATGAGCATTGTTTTGAGGACCCTTCAGAGGTTATTATATAGTTGGCACATGGTAATATAAATATTCTGCCCAAATTGTTCAAAGATAAACATCCCTATGTATCATATTTATTATAAATAATTCGTTTATAATTTTTATTAAAGTGGATCCATTTATTTATTATGTATTAAAAAGGGTTTTAAAAGAGTTTTGATGATTTTGTAGGTGTTATTATTTAATTGGTTTGGGTTTTTTCCTTTTTGTTTCATTTTATTTTATGGATGATTTTGTGATGGAGGTTGGATAAGGATATAAAATGGAAATATATATATTTTTTAATAATTTTAAACCAATTTATTTATAAATTGGTTTGTATTTTTTATATGTTGGTGTTTTATCAATGTTTTTTTGAATATAATAGAATTATATCTATGAATCGTTATTGGATTCTGGTAATTGGAAATAAAATGGGTTTTTAAAAATAAACATTGTGTATATTGTTTTCGGATGTTGGGTTTTATCCTCTAGGTTTATATAGGATTGTGCAATTCGAATTTAGGAGGAATAAATTTTTTGGATTCATTTTTTATGTTATTTAGTATATTAATTTTATATGTTTCATGATGAGAAGTGAGAAGTGTATTTAAAGGGATAATCACTTTGGCGGCCTCTCTTATTTGTTACCTTTATTTCTTGAATCATCCAAAACTCTGAATAGAGTGGTTAATATGGAATCTTATGTACTCTAATACATTATATATGACTTATAAAATCAATATTTTCCTACTTTTTGTAGTGATCATGGTTCTCTTGAGGAAGTGGAGTGGATAGAACAGATTGAGGAAATATTTTATTCACTTCAGAATCTCAAAATAACCAGGGTAAATGATATTGTTGGATTATTTGAAGGATTTATCCTATTATGGTGGAGTAATATCTTATATTTTTAGTCGAGTGGAAATAATCCTTAGTAATTCTTCAATACTATGTTTACTCAGAGTCATTATCCTAATAATGTTATGTGGGATAACATCATCAAATTTAGAAATATCTATAAAGGTGAGTGAATTGTGATTTAGTATATTGATCATTTCTTAATGTTAATAATATTTTTCCCAATCGAGTCACAGATTTCTCCATAAATTATAGTTCCTTAGATGATGTATTTGGTCAAACCACATATCACCTATGTTTGGTTTTGGAATTACACCTTATAAGAAAGTGGTTGATAGGGTTGTATCAATGGAATATATTAAAAATAGGCAACCTATATTGACTTTTTAATAAATTCCATCTATAGTGAATGATGATGATCAATGTGGTGTAATAAAAAATTATGACGAACCTATGTTCAATGGGAAGGTATGAGTTTCAGTTTTGTTGAATTCTTTTGTTAACTTTTATTTGGAAGATAATGCCTCTTGTATGTTTCTAGTGTAGAACAATTTGGAATTCTAATCTCTCTTTATTGAATGATCTGAGGACCTATTTTTTATATTCTTATTTTAAACATATTTATATATTTGATATTTTAAAATATAAAAATAAGAAAAATTCTTAGGTGTAATCTGGATTGGGATATTTTTTTTATCTTTGAAGAGTTTTATGTAGATTAAATATTTGGGGGAAATTTTTTGTTGATATTTTCTTAGGATGCATCCATGATTTTTCTTTATGTGATATTAGTTTTTTTGGTTATGAATACACCTAAAAAAATTTATGCTTATTTATGTGTATGTGTGATGGAATAAATGTGACTGGATTAGGTTTTTTTGGTGACTTTCTCATGGAAATCATGGGTATGTTCTTGAGTGGATTCCATGAGTGATAAGCTAGTCTTGAATATGATCATATAGTACCTAGATTTGAATTCATTATCTTCACTATGGTATGATGTTATAAAATTGATTCCCAAGATTTTTTTTTTAAAATTTATCTCAGAGGCTGTAACAGCCTGAGTATTGAAATGTAAACATTATGTTCGATAACATATATGATACACCACATCAAGCATAATCGAACAACTAATTAATATTAAAATGATACCATTAAAATATAGTAGATAGAATTGTGGTAGTGGAATATATTACCTGAATTATGAAAATATATTTTAAACATGTATACATAATTAATTATTTGGCTGACAATTAATTATAGATTAATGTAAAACCTTTTTTAAAATAAAAGGGAATGTTTTTCTGAAAAACTATTTAAATGTGCACAAGTGTGTTTTCTACCAATAAATGATAAAAACACTTATTAGATTATATTAGTTAATATATTAATATAATATATTAATTTTTTTTACAGATTTATATTTTGTGTTTTATAGACATTATATAAGAACAAATTCATTTTTATGGATTCAAAAAGTATTTTTCTAAAAATGTAGTTTTACCACCGTTTGATGGGGAACCCATTTTAAACCATGTTTCAAAAACTTTTATAAGTTATATCTTGTAAAATAAAGTTATTATTTGGAATAGGGACATCAAAATTTTCATTGGTTGAATTTTTGTTATTTTTATAATAAAATTCATATTTTAATGAATAGTGAACAAATACTGCATTTTAGTTCAAAGCTACCTTCTCATCGAATTTATTTCTAGTGTAAAATTATATTTATAAATGTTTTTAAAGTATAATTTTATTATTCTTTTTAACATTTAATACAATTTTGGTTGATGAAATTATTTTTACATTGAAATTTAATATGACCACTTCTCTTCTTTTTTATAGTTTTTTCATTAAAATAAGTTTCATCGTTTTGTTAGCAAGGATTAATATTGAATTAATTACTAACAATTATGAATTTTAAATTTTTAAAAATGTATTCCATTTTCTTAATTGGTGGATATGAATTATTTTAATAGGTCACTTTTATTTTTTGATATTATGGATAATAACTACATAATTTTTATATAACACATTTAATGGTAAATCGGGTAATTTTGTTTAAAAAATAATATGATAAGGACAATAAAATTACCCTAACACCTGCCAAAATCCAATTATATAAGTAACCACCAATCCATAACCACCATGTATCATAATTGACTCATTTAATGGACTCATTTTCCCTGAAAATGATATAAATATTTTTTAAATATGGGAAAGTGACCTGAAAGTGATAAAATTTCACCAACTTATTTCTTATAAGTATAATAATTTTAATATAGTGATAAATATAATATAACTCCAACAATTAATAGTTTCTATAAATCTAAATAAAATATAAACATCATGGGAATTATTTAAATATTTTAGTGATTAAATAATTACCATAAATGCTGAAAAAATAATGATCTGGTAATTTTTTATTAACAAAAATATCAATTAAATATTATAGAAAAATTAAAATAAATATAATTTTAATTAATTATGGTAATCCATAAATTATATAGGTGATTATGACATATCATAATCATATTAAATGGGTTTTTATTTTTTATCTCTATGTTTGGATTTTATTTAAATTCAATGAAATTAATAGTTTCAAAATTGAAACTAATGGTATTTTATAAAAATAATATATTATTATATTATTTAAAAATCATAAATATATTAAGAAACTAAAATTATAATATTATAAGGTCTAAAAATTCATAAATTTTAAATTTATGGAAAATTTACCACATATATGTAAAATTCATAGCCTCTTATTATTTAAAATGTTATTACCAAAATAAAAATTAAAATATATGAATTAATGGTAAACCAAAATGATAAGGTTTAATATAAACTCAATACATGTCTAAATATTATTTTATGATAGAAATAAAAACCATAATCATATTATATTCTAAATAACTAAATTTTGAGTCATTTGGTGAAAAAAATTGATTTATATTATTTTAATATTTTAAGAGATTCCAATGGTGCGCCTCCCCTATCCTATAAAAAGGTACACACTCTTCTCTATTACACACACATCTAAAACGATTTGGTTCATCCATGAACTACCCAAAACCCTTCATAAGATATCTGCAACCATTATTGAGGCCTTAGTTTAGGAATTGCACCTTCTTAATATGTGTTAAGGTGTTCTTCAAAGTTGATCAACTGAAAAAGGGGAAGAAAAAGAAGGTATGAGATGAGTCAGACTTGAGGTAAATGACATCATCTCAATCACCTTTCATTGAGGCATATAATGATTTTTTACACCTTTACTATACTATAAGGAGTATATACATCCATTTTTACATGTTCTATAATGAATTAGTATATTGTCATGATATTAAATGTTTTTTTCTAATGTTATTCCTTAATGATTTTTATTTGTGTGTTTATCAAGTGGTATGAGACTCTTTAACTAAAAAAACATTTTGAATGTTTTAATGATGTATTCATCTAAATATTTTTTATTAATTTCAATGTTTTAAAAATTATTTTAAGGATTTATTTACATGAGAATAAATTTTTTAAAATGTTAATTCTCTTAAAAAGTTTCAACGTGTTATGGGACATACTGATTCAAAAATATTATATATATATATATTTTAATTCAGTATTAACAATGGATTGATTATTTCAATAACATGGATTGTTTTTTAATATATACTTCCTGAAAAATATTTCCCTCTTTTATATCGCTTTAATAATTTTATGTTTTGTTAAAAAATTTACCCTTTTATTTTGAAATAAATTTTCTTCGTTTATGATTTCAAGACTTTCGAAAAATTAAATGTGATTTCAAAGATGAAATGTTATTTTTCCTTTTTTCCATGATTTATATGTCATGATTATTCTTTTTTGTGGAATTTTTTTATTCAAGTAGTGTTTTGTGATAAACTGAGTGTGGGTGCGGTTGGGATAGATCTCTAAATAATTGGTTAATGAGACAGACTTAAACAGTAGGGTTTCTCCTAAGAGATTTAAGGATTATACTGTTATTAGTATTACAAACGTAATAATGAAGGTTACTCCTTATGTTGTTGTGAATGTTAAAATGTATGTATGAAATGAATGAAATAGGTTACCATTATGATTATATATTGTTAATAATTTTTTCATTGATCTTATTATTCCATGGGGTATGTTAATGAATTTTTGTTTTATGGGTGAATGTGTGATTTTGTGAAAATGTTTTCAGGAGTTTAAAATATTAATGGACTAACAGTTTCATTCCTTATTTTCTATCCCCTACTGATATTTTTTTCTAATCCCATGTTTTTGAAATGTTTTTCATATCTTATATGGATGGGTATAAGATTGAATGAAGTCAAGAATATTTTTTTTCAAGAATATAAATCTTGTTTTATTTTCAAGAGTTTAATTTAGTAAAAAAATGATAGTTTTGCAGAATTGTGTACGTTGTAATATATGATTTGTTATATATTACTTATGACCTAATTATCTAATCCTTCAAACCTGAAAATATCCTCAATGTGAATTCTTTACGTAACTCAATATTTTGTAATGGTTATGGATGGATCCTTCTAGTTGGTATTAAAGGATAGTTTAGAAAACATTGCATATTTGGATGTTTTTTAAGTGTTAAGGATATCCTAATTGGATTGTAATATTAAGGTTCATTATATGTTTAATGTCATTCAATATCTTTTGAGGCTTTATTTTATGAAATTTTAAGGTGAGTAGTGGTATTTTTAGAGGCATTCTCCTTTGAGGAAATAATGGGTAATTACTTTTTAGGGATGAGAAATAAGAGTTATGAAATAACCTTTGTGGTTAAAAAAATTATGGTTATTTTTTAGGATTTTATTTTGGGAATTTTATAAGAATTGTATATTTGTAGAAAAAGGGAAAATCATACGATGGGTGACAACCTATCCCATGAGACAAGGCTGCTGGAATCAATCCCACTACAGAAGTGTGACATTGGTACATCTCCTACCATTGACTAATGTCATATCCATTGTTATTATGGCTTTTTATTTTTATTTAAATGTGTTAATTTAATAAAAGAAATATGATTTTTGGAACAAATTTTTTATCAAATAGATATCCTTAGTACTGGAAAATTATTTGGTGGTCTAGAAATTAATGTTATTTTAGAAGACATTCACTATTTTGGGAATCCTATATGATATAGGTAAATATAAACAATGGTTTTTTATTTGGGAATTAAAATATTACTTATATTTTGGAATAATCTATGATTTTATTATGGACTAATGGAAATTCAATTTATTTATAGAAGTGATTAACCTATCATGGGAAATATCTGACTAGATTAGATACTTTTTTCATAAGATATTAAGAGTGGTTGGTCATATTTGGAGAACCTTTTTAAGATTTATCATGAAAAAATAAGTGATAAATCTATAAGATTATTGGATTTTAATCGTATTTTGGATTATTTTGGTAAATTTTAAGTATAGTTATTTCTTTAATGGAATATGTTGAACTTCAAGAATTACAATGAAGTTTAGTTATTAGAAATGTTTTATATTACAAAATTATTTATTCATTTGGAAGATTTATCTTACCTTGTACTGCCTATTTTCGTTTTGTTTAATATTTCTCAATAGAATAAATAAATAGTCAATTTTTTGGATTATTTGATTCTATATAAGATGATCCGAGTGATTTATGTATGAAACATTAATCTTAAATATTAATTGTTTGGAGATGAAAATGAGTTTAATTTATTAATTGAATAATAAATGAATCTATACTTCTTGAGTAAGTATGTTTCATTATGGTCTTAGTCAAGGAGTTAAATTAAATCTATAAGTTGACTAAAATGATCTAAAAAAATGTTTTCTATTTACTTTTTTTACTATGGATTCAAGGTCCTTTAAACCTATCACAAACTTATGGTTTTTTTATTGTTAAATTTCTCATGCTCATATTTTACATCTATCTCCAAAAGAACATTATTGTTATTTTTTATTTTATATCCATGTTTTCCTACAAGGAATCATAGTATGTGTTATCTCAGGTGACCTTTGTTTTGTCATTTATTAGTTTTAAGTGGATGTTCTATTAATAATATTTCTGATGTGGAATTATAATAATTGTAATTTGAAGATTCATACCATAGTTACCAACCCGGAATTCCAATTACAATGATATAATTTCAAAACGGGGTGGGGAATATAACATTCTATTTTTCTAAAAGGAAACATTATGTTCGATAGCATATATGATATGCCAGGCTATTCTTAAGCTAAAAACTAATTAATATTAAAATGTTACTTTTTAAAACCTTGATATTAAAATCAAGTGAATGAACAATATTAACTAAATTATGAATATATTCTTTACAAAGGTATATATAATTAAATATTTTATTAAAATTAATTATAAATTAATGTTAACCACTTTTTAAATTAGAAGGGAATGTTTTATTGAAAAACTAATTAAATGTGTATAAGTTTGTTTTATAACAATAATTGACCAAATCACACATTTTGTATTATATTAATGAAAATTAATATAATATATCCCAAAAGCTTTAAACTTATTCTTTTGTGCATTCTTGATATTATATAAGAACGAATTAAACTTATTCTGATAAAGGAGTATTTTTCTAAAAATGTTGTTCTACCGTCTTTTGATGGAGAACCCATTTTAAATCTAGATTTTAAACCTTATATTAGTATTATTTGAAAAAATAATTTTTTTTTGGAATATGGACATATAAATTTACATTGGTTGGTTTTCTTTATTTTACTGATAAAATTTATATTTTAATGAATAATAAAAAATAATGGATTTTAGGTCAAAACTACATTTTCATCAAATTTTTATAGTATTAGATAATATTTTTGAATGATTTTAATGTCAAATTATATTAGTTTTTTATTGTGTAATCAAATTCTTGTTATAGGTATTAATTTCACATTTTAATTTGATATAAATGGTTTTAAATCTTTCTAAAGATTTTAATTTAAAAAAACATGTTTTCTTGTATTGTCAATGTGGATTAATTTTAAATATATTTTTCCAAATTATATTTTTTAAATTTTGAAAAATGGATTCCATATTAGGAACTAGTGGGTCTAAATTATCTCAATAGGTTACTTTTTTTGGATATTATGAATGGTAACTACATGGATTTTTATTTAAGACGATTAATGTAAAATACGGTAATTTAGGTGACAAAATAATATGAAAAGGAAAATAAAATTACCCTAAAACATAAAAAAATCCATTTGGATTATTAACCATCGACCCTTAAGACCTAAGGTTCTGAATTGACCAATTTAATGTACTTTTTCCTAAAAAAGAAATAAATAATTTTTAAATAGAAGAAAGATTCTTGAATGTGACAAAATGTAACCCTATTATTTCTTAAATGTATAGTAATTTTAAAATAGTGATAAATATGATATAACATAGATAATAAATATTATCATGAAATCTAATGAAATTATTATATCATAGAATTTTATATTGTTTTATAGAGAATAAATAATTAGCCTAAATTCTAACAAAATAATGATATAATAATTATTTTATTAATAAAATTAAAAATATATGGTATAAAAAATATTAAAATAATTATAACCTGAATTAAATAGAGAACTTCATGAATTTTCTAGGTGAGTATGTCATAATATAAGCATATTGAATATTTTTTTCGACATTATCTCTCTTTTTTGATTTTATTTAAATATAAGGAAATGAATAGCATCAAAATTAAAACTATTAATATTTGATATAATTAATATATTTTTAAATTAGTTAAAAATCATGAAAATATTTAAAAATAAAAAATTGACAATGATAAGGTCTAAAATTTCATGAAGTGTCATTTATTGGAATGTAACCCCATATAAGTAAAATCCATAGCCTCTTGGTATTTATAATGTTGTTACCGCAAATAAAATTAAAGTAGATAAATTAAGGGTTACAAAAAATATATGGATTAAAATAAAATAAATACATGTGTAAACAATATTGGATGAGTGGACTTTTTTCAAACCATAATCATATTATCTTATACATGATTCAATTTGGAGTTATTTAGAGTAAATAATTAATTTATATTAACTTAATATTTTATGAGTTTCCAAGGGTGCCCGTCCCCTCTCCTATAAAAAGGTACCCACTCTTATCTATTACTCACACTTAGAAAACCATTTGGATTGACCAATATCTTCCCAAAACCCTTCCTAAAATCCCTCAAAAAATTCATGAGGATTTATTTTAGGGATAAGACCCTCTTTAGAGGTGATAACGTGCTATTCAATGGTTTGTAAGTGAAAAAGAGGAAGCTATATAACATATGAGATGGGTCAGACTCTAGGTAGGGGACTTCATCTCAATCTCCTTTCATGTAGAAATATATTGATTCTCTTCACCTTGATTATCCTATTTGGATTATATACAACCCTTATGACATGTTATTCCAATAATTTGTATGTTCTCATGATATTTAATTTTATTAATGTTATTCCCTAATGATTTTTATTCAACTTTTTATCATGTGATAAGTTACTCTTTAACTAAAACATGGATCTAAATGTTTTAAACAATTAATCCTCACAATCATTCTTATTAATGTCCATGTATTGAAAATGGTTTTATGGAATAATTTATTTGTGCATGAATGTTATAAAATTTTAATTCCTTTAAAAATATTCAATGTGTTATGGGATACATTGATTCAAAATTATTATTTATAAATATTTTAATTTTTTAAAAAATATTTATTATTTAAATAACATGGAATGTTTTTTCCAAACATACCTCATGATAAAAATTTCTTTCTTTTATTTCACATTAATTTTTTGATGTTTACTTTAAAATTTTTCACTTTGATGAGTGTGTGGAATTCAAAAAATGAAATGTCATTTCCAAGGGGAAATGATATATTTCCGTTGTTCATGATTTATGTGTTTTGATTATGTTTTGGTTCATGGTAATACTTATATATACGAGTGGATGAGTGATAAAAGTAGTTTGTCTGAACCCATGATATGTCTCCATGCATTGGGTAATAAGATTGAGTTAAACAGTATGGCGTCTCCTAAGAAATTTAGAAAATATATTTTGATGGGTATTTCAAAGATAACCATGAGGGTTACTCCCTATAAAGCCGTGAAAGGTACAATATACGTATGATATGGATTAAAAAAGTTACCTTTATGATTTATGATTTTTAATAAGTTTTTCATGAATCATAGGAAGTCATCAGTTATATTAATAGTTTATATTTTATGGGTGAAAAGTCTGATTTTGTTAAAATGTTTTCCTGAATTAAAATATTAATGGACTAATAGTTTTAATTCCTTATTTTGTATCCCATACATATATTTTTGTGTTCATCCCATGTATTAGAAATTTTTTCCACAAGTTATAAGGATGGGTAAGTGACAGGAGGAAGCCATGTAGATTCTTATCAACAAAAGAAATCATGTATTATTTTGTGAAAAAATTGGAAAGTGAGTATAATTGTCTACTTTTTAACATTTGAGTTGTAATGTATTAGTTATGGCATAATTATTTAAAACTATAAACCTAAGAATATTATAGATGTGAAATCATGACATAAGTCAAGATTATATAAAAACTAAGGATGGGTCATTATAGAGGCTCTTTACCTAGAAAAAAGTATGGTTACAAGAGTTGGAATTAACTCCTTTTACATTTTCCCCTTGTAAAATGGGAAGCGGATCACAAGGAGTTGTTTTAGATCAGGTGATAACGACATCAGTAACTCTTTTATTTAAAATTACATCATCAATATTATTAGGTTCATGATAGATATTCATGATTATATAATTAATAGAGTATGGGTTGTCAAAGAAATTAGACCATTTCATAGTCAGCTTCCATGAAAGATGAATATGTCCCAACATGAAATCTAGTACAATATTAGTGAAGTCACACTCAATCCATATAATGTTCTAATTTCTTTTAATTTCATAGAAAATATATTTTATCATCCCAGTCATTCCATTTTACAAGGTAGTGACATGACCACAAGGACCATGATGACCTTCCATGACATCACCGATGTGATCACTTAAAATAACCCCATAACCAACTAGTCTAGGATTTCCCCTTGAGGTTCCATCATAATTGAATTTTTACCATAAAAAAATGGAGGGATCATAAATACCTCCATTATGACACAAGGATATGGACAATTTCATGATATTTTGTTCCACCTCAAGAACAATGAGGTCACTCAATGAATTCCTATCGTGATATTCATACAACATGTTGGAATTATTCAATTCCATCATAATTCTAGTAAGGTATGTCTGAGAGTTAAAGGAAATCTAGAAATGAATGGAACTGTTTTGGCCTCTCCAAATGACATGTACCGTCTCCGTACATTCCACTCTAGTTATTATTATAAGTTGGCTAGACATCTGAAGGAGGGGATCTGAAACCAGGATGCTCTAGATAGAGTTATCTTGAGGAGTATGAATCTAAAATATTTAAAAAGTAAACATCCATAGATAAGAGGCTGTTTGGAAACACAAAATTTATTATCAACATCCTATCAATGATGGTGGAATAGAATACATCTTTAATAGAGTGAGATGCCAACACGTTGAATATTAGCATCAACTAGAACCTAGTTGGGTGAGAATCTCCAAAGCAGTGTAAACATCGATGGTGATGAACAATTTTTTTTGAAGTATCCAATCAATTTTTGGGTGCCTCAATGTAGGTGTTTATAAATTATCATGGAGTTGAGCAGCCCATTCAGATTTGGTTCTCAGGTGAGAATATCCCCCTAGTTTAAGAAATCATAGTTTGAGATAGCCAATGCAATGTCATTAGGACAAAGATCTAGATTGGCCATTTTGATCCTTCATTGAGATTTTGTAATAAGTGTATTAGTTATATAAGATGATCCAATCAATTATGAGAGATCTAAACAAATTTTATTTCTAAAATCTGGTAGAGTAATATGCATTAACCATCCAATGAGAATGCCTACAAAGCTTCAGAAATATTTTTTTTTCAAATTGTGACATATAGTGGACTCAATGTAACTCTTCTGTTAGGATATCAGTTTCACTAAAAACATAGATCTATATAAACCCATGGAGTCATATTTTTTATATGAGCCTATAAATAAATTATTCATGAAGGTACTGATTGAGGAGTTCATGATTTTTTATACCATGTCCTCCCAGAGCATGATTCATTCAACATTACCTTAAAAGAACTATAATAAATTTTTCTCTTACATGTTTCCACCCCAAATAAATTTTATCATTAGTGTGTTGATGTTTTTAATAAGAGAGGTCAGAAAATAATACACAATTAATGAATAGACTCACATTGAAACCACCACATGAATGACAAGGCAAGTTCTTCTTGCCATTAAGAGGGATTTACCCTTCCAAGAGGCAAGAGATATTCTAATTAACCGAAAGTATTGGTGAAGTAATATTCTTAAGGTCTTACTCATACATGGAAATGAAAAGGTAGATGAAAGTGAGAGTTAATTACCCTATTCACATATAATTTATCAAACATGTTTTCTTAGAAGCTAGAATATTCATGTCAAAAAATATGGAATACTTTTTTGTGCATATTTTTTTAACCAGACACAATTTTATAATGAAGAAGAAAATTATTGATGTGTTTGATATTCCCCCAATTTCCCTAAGTAAAAATGATATTATCATCCTAAAAAAATATATGAGAAGGAGAGGAGATACCTCTATTTTCCTTGATGGTTTTTATGTCACTCTTGTCCACCCAGTGAAGAAGATGTATGTTGCGATAAACATCTACAATATAATAGATGGTTGCTAATATAGAATATCTATGTCTTACCCCTGGATCATTTAATATAACCTTCTAATGATGTATTTATAAGTATATATATATGATTATACCCATGGAGTGATTTAATAGAATATATAGACCTCATGTTGAAGAAGAATCCATCATGTACATTACCTATAAATCCCTGATCCATTATGTCAAAATCACTCTAGTGTCATGTTTTTTAGAACTATTTCATACCATGGTAGTTTTTCAGATATGGTTAACAAATTTTGAGGTAGTAAGAATATATTTGAGGACGTTCATCCTTTTGAAAAATTCAAATCGAATGCAGTATATGATTCTATACATGACTCGAGCAAATATGTTAGAATGTATTTTTTTAATAAGCATGTGGATTCTATTGAGAAGAGAAACTGGTCTGAATTGGATGATATCACTTTTATTTCCCACTTTAGTAATTATAGAATTGAATAATAAATTTAATCCTTGAGAATCCACAAGGACCATGTTATCATCCTTTATTATGAAAAAATACAGCTTCCCTAATTTCAGTATCCAGAGGAGCAGAGGTGAGAAAATCATTATCATCATCAAAATTCAATTTTGTAATGATGTCATTCACTATCTCCACATTACGTGGTTTCCCATTAAAACGATTCAAATAGAATAAAAAAATGTGGTTAGAAACATCATTACTTTAATCTAGGATTCAATAACAATATTTGAGTAAAGAGATGGTCATATTGTCCCTTCTTACCATGTGAATAGCGTTGATTAATTTGGAGTTTCTATCCCCATCCATGATCCACCTGATTCTTAATATGTACTTTTGTATACTATCCCTAATCTTGATGATATTTTTTAGCTAAGAGATAATTTCAGCATCTTGACCAATGTCTCCAAATAAATTTTTCTTTGTAATGTATTCCCGGAGATATTGGAGATGGAATTAAAGTGCATAAAGAACTTTACAAAGGGAGAAGAACTATTTCATACTCCATTATTTAATTTTAATCATGAGTATTTTTTTCATTTGGAGATGATAACCTTAGTATTGTCACTATATTCATTGGAGTTCCATTTGTCATGGACAATTTTAGTGAATAATAAAAGTTCATTTTATTCATTGTTGAATTTCAATGGAATAGGTTACCGCTTATAATTATCAGTAAAACTACCCATAATGAGATGATTATAAGAGTTGTATTTTTCTAAGGTAACATAGGAAATAGACCACCATTTTTCAAGAGAGATATCAAATTATAAAATATCTAAAAATTCCTCTTTCTCTCATTCCATTTAAATTCCTTTTATACCATGTAAATTTTGATCCAATAACGATAATTTCACTAAAAGTTTCATCATCAACATAGTCTATGAAATATTTGATTGGAGAAGTGCGGAAAATAGGTCTGATTTTTTTATCTACACGTATTGGTGACTTAAAGTCACCAATAATGAAACATGGATCGATGATAGTACTGGATAGACCATAAACATGCATCCATAAGAAACCCTTTTTAAAACAGTTATTGTATTCAAAATAAAATGAGAAAAAAGATTTTAGGCATGATTAAAAAAGTTGCAAGTGATGATATAGTCTTCTTCTTGAACAATAATAAAATTTTAAACATTTTATATACCAATAACCAAATTCTTTTAGAGATAGAATAGATCTGTGCTTTTACTTGAATTGAATATCCACTACTATTAATAAGAGTGCCTTGATTTGAAAAAAATTTATTTGGTTTTAAGAGACCAATTAACTTTTTTATATACCTACATTCAAGGAACATGAGACACCATTTTGTTCCATGGATGGGCATTCCATATTGGATTCAAAATTTTCATCATTTTGATCATGGATTGGGGGTGAAACCCTCTTTTCCATTATCTCCAGTTACTATATTATTTCTGATTTTCTATTCGCCCCCCCTTCATGGAATTTTGGTTATATTTTGTTCATTTTGAACTATCATCAGTAGATGGTAGTGTTTTAAATATACCTTCATCTTTCATAATGTTATGAACAAGAGTTCAGCCTACTATAGTGTCAATTTATTTCTGAACATGCAAAGCACATTGACCTTCTGTTGACACAAGATTATGCTGATTTACATCAAAAATGACAATTATGGGTTATCCAATTGAATTTCCACATTCAAATCAATCGAGATTATATCAAGAATGAATTATTCAGATTGATTAATAAATGATGTCGATAATACCTCATACAAAAGGGAAAAAATATGGTCAATGGACTCATCTATGGAAATAAACTATTTATTGGTCTCATTTAGAGTGTTATAGACCTCTATGTTTTAAAATGGGTGAGTCTATTGATTATCCCCATCATCATCCAAAGAATCCAATAGGGTTCTTTTTCTAGTAGACATCC
This sequence comes from Viscum album, assembly GCA_963277665.1. NCBI lineage: Eukaryota > Viridiplantae > Streptophyta > Magnoliopsida > Santalales > Viscaceae > Viscum > Viscum album. The sequence continues at coordinate 454,714,294 of OY728160.1, read as the reverse complement.
CCATTTTAATCCATTTAATTGTTCAGTCATTTCATTTCTATCATTGCTAATAGGATTTTTCTTTGTGACTCTTGAAATTTCCCTCCAAGTCATATTGTTATTTTCTGGTTAATCCATCTTGTGGGACACTCAAATTTTTTTAGTTCATGACCCAACATTTTTCAATTTTCATATTATTGTGGAAGATTCCTAAATTCCAAGATGATATCAATATGATGATCATCTGCAACTAGGGAAATATTTTCTAGTGGTAGTGACCCCATGTTGAACTCAATAATAACACTTTCATATTGACCAAGGTTATTATTTATAGAGTTGTAGTCAATTTTCAGAGGGGTTCCAATTCCAAAAGAAAACACTTTAAGAATCATGGGATGCCAGTAAACCCATGGAAGCCCATGAATCCTGGTATAATCCTATGAAATAGAATGAATTTAATTAAAAGGGTTAAAGTTATCATCCCATTTATAGAGGTGAAATATCTCTGGTTAAAGGTTATGGTTTCCAATACACTAATCCACATTGATATCATCTTTCATATCCATAATGAAATGGAAGTAATCTTTTCTAATTGGAATTAACCTCTATTTTAAAAATTTCATGAAATGTGAGATTATTTTATTAAGATAAACATAATTCCAAGGTTTGATGTCTTTTTTATATTATATGTGGCCAAGTATCGAAAACATACAATGCTCTATCATTTTCATTAGCACATCCGGATCACCAACCAATGTGATTGAACCATCCCCCATATGATATATAATGGATGGAATTTTGGATTAAATCAAAAAAATCATAGATCTAGTAAGGGATTCCAAAAAAATGATATGATTTTAGGAGGTAGGATAGAGGATCCAATACCTACCCCATGTTTGTTCTATAGGGGTTTGATTGATCTTTCCTAATTCGGATTTAACGATTAATGGGTATACAAGAACATTATTAGTTTGATGTATGATCATATTTAATAACCACCCATTATATCCATTACCATGGATTGATTGTTTATGATTTATATAATTATCATGTTCATAGAGACTCTTCGAGTGAGGTCCAAGGTTATGTTTCCTTTAGATTCATGATTATGGTTAGTGGAATTAGTAATCTTATTGTGGAATTTGTTATTTGAATCATCCCATCCTATTTTTTAGGATGTTGGTAAACTATTTTCATAGGTTTTTTGTTCATTTAGGTATTATTTTGGGTTTTATATCCTTTTTGGTATTTTGAACTGGTCTGTTTAGTTATTTATTATTGGTTTTTCGATAATCATTATTTTATTTGGTCTCTTATTGAATATGTTTATTATTGTTTCTAACATTATCAATTGATATTGTATCTTCTCTACACGCATTTTAAATAAATTATAAATTGTGTTACTCCTAATGTATTTCTCAATGAGTATTATTACTTGTTTTTTGTGTTGATGAATCATTTTTTTGGAGGATATCAACTAATGTTTTGTGGATTTTTCCAGTTGGTCTTGATATGTTGTGGGATTTTTATGTTATTATTTGTTCACTAAGAACCCATAATCCATCACAAGCCTCTCACCTCGTTTTTAGGAATTCAGGGGTTTTAGATTCTCAATACACATACATTTTTATGACATTATTGGTGTATAAATTGGTATGGTGAGGATAATTATGACACCCTCATGTTAGGGTTTTATGAAATGTTTTTCAATTATGATATACATAGAAATTTTGGAATTAATTACAACTCAGGTGAGTTTTTTGTGTTTTAGGATGAACTATAGTTTTAGAATTTTATAGGTCATGCCAAAATGGGGAGAGGAAAACAAAATTAAATCATAAAAATTGGTTAATTTTCTAGGAAGGTGTTCCATGTTTGGATAGATGGACATCAAGCTACCAACAAATCTAGGCTATGGTGCATCAATTTTTTCTTGTTTATAGGAGGTGTGATGCACTGAGATTCAAGGATGATAGACTATAAATATATTTTGAGTGAGGTAAATAATGTCTTCATAGGGTAGATATCAACAGCACATATCCTATCATTATTTTAAGGTGCTTAATTTTTACTTATTACATTACAAGAATTTAATCCTCTTTCAAATTTTTTCATCCATTTCATGTGACCAACCATGTGGTACATCTCTTGGATATTCCTTCCTTATCCCTCAATGAATATAACCTTATATTCTTGGATTTCATGTTATTTTGAATGAAAATCACCCTCTTTCACTTTTTCATGTTACCCTCACCTTCCCTCTCCATTTCCCCTCAAATCTTCTCTCTCACTAACCCTAAATCCTATGATGAATAATATATATTATTAGGATTATTCTAAATTTTGGATTTGGGTGTCTAGGGTTTCTTGAGGCTAGTGTCCAATTATTTTTTCATATTCTATATAATTCATCATTTTCTAGTGATTTGATATGGGTTTTCTATGTATTTCTATTCTTTGGAATATCATGAGATGATCAAGTGGGTTCAAATAAATTATCAATTACATGTACCATTATGTGGGCCCATTATGGGATATTAAGTTGATTAATTGATTTTAAAAAATTTTAAAACTTTTTAAAGGATTTCTAATAAATGATTTCTAAATGAATATTTATGCATGCGAAATGATCATTTAAATTTCAAAAAGGGTTTTCAAAATTTGAATTTTATTATATTGGATACTATAACTATTTTGATTAAGTAATATGAATTTTTTCTCTAATGGGTTGTAAATAATTTTTAATTCGTTTTGTGTGTAAATATGAATTTAGGACATGGATTCTCATGTTTGAAAGAAAGCCTTGTCGGAACCTTATAAAAGAGTTTCTTTTATTACTATGAGACCCTAATTATTCCCCATATGTTGTGCCTTATATAGAACATTATCCCTTATTGGATTTGTTGAATGGATATAAGTGATTCTTATATGATGTGAAAAGGGGATGCTTCATGTGATGGGGTATTGTTAGATGAGTTTTATTTTTTATACTAATTTAAATCTTATGATGACCATTTATTGATAATTTTCAAACATCCATATTGGTTATATTATATGATCATTCGTATGTAATATAATTGTCTTTATTTTTGTTAAACTCATTCCCTTGTGTCCCATAGAGAAGTTCGTATTAATGCTATGTGATTTCCCAAAGTTATTCTAGTGAGGTAAGTATAGCGTGATATCTACTTGGAATGGAATATATGATTTAATTTCATTCCATGTATGTGTTGTTTGGAATGTATCACATTAGAGTAAGGATAATTACCCATGAAAATTATCACAATATGATGTTGTCATCTAAATTATTCCCACTACATGATTTATTTTATTCCCTTATTATCATCTAGGATTACTGAACTATTTAGGCTGTGAAATTTTTTCCAAGTTATGATTTCATGATATAATGGTTCCTTTATGAGTAATTTTATCATTATCTCTTGGTGGTAGTTTCATTCTAAATAGTTTTTTAATATGGTTATAAAATTATGATTTCAAAGGAGAATAATTTTTTACAAGAGATTTTCATTAATGGTTTTGGAATTAGGAAAAGGGATTTTGTTTCTTTTTAAAAATTAAAAGCCCTTATTGCGTGGTTTCAAACTGTTTTCACATCAATGTTTTGAACTCTCATGTTTTATATATAAAAAAGTGAACTTTTATTAATGAATAAAAGTATGATATTTTGCTTTATTTAATATTTCTCATATAGAAAATTATATTTTATAAATTTGATTCAAACTACAATTTTTCTAATTTTTCATAAAAAAGGAATTTATTATACTATTTGGTTGAACCCAACAAGGCATGATTGATGAGACCATTTATTGAAACTTATATGTATGTTTTTTTTGCTCTTATGTTTTATAAGGGTGACAAAATTAATATCTTAGATTGGGTAATGTCCTCTTGAAAGTTGATGGTTTCCTTGGGATGTGGTGTGATGTTCTTGAATTTTTTTATACTGTTTTAATAAATTTTATTGAGATTAAACAAATGTTTTAATAAGAAACACATATTTTTATAGATAAAATTATTTATTTTAGTGTTCATTTTAAATTTTAGGTATTTTCTACCAAAGGCCACAAATCACAAAACAATAGAAGATAAGATCAAATATACATGGCGTGTAGTTTATAAACACAAATCCTGTATCATTTCTAAGACACAGATCAATCAAACTGAGTAAACACCCATATAGTAAGTGATAGATCACACGTTGTGTATTACCCATTCACATGTCGTGGCCACCCTTCTAGATGTGGTTGGTAGATGATGTCGATATTAAATTCCATGTGGGGTGGCGCTACTTACTGTGTACCCCCAACAACTAACTGTCGACATATTCAAATTCAAAGAGTGGGTCAAAACTCACCTACCATCACAAAAATCAATGTAAAATAGTAATTTACCTAATTACACACCATATAATTTCATGTACTCTCCTTTTGTTCTTGATATGAATAAATAAGCGGGAATCCCTCCATATTTGTACTGGATATCATAGGAGGTGGTACCACTAGTCCATTGGACCTCCCTTAGATCCATATCCGGTTTCACTTTAATTTTTTCAATTTCAATTTAGTGTAATTATTCTCTTACCCATCTCCCTCTAGTATCCATGGTAGGTATTGAGTTTTATCACAATTTTTACATTATGACCATGGTCACAAGAGGATTGTTTCTGCATTTTCTGGGTTTTAATAACTATTATGAGTGATTAGTAATTGAAATTTCAGAGTTTTTTTCTATTATGATTTTCTTTACAACTTCTTAAATTAATCCAATACCTTATTTACCTTTTTTGACATATCAAACCAAGAATGGCTAGAATGGAAAAAACAATTAGACTTGCAATGAGAGAATCCATGAACATTAGGTGAGCTTGATGCCACATGTATAATTTTTATAGGAACTAAAACATGTTTTGTGTGGATAGTTACCATACCAAGGAATTAAATATTAAATATGTAATTTTTTGTTTTCATACAGAGATATATTGATCTTTTGGAAAATCTACGGTAAATGACTTTCAGAAATAATATAATAACAAATAATTATGATTGTATTGAAACATGATTAGAATTAAAACCCAGAAATGCTTGTTATTTTATTTTTTTGTTCTTCTTTTATATCAACTTCGATTATTTTCACAGATATTATAATTATTCATTAATGTTATCTTCACCATTTTTGTTTGGATAATCAATTTATATTCATCTAACATACACTGGTTTATATCTTCTCCATCTCCCCCATGGGATCGACCTAGATATCCAAAAAATACCTAGTTAGTTGGTTCATAATTTAACTTTTAATATCTAATTTAGACCCCTTCTTGTGATGAGACTGCTATCAAACTCCAGATCCATTACAGGGGAACATGGAAAGAAATAGGTTGACTCTAAGTTATGGTTGGTTTACATAGAGTCTTCTTCCCCTTTTTCGTTTCTTTTTTCTTTGTGCCCTTGACTTATTTCCCTATAATTTTTGTTCCCCTGGAACTTGGTATAATCCACCTAGAGAGGATTTTTTCTAGTATGATCTAGATTTATTGTACCCCTTGTTGGAAAAAAACTATCCATACATGGCTGATAGTTTAAAATATGTGGAAAACCCATGTACATTATTATTTATAGAATTTATTGGGTTGCCCTATTATTTGTGGAAAACAAGACTGACCGGCGTGTACATGAAAACACATAGAGTATAGTTATGTCAATTACTTTTTCATTGATTTCTCATCTGGTAGGTGAGTAGTGCACCGCTCTATAAATTTTAATGTGTCAACGGTCGGTTGGTGGGGGTACACGACGTGTAGTGTTCATGGTGTGTATAATTGGCATCAAACAATAACAACATCTAGAAGGACAAACATGATGCATGAATGGGTCATACGTAGCATAGGATATATGGCTAGCTATATAGATGTTTACTATAATTGACTAATCTGTGTCTGTGAAATGTTACATGTAATCTATCTATAATGTACACACCATGTATATTTTAACATTTCGTTGAATCTTTCCCGATTTTAAAATTTTGATAGAAAATACCTAAAAATTACTATGAACACCAAAATAAATAGTTTAATCTATAAAACAACATATATCTGATGAGAACATGTGTCTATATTCAATATATTGTTTTATATTATTAGTAACTGAAACATGGAATTAATCTTTAAATACTTAATTGTTTTTTTTGGACCAAGAGACAATGATATTTTTGAGTCCCAATGGTAAATGACTCTCATAAAAAACTCTACTGTGAGATAATGGTGATTTCATTACACCCTTATCATAATTACAACCCTGACATGTTTTTTCTTCCATTTTTTCTATTTTTCTATAATTTTTATTTTGATTTTTTTTTCACTGAACCTTTCGCTCTTCATCCACGTCCCCTGTACCATTTTTGTCTGGATAATGTAATGATATTCATCTTACTTTTATTTGTTTTTTTCTTCTCCTTCAATGTGGAATTGACCTCGATGGCCACAAAATACGTATATAGTTAGTTCATAAGGGAACTTCTCATAATAATTTGGACTGCACCTTGTGAGGGGGGGGAGGGGGTGGTGCCAAATATTGTATCCATTTCTAGGGAACACAGAAATTAGTATCCTAAAGTCTGAGATACGGTTGTATTACCCAGAGTCGTCTTTTCCTTTTTCTTTTCTTGATTCATGGGACTCTTGAACGACATCCCTATGGATTTTTTTCCAGTGTAAGTTGGTACGATCAACTTGGTGATGATTTCTATCCATATGATCCATATCTATCATACCCCTATTTGGAAGAACACTATCCATACATGGATATTTGGTTCCAATATAAGGAAAACCCATGTACATACTTCACATATCCCTTTTCATCTTCTCCCCCTAAACCATCATCGGGTAATTCAGATTGGTTATTATTATTGATGGAGTCATTTAGCACATTCCATTTAGACCAAATCTATAGGTTAGGTAGAATATGAAATATTTAAAGGCATATCACTATGATAATTTATAATTTGGATCATCTGGTTGAGTTTGAGGATGGGTGTTCCAATTTTCTTTCAACTGAGGAGTAATGTTGTGATGTGGGACCCATCTTCCATTCATTAAAAATTTCAGAACATAATATTAAAAACTCAATTTTTGAATATGGGGACATTTCACGTCATTTTCATATTGTATTTGAAAAAAAAATAATTTTAGAACACTCTGTTCATTACACACCTTCTCTAGAAGAATCATGTTATTAATTTCGAGTTTTCAGCAATGCAAAGAAGGAACCGCAATAGGTGGAGGATGTAACAATTCAAAACATGAAAAACATCCACCTTAAACATCTATGGTACATGAAGCATGGCCACTTCCATCCACTGTCCAGACCACCTGAAGGACAACAATACTGGATGCATGATGAGGGGGCCACACACATGTTGTGGTTCACAATAAAAAGGCCATATCTGCATTGAAATTATAGGCAATACCCTAATATAAGTCTATCTAAAGACCTAAAAAAGGAAATTGTTGCAAATCCACCCAGCCATTCCATTCTCCCGTATTTATTTCATTGTTATTCTAATTACAACACAGTGTGAACTCATTCTCAAAACCTTGTGTAGTCCATTCTTTTATATCCACTGTTTCTATAAGAGAAAAATGAAAGAATATGGCTTGTGTGTCTTATTACATGGTGTTTACATTTATTTTTTGTGAATATTATTATTATACTTTTATATAAGAAACTATTAATTATGATAATAAATAGTGACGAGGATTGTGTTGATGGAAAGGTTACTAGAATATATCTGAGCCTTTTTTGTTTCGAATCACTCCACACCATCCTTTTCTATAGGGACCCTTCATTTAGAACACATGTTTTGTTATAATGTCATGTGCTTTGATTTTTGAAATTAATAAAACTATTTCAAAATAAAAGAAAATCCATGGTGTGGATGAATCGATTGGTCGGGTTGTAACCCACAAATCAAATAGACATGGGTTTGAGTCCTATCAACAGGCCCAATTCCATCACTTTTCGTTATAATAAAACCATAAATCAGGCATTGAGATAAATGTTACGTGAGTCATGTTTTCATAACAATGTAAAATTTTTCAAAAATAATAAATCACTAGGTGATGTTGTAGGTTGATTGGTAGAGACATTTCCCATGGTCCAAATGGCTCGGGTTCGAAGGCGGATAATCTCCCTACTCCATAAAAATCATTAAAAATTTAAAACCACATGTTTTGTGTTATTCTCTTCCCCATTTAGTGATGCAATTGTAGTTTAAATATAAAAGTTAAGAAAACCATGTAGTACTATAACCATTACTCCAGTGGATGGGGGTTAGCATTTGGATCTGCAAGCCACCAGTTTGAATCGCGTCCTAAGTACCAAACCGACAGTTTTAGTTCTCAATTTCAAATTTTAGAATACTAGACATGTATTTTTTTAATACAATATGTGTATAGTATTATGTTCCATTTATAAATAAAATATATTTTTGTTTTTAAATTATAAATAATTCTTGTAATATTTTTTTCTATAATAATTCAGATTCTGATGTTTTTTATTATAAAAAATATTCACAGGACATGTAAAGTGAAGAACATTCCATGTTGTTCTTTAAATATGGGATTCCCTATCTGAGAAGACCAGTTTCATGACCCCCCCCCCCCTCAGTATTCTCTCATGAGGCATTTGTTGTATGCTGCTCCACCATATCTCTCTCAAATCTTCTATCCTCTGTGATCCATCTTACCAAATCACCCTCATTTTGATCCTCACACTAGGTATGTGGTTCTATGCCATCAGTTTTCTAGTTTTACATGGATTTAGGGTTATATTGATATTGGTCAACTGGTCTCCTCCAACACATAGTACAAGATTTAATTGAAAAAAAGACATTGTGTACTATAGCTACATGTCCACATATGCTATTTAATTAAAATTTGAAAACACATGTCATGTACATTCCGTACATGTTGTGTAAATTGCCTCAGCCAACCCTTTTAGGAGGAGTCCGAGTATTGAACTCACACTACCTCAATACCATGTATTCATATATGGTGTGTATGTTTGGTGCATGTCGTCTACCATGTTCATCTTTTGTAGTCTGTACAAAGGGTTTATATGTATTGTATTCCATGATCTAACAAAAAATTTGCAGTTCCTACAAATACTGTGTACAAATATTGCACGACCCCGCCAAGGCCAGGTTTGTGTCTGGGAACTTACACGGCCACCCCCCCCCCCATGTTCTCAAACATAGAATGCAAACATTATTACATGACTTGTGCTTGCCATTTCCAAAAGGGAGGCCCACCCAGTATTTTTATTTGGAGTACACAGGTTCCTAACCAGATCACACTACAAGATGTGTACAGTAAGATTCAGAAACAGTGTACTTTTTTTATGCTTTCTCACTTTTCATCCTTCCTTTTCATCTCATTTTATAGTGTTTTTATTCCATTCTGTTTCAATAGTGTAAAATGTATATCATGTGAGTGAGAAGAGGCATGTCGCCATGACTATTAGAGTTTGGCCCTATCGGATCCGACTCTAGAAGACGATGACACATTATGCGACCAAACCTATTCCATTGACCAACCTATCTCCTTATCGATGCTTTATCCTCTTATAGAACCCCCACCATCTACATCTGCCAGTTTCGGTTCCACCATGGCACCAAATTCATCACCCACTAACCCGCCCATAGCCAAATCCAAATCATTCATTGCTACTGAAGGCTCCAACACAACATCTACCACATCAAATGAGGAACCTTCGGATCCATCCATGACTTTGTTTACCTTAATATTCATGTAAAACCATCCACTATTTTCATGACCTTGGATCCACCTCTGGATTCATTAGCTACTCCATCCATAACAACAATAAGAATAACCTCCACATCCACAGCTGTGGCCCCAACTCGTCTTGTCCCAACAGCTTTCAGGCCTCTGGAACACCTACCCTATCTTTGCTAAAGGGAATCATGTGGAAGATCAACTATAATGTCTGTCAAATTGCAAAATCTATTTGAGAGGCTGTTTCTTGTATATCGTGGTGCCCCAACATCTCAGTATTTAGAAAGAGGTAGAGGATATTATACGGAATAACCATCTTAGGGATACCCTCTATGTTCTCACTATGAGGTTTTGAGATATTGTTTTGTAATTTTTGGCATTTTTCATGTTCAATGTGCCCACACACCTCTAGAACCACACTAATAGATCTACTCTAGTCTAATTTCGTCTTGGCTGCTGCCATTTTTCATTTCCTATGGTCGAGTTTGGACAAGGGTGTGGCCTTTACCTCCAACCTGCCACCCCACCCCCTTTCACCACTCTCACTCTCCCTAGGTGATTTGAATTAATTTCCATGTGGAGCGATCTTCCAACCTTAACCACATGTATACCCACACTTCTCAGATGATTATTATATTTATTTCCCTTCACCATAATTTCATTCATTAGTTTGTTAGTGCCATTCTTTAACCACACCAAGAGGATATGGGTGTCAAGTCTGGACGATAAATTGAACTTCTCACCTATATTGTGTGGAATTACTACCTTTACCTCCCTTACCTTTTCACATTCTATTTTCACTCCACAATCCATCACCATAAGGGAATCCTGAATGGAGGTTTTTATGCCACTAGGTTGGAACGCTATTTGGGAGTTTTTCAGCCCTCTCTCCCTCAATATCACTTAGATTATCCCCAACATGTGGACCTCATTATTTTTTTTCATGAGGATGTTTGAGAATTGAGGATATGGATTTGTGCTCATGCGGGATGCACTGACTCTTATAGGGGAGACAGTTAACCCACCTACCCCTACTGGTGTTACTGATATGATCCAACACCATCCACCAGTAGATATTCCTCTTCTTCCCACCCCACACCATACTCCATTCCTTCTTCCTCCACTATCCCTTCATCATCGGGCCCATCCACATCCCCACCACCACTCACCCCCTAACCGGACCCCCCTTTGTTTCCCTCCGCATGTCCACAATGTACCAATATCTGGACCATCTTGAGCACCACCAGACTACCATGGTGAAATCCCAATCATAGATCAAGTTGTTTTTGGGCCTTGTTCTTCAGCATCATGACATTTAGTTACCCCCAACTCCTACTCCTTTCACTCCTCCACCATTATCAGTACAACTCAAGTTTCATGATTTGGGAAAAAATTTAGTTCTTCTATCCACAATTGGGCTAGATGACAATAATTCTGTTCTTGAATTCCTTACTCCTACTAAGAGAAAATATTTCCAAATCATTCCTCAATCTACTACTACTTCTGCTACCGTGACAGATCTACCCGCTATGGCCAACACATGGAGCACTGATCTCGTGCCTCATGCTTCAACTACAAGTACTCTTACTCTTCTAAATCTCCCAGTAATAGATGATATGTTCTCTAAGGTGGCCACATGGCTTGATTTTTTACACATGGTTCAATATATACATATCTTTTTCTTCTTTAATTATGGTGTGATAGTGTATATCCATTCATATTTTTTTTCATTTCATCTAATGTCAGAAGTACTCTATAGAGACATGGGCCTATTTTTCAACTACATCTCATCTCTTGGATCATTACACAAGAGGAGTAACATATCATAGTGTATATTCATTTTTATTTTGGAATTACTTCTTTTACTACTTCCCCTCATCCTCACACACATGTTTATTTCCACATCTTCTTATCTTCAATAGTGTTTCTATTGGGCGACCATGTTCACTTTTTAGTGTGAGGGTAAGTATATGACTACACTAATAATTACCATTAAACTCATCTTGAATAACTCATTAATAGACGAAATATTAATAATTATTGAAAATTTGAATAATTATATCTATAAATAATAAATACATAGTTGATATTTTTTAAAATTACATGAATATTTTAAATTTAAAATTGTTCTAAAATGATTGCGGATGTAGTTTAATTTTTTATTTAATTTCTTGGTCATTTACATTAAATAGAATGATCATTTTTTTCATTTCATGACATAACTGACCCATTATTTTCCTCATTCCCAAGAGGTATTCTGAGCCTTTTGAAATATTCTTTCTTATACACACTTTCTTGAGATATTCTTAGGATATGAATAACTACTAGGACTTGGGATTTTTTCTCACCAAAAATTGACTATTTTTGAATCAATACAAATGTATTGAGGCATTTGATTGTATTCATCCATTTTTTTTTCATGAGACCTATAATACATATGACCATACTAAAACATTTTTAAACCATGAATTACCATGATAAGAAACCACATTAAAATCCTATTATTCCTTACTACCATATTTGTTTTATAATTTTTATTGGTTATTCCTTCGAGCATATAATAGGGAGTTTGGATATTCAAGGTTTATTATGGTGAGATCCTATGATATTAAGTGTGGGGGAGAGTTCCTCTTATTCATTTGGGAATAATGGTTTCCAAAAAAACTGTTAATTATATTCTTAGCTTTCCCTTATTATGAAAAAAAATCAAAAGGGGACCAGATTAATTCATTAAAATTTATTAATGGATTGTGGACCATGTTGGTAGGGAACTACCACAGTGGTGATACCCTTTCAGTGATCATGATTGGGGTTCCATTTTTCATTATGTTTTATTATCAATCATGAATTTTTATTTAAGAATTAAACCTCCTTTTTAAGCCTCTATGATTATTTACCACATCATTACCTACCTAACCGAAGACTCTAAATCATTTTAACCTTATTGAAAGACCACATTAATTTTGTGACTTGATTTATTATGTAAACGACATGAATACATTAAAGCCTTTTTAAAGAGTGAATATACTTTAAATTGAGAATAAATATTATTTAAATAATCTTGAGTGATGAGTGTGGTATTTTTTGTGAGTTTAATCATCATGTGACATGTGTATTTTGGGAAAGTGGAACAATGTGAATGAAAGAGGATGTAAATATTTAATTAAATTATATAGGAGTCATGATAAGAATATATTTACAATTGAAATGTGTTTTATTATTTTTTAAATACATTTTAATGGAAATATTATTTATAATTATACTTTTTTGAATTCTTCCCCATTTAGAGTATTGATTTTATTAATTAGATGTTGAGATATTTCTTGAGGGAAAGAAAATTATTATGTTTGGGGGTGTTTAATGTGCCAGATTCATGTATAAATTTTCCTACATTCTATTGAGTATAAATAAATATTTTCACTAGATAAATGTTGTTTTAAAGATAAAATACTTTATTTCTCTATACATTATAATTTTCATGTATTTTCTAGACAATGTTACAAATCGGAAAATATCAGAAGAAATGTTAAAATATACATGGTGTGTACTTTATAAACAAACACCATGTAACATTTCCTAGAGAATAATTGGTAAGACTAAGTACATGCCAACATAGGCGTACATCGATTACACAAAGTGTATGACCCATTAACACATTGTGTACACCCTTATAGATGAGTTTGGTGGATAATTTAGATACTAGACATCGTGTTTTGTGGTGCTATGGTTGTGTACCCCCACCAACTGACCATTTATGCATTCAAAGTCAAGGAGCAGTGTAAAACATACCTACCGGTAGAGAAATCAATAAAAAATTTAATTTATCTAATCACACACTTTGTACTTTCTTGTACATGTCATGTAATTTTGATTTCTATAAATAAGAGGGAAGCCCTTCAGATTTTTATAGGACATCCAGGGAGGACTGGTGGACCTCCCTTAAATCCATTTCAATTTTCTATTTACTATATTCAATTTATGATTAGTGTAATTCTTCCCCTCCTAATATTTTTCTCATATCCATGGTAAGAATTGGGGTTCATCTGATTCTACAGACTGGAACATTTTCATAAGAGGATAGTTTCCCCATGTTGGGGGTTGTAATAATGATTGTGAGTGATTTTTAATTCAATTCCCAAACTACTGTTATATTATGATTTTTGTTTAAAACATCAAATAATTCAATGACTTATTTACCATTTTTTTCATTTCCAGAAAATAATGACTCCACGGGAGAAAACTAAAAGAGTTGTAATGAGTGAATCCATGACCAAAGGGTGATCTCGTAGGTACTTGTTTAATGGGTAAATAACCTAATAAATTTTTTAAGTGGTTAGTTACTGGGCCAAGAAATTAAAACAAAAATACGTAAATGATTTTTTTAGACCAAGAGAAAAAAATATTTCTTAATCCCTTCAATAAATAACTCTCATAAATAAATCTAATGCTAAATAATGATGGCTGCATTTAACCCCTATCAAAAATAAAACCTGATATGCTTTTTCTTCTGTTTGTTCTATATCTACCTCATTTTAATTTCAATTATTTTTATATATCCTTTCAATATTTATTCACTTTCCATTCTCTATTTCCGTCCGGATAAACAATTGAGATTAATACCACTTTCACTGGTTTATTTCACCTCCATTTTACTTGTGGGATCAACTCAAACTATCACTAACTACCTAGTTAGTTGGTTCAGAAGGTAAACATTAATTTCTAATTTAGACCACAACTTTCGATGGAATATGTTCCAAATTCTAGCATCATTTCTAGGGAATGTGGAAATAAATACAATGACTCTGAGTTAAGGTTGGTTTACCTAGAGTCTTTTTTTTTCTTTTCCTTTCATTATTCCTAGGAACCTTCACCAACTTCCCTATGGATTTTTATTTCATTGGAATTCAGTATGATCCACTTAGAGAGGATTTTTATCAAATTGATCTATAATTATCATATCCCTATATGAAAAACACTATCTATATGTTCAAATAGTAGGAAAATCCATGTAAATTCTTATTTGTAGAATCCATTGGGATTCCCTTTTATTTATATAATACAAGACTGAATGGAAGTTATAATAAATTACATAGCTTGAAGATAGGTGAATTTGTTTTTGGATTTATTTCTCCATTGGTAGGTGTGATATGCACCACTCATCAGTTCTGAATGTGTAGGTGGTTTGTTGGAGGGTTAAATGGCATGTAGTTCCACCACACATGGAGTGTAATATCAACATCAACCCCCAAACACATCTATAAGGGTGGACATAGTGTGTGAATGGGTGTACATGATGTGTGATCTCTTGCCGGCTATATGAACATGTACTCAGTCTGACCGATCTATGTTTGGGTAATGTTACATGGAATTTGTTTATAATGTACATGTAGTGTTTATTTTATAGATTTGTGTCTTTGGCTAGAAAATATCATTAATGTACCATGAACCCAAAAATAATGAATTTTATCTTTAAAACAATTTGTATCCAGTGAAAACATGTATTTATACTCAAAATAATTTTTTAAGTGGTTAGTTACCAGACCAACAAATTAACCTCAAAATATGTAATTGTTTGTATTCAGACCTAGAGGCACCAATATTTTTGAATCCCTGCAGTAAATGACTCTCATCATTAACTCTAATTCCAAAGAATGATTATTATATTAAACCCTTTTAAAATTACAACACTAGCACAATTGTTTATATATATTTTTCTTTTATTTGAATTTCAATTATTTTCATTGATCATTTCACTATTAATTGACCTTTTCTTCAACATTTATGTATGGATAAACCACTGAGATTTAACCATCTGGTAGTGTTTTATTGCTTCATTATCATCCCTAGGGGAATAACCCCGGCTACCACTAATTAACAAATTAGATTGTTCATACGGGAACTTTTAACTCTAATTTGGACCTCAACATGTCAGGGGTTCTAAATTATGGTGTTTTTTCCCCGAGACATAGAAATAAATAGCATAAGTCTGAGTTATGTTTAGTTTACCTCGAGTCGTCTTTTCATTTTTTTTCTTCTTTCTTTGTACCATCAACCCACTTGCCTAAGGATTCTTATTCCACTAGTAGTTGGTATGATCCACATGGAGTTATGTTTTATCTATATGATTGAGAGCTATCATAGACATATTTGAAAGAAAACTTTCTATATATGGATGATGGGTTCAAAAATGATGAAACCCCAGGGAAATTATTGACATATCCATTCTATTATTCTTCTGCAGAGCCATCTTTGGGAAATAATGAAAGGTTATTATCATTGATGAATGCATTTACCATAGACAGTTGGACAAAAATGAAAGGTTGGGACGACTAAGAAATAATATAATGCAACTCTCTGAGAAAATTTTCAATTTGGATCCTCTAGTTGAGTCTAAGGATGGATGTTCTAATTTTGATTCAAATGAAGAGAAATGTTGTGTTTTGGATCCCACCTTTATTCAACTAAAAAATTCAGAACATAATTTTAAAAACTGAAATTCGGAATACATTGACACGACATGCCATGTTCATAATGAATTTGACCATAAATATATTTCATAACCCTCAGTTTATTACACACCTATTCTGGAGGAATCATGTGATTAGTTTTATGTATTCATAATTTCAATGAAGGATCCTCAAGAGTTGGATGACGTACCTGGTCAAACCATGAAAAACATCCACCTTCAACATCTACTAGCCATATAGAAGGGCTACTACAAGCCACCACACATGCCACCTGAATGAAAAGAAGACTGGATAAAATTTGAGGGTTTTAGACACATGTGGTGTTTCTCAATGAGAAAGCCACATCCACCTTCATATTAAAGGTACGTCCCATAAATAAAGTCGATCCAAATACCTAAAACAAATGTGCTTGATTGGAGGAAACCTAGAAATCCTGTTCTCTCCTATTTCTTTATTTTCTATTTTTAATAACCACAAGGTGGGTAATTACACTCAACACATAATGTTCTCCCTTCTCTTGTTCCTCTATTTTAATAAGAGAAAAATAATATTACACGTAATCTGTGACTTATTACATGACATTTACTTATCTTTTTAGTGAATATTATTATAGGTATTCTTTTATAAGTAATTATTAATTATGATTATAAATAAGGATAAGGCATGTGATGATGGAAAAGGTTACTAGAATGTATTTTATTTGTCACTGATTCAAATCACTCCACACCAGCCTTTGGAACATGGATCATTCTTTTAGAACTACTGTTTTTTAAATCTACTGTGATTTGTTTTTAAACTTAATAAAACCATTTAAAAAAAGAAAATCCATCATGGGGTTGAATTAGTTTGCACGATAATAACCCATAGATCCAAAAGATTTGGGTTTGAGTTCATTCAACCATCCCAGTTCCATAATTTTTCATTTAAAAAAAACACACATCATGAATTGAGATGCACGTTGTGTGAGTCATGTTTTCTTAATAAATTACATTTTTTTTCAATTTAATAAATGACCTGGGGATGATGTAGGTTAATTGGAATAGACATAGACCAAGGTATAAACGACCTGTGTTACCAGTCATCTAATCTTCCTACACCAACCTAATCATTGAAAAATTAAAACCACATGTCGTGTGAAGTTCTTTTCCCTATCTAGTTCTGGAACTGTAGGATAAATAAATAAATTTAGTAAAACCTTATAGTATTGAAACCTTCACATAAATGGTTGAGGTTTAGATTTCGGATCGACCAGTCCCTGGTTCTAATCTTTCTACTAGAATTGGAGAAAAGGTGTTGATTCTATTTTTCCTATTATAACAAATACAACATTTATTTTTTTGATACATTACATGTATTGGATTACTTTTTCTTTATAAATAAAATTAATATTTATTATGTATTCCTTTTTAAATTATCAATAATTATTATTATAGTGTTTATAATAACAATTATACTTCTAATGTAATTAATAATAATAATAAACATCCTATGGAGTTTACTATAGAGAACAGATCATATTGTCCCACATTAAAAAAGGGGATCTATTTCCGAGCAGACCCTATCTCACGACCCCCCCGATTTTGTGTGTTGAGGTGTATGTCATATGATGTTCAACCCCATTCTATAAAATAGTTGTATTTTTTTATTCAGGAAACTAAATCACCCTCACTTCGATCCATGCAGTAGGTATGTTGTTCTATGACCCTGATTTCATTATTTTACACACATTTATGGTGATTTTAATATTGTATGATCGTCTATATCCATCCCATGGTACATGAGTTAAATGAAGAACACACACTGTGTACTATATGAAAAAAAAACACGATCTTTTATTAAAATTTGAAAACACATGGCATGTATGTTTGAAACATACCATGTACAATGACTCAGCTAGGCCTTTTAGAAGTAGAATGTGTACTGAAATCACATGGACCAATCCCATGTATTCGTACATAGTTTGTATGTTCGGTACATGTTGTGTATGATGTTCATCAAGCATAGTTCAAATAAATTGATTACATGTATGGCATTACATCTTTTTACACACGCGTGGGTTGTTCCTACACATGGTCTGTATAAATATTTTATGACCCCTCCATGACTAGGTCCATGTATGGGAACTAACATGAGCACCACCCAATGTTCACAGACATGGAATGTAGACATTATTAAATGCCATGTACTGGCCATTTCCTACAAAATAGACCCACTCTTCATGTTTATCTAGTGTACATGGGTACATTACCATATCACGCTACATGTCTTGTACTCTAGATCCACACATTGTGTACTTTTGTTTTCCTAAATTTTCAGTTTTCATACTTATTTTCCATCTCCTTTTCTATTCTTGTCTTTCTACAATTATATTTAAGCTATGTAAAATGGAGATCTCGCAACTAGGAAGTGTTCTGTGGCTACTACTATTGGGGAGAGATCCCGTTAAATCTGACTCCGGAGGATGAATTCTTTTTCTGTAACAGAGCCTATCCCTATCTCCTAGCCTCCTGCCTTGGTGATGTTTTCTCCACTTCTACCTGCACCCCCACCTTCATCATCTTCCATTTTAGCTTCCACCAAGGAACAATCTTCATCTCTAGTAGACCCTCCCATTGACAAAGCCACATTATCCATAGCTTTAAAGATTTCAATACAACAACTCATGGATCCAACGTGTCACCTTCAGAGCCATCCATGACTTCAGTAGACGTTACTAATCAAACACCACCATCCACCATGTGAACGAACTCCGAGATAACTCTTACATTATCAGATGCTCCAACCACTA
Source organism: Viscum album (assembly GCA_963277665.1). Lineage (NCBI taxonomy): Eukaryota > Viridiplantae > Streptophyta > Magnoliopsida > Santalales > Viscaceae > Viscum > Viscum album. The sequence continues at coordinate 454,695,249 of OY728160.1, read as the reverse complement.
CCACCACAAGTGGAACCTCCACATCCACAACTGTATACCCACCACAACATATGCTAGATGTTATCTAAACATAACCGCACCCCTGCCTGATATGTGATGAGGGGAATCCAACAGAATATTAACTATGATGTCTGCCATTACTCACTATTTAGTTGATCATCCATTTAGTGGAAATCATAGTACCCTAGAATCACTGAGTTTACGAAGAGATAGAGAATATTATAGAGTATATGAATCATCTAAAAACCTCTAGTATAGCAGTAAAATATTTAGAGATATATTTTTGGAGTTCTTTGAAACCCTTGAGTTTGATGGGCCCATGTACTATCAGACACCCACTGATACAACTAATTCAGTCCGATTTCGGTTAGGTGGACACTATTTCTCATTTCCAATGGCCGATTTTGGCCAAGGGTGTAGCTTTTACCTCCATTTATCCACCTTACCATTTGTCTCCAATCTCGACTACCCATATCGATATGACATCATTTCCATTTAGTGAGAGATTATTGGGAATGACCACAGGTATACCCCTACATCCTAGAAGAGCACACACATCATTTAACCTCCCCATCATTCAATCGATTAGTGATTCAGTGACGCTATTTTTCTATCCCACGATGACATGGGTGTCATGTATATAGTAGAGATGGAACATCTCACATGTATTGTCCAAAATGACTACCTGAGCATCATTGTCTTACAACCTCATATTTTCACTCTATGATCTATGGTTTTAGGGAAAGCTAGACAATGAATTCTGTGACACTATGTTATCAAACTATATGTGATTTTGTTTGCCTCTTTCCATCAAAATCACTTAGTGTCTTTGTAGTATATAAAAATTGACATTCTTATTTTCATGATAATGTTCTAGCATCGCGGATTTGGCTTTGGACTTATACAGGATGCCCTGACTCCTGCAGTTCTGAGAGATGACCCACCTACCCCTCGCCTTTACACATTAGAACACCATCTAGACCTTATTGAGCAACACCAAACTACCATGGTGATGTCCCATTCAGGAATCGAGTAGCTCTAGATATTTATTCTTTAGCATCATGTCATTCATTTACCCCCCACACATGGTCCCCTTAGTCCCCCAATGTTAGTAGTATAATCCTCATTACTAGCTCTTTGCAAATTTTATCTTTCCCTATCCACTAGAGGCCTTGTTAATAAAACTCTTCAGCTATATTTATCTATTATTACTATCATTAACGACTCAACAGTCGTGCCTCTATCTTTCGCTACTTCTGTTGACGCGACATAAGTACCCTCTATGGCCACCATATGGAGTTTCGATCCAGAACCTCTCACTTCCTCTACATCTTCGCATACTCTACCGGATCCCCTGTTACATATGATGTCTCCTATGAGGAGACTCTATGCCCATTTTTTTCACACTTGTTTCATTATATATATCTCTCTTTTTCTTCTCTGTTAGTGATGTGATGATGTTTGTGCATGCATATTTCTTTTTCCATTTCATCGCCTGTCACAGGTACTCTATAGAGACATAGGACTCTCTTTTCTACTACATCTTATCGTTTTGAGCTCACCATGAGGGGATTATTATCTCAGATTTTATTTCAATTTTTATTTTCGCATTACTTATTTCAATTCTTCCCCTCATCCTAACCCACTTGTGTATTTCCACATCCTCTTTTCATCCTTAGAGTTGTATTTGGGGGACCATGTGCATTATTAAGTGTGGGGGAATGTCATTGAATACACTATTTTTCCCTTAATCTGATCAACGTGACATCATTAATAGATGAAATATTTTTTAATATGGAAAATTTTAATTAATTATATTTATAAATAATAATGAATTATTTGATAATTTTAATAATTACATGATTATTTCAAATTTCAATGAGTTATAAAATAATTGACTATATAGTTGGATTTTTTTATTAAAATTCTTGGACATATAAATTTATTAGACTGAACATTTTTATGCTTGTCATGGCCTGACTGAATTATTATTTTACTCATTCCTAGGAGGTATTCTATTCCATTTTTCATATTCTTTCTTATACCCTATTTTTTGATAGATTATTTGGATATGAATAACTATTAGAAAATTCGTGTTTTTCTCTTCAAAACATGAATAATTTTTTTTCACAATAAAATGATTGAAGAATTAGGTTGTTTTCATCCCTTTTGACCATGATATCTACTCAACATCCGACCATTGTAAAAACCATAGAAACCATAAATTACCTTGATAGGAATCCATATTAAAATCCTATTTATCCTTCCTACACTAATTCTTTTATAATTTCTCATGATTTTTCACTTGATCTTACAAGAGGGAGTTTAGATTCTCACTTTATATTCTAGTGAGAACCTATGATATTATGTGTGGGGGAGATTTCATATTATTCCCATGGGAAGAAGGGTTTCTAAATCCCTTATTCATTGTATTCATAGTGGTTTTTAATTATCAAAGAAAATAAAAAGAGGGACCAGATTCATTCATTACACTTTATGATGGCTTATTGACCCATGCTGCAAAGGGACTACCATGGTGGTGTTACCCTTTGACAAATATTGATTGGGAGATGCATATTTTATTAATATTAATTATAAATCATGAGATGTTTTTTAACAATTAAAGCTAATTTTCAGGCATCTGAAATTATTTTTCACATCATTACCTACCTACCCAATTCCTTAGAATCATATAAACCTTATTCAAAGACCGCATGAATTTTGTTACTTGATTTCATTAGTAGATAATCAGAATATTTTAAATCATATGGATAGAGTGCATATACTTGATATTGATCATAACTCTTGTTTATGTAATCTTGAGTGATTATTGTGGTATTTTCTAGTTGTTTAAATCATCAACTGTCATTTGTATTTATGAATATCCGAACAATGTGAATAAAAGAGGATGAAAATAATTAATTGAATTATATAGGTGGCATGCTAATAATTTCATTAAAATTGATATACATGTTGTACCTTTTAATATCATTTTCAACAACCATAGTATTTATAAGTATAATTATTTTAATTCTTCTCTTTTTAGAGTGTGGATTTTATTAATTAGATGGTGAGATTTTTCTTTAGTGTAAGAAAATGACTATGTGTGTGGGAATTTGATGTTCTTAATTTGTGTATAAAATTTCATACATTCGATTGAGTATAAAAACATGTTTTCAATGGAAACTTTTTTATTATATATAAAAGTCTTTATTTTGATGGTCATCATACTTTTCAAGTCTTTTCTAGCCAAAGGCACAAATCAGGACAAATCAGAATAAATGTTTAAATATAAATGGTGTGTACATTAAAAACAGAAGTCTTGTAACATGCCACATACACAGATTAGTCACACTGAATACGTGCCCATATGGCTAGATAGAGATCACAAGCCATGTAAGACACATTCACACCTCATGTACTCCATTCTAGATACAGTTAGTAGATGAAGTCGGCACTATACTCCATGTGGGGTGGCACTACACGTCATGTACCCCCAACAACTGACCTGTGACACATTAAATGACATGAAACAGTGCACAACTCACCCACCGATAGAGAAATTAATGAAAAAATTAATTGTCCTAGAAACACAAAGTGTAATTTCTTGTACACTCTCTGTAGTATTTTTTTATAAATAATAAAGAATCCATCATGTTTCTTATTGGAAATCCCTTGGAGGTGACGATGATTTTTCATTGAACCTCACATGGATCTATTAATTGTTTCTATTTACTTTTATCAATTTCTATTTATTTTATTTTTTCATTTCCCCATATTTCTCTCATATATCCATGGTAGGGATTGAGTTTTGGATCCATAATCACACTGTGGAAATGGTCATAAGAACCTAGTTTCCCCATGTTGGGGTTAATAATAATGACTGTCATTGATTTGTAATTGAAATCCCAATGTTTTGTTTTATTATTATTTTTTATACCATCTTTAATTAATTTAATGACTTTTACTGTAGGTGACATATCATACCATGAATAACACAACTGGAGAAAATTAAAGGAGTTTTAATGAGAGAATCCCTGAACATTGGGTACTCTTGTTTCCTCTTATTTAAGGGTTAATGAACCTAAAACATGATTCATCTGGTTAGTTACTAGACAAAGGAAATAACTTATTAATTTGTAAGTGTTTGCTTTCAGACCAAGAGACAATGATCTTCTTGAATCCCCATGGAAAATGGCTCTCATAAATAAATTTAATTCTAAAGAATGATGATTGCATTAAACCCTGATTAGAATTAAAACCCTAACAGGCTTGTTCTTTTGTTTGTTCTATATTTCTTTTATTTTAATTTTGATTATTTTCACATCTCCTTTCATTATTTATTCACATGACCATCACCATTTATATCTATACAATAGTCCAAGATTCATCCAACTAGCACTGGTTGATTTATTCTCCATCTTCCATATGGGATCGACCATAATAGACACTAACTAACTAGTAATTTATGTCAGAAGGGAAATTTTAATATCTAATTCGGGCCTCTACTTGAAATGGGAGTGGTATAATGGTGAGTGACCATTGGTTACATAAAGGTAATTTTTCATTAATCAGATATCGAATTATGTATTTGGATGTTGACATGTCAGCTATTTTATCTTTTTGTTTCATTTATGGTTTTTTTCTTTTTTATCAAGACACTGTAATATTTTTTACTCTGATTTTGTATTTAATTTTTAGTTGGTTTTTATATAAGTTATGTCTATTTTGGGTTGTTTTTTATATTATTTCATGATTTGTTTTTATCTTTTTTCCTATTATTCATGGAAGATTATTTTATGTAATTTCCATGAATTTGTTTTGGTAAATTCCATCACATTCCTATTTTTTAATGAACCCATTCTCCAAGTGGATTCCTTTAGAATCTCAACACTTGTTTCCATCCTGTAATGATCAATAACCTGCTTTGAGCATCATCATCATTCTCACCTGTTGATTTGTTTGGTAACTCACCATTGTTGTCAATTCTTTGGTCACTAGGAACATACATTGAGCCTTATTGCTACCATTTAATATTCATTGTTGAGTTGACCTAGGTTAGTTCATGAAATTATCCCTACTTATCATCCTCACAATGATGGTCAATCTAAAAGGACGATTCACGCTAGGGAGAAAAAAATTTGGTATCCAAATCTGTGGATTAAATAGGATGTTCAGATCAATATTGTCCCCTAGTAGAGTTTTTATCTAAAAATTGTTTTCATTAAAACAGCCAAATGGAACTACATGAAGCTCTATATGGGAAGAGTTATATCATTCCAAAATATTGGCATAGAGTTTGAGAGCATTCGTTTCTAGGAATAGATATTGTTTATGAAATTTAAAAATATGCTCAAATAAATCAATAAATTTTTAATAAAAAAATATCAATATAATAGATACATGTGTAAACGTCATCAGGATTTAGAGTTTTTGGTCAGAGGAAATTTATTCCTTCAAATATCACCAAGGAAAAGGGTTATTATATTTTGGAAGAATGGAAATTTTTGCTCTAAAACATTAGACCACTCAAAAATAATTGATTAAATGGGGAGTGTTGCTTATCATTTTACACTATCATTAATCATATCCCAAGTGAATTTTATTTTTCATGTATCACTTTTGAGGATTTATGTACTCGGTGATTAACAAATACTGAACACAATGGCAGTACCACTAGAACATTATCTCTCTTATAACGAATATTTACTATAAATCATGGATCATAAATAAAAATTACAATAAAATAATATGACTCTATTATTTAATGTCCTCTAGAGGAATAAAACTTATGAGAATGTGATTTTGGAAGTTAATGATTTTACAAGAGGAAAAACCCTAATTTTTTAATCAAATAAAAAAATTAGGGATAAATACCTAAGGGGTGTTTATAATTGACTCCCTAGGGTATTAGTATATATTACCCTTTAAATGAATTGTATGTTTGAAATATTTTGATACATATAACCCCAAATATAATTAAAAATTATTTATTACATTATGTTATATTGTAAAATTTAAAATGGAATAGATTACAAGGAAAATAAATGAAGCATATATATTAAAATTTATAAGACAATCAAACCCTAATTAAATAAGGCTACTACATGGATAAAATTCACAAAATTATGATATTCCATGAAGATAATACATCCAATTATAACTATTGAAATATTGAATCCCATTATTAATATAATAAACATAATGAAAAAGATATTAGTGATTGAGATGAATGATTATATAGGTATATATAAGACTATATATAGGAATGTAATATGTACATAAAATATAGGTTTATTGGAGATATTGTTGTTAGACCAATCATTATAGTACATCTTGTATATATACATATGGTAATCAGATATATATTCATTGAATATACATCTATCCAAAATGTACATTGGTTTATTTAAAATTTTAGTAACAAATTAAAAAATGTAATTCAGCTGCCAAAAAAGGTAATTGAAAACCTTCAATGTTGGTGGGATTTCCTCCCCCACTAATCTACTACCTACCATACTGCACTACCTATAAAATGGGAGTGCATCCCATAGTGAGTTATGTACTTCTAATAAAAGATAGGTACTCTAATATTTAATTAAATTCATGTTATTCTTTTTCATTCACCATTCTCCACTATTCTAATTTTACTATTTCTTATTTTTTCCAAACACATTATCTATATGTTAGATCATAGAGTATTTATTGTGAGTTTTAATTTTAAAACATATTCTCAATGCATGCTTGGATAGTCATAATTTTTTACACTTATTATCTTAAACCCTATTTTCATAACCTGATTGGACTGTTCTACTTATTTCGGGAATTTTACCATTGGATTTGATGGTTTTGTGGTTTATTTAATTAAAACCTTAATGGTTAGGTTTCAACCTTTTTGGACGGTTTTATATTTTTTATTTTTTACCTTATGATAAGATAGTCTAATTAATATTTCAGTAGATGAAAGAAAATTTTAAATGAAAAATGTGATATATTGATTTATTTATTTCAAACCCCCTTGTGATAGATTTATTTATCAATTAAGGATGTATATATATATATGTGTGCGTGTGTGTAAAATATTAAATTTTAATATTAACCTGATTTTAATGGTTTTATAAAATTTTAATTTCATTGAACCAAATGTAAATTATAATGGTATTATTCTTTGGTATAAGAATAATGTTTTTCCAGTAATATCCAAGTTATCATTATATCAAATATCAAAAAAATCAAATTCACCAAATAATGATATTAGCAGAAGTGATTTGAATCCATGGATGATATATTTTTAAATGAATGATGAATTTATAGACCACATAGAAACCACTAAAGAATATAATTCAAAAAATCCTCTAAAAAATAAATGAAGATGATCATCCTCAGAAAACATCTTGATGAGGGTTTGAAATGTGAATACCTCACAAAAAGAGAGCCATGTCATCTTCAGATGAGTTTGAAATATATGTATGATAAAAAATAGGTTGGTCCTCTAATGACTAGTGATAAATGGGATTCCTTACGGTTCCAATACTGTGGAAAGGTCATTGATTAAAATTCATCCATGTAAAGAATTCTACCATAGTAAAAGTATTATGGTATATGTTTATGGATGTCGAAATTCATGAAAATACATATACAACATTTCATGAATCTCACATCACCCTATAGCATAAATATCATTGAATTTGTATATAAAATAATCATATTATATATTGTCATTTCTTATTATAGAGAATAATAGTGAGATTCTGATTAAAAATAATCATCCTCATCCAATTGGTTAAGTAGTATCATTTCATGATGGAAATACTATATTTCGAGAAAATAATCATGGAGGAAGTTTGGGACAAGATTCTTAAGGTGGTTATAGTTTTTGTGGCAAGCGCAGTTGAGGAATTGTTCGTAACCATGGTATTGATTGAAATGAATATCAGATTCAACTAAATATCAACTAAAACACTCTATCGAATCCTTATTATTCATAAAACAATTATGTTTCTAAGGGAAATTGATATCTAGTTCTCTAAACCCTAATAAATATTTTTAATATCCATAAATCATATATCGAAACAAATAACAATGATCCACACATTACTCAGACATTATATGATGGGAAAAAACTAATGTGAGTTTTTTTAGAATCACTAACCATAAAATAATAATATCACTTACCTTGAATAGGGTTATTTTCATGTGAATTTGATGACATTATTGTTATCAATAATTTAGAAAAAATCTAGTAGTTTTGATATATGAGGTTTTTTGTATGCTTTATATTTTGGATATTGTATTATTTCAATTTCTCATGATTTTTCTTATAATATTATTATTTTTACATTATATTATTGTAATGGATTATATAAACATGAAAAATATTTTTATACTGAATAATAGAAAAATTCACATAATTCTTATGAATAAAAATATATTTTTCTGATTATAAATAAGAAATACTAATTATAAATACTACAACAGGTCCTGTAGATCTAATGAGTTTTTATTTACCTAATGGGACTCATATTTTTTTATATATGCATTGTTTTCCCAAACAATCCAAAAGTATCATATTATGTTTCATTAATAAATAATTGCATGGTTCTGATACTCAAACTATATAATATAGAGACAAGTATTACATTTTCATTTCCACTAAAAAATCTGGTAAGAGTCATGTACATGAAAAACTACCCAAATTGTCATTTGGATTTCATTATATATATATATATGTGAAATAGAAATGCATATAGTAGTGAAGAATGGATAAAAAATAATTTACTTGTGGAATGAATTATTTGTTCATCCTTATTCGGGAATGATGTGAAAAATAAGTGAATGATATCAGGTACATTCAATAATGTTCTAGAATACATCTCTATTAGGAAAAATTCCATGCACGATTTTCTCACGTGGAATAATGATTATGAGACCATCTCCAGATAAAATAAATACTAGAATTCCATAATTTATTGAATGAATTTAAGGAGGTACATGTGGATAAATTCATTCCTCATGTGTAAAATTTAAATATTCTTTAGTGTTAATGGATGCATCTATAATATGTTCAGACACATATTTTCTCTCTACCAGATTTGTTGTGTTTTCATGATTTATTTCTTAAATAATTAAATTGTGAGAAAAAATCCCTAATTATGTCTTCATGAATGTAATTGTGGATAATTATGTAAAATTTACCTCCCATACAATAAATTATTATTGTATGAAAATTGGAATTATTGTGGAGTATCGAGTCTCTCTTCTGTATAAATAGAATGGTTTCAGTGAATCCCTGATGATACATCCCTAACTGATTGTTATACCATTAATAATGGGGAAATAGTTTTAAAGTTCCATATGATGTCATTAAATATTTTCTTCATTGGAATTAATTTTCATTAGATGAATTTATTATCATAAGAACTCTCCAATCGAGTTGTATTTTTGACAAATCCTAAAATATCACACTTAAGGGTCTTTCATTTTGTAGTATATGTACCAATTTATTCCCCACATCGTATAAATATAAGACATCAAAAAAAGTTTGGAATATATAAAGGATATGAATCCTTATCCATCATCATATATATTGAACCACAAATTAGTGATTTTTTACAACATTTATTTGGTTTCACTTCAATGAAAATTTATTCCCAATATTAGGGGGAGAAAAAAAAAAGAGATTTATTACAATGTTAAAAGGTTATCATTTATCAACCCTTTCAACTAGTAGTTTGAGATATATGTATAAGGGATTTTAAATTTTTAATAACTATAAAATCAATAACCAAATTCATTTATAGATTCAATGTACTTGACTAAATCACACATAACATTAGTAAATGCACCATCTAGAATTTCTATCCCAAAAAAACAATTACATAATAATTATATAGAAATATGAAAAACATTCCTCATGTTTAGAAGACTATTTGTATATGAGGATATAAATAATTTAAACAGATAAAGAATTAATATAATTGAAAACCATATTATAGGGGCACATTTTCTAGAAAAAACACATATTTATGTCTTCATAAAGAAGCAAATGTTGAAAATCATAATAATAACTCAATAGATATAGAAAAAATGGGTGATTTTACAAATAATTAAATCTCTCTTAATTATTCTACTATAGGTGATATATGGAATCATGTTATTGTGGAAAATATTCATGAAATACTTTTATATTAATTTTCATATGATATAAAATTAATACATTGATACGAGGACTCTCATAGAATATATAATACAACCTAATTAGAATAAATGGAATGGAACTATGCAAGTAGAGTTAAATTCCCATAATAAGTGAAGGTATTTTGGATAGATAAATTTCACACTAGAATATATGAATCTTGTTGAATATAAATGTTTTTTATGAGTATGATTAATACTAGATATTGGATTCTAGGATAAAAATATTATCTAGTCACACATTGTTTTTCTCATATACATGAAATTTATTATGGCGAGATATTTTATCTTGTTATGGATTCTTTTACTTTTTGATATATATATAATCCTAACAGTGGATGAGAAGGATAATATGTGTCATCGAAATATTATTTTATATTACTTATATTGATATCCTAGTAGAAGTATATATATGAGAATCCGTATGTTATTCAAAATACTATATGCATTGAAATCAAAACCCAAAAACCTATATTCAATTATATTAAAAAAACCCCAATATCGATTAATCAAACTGGGGCATATAGGGTATAATTTGTTGATAAATTATTTTTCAAACACTGTGTATGTAAATAACCTCTTTTTTCGATGCCTTTTTATTAAGAAAACAACATCTTGATATGAAATAATTCATTTTTATGTTGATTATCTACATTTATTAGAAACTACAAAGAAAACCAATGATGCAATGAGAAAATTAAAGGATGAATTTGAAATGTATTACCTGAGAGAAACCTAATATTATCTTAGATTACACATGGAACATATTCTATGTCTAGTATTTTTTCATTAGTCAAATTACACTGAAAAGGTATTAAAAATATATAATATTATTGAAGAGAATATATTAATAACTCTAATAATTGTTCAATCATTAAATACATAGAATGATCAATTTTAACATTTTCATGAATATAATGAGTTTTTAAACATAGAATTACAAAATCATAGTGTTATTAGAGAAATAATGTATCACACTAATTTATTTATCATGATATATCTTTTTCTCCTAATTTATTTTCAATATTTATTTAATCCCCAATATGAGGGAAAAGGAATGAAATTATAAATATATTTTTATGTTTTTCGAACTATTTATTTGAATTTATTATATTATATCAAATTAGAACAAAATATAACTTGTTTTGTAGATAATTATTATATATATGATCCTCAGAATGTGTGATGTAAAACAATTTATGTGTCCAATGATGAGTGTACTACAATATCATGTAAATAAAAAAATTAAAAAACACATGGTAACATATTCAAATCATGCAACAGTAAAAGTATTACACAAATCATGTTGAGAATTGGTTTTGTTGTGGTTTATGACTCAAAATATTTCAATAGCAAGTGGATTGCCTATGGATTGTTATCGAAAATTATTATTAGAAGACAATAATATATATATCACACAATTAAAGGAATCAGTAATCCAAAATGATCATACAAAATACATTTAAGATAAATTTCCATCCTTCAAGAAATATTTAATGATGATTGAAGATATAAACATGAAATATTGTCAATCTAGTGACAACATTAGAGATTTATTTACAAATTCAATACAAATTGTAATATTTAGAAGGATTTCACATGATATAGGATACATATATTGTTAAAATTATATTTTATTTATACTTTCAGGGGGAGTCTACTTGACTATACTCATTTCGTTATTCTAGTTTTTGTACCATAAGGTTTTTATGGAAAAGGTATTTAATTAGGAAGTAACAACATATGTATTACATTGGTAGAGGGTTGCATCCAAAGTCGGGAGTTCTATGAATCCACTAAAAAGGTGGATGGAATCCATCAATTGGGGGGGTTCCACCCCTAAGAATCCCCTACTTATCAAGTTTCACAGCCTATAAAAGTGATGTACACCACTCGAATAGGTACTACTGATTGAAGGGACATACATGTATAATTAATAAAATTATTATTCTTCTTTTCTAATCACATTTATCCAATACTCTAATATTACACTTTCATATTTTTATTTTGACAAGAAAAAATTTCATTCACCCATGATAAATAAATAAAGAATGAAAAAAATAATAATTACATAGAACTATTTCTTATAAAATATGTATTTGTATTCATTGTATATAATTATTGTGAATTAATTGATAGATTTATCCATTAAAGTCAAATTAAAATTATAAACCTAATTTATTTGTAATAGATAATTGTTATAAGATAAATAATTAGTGGGATGTGATTAAAATAATTTAATTTTAAAAAACCTCTTTCTCAAACTATTGGTTTTAAATATATTAATTAATTTTATTTTTATAAATTCAACTAATTTATTTGAAGGTATTATTTTAGTAAATTGATCTTTTTATACATATTTAGACAAATGATAAATCATTTAATGATTATTACATGGTGAGGAATAAGAATAAATAAATTTTTATGCTTAAAAATATAATTTTCTAAAACATGGTTTTTATTCGTTATGATTTATAATGTAAAAATTTCTTATTATCACTAATATAAATTTAATACTATAAAATTTATTTAAATTTTGGTACTACCATGTTGATATTAGTTAGTAAGTGAAATTTCATTTTCAGGTATAAAAATATATTACTGAGGTGAAAATTGAGTTACCACAATAATGTTAAAATTGGATAAACGGGTTTATGTAAGGGATTAAAACCTAAAATATCATAAAATTTAAATTTATTATTCTATAAGGTAATTATATACCTAACCATATCCTATTCCCATTATTTTCCACTTTGGATACCCTTTTCCATTTAAAAGAGACAATCCATACACATTAAGGAATGAGTATTTGTGAAAATGGTAATCAACATAAACTAAAAAAGGAACCTGAAGATACCCACAAAAACCTACACCTTTATTTTTATTTCTCCTACATTAAAAACAATAAATAACTCCTTACCATGAATGTCCCACAATTTGGGATCGTCTACTAACAAAAAATATCCCAAAATCCCTCATTTCAAAGTGGCTTACTAAGTGGTGATATTGGACTTTAATGTAAGTGTTATATTATACTTAATAATTATTATTCATCATTATAATCCACATATTATTAATTTTGTAATAATTAATTCATTTGTTTTTGAAATATTTTACTTCTACAAAAGTGACATTATTATTATAATATATAATGTTATGATGTATTTTTCTTTAAGTACATTTTACAACCTATATAAATGAGTTTATAACATTTTCACCATGAATAATTAATAAAGATTAAAAAAATTTATATTATGAAATGATTTTTGATTTATGGTGTTTTTACAATTATTTAGTATAAATATTCCAAATTATATATACCAAATACATTCAATTATTTTTTTGACTAAGTAATATCCAAAAATGATATTTTATGTGTTCCATGAAACCCATCACAATATATTCCAAGACATTACCATGTAACACATTAAATATACAAATAAAATACAAAAAATCATTATAAACCTTTTTTAGGTGATATTAAAAAATCTTGGAGCAAGAACAGGAACAACCAAAACAATGCATGAATAGAAAAATGGAACAGGTAACTATATAAAAATGATTTTAATATTAAACAACTACTATATAATAAATAATTAATTATAAATTAATGATATTAATTAATAAAATCTAAAATATTTATAACATATATGAATAATAAACAGAAAATCTTTATTTAGGGAGTTTGAGAATGTTTAACCAAGCATAAGTCTTAAGTAAGAGTTTATCATATAAATTTTACTTTTATTATGATATATCATTTGTCCATCCCATATGGTTTTATATGTTATTTATATAACAACACAATTATTTCATATATAAATTGTTTATGTATTTCATGTTATTTATAAATCCATGTCATGTTCTTTCTTCCAAGGGGAATTTTTTAATATTTTTAATAATGTAAGGGTTTCATTCTAATTTCATTTTAAATTCGATATTATCTATGAATAAATATTTATTGTGAAATATTATATGTTTTTTCATAGAAAATACCCATTTACATTATTCCCATATTTTTTATATTTGGTATTACATGTTTTTTACCATTTCTCATCCATTTGATTATAATTTACTAGAAATAACTCATGTATGTAAGACTAACCTTATTCTATATTTATGGTTAAAAATATTCCTCCTATAAGTCATGGTTTTCAAATGATTATATATATTATTGTATTCCTACTTCTATTATTTTTTAATTTCATTTTCAATTGACTTTTATATTCGTTAAAATATTTTTAAAGTATTGCTTTTACCTTTTTAGATAGTGTATTTCCCCATCATTTTATCCAGTAATATTTATAAAGCATCCATTTCATTTTTTTAAAATTAATTAATGTAATTATTTAAAATTACTATTATTTTTTAAAAAATATTTAATAATATTTATTTTATTTTAAAAAATGTTATAAAAAATCAATGTTTATTTCTTATTGTTGTTCAATGAAATTTTATAATTCTCTTATAATTTTTTATCTATTTTAAAATACTAAAATGTTTATTATATTTCTCTAGGGTATTCTTTAATTATAACATACAATTCAATATCTAAATTTATTATGACCATGTATTTTAAAATATTTCATGAAATTAGTTTCTTTCTCTTGGGTTTTACGGTATTATTAATTTATAAATGTTATTATGTTCACATGAAACATAAATATATGGTTTTGAATTATGTGGAAGGTGGAATGGGAATTATATATACCTTTAATTACATTTTTAAATTATATATATTCGATAATATGATATGGTTTATTGACTAATCATAAACCCCTAACAGACTCTACCAACTATGTATACGGGAAAATGGGATAAACATAAACCCATAAGGGATTCTATCCACTCTATATATGGGAATAGGGAGTAAACCCCAAAAAAAAGGGACACATTACACTATGTATATGTAAATGTAAAGTAAACACAAATACCCATACGAATTTGTCAACTATTTATATAATAACGGGGAGTGAACCCAAACCCATAAGGGACTATATCCCCTTTTTATATAGTAATGGAGACAAACTCTAACACCGAAGGGGATCAATTCTCAATTTTTATGATAATAGGGATTGATTATATACCCCTAATAGACTTTGTTTACTGTATATACGGAATTGAATGTGAAACAAATCCTCTATGGGACTCTTTACATATTTGATGATGGTCCAAGAAATAAATTTTGATATAAGAAATGAGTTTCTATACTAATATATATTCCACATTCTTATGTAAAAATACTAGGCTATGAAACATTACTATGTTCTGTTTTAATGGATCATGACTATTGACTCATGTGTTCATAGTATTATATGACTTGTATTTTGTCATTCCAAAACTATTTATGTCATCAATCATGATTAATGTTATATATTTAAATTTTGAAATATTTTTAAATGTTATGTAAATGTTACATGGTTATGTTCTTATACACGCATGTTTATCTAATTCTCACCTATGATATTTAATTTATATCACTTATCATCACCCCTACCTCATCATCTATTCCCTTACCATCTTATGTGTTTTTATAGATGAAATAAGAGTATTATTTATGATGTTTATAGAAGACTATCATGTGCGCATATTATTTGTGGGAGATATACAATAATTTTTCAAAATATGTTGGTTAGGTATCTAGTCTATAATGTAAATAAGAATATAGGTTCTAAGGAGTTATTTATTGGGATATATAATTAATATTCATGTAGAATTATGTATTATGTATGACTATTAATGTTTGGTAATCTCAAAAAGAATTTTAAATAATGAAATTAGTGTGTTTAGAGTGGTTTTAAAGTCTCATTACATATTTTTATAAGAGATACCGAGATATAATTCATTGAGAATTTATAAATTGTTTAATTGATGAACATTTCATGTTGATAAATTCACCATTTGTGGTGGAAATATGTTATTTTTCATTGGGGTGAATTAATATTTAATTTTAATTTATAATAAATTTTTATTTCTATAGTGAATTTGAATTGATACATAAAAAATTATTTCTAGTCACCATCTATTTGGATGAAGATAGTGTCTCAAAAATGTTGGGAAACCAATATATTTTTAATATTTTATTTTCTCTTGATCAATGGTGATATGTAGATGGTGTTGCATATTAGAAAAAAAAATTTATATGCAAAATAAATGTGGATTTGTTTTATATTCCATTGTATATTTCATTATTTTAAAAGTGAAACTCAATACCTATATATATAATTTTACCCCATCAATAAAACATGTCACGGTGATATCCAATATCATGATAGAGAGATTACTTTGATAGAAAACTGTGTAGGATATGATCACCTCATGATATGTGGATTTAGTTTTATGATGGGGAGGGGTTTCCTTAGAATATTAGTAACATTTTAATAGGAGTTACTATTTAGTTAAACTTATTTAAATTGTATTTCTTGAGGTATGATTTAATATATATATATATATACATATTCTAATTTTTTTGAGAGTGTTTATGGTGATATATATGGATATAGTGTACTCTATTATACGTTTTGGGATATTTTATTAATGGAAACCTCCAGTTAGATTATTTCGATAATCACAATACATTTCCCCATTTGTGTGATGTTTTTTCAAAAGTTCATATTCACATTTTTAATAAATGTTATATAAAATACAATAACATATTTATAAATTAATTATTTTGTAAACTAAAATAAAAAATGGAGAATGAATTTAATATTTATAATTAACTAGAATGGGAGAATAATTTTTATGCATGGATATAATAGGATCACTTAATATATTATTATTCAAAGTAAATTTTCAAGGTTGAAGTACCATGAAATAAAAGTAAGAATAAATTTTAGAAATTATTTTACAGTCTTCCCAAAAATTAATTAATAAAATATAAACATCACTATTAAAATACTATAAAGATCGGATATTTAAAATTCAAACTCCAAAATTTAAAAAAAATGATGTTATTATGTACTATTCTGATCAAGAATTTACTGAAAGGTCATTTTTTATATCATATTATAAAGGCCCCATAAAAATAATATTTAATTATTTTTATATTTCAATGACTATATTTGAATACATGAATGAAATAAATAAATAATTATATATTTTTTGACAACAATGGAATAATTTTTTTGTTATTGAATTATTAGATATCCTGCATAAAATTAAAATGGCCATGAAGATTTAATGTAATTATTATGATAACCATTTGAATTATTGGGATGATCACTAAAAAAAATGAAACAAAAAATTATAAGAAGTCAAGATGATCTATTAATATGGAAAACTTTTTTAACAATGATTTTTTTATGTTTCCAAATTCAGAAAAAATGGTTTTCTCATATAATTTTATTTGTCAAGTTTTTCTTCTTTTATGTATCATTATATAAATTTTTATTTAACATAAACTGGTTGAATGTATTTTCATATTTAAAATTATCATTAATATAACCTCCAATATTCTTGATAAAAGAAGTAACAGTTAAGAGAATGTCCCTTATAATTTTTCAGTTATTTGAGATATTATTGTACATAATTATATATTGTTAGATATGGGGTATAAGGTCCCCATACAATTTTTGTTAAAATTAGTAAATTTTCAAATATATTAACACTAATTTAATTATAAAAATTTGTTTTTAAGGGGTCGATGATTTCTCCACCTGAACCTAATAATAATTTTATTGTGTCCTATTACCATGTTTTAGTATTCACAACTAAATTTTCATATCTATTATATAATGGATTGAAATAATTTTTAACAAAATAGTTTACATTTGTTTTTCTCTTACATTGGGTTTTCACCACATAATTATTTTGAACTTCATTCCTATATTTGGTATTATCTATGCATTACATCCTTAATTCATTTTCAAACATCATTATAATAATTTAAATTAGTTTGAGGGTTTTGAAGATTTAATTTTTAAAACTTAAATATACACACATATTGATGTCTCTAATGTGGATGATAATTAGTCTCAAATTCATTTACCTTTATTTATATCCCAATAGTAATAGTTCAATGAGTTAATGCCATATTGTATCTCAGTTTCTCTTTTGGAACATCAATAAACAAAACCATAACAAACCTTTTTTCTTAAAAAATATAGACTATAAGGCTTAGAAGATGTTTATGGAGACCTATATAGATAATACTATATTAAAACGTTAGTTTATACTCTAGAAATATTTTATGATAAACTAAAATGATCTAGAAAAATTCACAATTATCAATGTTGAAGAGTTTTTTATAATTTTAATGATGATAAATAATTTCATTTTTTATCAATATACATGTAACATAGTCCTATTTTAGGTGTTCTAAAGCAACATTTGTTTATTTTGAATAAATCCTTTATATTGAAAAGATTAAAAATTAACCTTTTTTAACCTTATGTTTGGAGTATATCCTTCAAAAATATAATAAGTCATGTACCATTATGCATTTTGATTTTAGTTGTTTTGTAATGTGAACTCCTTATTTCCATTGGTCACCTCAGGGGAAGCCTGCATTTCAAAAGTTTAGTATGACAATTCTATACAAAATGTAAGATTAAATACATATGCCTATAAGTTTCGTAAGGGTAATTACATGTGTATATGCATTGTGTATGAGTTCATAGGGCACTACGTAAGGGTTTTATTACACAATGGATGGGTAACCAGAGAAACTTTAAGGTTAAGAAAGGTTTTACAAAGGATATATAAGGGTACCTAAAATATTATATAAATGTTAGGTTAGATTTATAAAGTTTCAATGATGGTAAAATATCATAATTTTAGGGTATCCTCAATTTCCTAAAGGATGAATTATGGTAAATTGAATCTATGTAGGTGTAGTTCATATAAAGTGTAAGGGAAACACAAATATTATAAAGGTTATATATCTATAATCATGAATTTATGTAGGGATTTTAAGGTAATATATTTACCCTTATATGACAATTTGGAATTGTTCAGGGGTAGAAACCATGCTACCCTTACACAACACCCTTTTTAGGTGGAAAATTTTAAATTCCTATTTTACCCTCAGTTAACCCTAGATAGTACCTATGATCTGTTTTAATGGTATTAATTTATAAAAAACATGGAATAAAATTTTATTATCCATTTTTTCATTTTTAAAATTGTTATGAAGATTTAAATTCTTCATTTTTATAAATAAATTAAAAGAAAAATTATATTTTCATTTTATTTTGTGGAATTCAAATTATGCATTTCTATGTAGTATTGTTATTTCTAAAATACTTAAATCCAAGAAATAATAATTCTTGGATTCTCTTTTTTGTCTAGAAAATCCAAAATTTTCCATATTTTAGTTGTGTAAAACCTTATATTAATAATATAATATCTTCTCATTCTTTTCTAGGAATGGAAATAACTTTTTTCTACTATTCCATGGTACAACGCTTGAAAAAGATTATTTATAGGAATGAATTTATATTTTCTCTTCATCGTTTTATGTTCATTATAAATTTAGATTTTCATATGATCTAGAAATGGAAAAATATTTATTGATACAATAATAACATTATATTATCAAATAAAATTAAATGGATTATCACATGCATATATTTCTATAGATATAGAGTATTATCACATGTGGGTTTTTAATTATTCTTTGTGGAATAATTTCTAGAACATGTGTTATAATAAATTGATAATTTCAAAATTATCCAAAAGAAATAATTTATTATAACATGTGATATTTTTGGAATAAAATAGATTGATTCCATTTTAGGAATCCTTGGTGAGCATTTGGTTTTCAAAAACCTATGGACATGGACCGAGTGATGATCCCATGATGAACATCAGTGATAATATCAAAAATATTGAGGTATTAAGTTATCTACCTTATGGGGATCTTATATAAACTTATTTTCTATGATATATAAATTTTTGTTTTCATATCTAGTTTTTTATTTTTGATTATTATCACACATGGTTGGGTGTTTTTGTGTCTCATTGGACCTATTTAAAATGATTTATACTGTGAGTTTTGGTCATTTTTTGTTTGATTATTTTTTATCTTCATCACATGAATTATGTTACTACATTATTCTCATGTTGGAATATTATTATTTTATGCTCACCTTTTTATGTATTTTAACCTTCATTCAGAGGCTTCATTATTGATTCTTAGAACATGTGGACCATCATTTATGTTTTACACTATATAGGCGGAGCGTGTGTGGCCTACAACAATAACAGTGATGGATATGAGAATACGGTGGGGATATTATGATAAAACACAATTTCATGTTATGTATTTGATTATTTCAATGAATCACGTTATTAGGTTTCTAAATTCCTAGTTGATTTACAATTTTTTCACTCGATGACTAATTTATTTGTGAACTTCATGCTCGATACAATGTTGACATCTAAGTGATGCACTCGATTCCTAGTGATTTATGAGCATCATGTCATACTTGAGGCCCAAGGAAGATGACTCACATGTACACACTATTCCATGAGGTTGTTTATAATTAGATTTCATTTCCTCCTGGATAGTATATTATCCCCTTAATCATCTAATCACAATCGTTATAATAAAGATAGGATGTTTGTTTCATAAGGGGATTTGGGTAGCTTGGCTAGAGAATGGACACTCTTTATGTGATTGTTTATAATATTATACTATTTTATATTATTTTCATTATGATGGCGTACAATTATTATACATATGAATATTTTTCATGTATGAATTTTTGGTGTCCTACTAGGTTTTATTACTCCCAACCAGCACGAGCATCTCGATCTGAAATTAGAATCCATGTATAGGGATCTGAATTAGGGAAAGGGGTATGTGGCTATTAGATGGTTTTCAGTTAATGGATAAAGTGGTGGACTGGAAAAATCACTTTGGTACTCCATAGTTTATATATTTATTTATCTATTAAACATATACTCTCATTTTCTATATCACCTTGGGAAACCATTTTTTTATCATATAACATTATTTCCATATTACAATTTATACATATTATCCTTAATTTTTATTATATTATTTATTATTTATTATTTGTTCTATGATATGAAATTTAGGGTATAGTCTCCACACAAATAGAATCACACTGTCCCTACTATTCATCAGCCTTGTACATAGGGGGAGGTTCACCTGAGGTCCTATGACACTCAGGTTCAATCCTGTTGGTTGGGATGGGGTTTTACAAAATAGTATTAGAGGAGGAACTAGTACCACCCAGAGATTTTGTGAAATTTATTTATTTCAAGTGGTGAGGTCATGAAAATAGACATTTACTCATAGGTTGCATTCTATGTGAGTGTTGTGCGCTAGTAGTGAGTTGGGTTTGTAAAGGGTGTCTCAGGAATGTTTGGAGGTGTGTGAAAGTTAGTTTATTATGAAAACAATTACACTTTCTCTCCATGATTAATGTACCATTAAAGTCTACATAAGGTTCCTTGAATTTTTGAATTTTACTACTACATCTATGGTAAAGTGGTATTCATCAGTGGGTGAATGTAGGATATCAATAAAGCATTTACATATATTGGACGATGCATTCATTAGAGATAATGAAGGGACCTATTGGACTAAAAACTGTTGGTGGATATTCTCAAGAATAATTGAGCACACTTAAGTTGAGAGTGAAGTTAGATTTTAAATTTCAATAGGTTGCAAACCAGGAGGGATAGTTATTTGACTCCAAAGTTCATAAACAGTAGTGAGCTTTTAGGGAATTGGTACATAAGTGCATTGAAAGTGTATGATCCTTGGACATATCCTAGTATGGTTGAACCAAGTAAAATTATTGTGTCTCTTGTATGATTTAATTTATGTTCATACATTTCTGTGAGAAAGAGAGAGAAGAGTGTTTTGTTTAATAACATAAATATATTATAAGGGGATGTTTTTTTTAATCTGTCATACCCTGATTCATCCACCCAATTAGGGTATTTCACACACTAAAACTAAAAATTGGTATTATAGCCAAAGGTTAATATTTATGTTTCTCTCTCAATGGATTCATCAATCATAAAGGCATTATGATCATCAATGAGAATAATTTTTTGTTATGAGAGAATCGAATGTGAACTACTTCTGATCTTTTGGAATGAATGTGTTTACAACAGCGATGCATGGTATTTCAGCCAACATAGACAGTAATGTTTTGTCAGAATCTTCTTGAAGGGAATTGGATACTGATGCCAAAGGAATCAGTGCATTATTGTAAGGTATATCCAATTCAATATATACGATGGTGATGTCATGAAAAACATCTCATGGTATATGTAAAAATCATTTCAATATATTTGAACAAAATTAAATGGTTAGAGTGGAAACAGTACATTTTATATGGAACAAGTATGAAAATATGATAATGAACCCAAATGTGTATGTTGATGCATTCTTTGACAGAGATAATTTTGTATTAGAATACATTTGTGGCCTTATAGATATTTTTTAACATCTAAATACAATAAATAACATTATTAGAATAATTCCACCTCAGTTAAATCCTAAACATTCAGTGTTGGAGGATAAAGATCCAAATGATCTGACATTGGATATATTACAAAGTAATATAGTCACATATAAGATGAAAAATATGATCATTGAGTCTGTGGAAAAAGATAATTCCATTATCGGTGGATTTTGAGGCCATGAAGAAGTTTACAACTGAATACTATCAGGCTGAAAGAGAGATATATGACATAATTGCATTCCATTATTCAAACCTACAATTAGGAAAAGGAATATGTCAAAAAAATTCCACTAACTTGGATTAGTTGTTGGAAAAATGGCTTTCTTGTGGAGTGGTTCCCAAATAAGTTCTAAGAAGATGATTCGGATGGAGTGGAAGCACGTATAATGATGTATTTAACCAATGTTAAATGTATGAAAAAGTTTGAGAGAAATTTCGTTCAGTAGAGTAATCTTCTTTCATAAGAATGTGATGGTGCAAAATAATTTGAGGCTGATGAAATAGAGAACTACAAAGACCATGGATACAATGATATGGTGGCAGTTTTCGGTAGTTCACATAAAAAAGAATAAATTTTTGTTGTTGAAGAATATGTTGATGGATGATTTTAATCACATGCTAAATTAGAATCCTCTCTTGAATAAATTGATGTTTGTAGATCCAAAATGACGAAATCTAAATTGGTGGTTTGGGATGAAAAAATCAATATGTAGCAGTATAAGGAAGAGAAGTTTGAGTTGATATAAGAAATTGGAAAACATAATTCTTTAATTTAATAGAGATTATAAATGTTTTTTATGTATATGATCAAAATCAAGGAATATGAGAGTGAAATCGATAGTTTAACTGACACAGAAATAGAACCAATAAAAGGCATCGAAGAATGTGGAAGGTTGTTTCCAGTCTATGACAAAAAGCTAAGGATCAAGAAAAACTCTTGTCTCCCAATGTGACATCGGGAATGTATATCATTAAAGAGAAGGAAAAGTTGGAAATGGAGAATATATGTCCAGCAGAATGAAAGCAGTAGTCAAATATAAATTATAAGGATGGTATGAGGCTAGATCGAAATCAGGAAGCAGTAATGGTTTTGGTCGAACCACAAGAACACACTCCAAGAATAATGATTTATTTGTATATAATGTATAATTATTAGAGTAATAGAACCCAAGGGAAACTAGTGGAGTAATAATGACATGTTGTCATGCACCTTGTATTAGGTGTTATTGCTATGTAAAGAAGGGATAATCTTAAAGTGTTTGTTCTATAGAAAATAGATACCCAAGGGAACAAGAACATTTAAGAAGGAAAAATTGATCTCAATAATCTAGGATATCATTCAGGGTTCATTATTTCTGGTGTTGAGGATTTGGAAACATGACCAAATATTTTACATCAATCATCCATAGAAATATGCTAAAGCACAACCATGTTGGCCTCAAGTAGTAACCCAATGAATCATCAAGTAAGATAATCCCCCAAATTGATTTAATATTCTGCAAGATTATCTTGTTCCAACACACCATAAATAATATCAAGATCATTAATATATACCGATTATGAATTAAAAAATATAGATTATGAAGAATAAAGTTAAAAATGTAATGGTTGCAGAAATTTCCCTTCAAGCATCAGACCGTTCTGGTGTATAGATCCTTGACAATGGTTGTGAATCACATAATATATGCAATATGGATCTTATTACACGCATAAAATATTAAAAATAAGTAGTTGTAATGTTTTTGAAGGGACGAAGTACTTATGATAACTAGTTCAGGAAAGGATTGGTTTTGGGAAAAAATGGGATGTGTTGATGTCTTAGTAGTAGAAGGTCTCAATCACAACATTCTTAATGTAAGTCAACTATGTAACATTGATAATTCTATAATAGTTATTAATAAAATATGTGTCATCAATTTAATACATAGTAAATTTTTTCTGTAGGTAAAATTAAAATGGTAAATCTATACCTTATTAGTGGAGTTGAAGATATGTTATTTTTGTCTAGATAGGAAGAAAACATTTTGTGGCATAAATGACTCGGTCATCTATTAAAACCATCCTTGAAATATAGGGTAATGTGTGATGTAACTAGAGGCCTCCCAAATATATCATGTGATTGTACTCATACATGTGATGCATGTCAATAAGGGAAGAGTATCAGAAAGATGTATGAAGAAAATGAACAGAAATCGGCCTGAGTGCTTGAATTGGTGCATGATGATGTATGTGGACTTATCCCCCAAATATACACTAATGAGAAGAGATATTATTTTCTTTTCATTGTTTATTATAGTGTAATGATATGACTATTTGTCATTTCCCACATGTACGATGTGTTCAGATTCATAAAATAGTATTAGAGAGAATATGAAGGGATTCTATGATAGAGAATTCTAACATTTCATACTAATAATGGTATAGAATTCAAAAATATTCAAGTGAAAATATATCTCGAGAAACATAGGATTTGGAATCAAGTTTCATCATAAATAAATCCTCATCGTAACAGAGTGGATGAGAGGAGAAATCAGACTATCAACAATATGAGGAGAACAATACTTATTGAAAATGTCCTTTTAGATAAATTTTAGATGGAAGCAGTCATGACTTTAGTATACATTTCTAATAGTGATCTGCTTTGTTATAATTAGAGAAAGACTCTGTATATGATGTGGTATGGTAAGAATCGAACATTAAAATACTTTAAAATCATTTTAAGTAAGTTATTTATTCTAAACAAATATGAAAAATAAAATTTGTTTCATGTGGATATGCATGGATATTCATTGGTTACATGGGAAAAGAAACCAAAATAAATGCTTCAATAAGAGGTTGGGAAAATAAGATAAAAGAAAAGATGTCACTGTAGTTGAAGATGAATAGAATATTCAATAGAATAGTGAATAGTTTCCTGATGAAAGTAACGAGGAGGTAATAAATAAAGGGGAGAGAAAGTGGAAGATGATGCTTTAGAAGAAGATAATGATGATGATAAAGAATAATTATTTTTTGAATCAATAAAGAAGACAAAGAGTCTAGCTGAATATCATTGGTGACTAGACAGTTCCAGTTCAATCAAAAAGATTGAATTCATTACATTAGGCATCCTTCCTATCTCAGGTAGAACCTAAATGTTTTGTCGATGTAGCTGGAGATGAAAACAAGATTCAACCAATGAATGAAGATCATGACCAAATTGATAAGAATAAAATGTTGGATAATTTTTCTATGCCTGCAGATAAAAATTCAATGAGGACTAAATGGGTCTTTCTCCATAGGATGAATGAATATGGAACAATTATTCAAAAAGAATCATGAATAGTTTGAAAATGGAATTCCCAAATTGAGGGTATTTATGTTGATGTCACATTTTCACCTATTCTATGGCTGGAGAAAATAAAGTTATTTTTTTCATAGTAGTGAAAATAAAGATCAATGTTTTCCATATTGATTTTATTTCAACATTTTGGAATGGGGTTATATAAGAAGATGTTTATATTGAGAATTCAAATTTTATTTTAATTCATGAGGATGAAAGTATGGGTTTTAAGCTGAAATAAGTTCTTCATGGGTTGAAACATGAACCGTGAGCATGGTATTTATGACAAGATATGTTTTTTTAAGGCATAGTTTTCAGTGTAGTGGTTGTCATGACCCCCTCCAACAAATGATTCCCCTCCTGTGCTGGCAATGGTGGAAGGTAGATAATGACCCCCGAGTCCCGCCTCCATTAGGCCCCGAAGTGGCGACTAGCACCAAAGGTATGAGTTTTCAAAAATATGGGAGGCATTACCCTTTTTATTATTTAAGATCGGGAAATAGGATGAGTCAAACACCAAAAGAAAAATGAAGATGTAAATGAAAATAAACCCAAAACCAAACCCATATGCATGTTTTATACAATACTGAAACAAAATCACAATTACATTAAAAGCTTCAAAGTACAATACCAAAAAATAATGCAAAAACTGCAACCAGAAAAACTCCAACACCCAGCTTCCCAGGTCCCACAGGGTCCCTAAAGTCCTCCTAAAAACCTGAAAGTAAACGTAGGGTGAGCATACAAGTATACTCAATTGGAAAACATAAATCTCTCTTGCATAGGTGGGGAGACATCATAATGCCCCATGAGAAAACAGATGGAACCAAATCCTAGAAATAAATCTATCCACCCATCCTTACACGCCACAATCACCAAATATCACAATTCAATAGATTATTATAGTAATATTATCAATGTATGGGTACCCCGCACCACCTTCCCACTAAATATTTCTCAAGCCCTCACACCTAAAACTCTGATGCATCCCCCTCTTCCTGAGCTAGTGCCGCAACCTGGACATATAAAACTCATAGTATCCCTCCATCACTCAATCCTCGGCCATAACCATATCACATTCTGAAGACACCTGGGAACATATCACATCCTCATCCCAAAGACTCTTGGGAAACATCTGTCATAACCTGCCCGAAGGATCATGGGCTATAGAACCTAGAAGAGGGATCATAGGGAAGAACAGTAACCAGGCATACTATAGATGTTTGATTATCTCACCCCCCGCATCCCACGGGTGTTTGGAACAAACTGCTCAACATGGGTGTGGTGCCTAAAGAAACATAAAACATACAAATTTATATAATTATATCAACCACTCAGCCCATCCAAAGGCTTCTACACTAAATATCTGAGCACATGCCTTGGTACTGCTACCTCGAAAGTATGCACACAATAAGCATCCCCAAACCCCATTAAGCTTTTCATATTTCAACAGTTTTAGTTTATCAGTTCCTTAACTACCTAGAAACTACCAACAACCAAACCAGATCAATCATTCGTAAAATATATCCCTGCCAACCACAATCTAATTTAGGGAAAACACAAGCAACACAATACAATTTTCCATTATCAGCCAAAAATCCCATTGATATTCCATATTTAATAAACTACCATTCCCCACAATTCATTAGTTAACACTTCCACTTTTATTCATATGAAAAACCCATCCTTACAGCCCTGTTGTTAACCACCATAACCACAAACACATCAGAAACAATAACTGTTCCACAACAACCCACGAAACACCCCTTCACATAATTAAACCCCAACTAGCACCCACAAAATTCCTTCTTGCATTTAGTTTAACCGCAGAGATCTTACAAGGGTTCCAGGTGTTCATTCAATAAGACAACATTACATGATTAACCAATTTCCACATTCTATGAAATTCCATCCACAAAACAATATAGAAAAATAGGGAAACATTTAATTGCACAGGAAAAGGCCTCCAATGACTGTTATTTTTAGTAGGCATAAGCCTATTCAATTAAAAAAATAATAAAAGGATAAGCATTATTGGAAATAAAAAAACAATTTCAACAAAATTTTCCCAATCCCATTCTTTTACTAGTTTTTATCATCATTTTTTGGTTCAACCGTATCTCATGAAAACAAGAGGATACCCAACCCGCATGATGCACAAAAGAGAGAGAGACGAAGGTAAGATCCCTACTTGAACCGGTTTTGATGTCCATTAACGAGAAAATCCACCACGAGGATTTTGATCACTCCTCCCAAAGACTTCGTCCTCCCGTGGACGCTGTGGCACAACCACACTAACAACCAAGAGAGACTTCATTAAGGTTTAAGGTGTCACTTGTCAAAGCATGTAAAGGAGTAACAGAAATAAGAGATCAAGGAAGGAATAAGAATGGGGTAGAACGTACCATTAAGATGACGTTCTTAGAAGAGATTCGTTCCCATTGAATATAAGCAATCTCTTCGATAGGAAACAATGAGGAGGATGTTAAAGAAGATGGAAAGGAACGAGGTTCAAAATTTTCGTCTCGTCAACATGATTCTGTAGCCACCGACAGATCGATGATTGGAGTCCAGATAAAGAAGATAAGAGGAAGGCTTCTGGGTCATCCAGGAGCATCATAGTGCAGAGAAGAAGATGGGTCCATAAATAACAAGTGAATCTATCTTATATAGGAATCAAAAAGATAAAAGGGTTTACAGTGTGTATTAATGAATACAAGACGTGACCATACAACTATTACGTTGTTTGACTGGTCAACAAACAACACGTCACATGCTTTCCATGCGTTTAATGATGATAATAACTTCAATTGATAATAGGTTTTTTATTGACCTGATACATGATTCACAAAAAGGTATTCATCATTGGTCTTAAAATGACCGTCAAAATTTCAGGGTTACTGTGCCACTAACGGTTCATAAAACTGAGGTCGTATGAAGAAGTTATAGTGAAAAAAGTGTTTTATCATCAAAATTAATATTAATAATATCATATTATTATTATTTATGAATTATTTCTTTATTTTTCATAACTCCAAAAATCAATCATGATTTGGATTCTTCTTGCGCGTTGGAATCAAACACCAATTCCATCCTTTTTCATTTATTTCTCTTTTAATTTTATTTCTCTTATTCCATTTTATTTCTCTCTCCAATCTCCTTTCTTCTCCAAATTTCATGCTCCAACCAAAATGAATGCCGCCTAATTTTCGTTGAATCCATGCTAACCACACCCCACACTTTGATTAGCCCTTTTTTTAATTTCTTTTATTATTTCTCAACCTTTTATATCTCATTCTCTATCCATTCTAATTTATTCTCTTCCATAATTCCCTCACTCCACCAAAAGTGGAGCCTCCACTTATATGCCCATTACACACATAATGTATAAAAATTTAAATAAATAAAAATGAAACCATTAACCTCCCCTCATTGAATTAAATACATTCAATTTTATTTCATTTATTTCACAATTATTAAATTAAAACCATTTAATCTAATTAACAACAAATATTTTCACGCCACCTTTTTCAATTATTATTATCAAAAATTATTATTATAACATGTGTCATGTTTGACCACATCAAATTTTTACAATGTAATGGACCAAAGATGTCCGGGCCATTACTTCAAATACCTCTTAAAACATTATCGTCCTTGAAAATTAAAACCAACCCATAAAAAGGGGAATGGTCTGAATAACCACCCCACTAGATACCTCTCAGGGCTCTTTTCATAATAGAAATCAAACCACTATCCTAATTATATGAGTCAGGGAATTTCTTCCCCCATGTCGAGATATTATGCACATTAGGTGACACTGACTTGCCTGTACGATTTTAATCGCATCCACATTAATGCGTCTCGATTAGGGATTAGGTCCTCCTCTCCCCACATGTCAGGACTCTTCACACACATTTAAAGGAAAGAGGGAAACAGCTTATCATTATATACTCATGAAAAACAAGGTCCAAACCCAATGCATGGGCAATAATGAGATTCAAAAAATGAGAATGATTCTCCTAAATTTAATCAAAACATAAATGAGAGAATTTAAGTAAAATCGAAGACATCTCTCTCGATCTATGGCCTTACTGGGGTTGCCACTTCTGTTGCGTGCAACTGTCTGCATCCCACTCCTCTGTCTCTCTATTGACATCCACCTCTTCGACCACGTCCCAGTTGGGGCACTTGACGAACTCCATGTGGTTGCCACCACCTACTCTAGATCCCCTGGGAGGAAATGTATCCTGTTGCAGCTGAAAGGGTCGTGCTAGGAACTACTGTTGGGGATGGAATGAACCTG
The DNA here is from genome assembly GCA_963277665.1 of Viscum album. Lineage (NCBI taxonomy): Eukaryota > Viridiplantae > Streptophyta > Magnoliopsida > Santalales > Viscaceae > Viscum > Viscum album. The sequence goes on along the minus strand of OY728160.1, from coordinate 454,664,978 downwards.
GCCAGTCCCTCTACACTGAGCATGAAAAGGGAAATGTCTACCAATATTCCCACGATTCCCACATGCAAAGAACCTCAGTCCTGGGACCATAGAAAACGAGCGGAAATCATGAGATTGGTATGGGACGTGTTGAAGTCTTCTCTCCGCCAGTCGAAACATGGAAGGTCCTATTGTTGGGGATCTATTGCTGACCGCCTACTTCTTCGAGGAATGTGGGTGACTCCTCTATCATAGTGGAGGTACTTGCAAGTGCATCCTCTCGATTATCTCCTCTTTATTCTATAATTCCAGGTACGTTGGTAAGGTGAAAGGAGTCACCACACACCGAATAGAGGGGTGAAGAGCCTCCTATAAATGTCTGGCTCGTGAATCCTCATCCGGAAAGAGAGTCGGGAAAAAACGAAGGAGATCCTTGAACATGACCCCTAGTTCCCGCACTGACATGCTTCCTTGTTGGAGAGACAAAAACTCATGCCTCTTCTCAGCCATCCTCATAGAGGAAAGAAATTCCTCCCTGAACTCCTTCTCAATGTTGGCCTATAGAACTTCTATCTCCTTCCCCTCCCCAAGGTAAATCATCCACCACTAACAGGCCGCTCATCGCACCTAGCTTACTAGAAGAGGAACCCAGTACTCAGATGAATCCTTGATTAACCCAAAGGTGATCTCAAGTTCCTCCAACCAACTCCTTGATTCTGTATCCGAAGTGCTGCCTTCATATTTCTTCAAGCTTTGTCGCTGGAAAGAACGAAACGTGCGCTTCCAAAAGTCGTCTTCCTCCTCTCATTCAATCCTCACCTGATCGACTATCTGAATTATCTAGTCCTCGACTGCCCGAGTCACCCATGAATGAGGTCGAGGTGCCATAGCTGTACAGTAAACAAAGAACGCCTAAGCCCAAGTAAAAAGGAAATTTTCTCAAGGTTTTTTTATCATTTTATTTTTATTTGTTTACCAGAATAGCCAAATCAAGTAAAACACAAATCATGATGACTCATGTAACTTTCCTAGGGTCTCTACCCTACAATAAATATAGTCTTACTTTGTCGTTTGGTAAGATCAGAGTCCTTGAATCAGATCACGGGGGGCCCTAATATCCTATGTCCAAGACAGTCTTCCTTGGCCTATGTCACGCACCAAGATCATCCAACATTGTTGCCCTACCATCCCTTGCAATCCTCATTGTGCCTAACTCCACACTCCATCCTATCCCTCAACCATCACCTCTGATACCATTCTTTCATGACCCCCTCCCACCAATGATTCCCCTCCTAAGCTGGAAATGGTGAAAGGGAGATAATGACCCCTGAGTCCCGCCTCCAATAGGCCCCAGAGTGGCGACTAGCACCAAGGGTATGAGGTTTCACAAATATGGGAGGCATTACCCTTTTTATTATTACACGTAAATGAAAATAAACCCAAAACCAAACCCATATGCATATTTTATACAATAATGAAACAGAAGTAAAAGTAGAAGAAAAGATCCAATGTACGATACCAAAAATAAAGAAAAAAACGACAACTAGAAAAACTCCAAATCCCAACTAGCAAGGTCACACACGGTCCCTGAAGTCCTCCAGATATCCTAAAAGTAATTGTAGGGTGAACATACAAGTATACTAAGTTGGAAAACCTAAATCTCACATGCATAGGTGGGGAGACATCCTAATGCCCCGTGAGAAAACAGAAGGAACCAATGCCTAGAAGGAAATCTGTCCACCCAACCTTACTAGCCACACTCACCAATTATCGCAAGTCAATAGAGTACTATTGTAATATTATCAAAGTATGGGTACCCCTCACCACCTTCCCACTAAATACTAATCATGCCCTCATGACTAACACTCTGATGCTTCCACCTCTTCCTAAGCTAGTGTCGTAACCTAGCCATACAAAGCTCATAGTATCCCGCCGGAACTCAATCCTCGGCCATAACCACATCTCATCCTAAAGACACCTGGGAACATATAACATACTCATCCCGAAGACTCTTGGGAAACATCTGTCGTAACCTGCCTGATGGATCTTGGTCTATAGAACCTGGAAGAGGGAACACAGGGAAGAACAATATCCATCCATCCTTTAGATGTTTGAGAATCACACCACCCATCCCATGGGTGTTCGACACGTAGTTCTCAAAATGGGTGGGGTGCGTAAAGAAACATAAAAAGTACAGATATATTTAAATATATCAACCACTCATCCCATCCTAAGGCTTCTATACAAAAGATCTGATCATATACCTTGGCACTACTATCTAGAAAGTATGCACACAAAAAACAGCCCTAAACCATATTAAGCTTTTCATGCTTCAACAGTTTTAGTTTATCAGTTCTATAACTACCGAGCAACTAACTACAACTAAACCATATCAATCATTCGTAAAACATATCTCTTCCAACCACAAATAATGTCAGGTAAAACACAAGAAACACAATACCATTTTATTTTATCATCCAATCAATCCCATTGATTTTCCCTATTCAATCAACTACCATGCCCCACAATTCATTAATTAACTATTCCACTTTTACTCATATGCACAGCCCATCCCTGCAGTAATGTTTCCAACCACCATAACCACAAACACATCAGAAACAATACGTGTACCACAACAACCCAAGAAACACCACTTCACATAATTAAAACCCAACCAGCACCCACAAAATTCATTTCTTCATTTAGTTTAACCGAGGTGATCATACAAAGGTTCCAGGTATTCATTTAATCAGCCAACTTTACATGATTAACCAATTTCCACATTATATGAAATTCCATCCACAAACAATCCATAAAAATAGGGAAACATTTAATTGCACAAGAAAATGCCCCCAACGACGGTGATTTTCAGTGGGCATAAGCCTATTCAATTCACAACATAATCAAAGGATAATAATTGATGGAAATAAAAAACAATATAAACAAAATTTCAGCAAACCCGTTAATTAACCAGTTATTATATCTATTTACTAGTTCAACCGTATCTCACCAAAACAATAAGATACCCACCCTACATGATGTACAAAAGAGAGAGAGACGAAGGTATGATCCCTACTTGAACAGGTGTTGATGTCCTTCTGTGAGAATAACCACCACAAGGATTTAGATCACTCCTTCGGACCACTACGTCCTCCCATGGACATTGCGAAACAACCGCACAAAAAACCATGAGATACCCCATTAAGGTTTAAGGTTTCAATTGTCATAGCATGGAAAGGAGGAACATAAATAATAGATCGAGGAAGGAATAAGAACGGGGTATAATGTACCATTAAGATGACTTTCATCGAAGAGCATCATTCCCGTCAAATATCAGCAATCTCCTCAGTAGGAAATTATGAAGAAGAAGTAGAAGAATAGGGAAAAAAATGATGTTCATGATGTTTTCCTCATCGACATGATTCCGTAGCCATAGACCGATCGACGATCGGAGTCTGGATGAAGAGGATAGGAGGAAGGATTCTCGGTCATCTGGGAGCGTCACCGTGCGGAGAAGACGAGGGGTCCGTAAATAACACGTGAACCTCTCTTATATAGGCAATGAAATGGTTAAACAGTATACAGCATGTATTAATGAATACATGATGTGACCGTACAACTGTTATGTTGTTTTACTGGTCAACACACAACACGTCACACACATTCAATGTGTTTAATTATAATAATAACTTAAATTAATAATTGGTGTTTTATTTACCTAAGACATGAGTCACAAAATGGTATTCATTATTGGTCTTAATATGACCGTCATTATTTCAAGGTTATGCAGCCACTGACGGTTCGTAAAACCGAGGTCATATGAAGAAGTTATAGTGAAAACATTGTATTATCATCAAAATTAATATTATTAATATCTTTTTATTATTATTAATCAATTATTTATTTATTTTTCTTATCTCCAATAATCAATCTCAATTTGGAGTCTTCTGTCACACTATAATCAAACACCAATTCCTTACTTTAAATTTTTTCCCTTTCAATTTTATTTCTCTTATTCCATTTTTCTCTCTCTCTAATCTCCTTTCTTCTCCAAATTTCATAATACAACCAAAATGAAAGTTGGGTCCCTTTCTTTGACTCCATTCTAGCCATGCCCCACTCCTTTATTACCGTTTTTTTTAATTTCTTTTATTATTTCTCAACCATTGATATCTCATTCCTTCTTCAATATAATTTATTCTCTTCCACAATTCCCTCACTCCACCAAATGTGGTGCCTCCCCTAATTTTCCCATTACACACATAATTTATTAAAATTTAAATAAATCAAAATGCAACCATGCACCACCCCTCACAGAATTATATACATTCAATTTTATTTCTATTATTTCACAATGATTAAATTAAAACCATTTAATCTAATTAACACCATATACTTTCACGCATCCCTTATCAATTATTATTATCAAAAATTATTATTATAACACGCGTTGTGTTTGACCACATAAAATTTTTACAATGTAATGGACCAGAGAGGTGTGGGCCATTACAGTGGTGTTGATTAAAAGTACAATGTTTAAAATTATAATAATAAAATGATGATGGTGATGGTATATGTTGGTGATATAATTATTGATGGATCAGATGAATTATAGTAAATACAAATTTCAAAATTCATGTAAAATGTATTTGAAATGACAATGATTAATTATCAAACATTTCCCTTGGTTTACAGGTTATATAAGGAAGGAATGAAACATTCATTTCTCAATATAAATATACCAAGAATGTTATTGATGATTTGGAATTGAAAATTCTAGTGATAAGATGACTACAGTGGCTGCCTGGATGAAAAGGCTATGGGATGATGATGAAATGGCCATTAATATCACAGATTATTTGAAAATTAGTGGATGGTTACTATACTTGACTAAGATAAGCCCTTATATTGTATTTTCCACATACCAAGCAGTGAGATATCAAAGAAATCCATATTCTTGTAGTGAAATGAATACTTTGATATATGAATCGAACATTGGATTTCGGATTGATGTATAATTAAAAATATTAGCCATATTTATTGGGATAAATAGAGGAAGATTTAACTAGATCGGTGGATAATTAAAATTCAATGTCAGGTAGTTTATTCTCTCTTGGTAGACTGTGTTTTTTGTATCTAAGAAAAAAACAAGATTGAATTTCAAAGAGCACTACAGAATTTGAATATATTTCATCTACTCAAGAATTCATAAAGTTATTTAGGATGATGTAGAAGCTTTATGATATGGGAGTTTGTGTGATGTCTCCAATCAGAATCCATTGTGATTATTCAAATGCTATCAATATAAGGAAAAATCTACTCCATCACTCAATAAGTATTTACATTGAAATAATATATTATTTTATCAAGGAGAAGGTGGATAAAGGTCTGGTGATGTTGGAGTATATTCCTACATAACTACATGTTAGAGTCATTCTAAAAAATCATTAACCAAAGAATCATTTGAGAGGAAACGACTAGCATTGGGAGTTCATTTGACTCCTCGAACAGGAAAATGTGTGGATTTGGGACCCCCTCTCCCTGAGGCATGGTGCATTTTTCTCTAATGTACTGATCTATGTAATGTACCTCATTGTAGACCTTAGAGGCATGACCTTTGGGTTCATTAACAAAAGTGGAAAAATTTTGGCTGATAAAAGTGAGAAAATGTCTTAGTGAAGGAATGGGGAGAAGCATACAAGTGGAGAATCAATATAGGGGTAGCAAAAAGATAGGTGATTTTTAAATATAATGATGATAGAATTGATCAATAAAAGGATACATATCAATATTGTTGATGTTCGTGATGATAGTATAAAAGTGGTTTGGTAATTGAATGAAGTGATTCATTGATGAACCATACATTATACTCCTGTTTCTAATGCAGAGAATTTCTCACGTGGGCTTTGAGTATGTATTCAGTAAAATAATTTATTTCTATCATAATTGAATGAATAAAATGGTGGTAGAATATGGAATAATATTTCATGAGGTATAATATAGAAAATATTTTTCAACATACCCAAAGGTGGGTGATTTTTGGGAAAAATTCCCTTAAGTTAACATTGCATCATTTTTGGGTTAGTTGTGTTTTATTAAAAAAATTCGTTTCTATATTTAGTTGTAGAATTATAAAGATATTTTCAACCATATATGGTTACAAGTATCTATTATAATGGAATGGATAGTCATGATGTGGAATAAAAACATCGTATACATGGTTGATACATGATGTTGTGTTTTCAAAATTTCTGGGTCCAAAATTTAGATAATGTTGACAAGTGTTTACGAAAAGGGAGTTGTGAACCAATGTTAATAAGGATTGAAATTTTGTGTTCAATGAACTCTTCTAGACTATTTCATCAAAATATGTCCATGTAAGTAATTACACCCAAGTTATGGTTTGGTTTGTAAGGTGAGTTCCACGACAGAGGAAATGGTAGTCGAGTCTTGTATGTTTGGGGGAAATTTTCATTCCTCGGGTGTAGGGTCACCCAAATTCCAATAAATATGATTCTACCCCCCACCCTCATTTATAATAACCTCAAAACTTTGTGAAAATAATAACTTTAATCACATATGCGGTGATGGTGCACAAGTAGTATGTTTCAGGGAGGTTGCACACCAAAAGGTATTTTCACACCAATAGTAAGTTAGGTGTAAAAAGGGTTCATTATGAATGTTTGGAGTTGTGAGAAAGTGGTTTGTCCATGAAAATGGAAAAACATTCCTTCAATTCTTAATTTCGTTTTAAATTAAACCTAATGTTGTTTGATGGTTTTCATTTTTCTGTTACATCATTGGAAAAGAAGTATAAATAAGTGGATGAATGTTGGATGTCATTAGGTAATCTACTTATTTTGGAGGATGAATTCATTAAAGATAATTAGGGTACCTTCAACTTTATAAAATATTATTGGATCTTCTGGAAATGTCTTGATCACACTTTGGTTGATAGAGAAGTGAAATTTTTAAATTTTAATTAGTCGAAAACTAGTAGGGATAGGGAGTATGCTAAAAACGTTGTAAACAATTACACTCTTTTAGTTGACTTGGTACATCAGTACATTTCCAGTGTATAATCCTTGGATGTAGTGCAATGAGGTTTAACCATGTAAAATTGTTGTGTCTCATGCATGATTTAATTTTTGTTCGTAATTTTATACAAGAAAGTGAGAGAATATAGTTCAGATTAATAATGAAATAATATCAAGAAGGGATGATTTTTTAATCTATCATACCTTGATTCATCCCCCTATAGTGATTTTGGAACTAGTGGGCCGGAAAATATTAAAATATTATTATTTAATATGATATATGTCTCCTTGAAAATTGAATCTTAGGTATGGATAAGATTAACTAAATTATGAAAATAGATGGTTTACACATGAATATATATATAATTTCTTTGGTAACTAATTAATTAGAAATGAAAATAAAAACCATTATAAAATAATGGAAATCATTTCGAAGAAACTAATTTTATACACAGAAAGATATATGACCTCAATAAAAAATGAAATAATATTTTGGTTGAATATTTTAGTGTAATTAATCTTTTATATATTAAATAAAATTGTTATCATTTCTATAATGTGTATTCTAGATAATATATGAGAACCAATCCAATTTTAAACTTAAAAACTATACATTACCAAAAATGAATATTATAAAATTTATAAAAATTATTTTAAAATATATTTTTTCAATTTTTATAAAAATTAATTTTATAAAAAATTAATTTTTAAATCATAATTTGAAAATTATCCGTCAATGAAGTTGTGAAATTTTTTTGAAAAGTAAAATATTTTGATGAATGGTGAAAAATAATTTTTGTTATTATGAATTATAATTTCATTAAAAAACATTTAAAAACATAATAATTTTTTTTAATATGTATTTAGAAGTGAAATTATCAAAAATATATTTCTATAAATTCAATATAGTTCATTAAAATAATTTACTTATTGTATTAATATATAAAAAATAGTTTAGATTTTTGATCATGTTCTCTATGGAAAATCGGTTTCTCATCGTTTCTCTAGGTTTAATTTTAAATTAATATTTTAAATTTCGGTGAATTAAAATTTGAAAAATTAATTACATATTTAGAGTCTGAATAATTTATATTATGTAATAATATTTAAATAATTTTTTTTACCCAAAAAATATTAAAAACAGAAAAAATATATTTACCATGGTTAATGTAAAATGGGTTTACTAGGGGTTAAACTAAAAGGATATGAGTTAAAAAAGACCCAAAACATAAATATAATCAATTTTATTGATATATTGTTACCTTATAGTGTTCCATTATAGATAATGGTCAATTTCATATTCTTCATTCATTTGAAAAACGTGGGTACACTTTTTTCATCAAAGAATTACAAGTGGGCATGTCACCTCACTTCTAAAAGACCACCCTCTCTCCTCTCCACTTAATACTTCAAAAAACCATCGTTTAAGAAAATATATATGAAAATAAATATTTTTATTACCTCATATCTTATATAATCCATATTTCAGCTTAAAATATTATATAGAAAGGCTTTTGGTGCAGACCAAACGAGGTCACCCAAAGAAGAGGTAAAGTTCTTCAATGAGATTTTTTATTTTATTTTACCCTCCACATTCATAAATTATTTGTTTATATATTATTTTATTTTTATTTTTTTATATTCCATATTGATATATGTTGTAATTTTGAGATCATGAACTGGTACAGTCTCCACTTACATCAAATGGGATATGAAATCATTATTTTTTTGTACGGAAGACTACCGCCTCACGGATTGATGTTTTTTTTCAGTCACTATCTCTCATGAAAAGATATAATGACTTATGTAAAGATTATATATGATATTTATTATACTATAATACCTCTTTAATTTTAATTTGTCATCTGGTTTGTTATATCCAATCTTGTTGGAAAACAATATTTTCACTAATGCCTACGGCTGACAACTACCTCATAAATCGATGTCATGCATTTTTCATTTCTAACATCAATGTAAGGGAATAATGATATATTAAATAAATTAATATTATATTGGTAACATATTAACATTTATATTATTATGATATGACATATACCTCTTTACTTTTTATTCCATGGAAATACAATATTGTCACTCATGCATACAGTGGCCTAACGCCTCGTGAAGTGGCGTGGTTCGTTCTTCACATACTCATTACATGGAAGGTAGTAAAGAAATGTTTAAATCATAATATTAAAAATATACATGACATAAAAATAGTTATTTAATAGTATTATAATAATTACATTTCTTTTTTTCAATCCATTGAGAAAAGGGAAACATCGTTCATGCATACGTACAGCCTTCCAACTCCATGAATGGTGTATTTCATTGTATATATCTAACATGAATGGATTTATATAAATACATATTTAATTAATATATATTATATTTATATCATGTTTAAAATTATTTATATGATTCATCCCTAGTCAATTTAAAAGGAAAAAAGAAATCAAAGCATACATGAAAAACCAAGCAATTATTACCCAAAACATGATTTCAACAATGAATTGTTAACAAACATGTAATAAAATTTAATTAGTAAATAATATATTTTATTATATATATATAATTAAGGTCATTTAATATATATATTGTAAACTTATATATATTATACACGATCTTTTAAAAATTATAAAGTAAGTCAAGACTTAAGGAAATGGATGTGGGACTCAATTTTAATTTTTATGCGATAATTTCAAAATTCTCCATGTGTTTCTTTTAGCTGGTGTATATACATCCAATAAATATATTTTATTATTATCATTAATATTATTAGTATTTACATATCCATTTCATTATCCTCTTTTATAGGGATTACTGTTCAAAATATACCGATGTAATAAAGTATTTTTGTCTCAATTTGACTTCTTTGAGACATAAGTTATGTTATGAATATAACTTCTCCTATAATATGTATAGAAATCCCCATGAACATGTAATATAATTAATTTATAAATTAACATGAAATGTTAAATTTCATTTAATTATTTTTTCTTTTATGGGGATTACAATTTAATGATACCAATGTGGAAAGAATCATTTACTCATGTTTTATTTCATTCAAAAAAATATTTGATGGAATGTTAATCCCATTTTACAAACAACATCCATTAGTATTTTACCAAAAAAACATGAGAGGAATATTTTTTAATGTATATTACATTAAGATAATTTACCATCCTCATTAACAATAATTTCATTGAAAAATAATTCATATTTTTTGAGGTTATATTCAATTAAATTTATTTTTATAATGTTTTATGTTTTCAAATGATTTTAAAAAAGAAAAAAGGATATTTTACTCAAGAATTTTTTTGAATTATATGGAAACATTACTTTATAAGCGGGAAAACTAATTTTAGAAGAAATAGATTTCCAAAATATTTTATTAAGATTTAGTTTTAAAAAAGATATTTTAAAATAAATACTATTTTCTTCATGAAATATTCAAAGTCATCTTTAAAAATAATTTTCCATCAATGATGGGATCCTATTATACTACTTATAATATACTAGGTATGTTATTTAAAGATTGCATTATTATTATTTCAGAAGTTTTTTTAATATTTATGATGAAAATATTTTTACTAAACCCATTTCTATTCTATGGGTTATACAATTATAAAATATTTTTGAACCCCTTTTTCCATTGGTTCTTCTTTGATTAAATAATGAAATGATTATGAAAAAATTTACTTTATCATAGCATACATTATGCTGAAATAATTATGGAAGCCATTTCTTTTCAAGGATTATAATGTGATTAATATTTTTTGATCTTGTGGACCCCATATGTATGAGTTTAATTGTGTTAGTTTTATAAAATTATAACCAAAAATAGAGTTTACATTATAATCAAAGATGTGTGGGACTTATATGTCCCTCCAATTTTTTGGTTATATATTGATATGTCATGAGATAAAAAGGCTTAAAATGGGGTGTGAACCCAATTTTATAAGTAACTATGTCCACTCTGACAGTATTGGAAGTGAATAATGACAACTATACTAGTTTACGGGGTGTACATATTTTACAATGATAGTTTTGGCAATGATCCTTGATTACTAAGGAGGTTATTTTCTATAACTATTTTTATTCCACAATTCATTGTATTGTGTTACTATTTTTATATCATATCTCTTGTTATTTGATTTCATTATGGTTTATGTCTTAGTAAATAACATTATTTATTTCATGACCCATTGTTTTGATATTTAATAGGAAGGGTATGGTTTCCTAATGCTATGATCACATTCCTTCACCTTTATTCTAACATAATTTTTAAATATTTTCCCTTTTATAACCAAACAGAGAAACAAACCTCACACATTATTATGTTTACTTTCCCCAAGTAATAGATTAAGGTTTCAATTAGGGTATGTGTATGAATTTTACTACATTATAATATCAATCAGTTAAACATTTAAGATATTTCAAAAAATAAGAAAATAGTGTTCCTAGTAACTGATGGAAATAAACCCTTACGATCATTAGGCATGTTTTTGTGTGATGTAATAAATATTCATAAAAAATATTTAATATTCATATATATATATATAAAAATTTTGGGTTGTTATAGAACCCTAAATAAATATTTTGTGTCACTACCAAGGATGGGATATTAGGTACCCAATAAGGACGTTGAGCATTATGGGGGGTGGGGTAATGTAGCATCCTAGAATGTAAATGTGTTAAAAATAAAATTGTTACCACCCATGTAAATGAGGTACAAAATTATTTTAGAGATCCTAAGATTTTTTCCTATATTAATGACTAGGATGGGTGGCCTCCTGTGATGTTTTCAAGGGTGTGTGCGAGTGGGGAAAAGCACAATGAAGTAAGAACTGTTATCTAGTGGGAAAATTCATTTCTATGAAAACTCATTTGACCACATGGGTGGGACTCAAAGAGGACACAATAGGTGTCGGTAGAGAAATTAGGGATTCTATGGGGGCTAGATTTTATAGGAAATACATATAGTCAAATTTATTCTATAAATACTACAAAATCCATATAAAAAACATTGATAATAATCACTCTATTATAAAAAATACATTCAAATGAAATAGGTGTTTCTAAAGGTGGATTATCTATGATTTTACTTCATATCAAGGGATTTGGAATCAGAAATATTTCATATAATTGAAACAAGTTTATTTTCTTTATGATAGAAATTGATGTTAGGAGTGAATCTATTGAAACAAAATTATATAGATCCTATTGGTGGAGTGGGAATCAAACTGTACTGTTATTTATTACACCAAATGTATCATTGGGAACCATATTTATAAATGAATTCTCATACTAATGTATCATTGGGAAACATATTTTTTTGTAGTTGGGGTTTGGCTTAGTGGTAAGCACCCCATAATTCTACATGGAAAATGGGGGTTTAAAACCCATTGGACGTAGGGTACTATAACAGTATTGTCGCACGCTGTAGTGGTAGTGGAACTATAGCAATGGCGGGCACTATAGTGGTGCCAGGTCACTGTAACGGTGGCAGAGCACTATAGCAGCACTGGTACTGTAGCAGTACTATTCATAGAATGGGCCTTGGGCCAAAAAATGGGTCTACGGGCCATGTAATGGGCTAAATTCTCACTGGGCCTTCGGGCTATGTAATGGGTCTCCCTATACCCAATTAAAGAGGTCATTTCTTTGCTTTAATAATAAATGAGGCTTCGGCCCCAACCTTTAAAAAAATATTGGAAAATATTAAAAAATAATTGTGCAGTTTCATTTAAATTAATATATTTTTTGGCTTCAACTGATGATAGTATCTTATCCAAGAGTGATGAAAGGTTTACTCATATTTCATTGAATATTGGATATATATTCCAGTGTATGGGATCATATATATCCATAATTGAATAAAAGGGAATGTTTGAATATTCTCCAAAAATATTGAATTATTTGTAATTAATATGTTTTTTATGAATATAATAATCCTAATAGTAAAATTAAGTTATTTCAGAAATAATAAAAATATATGAAAATATTCAATGAGAAATAAGAAAAAGAAATAAAATAGGAACAAACATAAAATTCCATTTAAGGATTGTCATCTAAAAGTGAATCTAAAAGTAAATATTCATCGATGATTACATTATTCAACACATTAAGATTTTATTTAATGAATCATTCTTCATGTTTATGCTTAGTATGGAACAAAATGATATTGTTTATTATTATATTAAATTTACTAGTTTTTATTAGTATCCTCCATCTTTATTATTACAACATAAAATATATAATGATCTTCATGAAATATATCATCTTTTGGGGAAGTTATATCTGTCTATCAAAGATGATCTGGCTATGGAAAATAATAAACTATATATATTTCTACCAATATTACCTTAATAACAAATATATCACAACTATTCATTTATCAGGCACAAGTTATTCATCATAATTATGATAAAAAATTACAAAGGATTTGCTTAATTTTTATTACGATCTTGATATGACAATCAGAAACATGAATATAATGATGGTCACAATATGGGTGTGGATAATGTAGAAAAATATTGGTTGATTAATTCAATATCATTAAAAAATGATATTATTATCCATGTTTTATGATTAAAAATATTTTTTTCATAATATATAAAATAAAATAATTGTTTCATTTTACAAAATATAGAAAAAACCCCATTTTTATGACCCAAATGTGTAGTGATATGTTAATGTATTATTCATTGATATAAACCAATCAAATTCTATAAAATTAAATAATTTTCATTATTGTAATATAATATATCACAATAATATATATATATATCATAGTAATAGCTGTAAAATATGGGTTATTGATATTGGATATGTCGGTTCCTCTATCCAGTGAAATAATATAACATAATATTTAACTACAACATCACTAATCATGTAAGATCAAATTATTATGGATAAAATATTAAAAAAATAAAGTGTAAATGAACCCAAACACTGAAATATTCAAGAATAATCATTAGAAAAATTTTACCTTTCAATAAAGAACCCTATATACCTCTATATCATGAATTTATAATCAATGATGAATAATACTGATTGTGATTATTGAGAAATAAAAAATGAATTCTCTTCTCCTTACTTGATTCACCAAATAAGTAATAAAAACTCTAATTATTGTTAATAACATTAAACTAGTGCACACTAACACCTATTCTATGCTTGAAGAGAGATAATAGTGATAAATAGATTCAATCCTTGAATGATGACAATACATATAAATTTAGATGTGTAAATCCAATTATATATCCCTCATATAATAAATAAGGGGCTATCAGATCCTAAATATTCCTTACTATTGCAGTTATTTAATTCATATAATTTAATTTCATACATGGTGTCGTAATTTTAATATCAACTATATTTTTGACATTGTTGATATATTAGAAACCCATTGTCATATTAGATTCATTATATAATATTTTGAGAAATATATAAGAAATGAAATATTATTTTTTAGTTTGAAAATTCTATCATAGGAAGTTATATATACAAACTGTATTGTTTGATATAACTTTAGATTATGTGGAAAAACTTTTACCACAGTATTATAAATTGACAGAAAACTACATGCGACGGTGATATATAAATAAAAGAAGAGTATTATAGAATTTTAATTGATATATTGATATCAATGTACATGTTATAGAATAAATACATTCTTATTAAATTCTTATGTTAATTATTTATTGATTACATTACATATTATTTTAACTATGGCTTGTATAAAATAAAATGTTAAAATTATGTTATTGCACTATATCACAATAAGTGATCTATATAAATTATTTTTATAATTCATAAAAATTCATGTTAATATTTAGGAACACTAAAAAAACATTGTAACACTCAAAAAACAAGAACATGAGATCTTTGAGTCTCAAATTATATCATGTGGGTTTGAATGAGGCCAAATAAATTTGTTGGGATGTAGAGTACTCAAATAACAACATCACAAATCCATCATCCCCAACTTCTAACATAAACTATTATCGAACCCCTAACTACTCATCTCCAAAAATGGTTTTAAGTACTTATGAATATGATATAGATATTTAGAATAAATAGATGAGTATATACCATCAATAGTTACAAAAATGATCCGGGAGAGTGAATTTCAATTGAAGAATACTTAACACATTCCAAGGAATTCTGGAATGAAATATATGAATGTGGCTACCATGATTATCCAAGGGAAAGTGGGATATTAGAGAGTATGTTAAACCATCTAGTGATACAGGGAGCATAATTAAAAATAGAAATAACATTAAGGGATGGAATGAAGTCAATGTATATAATGTTTTTTAGAAAACCCATCATATGGGTGAAGGTGGTCGACCCTCCATCTAAAATATAAACAAAAAGGAACATAATGTTTCCACATAGCATGTGGTTCCTAGAGGATGATCATCAATCTACCTGAAAAAAAGATAAACAATAAAGCTTTCTTAAAAAATTAAAATACAATGAAAAGGTTTAAAACACATAAGGAATTAGGAATTGAATTTTATAAGAAAAGAAATGAACCAACTAGAGATTCTATAATGGTAGTTCCTATATCTAATAACCCCTTATAAACATGAAAAATCATAGGGAAAGTGAATGATCCTAAACATCAAAAAATCCAGAAAATATATAAGATCTAGATATATTAGTCCACATGAGGTGTTGAGATCCCCTAGAAAAATACATTTTATCACAGTGGTTTCCCTATAAATGTTTATAAAGGTCAAACCAATGAGAAAGCACAAAAATATGCCAATATCTCCTGGTGGAATGTGTATTCCCTGAACTGTAAATGCTTAACATAATAGACCAATCCTCAAAAAATATATCACAACACACCAAAAACTTAATGATATCGATAATAATGTATCAAATGATGTATATATTTTACCATACCTCTCATATGTAATAATTATCTCTCCCTTGATAAGGTAGTGATAAATCTTTGTGGATGAACTCCACTCCACAGCTAACTAAAAGGGTTGCCTAAGAAAAAAGTAAAACATAGATTTTGGCATCAATACCATAATAATCCACCTAATTCATGACGATTTATATGAAACTATAAGGCCATAAATCCCTTGTAAAATGAAATATAATCCATTATATTGTTGATAATTATATAATACAAGTACACCAATTCTCGAGTTAATTTTGTCTACATGGAAGTAAAAAAGTAGACTCATAATAAACTCTTCGATAAAATCATAGTATCAATAATAAATCATTTATATCTACATTAAAACTGGTTATTTTTTCAATCCTAGATGTAATATGAATTTATATTTGGTATTGAATTACCCTTGACCAGTAATACAGACTTGTTATATAACATAAATGAAAATGTATTATATATTGTTTTGTGATGTTTTGGTCATTTTATTTATCAATATCAATAAATAACAAAATAAAATAAATTTAAAAAACATCGAGTATAAGCATAAAATTATGACTATGTTTAAATCAAATAATAAACATACCTCACACATTGTATCGGTATTCAGTGAACCATGTCATTAATGAAGATCAATACAAAACGGAAAATGGAATATTTCCAACTCAATTGGTCCATCGAATATGGAATCACACTACTTTTATTGTTGGAATTTTTTCTAATCAAAGACTTACTTACGCATCATCAATAAAAGATGAATTATAATAGAGATATATTTGGGCACAAAAGGATACACATGTTTGTGTAACATTGAATCATATCACTTACTATTTATATATACATGAAATAAATAAATGAGTCACTTGTATCTCAAATTCTACTTAATGTCTGACTAACTTTTAGTCTTTAGTGACATAATGTAATGTATGGATTGAAATTTTGGAATTATATATTCAAAATAATTTAAATTTATGTTATCTTAGACACATATCTGTGAAATCATACACAATCCGGGGAGTGTTTATAATAGTCTATAAATTTTATACATTTTTTTGTTTCTTAAAGAACATGTTATCATATGAAATGATACATAAATATCAATATAGAGAAACCAATTTTCACAATGATGGATAATTCATGACCCTTGCATCCTATATTGTTGAAAAATGATAAGGGATATTTATGTGTAAACCACTTTGGTAAAAATATATTATCATAACAACTACAATAATAAATTGATAAAAATATACATGATATTTAACAAATACTGATTTTATGATGTCATTGTGTAGCCATATCTCAATTTATAACCATATTCTATGAAAAGAAACCAACATTATAAAATATAATGCAATTATAGTGGTATAATAGAAAACCAAAACAAGAGGTTTGTGATTTCTCTACCTTCAATATAATGGATATCGATATTGGATTCACTGAATCGACAAGATATTAGACTACACAAAAATATATTTTTTATGATAGTAATATAGTTCAAGGATATTATATATCATGATAAATATATTAATTTTTTGTTTATTTAATTATTTATTATTTAAAATTTTTCCGATTTACTATATTTACATTTTAAATAGTTCAATTTGTTAATTAAGTTTTCATATAATGGTCTGTATAATTCTCAACCACATATTTAATTAGATTAATGTTCGGTATATCATGCGATTTATTTTATATCTACCTAAATTAATTATTTTTATTACTTTATTCCCAAAGATAAAGATAATTATATTTTTTCATATAAGGTGTAAAAATAATTATTTAAACATAAGAAATTATTATATAATATTCTATGGATAGTGGGACTTTGGGTCAGTCTTCTTATTAGCCTGGGGAATGAGACCATAATTAGAAATGTATGAGTGGTCATATTATCCCTCCATACATGCTCATGGTTAATATTTAGGTGTCATATGATTTAAATCAATTATATGTTAGCTTATTTGGAATAATGTTGATCCAACACTAAGACTGGATGGGGAATTATCATTGGTCGGTTTTTTATAATTCAATGAAATTGATCTATGATAAATTGATGCAGTAATAAAGGATATCTATATCTTCAAAAAGAAATCATTTACCAATATAAATTTTGATAATTAAAAAATCATATTTTTTAAGGCTCATCCTCAATGTGTGTCACAATGTATTTTTTACCAGAACCATCCAAGCCAAAAATAAAGAAACTAATATAATAATATGAATTAAAACGATCTATGGAAAGTAATGATCCTTTTACATAGTAATGAATTTCTAACAACTCACTAACAAGTAACACAAAATTGCATATAAAAATAATGTAAATAAAATTATTTCAATTATATATATGATAATCATTGTGTTAGATTCTATAATTTTCCTTTGTTGTACTTATATTCATTATAAAAATATCTAATTTTTATTCAATCCCATTAGAAATAGAAATTTATTTGTAGTAATAATATCTACCCAATAGTTTAGACTATGTGCACTATTTTCTCACAACAATATTAATAATTCTCTCTTAATATCATTAAACACACATTATAATTCTGCTCCATATTTTTTTTATATGATACATATGACAAAACATAAAATAAATTATGTATTTATATTTTTGAATGAATATATCTTATATATTTTTAGATCATACAAATATATAATTTCATCAAAATTAATCATTTTTAGATATTTTAAATCATAAAATATAATTATTTTAATTTATATCAATCTTTTATGATAACAGTTTCTCCATGTTATTTATATTAAGAAATTTATCATCAATAAATATTAATTATGCCATTATTGTGTTTTTTGCATTAAAAATTATATGACTATTTTTTATTATTATACCTACAATGAGTAACTTTCTATCATATAACTATATTTTATACTTCTTCATCTCTAAGAAATACACTATATTGATTATATTTCTCAATTATCTATAATATATCTTCAATAATACATTATGAAACAGTGTAAATGTTTCATGAAACTAAGAATATATCTCATTCAAGTATTTATCCACAAAAATATACATCACATGTATATATTTTAATCTCATGATTGTTTTTTACCTCAAATAAATCCATTACTACCTTAGGTAAAATGTTCCATTGAGTAAGATTGATTATTTTTATTTACAAAAAATAATTTATTAATATGATAATAGAAAAACATTAAATTTATTTTCAGAATGAAAAAAAGTTCTTAAAGTATTCCAAATCATATAAAAATATTATGATTATTTTTTGATAGTTATATATACATTTACCCCTGAATTTCATTTGAAAATTTCCCAATCACATGGGCCTCTGTCCCTCTATCCATTTTTCAATTGAGAACATTTATTTAGATCTTATATAATGAATATTATTTTTTAGATATGAAAATATTTATACCAATTTGGAATCATAAAAAAATATAAATATACGATCTTATATAAATAATTATACATATGTAGTCTCATAATATATTAAAATATTTATAATATTTACAATTTTTTGATAGACTTGAACTTTTTTTTTCTTTTTTCAATTAATTATTTATTTTATATTATTATAATAATTAGAAAAACAGGATTTTTTAAATTTCTCATCATTTATTAACAACACATACTATAATTAATCCATGGGAACATTAATATCCCCCTTTAATACAATTAAATATTCAATCCATTCCATGTGTTTTTTAATATGGTAGGAGTTTCATATACCATTTTCAAGTGTTTTATTTCAATGTTTTGGGGTACTGTAATTTTTTTTGGTTTTGTAATAGATGCAAATATTTACATGATATTAATACATTAATATGACTTAAGAATGTAAATTTGGATTAATTCAGGTGATACATAAGTCAAATCAATTGAAGGTTGTTTTATAAATATAATTAAATATGATTATTGATTAAAAATGTGAGAAACATGAAGCCCCATAAAATACTAATATGTCATGATCCTTCAAATAATTGGCACGTTAAGACCAATATCAATCAATATGGTTGAAACTAAAATGTGAGGACCTCACCCCAGAAGCCCGGAATTGGTTCTTAAAACATGGTCTGAATTTGTTATGTAAAAAAACACTGATAAAATTACAAATCACATTCTGTCATAATGAATCTTCCCGGATTAGGTTCTGGAAAATGAGATACATCTGATACATTTCATCAAAATCTTAACAAAAACAAGATTCATATTGTGGTTATATAATAGGTGTACTAAATTATTGAAAAATCTATTAACCATGTAAAAATAAATTAATAATGTATGGAGATCATTTAAAATCCTTAGTAATGGGTTTGAAAACAAAATAATGAAATTAATTTTTAAAACATCCGTTTAAATATTTATGAAACATTTTCTAACAAGAAAATAACATTTATTACAACACCTCATCATCATTTTTCGAAGGATACATTAATCTATATTAGGATAAAACTCTTGAAGAATGAAATATATTTATTTAAAATCTACCTATAAAGAACATATCTTATTACACATACATGTACAAAAATTAATGGAAAGCTTCATAATATCTCGAATTTGAACAAAAAAATTTACAGTTGTCATGAAACGGTGAAGGTACAGAATTTAGCCCATGTAATAATGCTTTCATAGAATTTCACAAGTAACAAAATGATATATTTTAATTGATGAAATGATATATTCATTACTGACATCTGTATCAAATTTCTGAAACATGGTGCTACACTTTCTTTATAAGTGACTTGCCAGGTACAATCATCATTATACCATGTGAATTTATTAAAATTATCATATGTAAAGGATTATTATAAAAGGATCTTCTACTAGTCGAAGAATCGAATGTTTGGATAAAAATTAATCAAATATTGAGGAAATTCATATTTTTGGACAATCATAACATTCTGTCAAGTCCTTGTGCCAAGACCATACATAATCATCCTCTCAAGGCCTCCTTCTATGACTTAGTTTGTCTCATGAGACATGCCCATGCATCGAGGGGATATAGAATTTCTCACTCATCACATAATTAGTTCAATGCATTCCTCATAGGTCTAAATGTATTAAATCAATGTGTTTTATACCACTTTGTTTTATTAAATCATTTCGTTTATTTGCAGTGTCCAATGACACTTCAAATAATTATTTTATATCTTTTATTCAAAGTGTCCCATACCACTTTAAATAATTATTTTATGTTTTTTTATTAAAATTGTCCCATCCCACACCGAATAATGAAATTCATTATCCAAAAACTATTATAATTGATAAATTAATACTAGATTGTTTGAGTCTGTCACATAATATAATTACTCTTAAAAACCTTATTCTCTGAATGTAAACACCTAATGTACAAAAATACATGCTTTTTAATTCTAGATAGATATCATTTATATTTCCCAAACATTCATAAATAGTATTTCCAAACAATTTAAATCATGAAAACTAATTACTAGTATCATTCATTGTGGTATATTCACAATGTATTGAAATATAATAAGTGTAAATGTAAAACAATTATTTCATGTGAGTTATTCATGCATAAAAACATAATTAAACAAATTTAACTACATGTTCTTATGGATGTATATATATTTATGTGTAATGAAAAAAAATATTATTCCAACCTTCTATCCTAACATTAATAAATTTGGAATTCATGCATGTAATATCAAGGTGATGACGTGTTTTTTTTTGTTTGAAAATATAAAAATATATCTTATGTATTGTGTAAATCATTTTGAACAAAACAAAATATAACTTTCAAACCTAAAATTGTCACCATGTTAATACCATCAAAAACTCTTAAAATAAATCAAGACATGAGCATGAGTAATTTTGTTTCATATATATATACACGTGGGTTTGAAACATGTATAGAACCATAAATAAACAAAGTGTGTACATTGAATATTCCTAATAAAAAAAAGGATGAAGAAATATGTTTCATACATCCCAAAAACATAATTTAATCACTAAAATCTATTTATGAAAACATAATTCATGTTATAAAAAAATCTATAAGTATATATACATATAAAAATATATACACAAAATGTATATATGAGATTTACATATCAAATTCGAAACTAAAATAACCCTTACTTTTATTACATGAGTAAATAACATCATGATAATATTCCTCTTCAAAAATAGAAAGAATGAGAATAATATTTTTATACATATATTTGTGTATATAGAAATATCTGTATATTTGGGTTAGTCAACAACAAACTAAAAATAAAACCCTTACATGATTACCTAAATTAAGAACATCATTTAAAAAATATATGTTCATCATTCAAAATTCATTAAAACTGAATATGTTTGATTTATAAATAAAAATATATATATAATTATATATATATATGGTTTAATCGAACACAAATCAAAAATAATCCTTTACTTGAACTCAATGTTGAGTGGTGTCGAGCAGAGGTTGGAGAGGAGTTGGGAGGAGAAGAACCAATAGGGTTTTAGTGGAAATGAAGTCACCTTATATAAACGGGATATATAAACTTTGTATATATAGTTTTTTATACAACAATTAAATCATAAGAACAAAATAAATAAAAAATAATGAAAACTGAATCTAACTATTTAGATAGAGAAGAAAAAATATGATTAAGTGAAATATTAATGGGACTGATCATTTGATAATATATAAATATATAATAGAATACTAGCATGATAATGGGTTGGGTTATATTAAATTAAAATACCCTTGAATACTTATGTAAATGAGAAAGGTGGAAGCCTGGGATGGAGAAGGATAAGAGGACTCACAGGAGAGGAAGGAGCAGTGGAGAGAGTGATCAATACTAGTGCATATGCGAGGATTAAGAAGAAGGAAAGGAGAAGGGGTGGAAATATTAGATGGTCGTGATTAGTCATGGATCGAATAAAAGACTAAGGGGAGTTCCACAGGTTTAAAAATGGATTGGCAGTGGAGATCATTTCAACTTTGATCGAACGGTCATGAGAAACTGCATGTTTTTAAAGGGTTGAGCAACTAAGATCTACCATTACCTGATCGAACGGTTGAAGAAAAACAAGAAGAATGAAGTGTTCGGGGGAGTCCAAAGACCAGACTGGATCGAATAGCCGATATCCTGCACAGTGGGATTGGGAAACTCAGATTACATTTCCCTATAAAAACTAAATCCCACATCGAAACGTGGAGCGATTTGGGAGCACCTTATAATAATGAGTCTGCTAGTCATACTCCAACAACACAAGCACACCCAGCGGGGTCCATAAACATGGGACCCCCACCGCTAACGGCCTCTTCCTACCAGCACTTGCGTCAGTACGTGAACTACCTCAACCCCGGCGTATGCCTGACCAGACCCTATACACGGGGTCTGAACATTCTCTTAGGGCTCACCAAGCATGGACTATGTGCGACTCAACATGCACCATGCATGCACTGTTTGAGGATTCTCTAACCTTAGGGTTCTCTGTGTGAAGCCCACTAGACCTTGAGGGCTTGGCCTTCAAGGATGCGCTATGTTGGGTGGGGTACTCACCAAATTTGTTTCCAAAAAAAAACATCATTTTTATTATACATAAGAATATATATATAATGATGTTTTAAAAATAGAATATATATTATTTATTATGTTTAAAAAAACTCTAAACAACATTGATTCTATAATTTGTATACATTCTTTAGGTTTTAAATCATCATAATTTGAAAATATAAAGAAAAATTTTAACATCCATTTATAAATGTCATCAATTCATTTTAACTTATTCTAAATTTTTTTTATACATTTAAAATATAAATATGAAATACATCTTCAATTTGAATCAATATTTTCTTTTAACTAAAGATAACACTTTAACAAATTTAAATCAATTTAAAAAAATTAAAAAATATATATTTATTTATTAACCAATTGATTATATTTTATTTCTATTAAAATCTAAATATGTATAAAATTTTAGTACATAGAGAGGTATTCTTTAATAACATTACATTAACTTTAAAAAATATATTTATTTCCAAAAAACTTACTTTCCAACATTCAACACCCTTTTAGTTATTAACGTACATAAAATAATTATGATACTGTAAATACATATAATTTTAAAAATAATAAAAAATATTTATGTGCCTAACAGTTATAAATTTTATGACCATCACAACAAAAAATGGTAATCTAAAGACCTCAACAGTCATATGTAACTTCGACGCCTTATAAATTCTTTTTAGAGTGTTCCAAAAATAAAAACCAATTCATTGAAGATGGTGCCCTACATCCCCTTGTTGATTAGTATGGTCTCCATTTTTCTTTCTATGATGTTTTTAATTCTGACCAACTCAATGGACATTCACTATATTCATGGTCTTTTTGTTTTGTTTGGTGGTCTCCTAGTAATTCTGATATGTCTCATAATAGGTATTCTCAGTATGAGAGGTTCTTTTGGCCTTATTGAAATGTATGGTTTCAAAATTACTATTGAATAAAACTTTTATTTATGTTTATTATTATATTATTTTATTTAAAATTGATCTATTATTAAGAAAACAGAATAATAGTAATACTAATAATTATCAAAATATTATTATTAAAAATTAAATATGTTCTGGGTGTTAAAAAATCCCCCTCTCAAAATAATTGCATCATAGAAATTCTATTGTACTCGCAGACTTCCATAGAACCATCTTTTGACATTAACCTTGAATCCCCAACAATATACGTTTTAATTATTATTAATTAACAAAAATGATTAAAAATATAAATTTTATACCTTCACTGGTTCCACCACCATCGATAATCCTATGATGTTCTTAGGTGGATTCCTATGGTAGTTTTCAACTCTTTAATCTCCATAGCCCAGATATACATTGAGAAATTATGGTTAATCCAATACATGTAACACATGGGTTACCATAGAGTGGAATGGGAGGTTTGGAGCTCATAGATTTCAGCATGAACATGTTCATTATAGATCATCCGAACAATGTCGTACCAGAGAGTTCTGATGTCATAATGTCTGCCATACATGCTAAAACTCAAAACCTGGAATAGATATGCTTCTCGAAGGTCACCCTTCAATGTAGCTTCCTGGAACATCCCTAAGGCTTGGGAATTTTCTGATAGAGTAAAATAGAGTAATACACCATCATGTTACTTGTCGCTATGCCTATACTCTAAAAATTGGGCCTTTTCAATATAGTTATACAGAATGTTATCTCCCTGATTAGACTAAATGATATTTGGACCGATGGACACTTGACAGAGGTGTTTTCAGGATAGATGCAGGTTTGTGAAAGAATGGTTTGATTTCGAAAATGACTTGACAACTATGTTCTCAAGTAATTCGGTAGGGATAGACAAGAGGTTTATTGGTGAACCTTTGCCTTCCATCTAAATTTTTTATGAAAATGCCCTATTCAAAAAAATATAATTTATTTATTCTGTTATAATTATCTAGAAGTGTCTAAACCTTTCCTTTGATACCAACTGTTAGTACTCGATCACAAAATCTCGGAGTCGGTACCTAAAATATTGTGTGTAATGTTTTTTGTAAAAAAAAGATGATAAAATTACACATGAAATTCCATCATATATAATATTCCCAGTTAATGTTCTGTAAAACCGGATACAACTGATACATTTATTCAAAATCTTGACAAATATAAGATTAATATTGTTACTATCACATATGAGTACTCAAAGATTGAAAAATATACTAACCCTATAAAAATAAATTGAAAATGTAAGGTGATAATTTAAAACACGTAGTAATGTGTTTAAAAAAACAATGAAATTTATTTTTAAAACGTCATTTTTAATAGTAATAAAACATTTTCTAAAAATAAAATAACATTTCTTGTAGAATTTCATCATAATTTTTCAAAGGTTACTTGAAATAATCTTAGGGAAAACCTCATGCACAAGGATATATATATATATTTAAAATCTACTGATAAATCACATATTAGTGTAGGCATACTTGTACGAAAATTCCTGGAATGCTGCATATTATCTAGAAGTTGATCAATCTAATTTAAGGGTGACATTAAAGGGTGAACGTACTAAATTTAGCACATGTAATCATAATTACTTAGAATTGACCAAGTAAAAAAATCAAAACATGAAATTAAAAAAAAGATCGATGTATTACTAACTTATGTATGAAAGTTTTAAAAATAAGTGTTACACTTTCTATATAAGTGAATTTCCAAGTACATACCCCATGCCTTTGTTAGCATTATAATAAGTAAAATTTTCACAACCAAGGATATTTTATTAGTCAAATAATCACATTGTTAGTTACAAATTAAGCACATATTGAGGAAATTCATAATGTCAGACAATGAAAACATTATGTCAAGGCCTCGTACCAAGACCATTCATAATTTTTCTGTCTAGGCCTCGTTCTAGGAACTAGTTTGTCTCATGGGACATATCGATACATTGAGAGACTATAGTGGGAATCAACAATCCCATAATCAGACCAATGCATTCTTTAGATGTCGAATTTTTTTAAATAAAAGTGTCACATACCACTTTTATATATAAAATTATGTCTTTCATTCGAAGTGTCCCATACAACATTGAATAATTATTTTATTTCTTTTATTTGAAGTGTCCCATACCACTTCGAATAATAATTTTCTATCTTTTAGTCGAAGTTTCCCATACCACTTTTGATAATTAAATTCTTAATCCATAAATTATCATAACTGATAAGTTAATAATATATTGTTTGAGTTTTTCAAATAAATTAATAACTCTTAAAACTCGTCTTCCATTAAAGTAAACACGTAATGTACTAAAATAAAAGTTTTTTGAATTTTATATAGATATAATATATATTTTCTATTCACTGATAAATATTATAGACCAAATTATTAAATCATGAACATTAATAACTACTAGTATTCATTGTGGTAGATTCACAATTAATTGAAATATAATAAGTGTAAATGTAAAATAGTTTTTTCAAGTGAGGTATTCATGCATATGAAAATAATTAAACACATTTCACTATATGTTCATATGCATGTATATATATTTATGTTTATTGAACAAAATATTATTCCAATATTCTATCATAACATTTTTAAATTGGGAATGCATGTGTGTAATATCATGGTGATGACTTCTTAAAACCTCTTGACACATGATAACAAAACAGGGTTCTATTATTATTTTCCAATATGAAATTTTATCTTGTGTATTTTGTAAAACATTTTGAAAAAAACAAAATATAATGTTGAATCATAAAATCATCCTTGGATTAATACCATCAAAACCTCTTAAAATAAATCAAGACATGCACATGTGTAATTTTGGTTTTTATATGTACATATATACACGTGCGTTTGAAAATTGTGTAAAACCATAAATACACAAAGTGTATACATGGAATTTTCATAATCAAAACAAGGTTTGATAAAAAAAAGTTTCATCCACCGCAAAAAGATAATTTAATCACTAAAATCAGTTTACGAAAACCAATTAATATTATAAATAAAATCTATATGTATATATACATATAATTGTATATACACAAATTGTATATATGTGATTTACATATAAAATTTAAAACTAAAATAACCCTTACCTGTATAACATGTGTAATGAACATAAATGTAATATTCATAATATGAAAATAATATAAACGATAATAGGTATGTTATACATATATTAATGTATATACACATATATGTATATAAGGGTTATTCAAACACCAAACTAAAAAAAATCCATACATGATTACTTACATTAAGAACATAATTTAAAAAATATATGTTCATCATTGAAAATTCATAAAAGTGGAATAGGTACGATTTATAAATAAATGTATATTCATATATTTGTATATATGTATATATGTGGTTTAATTGAACACAAATAAAAAATAATCCCTTACTTGAACTCAAAGGTTGAGTGGATTCGATCAGTGGATGGACAACTGGGCAAGAGAGGGATATAAGGACTCACAGGACAGGAATGAGCAGTGGAGAGAGTGATGAATACTAGTGAAGTTGCAAGGAAGAAGAAGAAGGATAGGAGAATGTGTGTAAAAGAGTTGAAATACACGATTAGGGATGGGTTGATTGGATGAATGAGGAAAGTTGTGCATGATTAAAAATGGATAAGCGGTGGAGATCATTTCGACATTGATCTAATAATTGGGGGAACCACGAGTTTTTAAAAGGGTTCAGTGCTAAGATATATCTCTTCCCAATTGGACGGCTAATGAAAAATATAGTAAAAGATGTGGTCGGTGGAGGTCAAAGGGTATACTAGATCGAACAGATGATATCTCATGCGATGAGATTAGACAACTCAAATTAGATCTCCCTATAAAAAAATAGCCCACATTGAAATCATGAGCGATTTCAGACCACCATATAAAACCCTGGGTGTCAGCCATATGCCAATAACCCAGGCACACACCATGGGGTCCCCACACATGGGACCCCCACCCCTGCGGGCCATGGTCCGCCCACACTCACATCGGTGTGCGACATGCCTCACCTCCTATGAGCACCTGACAAAACCCAATACATGGGTCTGAGCTTGAACATAAACCTCATGATGGATCACCTATGTCCGACATGACCTGCACCATGAATGCACTGCTCTAGGGTAATCTGACCATGGGGTTCTATGGGAGACGCCCACCAGGCCTTGAGGGCTTCGCCTTCACAGCTGCACTCAGTTGGTGGGGGTACTCACCTAACTTTTTTCCAAAACAAAACGTCATTTTTATTAAATATAAAAACATATATATAATAATTTTTTAAAATATATATTCTTTCTTATGGTTAAACAAAACACTAAACACCATTAAGTCTATAAATTGTATAAAATTTTATGATTTAAAGCATCATGAGTTCAAAATCTAAATAAAAAATTTAACTTCCATTAAGACATGTCAAAAATTCATTTTAACTCATTCTAAATGAAATGGTGTTTTATTTTTAAAATCCAAATATAAAATACAACCGCAGTTTGAAAACATATTTTGTTTTAACTATGGATAACAATTTAACAAATTCTAAACATTTAAAATTATTTGAAATATATTTGTTTCTTTATAAAACAATTACTTATATGTTATTTATTTTAAAATATAAATAAGTATACACTTTTAATAAATAGATTGGTATTTTTTCAAAACATTATATTTACATAAAAATATAGATTTATTAACTAAAATATTACATTCAAACATTAACAACTCTTCATTTTCATAAGGTAATTAAAAAATTAAGATACTTTAAATTCATAGAATTTTTAAAATAATAAAAATACTTTAAATACCAAAATGTCAAAATAAAATTTATGACCATTACAAAAACCAATGGCCATATACAGACCTCAGTGGTCATATTTAACTTCAAAGGCTTATAAATACTTTTTTAGAGTGTTAAAAACATCAAACCCAATTTGGTGAAGATGTTTCTCTACATCGCCTTTATTCTTAGAATGTGTTCCATTGTTCCTTCCATAATTATTTTCACTATGACCAACCTGAATGACTTTCAGTACATTCTTGGTTTTTTTTCTGTGTTTGGTGGGGCCCGGGTGATTTAGATGGGTCTCATAGTAAGTAATCTAGGTTAGTGAGGGTATTTTGTTCACATGGAAATGTAATGTTTCATCAAATATATTGAATAAAAAATGTTTCTATTTTTATTCTTAGGTTTTTTACTTTAGATGAAACTATTATTAACAAAAAAATGATACTCATACTATCTATAATCAAAATATTATTACAAAAAAAAATATGTTTGGGGTGTTACATTAAAAATTAGTCCAATTGATTATTTTTTTTACTATGAAGTAAAAAACTATCCTTAAAAACATGTTATATTCTTCCAACTATGAGAATAGGATTTTCGATGGTTAGCTGACTCCAAAAATTATGTAACCATATGAATATGTTTGTGATAATTCATTAAATAATTCTTGGAAATATATTGTTGACTCAACAATACATTTGTTATATGTGATTCAATTTATTTGATTATCTAACTATATAGCTATATCATGAGATGAATACTAAATTGGACTCTCGAAATTTCAAAATATTGATCCATAACCACAATAGGTATGATATAAGGGGTCTCAATTTTAGTAGAAGTATATTCAAAAAATTAGATATTGAATACATATGAAAATCATAATCATAATAGTCACATGAAAAAGTATTATATTTTATATTAGAATAGAATTAAATATAATATTTATGTCACTAAGATCTATTCTAGATTTATTTAAAACTTCCATATATTGGTATTATGAATTTTTTTTCGTTATTAGTTATCTATAAATATAAATAATTGAATTTTATATGAATTTTATTTGATTTTTTGGATTCAGATATAGGTTATGATTCTCAAATTTATAATGATGTACTTGTACTAAATAATATAAGATAATTTGTTAAATGAGAATTGGTTCAAAATATTTAAAATATAGAAAGTTTTTCATCCATATAGGTCAAATCATATTATTAAAATCCATCTCTTTGTCATGAACTGGCCTAGGTACCCTAGTAACCTGATAAATGATCTAATAATGACATAGAATGGAGGAGTTCTTGATCCCCATGGGTTTGTGAATAGCACCTGACATCATAAAACATGAATGTGGGATTTAATTTTCCACAAAAACTTCAAAAGAATGATAAAAAAGTCAGTATGAATAAAAGGAAAAATCTACAGGGTGAACTGTAACAGAAGTAAAAAAGGGAATAAACATCCCAATGTATAACTCAATGTACTAGAATAATATGATAAAAACTTATGTTCTAGCATAAAAAAACTCTCCCTGACCAAGGATCAACAACTACTACTACCTCATAGTGGGGCATTAACCATTCTCAAACCTTGATGAAGATAATCTACAAACACCCAAATGAAATGGTAGGGTGTGATCTAAAACCCCAGTAGCGTCTCACCAAGAATACCATAAATGATTCCAAAATTTATGTAACCAAATAATGATTTCTATTTTAAATAAACAGGAATTAAATTTCAAATAATAATAAAAAAAATTATGCTTTATATTTGAAATGATTGAAATACTTTATAAAAAATGGATCCATAATCATTTTATACAGAAAATTTTATATTAATTAAATGTCATTGTAAATAGTTTTAAATAATGGCATATATGAATTTCAAATTCAATTAAGAAGTGACACATTCTTCTTCAAAAAGGTACGATAGTTTGAGGCTATATAACTCCCTCAGACTAAAATAGTTGTCATATTTATATTTAAATACACCCAACCCCTTTCAAAATAACCAATGGGGAAACATCACCATCACATTGGGGATGTGACCTGTTTCTTTTA
This sequence comes from Viscum album, assembly GCA_963277665.1. Taxonomy (NCBI): domain Eukaryota; kingdom Viridiplantae; phylum Streptophyta; class Magnoliopsida; order Santalales; family Viscaceae; genus Viscum; species Viscum album. Next base: position 454,633,729 of record OY728160.1, on the reverse strand, counting down.
TTTATTGTTAGTATTGTCAATCGTAGATTTCTTTTAGAATACCTCAATAACTACTTCATCATTCTTGTTATGTAATAAAAAACAATTAATGGAAACTTATTTTAAGAAAACATAAAATACAATTCATCCCATTCTCCTATTCTCGCATTTCAAATATGGAAATTTTCCATTTAAAAAAAAGGATTTTAAATAAAATATTAATTTTCAAGATAAAAGCAATGGGATTATATCAAAGATCAATTCAATCCATTTTTATCAAATACCATGTTAAAAAATCTAAAAATATAACTCTATATCCTTCATAAGTGTAGCAATACTTGATTAAGATCATAAGTATCTTGAATCACAATTGTGGTTCGTGATGGAAACTCTGGTGAGAATCTTCTCAAAGGATATTAAATCTAATAAACTATTTTGAAAAATTGGAAATTTCTGGAAATTGCGTAGGGCATAAAAAATAATATAAATTTAGGTGCTTCGCAAAGAGTGGTACCACAAGAAGGATTTTTTGATCTTTGCGAAAGAAAGTTCTTCATGATGGTTTGTGAGAGATTTGAAAAATATGGAGCTTTGTGAAGGCAATTTTCATTGAAAAAGTGTTTTCAAATGGATTTCCCAGTGTTCTATAGTAAAGTGGTATTCATTAGTGGATGAAAGTGGGACATCAATAGATTATCTACATATAGTGAAGGATTTATTCATTAGGCATAATAAAGGGACCAAAGATTTAATAAACAGTGAGTGAATATTCTGAATAAACATTGATCACACATTAGTTGAGATTATAGTGAGATTTCATGTTATTCATGGTTGTAAAGTAGAAGGGATAGTGAGTCTCCTTCCAGATTTGTAAACACCTAGGAGCTTATAGTGTATATGGTACATTAGAACATCATTGATGTATGCTCCTTTGAATAAGCCCAATTAGGGTGAAAGAATTAAAATTGTGGTGTCTTGTGCATTCCTGAATAATTTTTCATACTCTACAATAGAATGGAGATAGAATGGAGTTTTTTATCTTCCATGAATGATCAAAAAGGAGTAATTGTTTTAATCTGTTACACCCTGATTCACCCCCCTCATAGTATTTGACCTAGTTGGCCTAACAGTACTAAATCCAATCTCTAATCCCCAATTCAATGCAATTGTAATTTTAAAAAACAAATTTAAATAATTTTCATTTATAAACATAAATGGAATTTAAATAAAAAAACTGAATTTAAAGAATTAAATTTAAGGTCAATTGAAATTGGAAATCATAAATGGAACCACCAACCATTTCCAAAAAAACACCACATCCACAACATAAATCCAAAACAAGAAAACAATAACATAATGTCTAGGAACTCAACATAGAAAAATTATTCAACAAATAGAGTTTAGATACATAAATACCATGATGGTCTAAAAATCTATAATAATAGAATGAGAAAGAGACTGGGAAACAGGGAGAACTCTTTCTTGGAGATTCACACAACAATAACAACAATGAAAAATATTTGAACAAAATGACTTGGAGTGGTTGGAGGACTCAAAAATCACATGGGGTTGATATTAGGTTGGCAGAAATGATTTCTTGAAAAGATGAAATATAATTTCAGCCGATCAACCACTTTAAAAGTTACTCTATGGATCTTAATGGAAGAGTAACCCAAATAAATTTCTCATAATTGAAAATCCCCCCGAAAAGAAAAAACCCTATCTCCTTTTGTTAAAAAATAATTTTTTATTATTTTATAATTTATACATCATGTACGTATAATAAACGACATGTAAATCCATATAAGGCTATAGAACCATAAGGTTTTATGCTAATTCATCCAACAAGTCTCTATCTTTAACATTACAAGCATATTCCCAACTTCTTCCTAGACATACCAAAATAAAGAACAATGAAAACCATGATAAGTATTAAAATGTACATGATAGAAATGTAATAGGATGTTACAACTTCCCCATCATAAAAACTTCATTTCCCCAGAAAGCATTTCAGGAAGATTCCCTATCAAAGAGGTATGGACAATTCTCACTCATTAGTGCCTCATTATTCCATATATCATGATAATAAAAACCATGCTACCATATAAATGTAACCAAATATATTTTCCTCCCACCAAGACAGTTGGTTTCAAAATCAACTATCCTTACTGGTAGTTTAGCCATAGATAAATCTGGTTCAATGTCAATATTACTCTAGCTCAAAACATGTAATAGATCAGATAAATACTTTCATAGATAAGATGGAAGGAATATGATCTGTGTAGATGTCATCTATGGTGGAATTTCTAAATGTCAAGAAACATTCCCCATTATCAAGAAAATATCAATTGGTCACATAGAATAAAGATAAATCCTACCTTTCCTCCAAATACTTCGATGACAAAACCAAAGTGAAACATTGAATAAAACCTAGAAACCCACTGAGAATTCAAACAATCTTTGATGATGATTATTATAATTCTTATACCTCTTCTGTTCCATCAATATTATCTTAAAAGTCATCTAAATTCATGTGTTTTTTCTATAAAAAATCTTCTTGTATCTAAGGAAATTTTACAAATATCCAACACATACAAAGGAGATATGAAAGGCCGGACTTAAAGGACTTAAAAAAAGACATTTTGATTGCAGACTGGAAACAATTGTTATAGTAATGCTCCACCATTCCCAGATATTTCATACTAAGCTCTGATATAGTCAAGAACATATGATCAGAGCCTATTCTCAATAATCTGCATATCTCTCTTAGTCTGGTCATTTTGCTATGTATGGTATGTCATTCTCAAATGGTCCTGAGACCCCAATGCCTCTTGACGGAATCTCTAAAAGATATAAGTGAACTAAGGATCCATATTAAAGACTATAATATATAGAACTCTATGAAAATGAAGAATATATTTCTCATATAGATTTCCCAACTCCTCAACTCTTGATATTTCATGAATGGTTATAAATTGAGAAAATTTAGTCATCTAATCAGTGACAAAACCATACCTCATTATTCTTTCTATAGATACATAGAAACTGAACCACAATGCCCATTGAGATCCCATCCCAAATCCAAGTAGCTCATGTATGTGGATAAATAATACTCGAAGGTATCTAGTTCTCGGCCATGACCTGTTTGCATGTATAAAAAAGACAGTCAAAGTAATCATTTCCCCATCTCCTATCTAGCCACCTGAATCTATGTGGCATGTCATAGACCATATTTGTGGTTATTAGGTGCACTTAACACTTAGAATTATATAAATCCCCTATCACAACCTTCCATAATTCTAACTTTACAAAGAAATGATTTTGATTGAATAGTTTTCCCATGGAGAAGAATTACCAATCGGGTATGTTCTATCTACCATAGATATAGTCTCTAATTCTATAGAACTCATCATCAAGCAGTTTTCCTAAAGAATTATCTCACAATCAATGGATATAAACTAAAAACTGGCCAAGGACATTATGATCAATGATTCCTGAACTCAAATATTTAATTGTGCAAAAACTGGCATCATATTCCACTCTTCTAGAGATTCTCTCAAGGCATGTGTCAGATATTTCCAAAACAAATCATATGTGTTGGAATTACCTTTCCCTGAGGTGTAGTAAATGTCGAAATAAAAATATTTTTGGTATTCCACTCATTGCATCTGGAAGATATTTAAGTCCTTTTTTTAAAAGGTAACACACATGATCTTGTCGTTTGAAAACAAGGTAATAATTTCTCTATAAATGTAATGTCACCAACTCTATGGCCTAAGAATCATAGTGGAAAGATCAAGTATATGAGTTGAATAATTATTTCTTTGAGGTCTAAGATAACGAGAGGCATAAGAAAATAAATGATAACCCTATATACGAACACAACCTAGACCGAAAACTAAGGCCTAATAGGTGACCACATAGTCCCATCTGACCATTAGAATAGTCAAAATAGGCACAATAGTAAAAATTCATTTCACCACAATAAAATAATTCTAAAATTTTTTAACCTAGGAAAGCATTACTACCTTCCATGTGAGTGTTGTAATCATAAAATATTTCTTTGAGAAGTCCACTACATCACAATGATAATACCAAATTACACCCTAGATTATATGAATCTCAAAATCAATTTGTGTCTTCTCTCTTCTCATAAAAGACATCACCTTTTTATGATCACCATATATAACATGTTTTGACATGATGTGTCATGATAAATTCATTTTCTATTTCCAGATATCACATTTATAAATCTTAGAATAATTTTGGTGATTTCTAAACAATTCCATAACTGCTCTTGGATGATGCACATTATCCTCTTAAGATATAGAATAATCATGAATGGAATCCACAAATACTACAATGAAGGATTCAAGATAATCATGGAGAATAAACATTAATGATTCCATAAATACTATATAAATTTTTTTTCGAATAAATGGAAAGACAATGTAATCATAATGGTAATACCTTCTCCAAAAGATGGTTTTTAGAATGTAAGATTATTTTATTCGCATCTTATGGTAAGCACATCAAATGATAATATTCAATAACCAATATTATGTTTTCAACTGATCAAATAAATTATCAATATCTTCCAATGGATAATTGTTTATTAACCTAAATAGATTGATTTTATGGTAACCAACAAGAATGTGAAGGGAACAATTAGCCTTCCTAGTGAAGATAATTGGCAATGCCCAATGTCACACACTCTAGAGTATAAAGACTTTCTGTAAAGATAATACAAATTATTCCTAAACTATTTCGTTTAAGATAGTGACATGTGGTAAGAAGGAATAGAAAATGGTTGGGTACCAGGTAAAAATTTTATAAAAAAACACTACCACCATAATCGGTGGAAAGAAATAGAAGTTAGAAAGAAACACATTGGGTAACACGATGAAAACTGGAAGAATATCACTCCTCAAGTATTCTATATCTGGATTAAATGATAACACATATATTATTTTCCCCAAATTTGGATAATAGGTCTTGAATCAATTATAAATTGGGTTTCATTCTCTATTAATGATTTTGAAAACCCCGTCATGTGTGGAATAGGAGACCTTAGAAAGATAAAAAAACATCAGGGATTTATTAGCAATGGTCGAATCTCTCCAAAATACCACTTCACACAGTTTCATGATAAGAACCTGAAAACCCAAAGCAATATTGATATCCGAGAGTGAGAAAAATCAATAAGTACTAGAATTTCCCGTCTCTCTATTCATTCCAGAGGATTTAGCAATAACAATCAAATAAGGCAAATGATTCGTTGGAATATTTAGATTATTAACAACACAAGTTCAAATAAATGGTTGAGATTTATGAGCATCAAATAAATTTTTCACTGATGATGGAGCTATAGAGATGGTATCTCCCATAATCTTTAGACCCATGTCTACTTCCTATGGAGACTCTTCCACTGCATGAAGAATCATTGTTATTAATGGCTATGGATGGAACCCATTGATTCCTGATGCATCATATTGCACTGCAATTTTTGTAGGCACTAATGTTCTCATTCCACTATGAAGAGTGGAATAGATGTGTAATATCTTCTAAAAGTGACCTAAGTGTCTACAGGACCCATACATCTAGTGTGCCTCTATGAAATGTTTTTCATATTTCCCTAACTTTCCATATTAGTATAAAATCAAAGGGATTTATCCAGGAACTGCAGGAGGTCTAGAAAAACCCTATTATTGAGAACCACCTTGAGAATCACCACACTTCCCTTTTCCATTTGAGGAATTTACACTACCATAGAGTGAAAATGAACTCCCATCAACCCTGATTTACTATCCATTCCCATTTCAACCATCAACACTCTATCTAGAACATCATCATATGAAGGAATCTTCAATTGGAAAACCTGAGAACGAATTTCAGCTCAAATTCCAAACACGAACCATTGAGTATTCATTGTCACATTTGATACTATATGATGTGAAAAATTTTCTATCTCAAAAAATAGATTTCATATTTAGTCATGGTCTTTTTAGCCTTCTTTTTTTTGAAAAACTCTATAACCTTGGAAGAAAAAATAAATTCTGGATAGAATTAGTCGGTGAAAAGAGCCTTGAAGTCTTTCCACTCTAATCCCATATCTTTCTTCACTGCCCCCATCATTCCCCACTATATCCTTCTCAGTAACTCTATTAAGATGGTGAAAACCTCAACATGATTTCATCTGGTGTTTCCATAAACTAAAGAAATGATCAATCCTTCTTAACAATTCATAAGAATCTTTAGGATCATTAGAGCCTTTGAATTCTTGTGGCTACTATAGAAGGAACACTTGAGAAAAATTATGAAAATGTCCCTATAAGGTTCAATATCTATATCCGGAATTAGAATTATTGGTAATTTATATCCCATAACCTAGACGGTACATATAATGTCCTTAACTAGATTTGGGTCTACAAGTGGATTTCCTCCTAGTGCTTTAGCAGCTACTTCCTCCTAGATCTGATTCCTATGTCTTCTCAGAGGCATGATGCTACATGACATCATAAGACAAAATTTAAGGTAATCGACAAACACTATAACATAAAAACATAGTAAATTAATCCCAATAGTTAGATACACAATATTTAGATTTCAATCTATCTAATTAAAAAGATGTTAAAATACATGAAATAATCCTCAACACTTCATTCCCAAACCCACCCCTGCTGATTTAAGTTTCTTCACAGTGATTATTAGAAATGAACACAATCTAAACTACTAATGATGTCATGAAAAGATTAAAAACAATCCATACTAACAACAAGGAAATCGGAAAAACCATCAACTATGATACCACTTTGTCACGAATCTGCCTGAAAACCAAGGTATCCCAATAACCGATTGATCCTGACATGGCCCAAATGAAATTCATGATCCCCTTAGGTTGGATTCTAGAACCTAAAATCATTCAATATGAAATTTGGAATGGATTTTAAACAAAAACAATAGAAGAAAAAAAATACTACGAATACATGGAAGACATCATAGGGAGAAGTGTACCAGAAACCAAAAAGGCATAATAATCCCAATAGATATATAAAAGTAATAGAAAAGTAAGATAAAAATCCATCTCTTGGTGGACATAAATATATATTCCCATGGATAAACATGTTATTAAACCTAAAAGTGGAATCTTAATCTTACTCAAATATGGAATAAGATAATCTAAAAACTCTTGAAGGCATGAGTAGGGTGTGAGATAAAATCTAACAAGGGTTTCACCAAGGATTCTATATAATAATGAAACAATTAATTAACCAAATAAACCATTCAATTTTAATCAAACATGCAAGGAATTTAAGAGAATATTTAGACAAATAACATTTTACATTTTAAATGATTGATATAATTAAACAAATGAATTAATAATAATTTTACATAATAAAATTAATATAAATTTAAAAGTAAAGGTAAATATTTTACAAAAATAGGAATATATGAATTTAAAATAAATAAATTTGAGAAACATGGTCATCTACTAAAATGGATGATAGTTCTAGGATGGGGGACTCCCTCAAACTCAAATAGTTATCATAGAAATATGTTTATACGTGTATTCTCCCTAATACTGGCTAACGAGGACACAAAACCATCCCATTGGGGAAGTGACCTGATGCATTTATATATTGTTATTGATTTCAATTATAGTGTTTTGTATAAATAACGCACTAAATACATAGGATTTCCTATTCTCTAATAATAAAAAATTATGGAAAATTTATTTTAAGACTTCTTGGTATGTAGTTCAAAAAAATTTCTCATTTCAATTATTCTAAATTTACATTGGAAATTTTGATAATGTTTATAATTAACATAAGACTTTTCATTATAAAACAAATGTGTTTCAATAAAAAAAATTATATCATCTTTTATAAAATAATATATTGAAATCAAATCAATCAAAACAATTTCAAAATTTAAATTGAACAATTTAAATTCTATATGAATCCATAAATTTCAAAAACAAACCCCAATTCAGTTAAATTGGGTGTTTTCCCCGATTCCATGCCAAATAGTATTTCAAATCCCTAATTCAATAGAATTTATATTTTAATAAAATAATTAAGAGAAATTTCATTTATATCAATAAATTTTATTTAAGTCAACACCCTGAATTTAAATCAAGTAATTTATGGTGAATCATAATTGGACATCATAACAAAACCATCAACATTTTCTATTCAAACAAAATTCCTATAACTGAACTACCTAACAAGAATAAAGGGGCAGAAGATCTAGGAAATACACCTAAAAAAATACATATTTTAGATCCATAAATATCTAGATGATTAAACAAACATAAAGGAGGGAAAGAAAATGATATGGAGAGATATGGAGAATTATTACCCAGATAACCACACTACAACCACAACAATGAATAGTAGCTAATCAAAATGACCCGAAAGGATTTGGGGGATCCAAATTATCTAGGGTATTGATCATATATTCAGAGAAAGGAATTTGGTTGAAATGAAATGGAGATTTCAGTTGATCCACCTGTTTAAAAACAACTCTCATTACTTGACACAATTTGTAAGCTAACTACTCATTATATAATTAACAGTCCCATAAATTATGTAAAACCAATTTACTTCTGTTAAAAATGTATTTATTGTTATTTTAGAATTTAGGTATCATGTATCCATCTATCACAACATAAAAATACCCAGCTAGCTGTAAAATCAGTAGGTTTTATGTTAAAAAATCCAACAAATCTCTAACTTCACCATTATAGGTATCCTTCCATCTCTTCTCAGCCCTACCCAGACAATGAAAATGGAAACCCACTACAAGGCTTAAAATATAACTGATAGAAAGGTAACAATATGTTACAGTAATGTATTGGTTTCATAAATCTATTTTTTATAAACCATAAATTATTTTGATGTAAAATTCATTGATTTTAAAATAAATGATTTTATTTCATGATTAAGAAAAAAAGTATATAAATATTAAATAAATTATTTATGTAACTGAGGATATGGTTAGTAGTTTTTATTTTATAGGAATGTATGATAAAATTTATAATTTTATAAATAATAAGGATAAGAACAATGATTCCAAAACCATATACCTATAAAATTTTTACCCCATTAATACTAATGAGAAACATAGATAAATACTATATAAATAAATAACATAAAAATAATTTAACTTTGGGTCATTTAATACATGGACATAATACATTCAGTAAAATAATGGCGAAGATATTTTATTTTAAAAGGAGAAATGGTTGATCAACCATTTGGCTTTATGCATACTAATATATATAGTTCAATGAGAATGTGTCCTTATGATGGTTATCAAGGGTCAATAATGTTTAGGTTATTTGAGTCAGTATGTTTCTTTGTTTAATATGGAACACATGTTTGAAAACATTATAATTTTCAATTTATTATAAAGTTAAAAATTAAATCATCTTGGAAATTATATATAAAAACATTATTCTAATCACGGCTGGGAATACATAAGTTAATAATTTAGTGCTAAATGTTTATATTGTGAATTTTTTTTCAAAATTTATATCTATAAATAAATTATAATTAAATAGTGTACATGAAATAAATAATCACTCATTGTTAGAGATCTTTTTATTTTTGATGAGTTAATCAAATATTAAATTATACTTTTTGGGATATGACCCCAAAAATCCTTCTTTTACATTGAATAATATTATATATAAGGTATTTTCGAGTATATCATTTATGATGTCGGATAAGAAACATCCAAAATTTTCTTCCATTATGATATGGATTGGAAGAAATTATATTATCCATAAATTTTTATAAAATATTTCTATTAAATCTTATAAATTATTAATTATTGTATATACTAATGAAATAATATTTCATTACTTTTAGAATCATTGAGAGAAAATTATTTTTGTGGAATAAAATGAATTTTTATAAAGTATCTAATGGATTGGTAGTTTTTATGATATTAATATGTTTTTTTATAAATATATTCTCTATGATAATGAGGATCCCAATGAATGAAGATTGACTTGAGATACGACATGGAGATAATTATGATGGATATATTATTTTAATATACCATTTGACATGTTTATGGATATCTATTCAAAATTGGGGAATGAATATTGGTACAATATATCTACGAAAAATTAATTCTATGTAATAGTTAGGACATCATTGTGGTTATTAATCATGATGCCTATTTCATGATATGGAGAATACAACATAATGAGGGTGTTTATTGTATTTAATATGATGTTGGGGTTTTATTTATAATTTAAATAAATAATATACTATTATTGAAAATATTTTAGGATGATAGATAATGAATAATTAAGGTATTATAATATTAATTGAAATAAATAAATTTAGTTTATGTATATTGCATGTTATTTTGTATAATTTTATAGAGAATTGAAAATATTCTTATAAATGTTCTGAATTTTCTTGAATAATTTTAGATTATTTAATATTAATGATAATAATTTAAGATACGTTTATTGAGTATGATAGTTGTTTTAGAAATAATGTATTTACAAATTATTATAAATTCGGAAAATTATATTGTATATAAGAAAAATATTTATTTTTTTAGTACACCAAATTTACTAATCAATTTCAAACGATAGGAAATATCAGTTAACATATAACAGATTTCATATTAATGATATATATGGAAAACTAATAATTTATAATGAATATGGAAGATCAAATCTAAAATCAATAATGGATCAATATATAACTAAAATGAACTACATAGGATTAACTAATAGAATCATTTGGTATTGTAAGAATAGTTTCCTAACCACACGATATTTGGAAGATAATATTTTTCGGGATCATATAAGACACAATTCTATGAAATAATAATTCAAGAAGACAATGTAGAATAATCAGAACAATAAATTATTATAAAGAAGCTAGGATAAGTAATTAATATTAGAAAGAAACATTTTTTAGGTTGAATATTTTCTCCACAGATTTTTGAGCAACATTAGTTTAGTTCTAGAAAATGAAATGACTATGAAATCATAAAACATGAAGAAAATGTATATAATAGTATGTGGTTCTGTTGTGGTGTTATGTTTGAATAAAACATTGGATATGTAATAATGAGAAATGAAATATTATGTCCAATATAAGAATATTTTTTTTTCCTTAATGTACCTTTTAAGAGTAAAATATTATCTTTTATTATTTTTATAATGATTTTACAAATAATTTATATAAATTCACAATGAATATTGATGCTGATATTTATGGGAATATAAATAAATAAGTAATATTGAATTAACAGATGATATTTGTGAGGATAATTATATGTGATTTGTTTTTCATCGTTGATTAACCACTTATATTATTTTTATTATTCCTAATTCAAAAACTGTATGAAGAATGTATTGTTCCAAAATCATAGAAAACCCATATTAATTAATATTGACGAATGAAATATGGGATGGTGTTTTGTTATAATAAAATAGATATGAAAATAACATGTGGAATTGATATGTGATAAATGAGGGAATCATGCAACAAATGGAGTGTCCCAGTATAACCATATGAGATCTATGAAAAATATAGATTTATCTTCTTTCATGAATAACACTTCCCTAGTGAATATGTTTGTTTCATGCATTTAGTAAGATAAGGATTATAGAAAATCTTATTTATTATAGATTTAAAGTGAAAAAAATATATTAAAAAGGAGAGAGAATATTTATAAATATTTATAGGAATGTGATGATCGAATTGGAGAATTATTTAGTGATAAATATTCATTATTAATTAGAGAAAATAATTATAGAGTTTTTAATATAATTTTTTTTGAACTCATTAATGAAGATTAATAATATAGGAAATGAATATTATTATTTTACCCCATATAAATACTAGTATAAGTGGTTATAGACCAATGAATTTTTATATTAAAATAATGGAATAAAATATCCACATGTTATTTTTTTTGTTTACAAAATTATGAACAAGATAAAATATGATTTGATAAAGATATGAAGTCCATGTATGTTGTCAAGTTTAAAATATGGTACATTGAAGAAGAAGAATAATAAATTGACCTACTCAATTTTTTATCAGATATTTCAAGATTAAGAATAAGAGAATGAAAAAAGGAGAAGATATAAAGGACCAACATGCACAACTAATGTTATTATCCACATCATTAGCCATAAAAATGATACTTTATTATTGAGGATCATAAATGTATCAAATAAGATTAAATTAGTTTAATTTAATGTATATTTTCATATTAACATGTATTTACGAATTATTCAAAAATTAAGAGGAAGAGACTATCTTTCATGTTGTTATTGAATGTAAATTTTTTATTGGAGACCTCAATTTTAGAAATAATATGTATTCATTAAACACATTAACATCCTTGAGTTAAAATGTGATCTTATTCATGAAGGGGAAATTGGATCCCCATTGTAAATTTTGAGGATCCAATATAATGTACTATTCTATATTATATAAATCAATTTAGATAATTTAAAGTATTTTTAGTAGATAATATTAGGGTTAAGGGATGTAAACATCCCCATGGGTATTCACTTTGTCAAATTAGTGAAAAAATATGTCTCATACTGAACCTAAACAAAATAAAGATATTGTCACCCCTAATGATGGGAAACATTATAAAAATATCATGTGTTATTCTCCCTTTACATTCTATGTTGTATATGGAGTGTTTTTATTTCAGGTTTCATATGATATTTATTCATCATAATAAAAGTGTACGATAAAAATTAATAAAGTGAAAAATATTAAGTAAAAATATGTTCAAATTGGTTCACCCACTCCAAGTTTAATTCCATGATCATAGAAGGAATTTTAATTGGGTCTAGCTTAATTTTACCATTTTTTTAAATCTAATTTATTTTCTTAGTTATTTTTACTATTATTTATAAAGTGTATATTTGATAATGTTACATGGTTTCTTATGAAGAGAATATAGTTTAAATCCCTATCAATACTAATGTGGAGATTATTTCGTCCCAAAAATTGATTAGTGGGATAAATAAAGAGACTTATATGTTTCTAAATAACATAAAGAAGAAATAGTGTACAACATAAATGAAGATAATGAAATTGGTATATTTTTAATTAATCCTCTTCATGAATAAAGATCGGGCTTTGATAACTATGTGGATATTTAATCACTTAATTATTTTTACATAGAAATAAAATATTATATGCAAAATTTAACTAAATATTTTATCACATATATATTATAGTTTATCATTGGTATTCAATAATGGATAAAATATCTAGAATATGAAGATGATTCAATTGAAAAATCATTGGTTGAAATGTTAATTTAATTGAAGCCAAAGATTGGTCTCCATTGATATATAAGTTGTTTGCCACCCATATAGAAAAAATATCAAAAAGTATGTGATGATAAGTATAATTTTTACCAAAACATAAAAGAAATGATTCATGTGTTAGATGAAGTAATTATTTCCTTGAATAAATACTTGGATATGAAGGACAAAAAAAGAGGTAGAATTGTTTTAGAAAGATTAAAATATGGTACGTAAATATGAGATATATATAAAAAAACTAAATGTATGGTCAATGTGAAATATCATGAAGATTATAGGAACACTATAACATTGAAATAATTTGTGTGTGTGGTCAATTTGAGAAATTTATAGCTGTCCCAATGTGAATATTCACACAAATATGAGAAATTTAGTGATGTTTGGGTTGTTTTTTATATACTTATTAATTACATAAATGACTAATTCATGTTGAAATAAATTCAAAAAAGTATTCCTGAATTATACCTACTGTATGTTCACGGTAAAATATACTATTTTACATAAAATATTCTTTTTATACTAAAGCTATTTCTTTTAATAGTGCATGTTACATTACAAAATATGAGAAGATATTGGTGGAAATGATAATAAATCATCCAAAAAATTATGTTTTGATATAATCATATAAAATAATAATTTCCCCCAAAAATATTCCCCAAAATAAGGGTTGTTAATCCCAATAATTTAAATGTGTTTATGCATTCCAAATTGATACTAATGAAAAGAAATAAAAAAATTAACATTCATTTTTTGTTTTGTTATAGGTTAAGTAATAATGTCATTTTTATTTGGATATAATTTAAATAATTAGTTCAAAAATTTAGCTATGATTTGTTGTAGTTTGTTTTAAATTATAAATAAATATTCATATAAGAGAAAAAATTCATAATTTTTTTTGGGAATGAATCTCTTTTTGAAAAATAGATTTGGAAGATTATATTATTTATATGGAATTTGAAACACATGTGTTCATTATTTTTATGAGTGTTGGTTTACACATATCTATTATAAATCATATAACATTTAAAAAATAAGACATCTCAATCTTAGAAATAATCAATGGTAAAAAAATATTAGTTATCCATGGGGTGTAAACAAAAGAAGTGTTTAAATAAGGAAACAACCATAAATAATACTAAGTTGGATGTTACGCCATGAATAAGGAGATACTTCAACAGTTGAAGAAAATACCACTTCATAGACCTATTCAAGAAAGGGATAAAGATTGGTATTGGGGAAATAAAGTTAGAGATACAATTAAAATCAATCCATGATTGGGAAATAAATAATTTATATTTTGGAACACATTTAAAAAATAATATTTAATAAGTTTCCAATAAATAAAAACTAAAACACATTTGGTATTCTATATGAACATCAAAAAAAAAATATTACCATCTGAATAAATAAAACATTGATATATTTATTTCCAATTAGAGATGTAAAATATATGGATAAATCACAATATATTGAATTTGAATTAGCAGATCATGTGAAAAGATAATGCAATATAAGAGGGAATCTGAATGTAAAATGTTGTAAATTACTCCCATGTTGGATGAAGTCTAACAAATCAAAAGGAAATAATGAATGAAGTTTTATCACAATTCTAGTGATGAAAAAAATTATATACATTGAAAAACATTTCTCAACCTAATTTCTATCACTAATAATCAAATAGGAATCCACATTATTCTGGTCTTTTTTGTAAGTGTTTTTATGCAATTGAATGTAATAAATTCATGTAGGGGAACTTGGTGAATTTTTCTTATGACTATGGACCATTTTATAAAATAAATCATGAATTAATCTATCTCCAATTTCGTAAAAAGGTGAATACTACATATAAAGGAGATCTGTGGCAATTATTCGAAAAATATATTATCAGTGTTGAGGGGTTGTTGGAGTAAATCCCTTCAGGGGTGTTGAGATGATAAATTTTCTAGGTGATATTATTTCATTTGAATATGAAATCCATATTTTCTTGGAGAATATAATATTTGAGGTATGATAATCACTCTTTCAATCGATGTTTTTAGATGAATCAATTATTATTTTAATTGTAAAATGTTGTTTTACTAGTTTATAAGAAAATTATCATGATGGATGAGAACTGTTATTTTTCATGATTATTTTTTAGGTTATTTTATAGTTGATTGGAAAATATTAATGAAGATATCCATGAACATTCTCTTAAAATATGGTTCAAAATTGGTATCACATTTTCTGTTTTTTATTGACAAATTTGATATCTGTATTAATATAACTATTTTTCTATAGTGAGTTATCTCATCTAAACATATATAGACATAGAGTTTATTAATTTATCACTAATTCCTCCAAAAAATTTGATTCCATACTTCTCTCAATTGTTCCAATTTTTTCTTTCAAAGCAGGGATAATATATAATATTAATCAATAGGGATCACGAAATCAGTATAGATTTACCTTACCATGGAACCATTAAATTTATAATCAATAATTTTGATAAATAAAACAATTAAATTAATTTAATGTTGGTTTAGAAAATAAAATGGGTATTAAAAAATTCTAATAATAGATATTGGGGAATCCTATGTGTTATCAGGGTTGTATATATTTTCAATAAGTATATTTGCCAATATTTGTTGGGAGATGATGATGAAATAAGTTATTTGACTGTGGTTTGATATACATCTTAGATATGATTTAATTATTTATATGATTGATGTCCTCCATTGTATATGTTGTTAGAGATTCACATACCAGATGGGAAAGGAGAAACATAAACGATATCGATGTGGAATAATGGTTTATAGAATATTAAGAAACTATTTTTATGATTATTAATAATAATTCTTGTTCAAGAATATAGAATATACACCTTGATAATGTTTTCTAGAGATGTTATAATGAGTTTGGAATGATAAATATTAATAAAATTATTATTTCAATATTATTGAGCATATTTGATGAGAATAGGTCATGATGAATTATAGTGGTTGAAGCATAATCAAAATACTTAAATTGAGTTTAGATATGATGCATGTGATTTGGTATTTTTTTTATGAGATTTGGAAATATTATTTTCAATTTTATGATACCATTTGAATCATTTTTATATTATTTGAGTTGACTATGATCAATTGGATAAAGGATTAAAATCATTGAGATGTTTTTTAAGATTATGGAGATGAAATTTTTGAAGACATTGGAGAATTACTCTATAATTTGGATTAACATTGAATTTGTTTGGATTACGTCTTATTAACTCATATCTTCTAAAGGAAATGTAATATCATTAATTTGTTATGGAATATTTGACAAATTATATATATAGATTAAATAAAATTTTATTGGACTATAGAATATCAAAATTGGAAGATATGATAGAGCTATGAAATAATAAAATTATGTTACATAAGATTAACTCCGAAGATTTCATAAATATGTTAGAATAGTTTTGGAAACATTTAAATTGAAACTGATATATTTTATTGAATAATGGAATATACAGTACTACTAATGAATAATATTAGAATGTGTTTTGGAATAATTTTTCTAAGGATGAATAGATCAAATCCACTTTAGAGAAATTTACGGAAGTAATATATAGTTATAGGTTTACAGTACATTAACTCGATGGAAGGTTATGATATGAATGATTAACTATATATGAAGAGGATCCTATGAACAATTAATTTTCAAATTAGAAATTAAATATAATATTATAATTTTTTTGTTGTTTTGATATATTAGAATAAATAAATGGTTATGTAATATTAAAACTAATAATGTGCAGACCAATGTAAGATTAAAAATATAAATAGAAATATGGAATATAATAGTATTCAACTATCCTGTAATAATTTTTGAATTGTATAAGAAGTGATTTAAATGAGTTCATATTTTATTTTCAGGTAGATATTTGCAGCATTTAATTAAAAAATTTATAGCTAAATATCATTAGCTATTTTGAGTATAATTAAATATTATGATTCTTTTCTACTTTTTATTGATCAAACATCGAAATTATTTATAGAAATAATTAATAAATATGAGTTTAAATAAGTAATTATTTCTTGAAGATGTGAACCCTTCCATAATAAATCATTAACAATGAATGGTATCATGGGGTTCTGTCATCTTAACAAGCAATGAAAATTTCATGGGGAATCAGTTTGCGATAATTGAATAGATCAAGAAAAAGAATGACTATTATGATGAATCTATATTGTATCGTCCACAATTTTTTTTTGTATTAGGTATTTTTAGTTTATATTAATTAAACTGTAATTTCATCTTTTCAATATGAATGTTTTATAGGATTTAACTTGGTGTATATCCTTGCCAGAATTCATGGTTGGATTTTAATAAATTACATGGACTTGGTGTGGCTGGAAATCGTCCACTGAAAAACTGGTGGGGCCCACCAATATTTTAGTATAGATCCACTAGGTCGGATGGCTATTTAATTCCACACCAATAAATTGTTTTGTATAAAAATAACCACTAACAATGCCACTAGACACCGAATTGTTCCACTAACCCACCAGTATGACCCACTAGATTAGTGGTGCACCGAGTTCAACGGTGATATTTATAAAAAATGTGGTATTTTCATTCCATATATTTTGACCATCGTCTTACTCCAAAATATGAACCCCATGAATAAATTTTTATTTTATGTTCTTAGACTCTCCAATAGCTCTCACCTTGTAAATTAAACCATTGATTAATCCAGGAAGAAAGAACAATTATTTTTACCTTTATATCCCTGAAAAATACTTACTCCACCTTCAGAGATGTGCAACTATTTATGTTGGATCTATGTTTTCCTTGATTATATGGTGATTAATGGATCATTTCATCATAGATGAGTAGTGGATATGGAAATTTGATGTACTTTATTGATCAAACTGATGTCCACCTTCAGTAATGAATGTTCTGTGAGAAAGTTTTTTTGAATCATTATCATATACCTCAACATGATATAATATCAATGATAGACCAAAACATTTTGATGATTTCATCCTAGATTAGTAGTGACATAAATATTTCCCCATATAAATTTATTGAACAAAGAATAATTCATTGATAATGGTGTTGTTTCAATGTTAGATTCCGTAGAACAATCATCAAGATATTTTCTCTTTCACGATTCACATCTGGAGTCTCTTTTGTGTGGATGGATTGATGGAGGATCTGTGATCGATCACTCAACCCAAGACCTTATTCTATAATATATTATTACATCAGAATCAATTCTCCTATTAATTATTGATTCAGTGAATTGGAATTCATTCATTTGACATGCCTCGAAATCGGTTAAGTTAATGGAAAAAATATTTTCTATGATTCTGGAATGATGTTCCTAACATGTAATCCTCGTGATTCTCTATTATAAAATTCTTCCTCGATTAACTTGAACCATAACTAAGCATCATTATGTGTGAAATTTTCTTCTTGGGTGTGAAATTTGTTCTATCATCGCCTCTATGAAAAAAGATATATCCCTTAATGAAAAAACTTATTGTAGAAGTTCCTTATCATTTAGGGGTCTTGTATACAATATTTTCCATGGTAAGATTCATGTGTAATCATGGATTTTTTTATATATGATTGTAGTTTCTTGTGGGTGTGTGTGTTACCATGATACCCATATATGATCATTTATTCATAGATATTAGTAACAGTTTATTATTTACTTGATTCATGTTGATTCACATGCGGTTATATAATGACACTACATTTATCATGATATCATAATGTACTTTTTTTTATCAATATCTACCTTCTTGAGTTCTATATTTACATTATATGTTTGTACATGGTTTCTATGATAGGATGGAAACCATGGTATGTTAACTCATATATGGATAGCCCACATGATATGAGTATATGGTGAAGATGGAACAATACATTAAGTAGGTTCATGATATCCTTATGGACATGATAAAAATCAATGCCCTAGGGATATCAACATACATATTGAATATTGATGCCTTGTGGATACATAGTAGAATGTCCCCATGATTCCTTATGTATTTTTAGTGGCATAAATCTATACTTGTATCTCATTATCAATATTTTATTACATTCCTTGTTCATCTTTCTCTTATGTAGTAGAAGGAGGTATGGAATGGTGTTCTTGGTGGCTTGGATTTCCCATGATCACTCCGTACATTATTGAATTTTCGATACATTTTATTTTACTTTTTATAATAAAATACACTTTTTATACATTTTTACACATTATACGGTTGTGGTGGTGGTATGACACTAGTTTTTAATATTCACACCCTCTATATAAATTTTAATGTGCTTTCAAAATTCATATATAAGAATCAGGGAATGAGAATGGGGCCAATGGAAGATACTTTGAGATGAGAAGAACTAATTTGGTAGTGGTATATGAATGTAAAATGGATGGTACTATAGTTTGTTTATTTATTTATTTACATTCCTATTCAAATTATTTAGTTCGTATTTCAATTCTGGGAACCTGTTGACTAATTTTTATGATTAGTATACCATTTTCATTGTTCCAACATGTTTACTCTAATTATTATATTTTATTATATTCTATTATATTATTAGTTGTGATATAAAAAGTTACTAAAGTTATAGTCTCCCCATAGATAGAATTCGACAAATATTTCTATTTAGAATCCTATTACATATGAAGAGAAACACATTAGGTCATGTGGAACTCTGGTTTGGACATGATGTTCTAGACTAAGGCTATAAAAATTAGTTTTAGAGAATAGTTTCTTATTTTTATTTTAGGACTAACCTATGACATGTTAGAAATCATGTATCTATTGGGGACTCTAGTAGGGTATTTTCCTTGTACATTTCCAAAACATGTGTAAATGACCTCCAAGATACCATCTTCAGGATTTATATTATAGTTTTATGTGATTTTTTGTGTGTTCATGCATAATTATATGGAACATAGAATAAAATTCCATGTATATACCTCTTTTTGTGTGGAATATTCATTATTCAATTTAATTACTACATTTATGTTATATAATAAGGATATAATCTTACAAAAAAATAATTTATTTACTATCTTTTGGTGATATAACAATGATGACATTAATTAGTTGATCAAAGAACGTTGTAATGTTTTAGTACATATTTATGGTGGTGAATAATGTGAATCGATGGAAAATCATGGATCTTTCTTGGAAGATAATACCTTTGTTTATTGTATGAATCCTAGAGAAACCTTTGTTTAATCTCTTAAAGTATTTAGGATCTATATTAAATGAATTGCATATTTTCCATCATGTTATAGAACTCTCCACCTCATAGATGGCTGATGTGACCCCCAAATGTGAGGGGTTGGAGAACACTTGCAATGTTAGACACCCATGTTCCAATACATAATTTATATGAGGGTAATCTAGAGAAAATTTTTGTTCCTCCTATAGTCGTACAAGAATTAGGCCTAGATCAGCCACGTGTCCTTCTACTAGTTCTTACACAGGGTTTAGGGGAGCTAAGGATTTTGGTTGACTGTGAAATAGACTTTCATATCTAGTATACAGTATCTCTCTAGGGAACATGCATACCGTAAGATGTTGAGGACAAGATAGATATTATAGATGGTTACTTTGACCATTACAAAACTCATGTAGACTGTAACATGAAGCTAGTAGCATTCATAATATAGTTATCCACTAGGGATATATGGTATTTCATGGGACATGCTGAATGACATGAGGGTCTCACATGGGTGTCCATCATAGAAATATTCATTATGGAATTTATTCCCAATATAATTCATCTAAACATAGTTTATAACATAAATAACTAGAACATAGTTCCTTGAGAGTATATTCATAAAAAAATTATTTAATAGATATATTATTAATTACACCACTCTTTGTTGGAAATAAGGCATAAAAGTGTAGGAAGTATAAGATCAGGCTTTATGTGTTCAATATAATTTAGGATTTTATTTTCAACCAAGCTACATACCTTGATGTTATAGACAAACCTTGAATATCCAGGATGTTCTGATGAAAGGTTTATTATTATTATTCTTTAACCCTTTAGTATATAGGTGTGTAGACATCCTACTACGTTGCTGAGTGTCTACTCTATTATTTGGAATGTGAAGAGTTGGGATGTGAAAAATTTTGTGATTTCTATGTCCAGGGAATTATGAATACTTCGTCCCCCAAAGAAGGGGTTCTGAAATGATTGATCTGTTGAAATGTCAGTCATTAGTTAAAATTATCTAATATATTCAAACCACATATCAACATGGAAAAAATATAAGGAATCTCCTGTGGTTTTTATTCTGTGATTCAATGTTGAGGTTCTAAAAGGATAGATGAATGATTTGATATAATACCCAATGACATGGTTAGGGTCCTCCACAATAAACTATACAATGAATCGAACATGTTATCTTTCTTTGGGAAAAGGTTTTGTAAATAACATAGGACATGTTTATGTAGCATATAAAACTCCAGCAGATGGTCATAAAGGACTATCTACTACTCAAGTTATGGTTTTGATCAACTAAATATTACATACTTCCATGTTTTACAATGGTTATAAATATTCATTCATATCTACAAATTTTTTTAATAAAATTGAATTACCCATCATGATATCATCTAATTTAATTTCCCCAAATACACTGTTCGGTATTAAAGTTGAACATCTCCAGTGATTCCCATAGTATCATATAGTTGTTGCTGGTGGTGGAAATATATGGGCCTTCATGATACAAGAGATTATTTTATTTTATTTGATTCTCTGTATGGACTATATGACTAGGTTCTGAGCTCAGATTGATTAAATTATGGTTTGTGTCTCATTTAATTCACTAAAGGTATATAATTACATGATAACAAGATAATGATAAACAGTATCAAGTTGAGTTTTTATGATCTCGATTCAGCATTGGATGATCATGATGTGGATTATAGGATTTGATGTTTTTTCAATATCAGTGATACCCACCCCCCATAACATCATTCTACCATTAATCATTATTAGGATGTCTTTCTCGATTTTATCTTATTGATTACCCTAATATAGGTGTTAACCTTCATATATATCTCATTTTGGGTGAAAAACCATTTTCTATATCTCATTTCCAAATAGCGTTTGTTAAATTAATGGACCACAATGTGCATCTTGAAGGATTTTTGGAGAAGGGATTTATTAGGCCAAGTACTTCACCATAGGGGAATCTATTTTTTTACGTTATAAGGAAGATGGTATTCTTACACTATGTATATATTTTTAAAATCTTAAATAGGTGATAGTGAAATACAAATATCGTTAACCCAACATCGATGATTTCATTGACCAGTTATGGGGAACCTGATGATTCTCTAAGATTGATCATTGACCAGTATATTACCCACTATGGATTATATTAGACTAAATATAGAAAATCAAATGTTATAGTAGATATGGTCTATACATGTACTTAGTAATTCCATTTGGGTTTAAAAAATTCACCGCAAATTTTCGTAGCTCTCATAATGTAGTTCATTAATAAATATTTTGAAATTTTTATTTTGGTGATCATTGATGACATCCACACCTACTCACCCACCCTATAAAGTCATGATTGAAATCCTAAGATAATATATAGCATAATTTTAGAACATTATATTTATAAAAATCATTCATAGTGTAAATTTTATAATTATGAGATGATATTTTTTTGGAATATGTGAATAACACATGTATAAACATAGACCTCATAAAAGTGTTGGAAATATTTTCCTAGAAAAATCCCTAGATCGTGTTTGATATTATGATATTTCAAGATAATAAAAACCTTTTATCCAATACTTATATATTTTTTCATCACCCATGAATACATTGATGAATAATTGAGTGATGTTCTTACAGTCATTCATTTATGATGAATATTATCTTGAGATCAATAAGAGGTTGACTAAAACACTAGTAATGATGATATATGATACAAGGATCATATATAATGTATATTTTTATCCTTCATAAATTATATTAAGAAATTATTTATGTATATAGAGGAGGTTTTAGTTTGTGGGAAATGTCAGTTTCGATTTCATAAGTGGAACTATCAAAATCCTGACTTGGATCTAGAAACCATAATCCATGAATTGAATTTTCCTTAGCATTATCTCTTCGGTGATATTATTTTGTCTTCACTAATTATAAGATACTTCTTTATATATATACATATAGGGACTTGAATATGAGGAAAAGACATTGTGTAGAGTATCTATAGACTATTGAAATGTGCATGTACTATAAATTTCATAATGGTAATTTCATTAAAGATACACTTACCCATAAGAAGAAAATATCCAATGATCTTGGTGAGTGGCAGCTAGTAGAACAATGGTGCCTATTGATCTTGATCGCTGACTGTATAATGTATGTCTTTAAGGAACAATGATCAATGACATGTGCTCTTATGATGTCCATGTCTTATTTTATGGACTCGTTAAAGGCTGGATATCATATTAATATAGGTTTTGTTGTGATGAGAGAATAACTAGATGTGGGTGACTTGATACTATAGTGGTCTTTGGATAGAAACGTTTTGATCCCTATGAATGGAAGAGTTTTAGTACCCACTTCCATCAAGGAAGAGTTTTAAGATGAAAGTATCCTATGATCTTAGTGAGTGGCAGCTGGTGGAACCATGGTGCTAAATTATCTTTTTCACTGACTGTATGATGTACTTCATTAAGGAAAAATTATCAATGACATGTGATCTTATGAAGTTCATGTCTTATTTGATGTACTTGGTAAAGTATGGATAGCATATTGATATAGATTTTGATGTGAAGATAGAATAACTAGCTGATGGTGACTTGATACTCAAGATGCCTTTGGAGAGAAACACTGTGATCCATATGAATGGAAGATCATTAGTACCCACTTCCATCAATGATGAGTAGATGAGAGACTTGTGTAAATAAATTTAAGTGGTACATCCTTGTACAAAAATGATTTACCATGACTTCATGTTGAATATATGGTGTCCAAGGATTAAAGAGAAATGTATTCTTTTTGTTTCCTGAAACATATCCTACCTTAAGGTAGAATTTGGGCACAAACATATTTGTGCTTTTATCCATACACTTATTGTGCCATTTTGGAATTTAGAGGACATAAAGATGAAATTTTTTATGTAGTTTTCCATGTATTAAATGAGATATTACAGTTTCATGGTCATTGTTGATTGGATAATAAATGTTCCTCATTTATTACAAATTTATGAGATTCACTCCATTGGAAATATCAGAAAATATGCATCCATGATATTTTACGAATACAAAGACTTGTTTTTATCATTCTATATAATGGAGAATAATTTGTTATATCGTGGTTTTGGTAAGTCCTATAGTGGTCCATGGGGACAATATTGATACTGAGAACAATGTACCATCCTGATATTGATGGACAATCTATGTGGATGGTTTTCTTACTAGAGGATATCATTTCATCTTGTTAGACTAAAATTGGTGGGGCATGGTATGATCACCTATAATTTGTTGAGTTTTCATTCAAATTTTCATACCTTGATTCAATTAAAATGAATCCTTATGATGCACTATAAAAAAAGACTATATTGTTCAATGTTATATTGTCACAATGACAATGAGTCTGTAGTTGTGAATACCAACATAGTATATGAGATATATGTGAGAGTGCATCTGATTAAGAAGTGGATTATCATAGATAAGATCCAACAGAATTCATATTCCAAATGAAGGAGGATATCATTGGAGTTTTTTGTTGCTGGAATGGGTTTTTAGAGTTAATAATTGGTTAATACATAATAGTTTAAAGAATAATGGGAAATTACAATTGTTCAATGTTAGATCCTCCAAGATCACTAATCATACTGGGAAAGAGTCATGTCATCGGTGTCATCATTCTAAATATTGAGGTATGCTTGATACTTTCCATGTGTCATAGCTCTATAGGTACATGGCTGATCCAACACAAGTCACTGTCTATGAGAATGTAGAGGTAGATCCTTACACATCATATGTGGATCACCTAGATAAAATCATGAACTGGAGATAGATTTTCCTTCCAAGGAAGAAGGTATGACTAGTCTCCATTCTGTAGAATTATGGATGGATCTTGGAGGAGACATGTGAGTGGGAAACAAATTTTTGGGCTAGGTGGCCCATGTTGTTTGAGAATATCCATTAATGTTACCTCTTGAGGATGAAATGTCATTATTGGGGGATAATTATAACATATTCATTTTATTTCAATTTATGAGATATTTTTAGTGTCCAATAATTAATTTTCCTTCTTTTATTCACAAATATGTATTTTTGAAGGATTATTTATTGAGGATAATGTTCTCAGAATTGGTGGTTTTTGTTTTAATGATGGGATTTACCATAGTGTCCTAGGAAAACATAAATAAGATATCTTGTATAGTTCTAGTGGGATTTATGGATATAGTATACCCTACCAGTGAATTTCTATTTCCAAGAGATAGCCAATGATGCCCTCTCTATCTTGTCCACCTAGTTTGGGGTTGAAATTAATGAACCACAAGTATTTTATTTCCATTCCTTTTCAGCTAACTTTAACTCTTATATAATTACCCCATGAATCCCTTTTGAGCATATGACCTATCTATTAGTCATTAGACTCTAAAATATTTATCCCCCTTTCTCTCAAAACGTTTAATAAATTGTTGAGAACGAAATGATATTTTTTGATTTATATCCATAACAAATCCTACTTCCTCATTTTTGGATATACATAGAGATATGTTGGATCAGTTTTTTCCTTGATGACCCGACAATGAATTCCACTTTTCTTCATAGATCAATTAACGAACTACCAATATGACATTGTATCTTGATCAAAATGAGATATACAATTTACAAGATGAATACAATGAGTATATTTTTTTGAATCATTATCATAGAATTCATATTGGAACCCGGTCAATCATAAATAATAAATCTTTTGAGGAATTTATGGTTGATTAGTAGTTTCATTACTATTTCAACATCATCCTCTCTCGATTGAAGCTTAATTTTTCAATAATGATGACATTTCTAGTTAATATTATTTAGAATAATATTCGTGAGATATTCATCAACTTTTTTATCAACTTGAATCTCATTTAAATTAATGGGATGGTGATGGATAAATTATTATTAGATATACATGAGGTGCTATTCTAAAATAAAAAATTAAATAATAATCCATTCATTATTCGATGATTAATTTAGTGAATTTAAATTTCTTACTTCTACATACCTTTGAATTGGATAAATTGATATACACCTAAGGGTTTCATATTTTTGAATAACGTTCTAGACATAGGATTCTCTTGAGTATCTATTAAAAACATCTTCCAGTATTAACCAAAATTTTATGAAGATAAACTTAACGTGTGATCTATTCTCTATGGGAGTGAAATTTTCTCATTCATCATATCATAATTGAACGTTGGAGTTCCTTTAGAATCTTTTTGTGGTATGAAGTTTCTTTAAATTTAGGGATCTTATGTACACATGATTCAATGGTATGATTCATGTTTTTTTATAATTTATTTTATGTTTTGATTGTTTTTGCATTATCATGAAACCCATTCATGATCCTTGTTTCCATGAAATGTTTTAGAGTATATTTGTAAAATGATTTATGTTGATTAACATGTCATTATATAATTCTACTACATTTATCATGATGTTATTATATTCTTGTTTTATCATTCTATACATTGTTGTGTGTTTCTTGGATTTGGAGGTTAGATCCTGGTATCTAAGACTAGAGGAACATCATAGTATTATTATAATTAGAGGAGGGATCACATGAAATGTGATAGTAACAATGATGGACTCATTCGTCGGATTGGTGCAATGTATCCATGTCACCCTGAAAAAAATACTCCATGAGAATAACAATGAATGTATATGACCTCAATGATATGAGGATTCCACGTAGAATGGATACTCATGTCCTTGTGCATTCCTAGTGACATGTATCTAGTATTGGGTAATGTTCTCACAATTTTGGTATGATCCTTGATCCGATTTCTATAACGGTTCTGAAATTGATATGGCTTTGGGTTTGTGGTGGCTTGGTTAGCACATGACCGCTCAGTACATGATTGTATATTTTATATAATTTATTTCACATTTAATGTAATCATGAAAAATAATTTTTTTACCTATGAATATTTTATAAGGATGAATTTGTGGTATTATAATATGTTGTATTACTCACACCTTATACAGAAATTTTGATGCACATGTTTACTTTTTATATAGGAATCCTGACAATGGAAAGGGGCATATAGAAGATAATTAATCTAATGAGCATAGAGCTGTTAGTAGTACAAGGACGTACACTATATAATATTATAATTTATTTATTTATTTTCATTCTTACAATTATACTTGTGTTTGGCATTCCAAAATGGGACCCATTTTTACTTATTTGTATGAATGATATTCCATCTACATTGTTTCCACATTTTTACATAGATTGTTATATTTTATTATATTCTATTATTTTTTATTTGTTCTATGACATTATATTAAAGGTATAGTAAATCAATTAATCGACTTAGACAGTCATTGCTAGTTATTGGCCTCTTACATACGGAGAGCAGAAGATGAGTTATTGTGGCCCTATAGTTTATACCTAGAGGTTTGATCCAGTGTATCACATTTATCAGACCAAAAATAAAATAATGAATTATCTCAGGTTTTTGGAAGGATCTATTCAATATAAATTATTGTTAGATTTTTTCATATAGATGATTATTAAATAACGGATAATTTTATAGTGAAATAAAGTGATAAATTCAAAAGAAATATAAATATGATAATTATAAAAATTTAATAGGATGTCATTTTCAGATTTTAGGTGATTTAATTGAGGTATAATGAGAAAATATTCATGTGTTAATTATGGGGTTTCAAATATATATATTTTAAAATTTCTGCTTAATATAAACAACATAGTAATTCATATTAATCATTTAACTAATGATAAATGAGAGATCATATGGTAAAACATCAATGAATTTCCTAATTATAAGTATAGAAACAATATCAATGTGGTATTATTTTTATTATATAAAAAGAAAAATATGAGAATATATGTCTTTATTAAGATAATAAGAATAATTGTTCTATGTAAAAAATAATATTATTCTTCATAGAGGAGGAAACTAACCTGATTCACGTGAAGATACAAATTTCTAAATGATATGAAGAAGGCAAAGAAGAATAAGAAGAATATGATAAAAGGATTTGAAATGAACCAATACAATAATCATCCATTCAAATTCACTTAAATAATGATGAGATATTTACATTTAAGATAATAAAAGGGATAAAATATGATTAAAGATGAATATTATAATATTTCAATTTATGTTCCCATGGATAAATTGATCATTATACAATTTAGAATAAGATGATGACATGCATGATGTACTAAAACATAAAATTAATTAAAATGACATAATATTAGTAATATGATTCATTCTTTAAATATAGTGATATCAAAAATATGAAAAATGATCTTATCAAAGAAATGGAAATTAGAACACCATTATATATAGGTGGGATCTAGAATAATGTACCAGTTGGGTGACTGTAATGATTTTGGAATAAACTGATGTATTTCTAGGTTATATGCTCAGGGGGAAAGGATGATTCCTTCCCATTTGTATTCAACTTATCATATTAGTAATGAAATTTCGTATCAATTTAGACCCAAATAGAGAAAGTAAAAAATTCATCCACATCATGGGAGAACCTTTTCAAAATATGACTCTTGTTCTCTCTTTACATTTTTCCAATATATTGTGTGTCTTTGTTTCAGGACTTATATGATCTCAAATTATACTAATAGGTAAAGAGGCATGAATTTAATATGTTTAATGAATTTGGTAAAAATGTTTTCAATCTTAATAACCCTTCCCCATGGTACGACAAAATTATCCAACTTGAAATTTTAGTTTATTTTTAAAAAATATCCAAGGACTAAAAAAATTAATATTATAGACGTATAAGTCTAATAAAATTGTTTTTTTTTCATCATATAGAGTATGATAAAGTTATATAACTGTTAATGGAAACTATACCAAGGAATGTAGAACAAGTAACTCAAATGTGTTATAGAATTTATTAGGAACACAATAGATATATTTTATTCATAGAAAATAATATTAAAGTGTATTTTATACAAGATTAACCTACTACCTATTTGGATGTCATTAGGATTTATAATTATGTGATATAATTAGAGTCATGAAATATAAAATGGACTCTGGGAAAATTAATATAGTTTTAAACATGGATGCTTCATTGGGAGGGGTAACCCATATACGATCTAACTTTGTTACCTAAAATAAAATTTTCATCAATAGTAGACCATCTAAATATTAGAATCATTTGGTGGAAAATGTTTTTAAAAATATTTATGGTATTAGAAATGGTGAACAAGTAATATATTAGACACAGAAATGATTATATTTATTTCTATTCATTAATTTAATGACCTATAAATGTTAAGAATGGATGAGAAAATAAATTTTCATATTGGTAATACATTTTATAATGTGTATATTATATTACAAAGAGGTTAATGGTATATATATTTTACTAAAACATTAAATGGGAATGTCCCATTTATTAATTAAATAATTTCCTCAGGGGTGGAATATTTATTATGAGGATACAGTCCAAGAGTTTTGGTTCCTCAATAATAAATATAATTTTTTTATATAAAATTGTTCTTGTGGGAAATTTTTTATATTTTTTGGTATTTGATATAAATGGAATTTGACTTATCGATTATTTTTTTCAAACATTAATGTTTTAAATGTCATTTTGGATAAAATTATTCATAAAAAACAATGTATATGTATCCAAGATACTATGTATCATGTTCTATTGATATGGATAAAAAAGATCCCAATTTATAGTTACAAAAAATATAATGTTCATGTAATAATGATATTTCACATAGAGAACTCTAGAAAAGTGTCTTTACTTTTATTATACAGTAAAAATATAAAAAGTTTCCAAAATAGTTATAATTATTCTTAAATTAAATACATTATTTATATTTTTACATGTTTGGACAATTAAGTTATAATGTAAGGTCAAAATTACACTTTGAGGGGGATAAGTCTAGGATAACAACAATTTAAATCTCAATACTTAATTAGTGATCCACGCAAAAAATTGTTATTATTTTATGAAATAATATTTAAAAAATATTTTTTATCATAAGTAATAACATTGAATATATTAATTATAAAATTTTTTGAAATATCACATTAATGTTGTTGAATTACTTGATTCACCAATATGGGGAAACACCCAATGATAATAAAATAAATACATTTCATTATAAGAAAATCCTATTAAATCAAGGATTATATGAATATAATTTTTATGATATGATCACAACAAGAAAAAGATTACTTCCCTTAAGAAGATTTGAAGATAACTAATTACCTCTACAGGATCACATAAACATCATACTTCATTATAAAATACATTGAGGAGGGTATATAATTCATTTAAAGATATGTGGTTCTTCTCCAAATTAGCATAAAATACTAATATTTCTTATAACAGAAGTACATGTTGTTTTGATTCATTTCTATCTAAATTATTCCCCATTATATCATGATCTATATTTCATAAGTTCTTTTCCTAGAAATTCAACACAGTATCCTCCAATAAATCAATATTTTAGCAACATCTTCCATTATAAATGTTCTAGATAAGAAAATGCATTTTTAAGAGAATTGATCATTAATATTCCCTATCTTATTCAACCATCATATCTAAACTATAAATATAAATGTCCTTCCATGGGTGTGATTTTTTCACCATGATAAAAAAAATTCATAGATATTATATGTACCTTTCTAAATGGATATACCACGTACGTATATTTTTTATACTATCTCCCACCACTATCTCATATTACAACTTTTTATAGCATAACATCATAGCATGTATAATTTTATCTATCTCTAAGAGTTATAATTAAGGGATATGAATAATTTTTTATATCATTATCATATATAATAATGATATTTTTCAACCCCTTTAAGAGTTACTAAATATTTTAATAGGATGATTTCCACCGCATAAACTATCAACATATATTTCCATATTAGTTGAATACAAGTGACATGAAAATATTTAACAAATTTCCAAACAACTTTGTAATGGTATATGTCAGGGAATGTTTTTATTTGAGTACCAAATAGACTAAAACCATGACATATAAATTTACATTTCCTAAAAACTATTAATTTCATATTTTATCAAAACCATCAAATAAATTCACTATATCATGATTAATAAAACCAAAGTGTAGTTCCTTTCAATGGAATGTTAAATTCCATCTATGATATAATATGTTGAATGTTTTAATATCACAATACATCTATGACAATTGTTCCACATGTTTTGAAAATTAAAAAGAATCTAAATATTCTTTAAAAACAATTAATGTTCTTTTGATACCATAAAAATTCCATGAATAATGTTTTAAAATATTACCACAATTTATTTTGAAAATAAGTCTCATTAAATGAATGATAGATCCCACTTTATTTATTAATACACTTTTAATTGATATTTTATAGTTAAAATTTATGTTGGTGAAATTGTTTTTTAGATATTCGTGTGAAATGATTTTTAATGAATATTTGGATATAATTTCATTTAAATGTGACATTAGTATTTTGGGGAAATGAAATTGTTTCTACAGAATAAATTTTTTAAAAGTGGAGATGGATTTTATATTATTGGATCTATGTATTATAAAGAATATTCTACAATATATTTTCTTGAATCTAGTAAAATTTAAAAATCCCCTATGATTAATTGTAGTTAATTTGATTATGATAAATTTATAAAATAAATGTGTAATAATTTTTTATAGTATTGATTGGTATATTAATGTATAAAAATTATTCAATAAAAGATATCATGTTTAGTGTTTACATGGGTTCTTGATTTCATGATGACCCTAAAGAGAGTCTCTTGAAGTATTTTAAGTAGATTATTAACTATGTTAATTGTTTTATAAATCATTATTTATTTTATCCTAGAAGAACCACTTTCGAAATAAAAATTTATTCATATTATGATTTTAAGGGATATTAAATTGAAAGAAAATGTACTAGAGGCATGTGTTACATTTTATGTAACATCCCATCTACTCTCCATCAAGTAATTTTTTTAATATTATTTATGATTTTATTTTTTATTTTTCTGGGTATGGTTGAGAATGAATTGGAATGATATCATTACTAACTGAAACTATTCACCTTGAGAACACTGGTTTGGTCTTGGAGTCCTTAAGGCCTTTGGTCTACTCTGGCCTTCGGTTAAATATGTCTTTTGGGACACTTTCAGACCTTTGGGCCACCATAAGGCCATTAGGACACCTAATGTGTGTAGATGAAAACTAGCCAAATTCTATAAGGAACATTTCTTAAAGGAGGATTTATATAAATGAACATTCACCAGAGACGATATATCGAATTTGGACGAGCGAGAGAGTATGGTATTTTCCATTTGAACGAAGCCTATGCATCCTTTCACTAGATTGTTGGCCAAACAACCATGCAATGGTGGAGAGCTGGTCATGATGCTGATGTTGGGGAGGAGAGTTTGAAGTATTCGTTGTCTAGGATGTATTCCATTAAGTCCTTCAGATCATGTAATATCTTGAATCCTATGTTAAATATATTGTGAGGGTTGACCTTCAA
The DNA here is from genome assembly GCA_963277665.1 of Viscum album. Lineage (NCBI taxonomy): Eukaryota > Viridiplantae > Streptophyta > Magnoliopsida > Santalales > Viscaceae > Viscum > Viscum album. Next base: position 454,600,655 of record OY728160.1, on the reverse strand, counting down.
CCCTTAAAAATAAGATTATCAAAAATGCATAAAAAAATGAAGGCCTTCTGGCCATTTAGGTTATAATAGTGATGTCTAGGATTTGATGGAAATTTGATGGAAGAACCTGATGGTTCAATAACCTCTTAGGGATTTACACAGCTTGTAATTTTATTATACGATTTGATAATTCTAAAATGGCAATAAATAGTATTTTTTATTAAAATGGAGTTGCACCTTTTGGTGTTATAGAATCTCAAACATATTGTGATGTGGAATTATGTTACATGACATGTAATTGGGTATCATGCCATGAGTTTCAGTTTTAAATAGGAAAATCTGATGAAATTTCTATTCTCATTCTTATTGGATTCCATTCCCTTGGCATAGATCCTTCCCCCTGAAATTTTTGTTCCCTTCAACACTTCTATATCATTTTTTATGTTATTTCTGTTTTTTGTGGTTACAATATGACTCTTTTGGTAAGTAGTCTCCCACTCTCTCCAATATCATACTATATCCTTTATAGGGTTTGATAGATCTTCATGTTTATAGAGGATCTAATATCCATTGTCTTAGATCATAAATCTAGGTATGATTCTAGGATCCCATTTTTTTAAGTTCTTCAATTGTGTTTCCAATTAGGGGAATTGTGAGACGTGATCTATTTGATTATGTATGTGGTTTGATATATGTTTTTCTAATTTACTTATCCCTACATTTCAGGATTGTTTTAATGGAATTAAATTAAATTATGAATTTTCAATTTAGTGTGAATATGGATTTTAATTTTCTTTTTATTGGAAACTATGGAATTCCCCCAATTATAGTGAATTAGTGTGTCATTTGGATTTTATAGAAATTATGGAATTATAGTTGTTGAAATTGAAGTGAAAATTTGATTTTCAAAAAATGGATTAAATTGATGTGATAAAAACACATTGGTATATCCTAAAAAGGTCGTGAATTGATTAAAATACCATGTATTGGGTTTTAAAGATAAATTGACATATTGAAATGAAAATGGGTAAATTTTATTTCTATTGTTTTGAAATAATTTTCCCATTATCAAATGTTGTTTGAGCCCATGTAATCCTAAGTTGATAGTGAGTTATTAGTGAAAAAAAATTCTAGGATGGGAATTATCTAGAAAACTACAGATTATCTACAACTATAACATAAATATTAGTCGATCTTATCTTCAGTAGGATGTTTATTATTCATATGTGACCAGTTTATGAGGGATGTGTGTGCACATTGATTTTATCACTGTCTAAGTGTGTGAGGATCCCATAACCTTGAACTATTGTACCTATTTTTAGATGAATTTTTTTTGTGATTATTTTGATATATATTCCATTAATTTCAAATTATTTTTCTCATGCCTCAAGAATTTTTTTCAACAATTTTATATTAAATTTTTATTAAACCATTATTTTTAATATCTCCTTCAAATTAAATGTAATGAAATACCTATTTTAAATACACTTTTCCAAATCCATGCTTATATAGTTAATATTAAATGATGGTTTGGTTAATTAATGTGTCATATTATGATAGAATCCTTTGTGAGACCCTGCTAGGTGTTTAAAACACACCCTATTTGTGCCCTCAGGTACTTTTAGATTATTTTTATTCCATGTTCAAGAAGTGAAAAATCACCTTTTAGTAGAGGTGGTTATTGATCTTTGGGCTTGGAGTTGTGTGTATATTGGGAAAAGGGTTATCTAACATTCAGTTTCTTGTACTTTATTGTTTTAATTTGTGATATTTATACATATTTGAAATCTAAAACAATTCTCTTGGTGGATTTTATTTTTATTATATTGACTGGAAATTGTTTCATCTATTGTTTATAAAGAAAATAAAATCGTAGTTTACCTTGTATGATTCTAGGTGCTAGTCATCAAAAAATTGGGATTAGGAAATCCCTTCAGTTAATGTCAATTTCACCTTGAGTGTCAGGGTAAAATGGTATCTGGTCCGATATGTGACATTAAAAAAACTATTCTTGTAAAGTTAAAATGAAATTTTTTATTTCTTCATTAATAGGTGAATTAGATTATATTTTCACTGTAATTTTTTGTGTGAAATTTCTAAGGATTAAGGAAACATTAACTACTTTTGATGTTTTAATTTTTAGAGGTTTTAATTTTCTTTGATAATTAATCTTCTATTTATATATTTCAGAACCACTAACTAAATTCATAAATTATGAATATTAATATAATAAATAACTTTATTAGTCATCGATTGAGGTAATTATATTGAATATGATTCTTCTGAGGATCATTTATGATGTATATTTATTAAACCATTGTACTCAGCAATGTTTTGGACAAATAATTACAAACATGGTATGATAGTGGTTTGAAATTAATATGTTATACGATATATTCTATTTTTATCTAGTCATCATAAAATATGTTTTTTGTTTATAGTTTTAATGGTATATTAAACATTTTTTATTACTATTTAATTTTTTACAACTCATGTTGTAATAAACTATATATTTTGACACATTTTTTTCCTCTTTGTAGATTTCAAATTGATTTTTGTAAGTAGTTACAACTATTTTTTACAATATGTTGTTCATATTTTCATAAAATAAATTTTAAATCTATATAAATTACATTGAATTTTTTTTAAGAATTAAGATATTTTAAAATTAACAAGAAGACTAACTCTTTTAATTATTTATGTTTATAGGTTACTATTTTTGTTCAACTATATTGATAATTTTCTTTAGAATATTTGAATTTATGTGGGGGTCTTCATATGAAATTATATAATCTATGAATGTTGTTTTAACACCAGGTTTATCATTATTCAACTAATAAGGAATTGTCATTTCATAAGAGGGAATTTCTTGATGAGTTGTTTTATTTGTAAAAATTTCATTCTGTTTTTCATTTAAATAAAATGGGGGATATTATTTCTAAATTTTTTGAATATTTTCTAAAAATAGGAGAATTGAAAAAACATTTCAGCATTCTTCTCAATTAAATATAAGAGAGATCATTTTTTTAATTGATGTCCTTCTTGTAATTATCCTAAGGGTTGATATTTTTGCAGTACATCCTTTTAAATTATTTGTTTGTGTTTTGATAATTAAAAATTAAATATTTTATTCATTCCATCAATCACGAGTTTTGAAAAGAATAAAGAATGTTCCTTATTTGAAGATTTACTTACTTTTATAAGCAAAGAATTATTATAAAGTAAAGTGTATTTTCTTAATTATTATATGCTATCGTAATGTATTATTATTTTTAATATTTCAGATGAACTAACTTTAGAGAAAAATTCACATCAATATGAGTAAAGGAATGACTCATATGTTGAAATAATTAACTAAAATTTTTCGTAATGGTTGAATTAAATATACTCGCATTAGAATTAATAATATAGAAATTGTAATGGACACATATGAAGTTTTGATTTATTAAAAAATCTAATGTCAAATGACACATATACAAGACCATATAATATGTATATAGATGTAAAAATAATATGTACTTAGTTTATGTATCATATTTGATGATGAATAAATAGTTCAATATATTGTGTATAGTTTTATGAATATGTAATATAAATAATCCAAGTAAAATTATTTATACAGAAACGACTCATAAGATAAGGATCGAATGACTCATACATTGACACAAATAGAAAGGACACATATAATAGAAATAATGAATCATATGAATATATGTCTTAATATTTTTCCACTTATAATTTTGTAACTATTATTTTATTTCATAATATCATTATTTATTTAAAACTAATTATCTATTTGATTTAAAATATTCATATATATTTAAAAGAAAGGTATTTTCACATTTATTTTGGGAAATATTCACACAATTAAAAGATGATTATTGGGAGTATTTATTATTGATATTAAATGCTGATTTATTTTATATTATTAATGAATTTTTATGTGTTTCACATTATTATTTATTAAAAATATAATGAAATCATATTCAAGGATCTTATTTTATGCTTTCACATTCATCAAATGTAAAAATCACATAAATCATTATCTAGAAAATCAATATGAAGATTAAAAAACCATTAACATATTTCTTGATTTTCACATGAATGAATAATAAATTTGGAAAATATGGATTAAAATACATATTATTTGGAGAAACATTTGTGAGTGAAATATCTATCAAAATATATTGGTAGAACTAGAAAAACTATAATAAATTTTACACATCTAGATTGTTTGATGATCACACTGTACATTTTTTTGATCTCTTCAATTGAACACAAAACATATTTCACCCTAATACTATCAATGTGATCAAGGCCACATCGATATACTATATTTTGTTGCTTCATAATGATTCTATGGTGCAGTATTCTTCAAATCTATTTTAGGGATGCGATAGTTTTATATTATACCTATTTTTTGAAATTATTGTCTATTTTGGTTATACTAAATATTATAATGTATGTTGGGATGTGCCTCCAGGTGAAAAATGATCATTTTTTATGTTGTTCCTATAGGGTGAAATGGGTACATTTTGGGTTATTAATCAGGGTTAAAAATATTGTTTTATTGGGTTTTCAACCCCTAATAAAATGTCGGTCATGTTGGGTTTTCCTCCCTAATAAAATAAAATTTATAATGGGTTTTGACACCCCAAAAAAATTAATTATTTTATTGGGTTTCATTTCTCATAGGCTTAGATATAATTAAAGAGTATAAGTTATATCACATTGATCCAAACTACAATAAAATTTTTATTTTTTAAAATGTTTTGCATACATTAATATTTCTGTAAAGACTCGTAAAATTCAAGGGAAATTTTTTCTTAATTTTCTTTGGAATTTTACAAGAGCGCGGTTTCTGACGGCACCTGATTCCGAGGCCCGGAGTGCCCGGAATCAATTTCCGAAGTTTGGCTCGGGTACGTTCAGTGAACGAACGAGCGGGATTTCCTAACTTTTGATCCGGTGCTCGGAATTGAAATCCAAGGGCACCGATTAACTCGCAGCGCCGATATTCGCTTAAGGAGACCTTTTCCGAGGTTGCGTTTATTTCGGGATGAGAGTTAGTTTTTGGGAGATTAGAATAAGTTAAATAAAAATTGTGGATTATATATTTTTATTTAAACTTATTAGTTAACTTATCTCAAAGGAAGTTAGGGGTGGGACCCACACCCACTTAACCTCCCTTGAGAGGATTAAGTGTGGTGGGGCCCACACGAACCCTAAACTTTTCATCTTCTCCCAACTCCCTTAACCCCTCTTTAAATGACATGAGTTATTTAATTTTGGAGTTATCCTTTTTGAATTTCTAACCTTTGAAATTCTTTTGTTAAGTTTATGAATAAATTAAGCTCTTCTCTCTTTTTGTTGGGTTAGAACTCTTTAGCCATCTTGAGAGCTTTTGAGAGCTTTTCCTTTTTCTTCAACTTTGACGAAGAACGCTCAAGCCTTGACGAAGAACGCTCAAGCTCCGACGAAGAACGCCGATCCTCTCTTCTTAGTCTTCCGTGTCAACAAGAGAAAACACCGCTTCCTCCTCGGACTCCCTTCGTCGAAATACGAAGATTCGCCAACGACGTATCTCATCGGACGTACCTCTTCATCATCGGATTTGACAAACGACTACCGTGACGTTGTCTTCCGCGGGACGTTGACAAATATTCGAACCTATACCCAAGGTAGGGGTTGTTGTTTTGTTTATTTATTTTTCCTTGTTTGTGGTTCTTACATGACTAACGTAAGGATTTTATATAAGTGTTATTGTTTAACGTGAGGGGGCCGGACCGCATGAACACGGCCGAACCCCCTCCATCGTTCTTGTTGACTTACCTTGCGGGTGGAAACAAGGTGGCGTGGTGCCGTCGCACCACGCAGATAATCGTACAATTATATTGCATGGCGCCGTCGCGCCGCGCCGGGGAAGAATCATCAAGAACGTGACGCCGTCGCGCCGCGTCAAGGGGAATCGAAGGCACGGCGGAGGGGCGCGGTTCCGTCGCACCGCGCCGGACGACGAACACCGCAGCCGGTTTTGGGCCGCGGGGGAACGAGGAGACCGGCGGCAGGGCCGCCGGCGTCGGAAGCCCAAAAGGGGACCGGATTTTCCGGTCCCGTTGGAGAAAACCGGCCGGCAGTTGGCCGGCCGGAAGGTCAAAGGCCGGGGAAATAAATTCCCCTGGCCAGCTCAAAAACCCCCCTCATTATAGAGGGGGGCGGTTTCCTTGAGGGGGGGCAGGCGGCCCCCCAGTTTTTCCACGAAGCGGGCCCCCAGGAGGGGGGCCGTTGATTGACAAAACGGCGCAGCATAGCCGCGCCGCCTTTTGAAGAAGCGGGGGGCTTTTCCCCCCCACGCGCTGCCTCCGTGCGGCGCCAGGCCGCCGCGCCGCCGGCCGGCCGGGCCGGGTCGGAACCGGGTCGGGTCGACCCGGTTCGGGTCGGCCCGGACCCGGACCCCCCCGTTTCGAATCAGTTTCGGTCTTTTGGCCATAAATTGAGCCACGGACCTCCGAATGACGAACCGTCTGCGGCAACGCGATCCTTGGATCGAGACGGTCGTTTCGGTATATCGCAATCAGGGTTTCGGAATACTTTGAGTTCGGCCGGGTTGGTTCGTTCACGAAACCAACCAGGCCCTCGGAGCGGAAACGCTCATATCTTAAGCTACGGACGTCCGATTTACGTGCCGTCAGCTTTGTTGTGTTCCTCTTAGTGAGACGATTCTTTTGGCATACTCCGCCCGAGGTTTTGACGCAGGTGGAGTACGGTCGGGTTGGTTTTGCCTTAAAAACCAACCGGGCCCCGGGGACGAAAATGCCAATAACTCTCAGACCGGGCGTCCGATCGACGCGCCGTCTGATGCGTTGAGTTCCTGTTGACGATACGGAACTTTTGGATACATCAACTCTGGACTTTGTGACAGTTGATGTATCAGCCTCTCGGCTCATGGAGCGGATCCTCTGAACGAGCTTGCTGTGTGCGGGAACCCTAGTGCTGGCTGCGACTGTTACTGTGACTGCTACTGCTACTGCTACTGTGACTGCGACGACAACAGTACAGAGATCCTATGTGGATTCGACGACGACGACTACTGCACTCAGCGATCCTACGTGGATCAGTGCTACAGGTCCTGCGTGGGCCCGATCCTGTGTGGGTCTGATCCTGTGTAGGTCACTGCGGGGGTTAGTACCTATCGATCCTTTGTGGGTCCGACGACTTAGATGGTTCAGTGATCATCTTTATCGTCATCCGAAGAAGTATACCTGTGTGAACTAAATCGTCTGTTTTACTCGATAGAGGTGGTGCGCTTGGTTGTAGCGGCAGACCCGCGATGCTGGAGACGAGCGTATGGAGTACGGAGACCGTGTAGCCGGCTGAGACCTGTAGACTGCTCGACCGACTCGACTTGGAGTGAGTCGACTAGCCCAGTGGACGGAGCGCCCGGTATTTGGCGGCAGACCCACGGCGGACGGAGCGCCTGGTAGTTGGCAGCAGACCCGCAGTACTCGACCGGAGGAGTACCTCTGTAGGCTATTTGGGTGAGCGCCTGGTATTTGGCAGCAGACCCTCAGCGGACGGAGCGCCCGGTAGTTGGCGGCAGACCCGCGGTACTCGACAGGAGGAGTACCTCAGCAGTCTTAGGTTAGTGAGAAGTATCTCAGAGTCGTGACAGGACACTGTACACTTCAGAGATGGGGCTCTTCAGTAGTTACGTTTTGATAATGAAAATCCTGTGTGATCTGAATCCTGTTGCTTTCCTGTGTGGATTGTGTTGTGCTATCCTGTGTGGATTACGTTTTGCTTTCCTGTGTGGAATACGTTTACTTTCCTGTGTGGACTGAGTTGTACATGGGCTCGGAGGTTGGAGCGTATTTGAAATTGATGACTTAGGTATATGTATGGGCATATACCTAAGTAGTATTGGTTGTTACTTCGTGTTTGTACCTTTCTTCGTGGTTTATCCTTTGTGGATTTGAGAGACCTTCAGGGGTCTCGGGGTCCCTACTGTGTAGCTTATACTCACCCCTACACGGGCTTTTCCCGCACTACATTGTGTTGGTTGCAGACGACGGACAGCGTTGATCTTAGCTGAGGCTTGCAGAGCGGGACGGTACCCGGAGGTGGAACACTGGGCGGGACGTGCTCGGAGTGGACGGAGTGACCTGTGGAGCAGTGGAGTTATCTGTACCCACCCTTCAGGTGAGAATTCCAGCGGACAACTCGGTGTAGCGGCTTTTACCTTTCAGTTTCTGTTTTCCCTTTCGAGTTGTACATTACTTTCAGTTTGGGTTTGTATACTGGCCCATTTACTTTTCCGTACTTTCAGTTGTACTCTGCTTTTTCTTAGTGTTTACTTTCCGCTTGCTTACTCTGAGGTGTTTGTTTACTTTACAAAGGCAATGCCTTCCCTTTTTACCGGGATTTATGCCTTGGTGCTAGTCGCCAGCCCCTGGCCTATGGAAGGCGGGCTTGGGGTAGTCACGGCACGGACCCCGAGGGCGGGTCGTGACAAATTGGTATCAGAGGAGTTCGGTTCTACCGCGAACTCTGATCTTTTCTATGTGAAGCAATAGTGTTTAGCGTATTGAGTGTGGTTATCAGTCCAGAGAGTCCAGTGTTGGTGCGGCGGCCGACGTATCCGTACACCAGGACCCTGACTTCTGATTTCCGACTTAATGCACGAAAACATTGATTGCATGTGTGTTTCAAAGTTTTCTTTGTGATTACTTATATCAGCTCACCCGGTATACTGTTCTGACCGTGGCGCACCTGTTTTCTTTTAAGGATGGCCCCACGACGGTAGCCAGCTAGGGTTCCGAGAGTCGAGCGTGACGACAGCCCACCGAGCGACGAGGCCTCGGTGCAGGGCCCTTTGTCAGCAGTGGCACCGGCGGTAGCACTACCCGCCGAGCCCCTGATACTTCCAGCACCAGCCGCTGACGATGCACGTCGCCTCAGCGCACTGCATGAGTTTCAGCGCCAGCGACCGCCCAAGTTTCACGGGGAGACGGATCCCCAGGCACCAGAGGACTGGCTGGAGGAAGTGGTAAGAGTGTTTAGGCTAGTGAGGACACCAGTAGACCTCATGGTGATCCTCGCTGCGATCCTACTACACGCAGCAGCAGGACGATGGTGGAGCTTCATGCTCCAGGTGCACGATGAGGCATCTCTACTTTGGACGGACTTTGAGAGCCTATTCCACTCGGAGTTCGTCCCAGCCACCCTTCGTGCGGTGCGTATCCAAGAACTTCTTCAGCTGCGGCAGGGCAGCATGACGGTCGCTCAGTACTCGGCGAGATTTACTGATCTCTCGCATTACTCGACCGACATGGTACGGGACCCATTCTTCCGGGCCCGGACCTTCGAGCAGGGTTTGAGACACGAGATCAGGGCATCGCTGATCTCCCTTAGCATACCGACACAGACAGGAGTACTAGAGCGGGCCCTTCTGATTGAGAGCTTCCTTGCTGAGTCTACACCAGCGCAGCGACCCACCGCAGGGCGGAAGATAGCGGAGTCTTCGGCAACAGGTAGCCGACGGATGACTCAGGGTTCCAGGCACACCAGACCTACCGGTGGCCGACTGCACGACTCAGGCTCAGTTGTACGGGGAAGCCGGGGTGGAGTCAGAGCCAGGCGTGCCGAGAGTGGGCAGTGTTACTCCTGTGGCGGGATTGGTCACATGGCTCGTGACTGTCTGACCCGCCATGCTGATGATCAGCAGTTAAGTGAAGAACCTCCCAGGCAGAGGCAGAGGTTCGACCATGGCGGTCCGCAGGGAGGAGGCGGACGAGGCAGAGGAGCTGGACGAGCATCCGGTGGTGGGAGAGGCTTTGAGGCTCTACCACCACCACCACCAGGAGGTCCACCCCGACCACAGAGAGTAGGTGAACATGCGAGAGCTCAACTTTAGGCAGCCGAGGCCTTCGATCATGGAGCTCTGGGAGCCGATGGACAGGAGCAGAACTAGTGGATACATCCTTTGTACTTCTGGTTCCTTGTTGCATTTGTGTAGCATCTTGTATTATGAGCTGCAATAATAAAAGACGCATACCTTTGTGATATTTTCGTTCCTGTACTCTTTCGTGATGTTACTAAGAGGTTCCAGTTTTGGCTGTTTACTTGACCCTCACTTGTGAGACATCTACTGGAGGAGACCCAGTTACCACACATTGATGCCGACAGTGTGACTCAACCCTTGGAGGCGAGAGTAACGGTTGAATCTCTTAGTAGTAGCGTCGAGGCCTTACGACGTCATCCTTGGTATGGATTAGTATCATCCATGTTAGGATTGACTGTTTTAGGCAAAGAATGTTGTTCATCCAGGGGATGGGACCAGATTTCTCTTATCGGCAAAGAAGAAATCTTGCAGCTCTAATGGGACCGGAGATGGTCCAGGCCACGACAGAGAAGGTCCAAGTCATCCAGGAGCGGATGAGGACAGCACAGAGCCGGCAGAAGTCATACGCTGACAGGAGGCGAAGGCCACTTGAGTTCGAGGATGGCGACCACGTCTTCTTGCGGGTCTCACCTCGACGTGGTATTCGGAAATTTGGCCGAGGCGGCAAGTTATCTTCGCGCTTCATCGGACCCTTCCAGGTCCTCAGCAGGGTTGGTGAGGTGGCTTATCGCCTGGCTTTGCCACCTCAGTTTCACCGGGTGCACGACGTCTTCCACGTATCTCAGCTGAGGAGATACGTGCACGACCCGACGCACATCATTGACCATGGGGAGCTCGACGTTGGCGATGGGGCGACTTTCATGGAGGTCCCGATGGAGATAGAGGATCGACAGGAGCGGGTCCTGCGTGGGCGATCGATTCCTCTTGTGCGCATCAGATGGCAGCATGGGAATCTCCAGGAGAGCACATGGGAGCGGGAGGCTCAGATGCGTGCTCAGTATCCTCTTTTGTTTCCCTAGTTTTTGATGTATCTTTACGGGAACGTAAATCCCTGAGGTGGGAATAATGTAAAGACCCGTAAAATTCAAGGGAAATTTTTTCTTAATTTTCTTTGGAATTTTACAAGAGCGCGGTTTCTGACGGCACCTGATTCCGAGGCCCGGAGTGCCCGGAATCAATTTCCGAAGTTTGGCTCGGGTACGTTCAGTGAACGAACGAGCGGGATTTCCTAACTTTTGATCCGGTGCTCGGAATTGAAATCCGAGGGCACCGATGAACTCGCAGCGCCGATATTCGCTTAAGGAGACCTTTTCCGAGGTTGCGTTTATTTTGGGATGAGAGTTAGTTATTGGGTGATTAGAATAAGTTAAATAAAAATTGTGGATTACATATTTTTATTTAAACTTATTAGTTAACTTCTCTCAAAGGATGTTAGGGGTGGGACCCACACCCACTTAACCTCCCTTGAGAGGATTAAGTGTGGTGAGGCCCACACGAACACTAAACTTTTCATCTTCTCCAAACTCCCTTAACCCCTCTTTAAATGACATGAGTTATTTAATTTTGGAGTTATCCTTTTTGAATTTCAAACCTTTGAAATTCTTTTGTTAAGTTTATGAATAAATTAAGCTCTTCTCTCTTTTTGTTGGGTTAGAACTCTTTAGCCAACTTGAGAGCTTTTGAGAGCTTTTCCTTTTTCTTCAACTTTGACGAAGAACGCTCAAGACTTGACGAAGAACGCTCAAGCTCCGACGAAGAACGCCGCTCCTCTCTTCTTCGTCTTCCGTGTCAACAAGAGGGAACGCCGCTTCCTCCTCGGACTCCCTTCGTCGTCATACGAAGATTCGCCAACGACGTATCTCATCGGACGTACCACTTCGTCATCGGATTTGACGAACGACTACCGCGACGTTGTCTTCCGCGGGACGTTGACAAATCTTCGAACCTATACCCAAGGTAGGGGTTGTTGTTTTGTTTATTTATTTATCCTTGTTCGTGGTTCTTACATGACTAACGTAAGGATTTTATATAAGTGTTATTGTTTAACGTGAGGGGGCCGGACCGCATGAACACGACCGAACCCCCTCCATCGTTCTTGTTTACTTACCTTGCGGGTGGAAACAAGGTGGCGTGGTGCCGTCGCACCACGCGGATAATCATACAATTATATTGCGCGGCGCCGTCGCGCCGCGCCGCGCCGGGGAAGAATCATCAAGATCGCGACGCCGTCGCGCCGCGTCAAGGGGAATCGAAGGCGTGGCGGAGGGGCGCGGTGCCGTCGCACCACGCCGGACGACGAACACCGCAGCCGGTTCCGGGCCGCGGGGGAACGAGGAGACCGGCGGCAGGGCCGCCGGCGTCGGATGCCGAAAAGGGGACCGGATTTTCCGGTCCCGTTGGAGAAAACCGGCCGACAGTTGGTTGGCCGGAAGGTCAAAGGACGGGGGAAATAAATTCCCCCGGCCAGCTCAAAAACCCCCCTCATTAAAGAGGGGGGCGGTTTCCTTGAGGGGGGGCAGGCGGCCCCCCGGTTTTTCCACGAAGCGGGCCCCCAGGAGGGGGGCCGTTGATTGACAAAACGGTGCGGCATAGCCGCGCCGCCTTTTGAAGAAGCGGGGGGCTTTGCCCCCCCGCGCGCTGCCTCCGTGCGGCGCCAGGTCGCCGCGCTGCCTCCACCAGGCCGCCGCGCCGCCAGCCGGCCGGGCCGGGTCGGACCCGGGTCGGGTCGACCCGGTTCGGGCCGACCCAGGGGGGGTCGGGCCGGGTCGGCCCGGACCCGGACCCCCCCGTTTCGAATCAGTTTAGGTCTTTTGGCCATAACATGAGCCACGGACCTCCGAATGACGAACCGTCTGCGGCAACGCGATCCTTGGATCGAGACGGTCGTTTCGGTATATCGCACTCAGGGTTTAGGAATACTTTGAGTTCGTCCGGGTTGGTTCGTTCACGAAACCAGCCGGGCCCTCGGAGCGGAAACGCTCATATCTTAAGCTACGGATGTCCGATTGACGTGTCGTCAGCTTTGTTGTGTTCCTCTTAGTGAGACGGTTCTTTTGGCATACTCTGCCCGAGGATTGGACGCAGGTGGAGTACGGTCGGGTTGGTTTTTCCTTAAAAACCAACCGGGCCCTGGGGACGAAACTGCCAATAACTCTCAGACCGGGCGTCCGATCGACGCACCGTCTGATGCGTTGAGTTCCTGTTGACGATACGGAACTTTTGGATACATCAACTCTGGACTTTGTGACAGTTGATGTATCAGCCTCTCGGCTAATGGAGCGGATCCTCCGAACGAGCTTGCTGTGTGCGGGAACCCTAGTGCTGGTTGCGACTGTTACTGTGACTGCTACTGCTACTACTACTGTGACTGCGACGACAACAGTACAGAGATCCTGTGTGGATTCGACGGCGACGACTACTGCACTCAGCGATCCTACGTGGATCAGTGCTACAGGTCCTGCGTGGGCCCGATCCTGTGTGGGTCCGATCCTGTGTAGGTCACTGCGGGGGTTAGTACCTATCGATCCTTCGTGGGTCCGACGACTTAGATGGTTCAGTGATCATCTTTATCGTCATCCGAAGAAGTATACCTGTGTGAACTGAATCTTCTGTTTTACTCGATAGAGGTGGTGCGCTTGGTTGTAGCGGCAGACCCGCGATGCTAGAGACGAGCGTACGGAGTACGGAGACCGTGTAGCCGGCTGAGACCTGCAGACTGCTCGACCGACTCGACTTGGAGTGAGTCGACTAGCCCAGTGGATGGAGCGCTCGGTATTTGGCGGCAGACCCACGGCGGACGGAGCACCTGGTAGTTGGCAGCAGACCAGCGGTACTCGACTAGAAGAGTACCTCTGTAGGCTATTTGGGTGAGCGCCCGGTATTTGGCAGCAGACCCTCAGCGGACGGAGCGCCCGGTAGTTGGCGGCAGACCCGCGGTACTCGACAGGAGGAGTACCTCAGCAGTCTTAGGTTAGTGAGCAGTATCTCAGAGTCATGACAGGACACTGTACACTTCAGAGATGGGGCTCTTCAGTAGTTACGTTTTGATAATGAAAATCATGTGTGAGCTGAATCCTGTTGCTTTCCTGTGTGGATTGTGTTGTGCTATCCTGTGTAGATTACGTTTTACTTTCCTGTGTGGAATACGTTTACTTTCCTGTGTGGACTGAGTTGTACTTGGGCTCGGAGGTTGGAGCGTATTTGAAATTGATGACTTAGGTATATGTATGGGCATATACCTAAGTAGTATCGGTTGTTACTTCGTGTTTGTACCTTTCTTCATGGTTTATCCTTTGTGGATTTGAGAGACCTTCAGGGGTCTCGGGGTCCCTACTGAGTAGCTTATACTCACCCCTGCACGGGCTTTGCCCGCACTACGTTGTGTTGGTTGCAGACGACGGACAGCGTTGATCTTAGCTGAGGCTTGCAGAGCGGGACGGTACCCGGAGGTGGACCACTGGGCGGGACGTGCTCGGAGCGGACGGCGTGACCCGTGGAGCAGTGGAGTTATCTGTACCCACCCTTCAGGTGGGAATTCCAGCGGACAGCTCGGTGTAGCGGTTTTTACCTTTCAGTTGTTGTTTTCCCTTTCGAGTTGTACTTTACTTTCAGTTTGGGTTTGTATACTGGCCCATTTACTTTTCCTCACTTTCAGTTGTACTCTGCTTTTTCTTAGTGTTTACATTCCGCTTGCTTACTCTGAAGTGTTTGTTTACTTTACAAAGGCAATGCCTTCCCTTTTTACCAGGATTTATGCCTTGGTGCTAGTCGTCAGCCCCTGGCCTATGGAAGGCGGGCTTGGGGTAGTCACGGCACGGACCCCGAGGGCGGGTCGTGACAATTTCAACTTAAACATGATATTTAATATTTTATAAACCATTCAGTTCTCCCCTATATCATGGCTATTCAAATATCTCACAATTCTGGAAAAACAAATTCATCACCTTAGAAAAATTAAAATAAAGAACAAACATATTTTTTATGGAGTTAATGAGTCACATAATAAATTCATTTATATCAAAAGTAATATTTTTAATGAATATGATAGGATTCATTATATTGTAATTATTTTTTCAACCCAAATGCTTATATTTTGAAAATGAATATATTTTTATATATTACCATAAGGGCATTTTTAATGAAACAAAAATTTATCATTAATACCATATATATTTATTATTTATGTTTTCATACTCATCCTGGAAAAAAATTCCAGAGGACCATTCATAGGTGTGGTTAAACAAACCCAGTTAAGAACATGTTCTAATGAATGATTTAGTAACAATATGTTGTTTTATTTTAATCAGATAACATTAATAGATGTATAATTATCTAAATTACTTATCATTAATTTAGTAAATAATATTAAAGAATAGTTATATGATATAGATAATGAAAATTATTATGAAAAATAACATTCAAGAATAAATATGGGAAGAAGATAAATAATGGATTATGAAATATAATATTTTTTTAAATGAGTGGAATATTCCATTAACATATTTCCTTTAAATAACTGAATTGGGACTCTTTATTTTTACTAGAATATAAAACAATATATGGAGTCTTGTTATTGAGGAAGTTTTTGTAGATATTGGAGTGTAACATGAATATGTGGTGTAGTTTTGAAATTATAGAGGATATTTTTATAGATGATTTTGTGTGGCAAGTTTTCAAACATCATTCCTTAATATATAAGGTTAGTAATATTTCTAGGAATGTGTCTTATGAATGAAAAAATATTGGATATAGGACATTATTTTCCTCATCATAATATTTTTGTGATATTTTTTTAAATTTTTTTATCAAATTATTCAATATATTAATAATTTACCAAATTTACACTTTATCGGCATAACTAACTTTTTACCACATTGACTTATTTTTCTCTTAAATATAAAATTGTCCACATCACATTATTCTAGACTAAAAATTCCAAATTTTAATTCCATTTAATTAAATTAATAATCTATATATGTCAAATTTAACTTTTATTTAAAAATACATAATACATTTTTAAATAAAATAATATCAAAAAATAAAAAACATTCTTGTGTAAAAAATGATTACATATTAATTTAATATCATTAAATAATGATTTTATAATCATGAATTATATATTAGAATCTTATAAAAAATTAAAAATTCTTATTTTTTTTCATACAATATTTTTGTAATAACAAGAATCAAGATATATATTTCTAAAAAAATTATTTTACACCCCAATTAGATCATATTTATAATATGATAACTAATACCTAAAATACCCATCAATACCTATGTATAATGTAATGTATCATACTTTTCATGTATTTTTTAAAATATTATAAATAATAATAATTATACCTAGATTTGCGACGACGTGCGGTTTCAAGGCCTAGAGTTCCCAGAATAAATGTTTGTAAAAAATTAAACTCTAAATAGAATGCGGGAGATGTTTTCTAGAAAAAGTGAAATAATTTTTAAATGGATGCATGGATCTGAGATAATAGGGCACCATTGCATTCAGAACAATGCGTCTACCTTTAGTGGGGTCTGACTAGACCGATGTGGGTCGACTACAAAAGATAGTGTTCAGACATTTTAATGGAAATAAAATAAAATAATGATTTATTTTGTTTTAAATGTTCCCATAATGTAGTGATGCTTGTTTTTTTAAAGGAAGGAGCCCAAGGATAGGCTCATAACCCAAGAAAAACTCCCTAGAATCCTCTGGAGCCTTAAGGAGGAGCCTTCTTGGAGAGTTCATGACGAACACCAACGAATGGAGACACATGGATCATTGCTCAGTGAGATTTAATCCAAGAAGATGACCACTCTTCCTCTTCATCGATGATTTAAATAGGGGTTTTTATGTTGATATTTCTTTTCCCTATTCATGGATTAAACAACAAACGCAAATCATCCCAGAAACTGGTTGATCCACATATCATGCATTCTTAGGGCACGTTGTTAATTTTTATTTCTATTGGGGTTTTGATTCGGGAACTGTGTTTATGATAATTGTTGTTTTATCAGTTGATTCACCATTAATCCTACTAATGGTGGTCAATCTATGCTATGTTGAACAATGGAATAGGCATGTTCCGCTATTGTTTATTGATTTTCTTCCTTCTTTTCCTCGCGTTCTTCACATTCTTCATGAGGCAATGAAAAATGGATCTTCAGGAACCTGTTTCATGACACAATGATCCCAAATTGGAGATAAACATCACACTACCTAACGGAGGTGCGATGGCAGACCACAAATCAGCTCAGATCATGGAGTAATGTTCATCGAACTTTCTTCACAGAAGTGGATCAAGAGGTGTTTTCGGGGACCATCGAAGGCCTGAAAATAATAAAGACTATATTGGGATGTCAGGGAGACCACAATCATGGATTTTATCATTTCTTAGCTAGATAGATTGATGAATGATGATACCCAGGGGCGCAGAATCAAGAACATAGAATTCTAAAAAAACCGAAAAAACACGAATTGTTCTTTACTGAACACGCCATGTGGGATCGGTATGGCAGTGGCCAGGTGTCACATGCTACACACCGTGATGTATATGGCATGCTCCCAGAAGACACCGTGTGTGGGATCCACACAGTGGCAACTAGAGTTACCGGGTGACAAAAATCTTAGAAACAACATATGGATCTTTACACAATACACGGTGTGTATATTGAATGATACATAGACACGGGGTGGAGTAGATTCCATTTACTGCACCACACGGCCAGACGAGGCCAGTTACATGGGTCACCTCATGTACTGGTTTCATCAGATGGCATACACGGGTTGAGGATGTGTATGGGAAAATGGCCAATGTACAAGGAGCCGACCCTAGAAACCTTGACATGGCATTTCATCCTTCCTACACACCATGTACATGCTTTTTTACATGGCATGTTCTCCATACTCGGTCCATTCTACATGGGTAGTATGCAATTTCAAGGTACAATGTGTTTGACCAATACTACATGTTGTGTACTCTATTCTACATGGCTTGATCCTCTTGTCCATCATTTCTTGGATCAGTTGTTTTTGGGTTAGTTCCCCCTTGATCGTCCCCCGGATGGTAAGGAATAATTTCCATCCACAAGAGTAAGATCCCTTCAGTAGGACATTCATAGATAGATTCATGTATCCCTCTGAGAGGTGCAGATCGAGGTACTCTATTCATTCATGGCCTAAGTTAGAGTCAGGTATTGATGTGTCTCATTCTACAAGACGTTGATCCTCTACTTAACTGGTGAATCTGGATGAGTTGTGGTATCTGCCCAGGCCCTAGTAGTGCTCCTTATTTGTGTATCATGATCCTTCCCCACTCAAGAGTTTGTTCTCCTAGAATGAGTGTATCTATTCTCTCATTATATATATTAGTGCACATATATCTCTCATTGATTTTCCCAATGAACAGTACTTCTCAGACATACGTTATTAGGGATATCAGACTCGTGGAGTGAGTTATCCTAGAAAAATGCTTCGTGGAATCTTTGAAATTAATCCCAAGCATGGGTATGCAGTCATGTAGACTACGGGGCTGGGTTTCGAGTATGTATGTGTGTGTTTATCTTGTTATATTCATATTATACATATATTGTGTAGAGATAATTGTGCCTATAACTTTTTTATTGGTTTTTTGTTTTTGGAGTCCTCTACTAAGTATTGTTATACTCATTCATGTACGACATTTTCCCACACATGTTGTGTCATGAGAAGATGAGCGAACTTTTGATGGAGTCCAGGGTGGACTACTACTGGACCGCGCTTTCTGAGTTCTTTACAGGATGAGGATTTCCTGTGGCTACGAGAAACAATCCCAGTACCTCTTTCTTGTTACTGGTTGTACTTTTTAGTTTACAGATTCTTATTTTTTGGTGGGCTTTTAGTATGGCCCAGTTCACTTTACGCACATTACATTAATTGTACTCTATTGGTTGGTTTTAGTATTATGCACACATTTTTCCCCTCATGGTTTATAATTTCAAAATTAGTGGGAATGGAGATGTGTGTGTGTGTGTGTCTGTGTGTGTGTGTGTGTGTGTGTGTGTGTGTGTGTGTGTGTATAGGTACTTAGGCGATGCCTCCCATGTTAGTGATATTCCTACTCGGTGCTAGTCACCAGCCCCTAGCCTATTAGAGGCGGGCAGGGGGAGTTGCAGCATAGGACCCACTGGGACAGGTCATGATAGATTGGTATCAAAGGTGTTCAGTTATACCATAGAACCAAGATTCTATGAGATTGGTTTGGGTAAATAGTGTTAAGTGTTTCCAGCTCGGCATTTAGGCCAGAGAGAGTAGTGTTGGTGCAGGCGACTAACGTATCCAAAGAACATGACTCTGATAACCTTATTTTGAACATAGTATATGAAACCACTAGTTGTAGGGAAATAAAATAATGGTATATGAATCATATAGTAATGTGTTGTGTTTTCCATATCCTTCAATGTCAGATATCCATATATACTCATTAACCATGGTACATCTAGATTCCTAATAGGATTCTTCCATGACGCATGTCCACAAGGATTCAACAGCTAGATCATGATGATGAATCCATCTGTGAAGAGGCTTTGATACAAGGATCAGTTCCACTATTGTTACCTTCATGTGGTGGACCTGTTATACCACTGTAAGTGGAGAGACCCACGGTACCTGCAGTACCGACAGATGAGGGGTGCAAGACGAGTGTGCTCTATCTGTTTCAAAGAAAGAGACCCATCAGGTTCAAAGGTGAGCCCAAGACTCATGTGGCTTTGGACTGGCTTGAGGCGGTGACCAGAGTTTTCCATCTTGTGAGGAAACTAGAATACCAGATTGTGATCCTTGGAGTGAGCCTTCTTCTGGGTTCAGCAGAACGATAGTGGATTTTTACCACGCAGACTCGTGATGATGAGAATCATTCATGGAAGGAGTTCAAGAAACTCTATATAGAGAAGTTCTCTGTAGTTACACATAGATTAGTCCGTATCCAAGAAATTCATTATCTCCAATATGTCATTTTGATGGTGGCTGACTATTAATTTAGTTTCACTAACCCCTCCAGGTACTCGATTGATATAGTCAGATATTAGTACATCAGAGTTTGAACATTTTACTGAGGTCTACGATGGGTCATCCATGATAGTGTTATTCCTCTATGAAATTTGAGTTATGCTAGAGTTCTTGAGTGTGAATTAGCGGTCAAGTGATTCATGATGGGGTAGAGATAGCTAGTGGCAGTCAGCAGCAGGCAGACAGGTGTGGAGACCTCAGCAGCAGGGAGCAGACATTAGGAATAGGGTTTGGGGAATATGACATGTCACAGGGGGGCCTATGATAAGGGATCGATAGTCCAAGGATCTCAGGATGGATCTAGTAAGCCTAGGGAGAGGTTATTCTAGTCATTTGATGGTAGATAAAATCACCTTAGAATCCATCCAACCAACCGAGCTGTTGATAGGGAGGTAGTGGATGGACCACCGGTGCAGAGGCAGAGAGTGGAGAAGATAGACACAACACATGGGGGACATGGTAGAGAAGAAGGGAGAGCTAAAAGTGGTCGTATATTCATTGATCTAGTTCCACCACCACCCCTAGGAGGTCCACACCAGGCTCAGCGAGCTGGGGGATTAGGGTAGGGACAGTTGCATGAGGTTGAGGTATATGACCTAGGGAATCTATGGATGATTTTAGGTATGATCATTGTATTTTACTACCTTATATTCCACACATACATACATAGGTTCTAGTTATTCCTTCCTCACCACATGTCTTGTGTGATACCTTGAGATTTTAGTAGATCCATTGACTCGACCATTATGCATGGAGACTCCTATTGATGAAAACTCAATGATCATGTATCTTTGCAGATAATGTGATATTTCTCTTAGATATGATATTTTCAGTTTGAATATCTTGGTGGAAGAGTTGAGTCCTTTCGATGTTATTCTCTATATGGATTGGTTATCTTCAGTCCGTGAAAAAATTGACTACTTTAGGCGAATAGTGTAGTGTGTTCACAGTGATTAAACTATGTTTTTTTATTAAAGGGAGACCCAGGCTGCATAGAATGGGATCATGCATAGGAGAGTGAAGCCGATCAATCCTAACTTGGATAGCCTTACACTTGGAGTAGTAGATGTTGTGAGCTTCGAGTTCCCAATAGTAGTGGCTGAGTACGGGGAAATCTTTCCAGAAGATATTCTAGAATTACCACCCTATCAGTAGATCAACTTCATTACTGACATACTCCTTGGGATGACACTGATAACCTCACTAGCATTTCAGATGTCTCTCGTAGAGCATTTTGAGGTGAGGGTGCATTTGGAGGTTTTTCAAAGTTAGGGATTTTTGAGACCCAGTGTTTCACCCTGAGCAGCCCATGTTTGGTTTTCCATGAAGGCATATGAGAGGTTGAGGTTGTGATTGTATTATCAGTTCTTGAACAAGTTGAAGGTTAAGAAAATGTATCCATTGGGGAGGAAGTACGTCCTCTTCAATCAGTTGAGAGGGGCATGTTGGTCCTCGAATGATGATCTTAGGTCCGGTTATCACCAGCTTCCAGTACATGATAAGGATGTCTTTAAGAAGGCTTTCAAATGCTGCTATGGTCACAACAGCTTCTTGGTGATGCCTTTGGGCATGACAAATGCCCCAGCAGTGTTCATGGGACTTATGATCCAGATCATCCAACCATATTTAGACCGGTTCATAATGCCCTTCATCAACAAAATCATTGTGCACCCAACATCAGAGGAAGAGCATGAAAGACACTTGAATATGGTTCTAAATGTACACCGAGAGCACCATATTTATTATAGGCTCTTGAAGTTCCAATTTTTGATACATGGGTTTCATTTTCTAGGACATGTTATCTATGATGATGGAGTAGCAGTGGACCCAGCCATGATTGAGGATGTGTTAGCAAGGGAGCCACGCTGGAGTGTGACAGAGGATCATAGCTTCCTTGGGATAGAAGGATACAACTAGAGATTTATCCCTAATTTCTCTCAGATATCGGCACTGATGACTGCTTTTACCAGAATGGGGCAGGCTTTTGTCTGGACCGAGAAGTTCAAGTAGGATTTCCCGTAGTTGGGGAAGAGTTTGACGAGCACACTGATCTGGATATTGGTGGAGGAGGGTGTTAGGTGTGTAGATTTATGTGACACATCTGGGACTAGGCTTGGTAGCGTCATAATGAAAAGATAGGTGGTGATTTTTTATGGATCGCTCCATCTATGGCCACATGAAAATAACTATGTAACCCACGATCTCGAGATAGCAGTATTAGTCTTTGCATTGAATATATAGACACCAAACCTGTTGGGAGAACGTTTTATTGTCAACTCTGACCACAAGTGCCTCAAGTACATCTTCTCATAGAAGCATCTCAATTTGAGGAAAAGGTGATGGCTTTATATCCTCAAGGATTATGACTTTGAGATCGTATATACTCTTAGGAAGGGGTTTGTTGTGTAAGATTCTCCCAGAAATAGATCGATTTAGTAGGTACTAAGTGATGTGATAGAGTAGTTTGCCTCACAATAGTTATCCTTAGTAGATGGATATTATGAAGCTTATCACCATTCAATGATTGTCACCCATACACTCTTATAGTGATTCAAGGAGGAAAAACTTGGGGATGTCAAATGGGAGACCTTACCTACTCATTTATCCACATGACATGCTCTTAGATGGATACTAGAAAGGTGGATAGCACATATAACTTTTCAGAATATGTGCAACTATTCCAGTGGGGTTGTGGGAGGTTTTTTTGATGGAGTTTCATGCATTCCTTTAGTGGTACATCCTGGAGTGGAGAACATGTACTAGGTCCTCCAGAATCAATTCTGGACGACAGGTTTGAAGAAGGAAGTGGTAGAGTTCTTTTCTCGATGCCTTTATTTCCAGTAGTTAAAAGAAAAACACCATGTTCTGACATGGTTAGATCCCCCCTAGAAGTTCCATAATGGGTGTGGAATGGAATATCGATGGACTTCGTGATAATTTTACCACAGACGTCTAAGGGTCATGATTCTATCTATGTGATCACCAGCCTACTCACCATGTAGGCCCACTTCCTAGATATCATGGTGTAGTGTTTGGGACACTTATATATGTATGATATTGTTTGGATTCGTGGATTCCATTTGACAATAGTTTTATATTGATATGATTGTTTCACATCCTAGTTGTGCAAGGGATTGCAGAAGGATTGGGGACTCAGCTATGTTTGAGCATGGGTCGACTGCAAGAGTTAATTCTAGGACATTTTAAAGGAAATAAAATAAATTAGTAACTTATATTATTTTAGATGGTTCTATAAGGAAGCTACGCTTATTTTTGTTTTAAATAAGAAGGAGCCCAGGGGTAGGCTAATAATGCTAGAAAACACCTAAGAATCATTTGGAGCCTAGGAGAGAAGCCCCCATGGAGAGTTCATGAAGAAAACAATGATGTTTGGATCATTGCACATCGTGATATAATCTCAGACATCAACCGCTCTTCCTCCTCATCAATGATTGAGGAAGGAGTTGTTTTTTCTTTTACCCGTTCTTGGATTAAATGAAGAACACGGATCAACCAACCAACATATTGATTAGTGGGTCGTTCATTCTTGAGGAAGTGTGTTAAATTAATTTTCTTTTGGGGTTTTTATTATGTGAATGTGTTTAAGATAATTTTGGATTATCAGTTGATTCTTTATTAAACCTATTAACAGGAGATAATTGACGCTATGACGAAAGACGATGGAGGTGTTTACCTATTTTTTTGTTACATTTCTTCTTCCTCTTCTAAGAGTTCTTCCCATTCTTTCTTGGGTGATGAACAAAATATCATTGTGAACCCATGTTCCAACAAAAAGATCCCAAATCTGATATCGAGAATCGCGATGACCTAGAGGAGGTGCGACAATGATGGAGGATGAAGAATCGACTTGGAATGAAGAGGACCATTCTTCTATATTTCTTCATGAAAGTGGATCGAGACTTGTTTTAAGGGATGTTTGGAATCTCAAAAACAATGTACATGGCTTCAGGATGTCGGAGGAACCCTCAATCTTGGTGTTTCATATCGATCGGGCCACTGGATCGATGAATGAATGATTCTCCTGGGGCGGGGAACAAATAACACAACTTTATGGAAAAACCCGAAGATCACGACATGCTCTTTTCTTAACACGTTTGGTGGGGTCATCATGGATATGGACAGTTATTTCACTCTACACATATTGAAGCAAAGAGTGTTTTCCCAGAAGACACGGCATGTGGGCCTCACCCTGTAGCGGCTGGAGTTACCGAGACACAGGAAGCGTAGACACGGCGTGTGAGCACTATCACATGGAGTGTGGGTCATTACAGGGAAATCAACATATATCTCAGATGATACAAAGAAATGGGGTGGGGAACATGTCATGTACTCCAATACACAGCCAGACGAGGCCAGTTATGTCGGTCACCCCATGTACCGGTTACACAGGTTGGCATACACTTGTTAAGGTCGTATAGGGGCACATGGCCAGCATACATGGAGCATACCCCAGATACCATGAAATGGTTTTTGATCCTTTATACACATCCTGTACATGTGTTATTACATGAAATGTTCTCTAGAATCAGGCTGTTGTACACGGGCAGTACCTAGAGTCAAGGGACACAGCGTGTGACCACTCTTACACGCTGTGTACTATATTCTACATGTCTTGATCCTCTTGACCATTGTTCCTTGTACATGATTCATTTGGGGTTAGTTCCCCCTTTCTCGTCCCCCTTAATTATCATGTATCATTTCCACCAATAGGAGTATGATCCCTTCAGTAGGACATTCCGAGATAGAGTCAGGTATCTCTTTAAGAGGCCCTAAGCATGATACACTATCCTCTCTTGGCCCTAGGTAGAGTCGGGTATCGATGTGACTCATCCTAAAAAAGATTGATAATCTACTTAGTAGTTGAATCTAGATTAGTCACAGAATCTACCAAGGCCCTGGTAGTGATCCTCATTAGTGTATCATGATATTTCCTAACTCAAGAGTGTGCTCTCCCAGAATGAGTGTATTTGTTCTCACTATAGTACTATTAGTGCACCTATCTCTCTCATGGCTACTCCCGATGAACAGTACATCTCAGATGGACTTCATCCGAGCTCTCAGACTCATTGGGTGAGTTCTCCCAGACGATTTCATTGTGGAATCGCTGAACTGAATCCCTAGCGGGGGTATGTGGTCGTGTAGGCTATGGGTCTGGGATTCGAGTATATCTGGATGTGTATCTATTGTAATATGTTTAGTAGACATATACGATGTATAGCCAACTATTCTATTACCTTGTGTATTGCTTTGTGGTTTTTGGGGTCCTATACTGATCATTTTCATACTCACCCATGCATGGGATTTGGCCACATGTTTCATGTAATGGGTAGACAAACGGCCTTTTCACAATGTCTGGGGTGGACCAGGATTAGACCGAGCATTCTGAGTTCATTATAGACTGATTTGTTCACACAGCTATGAGAAGAAGTCCCAGTACCTCATTCTTTTTACATGTTGGAATTTTTGGTTTATTGAATCTTGTTTTTTTGGTGGGATTTTATTATTGAGCAGATTACTTTCCTCACTATACATCCATTTTAATCTGTTGCTTTTGTTTTTTTGTATGCAAGCATTTTTTTCCTTAGTGTTTTTTACATTTTATAAATTTTTGGATTGGATATGTGTGTGTTTGTATAGGTACATAGGTTATTCCACCTTTGTTATTGATACACCAACTTGGTGCTAGTCACTAGGCCCTGGCCTATTCAAGGCAGGCTTGGGGAGTCATGTCGCGGGCCCCGCAGGGACGAGTTGTGAAATATAATCCCTAAGGTCTAGATACGAAATAATAGAATATATGAGTGGTGATTTACCTAAAATGGTTTTTATACATATCATCATGATATTGAACTTTTGTGCTAGATGATTTCACTAAATCCACATATATTAACGTTTAAATGGGGCTTATTTTAGTGAAAATTATTATGATGACATCTGCTTCCCATTCTTGGAAAAATGAATCCTCGCAAGAAAGAGTTCTACTAGATTATTTCATAAATTATCCATTTATATATATACGTTTCACTATGTGATTACTTATATTTATACTCCCCATTCCCCTAATTACATTATTTCATTCAAGTATAATTATTAATTTATTTGAGTGTCTAAATTAATAATGAAATACTTAATTTGATAGGTACTTTTTAAACAAGTTAATCAATAATCCTATTGACTTTATATTCCCAAAAATCATATGATGGTGACATTACCCATATATATTGATATATATTACCTTACATACATCCATAAAATCATTTAATCTATTTTTATCATCATAATTTATGTTACATTCCTTATTTTTTAATATTTTCTATCATTATTATCAGTGGTATAGCCTACATGGGAGAATGTTATTATGAATATTTCATTCCTATAGGGTTTTATTTACTTGTGTTTACATTCCCCTTTGGGTTTTCATAAATATGCTTCATTTATATTTATTTGTGTTTTTTAATATCTCATGATTAATTAATTTAATAGTTCATTTTATCACAAAATATCATAAAATAAATGTAATTAAACATGGGGATGTTATTTTTAAAAAATTAATACTATAAGTATTTTTTATTACACCCCCAACCCCCTTAAAAATTCCACCCTAATTATTTTAATTCTCATAGGAAAATTGATGAGGGTATTTTTATCCCAGGACATCTTAATGTACTCATGTCACTTCCTAATACTTATGTTTTAATAATAGAATCTTTCCTAGTTAAATAGTGTTTATTCATTATAATTTATCTACATGATAAAATATATCCATATATTTTTCTTTATAAGGTGTATCATCGTCATGCTTTATAACTTTAGAGAACAGTATACATGATAGATATTGTAGGTAATTCCTCAAAAGTTTTTTATGGAACTTGTTATTAACATTAGATAGTTTTAATGGAAGAATTATTAAAATTTTATTGTCACCATATGATCAATAATATCAATGTGGATAATATATCATGGGATTATCCTTACATTTTTTTCTAAATATTATAACCCTCTTTAATAAAGATATTTAAATGAATATGTTTTTCCAAAATAAAAATTCAGATCTCATTGATTATTTTTAACATATCACTTTTTTATATATGTATTGATTTAATATTTCATTTATTTATTTCAATCATCTACTTTATTATTATTAAAATATCCTGTTTCAAATCCTTCCACTATCTATCATTGTCAATGTATTGTTTTAGTTCCTTATCTCTTTTTATACCGAGCCACATATGGTTCTATTTTAATTCATGTGTCAAAACAATTTTGATAAGAGAACTCAACTGATATAACTCAAATAGCCTGAAAACCAAAAAAAATCATGAATTCTCTCAATATATCTTCGATTGTATAAATAGTATTTTCATATTGTACATCCTTTTAGGTAAATAAGTACTATCAAAAAAAATTTAATATCCAATGATCATTAAAGTATTCTAGAAAAAAATTGATTTTTATGATAGATATGAATAAATAGACATAAGTTCTCAGAAAACTATATATTTATTCATGAAGTCATTTTCCAATATTATCAAATATTATTTATCTTCTTATTTTACATAATTAGTTCATCACACTTACATAAATAGATAATACATCATAAATTTTACACTTTCACTTAGTATCAATTTTCTTAATAGTAAATAACAATTAATATATACAAATTTATATTTTCATGATATATCATCATATTTTTCATGTTGAACTATTCTTTGTGCCTAATCACTCATGAAACCCTATGATAAACATTTTAAAATTTGAGATGAGGATAAAAATATTTGTAAAGTATGTATAAAAAGACAGAATGAATGAAAGAAAGTCTTTAGTACATGAATACTCATAAGAAATTTCCCCTTTCAATATAAAATATTTATTACCCCAAAAATAAAATTCTCAAGAAAATTTTTTCCCTAAAAATTTGATAATAACTCTTAATGTAAAAAATAAAATTCATACATGTTTATAATTGTACCAACAACCCTTTGTTTATAATGAATCCACTCGTCATTAGTTTATAACAGAAAACCCCATAATTAGTTTATAATATAACCACTTGTCATCATAAATATTTACCAAGAACTATAACATAATCTTAACACATAAAATATTCGATAAAATATTCTTTTTTCCCATAAAAAACATTTTTGGATATCGAAATATACATTCCATTTAAAACCATTTTTTGAAAATACTCAGAGTAAAGGGAAAAAGGGATTTTTTTGAAGAAATCATGAAATCATATAAATGGATTTAAACATAAAATAATTTTTATCATGGTAGGAAGAAATTTTGATGTCTTATATGTTAAAATATAACATTCTTTTTCAATTTTTTCAAAAAATTACTTCTAAAATATTCAAAAATATTCCTTTTGAAATATTAAAATAATGTAAAGACGTTAAATAAAATTTTAATTATATTTCATTAATGTTGATATAAATATATACATAATATGATTTTAATAATGTGGACATGGATGAAAAATAATAGAAAATAAACTATTAAACAATTAAAATATAGTTTTAAAGAAAGGTATTCCTTACCCCGAGTTAGAATAATAACGTATGTTAATTATCTTAAAAAATAATAAACTCGTCTTAATTGTCTAATTTATTAAAAATATTTTTCATTTTTATAATTATTTTAATTTCTCTAATACAATGTTATATATAATTACTCAATCAATAATGTTCATGTGACATGTTTTGACAATATTAGCCTCACGTGTTCAAATTGTCTTTAGTAAATTCACTATGGAAAAACATGCCATTATTCCATAATCCCTAGAAAAATAATAATTCAATAATTATAATTTCTAAACATTAATTATACTTTTAAAATAAACCATGATATATATTTAATAAAACTGAATTATGTTATAACCATTGTGATGATAGGCCATATGTATGCTTGAGTAACATTTCCAAATTTCCATTAACCTGATTGAATTAAATTGATATAATTTAATCTAACTAGTATTATGATTATATAATGAATATAATATTATTTGATAAAAAGTTATTATATATTTTATCCATTTTATGTGGTTATGAAAAAAGAATCACATCGCTTCAGGAAATTGGTAATCCACATGTATGCACGAACAATGTTATCATTCGTTAAATAGATCGAAATATAAGAAAAACTTGATATAATACCGTTAGATAATGATAAATATGACATTAATACCATATAAATACAATAAATTAAAAAAATAACCATCATTGAGAGGTGGGGATGGGAAACTAATTACATCCGTTCGTTAGGCGGTCATATGACGTACACATGATCGATGGTTTTGTTTTCTAGATAGTGGGAGAGGGGAAGTATATAGGTCAAATATAATAAAAAATATAATATCATTATATTTATTATTATGATTATATTACATCATAATTTGTTAATAATATATGATTGAGGTAAAAGAACAAATAAAACGAAAACACTAGGTTAAAAATAAAACATATTCTTCAGACAACATCTTTATGTTTATACCCAAATCATTCCTAGGTAGGTTTTAATATAAAATAGGGAATATAGGAAGTGTATAGGTATATTATTAATGGATTTTGGTAGGTATTTTGAAATTATTTTTTGAAAAAAATTTATGAAAAAATGGTAAAAGAATCCCTTTTATAAGTGAGGAGAGCAATAATCTTGGAATTTCATTAGGTATAAAATTATTATAATATAATATTCATGTAAAATGGATTCAATTTCATATATTTAGAATATCATATTAATATGAGTTAATATAACATAATATAATAAAATTTTGACATATTTAGGTGATCTATTTCACCCTTATCTCTTTGTTTTAAACCACGTTATCCCTTTTAAAAGTTATAGTAATATCCTTGTTTATTACTCATTAGGGGTGAATATAAATACTATAAATGGAAAAGTGCCGAATAAATAGAATATGGTAGGTATTTTAAACCATAAAACATTAAATTATCTTATGAAATTATTTTTAGTAAGTTTATATTACTAAAATATATATTTTATTATAAAATATATTTAATATTATTTTTTTCTCAATTCATTTAATTTTACATTGAAAACTTCATGAAAACAATGTAATTTTAATATAATCCAAAAAAATCCATAATATTCTATTTTAATCTATAATATTAAGGGGAAATCATATCAAACCTAAAAAATATTTTATTTAGTGTTTTTTTTAAAAATTAGATGACTTTTCTACACCTTACACAGGCACTGAGTCTGAAATGTTTTAAACCTAATTAACCCTTTTTACATTTACCATGGAAACAAAAATTTATTGTAGATACTATTGATAGGGACCAAAAATAAAGTGGAACAATTTATCAAATTTGGACCTCTTGATTAAAAATACAAAATACATTTTACAATGTCAAAGTTATAGGTATAATAACATTTAATTTAAAATTAAAACATGAAACATAAAAAAATTATTTTGAGAAAAAATATATGTTATTATGCTTAAAAATGAATTGTAATGAAAATTTGGTATAATATTGAATAGAATGTAATTAATTATATGATATATAATTAAATAAAAATTATGTTAGTTTGAGATTAAATTATATAAATAATGGCACATTAAAATATGAGTTGATTTTACAAAAAATGATATTTTACACTATTCATGAAAAAACAGTTTTTTTAGAAAAAATTACCCTATCCTAATGTTGATATTATTATTTATAAAATTTAAGTTAATTTTTTAATTCTAACTCTAAAATTTTTAATCAAAACAATATAATATACGTAGATAAATTTATTAAAAATAAAATTATCTTTTTTTACTTAAAAATTTTGTAATATTATTATAGTGAATATATATATGTAAAATATAATTAATAAATAATAATAAGAAATGAAAATTATTTATTATAATATTTCCTAGGTTTTTACATTATTCGCATTTTTTTAAATTATATCCATTCAATTTTATTCCTTATTTAAATAAATGGGAATAATTTTCCTTCATGGAATTTTAATACTCACTTGATGGTTCTTAAACGAGATGGGTTTTGCAATAAACTATAACAGGATAAACTACCATATTCGAAAAACCATTATCTATAGATTTATGAATACGTTTTGGTTTTTACTCATAAGAAATATTTTCTTCCAACTATGTTACATCATAGAATAAAACATGAGATGCATCTGAAATATATTTTCATAACAACAAATCATGAAATATGTCATGTTCCTAACATAATATTTGATGAAATACCACATAATAGGAAAATAATACTGTATTATCTATGATTTCTTATGGTATAATGGGTAATAAAATTTACCTTCATTTATAAACCTAAACCATAACATTTTTCAATGGATAAAATTTAAGAAAAAAAAGATCACCTACCACAAAAGAAATGCATCTCCTTCTGTTATCAACATAAATTTTCTACCTTTTCTGAGGGATCTTTATGTACAAATGAATCATCAAAAACTTCTAAAATATATATGATACAAATTATGGTCCCCAAAAATAAATTCCCTGAATTTATCCCAATAATATTTAGTCTAACACCACTTTCTATATAATGATTCAAAAGGTGTCATATGTATATGGGAAGGAAAAATATGATTATAAAGAAAAACCAACAAATGTCAAATGTTGATATCAAATTCCGCCTTCTTCAAATTAACAAGTTCAAATTTTACCTTTTATATTCTTAACTGTTATATCTGACTGTGAATTAGAATGATGATGAAAGGCTCTACTGAAATTTAAATAGCCACCCAAAGATATATGAAGTCCTTTCCATAAATTAGGGGTTAATCTAGGATCACAATAAGAAATAATAAAAAAATAAAACCATGTAAACTAATCATATATTTCGAAAAAATATTGATAATGTTGATCCAAATACATATTATAGTGAATGGTACAAAAATTATTAGATTTAGTTTGTCAATAAAAATTAAGAAAATAACATTATTACATAGATATGTATTTAGTAATCTAAACATGAATCCATGGATATATTCTCTAACTTATATTATGGAAATGATAAGTCTGAATCATCCCATTTATTAATTTTCATTCCTAAATAACTAGTTGAAAATTAAAAAATTTCACAATAAAATATAAAATATCTTTCTTCATTCAAATCCTCTAGAAATGATCCCAAAGATCCCTATACATATTTATACTACCATGATGCATTGAAAATATAGATTTACGATCATTATTAAAT
Organism: Viscum album; assembly: GCA_963277665.1. NCBI lineage: Eukaryota > Viridiplantae > Streptophyta > Magnoliopsida > Santalales > Viscaceae > Viscum > Viscum album. The sequence goes on along the minus strand of OY728160.1, from coordinate 454,568,509 downwards.
AGTTTTTTCTTCAACTAGATTTCACATGAAAAACATAACCTTTTTTAATCATAAAATATATTCTTTTTCAATATTTAATTCAGTAAATTTAACTTTAATAACCAATTATAAGTTTTTTATGATACACACTATCTGTCATTAGATATTTCATAATCATGTATGAGATTGGTAGTACTGTAAATAAAAACAATCAATGTGAGTTCCTACTTGTATAACTTATGGGAAAATATTCATTAATTATTTAACAAAAGGACCATGTTCCAAATATAACAATGTTATTAATGCATTATATTTTAGAATCAAAGCATTAGCCAAAATATTTTCCATAACTAGATGGTAATGAATTGTGATGTTCTTATCCATTATCAATTCTAGTCATATTATTTGTCTAATACTCAACTCTTTATTTGGGAATACAAACATAAAAGTTTTATTATCATTATATATTTCACAATTTACTACATATTAATGATATCTCTATGATTTTTTAGAGATCAAAACCAAAACAAGTTCAAGGTCATGTGTAGTATATGATTTATTTATCATGAATAACAAGTAATTACCCTTTCATTCTTCATTAAAACTCATCTTAGAACATCCAAATAATTTTTTTTTGAAAATAAAGTCGCCATTCATTGATTTTTTCACAAAAAATACAACATTCACTACTCTAATTTTTAATTAATTGAAAAATTATTTACATTAATTTTTATTGAATAACCTAAATATTTTCCATGTAAACATTATTAGTAAGATTTAAAACTAAACAAATATTTCAATAAGTCACCAATTATATCCTGATAACCCATGAAAACGATGAATTTCAATATCATTCTTTGTCCTTTAAATTATTTAACCACTCTAGTTTTAGTATTTTAAATTGTTATGAGAACTAAATTTATGATATACCAATTCAATGAAATGTTCTCTAACCAAAATTTACATTTCCATAATATTTATGGAAGATTATTTTCATTCAACATATTTAGAATAATCCCCAGATATTTTTAATCATCCTAATAACATTTAGAATAATCCAAAATCTAAAAAATAAACACAACCCCAAACTTATCCAAATATTAATACAAAAATATATTAATATGATCTATAAATATAACCAATGAAATTTTGAACCCAAAGGGAAACACCTGAAAATTATAATTCCCAAACCTATTATTATATGATGTTTTTCAAATTTCATCATACATCCCCTTTAGAGGATTGTTCCTGAACCATCGATCTACCCTCAAAATATATTTATCTTCAAGTATTTGATCAAAAAAGTCATTAATATGAGGAAATGGATTCTTATTCTTGACATTAATTTTATTCATGTCTCTATAATCAATATAAATCCTACTAGAACCATAAATATTTTTCACAATAAAATGGATCACTCTATAGTAAAGTGCACAGATAAGAGAAACTATTATCAAGAAACTCATGTAACTTATTTTTCAATTCTATATGTTATAATTGATCCATTCATTTAAGGGTTATTGAAATTGACATAGTATAAAGCACTTAATCAATATTAAATTCAACTACCCCTTTAGTTATATTACTGGGAAACGCAACAAGAATCTATCCACGTAATCTTTAACTATAAAAAAATAATTAAATTGAATAAATAAATTAATATAAACAATATAAAAATGGTGTATTTCATTTTAACATATTAACTATTTCATTGAATATTGATCTTTTATCAAAATAATGAATTAATAATTATATTCAATCTAATACAAATTTTATAAAATAAAATCACTTTCTTTGAATCTATCATAACATGAGTAAATGAATGCTAATCCACACCTAGAATAAAAAAATTATATATTGGGAATGAAAATATTGTTATCATAGAAACCACTTTAAATCATGATAAGAAGAAGATATTTATACACTCATATTTTTTTAATACAACCCCAATGTGTTTTTAATAAAATTCATAACTTTATATGTTGATGTGGATTTTCTTTGTTTTCCATTAAATTTCCAATAAATGATTGAATGTGTAGACACAAAATCAAGAATTATATTAACCTTATCAGAATAAATAATAAATATATTTGTAACTAATTTGTTATATTTCCCAATATCTTCAGAAGTAGTTGAAAATAATTTCCCCACATTCTTCATCTTATAGTCTTGTTTCTTCCCATCTTTCAAGCACTTGTTCTGGTATGCATACTCATGATGACACATATAAATACATTTAAAAACCCTTACATATTATTTATCGATATTGGCATTACAACTGAAAATATATTTTTCTTTGAAATCGTGATCTAAATGCCCAAATGGGACACATCAAAAGACTATTCCAGATTTCGTAAGACATTCCCCAGGGATATTTTTACCAAATCTATCACAAAATAGATACATCATTTTCTTACCTTAGTATTTATATGATGGATTATTTCCCATTTCCTTCAATCTAGATCTACTATTATACTATTTTTCATAGAATAGTAGATCACATGAAAAATCTATTTCATCCTTCTCAGCGCATCAAACATGTTTTTCTTCAATTATGAGTTCATGGGATGAAAATTCGCGTCGATGTCTTCATTTCAATACAGATTAAAAACAATTAATTTTATTATCAAGATTTCTTAAAAATAGCATGTGTATCTTTCCAACCAGTTGAAATTTCCATCATATTAAGCCACTAAATATTCCCCCTTTTCCTCAATTTTAATTATTATTTACTCATCCTATATTGAATATCATTAAGAAAATATATGTCACATAAAATATTCTTAATTATATATGTATCCATGTATTTAATCTCTTATATTTCTCTATTATTCCTAATAATTTAACAGATTCACCGTAAAAATATTAAATAGTTAGAGTTATCTTTTGATGATCCAAATAGCCCATTACTTCAAATATCTTTGTAGTTATTGGATTTATCCCTCAACCATCCTAGGATTCAAATATCCACTTAATGTTATAAGCTGTTATCTCAAAAATTGATCCACTATCAACATGTTTCTATGTGAGTGATTTAGTTTCTCTATAGTATATATTCAACCACACCTTATATCTTTCCATAAATTATCCATCACAGAAAAAACAACCCACTTTTAATTGAAATCATGCAACATTTCTCATTAGTAAGGATAGTGTGCCCACATTGCCTCCCAAATTCAATTTCCATATTTCCTCTGAAGAAACAAAATATTTACAGTTATAGTTTAGAAAATGAAAGATTAAAATCATCAAATTAATTATCATTATTACAATATATTAGAATGTATTTTGTGTATTTACTTATATTATCTTGATCTCTAAAATCTACTAATCATTTTCTCTAATACTAATGACAAGGACCCAACCTTAAAAAATCTATATTGTATCCTTGGCCAAGAATTAATTTTTATTCATTACCAAATGTCATTCATGTATATATTTTTAAATAATTTGGTCATCACCATTAAAAAATATATATTATATCCCATTTTTAAAATTGTATCCTATATCAAGTTTACCAATAATAAAAAATATTTAATATATATATTGTTTTATTATAATAAAATATATTCAAAATTTTTGTATTTACCTCTTCCTTATCCCTAAAAATTCATAAAACCATTTAAAAACATCTGAAAAAAATTTCGAGCAAAAAAAACACAGTAAGGGACATATAAGAATTGAAACAAATATTGAGACACCTTAGCCCATGAATACTCAAAAAAATCCATTTTCAAAATTACCTTTAAGCTCAAAATAATTATAAAGATATCCATTAAATCAACATCTTTGTCGAAATATTTTCATAAAACATTTCATTATAAAATTTTAAGATAAAAAAACTAAAAATGGTTTCATTGTAATCTTAAAAAACTTATGAAATCTTTTTCAAAACAAGTTTTACCTTTCTCCCGTATGAAATTACATATACATTCCTCTAAAAATAATCTCAATATCATGCCTTATGACATAATAATATTCCTATAAAGTATATTAATCATATATAGATCATGTAGTTATCTTGGGACACCATTTTTATATAAATCATACAAATGAAAATGGTATTGGAGACCTATACTGGGCTCACCCATTCTTGATATATAATGTAACCAACCATACATATATTATAATGAAATCAACTATCATGTATTATTATATAAATACTATTTTTATAATTGAACCACAATTCATTAGAAGAAATACCTAATGACCATTACATAAACACAATAAATAAAATATTTCATAAAAATACTCTTTCCACCTTTAATGGGATAAAAATTTCAGATGTCAAAATATCAATTCCATTTAAAAAAACCTTTTTGAATATACTTATAGAAAATTGAAATATTTTTTTTTCTTTGAAGAAAAAAATCTTTTTAAGGAAACCAGACATCAAATAATAGTTATAGTGGTCTAAAAAATAGTTGAAACCATATATGTTAAAATAGAACATTCCTTACATTTTTTTTTCAAATCATTTGGTATGAGACATGTTAAAGATTTCCTTTGAAAACATATAAATTAATTTCAAAATAAACATAAAATTTTATTTATAAATCATTATTTTTCACAAAAATACATCCATAAATAATTTTTTAATATAGAAAATGAAAAAAGGTATTTATAAAATAAATATTCATAACATTTAAAATGAGGTTTCTAATGTATGGAATCACATACAATGAGTCTAAATCATTAAGTAAATTCTTCATATTTTTGAATAATGAAATTATATTAACAATTTACTATATCAACAACATTTTTCAATTTTTTTAATTGTTTTATTTTATGTACTACCTTGTTAGATATAATAAATTATTGTATTAAGTTCATATGTGACGTTTTGACCATATTTAGATCCTATGTAAAAAAAGAATTTGGTAAGTTAACTATGATAAATGTAGTAATTATTCAATAGTTAAAATAAAAATAATAATTCCATCATTATAATTATATAAATTAATTATATATAAAATCTCAACCATTAAATATTTTTATTTTAACTGAAATATCTTATAATCATGGAAACAGTAGGTCATACGTATGCATGAGATGCATTTGGATTTTCAAAAAAAATAATAGAAAGCTAGTAAGTATCATTCTACCCACATAAAATTTTGATTATATAATAAATATGAATTTATTTCTTTGAATATAATTACATATATTCTCTGTGTCATTTGGTCATGAAAAATGAATCACATCCCTTCATTGATGAGGTAATCAAAATATAAACAGGAATAGAATTATCTTTTTAATAGATAGAAAAAAAAACAATATGATATATTGTTTTTTAATAATAAAAAATATATAATGAATTTTATATATATGCACACATTAAATTAATCATTTTAACTATCCATTATATGTAGTGATGGAAAATGAATTTGATCAGTTTGTGAGGTAGTAGTCCTTAGTACACATGAATGATGGTTTCACATCCAATTTTATAGAAGAAAAGATGGATAGGGGTTGTGAAATTCATATAATAAAATCCTATTATATTTATGATACTAATTTAATTATTTCACAATATTAAGAATATTTGAAGGTGTTAGAAAAAAATACGTGTACATATTAGGTCTAGAACTATACCTCTTCTCCAACAGCCTCAATAGCTTTGTACATACAGCATTCAAAGGTATGTTTTTTGATTAAAAAAGAATTTTATGAAATGTTTTAGTATGATATGAATATATTTGGTCTGGTATTAGCCAATTGAAAGTCATAAACTGGTGTTTGGAAGATATGAGTCGATATACCCTTTTATAAGTGCGTTGAAAGACACACTTTGAATTACATAAATTATTAAATTAAAATAAATTACATTAAATGAGAAATAGATACAATTTGATATATTTTAAAAAATAGAATCATAATTATTCTTAATACACTTATTTAATAATATTTTAACATTTTAGGTGATTTTTTCACCAATATTTATTTGTTTTAACACCCTCGTAACCCATTTGACTATAAAAGTGATATTAATGTTTTTCACACTTTAGAGTTAAAAAATTTATAATAAAATTGAAATTGATAAATAAATTGTTCATGGTTGATATTTAAAATCATATACTTTTCATTTTCCTATGATTATATTTTTAAGAATATAAAATCGTTTAATAAAATATTGTTTATTATTAATTATTGTTATTGTCATATTTAGAAATATACAAGTTATTCACATTGAAAACAAAATGAAAACAATTAAATTAGAATATAATTCATTCATGAATTAAAAATATGTAATTTATGTATATAAAATTAATGAGAAACTATAACTCACAAAAAATATTAATTTTGATAATTTTAATTTATTCAAATTATTTTTGTACTTATTGTCCAAGCATTGAGTCAGTGGTGATTATAATATCCCATATTTTTTTAGGTAAGTATCTTTATATGTTTCTCATTATTTCTTCATTCATTTAGATTTACCCTATCTTAAAAACCTTTTTGGTCTTCTATCGTCTTTGATATATGTTGATTTTTGTAAGGAAGTATTGGGTTGTGAGGAAACATGAGAAACCCATAGAGGATCTGCATGTAGATCCCTTGTTGGGGAAAATGACATAGAGTATATATATGTATTATTTTTTCAATTTATAGAATCTATGTATGAATGGTTCATGAATTATCATATTTTATTTGAATTTTCACAAGAATTAAAGAGGGTTCATATTGATTATAAGGAAATTGGGTGTAAAGCCACCTGGAGAATATTTACAATCATTATAAATGGTTTACAAGTCATGTAAATAGATTAAAATTCATTTAATGTTCAGGATTTTTTAATATTCCGATGACATGATATGTTTTAATTATATCCCAGTAAAAAAACTAACATAATATGTAACTACATAACATTATATATAATTCTCTTACAATCTATTTTAATGTAAGCTATTCAGTTGAAACTTCCATTAACCAGTGTTCATCTTTTCTTGTCTCGACCTCGAGAGACCCACTAGGTGTTTTTGGAGTTCGAAACTCCTATCTGGGAATCCTAATAAAGAATTCAATTAGTTTTATATGGTTTTGGTTCCATTTCCATTCCCTTTATTGTTTTTCCAGACATTATTGTGCCATATATTGAAATTGTTCATTTTTGGTTTTAAAATTGGTTTGTTTCGATCTAGGATCCTTTTTGTGATCATCCACACGATCTTACACATTATTATTTGTTGTTTTAAGTGTTGTTTGATCATCGGTTAAAGATAAGGGGGTTAAATCTGAACCCCATTGTTTGATAATTTACTGAAATATGAAATATTTTTATTTTCCTACAAAATGTTATAATTAATTGTTTATATAATGAGTGGGATTATTCCTTGAAATATATTAGTTTCAATTAGTTTGGACCTAGCTTATGGATATCATTGGGTGACCAAACCTTTAATATATTTGAATTGGTTTATAGATTATAGTGTGTTCATCATTACATGATACCTTAAGTGATTTAATAATATAAAATCCCCATGTTATGGCTCACTCCTTATTAATTTTACTATTGATCATTTGTGAAATAAATGTAGTGGTAATTGAATGAGAAATGGTAATTTTCATAAATAAACATTAAAGAATATGGTATGATATTGTGATATCCATGATAATAGGAAATATTTGGTGTTCCATCCTGAAATTATTATATATATGGCATCGACTTGGAATAAGAAAACTTATTTGATGTAATTCTTATATTGAGTGGGCTCAACCATGTTATATGTTTTATTGCTTATAGGGATTTGACATGGATGCTATAATGCTTATATTGACCAAGATCTAATGAGTTCTATGCTATAATGATTATGGGGGATTGAACTAGATTTTATAATGCATAAAATTCATTGACCTGGTATTTTTTTACTATTACATGTTAATGGTTATGGTTAACATGGTAGTGAGACCTGATTAAAGATATTTTATATTCAATCATAATTAGGTTATTTTTCTATCGTTGGGTGGTTTTTGATTGCATGGTTATGATACATGCTCAAATACATTATGGCACAGAACCAATGTAAGTTATTATTTCATTTTATTAATTTTTGACTTAATTAATACACTTTACTATATCAAACTAGTTAATATAGAAATTGTGGGTTTGACCTAATAAATTATATTTAGACCCAATTTGGGCCTCCATTTGGAACCTTATAAGAATATGTCGATGACGGTTTGGATAAATACAGTAGACCTTGGTGTTCATTGTTTCTAGCTCGATGGATTGGAAATTGGAGGAGGGATCGACATGGGGTTAGATGTGAGAACTTTTGATTCAATATTTTATTATTCTAGTCCTCTACTAGTACTGTTTCCAGCATGACATTTAGTTACATTCCATCACATCAGTACATTGTTTTTTATTATATTATTTATTATTCAGAAGAATTTTATTTTTATATTCTGTTATTTTTGTACTCTGATTTATTTAATTTATATGTCATTCCTACTATTATGACACTTCATACCTAGGGATATATTCTCCACATTATACTTTTCATACCCCTTCTTCTTGTAGACAGCCAATGACATATGGGGAGGCAAGCATGACATATCATAACAAAACATTTTCTGACCAATGAGAGAGTGACAAATCGAGGGACATTATGAAGTGGTATCATTGGATCATATATTTTTTCATAAGTATTTTGGAAAGGTAGAAATGATAATAAGATGTTTCAAGACATGGTATTGAGATTTTTCATTGTAGTAACTAACCAATATTTGGGGAAAATCTCAATTCCCATAGGTGGATCATTGTTTATCATATGTTATTATAACAGTGCATGTTATTTCAGTAAGAGTGATTCACATGTTGTGTGAGGTTATTAATATATGATTTTATTGATTCTTTAGATATATACTCATGTCTTGGTATGACACTAGTTGAGTATGAATGAATCATAATAGGAACATAGGGATATATATTAACAATAAAAAAGTCACCATAGGGACATAAATATTGACATGTGATATATACATAACAAATTTTATATGATATGAGATATATTCTATACTTGATAAATGAAATGACTTGAAATTTCATGATAAAACACTTGTATGACATATTTATATATAGATGGAGTTAGTGTATTTTTGTTGTAGTCACCTATTTAGGTTGACCTTACTGGTTTTCAGTGTTGTATGTAGTGTTTTTTATTGTAGAGAAAGTTCATCCTCATCATATTTGACATGAGAATATAGAGAGAGGAAATAAGAACACACTTAATGAAACTTAACTTGTTCATCCTATAGTTCATAAGGATTAGAAGGATTTTTAGCTTCATTATAGCTTCATGAGGGTTAAGTTATACATGGAAAGAGAGATAGTTCATACATCGAATTCGATTTATAAGATGAAAATATACTTCCAGCTACATCATCCACCTATGTTCACTAGATAAGGAGGTCCCCAGGAAGCTGTGTTATAGATCTAGTCAGTCTAGAGAATATATATGCATCCTTAGTGACCCACAGGCAGTAGGGTGAAACTCATTGCATATATACATTATTGACCATCTAAGAATGGGTTGGATATATTTGGGAAATATGGATAGTTGAGTGAGCTATCATGGAATTTCATTAATATTATTTTCCTTATCCATTTCAATTATAAGGAATTTAGGGATGAATAATTTCGAGAGTTCATCCATCTAAAACGGTATAGAATGTTAGAGTTGGACTATGTTGGATGTTTCACCAACCTACAACACTTTGTTCCATCCATATAAGTTGATGAGATCTACAGAGTGAGAAATTTTCAGTATTGTATTATATATGAGATCTAGTCATACATGATCATTTTTCATTTGAATTATTTTGAGTATGTGATGAATTAGGCATTCATCATTGTTAGGAATTTGAGAGAGGCCTTGAGGAGCATCCATGCTATTTTAGGAGGGAAAACTAGAATCTATTCATAGAGTAAAAATAAAAACATATATGTATGATTTCACAAAGTTAATAGTAGGATGATCCATTAGATTAGTGTACATCCATCTCCAGAAAATGATCCATTAGAATACTATCAGTTTGGAATGTTTTTTCACAAGCACATGCAGTGTCCTTACCTCATAGTTGAGTGTCATATCAATGGTAGTAGGGGTCATCTATATATTATTAATGAAAACATTCAATATAATATGAGTGGAAGGGGGTTAGGGAAGCACCTGAGTTTTGAAGGGGCTTAGTTACACATAAACAAGTTTATAACTAGAGTTTTACAGGTTGTTCATGCCAATGAAGGGGAATATGTACCCCTTTGTAGGCTCATCCCAATCCAATGTTGTAATTATTATAGGAATTTTATATAGATTTTAAAAATATTATATTGAGCGATATCATCCAAGTACCATGTTGTGATGCTGATAGGGCTTTGACATGAATGTTGTATTATTTATAAGTCTTCACACTGTTTATTGTGACTATTCCATGTTTATGGTTACGGTTGTCCTGCTCATCACAACTGATATGGTATATTTCTGAATGATAGTGAAGTAGGTTATTTTATGATATATATATGTTTTTTGTTCACATGGTTGTGATACATGATCATATATAATATGGAATATAGGTAAATCAGGTTGTTTTTTTATTTCATTACATGTTGAATAAATTAATACACCTCTGTATTTGTTTATTACATAAAATACTTATCATAATGGTTTTTTAGACACTGTGATGTTGATCCAGTGAGTAATACTCACACCATATTTGGGTATCAATTTTTTCATGATCATATAATATGGATATTGTTTTGGACATGGGAAAGGGATCTTATTGTTGATTGTTTCTTACTGGATGGGCAGGAATTTGGTGGTGGGACAGATATGGGGGTGTGTACGAGAGACTATTTATTCTTTATTTGAGTCTTCTATTATTTTATTTTTATTTCTTTAGGATTAAATTTAGTAACATTCCAACACATCATTATATTATTACTTTATTTTTTGTTTGATTATTCAGTACAATTTTATTATCGGTTTCTGTTATGTTTGTACACTGATTTCGCTATTTTTTACAGATTATTTATAACTCTATAACACATTATACAATATACCATTCACACCCCCACTACTAGTCGGTAGCCTTTGGAGCATGTGGTGGTAGGTTTGAGGTCTCTTAAATATCCTTTTCTGGCCATTCGAGGAAGATCTTGATCGTCAGATTTTATAGTCTATAAAATCTTAATATGAATATTGAATTACTAAAAATTAAATATATATATATATTTATAACTAAACATAATTTTTCATTATTCCTATCACAAAAACTTATTGATACAAAAAGAAGAATATTTATACTTTTGACATTATCCTTTACCTAAATATTATAATGGTAAAAAACAAATATAAATGGAAAAATGTAATATTTAAAATTATGGATTGATATGGAATAAATATAAACTTATAAAAAAATAAAAGAAACTATTTTAATGAATTTAAATACCAATAACATTAGTTTTAACCAAAAATAACTCATTTTAATTGTATTATCGTAACAAAAATTCACTATGGTTATTATTCATAATTACCAAAAAATACCTATTAACAAAATTTTGAACCTCCTAATTCAACATAAGAAATCAATTTTTTACGATTTAATGTATATAAGTTTTATAATTTAATTTAAATTGAAATCGTGATGTACAATAAAATATATATTTTAGGGAAAATGTGTTTTAAAGCATAAAAATAATCTTACAAAAAAATCAGATATAATGATAATCAAAATATAATAACATTATTATATCTAAAAAATATATCTTATGTTATTTTTAGATAAAAATAAATTATTATTATTATTTTTAAAATTAAATGAAAATTTTAAATATATCGACTTTTATCACTATTCACAATCATTTTATCATTATGAAAATATTTATTCCAGAAAAAAAAGGTACCAGAAAAACACAACCTGCCACCACATACCAAAGTACCAAGTATCTAAGGAACCCTAAAATAATGGAGTCCCATGGAATCACCTCTAATAAGATAGAGCCCCTTAGGATTCATGCATTTAACATTATTTAATAGTACATCCTTGAGGCGAGGGATATCTAGCGAGGCTAGGTGGTCTACAACATTATATCCAAAAAATAACCCTTAGCTAATTTTGATATTTAAAATTTATAATGAAATGAAAAGTTTAAAATTATAATTATATTATTTTTAAATAAATACTTTAAAACTATATAATATATGTTAAAAATTTATTAATAATAAATTTTTTTTGACTATAAAATTACATAAAATTTTTATTGGGAATATATCTATATAAAATATAACTAACGAATATTAAGAAGTAATGAAAATTTTTTATTCTATCTTTGATTGGGATGCTGCATTAGACATCGATGATATATATTTGAATATTGTACACCATGAAGACTTACCACATTCATTATTTATATCTTGAAATGTTGATTGAGTGAAAAAACCTACTGAATTCAAATTAAGTACCTTAAATTTACCGTAAACTAAATGGATTTTTATTATTTAGAGGTATTGTGAAATCCATTAAAAATCCATGATTATTTTCTCATATTTAAATACGAATACAGTCGATGATTGAATCACCCCATAACACATTATAATTTTATCCTTAACTTAGTACTAGAAACAAGGTCATGATATATTTTCTTTAATTCCTCTATTCATGTATTCCAACCCGAAATTATCATTTGGATGTGATTTTCGGTAGGGTTATCACTTATACAACAACTGGTATTTTTCTTGAAAATAATAATATTCACTTGGAGGTTACTAAGATAATCAAACACCTAGTTTTCATTGCAATGAGGGTAATGTTTTGACTGATAAAAATCATTGACTAACTCCACCATTTGCCCCTAGTGTATGTTCACATTATTTTATATTAATATATCCATGATGAAGTTACATTTAGTATATATATAACTCTTATCCCAATAAAGAAAATTTATATATACATTTTATACAAGTATTACCATTGAAAAATTCATAACAAGATTTGTATAATTTTACAATTATATATTTTTTTTAAAAAAGACACATGCTATTATCATTTAAATTTGAATTAGAAAACAACCTAAAACCATTATTGGGGAATATATACATATAAGAAACCATTCTCTGCCACATGCTAGTATGAGTACACATATAAAAAACCTCCTCTTATGTTCCAAGATGTTATATTGAAATTATTTTATCTTGGGTTACTTTAAAATCCTTCAATGTGAACTGGGTTTTTGGATTATAAAATCATGAGAAAGTTCTCCAAAAGTATCAATAATATACCTAAAATCCATGAGAACCATGGATATATTTATAATTATTAGTATGGTAAATGCTTCAATCACCACTGGATTTGATTTATCAAAATCTATACCCTTTATTATGATTAAATGAGTAAAAAAATTATACTTTTGTAGTAAATATTAAAACATTTTTAATTTTGAATATATTTTCTTCTTTCTTATGGTATTCAGAAGAATTTATAAATTATCAATATGATATTAATTTTTTTTGAATATTTGGGAATATATTTAATATATTTTAATAAGAATTAATACAAACAATCATTATAGGTTCTATTCATCAAATCGATGAATATTTATATAGCATTTGTGAGTCATAATGGTATCAATATCAATTAAAGGTTATGTTTTATTTTATAGAAGTTTTTCATTGATATATACTCTCATTTCAGCTTATTTTGATGATATCTAGATTTAGTGTCTACCTTTTATAAGTATTTATCCCCCAATAATTTATCAAATAAGACATTAATATGTGATAAAATATACTTTTTCCTGATTTTGATCTTGTTAATCTTAGAATAATCAAGGAAAAAGTTAATTAATATATCCTCCTTCTAACCAAGTCGATAGGGTCACCGCAAGGTTAATCGCATTCCCACTTAAAAAACTTGTTTGAATTCCCATGTGGTTTCTTCTTTAATTTATCTAATTGAATATGTGACAGTTTGTTTGGATTATCAGATATATTAATAACACTATGAATGAAGTAAATAGAAAACTAAACCATACATTCTTGGGGAATACAAAGAATATAAAATTAAAGTAGATCAATATAGTCTTTCTCAATCAAAATTTCTTTAATTTTGAGTTTCTCCCAAACAATTTGAGAAAAATATCCTTTATTATTTTATATAAAGACCCATAATAAATAATTAGTTTCCATGATGAGTTGATAATCATCCATTCATTGATATTTGATAATGGGATGAATTTTTATATGATAAAATAGTATACAATCTAATAATTTATATGATCTCTAGGTTGATATATTCAATCCATGACTAATATCACATCAGGTTCCACTAAAGGGATAGTAAAAAATATTTTTTTATGTATCTTACCAAAAACCATCATAAATGATTTATATACTTTGGATAGAATCATTTCACCACTTGGTGTTTTCACCAATAACTCAAAATCTATTCTTTCAATTTTTAGTCAGTATACTCAAGGGATTAGTATGCTATGAAACAATGTATTAAACAAGAATATGATATGATGATTATATTTCAATAATGGAAAATATATTTACTGTTATCCATTTATTTTTCATGTTTCTCATAATAATATTTAATTAATTTAAAACTTTTATTAAGAATAATAATCAATAATATCTAATGAAATTCATTTAAAAATCGTATAAAATTCATTCTTATGATTTATTATCATAGGATATCTCATTTCAGCCTGTAAAATGTTGGTTCAATCTATGAAACATTAGGTATAATTAAGATCAATTATTTTTTATCCTATTATTCTCATTAAACTAATATATAAATTTAAATAAACCCCACATAGGTGATAATTGAGATGGTTCATGCATGATATACATATATTTCACATCTTTTCACATAATTTAACGTTATAACTCATAGTCAAATCACATTACCAACACCGAAAGGTTTAGATTATTTAGATATTATAAACACATAAATACTAATTATTGATATAATATAATTTTTTCTAAAAATTTAATCAGGATTTATCTATTCTTAGACACATTATTGAAGATGATATACCAAGTGAAAAACAGAGTTAAATGAAAAGGTGATTTTTCATCCCAACAGTAGGTGAATCAATACTATATCATTAATGATTTTCTATGAGATAATAAACAATATATAAAACATTAGAATATTATAAATGAATTTTTTAGTTTAATGATCTTATTAACTTAAAGTAGTTGATCATGAGGAAATATAATAATATCATAGATCACGGTATAAAAATATATCACCCTAAATTTATGATTATGAGTACATAAATAATACATTGGAATATAATTTGGAATTATAAATTATTATTCCTTTCCATTGTGTAATAAGATAAAAATATGGAACATTTATTATCCTATAAAATAATTACCTATGTCAAGGCTCTCTTTTATGACCATTATAATATAATGGAGTAACACTTCCAAATCCTAGTGGAATGGGATAACCACCTATGTCCTGTGACATAACATCCCAAGATATATGAACTCTAACGAATGCATTTAAGAGATATTTAATTTTATTCCCCCTAATAACATAATGATATATGTATTCCAATGCATAAAATATAAAATAAATGATACCTCATATTTTATTAACCTATTTAAATGTAATGGGTTACAAAATATATTCCTGACGCATCGTATATGAAATAAATATAAAAATAAAAATTAATAATAAAATCTTTAAAAATAAAAATAAGATATGATACGATATTTTAGAGGGTGAGGATGATATGAAATAGTCATAGATCATGAATTTTATATATAGTCGATGTAATTTTTTTTGAAATGTCCCAAATATTTCTAATTGATTTGATGGAATTATCTTCAAAATAATTATATAATTCACATTACAAATTATTTTGAAGAGATAATAAAATGAAGTTTAACTATTTATTTTAATAAATAAATGTCCCTAAAATAGAACATTGATAACAAATAAATCTTAATTAGTAGAAACACAGATAAAAAAACATTAAATGGAACCAAAACTTAAATAAATACATGTTACAATTTTCTAGAAGTATCCCACATTGATGTAACATATATAAAAGTTATTTATAAAAATTTTAAAGTAAAATATGTGTTTTAGTATATAAAATATATATTTAAATTTCAAAATAATAAAAATTAATTCATTTTTATGAAATAACATAGACATGGATGATAAATATCTAATATAGAGATTGAAAATTATTCCATACAACATCATATTTAGTGGAATAATAATTAATAAAAAAGGATATTATATGAATACATTATAATACAATAGAAAATTATAAAAATATAATATAATAATGTTTAATTATAGAATATAACCTACATAAAAGAATATATAATATTTAATTCATGGATATTGAGTCAAGAACACCATTTAATTAGCATCTTACATTGAAAAATGTATTCTAACTCATTTTAGAAAAAAAAATTTATCATTTATATTTATCATAACCTTTTCTATTCTTTATTAAAAGGTATACATTATAATACAAAACTCTATAGAATGAGGAAAAAAATATAAATCAATAAATATGAGGTACAAGGATTTTAGTTAGATCCATATCAGAATGACTAATCATCTCATTAAAAATATCAATAAGGGTTAACAAACAATTTTCCACCACTTTTTTTATTAGGTCATACAAAATTTTATTGTCGTATCAATGTACATGAGATATTCACTGATTTATACTACCATGATATATTAAATATTATTCACATCTCACCATAAATCTCTTTGAAGGTATCAGGATACTTGATCTAACATGTTACACCCAAAAAAATGATTCAATGTTGATTCTTATATTCCCAAATCCTTATCATTTTTATATAATCATGGACACAATTAACCCCTCATACTCTATTTCAAGAGATACTTTACATACTCATCTCTTATAAACCCATTTCAGTATAGTTATAGTTTTATCATGAATGAGATATCAACAACTATGTGGTTTTTATCTTTCCATAGTATCCCCATATGATTTGATCTTTATACAAAATATTGGGGGAAGATTATAATAAATAATAACCACAACATTATATGTGTAAATATTTAATTTAATTCCTAGCATCTAATTAACATATAGGTTACGCACCAAATTAAACAATCTAAACTTTAAAAAAAATGTTAGACGTCTAATTGTAGCTAGAATATGTGACAATACATTAATTTTGTGAACCCATGTACTTTAGGTTTCACAAGATTTTTATTCCAATAAATTACATCCAGAGCACTAGGGAGGGAACCCATATTTAAATTGGGAATCAAAGAAGATAATTTCAAATATATAGTAGACACATTTTAGCATAATCAACCTATAATAGAAATAATAGAGAATAAATGTATCAGATAAGTTATTCAAAATAGATTTAGAAAATATCACTTAATAATGATAAGATCAATGATATCTCCATCAAATATGAAATAACGAAAATATAGGTAATGGAAATTTTATCATGATTGAATATTTTAATAATACACTGTTTCCCAAGAATATTTTTTCAATTCATGAAATGAATTCATAAGGAAATCTGATTTTAATAGAGCATTTTCGAAATATTTCATCTTTTAGTGGGATTTCTGAAGAAAAAAGAGATAATATACATTCTAATTATGGTTTCTATTTTGTGCAGGATCACAAACCATGGAATCCATAATAGGAAAGAATTTTATATACATTAATGGACTCCATTAATAATACAAGAAGGCTATTAATTGAATATTACTGATTATATTTAATCAATATCTTAATTTATAGGATATCAGAAATGTGAGTCATATAATCAATAAGTGACGTAAAAATATAGATATATTTCTTAAAATATATGGAAGACTTTTCAATATCAATCTATTTAGAGTAAATAATAATGTAGTTCTAAATACCCTAGAATGAAAGCCATACAACTGAGTCTATTAAATTAAAAATGTCATTATTGATCCTTTTAAGATAAATATCTCTATAGAAAAGTTTATAACCACCACATTATTTTTCTGACATCCACATTAATTATTCTTTACGAGATTCATAAAAGTACAACATAATTTTGATTCATTAACCTATATTTGCAATAGTTTCTAAAAAATAATAACATATAATTGTGATCTAAATGTTTTTAAGTTAATTTCCAATGAAACCAAATATTTATTTTTAATTAATTTAGTATAACTCATTATATTTATTAATTTATCATTTGATAATAATATTATATTATATGTATATATATTTTCATTTTAATAGTTTCCTTTTTTTATTTCAGTATGGTAGTCTTAGTATGTTATATTGGACCATGTGTTCATAATTTCAATAAAATTTATAGAAAAGATATGTGTGTGTATGTGTGTGTTTTATGGATTTCGTACGTCCCAAAATTATTTCTTGGATGCTCCAATTTCAATTTATAAAGAATATTAATGGATTTTTTATTTAGGGAATATCTAATCAACAAATAGAATGTATATTTAGAATAATATGTTTTGAAAAATTCTATTAAAATATTATAACACAACAGAAATTCATCATTAACTAAATATATTATTTTTTTTATGTACAATCATCGAGGATGAAAATTTTGTAATATCCTTCATGTATGTGGTAAAATTGACACAAATAAGAACATGGTATTATGAATGAAGTTGTAAGACTATGTTATTATATTATTGTGTTATAACTTTTAAAAAAATGATATTAATTCAATATAAATATTTTTTCAACAAATACACATAATGTTGTATTGGAATACATTAATCAATATAATAAATGATATGATATGACTTAATTTGAATAGTTGAATATTATTGTGCGGAATACATGAATGTGATGCATGTATACATTCATACTATTTTATCTATTATACAAGAATAAGATGCATGTATGCATGTGTTGAAACTTATGTTATCTTATATTGTAAAACACCCATATCCACATGTTTTACAATTGATTAATTATATTATGAATGGATTTAAGGCTTCTTATTTTGTTATTGAATACGTTTTATTCATTTATTAATGATCTATATATCATGGGTAGAATTTTATAATCCCTGTGTAAAAGAGATCTCTTCTTCATTTATGAAGAAGCATTCAATATCTTCTATTGAGAGGTAAATGGTTCTCCTCATTATTTTTTTTTAAAAAATATCATTCAATAAAATATGTTGGTGATCATCAGTTTCATGAAAAGCATAATATATGATTTTTATTCTCATATATTATTTTATCTTTCTCTAGAAGGAATGTGAAATAAATGTATAGGTTCATGTATCCTTTTATAGAGATTGGTATCTAATTGTCTATTTCTTCCTTTTATAGTTGGATGCCTTTGTTTACTATTATTATGATCATCATTGATCATTTTCTAACAATCAATAAGTAACTAGACTAAACTAGACAAATGATACATGCACTCTATTCTAATATGTTTTATGAAAATTTTAGAACATTCATTTCTTGATTATATATCATTATGTTTTTTATTATTATTTCACAACCATGAATAATAATATGATCTAATTAAATCCATCAAGATGATATTTCATTTTTATTTAGGGAATCATTTGGTTAAATCACTGGTTTTCAGTAAAAGAAAACTTGAAAAACGTTTACCATTAGATGCTTAAAATGTAGATAAAAATAAATATATGTGCGTATATAAGTAAAAGAAATCTCATATTACCCTAACATAAACAATTATAAATAAGGTCGCTATAGAATCATTCTTCTAAAAATAAGTATATGTCTGACTTCCCAAACTGGTAGCCATAAAATGGTGCCCTAAGATAGTTTATCACATGGCCTCAAGTCTGACTCCCCGTACACCGGAGGGTTCTGACTTAAAGCAATGTTCCATGGTTGAAAATGGGGAAACTATAACCCCATAATCAATGTATAGAACAACGGTATAATCAAATCATTCAATAACAAACCATATATTAACAACTGAACAATTGAAGTATAAACATTCATCATATGAATAACCTAGTAACATTATCCAACAATTTTATTTAAAAATTATGATCATGGAATGTTATAAAAAAGATAGTAAATACCAAAAATAGGATTCGAGTACATTATATGCATCCAATG
Organism: Viscum album; assembly: GCA_963277665.1. Lineage (NCBI taxonomy): Eukaryota > Viridiplantae > Streptophyta > Magnoliopsida > Santalales > Viscaceae > Viscum > Viscum album. The sequence goes on along the minus strand of OY728160.1, from coordinate 454,548,424 downwards.
TACAAAAAATCTAAAAACATCTATCCATAGATACCATCGTGAACCATAGCCTAGTACTTGTATACCATACTCCTATGAAACAAGTAATAAATAATTAGGAAGTGCTCATTATTCCATGTCCATAACTGCATCTATGATGTTTTTTTGGGTATCCAATAGCAGTCTGAAAAGGTTATGAGCTAACAACCAGTATGCCCCTAACAACGATGTCCATATCTAGTCCATTCTATGCATATGATCTAAAGTAATGTGATTAGATAACATTATTAAAATTAATAAAAATATATTTGAAATTTTCATGTTTATTAGGCCACATTGTGATTAATAAAATAAATCATAAGGGTCATATGTAAAGTAAATAAATCCATGAAAATGGCATATATTTTATAATAATTTATTAGTGAAAAATGGGAAATGGTCAAAGGTGTATCCATTTAAAATTAAATCGAGTAAGTTAGGAAAATCCAGTAAACAATATCAAAGGTGTAGATATTTTCAAGGCATCCAAATGAGCTATACAAAAATAGTATAAATCTATATGGAATCTTATTCAGATGATTAATCATGATCCAAAGTGTATAAATGTCGATGGAATTAAAAATAATCTAAGTGAGCTGGATCCAAGGTGTAGAAATTTACAAGGCATCATAACTGTATGATGCCGAAATTTTCTGTAGATTTATCTATTTTTTCCAATTGTGTACTAGTTTTTCTTATTTTGAGTATATATTGCTTATGTTATTCCTTAGGGAGGTTTTTGGTGAAATTAGACATTTTTTATAATAATGAGCCCATCTGAACTATTGGCACATGTTTTTTCCCTAACCATGTGCCCATCCTATCAAACCATATGAATGAAAATAGGGGGGGGGGGGGTCCATATGGTTGGTGCACAGTTTTTCAATCAGTGTTCCCTCTTAGGAGTAATCGATCTCCACCCTTATAGGAGATGCAAGGTTTAGGCACATGAACTTTCAAACCATGTGCCCCTTCCAAGAAAACCATGAACCAAGTTTGAATTTACCTAAAAAAATAAGATTTTAATTATCATACCCCCCATTCAACACTCTAACTCGGGGAAATTTGACCATAATCAATTCCACTAATTTTTAGAGGCTCCTAGATGAATTATTAAGGATTCTGACCTCAATTATTAATGATATGATGCCCAAATTTTAGATATGATCTCCTTATGGTAAGTGAATCTCATCCTAATTGGTTTACCGTCTCCCTCCTATTATTATAAAATACATTAGAGGGACAGTTTCCCCTATTTATATTAGTTTTTAATATGGTTTTGATGGATCATGATTCATTTTATTTTGATTTTAGGTTTTAGTAATATGTATCATTCTTCATAGTGTTCATGATCATTCAGTATAAATTGGGGATTTTTTTGCCATTTTTCATCATCAATATTGAGGTATGTTGTCTAACAAAAATTCCCATAGACTTGAATTACAATATAATGTATGTGTTGTTAGATTTTAATTAGAATGATTGAAAATTGAATAAATTAATAGAGGGATTAATTTATAGAAACAAGGAATTGGAGTAATTAATGGTTGAATTAATTAATGATATATTGAGTTCACAGAATTATGAAAATTAATTTTTTAATTAATCAATGGGACATTGATATTTTATAATTTTATTAATTAAATGGTGAATTAATTAATGAAATGTTGTGGTTATGTAATTGATTGATTAATTGAAAAACACTTTTATTAATTTAGGGGGTTGTGAAATTTATCAATTTTTTGTATTACTTAATTAACTATGGGAATTATGTGAAAATTAGATTAACCATGATGGGTTAAAGGAATATATGATTAAATGTTGATAAATGGAATAATTATGATTTGTCATATTATTTTCATGTGATAAATGTACATTCCAGAATTTTTTTTGATAATTGAAATGGAATATTAGGATGATATATGTGAAGAGATATTTAATTTTGATTAACCTTGATTGATGTGATATATGTGATATTGTAATATATGTTATATAATTTTTTGGGACATGGTTTGTTTCATCAAAATCCCATAATGACAAATTAATATATGTGTGTGGGACATGGTCTGCTACATCAAAATCCAATAGTGATAAATGAGTGTGAGACATGGTCTACATCATCAAAATCCTAGTTGGGTGATTATTTGATTAAATAATTTTGGGTCACAAACTACTACTGATAATACTCATGATGTCATATGAATGGTGTTCTAACCCAAAAATGGTTCCATTGGACTAAAATTCTAATTGGACGTGATAATGAATTGAAATAATTAGATAATAAAATCACATGTGTTAAAATTAATTTTGAATTTAAAATGTGAGATGTGATATCCAATGGGGATATTTTGGACTCTAATATGGTTCCAAGAGGGTATTGATAGTTTGGGAATCCTAAAAAACATAGGAGTTATCTGGTTGAATAAAGAGTAATTAAATCATAACAGTTTAATTTATTTCTGGTAATTTATTATTTATATAACTATGTACAATGTTATTAACTGAATATTATTTTAGATGCCATTGGTGATGGCCTAATGATTTATACTCGCACCCTACTCAGGATGCCTGGTCGGCACCAGAATATAGTAAATGGTTGTAGGATAGGATAATAGAAACAACCCTATGTAAGATGAATGATTTTGGATAGAGTATGGATGAGGGAACCAAATGTGATTTGTGTCCCTAAAGGAATTTTTCAATGTATTTATTTATTTTGGGATTTTCATATTATCATGTGACATGAATTTGGACCAACATATATATTGTTTAGTTTTGGGTATTGTATTTCCTATTTTTCTAATTATCTGATACAGGTTGGGTTTTTTTGGTTATTGGTTATATATTTTGGTTATTTTTATTTTTTCACATATTTTACTAAATTGATAAATATTTTATAGTCTCCCCATGATCAATATTAGACCATGGATACTAGTCAGTAGCCTCTATCATGCGGGGATGGATAGTTGAGGTCATGTGACTGGCCAGCTTGGGGAACCAGTGTGTGGAATCAAGGTTGGGATATTAAATTTTTTTTATCAGAGGTGGTTTTATTTTTATTATGTTTGTCTTCATATTTAGGAAATGTTGATAGGACAATATGATGTTTCAAGCCTTGGTTAAAAGCTCATGCATGGGAGTAGCTGGCCATTGTTTTAGGGAAAATTCCAAGTAAATTGTGTGGGATTATTGTTATCAATTTCTGTTGTTACGGTTGAATGTTATTTCACCTCAAGTAATACACTTTTTTTGTGACGTTATTATTTTAATTTGATATTTTATTACACTAGACTCATAGACAATAATGGCATGAGATTTGAGTATGTGTCCATTATCCTTTCCACCCAGTATTATTTTGTGACATGCATAATTTTTAGAAACCCATGAAAAATCGGATTTTGTGTGTATTTTTGAATTGAATTTATTATCTTTTATTTTGTGAAATAAATGGAAAATTGTTCCTAATTTGAAATCTAAAAATGAAACATTTTCAAAATGTGAATACGTGGAAGTCTAATGATAAATTGGAAAGGAGAATATGTTTACCCTTTTAAACCACAACCTTGATGTGTAACATCCAGGGTATTTAGAGAATAATACATTTTCATATTTAATAATATTTATGAATAAAATATTAATATTACATCAAATGGGAGAATTTATCCGATAGCATACTCAACACCCAACAATGGGTTTCTCCAAAATCCTATGTCGCACACAATGTTGAGTTATACCAAAAAATAATAAAATAATAATAATATTATTATAAATGGTAGATAACACCAAATCATAGTATTGGATAAAACGAACATAACTAACTTCAATATTATTAAACATGTTTTTTAAACGTTTTTACATTTATCAAATGGATTTTAGAGGCTTAAAATGAGAATGTATCCAATTTTAAGCATAAATTATTCTAATATTTTTAAAAGGACATTTTTACCAACTTTTGATGGAGAACCCTTTTTAAAAATAGTTTTTTTCACTTTTATTTGTAATATTTGAAAAAATAAACATCTTCATTAGAATAAGGGCATAAAAATTTACTTTAGTTGAAATTTTGGTATTAATCTGATAAAATCCATATTTTATGAATAGTGAAAAATACTGTATTTTAATCCAAAACTGTAATTTCATATAAATTATATATATATTAATTTTGTCCTTTTAATTGGACTTAAATTTAAATTGGATTAATATTTTATCATTTAATCCAATAATGGTCATTCGACGTAATTTTAAATTTAAATTTTATATAAACACATTGAAATCTTTTGATAGTTTTTACAACTTAAAAACCTATTTATGGTTTTGACAATGAGAATTAATTTTAAATCATTTTCTGTCATTTATGTGTTATGAATTTGTAAAACTGGATACCATATATAGTCATTATGCTCAAATTTTGTAAATATATACCATTTATTTTTGTACAATATGAATAGTAACTTCAGAAAATATTTTATTTACAATGGTTAAAGATAAAATTTGGTAAATAAGGGTAGAAAATAATATTATAATAATATTAAACTACCCTAACATGTGTCATAATCCAATTTTATGAGATATATCCTATCACGGACACCCTTAGGTCAATTTTGGGACCTCATTGATCCACTTGGGTGTGATAATGACATGTTATAATAATTAATTTATGTAAAGATAACGATAACATAAATTTGTATATTTTAATAAAAAAAATTAATATTGGGTTATTTAACTAATACATTTGACTATAAATAGTCATTAGAAATCTAAAAATATTTTCTACATCATGGTATTTTATTTATAATTTTTATAAATTAAATAAATAATTTTTATGACCTAATGATGATCCAGTGATTGTTTCATTAATACAGGATTCAAATAAATGATATGATAAATATTAAAATAAATATTATTTGACATAATTAATGTCATCCAAGAAATATATATCTAAATATGACATTTTATCATTAATTCAACTTTTTTTATGGAATCAAGATGTGATTAATTTGTAAACAATTCATTTAAAAATAGTGTCCAAAAGTTTCATAATTCATAACATAAAATATAAAATAGTTTATTAAATGATATTAAATTATTAAATTTATATTAATAATATAAATGGTTAGGATAAGTATAAATATGTCATAAATTACTTTTTTTGTGTCTTTGGACATGATATGGTAATTAAATTAACCCAAAATTTGTACATAACTTGTTATCAATGTAAGATTTAAAAGGGAAATATATTTCTTAAACAAAACATATATGGGTAAAAAAATTTCAAAACGTACCTAAATATTATTAAATTATTTTTATTCAGACCAAAATCATCTAATATTCAAATTAATTTATTTTTGGACCATTAGTAATCGATGTTGAATTTATAATAATATAATATTTCAAGACCTTCCTCTGCTGTACATCCTCCCTCTTATAAAAGGTTGCCCCGTCTACCCACTTAGTCACGCCTCTAAAGCCCCATGGATCAAAATAAATCATCTAAAATAAGATTATAAAATCCCTCCATTTCTCATAATATCCTTACCATGTGTATAAGTCAACTGAAGAAATCATTTTTCCTAAAATCAAAAGAAGTTATCTGATTTAGAGGTAATGTCTTCTCAAAATTTCTTTTCATTCATTTTCCTTCACTACTACCTATTCTATTTTTAGTGTATGATTAAATAACAACAATTATATTCTAAATATTCTATGATGTTTTTATGTGAATAATTTCAACTACATATACTCAATGCTCCATATAATGGATATGAACATACTGTTTCTCTGTACGGTGAACTACTACCTCACAAAACGATGATTGTTCAATTTTTTCCTTCCACCTCTCATGGTGTACATTATTATAACACAATATTTATATGGTATATATATTATATTTATATTTTCTATATTATTTATTAGTTTTTTATTACAACATACCTTTTTTCATTGCATGATGTGTAAATACGATAATTTCATTTGAGGAGTATGGACAACCGCCCCCTCAATGTGATATGTCTCTATAATTAAATACACAGAAGATATAAAGGATGGTTTTATTAAAAATATGAGACATACATGAAATAAATATACTACTCTTATTATAATATACATTTATATCATTTTTTTGTATTCATTTTATATGAAAAATAATTAAAAGTAGCATTCATCAGTACATACAACCTACCATCTCCATGAATGTGAATTTCATTTATTATCTTCAAAAATTATGGATATTATAAATACATATATATAGGATATATGGTTCATTTAAATCATGAATAATAATATTCGTGGAAATTTTGGACATTTGAGTACATGAATAATTTATATCAAAACTTGTTTATTTCGACTAAATTACAGAATATCGACAAAATACCAATATGAACTTAAATAGTTGTGTTGTTTTTATTACATGGTAATAAGTGATATAAAATGGCTAATAAAAATGTAATATACTCTAAGGAAATTATAAAGTAACCTAAGTTTATTATTCAGGAACATAACGATTGAACGTGACAATTCAGACTCAAGTAAGGGACATCATCTAAATCTCCTTTAATTGAGACCTATTTTGAAAAGATGCACATTTTCTTTTATACGATTTATAATAAACAACTTTGAATATTAAATTCATTCAAAGGGAATCTTTTTTCTATGAATTATTTTAAAAAATGAAAAAATAATTGTATTGAACTTATGCAGCAATGATGACTTATCCACCACTGTTACCGTAAGTTCATATTTTGAATCCTTTATAAGACATAATTGTTTTTTAAAAGGAAAAGAAATAATTTATTCCATTTTTTGGTGTTTTGTTTTTGAAAATTATTTTTTTGAAATGTATTTATATTTTAGTATCATGAAATTATTTCTTATGATTTCAAAGGAAATTTTATTAGATAAATATTTATATTTTCAATATTTTATGTGTTATGATTATATAATGGTATTTGGAGATTTGATAAGTGGTTATGTGATAAACCAATGATGGGTGGTTAAAGGATAAACCAATGATGGGTTGTTATGTGATAAACCCAATATGGGACATTCCGTGATAAATCAAGGACCGGTGGTTATGTTACAATATCCAATGCATTGGGTTTGGAAGTCATCCATACATCTCTTCCATTTAGTGATATGTGTGGAATTCGACTGTATTGTTATTCCATTTAAGTATGTTTATATACCAAGTAAAATTTACCTATAATATATTATGTTATACGGGTTTAATGTATTCTATTGGATACAAAATGGTTATGAAATTATATTATATTCAGTGAAGTATGGTTACTACTTCTTAAAGGTGAAAAGTATTACATTATGATATAGTATTCATGGTTTTCAAGTTTAACCAAGACTAATAGTTTTCCTTTTTTTATATCCCATTATTGATCTTCTTATGCTCATCCCATGTTTTTAAATTTTTTTCACATGACATAACGGAGAATAGAGTCAAATATGGGATCAAGGAAAACTTATGATGTAAAAACAAGAAATGAAACCATGTTTCTTTTTAAATGGTTTTGTTAAATGACAGTATGGATAGTGAGTAGAAGTGTATTCTTGGTAATATTTAAATAGTAGTATAATAGTTATGGCCTAATTCTATAAAACTATAAACCTAATAATATCTTCAATTTCAATTTTGACTTATCTCAAGATTATGTAAAGATTAAGTCTGGGGCCTTATATAATATTGGATGATTATGGGTAGTTGTAGTGCCTCATTTATAACAGTTTGTAATAGTTTGGGGGTAAGAATCATGATATTATTCCATGTGTGATGGATTTATTTCTCTATATACTTCATAAATACTTCTCAGGGTGGGTGGTTGAATGATAAGTGGAATTTACTATTAAGCTGATATTTAGGATAAGCACATTTCTATTCCACTATATAGAATGGTACTAATAGAGATTCAAGAGATCAAGAATCCGTTGGAAGTTCTGTAGGCTAAAGGATTTATCTATCTGAGTATCTCACCTTTGTTTTTCCTAAGTTTGTGTCAAAAGAAGGTTGATTTGACCTTGTGATCGTGTGTTGAGTACCTGTAGTTAAACTAAACGACTTTAAATATATAGCATCATATTACACATATTGATGATCTATTTAAACATTTGAGGGAAGATTAGGTTTTCATGAATATCTAATTGATATTAGGGTATCATCAATGATATTTATACCTTCAGATATACTGAGGACTACATTCATATGTAGTTATGAAATCTATGTGTTCATCCGGAATTTTTTGACTTGATGGATGCACTATAAGTGATTATGGCCTCCATGAACCAAATATTATCCCCTTATCTAGATCAATTTGTGATTGTTTTATGGATGAAATACTGATTTACTCCAACACTCATGATGATCATGAAAAACATCATAACATTATCCTTAGTACAATGAGAGAGCACTGTTTATACACCATGTTATCTATGTTTCAATTCTATATTGATCATGTACACATTTTTCGACACATCATCTCAGATGATGGTGGGTCAATATACCCATATAAGGTTCATGTATTTCTTTCATTGGAGCATCACAATAATTTTTTCAACATCCATATATTTGTGGGATTAGTAAGATATTATTGGATGTCTATATAGAAAATTTCCATTTCCAAGCACCACTTTTGGGCTTTACCATGAAGGGATAGAAGTTTGAATTTTATAGATTTTGTGAGAATTACTTCTATAACATTATTAAGATATTGACTATGATATCAATTTTTATCCTACACAAGTCAGGTGAGGAGTATAACATGTATTTTTAATCTTCTGGGATTACACATAGAGAAATGATTATGTAGGGAGACCGAGTATTGGAATAAAGTTCCCTATAGTTGAGGCCACATGAATGGAATTACCCTATTCATGGCCTTGAAATATATATAGTGGTTTTTTATTTGAATTTTTGCTGGCATTATTTATTGGGATAATTGTTTACTATGTATAGTGATCACAAGTGCATAATTTTTATCATATCCTACGGAGATTTGAGTACCCAGAAGAGAAGGTGGTTGGAGTATACGAGTCATTTTATTTTGAGCTGGCATATACTTCCAAGAAGAGAAATTGTGTTTCTAATTATTTAATACGGAAGAAATAGACTCTAGAAGTTCAAAAGTCTAGTGATGAGTGGAAAATGATGAATTTACTCGCTGAGATTCATGTTGTGGTTTGGGAGAGTTATGAGAAGATAAATCTCATATCTGTTCTATTGGGGTCTTTAATTTTGAGATAGATCAGAGATAGGAAGTTTTAGGATCTAGAATTTTTATCCTTAAGTCAAATCCTTGATGGTTAAGAGTCTCCATAAAATTTTAATATTTATTTGTGTGAGATTATCTATGTTAAGAATCGGGTTGTTTTTTCCTATAAGCATACAAATTGAGGTGATGCGTGAATTTTATACCTAGCAGTGGGTGGTACATTGAGGTGTTACTAAACATTATTATAACCTACAATGACTTTTTTGGTGGATGGTCATGATGAATGATATTTTAGGGTTTCTGGCATGATGATACCCCTATCAACATGTGAAGGATGAGCAACAACAACCTGGATGTTTACTATAATTTTTTCCCATTCTAGAATGGATGTGGGATGATGATACTATGGATTTTATGGTTGGTATGTTAGGTAATTTCTAGAATAATGATGTTACTTAGGTAATTATGGAGGACATGATAAAGATAGCACATTTCTTACTAGTGTGGGATACATTCTCAGGGGATCAATGGGGAGATTTATTTGTTCGAGAGATAGTCTATTTTCATGGGGTGCTATAAACTATACATTTATACCATGAATCGTGTTTTACATCATGATTTTAGTTGGGATTTAATAATTTTCTTGGTACACATATTTTATTGAGTACATAATTCCACCCATATATGGATGGTCATTCCTAATTTATGATACATGTTCCCGAGGATATGCTATGAGAAAGTTTCCTAGACTTTTATGGGTCTTGGGAGAAGAACCTATATTTGGTGTAGTTTTCATATAAATACAAATATATGGAAACTATATTGATGGAACTAGAGGAGGATGTTTATGGTAGGCTATGTAGATAACCTCTATTTTGGATTAAGGTAGGTGAATCTGAGCTGATAGGACTGAGTCTCGTGAAAGAGATGTTGAATAATGTTCATCAAATTCATAATCACATGTATAAGGATTAGATAAGATAGATGTCGTATGCTCATAGATGTCGAAGACCCCTTGATTTTACCGAGGTTGAACTTGTATTCCATCTGTGTCTCCTACATTAGGTCAATGCAGGATTTGCAAAAAATACAAGTTGGCACCTAGGTTTGTTGGATAATGTGAGGGTGTGTTGATAATCAGGCCAGTGGTGTAGTGATTGGATCTTACATAGAGGTAAAATTCTATCAATGATGTTTTTTATGTGTCAAAACAATGAAGGTATAACATTGACCCTTCTCATCTGATCAATGTGGATGATGTTGAGCTTGAGACCAATAATCCCTTTGAAGAGGATCTAATATGTGTGTTGGATCATTTTGAGAAAGTCATAGAGGGAAAGACCATATTGATAGTTTGGGTATTATGAAAACATGGTCGTGTGTAGGAGGAAACATGGGAAAGTGAAGAAGATATACGAGATCATTGGCTAAATATTTTTACCTTAGAATCTTATATATTCTTGATAGTACATCTTTAGGATGAGCTCTTATAGGGGGAGATTGTATGATCCATAACTTTTCTGGAGATTTCTTAACTAAGTGTGTTTGGGTACACTTTTTCCTTGTTTTTAGTATATCTTTTATAGTATATAAAATAGTGAGTTTTGTGTGAAATTTATAACGACCCATACTTTACATACATTGTTAATACTTCAAAATTGAAGCACACTTATTACAACATATGACCAAACCACAAAGGACCGTATAGGTATAGTGTCTTTAGAAACTGGGAAAACATAAACAACTGGTTCATAAATCTTCTACAGTGTCTCCCATTTATTTCATCATATCTTGGGTCTCTTTTAGCATATTCTACTTAATATCTATCTTCCTGACCTGGGGAAAAGAAAACATAAAAGGGTGAGCTCAAATGCTCATCAAGGGCAAATAAAGGAAATAAAAATCATATCATATCTTTTTGAAAATCAAAACCTGCAAAAGAGATCATAATATCTTAACATGGAATAAATCATAGAAGTGAAAATGAGATCCCCATAATCATAACATAAAACTTGAAAATTTGTGGCATGCACACATAATCATGGAAAATCATTTCTTGTTAGTCATGACTCATTTCCAAGACTATCTTAGTGGACAAAGTCCCTTTCTGAACCGAGTTCACTCCTCGTTTCAGTCCTGTATCACTGAACTGAAATAACCTTCCGTTCCAGCCATGTCTATCTCATGAGATATAAAATATTTACCCAAAGCATTGGAGTGAGATATAGGTCCCACCCATCTTATAATGAATCCTTTCTTATGTGTGCCACATAATCATAAATCATACATCATCGCATAACCCATGTAATAAAAATGGGATTCTTAAACAACATGACATCATAAAACAATTCATATAAAATAAAGGAATTCATAAAAATATTTCCATTACAACATAATCAAATCCATGTAATAATAGGGATAAAAACAGAACCCTTTTATTATCTTAGATGGAAAATAATTTTGATAAAATACTTGAACTCCATTCTTGAGGAAAATATCCTTTCTACTTCAAAAACACTTTTCCTTTCTTAACATGTCATACAATTTTAAACTAAAATAAGTTGATTAAAAATAAACATGAAAACTTGTAAAGGAAGCTTCTTGGAAATAATTTTTTTTAAAAATCCATTCATGCCGTATAAGTTAAAAAAAACATTCTTCGTACTTTTGTCGGAAAAGTCAAAAAGTACCTCGTATGAAAAACGACAAAAGATTCCTTTCATATATATTACTAAAAACTCACCGAAGAGAAAAATGGATTTAAACAATTGTATGTGGATGTAAATAATATAAAATATTGATGAAACATGGATGTGGATGATAAAATACACCCTAGTAAATACTTACGAATAAACAATCTCGGATAAAAATGAGATTGTGATATTTCCCTTACCTTAGGTCCGATTTGCTTTGTACATGTCCGAAGATCCTGTATAATAGTTTAAATAATGTTATTGACTTATTCCAGAATCATACATATTGATATGATATCATATATGGTCATATTCTTAGCTTCTTGTTAGTAATATTTCATTGTTACTTGTTACTCGGGTCTTTATTGCCTTTTGTTCTTATGCGTGTTTTGCCGAATACATTATTATTCTTATTTTAAGGTTATAGATACCTTATATCCAGAATGGTATTAGTGTAACATATATCATATTTATTCATTCAATTCATTTATATAATTACTATGTAATGATGATCATGTAGAACGAGTCGCATCACATCGTGGAGACGGTATTCCGTACGTACGCACGAGTGATGATATCGTTCCTATGATCGTGAAACTGTATTGGAGTATATATATATTATTTCAGTATCAACATTACTTTATAATAATCATAAATAGTTACTCATTACACCATTATACCCATCCTTGTAAAGTGATGGTGGAAAAATAGATTACACCACGGCGTGGAGACGGTATTCCGTACGTACGCACGCGCGGTGATTTCATTTTTCCGTGGGATGGATAGAAGGTGAATTAGGGTTGTTTCATATTTATAATAAAATATCAGTATGTAAGTAATACTGATGTTATTACTTCATCATGAAACAACTAAAGAAGAAGAAGTTGAAGAAGAAAGAAATTGAAAAGATCGGTAATGGATATTACCTCTTCTTTGGAACGCCTCTTTGAATCCTCCACTTAGGGAACTAAGATTGGTCTTTGAAGAAGACTAGGACCTCTAGGATTATTCTAGGGAAGTGTAGAGGAGAAAATGGCAGGGGTTGGCCGAGCTTGAGTGCTCCAATTGGTGTGAGGAGGAGGGGGAGGAGGTGCCCTTTTATAAGGGAGGAGAGGGGCACCTTAGGAATATCTCAAAATATTATTTTATATTAAAGTCAAAATCGGTTTATAATGGTTCCAAAGGGTCTTATATCGAAGATAAAGTGGGTATGGGTCGAAATCCTATCAAACAATAGGATTTAGACAAGTTTAGGGTATTATTTTAACCTTATCAATTAGATTTAACTCTAAGTTAAATAATTTAACTTTTACCATGTCTTTTTGTTTTCTTTCACTATATGGTTAATACACTTACTATAACATGCCAAACAACCCCAAATTGTTTATTATTAATATATATATCTTTATCTAAGTCATTTGGCCGAACCATAGATTTTTAGGAATAAAATAACAATTAATAATATAATATTTGATTTAAAAACTATTTTGTGTCAATTTTGACACTATTTGATATATGATTTTTGTGAAAGTCATAACAGAATTATATGTTCGAAAAAAGTTGATTAAATCAACATTAATATATCATAGTAACCTATAAAATTAGTGTAATTCATAAAAAGTCTCAAATTACATTTATTTTTGTGTTTATAACATCAATTATGTCAATATTTCATTAATAAGATAATTACTGCATCATCTTTGTGTAATAAATAAATTAAATTATTTGATGTCTCAAAATTACAAATACAATACCATCATGTAGGAAAACTTTTTAGCTTTCTAGTGAATATTTACAATCGAATTTATCTTATGTATAACCCCATATTAAAAATGATTTACTTATTAAACTTTGATTTTAACACTTATAAACCTTCTTTAAATAAATTAATAAATAAATGTCCTAATCTAATCCAAGTGGGCCTAAATGGTCATATTTTATTCCTAAGTTTGTTTTTGGTCGAATTACACTTGTCCAATAGAATTAGGACATGAGTTAGGGTAATATTAATATCATATTTACCCGTAGTTACCCTATTTACTATTAACCGCGGTAAAAAAAGTAAAAAGTTACTATTCACCAAAAAATTATTTTTATCTCATTGAACCACATTTTATTTACTGATATCAACCGTGTCTGTCGGATTTTTGAAATTCCATTCACAGAAGCGGTAAAATTAAGTTTTATTCAAAATTCAGTTTTTAACCTACCACTTAGTGGTTTCACTATTCATCAAAAATTGAAAGTTTTCAGAAAAATACCAAAATTTCACCCTAGGCTAATTTCGATATTCTGAGTCCAAAAATGAAGTCCATATTGAAAAATAAAATTTATAAAATTTCAAAAAGTGGTTATTACTATTCATAACGGCTAGTTTTAATAGCATATTGTTGTTTAGTGAAACTCGGTATTGCGTATGACGCAAGCTATCGAGGAAGGTCGTGATTGCGTGTAAAGTAAGCCAAGCAAGTGTTGTGTAGAAAAATATTCCTTTGATGATTTATATAACATAAAAGTCTCGGGTGTTACATTCTACCCCCCTTAAAAATAATTTCTCCCTCGAAATTCGTCACTTTGTAACAAACAGATGAGGATACTTCTCCCTCATCATATCCTCAAGCTCCCATGTAGCTTCTTCTAATTGGTGGTTCCTCCATAAAACTTTCACCAATCGAGTGGTCTTATTTCGTAGGACTTTTTCGCTACGATCCAGAATCTCTATCGGCTGTTCTTCATAAGAAAGATCTTGCTCCAGCGGTACAACTTCTGAGCTGAGTACATGTGAAGGATCTGGTATGTACTTTCTCAGGAGAGATACATGGAACACATCATGAACTTGAGAGAGATTCGGTGGAAGCGCCAATCAGTAAGCTACCTTCCCAACACGATCCAGTATTTCAAAAGGACCGATATATCTAGAGCTCAACTTCCCCTTCTTACCAAATCTCATAACCCTCTTCCAGGGAGATATTCGTAAGAACACTTTATCACCCACTTCAAACTCTAGGTCTTTTCTTCGGTTTTCGGCATAACGTTTCTGTCGACTATGAGCTGCTCTTATGTGTTGTTGAATAGATCTGACCTTTTCTGCCATTTCATCAACGAGATCAGGTCCTAATAGCTTTCTTTCCCCAACTTCATCCCAGCAAGTTGGAGTCCTGCATTTCTTTCCATAGAGAGCTTCATAAGGAGCCATCTGAATACTGGAGTGAAAGCTATTATTATAAGAAAATTCCACCAAAGGTAGGTGTTGATCCCAACCTCCTTTGAAATCCATAGAGAAAGCTCTCAACATATCTTCTAGGGTTTGAATTGTTCTCTCAGACTGACCATCTGTATGGGGATGATAAGCAGTGCAGAAACTCAACTCTATATCCAGAGTATGCTGAAGACTTCGCCAGAACTTCGAGGTAAATCTCGGATCCCGATCAGATATAATAGAAAGTGGTACTCCATACAATCTTACCACTTCCTTTACATATATCCTGGCAAGCTGATCTAGAGCGAAATCCTCTCTAATAGGAATGAAGTGTGCAGACTTTGTAAGATGATCAACTATGACCCAGATAGCATTATTGCCTTTGGATGTTTTAGGAAGCCCTATGACAAAGTCCATAGTGATGTTTTCCCATTTCCATTCGGGTATGTGTAATGGTTGTAACATCCCCTTAGACTTTTGTCTCTCAGCTTTAACTTGTTGACAAACCAAGCATCGAGAGACATATTCAGCAACATCTCTTTTCATGCCATCCCACCAGAAGTACTCTTTCAGGTCCCTATACATCTTCGTGCTTCCAGGATGAATAGAGAATGAAGAACTATGAGCCTCATCCAGCAGCTCCTTCTTTAATTCGGGGATGGAAGGAACACAAACCCGATTCCTGAACTTTATTATCCCATCACAACCAAGGTTGAATTCAGGAACATTTCTCACCTTCTTTTGTAACTCGACATCTTCTTTCTGTGCCTCTTTAATCTTCACATGTATAGATGGTTGAACATTCATTTGAGAAAGATAAGATTTTTCCCCTTCCATTATAATTCCAAGATCCATCCTTTGTAAATCCATAAATATTGGATCTTTTGTGATCCTCATCATGGATAAACTATCATGGTCTTGTCGACTTAATGCATCTGCCACCTTGTTTGCCTTCCCAGGGTGGTAATGGATTGAGCAGTCATAATCCTTAATCAGCTCCAACCATCTTCTTTGACGCATATTCAACTACTTTTGTGTGAAAATATACTTTAAACTTTTATGATCAGTGTAAATATCACACCTTTCACCATAATGGTAATGCCTCCAAATATTTAATGCAAAGATTACCGCAGCCAACTCCAAATCATGTGTTGGGTAATTTTGCTCATGGATTTTCAACTGTCATGAGGAATAAGATATCACCATATCATTTTGCATAAGAACACACCCCAATCTCTTCTTGGATGCATCACTGTAGATCACAAACCTTTCTCCACTACAAGGCAGTGTGAGCACAGGTGCACTGGATAACCTTCTTTTAAACTCCTTGAAATTCTCTTCACATTCCTCTGTCCAGACAAACTTAACTCCTTTCCGAGTCAACTTGGTGAGTGGATTAGATAATCGTGAAAAATATTTTACAAAACGTCGATAATATCCAGCCAAACCAAGAAAACTTCGAATCTCAGTTACTATTGTTGGTCTCGACCATCTTTCGATAACCTCTGTTTTTGCTGGATCCACAGATATCCCCTCTTTTGAGATTATGTGACCCAAAAATGCAACTTTTTGAAGCCAAAATTCACACTTGGTAAATTTGGCATAAAGCTTCTCCTTTCTCAAGGTCTTCAATATAATTCTCAAGTGATCTTCATGCTCTTCCTTGCTCTTTGAATAGACAAGAATATCGTCTATAAAGACTACCACAAATTGATCAAGATAGTCTCTAAAGACTCTATTCATTAGATCCATGAAGATAGCAGGGGCATTAGTAAGACCAAATGGCGTCACTATAAATTCATAGTGTCCATACCTTGTACGGAAAGCCGTCTTTGGTATATCCTCCCTTTTGACCCTTAATTGATGATACCCTGAACGAAGATCAATCTTGGAAAAGTATTGAGCTCCGCGTAGTTGGTCAAATAAGTCATCAATGCGTGGGAGAGGATATTTGTTCCTGATAGTGATCTTGTTAAGTTCTCGATAATCAATGCAGAGTCTCATTGATCCATCTTTCTTCTTAACAAATAGAACAGGTGCTCCCCAAGGTGACGCACTAGGGCGTATGAATCCCTTATCAAGATTCTCTTGGAGTTGCTTCTTCAATTCCTGCAACTCAATTGGGGCCATTCTATAAGGTGTCTTTGAAATAGGCAAAGCACCCGGTATGAGTTCTATTGAAAACTCAACTTCACGATTTGGTGGAAGACCCGGTAATTCCTCCGGAAAACATCATCAAACTCTCGTACAATGGGCATATTCTTAATCGTGAGTTTCTCAAAAACCATTTGAGATAAATAACATTCATTTAGTGGAATCAAGACCCATAAGATGGAAGAAATTTCCACTGGAAGATTATGTTCATCCTTGCATTGATATACGATCGTAGATTGATCTGGAATATGAAATGTGACTTCCCTTCTTTGGCAATTGATATGAGCTCCATGTAGAGAAAGCCAATCCATGCCAATAATCACATCAAATTCCACTAAAGGAAGGATCACACTATTTGCCGGAAGCACTTTCCCACAAACTTCGATCGGAGAAGAATTATAAACTTTTGATGCGACTGTTGTGCCATTAGGTGTTGTCACAGCTAACTCAACATCTAATTGTTGAGGTAATACGGTGATACCCTTAGAAAATTCTTTAGAAATATAAGAGTGGGTGGATCCAGAATCAAATAAAACATTTGCTACTTTAGAGTGGATGGTAAGTGTACCTTTCACCACTTCGTTATCGTACTCCAAATCGCTGATAGAAATTGCATGTGACTTTCCTTTGTCTTTAGCCTTAAGATTTTGTTGACGTCGACCATCATCATCAACCCTTGGATTTGGGCATTGATTGGCATAATGCCCCATCTCCTTGCACTTGAAACATTGAAGTGTAGTAGGTTCATTCTGTGTATCCCTTCCTTTGTTTGCGTCATTAGACATCTTCTTCCCATTATCACGACATTCAAATGCCCGATGACCTTCCTTTCCACATTTACAACATTTACTTGTCCCTTTAAGACAACTCCCTCCATGTTTCTTTCCACACTTTGAGCATAAGTAAAAGATCATCTTCTTTTCCATGTGCTCTTTAGATTTTTCTTTGAATTCCATCTTCCTCTTCTTATCAAACCCATGTGACTGATGGGTTATTCCAATCTCCATCTCGACTTTGAGAGCACATCGAACGATTTCCTCGTAGCTATTGAAGTCCCTTATGGCTAACACCATTTGAAGACTTGGTTTTAAGCCACTAAAAAATCGATCGATCTTACTCTCAGGTTGGATAATAATACCAGAAGCGTACCATGCAAGTCTTGTAAAATTTGCTTCATAGGTACCAACAGATTCATCATCCCTTTGCTTCAGTTCAAGAAACTCTTTCTCCATCTTTGTTCGGAGAATACGAGGGAAGTACTTATTGAAAAATAAGTTCTTGAACTCGTCCCATTTCATAGACTCAATTTCATCCCTTTGCCTCGTATTCTTAATAAGATTCCACCATTGATCAGTATCTCCTTCCAAACGATACACTGCTAGGATGACTTTATCATGTTCAGAACATTGAAGAACTGAAATTAACTTTTCAGTAGTACTAATCCATTGTTCAGAAACTAATGGACCAGTAGACCCACTGAAAGAAGGTGGACGCTGCCTCATGAAGGATTCAACAGAATGTTGCCCTTCCTTTGCTCGTTTGGAAGTCATGCATGATTCATAGCTTGAGAAAGTTGTGTGAGCATGGCTACAAGATTTTCCATTCCAGCTCCCATATCGTTTGGTTGCTCAGGGGGACAATCATTGCATTGCCCATCACATTCCGCATTAACACGGTTCCTTCGGGTTCCAGCCAGTGACTAAAACCAAGAAGAATAGTGTGAGCAACACTAATTATAATAGGAAAACCACTTAATTCAAGAATAATATTTTCATGCTTAAGGTCTTATCCTAGGTTATTCAAGGCCATTTCTAAAACACTAAGATTGTGTTCTATGCTTAGACTTATCCTTAGGGTTCTTACTAAGGCTTTCACATCCTAGTTTCCAAAGGTTGACTATACCTTTCCTCTGATACCAACTATAACGACCCATAATTTACATACATTGTTAATACTTCAAAATTGAAGCACACTTATTACAACATATGACAAAACCACAAAGGACCGTATAGGTATAGTGTCTTTAGAAACTGGGAAAACATAAACAACTGGTTCATAAATCTACTACAGTGTCTCCCATTTATTTCATCATATCTAGGGTCCCTTTTAGCATATTCTACTTAATATCCATCTTCCTGACCTGTGGAATAGAAAACATAAAAGGGTGAGCTTAAATGCTCAGCAAGGGCAAATAAAGGAAATAAAAATCATATCATATCTTTTTGAAAATCAAAACCTGCAAAAGAGATCATAATGTATTAACATGGAATAAATCATAGAAGTGAAAATGAGATCCCCATAATCATAACATAAAACTTGAAACTTTGTGGCATGCACACATAATCATGGAAAATCATTTCTTGTTAGTCATGACTCATTGCCAAGACTATCTTAGTGGACAAAGTCCCTTTCTGAACCGAGTTCACTCCTCGTTTTAGTCCTGTATCACTGAATCGAAATAACCTTCCGTTCCAGCCATGTCTATCTCATGAGATATAAAATCTTTACCCAATGCATTGGAGGAAGATATAGGTCCCACCCATCCTATAATGAATCCTATCTTATGTGTGCCACATAATCATAAATCATACATCATCGCATAACCCATGTAATAAAAATGGGATTCTTAATCAACATGACATCATAAAACAATTCATATAAGATAAAGGAATTCATAAAAATATTTCCATTACAACATATTCAAATCCATGTAATAATAGTGATAAAAACAGAACCCTTTTATTATCTTAGATGGAAAATAATTTTGATAAAATACTTGAACTCCATTCTTGAGGAAAATATCTTTTCTACTTCAAAAACACTTTTCCTTTCTTAACATGTCATACAATTTTAAACTAAAATAAGTTGATTAAAAATAAACTTGAAAGCTTGTAAAGGAAGATTCTTGGAAATAATTTTTTTAAAAATCCATTCATGCCGTATAAGTTAAAAAAACATTCTTCGTACTTTTGTCGGAAAAGTCAAAAAGTACCTCGTAGGAAAAACGACAAAATACTCCTTTCATATATATTACTAAAAACTCACCGAAGGGTAAAAATGGATTTAAAAAATCGTAGGTGGATGGAAATAATATTACATATTGATGAAACATGGATGTGGATGATAAAATACACCCCAGTAAATACTTACAAATAAACAATCTCGGATAAAAATGAGATTGTGATATTTCCCTTACCTTAGGTCTGATTTGCTTTGTACGTGTCCGAAGATCCTGTATAATGGTTTAAATAATGTTATTGACTTATTACAGAATCATACATATTGATATGATAACATATATGGTCATATTCTTAGCTTCTTGTTAGTAATATTTCATTGTTACTTGTTACTCGGGTCTTTATTGCCTTTTGTTCTTATGCGTGTTTTGCCGAATACATTCTTATTCTTATTTTAAGGTTATCGATACCTTATATCCAGAATGGTATTAGTGTAATATATATCATATTTATTCATTAAATTCAGTTATATAATTACTATGTAATGATGATCATGTAGAACGAGTCGCATCACATCGTGGAGACGGTATTCTGTACGTACGCACGAGTGATGATATCATTCCTATGATCGTGGAACTGTATTGGAGTATATATATATTATTTCAGTATCAATATTACTTTATAATAATCATAAATAGTTACTCATTACACCATTATACCCATCCTTGTAAAGTGATGGTGGAAAAATAGATTACAGCACGGCGTGGAGACGATATTCCGTACGTACGCACGCGCGGTGATTTGATTTTTCCGTGGGATGGATAGAAGGTGAATTAGGGTGGTTTCATATTTATAATAACATATCAGTATGTAAGTAATTCTGATGTTATTACTTAATCATGAAACAACTAAAGAAGAAGAAGTTGAAGAAGAAAGAAATTGAAAAGATCGGTAATGGATATTACCTCTTTTTTGGAACGCCTCTTTGAATCCTCCACTTAGGGAACTAAGATTTGTCTTTGAAGAAGACCAGGACCTCTAGGATTATTCTAGGGAAGTGGAGAGGAGAAAATGGCAGGGGTTGGCCGAGCTTGAGTGCTCAGATTGGTGTGAGGAGGAGGGGGAGGAGGTGCCCTTTTATAAGGGAGGAGAGGGGCACCTTACGAATATCTCAAAATATTATTTTATATTAAAGTAAAAATAGATTTATAATGGTTCCAAAGGGTCTTATTTCAAAGATAAAGTGGGGATGGGTCGAAATACTATCAACCAATAGTATTTAGACAAGTTTAGGGTATTATTTTAACCTTATCAATTAGATTTAACTCTAAGTTAAATAATTTAACTTTTACCATGCCTTTTTGTTTTCTTTCACTATATGGTTAATACACTTACTATAACATGCCAAACGAACCCCAAATTGTTTATTATTAATATATATATCCTTATCTAAGTCATTGGGCCGAACCATAGATTTTTAGGAATAAAATAACAATTAATAATATAATATTTGATTTAAAAACTATTTTGTGTCAATTTTGACACTATTTGATATATGATTTTTGTGAAAGTCATAACAGAATTATATGTTCGAACCAAGTTGATTAAATCACCATTAATATATCATAGTAACCTATAAAATTAGTGGAATTCATAAAAAGTCTCAAATTACATTTGTTTTGGTGTTTATAACATCAATTATGTCAATATTTCATTAATAAGATAATTACTGCATCATCTTTGAGTCATAAATAAATTAAATTATTTGATGTCTAAAAATTACAAATAAAATACCATCATATAGGAAATCGTTTTATCATTCTAAGGAATATTTACAATCGAATTTATCTTATGTATAACCCCATATTAAAAATGATTTACTTATTAAACTTTGATTTTACCTTTTTTAACCCTTCTTTAAATAAATTAATAATAAATGTCCTAATCTAATCCAAGTGGGCCTAAATGGTCATATTTTATTCCTAAGTTTGTTTTTGGTCGAATTACACTTGTCCAATAGAATTAGGACATGTGTTAGGGTAATATTAATATCATATTTACCCTTAGTTACCCTATTTACTATTAACCGCGGTAAAAAAAGTAAAAAGTTACTATTCACCAAAAAATTATTTTTATCTCATTGAACCACATTTTACTTACTGATATCAACCGTGTCTGTCGGATTTTTGAAATTCCATTCACAGAAGTGGTAAAATTATGTTTTATGCAAAATTCAGTTTTTAACCTACCACTTAGTGGTTTCACTATTCATCAAAAAATGAATGTTTTCAGAAAAATACCAAAATTTCACCCTAGGCTAATTTCGATATTCTGAGTCCAAAAATGAAGTCCATTTTGAAAAATAAAATTTATAAAATTTCAAAAAGTGGTTATTACTATTCATAACGGCTAGTTTTAATAGCATATTGTTGTTTAGTGAAACTCGGAATTGCGTACGACGCAAGCTATCGAGGAAGGTCATGATTGCGTGTAAAGTAAGCCAAGCAAGTGTTGTGTAGAAAAAGATTCCTTTGATGATTTATATAACATAAAAGCCTCGGGTGTTACAAAATTGGAGGACCTTGGAATAAAGAGGGGTTTGCACAGTTAGAGAACGTTTTTTTCCAAACCATACACCCAAACCATAAGACCATGTAAACCAAAACAGGGGGGGTTTTTCTGTATGATGATTTATTTTTAAAATCTTGTACCCTATTAAGATTAATCTTGCATGAACCCCATAAGAGGTGCATCATTTAGGTGAATAGTTTGTCAAATTATGTACTCATTCCCAAGATACCATGAGTGTAGTTTTAATTAACCTGAAAATTAGATTTTAAATTTTCTAATCCCTTTTTATTCACTCTAAATAGACCATATTCAACCCTAATAAATTAATCACAATTTTTGAGGCTATGGATGAATTCCAATTTCTTATGACCTCCATAATTAAAGATCTAAATCCTAGATTGTGTATTTCAACCTCTCCTGATATGTGAATATCATCGAGATTGGTTACTAATCACTATCTTGTTCTTATGCAATCCCTTGAGGAAATGTTTTCCCCTATTGGTACTAGTTTTAGATATATGTTTGGTGGATCATTATTCTTTTGATTTTGGATTTAGGTTTTGGATCTATATCTCATTCAATATCGTGTTTCTGATCATTCTACTTGAATTGGGGGTTTTTGTTTCTTTGTGTTCGTCATAAATATTGAGGTAGGTGGTCTAGAATAAATTACATTTGTCTTGAATTAAAATCTAATGTATACATTTTTAGATTTCAATTAGAACTTTTGAAAATTTAATTTTGAATTGAATAAATTAACATCTGGACAATTAATGGAAACATGGAGTTGGAGTAATTAATTGTGGAATTAATTAATTATATATTAGTTTTGAAGAATTTTATTAATTAATTAGTGAATTAATTAATTTGATATTATTATTTTGGAATTTTAAGAATGGATTTGTGAATAAATTATTGAAATATTGTGATTGTGGAGTTGATCGATTAATTTAATGTTGATTTGATTAATTAATTCATTTATATAATTGGTCAATTAATGTGTATATTAATTAATTAACAATGGTGATTATGTGTTAGCAGGATTAACCTTAATGAGAGAAAGGGATATATAATTAAATGTTGATAAATGGAATAAAGGTGATTTTTTGTATTATTTCTATGTGATTAATGAATTTTCCATGATTTATTTTGATAATTAAAAAACAAAAATCATCATGTGAAATGTGATGAGAAGGTTAATGTTGATTAACATTGATTAATATGATAGATATTATATTTCAATGTAGGTAATATACTTGTGTTGAACATGGTTTTCTGTATCAGAGTCCCTTAGTGATAAATTGATATGCTTATGTGGGACATGGTTTGAGGCATCAAAAACATGTAGTGATAAATGAGTGTGGGATATGGTTTTTTGTATCAAAATCCTACTTGTGTGATTGTTTAACAAATTAGTTTTGGTTCATAGAAAACTACTCTAAATACCCATGGTGTGTCCTAGGACTTGAAATATATGCCCAAAATGATTCCATTAGACTATGGGTTTAATTATCCATGATAATTAATTGAAATAATTAGATAATGAATCCACATCTGTTATAATGAATTTTCAATTTAATTGTGAAAAGAGATATCCTGTGGGGATAGTTTAGACTCCTCCCTAGGCCAATGAAGGTATTTGTAGTTTGGGTGTCCTGGTGAACCCAGGAGTTACGTGGTTAAATAAATAGTAATTAAGTAAATGTAAAATCATTACCTTTTTGATTTTGAATTATTTTTTATACAACTGAAAACACTATTATTTAATGGATATTGTATTATTCTCTATTGGTGGTTGCCTAATCTGTTTTACTCACATTCTAATAGGGTTTCCCCATCCGTACTTATATTGAATTTATATTTTTAGGAAAGGACAAGGGTAGGATCCCTATGCTAGATGGAAGATTTTTTATGTATCATGGGTGAGGGAACCAAATGTCATTTTGGATCATCACAGTAGTTTTTAGGGTCTTCATTTTATTTATTATATATATACACTTGAAATATAGTTCTAATGACATATATATTATTCATTTTTCGGTATTGTATTTCCTATTTCAATTATAATGGGATACTAGTTGGGTTTGTCTTGGTTATTGGTTATATCATATGATTATTATTATTTATTTCCACATTTTTTCTACTTTGATTAAGACGTTATAGTCTCCCTGGGACTGATATTAGACCCTAGCATATATGTCGCAGCCTCAAACATACATGGAGGCGCACCTGCAATCATTTGACCAACCTAATATTGGAATTGGTGTGTGGAACCCATGTCGGGATGTTACACTAGAATTTAAGGAAATTGGATCTATAGAGTATAAATTTCAAACAAATTATAGAATTGCTAAAAAAATATTTTTCTCGGATCCTGATTAAAAAATTTCAACACTTCCACGTCTGTTGGATCCTTAGAGTAGATATTTCCAAGGCATCCAGCTTATCCTTGTAAACAAGATCCTTGGAGTATAAATTTCAATGGCATCCTAATAATTTTCTAGATCCAATGATTAAAAATGTGAAAGGCGTCATAATCAATTCATTTATAATTTAATTTATCATTTCATTAATACCTGTATTATCTTATAAAAGAATAGTGAATACCCATTATAGATCATTCATATAAAAATGAAAAGATTTGGTATAGTGTTCACAACTTTTAATAATTTTATTAATTACCCCATTCAATTTACAATAATTTTGAGCATGTTCAACACACCCCAATGGTGAAATATCCTGGTCAAAAGGAAGAACTCACCCCATGGGTTATTTAGGATGAGTTATGGAACCTAAAAGTTCATATAATGGTTCCATGGAATTTCATAAACATGAATTTATCATTTATGGAGAAGTTAAATTAATTTTGGAAGAATCACCATGAATGTTTGTTGTGAGACACAATGAAAATTGGGTATTAAAATATTAGACATAATTTAAAAGGTACTTACCATGAACCTTAAGACTATAAAATAACAATTTTCCAATGTCATTTGACCTAGTCTAGATTAGGATAAAATTGATGAATGGATGAACACCCTAAATTTGGTTATAAGATCCTACACCAAAATTGTGTCTTCTACAACAAATAAAATATAAAAAAATGGTCGTAAGGAATTATGTAATATCCATTAGATATCCAATGAGATGGACATCTCTTATGTCACGAACTAGTAAAGGATTCCATCTAAGAAGACACCTGATCTGGTCTAAGACATAGCCCAAAGGGTGTTCCCAATCACCATGGGCTCGAGATTAGTTCTAGTGCATCAAAAGAGTAACCAAATGAATTATTTCATCCAATATAACTAAACCAAATAGAGGAAATAAATAGAGAAACCAAATATAAATATTTTTATGAAAATGAACATAATTTACCCAAAAACAATAAATATACAAAACTGGAAAAAAGTTATTAAAATCTCAATCTATACAAGAGAACCACAATATCTCTACGTGTCCCTAAGGGTTACTGTCTAATCCATAACCATCAATCTCCCACAGTGATCAAACTGAAGATGTAACCTATATTAGAATCTATAAATTAAAATGAACTAAAGTCATGAGTATTAAAACTCATTAGGCAAGCCAAAAAAACTATTCCCAACCCACTTAATTTTAATTAAAAAACATCAACTTAAACTTTGAAATAAAATATATAAATGTAGACGTTTTCACATAATTTCCCCTTTAAAACCCAACATGGTCTATTTCCCTTTTGAACATTGAAACCACAGTGTATTCCAAGGAAAGACCCATTTTGATTTTTAAATAAGAATGAAATTTAATTTCAAAAGAGAGAAAGAGTGTAAATCCTTTTCAAAAATTTTTTATAAAACCATGAACACAACCCATTGATATAAAAAAATCAGCACATAAGATTGCACCAGTAATGATCTTATAACAAGGGAAATGGAAATATTCACACATGAGTAACCAACAAACTTGCATCTCAATCATCCTCCATAGAAAACAAAATGCTAAAGAACATGGGAGAACCTAGAAGCTTATGGATAGTCTAGAACATTCTATAATTGTGACTCATAATGAAGGAATACCTTACCTGATGACATCATAACACCCAAATTTTTGATCACCCCCTACCTAGATAGAATGAGTAGAACAATCATAATGAAAATAACCCATACTAAGGGCCATTATCCTGTGCGTAATCTAAACTAGTGTAGAAATTGGTCACTGAACATTCACTCGTTATGTCAGGTTCCCATATCATTATTAAAAACAGGGTGATCTAACGAATTCCAACAAAGAATCCAATCAGAAGAGCACACACACACACACACACACACACACATATATATATATATATATATATATATGTACATATATCACACATCAGTAGCTCACACAATAATTCACCCCAAGTCACCCTGTGGAACATCTTCATACCTTTCAAACATTCAGAAACAAGGGAGCCACTTAGTTTCGGCCTCACAAAAACATCAATAATATCCAAGGAATGATATTTATCCAACGATAATTTTCACTTTAAATATTTCCATAAAAGTTCAAACCATGCCTCAGACACCCTTTAAGAAATCAACCTTTTCCAAAAATAAACCAACACAATTCTCTCATGCCAGACCATTTTCAAGGAACATAACACACAGTACTTTCAATACAAAACAATTTTGAAAAAAAATTTGGACACACCAAAAACTATTATAGATCGAACAAATACATATAAAAAATATTGATTTAAAAAAAACTAACAAATTGAGAAATTGTATCGGGAAAATTATCAAAAACTTGGTGTAAAAAACACAACAACGCGACACCACATATTATATATGATTAATAAACCCACATAATCATTGATAAAAAATTTATTCTAAAAATAATAAACTACTATTTAACATCCATGGAAGGTGAAAAAATCATGAAACCAATGAATATTAAATTTGTATGATATGTGAAAGGGAATCCTACCTCAAATTGCATGTGCATCAACAACGCCAACACGAAACAACTCTATAAATGATTTCCGAAGAAAGAACAATCACAAGGCACCCTAATAAAGAAAAAACCACATTTTCGCACCCCCATAGGTATGGAAGTAATCCAAAATTGAACACTAGGATTATAGGATAAATGGAAATATAATAAAAGTACTGGAGAATGAGAGGGGTGCCCTAACATTTCGATTCGGGTGACGAATCACCAAGAAGAATCATATAATCAACTTGGAAGATCTTGGAGGATCTAAAATGCTCCACGATATGTGTCCGAGTTGGTGGATTCCAGGTGGGTGTCAAAGGGATGAAACGCCAAATAAAAAGAATGAAAAAAATCCCAAAATACCCTTTCTCGAGTGAGTTTCATGGTTAGCTCACACGATTTAACAAACCATGCAAAAATTGTTCGATTTCCCACTGCCTAGTGATGCATGGGATGCACAAATATTCTAAATAGTTAGTTAAACCATGTAACCCCTACACACATTGTCTTTATGGTTAATCTAACCATGCACCTTAACTGTGATACCAATTAATTATCAACCCAACATCACCCTTTTCACTTGAAAACTCGTCCAACACAAGGGAATAAACCATCTATCTGACACATCACAAAGAGAAGTGACACTAATTGCCCTCTAAATTCCAAAACATAATCGTTATCCACACACCATTCACTCTTTCCATGAATAATCCCAAATACTACCCAAAACATCCCTAAATCAATATTTAAATATACAACACCAAAAACACCAAAATTAAATCCAGAACACCCAGAACATGAGATAGAAATAAAGAACCAAAATATTGCTAAAAATTGATGAAAATGAAAATCTGGATGTAAAAATTCTCCCCACCATTAATCTTTCATCCCCGAAATAGCCAAAAGAAATTCCAATTGATCGATTAAAGATTAAGGTTCACACACTCGCATGATCCAACTTTTATATTTGAAGAACACCTTGAAAAACATTAAAATGAAACAAACAATTCTACCCAATAGAAATCAACTACCAAAACCAATTCTCAATGATAAATTGAAAACTCGAACCACAACACCCATAACCATGACATAATAAAAATCCTCAGACACACTCTGAAAATCCAAATCCCACCCAAAAAAATTCCCAAAATTAAACCACTTCGGAAGAAACCACCAAGTGTAAATGTAACATCAAACCCTAAGATTTTCTTATGAACATGGGAAGAGATAATTAACTCCTCGCCATTACAAAACATTTATCAAAATTAAAATTAGCGAATATTTCATGGAGACCTGCAAGGTACCCCCCCACCATTAAGAACCAATCAACATGAAATGATATCAGTAGCCCACATAAAAAAAAACCAATATGTACCAACCACCCCCATTGTATGGGGATATGCTGAACAAAAATCAAACTAATGGAAAACCAATACTTAAACCGATCCACAAGGAGAACTTACAACAATAAGGAAAACTACAAGAGTATAATTTAATCTATATCACCTGAACGATGGAGACAGAAGATGAACATGAGATCCCATAACCCCAATGTTTTCTTGACTATGCAAAATGTTTCACTCTAGGACCTATGGTTGGAGTCCTGATGAATTGAAGCATCTGCTCTGCCACAACCAGGAGATATTGATCCCTGACTTGAACTCATATTTTGGTTCCGCAAGTAGCCATGCAACAATATAAGAAAAACCAGAGAATCACAAAACAACAAGACACTCAATTTTATCAAAAAATCACTTTCACCAAAATTGGGTGTAATAAGATACACATGCAGAACACACCACCAATTAAGGATAAAAGATTCATAATTCCCAGAAAACTGACATTAAATAACATAGGAGTTCCTTGATGATCCACAACATTCCCTTAAATTTAAAACATAGATAACGCCACTGGGAATGAAAATTAAAAGGAATAAAACATTTCATAGATATATATATTAAACTATGTCCAAAATAGAACACTACATCATTAACCTAGTGGAGTGTATTTCAAATTGTTGTATTTAGCTCCATGACGCTTCTCAAAAACACCTCGATAGAATTGTTTTAAATAAACTAGGAATCCACCATCTGGTTACTTCATTAGAGAACAGTGAAATGTTGTATTGTTATGAACCTTCTAACCACATACAAAATTTTTTTATGTTGAACTTTGATACCTTCAAATACATACCAGGATGAATCCCATACTAAAAATATCGAGCGTTCATGTGATCATTCACAACATAACTTAGATCATATGTTACTAGATCTATGAAGCGATGGTAGAATGACAACACCAACCCATTAAAAAATCATTAAAAGAGAATATATATTTAGTTCCTCGCCATAATGATCTATGAAAAATACATCCAAATGAACAAAGACACAAAGAAAACTTTGGTATGATATTCTTGAGGTTTGGTCTGATAGACTGATCTCCGCCAATTTAAGGTTGGACCTCTTAGTATAAAGTTAAAAAAAATTATATTTAATGACTCAATAATGTCAAGGAAACATAAGTTTTTCTCAATCTTTTCCATCAACTATTTCTCTTAGAGAGAATCCTCCTGGCCATAAAATAGAGTAGGATTCAACTTCTGAAATTTAATAAGGTAGTCTACATGTTGATCAATTGAAAAGTCTAGTAATAGTGCACCACCCATGTCCTCACATTGAATATCCATGATATCTTTGTGGGGGAAGAAACTAAGAAACAATAAAACCAATAATTCAATCAAAACTAATCTGTCAATAAGAATTATCAATCTCAAAATACCACATAACCACATCATTCCAAAAAACACTACAAAATAAACAACGTCACCACGGATCACCAAAACAACATAGTTTATTATTCCCTATAAAATTCTTTTCCAAATGAAAGATAATTTAAAAATGTTTCACAGTCACGTACGTTATTCCTTAGATCCTCACTCATGCACATTCCCATTGAATTTCGGGGACCCATCTACTCCTTCCATAAATATTACATCATTCCACCCACATTCCCACATGTGGGTTCTCATAAGAATAAAAAATGGCCAACATGAACTTATTATCCATTTTCTAAAGAGAACATTAAACCACAATTTTCAAATTTTAATGATATTTGGGAACTCATAGGGATTGGATACATCGTTTTCAAACTGGGTACCAACTATGTGGAATAGGTCTGTCCCAATACAGTGGTATCCTGGATGTTTTAAGCATTGTTTTAATAACCATATGTGGACTATGTCCCCTCAACAATAAGAACCCCAAATCCCACACAAATTCTTGGAGCATGCCACATGGTTTTCTTGATCCAGTCACCCAGGAATCTCCGCAACATGTCCCTAGAGGTGGTCCTGATCCTCCCAGGATGGAGACCATCTCCGAGGGATCAGTAAGAGTTAAAAGGGAACATTTTCACACAAATATAAACAATAAATAAGATGAATAAAGAAATGGAAAGCCCAAAATACACTTTTGTAAAAGTTGAACTATAAAATATTTATACATGAAAGTGAATGTACAAATGAACCAAACAACTCAACTGACCGATCTTGACATCCAACTAACTCCATGTGACCCTGTTGGTCACTCTATAATTGAATGATCAAATGTCCCCCAAGGAAATCAAAATTGTTCTGAAACATGCACAAGGGATACAAATAGAATAAAATTGTAGGTCTTAGT
This sequence comes from Viscum album, assembly GCA_963277665.1. Lineage (NCBI taxonomy): Eukaryota > Viridiplantae > Streptophyta > Magnoliopsida > Santalales > Viscaceae > Viscum > Viscum album. Next base: position 454,516,981 of record OY728160.1, on the reverse strand, counting down.
ATTTAAACTTAGTAGTTTTTCCCAATATTCTATCCCCAATGAACATATTTTAAAATAAAGGAAACATAATTTCCATGTTTGGAATATAATATATAAAAGTTTATTCTCCAAACATGGTTCCATGCTATAATAATTATAAATAAAATGCTTTCACATTTTCCTGACCAAGATATTCTAGCAACAAATTCCAAATAGAATCTAGTTCAAAACGATAATAGTATTCTAGAGGGATGCATTAAAGAATGTAAAATTTTCAATAAAACACAAAATTTGTTGAATTTAAAAACTAAAGACACCACATTCTGATGATGGGTTAAAAATAGCCAATGTGAAAGAGTCATGGGAACACCCATAGGCACTAGTTCGATGTGGGCACCAGGTACCTCAGATGTTTGTGTAAAAGTAACCATAACAAATATTCATTCTTGTGCAGGATCAACTATTACAGAACAACACAGATAACCTAGTAGTCCCCAACATCATCATCATAGTTTAGTTAGTGTTTTAATTATCAAACTTAATATTTAAAATAGGGAAAAAACCACTCCAGATCACTAGAATACTGGTACATGTACGCCCCCGAGATACCTTTGTTTTCCTCTTGGTTCTCAAATAGTTACAAAATCTATCAAATTACATATTAACGTGAAAGGATTTGTTATGTTCATACACACTCCAAATAGAATCTAAACATTATTTTCACTATTTTTATAACTCAATAAACCATTTAGAATTATCATAAAACCATTTCAAGAGGGATAACACAGATTTTCTCACAAAATCCATTAAAAAGATCACTTTTATCGCCAAACACACAAAAATACCACAAAAACTAGATTTTTCATCCCATACATCATTTTATAAATCAATTTCATGAATCGTAAAATGACACAAAATGGTGAAATAATGAACACACATGAAAACCCTTTTCATAAGAAAAATTCCATATGGACCTTTAAGAATTTTACCAAACCAACATGTATCAAAGTTAGAAATTTGAAATAAAAAATATAGGTGTACACACAGTATTATTAGAAGAAAGAAAAATAAATTAATCCCTTTAAAACACTTCAGTTACACATTCAAAGCTCAACAATTTTCTAAAAAAAATTCGAACGGGCCACATACCTGCAACTAATACCAAAACATGTCAAAAATCAATACAAATATCATTATAAATCCAAAACCCATTTTGGAAATCCATAAAAGCACCCAAAAATATAACTTATCATGCATCCTGTACTTTAACTAATTCAAACAAATCATTTTATATCAAATTTATGAAAAAAAATCCAACCTGGCACTTTTTCAAAATCTAGGCAACCAACATTTAGAAAATTAAGTTCTATTTAACACTCAAAGGGGTAAACAACAAATTTTTCGGGCCAAAAATTTATTAAATTAATTAAAACAGGTCATAAAACTCACAATAAATATGTGAAAACCAGTAGAACATTTATTTAAAGAATCATTGTGTTCTTTTATAACGAAACAACTATATTTTACATAAAACAAGGCATTAATAACAATTTTGAACACCAAATAAATCATCAAAATGTTTTATAGAAATAAAAAACATGTATATAGGGTGAATAAAACATTAAAAAGATTAAACATAAATAATAACGGCCTCTTCTTGGGAGAACCTACCTCAAAACCATGGCGGAATGGAACCCCACACCTGAAAACATTCTACAACGGTTCAAAAACCCTAGATCTCTGAAGACCAGCCCTAAAATAATTTTACCTCCATAAAAAATATAGATAACATAACCCTAGGTCTTTCATGACTGGGGAGTAAGAGAGATCAAATAAATAATGGATGGAGGAGGAGGAAGGAGGAGAATGGAGAATAAAACTCACAATGACAACTAGAGAAATCTTCATCTTCCCATATATCCACACCCATAGAAGAGAGGTAATGTCTTGGAACTCAATGGAGAGGCTCCTTTGGTTATAAAGAACTAGGGAAAAATATTTGAGGGGAAAAGGGTAAAAAATGAAGGATTTGTGATCGAATGAAATTCCCTTTTCAAATCTAGATGATTTGAGATACCTTGATCAAATTCTCTCTAATACACAATGAATATGAGCTCCAAAGATGATAAATGGAACATGGGGTGCACCTAGGGGTTGTGGGCTTGAGTGAGAGGTGTAATGACCGAAACATCTTAGAAAATTAAGGAGATATAAAAGAAATAAATTATTTCCTTAAATTTGTAAATGGGATCATGGGTTGGCCCAATTCCTAAATAAATCACTAAAATATACCATAATTATGATTTTAGAAATGGGACCAAATGGATATAGTGGTATTAATAGGTCTAGGGAGGCCAACGGGGAACTGCAAGGGGTGAAAAATGATGAAAAACAAAGGAGTTATAAAAGAAACAAATATTGTCTTTAAATTTAGAAATGGTCACACAATTTGGCCCAAAATCATGATGAAACCAACCTTTTCTCAAAAAATGCATGGGAAACCCTTGAAAAAAAATAAAGAATAGAAATTTAATAAAAAATACCGTTAAAATAATTTATTAATGTTATAATTCTCCCCACCATAAAAAATTTTCTCCCCCGAAAATCCGTAACTCTTTCCAACTAATAGATCAATATATATGGTTTCCTTATCAACATAGTCTATCCTCTCAAGCCAATGACATATCATCCAAAATCAATGAATCATATGCCTTTAGAAAAAATAACAACTCAGTACCACTTTTTGATACTCAATGGAATGATCATTACACTACCTCCACAACCGATCCAAGAACCAGATTGTTGGTTCTTCTCCCAATAAACCCAGCAATCACCCATGCAAAATATCCCTCATAAAATACAATGATTGGGGGTGGGAATGGACTCCCCTATATTATAGAATATCTAACATCGTAAAAATAAAAAAACGAAATATTTACAGGACCAATGGTGGGTCTCCGCACCATTAGGAGCAAACTAGCAATGAAAAAACAAGATTTCAACATGCACTAGGAATGGTCCTCTCCCACAAAAGCCCACAAAAACTCCCCCACAACAACCTACAAACCCAAGATAAGAAGAAAAAAACATGAACATTTAAACCACCCAATCCTAAATTGAGGGGAAAAGAACTACTCTAACAATTTTTTCACAGATTCATACCCCCACCACTTAGGGAGGGGAGGAAAGGGGACACATTTATTAGGCCACTGAAATAATAAAATAAACAAAGGAACTAACCAACACTTTCCACCTACGAATATGTAAAACTAGTACTGCACCTAATTCACATAAGTGGTCCACACAAGGATATTGATCGAAAACCCACCTCCAGGAATGCATAACCATAAACACAGTGTGCGGGGTAAGTCCACTATGCACTTTGCGAATAGAGGAAAATCATAGTGAAAAGGAACCACAATAGGGACTTTGAAACTACCTTACCACAGTGGTAGAGGCAGAAGATTCGTCTTGATCCCCACACCTCTAGTGATTTCCAAATTTCATGAAAATATTCATTAAAAGTCCTAGGGATAGAGCCCTGTTGTTTGAAGTATTTGTTGCACCGTAGTTACGATACAAGGATCCCAACTCCCCATGAAGATCCCTAGTACAAACAAAACACCATCACATAAAAGAAACCTAAGGATACACACATCCATTCTACCTCACCACAAATGTGGAGTATAATGGACAATGAACACAACCAAACACATCAACACCACCGAGCACTATTAAGATAAACAAGAGATTCAGAGTAATTGGAAGGAACATTTTTCAACGTCTAAACATCTCTCTATTCCAACAAAATTTTTGTGTTATCATTCTAAGGGGTGGATTTAACCCTTGAAATGAATCTGTAGGCTGATCAACTAGAAGTATTTCTAACAAAGAACCATCTGTGGACACATCACAATATCCACCACAACTTTAGGAACCCACTGAAACATTTATCTAAAACAGAGCCACCAAAAATAACCCTTTTCTAGACACAACAAGAGTATGACTTCAAGATCACATGGAATCATAAAAAATACACTAGACTTCTAAAACATGAAAAAAACCCCATAAAAACACTGGTTTACAAAATCACAACAACTTTTTAGCTACATAAACTTTTAAAAATCAAACTAACTTGGTGGATTTTCACATTCACCAATTGTGTTTCATCATGTCTCACTCACATGTATATTTCTGTGCCACCCCAGAAACTCATCCACAATTCCGTATTGGGTATCCATCAAAATATCTATACAAAACCATGCATGTGAGCATCCATCAAAACCCCAAAGGATAAAAAACTTCATTATCTTATAATCCAAATCATTCAACCCATTTTCAAAATCATGTACCTTCCAAAGTAACAATGACCACCATGCCAAAAACCATTTTCATATTTCCACCAAACTATCCATTTAACCATGCTTGAAAATGATACCCCTTTGGTCTCCATTAAAATCTCCTCAAATTATTCAAAACATTTTTAGCATCTCAAAAAACCACATTTTTTCTAGAACCATTTGATTTAAAACCTATTCCATTTCATTTATTACATTGTAAAACAAACATTTTATTACAAACAAACCATTTCCATTCCAAAAATTCAGCATTGTATCTTATCTTAATCTGATATCCACAAAAGCCTAAATCCTCTTTAAAAACACCAACCGTTAAAAATTTATTCCCAAACCTTATTCATCAGATTCAAAAACTTTTCAACACCCAACCACATCCGATTTAAAAAAATGTTATCACAATCACTTTAAAATAATCTTATCTTTCCAAAAAATTTATTTTATAAAACCATATGTTTAGATTAGGGAAAATCCAATAATGTTGAATCATTTTCACATTATCTTGAAGATTTTTCTCACAACCCCCAACCTTCAAAACATTTCTTACATTAAATTATGGAATCCAATTTATTCAATTCTCACACAAGTATTTTAAAAATATATGATGAATTCAATAAAAGTTAAAGAGGCCCAAAAAAGAGAACTAGTGTTATTGGATGACTTGACCATATAGTAGGTGGCAATATGTCAAACACACTACCATCATAGAGAGCCTTCTTAGGACTAGGCCCTAGATCTACAAGGTTTTCTAGGACTTGAGAGCTCACATAGACCATAAGTCCAACTCCCATTGTTGTATCCCAACCTAAAACAATCAACAAGAGCAAAGGACACTAATAAAACTAGACCTCCCATGGGATCCTTATGATTGGAAGGAGTAAAAGATTGCAACGCTCTTCCTGTACTTACACCTCAAGTCTCAAAAATCCAACTCCATATACCTTGAAATACAAAAAATAACAATGAATCTCTAAAAAATTGTGGTCACCTTAGAGCCTACCTCCTATAATACCGTTTTTTCATGAACCAGTCTGGGTCATCCCTGAACAGGTCACCCGAGCCGCTCTACAATAAGCCCCATGAGGCATTCCTGGTCCTCCCAGGATTTTTACAAGCACCAAGGGAATTATTTATAGTTAAAATTGAATGTCTTCACCCAAATATAAACAATAACTAATAATTAGAAAGAAACAGAAAGCCCAATGTACACTTATATAAAAGTTGAATTAAACATTATTTGTTAATGGAAGTGAAAGTAATGATGAACCAAAAAAATCAACCGACCAATACTAACAACAAACTAACCCAATGTGACCCCACTGGTCACCCTCCAACACAATTATCACCCATTTCCAAATGCGACTGAACTCGAACTGAAACTTATACAAGGGTTAAAAACAGAAGAAGACTATAAGAGTTAGTTTTAAAACTATGTATATTAGCTTGATATTCTAACCCTAATTACCTATTTTTAAAATAAAATAAACATAAATTACATGTTTTAAATACAATATATAAATTTATGTTTTCTATAAATGTTTCCATTCTATAATAATTATAAAATAAAATGCTTTCAAGTTTTCATAACATGAATATGTCTGTAACCAATTTCGAAGAGTAGAAACATTCAAATGGAAACAATTTTAAAGAGGTCTACTTTAATGAATGATAAATTTTAAATAAATCAAAAATAATGATTACTTTACCAACTAAACACACTATATTCTGACGGCGACTACAAAATAGACAATGAACAAAAGTTGCGGGAACACCCCTCGGCACTAGTTTGTTGTGGGCCCTAGGTACCTCGTAATACAGTGAAAAAGTAACCATAAAAATATATTTTCTCATGCAAGAGCCACTAGTGGGGAAGAACACCCATAACCTAAGGGTCCCCAACAACATCATCATATTTTAGTCAGTGTTGTCATTATGAATCTTGATACGTCAAATAGGGAAGAACCCACTCCAGATCACTAGCATACTTGTACACGTCTGCCCACCGAGATACCTAGGTTTCCATTTATTTTCTCACACATGTTTAACTTCCAATAATATTCAATTTTCACAAAAAAACACGAGTTATGGACACAAACACTCCAAACAATTTCTAAACTTGAATTTCACCCTTTATATAACTCAATAAACCATTCACAATTTTTATAAAAACTTTTCAAGAGGGATAACAGGTATTTTCACATAAAATATATTTAAAAGTGATATTTTAAGGACAAGTGCCCACTAATAACACAAAAATTTAGATTTTTCAGCCCAAAACCATTTAATAATTCAATTTCATGAATCATAAAATGACCTCACATGGTTCCACATTGAACACACATGAAAACCATTTTCTTAAGAAAAAGACCAAACATGCCTTTTAACATTTTACTAAACCAACATGTATCAATGGTAGAAATTTAACCTTTCATAAATAGGTTTACACAAAACCTTAACAGTAGAAAAAAATTTACATAATCCCTTTAAAACAATTAGGTTACTTGTTCAAATATCAACCATTTTCTTAAAAATACCTAATAGGAAACTTACTGGAAACTCTTTCAAAAACATGTCAAAAACCAATAACAGTATCATTATAAAACAAAAACCCTTTTGAAATCCATAAAGGCCCCAAAAATATCACTTTTAATGCATCCCATAATTTTTAAAATTCCAGAAATTTATTTTAAATCACATTTAGCACAAAAAATCCAACCTTGCACTTTTATGAAAACATTGAATGCAATACTTTGCAAAAACACTTCTATTAACACCCAAAGAGGTAAAAACAATTTTTAAGGCCAAAAGTTTATTATAGTACATAAAAGGGATCATAAACATCCCAATACATATGTGAAAACATGCGTAACATTTATTTAAACAAGAAGTGTATATTTTTATAAGGAAACAACTCCATCTTTCACAAAATAAGACATAAATGTCCAATTTACACACCAAAAAGATCATCCAATGGTTTTAATGCAATAATAAACATTTATACAAGGCCATAAGAATATTAAAAATATTACACATAAATAATTAATGCATCTTCTTGGAAGAACGTTTCTCAAAACCATGGGGGAATGGAAACACACACCCAGGAACCTTCCCTGAGGGTTATCAAACTCTATATCTATGAAGACAAGACATAAAATAATGAAACCCCAATAAAAATAATGTTATAATATTAATCAAAGTCTTTAATTAACATGAAGCAAGATAAATTAAATAAAAAATGAAAGGAGTGGGAGGAAGGAAAAGAAAGGAGAAGGAAACTCACCCTGATAACTATAGAACTCTTCATCTTCCCTTATATTAAGACCTTTAGAGGATAGGGAATGTCATTGAACTCAATAAAGAGTTTCATTAGGTATGTATGAACCATGGGAATAATATTTGTGGGAAAAAGGGTAAAAAATGAATGATTTATGAAACAAACAAATTCCCTTTGAAAATCAAGACGATTTGACATACCTTCATAAAATTCACTTTAATCTATAATTAATATGATCTCTAAATAGGGTAAATGGAACCTGGGGCGTTTCAATTGGGTTTTTTGGATAATGTGAGATGTGGAATGGTTATAAACTGTTAAAAAATTAACTACATATAACAGAAATAATATATTTTCATAAATCTGGAAATGGGTTCACAGGTTGGACAAATGCCTGAATAAATCACCCAAATCTACCATGATTATGAGTTACTAATGGAACCAAATGGATATGGTTTTATTAATAGGATAAGTTATTCTATGTTGGATTTTTAATGGGTGAAAAATTTTGAAACACAAAGATGTTATAAAAGAATCAAATATTGTTTTTAAATTTGGAAATGAACTCATGGTTTGGACCAAATATTGAAGAGGACACATTTTTCTCAAAAAAATGCCTTGGAAACCCCCACAAACAAATCAAGAATATAAATTCAATAAAAAATACTTTTTTAATAATTCATGTATGTGACATCCATCAAATCTACCAATTTCCTTTTATCAATAATGGGTTGATTAAAAACTAACATTAACAAAAAAAATGTCATTAAATTATTGAAAATATCCAAAAATCGTTCTAAAATGAATTTGAATACTAATTTTACATCTTATGAAAAAATTAACTATGAAAAAAATAAATTTCTCACTATTTCAAATAAAAGAGTATTTGAAAAAAAAAATCAATAGGTACCCAAAAAAATCTTACTGGGAAACCAGTTTCGATGTGTGATTTTATCATATTATTGGAGGTCATATTCAAATCAAGCCCCCACTAGAGGGATTAATATAAGACCATGTCCCTAGGTCCAAATGGTTTTCCAATACCTATGAGATCACAATGAAAACTACTCTAACTACCAATTAATATTACAAATAATGATAAAAAACAAATGAAACCAAATAAAACAACACTTCCCATAGAAACCCAAGGCTTGGTATAGGAAGTGTTGGTCTGAAACTCCCATATACCTACACCCCAAAGTTTTTAATGTCCTAATAAATGTTACTTTAAATACAAAATAACATTTTGTTCTCTAATATAATGGTCTTCCAATGAATTTTTTACTTTGATACCATTTTGTCACAAACCATTCTGTGATGCCATCTGACATGACACCCGACCTGGTCAAAGACGTGTCCTAAGGGAGATCCTGATCCCCAAAGGATGGAAACTAGTGGTAGGGTATAAAAAAGTAACTAAGGGAATGATTTATATCAATTTAACTAAACCAAATAGCATAAATAAATACATCAATAAAATATAAATATTTTTTCTAAACTGAAAATTATTTACTCATAAACTTAAAATACAAAAAACTAGACGATAAAAATTAAAAGAAAAACAAAAACTAAACATGACAACCACAACATCTCAATGTGACCTTGATGATCACTCTCTAATCTATAAAAAATCACCCAAGTAAATCAAACCCGAGCTAAAACCTATAACAGAAAAAAATAATAAGAAAGAATTATAGGAATGATTATTAAAACTGGGTTGGCATTCCTAAGAAAATATATTCTCGATGAACTTACTTTAATTAAAAGAAAAATAAACTTCAAGTTTGAAATAAAATATATAAAATTATTATTTTTCTGAAATTTTTAACTTTAAAACAAAACATGTTCCATTTACCATTTTATCATTGAAACCCCAATCTTTTACAAGGGAAGACCATTTGGATTTTAACGAAAAATAATGATATTCCTTATGAAAGGAGATAATGTGTGTAAAACCATTCCAAAACCCTTTTTATAAAAACTTGTAAACCAAGTCATTACTTTTCAATTAAAATAACCACACATGATTTCACCAAAAATAATCATATTACAAGGGAAATGGAAATAATCACAAAATAGTGACCGACCAACTAGCATACCAATCATCCACCACAGAAAACTATGTACGAATGAAAATTAGAGAACATAGGATCCCTTAAATTATCTATAATATACTATACATGTAAATCATAATGAAGGTATGCCTTACCTAATGAAATAATAATTCCCAAATCCTCGATTACACCCTACATGGACTAATGGACTGGCACAATCCCAATGATGATAGTCCATACTAAGGGCCACTTACCAGTGCGTAATCTAAACTAGTGCAGAAATCATTCACTGAAAATTCACATTCTATGTCAGGCTCCCATGTCATGAATAAAAAGTGTATTATCCAAAAAATTCCAACAAATAATCAAATAAGAAGAACATACATACATATATATATATATATAACACATAAGAGTCTCACACAACCAGTCTCCCCATGTTACCCCGTGGAACAACCTCTTGTTATTCAACCATTTTATCACAAATGAGCCTCTCATCACGAGCCTCCCAAAACATTGAATCATAACCATGGAAAATAATAATCCAAGGAGGGTTATAACCATAAAAATTTTCAAAAAAGGACCAATTGGTCCTAAAACTCTCTTTACTAAATCACCCTTTTCTGAAAAGAACCCATGACATTTCTATCGCATGCCAAATAAATTTCAATAAACCAATGATACACCACATTCAAGTCATAAAATTTTGAAATCCCCTTGGGAAACACCAACCCCATTTTGGTATGTCGCAAATACAATTACAGAACAAAACCATGAATTCAAATATCACAAACCACACGTAAAATCCAATCAGGAAATTTATCACACAGATCATGTGAACAACTCAATAAATCCACCACATATATTAATTTTTTTTTAATAAAACCACTTTATTTATCAATAATGAATTTTCCAAAATATCATACATCACAATTTAAAATCCATGTTGGGTAATATAATCTTGAAACCAATGAATCATACATTTAAGGGACATGTGAAACGTAAAACTACCTCAAATCACACGTGCATAAAAAACAGTAAACCAAAACTACTCCAAAAAGGTTTCAAGAAGAAAGAGCATTCACAAGAAACCTTAATAATGAAAACTACCAATTTCTCATGACCCTTGGTATGAAAATTGGCCAAAATGGCCACTATGATTAGAGGAGAAAAGAAAGATAGAATAAAATAAAAGGATAAATAGGGTATCCCTAAATGTTTTATACTGGTGAATAATCGCCAGCAAACCACATAAAAATCACCTTAGAGGGGCTTGGAAAAGCCAAAATTCTTCAAGGGAGGCATCCAATTTGGGGGATTTCAATTGGGGGTCCAAGGAATGAAACCCAACTTAAAGAGGGCAAAATCCCAAAATAACATTTTCCAAGTGGGTTTTATGGTTAGCTCATAGAGTTTAACTAAATATTCATAAATTGTGTGATTTCCCACTATCTAGTGATTCATGGGTTTCCCACATAGTCTGCATGGTCAGTAAAACCATTTTACCAAACTGTGTGACCTCTGTCCACCTTGGATTTATTATAAAACTAACCATGCACCATAATCATGAAACCAATATAAAATTCCCCAAACATCCCCCTTTTAACCCCAAAACTGATAATCCATCCATCAAACACATCACAATGTATAGTGAAATTAGGGGTTCCAAAAACTCTAGAACATACTCTTTATCCCTCTTCCATTCACACATTCCATGAATAACACCAAACACAACCTAGACATCATTAACTCAACATTTAAGTCAAGAACACCTAAAAAACCAAATTTAAATTTGGAACAAAAATAACAAGAGATAATAAGTAATAAGTTATATATATTAAAAAATAAAATGATGAAAATGGAAATGCGTGCTTGACATGTTGATTCAAATGTTAGATAGTGAAATAATAACAAATTCTACCTTAACAGATTAAATATTTCACAAATGATCAAATTTTGTTGAAAAATTCAGAAAATGAGATTCGATGAGGAGGGTGAACACTCAAAATAATTGGGAAAACTAGTCATTTCCCATTCAAAAAACAAGGTCATGTGGTTTAGCTGCAAGTTATTTTAAACCGTGGACCAATCATATTCCCAACACTCTCTCATGAACACCCCTCAAATGGTCATAGAGAAAATTCAAACAAACATTATGTCATCCAATTTTTTCTACCTCTATTAAAAACTAAAAAAAATGATTGTCCATGTAGACTCTATTGGACTATTTCATCTAACTGTGCAACCCTGGATAGTTTACAGTACCACCTTACACAGTTTGATCTAATGAAGAGGACTATTATACATGGTTTCTACTAACCATAAATCCATGATTACTACTCCATTATCCTGGTCTCAAGCCTCTATAAAAGACCTATAAGACCCTATTTCCTTCATAACTACACTAGGAACTACCATTATTATAAATATAATGGAAAAAATTGAAATTAAAAGATTCATTAATTCATAAAAAATGGGTTCTTAAATTCTTCCATCATTAAAGGAATTTATTCTCGAATTTCAGATACATGGGTGTCCAAGAATCATCTGAGAATAAATATGATCACTGGATAGGTATTTCAGCCTCCCTACTTTAAGTAAAGTCTTATACATGACCATGTTTTCATAGTACCCTTAAAATAAGAACTGATTGGATTCAGAGAAACATCATCCTATGAACAAAAATATAGATATGATGCTTCTCTAAGGAAAGATATACATCAAAATCAACCTCCTTAGATTGAAAAATATTCAAATGATATGAATGAAAATAGTGATGGTGAGATAAATGGATGATATCAGGAATTTCTCGATTCCTATTAGGTAACTGCAGACAAAAAGAAACTATCTTGACTCTATCTATAATATCAAAGGGCCCATCATAATGAGGTAGTAGCTTCCTTTAGTTATGAATCTCTATATTCTCTATTCAAGGTGAAAATATCAAGAAATCCTGACTGACCACCCCGAACTGTAGTGGTTTAATGTGAATATTTGTGTTTGATTTTATTCTAGAATTTGAAATAGAGATTTTATTCATAATAAAATAAACATACTTTGATGACTCCTGAAAGAGATGAGGACCTAGTAGAACTACCTCTATTTCCTCTAACAAGAAAAGTACTGAATGGTACATTATGCCATATAGTTTCACATAAGGATCAATATGTATGGTTTCAAGGAAGATTTTTTTATAATAAAACATAGTGATAGGTAAGTGTTTCTACAAAGAAAATCCAAAATCAAGGACTCTTTCTCAGATCATGTCACATACAACTTGTATCGTACTCTTGGATTTACCATCTGCCTATGGTTGATAGGTTGTACTTAGAAATACCAATGTTTCTAGTTCCCTTTAAAACCCTCCAGTTTCATAATGTGAAACAAGAATATCTATCTGATATGATAAAATTTGGAACCTTGTGGAGGCATATGATCCAATTAATGCAGAGATACCTGAGATCATCAACTAAAAATGATCCCAAATGGTAATAAAATGGGTAAAGTTTTTTAACTTATCTATGATCACCCATATTATGTCACAACCCCATTTTTATCTTGGAAGTCCCGTCACAAAATCCATGGTGAAATTTTTTTTCCACTTTATTATATTAAACATCTGTAAAATACTTTATGCTCATTTGTTCTCCTCGTTCACCTCATGTTAGCTATAACACAGAGTCTCAATAATAGATATCTCTCGCTTCACCCCCTAAAAACAAGTATTGAAGGAATAAGTCATGACACATCTTGGAATGCCTGGAATACAGAATTCATATCAAGGCATGGGACTATCACATCGAATCCTCCCAGATTTCATTAGGATCCCATACATGTCTATAGATGCACAAGATCTAATCCTCTACAAAAATCATACAAGCTGGCCGGTCATCACCTATAACACTCTCTCATATGACCGTGCACTTAAATTATGATATTTATCTCATCTTCACTCTCTCCATAAGTGATGTTTTCAAACATAATGATACATGTATGGACTATGAATGATGGTCCATAATCTCTACGTGATTCTCTAAAATACATCCATAAGGTACCACTCATTAAGGGCCTCATGAAATTCCAATATCTAAGTCATACTTCATAGATTATCACAAACTACATTTCCCTATCTATAGATATAGACAACATAAAATTCAAATTATTCTATGTACACAAACAACCTATGCTGCTTAGTATTTGTTCATGATGTTTCATGATTTAAATGATCCCTTTTTGGTATGTGTAAACTACAAAATACTCTCTCTATATGTAATGCCTCTAGCAACATATGTCATGAACAAAACCAGCCAACTAAAGATAACATATTGGATATTTCCTCCCATGTGGCCTCAACAGATGAGACTCATACCCTACATGTCAATCTTACTACAAAATAACTTATCATATCTTGAAATATGGTGCATCAAAGTACACCATATATCTTCTGACCAACTCTAGAAGAGTCAAGACTTTTGATGAAGTTAATCTTTCTTTCCGCATATGAAATTATATATCCTATTATTCTGACTAAGATAACTTGACACCCTTCTTATTTATTCTTAAAATAGGTTTTTAATAGTGTGATAATTCCTTTATAAAGTTTCTATAATATCTATCTAGGCCAATGAAACTCTATATGTCAAATAAATTCGTGGTATTCTCCTACAAATCTATAACTCTATCCTTCTTTAGGTCAACCAACACTCTTGTATTTTAGATCATATGACTCGGAAGTAAATCATATCCCTCTAAAAGTGGAACATTAAGAGATTAGAATATAAATAATTCTATGTGATTATATCGAATGTGATCTCAATATTTTTGGCATGGTCATGTCGAGAATGAGAATTAAGATAGATATAATCCATTAATAACCCAAAAAAGAATCCTAAAATAGATGGGAATCCAATATCATATGTTCCATGGAAACTTCTGGAGGGTTTGAGTGACCGAACTACATAACTGGATACTCCTAACAACCCTACGTGGTGTGGAATGCTATATGAGATATGTCAGATGGTATACTATGCATATTATGGCAACCTGATGTTAGATCAATCATTAAAATCCCTCCAGCTCTATAGATTTGGTCAAAGTGATCATCAACTTGTGGAAAAGAATATTTGTTATTAACTATCAATTTAGTTAATTTCTAGAAGTCCAAATATAGAAAAAGGTTTCTATCCAACTTTTTGGAATAAATGACTAGATAACCCCATATAAAACTACTAGGTAATATAGATTCCTTCTTATTTGAGTCCTTTAGCATCATCTTGATCTCATAAAATTCTGTACTAGTCATCCAATAAGGATGAATGGATACTGGTGTAGCTCCATGAATTATAATCAAGTAGAACAACACCTCCATCTTAGTTGTTTGATATAATATTTTATATTGGAAAATAAATCATAAATGCTCAACCATTATAGAGATTTCATCCCAGCACATTCCCCGATCATAAAAACTATATGCTATAAATATGGTCAATCTTCACGCATAATCAATGATGATCTAGCCCTGATTAAAATTCCTCAACTTCCAATTCACACTTTTCATTAAAAACCATTACCTATGGTGATGTAAATGTCACCCTATGATGAGAAAATGTACACATGATATAGAAACAACTAGTTTACCCCAAGAATTTCTTCGAATGGTGTCATCATGTGGATAAATAAGCCTATAAAAAGTGATACCCACCTACATGAAGTGGGACCACCATAAAACATAGTACACTTTCTGACTGAAGCCCAAAAGGGGTATCGAGTGTTGTCATGTCATAGACAAACTGAACATCAATCCCAAGGATCTCCACAAAAGGTAGAGATATGAATGACTGAAAGGCACCAGTATCAAAAAAAGTATATACTAATATAGAAGCTACAAGAATAATATATATCATGGTATAAGGTCTTAAACTCTACTCCTTAGGTATCATCTATATTATATACATCTAGTATGATCCACGACCCTGAGATATATCTTGAACATACTAAGATGGTCCCCTATGGTGGCACTATAAGTTTAGTTTCTAGCTACCAAATCCATTACCACCACTTCACCCTATTCAGCCAGTCGCACTCCTACTCCCTGCCTAAAGATATTTTGTTGACCCCACTTATACATGTGGTGTTAGTGAATAACTGTTATCAAAATATTCTAGAGTAATTATCTTGATAATACACTATAGGTGGCTCGTTATATCATCAGATCTGTACTTGACTATGACTCTATCTCACTAGCTCCTCATGAGGCCCTACCTCCCAAACTAATGATAATGAAAACGAAGTACCATCACACATGGTCTAGCTTGTATTCCTATAACAAGATACCTCAGATCATCTCTTCTTTACACCTTACATGAAACCATTGGGTGGGGAATTTGTTATAACCAACTCTATTCCCCCATCATCCCTCGAGTTATGTTTAGTAATCAACACCTAATTTACTCTTTCTAGTGTAGTAGTAAGCTAAAAAACATTCACCTATGATCTGATTTCATACCTGAGACTATCCTTGAATGTCCTAGTGTTCAACACATTTTCCACTAAAATAATATCTGTTAAATTGGGGATCTCTATAAAAATCCAAATAGTCAATGACCTGTAGGGTTCCCTACACTATATGCATATACACAATGAATCTATCAACCCTCGTCATCTTGGGGAAAAATAATAATAGAATACTATATAGAAATACATCCCTACAAAATCCTAATAAAGATCTTTCTGAGTAATCTGGTCCCAACTTCTCTGGGATAAATTCTAATGAAAATGCATAGTGAGCCACACAATCCCCTTGGAAGGTGTCTTCATATTATTGAAAATTTATAGAATAGCCTCTAGCCATGATTCTATAGCCAATGGTATTCTATCCCCTGAAAACATGGGTGGATACTACTACTGAAACTCTCGTGTCAACATTTTCCAATGTCAACGCAGGTCATGGGGCTCCATAAAAAATATTTAATAAATATTCGAAACCCACTTAAAACTGAAAATTAACAACCACATTATTTATAAGATGATGTGACTCATGTTTCTCTATTATATGTTCTTCAGGTGGCCCATGGACCACCACCTCCATAAAGATGTCATCACCGCCCACTAGGAACACAACTAGGGTTAATTGTGGTGGAATATCTCTACAAATTCCAAGAACACGTGTTATTATTGATTTTATAATTCCATGATCACAAATACAAAAGAAACACCTGAAAATGACTTATTAAACACAAGTCACACCCCTATTCATTCTCATAAATGTAGTTTAAGGAGATGTAAAAATCATAGATAAATAAGAGACACATCTTAATCCATAATACTATGGTCGGTTTAGGGTCTAACTCTCTTCTAAACTCCACTATCCTGGTATACCGAGGGACAATTGAATCATATAGAGTAAAAGAAATATTTAAATTGGAATTTAAATCAATATTTATTGGTGACCATTTCATTTTATAGTAAAACTTAATTTAAATTCATTCTTATTGATTTAGAAATTATATTTAAATTTTTGAACTATATGGCTCACCACATCTAATTTATAAGGCCCCATACACATTATAAATTATTGTGTAGCATCCATTAAATCCCATCAAATTATTTATCAAATCCTAGTGCTAAATATTTGTACAATTTAAAGGACATATAAAAAAAGGCACAAAAACATGTTATAGGAAATTCATATAGTAAGTAAATGTGGAATGACATAATACTTTACATATAAATCCTAATATACCTATTATGGTGCATGATGCAATAATTCCATTCCATACTAGTCCATGGGTAAATTTTTTATATCATAATGAACATCAAACATCAAGTACCTCACCCACTGGTGAAATCAAGAAAACTGTAATAAGAAAAAACCATAACACCATATCCCAACCCAAGAAATTAGGTTTTTTCCTATATGTGGGACAAGTACTCCAAAAAAAACTCATTACCAAAATCCTAAAAAATACTAATATCATGCCTAATATTTCAAAATGACAATTAAAAATAAATCAATTTATTATTACACAACATTGTGATGTCCTGAACTAGTTTCCACCAAATGGTTCCCTTATCTAGTGGGTTACATTGCCTCAAAAATTCCTCCCTATGCACCAGAGGCTGCCAAATAGTAGTAAGGGTCCATGGTGGAATAGTGGGTAGTCATACCACCATAATCTAAGTGTATCATATCTATATAATCATATCATTCAATAGAGGAATCATATAACAATAATTTAACAGTTAAATAATAAACATTTTTCTTATAAATGTCTATAAAATATCATCTAGTAGTTTTTATATAAAGGATAAACATGGAACGCTATAAAAAATATAGTCAATACATTGAAATAATAAAATAATAAAATAAATTTATCAAAAATTACAAAAAAAATATCATAAAGAAACTATCACCATATAGAATCATGAGGTATAGCCTAATCCTATTCTACCCCACTCATATGAAAAAACTAATCATGCATAACGAAGTGGGCACTTTCCCTTGTCCCTACCTTCATACATGAATTCTTTCTACAAACCCAACGTTAGCCCAAGTAGGGGTTGACATAACACACAATTGGTAACTACAAATAATGTCTATAAAATTTCCATATTATGCATATAACCTAAAGAAATGTGAATCTATAACAGGATTATAAGTAAAAATAATAGAAGTAAAATTTTCTTATCATTCCTATCTCACAATGATCATGGAATTAATTCATAAGTTATATTTGAAATGTTGATCACGCATCATCAGATATGGAATATTCCCTATAATATTATATCAATATTACATGGGCCTTGGTCGAATGATTATAAATTTTAAAAAACCCTACTAAGCTAAGTAAATAATTTAAATAGATTCCAAATATTAAAAACATTCAAGGAATCCTAATGGGTTGAATCCAAGGTGTTGAATTGACTTAGGCATCCTAGTAAGCTCATTAAATAGGATCCAAGGAGTATAAATTTCTAACATGTCCAATACAATATATGGGAAATACATCTTATGAGTATAAATTTTAAAAAATACTAGCATGTGATAATATCAGATCCAAGGAGTAAAAATGTCCAAAGCATCCTAAAATAAAAAATAAAATTGATTAATTAGATCCTTGGAGAATTAATCATCTAGGACTTCAAGTATTCTACATCTTTATAGTAGAAACAATCCAGTAATTCTAATAAGTTATTGAATCCAAGGAGTATAAATGCCTATGAAATCCTAACCAATTCATTCACTATTTCTTTTATCAATTAGTTAAACCCTTCATAATAATAATCAAGACAAGGGATTAAACATTTCATATATTTAATATAAAAATGAAATTTTGATAGTAAGTGTTCAAAACCATGAAATTTGTTCATAATTACCCGATTAATGATCACATAATTTGTAAAAAGTTCGAAACACCACAAGGGTGACATATCCTAATCAAATGGAAGGTATCATTCCATGGGTTGTTTGACAAGATGTCTCCAACCTCCAAACTAGAATAAAGGTGTCCCAAAATGACTGAAATATGAATTTCTTATTTAATTCAATGTTTAATTAAATTAATCATCACTCTAAAATTCTATCCTGAGAGATAATGGGAATTGGGTATAAGACAACCATACATGAGGGAAAAGGTATATACCACCTACATTAACCCATAAAAGAACACTCATCCCGTCTAATCCTCTAATCCAATCAATATTAGCTGAATATGGATTAATGGATGACCACCTTAAGAGTAAGGCATAAGATTCATTACAAAAATAGTGTCATCAATAATTAGGGAAATAGTGAAAAGAGTCTAATGAATTAAATAATAATAGGAGGTTATCCAATAAGATGAATGACTCTTGATTCAGACATCAGATGGTGAAACAACACCAAATCCACCCTCAATGGTTTGAGGATCTCACAAGGAAGAAAGATAGCCTACCCAATATACAAAATGGGAAAAGAGGATGAGGTTGGACACTCAAAATAATTTGGGTAAAAATGGTTATTTAGCCATTCAAAACATGGTCACACAAATTAGATACATGGTTGGCCGAATCAACCTCAAATAGTGCACCCAATGCTATCTCAAGACCCTCATCCAAACCCACATGGTCATGGTGCATGTTTAGATAGACTATGCACTAACCAATATTTTTACTTATATAAAAAACTCTCCAAAACCACTTGAATGGGGGCCATGTTTCATGGTTTCGTCAAACTGTTCAGTTGTGTACAATATATTAGACCACCTTGCATAGTTTGATGAAACCAAGGGGACTATACATCACATTTTCTACTAACTATGAATCCATGATACCTCCTCCATAATCATGCGTTCCATGCTCTTTACAGTCCCAAGACACAATCATTTCCTCTATTACCCAATTAAGCACTCCCATTAGGAATAATTTAATGAAAATAATGGAAATTAATAGGTTTCATTCCTCTTATAAAAGTATGGTTCTTGCAATATGTAATGTTATTCATAACTCGCTAATACATATACGTGTCTCAATTAAGTTAATTGAGGTTTAACTTCACATAAATGTATTTTTGTAAACTTAACTACATTTTACCATTATCTATACAAACTAATGAAATTAAATTCATATATAAGATACCGTTACATATACTCCCACATATCTCACATAATGGTAACTATATTTCAGAATTACACAGATGTTTTTATTTATATGTTAATGTTATCTACCATTATTCAATATTAAAAAATTTCAAGTAACCCATAAATATTTTTTTTTGCGTTAGTGTTACCTAGGATATTTTCAAATAGGATATGGTTCCAATGTATGTGTAAATTAATAAATTGGAAAAATATTTTTTTTAATTTTTTCATATTATAAAACCATGAAATCAAAAACCTAGATCCAGTGCCAAAAAATTAATTTTTACATACTGGACTCAATCCAAACTATGAATTCCCAAATATCATCATCCCATAATTATGAGATTATAAACATGGGGTTAACATCATAAAATTTTAATGATCTTAAATGTATATATTTTTTTGATAATTTTGAATTCCATTTATATAACAAATCCCAATACTTCATCCAAAATGAAAAATATTCCACTACGTGAAGAACTTATTGTAAATGATATGTATACTTTTTTACTGGAAAATTTCCCAAATTCCGAACTATATATAATATATGTTTCCACTCATCCTTAACCATGTGCATAAAATTGTAAAATGTTTGACGAAAAAAATCTCATTATGTGATATAATACCATTGTAAATCCGTTAGTTTTTTGAAAAACATAAACACATTCAAAAATTATATTTTTTGATAATTTATTTGGAGTGTATAAAATAATTGATAATAAAAATTGAAAATCAAAATTTTATCAACGAAAATCCATAAAACCTAATGTTATCTTAGTAAAACCACGAGAGCAATATAAAAAAACATGATAACCCATTAAAATGATTCTTCATGAAAAAATGACATTTTCTTTTTAAATGATCATATATCTTCTTCATGTGGTAAAATATATCTTAGTTAAAAACCCATGGAAATCGTAGAGAAACATGTATGAATCTGGGAGAACATGATAACTTGTGTTTTCTTTGAAAAACAAATATTTCACCGATAATGTTAATAATATTTCTATACCAAAAAAATAAAAATATTTCCATAAAAACATTAGCATGCACAAAATAGGAATCATAGTGAATTACATTCATAACAATTCTTAACTAATTTTTATCCCATGTCAGAATAACTATTTCATAATTAATTCCTTGGGAGTAACCTACCCGATTATAGCCCTTATTTGTAAAATTTAAAGAAGAAATTATTACTAAAATCAATGAAGAGTTTTATAAGAATCACCCATCATCTAGAGATATATAAGGATTGATGATTTTAATATACAATTGATAAGTACTATATCATTTAAAACAATCATAAACCACGATGTTTTACCATAAATACCTCGAAAACTCATTTAATCCTATCACCACGATCACTTTTCATTTTCACATAAAAATTAAATTAAATACCCCTTTATTTTGAAAACTCTTAAAAATTAAAATTTTCAAGAATAATGGTAATATTTTTTTTATTTAAAATACTTTAAAACATCAAGAGGATTATTCATCCTCAATAATGGTTGTCAAAGTAGGAATAAACAGTCTTACAATAAATATTAAAAACATTTTTGCATCTTTGTTAAAAATAATCAAAAGCTACAAGAATGGAAAGTAATAAATTTATTCCATATTATACCCATTATAATAAGTTATCATAGTTTTCAATTACCTAAAAAATAATTTTAGTGTATATAATAACATAATTAAATCACATTTAATTACATATATATAATGAAAAAAAATTAATTCATTTAAAATAAAAAATTACAGATTTATAACTTATAGCTTTAGTAATCTTTGTGTAAAAATGAAATTTATTGAGAGAACATGAATAATTTCTATACATTTTTTTAGATATTTTATTCCTAATCTATTAATTTAAACCCTCTGTTAACCTGTTTATCATTATCGTTATGACAGACATTTACAAAGGTAAATATTCATTACAAATAAAAATGAAATTTTCATCATTAAATATTTTTGAGCATTCCAATTCCATATAATGATTCCATATTCTAATATTAAATTTCAACAAGTGGGTGAAATTTATTCTAATATAATCTCACAAAATACAAGGGTTTAAATCCTCTCAATCCCCTTGGGTGATTTATGATGCAGGCGATGACCCAACCATGATGCAGGTAGGAAATGGTGCATGCATGAA
The DNA here is from genome assembly GCA_963277665.1 of Viscum album. Classification (NCBI taxonomy): domain Eukaryota; kingdom Viridiplantae; phylum Streptophyta; class Magnoliopsida; order Santalales; family Viscaceae; genus Viscum; species Viscum album. Next base: position 454,494,548 of record OY728160.1, on the reverse strand, counting down.
GTAGGTAGGGTGATAGGGGCATGACGCTTCAATGGGACTTAGTTCCATGTTCATGGGCCACATGGCCATAGAATATGGTTTATGTAATGGGTCTCCCTCTAACATATAATATGACGTCTTTTCTTCCATAATAAAAAAGGTTTCGGCCCCCAAATTTTGTTAAATAAAATATTTTGAACAATGATTCATGAGTACTAGTTATTCCGAAAAAAAAATTGATTTTAAAAAAACCATATAATGTTTTTTAAAAAATGAACTATAAAAAATATAATGGGACCATAGAACTAAAATATTAAGTGCAATGATCCAAAAATGTTTTTAATTAAAATAAAACATAAATTAAGGTAAAAATAGTTAATCAAGGGTCTAAAAATTTGGAATAATGTTAAAAAATAATTTATTTTACTCCATAATCACATAATTGGATTATTCAAAATGTTTATGAATTTTTAAATCAATATTAAATCGAAATGATTTCATAATGTTTTTGGATTTTCAAAAACCATTTTTTTCAATCATCACTAAAAAATATACCATTTTAGAGTAATATAAAAAATAAAACCAAAGAAAAATTATATATTCTAAATATTAAAATGGAAATAATTTTTTTAGGGAAAATTTCTTAATGTAGTATAAAAAAATTCTAATGTACCCAAAATAGAATGTTAAAATATTTTTTAGAAAAAAATGCATTTTCAAATCATAAAATGAACTTATTTCAATTACATCCCTAATAACAAAAATTATTTGATAGTTAATTAATTTTTTTGAACATATTATCAATTAATTTCATAAAAATAATTAATCAATTGTGAATAATTTAATTTATCTTGATAAAAAACTCTTCACATGAAATATTTCTCTAAAAAATTACTCTGTTTTCCATCAAATAATTTTATATTCAATTCTACCAAATTTTTAATCAATTTATGAATGATTTTAAAAATATAGAAAATAATGATTTCACAATCTTAGTACTAGAATTTTTATAAGTAAATCTCATTAATCAACATTAAAAAATATAATTAAAACAATATCCTATAAAATTACCCCTTTAAAATATTAACTATTATTAACCCAATATGGTAAAAATACTATCATTAAAAATTGAGAATTTATTTTCAAATAATTAATCACTAACTTTTATTTGGAAAAATTTTCTATGTATACAACATAATTTGGTTACTCTTAGTGATACACACCAATCCAATGATTATTCTATAATAGTAAAATTTAAATAACATTGTTTATATAGTATATTGTGGTTCATTTAATATATTCATTTTGATGTGGTACAATTTGTAAAGAAGTTGTTTTATGTAAAATTAATCATAAATAAAATATTAGTGTATAATATTCTCCCACTTAAAAGAATATTTTCCTCAAAATTTTATCTAATTTCTGATAAAAAGTATCTCAAAAGTTTTATAATCATTTCTAATGAGTGGTTAATAAATATACATGATAGAAGTTAAATATTAATTATATTTCTCTTGACAGTAACATTGACGTATAAGTTTAGACTAAGAATATTATCATTTCCTAAATATTTCATAATTCATTCATTTACTATAAAAAGGCTTGTATTTTCGAAATAACATCAAAATAAATTCCATGATTAATGAATGATATTTTTTCAAAAATTACATAATACTTTTATCACCATTTTTTTTGAAAAATTATTTTAATAATAAGATATATAATATTTGAAAAAATAATTACATTATTTATTTCAACAAGTTTAGTCGTAAGTTTTTTTTAGAATATTTACACCCCTTCTTCATATTATATTCTAAATGAAAAATGATGAATTTTCAATGATTGGCGGACTAAAACTAACATTTCACGGATCATAAGATGAAAAAAGATTTTGAAAGATTTTCCTTCAATTAATGTCTATTTAACAAAACAAAAATTGTTAGAACAGGACTGTATAAACCACTAAATGATTAAATAATTATTTAACCTCTTTTATTAAACATTAATTACCAAATATAAACATAAATCATTCCAAAAATACCTAAATACAATACTCTTTAAAAAATGACATACTAAAATTGAAAACCAATGATAATAAATATTTGATCATATATTCATCAAATATCAACCAAAAATTAATCTCTAAACAATATTAATTTTTCATAAATTTATATATAAAAAATTTATATTTCTTATTCATATAATTTCAAAAATATACTTATCATTTCCACAAATAATGTGAATCAACATAATCCCACAATAAACTCATTTATGATTCGAAAATATTACTTAATATTTATTCATAAAATAAATTAACATATTAGTATTAATTTTCCAATCACTTTAATCATATAATATTCTAAAAAATATGATAAATATTTATTCCATCTAACTATAATTACCTTAATATTAAATATTTAATTAACCTTTAAAGTTTTACATATATTTTTATCCTCAATATTACATTATTACAAAATAATATTCTTAGTGAGTCACATGACAATCCTATATATTATATAGACTTAAATAATGTATTATTATTAAAACTCAACAAATATCTCCAAAAATATCCCCAATCATATTAAACGCCCATAATAGAAAACCTCCACATGGTCATCGTTTCCCTTAAAAATATTATATTCCTTAGCCTTGTAATCCCTTGATGGTATCTAATACTCTTTAAATAATCTCGTTGAAATCATCATAACCTATAATTTTATCAAATCCTTTTCTCTGATACCAACTAGAACACTCGAAAATAATACATCTAGATCCAGTGATAAAAACATCAACATTACATAATATCATATTTTATAACTATGAAAACTCATATATAATCTAACATTAATTATAAGAATAAAAACAAGGGTTAACTTTTTTACATTTATATGATCTCTTTATTTTAATGTTTTAGAAAATTATAAAATTTCATTACATAAAAAATCTGAGGTCTATATCAAAATGGTTTTTTACACTATACGAATAACTTCTTAAAACCGTTATGATTTACTCATTCAAGGGTAAATTCCAATATTTAGATCTATTTCTAATATATGTTTATACTCATCTGTATCCCTCTGAAAACCAATTTAAAATGTGTTATGATAAAAACAGATTGTATTATGTGAAATAAAAAGAAATGAAACCCACCAGTTTAATGAAGATCATCAAACAATAATTTTTTTTCCCATTTTCACAATAAAAAACAAGAATATAAAATAATTATAAATCCTATCTAAAAATAACCTATTTCTCAAAGAAACCATTAAAACCCTATAAAATTAAAAATACCTTAGGTAAATCATAAGAGCACATGGAAACCTATGAAAATATTTCTTCTTCAAAACAAACTATTCACTTTTAAAATCATAAATACACTCAAATAAAAAATAAAATATTTCTATGAAAACCTAGGATAACATTGAAAATAATATAGGAATCATGATAATCATAATAAGTATTGAAAAATTTCTTCTAAAATATTACTTCCTCCTTTAAAATTTCATAGAAATTCTTTACCTAATGAAAAACAAATAATTCAATAAAACCCTTAGTATGAAACTTTCATCTAAGATAATGCTATGATAGTAAGAATACTAAGAAATTGTGTTAAGAATATTTGACCATAGTAGAATAAGAATATATTTTATGTCACAGTCATGCACTCAAATGTTTTTATGAAGTATTAGTTATATGATTTGAAATTTTAATCTTACAAACCAGTAAGGATACTTTATGTTAATCAATGTGAAAATGAAAATTCTAAATCTCATGCCCATAAATCAAGAGAAATAAATTGATATCAAGATTTAATTTAATAAATAAATGGATGATTGTGGATATGGTGTGTTAGAATATGATTCAATGAATTATTAAAAAGTAGATATCTTTACAAAATCTATGTTGAATGAATATTTTATAGAATTGATGCTGGAAATACATGCTTATCATCTACAAAAAAAACTCCTAAAAATCTTATGGACCCCCAGTCATTCATTGTATATTATTGAAAATGGGTGAAAATATGTATAACATTATTCTACATGTGATAAAGAAGTAATTTTCATAGATAAAGTAATATAAAGTTGTAGTTATCATGAAATGGTGGATATAAAAAAGAAAATATAGGGAAAACGATAAAAGTAAGGGGATTTTATATTTAAAGGGAGAACCTAAGGGGCCATTAGAATTTGTTTATACATAAAATAACCGTCCATGAAGGGGAGAACCTATAACCGAGTAGTGGAATCAATCAAAAGTTCTATAATAGGAAGGGGAAAATCATCCTTTGAACAGTGATAGTTTAGATCCTGAAAGTCGATGTAGACTCTGATCTGTCATTTCATCTTCTTGATAGGCATTATTTTTTCAATTCATATGGGGTATTTGACCTCCTTGAAAATGTTGGAGTAGATGATCTTATCAACCTCATCCTCGACCATGGAACCGTGATAAGGGTGCATTTTCCTGGGAGGCTATTTGAACCCGCGATGATTTGTTAGAAGACCAAGGTAGTGGAAGGTGACCTGTGGATCTAGCACTAGCATATCAACATAACTCCATGTGAATTCACCACTATTCTACTTCATTATGTCCATGTATCGTCATTTCTCTTCAACATGCATAGAGGCGCTGATCAATGTTGCGTTCAAATCCATATCATTACCAAGGTTCACTAGTACTAATTATATGAACGTGGTGGAGACAACATCTTTGAATGTGGGAGGGGAATCATTAAATACTATTCTCCATTCACAGAAGAAGGATCATCCATAAGAGGTGGTCCTTCTGAGTTGAATGATCCTGAGGGCACACTCATGCCCGCCTGAGTGGAAGAGGATACCTCATCGGGGAGATCATGTACTACTGAAACCATAACGACAAGAAGCTATCCACCTGATCCCATTTGGACTTCGACCCAAGGGGGAATGTTTGATGATATCAAAACAATAGTGTCTCATTGGATTGATTTGGTATATCCCAGCCCAGAAAAAGAAGAAATAATCATGTATTTCCATTTCAATGGGAGGGTAATCCTGATACATTATGGGAGTAGGGAGCTTCGAAATCACGTGAGATTTGTTGTTATAGGAATATGTAGTGATCTTATAGAATCCCATAGGATTGGGAACAGAAATCCATTTTTTTCTTAATACAAAAAAACATTTCCCCACATCTGGGGTCATGGAATCCAATTATTGGATCGAGAAAATGTTGGTGTCATCCAAGACTTTCCACGGGTCAGTTACAGTCATAGTGTGTTCAACCTCGTTATCCAGAATCTTCTTGTCCATGGACTTTTAGTAGTCTACATCTAGGTTGTGAGATTCCCAAGAGGAAAAGGCAGATGAATCACCTTGGTGTATTTTTACTCGACCATTAATTGATTACTTATGGCATTGGTGATATTAATAAGGGACTGTCACGTGTAGATGGAGCCATGGCCTACCCATTAATGTGTTGTAAATGGTGTCTTGATAGACAACCATGAACTCTGTGATGGAAATCAGGCCATCGAAATGGAACATCATGTGGATCATTCCAATTGGTGTTAGTTCCATCCTTTCACAATAATGAATTTTCAGTTCAGATGGACTCAGATCGGCCTCAGATATGCCCATCTCTCGAATTGGCCGGGTCGGGATAATGTTGATTCTAGAGCCGGTGTAGACCAAAAAATAGTGAACATCCACACTATTCAAATGGATAGTGATGTTCATGGGGTGGTTGTTCCCTTTTATAGGGGATCCATCATCTTCTTCAGAGAAATAGATAATTTCCTAACATTTTTCATGCTCGGCTCCCTCACCGTGGAAGGCTTCTACAGCTTCTACCTCTATCTCAAACTAGAGGGGGATTCTTAAAGCCTATGAAAGGGCTTCAAAAATATCCATTGATAGTTGTAGACCAAAAATTATTGATATCATCATATGAATTCGGGAATTATGCTTGAAAATATCATACTTCTTTTCTAGGAGTGAACTTCTGCTGACTACAGGTCGCTCTCTGACCAAAGTTATGACAGGCCCTTCTCGTTGAACTGGCAGCCGACTCGTGCTAGGAATGTCCTGCTACTCAATAGTTGAAATGCATGGAGAAACTTTAAAATTAAGACCATATGTATGAGGTTGGCTCACAATATAACAATATTGATCATATCATGAATGTGGTGGCTCTTTCTGATCAAGAAGTACAAACAGCGGTGGAGGTGGATCTGATAAAACAAGACGAGATGGATGCATATGTTGAGCTCGGTGATAGGCCTACTATTTGTTCTTGGTGGCCTGAACAGATTGGCTGGATACAATGAAAAATTTATTCTTATGACTCACATAACCACAAATCCAGCAACGCTGGCATATTCTGGGTATGTTGGGAGGATCCATCCGGAAATCTTCATCATCAGGAGAAATGTAAGGGTTTACCGGTTCCACGATGTTAACCAAAGCGTACCCTGGATTTTACCATGAAAAATACTCCATAACTAGATGGATTATAGGGGAAATCACCATATTCAGGGTCATGAAATCACCTAGAGAACGGGATGAAGATGGCATCAGTGTGGGACTTTTATTTCCCTTGTGTTGCAGATTCTTACCCTTCTTGGAAGTGAAAGACAGAATTGTTGACATAGAAGTAGCGGCTGTCAGTAATGAGAAATCCTCTATAGGCTCGTGTTGGCTTAAACATTCACGGATAATACCATGTTCGTGGTCGACATCCTTGTGGGTCATTCGGTAGTCATATTTTTTGGAATCACAATTTGCAACCTACTACCACTCACATTCGATGTCATTGTCACTTTCTGACATTATGAACATACATTCCACTTCTGTCAGGGCTAGACCTAACCTGAATATGTTGTTATCAACCTTTTCATGATCTATTGTTTAAACACATAGATCTTATTGAGGGTGTGCCCATGGATCCGGTGGTACAAGAAGTATTTTGGGAGATCAGTGAGATCCACCTCTTTGGGCCTCCTACATTCTAAAAACTGTAAGTTTCCTTGGTTCAAGGCACTTTGGATATAACTAGGGACCTGAGCCTTGATAAATGAATAGGTATGATTCCTTATGTCCAAGAAGGGGGATCGGGGAGCCTATCCCTGATGAGGGGATGGAGGAGCCTGTTGAAGAGGTGGAATCTGATTATCTCGCATAGGTGGTGGTGGCACGTTACATGTGGATGACTCCCGATTCTTAGGTGGGCGTTATTGTTCCATAGACTGAGCCTGAGGAGGTGGTCCTTATAAAGGATGTTGAGTTAGCTCCACTGGTAATAATATTAGCTTCTAGGGGCCTCTATTTGTGCTACCACAATAGGCTCTCCCTTAGAGGCACTTCTTATGGGGACTACATGGGGCAATAAACGTGCTTGGTTGGTCTGCTGCAAGGTTTCCTCTAGGCGCTGGGAAATATATGAGAAATCCTAAAATCCCCCTAGGTAGTTTTGAGTGATGTGAGAGGGGGATAGTTTAGTCTTGAAATTCCCCAAACACATTTTTAGTATCTATTCGCGAGTTATTGGAATATCAAATAAAATGTGAGGCCTTCCAACATTGGGAAAAATTCTGCAATGCATTCGTCAAGCCTGTTCATACACATGAAGAGGTGATATGTACATGTCTTTTAGGTGATGGAAATGAACGGATAAAAAAACTTCCAATGAAGGTACTCCCAGCCATCTACTGACCCAATGGGTAGCTAGTTGTACCAAAAAAAATGTGGGCCCTTCTGTAACGACCCAATGTTTTTAAGGGAAATTCCCTTCTTATAAATATACCATAAATAACATAATAATGAACTACTATGTGATAAGTGACCTTTAAACATATGTTTGTCAATTCTGTGTTGGGAATTTTGAAAATCTGACATACACAGTTGTATTCAAGATGTTTTTTGGACTCTGATAAGAAAAATATAATTTCTGTGGTGAATAGTAACCTACCGTAATGAATAGTAACATACCCTTATGAATAGTGATATACCCTAATGAATAGTAACCTCACCTATGATAGAATAAATGTAGTATTCATGTTTGAAGTAGGATATACCTATATTTTAGAATGAGTTAATGATTGTTTTAGAACTGGTTTTTGATAATAAAATATGAATTTAAGTAAATATTAAAATAATAATTTATAGAAAATTATTTTTGAAAAATGGAATTCATTTTTGGATTCTACATGTTGTAAAATGATTAGGGTGATTTTTTGGTATTTTTATGAACTACATGAATTTTTGATGAATCGTGGAATACGATAAATTACAATAAATGCTAAATTATAAATTAATTGAGTCATCAATGATGATCTGTTGTTGTAAGCCCCCTTGGTTCAGTATCACATGATAAAATCACTATTCTTGTTCATGGAATACTTACTATTCCTTGTCTTGGGAAGAAATAATAAATTAATGATTATAATATCATGAAATCCCTCCTCTCCTCCACTATAAAAACCCCCCTTCACTCCCTCTTCTCTCCACTCCTCTCAAGATCCTAGCCTTATCTAAATTCAGACCAAATATCTCCCCAATGTCCTCCCCCACTTCTAAAAGCCCTCAGCCTCCTGAAAATACCAAAACTTCTTCCTTTAAGAGGTTTACAAAGGAGGAAGTCTCAGGAGGTAAATTCCTCTTCCCAAATTTCATCTTTTCTTTTAAGTTCTTTTCTTTTTAAATTATTTCCTCAACTCCCATCACCATAATAGTATGATAAATACAGTAGCATACATGTACTAGAATATCTTCATGCTATTGGTAAAATTAATTATCTTCCCTCTTTTCTGCACCCTTTTATTTGAATGAAATGAAAGCACTGTTTGAGATGTGCTAATTTAGCACATTCAAGGACAACGGTTGTTCAATTTTTGGTTATTATCTTTATTTATAGTAATGAAACCATTTGTTTTATGGTTGAAACAGATTATTATATATGTAATATATCCTATTTTTGGTTCTATAATCTTAAGGTACAAATTAAATTAAGTTATAAAGAAAAACACATTCTTTGTAATCAAATCCACTGATTAACAAAAACGGTTATCAGTAAGGTTATATATATAATAATTCGACATCACTTTCAGTAACCTAATTAAAAGTAAAACCATGTAATCTCTTGGATATGAACTAAATAATGTGACTTCAATTCTGGATGACCACTTTCATCTTTCATAAAATCCAAACAAGAATATAAGTGAACCGATCTGTTAAAGCCACGTAAACAAATGAGCCCGAAAAATAAAATTGAACCTTATAACTAATAAAAAAGGATTTTAATGAACTAAAAGGATTATAATAAATAAATTAAATATATAATAGGTTCTGGACTTGTGAATTAATAATCCAAATTTGTTTATTTAGGTCATTAATAACAAGTGGAGAACACCACCAGATTTGAGGTAAGGGATCCTCTCCTTTTCTCTCTTAATCAAGATTTTCCTCAATACTATGCCTTTATATGTGTACTAGAAAATGATGGTGTATGTTTAATAATCTCCCCCATACATCCTTCTAGATTTATATGTGATTTGAAACCCTATTTATCTCACATCAATCCCTCTTGGTCACACCCGACAGCATCCCGATAAAATCGTAATGAATTCTACCCGAACCTTCTTTGTTCTTTCGGGTTGCCTTATATTTCTTTCAAAATGTTGCTATATTATCTATCGATGTGAGTATTATGAATTCTGGTTAGTTGTAAAATATTATTATATCATGACCCTTTCATCACATTCATTCAAGGATATACATGATTTTGAAAGATTCCCTCCTTATAACTTTATGATAAGCCAACCTGTTTTAAGGGGGCTTCCGAAATTTTTACGTAAATTTCAAGTGCACCCTATCATGTGTTTTAAAAAGAAATTGTATTTATAAAATCAGTATTTTTATTATTTATACCATCTTGGTTCAATTCTGGTTTTATATAAAATAATGTCCTCTTTTCTATTTGAAATGCTCTGGAGTGTTTTCCTTAAAACCGCACAAAAATGATTTCATACTAATGTTACTAAAATAAATTTTTTTATATGTTGTCACTTATATTTGACACCAATTATTTTTTTTATGCCTATTTTACCATATGAATGGCTATTTATGTTCCAATCTCTTCCTTTCATGGACACATCATGATACACCCATTGGATATGTTTTATGTCATGATTGTGGTACCCAATTCTTTCCATGGGTAAACTTATGTTTATGTGTGGTTGATTATGTATGATTATTTATGTGGAAAGATTATTTATGTGGAAAGAATATTCATGAATATTTTGAGATGGGTTCACCTAGATAGCACTCCAATGGATTGGGTAAGGATAAGTCTCATGAGATGCGATGTGAAATGGGATTGGCGGTTAGCCATGACCCGTACAGAAATGGGAAACGGGATTGGCGGTTAGCCTTGACCTGTACTAAAGATATGATTTATGATTCTTCAAAAATTATATGATTCCATGTTTATAAGATCCAATGCATATATTAAATGATTTTATAAGTTTCATGCTTTGGATATCATTATGTTATTCCTCCTAACTCATTTTCTTGAGATGTATCCTTATGTTCATTCCCTTACTGGGATTTTAGCTCATCCCGTTCTTCATATGCTCCCCAGGGTACCCTATGATGATGTCAGGGATCAAAGGAAGTTAAGAGGTCATTATAGAGATTAAATAAAGAAGTGTTTTTTTATCCCAATGTTTTATGTTATATGTACCCAGTATTCCAAGACACTAAACTTAAAGATCCTTGGCTTGTACTCCGATGATTAATTAAGATTAAAATCATGAAATGTTTTATATAAAAGGATTGGTTTGATATAGTTGGAATTAGAGGATGGGCTAGTTATTTTTGGAGATTAGGAATAGAGCACCTTAGTGAGAACGTTAAATATGAGACTAAGTATAAGAAAACATTCCTAAATTTTGTTGAGTATAGAGTAAGTAGTTTATCAAAAAAAAATACATCTCTGTCCGGATACGTGCAGGTAGAGGCGGCTCTGTTATAGATTTATCTAGGGGTAAAACCCAAAAACACCGCTTTGAGCTGGACTCGAACGGGAACTGGTGCATGATAACGGGCCTTGCTGCACTCTTGGTTACGACACTCCCGAGGGATATTCTTTGGTAGATTAACGAGCTTAGTACAAACCATTATTAAGGGAGAAAAATAATCCCATAAGAATATAAGTTAAGAAATAGATCGAGGATAACATAGATATAAACCTAAAGAATCACATGTTAGGATGTACTTCTTCTTTATAAGTTTATCCTTTAATGTTTAGTGATTCATTTTTATACTCAATAGGTAAGTATCCAAGACCTATAATTATAAGTTCTTTTTCTTAGTTAATGGAGGGAAATATAAGAGCACGTTCCAAGAACCAATGTGATAGGAAATGTGATGATTGACCTAATGACATGCCTGATGTGATGGAAACGGGTGCTCAAAACTTCATGGCAGTACTTTCTCAGCTGGCTCGAGTTATGAATAATAACTTGAATCAGGTGGAATCTCCCCCTCCTCCAAGGAAGGAACAAGTTGTCTTAGAATCTTTCATACGGAAAGGCCTCCCATGTTTAGTGGGTCATTCGATCCCCTCCTTGCAGAACAAAGGATTAACTCCCTTGAAAATATTTTCCCTGTCCTCCAGTGCTTGGAAGAAGAGAAAGTTGTACTGGAAGTTTATCTTTTTGATGGGGAAGCAGATCAGTGGTGGTCACTAATCAAGAATACAAAGTCCCAAGAGGAAAATGATTCCATAGAATGGGAGGAAATCAAGAGGATGTTTTCAACAAATATTTTCCTCGAACCCTCTGTCTCAAAATGTAAAGAGAGTTCCTTGGACTCAAGCAGAAGGAAGATGATTCCATCAGGGCATATGAAGTGAACATTACAAGGATTTCAAGGTACGCCTATGGATTTTTCATGAACACTAAAAGCAAGGTGGATCGCTTCTTTAGCGGAGTAAAGCCGAGTCTACAAAAAGAGTTGGAAATTCGGACATGGAAATCTATGAGGATATTTTCTATTGCGCCCTCAAGGTTGAAATGGAGATTAGAGACTCTCAGTGGTCTCATGTGCCTAGTGACAAGAAGCGCAAAACAGAAAACAACATGGGTGGTTCATCAAACAAATCCCATGATGGAAAGAAGCCTCAGTTTCCCCTTTGTAAGAATTGTGGGAAGAATCATCTTGGTGATTGTATCAAGAGAACCGGGATTTTCTTCAAATGCAGAAAGTTTGGTCATCTGGCCATGAACTACCAAAGGGATATGAAAAATCCCACTAATGTTGGAAAAGAACGGAAGGTTAAGATCAACACTCAAACTGCAGTGCAGTGTTATAACTGCAAGGATCTTGGGCATTATGCAAACAATTTCCCTAAGCCACGGGTTGTCAAAGGCAATCAGAAAAAACCTCTAAGGAACCAAGGAAGGGATTATTCTATCACTACTACTGAGGTGGAGAATGAAAAATATGTGGTGACAGGTATGCTTGTTATTTATTCAAGAATAGAAAATGTACTATTTGATTCTGGTTCTACACATTCTTTCATATCTTACAGGTTTAGTAGAACTATTAAAACACCACCTCAAAATATGGAGGAAAAATTGTCTGTGAGGACATCGAATGGGGTAATCATTGCATCCATGGTTTATAACTCCACCCCAGTTAACGTTTGTGGACTGAACCTCCCAGTAAATCTTTTCATACTTCCATTGGTAGAGTTTGACACTATCTTAGGCATGGATTGGCTTCCTTTATACAAAGACAATATCAAATTCTAGGAAAGGGAGATCACTCTTCACATCCCGAAGCATCCTTCGATTCATTAGATGTTCAAGGAGGAAGATGTGTCTCCTTTACAATCTTCATATCAAGATTGGATACTACTTCCTTGTGAGAATGTATATCTAGCACAAATTATTGGGACAACAGATAGAATAATACTTGAAGACAAGCCCATCGTGTGCGATTAAACTGATGTATTCCCTAAAGAGTTTTTTGGTCTTCCCCCTAACCGATAGGTCGAGATATCAATTGATCATATCCATGGATCTCTGCTAATCTCAAAGACACCTTACAGAATGGCCATAGTAGAACTAGAATACCTGAAGAAGATGTTATAGGAGAATATAAAGAAGGGTTTTATACGCCTGAGTGCTTCACCATGGGGTGCTCCAATCCTCTTCTTCAAGAAGACAGATGGATAAATGCGCCTCTACAATTATTATTGCAAGCCCAATAAAATCACTATAAAGAAAACTTATCCCCTTCCATGGATATATGACTTGTTCGATCAGCTTTGTGGGGCCAGTTATTTCTCTAAGGTGGACCTTCGGTCAGGATATCACCAACTAAAGGTGAGGAAGGAAGATATTCCCAACACTGCATTTTGAATGATGTATGGACATTAATAGTTCATACTGATGCCCTTCGGACTCACTAATGATCCAGAAATTTTCATGTATTTAATTAATATAGTCTTTAGAGATTACGTCAGAAACTTTTTTGAGATATTTATTGGTGATATTCTGATATACTCCAAGAGTATGGAGGAACATGGGTAGAAATTGGAAATCGTGTTAAAGACATTGCGAAGGGATATTTTGTATGCAAAGTACAGTAAATGTGAGTTCTAGATAGAGGAAGTATCAGTATTGGGGCATGTTATCACCTGGAAAGGGATATCTGTGGACCCTTCCTAGAAGAAGGAAATTGAAGAGTGGCCGAGGCCAACTTCTGTAACGGATATCCATAGCATTTTAGGTCTAGCTGGGTATTATCGATGATTCATGAAGAACCTTTCACGATTGTCAAACCCAATGACCAAGCTGACACAGAAGGGATTAATGTTCGTATGGACACAGGAATGTGAAAACAGTTTAGAGGAGTGAAAAAGAGGCTTATCACTATGTCGGTACTCACACACCCTTCAAGTGGAGAACTCTTTGTGGTGTATAGTGATGCTAATAAGAATGGATTTGGATATTTGCTAATGAAAAATGATAAAGTGATAGCCTATTCATCAAGGAAGCTGAAAATCCATGAGCAAAACTATCCCACGCATGATCTGGAGTTGGAGGCTATGATCTTTGCATTGAAAATCAAGGGGCATTATCTCTATAGGGAAAATGTTAGATATATACTGACCACAAGAGTCTCAAATATATATTCACATAGAAAGAGATTAATATGCGCCAGTGAATATGGATAGAGCTCATCATGGATTATGACTGCTCAATCCACTACTATAACGGTAAGGGAAATAAGGTGGCAGATGCTCTTTGTAGAAAGAACACTGCAACATTATCAAATATGAGAATTGAAAAGGATGCGATCGTCTTAGATTTTCAATGAATGGACATGTGAATCATTAATGGAGGAACTTAATCATTCAATTCTCAAATGATTACTTAGCCATCCCTCTTGGAGAAAATAATGTTTTCTCAAAGAAAAGATGTGGAAATTCAGAAAAGGGTGGAAGCTGTTAAAAATGGGAAATCCACCGATTTTAAAATTGACAAGGAAGTAGTTGTAAGATTTGGGACATAATTATGTGTACCATCTGATCCAAGGATAAATAAGGAGATATTTAATGATTCACATAGCTCAACCTTCTCTATACATCATTGGAGTACCAAAATGTATCATGATCTCCAAGAACACATCTGGTGGGATAACATGAAGAAGGAGATTGCAGAATATATATAAAGGTGATTGGTATGTCAGCAAGTAAAATCTGAGCGATAGAAGTCCAATGGTGTGATGCAGCCATTTCCTATACCCATGTGGAAATGGGAAAATGTTACTATAGACTTTGTCATGGGAATCCCGAAGACGTCGAAGGGAAATAATGCGATATGGGTTGTCGTTGATCGACTAACCAAGACATCCCATTTCATCATTATTCAGGAATATCCCTCACTTAAAAAACTTGAAAAGATATAGGTGAAGGAAGTGGTGAGACTGCAAAGTGTTACACTCTCAATTGTCTATGACCATGATCCATGGTTTACATCTAAATTCTGGAGGAGGCTTCAACATTATTTGAGTACTAAATTAAATTTTATCACGGCCTATCGCCCCCCAAACTGATAGCCAGTCCGAAAGAACTATTCAAACGCTTGAAGATATGTTTAGAGCCTGCTCTCTAGAATTCAAAGGTGGATGGGATCAACATCTCCCATTGTATGAGTTCTCATACAAAAATAACTTCCAATCGAGTATTCAAATGGCTTCATATGAAGCTCTGTATGGAAAGTGATGTATAACTCCCACCAGTTGGGATGAAGTTGTAGAAAGAATGATACTTGGACCCGATCATGTACAAAATATGGAAGAAAAGGTTCAAGTAATCCAGAAACACATAAAAGATACTCAATGTCGGAAAAAGAGCTATGCTGACAACTGTTGAAAGGACATGGAGTTCGACGTTAGAGATAAAGTCTTCATTCGAATATCTCCACGGAAGAGAGTCATGTGATTCGGGAAGAAAGGGAAGCTAAGCCCAAGGTACATTGGCCCCTTTGAGATCCATGACTACATAAGAACCATGGTCTATACAATTTCACATCCACCAAATATGGATTGAGTTCATGATTTTTTCCACTTATCACTCTTGAAAAAGTACATACCTGATCCCACACATGTACTAAATTCAGTGGTGGTGCAGCTGGAAGATGATCTCTCTTATGAGGACCAGCCAGTAATGATTCTGGATCAGAGAGATAAGGTTCTACACAACATGAAAACCCATCTTGTCAAAGTGTTGTGGAGGAACCATATGTTTGGGGAAGCAACATGGGAATTGGAGGAAGCAACGAAGGAAAAGCTCCCGCACCTGTTTTTGGATTATTATGTAAAATGAAATTTTGAGGTCGAAATTTCATAAGTGGGGAAGAATGTAACGACCCAATGTTTTTAATGGAAATTCCATTCTTATAAATATTCCATAAATCACATAATAATGAACTACTAAGTGATAAGTGACCTTTAAACTTAATTTTTTCACTTCTGTGTTTGGAATTATGAAAATCTGACATACACGGTTGTGTTCAAGATGTTTTTTGGAGTCCGATAAGAAAATCATAATTTTTTAGTGAATAGTAACCTACCCTAATGGATAGTAACATATCCTTGTGAATACTGATATACCCTAATGAATAGTAACCTCACATATGATAGTATAAAAATAATTTACAAGTTGGAAGTTTGATATACCGATATTTTAGAATGAGTTAATGAATGTTTTAAAACTGGTTTTTGATAATAAATTATGAATGTAATTAAATATTAAAATCATCATATTTAGAAAATAGTTTTTGAACAATGGAATTTATTTTTGGATTCTACACGTCGAAAAATGAATAGGGTGAATTTTTGGGATTTTTCTAAAATACTTGAATTTTTCATGAATAGTAGAATATGATAATTTACAATAAATGCTAAATAATAGATTAATTGAGTTATCGATGATGTTCTGCTGATGTAATCCCACTAGGTTCTGAATCACATGATATAATCACTATTCTTGGTCATGTTATACTTACTATTTCTGTCCATTCCTCTCAAGATCCATGACATCCCAAAATTCTGAAAAAATCTCTCCCCAAGGTCCTCCCCCATGTCCAAAATCTCTAATCCTCCTCATAATACCAAAACCTCTCCCTTTAAGTGGTTCTCAAAGGAGGAAGTCTCAAGAGATAAATTCCTCTCCCCAAATATCTTCTTTTATTTTAAGTTCTTTTCTTTTTAATTTCATTATTCACCTACCTTCACCATAGTAGTTTGATAAATCAAGTAGCATACATGTCTTGGAATATATTCATGCTAATGGTAAAATTCATTATCTTCTCTACTTTCCCCACTCTTTTATTTGAATGAAATGAATGCACCATTTGAGATGTACTAATTTAACACTTTCAAGGATAGCAGTTTATCAATTTTTATTATTATTGTTAATTCTGGTCAAGAAACCATTTGGTTTATGGTTGAACCAGATTATTATATATGTAATATGTTCTATTTTTTTGTGTAATCTTTTGGTACAAATGGAATTAATTTATAATGAAAAACACATTCTTTGTAATCAAATCCACCGATTAACAAAAATGGTTATCACTAAGGTTATATATATAATAATTAGACATCACCCTAAGTAACCTAATTAAAATTAAAACCATGTAATGTCATGGAAATGAACTAAATAATGTATCTTAAATTCTGAATTACCACTTTCATCTTGTATATAACCCAAACTTGAATATAAGTGAACCGATATTCTAAAGCCATGTAAACAAACGAGCCCAAACAATGAAATTGAACCTTTTAACTAATAAAATATTATTTGAATTAACTAAAAAAGGCTATAATATATAAATTAAATATAGAAGTGGTTCTGGACTTATGAATGAATAATCCTAATTTGTTTAATCTGGTCATTAATAACATGTGGATAACACCATCTGATTTGAGGTAAGGGATCCTCTCCTTTTGTCTCTTAATCAATATTGTCCTCTATACAATGCCCTCATATGTGTACTAGAAAATGATGGGGTATGTTTAAGAACCTCCCCCATACTTCCTTATATATTTATAAGTGATGAGATACCCCATTTCTCTCTCATCAATTCATATTGGTCACACTCGACACCATGCTGATAAAATCGTAATGAATTCTACCCGAACCTTCCTTGTTCTTTCGGGTTGCCTTATATTTCTTTAAAAATGGTGCTATATTATCAATCTATGTGAGTATTATTAATTATGGTTATTTGTAAAAATATTCTTATATCAATACCCATTCATCACATTCTTTTTGAGATATACATGATTTTTAAAGATTTTGTCCTTAGAACATTCCGATAAGCCAACTTGTTTTAAGGTGGATTCCCAAATTTTTACCCATATTTCAAGTGAACCCTATCATGTATTTTAAAATAAAATTGTATTTAAAAAATCAGTATTTCTATTATGATAACCTTCTTGGTTCAATTCTTGTTTTATGTAAAATAATGTCCTTATTTCTATTTGAAAAGCTCTAGAGTGTTTTCCTTAAAACCACACAAAAATGTTTTAATGCTAATGTTTCTAAAACACATATTTTTATATGTATTCACTAATTTTTGACACCACATACCATGTTATATTCCTATTTTACACTATGAATGTCCATTTATGTTCTAATACCTTCCTTTCATGGACACATTCATGATACTCCCATTGGATATGTTTTATGTCATGATTGTGGTACCCAATTCTTTCCATGGGTAACCATATGTTTATGTATGGTTGATTATGTATGATTATTTATGTGGAAAAAGTATTTATGTGGTAAGAATATTCATTAAAATTTTGAGATGGGTGCGCCCAGATAGCTCTCCAATGCATTGGGTAAGGATAGGTCTCATGAGATGCGATGTGAAACGGGATTGGCGGTTAGCCATGACCCGTACCAAAATGGGAAACAAGATTGGAAGTTAGCCTTGAACCGTAATAAAGATATGATTTATGATTCTGACACATTTAAATGATTCCATGATTATAATATCACATTCTTAGATTAAATGATTTTATAAGTTGCATGCTTTGAATATCATTACGCGTTGCCTTCTAACTCATGTGCTTGAGATGTATCCTTATGTTCATTCCCTTACTGGGCTTTTTAGTTCATCCCTTTGTTCATTTGTTCCCTAGGGTACCCTATGAAGATGTAAGGGATCAAATGAAATTAGGAGCACATTATGGAGATTAAATGAAGAAGTTTTTTTCCCCATGTTTTATATTATATGTACCTTGTCTTCCGAGACACTAGACTTAATGATCCTTGGCTTGTACTATGATGATTAATTATTCTTAAAATCATGAAATGTTTTATATAAAAGGCTTGGGTCACTATACCTTCCAATTTATGTATGAAACA
Source organism: Viscum album (assembly GCA_963277665.1). Taxonomy (NCBI): domain Eukaryota; kingdom Viridiplantae; phylum Streptophyta; class Magnoliopsida; order Santalales; family Viscaceae; genus Viscum; species Viscum album. The sequence goes on along the minus strand of OY728160.1, from coordinate 454,475,636 downwards.
TTGGAGCTTGATGGCCTCTTGCTGGGATAGAGTTCCCATCATGGGTCCACACATTGAAATAAAGATGAACAAATGCTACATCGGTTCACCTATCCCATTAAAGGGGGTGAAGGTATCATTTATGAATCCTAGAAGTTTCGAAATAGCATCCACCATGCTAGATACATCATGCCATCTTGAGGGATTGCTACTTGTCATGTTTCTAGGGCCTTGATGTGTGAAATCAGCACTTCCATGGGATCATATAGACGAGTATTCCTATCATGGTGAGGATCTATGACTACCAATGTGTTAGAATCCTCCCCAACGTGATATGAATGTCCAATATCTCATGGAGTGGTTGGTGGGATGACTTGTAGGGTCGTAGGTGAATGAATTATTGAGCGACTGGGGGAACCTGAGATGGGTCCCAATGCAGGTTATCACGCAACTCGAGTGGATTTAGTGATTCATATTACACCCTATTCACATAAAATCTAGCTTCTATCCAACCTATATGTGATGGATGGTCATGGTCACCTGTAGTCCGGTCTCTGTTATGCATCATGTTCCATGAGAAGTTCATCAACCATCTTTTCATGTTCTGTGATCTGCTGATACAACACATCCTTTTTGGGGTCATCTTACATCTTTTCCACATAGCCAGATGGGTCATAGGGCTTGATGATCCCAACATTCTCTTTACCCTTATTGGGCTTCCGACTGACAGATAAGATCTTAGATGGTATGGGAAGACCGAAAAAATTTATTTATTGGTTAGTAACCCTTACCAAAGGATACAAAAGGTGAAACACTACCCTGGTGGGTAAGTTTTCTTCATGGAGCTCTAGCTAGGTCTATTCCTCTAATAGGTCATCCATGTTAACTGCAACTATACCTGGAGGCATATCATCAATATCACCTGTCATGTTGGGAAGACACCAGATATAATTTAAATTAAGGTCAGTATACTACCCCAACCATAGATCAGAACACGGGGGGGGGGGGGGAATCCCCCTTAACAATTCTTTGGATCATAGTAAAGTTCTTGATGCATCTTTGTTAGAGGGTATGAGGGAGACTAGGTGACTTAAGGCACTAAGACATAGGGAGCGCAACTAGGTCAACCATGCAGCATTACTGGACAATATTTTCAAAGTGTTCTTGGATATTGGGGTAAGACACCTATCGATGATGGAGATGGAAGTTTATTTCCCAAATATTTTGGTAGAAGCACGTGACATCCTCCTGTAAAATAGCTTATGGATTACTGGAACCAACTTTTTTAATGGGTCAAAACATCTTTGGGAAGTGGTCCACTACAAGGATAACCTATAAACTCCTTGGTTCAAACATGGGATCCAGCCCATGGAGTCTCCATTCATCAGATGGGGTAGATGATGGACAGAGAGAGACACTAATTAGGACTTTCTGATGGTAGAATGGTTGACAAAGACTACAGCGTGCGAGTTGACAAACCCTCGGATCTTGGGCTGTCTTCCAAAGAATGAAATGACTTAGACACCACATCCTAGTATGACAGACCAGAAACCAAGACTTCCCATATAGGTTCTATGGTTACTATCGGTTGATGATCATCCTCTATTGTTACCTAGAACAACTCCCCTATTTCTCTGGTTGAGGTAGAGAATGATCCTATTGACGATAGGGGGAGGGGGGGGGGGTTGCACATCCATGCCCTGGGAAGGGGCCAAATCTTCCTCCACCTACATATATCTTCGGAGGGATATAGGATTCAGTTGGACCACAATTTATGGAAGTATGAGTTTTATACACCTTGTTCATTCCCCATCCCCCGACATAGAGGATATGGGTGAGGGCTCCATCACTGAATCACACTCTACCTCAGAATCTGAATATTATACATGTTTAATACGGATTTGAAACATCTCAGTATCCTACCTTTGACAGTGGAAACCTGACCTCCTGGACCAGTATGGCTCTTCATAATAGGGTTGATTTTCAACACGAGGAGGACCTTCATCCGAACTAGTAAGGGGGGGGAGAGGACTTCCTCTTGGGTAATTTGGGGTGCGAGGAACTCCTGGGAAAATATAAAATAGAACATAAGGAGGGCCTACGTAGGGAAGTGTTAGAGTATGTTGGACCTATGTTTGAGCTAATTGGGGAATGTTTAGTGCTTCCATGTTCGTTTCCCTCGACGGTGATGGTATGAGTGGGGCCTTCATACTAGTCAAAGTGAACATAGGGAAGACCTCCATGATGGTTGCCCATGAAGTAGGGAAGACCCCTGTTTCTCTAATTGGTGGGATAGATAGGAACATCATTAGTTGCATTATGAAAATGGGGAAGAACTCAATGCTGATGGTTTATCGATAAAAGAGGATAGTCACATTGGCGAACTGTGACAGAAGGAACCACTCTATAAATGGGGTCACAGGTGTGAAAGAAACCACATTATTGGATGTTTGTGCATCGAGAAAGAGCATCACCCAGACTGATGGTGGCATCGTAAAGGCCCCCATGTCAATATTGAGAGTGAGTAGGGCCTTCTCTATCTTTTATAATGCCACATGGTGGATGTCCATGCTAGACATCATCACTACGGGTCGTCCTACGATGGGTATTTCATATTCTGGTGACCTAGATATTCGTCCCATCATGCCTGTGAGGTGGTTGGGGCCTCGATCGGGGATGGACGTATACGTGAACCATTTCATCGTGAATTGGGAAATGATAGTATGCTTTGGTGGTGTAACGGGAACAATAGCCGTTGATGATGAATCCCCCTGGAGGGTGTCATCATCTTGCACCTGACGTTGGCATGCAATGAGACAGACTTGGTATGGTTTTGAAAGTGTGTAAATCAATAACTCCTCAGCCTGTGGGACTGGGTGGTGGCACTTATGTCTCATTGTGGGAGCCCCAACTGGCATCCCTTGGTACTGGATCACATTTGGGCCAGCCCAGACATCCCTAACCTCATTGAATTTTGGGATGGACTCCTCAAATAATTCCTTGGAGAGACTACTAAAACTGTTGTATGTTTGGGTGGTGAGCAGTGGCTCTCTGTGTGGCCCTTGGGGGAAGTGGTGATGTAGAGGTAAATAACCCTCTTGGTCATGATGGGCCATATCCTGAGTTGGGATAATCCCTTATTCCTCATACCATCAAATGAGGTCATTGATCACCCTCCTCTAAACGTGTTCAGATGGGGAAATAGGGTGTGGGAACCTAGAAGCCATGGATGCGGAAGATGTTGCAGAAGCATTGGTGTCACGTGAGATCACAACATTGGTTTTTCCTTATCCCCTACATTTGTGGGTGGGTGGTGATCGATTTCTTAACATATCATATTGAGTATTGAAAAGTAGAGAGATTCACCCATTAGCACTGAAAAGAGGAATGCAATGTCCAGTTCCCCAGTGTTGTTTCGTCTCCCACGATTGTTAAGATGGATCCCTCCTGACAACATCGTAGACCAAGATGGCCAACTTTCTACTGTCCCAATCTCTAGTGAGTATCATTCTAGTCCCACTATTTCCCTGGTGAGACCTGGCGTCGTATAGCTGGATATGGTGACATTATTATCCAATTATGCCTTGAACACTAATAATCTTTACATTGAAGAGAAGAATTCATGCCGGGTTCCTCTTTTATGTTTCTTAAACATTCACCGGGGTGGACATCCATCTATTGAGGGAGCACAGCTATTTCCTCACATTCCCATTTTCGAAAGGCAGACGACATCCATCACTAATTTTGGAACCTTTACTCCTTGATAAAAAAGGGATGATGGGATATCGGAATCCCCTTCTGTGGATTCCTCCTCTTAATTTTTCTCCTAGTCTAAGTCCCCCTCATAGATATAAGTCATTTCCTGTGAAAATATTCGTAGTGACATATCTTTGTGGATTCTTGTTAATTACACAGCTCCTTTCAGGACATTCCACAGGGTCCAGTCATGGAAGCAACCTTCTGTCAAGAGAGTAGTCATGTTGGGAATCATTAGTGTGTCAGGGCACTGGAACACTACTAAATCTATATTTCATCCCCTTATGATTAGGATTTTTGATGGTACGGAAGCCTGAGGCATCCCACATCGAGTGCGGGAAACTATATAACATAAGAATGTAACTCAGGTTTTCCATAGATTCCCATGTACAACACATGTTATGTCGTGAGTTTAACGTATAACGTATATGGGTTGGACTGGTTGGAAAACTATTGGGAGTGGATCGTATGGGTACATACCTATGGGGGATCACCTAGATGGTTTTCTAGATGGGAGGATCAGAATTCCAAATGAGTGTGTATCCGACGTGGTTTGTACCGTAAAGGGAAGATGCAGCACCATGAGGGATGATCTGGACACCACTAACGGTACATCAAGGAAACTGAACCCCATAATGGGGGGCACCATGTTTTACCATTGGACTGTATTGAACCTTATGATGGATTTCAATGTGCCCTGTATAGATGACAGGGATCAAAACAAACATATTTTTAATGGGTGTGGCATAGGATCATGGTGTACACCGAGGGGTAAAATCCTATGAAATGAGGGGGCTTACACATGGTTATATTCCCATCGTATGAAAAATACTCTTAGTTGGATAATTATGGATTCTCTAGGGATTATATATGGTTGTTTTCCCAGGTTCCATAAGGAGCAGAGATGAGATGGATGGCATGATCTCAACAGGATGTGGTCGCCCGATTAAGGATCAGGATGGATAAAAAATGGATAGATGAAGTGGATGGGAGGAATGGGCTGGAACTGACGTGGAGATAGAGGTGATGTAGGGATTGAACCTCAAAGAGGCTTCTTAAATACCCATTTGGTAGGGAATCTATGTTTACATAGTTTAGAGGGGTAGTGGGACACCTAAGGAGGTGATCCATGATAATGGATGCAAGGATGGGACCCGAAGAAAGTAGAACATATTGTTTGGGGAATCACCTTCCCAAACCACAAAGGGTCAAGGGAAAGACCAAGATGACACATGAGTGATGATATTGAACCTCAGAGAGGCTTCCGATGTCTCCCAGTGGTAGAGAATCAATGTCCACATAGTTCAATATGGATATTTTAATCGGTGTGTGCACAATGGATAACAATCCAATGACATGTTGGGGATCATGCATGGTTTGAACCCTTGGGGCTAGTTTGATGCCAATAGGGTAAAGATCGAATATGTGGGTCCCAACCAAGGGGACACTGAAGATTACCAGTTATTGGGGTTGAACCTTAGGGATGCTTCTTGTGTACCCTGTCTAGGAGACAAGGATAAAACCCATGCTGTTCGAATGTGTTTACTACTGATTGGGGTTGAATATCAATGAGGCTTTCTACATACCCTATCTAGTATTCAAGAATCCAGACCCATGTAGTTAGAATTGGTTTACCTATGTTTGAGGTTGAACCTCAGAGAGGATTATTAGATACCCTATCTAAGAGATAAGAATCAAAGCCCATGTAGTTCGAATAGGTTTACTAGTGTCTGGGGTTGAACCTCAGGGAGGCTTCCTACGTAACATGTCTAAGAGACAAGGATAAAAACCCACTTAGTTTGAATAGGTTTACCAGTATTTGGGGTTTAACCATATGGAGTCTTCCTATATACCATTTCAAGGAGAGAATGGTCAAAACCCACATTTTTTGAATGAATATTGTTTAACATCATTCAAGATGAGGGTAAACTAACATGAAGTGGACAGGACTGATGGGTGACAGGCTTGAACCTAAAGCAGGCTTTATACACACCTTTCCTGGAATAAGAAAAGATAAAATTCCATGTATTTTGGTTGTAAGTGTTGGGTATTACACCCTAAGGTGTCACGTAGAGGATTCCATGGTCGATTCTTACTCTAATCCCGCCTAATTCATGCTCGATGTGAGAAACAAGAGGCAACAAAGACCTAATAATCATTTCACAAAAAGTGTGTCTGTGAGGAATGGAATAGAGGATATGTTTGGTTAGAATCCCAATGAGGAAACAAGGGATTATTCGCAGGGGAGGCCCCAGTGGTGATAAATCCCAGAGGGAGAGGGACATGGTATCTTTAGTCCCCTATCCCATCTCTCCTATAGACATTGTGCACTTAAGAAGACAGAAGGAGCCAGGGTGATACCTTATAAAAGAATGTCTAGGGACTTATGAAAATATGGTTTACATCCCCCGAAGATAGATTTAATTATTTGCATGGATGATATCATTCCATGTGAGGAATAACTAACTCCTGTGGAGACCAGTGGGTATGGAAAATGTCTGAGGTGGGGAAACCCATGTATATCGCATGGGGAGGGGCTACAGTTTAACGTCATGTGTTTTGGATGATGATTATTGGTAATTTAATGTCTTGCAGCTCAAATTATGGGGATTCTCTCCCCACCCGAAGGAATTACATAACTGGCATGCTTTATCCATTGATGAAGGGAAAACACCAGTAATTTTGTATGGAGATGAGGTTGTGGAGTGATCCAATAAGGGGCTCACATTAGCTTGGCTATGCGAAGAAGAAATAGTCATTAGCATGCCTACGAAAATAAGCATGTGGCTATGTAATAAAATATTAATCACTACCCAAGGGACCTTGAAATCACGTTTTAAAAACCTAGATGGTCTTATAGGAGAGGGGATTTTCAATCATGAGATTATGGAAAGAGGTTCTTGGAAAAGAGGATGGGTTTCGTGATGTCTGGGCACTTCGCAAAAAGGATGGGCCTAGAAAAGGGAATGGGCATCAGTAAGAAGTTGGGATTCATGAATAACAGGGTCATCATGAATGGTAAACTTTTATGGAGAAGAGCATCTCCTTACCAAAAAAATCATTATTTGGAGAGAGCTTTGAGAAGGCTCAACACTTCCTGAAACCTTGATCACCTTGAATGGGGACCATCATTTACAATGGTCATACACCTTCATGAAGGGAGCCTCCACCATTGGTGGAGGCTGTAATGAAAACAAAGTGGTACAGAGCACATAGGCCATGTACCGTTGGTGATCCATCAGTGTGTTTCATGAAATTCGGTGCGAAATAGGGGCTCAGATTTTGAAAGAGAGGAGTAAAAATGGTTTGAAAGGGGGTGAGTCCTCTATTTATATGAAATTCTGAATGGAAAGGGTAAAAAATCATTATTTAGAGAATAGTGACACCACATAGATGATACACTCTGTCTGTAGGCATCATCCTTGCAAAGGGTGCGAGACGCTGCGAAGAGTCCAATCGATGTAGTCATCGTAGAGTGCACTATGGTGGCCAATAAAGCCATATAGGGGTTGTAGGGTAGTGTTAGACTCCTGATATTCCATGAATCTATGTATATTGTTGCAGAGGATATTCCAATGAGACATGCTAGTCGTGTGGAGATCTTCGTGAAGGACCCCCTTTGGGATGGTTTGGAGGGATTTAGGCCCCCTTGGAGTGTTTATTTACACTAACACATCCCTGATTCCACTCACTAATCCAGGTGAATTTTTCAGTTCCAACATATGTATATACCCCTTATTAAATAATATTTATTTAAATCATAAAAATATTACATACAAAAATAATATTTAGATTAATTATATTACATTGATTCTGACAATTCACCTATGTTATCTGTCTTGCTGAATAATAAAATTTTGTCAATTATATATTTTTTCAAGAAAATATTCTGATTTAATTATTAATTGTATTTCAATTATTATCATGTCATCTATAATTACATAATAATTTGTGTTTACATTGAATTTTTGGATGATTTTTTCTTATATGTCCAAAATGACATCATTATGTTGACTATTGTCCAAATGATAATTTCCAAAAATCACCTGAAAAATAACCCTAAAATAGTTAAAATTTATATATATTAGTCATACTTTTAAAACCAATAATGAAATATGGTCATGAAAAATGAACTATATTATGACCATGGAGATGGTAAGTCTTACGTACATATTAGTAAAATTTTCATTTTTCAATGATCATTATGAAAAGAAGGTACATGATATTTTATTTTCAAAGAAGGATAAAATTATCATGAATACTATATTGTTTCATAAATTTTACTAATATATATCATAACTGGTTTTTAGAAATGAAAAATTATCTCATATCTTCATCATGGAGATAGTCCACACATACACACGAACGATGTTATCATTTTTTATATGAAGGAAAAATATATATTATCATTTTAGAAGGATAAATACTATAAAAATTTCATAATTGTGACATATATATCACATATAATCATTAAATATATTCTTATTACCTTACATTTTAGGATTTAATGAAAAATGAATCACATCACTTCGTGAGGGGTAGTCTACCACACACACGTGCAAAGTTATCTTATCCCCCACAGAACGGAATTTTTGAAGTAATATGTCATATAATAACTAAAAAAGTATAAATAGGTTCCAAATATCCTATATATAATTTAAATACATCATTAAAAAAATCCAAGTGTAGCAAGGATTTAAAAAAAGGTCATCAGTTCATGATGAAGTAGTCATCCATACACTTGAATAATAATACCTCTTCTTTGGAGAACATCCTTATGGTTGAACCAAAAGCCTTATTAGGTTGGATTATGATAAATAAAAGTATTAAAATATATGGGGATGTATTTAAGGAATATATTTGTGTAGGTATTGGAAATGTAAAATGGATTTTTTTTCAATTGGAGAGGAGAGGGGGTGGCGTATTAAAAGTTAATAGAGTGACACACTTGTAATTATTCAACAAAAAATGGTGTACCAATGTTTTTCGAATTATAAAAGGATAAAAAAGGACTATATATGATAATTTTATAAGATAATATATATAAATATGTCTATAAAATATATTTTATACAGGTTTTATGTTATTTTATCCATAATATTAATAGTTTGTCCCCTTGGAAAATTCATTTTACCCTTAACCGCAGTAATTATTTTTTAATGTTTTTCACTGTTCATTATTGTAAAAAACTAATTCGACAACGCTATATAATATATATCTAATGGATTCTATATAAGTATTAAATTATATTATATTAAATTTACAAATTTTTAAAATTTAAATTTAAAATTAATCTCGTAGATGCAATGGAAAAGCAGTTTTTCAAATAGTGTATTTTTTCAAAAAACAAAAGATATCTTTATATTTACTCTATGATTAGTAATAATATTTTTTGGAATTTTAATTAATATTTATAGATATATAATCTGTAAATTTAATTTAAATAATTCACCATTAGTGGTTTTTTCAATTAATCAAATTGTAGAAACATTATGCACATTAAAATATTTCATAAAAATATCGTTTTTAAACCCCAAAATAAATTCATAATAAAATAAAATATGATGTAGATTAAAAATAAATTAAATGGTTTAATTATAAATAAAAAAACTTATTTTTTATGAATTAATATTCTATACATAATTTTTCTTTTAATATTCCTAAATGTTTTTAAATGAAATGAAATTTTTACAAAAAATATATATTTTTAATTATTCACTAAAAAATAAATATGTTTGGAAAAACGCCAAAATTTTACCATATGTTTATATTCATATGTTAAGTTCAATAATTATATTATATCTGTAAAAAAATTATATAATATATAAATTAAACATTTTAAATAAAGAATTACAAAAATTGATTTTAATTAAAACTAATTCCTTTTGATCTTTAAAATTACTTAATATATTTATAATGAATATAACTATCTATTTATTATTAATAAACTTTAATATGATTTTTCTATCATTATATGGGTTTTTATATTCACCCCCTTTAGGAAATTGTTCCATCGTATTTCAATTCATGTATTAAACAAGTGTGGATATCAATCCCTCATACCATTTTTAGATTCCAATGTTGGCTCTTAAACCATATAGTTTTTCGATAAAACCTTAACCTCATGAATGAACATATTCTAAAACACGTTCTCTCTATGTTCAAGAATCATAATATTTTATTCCTAATAATAATTATTCTCTTCCAATATAACTACTTTAGGTCTCAAAATAGATGAAAAATCAAACGCATAAATCCTTAATATTGAAACATCAAACGAATTATGTACCTACGATTGAATAAGAGACAAGTCCACATGGTAGGAAATAGGTCCAATTTTTTCTAGGTTTCTATATGGTCCAATTTATTATGGTATTAACCTCTCCTTTGTATAATATATGAAAAACATGATAACTTACCATGGAGGAAATACCATTCCTCTAGTTTTCCGCATAACTTTTCTTCCCAATATGACACATCCTCATATGTTACTAAATCAACTACCCCTCCTCAATTTTTTCCTCTACTAACACTGGTACCATAAAATTATTTTCTAATACAATATAAAAAAATCTAACATTAAAGAACAATTTACAAACAACATCTCAATGGATTCCATGTATATAATATATTGAAAACTAAAAATATATAAAAACTCAAACAATGAATAATGTTGATCACAAATTACATTGTAATACATTGACCAAGAATGAATCATTTCTTCCATGATCTAATCATTCCACTCAGAGTGTTCACCGGTTTGTGAATATAATTTTGTACTAAATTTTAAATCAGTACCCGATGAATTCTGATGTCATTTACTGAAATTATAAGTAAATATGGGATCACGATTAGAGGAGATGGAGAGATCAACTCCATGTAACCTGACTATATCCTTTAGATACAGTCATGAATGCTGATATAAGTATATAGAATCTCGAATGGAATGTAAATGTATATATTTATTAAATCAATAAATAATAACCCCAATCTAATTTTTAACTCGGAATTCCTTTAGAAATATAACCATGAAATCCATTGATATATATGAAAATTTCCACAATAGAACTATAAAAGTTGAATTATTCCCTTTATTAATTTTCATTCTTCTTGAACCTGCTAACTTGTCCAACATTTCATGGAAATACATTAATACATTTTTTTATTCCATCCCACCAGTAATACTCTGGATGGCCTCTATAGATTTTATTACTTCCTAGATGAACATATAATGGGGAACTATGAGATTCACTCAACAATTATTACATCAACAAGAATTCACACTAAAATATTAATCCTTTTTCATATTCGATAACACCTTTCACATAAACCTTAAACTTAGGAAACATACCATTCATAATGGACTATAAAGTTTCCTTTAAATCATTATCTTCCTTTTGAGATTTCATAATTCTTTATGAAAATGTCAATTGTACTGAAAACTAAAACAAAATAGAGGAATTACTTATATTCACAATTCTAGGAAAAAATTACTCAAATGATTAACCAAATGGTCATGTTTTAAATATTACATGGATAATATAGAATTATTTTTTTGACACAAATAAATTTACATATTATTTAATTTTATTGGATGAAAATTATTTATACAATCATAATGATTTATCTATTCTAGATATATTCTTCGTATCATGTTCAATTACTTTGGGATGATTATGTACATAAAAATATTGTGATCAATATATATTTTAATCATCAATCCATATAAACGATGAATTTAATTTGTTAAATCAAAACCCGTAGTTTTTAATTCTAGATCATGTGTAGGGTAATTTAACATAGTAGCCTTCCTCATATGAGATTATAAAAAATTGAAATATAATTTTTTATTTAGACACAACTAAGTCCCTTCAATGAAGAATCCCTATAGTTGAAAAACTAATCATTTTTTGAAGGATGGTCTAAAACAATATCATTCACAAATATTATTTTTAGTTCCTGAAAAGAATATAAATATTATTTTTCACATATTTATTTAAATCCTTTTTTAGTTAGCTTAGTCAATGGTCTAGACAACCGAGCAATGTTTTCAAAAATTCATCAGTAGTTACAAAATGATCCTTAATAAATATATATATCTTTAATATTTTTTGGTCTTTGACAATATTTTGAAACTTCAATTTTCATAGGATTAATTTTTACTCTATAATTAAATAAAATATTTCAAATGAAAAAAATTATTGAAATTAGCACTCACTAAAAATTCATTATATTTTTTTTCCTTATAATTTTTAAACAATTCATTAGTTTCCTTTCATGTTCCAACTATATTTTAATATAACAAAAAGTACTATCTCTTAACACACCCACAAACAAACCAAATAGCTCATTGAAAACTCTATTCATGATGTTTATAAATACATCATGTGTGTTATAAAACCAAAATGGAATAACCACAAACTCATAATGCCCCTATCTAGCCTGAATATCTATCTTTATAACGTTATCATCCTTAACCATTATCTAATGGTATATGATCCTTTAAAAATTACTGAGCTCCCCATAGCTGATCAACCAAATCATCAATATGAGGAAAAGGATACATGTTCAGAATTGTGATATTGTTCCAAGATCAATAATCAATTTAATGACTTATAGAATAAAATTTTTATAAAAAAAGGGCTACCACATTGTCATTTTATAGGTACAATGAAACCATTATCTAAAAAGTCCATAAATTCCTTTTATAATTCTAATAGTTCCACTTAAACCCATTGATAAGTTGGTTTTGAACTAGGAATATAATTTTTCACTTATTCAATAGTAAATTCATCTTCCGAATTAGGAAAAACACAGTGAAACTCATTTAGAAATAAATACAAAAATTAATATCACTACTAAGACATCACTAATCTGATCAATTTCATTCTTTTAAATAACATCATCTAGATAACCTTCTATATCATATCTGATCCATTTTTAGCTTCATATTATGTTTTCAATGGTATGAAATCATTGAATAAGACATTCATAGACCATAAATGTATCTTATTTGATAAAGAAAATACAATCCATAGAGAGAATATTGAAATAAACCACATTGGGTAGTTTGACATGATTTTTAGGAAACACCATCCTACTATTATCAATCTGAAGATTCCTCCAAATATTGGTTTCTTTAATACAAACACATGAGTTTTAACCAAAAATTCTATCTCACTACAATGGGGTGATATTCAAAATTTACAATGTTGATTACCAAATATGAAATATTGTGATAATTCTGAGTCAAACATTGCATTGTCATGATTTGAATAAACATGAATTATACTTATCACTACTTCATTTTGATAGTGTGAAATCAACTGTAGTAATATAAAATATCTTCTAAACAACTTCCTATTTATAATTATATGATTTCTATCCTTTGTAAATAACACTAGAAAAATGTTTTCATAATGGTCCAAATCATTACTGCTAAAACAACTCAATGTTGTATGGTTATATATTACCCCATTATTTGAAAATTTTATACTCTTTTCTTTATATTCATTAGCCACATAAACAATATCACCACACAAGAAACACTCTCTAGTTACTATCAAACATTATTTAAAATTTATTTTAGTAAAATTCGATTATTTCGGGTCTCCACATAAGGAATTCTTTGTTTTTTTCATCTCTAAATCTTGCTACCTTGAAATATTTTAAATGTTATCATCTTAAAGAACACACATATCAGAAAAAAAATCTGATCTTTTTTAGAATAATGAACCATTTTCATATAATTTTAAAATCTCTTGTTACCAAACATCCTAATAATACTGGTTTCAACCCTATGTAAAACAAATAAATTTTAGTATTAGTGACTTGACTAAAATATTGATCATACCTAGAAAATATTTTGAATTATTCTTCATATTTTTCCATAAAATATTTACCTTTCATCATAAATTCATAAAAATGAGTCTCTATCCTTATCAGAAAAATACTGGGGAAATATTTCTCAAGAAAAAGATTACTAAATGTGTCTCACTCCATCCCATTTCTGTGATATTTCTACCTTGTATTTCAAACCAATGACCACTATAGATATGAATCACCATTAAAATAATAAATGAAAATAGTTTCCTTTTGACTTTTACAACATCCCAAAACATGTAATAACTTTTATAGGGTATTGATCCATCCTTGGATTCCATAGGGCCAGATGATCAAATCTTTAATGGGGAGTGATGTATCATGGAATAATTAACTACTGACATGTTCCTCTATGGTTGATATGGATTCTCCCTAGAATGGATAACAACCCCATTGATATTTTTGAAAAATAATCCATACCTATTTTTTCAATTTTTATTAATATGATCTCAAGAAAATAATTTGGAATGATATATATCTCCCAGTTCATTCCGAATACAACTTCACTTTTACCTATAAGGAATAACAATTTTTGATAAACATATTTTAGATGAAGCAACAAGGTAATATTGAAGATATATATCATTTAAAAGTATTCATACATTAAAATCATTCAACAGTAGGCTATTAATATTATCCATACCTATAAGGTAGTGTAAGATATTCTATAATGCCAACTATAATTACCCAACCTTAAACATTACATAAAAATGAGTTTTAAGTCGTGAATTCATCCTCACACATTTGAGGATCATTTCGGGTTTTGATTTGTATAGAATTTGGTAACCAATAATTCTTATAAAACCATATATTCAAATTGGACACATAAAGATAGTATCCATTTTCTCTAGAATATAAATATTTTATTATAAAACATGATTTTTTTTGACATATCATAATGACATTCAAAATAACTTCTTCCTTTCAACTATCCCATTCTAAAACCCTATGTAATAAATTTTTATGACGTTGTTTGGGAACAATATTCTTTTTAAGGGATATAAAAAAAATGAAAAATTAATCATTTTACTAAAAACTTGAAATGTTCTACCTTTTTCTCATTTTTTGAGCGAATGAAATTAATCATTTTCACCTAAAAGCACAATTTTTTCTCAAATTAAATCATTAAAACTCATAGTAATCAAATGAAAACCCATTTTGGGAACATCGAGAATAAAATTCAAAACCCTTTCTAATCCCATGTCAGAAATAAATATATCATAATTATGTTTAAAGGAGAAACCCTATGGTATCTCCCTTAATCTTTCTTATTAAGACAAGGAACATTACCCCATTCATTGGAGCGTTGTTTTTGTGCACATAATGATTAATCCAAATCGTGTTCACCCAACACTATCTTGGTGCACCGATCATATACACTATAATGGGATCACATGCTTCTCATATAATTATCTAGTTTCATATCATGAATAAAATATTTTATAATTTCTATTTTTCATCCTAAATTATTAAAAAATAGTTTTAATATTTTATGTAATTATCTTTCAGATATAAAAATACATTTTTATTTTAAAAATACATTTTTAAAACAAAAATACACTTTTATTTTGTGAAGAAATTTTTTCCACCAAAATAATCAAAAAATTTAAGGAATATTTTTTTCAGTAAAATATGAAATATTGTATTGTAATACAAAAATAATATAATGGTTATTATGGTGGTAAAATTAATTGATGATGTAGAAGATAAAATAATACATTCAATTTGTCATTTTTAAAGAAAGCATATAATTATTTATAAAGATTACTTTTTTGAAAATATTTAAATGAAAGAAAATATATCCTCCATAAAACTCACCATTACAAATAATTACATTCATAAATTAATTTTAAAAATGTATACATGGATAGATATGCTGTTAAGAGGAAGAATTTAATATGGTTTTTTTAAGGATTAGATCATTTCCAGTAAAAATAATTTAATCATAGACCCATAAAATAATAACTTAAAAAACATTGAAAATATAATAATAGTTAAATACAGAATATAACACGTCAATGTATCTTTTTATTACCCTAATAAAATAATATAGGGTTATAACATTAAAATATTCATTTATGAATGAAATTTGAGATAAATCCCATTACCTTGAATTTGATTCGTCCCATACATTATTTTTCCTCCTAAAAGATACATCTGATAATTATTTATGTTCCTAAGAAGAATTTTAATGTTCAATATTACTTTTATTTCACTTAGAACCATGTTATATTCAATTTCTAAATCAAATAATTTTATGTCAGATGTATTGATGATATATGGTTTATATGTCAAAAAATGACATTGGTAAGATAACTATGCTCAAAAAGTTCATTTTATAACATATACTAAACAATAATAATGAAATAATAATTTTTTATAAATAAAATATAATTTTAATCCAAATAATTAATGATTTTATAGGACAATTTAACTACATTGTGATCATGGAGATGGTAGGTCGTATGTACCCATGAGTAAGATTTCCATTTTTTGATTATAATTATGGAAATTATGTATGTGATATTTAATATTTTTAGAATTATAACCATGTAATAAACATAAAACTAGTTAATTAAATATAATTTTTAATTTCATCCATGTGTTTTGGTGATGAAAAATTAATCACTTCACTTCATGGAGGCAGTAGTCCACATGTATGCATGAACGATGTTATCAATTTTCATTATAAGAGAGAAAATGATATATTTTGTTTTTATAATGATAAATATTCCATTAATATCATAATTATTTCATTTATATAAAATATATTAATTAAAATTATTCTTATTACATTCAATTTAAGTTGTTAGTGAATACAAAATCACATCTCTTCACAAGATGGTATTCTATTGTACACACGAGTGATTTTATTATATCCACCACAGAATGAAAAGTATGAATTTTTATGTCATGAAATAAATAAATAAGTATATATATATTTTAAATATCATATATTTAATTTAATTCCATCTTTATAATAAGACATGAGAGGTGGTGATAAAAAAATAATGAAATTTTTGTGTGAGGTGGTAGCCCACCATTCGCATGATTGATGATTTTGAATACTATTTGATTGAAGTGGAGATGGATTATATCATTAAATTAACAAATTGAAACAGTATTATATTATATATAATATTGGTATTATATATTCCTAGTTTAGGAATATTTTATGATAGGGATTGAAGAAATAAAATAAAAATTCTTAGGCAAGCATGATACCTCTTTTGCAGACAACCTCCTTGGGTTAGGCCCAAAATCCTTCACCTGATGTATTTTTTGTCAACAAAGGATTATAGGATGTGTGAACGGAATTAAGGAAGATTGTTTTTCTATTATTTTCCAATCTAAATACCTTTTTATTTGAGAACATTAGAGGATCGTGGGTTTCCTTTAATATATATGGTTTGTAGAAAACATGTAATTTTATAACTTAAAAACTTGTACTCATATTTATTACATGCCAAAAAGAACCAAAATAAACCATTATAAATAATATGACCGGATAAGGTTTAAATATCGCATGAAAATAGATTTAATACACATTTTTAGGCTATTTTAACCCTTATCATTTTTGTTTAACCTACCAATAAATCTGTTTTTACCTTAACTGTGGAAATTAATTTTTGCACATTCCACTATTAATTATGGTCTGCAATTATGTTTACATTATTAGATAATATAAATTATTATGAGTAAATATTTGGAATAAACTTTACAAAATTCAATTCATATAATTGAAAAAATATAACTACAAATTAAACATGAAGAAGTGATGAAAAAGTGGTTTTTCAGGAAGTGTATTTTTAAAGTAATAGATGATTTTAAAATAACTCATTAAATAATAATCATCAATTTATAAATTTTTAATAATACTTATTGATATATAAAATATATATTTAATTTAAAAAAATATCATTATGGTATTTTTAATTAATCAAAATATAGAAACATTATGCAGTTTAAAATAGTTTCCAGCAAAATAAAGTTTTTTAACCAAAAAAATAAACTTATACTAATATCTGATATAAATCTGATTCAATTGAAATTTATTGGATAAAATATTACTAAATAATATTTATGTTAAATTAAATCATATTCAAAACATAATCATACTTTTAAAATAATGAATTTGTTAAAATAAATGTCATTTTTACAAAAATCAGTATTTACCACTTTTCATTGATAAAATCAATATTCTTTGAGAAATAACAAAATTTCATATAACGCTAATTATCATATTTTTATTTCAATAATGGGGTTTAATTTTTCAAATATAAAATTCAATGATTTATAAATTAAACTATAAAATAATACTTTCTAATAAATGAGTTTAATTAAAAAAAATCCTTTTCTAATTTAAAAATGAATTATATTTTTGTAATCAATATACCCATATAAATCATATTAATTGAAATTGAAATTATTAATTATATAATTACCTATGTTCATAAAGCCTAATTAATTAACCAATGCATTATAGAGTTATATGATGATCACCCATCATCATGACTTATTTCGCGATCTCCCATCGTTATCTATTGTGAACAAGTATCATAAATGAATAAAAAATTAATAATTTTTATCTTTTAAGCATCAATCCCTTGAAAAAATATTTATCACACATAAAAAAAGGATCATTCATATTTCTCAAAAAAAATAATAAAATATAACATTTTATAAAATACAAAAACTAAAAATTACCTAGAAGAATATGAAGAAGATATTCATTTATTTTTTTAAAAAAATAAAGAAATATTTAAAAATATTATTGGTTGTGGCCATTTAAAAATATATTCATCTTGTAGAAATTAAAATATATTGTTTTTCACTTTGGTAAAAATATTCAAATGTTACTCATAATAATAATGTTAAAAGATTATATTTTAGAACCATTATAAAATTTCAATGATTTGTTTAAATGGATTTTATTATTCAATGAATTATATAGAATGAAATTATCAAAACATTTTTAAGAACAAAGTTATAGAGGTAAAAGAGTTCAAGACATTTAACATAATGTTTTAATGAAAAAACCCTCACAACTTTATTAACTTTTGAATCAAATGGTCTTTGAAGAATAGAACATCAAAAGTATTTTAAGAATCCTTGAATTTATATATATTAATGAATAAATATGTAACACCCAGAAATTTTTGGTAAAATGTTTTTCAAATAAATTTAATTTCAGTGATATCATGTGTTACACAACACACTATTTTTTAATAATCTTCATATTCTATTAATATTATTATTTAATGAAGATCATTATAACCTAGTCTTTAAACATGGTCATATGAATAGAAAATAACTCATTTCTTAAACTAAGTGTGAATTTTTTAGATAAATAATGAATATTTAAAAAAAATAACTTAATTTTTGGTAATGACTTTGTATTATTTGAAAATAAAATATTCTTAAAAGATTTTATTTACTAATTTTTATAAAAAAAATAAAAACATTTACATTTTTCCACTTTTAGAAACATTATTTGATAATTTTATCTACATTTTTTCAATAAAAAAAAATTATCTTAGGGTAGATTTTTCATATTTTTAGGAAATGTTTATTTTTTTTATTTAATAGTAAATAATACAGATTTGTATTAAAAACATCATATTTATATAAAGATTTTAAAAGATAAATTTGATTAAAATTTTATTAAAAATTAATTTTAGTTAAATTGTATCATTTTTTAATTCAATTTGGTTCATTATATTCATGTTCATATAGAATTTTTGTATGAAAACAATATATAATTTTGGAAAAAGTGTTTTTAGAAACCCATTTTTCATATCATATGCGGGTTTAATATTAAAAAAAATTATTCCAATGTTGTTAATAGAATTATGAAAAATAGATTCCATATTTGGAATCATGATAATTAGTATTATATAAAAATTTCATTTTAATTTTTTACAAAATTAATTGTAAAAATTGCTAAAATGATTTATTGAGGTTATGTTTAAACCAGTTTTACTGAGGGTTGATCTAAAAAGGTAAGGGTTGAGAGTGAAAAAACAATTCCAATTGCTATTATTTGGACATATATCGACCTTATATCATATAATGTTAGATAGTAATAGATTTATTATCCATTTTTTGTTTATACTATGGGTATAATATATTCTTTTTAATTATAACAAGTGTGTTATCTCATCCACATATAAAAGGGAACCCCCTACCCTCTCATATTCACACTAAAAAATACATTTGGATCAACCAATACCTACCAAAATATATTCCTTAATTATATAAACATGTAATATAGTCCTTATTTTTATTAGGAAACACTCGTAGGAATTATTTTAGAACAAACCAAAGGAGGTTTTCTGAAGAAGAGGTATATTTCCTAACCACCATTTTAATGTTATTTCTTCTTCTATCTTCTTCAAATACTCTTAAAATGTGATGATATGATAATATAATTATATCTTGTTTACTGATATTTTATAATTTTAATTTCATAAAATATATCCCTATTCTATTTTATAAAATGGGAAAAAAACTATTGATCATGTGTGTGGAGAAATACCACCTCACAAACCGATGTAACTCATTACTACATCATCACAATCCACTCATGTGTATGTGTGTAATACCACCTGCATAAAGAGTTGTGCTAAATTTTTCTTTTCATCTTGACATGTATGGTAATAAGGATATTTATAATGGAAATATATGAAAGGCACAATTAAAAAAATTATATAATGGTTAGTTAATACTTACCTTTTCTTATTCAATCTATTGAAAAAATGAACATAGTTTGTAGGAATATGTACTTCCTACCTTCTCCAAGAATATTATAATTCATTTTCTATATCAAAATTTATTATATTACTATAAATTCATATATTTTTATTATATTTGATATTCATGTTATTTTTATGATTCTTGATATTTTGAAACCATGATTAAATTAAATGGCCAGAAAATACCAAACCAAAATGTACAAGAAAAATTAAGTAGTTATTACCTGAAATGAAATTTTAACAGATAAATTATTGATAAATGGGTTATAAGAGGTCATAATTAAATCATATATTATTTTATATATGTGATTATTGTTCTTTAATAAATTTATGATTTCCTTCTTTTATTATTAAGGATATTTGAATGTATAGAAAGAAGTTCAATAATTAGGGTAAGTGGATTTTCATCCTGTATTAATTTCTGTAGGAAACATGCCATATTCAACACTTTTTTCATTTGTGTGGTTTATATTCATACCAGTAATTTTTTTAATTAATATTATTGTGAATGTTACTAAAAATTTAATATTTATCTATCCAAATTTATTTCATGGGGATTATGATTCAAACATTTCCAATGTAGTACAAGTTTTATATTGGAATCTCAATGATTATCAAAATTGTTTATGATTATTATCTTGATGAAAATATAATATCATATGTCTCTTAATAAACTATTTTATTTTGTTATCCCATGGTTATTTATATAAAATACATTATTCCATTTAATTGTCCACTATCAATATACTCAAGAGACCGAAGGAATGTTTTGATGAAAAATATACATTATTTCTCTCTGTATTCCAAAATAATTTTTTCATACCAATATTTTCTATAAAATATAATGTAATCATTTAAATTCATCCAATTATTTTTTAAATAAATTTTTACCCATGGTGGGATGTTTAAAAATGGTTTAAAATTAGTTCTCCTATTGTTCTCCAAATAAGGCTCTTTTGACCTTTTAATGAAACTGTTAAAGGAATTACCCATATAACATGTATGGAATGACCATTATATTACAAAACCATGAATGATCAATGATTTATTTTTTACTTTAACTATTTATGTTTTTATTTCCAAATAATATTTTTCTTTCATGTTTTGTAATTGATTAGATTTTATAAAAGAGTACTCAAAGTGGAAAGGTTTTTTTCCATGATAAATATTCCAAGGGACCTTTCAAAATAAATTTTGATCTATAATGACATCCTTTGATGTTACATAAGATTTAAGGTTTATATGATCCAATGATATCATCATTTTTTTATCTAGTGGTTTTATGATTATGGTAAAAAATGTTAATAAAACAGTTTTTATCCCATGGTTTTTGTTGTGATAAATTTTTTATGAAACCTCTCCCATTTCATGGGTTCTGATATAATGAATTTTTATGATATTATAGAACACAAATTTTTAGATAAAGTGATTTTGGGGATCTATATCTCCCTTTTTTTAACTGGGTAATGATTAATGATTTATGAACCCATATATTACATGGTAGGTTACCCCAAACCAGAAAGAGTGTACATGGGAGGTTATCCATAGCCCAAAAGAGGGTACATGGGTGGCTATCACAAGAAAGAAGTAGATAAAATGGGCAGTTATCGCAAGAACAGTGTAGATATATGGGTTTGTAGACCAATTCTAACATTTTATGAGTGCTTTTGTGTGTATCAATTATATTTTATTTCCATTGATTATTTTTATTCCATAAATCCATATCTTATTCCAATGTTATATTATCATGGTCCATGTTTCTTAATTCCATTAGGATTCACATCTTTTGAGATTTCAATATTTATCCTATGACTCAACATTATGATCTATGATATTCCATGTAAGGTTTTCAAATTTTATTCATATGTTGTCATACCCTTATACTTATTTTATTTTGTTATGTCCTTTCATAACCGTTACTTTTATATGAGATCATCCATTACTATGTTTCCTTCATGTTCTAATTAAAATCATTATACATGATATTTATAACAAGGGTTCAAGATAGGAATAATTTAGATGGAGATGAGATAGTTCTCTTGTGTACTATTTATTTATATAACCATGATTGCAAATTCACTAACCTATACAATTCATGAAAGTTTCATTATGTTATATAACGAGTATCCATCTATTAAGACATTATATTTATGTATGAAATGGGTGGTTCTCACTACAAAAAAACGACCTCTTTAGAAGGGGTTATTTTTTACATTAGAAGGGGTTATAACCACTTCTAAATACACTAGCGGCAGTTGCGGGAAACCGCCGCTAATGTGCCCACCTACTGTTAGTATAGGTAGATTTAGGGGCGGTTCAAACCACCCCTAACCCCTGAACACCCACCCCATCACCCCTGTTGACACCCCTCTTGCCCCCAGGACACCCTGGACATCCACCGTCGCCCGCCCCCTGGACTCCCCGTGCACCCCCTAACACCTGCACCCCTCTGACACCCCCCGTGACACCCGCACACCCCCATGACACCCTGCCGTTACACCCCATCGTTACTCCCCACGCACCCCCCTGACACCCCACCGTGACACCCGTGCACCTCCATGACACCACGAGGACTCCCCGTGCACCCCCCATCACACCCCACCCTTACACCAGCACCCTCTGACACCCCTCCCTGACAACCCTACGCACCCACTTGACACCCCTTGTTGACACCCGCACGCCCCCTGACACCCCAGCGCTCCCCCTTGACACCCCGCCCTGACACCCAGCGCGCCCTAGAGTGTCGCCACGCCTTTGGCGTAAAAAAGAATTCTGCGGGATTCGAACCGTGCAACTGTTCCATCCAGCACACAACAGGGAAGCACTAAGTTGTGTTCACTTCTGTAAATAATATAAACTGCGTTATATGTAATTATATCCTGAAGTATTATATATATATATATATATATATATATATTTGTGTTTACAAATATAAAAAATATAATATATTTGTATATATACAATATATTTCTCTATAATGTAATATATATTTGTGTATAATATTTATATATAATAAATATTTATGTATAATTATAATATATTTGTATATAATATATATATAATCCCATGTTTGGGTATATTTAATATAAATAAATATATATTAATACATATATTAATAAATATATTTATATTTATGTGTGTGTGTATTTTTTTATTTAAATATATAATATAATTATAATATATATTATACACATATATTATATTCAATACACATATATTATATATTAATGTATTTAATTATATGCATTTATATTATATCTCCATCCCACATATATATACACAAAAAATTAAATGCATTCCTATAATTGGAAATAAATAATACAATTAAATGGTATATAAATACAGTAAATTAATATATAATTAATATGATATTCTAAAATATATATACAATAATTATAAAATACATTTAAATTTATTCATAATAAAATATTTATAATATAAAATATATTATTAATACATTTTTATTGTATACATATGTATAAATACATTTATATTAGATTATGTATACTAATTTAAATAATTTAGACAAAATTATTTATAAATATAAATGTAAATATATTATTTATTCATATTGTTTTTTATATTATATATATAATAAATTAATATATAATTAATATGATATAATAAACTATACATAAAATAATTATAAAATACATATAAATTTATTCATAATAAAATATTTATAATATAATATATAATATAAATATATTTGTATTGTATACTTATGTATAAATACATTTATATTAGACTATGTATAATATTTTACATAATTTAGACAAAATTAAATATAAAATAAAATATAAATATATAATTTATTTATATTATATAATATATTGTATTTATAGATATAATATACTTATATCATATATTATACATATATTATATTTAATACATTTATATTATATATTAATGTATTTAATTATATACATTTATATTATATCACCATCACACATATATATATAGACAAAATTAAAAGCATTCATATAATTTGAAATAAATAATATAATTAAGTGATATATATATATATAAACTAAATTAATATATAATTAATATGCTTTACTAAAATATAAATAAAATAATTATAAAATACATATAAATTTATTCATAATAAAGTATTTATAATATAATATATAATATAAATACATTTTTATTTTATAGTTATGTATAAATACATTTATATTAGATTTTGTATACTAATTTACATAATTTAGACAAAATTAAATACAAATATAAATATATTATAAATTTATATTATATTATAAATTTTTTATTATAAATAAATTTATATGCATTTTATAATAAATTTATGTATATTTTAGTATAGAATATTAATTATAAATTAATTTATTATATATATATATCATTTAATTATATTATTTATTTCCAATTATATGAATGCATTTAATTTTGTGTGTATATATATGTGTGATGGTGATATAATATAAATTAATATAATTAAATACATTAATATATAATATTAATGTATTTAATATAATATATGTGTTTAATATATATTATAATTATATTATATCTATAAATACAAAAATATACACACACACATAAATATAAATATATTTATTAATATATGTATAAATATGTATTTATATATATTAAATATACCCAAATATGTGTATATTTATATATATTATACACAAATATATTATAATTATACATAAATACATAATTTTTTTAAAAGGTTGGGGTCGAAGCCTCAATTTTTTATTTGAAAGCCAAGTCCTCTTTAGACTGGGTAGATGGAGAACCATTACATAGCTCGAAGGCCTAATGCCAAGTGGCCTGAATACAGGGCATGAAAGCCCATTTAAATGGCCCATAGGACACCTTAGTGACCAGCACTGCTACAGTAGCCTCACTGTTATAGTTCCTGCTACAGTACCACCACCGCTACAGTATCTGCTACAATCCCTCCACCGATACAGTGCTGCCATTGCTACAGAACTTGGGAAATTCACCCCTGGATGGATTTGATCTTGGGTCTTTTGGATGCCAAGTAGGAGCATGTACCACTAGGGTACTGGCTCGTTGGCCTTAAATACATAATATATATAAATATTATACATAAATATATATTATATTTTAGAGAAATATATTTTATATATAGAAATATATTATTTTTTAATATTTGTACAGACAAATATATACATATATATATATAATATAATACTTCAGTATTTAATTAAATATAACGCAATGTACATTATAAGAAGAAGCTCGCATAGCCTAGTGGTTTTCTACTGTGCATTAGATAGAACTGGTGCATGGTTCGAAACCTGCAGGAATCTTTTTTATGCCACTCCACACTCTCCATCGCACTGGGGTGTCAACAGTGGGAGTCATTGGGGCGCGGGTGTGAGGGTGGGTGTCAGGGCGATGCGGGGCTGTTAACAGGGGGTGTCATGGCGGCACATGGGTGTCAACAGTGGTGTCTAGGGGGCACACTGGGGTGTCAGGGTGAGGGTGTCATGGGGGAATGCAGGTTTCAGGGTGGGGTGTTAGGGGGAGTGAGGGTGTGAGGGTAGGGTGTCATGGTGGCGTTCGGGTGTCTGGGTGGGGTGTTAGGGCGCTGCATGTGTTAGGGCATGGTGTCATGGAGGTGCACCAGTGTCATGGGGGCGCATCATGGGGGCGTGCGGGTGTCAGGGGGGCGCGGGGCGTGCGAGGGTGTCATGGGGTGCACAGAGTGGGTGTGAGGGCGAGGTGTCATGGGTTAGGGGTGGTTTGAACTGCCTCTAAATCCCTATATTAGAGGTGGATTTTGTTATAACCGCCTCTGATGTGTTTTTTCATAATCCCACTCTAATTTATATAGACAATGAATTTATAGGGGGTTTATAATGACCTATAAATTTTATAATTAGAGGGGGTTGTGGAGAACCCCCTCTAATGTTACAAAAAATGAATTTAGAGGGGGTTGTGCAGAACCCCCACTAAATAACCTTCTCTAATGTACTGGTTTTTTGTAGTGTCTATATAGTTGGTATCATAGAATGGTTTAGTTATCCTTTATAAACAACTATTATAAACCATATTTGGGAACATAAAGGATAAGTAAATTTGTTATAGATTTTCCTATAATTTTTTTGAATGATAGAGTGAATGATTTCATAAAATTAAATACCTTTCTGGATAATACATGTGGATGTGGATCTGCTATTTTAGTACATAGGGGTAATAAATCCAAAAATGGTACATTTATCATCAAATCTATTATCACAGGGTTCATGATAATGACCCTTATTGCACACCAAGTTTGATAGTCCTAGGGGCTATATTATTGAAAACCACAAATAGTTTACGAACCATAATGAATAATTTATATAAATAAAATTAATTACCTTGATTGAGAACAATGTATCATAAAATGAAAATAAATTTTCATGATTTAGACATACAATAAGATATTTTTCTTAAAGATGTGGATTTCCACTATGATTTTATTTTCTCAATAAATTCTCTTTGGATTTAGTTGATTTATAGAGAGTGAAGGAATCTTCTTTGATGCTAACTATGGTGGAAGATGAAATTATTATCCTCGTAAGAGACCCAACATTGTGAGTGGTATAGTTAAAAATCATATTTTCATTCTAAAACATCTTTCTCAATACATAAATCATAGAAAGATTCCAAATGATAAACTCATGGAACACCATTCTTTTCATTCATTCATAATGAAATATCCCCCTTACTTTACTGGTCCCATTAATCCACTAGTTTTGGAGAAATGGATTAGTGCCATTGAATAAATGTTTTAATTTTTTTAGTTTTTAGAACATGAGAAGTTCAATTTTTGAGTATATAATTTTGAATGTGAATTGGATCAATGAGGGACTTTTATCAAGAATATAACTCAACATGATTAAATTGACTCCATCTATTGGAATGAGTTTAAGAACTTCTATTTCATTAAGTAAATTAATTATATTATTCTTATGAAATAGTATATGTAATTCTATATATAAAACAATAGGATGATGGACCAATTAATATATATATAGTGAATTTGAAAATTCTTATGATATTAATATGGATCATTTTTTATTGTCGTCAACCCAAGTCATCAAATGTCATTATCCATATGGATATTTAGTAAATATGAAGAAATTTTCTTGTGCATTCAAGGTGGATATGGAGATTGGTTTTAGCCATCAATCACATGGTTTTTATAACAAAATACATATTGAATTCAATTGAAACGTTGAAATCCATGAAGAAAAGAACATTATCATTCCTTTATGATTGATGTGTGGAAGGAAACACTGAGAAATATTTCATGAAAGGACTACTGAACCATTCAATTATGAAAATAATGTCTATTCAATAGCTTGATACAGAATTAATGGGAATAAGTTATCTAATGATGTGAAGAGAGGGAAAGCTACAAAAAAGAAACATCACCCACTGTAGTGTTTTAAATTCATTGAGTTTGGTTAGTATTCCCACCAGTGATCAAATCTAAAGGTTAATGATGATGATGAAAATCGACAAAAACCTAATCCATGATATAATGAAATGTCTCATTTGAAAACAATTTATAATAATGGGTATAATAATTACATATTGAAGGGTACACTTTTCAACCAACTAAAACATCTAATGTATTATTTTATTTTGGATCTACTAACTCATTTTTATATGAAATATTTACACAGGGTATAAAAATTTCAGGAAAATGATTAGATATTGGTTTTGCAGTGAAATTTCATGGAGAAAAAATTAAAAAATTACAATTCTATGACTCTTTTCATATTGATGTATGTTGGAATGTTCTTAAGGAAAATATTATTATTCTATATCTAGTTGAATTTGAAGTTTTCTTTGGAATGTATGTGATTTTTCTTCATTAATACCACATAAAATTCTAAGGTAATTCGTTATTTATATCCAAATAAAAACTAAAATCTTATATCAATGTGAAAATAAATATGCACTTCCAATATAAATTTCACTCATTATATGGGTCTTGATACCCATTCAAAAGGGGAGTTTATACCAGATAGTTTTGGAGTTACTCGACATCAATTATATGAATATTGGTTAAGTGTTTTCTGATCTATTTCTGGATGAGTTTCCACATTTTCCACCAAATAGAGAAGTTGATATTTCAATAAAACTGATACATAGAACTAAGTATATTTTAAAGACTCCCCATATAATGTACATCACTGAGTTTAAGGTATTTAATAAGAAACTCTAGGAGAATATTGACAAGGGATTCATTCATCCGTGTGTATCCACAAGGGGGGACCCGTTTTTTAAGAAGAAATATGGATAATTTGAACTATGTATTGATTAACAATAACATAACAAAATCAAAATCAATAATAGATATCATATTACCAGAATTGAAAATTTTATTTATCAACTAAATTTATCTCAATACTTTTCTATGATTGACCTTTATTCTGGATAGAATCGATCGAGGGTTAAAAAATAGTATTTTCTCTAGATGACATTATATAAAATGTATTGACAATATTAATACATAGAGACATGATTTAGTCTTTCTAGTTTCTTCTCTATATTTAAGGATTAAAGTAATATAATCTTTAGAGATTACCTTGATATGTTTTTTTGTAAAATTTATAGAAGATATTCTTATATATTCAAAGGGTAAGGAAGATCATGATGGTCAATTGATAATTTTGATAAATAATGTATGTAAAAATTAAATTTATGGGAATTTTAAATATTTTAAATTTTAGATATGAAAGGATTCATTTTTAGGTTATATAATTTCAATAGAGGGTATCTATTTGTATCTATAAAAGATTAATGTTTTTGAATATTGGGATAGACTAGCCTTTGCGACTGAGATCTGAAATTTTTTTGGTTTGGAATGATATTATCATTTATTTTTAGAGAATTTATCATTACTATATAATCCACTCATCTTTCTAACATGGAAAGGATCCATGTTCCTTCAAATAGATGAATGTGAGGAAAATTTCAAATAAAAAAAGAGAAGTTTAGTAAGTTAAACTATTTTTACATTAACATGTAGTGGATAGAGGGTTACAATCTATATTGATGCATCAATGAATTTATTGGAATACACTATAATGAAGGATGAAATGGATATTTTTATGCCTCATGAAAATTAATGAATCACGAAAAAATTAGAAAAGTAATGATTTAGAGTTAGCTGTGGTAATTTTTTATTGTTGATATGGTGGAATTATTTTAATTAATAGAGGATATATATATATATACTCATAATAAAAGTTTAATGTATTTATTCCCACATAATAAGTTCAATATGGGTCGGGGAGGATAGATGGAAATGATTAAGGATTATGACAACTCAATACATTACCACATTGGGAATGTAATGAAGGTGGTCAATGCTTTTTGTTGAAAGGGTCCTATAGAATATCTATGATAAGGATCACAAAAAATGAATAATTTATTTATATTCTAATGATATATCAAAAATAATGAAGGAATTAAGGAAATATTGTATCTCTCATATGACTGTTCAACCATCAATAGAAGTAATGATTAATGAGGTGTAGAAGGAGGGTATAGAGCTGCATAAGAATGTGATAAATGTTACTGAGTTTAACCTATATTATTATATAATGATTAGTGTTAGGAAATATTTATTTGTCCTATACATACTATATTTTATGAAATATCTTTTATAGGAAGATATGTGTTCATCATTCTCTATTCATCCTTGAAGTACAATGTTGTATAGAGATATGAAAGAGTATTTCTAGTGGCATGGAATGAAGAGAGTTATTTCATAGTTTTGATTTTGAATCATGGAATGATATAATTTTATAGATGAGATAAAAAATTATAAAGGGATTTTATAAACATTATCCAAATTAGAATTGAAATAAGAAAACATCAACATTGATTTTTTTTTCAGAATCCCCAAAACATCTAAATGGAATATTACATTATTGGTTATCATAGATCACCGTATAAAGGGGAAAACATTATCGCTATCAAAAAAATATTTTCCTCTTGATTATATTACCATAAAATAAATTAATGAACTGGAAAGGATGAATGGGGAACCACATTCTATTGAATCCTATTAGGATTTGAGGATTACCTGGATGTTCTAGAGAAGTTTTCAGAAACCCATGATATAGACCTATGTTTACGCACTACGTATCATCCTAAAATAATTTTTATACTGAAAGAATAATTCAAACTCTAGTGGATATGATGAGATCAAGTTATATGTATTTCAAATGTGTTTGGGATCACCACCTTCATCCATTTCAGTTTTCTTATAACAATATCATTCACTTCATCATTTAGATGGATCCTTAGGAAGTCCTATTTAGAAATAGATGTATAAATCCAATATCCCATGATAAATTTAGATAATGGAAGATATAAATTCCTAATCTAGATGATTAAATGGAAAATATAGCTATATCGAATCAATGACACATCCTGACATTGTAGAGTCGACTAAAATGTTTTTCTAATAATGATCGATAAGATATAGTGTTTGAAGTTGGTTAGAATATTTTTTCTATGAAGTTATATATGGAATATGTTAATCAGATTTCGGAATAAATGGATTTTAATCATTATTTATATTTTCTCCTTTTATATAATTTATCGTGTAGGGGTGGTTTCTTATTTCTTGGAGCTTCCACCACACATCTCTCAAGCCTATGTTGTGTCCCATGTATCTCCCTTGTCGATGTAAATACCTGATCCTTCACATGTACGAAACTCAAAGGACATGATAGTAGATCACGATATTTCATATTAGGAACAACTTATAGAGATTACATATCATTGATTGAAATTTCTATGAACCAATACCACTCACAATTTTTAGGATTTATTTTGAAACAACCAACTTGAGGATGCTACATGGGAACCTCTGGATATGATGAGGTAAAAGAATAGTCAATTTTTTATATTAGAGTGAAAAAATTTGCTGGAAGAATTCATTTGAAGGAGTATAGAATGAAACACCTTTAGGTTTTATGAAAAATGTTTTAAATAATTATTATTTCATCAATATGATGAGTTAAATGAAAAACTGAGTTTTAACAAGCCATGATATACTATATGTATTGTTATTTAAACAAGATTTCCATAAGCTACCTATCTAATATTAAGGTATGGATATTAATATCCATAATTTTAAAAATTAGTATGAATGATTTAGATAAGAAAAATATACTAATAAATACGAATTTAATGTTTTTTAATAAGTCTGTGTACGCTTCCAAAATATATTCTTCTAAAAAATATATTTTTATTACTTTTTGTTAAATGATAATAAAATATGTTTTTTGAATTTTAAAAGGTTTATTTGAAAAAAAATATCTTAATTTTTAAATTAAAATTTAAAAATTAGAATAGGTTAAATTTCAGATAATTTTCCAATAAGATTAGTTTTTAATGAGTTTTGAAAAATGCATATTTTTATTAAAGGCTACATTTTTATGAAAAATATTTACAAGTTGAATTTTTTTAGTATTTTTTAAAAAGAATATTTTGATCACTTACATCATAATTATTCATAATAATTTAATTGGAATGGGTTTTTTTATATTAATACTCTCTATACTAATGAAAACTTTTTCATTGGAAAATCATTTTTCATTATGTATGCAGATTTAATTTAAAATAATATCCTACAACATTTTGAGAATTTAATTTGGAAAATTGATTATATATTTTTTATTGTAAGAAATAATATTATATAATATGTCCAACTTAATGTTTTCCATAATTAAAAGTGAAAACAATAAAAATTAATTTATATAGTTAGTTTTAAAACATGATTATCAGGGGTTAATCTAGAAAAATAAGAGTTTAAATGACCTATAAAATTTTCAAATTTCATTTTTATAGATATATTTATACCTTTTAACATATATATTTTTATAATTATCCGTTTTGGATCCTTTTTATGTGTAAATTATGGTTATAAATAATTCCTTTCCAAAATTCAAATTTTATCCTCTCCCCAACTTACAAAATGGGACACCATCTCCTATTCTAGTCACACTCTCAAATACATTCAAATCATCCAATAAATTTAAAAATACCATCATTTTTTCCCATGTCCTAAATGCCTTATTTTTTTATTATATCCCCCTAAGAAGGCATTAGTGCTAACCTAATGTGGTTGTCCGAATAAGTTGTATTATTCTTAACCAAGCTTTTTAATTTTATTTATTCTTACACATCATTACAATATTATTAAAAAATGGTTATATAATTAAATATTTTTATTATATATAATTATATATATTTATTTTAATTTAATAACTAAAATCCACCACCTCTTCTATCCAATTTGAAATGAAATTATAGATCATGTGTAGAGCTGACTGCCACCTCGTAAACCAATGTAACCCATTTTCCATCATCCCAATTCATCAATGAAAATAATTATGGATTTAACACACACACACACACACACACATATATATATATATATTATTTATTATATTTTTATACTTCAGGAATTATAATATCTCATGTACCCACTTGCCTTACAACCCTTTGTAAAACAAAAACGATTCTTGTTCATATTTGTGGACTACCCCATCTATGAAGTGATGCGATGCATTTTTCATTTTATTTTGACATTTGTTTTAATAAATATATATATAATGATTATATAGGAAATATATTTTATAAAATTTGTCTATAATGGTTCATTAATATTTACATTTTTTCATTCCATCTATTATAAAATGAAATCATTTTTCAAGCATTTTAATGGCCTACCATCTCGAGGAACAGTTCAATTAATTTTCAATCTCTATCTCCAAAAAATAATTTCTTTTATTACCCATTATTTATTTATGTATAATACTTGTTTCCATTTCTTTTTCCACTATTTATGTACAGAAGATCAAAAAATAGTATTTTTATTGAACAATAACATTATTTCTATCTTATGTCAAAAATCATATTTCTTCCTTGTCTATGTTTTTTAAAAATGTTTTTAAAGAATTAATTTAATATTAAACAATGATTTTATAATGAAATTTTTTGTAACACCCAAAGATTCCACGGTACGTTTCCCTTTGAATAATTCAATGGCGTGTGTTGCACGCAACATCGAGTTCTAACACACACCGCAACCGATCAACTAGTAGTTATGAATAGTAATACCTACTTTTTGAAATTATAGACATTTTATCTTTCAAAATGGACTTTATTTTTGGATTCTTAATATCGAAATTATCTTAGGGTGAAATTTTGGTACTTTTCAGATAACTTTCATATTTGGATGAATAGTGAAAATTACTAAATTTTAATTAAAAACAATTTTTTTAATCAAAAATAATTAATAGTGATAAATTATGAATTTGAGCGGTTTTAAATTATATTTATAATATATTTTTACCATTTAATTCAATTTTGGTCATTGGACATAATTTCACAATTAAACCGAACATTAACAGTATCAAACTTTTGATATTTATTATATCTTAAAAACATGCTTTTTATTTTGACAGCTGCAATTAATTTTAAATTAATTTATGCCACTTCTGTGTTTTAAATTTGTAAAAATGGATTCCATATTTGTAATCAGGATGTTCAAATTGTGTAAATAGGTAACTTTTGTTTTTAGACATTTTGAATAATTACTTCGGTAAATATTTTATTTACCATGGTTAAAAGGTAAATCCAGTAAATAAGGGTTAACAAATAATATTATAATAATAAAAAATTACCCTAAAACATGTCATAACCTTATTGGTTGACAAATGTTCGACCATTGGAATCATTTGGTCGATTTTGGGACCCCATGGTGCCACTTGTAAGTGATAGGGACACTTTATTTTAATTATGTTAAAATGAATACAAAAATGAAACAAGCATATATCTTTGAGAAAAATAATTTTTACATAGGGTTATATATTTTTGATGTTAGACTATAAATATTCATTAGAAAGCTAAAACTATTTCCTACAAAATGGTATTTTATGTATAATTTTTAGTCATCAAATAATTAAATTTATTTATGACACAATGGTAATGCAGTAATTACCTTAATAGTGAAAAATTAAAATGATTGATATTGTAGATACCCAAATAAATATAATTTTAGACTTTTTATGAATTAAATTAATTTTTTAGGTTAACATGACATGTTAGGAATTATTTAATAAACTTTTTTCGAAGTAATAATTCTGTTATGATTTTTACAAAAATCAATTATTGAATAGTGTCAAAATTGACATAAAAGCGTTTTTTAAAAAACATATTATATTATTAATTGATATTAAATTCCTAAAAATCTAAGGATATGGAAATAGACTTATATAATGATATATTTATCATCAATGGACCACTTTGGGGTCTATTGGATGTATATAGTATGTTTATCAACCATATAATATAAAAATACAAAGACATTGTAACAGTGAAACTAATCAACTAAGAATTAATACTTAATGATAAGGTTTATATAGTAACCCAAACCTGTATAAATTCTATTAGTTGAGTGGGTTTCGGCCCATATCCACCTTAACCTTTAAATAATCCACTTTGGAGCCATTAGAAACTGAATATGAATTTATTATAAAATAACATTTCTAGCTTTTCCAAAGGTGCCCCTCACCAATCTTATAAAAGGGCACTCCTATTTCTCATTAATTAACACCTTAAAAGCCTTTTGGTTCGGCCAAACCCTGCCCATATACTCTTTCAACTTTCCCCACTTCATCCTATAGGCCTTCCTTTAGTCATAAATCCAACCTAAGGATCCCTTTTGATCAAATCAAAAGGAAGAACCCGAAGAAGAGGTAATGATTTCACCATCCTTTTTCAAGTTCCTTTTTCTTCCACTTCTTATTTCATTGTTATTGCCATTATAAAATAATCTATCCAGTATATTATATATAATATTAGGTTATCATAAACATGGTAAAACCATTTTTCAGTATTCTATCCATCTTTTGAATGACATGTCACCATACGTGCGTAGGTACGGCTTACCGTCTCCACGTCATGGTCTAATTGATATTCAAAACATTATTATATGGATGGATATAATACTGATGTCTAATTCATGTAAATATTAAATATAACATGATAATGATTCTTTATATATTATATACCATTCAATTAAATATTATTTTAATATCAAAAGAATGATATTGTCGCTCGTGCGTACGTACGGACTACCGTCTCCACGAACGCGATTAGATTCATTATCCATCGTATCTATTCAAGACTAATTCTCATTTAATGATTAAAAATAATTTTTATTTATTTTAAATCATTCTTGATATGAATAATATACATCCCATTAGTAACAAATATGGCTCAAATAACAATGAATACAATGGAAAATGAACCAGTTAACTCCCGAAACGACGATAATTCTAAGATATTATTAACAGATCAATGTTTAAAGATCATATATGATATCATATTAATGCATATGATTCTGGTATAATTAAATAAAAATTATTTCTCCATTATACAGGAGTTTAATATACACTCAACCAAGGAAAAAGTACAAAGTAAGGGGTTTCTTATCTGACTTTTAATTCCGTGAGAATTCCATTGTTCACCACTTATTTATTACATGTGGTGTGTGGACTGCCCATGTTTTTATTCATTGTGTAATATACTTTAATTAATTTATATTTACATCATCATTGTATGATCCTAATTTCATGGGTGTATGTTTTATATGTTACCAAATCAATAAAGGAATTTGAAATTTCATTTTCCACTCATTCGGCTTTACGCATACTTCATAGATTATTTTACTCCAATATTATGTGTAGAATCACTATTCATTTGATTATGTCATAATTTCCCCTCACCTTTCTGTGGATATAATTTTTATACACATAATCACTCCATTGATAATTTCTCAAGTCATCAGTATGAACTTGATAAGAGTAATTTTAACTAAATCTTTATTTGTTTAGTTAAATATCCAATTCATTGGTGTTGTTTTTACAAGAATATGTGTGAATGTCATCTGATTGATTTACACTAAATATCCAATCATATTGAGTGTATTTATATTTTCACACATAATTATGTCCTTGATTTATCCTTAACCTAAGGATATAGTCTTTATAAAAGAATTAATCTCAATTTACATTCCATTGAGACTGCTTTGTTATTATACAACAAATCACTTTTATATGGTGTATATAATGTACTTTGACATAGTATATCATGAATCCCTTTATTCTCATGATATTATAATGTTTTGATTACCACAATTATTTTTATTCAAGTGTCTCTATTTTGGTTAGAAACTCTAACTAAAATACATTTTTAAGTGTTTTAAAGACTTATTCTTCTAAATCTTTCTCATTAACATCCATGTTTTAAAAATGGTTTTAAGGATTTACTTATATGGAAATTACAGTTTTAAAATTAAAACTCCTTTTAAATGTTTCAAAGTGGTATGGGACACATTGATTTTAAAATATATTTTAAATGGATTCTTGAAAAATATTGTGACTTTAAAATGTTTTCAAGAAAAAGGGGGATATTTCACTCTAATTATTTTGATGATTATTTTCATCTATGTCAATATACTTCATCATTCTCAATTGAGGTTAATATGAAACAAAAAAATCTTCCATATTGTATCGAATGAGTTATGTTTGACTGTGGATGTGCTATTTTTATACCATTCATGGTTTGTTCTTAAAAGTATTGACATTCTGTGTGCTAGTTTTAATACTAATGATTATGTTATGTTTCAAAATTTTCATATGAGGAATGCATTGGACTTAGTAAGTGACGGGGGGGAGACCGCTATAGCTCCTTGATGCATCGGTAGGCCTCATGAGAGATACTGGTGTCTTGGCACAAGGCCTTGGAAAAATTTTATTTGTAGTCTTGGCACGAGGCCTTGGCTATGTGGTTATGATAGTCTGGAATTATGCATTCCATCAATATGAATGTGGTTATTGATATTTAATGTGATTGTTCGACTAGTAGAATATACATGTGAATATGTAAATGTAATTATTTAATTTTATCTTTTTCATATTATGATGAAGTTCAAGTTTAAAAGCCTTTTTTTAGTTATAAATTGCTTTAAGTGTTTATGCTTATCTATGAAGGCTTCAGATATATTGTTATCCTTACTGATCATCTGAGCTCACCACATTTCTATGTTTTATTTTTCCCAGGATATGAAGAAGTAATTTATGAATGACCTGTTGGGATAGTATGAGTGGATATGGAGACAAGTTGTTGTTGTAGTTTTTTTTCAATATGATGTAATATAAGACTTATAAATATATCTAGTGTTTCCAAGACTACTAAACTAATCGGTCTTTCAAGACTTGATCCTTTGTGATCACGCCAATGTTATGTAATAATGCACCGACACTGGGTAACTGGGGTCGGGGCGTTACAGTTGGTATCAGAGGAAGTTTAGTACAAACCATGGAATCTAGATTTAGTTAAACTCATATTAGAGAGCGTAGACCTAAGATGAACATTGAGGATTAGTATAGAAGAACTTCCTATAATTTGGGTATTGTAGATATTTTGTGAGTTTTCCGAGCAATACATCCATGGTTGGATACGAGTAGGTAGAGGCGGCTCTGGCACAGATGTACCTAGGGTTAAAACCTGAAAACACCACTTTGAGCTAGACTCAAACGGGAACTGGTGCATGAAAATGGGCCTTGCTGCACTTTTGGTTACAACACTCCTGGGGGATATGCTTAGGATAATTTTCATTTTCTTTACAAATCGATTTGATGTATTATATATATATAAGATGAGAGTAAATGACCTTGTTTAATCCTAATGGGTTTAAAATTGAGAATATGGTGACATGTTAATATCTAAATGATTTTATGACTACTGTTACTCACACAATGCTTTCTGGTTTTAGTCAATGGATGGATTCCAAGGAATTCATAGTGACATTGAGAATGATATACAAGGTGGGAATAGTTGTGGCAATGAGAAAAAAATGGAATGTTGATAGGCTTAAAAGATATAGTCTTTATACCAAATCAATTTCCCAAAAATATGATCAAAAATATATATATTAACCAATTCACGGACTCAACAAAGAAGAGAAAGGTGATGAATGACAAGAGCTCCACCAGTGGAGACAATGGAGAAAGGATTCCTCAATTTCCATCATACAGAAAATGATGAAGGAGACCCCCAGGAAAGTGCCTCAATGGGACGAAGAAATGCTTTACATGTGGGAAGGAGGGACATAAAGTGAAGAATTGCCGAATAAAAATGAAGAGTACTATGGAAGAAGATAAAAATGGTCCCAAGAATCCATTTACAATCATTTTCCATAAATGTAGGGGAACTGGCCATTACCTGAGTGAAAGCCCTATTCTATAGTATATTTTCTTGGTCAAAGAAGAATCTATCTGGAAATAAATGGTTGGAGAAATGTTTAAAAATTATTAGTGCTCCTTGTTGATGGGTTTACACTGGAATAATTTTCTCTTGTATTTTTAACCCTGCAGTTTTCCATGTGAGAATGATATTTGTGGAAAAATTATCTTTTCTCTTGTGGCTATAGTTATAAATAACCATTTTGTTTTGTATGATCGTTGGGTTTGAGGTAATTATAAGTTATTATAATTTGGGATGAAAATGAAAGGTATGAGATAAGATTTGTGGTTAAATTATGTTATGGTAATTTTGAGGAAGTTATCTCATTTTGGTAATTTTATAAAATATAGTTTTTGAAAAAGGACAACATGCAGACCGTGGGACAACCCGCCGCTTTGGAAAAAGCTATGGGAATCGAACCCAAAACCAAAGTGCGATTGAGATTTATTGCTTACCAATAGACTACGTGAAGTCCCTGGTTAGTGTGACTATTATTTTTAGTTAAATGATTTTATTGATCAATAATAATTTGATTTGGGATCTTATGTCTTATCAAATGAATACCCTTAGTATAAGAAAATGATTTGGTGATTAAGTGATAAATGTTATTTTGGAAGTTGTTCGCTTTGTTGTGAACACTATATTCCCAAGTAAAATATAATAGTATGGGATTTCATTTGAGGAGTAATGGTGGATTTTCATCTATGTTTTTATTGTGAATTTATAGTGATTTGGGTTATTTATGGAAATGATTAGGTTTATTACTTTTAAGTATGTGACTTAAAGAGTAATAAATTTCATTTGGAGATATAATTTATTGTGGAAGACTATATTCTTATATGTTTTGGGTTTCAATATTAGTTTGGATTATATTGAAGGATTTTAAGGACAATTGATTATTTAATGGTATTTATTTAACTTTGGGGTATTGATGGTTTAATTTTAGAAATTATGATTAGTTTTTTTCTCTAATGGAATATCCATTTGGGGGATCAAAAGATATTATACTAACCATTTTGGTTTTCATTAATCTCTAAAGACAAGGTAAATATATAGTTTATACTACGTGGATCATGTATTTCTATAGAAGTTTATTCTAGCTCTTCCCTTGTGACCTGGTCTTCTTGAATACTAATTGTTTAAAAAATTTGAGTTAGTGGTAAAAATTTATTAAATAATGAAACTCTACTGAAAAAGTAATTATATATCTTTATGTTCTTAGTCAATATCTTAAATGAATTCCTTTTCCTTATGTAATGTAACATAAAAAAAATGTTGTTAATTTACTTTTCCTACTGGGAGACTAATGATTGTTTGTCCCAACACATGTTTGTGATTTTCTTATTGTTAAATTTATCTTGATCATGTTTTATATCCCTCTCCATCAGAACATAACACTTATTTTATCCTCCACATCCATTTTTTCCTACATGGAATCCTTGTATGGGTTATCATGGCTGACCTTTATACATCTCTTCCTTTCTATTAAAGTGATTGTTTTATTGACTTTTTTCCGATGTGGGACTTTCCATTATATTCTCAAGCCCAATTTTTTAAAAAAAATTGCAAGGACACAATTTATTGAAGGAGGGGAGAATGTAACACACCAAGCTTCCACGGTACTTTTCCCTTTGAATAATGCAATGGCGTGTGTTGTACGCCGCATCGAGTTCTAACAGACATCGCAACCGATCAAACTAGCCGTTGTGAATAGTAATACCTACTTTTTGAAATTTTATACATTTTATCATTCAAAATCGACTTTATTTTTGGATTCATAATATCAAAATTATCTTAGGGTGAAATTTTGGTACTTTTCAGATAACTTTCATATTTTGATGAATAGTGATAATTACTAAATTTTAATTAAAAACAACTTTTATAATCAAAATAATTAATAGTGATGAATTATAAATTTGAGTGGTTTTAAAGTATATCTATAATATAGTTTTACCATTTAATACAATTTTGGTCATTGGACATAATTTCACAATTAAACCGAACATAAACATGTATCAATCTTTTGATAGTTATTATATCTTAAAAACATGTTTTTTGTTTTGACAACGAGAATTAATTTTAAATTAATTTCTGCCACTTCTGGGTTTTGAATTTGGAAAAATGGATTCCATATTCGAAATCAGGATAATAAAATTGTTTAAATAGGTTACTTTTGTTTTTAGACATTTTGAATAATTAATTCGGTAAATATTTTATTTATCATGGTTAAATGGTAAATCCTGTAAATAATGGTTAAAAAATTATATTATAATAATAACAAATTACCCTAAAACATGTCCTAACAATATTGGTTGATACATGTCCGACCATGGTCATCTTTGGGGCGATTTTGGGACCCCATGGTGCCACTTGTATGTGATAGGGACACTTTATTTTAATTAAGTTAAAATGAAAACAAAAATGACACAAGCATATATCTTTTAGAAAAACAATTTTTACGTAGGGTTATATATGATGGATGTTCGACTATAGATATTCATTAAAATAATAAAACTATTTCCTAAATAATCGTATTTTATTTATAATTTATAAACATTAAATAATTTAATTTATTTATGACACAATGGTGATGTTGTAATTACCATAATAGTGAAATATTAAAATGATTAATATTGTACATACCCAAATAAATATAATTTGATACATTTTATGAATTACACTAATTTTCTAGGTTAATTTGACATCTTAGGAATGATTTAATAAACTTTTTTCGAATTAATAATTCTGTTATGTATTTTACAAAAATCAATTATTGAATAGTGTCAAAATTGACATAAAAGAGTTTTTAAAACAAATGTTATATTATTAATTGAAATTAAATTTCTAAAAATCTAAGGATCGGCCAAGAGACTTATATCATGATATTTGTATCATTAATGGACCACATGGGGTTATATTGGATGTATATATTATGTTTATTAACCATATAATATAAAAATATAAAGAGACATTGTAAAAGTTTAAATGATTAACTAAGAATTAATACCTAATGATAAGGTTAATAAAGTAACCCAAACCTATATAAATTCTATTGGTTGAGTGGTTTTAGACCCATCCCCACCTTAACCTTTAAATAATCCACTTTGGATACATTATAATCTTAATATGAATTTATTATAAAATAATATTTCTAGCTTTTCCAAAGGTGCCCCTCACCACTCTTATAAAAGGGCACTCCCCCTTCGGATTAATTAACACCTTAAAAGACTTTTGGATCGGCCAACCCCTTCCCAAATACTCTATAAACTTCCCTCACTTCATCCGTGAGTCCTTACTTTAGTTAGAAAGCCAACCTATGGGGCTGTTTTTTGATCAAATCAAAAGGAAGAACCTGAAGAAGAGGTAATGATTTCAGCACCCATTTTCAAGTTCTTTTCTTCTTCCACTTCTTATTTCTTTGTTATTAACCTTATAAAATAATAACTCCAGTATATTATATATAATATTATGTTTTTATAGACATGGTACAACCATATTTCAGTATTCTATCCATCCTTTGAATGACATGTCACCGTACGAGCGTACGTACAGCTTACCGTCTCCACGTCGTGGTGTAATTGTTATTCAAAACATTATTATTTGGATGGGTATAATAATGATGTTTAATTCATGTAAATAATAAATATAACATTATAATGATTCGTTATATATTATATACCATTCAATTAAATATTATTTTAATATCAAAAGAATGATATTGTCACTCGTGCGTACATACGGACTACCGTCTCCACGAACGCAATGAGATTCATTCTCCATCGTATCCATTCAAGACTAATTCTCATTGAATGATTAAAAATAATTTTTATTAATTTGAAATAATTATGGATTTGATTAATATGAATCCCATTAGTAACAAATATGGCTCAAATAACAATGAATATAAAGGAAAATGAACCCGTTAACACCCAAAACAACGATAATTCTAAGATATTATTAACAAATCAATGTTAAAAGATTA
The DNA here is from genome assembly GCA_963277665.1 of Viscum album. Taxonomy (NCBI): domain Eukaryota; kingdom Viridiplantae; phylum Streptophyta; class Magnoliopsida; order Santalales; family Viscaceae; genus Viscum; species Viscum album. Next base: position 454,432,955 of record OY728160.1, on the reverse strand, counting down.
TATATGATATAATATTAATGCATATGATTCTTGTACAATTGAATAACAATTATTTCACCATTATACAAGAGTTTATCCTACCCTCGTTCAAGGAAAATGTACAAATTAAGGGGTTTCTTATCTCATTTTTAATTCTGTGAGAATTCCATTGTTCACCACTTATTTATTACATGTGGTGTGTGTACTGCCCATGTTTTTATTAATTATGTAATATACGTTAATTCATGTATATTTACATCATCATTGTATGATCCTTATTTCATGGGTGTATGCTTTGTATGTTACCAAATCAATAAGATAATTTGAAATTTCAATTTCCACTCATTCGACTTTATGCATACTTTATATATTATTTTACTCAACGATTATGTGTAGAATCGCTATTCATTTGATTATGTCATAATTTCCACTAACCTTTCGGTGGATATAATTTTTATACACATAATCACTCCATTGATAAATTCTCAAGTCTTCGATATGAACTTGATAAGAGTAATTTTTACTCAATCTCCATTTGTTGAGTTAAATATCCAATTCATTGGTGTTGTTTTACAAGAACATGTGTGAATGTAATCTGATTGATTTATATTAAATATCCAATAATGTTGAGTGTATTTATATTTGTCACACATAATTATGTCATTGATTTATCCTTAACCTAAAAATATGGTCTCTATAAGAGAATTCATCTCAATTTACATTCCATTGAGACTTCTTTGTTGTTATACACCAAATCACATTTATATGGTGTATATAATGTACTTTGACATAGTATATCATGAATCCCTTTATTCTCATGATATTATAATGTTTTTATTACTTAAATTATTTGTATTCATGTGTCTCTATTTTGGTTAGAAACTCTAACTAAAATACATTTTTAAGTGTTTTAATGACTTATTCTTCTAAATCCTTCTCATTAATGTCCATGTTTTAAAAATGGTTTTAAGGATTTATTTATATGGACATTAAAGATTTAAAATTAAAACTCCTTATAATATTTTCAAAGTGTAATAGTACACTTTGATTTTAAAATCTATTTTAAATGGATTCTTGACAAATAGTGTGACTTTTAAATGATTTCAATAAAAAGGGGGATATATCTCTCTAATTGTTTTGATGATTATTTTCATCAATGTCAATATCCTTCATAATTCTCGATTGAGTTTAATATAATACAATACAATCTTACATATTGTATCGAATGAGTTATGTTTGACTGTGGATGTGCGATTTTTATACCATTCATGGTTTGTGCATAAAAGTATTGACATTCTGTCTGCTAGTTTTAATACGAATGTTTATGTTATGTTTCAAACTTTTCATATGAGGAATGCATTAGACTTAGTATGTGATGGGTGGAGCCCACTATTTCTTCTCGATGCGTTGGTAGGTCTCATGAGACAAACTAGTGTCTTGGCACAAGGCCTTGAAAAAATATTATTTGTAGTCTTGGCACGAGGCCTTGGCTATGTGGTTATGATAGTATGGCATTATGCATTCCATCATTATGAATGTGGTTATTGATATTTCATGTGATTGCTCGACTAGTAGAATCTCCATGTGAATAAGTAAATGGAATTATTTCATTTAATCTTTTCCATATTATTATTAAGTTCAAGTTTAAAATGCATTTGTTTTAGTTATAAATTGATTTAAGTGTTTATGATTATCTATGAAGGCTTCTGTTATATTGTTATCCTTACTGAGCATCTGAGCTCACCCCTTTTCTATGTTTTCTTTTTCCCAGGATTTGAAGAAGTAATTTATGAATGACCTGCAGGGATAGTATGAGGGGATATGAAGTCAAGATGTTTTTGTAGTTTTTTTACCTTATGATGTAATGTTTTCCTTATGAATATATCTATTGTTTCAAAGACTACTAAACTAATCAGTCTTTCAAGACATGATCCTTTTTTATAATGCCAATGTTATGTAATAATGCACCGACTCTGGGTAACTGGGGTCGGGGAGTTACTTTTTTACACATGTTTGATGTTTTATAAAATGGTTTAAAATGATTCTTCATATCAATTTTTTGTAATTATCATTTTTATTTTTTATTAAAAATATTAATGGAATCTTCATATTAATGTGTATATAATGAATGTTATTTTCCACCCCCATGAAAACTCAATGATTTAAATATTCCATAATATTTTTATAACTTTAATTTAATATAATATCTTTTATTTAATATTTTCTAATTTTTTTATTTTAAATAATTTTTTTCAATGTTGAATGTTTATTTTTCACATGAAATGTTCTCAATAATATTTAAAAATCGATTTCCATGTGAGATGACATCCTTCGATTTTACATAAGATTTATTGGTGATATTATACATTTATACAGTCCTTATTCTCTCAATAAATGATTTTTGATAATTGTGAAATAAATTTATGTAACCCATTTCTTTCCCACATTTTATTATATAAAAAAATGCTTATGAAACTAATTTTCTGTTTCATGGGATATTATTTGATGAATGTTTTATGATATTACGAATCAAAAATATTTATATATTAATTGATGGGTGGGACCTATATCTCACTATAATTAATCGGGTGATGATTAATGTTATATAAGAGCAAATGGTACGTAGGTGGATATCACAAGCCCTATAGAGGGTACATGGGATGTTATACCATGTCCTAAAGAGGGTACAAATTAGTTTATCTAAAACCTAAAATAGAATACATAATATGTTATTCCAATCCCAAAGTAGGTACATATTTATTTAGACCTATAATAACAAGTTATGAATTCTTGGTCGGTAGCCTGGACATAATATTTCTCATGATTATGTTCATTCAACAAATCTATGCCATATTCTACTGATATTTAAATCCATTATGATTCTTGTCTTATAAACTATAAATATTTATGTGATGAATCATAATTATGATCTATTATATGTGTTATATGATTTTAAAATGTTATTCTCATCTTATCATAACTCTTTCCTCATCTTTTGTGGATTTCTGATCTTTTTACACTTATTGAGCATCTATACTCTTCAATTAGTATATTTTATATCTTCAGGTTATGAGTAAATATATTATGTTCGATATGAATAAGAATTTCACTCGTTATAAAGAACTTAGTGAGACACGATGAGGTTAACCTATTAACCAATTGTTTTTGAATCCATGACTATAAAAGCCCTATACATGTACAATTATGGTGTTGATCACTACGATATGTAAGTAATATTCATCTATTGAGATTTAATATATTTTTATGAAATGTGTGGGTCTCTATAGTATTTATTAGCGAATGGTTTTTTTAACCTTTATATAATTGTTTGAGAAACCCATATAGAGAACCATAAGGATATATTTAAGTATATGAAAATATATAAGAATTATAGTAAATCATAGACTGAGTGGTTTAAATTAAATTAAATCACTATCTGTATACTTCATGTGGATATGGATCTAGAAAATTAATACGTTGGGGAAATAACTCTAAAAATGTTATATTGGGATTTGAATAAATATTCACCTTAACATGAAAACGAGCCATGCTACATAACTAGTTTCACATAGTTGGGTGATGTGTTCCATAAATTCCAAAACTCTTTATGAACCATCATGGTGGATTTGAATAGTTATTGTGAATAATTAATCTTAAGTCAAAGGTATCATAGATTGAAAAATGTTTCATAATTTAGATGTCTTATAAGTTATTTCTAGGATTTTTTGGTTACCCACAATGATTATTTTATTTTATATTATGATTCTTAGTTTTAGTTGATGGTTAGAACATAAAGTAATATTGTTAAGGATGAATAAGATGTAAAATTAAATTATTGTACTGATGATCAAAATTTTTTTTAATGGAACTATATGGGAATATTTTATTTTAATTCCTATAAAACATTCTAAATATATGAATCATAATGAGCTTCCAAACTAGAAAACGAGGGAACAACAATATGTTGAGTCATTCTTAAGGAGTCACCTACATTCTTTTTGTTGTTCTCATGATCCACTAGTTATTGAGAAATTCATCAATACCATTGAAAAGGTATTTCCAAATATTTATCGTTTATATAATGGGAATTATTTTTTGAATTCTACTGTTTGGGAGGTGAATAGGATCAATGGTGGGATCTTATCGAGAATAATAGGAAACATGATGATATTGAATCCAAGGAGTGGGGTGAGTTCTAAAGATTATTTTTCAATAAAAAAATTCCTTAAATTATTCATAGGAAAATGGAGAAAAAAATTCCATGAGATAAAATATAAGGATGTTTATTCTATTGGGGAATATGAGAAAAATATTACAATAATTGTCAGAAACACTTTTGGTAATATCAGATAACCTAATAGTAAGGATAAGAAATTATTATGTTCATTCAACTAGATTGTAATTAATTAAAAAACAGTTTTGGAAAAAAATTATGCATTATCCATTTATTCAAATTATATCCCTTCATATTAATTTTTTATTTTATCTGATTTTGGTATTCAATACATAAAATAAATAATACATAGATATAAAAAATAAATGAATTTAGTAACATGATCATGAGATTATCTAATGGTTGATTTAATGAGATAACAATAAATCAACCTATGACCTAGAAGAATAACTCAATTTTCTATTCATGTTATGAGTTAGATCATTCCACATGTACACCTATGTATCAACTAAGATGTAATCATAATGGTTATATTTTGATCCACCTTCACATTCATTAGGATACTCTATTAATTCTGTGTATTTTTAACTCAGTCATAGGTGAGGTGAAATAAATAATTAGTCTACAAGGGATTATATAAATAAACATGGACACACAGGTACAACATAATAAATAAAATAGGGATTAATCATTGGTCATCATTTTAATTTAATATAACTTGAAACATGTCAAATAAAATAAATAAAATTAATTCCAACACATACATAGGTCTTGTTCAAGCTCATAATAATTCATACTTGCAATGAATCACAAAATTAACAAGTTATCATTCATTTCATAATTCATACACTATTATTAAAATAAAAATTCATTCATTAATTAATAAATCAGAACCCTTTTACCTTAATGGGAATCCAATCTTAATTAGAGATATAAATTATTAATGGAATTCATGGTAAATAATTGGAAGAATAAATAAATATATATTTATTAAAAAAATAATTTTCAATTTAATAATATTTATAACAAATATTAAATTATCAAAAACACAATAGTGTTATAGTTAATAAAATAATGTTTTAAAGATTAATTTTTTAAATTAAATGTAATTTTAAATTTTTTACATTAATTGGAATGAACAAGGAATGTAATGAATAGATACATTCCATTTATCTCAATGTTTTGTATCCAAGGTATATGCATGTGTCTAAGATGTGTACCTTAGCTGAACAACATGGAATCTAAAATTATGATACATGGTGTGTGTCTTCTTGTAATGTTCCTAAGATAATAACCTAGGTATTTAGACTATATCTCGAAATATTACCTGGAATGTACAGGTAAGATACATGTCGTGATATTTGAATGTCATGTACTCATGAAACACACTGAAAATCACCACTCATTCTCTATTGAGAGTCAACCTGACCCATAGACTCTTGATACATATCATGTATCTATACTCCTATTTTTGTAGTTAACATTGCGTCTATTTTGGATATATGAATTGCTGAACTACAATTCTTGTACACTGGATACACATTGGATATATCATATATTCTCTAGTTTGTTAGTATCATATGATTTGACTGTGTATTATAACTACAAAGATAGAAAATCTTATGTTTTTAACCTATGTAGACAATACAATGTGTCTTTTGATACATGGATTGTAATTAAACAACTGTGATCCTTGTTCGCTAGTCAATATGTTTTGAATACTAAATTTGATTACTGTGTGGTTGATTGTGTATCTGGTAGCACATCCATATAATTTGCACTAGGTTACACGTCATGTATTTCTTTGTACGCACAGTGTAACCTTTCACAAATTATATTTTTGCAATTCCTAATGACATCACTAATAATCATTCATCAATTATTAGACCATTATTTAAATAAAATAATGAATGAAAATGAATAATTTTTCAAATCATGTTAATTTAACTTGAAATAAATAAATAAGAACAAGGAATGAAAATATAACCACAATTCCACATAGAAAAATAATCAAATAAATAATTATAATATTAAAATTTGTCCATTATGGTAACACTGATGGTTCTTGTTGTATAATAACGCTATGATGGTGGGTGTTAAATTAACATTCCTTTTAATATTTATATACTGAAAACCATGATTGTGGATCATGCACAAAAAATATATTATTGAATTATTTAGATAAAAAGAAAAAAAATTACATTATGTTTGGTTTCATTATTTGATTACAATGTCAATCATCAGAAAATACTCTTTCAAATTGAATTAATTTCACTTTTTTGGATCCAAGGTTAAAATCACTCTAGTGGTGATCCAAACATGCTCCGATAATTTCAAAGAAATTTTAAATGATCTCGAGGATCTAGTGCGGATAAATGAATTTCATTCATTTCCCATTCTTGATCTCTGATTCTTTAGTCATGAAGAAATATAACTAGCATATATTGTTCCTGATAGAGTGATTGAAGGAGGATTTGAAAAATAATTTTTTTGCTATAATTATTTATTTTTGATTACTAATACAATAGACATAATGATAAATTTATAGAAGAACGATTTAGGTTAGATTAATTTTTATTGAATACTCTCATTTAAACTATATTAACACCTTTAATAAAACCACGTTATATATAGTAATAATAATATTATTTTATATTTTGTGGACTTTGACAACTTTTTATATAAGATATGTTATTTAACTAAATTATTAATTAATATTTGTCATCAGACATGGTCATGATCCATTTGAACTCCTGTTTAATTTATTGAACACCCAAATAAATATAAAATTGAAATATTTAATTCATAAATAAATTTATGTGATATATATAACAGGAATAAGATTATTCATCAGTCATGAGAATAATATTTATACAATTAATTAAATTCAATGTTATTTAATCTATATGATCACAAACACTTATTTTTTAACCTTATAGAATTAATTATTATTGTTAATAGTATGATTTACCTAAATTAAATGATTGTTATATAGAAATCTATCAAGGAACCTTAGATAAAGGACATAATGTTTTAACAACAATAACTAGATATATCCTCTCACTATTTAATATAGTCACTTTGTTATATTATCTCATCAAGCATGGTTCACACCTATGTCACCTACCTATACGCTAGATATGTCCTTCTTTGACTATCTAAAATAAAAACATAATTACACAAAGAAAATGAATTTTAGGAAACTAATATATTCTACTCAAAGATCTGAGATATCATCTTCCAGAAAGATAGGAGGGATCCTTTCTTTCTCATCATTGAAATTAATGACCAGTCACTAATGAAGTACCCAACATATCCAACTTCACCATTAACTACTAGGGTCAATGTTTATGAAATACATATAAGAAAATTTTTCATAACATTCATCAATAATAATATTAATATCTAAGGACCATTAGACATGATTAGAAATTAGAATATAAAATGACACCAAAACATATAAAATTCCTACTAGTATGTATGTTCTCGTATTATTCCATCATAGAGATTACATAGTGAAAAAACATGAGAATAAGGCTCATCTGTGTATGAGTACTCACACCAAATAGTCTATATACTATGTGTCTCATTATAGTTTTTTATCTGACAACATGAATATATTTAAATGTATCACAATATTTCTTTAATGTTACATCATTGTGGGAAAAAATATGACCTTATCAAAAAGATGTATACTACATGTCTTTATTACATTAGATGTATCTACAAAAATAAACAATATCAAATAATAAGTTTCATTAATAATCAATAAATAAAATATATATGTAATAAAAGAGAATATAGTTGGTGAAGGACACCAAAACAAATAGTCATATAGCCAATAGTAATGGAACTAACATTCCTCGGAGTTCCTTCATGATCTGATCAATGAAAAATATAGTATACTCATCAAAAGATGCATCAACATCTTAGTCAGACATCATCTGGCTAAAGGACGTGAGATGGATCTGCATGATAGGGATCTAGTTTTGAATCATGGAAGACATTTTTCATGGAACAATTCCTCTAAGGTAGAAATATATTTTAAGCTACCAGCATGACTCTTTCCAAAATCATAGATGTCCTAAAAAATCATGGTGATAACATACCCAAAATATGAATCATTCAATTCCACCAATCAAGGAAAACATGCTAGAAGACCTTATCTCCCCCAAAAAAACATTATAAGAATTATATGATGATATTTATAAAACATATTCCTAGAGTAATCTATATAAACAAAATTCCTAATAAATTTTTCCAACTCAAAAGATTCCTATGTGATATAAGATCACAATAGCCTTATATCTCCTACCTCAATCCAACACATTGGTGAACAAAATGACCTTCCATATAGGTCCCATATGGACTCATCAATATATAATATTAGAAAATATTATTATTTTTGAATTTAGTAAGTGGTATATTTTTCCTATTAATAATAAAAAATATAAAATATCCACACTAGGATCTTGTCCTCCAACAACTATATAGTACAATCAGACTAACCATTACTCTGTGGGAGATTAGCAATTCTAAAAATACATGTGAACCAAGAGTCATCTGCAATACCTAAATAAAATGTGATTTTAAATGAGAATCTCTACCTGATATGATTGTATATAAAAACAATGTATGAATATAATCTCATGGAATTACTTTATCCCCAGAACATCCATTGAGAATGTAGCAATGATAGGTAGGATTTTGGAAATAATTATCATACATTCCATAATAACCAGTATTAAATCACTTCTTTGTGGGTATCTCGATAAGGCCATCACAAAATCTGTAGTCACATCATCTAATTTCCACCCATAATGGGTAATGGATGTAAAATTATCATCATTCTTTGGTTCTCTGCCTTCACTTTCTAACAGGTAGAAAAATGAGTAATGAAACATGTGACAACACTTTTAGTCCTTGGACACCAATACTGGTGGTGTATGTCATGGTACATCCTTTTGAATTTGAGAATAACTTAACAATAAGATGAATGAGACACTCACAAAAATTCGACTCACATTTCAAAAGGACCCCGGACATGTCCATGAATATAAAATATCTAATTCTTTCCAATGACCCAACTATGATATGGGTCCTCGCCTAAAATACCATCCCATTATAATGAGACCTCATGGTATGTATTTTAACCCATTTTTAATCAATACAAAATAGATTAGTTTACTACCATAGCTACAACAAAAAACGTCACTTAATACTCCTAAATCTCAGGATGCATCTTTGAAAAGATAGCCATCAACATCCATGCACTACTATCCTCCTGAACTCCTTGTGTCTAAGTATTCTTACTCATAGAATCCACCAGAGAAAATTCCATTTGTAGGAGAATAGGAATTCTCAAAATTTAGTGAATATAGATATACATCCCAAGTATGCTATCTATGATTTATTTTATTCTAAGTAAATATATATTTCATATTAATGTGGTATGTATAAAATATAAAGTGCTCTCTGAGAAAATAATGACTCCAGAAATGTATATCATGCATAACTACAACTATCTTCATATCATGTATTGGGTAATTAAAATCATGAGGTCTCAAATAAAATGACTTGTACACCATGACTCAGTCCACCTTCTTCAAAATTTATCCCATACTGATGCATGATGCATCACAATATAACATATATCCTCTTCAAAGCACAATAAGAACTAGGATAAACACTCATGTAAATATCCCTTTTAAATTATAAAAGGAATTTTCACAACATTTATACTACATTAATCTAACATATTTCATTGTCAATCCCATAAGAGGTTGTCCAATACATCATAAATCATAAATAAATTTCATATAATATCTAGAAATCTTTGATAAACAATAAATATCAAATATGTTCTTCGGATACTATCATGAAACATCAAATTTAGCCTTCATATGGTTAATAGAATCCCATGCCTATAAGATAATGTGACCTTAGTATAAAAAATTATAAATCCGGATGTGACATTTTGTGAACATGAAATATAACCTATCATCTCTTACTGGGCTCAAAATAATATCATGGTATTTTCTATGATCATGTTGATTTTGTGAGTACATGAAGATGTCATCCCTGAAAATTACCAAAACCATATTTGAGATAAGGGTGTACAAATTGATTAATTTGTCCATGAAAATTGGTTGAATTTTCATGAGACCAAACGATATTACCAAATACTCATAAAGTCCATACACACTTCATCAATCAGTATGATATATATTTTAAGGCCAAACTCAAACATGATTATAGCGTAACATAGATTATATATTTAATAAGACATAGGATCCTCATAGATGATCACAAATTTTATCTATACTAAGAAGTAGATACCATTTCATAACTATAATATTATTCAACCATTGGTAATACATGAAAGGCCTAAGGGTTTTGTCTACATTCTTTGAGAAAAGAATGGGTGAAGCCTAAGGAGATATACTAGGTCCTAAAAACCCATTAGATTTCAATTACTTGAAATATATCTTTTGAAACTAAATATTTATTGAATCCTTCTTTTAAGTATGAATAAACAAAATTACTACTCCTTGAACCACTTCTATAGTAAAATCAACCAATCTCTCTTGAGGTAACCTTGAAAATTCATCCAGTAATACCTTTCATAATCAATTCACTATTGGATAAATATTAATCTTATAAATTTCCTAATTGAAGAGAAAAATAATTGTAATCTGGGTTGACACTCCACTAAACCCATGATGTTCGGGTCAAGCTCAACTAGCTTGTATCCCATTCTCCTTTGTAAACATAGGTATGGCCCTCAGTGGATATAATTGACACTTTTTGTAAAATAATTGATATGAAAATCATATGGAATGAACCAATTCATTCAAAGTATGATATCAAATATCTTCATCAAAATGATAAAAGGGTTCTATATGAATCAATAATTACCAATATTGGGAGGTTATTCCCTATACTGGGGTACATTTTTTGACTAAACACCCAATCGAGTGTCATGAATCATCACTCCACATAAATACATGATCTCAAGATTATAAATGTATATATTGGAAAAAAATTTAAATGAATGTGAAGATCCTTTGTCATATTAGATATATACAGATATATAGGCTAATAATATCATACCACATAATGTATAAGGCTTGTAACTTATCTCCCCCAGTACATGTTGTGCTTCAAGTAGCTGTACAGATCTATAACCCTAATATACAACTTTACTACCATTAGTAATCCTTCTCTACTAGTGATATTTATCATAATGCTAACTTTAGTATCCCAATACACATCCTCCTCCAAAATGGATGGTAGTAATCCATCCCCCTGTATGATGTGGAGCAAAAAATCCTACCCCATATTGTGAAGTCATTATAGAAACCCTGTCACTAGGAACTGGATAAAATGTTCATCAAAATCACTAAATATGGACCAATTTATTTTAACCTCGACCCTCATATAGTTCATTGGTTTGCTGGGGATTCCTATGACACATCTTAATAGACTTCTGACATACTACATTGGTTTCATGTCACAACATATGGCTTCCACTTTCCCCAAAAAAAAATCAAGGCGATGCTCTCTTCCACTAGATGATCCTATTTCTTGTGTATATACTAAACTACCTTATCCAAAACCATTATCTTCACTCATAAATTTCTTAGGGATGAGGTCATAGTTAGCTATCTATGAAATGATACTCAATAAATTTTTTTTTACCTATGATCATATGGCATAGGAACCCATCTTCAAACAATATATCTCTTTACTTCTCGTCACCTGTAAGAGTCTATGGGAATCACTGGAGATTGGTAATGAGAATATAATAGAACATAAAAAAATAGAGATCCTTGTTTTAGATCTATAAACCACTTATATTGGTAATATCACAATGTTTTTGGATATAATTAATCATATATGGTACTCTTGAAATAACTCCAAACAATATTCCAATATTGATCTACCTATGTGGTAACATCATACGAACACATATAATAATTATGTATCATATAAACTATGATCCTAACAATATGATATGAATGAATCATGATATTATTTAAACTATTCCCCAAGGCCTCTAGCCACGACCTTGCATCCTGGGTTCCACATTCCCCTAAAAACATAGGTGGATACTACTGCTAGAGATCTCACATCAACTCTACCATAGTAGGGGAATGTCATGGGTCTTCCTAGATGGTCTGCATTAGCCATATAAAACTATTTCAAAACCGAGAATCCTTGACCATGTCATGTATAACTGGATGTGGCATAGTTTGATCTACTAGAAATTTAGGTCCCACCACATCCTGAGAATGGTCATCAGAACCTTCTTGGAAAATGACTTGAGGCCATCTTGGAGGAATATATCTACAATTCTAAATGTGGGCCTTTGGTAATTTTAGATAACAAAGTTGATGTGGACATAAAATTAAGATAGGTACAAGACTTTCTATAATAGAGTCAAATACCCATCTACATTCAAAAAAATATAGGTCTTGATCTAGGTTTCATTTTGTATAGTAGCGATCCAAATATATTGAGTGTCAAATTCGAGGTATAGTAGAACAAAAAAATATAATTTGAAATTGGATTCTCCATTTAACAAAAACCATTTTATCCTTGAATTAATAATTTTTTGAACTTTTTCAATTTATATTATCGTGTAGTAAGATGAATTACCATTCCCATGTTATAATGGAAGAGGTTTCATATGACACCCCACATTTTTGTTACATAGCTTTTTATTACATTTTAAAAACAAATTATCTGTAATGTTTAGGGTCTTTTAAAATAGGTACATAATACATGAAAATATTAAATGTTTTTACATTCCACTTGAAAGGCTTATTCAAGGTTCATCGTATGTATATTTATTACATCTCATATCCTGGGGATATACACCAAAGGAAAGGGAGAGTAGAAGGCCATGTACGAGAAAACAAGTGAAACGGTTTACATGTGAAATTGAGAGATATCAATAAGAACATGAGGAATATCATAGAAGAATTGTATATATGCGTATCATAGTAAAAATAACTTGAATCATTACTTGAAAATGAGGCTACAACATTTAATTTATACATTCATAAGCATATCACTAAAGTTAATCCCCAAGGTTTCATAAAATTATCAAAGTTATTCAACAATGTATTGTAAAATAATATCACCAAGGATTAGAACTAATGTGTCATAGAAATTACCAATTTTATTCACCATGTAATCATAGAATAAAATTGCCATGGTTTATAACCAAGGTGTCAAAAAAATTACCAATGTGATTCACCAAGGAATCGTAAAACTTTTCATCTCTATAGATTTATTTATTTACCCAATACATTGGAGCACCATCAGGGAACACCATTAAAATGACTTTATTTTTATGTGATAAAAATATATCAGAATAAAAAAATTCATAAATAACCCAAAAAAAATAAATGAAATGGGTTTCATATCTAAATCATGACATTTTAAATTGTGCTTAAAAACATGGTCATTATGTCATTTATAACCCATGAAGAGGGAATGAGGGTCTTATGTATGAAAATTAAAGAATAAAATATATACTTTTTAGGTATTGATGAATACCTCTATAATTGAAATATGTTTGCGTATTACCTTAAAAAATTAGGGAATTTTTTGAGAAAAAAGAGAGTGATTTTGATATGCAAATTCTACAGTATAACAACTATGAAACATGGTTTTAGAAAACATTTAAAATGGAGGGTACATGGATCCCCCATTAATATCATAATAATAATATAGCTTAAGAACAAAATAATATAAATATAAGAACATGTTATGGAAATTTGAAATAGATACCAAATAAAAGATAACTTGAAATAAAAAGTGAAGTTTGAGAATTCCCTTACTAAAATTCAGCAGCCAAACGACGTAACATAAGAATTCAAAAAATGAGTTGATGAGAGGGAAAAGGGGATCTAATAATTTGGACATAAAATGTAAAGAAATAAGGATATTTAATAACATAACCAAACATAATAAAATAGAAATTAAAAGACATAACATAAAATAAGTCTTTCACTAATAGGGGAGGGTGAAAGGTTCCCCTATCATGTGTACTAACATCTAATACTCTGAGATCGGGGCCACGGAGTCTTGAGGGATCCTTATGAGGACATCATGGGAGGTAATAAAACTATAAAGTAGAGGAGAATGATTTTGGAATGAATGGAATCAATGGAATGGGTGAGTATTTATAGAAAAAAGTGAGAGAATATTTTATTAATTTCAAAGGACACATCATTAGTGGTATTTGAAAAACCATGGGATTTCCCAATGTATTTTCTTATGATATTGGCCAATTAGGACACCTCATATCATATTTTAATCTTTAAGGGTCGACATCATTTTATATTACGCATTATGTAATTATGATAAAGATATGATGTCATTAAACATTCTGAATACCCAAAACTATATTTTTACTATTCGCTAAAAATTCAACTATTTTAGAAAACTCCAAAGAAATTATCCATAACCATTTTTTATGCTTATAATTTAAAATTGATCACCATTTTAAAAAATATATTTTCATTTTAAATTAAATTAAATAGATAATATACCAATACTTAACTAATAATTTCTAAAATATTTATTTACATATAATGTGATATATTTATATCACATTACCACTACAGATTACTAAAACATATTTATACTTCCTTGGGTGAAGTTACGATTCCATTCGAAAAATTACTATTCTAAAAAGGTAAAGCTACTATTCACTAAAAAATATTTTGATCTTATTGAACCAAATTATTCACCCTGATTACAACCATGTATGTCCGATTTTCAAAAATTATTTCACAGAAAAAGTTATTTAACAATAAAATATTTTTTTATATTCATAAAAAACACTATTCAGAAAATACTATTCCTAAAAACACTATTCATCGGATACTATTCATCAAATACAACAAAATTGAAACTTTTTAGAAAACTTCTAAAAATGCATCCTAGATAAATTTTGACATTTGAAATTCAAAAATGATGTTTATATTAGTATAATAATTATCTATTTATGAGAAATTTATCTTTTAAATATAAAAATATTTAGTTATTAAAATTTATACTAGGTGGAAAATGCATAGTGAAATTGCATAGTGAAATTCCATAGTAAAGTTTTCAAAACATAAAAAAAATATTTTATCATATATATTTAAAAGGGGTTGTTTTAATAAAAATATTTCATTAAAAAATTCATTATTCGTAATACTGTAATTTATTATAATAATTATATCATTATTGAAAAGTTAAATTTTGGTCCAAAAAGTCAATTAATCAAAAAAAATTCAATTTAACATATGTTTTATTAAGAAAAACTATTCTTAAATGTGTATACCCCATTGTTGTTTATATTTTTACTAATTCAAATTTATGCATAATTTATATTTTTATCATGAAATCAAAATTAATTCTTCATTCGTCTATTATAAAACATAATAAAATGTTAACAATATTATTCATTAACAAAGATTCGATTTTCTATAAATACTTAATAATGATTTATAAAAAGAGTGTGCTTAACTAAACATATCCTACAAGAGTGTCAAACCACGAGTGCAACAAGACTGGTTATCTATCACCAATTCCCATTTGACTCTAGCTGAAAAAGGTTTTTTTCGTGTTTTAACCCTACATACATCTATGCCAGAGCCACATCCACTTGTTCATATCCTGATAGGGATTGATTTGTTCAGAAATAACATACTTAATATTTCACCTAAATACAAGGTTGTGTTCCTATATTTAAACCTTTCAATAGGATTCTTTCTATAGTTTCCAAATCATAATTTCCAAAAATATCTAAACAATCCTTTGATACCAACTATCATATCCCGCCTTTTAACTACATTAAATTTCATTACATTTTACAAAAAAAGGATTTTTAATGTTTTTTGTCTTGGAAATCAGGTTTATAAAACATGAAAACATAAAACATTCTTATATTCCATATTAAATTTTTCTTCAAGGTTTATCCTATGTATATTTATTTCATCTCATAACATGGAGACATACATTAAAGGAAAGGGTGAGGAAAAGACCAAGTAATGGAAAACAAGTGAAACAATTAACATGTGACCATGAGGAATATCAAAAAAACCTGAGGAATATCATAATGGAATGATTAAGAGGCATGTAATAGTAATAATAACTTGAATTGTAGAAACATTTAATTTAGACATTCATAAGCATGTCGCCATGGTCCATCCCCAAGGTGTCATAAAGATTACCAAGGTTATACACAAAGATATCATAAAATAATATCACCAAGGATTATCACCGATATGGAATAGAAATTACCATGTTTATTGACCAAGGTATCATAAAAAATTACCATGTATTATCACCAAGACGTCACAAAAAATTACCAAGGTGATTCACCAAGGTATCGTAAAACATTCATCTCTAGAGAGTAATTTCATTACCCATGGAATTAGAGTGATAGAAGGGATCACCATTAATATGTATTTATTTCATGTGATCCAAATAGATCATAATAAAACATTTCATTAATAACCCAAATAGAATATATGAAATGGGTTTCAGATCAAAATCATGATGTTTTAAAAAGTGCTTAAAACATGATCATTATTCCATTAATAACCCATGTAAAATAAATATGGTTTTTATGTATGTTAATTAAAGATTAAAATATATAATTATTATTTCATGGTGTGTACCCATAAATATGTAATAGTTTTCGGTTCTCACATAAATAAAATTTGAGAATTTCGAGATTAAAAGAGAGATAATTTGAGACGAAAATTCTGCAGCATAATGGCTATGAAACATGGTTTTAAAAACACTAAAAAGTGACGGGAAAGGGGTAAACCATTCATAAAAGACACATATTTTAGTTGAAAAGTGGAATAAAATAAAAATTAGAACATTGTATCTAAATTTTAAAGACATAACACATAAAAATTCACATGAAAGGAAAAGAAAAGTTTGAAAATTCCCTTACGAAAATTCGGCAGCCTAACAACATCACTTAGAAATTCAGAAAATAAGTTGATGAGATAAAAAACTGGATCTTATAATTTGGATATAAAATATATAGAGAAATGTATTTATAATAAAATACCCCAACAAAAGAAAATTTAAATTAAAAGACATAACATAAAAGAAGTCATTGACTAAAAGAAGATGGTGAAATGTTTCCTTGACTTATAGAGTAACTTCTAAAAGTCTATGATCAGAACTTTGTGGAATGAGAGATCCTCAGGAGGACTCTATTTGAGGAAATACAACCATAAAATTTAGGAGAACTATTTTGGAATGAAATTAAATGAAAAAATGTGTGGGTATTTATAGAAAACAAATGAGGGAAGGTTTTATTAATTTCATAGGACACCTCATTATTGGTATTTTCAAAACCATGGGTTTTCAATGGTATTTTACCATGGTATTCACCAATTGAGACACCTCATAACAAATTTTAATCCATATGTGTCTACCATAGTCTTATCTTAGTCATTACATCATTGTGACTTAGTTATGATGTCATTAAATAGACAGAAAACCCAAAACTATATTTTTACTATTTATTGAAAATTTAACATCATCAGAAAAATCCTCAATATTCACCCTAAATATTTTTTGACGTGTGTAATTTAAAAGATTGATCCATTTTATTAAAATTAATTTCATCTTAAATTAAATTAAATAAATAAAATTATAATACTTAACTACTAATTTCTAAAACATTTATTTACTTACACAATGATATAGTTATATCACATTACCACGTAAGATGACTAAAATATATTTATACATTTTTAGTTGATGTCACTATTCAATTGGTAAAAGTTCCATTCATAAGGTTAAAACTACAATTCCAGTGTAATGTTACTACTCACCATAAAATTATTTTGATCTTATTGAACCCCATTTTCACCCTAATTACAACCATGTATGTCCGATTTCTGAAATTAATTTCACAAAACAGTTATTTAATAATAAAATATTTTTTTACTATTCATAAAAACCACTTTCCATAAAATACTATTCATAAAAAACAACACCCATTAGATAGTATTAATCAAATACTAAAAAGTTTAAACATCGTAGAAAACTTCAAAAAATTCATCCTAGATTAATTTTGACATTTGAAATTCAAAAACGATGATTATGTTACAATAATATTTATCTATGACTGAAAAATTTAACTTTTAAATATTCAAAATCTTTTTTATTAAAAATAATACCAGATAGAAAATTCATAGTGTAATTACATAGTGAAATTTCTAAAACATAAAAAATAAAATTATGTTATCATTTATATTTAAAAATTGATGTCTTAATCATAATATTTCATTATAATGATCATTATTGATAATACATTAATTTATTGTAATAATTATATCACTTCTAAAAAGTTCAATTTAGTCCAAAAAGTCAATTTATAAAATTTTTCCTAATTGAACATATATTTTATTAATCAAAACTATTCTTAAATGTGTATATCACATTATTGTTTATAGTTTTACTAATCCAAATTTACACCTGATGTATACTGTTATCATGGAATAAAAATAAATTCTATGTGCTTATATTATAATCCATAATAAAATGTTATTGGGAAGAAAGAGATCTATAAAAATGATGTACATTTTTCAGGTCGTTACACTTAATAAGTTACAATTGGCACTTCATGTAACAGAAACCTAACACTAACCACTGGTATTAAGATATAACAAGCCATATAAGATTATTTTATTTGATTGAATGTTATTCACAGTTTATAAGGGGACAAAATTTATAAATTAAAAATGGAATTCATTTTAAGGAAACTATCTTATGTTTCAGTACATGTAACCATAGTTACCCAACTCAAACATGTGTAAATTAGTTAATTATGGTTCCACCCACAATTTATATGGGAAAACCCCATTTAGTTTGAGTCTTATAATTTAATATATTTTTTTTACTTTTTACATTAATGAAACATTAGTCCAATTTCTAATATCTCAGTCAAGGAACCAGCAATATCTAATACTAACTTCTCATAAGGAAATAAATGCGGCTTAGAACTTGTATGAAAGTTATCCCTAGGTTCCTATTATTATGCATGAGTAATGTTTCCACTCCATACTAGGCCAAGGGTAAATGATAATCCTTATTAGTAATAATAACTCCCCCAATAATTTTTGTCATCCAAAAATGATATAATAGTTATGTAATAAGAATAATCATGAACAATAACTCCATTACCATGTAATTTTTCTCTTTCCCAAGATGTGGGTTAGTTACTCCTTGTCACAGTCTCATTACAAAATTTTGGCATGTCATAACCTCCTTTCTACCAGTGAAATATAATAAGGTAAAATAAATTTCATGATACCACTTTGTGAGCTCTTGGGATTGTTCCATTGATTAGTGACATCACTCATAATCCACATGGACATACTCTATCCATTTATAGAAAAATCATGCATCCATATCAGTCTGCTTTACCTTATCCCAACTTGCATCACTGTGTCTGTTTGGGTACCCTACGATGGACCAAATAGAGTGTGAGTAACACTCAATAGGCCACCTTCAATGTTTTATTATGCAATCCAATACATGAATATACTATTATGTAGTGTTCACGCATAAGATTAAAAACACTAGATGAAATAAATAATACCCATGTTGGTTTGGGTCCTCTAAGGGTCACCAGACTAATACCTCCTACTTTGGACTAATATAGAATATATCAGATATATTATAAATATATATTTTAATTTCTTTTATAGGATCGGGTCATGAGGTTTGTTTTCATGGAATCCCAATGTGATGATAATAATATAAGGATTCAACAAGTCCCATGGAATCATAGATTTTTTAATCAATGAAAATTAATGGAACTCATGTATCTAAAGCAATGACAGAATCTATGTATGTTCTTTGACTTTCATTTATTGTCATTTAATTAGTTAGTATCCTCATCGCATCTAGTTTATTCCATATAGGGAACCCAGGTATCAATCTAGGTCTTCTATGAAAACAAAAAAATTTATGAGACTATCTAAGGCATTCCATAGTGTAATCCCAGTATCACTCAAGGAATGGTACAAATTCATTACCCACTATTCTCGTATAAGTTATTCTACATTGGGAACCCAATTTTCACTTGTTCCTTAATATAAATGCAGCTTCGAGGTCACCCATCCAAGGTATTCCATGAATAATCCATGTATCACCACAGGCATGATACCATTAATTTACAATTCATTTAATTCAACATTCTTGATGGTCCCATCCAAGGCAATCCGTATATGGAAGACAAGTTTCATAATTTTAATGAAAAGTTATGTTTTTGTGGGATTGTACTGAATCCATTCCATTTAATAATTCACTAAATTTAATTTCATAATTTTATTTATGAAGTATTAGTCTAGAATAATCAAGATGAAACTAGGTCCAATTAACATGGACTCACCATTCCCACTATTTATATCCCAATTTAAATTTTGTTTAATTTTTTTAGAATCCAAAATTCAAATAGGAAAATAATAAACCTTAGACGGTGGTTTAACTACTTGTGTAACAAAAGTTTATTTTATTCAGTGTAACACCACACACAATGGGTGGTTTTAATTATGGTTCTCAAATACAATTTGTTTTACTACATCTTAAGGGTAACATATGTTATAGATCATACATCTAATTATGAAAACAATATATTTTAGCGAGGGTCTTACATAAAGTCTCTTTGAAAGAATTATTGTGAACAATATAAATGAATATATATTTAGGGAAAAGAACTAAACTACCTACCTTATACTAGTAAATAAATTCTCATCTTTTATTGGCCTTTATTTTGGGATAGAATAATAAAAATAAAAGGAATAGAAAAATTCCAAAATAATAGGGAATATTATCTTCTATTGTAATAGTATTTAATGCAGTTAAGAAAAATAATAGAAGAAAAATTAATGAGAGGATTACTATTGGATAACCAATGTGATGGATGGTTCTTTAATCATGCACCAGATAGATGAGATATCACCAAATCTATAAGGTATAAAGGTGGAGCTTCAAGTGGGGGAGAGCTATTATTAAAAATGGGTGACGAGAGGATGAATAATCTTTTAATGACCCAATCTAAAAAAACTAACATTTTAAAAATTATTTTGGGTTCATTATTTTTCTATTTTGTGGGTCTAACCATGTGATATCTATTCGAAAACATTATCCCATGGCACACACCATTCAAGGTCTATGAAAATAATTCACTACCCATTTCATTCCTAGGAATGCTCAATATCCAAGGACATATCTCCATACATGGTTCGGTGCACGGTTAGGGGAAACCATGTAAAATCCTTGCGACACAAAACAATATTTTTTG
Organism: Viscum album; assembly: GCA_963277665.1. Taxonomy (NCBI): domain Eukaryota; kingdom Viridiplantae; phylum Streptophyta; class Magnoliopsida; order Santalales; family Viscaceae; genus Viscum; species Viscum album. Next base: position 454,411,458 of record OY728160.1, on the reverse strand, counting down.
TAGGTTTTTCAAGACCATCCATCCTACATCTCATGGTTAATGTAACTGTGCATCACCTCTTATGGCATGTATGGTTGAGTTTTATTGTGAGCACCAACCGAGTGATAAACATGCTCCCTACCCAATTTCAAGAAAAATAATTGATTTAGACTCCAAAAAGACCTCATAATCTCTATAACACTTTCATAAACCCCTATCCACATTCAATAGAGTAAGAGGAAACATTAAAATAGAAATTTTAATATTTCATGCCTCATAAGAAAATTTGGGATATTGAAGTGGTTTTTAACAAGAATATGTTGGATTAATGTTAAAAAAATGATGGTTCATTTACATTAAAAAAATTCTAAACCCGGATGGAACTTTCCTAGAACACAATTAAATTTAATGATCCAGAAAAAGTTTTTAAATATAATAAATTATAAGTTATGTTTTAAAAATTGAACAATGTAGTTGCAAATTCAAAATAATGTAATAGAATTATATTTTTTACTCTCAAAGAACATATTTGGATGAGACAATGGTTTTAAGAATTATTTATTTAACCATAAATCATGAAGATGTCATAAATGTTACAGTATTTGTAAAAATAGTATTTTTTACTATTCACTCAAAAATCAACCACTTTGAGAAAAATCCCAAAAATTAATCCAAAAAAATTTATTTTTATTAATAAAAAAAATAATTTATTTTTATCCTAAAAATTCTCTAAATGTGTCAAAAAATAGTTTAAATTTAGGCACAAAAAATGCATAAAACCCATATTCAGAAAAAAAGATCATTTATGAATTGTAAAAGGAATCTATTTTTAGTCATTTCTTAATAAACACCATTATATTATATATAATTTTTTTTAGTGATGTTTATTATCAATATACCACGTCAAAATAATTCATAAATAGTGATTAATTTAATTTATTAAGATAAAAAAATATTCCTAACAAAAAATAGTTTTCAAAAAAATTATTTATTCTTTATATCAAATGACTTTATCTTGATTTATAAAAAATTGATATTCAATGTAGGGATGATTTTAAATGTATGAATAGTAATTTTTTTTAATTTAATTATATTAATATGAGAAATTTATTATTCACATAAAACATATAAATTATAAAAAACCATATTTTAATAAAAAAAATCAATTTTAAACATTAACTCTTTTAATCATTATATGATTTAATTTGTAACATTTAAAACTGAGTAGTTATTACGTAGCCTTTATTCATTAAATGTTAATTATTAAAACAATCCCCCATATAATTTATAATTTGGTTACTTCTATTCATATTTTTCATTCCAAAAACAATGTAATAATGGTAATATTTAAATAATAACAATTCATTAATATATTATTGTTTGTTTTAACTCGGGGTTTCATGTGGTAAACATTATCAAGCATAGTATTCATATACAAGAATATAAATATAAATATTATGAAGTGACATATTTAGTTAATTTTTTTTATCAATCAAAATAAAAGGTATTTATGGAATATTCTAATTTGTAAAGTGTATAATTTAACCAATTATAAAACACTTTTTAATTGATTGATAAATTTTTTATGAATAATTTATTAATGAGAATAATGTGAATTATTAAATGATAATATTTAAAATACTTTTTACCTTATTATATGGAATTTTTTATGATCAGTTTATAATGACTTTATTTATAAATCATAAAGATAATTTTTAAAAAGTTTATAATTTAAATAAATAAGTAAAAAATATAAAAGTGTTTATATTTTTAAATATGAATTGTTTAAAATTAATTTAATTTTAAATGTTACTTATTAAATAGGGACTTATTTAAGGATCTTATTTAGACCACACAAACTTTTTTTGGTAATTGTTTGCAATAGAGGTCTAAAACATATATGGTCAATTATATTCAGTTAATGTAAATAGATTGAAAAAATAAATTTAATTTTTAAAGGATTATAATCCAAAAAATATTTATTTTTAATTCCATATATTGGAAACAATAAGAAAGGGTTCATGGTTTAAATAGAATATAAAGGCTCTTACGTCTATAATAATAAAATATAGATAATTATTATCTTAATTATAAACTATTTATAGTAATATTTTATTTACAAATTTTTCATAAATTATTTTGTTGTTAAATTTGTGAAAGGTTCCATTTTTAAGAGTATTTAATTGCTTATTCATATATATATATATATTTATATATAATTAATTTTATTATAAATATTTTGTATTCATTATTTACGTGAATAATTTATTGTAGTTTATAGAACCATCATGTCAGGATATGTACAACTCCATATGATTTATTTTTTATCCATGTTGGCCTAATTAAGTAATTAAAGTTGTTATATTGAATTTAGTAAATGGGGTTGGTTTGTGCATATTAGGTTTTATAATTATTTATAATTTTATTTTTATTTCTTGAGTAATGTCTATTCATGGAAAAGGACTTGAGTCGGACTGTCCACCAGAATGGATATTTGTAATTTATTCTATAAATGGGATATTTTGACAACCTTTTTCTCCGGGGTTACTAATTAATAGTATATCAATTTAATATTTTTTTTAACATTTACATTAAGGGTTTTTTACCTTCTGCATATAATGAACTAAGATATGTATGGATTTTTTTGTATTATATTTTATGTTATTAACAAAAATTATGGGCCGCGTAAATGGATACCCAATAATAATGTGATGACACAATAGTTTTGTAGATAAAATAAGGATTATGAAACTAATATGATCGAATCATTCATTCACAATGGAAGAAAACTTGATAACATAATAATTGAATATTTAACACCCCAAACTTCCATGGTACGCTTCTCATTTTATAAAACGGTAGCGTGTGTTGTACGCAACTACGAGTTCTAACACACACCACAACCAATCAAAGTAGCCGTTATGAATAGTAATACCTACTTTTTAAAAGTTTATAAATTTTATCTTTCAATTTGGACTTTATTTTTGGATTTGGAATATCGATTATGGACTAGGGTGAAATTTTGGAACATTTCAGATAACTTTTATATTTTGATGAATAGTGAAAATTACTAAATTTTAATTAAAAACAACTTTTTTAATAAAAATAATTATTAGTGATAAATTATACTATTGAGTGGGTTTAAAGTATAATTAGAATATAATTTTACCATTTTATCCAATGGTTGTCATTAGAATTAATTTCACTTTGAAATTGGACATAAACAATTGTAAATCTTTTGATTTATATTGTTTCTTAAAAACACGCTATTTGTTTTGACAATGGGAATTAATTATAAAATTAATTAATGCAACTTATATTTTTGGAATTTTTTAAAATAGACACAATTTTTGAATTCATAATATAAATTATAGCTTAGGGTGAATTTTTCGTATTTTTCTGAAAAACTTCAATTTTTGATGAATAGTGAAACCACTAAGTGGTAGTTTAAAAACTAATTTTTCATGTAAATGAAACATTAAAAATTCTGTGATTTGATTTTTAAAAATATAACGTACATGGTTTTCATTATGAAGTAAAATGTGGTTCAATGAGATTATAATAAATTTTTGGTGAATAGTAACTTTTAAGTTTTATTAATAACGATTAAAGGTAATTAGTGAAATTTAAGGTAAGAATGATATTATAAAAATAAGAAAATATCATTACATATGATCTAACCTTATTGGATGAGTCATGGACGAACATGAAAATCCATGGGTCAACTTGGGGACCCCATGGAGCCACATGGGTAAGAAAATTACATTAATAACTTTTTATTTAATGTAAAAATAAAATTGTCACAAACATGTGTTGTTTTACTAAAACAGTTATAAAATGGGGTTATATAAGTTACCTTTTTGACTATAAATATTAATTTGAAATCAAAAAATATTTCCTACATCATGATATTTTTTTCATAATTTTTAGACATTAAATAAATTAAATTTTTTATGACACCAAGATGATGGAGCGATTACCCCATTAAATAATGATTTAAATAAAATGAAAATATAATGTAAAATATAAGACTTAAACTTGTAAAAAACCTATTGGATGAGTATATTTAGAGCCCTTATTACCTTATCCTAGAAATATATAATTTTGGGACCCTTGAAATCCGAAAATAACTTCATAATAATGTAACATTTCATGACATTCCAATAGTTCCCCTCTTCTCCTCTTATAAAAGGCCCCCACCACTACCGCCTTATTCACACTGTCAAGCCATTGGGATCAGCCAAACTCTCCCAAATACTCTCTCAACTTCCCTCTCTTACTGCTAGAAACCTCACTTTCGGCATAAAACCTCCCAAGGAAACCTTTGGCTCAAATAAAAAAAGAGTTACCCGATTTTAAGGTAATGTCTTCTCTTATGATCTTTTGTTTATTTTGCTTCTCCAACCCCTTAAAATCTTTTTATTACATTTTTTTGCAACAAAACCAGTATATAAAATATACTAAAATGTTTTTATGATAAGGATTCGAGATACACTAACACACACCTCCGTCTAATGGTTATAGAACATACGGTTTCCGTGGATGGAGAATTACTGCCTCACGAAACGATGATTGTTCTATCTTCTCCTACCACCTCTCATGGTGGCCATTATGATGGAAATATATTTATTTATGATATATATCATATTTATTTTTTATATATGGTTCTGTATTTAACATTTAAAACATACCTTTATGCTTTGCATGTTGTGGAAATGCGATAATTTAATTTGAGGAAGTGTGGACTACCGCCCCCTCAAGTGATGTGACTCGTTCATGAAATACATGTAATGTATAAATAAAGAAATTAATTAACTTATGTGAACTATATAAAATATATATTACACTATAATTATAATATATATATATAATTTAGTTTTAATTCCATTAAATATGTAATATAAATGAAAGTACCGTTCATGCGTACGTACGACTTACCGTCTCCATGAACGGTGCATTTCATTTCTTACCTCTATATGTTATATAATATTATAAAGGAAAGTATATACTGAATATATATGATATATATTATATCTACATCATGAATATAATTCTGATGATAATGGATATTTTACAACTTAAACAACTTGTAATTAAAAGAAGTTTATTGTAGACTTAAGTACCAAAGGTCGACAAACCGACTGTTATTAACTTAAATGACTAAATAGTTTTCATAACATAGTAATAAGTGATATAAAAGAGATAATGAACTTGAAAACGTATCTTAAGAAAGTATAGATTAACTCTAGTTTATTATTCATGAGATTAACGAACGATCAAGTCAAGTCGAATATGAGGTAAGGGAACTTCCTAACCCAATTTCCATGATTTGGGGTAATCTCCTACTTCAAAATTATGTCATGATAATATTATGCCCTATATTGTATTTTTACTTTCCTTATGTGTACATATAATTAATACACATAATAGATCTATTTTATTTAAAAAATGATCTTTGTAAGGGACTTCATCTCAATCTCCATTCATTGAGGCATATATTGTTTTATACACAATTTTCTTTTATACGGTGTATAACCCCCTTTGACTTTTACGTTTATTCAAAAGGAATGTTTTTATACAAAGTGTTTTAATAAACAACAAAAAGGAATGTTTTTCTTGTCGTACATATGCGGAGACAATGATTTCTCCGCCACTATGACCATTATTTGATTTTCGACTTCCTCTACAAGCCATAACTTTTTTTAAATGAAAAATAAATACCAAGTTTTAAATTTCTTTTATCTTGGTATTGAAAATGGTTTCGACAATGTTTTTATTATATCAATGTGTTGTATTAATATCTTGTGATTGAAATGTGGAAATGTTATGTTTTCTTTATGCATGTTTTATGTGATACGATTATGTTATGGTTTATGATATGTTTAAACCTATTCATATGAGGAATGCATTGGAAATAATAAGTGATGGGTGGAGCCCGCTATAGCTCGTTGATGCATCGGCGGGTCTCATGAGACAAACTAGTGTCTTGGAACGAGGCATTGATAAAATATTATTTGTAGTCTGGGCACGAGGCCTTGGCTACGTGGTTACGATAGTGTGACATTATGCATTCCATTATTATGAAAGTGGTTATTGATATTGCATGTGATTATTCGACTAGTAGGATATCCATGTGAATAAGTAAATGGCATTATTTCATTTTATTTTTCTATATTATGTTTTAAGTTCAAGATTAAAAGGCTTTTGTTACAGTTATACAATGCCTTAAATATTTAGGTTTATTAATGAAAGGTACCTCTATATTGTTATCCTTACTGAGCATCTGAGCTCACCCCTTTCAATGTTTTAATTTTTTCAGGATGTGAAGAAGTGTTTTATGAATGACCTGAAGGGATAGTATGGGGGGATATGAAGAAAAAATGTTGTTGTAGTTTTGTATTACTTTATGGTTTAATTTAAAACTTATGAATCTATTTTGTGTTTCAAGGCTATTAAACTAATCGGTCTTTCGAGACTTGATCTTTCTGATCGTGCCAATGTTACGTAGTAATGCACCAACTCTAGGTAACTGGGGTCGTGGTGTTACATTTGGTATCAGAGGCAGTTTAGTAATAACCTTGGAAGCTAGATTTAGATAAACTCTGATTAGACCACATATCCCAAAGATATACATTGAGGATTAGTATAGAAGAACTTCCTAGAATTTTGGTATTATAGAGATTTTGTGAGTTTTCCGAGCAATACATCCCAATCTAGATACCAGAAGGTAGAGGCGGCTATGGCACAGATGTACCTAGGGGTAAAACCCGAAAACAACACTTTGAGCTAGACTCAAATGGGAACTGGTGCATGACAACGGGCCTTGCTGCACTCTTGGTTACGACACTCCTGGGGGATATGCTTAGGGTAATTCTAATTTTATTTACAGACCATTATGAACGGTTTATGAGTATATACTTCCTCAAAGATAACATTTTTATGATTATAGTTCAATTTATGTTAAGTGGTTTACAAATATGGAATTATGTATTTTGATTCATAAACTAATCTCGTTTATGACATTGTTAAGAAATGGCACCTAATGGAAGGAATGGAAACTGTATCAATGCACACACTCCTTGTAGGGATTGACCTCCTAGTCAAGATAATTATAATGGAGCTGGTGATACAACTGGTGCTGATCAACTTATCACCATACTGGGAAAAATCACTCAGGTTATGAATAATAACCTTACTCGTATGGAGCACCCTGATTCGCAACATGGAGGATCAATGTTAGACCACTTCATGAGGAAATAACTGCCAACATTCAATGGGGGTAGAAATCCATTAGTAGCTGAGTAATGGATAAAATCATTAGAGAAAATATTACATGCCTTGGGTAGTAGCGAATGGGAGAAGGTTGTCATGGCAGTTTACCGCCTCACTTGAGATGCCGATCAATGGTGGTCGCTGATTCAAAACATGAAGGAAGATGATAAAGTATCAAATATGGAATGCAGGGAGATCAAAGATCTTTTCATAGAAAAATAATTCCCTCGTGACCATCGAGCAGATATGGAAAGGAAATTTTTGAGTCTGAGGCAAAAGGAGGTTGAGAATGTCGCAAAGTATGAGGCCAACTGTACAAGGATTGCGAGGCATGCTTCATATTATATACATAACCCAAGAAGTTAGATTGATCGTTTCTTTTATGGGTTAAAACCATTTCTTCCTCGATCATTAGTGTCACAATCCTTCTCGTCGTATGAAGACATTGTCTCATGTGCTATCAAGATAGAAAAGGAATTCTCTATGTCTTATGATAGTAAAGTAAATCAAGAGAAGAAGATAACGGTGGAACAAGAGACAGATAAAGGGAAAAATGGAAAGGAAGATTTTCAATTATCCGATAATTGTGGGAAGAATCACCATAGTACTTGTCTAAAAGGAATGGTAGTTTGTTACAAATGTGGAGAAAAAGGTCAGCAAGCTCATGATTGTAAAGGAAAGAAAGAGGCTGTAAATGTTGAATTCTACAATTGTAGAGAAATTGTGCATTATGCAAATGAATGCCCTAAGCGCCAAGGAAACATCCCTCAAAAAAGGACACTGGATCAAGGCCACGCTTATGTTGTTACTACAGATGAAGTTGAATAATTATTATATTTGTGTTTTTGGACTCAAGAACTATATTATGGTTATAAGAAAAATGTGAAATATATATATTTAAGGATTGTACTACAGTACTTGTTTTTTTCGTTATGGTTTTAATATGATGAAGGTAATCATATTTTTAGTGTGTGACAATAAGACAAACCCTACTTTATTTACGGAATCTGTTATTACAATTGATTTTGGAATTTAGAGATCTTTTAGAGAGAGTCTGAACAGAGGTATTTTTGATAACTATAAAGGTTGGAATGGATTAAGTTGATCTTTAGATATTATTGTTTAAGGATTAAACATTTCTGATGATTATTTTGGAATATTATAATACTATAGTTTTAGGAAAAGGACAACCTGTATGTCGGGGGATAACCTATCGCGTCGAACAAAGCCGTAGGAATCGAACCCACAACCATAGTGCGACATGACTTTATTACCTACCACTAGCCTACAGGAAGTCCCTGGTTATTAAAAAATATTTTTCTTCATGGTCTGTGTTAATATTTGAAACGTTATACGATTAAGATAAATATAATATTTTTGAGTTCTATTATCTTTTTGAGTGAAAGATGGGTTTGTGGTAAAAATTTATTAAAGAATGAAAATTATACATGAAAAGTATGTATATTTACTTACGTTCTTAGTAAATATCCTAAATAAATTCCTCAACTGTATGGAAGGCAACATAAAACAAAAACGTTGTCAGTTAATATTTCCTATAGGGGAATCAATGATCGTTTAATGAATCACAAGTTTGTGATTATCATGTAGTTAACTATCTCCTAACACTATTTTCTACAACTCTCCATCAGACCTTGATGGTTTTTTTTTCTCCATGTCCATACTTTCATAGAATCCTAGTATGGGCTATCTCGGGTGACCTTCGTACTTCACTTTCTTTCTTTTATTTTTATATTTTTATTAACCCAATTTTCGATGTGGGTTTTCCACAACGGTATTTTCTATTTTCAATATTTTATTTTCCAAGAACATTTTCAAATTTCTAGGAAGCAATTTATTAAAGTAGGGGAGAATGTAACAACCCATGCTTCCACGTTATGCTTCTCTTTGAATAAAACGGTAGTGTGTGTTGTATGAATCTTCGAGTTCTAACACACACCACAACCAATCAAAGTAGCCATTATGAATAGTAATAACAACTTTTTTGAAATATTATAAATTTTATCAATCAAAATGGACTTCATTTTTGGATTCGGAATATCTATTTTGGCCTAGGGTGAATTTTTGGAACTATTCGGATAACATTTATATTTTGATGAATAGTGAAAATTAATAAATTTTAATTAATTTTTTTAATCAAAATAATTAATAGAGATAAATTATAGTATTGAGTGGTTTTAAAGTGTAATTAGAATATAATTTTACCATTTTATCCAATGGTGGACATTATAATTAATTTCACTTTGAAATTCGACATAAACAATTGTCAATCTTTTGATTGATATTGTTTCTTAAAAACACGCTATTTGTTTTGACAACGAGAATTAATTAAAAAATTAATTAATGAAAATTATATGTTTGGAATTTTTTAAAATAGACAACATTTTTGAATTCATAATATCAATTATATCTTAGGGTGATGTTTTGGTATTTTTCTGAAAAACTTCAATTTTTGATGAATAGTGAAACCACTATGTGGTAGTTTAAAAACTAATTTTTGTGTAAATGAAACATTACCACTTCTGTGATTTGATTTTCAAAAATCTGAAATACATGGTTTTCCTTATCAAGTAAAATATGTTTCAATGAGATTATAATGATTCTTTTGTGAATAGTAACTTTTAAGTTTTATTAATAGCGATTAAAGGTAATTAGTGAAATTTAAGGTAAATATGATATTATAAAAATATGAAAATATCTTTACACATTTCATAACCTTATTGAATAAGTCATGGTCGACCATGATAATCCATTGAACAACATGGGGACCCCATGGAGCCACTTGGGTAAGAAAATAACATTAATAACTTTTTATTTAAAGTAAAAATAAAATTCTCACAAACATGTGTTGTTTTACTAAAACAATTATTACATGGGGTTATATAAGTTAAAATTTCGTCTATAAATATTAATTGGAAAGAAAAAAATATTTCCTACATCATTATATTTTTTTTCTAATTTTTAGACATTATATAATTTAAATTTTTTATGACACCATGATGATGTAGCGATTACCTCATTAAATAATGATTTAAATAAATTGAAAGGATAATGTAAAATCTAAAACATAAACTTGTAAAAAACCTATTGGATGAGTATATTTAGAACCATTATGACCCTATCCTAGAAATATATAATTTTTGGACCCTTGAAATCCGAAAAGCACTTCATAATAATGTAACATTTCATGACATTCCAAGAGTGCCCCTCCTCTCCTCTTATAAAAGGCCCCTACCACTACCACCTTATTCACACATTCAAGCAATTTGGATAAGACAAACTCTGCCCAAATACTCTCTAAAAATCCCTCTCATACTCCTAGAAGCCTCATTTTGTGCATAAGTCTTCCCAAGGAATCCTTTGTCTCAAATCAAAAAGAGTTACCTGATTTTAAGATATTGTCTTCTCTTATGTTCTTTTGTTTTCTTTTGCTTCTCAAACCCCTTAAAATATTTTTATTACTTTCTTTTGAAACAAAACCATTATCTAAAATATACTAGGATTTTTTTATGATAAGGATTTGAGATACACTTATACACACCTCCATCTAATGGTTCTAGAACATACTATTTCTGTGGATGGCGAATTATTGCATCACGAAACGATGATTGTTCTATCTTCTCCTACCACCTCTAATGGTGGCCATTATGATGGAACTATATTTATTTATGATATATATTATATTTATTTCCTCTATATGCTTCTGTATTTTACATTTAAAACATACCTTTATGCTTTGGATGTTGTGGAAATGCTATAATTTCATTTGAGGAAGTGTGGACTACCGCCCCCTCAAGTTATGTGACTCGTTCATGGAATACATGTAATGTATAATGAATGAAATTAATGAACTGGTATGACCTATATAACATATATATTACACTATAATTTATATATATATATATATATCATTTAAGTTTAATTCCATTCAATATGAAATATAAATGAAAGTAGCATTCATGTGTACGTACGACTTACCGTCTCCATGAACGGTGCATTTCATTTCTTACCTCTAAATGTTATGTAATAATATAAAGGAAAGTATATATTGGATATATATGATATATATTATATCTACATCATGAATATAATTCTGTAGATAATGGATAAGTTTATTATTGACTCAAGTACCAAAGGTCGACAAAACAACCGTTATTAACTTAAATGACTACATAATTTTCATAACATGGTAATAAGTGATATAAAAGATATAATGAACTTCAAAAATTTCTTAAGAAAGTAGATATTAACTCGAGTTTTTTATTCATGAGATTAAAGAACGATCAAGTCAAGTCAGACACGAGGTAAGGGAACTTCTTAACCCAATTTTCGTGCTTTGAGTTAATCTCCTACTTTCAAATTATGTCATGATAATATTATGTACTATATTGTATTTTTACTTTCCTTATGTGTACATATAGTGAATAAACATAATAGATCTATTTTATTTAAAAAATGATCCTTGTAAGTGACTTCATCTCAATATCAATTCATTGAGGCATATTTTGTTTTATACACAACTTTCTTTTATACGGTGTATAAACACCTTTAACTTTTACATTTATTCAAAAAAAATATTTTTATACGAAGTGTTTTACTAAATGAAAAAAAATAAATTTTTTTCTTGTCGTACGTATGTGTAGACAACGACTTCCCCACCTCTGTGACCATTATTTGAGTTTCAGCTACATCTACAAGCTATAACATTTTTTAAATGAAAAATAAATATCAAGTTTTAATTTCCTTTTATCTTGGTATTGAAAATGGTTTTGATAGTGTTTTTATTATATCAATGTGTTGTATTGATATCTTTTTATTGAAATGTGGAAACATTTTGTTTTCTTTATGCATGTTTTAAGTCATACGATTATGTTATGGTTTATGATATGTTTATTCCTATTCATATGAGGAATGCATTGGACTTAATAAGTGACTGGTGGAGCCCGCTATAGCTCCTCGATGCATCGGCAGGTCTCATGAGACAAACTAGTGTCTTGGCACGAGGCCTTAACAAAATATTATTTGTATTTTTGGAACAATGCCTTGGTTACGTGGATATTATAGTATGAAATTAAGCATTCCATCATTATGAAAGTGGTTATTGATATTGCATGTGATTATTTTACAAGTATAATATTCATGTGAATAAGTAAATGGCATTATATCATTTTATTTATCCATATTATGTTGAAGTTCAAGATTAAAAGGCTTTTGTTTCAGTTATACAATGTCTTAAATGTTTATGTTTATTTATGAAAGCTTCTGCTATATTGCTATCCTTAACGAGCATCTGAGCTCACCACTTTCAATGTTTTAATTTTTCCAAGATGCGAAGAAGTATTTTATGAATGTCCTGAAGGGATAATATGAGGGTATATAAAGACAAAATGTTGTTTTAGTTTTGTATTACTTTATGATGTAATGTAAAAATTATGAATGTATCTAGTGTTTCAAGGCTACTAAAATAATCATTCATTCGAGACTTGATCTTTGTGGTCTTACCAATGTTATGTAATAATGCACTGACACTGGGTAACTGGGGTCGGGGTGTTACAGAATAAGATACAACATATCTGAATTTAATATACATACGATGTACACAATGTTTGTGAGGATTTAAGAGAAACACCGAAAAATAAAAAGATTAAGATTCCTTAAAAAATTAATCTTTCAAGACCTCAATAATCAAACTATCTAAGTCGATCCATATCATGGTTCCCATGGATTATCTTTGTAAGGAAAGAATCTGGAAAAAAACGACAGATTATCTTCTTGGGTTTTTCATTCCCTTGATAGGTTCCCCTAAATAATTATTTGGTATCTAATTCTTGGATTTTTTTTGGTTACACTAGCCAAGAGATCCTAATAATGTTAGGTTACTATAGTAATATAGTTAATAATATTAGGTTACTAAATTATCAATAACACACAAAATGTTTTATTTCGATGATTTCATGCCTAATTAACTTTTTGGTGAGAGAAACACAATATTGGACTCATTACATAGTGAAATATGGATCATGGATCACTAAATAAGTATGATGTATGAAGTCATTAAATTTATTGGGATCACTATAATTATTAGACCGTGATAAAATGATATAAAACAGGATATTCATCTATTATTAAATATTATTATACATGAATAACATCATCATCATCTAAAATTACATTTAAAAAAATCCGTTAATGTATAATATTAGTGTAAGAAATGTCTACGACTTTTAACATAATAAAAGTAATTAAGGAAAAACTTTATGTGTTATGGAATCATTTTTCTATATAATGGTATGTTTAAGTGTTTCAAAATAAGAAATATAGATTATTATAGAATTATATAATGATTTACATAGGTTTTCAAAGTAAAAATGGATTAAAATGATTGAAGAAAGTTTATCATCCACTATTATAATCAATGATATTTAGAATAAAATAACATGGTGAGACTATAGGATTCTATTATAATTATTCTAGTTAATGAATTCATTATATTTTAATCTATGGAATTTTTATAAAAGGATTAATGGGTTCCTGAATATTTTACACAATATTCATAATTTATTTAGGATAAATGAATAGGGAATATAATTTCCAAGTTTTTGGTTTCATAGACAGTATATGTTGGTAAACAATGAATGAAAAAATGAAAAAAAGTTAGAAAATACAACGATGCTTCTTTGGGTATCTAGCCATGGTCATGGAAACCTAGGATTTTCAAGAAGGAATAATAATAATTAAACATGATGGAATTTTCCAAAATATTGGAATGAGTATTTAAAAATTTTACGAAATGTCCGGGTGAGGTATTAATGTTATATAAATTAATTATTTAATTTTTAAGGCTATATTATAATAAATATTATTTTAAAAACAACGAAAATATAAATGAGTTCAAAAATGAAATGATGAATTGATAGATACTATTGTTTTCATTCAAATGATGATGTAAAAGTTTGTTACATCAATAATGTAAATCAAAAGTAATGTCTCAATCGTAGATGAATCTATGAAATGGATCTGCATCTTTATCTCAATACTCCTATACAATGACAGATTTTTTTCAATAACAAAGAGTTATTATAAACAAAATGATATGATTAATTGTATTCACATGGTCTATTATTTATTAGATTCTATTACTTTTATAAGAAGAATATGTGGATAAAAGTGTTTATCCATATATTTTTTATAATATGATGGAATTTGATTCCCACTTAGAAGTGTTTAATTTTAATAAATGAAATATTTTTTTCAATAAAATATTTCAAACACATTGAATACAATATATGAATGGAAACATTTCTTTATTCGTTAAATATACAAATTTAATGGAAACAATTGCTATTTTATGAACTAGAAAGTGGGTTTTCTATATTATTTTCTTGATATTTTGAATATTATATAGTGTCTAAGAGGAAAGAGGGGTTATTTTTAAATATAATGATGTTAAATGTTAATAAATAAAGGATTACACCAGTCTAGGGATATATTTATTTTTCACATTATATCCAAAAAAATTAGGATATTATATAAAAAAATTAAATTATTATATTTAATTATGTTGAATAATTTTATATCATGATGGTTTCTATCAGAGAAATTGAAAATTTAAATACTCTTGATATATTCAAAATATTTTTAGGTTATGAAAATGAATGAAATGTAAATAGTTACATTTAATTTACCATAACAATATGGATATCACTTCACTTGAAAAATAATTTATGATATTCTAGTAATGTAATGATATGGATAGGTACATTATTTAAAAAAAATCATGCAATAAAATTTCATGGAAATAAATCAATGAATGATAATAATATAATTTGGAAATTTTTCTAGGTAAAAGAAATGTTGATTTTTTTTCATTTAATTTTATGAAAATAGGAATTTTCTATTGATGAGGGAAGTAACCATGACCTTCCTCCTAGATCTCTTTCTATCAAATATGGATCTCCTTTTCCTCCTTAGTCTCTCCATAAAAGATAAAAAATTGTAGAAAATGATGAGGAAGAGAACAAATTCTCTATAAAATATCATTTTAAGAGTAGTTCTAAATCAGATGAAGATAATGGTGATGATAATGATGGGGATGGAAATTAATATGCTAATAATGATGATGATGGTGGTGGTGGAGGAGGAGGATCATATCTTAATGGTTACAATGTGAAAACTGGAAGAGTGTATGTCGAGATTCTTCAATATCAGATTACTTTTCCATGTGGTTATAATTATAGTTTAGAATAAAATCCCATCCTTATTGGTGAAGTGGATGTTACTTCCAGAGAAGAAAGAGATACATCTGTTGAGGGGTATAAATACCCAAAATACGGAATTCATCAAGTGGTTTATACTATTGATGTAGTTGATATTGTATATGTTGTCGTTGATCAGAAAATTTCAGATCATGTTTCATTAATAGTTGAAATTTGTTTCTATTGTTGACTATTTAGTGGCTGATCAAAGAGTTTATGAATATATTTAATATGATCGTGCTGTTTAATAGACTATTTATTTATAGTTGAGAGATATAGTTGCTACTTTTGGGACCCCCCAATTATTATTCCATCAATAGTTGTGTCTAACACTACAATGCCTTTTTTGATTGGATTCTTGGTAAGCCTTAAAACAAACAGATTGACCCAATGTCATAGGAATGGGGGTTTTCAGGGTATTCCACAAATGAATGGTGGACCATTCATTGAATAATAGATATATCCTAAGGGATCATTAATTGATAAGATTGATGCATTTGATGAGTTGAGGAGGATTGATTTTTTCATAAGGATGACATCAGTTTCTTCCAATGAACTTATTGTTCCTTCAGAGCCAATGGATATGGTTATATAGGGTAACATTGATGCTTTCATATAAAATATTCTTTCATATTTTTGTTGGTGTTTTAAGATTCAAGAACCACTACAAACTAATAAAAGTTAACATGGTGTGAGATCGTTATTTGAATTAGTAATTCAACATATTCCACTGAAGATGATAAATCATATTCAGGAAGTGGAAATTGAAAATAAAATACTCTCTAAAGAAATTGAGTCTTTGAGATCTATTGTGGAATAGATTTATTCTTCTTTTTTCAACTTTTATGGATTCCTTCCTTGAGAGAGTACAAAATCATTCCTCTGAAGACTCTAGTTCTACTAATCCCTCTCCTCTTATTTTGGAAGCAGATATGATCAAAACTATTATCAAGGAACATCTTAGAGATAACTCAACTAGTGATTCATGTGATTATGTTTGTGTACTTAAGGAAAATTTGAAATTTTTTGAGAATAATGATAATCATGATCATATGATGAAAATGGAATACATGAAGTATATGGAATATTTTAAGGACATTAAAAAACAAATAATGTATTATCTATTAATGATTTACTACAATCATGAACTGAATACCCATTGTAATTTTCTAGATTTTTTTTGAATGTTTCCAATAAGTATAGCCATTAAGGAACAAGTCAACTAGTTCATGGTTCTGACTCCCGTGCTTCAATGATTTAGGGAATATAAGTCAGACTTTTTCAATGCTATGGAGTGAGGTGGGAAAATAATTATTGACTTTATAAAATGTATCAAATCATTCCATAATGTTCATAAGAATCATGTTGTAGCTCACGAGGCCATACCAGTGACTTCCCACAAGACTCCATCCATAGACCCCAAATTCTTCCGACCTAGTGTTACCATAGATCCCAGTGCCCCTCTTCTAGCCAAAATTAAACCATTTTCTATCACTACTAGAAATGTAGTACAACATATAATACCCATATTCATTTGAGATCCTTTACCTCCTTTAGCTATCAAGGATCCTCCTGTCATTGTTTCTGTTGGACCCTCTGTAACCATTGATTCTACCTCTTATAAGGACAAGGTAAAATCTCTTATTGACCCTTCAATAAAACCCAATGTCACGACCAATCCCCCATGGACCATGTCGGGACTTCCCCAAGCCCACCTTCCATATTCCAGGGGTTAGCGACTAGAACCAAAAAGGCCTATACTAAAAAAGGGAAGGCATTTCCTTTGAACCTACAAACACACAGACTAAGAATAAGGCAAATGCAAATCACATTGTAAAACTGCAACTATAAAAGTGTGAACTGAATGTAAAGAGGTCAGAATACAATCCCAATTAAATGATACAATAAAATAGAAAATAGAAAACATCTCCTGAGGTCGTCCACAAAATATCCTACCTGAAAGGTAGGTAAAACTTGTCTCTACATCTCTCCACGTCAAGTAGTCATCTCTGTGTACGGCCTGGTGCTGGCTCCTATAGTCTCAATAGAGCAGCTCGTCATTTTCACAACACATAACAAGGCGCAGTCAAAGCTAGTGTAGGGTTGAGTATATCAATATCCAGTAGGGACCATGAGACTCTCGAAGTTCTCTATGAATTTCGCAGAGGAAAACCAAAAAGCATGATCTCAATCACAAATCACAATGAAAAAGACTCATCTCAAACCATGTATACAACTAAATGATTGGGAAAAATGATGATTAGTCTTATGCTATATCATTTTATTCTATTAGAAATTTTTCACAACTGATCCAAAAGAAAATTATTCCATTGTCAATCCACAATGGGTCGTGTTCCACTAATCGCTGACGGGCCTCTCTAATTATGGTCCACGTCATGTCGTGAACTGCTAATCCACACAGGGTCTCTAGAATATTGATTGACAGAGGGTCGCTATGATGTTGATCCACACATGGTCGATATGATGCTGATCCACACAAGTTCTCTATGATGTGGATTCATAGAGGGACTCTATGATTCTGATCCGCACTGGGTCTCTATGATACTGATCCACACAGGGTCACTATGATGTTGATCCACACAGGGTCTCTATGATGCTAATCCACATAGTGTCTATAGAATCATAATCCACATAGGGCCACTATGAACTTGATCCACATGGGGTTTCTTTAATTCTAATCCACAAAGGGTCACTATAGTGTTGATCTACACATGGTATCTATGATTCTGATCCACACAGGGTCACTATGGTGCTGATCCACATAGGGTTTCTATGATGCTGATCCACATAGGATCGCAATTCAATTGATTTACAGCCATAGGATTTCCTTCCGTCGGTGCACATGAGTTTTGTAGCATCTTCTCCTCTCGATATTGGACTTTCCTCAAAAACCACAATGTTCCACAATGGGGAAGCCCAAAGGACCACTATGTCGTAAGGGTCCCAACTCAACAGATGGTGCGTGAATCAGACGTCTATTCTTTGAGTTGTAGGAATTTCAGTGATGAGGGACCAGTTGGATTTAGTCTTGATCCAACCCATATCTACTCCAAACTTCTCTAAAATATAGGTGTATTATCTGAAATGTACCGTCTCATGCCAATGATTCAATCGCTGCAGACAGTTTATCAAACAAAAGTCGGGTTTATGATATTCGACCTTTTAAGTGTTTTTGTGTTGAAAACGGTTAGGGTCTGGTCCAACCCGGTTGCACCAAACTAACCCACCCTGACCTGGGCCAACCTGACCAAGTTTGGTATGACCTGACCCAATCCGTGTCTGACCTGGGTATGACCTCGTGATCGTACCACGATTCACTGTTTTATTCCACCCTTACTCCACTGTTTTAAACTAGTTTTGTAATGAATATTCCATATATAATAATAAATTGAACTTTAAGTTTTAATCATTTAATTAATTTTAATAAAAATTATAATGGTCAATGTTACTTGTTTTTATTATTTTAATGTAGGTGGAGGTGATTTGGAGGGCCCTTGATGAAGTGGAAGAAAAACGGGCCAAAATTTCATGGATCCATGGTCATTTGTCCACTGTTTTGCATAGTACATGAAATATGTGCATCCAAATGGGATTATATTTTTTGGGACTCACCATAATTTTATAGTATACATTTCATATTTAATAACCCAATCCGGATTCGGCTTCTATGGGGCCCATTAGAACTGATCTGTCCAAGCCACCGATTTTGGACCAAGTCAAATGAGGTGTTCTGTATTTTATCAATATCTTGAGCTGTAGTTGTCCAAATAGTGTGAAACATTCGGTGGAGATATTCAAGAAGTAGGGATACAACTTTTCTATTTTCTCAAAAGCACGATAAGGCCGTATGAAGGCCGAAACGCGTGTTACTAGTGAATTGATGAAATCTCAGTGCCTAAAACCACCTTCCAATTTTCCTATAAAATTGCACCTTGGGATCTCCATTTGCATGTTCGGCCATGGAGTGAAGTGCATCCAATTTGGAGTCCTAGAGGAGTCTCCTAATCACCTTGGAGGCGCTGGAGGCATCTATACTCATAGGGGAATCAAGGATGAAGAAGGAGATCCACCCGAGCTTCCTCCTCCTCCCGATGTCGAGCTAAAAGTGGGGTGTTCGTTGTGAGGGAGCTACACACATTTCAAGGGAGTTACAATGCATAAAATAGATACTGTTTTGGAGTAATTTGGGTGTTTAAACGTTTCATTCCATGTATATTATATTATTTCATATTTGAATGCTTGATTTTATGCATGTGAGTGTTCTGCTCTTAATTTCTAACCGATCGGTGTGAGGTTTTGAGTGCGTGACTTGTGTTTTTCCGATTAGACATCACAAGAATCCTTTTCATACCAACATTATTGAGATTTCAATCTTCTTTGGAATCTCTTATTCCATGAATAAGTACTGGACCTTGACAATATTATTATTACGTCATGTTTGGGTCTTTGAAGCATTGAAATAAAAGCTTAGGAATTAATCGGGATTCCAATTAACTCCAACCAAAGAATTACTCTAAACCTAAGATGAATCTATATGAACAATGAAAATGATATGTGTGTAGTGAAATCAAATAGACCGTTTTATCTCATATTTTTTAAAATCCACTAGGTCACTCAACTTTTAATCTATTTTAACTAAGTCATTGTTTTATACCCTTTTCAAAACCACCCCCTCTCTTAGTCATTTTTATTAAAAATAAATATTCTAAATCTACCAACGCTCCTTGGGAGATGACCTATGGTCCACCCTAGACTATAAATCAACCTTAAAAACATAATCAATTTGACGTGTCACGACAACGCGGTCAAATTTTGGCGTCGTTGCAGAGGATCGCTTTGGTTTTTGTGCGTGTTTTTGATAAATTTTTTGTAATTTTTGTGAATATTTGTTTGTTTTATCATCTACCTTTGATTTTATTTTTATGATTTAATATATTTATTGTGTAGGTTCTGTGTATGAAGCTTTATACTCCAGGAATCCTACAAACATTCGAACCCGAACCGGAGAGGATCCTACATCAACGAAACCGAGACACACATGACAACACTTTGAAGGAGGAGACATCACATCATAAAATTCTTCTTGATCCTTCTTCTTCTGATGAATCCAAAGTTAAAACTGAACATAACACGTATAACATGGCTGAAAATAATAGAACACTAAAATAAATCACCTCACCTGATGTTGATATCCGACCCACATACATTCAATTACAAGGCGTTGAACATAATTTTGAACTAAAATCTGGTTTAACTCATTTGTTACCAAGATTTTATGGACTGACCGGGGAAGTTCCACGTAATAATTTTAAAGAATTTCATATTGTGTGTTCAATATTAAAACCTGATAATGTGGATGAAGAACAAGTAAAACTTAGGGCATTTCCATTTTCATTAGAAGACATGGCTGAAGATTGGTAGTATTATGTTAATTCACCAATTAGATATTGGGTGGACATGAACATAGTTTTTCTTGAAAAATACATCCCAGCCTCTCGAACTACAATAATAAGGAAAGAAATATGTGGGATAAAATAATCTCAAGGAGAAACCCTTAATGAATATTGGGAACACTATAAAATATTATGTTCAAGTTTTCCACACCACCAAATTAGCGATCAACTTTTAATTCAATATTTCTATGATGGTTTAATTCTAATAGATCGTAACTTGATTGATGCTGTTTCAGGTGGTTCACTAGTGGATAAAACCCCAATCACTGCAAGGACACTAATTGAGACCATGGAATAGAACACTCAACAATTCAGTTCAAGGTCCAATGTACCCATTCGAGGTGTCCATGAGGTGCAAAGTACTGAATTCGAGAAGAAGGTGGACACAACGTTTGAAGAGGTGAGTACCATTCTACGAAAACATGCTCTTTCCCAAGGGAAATTCCAATATCCTCCTCCCATACATTGAGGTATATGCTCTTTTGATACCCACTATTCGGACCAATGCCCCCAATTGAGTGAAACTTCTGAGAGTTGTGAGGCAGTATTCCCAGGATGTACTTATAAAAAACCCATTAGGCAAGAACCATACTATCCATCCAACCATGGGTGGAAAGAAAACCAAGCCTATAGGCAAGGGGGTATTCAAACTAGCCTCATCAACCATGGAACCAACCAGGAAAATGTAATCATCAACCACCACCACCCAGATATTTTCAACCACCCCAAAGGCCTTTCCAACAACCCCCTCCAAAAACTAAACCTAGCCTAGAAGATATGATGAAACAAATGGCTTCCAATAATCTCCAATTCTAACAAAACACTCAGGCAGTCATACAAGACCTCAAAACCCAATTAGGCCAACTAGCTAACTCATTGGGTAAAATCCAAAGCCATGGGTTTGGTAAACTACCCTCTCAACCACTTGTCAACCCTAGGGATAAGGGAAATGTTAGTACCATCTCCCTTAGGAGTGGAACACAACATAAAATCCAAATGAACCCTCCATTAGAGTGATCCTCTCCTAAGGAAACCTCCATCCCAACCACTGAAAAACGTTCAAATGAGGTGTAACATTGTCTTGAGAGAAAACCTACCAAAGGAAAGAGTGTCTCTATTGGTGAGTTACCCAGACAAAGCATTCCTCTATCATTTCCCCAAAGTGCCACCCAACCAAGGAAACCAAAGGAAACTGAACTTGATAAATAAATCTTGGAGACTTTCAAAAAATTGTAGGTTAACATCACATTGATTGATTCCATGAAAAAAATTCCATGTTATGATATGTTTCTAAAGGAGATGTGTACACATCAAAGGAGACTTCGTGGTCATGAGAAGGTAAGTTTGGGGAGGAATGTCTCAGCACTGATACAACCATTGCTTCCCACCAAGTGCAATGATCCTGGAACATTCTCAATTCCATGTACCATAGGGGAGTATTCTTTTTCTAATTTTATTCTTGTTTTGTGTGCTTCTATTAATTTGATGCCTCACTCCATATATTATTCTTTGCAGGTCGGTGAACTAATGCCCACAGGAATAGTTGTTCAACTAGCAAATCAGAGTACGGAACACCCTTCTGGTGTGTTAGAGGATGTTCTTGCGAGGGAACAAAATTTAATATTTCCTACTAATTTTTAGGTGCTAAAAATGGAAGATGATAGGATGAATGGACACGCCAAAATTATATTGGGGAGTCCTTTCTTGAAAACCGCCAAATCCATAATTAATGTTCGTAATGTTACATTATCTATGGAATTTGGTGGTGAGATAGTCCATTTCAACATCCTTGATGCCATGATGCACCCCTCAGAAGAACATTACTCTCTCTTAGTAAATTCAATTGATGTACTTCCTTCCCCTAAAATCACTTCATTTGTTTCCCCTGATCCCCTTTCGGAATTTTACACTTTGATTGAAATTCTTGGAAATGAATAATGTGTTGATTGTTGAAGTGTTCTTGAAAATTGTCATGCATGTTTATTAATTGATAATTTCTTGAACACGGAGGATCACATGAGCATCGATGATACTACTACGCTGGTAAAAGCTAATTCCTCATCTGAGGATGATACCATTGAGCAGTTAGATTAGATTAGTGACCTCTCACATTCACACACACTCCCATCAATCCAAAATCCACCTGATTTGGATCTAAAGAAACTACCTCAAGATTTAAAATATTCATATATTGAGATTGGAAACAAGTTTCCCATTATCATTACTATTTCACTCCCTCCTAATCATGAATTGCGACTGCTTGAACTTTTGAGGGAGTATAAACAATCATTGGGATGGAAACTTGCATACATTCATGGTATTACCCCATCAATTTGTACACATCATATTTTATTAACTGATGATGCCAAAACAGTGAGGCAGGAACAATGTCGACTGAACCCAAACCTCTTAGAAGTATTTAAAAAGGATGTAACAAAATTATTCAATGCTGGAATCATTTACCCCATCTCTGACAGCCAATGAGTCGGTCTTATTTAAGTTGTTCTTAAAACAACTGGCATAACGGTATTTGAAAATGAAATCAATGAATTGGATCCAACTCGTGTGCAGAATAGTTGGTGTGTCTGTATAGATTATCTCCAACTAAACCAACACACTAGGAAGGACAATTTCCCATTTCCACTCATTGACAAAATTCTAGAGAGGCTAGCGGGGAAGTTCCATTACTATTTTCTTGATGGGTATTCTGGATACATTCATATCCATATTGCCCCCGAGGATTAGGAAAAGACAACCTTCACTTTACCCCTTTTCACATTTGCCTATAGAAGGATGCCATTTGGCCTATGCAATACTCCGGGTACTTTCAAGCGATGTATGGTTAGTATTTTTTTGGATTACATGGACAATTTCATGGACATTTTCATGGATGACTTTACTTTTTATGGATCCTCTCTTGATGAATGTTTAAGTAGTCTTAGTTCCATCCTACGTTGCTATATTGAAAATAATCTTGTATTAAATTATGGGAAATTCCATTTCATGGTGCGACAAGGTATAGTTTTGGGACATGTCATTTCTGGGGATGGTATCTAAGTAGATAAATCGAAAGTGGATGTCATTTCATCCCTACCATTCCCTAAAAATATACGTGATGTGTGGTCTTTCCTAGATCATGCTGGATTTTACCGTCGTTTCATTCGTGATTTTAGTAAGATTTCACTTCCCCTCTCCCGCTTACTCAACAAGGAAAAATATTTTATTTTTTATAAAGAATGTCAAGAAGATTTTAATAAATTAAAATGGAGTCTCACATCACCCCTGGTAATCCAACCACCTCGGTGGGATTTACCATTTGAGCTCATGTGTGACGCCTCTAACTATGAAGATGGAGAAGTATTATCACAAAGGGTCGATCGAGCTCCACATGTCATTTCATATGCCTCACGTACTTTCGACACTGCCCAAGAAAACTACACCACCACTGAAAAATAATTTCATTCCATTTGGTTTTCCTTGGATAAATTCAGTTCTTACCTTGAAGGGTCCAATGTCATTGTGTTCTCAGACCATAAAACCCTACGATATCTCCTAAAGAAACCAGAAGCCAAACCACGTCTCATTCGTTGGATGCTACTCCTTCAGGAATTCAATCTAGAAATTAGAGATAAAAAAGCAGATAATGTGGTGGCAGACCATATCAGTAGGATCTCCCCATCCTCGGACATTGTCTCATCCCCCTGTATTCCCATTAATGACTTGCTTCTTGATGATAAATTTTACAAAGTGAAAGATGGTATTCCTTGGTATGCTGAAATTTTAAATTATTTGGTTGCATCTTAAATTCCTACTAATTTCAACAAAAACCATTCCAGTCATCTAAAACATGAGTCTTGTTGGTACATTTGGGATGACCCCTACATTTGGCGCACATATAGCGATTAGGTCCTTAGGCATTGTGTTCCCGATAGTGAGTTTCAATCTGTCCTTAGATTATACCACACTCTTGCTTGTGGGGGACACTTTGGTCCCTAACAAACTACTCACAATGTTCTTGATTCTGGTCTCTATTGGCTAACACTTTTTCTGGAATCCCATGAATTTTGTAAATCTTTTCTTCATTGTCAAAGAAAAGGGAATGTCTCTAAAAGGAATGAAATTCCACAACAACCCCTGATCTTTCATGATATTTTTGATGTTTGGGTAATTGACTTTATAGAGCCATTTACCAATTCTTTTGGAAAAATGTACATTCGTTTGGTCGTTGATTATGTATCAAAATCGGTAGAGGCATAGGCCACAAGGGCAGATTATTCCAAAACAGTTGTAGAATTTTTGAGAACTCAGATCTTTTGTAGGTTTGGATTACCTAGGATCATCATTAGTGATCAGCATTCTCATTTCTACAACCGAACAATGCAATCACTTTTGCGTTGGTATGGGGTCAGTCATCGAGTATCTACTGCGTATCACCCACAGACTAGTGGTCAAGCTGAGGTGTCAAATAGAGATGTAAAACAAATTCATGAAAAAACGGTCCAACCCAACAGGAATGATTGGATTCTTAGACGTAATGATTCATTATTGGGTTACCGTACTACTTTTAAAACTCCCATTGGAATGTCACCTTATAGGCTTGTTTTTGGAAAGGGTTGTCACCACCCTGTTGTGATTGAGCACCGGGCCTACTGGGCCATCAAACAATGCAATTCTAATCATTCTGGTGCAGGTTCTCAAAGGAAGATGTAGATTCAGGAGCTGGAGGAAATGAGAATAGATGCATATGAAAACTCTAGGATTTATAAGGAGAGAACCAAGGCTTCCCATGACCGTCTTATCCTTCATCGTCAGTTCCATATTGGGAAGAAGGTCCTCCTCTACAATTCAAGGCTTAAATTGCATTCCGGTAAGCTTTATTCCTGCTAGTTTGGACCATACATTGTTACTAATGTCTCTCCATTTGGTTTTGTTCAGGTTCAAAAAAAAGAAACCAAGAAAACCTTCACTTTCAATGGGCAGCGGCTGAAGCACTTTCATGAACCTGTTCTGGAGTCCCCGATGGAGGAACTCTACGTTCAAGAAGCAAACTATGAATGACATCCACCAGGTTTTATCCTTCCTTCACACATTCACTTTTACTACAGTGAGGACACTGCATACTCTACGTGAGGGGGTGGATACATTCCTGGGTTAGTTAGGAATTTTCATAGTTTTTTCCTTTTGTTATCCCTTTTTGGCCTTTTTATGGTATTTTCATTTTTCCCCATCAACAATTTCTAAGTTCCATGATTTGGCGAACATAAAGTGGGGAAAGTAAAAATACCATAATGAAGGCTAAAAAGAGTATTTTTATGAATTTAACATTAGGGATTGATTTTTAGTGAATTGGTTTTCTCTCAATGATATAAATGGTTGTATCTATGTGAAACCTTTAAGATGACTGATGCCCATGGTGTGAGTAGTTTTTTGGGAAAACTGTGTCACTAATATCTCTACAAATTTTTGCACCAAACCACAAAGCGTGATTATTTCTTACTTAATATGTGGTAAATATATGTTGGGTTAAAATTATTTAGCTTTAAATGATATTTCCATACGTTCGTTCCTTATCCGATCTCTTTCATTACTGTACCTGATTGACCTATGTGTGTGTACCTAATGTGCGACTGTTGTATGCCCTCAAAAATTAAATTGTGTCTTGGGCAGGTCAAAAACCACTCCTCCTCAACATTTGATCGTATTATAACTATTTCAATTAGTGTCATGAGGAGATCAAACAAGGGTTGAGAGATGAGTATGAGATTTTTTCCAACTGCAACTTCAAAAAAATATATATATAAAATGAGGGGAGTGATGAAATGTGCAACATATGGGTATATCTAGGTCGGGAGCTTATGTTTTGACTTCTGGGAATGCTTAAATGAGTGGGTATTGAAATATGATTGCAAAGGATGTACGACAGGTTCGGTGAAAAAATTATTTAAGCTGAATAATGTTATAAAAACATATATTTATTTGATAGAAATTGGAAAGAATAGCATGGAATGGTTTTCAGACACACACATGGAGGGTTAGTGTAATGGTTGAACATTGAATTCCTTTCTCATATTGGTGTCATAAATCTCTTCGAATTTTATTGTGATATAGTTTATGAGACATCTTTTTCCATTTTTACTAGGAATAACTCCTTGGTGTGGTTCGTGAATTGATCACATTAATTTAAATATAATTTTAAATCTTTATTATGTTGGAAATATATATATGTGAATCATTTTATTTGGATATGTTATTTTTCTTAGGAGTGCAAATGTTTAGGTGTGGGGGTGTGATCGTACCACGATTCACTGTTTTATTCCACCCTTATACTGCAGTTTTAAAATTGTTTTGTAATGAATATACCAAATATAATAATAAATTTCACTTTATGTTTGAATCATTTAATTAATGATTATAAACATTATAATGGGAAACGTTACTTGTCTTTATTATTTCAATGTAGGTGGAGGTGATTTGGAGGGCCCTTGATGAAGTGGAAGAAAAATGGGCCAAAATTGCACGGATCCATTGAAATATGTCCACTATTTTGCATTGTACACAATCTCCATGCATAAATATGGTCTGATCATTTGTGGTCCTGTCCAAAATTGAATAGGATACATTTCATATTAAGGAACCCAATCCGGATTCGGCTCATATGGGGCCCATTGGAACTTATCTTTCCAAGCAACCGAATTCGGACTAAGACAAATGAAATCTTCTGTATTTTATCAATATTTTGAGATGTAGTTGTACAAACGGTGCCAAAATTTTGGTGGAGATAGTCAAGAAGTAAGGCTAAAACCTTTCTATTTTCTCAAAAGCGAGATAAGGCTGTCTGAAGGCTGAAACGCGTGGTACAATTGGATTGATCAAATCTGTATTCCTAAAACCACCTTCCAAGTTTCCTATAAAATGGTACCTTGGGCTCCCCATTTGCAAGTTCGGCCAAAGAGTGATGTGCTTCCAATTTGGATTACATGTGGATTCTCTTAATAACCTTTGAGTTTCTGGAGGCCCCTATACTCATAAAGGAATCAAGGATGAAGAACGAGTTCCACCCGAGCTTCCTCCTCCTCCCGATGTCGAGCTAAAAGTTGGGTGTTCGTTGTGAGGGAGCTGCACACATGTCAAGGGAGTTCCGATGCCTACACTAGCTACTGGATTGGAGTAATTTGGGTTTCTAAAAAATTTATTCCATGTATCTTATTTTATATCAGATTTGAATGCTTGATTTGATGCGTGTGAGTGTTATGCTCTTAATTTCTAACCGATCGTTGTGAGGTTTTGAGTGTGTGACTTGTGTTGTTCTAATTGGAAATCACAAGAATCATTTTCATACCCACATTATTGAGATTTCAATCTGCTTGGGACGCTCTTATTCCATGCATAAGTACTGGACCTTGACAATACGATTGTTACATCAAGGTTTGGTCCTTAAAGCATTGAAATAAAAGCTTAGGAATTAATCAGGATTCCAATTAACTCCAATCAAAGTATTACTCTAAACCTAAGATTAGTCTCTATGAACAATGAACTTGATATGTGTGTAGTGAAATCACATCGACCATTTTATCTCATATTTTTCAAAATCCACTAGGTCACTCAACTTTTAAGCTATTTCAACTAAGTCATTGTTTTAAACTCTTTTCAAAACAACCCCCTCTCTTAGTCATTTTTATTATAAATACACACTCTAAACCTACCAACGCTCCTTGAGAGAAGACCTAGGGACTACTCTAGACTATAAATCATCCTTAAAAACATAATCAATTTGATGTGTCACGACAACGCAGTCACCTGGCCCAGTCCAAACTGGCTGAGCTAGCCTGAGTGGGCTTGGCCTGCCGGGTGGTTCGGCCCACTAGCCGGTGCAACACCCAACTCAGTGGCCCACATGGGGATTTCCCCTCCCGAATGGACCAAGCATTAGTTTGGATTTCAAAAATGGTGGTTCCATGTGGTTCTTACTCTCTGTCAGCAGGACCCATGGGGAACGGGTCCCCTTCGCCTCTATCTCGGCTTCAAAGCCGCTACCTCCTCATCGTAGCGCACGACGGCGTGCCACCATCCGCCAATGCAGCCGTCTGAGGGACAACTACCCCTGGTGACCACTATAGTACCTACGAGTGCCACCTGCATCTGCGGCCGGCGAGAATCGGCTGTCATCGGCATCCCCTAGTGCAGGTCACCGGTGCTTCAACGCCCCACCATGCCGGCGGGACTTCCACAGGCCTCCACGTGATCTATGATGGTCTGTTTTCCCTTCCAAATGCACCTACATGCCTCCTGGGTTGCTTCCATCATAATGTGGCCCCCAGTTTCAAGTTTCTATCATGTTCAATCATGACTTTTTATTACATATCATTTTATTACATTTTACAAATAGAGGATCTTTAATGTCTAGTGTCTTGGAAATCAGGAAAATAATACTTGAATACAACATAAAACATTCTTCTAATCCACTTTTAAGGCTTCATCATAAGATCATCCAAAGTACAATTACTTCCCTTCATATCCTAGAGACATACATCAAAGGAAAGGGTGAGCAGAAGGCCCAGTAAGGGTAAACAAGGGAATTAGTGTACTTGTGATATCAATAAGAACTTGAATAACAACATAAGGATATGATCATTAGATGTATAGGAATATCATTATGAAAATAACATGATACATAACGTGAATATGTGTCTACAACATTTCATTTATACCTTCATGAATATATCACCAAGGTCTATCCCCAAGGTGTCATAAAAATTAGCACGGTTATTCACCAAGGTATAGTGAAACTTTTCATCTCTAGAGATTAAATCATTACCCAATGCATTGGAGCGCTATCGGGGCTCACCCATAATATGTCATTAAATTCATGTGATCCACATAGATCATTATAAAACATTTCTTAAATAAACCAAATGGAATCAAATAATTGGGTTTCATGTCAAAATTGCGACGTTTAAAAAGAGCGTAAAAATAAGATTAGTATGTCATTTACAACCCATGGAAAGGGATTGAGAGTTATATGTATGTAAATTACAGAATAAAATATATCATATTTATATATTTATGATCACCCATGGAAAATAAATAATTATGTTTATTCAAATAAATAAATAATAGAATTTATTGAGAGAAAGAGGTAGAAATTTTGAGACAAAATTTCTACAGCATAACGACTCTCTAAAATGCTTTAAGAAAATATTGAAAATAGATGGGAAAAGAGTCACCCACTCATAAATAACTCATAATACAGTATGGGTACTGAATAAGACCATGGTATGTATATTTTAATGGAATACCCCATGAAAAGGAAACATGAAAGAAAAGAGAAGATGCAATTTCTCTTACCAAACAATTTGGCAGCCTAACGGTGTAACTTAAAAATTTTATTATACAAATTGATGAGAGAGGAAAAGATATATCACTAATTATAAATGAATAGGACAGTACTGAGAACATATAAGAACATACCCTCAACATAAAGAGGTGAAAAATATATTACACAATATAAATGAAGTCATGACTTAAAAACAGAAGGGTGAATGGATCCCATACCTTGAATCGTAACTTCGATAGCTTGAAAGTCATGCCCCTGGGCGGTTTGAGGGAACCTTGTGAGGACTCCTTTGGAGTTAAGGAGACCAGAACATCATTGAAGAGGATTTGGAAATGAAATGAATGAGGGAAAGACTTTATATTTATAATAGAATTTAGGGAATAAGTCATTAATGGCCAAGGGACCCCTCGCCGGTGGTATTGGAAAAACCATGGGCTTTCCCTTAATATTTTCCCATGGTATTGGCCACATGGGAAACCTCATACCTTATATTACTATTAATAAGTCTACTGGAATGATTAGATTATCATTACATCCTTAATGGTGTCATTAAACACCCGAAACTAAAAATGTATTTTCACTATTTACTGAAAATTAATTTTTTCAGAAAAATACCCAAAAATAACCTTAACCTAATATTGATGCTCTAAATTCAGAAATGTAAAAAATTTTATAAAAATAATTTACTAAATATTTTTGATTTAATTTTTAATTAAAAAAACTATTCACCTGAAAAAACAAATAATTTATTAATAATTTCTGAAACAGTTATTTACCTATTTTATTGAATCACATTACTTAATCAAGGTGCATAAATTATATTAATACTTTATTTAAGTGATATTACTATTCCATTTGATCACATTACTAATCCTAAGTGTAAAATCATTATTCATAATTTTCTATTCACAAAAAAGTAAGTTGATCTTATTAGATTTTAAATTTATCACTGAAAATAATTCTAGAAGACCATTTTCTGAAAATAATTACACATCATTAATTATTTAAGGTTTACATAAATATTTTAAAATATCCACTTTTCCCTAAATTCATCAATATACATCCTATAATTATTCGAATATCAAAAAAAACACAAGATTAACCATTGGAAGAAATACCAATTTTATTTATCTCAAAGGATTACACATAGTAGTTATGGTCTCATTACATAGCCCCTTATAACCCCAATATAGGACCTATGTGTAAGGTGTGCTAAGGTGAGATAATCTTAGGGTGTATCAACCAATATTTCCTAAGTAGTGATTTCTATATGTTTGAAATTTTCTCGAAGGCGATTCCACTACAGCTTCACATGATAATGTTTGGCTAAGGTTTGGTGTAGATAAAATCCCAAAGGTGCTACCTCCTTCCCAAGTTCCGTCAAATTGGATTTGAACAGCCCTAGTATACTAGAGGAGGCCATCAAATATTCTCTCTATATTAATTATCCAAGATCACTTGTATTTATAAACATTAATCGAAACACTAATAGTTTAGTTCCCAACGGTCATATTGACCAATGGTTATATAACAGTCGATACACAATGGTCTCATTTTAATTATACTCATTTTATTAAATGAAATAGTCTTTCGAGTATAAAATAAAATAACACACAACAAATAGGGAACAAAATTTATTCAAAATTTTGGGTCGTTACATTCTTCCCCCCATAAGAAATTTCATCCCCACAATTTTGAACTTGTACCCTCAGAAGAGAAAAGGTGTGGATACTTCTGCCTTATAGACTCCTCTGGTTTCCATGTGGCTTCTTCACATTTTTGGTTTCTCCACAACACCTTAAAATGGTGGGTAGTCTTGTTACGTAGAACTTTGTCTCTACGATCCAAGATCTCCACCGGATACCCCTCATAAGAGAGGCCATGTTACAGTTATACCACCTCTGGGTTTAGTACATGTGAATGGTCAGGTATATACATCCTCAAGAGGGATACGTGGAAGACATCATGATCTTGTGATAGATTTGGAGGAAGTGAAAGTTGATAGGCCATTGCTCCCATGCTGTCAAGGATTTCATAGGGGCCAATGTACCTATGGCTGAGCTTCCCTTTCTTTCCAAACCTCTTGACTCACTTCCGAGGTGAAATTCAAAGAAAGACCTTGTCACTAACATCAAACTCCAAGTCCCTTCGATGGTTTTCAGCATAACGCTTTTTCCGACTCTAAGAATCTTTAATGTGTTGCTGGATGGAAAGAACTTTTTCTATAATCACTTGCACAAAATCAGGCCCAAGAATCTTTCTCTCACTAGCTTCATCCCAATAAGTAGGACTCCCAAATTTCTTCCCATATATATCACCATAGGGTTCTATTTGAATGCTCGAGTGGAATTTGTTGTTTTAAGAGAACTCAACTAAAGGGAGATGTTGATCCCATCCAACTTTAAATTCCATTTAGCATGTTCTCAACATGTCCACGAGTGTTTGAATACTCCATTCGGATTGGCCATCAGTTTGGGGGTTATTTTCCATACTGAAATTCAATTCAGTGCTCCAAGCTTGTTGAAGACTTCTCCAGAATTTTGATGTAAACCTTGGATCATGATCATATATGATAGAATGTGGAACTCCATGAATCCTTACCACTTCCTTCACGTAAATCCTGGGAATTTGATCAAGAGATAAATATTCCCAGATAGCAATAAAATGGTAAGTCTTGGTGTGGCGGTCCACAATAACCCATATCGCATTGTTTCCTTTGGAAGTTTTCAGAAGACCAGTGATGAAGTCCATAGTGATGTTATCCAACATCCATTCTGGTATGGGTAGTGGTTGGAATACCCCTTTAGGATGTGGTCACTCTGCCTTCACTTGTAGACATACTAGGCGCCTTGAAGTGTAGTTAGCAATCTCCCTTTTCATATTATCCCACCAATAATGATCACGAAGGTCCCTATACATTTTTGAGCTTCCTGGATGTATATAGAAAGTAGAGCTACAAGCTTCATCAATAAGCTCCTTCTTTATTTATGGAATAGATGTAACACATAGTCTTGTACAAAATCTTAGTTCACCATCTTGATCAATATTGAACTTAGTAAACATTCCATCCTTTACGGCCTCATACTTCTCTTGAAACAAAGGTTCTTCTTTCTGAGCCTTCTTGAGAATTTCTAGTAATGACGGTTGAGAAATCATTTGGGTTAGGGTTGTTGATGTCCCTTTCCTTAGAATTACCATGTCCAGCTTTACTAGGTCTTTGATCAATCGATCTTTTTTAATCCTCGTCATGGTAAGAAAAATTGGGTCTATCCTGCTTATTTCATCAACAACATTGTTTTCTCTTCGAGGGAGATAATGAATTGAACAATCATAGTCTTTAAGAAGTTCCAACCATCTCCATTTTCTCATGTTCAATTACTTTTGTGTGAAAATATACTTCAAACTTTGATGGTCTGTGTATATATCACATTTCTCCCCATAAAGATAGTGCCTCCAAATCTTCAGAGCAAAAACGACTGCATCCTGTTCCTGATCATGTGTAGGATAATTCTACTAATAAATCATCAACTGTCGAGAAGCATAAGCAATGACCTTGTCATTTTTCATGAGGATGCACCCAAGCCCTTTTAGAGATGCGTCTCTAAAAATAATGATTCCTTCTCCACCTGAGGGTAGAGTTAACAGAGGTGCAATAACCAATATCTTCTTCTGCTATTAGAAGCATTCCTCACACTTCTTTATCCAGATGAACTTGACCCCATTGCGAGTTAACTTGGTTAATGGATTATAAAGTCATGAAAAGTTATTCACAAACCTC
The DNA here is from genome assembly GCA_963277665.1 of Viscum album. Lineage (NCBI taxonomy): Eukaryota > Viridiplantae > Streptophyta > Magnoliopsida > Santalales > Viscaceae > Viscum > Viscum album. The sequence continues at coordinate 454,377,348 of OY728160.1, read as the reverse complement.
CTATAATATCATGATAATCAATGAACACTACGAATCTCAGTTATTGTTGCAGGTTGAGGCCACTCCTCTACAACTTTTATCTTTGCAGGGTCAACTGTGGTTCCTTCATTGGTTACAATGTTCCCTAAGAAGGCGACTTGTTGTAACAAGAAATCACATTTACTGAACATTCCAAGAAGCCTCTCCTTCCACGGAGTTGGAAAAATAACACTTAGATGATCCTCATGCTCCTTGTGACTTTTGAAATATATCAAAATATCATCAATAAAAACTACCACAATGTTATCAAGGTATTCCTTAAAGACTATATTCATCAAATCAAAAAAATAGATGGTGCATTAGTCTGTCCGAATGGCATAACAACAAACTCATAATGCCCATATCCTAATCGGAAGGAAATTTTTGGAATATCTTCTTTATTCACCCTCAATTGATGATAACCAGATCGAAGATCAGTCTTAGAGAAGAATTGATCCCCATGAAGTTGGTCAAATAAGTCATCAATTCTTGGAAGATGGTATTTTTTCTTCACTTTGATCCCATTCAGATCTCTATAATCAATGCATAGCCGCATCGATCCATACATCTTCTACATAAAGATAACAGGTGCTCCCCAAGGAGAAACACTTAGTTAGATAAACCCCATCTTCAAAAGATATTGTAGTTGTTACTTTAATTCCTCGGGCTAGAAATTTTCCATCCCATATAGGGTATTTGATATCGGATGAGATCCAGGTACGAGTTCGATAGAGAACTCCACCTCTATTTTTGGGGGAGGTCCAGGAAACTCTTCCAGAAAGGCATCAATGTATTCCTGGATGATGGGGACATTATCTATCATCAAACTCTCATCTCCTTCTTCTTCATCAGTGATCAAATTCACAAAGAATGATATAGGGGGTTCTTTTAGACAATGATGAGGTTGAGTTATCTTGCCATGGAAGATATCTATAGGTTTTCCATTCAAGACTGCTGATATTTACTTTCTTCTACAATTGATCTTAGCATTATACTTTGAGAGCCAGTCCATCCCTAGAATAATGTCGAATTCCATCATGGTAATGACTACAAGATTTGCATTAAGATAGTACTCACTAATGTAAATACTATAGTGTCTAAAAACTGAAAATGCTTGGATAGTCCCACCATGAATCTTGACTAAAAACTCTAATTTTAGTAATTCGGGGGTTGATTCTAAATTCCTTAAAAACATGGAGGAAATAAAGAAATGCATAGAACTAGAATCAAACAATGTACTTTATATCTTTGAGAGGACAATAAGATTACCTGCTACCACATCATTCGGAGCATCGACATCAGGTGTTGTTATAGAAAAAGCATGGCCTTGATCCCTTTCCCTTTGTTGAGGCTGACGGTGGTTCCCCTCCACTACCCTCGGATTTGGACAGTGATTGGGAAAGTTCCCACATTGTCCACAATTGAAGCAATAGACATCAGTTAGGGCATGTACCATCTTCCCCTAATCATTTGTGTTTGGAAGTTGAGGTTTCACCTCACCATTACAATTCATCGCAATGTGTCCACATGGCCACACTTTTATCACTTCCCACTTTTGAGCATGCAATTCCCCGAATTCTTCTTCCCACATTTATTACATGGGGGAAGTTGAACTTTATTTCCTCCAAATACATGATCAAAATTACTCCCTAAGCTGGGTTCCATCAATCACTTCTTGTCAATGGATTTATGAGACCACTGCGTCTCACCAAACTCTAGCTCGACTTTCATCACACTCTGCATGATCTTTTTGTAACTATCATAATCTTGGTTGGCTGGATTCTGCCACAGATGATGTCTCAGTCCACCGAAGAATCTATCAACCTTATCGTTTGGATCCATGACAAAGCTAGAGGTATATCATGAAACCCTTTTGAATTTCATCTTATAGCTTATCACATATTCATTCTCCTTCTGCTTCAACTTGAGAAACTCCTTCTCCATTCTTGTTCTCATGAAATGAGGGAAATATTTTCTGAAATAGATCCCTCTGAACCCTTCCCACTTCATAGCATCAACTACCACTATTTTCCCCATGTTTTTGAGCAGTTCCCACCACTGATCAGCTTCTCCCACTAAGCGATAGACAACCAAGGTGACTTTCTCTTGCTCTGATCAACGTAGCACCGAAAAGTTCTTCTCTATAGAGCTGATCCATTGCTCAGCAATCAATGGGTCAGTCGATCCACTAAAGGTTGTTGGAAGTTGGCACATAAAGGACTCAACAGAATGTTGTTCCCTTCCTAGTGAGATTAACCTCTCATCTTGATTCATGTTATTACTCATAACTTGGGTCAATTGGTTCATCATTCACATGAATGATTCCATTCCGGCTTCCAAAGGAAGGTCGTCAGTACATGGACCATTTTGTTCACCATTTTCATGGTTCCTCCTATTGACCAAAATATTCTAAATGAATTAAATCTTATTGAGAAACATGTTTCATTTAAAAATATTTTCACTATAAAGGATTCTACGCCATAAAACATTAGGCTTAAACAATTATATTTCTTTATAATTCCTTCATAATGATTCATAAAAAGCATGTGATTAACCAAACATATCCCCCCGGAGTGTCATAACCAAGAGTGATGAAAGTCATGTTTTCATGCATCGGTTCCCGTTCGAGTCTAGCTCAAAGTGGTGTTTTGGGGTTTTACCCCTATGTACATCTTTTCCAGAGCCACCTCTACCAGATCATATCCAGACATGGATGTATTTGTTTGAAAAATCACTTACTCAATACTCACCAAAATACCAGGAAGATTTCCCTATATTTATACTTTTCTATAGGGTTCTTAATAAAGTTTTAATATCCAAAATTCCATAAATAACTAAACTATCCTTTGAAACCAACTGTGGCATCCCACCTTTTTATTACATATCATTTCATTACATTTACAAACAGAGGATCTTTAAAGTCTAGTGTCTTGGAAATCAGGAACAATAAAAAGTTAATACAACATAATGCATTCTTCTAATACACTTGTAATGATTACTTATAATATCCTCCTATGTAAAATTATGTCCTCTCATATCCTAGAGACATACATCAAAGTAAAGGGTGAGCAGAATTCCTAGTAAGGGTAAACAAGGGAATTCGTGTACTTCTGATATCAATAAAAACTTGAATAACAACATAAGGATATGATCAATGGAAGTATAGGAATTTCATAATGAAAATAACATGAAACATAACATGAATATTTGGCTACAACTTTTAATTTAGACAATCATGAACATATCACCAAGGTCCATCCCCAAGGTGTCATAAAAATTTCCAAGGTTATTCACCAATGTATCGTGAAACTTTCATCTCTAGAGATTAAATCTTTACCAAATGCATTGGAGAACTATCATGGAGAACCATTAATATGTCTTCAAATTCATGTGAGCCAAATAGAACATAATCAAACATCTTATAAATAACCCAAATGGAATCAAAGAAATGGGTATCATGTCAAAATCGCGACGTTTAAAAAGAGCTTAAAAATAAGATCATTATGTCATTTATAACCCATGGAAAGGGAGTGAGGGTTATATTTATGTCAATTCCAGAATTAAATATATCATATTTATATATATATGAACACACATGGAAATTAAATAAGTTTAGGTATCACATAAATAATCAAATATAATTTCTTGAGAGAAAGAGGTAGATATTTTGAGACGAAATTTCTGCAGCATAACGGCTATATAACATGGTTTTAGAAAACATTGACAAGAGAGGGTACAAGGGTAAACCACTCATAAATAACTCATAATAAAGTATGGTTATGGAATAAGATCATGGTATGGATATTAAAATTACATACCACATGAAAAGAAAACATGAATGAAAAGAGAAGATGTGATTTATCTTACGAAAAAATTCAGCAGCATAACGACGTCACTTAAAAATTTCAGAAAAAAAATGATGAGAGCGGAAAGGTTCTCTCAACAATTAGACATGAAAATGATAGTAATGAGAAAATATAAGAACATACCCACAGCATAAAAAGATGAATAATATAAACATAAAAGAAGTCATGGCTTAAAAAGAGAATCGTGAAAGGATCCCTTACCTTGAAGAGTATCTTCGAAAGCTTGAAGGTCGGGACCTTGGGAGGCTTGAGGGAACCTTCGGTGGACTTTTTGTTAGGTAAGGAGACCCGAAATTCTTTTATGAGGGTTTGTAAATGAAAATAATGAGGGAAAGGCTTGGTATTTATAAGAGAAGTGAGGGAACAAGTTATTAATGGACAAGGGACACCTCATCGGTGGTATTGGCAAAACCGTGGGCTTGCCCATGGTATTTGGACACTTGGGACACCTCATACCTCATATTTCTATTCATAAGTCAACAAAAATGATTAAATTATTATTACATACTTAATGATGTAATTAAACACTTGAAACTAAAAACTATATTTTCGCTATTCATCGAAAATTCATTTTTTCAGAAAAATCCCCAAAAATCAGCTTAAACTAATATTGATGCTCTGAATTCAATAATGTACAAAATTTTATGAAAATATTTTTCTAAATATTTTTAATTTAATTTTTAATTAAAAAATACTATTCACCCAAAAAAACTAATATTTGACTAATAATTTTTGAAACTGTTATTTACCTATTTTATTGAATCACATTACTTAATCAAGGTGCCTGAATTATATTAATACTTTCTTTAAGTGATATTGCTAATCCATTTGGTCACATTACTAATCCTAAGTGTTAAATAACTATTCATAATTTACTATTCATAATAAATTAAGTTGACCTTATTAGATTTTAAATTTCTTACTGAACATATTTCCAGAAGATCACTTTTTGAAAATCACTACACATCATTAATTATTTGAGGTTTACATAAATATTTTAAAATATCCCCTTTTTCAAAAATTCATCAATATACATCCTATAATTATTCGAATATCTGATAAAAAATTACAAGATTCACCATAGGAAGAAATCGCCATTTTATTTATCTCAAAGGATTATATATAGTAGCTACAATCTCTTTACAAATCCCCTTAAAACCCCAGCATATGACCTAAGTGTAAGGTGTGTTAAGGTGAGAAAATCTAAGGGTGGCTTGGCCAAAATTTCTCGAGTAGTGATTTTTATAAGGTTGAACTTTTCCCGAAGGCGATTCTGCTCCAGCTTTACACGATGAAGTTCGGCATGGGTTTTGTATAGGGAAAAACCCAAAGGTGCAACATCCTTCCCGAGTTCCGTCAGATGGGCTACGAAAGACCTGAGTCTACTAGAGGATGCCCTCAAATATTCTCTCTGTACTAATTAACCAAGATCACTTGTATTTATAAACAATAATCGCAACACTAAGAGTTTCGTTCCCAAAGGTGATATTGACTAATAGTCATATAATAGTCGAAACACGATGGTCTCATTTTAATTACACTTAATTTATTAAATGAAATTGTTTTGTTGAGTATAAAATAAAATAACACAGAAAAAATAGGAAACAAAATTTATTCAAAATTTTCGGTCGTTACACATCGAGTTCAAACTTTTACCATGAGGAACATGACAAAACTGAAGAGGATAAGGGTTTGGGCCTTGTTCATTTGGCCCACGCCCTCCGCATTAGTATTACAGCAAGAGGGTATTGAATAAAAACAACACAGAGATAATGATTAAAACACATTCCAAACTCCCCTAACAATCGCCCTCAATTTCATATGAATCACCTGTCAACTTGTTATGGTTGATCCACATTTGTCATGATTTTCAAGAAAGAGGAAAAGAATTGAAAAATTACTTATATTTAATAAAAACACATACCTCGGAAATGGATGTGATGTCACAGTTGGGGATGAAGAATCCATGCTTGATGTAACCGTCAGCATTCTTCATTCACATATCTATTCCTCCAATATTTCCATCCAAGACACCATTCATCTTTATTGGGAGACGTCGTGGTAGTTCGTCATAGGTTCCCCCCTTCCGTGTCAAAAACCAAAGCATAAGCTTCATTTAAATAGAGGGGAAGGGTGATTAACACAATTACATATTAATGAGGTTCATTAATTAATGAACCACTTAATGTCTCAATAGTTTGGTTACAAAACAAAAGATTCAGTCCATTAAATGGCTTGACAACTCATCCGTCCTACCACCACCACTCAACAGATGGTAGAAAAATAAGATAAAAATTTTATGTTCTTTTATTGTTCTTTAAAAAGATGTTAAACTATCTTTTTATCCCGACCTACTATGGTTGATGTTAATCCTCCCTTATAAGAATCCCAACATTTTGGATTCAATAGTGCCCTCATATTTTTAATCCGACCACTGGTTCAAAAGATAGAAAATGTCATAAGCACGTTTATAGAATGTACGTAAAAAAAGTTCAATATTATGTTTCTAGCACACCAGGCCATGGAATCAAGTGCAGTCAATTTTCACTGACTAGTAATAATCCCAAATAATTTTAAAAATATATGTTTGGAATATTTTTGTCTTCAAATTCTACCCACCTTAGGTATTTTTTTCCCTGAAATCTACAAAAAAAACTACTGAAACAAATGGGGGTACTGAGCACGTATCTGAGCCTCCTACTCCCATTTTCTCTCATGGAGATTCATGTGCTTGCAACGAACTCGCACTAGAGGAATTTACCTCCCATGAAGGACCTGCTCCTCTCAATCCTCTAGATCTACTGGGAACTCTGAATATGTGTATCCATCATCGATGTCCAGCTCTCCCCAGTCGATAACGTGTGATAGATCATGAACGTAACGCCTCATCTAGGACACATGGAAACCATTATTCACTCGGAGAATTTGTGGAGGAAGAGCTAGATGGTACGCCACCTCACCTACTGTACTGAGGATCATGAAAGGTCTGATGAACATTAGATATAGTTTTATACCCCAACCTATCCTCTAAAATCTTCATCAAGGTGGGACCCATAGGAAGACATAGTTTCCCTCTTCATAATCCAAGGGTCTATGTATCTTCTCAGCATAAGACTTCTGTCAGCTCTGTGCAATATTAATCCTCTCCTGAATGATCTTCTCCTTCTCTATGGCAGCCAGTACCAACTCTGGACCAATAAGCGTTGATTCCCCTAGGTCTGTGCAGCATAGTTGTGACCAGCAAGGTCGCCCGTACATGGCCTCAAATAGAGCCATGCCGATGTTGGAGTGATAACTGTTGTTATGTGTGAACTCCACTAGTTGTAGGTGGTCCTCTCAACGGCAGTCAAAAACAAGGACAAAAACATGAAGAATGTCCTTGAGTTTCTAAATTTTCTGCTCCATCTGACCATATTTCTACGGATGAAAGGTGGTTCTCAAGTACAGTTGAGTCCCAAATGACTCTTGTAATCCCTTCCACAAACGCGATGTAAAACGAGCATCATGATTGAAATGATTGTCAATGGAACCCTTTGAAGTTGTACAATCTCCTATACATAAAGACGTCCCATGCTCTCTATTGATCCCTACTCTTAGATGGGTAAGAAGTGGGCATACTTCGTGAGTTGGTCAATGATCACCCAGATGGAATCATGGCCGCTGGAAGTATGCGGTAGTCGTGTCCCAAAGTCCATGGAGATTACACCCCACTTCAACTATAGTACCTCTAGTGGAAAATCTAAGAATGTTGTTACCTGATGATCAACCTTCACTTGCTGACAAGTGAGGCAACGCGATACAAACTCCACCACTTCTCACTTCATTCATGGACACCAATACTGACGCCGGAGGTCCTAATACATCTTCTTCACAACAGGATTTTTTTCCAACTGGGATGTGTGGATCTCCCTCAACAGCTCCTCTTATAGCATAACTAGTACCATTGTTTTCCATATAATAACTATGAAATTCTCCCCACCTTCAGAAAAATCCCTCAGGATATTGTCCTGAGGATATCTGAGCACGTCGAGCCTCAAAATCTGTATCCTCAAGCTGTGCCTCCTTGACTTGATGAAGGAGTGGGGAAGTAACAATTATATACTGGAGAAGAGTTTCTCTATCACTATCCATTAAGGATAAATACAACGTGGCTAGATGCTATGTCACCTCACTCAGCAACTGCATACCAGATCTCTTGCTGAGTGCATCTGCCATCTTATTCCCCTTCCCATTAGTGTTTACTATCTCAATGTCATAATCCTAGAGGAACTATATTTATCAATGTCGTCTTAGGTTCAGGGCCTTTTGTGAGAAGATATACTTGAGCCTCTTGTGATCATATTAGACTGTAAAATTTTCAGCCATCAAGTAGTGTCTCCAGATCATCATCACAAAAATCACTGCTGGTAACTCTAGGTCTTGTGTAGCAGAGTTCTTCTTGTGTTGTCTCAACGGTTGTGAGTCGTAGGTGATCATCACATGATCCTGCATCAGGAAAAAATCTAGTCTGGTACCTGATATATCGTAGTAAACTACATACCCAACGCCCTATTCAAGTAGCCTCAAGATGGGGGCACTCGTTAGTCTCTACCTCAGCTCCCGAAAAGTCATTTTTCATATATCCATCCACACGAAGGGTTTTCTATTCGTTGTCCAAGATGACAAGGGTGTCGTAACTATGTAAAAGAGAGGTAAAAATCTCTGGTAGTACCTAACCAATCCCAGGAAACTCTGCACCTCAACCACTCTTCTGGGTGGATCCCATGCAATCATTGCCTCTATCTTCACTAGATCAACTACAAATCCAGCCTCCAACATAACGTTCCTTGGGAAGTGTACTTACTGTATCTAGAACCAGAACATCGAGTTTGTTCCATAACGATGGTCCTCTCGGAGTGTATCCATAAAAATATATAGGTGTGTGGCGTGCTCCTCCTCTGACACCGAGTATATCAAGATATTGTCAAACAAGACTACCACGAAGCGATCAAGGTAGGGCTGAAAGATTTTTTTCATGAGCCCCATGAACACTATCAGAGAATTTTTCATGCCAAAGAGAATTAACATGAACTCATAGTGTCTATACCAACATATGAAGGTTGTCTTCAGTACATCCTCATCCTGTACCCTAAACTGATGCTAGCATGATCTGAGGTCAATCTTTGAAAACTGTCAAGCTCACATCAGCTGGTTGAATAGATCATCAATCATTAGGATTGGATACTTGTTCTTCATGGTCACCTAGTTCCGGCACAAATAGTCCACACAATGCTTCATTCTCCTATATATCTTATTGGAAAACCATATCAAGGAATCCCAAGGAGAAACATAGTGCCATATGAACCCCTTCCTCTATAAGTCCACTAGCTGTACTCACAACTCAAGAAGGTCCATGGAAACCGTTTGAAATGCTGGAGTAGATATCGGGGTTGTCATGGTGTACATGTTGATGTATAAGTATACCTATCTACGAGGAGGTTGTCCCAAAACATCATCAGGAAAGACATCAGCATACTGGTCCAACACAACAAGATAAGTCAGACTCCTCACATCAATTCCTCTGAGGGTAATGATAGCCAACTGATGAGTGAATGGTTGCACCCTCCTTTGAGAAATTAAATCATGTGCTCTAAAGGATCCCTTCTCCATGGTGAAGGAAAAAATTATCCCATCCTCATAGAAACGATGATCTATTCACCTAAAACTGTCAATCTGAGCATAGACCGTGGACAACCTATCCAAACCCAATATGACATCATAAAGTATTGATGCTGTTACTATTAGATTGTAGCCAAAAATCACTCCTCCTAGAGTAAGATTACACTACCGAAACCAGTGTGTAATCATAGAATCCACTCTTATAAGAGTCACTAAACATATGGATATAACCAATGGGTCAACTGGAATCTCCGAGCTCTGAACAAGAGGCGTGGAAATGAAATATTGACTGGTACATGGGTTTATAAGTTCTGTAACTATTGTGTAGTAGACATAGATCATACCTAGAATCATATACGGAACAGCGTGGTTGTAGGCCTCAACTACCTGAAGCTGAGCTTGTCCCGGTCCACCAGCTCCCTATGGTAGGGTTGGACCACTTGGAGGTGGGGGCAGTAGAACCTCAAATCACTACACACCTCATACTGCATGACATTCGCATCTACCACATCTGTCGCCCTATTGTCCTTCTCACTTGAATCTATGCCTCTACCTCGGCAGTCCCTCAATCGTCTGCTAATTGACGGTATGGTGGGCCAGGTAGACACAATCTATGTGACCCTACCCACTGCACGTGAAACACAGTTTTCTTCTCTGCTGGCCTACTCTACCTCATCAGCACTGCAACTCCGACCCTACGTCCTGGGGTCACCCTCCGGAAGATCTGGCCAGCATTAACCTCTGCTTCATCTACCTACTTCCTTTGGCAGATGGATCCTCTACCAGTCATCCGGTGGTGGCTCTCACTGTCGGTGCCTACTCACCTAAGAAGCCCTCCACCAATAACGCTCGCTCGAGTAGTCTAGTATATGTTGGGATATTGAGAGATATCATCAATGCTTTCATCTTCTATAGGAGACCCTACTCAAAGGTTCAGGACCTAAAGAGAGGGTCTCGTACCATGTCGGTGAAGTAGTGTGAGAGGTCAGTGAAACTCGCCGAGTACTGGGAAACTGTAAGGATTCCCTACAGTAAGTGCAAGAGCTACTGAATATGCACAGATCATAGTGTCGATGGAATGAACTCCCATCTAATGAGGCTCTTGATGTTCGTTTAGGTGAGGATCACTTCATTATGTAACTTTAGTTTCATGCTCCACTATCTTCCTATTGTTCCTTGTTAGAGGATAGCATAAAAAATTAAAATATGATCTACTTGTGTCTCAAATAAGCGAAAAAATATGTACCACAACCTCCAACTATTCCTCAGCTTCCTGGGGAACTTATTTCACCTCAAAACCTCAGAGGGCTTTTTCATTGGAACTTGTGCAATGCACTCAATCGGCGCGCACCATCCGCCTGTGGGGTTGGTTGCATTTGCTTCCCAATGTGTTGTGGTTTTGTCGGTGCACCACCAAAAGGTGATATTACTATAATAGGGCCCTACACCGAAACCTCATCTCTTGTTGGACCATCATCGTGAACTTACTCTGGAATCCATGATGGCTATCTACGTGGTGGCATCCAGAAAAAAAATAGGTGTGCCACAGTCAATAAGTTATACATGGTTAGCTGGATCAAAAAAGATCAAAATTAAAACATTTCCAAAACACACACAATCAGTGTTCTCGTGTATCTAGTCGGAAATCAGAATTCAGGGTCATGGTTTGTGAATACATCGGCCACTTCACCAATACTGGACTCCACGAACATAAAACCACACTCCGAACACATAAAACTATTACACTATTGCAAAGATCAGAGTCCTAGTTATTTGATAGAACCGACTCCTCTAATACCATTTTTTCATTACCCATCCCCCAATGCCCATGTCATGACTACCCTAAACCCACCTTCCAAAAGACATGGGTTTAAAAATAGCACTAGAAAGGCGTATCCCTAACATAGGAAGGCATTACATTAGAACCTGAAAAAACACATACTATGAACATAACAAATGAAAAACATGTAGTAAAATTGAAATAGTAAAAGTTTGTATTGAAAGTAAAGGGGTCAGAATACAAGCCCAACTGAACGATACAATAAAAAAGAAAACATAAAACATCTCCTGAGGTCATCCACCAAGTATCCTACCTAAAGGGTAGGTATAGATCATCTCCATAGCACTTTATGTCAACCAGTCATCTCTGTGTTTCTCCTGGTTCTTGATCATGTAGTCTCAGCCGAGATCTCGTCATTTCCACAAGACACAAAAATGTGTGAGAGATGGTCGTGAAGGGTTGAGTATAACAATACCCAGTACGGATCTCGAGACCCATATGCTCTCTCAGAATTCCACAAAGTAAAACCACAAATAATGATCCCAACCATGAAGCACAAAGAAAAAGACTCATCTCAAATCAGTTATACAACTCAGAGTTCAGAAATAAAGATTATTAGTCTTAAGATATATAATTTTATTCTATTATGAAGTTTTCACAACTGAACCACGAAGGATTTGTTCCATTGTCAATCCACATAGGGTCGTATGATGATGATCCATGAAGAGCCGCTCTATGGTATGTCCTCATTGGGTCACGCACTGCTGATCTACATAGGTTCGCTAGAATGTTGATCCACATAGGGTTGATATGATTCTGATCCACACAGGGTCGCTATGACACTGATCCACACAGGGTCTCTATGATGCTGATCCACACACGGTCTCTATTCAATTTGCAGCCACCCACTACATTTCCCGCACTCAGTGCACATGAGTTCTGTAGAATATGAATCTTAATATATCATTCATGCCTCATCTATCATGACGTTCCAAAAAGTAGTAACCCAATGGACCACCATGTTTTAAGGGTCCCAACATGATAGACAGTGCGTCAATTGGACGCCTGGTCTATGAGTTAGAGGCATTTTAGTGTCGGGGGCCCGGTTGGAATCGAGTTCGATCCCACCCGGTCATACTCCAACATTCTACAAAACTTATATGTATTATCTCAAAAGGATGGTATCATTCCATGGATTCTTCTCTATAGATGTTTCATCAAATGGACCTTTGGTTTGTGAGATATTCCTTTTATGCGTATCTAGGTTGAAAATTTGCTGGGTCCGACCCGACCTGATCAGACTGACCAGACCCGTCCCAGGCCGGCCTGAACTGGCGGGGCCAGCTCGAGAGGGCTGGGTAACGCTGGTCTTGGCCCATTGGTCTGCGAACCGACCCGCCAAGCGGTCCGGCCAGCTAGTTGGTGTGGCACCCAGCTAGGTGGCATGCGCAGGACATTCTTCCTTCTGAATGGACCAAGGGTCCGTTCAGTTTTCTATGACAACGGAACCACATGGCGCCACCTCTCTATTATTGGGATCCGCAGGTAATGGATCATCTTCACATCTTTCATGGCTTCGAAGCTTCAACCTCCTCACTACGGCGCATGATGGCCCACCCCCATCTGCCGACACCGCCGGTCGAGGGTCGACTGCCCCTACCGACCACTACGGCACCAACCGATGCCATGTCCATCTTCGGTTGGCCAGAGCCGGCCACCGTCGTTGTCCCTAGGTGTTGTCCGCTAGTGCTACTGCGCTGGTGTCACACTGGCGGGACATCCGTGGGCCCTTGGGTGAGCTCTGGTGGTTTGTTTTCCATTCCAAATGCACCTACGAGCCTCTCGAGTTGCTGCCATCACTGTGTGTCTCCCGGTTTCATGTTCTTGTCATGTTCTTGCTTCTCCCACGAAGAATGTGACAAAACCAATGTGACGGAGGGTTCATGTCTTGTTCATTTAGCTAGCATATTCCACATTAGCATCATATCAAAAGGGTTTTAAATAAAAACATCACATTGATAATGATTAAACCCTATTCAAAACATCCACAATAATTTGAACAATTTAATATGAGTTGCGGATCAACTCGTTTTGATTGATCTGATTTCTTCATTCGTTCCATGAATGTCTAAATGAGTCAATAAATTACTTATATTTAATGAAAAACCCTACCATGGAAATGGGGGAGACGTCACAGTTGTGGAAGAAGAATCCACGCTTGATGAAGCAACCGGTGTTCGTTGTTCCTGGATAGATTCCTCTAATGTTTCCATCCAAGCCTCCATTTTTCGTTGGTTTAAGGCATTGTGGTACCTTATCAGAGGTTCCTCTCTTTTGTGTTAGAAACCGAAGCCCAAGATTTACTTAAATAGAGGGGAAAGGTCATTAACACAATGAAAGAGTAATAAGGTTCATTAATGAATGAACCTATTAATCTCTCAATAGAATTAATAAAAAATAGAAGAGTCAATCCATTTTATGTCTTGAAAACTCAGTGGTCCCTCCACCTCCGCTCAACAGATTGTAGATATTTAAAATAACAATTTTATGTTATTTTATTATTCTTTAAAAATATGTAAAATAATCTTTTTCTCCTGACCTAATGTGGTCGATATTAATTCTCCCATAAGAAAATCCCGACATTGTGGATTCAACGATTCCCTCAGATTTTTAATCCAAGCACCAGTTCAAAAGATAGAAAATATTTCCCACACATTTACTGAACGTACCATATAAAAGTTATAAATTTCTTTCAGGGCACACCGGGCTTCAGAATCAAGCACCATCAATTTTCCCAAACATGTAATAATGCTAAATAATTTTATATATATATATATATATATGAAATTTCTAGGACTTTACACCCAAAGACCATTGATGATTTGAATTTGTGTCTTCGAGGGGAATTCGGTTTTTTATGAATTTCATTGGACGAACTTTAGATAATTTTTAATAGAACTTCTATTACTCTTCTTATTATATTTCTCTTTCCTTTACAATTTTATTCAAATTCTATTACTTTTCTTGTTTTACTACGCACCTTTTTGATAATCCCAAATACGGGAGAACTATCAAATGACATTTTTTGAATGATATTTCCTTGTTATTATATACGTATCTACCATCATATGATTCTATGTGATATCTTTATTTATTCACCTTTGGTACCTTACTAATTTATGTAAACATTGTCCTTTGATACTATGTGTTTTAATTTCTTTTGATGTTCTGTTATTTATCTCTAATACCATATGTATTAAATATTATGATTTACCTTTGATTCCATTAATATAAAATCCCATGATTTGTGATGATATGAAATGGTGAGACTGTTTACCTCCTTGTTGTCATGATCCCAAAATTATAATAATATGATATTTATTGAGTTTCATGTATGTTTGTTTGAATTTTATATTAGGAGAAAATTTTGATAAAATTTCTAAGTATCAGACACCGCCAACAAATACTCACCATCAAGGAAGTCTCACCACCAAGGATGAGTCATCATCAAGGATGTCTCATTACTATGATCTAAATTCGACCAATTTCTGGGATGAATCACTCGCATCATGAATAAAAATTGTAAAATGAATTTGTTAAAGTGTTGAGTCACTACCAATCTAACTGGCCACTAGACTCAGACACCACCAGACTCTGAATCACCTCCATACCAAGATAGTGTTCTAATGTCTCACCGCTAGATAAATACACCTCTAAAAATACTCACCATGCCACAAAGTCACCACTAGGTCAAGACACCACTGAAAGTGTCACCCTTTAAAAGAGACACCTACATTGTCTATGATTATTTTTTTGTTAAATTTATCAAACAAATATTTTATTAAATTTAATTACTGAAATTATTTTATTAATTGTTTCTTAATTTATGTATTGGGATTCATTAAATATTTTTGTTTTTTCTGAGTGTGAGGATGCAGAATATCCAAATACTCCCATGGATACTCCACCATCCAACTTTTATAGATAAAGATGAATCTGTTTTACATTGATGAGATGTTATGTGCAGTAGAGTGTTTTCATTCATATGAAAACATATATCTAGATTTTCACATTCATTAAAGTGGGTACAAACCAGAATAAAATGTAGAAATATTACATGACAACATTAAACATAGGATGTTATAGCACAACATACATCCATTTTATTTCTACAGTCAAGAACAAAGAGTCTATGAAACTCTATTCAATAGAATATTGTTGAAACATGAATGGAGATTCAGGTAAAATAAAATTCAAGAGTCACGAGATTTTGAGAATAATTGACCAAGAAACACTATCCCTTTATATCTCTTATTTTCTTAATATATTTATTTTCTTATGTTATGATCAGTGTGTGCATACTCTATTTTATAAAACACATAGTGTCTCCTGATATAATCTTTAAGATACTTAGATATATTTTAAATACCTCTCCCTCTTGTTTCCCATGTGTTGTGGTAGATGTTTAGTTGTGACCTGTATTATTTTAACTCCAACAGAAACTATGGAAGTGTTTCATGAGTGGCTTCGAAACCTTTTTTGTTGAAATACCTCATCTACAGTATGTATCAAAAGATAATTTTATTTATAAACTTCTTTTTAGTTGTTGATTACATATTAGAGTGGGCTAAGTATCAAATTGAGACATTTCCTATTGGATTCAAATTATACTAAATTTTTTGTGTTTTTTTCTTTCATTATTTTATGTACTTTAAAATAACATATTCTTGGACCTTCAATAAAATACAGTACATCGATAGTTAGTTTTAATAAATATTTTTATAACATTTTATTGAATAAATTGATTTCAAATGTGAAAATAGTTTTCATAATATTTCTAACTGAGACGGAATCAATCTTCGAGAAATAATTTAAAATTTTGAAACTTATATCAAATCTATTGTTTTAACTAAATTGTCTATTTATTTAAATAGAATCATTTTACTTAAATTAATTTTAATAAAAAAATTTATGGGGAACTTATTTCACCCCCTCTTTAAATACTCACTTAGACCAATAATATATATTGTAATTATGAAAATGAAAGTACATGTGTATATATAAATATGTATGTGTGTATATATACACATATTCATTGAAGGATTTACACACACACACACATAGTGAGATATATATAACTTACAAAAAATGATTCAAATCATAAAAAATTTGAACAGACTTTTGAAACCAAAGGGAACCCATTATTTGAAATAATATTATCCTTGAAAAACCATAATGTACAAGGCATAACAAAATTATTTTTTTTACCCACACTGTGTATAATTATATCCTTAACCAACCGAGAAAAATATCAAAACAAACACATAAATCCATTTTTAAATTAATTTAAAAAAACAGTTTAAATCCCAATTTTCTTTCAAATAAATTTTATACACTTAATTAACATTATGAATCCCGAATTACTACAGAAAATACTTTTATAAATACCAATAATTCATAGTTTGTTCAAAAAAATACAAATGCTTAGAAACACATTCACATAAAATCTACATATGATTAAAAAATCCTCAAATACTGAAAGAGGAGGGTCACAATATGAGATCACATTCCCTATAAGTAGAAAAAAATTGTACCTCGAGCCCACCTAGGGGTTGCCCATGAGTGATCCATACTGAGTGGATGGGAGGATAATAATGAATAATGGGAAAAGAAGAAATTGGATGAGACTATAGACAAACCTAGAATAGTGAACATGATGCATTATGAATCCAAAAAGAGAATATTGTCAAGGGAAAACATGAAAAATTCCAAAAAAAGTTTTTTACATAGAGTCATTGAAATCTCTCTAATAAGGGAATGAAAATGGAGGGGCACAAATATTTAACCAACCACATCAAAGTAGATTGGATCCAGTCTTCAATCAATGTATAAGGAAGGATATCCTATGACCACATATCTCAGATACCACTCATGTTGACCCCATAGAAAACAAATAACTCTATCAAGTGTGTAATATTTCATAATTCAACACCCATCGTAGAATATAGATAACTACACTCATGGTTTTGACCATGCCCAAAGAGTATGAATGAAATATCATGCAAACCCTAGCACCCCAAACCACATAAAAGACACATCATTAATAACAAGAAACATGAAAATCCATAAAATGACATAGTAGATAAGGAAAAAATGGGAAGAGACCTAATGGAAAACACCCATTAAGAATCATACCAATAAAATGGGGGAAGGACTCAGAGAGACAGATTCATCACCTCTCATCAAGTCCTATATAGGATATACATAAATAATGATGTCTTAAAACAAAATCAATTATAACATACTCTTAAAACATACCCATCCTAAAAAACCTAACTCCAAAAAGTAATATAAAGGAACATAGAAAAAATACCCTTTCATGATCTATATTGAAAATGTATATATTTATAAAAACATCAATTTCATTTTAATTTATTTAGAAATAAGCAATACTCGTTTCAAAACCAATTCCCTAATACATTGAATTGGGCCCATAAAAACAATGAATGAAAAATCCTCTAAAAAATTTATTAGTAGTTACAAAACATTTAAAAATGACTTATAACTGACCATCTCATTTTAATAGAATGTAATGTTTGATTTCTATGTTAGAATATTAAACCCTTCATAGAAAAAAATTTTAAAAATAAAAAAAAATTCCTTTAAAAAAATTATTTTATCACTTTTTAAAATGAATCCATTTTATATTTATCTTATAAAAACGCTTCTAAAATATCAAAGAATCAAGTTAAAAAAAATTTATCATCCCAAAGCCATGTTTCCTAATTTCAAAAACTACCATTTTCAATTACAGATAAAATTATCATCACAATATCCCTTTATAAACATTGAACACTTATAATTTTTTTACTGGAACACTTTAATTATGAAATTCCAACAAAAAATTAATCAATAAAATAAAACAACAATGTGTCCTATATAAAGGAGATTTTTGGTTTCTCAATATTTCTCCATCTAGTTTAACAACTGATTTTCCAATCATGAAACCACATTTTTAAGTCTTTTTAAACTAAGCTCACATGCCATATAACTGAACTCCCATTTTCATTCCCCGAAACACATAAACACATTAACAAAATAAAAAAACATTAATGGGAACTAAAAACCATTAGAAAAAATAAAATTAACATGTAAAATACAATTCTAAATCCCAACATACCATAGTTACTCATGTTTTATTAGAAGATATAAGGATTATTCACCCACCCAAGAAATACCTCATGATACTCGTTGACCCTTCTACAACCTAAAATATATCTCAAAATAAAAAATGTTTCTCTTATTCCTAATACCTCTTATGAACAAAGGATTTAATACTATATTTCATGAGTTGAAAAGGATTTCAGTACATTAGATTCCATACTTGGCTCAAGGCGTACCGAAGGGGTACCTCTGATCCCCATGAGCTGACGAGAAACCTCAATACATCATAATAAATTTTTTAGAATTATATGTCCCAAAGAAAATTAACTGAACTGTTATAATAATATAACAAAATTTCCAACATGAATCATCCATATGATGGATTTATATGTTAAAAAAATAATTAAACAAAAAAATTATACAAGAAGAATGATAAAATATTTATCAATAAAGTGAAATTAATTCATCTCACCTATAACATCCACCACAAAAATATCCATATAGATCCATCACCCAGTCTTTATATGTATAGAGCTCTACCCATCTAGGAAATGAAAAGCATGAAAGGATGAGTTGGATGGTGCTTTTAAAGTGTAAAATGAAACTGTATTACTGAGATCATGCATTATCTGCGACTATAGGTCGCACTCAAACTCTAATACTATCCCACTCTATGAGTGATGAAGAACTAAATTTATAGCTGAAAGGGTTACTCAGTCTATAAATACCATGTGGCATGTTAAATGTATGATCATACACATTTATTTATGTAACCACCACTGAGTCCATGCCATTTTACTTTTATAAACAATACATACACACAAGTTTATTAAAAAAAATGAAAAATAGTTTTTTAATCATGAGTATAAAAATATTATTTAACTTTTAAATCATTTCATAAAATCACTTTTCTTTTTTAAATAAAAATTGAGACATAAAAGCATTGTTAGAACATATTACATTTTAACCAAAATACACAATTTAAATACACTTTTAAAAAGATATATAAATAAATAAAAAATTCCCAAAAATTCATTATAATGATTTTAATAAAAAAAGATAAATGCATGAATCTTTGTTAAAGAGTATAGTAAAGAATCCAAATGTAGTGAGTATGGAAAATAGTAAGGTGAAAGAAATCCCTGAAATATAATATACACTAGAGAAAGGGATAAACTATAAAATAAGTAATTTAAAATAAGAATCATGGGAGAATATCCCAATGATAATTATGTATATAGGAACCTATAATTTTTATGATACTAATTACGAAAACCCCCAATTAAGGGAATAAGTTTGGTACCAAATCCCCATCTAATGGAGGTATCTCATTTACTTCAGTAGTATAACCAATGGTGGGGAACCCATCAACATCAAGGATTTACTACCCATGTACCTATCTTCCAATGATGTTTTAATAATAATAACGACTTCTAGTAGAAGAAATTTCATTAATTTAACAATATATATGTTCTTTCATGAAAACACACTTCAAGACATTTCTATTGTTTAAATCAAAATGATTCCTCAGAAAACACATTCATTTTGATAAATCCATGTCGAAATTAGTGTCTTCTTCGAAATTCCTTATTTTATAATTTTATAAGGTCCTATGGATTCAAAACTAATAAACACACACATATGCATATATATATATGTAATATTAAATAAGTAAATGAATTTGTGTGTAATTAAGAAATATAATAACTTGTGTATATATACATATGTATATATATTTTCATATTCAAATAATTATTTCCATATATATATATATATATAATTCAATAACTGATTTAAATCATAAAATATTTGATAAAAAATATTACTAAGAGAAACCGGCCTTTGAAAAAAAATATAACTTAGAGAAATCACTAAGCTATAATTCATACCACCATTAACTTTTCAAACACTCATATTGCATAAATAAATTTTTAGCCAACATGAAAATAATTCAAAACTCACCCCTAAATCCATTTTGAAATTACTTTCTATGAAAAAAACCTATTTTAAAATTCCTACTTACATTAAATTATAATTTATACAGTCAATCAAACATATAGAGTGATCAATTAAATTACATTTCTTTTGGAATGTTAAAACATATATTGATTTTATATAAATTATTAATGTACAAAAACACATATATAGTACACTATATATAATGTGAAATCCTAAAATTAGTATATAGGGATTCCTAATAGGAGATCTCACACTAATAAAATCAAAACCACAATGTCTTAGAACCTAAAACCCACCAAGGGTTCAACCAAGTAAGATAGATTGTACGAGAATGGGAGGAAAATAATGAAAATGGAAGAAGAAAATTAATAGTATGTTAGACAACTATTAACCCTGACGATTCTCTCTTAAAATCACCCGAATAAAGGATAAAAATTTGATTGATGGAGGTCCTTCCTCAGGCTACATAAAATAAACTCGAGCATCAACATGAGGGGAAAATTTTCGGTTCAATTTATTATTGAAAAAGGTATATATTTTTTACCTATAAACACTAGGTGATTCAAGAAATTGTCACACAGTTTACCAAACCATGTTGCAACCATTCACCCATCACATGGCACCCCTAATGAAACTGTATAGGCTTTACCACATGGTTTGTAACACTATGTCACAACAATGAAAAATGGATTTTTTTAATAGTGTAGTCTCATCCATAGAACCACTATATGGTTTATATAATCATGTTCGATAACCATGTGGGAACAATCCATCAAAATTTTCAATTTTTTTGAATATCCTGGTCAGAAACTCAAAAACAATGTTAAAGGACAAGAAATGAATCAAATAATTAATAAAAAAATAATTGAATTGTGACATATCTTCTTCCTAAAATTGAAAAAAGAGCCTCTTAATGAATACCAATATATGTTCATTCAATGGATTATATTTTTTTATATAATTTTCATAATGTGATTACTTCAATTTATACCCACTATATAAATGAATATATTATAGAAGAAAAATATAAGGATAAAATTATTTTATTGTCCAAATTTCTTATTAAAAACATTATCTATAAATTATTTTTTCAAAATAGTTTCTTATATACCCAATGTCTTCATATTCCAAAAGATCATATATGGATAATATCTATATATTCTCAAAAGTAATATAAAAGTTACATTACCCTTTACATTCCAATAAACACCCTTATATACCACTTTATAATCATTCATCCCACTACCATTATAAGAATTAATATAATATTTTTTTATTTTTTTCAATTATTTCATAGCTATACTCAGTGGTATGATATTTATAAGGGACCATAAGGATGAATACTTCAATATTTTTCTATTTCTAGTTACATGTAGATTTCTATTATAATTTTAAAATTATTTATTATTTTATATTTCATGTTATTTATTTAATATTTATTTTTTTTGTAATATTATATAATAATTAGATTTGTAAATCTTTTACTATATCTATATTGTAGGTACTTCATGTTATTATACACAAGGAAATTATTCAAGAACAATTCAAAAAATTTATGGTTTGTCAAATATGCTATGAATCACACCAATTACATAGCCATAAAATATATTAGAAAATTCCAAGTTAGATCCAATAATAACAATACATAATATTATATATTTATTGGATATTCAGCTTTTTAATATATATAAATACCCAAAGCCAAAAAAATTGTATTGGATAAGATACATTTTTATTATAATTCCATATCTATATAAAACCAAGATATATGAATACCCTTATCTAGAAATCCGAGCCAATCAAATTTTAATAAATAAATTAGATAAATATCAATGTTAGGATTACAAAATAAAAGATGTAGTTACACTCTTCTAATAACCGAATTACATTTAACCCTAATATAATAAACTAAATTTTTTTATTAACCTAGATGAATTCATTAAAAAAATTCATCTTCATAAATTTTTTTATGTATCTACTATTTCATCTTTATAATGTATCAGGTAGTTTTTAATCCTTTCACTCTATTAATTCTCTAATACCTAATTAAATTTAATATATGGCATATTTAAATATTCTTTTTTACCTAAAAAACAATTTATTTAATTAATTAAAACAAAATATTTTCTTTATAATCCAGAATAATAATTTTAACTCTATGAAAAAATTTGTTTTTTTGATAAATAATAAAATTTGATATTTTTCTTATTCTTATAATTAACTACCAAACTCATCATAACAACACCAAAACCAATCTAAATTTACCCACTACTAATATAGGTCATAATGAACAAATAATATCATTCAAATAATCCATCAATTATAGATTAAAATTCATTAAACATTAATATATCTTCTATTTCCTAACTGAAATCCATCCATTATAAATTGTTTTTCCATCACAAAAACTCCATTGTAACCTTGGTTAATTTAATACAATAATTCTTCAAAAAAATGCATCAATTATATTAATCATTTGGTTTTCAACGTTATTAATATAAATCATAAGATTTTATTCTTCACCATTTATGAATTTCATCTTCACTATCCACCTTCTCGTGATTGGTTTTAATTTTATTATATATGATTAACTAGTGAGTTATAATTAATCTAAAAAAATACAAGGATAGATAACAGATCCAACAAAAACGTGTCCTTTGGTTATAAAAATACACCATAATAACATATTTAGTTAGGTTTGTCATGTCATACTCGACCAGATGTATCTCATTTTTTAAAGATAATTAATACATGCTAATACGAATCTAATGAAATTTACTATATCATTATTTAGAATATAAGGAAGCACATAATATAGAACAAGGATATATTTATAATATATGGAGGAGACGGGGATCTCATTATTTTTGGTTTATATTTCCCATTTATTTTTTATTTTAATTATATAATTATGAATATATAATTATGATTTTCATATATCATGTATAGTTATTAATGTAATAAATATTCTATGGTATAAGTTTTAATTTTTTTTTAAATTATTTATAGTATTTTTTTCATTTAAATAATTTATTTTATTATGAATAATTTATTACACATATTATTTCATTGAGTTCTTTTTAAAAATATATTCATTGAATTACTTTTATGGATAAATTATTGCATTTTCTTAATTAGATTCATTTTTATTCATTAAATTTAATTACAATTTTCATATTTTTCATTCTCATTAAATATATATTTATGTCATGAAGTTAGTTTAAATTTTTATTTATTTTTATATTATATTATATGTTTTTTATAATTATTTATTCATGGTAATTTATAATGTTATGTTTTAAACATATATGTTCTATTTTAATTTTAATATGACATCATGTTTTTTAAAATTAGAATTTGAGTGTTTAATTCAATTTTTTCTAGTATAATTATATAATTTTAATTGTTTTTAGAGTTTAATACAATAATATTATATGAAAAATGAAATAAATAGTACAATATTACTTAAATAGATTTTATCATGTATTAATATGAAAGGTTAAATTGATGGGTTAATAATACATAATAAGTTTCATCAATCTAACTTGTGTAATTTACTTCTATAACCTTATAAATGTTTTATATTTCAATATAATTAATTTTATTTTTTGGTATTTTTTATATTATATAATAGTTATGACTTTATCAATTTAGAGGAACTAATGATATAAAATGGGAAACCATGTAATATCTATTGCTTTTTCAGAGTGTGGATAATCAGTTCATGACATGATTTTAAATAAGAGTAAATACCCAGAAAAGCAATAACTGTTGATTTAATAAAAACCATTGGGATTAAAATTTGTAATTTGTTTGAGAAAATAATCAATTGTTGTTCATTTCTCTAGAATATGATAGTTGAATAAATGGGTTGAGGGACGTTAGTCCAATGCTGAGTGAACATTAAATTTTTATTGGTTTTTTTAATCCATGAATTTAAAATCAATAGTGACCAAGAATATAAAAATTGAGGGTAAATGATGATCTAGGAGAAAACATAATGTTCAATGCATTTGAGGGCAAAAAAAATGAGAAAATGAAAATGAAGGATAAATTATTATAAATATTAAAATTAAAAGAGATCCTACTTTGTCTAAATAAGAGATTTTCATGAATTAAGGGCTTATTTCGGCTATTGGATTTCATTACCCCAAAATCGAATTTGTAAAAGTAATCTTAAACCAATTTCATGATTTAAGATGGAAAATTTTATCATATAAGGGATAAAATAAATTCACAAAATAATAATAATATTATTTTTATTAATATCTAATTATCAAAATCAAATATCCAATAAATTCATAGTCATGATTAAATTTAACGTCATTGATATTGTCAAAATTATAATTAATAATAATAATTATTATTTTTAATGATGTATTTAATTTTATAAATAACAATACAAACACAATTTTTATGAAATATTAATAATGGATATAAATAGTGTAATTTATATTAAAATTAATTTGAAATTTAATTTCTTTTTGTAATAATTAATAATATAATTAATATTAAATATAATAACATTATAATTTTGATTAAAAATAAAAATAATTTTTTTATTATTTATTACTTCTAAATAATAAAATTTTGTGCTGTGTATATTATTTTTCTAATATATTTATGAATATTAATTTTAATATTATAAATAAATAATGATTACATACAGATGTAAGTATAATAAAAATACACACATTTGGAGACTTGACCATTGACAATAATGCTATGATAATAATGTAATGATAATAATAATGTCTTGATAATGATATTATTATCAACAAATTCATGATAATCAATTCGTGATAATCAATTCATGATAATCAATTTTTAAGATCAAACAATAAATATAACAAAGTTAAGATAATTTTTAAAACTTCATAAGGTCATAATATTATTTTTTATAAAGTCATGATAATTATTAATAAATAACAAAGTCCTGATAATAACAAAGTCATGATTATTATTGGAAAAATCATGATAATAAATTCATTATAATTATCAAGGATAGTTTCAACCATTGATTTTAAAACCTCAATCTCATATAATAGTAAGATTTATTAATGAAGAACACATACACACAAACGGGTACACAGGGACGATAGATTAAGAGATGTGGCCCAAACAATTCCACACAAAAAAAACATAAAATAAATTACAAGGACATTTATTTTCAGCTGCAACATTCATGTGAAATTCATGAGCCTTCTTAGGTTTTTCATCATGTAAGGCAATATACTCCAATGGAGAATAAAATCTATATTGTACAAAAATTGAATAAACAGTATTAATTTATTTTTTCATCTTCCCCTACTCTGATATCCACACACATTTTTCGAGCATTGTTCTCTACTCTATTAATTAGTCTATCAAGAAGAAGTTTTTTATCAATATATAAGGTCTCGTATTCCTCAACTATAACTACTACAGATTCCTCTTATTTGAATCCTTAATCTGATTTAGAAGTAATTCCTCAAAAATAAATAAATTGAGGCTCCGTAAAATGATATTATTTGTCTTTATCTTCAAATATTTCAAATTTTGAATCACCAACACAATCAACCAATGATATCTCTTGATCCTCTTTACAGAGTAAATTTTCATCCTAGTCATTTGGATATATAGCGTATTTCACATTAAAGATCATCCCGTTTTAAAACTCATCAACAATAGTTCCCTCTATATATGGAGATATGAAATCCATTGGAGTCAATAATAAAATCACATCATTTTTTATAGTAATATGAACCACCCTTTCCAACATGGAAACTATTAACTAATGCAAACCAACAATAGAGAGAGATAATTCACCAAAAACACTTGAGATCTCTCGAACAATATAAACTTCATCATGATTGGTTTTTTAATTTGAAGTTTCATTAAAAAATACAACATAGAACTAAATTTTCCAACTCCTTTGTTGATAATCCAAGACACCTTTGAATATTTTTCACTTACCTCATGTGGATTTCAAACTATTACCTCTTTATTCCTCTAAAACAGTAGGGATGAGGTAGGCCCTTCTTAAAAATTACTCACATTTACGTCAACCACTATTTAATCAATGTATTTTCCTTAGTCATAATATAGTATTAATTTCGAATAACTAAGTGATCCACTAGGTGTCTTGGTAGCATCCTACTTCACATCGTCCTTCTCAAGAAGCCCATATTGAACCTCAAAAACTTCTAAAACATTAATTTCTTATGAAGTGGATTCATGATTAGATGGATTCTTAGATTCATGTATAACATCAAATTTATATTCTTTGGTAGAATCCACATGTTGTTTCTCACTATCAAATATTCCTTGATAAATTCAATGGATTGTGAGGCTTCTTTCTGATTAACATTGGCCTAGGAATATTTCGTACTAATAGAAGTAACATGGTAGATGTATATATATAAAATTTAAAGCTCATTTATAGTGAGTATATCATTAGAGAATATTTCTTTATGAGGAGATTACTTGTTTTTAGAATCATCTTTAATGAATGAATTAGTGAATCTAGGCTGAACACTCATATCATCAATGTTCCAAGTAATAGGATAATTAGTCTAACCAATATTTATACAAAATTTATACTATACATGTAAAAATGATCCTCTAATTTTTATTTTCCCTTTAACACATCTATAGGAAATATACTCCTCTTCATGTATGTCTTGGAAATACACCCCAATATTTATTTTAATAGATGAAAATTGACATACATTATATTTTTCATCATTCCCAAACATATTTTTTCAAATTTTTTAGTTATGTAGGTGAATGTACAATGTTTTTTGTAGAATAAAGGGATTAACACCCCCATTGGATAGTCAAAATATCTCCAATAGGACCATCATTCACAATCTCACCATCCTCTACAAAGTGAATATTATGTTTAGAATGCTTTAGAAAATAAGCGGTAGGTGCCCCATGATGCTATGATACCAAACTCTGGTCTAGTGTAGGGGATGGATTTCTCGCACCTGTATAATTTATACTACTACCCCCATTCATTTCAGTCATTAATATTTCTTGAAAACTATTTTGAGTTACAAAATTATTCTTTTTTATTATTTAAATGAATAAAATATTTATTTTAAATTATTTTATAGGTTTTTATTTTGTGATTTTTCTTCTATTTAATTTGTATATCTAATTTACATTTTAAAAATGTTAAATCATTTAATTGAGAAAATACATGTATGATACTTTCAATTTTTATAAAATACAACCTATACATAAATTTTAAATGAAATGTAAAACATAACCTAAAAATATGAAAATAGTTTAAAATAAATATATTTTAGAACATTTAATAAACCAAAACCAATTTACATGACACAAACATTATTGAATAAAAAATGAAACTTTCTCTTTAATAGTTATTTATATTTCCAAATCAATGGTCCATGCGGTTTATAATTATAAATTATTTATTACACTATTATTGTTTATATTATTAAGTAATAATTTATTAGATTATTGTCAATTATAAATTGTTTGATTTTTAATTAGCCTTCGATACATTATTAATTATTATCAATTATATTAAAAATTGATAAATAAATATAATAATAAAATTAATTAATTATCTATTATTATTAAATATTATTATTTAATTTATCAATAAGTATTAATTATATTATTAAATTAATTTAATAATTAAAATAATAATTGATAATAATGAAGTAAATACTAGTCAACTAAATAATAATTATCAATAATTAATAATCAAATTAATAAAAAAATAAAATTATTAATTTATTTATAATATTTAATTATAATAAAACTAATAATTATAATACCTAATAATTATAAAAGACATTAATTTCATTAAAGAGTAAATGTAGTGTTTTTAATAAATATTTTTTTCCTTGTTTAAATTATTATTTTCTACCATTTTTATGTTTTTTGTCAATTATTCATTAATTATTCTATCAACATTTTAAATTTCACATATATTGTATCTATAATTCATATTTTATAAACTTTTAATGTCATCACATATATAAAATATAATGTTTCCAGTAGATTCATTTAAAATATTAAATAATATAAAGCACATAAACGTTTGAATTGAAATTTTAGTCATTAACTCAACACATAAAGAATAATTGAAAATAATAAATAATAATGAAACTATAAAGAATATAAATGAAAAAACAAAGTTGTTTTAAAATATAGATTTCATATATTAAAAACATTCATGTGCGTGACTTGGAAATGTTATAAAATATTAACTACAAACATAAAAAATGAAATTATAATCATTAAATGAAAACAAAATAATAATTTAAAATAAAAAAATCATAGAAAATGAAAAATCAATAAATTAAATGACCAAACATGATGTTAATTCCAAAGATAGCATTTTTTCACAAAAAATTTATCATGTATTTGACTTTTAACGATTTTAAAATATAATACATTGAAAAAAATTAAGTGAAATTTAAAAAATTTACTGATCAGATAAAAAATAATTGAAAACAAACATAAATTCATTGAAATAATAAAAATAGAATAATTAAATCAATAATAGACAATTAAATTTAAAAAAAACTATTTATACTTATTTTTTCCCATGACATGTTCTCTTATTAAGGATTATTTATAAAAAAACTTTTATTAAATATTATTAAATACATAAATGGTTTTTTTTGAAATTATTGGAAGGAACCCTTTTTTACCAGACCCTTTACAACTATCATGGAATAGGGGCCTAAGGGCTTGAAATTTTTAATTGAGGTACCCTAAGTCCCAAGGGAGGCCCAACGGGGGGCATTTTTATGTGTATTCTAGCCTATACACTTCCCTCTAATCTGTACAACACCCCCACCATGTACTCCATTACCCTACCACATCAACAATCCTCACATTCATCCTTCCAACCTAAATTCCTGAGGTTTTTGTGTAGCCCTAGATGTGCACAGTAGAGGCATACCCTACATGAACAAATTAGAACATTCAATTCTTCATTATCCACCACCATTTTGATCACTATCATTATTCCTCGTTAATTGGCTCACATAACCTAAATTTTCAATATTATGCATTCCTGTCAGAGGCACACTTGAGATCATGCTCTTAATGAGCCTCAAGAGTTTCATGTTGATTTTTAGGAGTTTTCGGAGCTTTCTAACCATGGTTCACAGTTTGGTGTCCACGATATTAGAGAAACTATATAGAAACCTAATTTTTAGTAGTTATTTGTTTCAACTTATACAGGGAATAGTATGTTAGACGTATTAGTGAATGGTTAAAAGTTATCAATGTGGGTTTCATAGGAAACTATGTAGGCTTTTCATCGTCATGGGTTATGGTGCCTGATTGGAAAACAGTTTAAAATAAACCATATAAAATGTTGTTGATTGAGGCTAGGCTGATTTTCATGGTTTATGCACAGTTTGATAAACTATGTAGCAAATAATTTTGAGCGGTTTGTATTTGGATAGTTCTTACTACATGGTTGGAAAATGGTTTAGAAAATCCTAAGGAAAAACCATGTGGATATTTAAAAGTGGAAAAATTATTATTCCATCCTTCTCGTTTATTAAAAGAGAATCCCATATTTCATCCCCTCTCTTATGTGTGGCCAAGGGGCTTATATCACTTTACAATCCATTAAACCCCTTTGATTTTGGGTGTTCTTGAGGAAATTTCTTATGATCCTTGGTATGTCCTTCATCCTTTGACCATATTTCATGTTTTCGCTTTATTTCTACATTGATTTTGTTTCCTTGGTCAGGGTTCAGAGTGATGATTCCTGAAAATAATGGTGGAATACCCCTTTAATGATGTGGATTTTGTATGTCTTGATTAGTGGATGTCCCTATATTATTTCATCACACTGTCATAGACTGTTTCATTAAAGTTATGTCCTTGTATGAATTTATTTAAAATATTTTCGTAAAATAATCTAAAATTTTTATGTAATTGGTTTTGATTGTTAGGTATTTGGATTATGTTTTTGTTGGGAGTATAGTGTGGGCCACTCGCATGATTTTGGTTTCCATTTCAGTGAAAATATAGAACCATGCGATATTTTCTTTGTAATCCCTATTTAAGTTAAATTTTTAAATAAATTTTTAGTTATTAAAATAAATTTTATAACTAATAATAAATATTATATAATTTAATTTTTTTTGTTGTGAGTTAAGGCCTCTGGTGATTTGGTTGATGGTCATTTGATTTGGAAGGGTCTAAGTGAGAGTTATTATGTAAGGAATGAAAAATGGCATAACTCCATTAGTGAGGTGGGAAATATATTGTACATTCCCTATGTTATTTAGGCATGATTTTATGTTTCATGTTATATGTGTGGTCAGAACATAGTTAGAGATTGATCATTACATTGATTAATTGTTTTATTAAATATAATTGGAGGAACAAAGGGTTATGGGCCTTGATGGTCCCATGAATTTGATTAATTCCTTTTCCATCAATGTCTTATCCCATGAGAATATATGTGTTCCCTCATACATGTCTAAAACTTTTAGGGAATTTATTAGTTTAAATAATCATAGTGGGACTTTGAATAGGTTCATTTTTGACCATTGAGAATATGGATGAGATAGGATGAGGATGAGTGGCCCATGTAGGCCTTAGTAGATCATTATAATTCCTTAGAGCTTTCTGGATAGGGATATGACCATTGAGTAAGTGATCACCCTTAGTGTTGATTACCTGGGTGGTTATACCTTTGTTATTTTGGATTTTTGAGATTATTTTGGCTTAGTATTAATCTCATAGTGTCACCTCCTAGGGATTGGATTCCATACTACTACTATGGGATGCCATAGTCATGGTCATTGTATCCAAGGGAAGTGTATGTGGCTCCCCTCATAGATATGGATTTATTGTATTCGATTATTGGATCCACAACCAGGTGATACCCCCCCCCCATAGATTTGAATACAATGGGCTTCCTTAATTTGGATTCGGTCATTGGCCCTACATACCAGTTAGATTTAATCCAAACATTATTATCTTA
This sequence comes from Viscum album, assembly GCA_963277665.1. Taxonomy (NCBI): domain Eukaryota; kingdom Viridiplantae; phylum Streptophyta; class Magnoliopsida; order Santalales; family Viscaceae; genus Viscum; species Viscum album. The sequence goes on along the minus strand of OY728160.1, from coordinate 454,345,925 downwards.
GGAATATCTGGGTGCATTAGACCATAATTCTTTTTCAATGTATAATGGGGTGAGTTAGACCTAGGTTTTATCACTTGTATAATCGGTCGAGTTAAGTCCAAGGTAGTTTTTATTCTATATATCATGGTTAGTTTGACCCTATGTGGTTATGTTGGTTGGAAAAACTACATGATGTTCTTAGAGACTCTTTTTCAATAGTCCAAACTAGTTTGGGTCAATCGTAGGTGTTACATAAGACCCTATGGTTAAATATAGTTATATATTTATGAATCCACACTTTATTTATTTATTGAATAGATCATATAACTTGTATGCAATCTATTTATTGGTTATGCACGTGACCACATTAGAGGTTTCTTATAGAGTTAAATTCAAACTCTGCTCAACCATCCAAGGAACATGGGTACCTGAGGAGACCACACTGATTACATGTTAATGTTGGGAAGAGGCTGTGGATAAGATTTTTCATCTGGATAGCCTGGACACAACATGATAATAGAATTAGGTGATATGATTGTATGTATTATAGCCTCTTGTATATTTCATTTGTTCTTATATTTATTCTATACATGGGGTTATCCTAGTGGGTGTCCAATAGGTATGTATGATTGTATACTTCTAAATTACATTTGATATATCAGTTTTATTTATATTCTTATATGTAATCTAATTATTATATCATAAACAATGCATTTATATTTTTATATGTTATTTGTCACTCTGATTTGGATGTATAGTCTCCCAATGGTGCTACCACAGACCCCTGCTACTAGTTAGAAGTCTCTAGAATATAGGGAGGTATTTCTATGTTCTCAAAACACATTCAATATATAATTGTAAAGCGAGTCGGTTTTTTGCATTACAAAATCAATCATCACCTCTTTCATTCAAATTAGCAGCAGCTAATTCACATAGGCACTACTCGTGCATACATAGCATGTGCTGGAAAGAAAACACTTCCAAAAATTTAAATAAGGAAAAACTACCCGTCAAGGGTTGAACTACATATTGAGGATGAAAATAAAAAACCTTATCCAAAAAACGATGGGGGGTTGGTGACAACATTAAATTTGGTTAAATGTATTTTTAGGTGTTACACCATGTCTTTCCAAAGTCCAAAACAACACCTATACACCATTCTTCCAAACTAATTACTAATTAATTTAATTTATATAATCTAATATATTACATATTACAAAATTATTTTTAATTTTAATTAATAATTAATAATTCCATATTTAATGTTACTAATAATTTCATAATTAATAAAATAATAATCAATAATATATTTTTATTATGAATTCATATTAACAAATCTGGTATATTACAAATTTATTTTATTATGACTTCATAAAGTCATAATTAATTTTTATATTATTTAAATATAATTTTAACAAATGCTAGACACAAAAAACATATAAAAAATAATTAATTTTTTTTAAATAAAAATTATTAATTATTATTAAATAAAATATTTAGTCAAAAATAATTTATATATGTATGATTATTATTTGATAATAATAATATGTCATAATAGTAATACTGCATAATAATATAATTATAATTAAATAGAAAATAATAAAAAATATGAATTATTTAATAAATAAACTAAAATTGGATTTCATTTATTAATAATATTATTGTTATTAAAATTATTATATTTATATTATGACATTTAATAATAATACTATTACTTACATTATGTTTTGTTCCATATTTTATTATTATTTATAAACATTATAAATAAAAAATAATTTACCTATAACATGTTATTTTCATTTTTATTAATAATTAATAAAAAATATATTCATTTTCATTTTTACCCTATCTTATAATAATATAATTAATATTATAATTGTTATTATTTATTACTATTTTTTAATAATAAATTAATAATTTTATTACATAAAATATTTATATTTAATAGTAGATATTTTTTATAATCATTTTTATTACTAATTAAATTATTAATTACATTATTAAAAAATTGTAATTATTAATTTTATGGTTAATATCATTATTGATAATATTAGTAATCATTACGTGAAATATATTAGGTATTATTTGTAAAAATATTAAATAATTATTATTTATTAAAAATATTCTATGATTTATCATTTATTTTCATTAATGTGTTATTATAATTGACATATAAATCATTAAATGCTGAAAAAGTGGTATACGAATCTCAGAAAAAAATCTAAATAAGTTTTAATGGATTGGACAAAGTAAAAAATGATCTTGGGTGATATTTTATGAAATATTTCTTAAAATAATTGGTTTAAGGTAATATAAAATATAAAAATAGTTAAATATTGATTAGTTTTTTTATCTTATATATATTGTAAAATAAACAATAAAAATTGAAGGGAGATTGGGGAACTGCTGTTGAATAAAAATCTGGAACAAACTAAAATGATGAAGGGGGTGGGAAATTGAGACTTGTCTGAGCATCTCGTTTTCAACAGAAGTACCCATGATTTGATAGAGGATGATGGAAACACTAGTGGCCATATATCGAATGAGGTTTACCAGTGGATATAGTGAATTACATGAACTCAAGGATGGTGATTAGAAATCGGATGGGTCTTATCTTGAAAAATAAATCATGGTTGAATACATGATGATAAAATTAACAAGGGACTTTCATGAATCATCAGTGAGTGTTAATAATAGTTATCGATTGAGTGAATTTATAAGATACTTATCGATTGAGATGAACCTAGAAGTGGATTTTATAGAATAAATCGCAGAAACATATCACTAGATGTGATCACAATATAAATTACAACATCAAAAATAGAGAAATTTTTTATTTTTTATATCAGATGATATTACAATGCATACCAAAAAACCAATTTATAAGTATAAAACCTCTTGTTAAAAAATAAAAAACACAAGATGAAATATGCCTACAAATTTGTTGAAGTAGGTGCTACCCAAGCCTCTAGTTTCAAACAATTCAAGATACCAACATCGAAATCTTCCATCCACTATAACAATAATATATGGTTGGTGAACCCTAAATAAAAACATGTTTATTTACCCATATCTACCTTTAAACATTTTTTCCTTACATTTATAAAATATTCATCCACTAGAAAAAGATATATTGCTTCAATGGTTTTGTAAAGTTATCCACAAAATATTATTTTGCTCTATAAGTTAATAATTGTAATTTATTACGTGTTTAGCCTTTAGTAATGTCACTGTAAAGTTTTCCTCATCCATCACATTACTCTATATTACATCAAATTTAGCTTCTTTGAATATAGTTTCATTATAAATTTATAATAGAAAACATACTTTTACTTACCCCTCTACTGGTTATATCCCCTAATATATTTATTCAAGGATTCAAACATTCTTGGTTATATATAATAAAATTAATGTTATATACCATTATATGTATATCTGTGTGGTGATCGTGTCATTGGTTTTTTAACTACCCAATCATCCATTGTTATTAATTCATCATTATATTATATTTATCAAGATATTTTTACCTATCATTAATGTTCATTTTTATTTCATTTTCATATATCCTTATCATTAAAAATAAAATCATTATTGAATATGTGCATCATGTGGATGGGACTATACAAGTGATATCTCATTACTCGATAATCATATCCCATAAAGACACACTTCTCTCATTTTTCATCGAGATTTGTTGATTTTTTCTCTGGGATCCCAGCATATAAAATAGAACCGAAGGATCTAAGATGACGTAAATTTATATTGTGACGACACCATACTTATTGAAATGTATTTTTAACACTTTTTTTTGAATATATTTCTTAAACACACAAAAAATATAATTATTCCCAAAAATGTATGAGGAACTTCTTGAAGTTTTTACATACTTCTTTCCATGTGGATGATTGTTAAATTTTTCCATGTGGATATTCAATTGAGTTGAGTTGGTTAAGTCAACTTTAGAAGGTGTTGAATTCATTTTTTTCTTGAGGTAATCTTCAAAAACATCAATGGTTTACTATAAAATGAACATATTTTACAAGGATATGATTCTCGATAGCATATTTAATATGCAACATGAATAATAAACGAACCATATTATAATATTAAAATAATTTTATTTAAATAAGATTGATATCACAGACCTTAAATTGGTCTGTATTAAAATTAATAACCTTGTTAAATATATATATATATATATCCTAATAAATATTTATTTATTTTTAAAATCATAATAAATAATCATTCAACATTAATACATATACTTTAGTCTATAAGAAATATATTTCCTTCAAATAGGATTTTTATTAATTTTGTGGTAAAATATTATAATTATATATTGGAACATTTATACATATTATTTTATATAATTAAAAAATATTTTAAATTATAATATTGATATTTACTTTGAGTTATATATGAATATTTTTCAAAAAATATTGATTTTTCATTGAAGAGTAAAAATACCATATTTTTATAAAATTGATATTTTTTTTTTAATTAAGTAATTTAAAAGTATCATTATTATTTTAATAAAATTTCAAATAAACATAATTTTTATTTATATAGTTATAATACAATTAATTACATTTAATTCATCTTTATGTTAGATATTAGTATAAGATTATGCTTGATCATAAATCACATTTGTTTTGAAAAGAGTTTTAATGTGCATAATGTTTATCCATATTAATTAATTAAAATAGAAAATAATTTATAAAGATTTAAATTAAACTTATCGATTACATATCTATAAATATTAAATTTAATTAATTTAAATTTAATTACTTTTTATATATTTAATATAAGATAATCATTTTCTTGAAAAATAAAAAATTGCTTTTTGTCACACCTGTGGGATTTATTTAAAATATGATTCTTCCACTACTATGTTTTGGATTTGATAAAAATTATTAATAATATGGAATCGAAATAGTTTATATTATATTATAATTCTATCCTATTTTTTCATAATAAATAGAATAAACACTAAGAAATAGTCATCATGGTATAAAAAATGGTCAAAGTGAGTATCCATAGAGGTAAAGATGATAAAATGGATAAAAACAAATTATTTTGAATGGTTTAGGTGTTTATCATCTTTAGATACAATTAACTCTATTATTTATCAATTTTTGAGGCACATGGAATGAGTGTGACTTCCCATTATTGAATATTTTTAGTATTTTTAAGAATGATAGTCCACCTCCACAACAAAAGGTCACCCCCTCTACTCTCCTTTCCACAGATAAAAACCCCATGCATTCATAAAAGACATACCCAAATCAATTATTTTTCTCCACATTCCATATATGAATTATTCATAACATTAATCTAATCTAGGGGGCTTTAAGTGTAATCCAAAAGAGGTGATCTGAAGAAGTGGTAACATTCTTAACCAAGAATCATTGTTTTATTTCTTATTCAACCTCCTTTAAATATTAATCAATCATTATCATATAATAATATCATTGTAAACAATATAATAATGTTACATTATGTAAATATCAATAAATAAATCCATCTCCACTACCATTAAATAGCCATGGAAATTGTTATTTATGTGTACTGTGGACTACCACCTCACGAACCGATCTAATTAATTTTCCATTATCACCAATCATGGATATTTATGTTGATTTATTTAATTTGTATATATTATAATCAAGATATATTAATAAGTATGTAAAATTAAAAAATCATATACTTTCATACCATATCATCCATCGAATAATGTAAACATCATTCATGTTTACGGAAGACTCTGCCTCACAAAGCAATGTGATTCATTTGCGATCACCACAATACATAGATAGTATATTTTAGTTTTTCAAAATATATGATATTATATTCATTGTATTATTATTGTTATAGGATGATAAAATATAACTAAACTTCAATACATCATGGCTACTGAAAAATGGAATCATTACACAAACATACGTACACCTTACCATCTCCATAATTGTAAAGTAATTCATTTTTCATCCCTATAATTCATGGTTTTTATAAAGAATAATTTGTATCTAAAAATTATAATAATTTAATTTATTTGATATAAAAATTAACCTTTTTACCATAGATAACACACTGGTACTATTTTGAATTTTTTAATCAATCATCTTCAAAACATTTGATGTGGACATAACTGATTAAGTAACTAAATATGAAATTAAAATAAATGAATAAAATAGTTTAAGAATTGGATACTAAACTATGAAATGATTCATAATAAAATAAACAAGTTTTATATATTTATTTTACGTGAGATAAAACACATACATGACAACGTCTAGACTCTAGGTAAGGGTTTTCATCTCAAAACATCATTCTTTCATACAAATTTTCGTTTATCCACCAACTTTATTTTATATGGTTTATATTTTTATCCTTTAAATGTTATATCATTAATAATTTATAATACATGAAATTTTATGTTACAATTCAATTACTTCATTCATGGTATTTACAATACAAATTTTACCAAAGTGGTAAGAGTTTATTTTCTAATCTCATTTTAATCTGGATTATTTATGCTTGAATTTCTATTTTAGGGTATTATTTGATCATTCTCTAATAAAAAATTTATTTTTCCTATAATTTTTTTTTGATTTGATTTTAATTTAATAGTTCCATTTTAATCTTTTGGGAACATTAAATTATTTTGAAAATGTTTTAAATAAAAGTTGACGTCATTTATCTATTCGTTCATAACTACTTTTTCTTTAATATCTATGAATTAAAAAAAATTCATGAGAATATATTTATAAATCCAAAAAACAATTATTATATATATTTTTACCCATGTTTTAATTTTTTTAAAAACGTATTGAAATGAGTCCTCTTTTCAATTTAAAAAAAATAAAATTTTTAACCTATTTACCATAATGTGATATGAATGTTTATTTTAACTTATATAGAAAGTATGGAATTACCTTCCATCATTAATTCAAAACAATTCAAATATTCTTTTACAATTTTCCATGTTTATATAACATATTTTAAATTTTAATTGATTGAAAGGTCACTTTCAATGTGAAAAGATTATTTTTATCAATATTTTTTATTCATTGTAAAATTGATTATATTCATCAATGATAACAACATATAAGGTTATTTAATATTTCTAAATTAGGAATATATTTCTCTTAAATATATACCTAGAACACTATAGCATCATTTGATTCATTAATTCAATACATAGGAATAATTATAATAATCATTATTTGGGAAATCACTTTTGATTATGATATGAGACAATATTATGCAACCCATTTTATTTACAAAGGTAATTTTTATGCATATATCATATGATTGATTTAATTTACTTTAACACAAAATAATGAATATTTTATGATGGATACTCCAAAATAGTTATGCAGTTCATTGCATTAATTTTTACTCTGAATAGACATCATGTGTGAGACTATGGTGAAAGCATAATCTACTATAGGACTGTTACTCCATGCTATATTTCCTAAGAGATTATCCTTGACTGATTTTTATGTCATGTTATTTGTTTATTCCAAATTTCATTTGATTACATTATATTATTATACTATATTTTTTATGTTATTATCTCATGTGATTACTCTATATCCTTCTCTATCAAGATGAGAAGTTATAAATCAGACTCAGAACTTATGGTTCCTAATCATGATTATTCACATAATGAGATTTACAGCTCCCCCCTATTTTTTATATATTCCAATGGATAACCTATGTGGTTTGGGAGCTAAAATGTATTTAATAGTGTGGTAAAAACTCGTATTTTATAAACATATCTACGTTTTTATGTTTTTTAGGACTAATAAAATCCTTATTTTTTTTATAATTAGTTTCTCTTAAGTGTTTCATATTTTATCCTATTATAAGAAATCAGTTATTTATTTCAATGAAATTTATCATCCATGAATATAAAGTCATATAATATAATTCATATTAGATTTAATTTTTATCTTATTTCATGTGAATATATATGCGTAATCCAACAAACTTACAATAAGATATCTTGATAAGTGTATCTTATAAATAAATTAAATTAAATTTCAGTTGTTCAAATTTGGGAAGAAAAAATAGAATGAAATTTTGATAAATATTATATCATATGAAAATGAAATTCATAAAAGGATTACCACATCATAAACAAAGGAATTTGTGGAAGTAAATTATCATACGTGAGTAGGAAATTATCTAATGAAGAATATTTATCTTATATAGAAGATCGAGGTCTATTTTATCTTTTAATAATAGTGATTTCATTATTATTATTGTACTTTGATGAATTTATTCTGAAGATCATCACGATTAAACTCATAAAAGTATAATAATCTGTCAATATTTCATCTAATGATTTTGTGAATCAATGAAAAGTGGTTTTCTAAATTAAAAAAAAAGATTTCGGTAAACTGACATTTTTTTTAAAAATGGAAGTATTTGAAGAAAAATGCTTCTGACATCACTATCACAAGAATTTTATTCCATATTTGGAAAAGTATGACATGATCCATTCTAAAGAAATTTTTTTAAATTTTTTAATTTTAATTCATTTTACCATTAATATTATCCTATATTATAATTTTTACATTCAAATAGGTGATATTAATAGGAAAGTTAGATGTTATGTGAAAATAGGATATAAACATACATATGAACACACTAATAACACGAATAACAAACACATAAAATTATAATAAATTTTATATGATTTTTTTGGTGTGCTCATAAGTTTATATATTTCAATCAGAGAACCTATTTAATTATTCTATAAAGATAATTGCCTTTTCTAGATGTTTCATTATCTGTTATCATTTTCCTCTTGAAACTGTTTTCTGTATCATTCTTTCAAATCACGATTAAGTGTTTTAAGAAAATGGATTTTTCTAGTAAATATAAGAACAATTAATTTTTCTAGGGTTTTTTTTGAAATGTATCAACTACTTTCACTCATCGAGGATACCCAAAAAAATGACAGCATAGAAAAAATTCCAAAACTCATGGAGATGAGTGTTGGAGGAGTGGACTGGAAGATTTTTATTTTATGGAACAATATAAATCTTTTGTGTTTTTTCATTTTCCTTTAAATATTATATTTAATCTACCTTATTTTTTAGGGATAATATTTAATCCTAAATTATATGAATATTTTAGTATGAAAGGGTAGAAAATTTAGAAAACTCAATTCACCACCCACTTGAGATTGGAATTAGCCATTCTCCAGGGAATCAATCTGTATCACAGCTCTTGAATCCTGATTTCATAGCTATCTATGGTTTAAGTCTATAGATATTATTACAGATGGATACTATAAATGATAACATAGAATGTATTTCAATGGTTTGATCTCTATACATCAATAGTGAAAATTATGTTTTCTAGAAGGCGTTAATTATAATCTTCATGATAAATTTTTGTCTAAATGGTAACCTTAAGGCTTTTGAAGATGTATAAAATTCCCAAGACACAACCAAATATCTAGGGTACAGACACTAAATCTAGTTATGAATTGAATTATAATGTTATGAATTATATTATCAGTGGATTTGGTCCAAATTATATAAATATATTATCTTAATTCTAAAAGGCATAAAAATGTGGACTACCATTTAAATTGACTATAATAGTACACATAATGTGACAGCCTTTAGATATGATACTTACAACTTTTTATTATAAAAATTTAAAATTATATAAGGGGAAATAATCACCAATTTGAATAGTATATATATAGAGGTTTTAAATAAAATTATATATCTAGGAACACCAATTACTGACTAAGATAAAGATTTTATTATTTAAAAGAGTATTTAATCCTGTGTAGAATGAATTTTCTACTACTATTATGAAATATATAGTGGTCCCTAATTTTACAATGAATGGCCTAATTGGAAATATTATGATGTAAGAGGTATATATGGAATCAGCATCAAGAGACAAGGAGTTCGTTAAGAAGTAAAATATTTTAATTAAATTATCAGCATTAAAAAATGACAATAAAGGAATATAAATTCCAAAAAAATGGAGTCATATGATGAAGATAATTTAAAAGGATACTCTTCAAACAAATTACTTTCTCACTTTTCTAGAAAATAAAAATGTCATTTAATAAAATAATATTTTTTACCAATCCTTTCAAAATGTAAAATAATAATAAAGTAAATTTTCAAGAATTATGTTTTCATGAATTTTATATTCTTGGTTAGGTTAAGATAGATTATAAACAATTAAAATACTATTAAAAACATAGAAAATTTATTTCAAGATGGTTGGTTACAATAATATATACCAAAAATCCATAAAGGAAACATGGAGTGGTTCTAATTATTTTAGTGAAGATTCATCTTCAAAATCATATGTTGAAAATTCATATCTGAATGACATCATATACGTTATGGAACATTATAATAAGGTACATTTGTATTATTCATTTCATCATAAATCTGAATCAAAAAAATGTAAATTTTAGTTAAGTGGAATTAAGGTAATTTTTTAACATTTTATAACGTAAATTTGAATCCTTAAATGAGAAAAAAACATATCCTTAAAATTACAATAGTGATATAGTAAATGGAAAATGGACATAAAAAAATTCAGAGTAAATAAAGAAGCTGAAAAGTTAATTGAAATAATTGTTTGAACATAGAAATAAAATTAAAAAACTAAAATGGATCTTCAAAACATCAAATATGTTGTATGTGTATTTGTTAAGGGCGTTTTAACCAAAAGAATCATTTTCAAAACTAAAATTAAAACAAAAAAAGATTATAATAATAAGTCAAAGAGAAAAGGAAAACATTTTTGAAAACTAATTTCTTCTTAGTTATAATAAATAAAACCATTCTAATTTCATTTTCCATTGTGGAGATTTTGGTTTTTATGCTTAAAAATTTTATTTGAAAGGCACTTAATTTTATAGAGTTAATATGATTTTCTAAGAAAACGTTTTCCAAAATTTACAAGTATATTTTAGAGACAACACAAATAAATTTGTGTTCATAGGTCTTTTATAGCTAACATTTTGAAACCCAATAGTGTTTGGGTAATAAAAAATTATTATTGATTGATTTTTCATTGTATGGAACTAGCCAGATAAAGGTTAATGTTGATTGTTTTGTGGAAAATGGTTGTTTAAGAAACATATGTGGATATTTTCTTCATTTTCAATAACTATCTCTTATTGATAAAGGTTATTTCACATTTCATGCTAATGGAAAATTAAATATAGTTGTCTTGGATATATTGGAAATCCATAGTCTGTCCTCACTAAAAAATTATTTTATTTTATGTTTTTAAAACTAAATATAATAAATATTTATGAATATTGTTATTATTGTTTTTTGTTTTATTTTTCTAACGGTTCCTACACATATATTCGATAAAAATATCACATGTTTAAAGCACCATGAAAAGACAATTTTTATAAATTATATCTTAATTATTTGTGTAGAAAAAATGTAATTTTTTTAATGATTAAGTAAATGAATCTTGGATATGGAAAAGAAGGTGTGGACATTATAATGATTATTCATTCAAAAAGTTATCCAATTTTTTTGATTTGTGATGTTCAAAAACAAATATTCGGTAAAATAACTATTTGATTATTGTCAAATAATAAAGAAACAGAAGTCATATTTTGAACCAATTAAAGAGGTTACTTCTTCTAGACCCCTAGATATTATCCATATTGATCTGTTTAGACCTGTTTGAATAGCAAGTCATGCTATAAAATCATTTTTTTTGTAGTGTGATGATTTCTCAAGATTTACTTGTGTTTATATTTTGAGACATAAAATGATATCCAATTTTATTTTATTTTTATTTTTGAAAACATCTACAAAATCAATAGGAATCTAAAAGTATGACTTTGGTCATAGAGGAAAATTTTAGAATCATGAATTTAATTTATATTGCTCAAAAAATGTATTGAAAATATGTTTTCATCCATAGTAACACCTCAACAGATTAGTGTTGTTGAAAGGAGAAATATGACCTTGCAAGAAATTGGGAATGCAAAGTTATGTGAATATAACATGGCTACTCATTTTTGGTCTGAAATAGTTAACAAAAATTTTTATTTCATAAATAGAGTTATATTAAGGCATATATTAAATAAACAATCATATGATCTATGGAATAATAGATAACCAATGGTAGGATACTTTAATGAATTTGAATGTAATGTTTACATCTTAAACACCCAAGATAATCTTGGTAAATTTGACCCAAAACCAAATGAAGGTATCTTCAAAGGTTATTATACTACCTGCAAAGATTATAGAGTTTTCAATAAAAGCATAAGGATTTTTGAACAGGGAAATCAAGTGATGTTTGGTGAAAGTGATCAATAGAATCAGAATATTACTCAAGTTGATGTGTTTAGTAATTCACTTACACTACTGGAATTTGAGGTATTTTCAATGGCCTATTTGCGACGGTATCCAATCGCAAATGGGCTTTTTTGAAGGGGTCCCATCGTAAATGAGCTTTTTTGACGGGGTCCTATTGCAAATAGCCCGTTGCAAAAAAACAGCATCGTAAATAGTTATCTGTTTATATTGATTATATATATAAACTTGTTGCGATGCGCCCATCACAAATAAGTATTAGTGACAGGCCAGTTTTCCCATCGCAAAATACTTATTTAAAAAATATATAAACTATTTGCAATGGGAACCCATCGCAAAATGACCTGTCATAAATACATAATAAAATAATATATATATATTCAAAAAATGATTATAAATTAATATTAAAAAATAATTATAATATTTATACTATTGATATAAAAAATATTTTATTATATAATAATAACACTAATATTAATAATATAATTTTTTTTATTAAAATATTAATATTTAAATAATTCTAATAATATAATAATGTTATTATTATTATTAGTATTTATGAAAAATAATAGTAATATTATTAAAATAACCGAAAAAATTACTGATTATGAAAATTCTCAATATTCACCAAAAAAATAAAGAAATGAAAATAAATATTATTATTATTATTTGTAAAATAAGAAAAATTACAAATAATATAATACTAATAATAAATATTAGTATAATAAAAAAATAAAAAAATAAAAAATTTAAATTATGCAATATTCGCACCAATATAAAAGAAAGAAACTGTAAATAGTTAATATTACAAAAACCATTGAATTCAAATATTTTTATCATTAAAAAAAAGTCACTGGGGTAGTCTTATGGAGGAGGTAGAAGAGCTAGAGGAGTTGGAGGAGATGGTTGAAGAAAATCCATCTCTAAACATCGAGTCAGACGACACATGTACTCGGTATGCTCGTGATACTGCTACTACAATCGATATGTATCCTCCTTGTACTATTGCCGATGCTACTGCTGCCGCATCTCTTCATACAGCTTATTCAAATTCTCTATAAGCTCACTATGAGCTTGGACCTACTCCTGATACCGTGAGCAAGAAGATGATGTCTCTCCATGAGCTCCTCTCGAGTTGGACACCAACATCTCAACATTACCATAATATGTCACAAGATTCAAATAAGAGCTGACACCAATTACTCATCCCTTCATGAATCCATATGGGGTCGCCTGTATCCTTGAAGCCTCTTATAAGTGGTGGGAACTACTCTGATCAGCCGTCTAGACAAGTCTCTCATCATATGTATGAGAGGTTGTGGCGTTAAATGACTTCATTGGTTCCTATTTAAAATTAAAATTGTGAAAATATTACATGTATTTAATTATAAAAAGTCAAAAAGAAAAAATGTTAACACCAATGAGACACAGGAGATCACCTCTAATCTCTCAAGTTGATGGATCACTATACATCCTCTGATAAATGTTATACTCCATAATATCTGTCTTTTCTAAAACCTATATTAATAAAAAATAATCTTTTTATATTTAAAGTTATATAAAATATCAAAAAAATACTTATGAGATGCTATCTAATCATATTGAATGTACGATGATCGGCTTGATGCGTCACCTCCTGTCTCCCCCGGTTCTGTCATGCTAATGAAGATCTCCTGTAAAATCCATCACCCAAAAATGTGAACCTAATCCATCCCAAAAACACCAAGCTATACATCAACAAAAATCTATTCTCATCTGATCAATGGCTGATAAAAATAATTGTGCAAGATATTATTCCCCTGTCCAACAATTATATGTAGAAAAATGTGAAAAAATAAAAAATAATCAAAAAATTAGTATATAAATAAATTAAGGAAAGCTAACTAAAATACACATGTAATCATACCTCTGCGTGTGTGAATCTAATAAAATACGTGGACATTGCTCCAGGATAGGTTCAGAAATTATCAGTCACGCAAGACCACACCCCCTCCGCGTACCCCCTGAACTACCGGTAGGATGAGGGTCAGCTGATCCAAGATCCTCTTCATCCAAAGGTATCTCTTTCTCTTGCGACTCAGGAAATAGATAATCATCCATCTGAAAAATAAAATTATTATTGTTAGAAAATAGTTAAAAATAACTATTATATATTAATTAGTTATTATTAGAACTAGAATTTAACTATATCAATGTTCACCTTTATCGTCGTCTTCATATCTGATTATGTCAATGTCTTCATATCCCTTCCCATCATCATTAATATCCATCTGAGTTTCAGTTTCATAATCTCTTTCCATATTAATTCATTTGTAACATCATTAACCTCATTGTCACCATCAACCCTTTATTTTACGGAGTCGTCATGTATATTCATGTATCTTAGTGAAAAGTGGATTTTGAGTAGTCTCTTGGAAAATTTCAATTCTTTGCAATTCAGAGAAACAAAATTCAGTTTGAGTAAACTGATTTTCCCAAGATTTCATTTTTATTATGCTCCACCAATCACTCAGGTCTCTTGAAGTAGTATCGTACTTTGAGTAATAAATTTTATGTTCCCATTGAGCCTGTCATAATGATTATTTTACTATAAAAATAATTTTATATTTAATATCAATGATTCCATGAGTTGGATGAACCTGCAAGCCTCTCTCAGTATCTAACCAAAAATATTTATATATCATTATGTAATTTTTTCCTAGATAACACAGTTCAATAATTTCATCCAGAATGTTGTAAATATAATCTTTAGTTTATCTTTGACAATAACCTCTAAGGAAAACTCCATTTTTCATTGTTTTATTGAATTCCCATATGCACGTGTATGAAATCGATAACCGTACACCACATATGCATTATAATATTTAACGATTTTGGATGGTGGGATACTTAATATATATAGTCGCTTATGAGTTTTATCAGCATGTTGAGACACCTAAAAATTTGTAATAAAATTATCAAAATAATAAATAAAAAAATGAATTGATATGTTAAACCATCATTAATTTATGTTACCAATTTTTAAAACCATTGAGAATTTTTTTTACGGGCGTTCTTCAAGAGAAACTAGTATAAATTGTGGAAGCTATTTCATAATATGATTATCATATAACCTAAAAATAATATATGTTTACTTACATTGACATAAATTATAGAATATGTGATAAAAACACTCATTGTACAAATTATTTTATTTCATCACAGTTTATTAGAACATATGTTTAAGCTATGTGATGTTCATCATCAGAAATCCATAATTCATGAACTCCAACAAAGCCAAGATCTGGCTGAATAATAATTGATTATTGATTATCCATTTCATCATCAAAATTTCCCTCATTTAGTCCCATGAGTTTGGTTTTTGATATATGTTTAGATTCAAAATAATGAGAACTGAAAAACTAATTTTCTCTTGAAAATATACTTTAACAATTGAGCCTTCAACTGATGCGTTGCTACGTACTTTTTTCATCAATTTTTTCATGCATCTCTCTAATGGATATATCCATAAAAACTGTACTGAACCTCTAAATTTTGCTTCATGTGGAAAATTTTATATCAAATGTTTCAATGAGTCAAAGAAATTCAGTGTAAATATTTTTTCCAATTTATATTAAATTACAACAACATATTATTCTAATTTTCTTAGTACACCATTGTCTGTTGTCACTGTACAAATGTCTCAAAAAAATATTGTATGTCTATTATCAAATCCCAAATAATAGAATTCAACAAACCTCTGAATCCAATCAGTATAAGTCATTTCATTATAACATGGAAATCATGTATTTTTAATCTGGTAATATGACCATTCAAAACGCATTTACCTAAATTGGAAGCATAATAATATGGAAATCTCAAATCTGCAATCCACTAAAAAAAAAATTAGAGAATATCTTTGGACAATGTATAAGTTTCTTTTGGATTTATTAACCTCTGTGATCTAAAATTTTCAAATAATTAATGTTATAGTAACCTACAAATTTGGGAAAGATCTAATTGTGCCTTTAAATTATCTTTGGTCTTACCTTGTTTATCCAAAACTGAATGAAATAAATTATCAAAATAGTTCTTATCAATATGAATGACATCCAATATGTGGTGGACCAAAAAATTAGAAAATATGATATATCCCAAATAATACTTCCAATTGTGTTCATTCCCAAATCCATTAATTTTCTATTGGATTATTGTTTTTTCAGTTGTAATGGGAGGTAATGAAAATACAAAAAATTTAACTCTATTCTAGAGATCATTTTTAGAGGACCATCCCTTTAAATTATTCCTTTTCTGAAATGAAATTTGATCCTCCTAAAAGGATGATCGGTTGGAAGAAATCTTTGATGATAGTAAAAATAAGAAGGTTTTTTCATTGACAAGCATAAATTCTCTGTTGAATTTCATACAATAAGAAAATAATTTCAGACCATGTGTAATCTAGTAAAATAACATTCTATATACTAGGAAGTCACTAATTGTCCACATCAATGCAGCTTTTAGTATAAAATTTTTTTTCGTAACAACATCATATGTACGAACACAATTACTCTACAATGAATTTAATTCATCAATCAATGACATCAAATAAACCTCGATATTCTTTTTCATATGTCTTGGGATTAATATGTTAAAAAAAATAAAGGGATCCTTCATCAATATCCATAGAGGTAAATTGTATGCAATTATAAAGATAGGCTAACATGAAAACTGACTACCAAAAAAACCAAACAAACAGAAACTATCAGTAGAAATACCCAATCGCACGTTTCGAGTTTCTAAAGAAAAATTCAGATCAACTCGGTCAATATTTTTCCAGAATCTATATCAGATAAATGATTCATGATTTTATTGGGTTAAATCATGGTTTTGTGCCATGAAATCTTTATCGCTTTGTTTTGAGACATAAATAAACGCTACAACCTAGGTGTAAGCATGAAATATCTCTACTGTTTTATAGGAATCGATCCAGACTCCCCCAGTTCAGCTTCATTATAACTCAGTTGTCCACAAGTTGGATAACTATCCAACGACTCATTTTCACCAGAATATAAGATTAAATCATTTGTACATGAAATAATCTTCTGAAAACTAAGACTTAGATTAAGAACCAGTATCTTTCTCTCATAGTAATTTGTAGGCAACACATTTCCTTCAGTTAACAGTGATTTAACCAAATGAAATATTTGATGAAAATAGTTTTTTGACATTTCTTTTTCTGATTTAATAGCCATAAATTTTGAAACTGCATATAACATTCTTATCTTGCAACCATGATATAATGAATCCTCAACAAACCTGAACAACTAGTAAAATATGGATTATGAAAACTCAGAAGTTAAATCAATATCATCCTGAGTTTCAGTTTGTCTAGTATATAGACATGCAAGATCATGTACTAAATTTTTAGACCGTGATGGATCTGGAATCAAATTATAATTATTTACTCTGGAACTAAGGTTACCGTGTTAATACCAAAAAACATAATCTCATTGAAAACCAAAAAGCATGAGATGTCCCCCAATGTTCTCAAAATTTTCAAAATTTCTCAGATAACATTATTCACAAGGACACTTAATTGTGACTTCTAAAAATAGTTCTTATTTTGATGATTCAAATGTTAAGAAAACTTCAACACCCTCTATATATACAGGATTTAAACTAGAACCATTTGGATTTTTGCTTTGATTTATCCATGCGTTATCATCTAATAATGACTTTTGTCGACATCCTTATTCCATATTTTCATAGAAAATATAAAATCATTACTCTTTTTGAATAATTTGAAATAAAAAAAATCAGTATCCAAAAAATGAAGATAAATAATTACAGCTAATTTTTTCAAATTATGATTACTTACGGGAAACAAAATTTCTAGTGGATTGGCGGCTACTCTTTTGTCTGATGACTCATTTACTTTCAACATTCTAACACTAAAATCACAATGAAGAATCTACTCAGAGGTGTACATATCCATTCTCATGCATATGAGAATGTATATGTTTACCTCCAAGTAGATTCTTCATTGTGATTTCAGTGTGAGAAATATGTATGTGAATGAGTCATCGGAAAAAAGAACCCCCTTTTCATAGATGAACCATCTTCTTGCAACTCTCACCACCAGAAAACGTTTGAAAAATGTGGTCCTGTGAATACATATTGATACCCGTGCATACGAGATTGGATATGCATATATAGAAGAATATTTTTCATAATGTTTTGATTCAATGAGAGATAAAAGGAGAAGAGTCATCGAGAAAAAGGAGTTCTGCCAATACACTAGAAATTGTGACAAATTCATACAATTTTTTAGAATTTATTACAATTATTCCTAATTATTGCTATTTATTCTCAGTTTTATCATATTTATTCTAAATTATTCATAATTATTTCTAATAATTCCAAGTTATTCTTAATTATTGATAATTATTCCTTATTATTTCTAATTATTGATAATTATTTCTAATTATTCCTAATTATTTCTAATTAGTGCTAATTATTGCTAAATATTGATAATAATTCCTAATTGTTAAAAATTATTGCTAATTGTTGCTGATTATTGCTAATTATTGGTAATTATTACTAATTATTGCTAATTATTCCTATTTATTTATATTTATTCCTATTTTTTCTTAATTATTCTTATTTATTACTAATTATTCTTATTTATTCCCAATTATTCCCAATTATTCTAATTATTCCTAATTATTCCTATTTATACCTATTTATTCCTATTTATTTGTATTTATTACTATTTATTTCTATTTATTGCTAATTATTGCTAATTATTGCTAATTATTCTTAATTATTCCTAATAATTCCAATTTATTCCAATTTATTCAAATTTATTTCTATTTATTTCTAATTATTACTAGTAATTACTAATTATTACTATTCATTACTAATTATTACTATTCAATACTACTTATTACTAATTATTACAATTATTAAAAACTATTACTAATAATTAATAATTATTACTAATTAGTACAAATTACTACTAATTACAACTAATTACAACTAATTTCAACTAATTACTACAAATTACTACTAATTAATACTAACTACTACTATTTACTACTATTTAATACTATTTACTACTAATTATTTACTACTTATTTACTAATAATTTAATAATTATTACTAATTATTACTATTTATTACTATTTATTACTATTTATTACTATTTATTACTAATTATTACTAATTATTACTAATCATTTACTAATAGTAACCAATTATTACTAGTTATTACTATTTGTTAATATTTATTACTAATTATTACTAATTATTACCAAGTATTACTAATTATTACTATTTATTTCTAATTACTAATAATTATTACTAATTATTACTATGTATTATTAATTACTACTAATTATTTCTAATTATTATAATTTATTACTATTTACTTACTATTTAATTCTACTAATTGCTATTAATTACTATTTATTACTATCTATATATTACTATCTTATTATTACTACTTATTACTAAATATTTACTAACTATTTAAAAATTATTTATTAGTTATTACTATGTAATAATAATTATTAGAAATTGTTTAATATTTATTACTATTTATTTCCAATTATTAATATTTATTACTATTTATTACTAATTATTACTAATTATTAATAATTATTACTAAATATTAATAATTATTAATAATTATTACTAATTATTACTAATTATTACTATTTATTACAAATTATTACAAATTATTACTAATTATTAATAATTATTTTTAATTATTACTAATTAGAATTATTTATTACTAATTATTACTAACTAATTCCAATAATTACTAATTATTAGTATTTACTAGTATTTATTAGTATTTATTTCTAATTATTAATAATTATTAGTATTTATTTCTGTTTATTTCTATTTTGTACTATTTATTACTATTTATAACTAATTATTATTTATTACTATTTATTACTATTTATTTACTATTTATTTACAATTTATTTACTGGTTGTTACTATTTATTACTACTTTTACCATTTATTACCATTTATTACTATTTATTACAAATTATTACAAATTATTACCAATTATTACTAATTATTACTAATTAAGACTAATTATTACTAATTATTACTAATTATTACTAATTATCATTAATTAGTACTAATTACTAGTAACTACTACTAATTACTACTATTTACTACTATTTACTACTATTTACTAATAATTGTTTACTAACATAATACTAATTAATAAAAATTATTTATAATAATTACTATTTATTATAATTCATTACAACTTATTGCTATTTATTACTATTTATTAATATTTATTAATAATTATTTACTAGTTATTTACTAATTATTACTAATTATTACTTTGTATAACTGTTTATTACTAATTATTACAAATTATTACAAATTATTAAAAATAATTACTAATTATTACAAATTATTTACTATTTATTGCTATTCATTAATATTTATTAGTATTTATTAATATTTATTACAATTTATTACAATTTATTACTAATTATTACTAATTATTATTATTTATTTACTATATTTCATAATATATTTTCTAATTATTACTATTTATTACTAAACCTTACTAATTATTAATAATTATTAGTATTTATTAAAAATTCATACTAAATATTACTAATTATTACAATTTATAACTAATTATTAATAATTATTACTAATTATTAAGATTTATTACTATTTATTACTATTTATTACTATTTATTTCTATTTATTTCTATTTATTACTATTTATTACTATTTATTACTAATAATTACTAGTTATTATTAATTATATAAATTTAATACTATTTATACTTATTTATTACTATTTATTACTATTTATTACTATTTATTAATATATATTATTAATTATTACTTATTATTACTAATTATTACTAATTATTTCAATTTATTATTATTTATTACTAACTATTACTAATTATTACTATTTATTAGTATTTATTACTAATTATTACTAATTATTGGTATTTATTATTTTTTATTACTGTCTATAAGTAATTATTACTAATTATTACTTTTTATTACTATTTATTAATAATTATTAATAATTATTACTATTTAATACTATTTATAACTATTTAGTACTATTTATTACTAATGATTACTAATGATTACTAATTATTTCTATTTATTACTAATTATTTCTAATTATTACCAATTATTAATATTTTTTACTAATTATTATTAATTATTACTAATTATTAGTATTTATTAGTATTTATTAGATTTTATTAGTAATTATTACTATTTATTATTATTTATTACTATTTATTACAATTTATTACGTTTTTTTAATATTTATTAGTATTTATTACTATTTATTAATATTAATTAATAATTATTACTATTTATTACTATTTATTTTCTATATTTGTTATTATTTTTTCTATTTATTACCATTTATTACTTTTGATTACTATTTATTACTATTTATTAATAATTATTACTAATTATTACTAATTAATACCAATTATTAGTATTTATTACTAATTATTACTAATTATTACTAATTATTAGTATTTATTAATATTTATTAGCAATTATTACTATTTCATACTATTTATTACTAATTATTTCTTTTTACTACAATTAATTACTAAATTATTACTATTTATTACTAATTATTAGTATTTATTACTAATTGTAAATTTTTATTACTAATCATTTCTATTTATTAGTAATTTTTGTAAAGACCCAAAAATTTCAAGGAAATTTTTTTCTTAATTTTCTTTGGAATTTTACAGGAACACAGTTTCTGACAGCGCCTGATTCCGAGGCCCGGTGTGCCCAGAATCAATTTCCGAAGTTTGGCTCGGGTACGTTCAGTGAACGAACGAGCGGGAATTTCTAACATTTGAACCGGTGCCCGGAATCAAATTCTGAAGGCACCGATGGAACCGTAGCGCCGGTTTTTGCTTAGGAATGCCTTTCCTGGAGTTGAGTTTTCTTGGGAGCAGTTGTTTAATAAGGTTGTGGTTTAAGTTTAATGAAAAATAAAATTTGTGTTACAAATTTTATTTATCTTCTTAAGTGGTTATATCCTAAGTGTGGATGTTGGGGTGGAATCACAAGTTCCTAACTAACCAAGTGAGGATTAGGGTGAGGTGGGGCCCACACGAGCCCCAACCCTTCACCTTCCCCTTAACTCTCTTCTACCCCCCTTAAACTCCCTTGCACTTAATGTGCCAAAACCCCTCAGATTCCTAACTCCTTAAACTCCTTAACTTCCTTGAACCCCCCCAATTAAATGTGACTCTTCACTTCCAGCTTCATTAATTTTGGAGCCTCTCCACCCATTAATGAAGGATATAACATAATGAATTTGAATTATTTTGAATTCATTAAGCTAACACTATAATAAGGTGTGTTGTTTTATTGTTTGGGGTTGGCTAAATCTTTGTGATAGAGTCATGGAAGGATTGTAGAGAATTCCACCCTCGACGAAGAACACGAAGGACATCTCCAAACATGGAACAACGTCTTCTCGACGAAGAATGCCTTTTCCAAAGAAGAACGTGAAGTTTCCAACGTCGATCCCTTCTTGGATGCCTCATTCCCACTCCTTTCGGAATAAAGAAGGGAGCGCCTTTCACGAAGAATGCTGACGTCGTCAACAGCTTCTCTTTTCCGATGTCGACGAATCGCCGCCGCCTTTCCGCGACTTCGTCAACACATAACGAAAAGCGAGGTAGGGGTTTGTTGTTGCTTTATTTAATTATTTTCCGTTCTTGGTTCTAGCATGACAAACTTGAGGATGAACGTTTAAGTGTTATCGTCTAACGAGAGGGGGACCGGACCACAAAAACACGGCCGAACCCCCCTCCTTTGTTTTTGAATGTTTCTTGTGGATGAAACGAGATAGCGTGGTGTCGTCGCACCACGCGGGAATCACACAGAAATTATTGCGCGGTGCCGTCGCGCCGCGCCGTGGAAAGAATTATCATGAACGCGACGCCGTCGCGCCGCGTTGAAGGAAACCGAAGACGCCGCGGCCAGAGCTGGGCCGCGGCGGAGAGGCGCTGTGCCGTCGCACCGCGCCAGATGACGAAGGCCGCGGCCGGTTCCGGGCCGCGGCGGATCGTGACGACCGGCGGCCAGCCGGGCCGCCGCTGCCGGAAGACGGAAGAGGACCGGCCCTTGCCGGTCCTGTTGACAAGAAGCCGGCCGGCCAGGTCGGGCCGGCCGGGTTGGTGGAAACCGGGGGAATTTAATTCCCCCGGGCACTTATTTGGCCCCCCATTATGAGGGGGGGCGGTTTCACAAAGGGGGGGCAGGCGACCCCCCGTTTCCAGCAAGCTCAGCCTTGCGTCGAACCGGCGCGCCGCGCCGCGCCGGGCCGGGCCGGGTCGACCCCGTCTGGGGCGGGTCGACCCGGTTCGGGCCATCCGGGGGGTCTCGGGCCGGGACGGCCCGGGCCCGAAACCCCCGTTACCGAGCGATTTGGTCAAATGCCCGTATCTTGGGCTACGGGCCTCCAAACGACTCGTCGTCAGCGGCAACGCGATCCTTGGATCGAGACGGTCGTTTCAGTATACTATACTCAAGGTGCACCTTCCTTTTCGGGAGCCAACGTGGTTAAAACTCCATAGTTAAGCGTGCTTGGCCTAGAGTAGTGATCAGGATTGGTGACCTCCTGGGAAGTTTCCCAGGGTGGGTGTGGAACGAAAAAGCCAATAACTCTCAGACCGGGCGTCCGATTGACGCGCCGTCTGTTGCGTTGAGTTCCTGTTGACGATGCAGAACTTTTGGAATCCTCCGCCCGAGTTTTGGATGAAGATGGATAGTGGCCGGGTTGGATCGCACTGAAATCCAACCGGGCCCCTGGAACGGAAAAGCTGATATCTCTCTGACCGAACGTCCGTTTGACGAACCGTCAGCGGCGTTGGTGATCGCGTTGAGAAACGGTCCCTACGAGTTTACCCTATGAGAGTTCGGGGTATAGTTGAGATAAGGCCGGTTTTGGTTCGCTCACGAAACCAACCGGGCCCCAGGGACGAAAAGGCTAATAACTCACAGACCGGGCGTCTGATTGACGCGCCGTCTGTTGCGTTGAGACCCCTATGACGTGGCGGTCCTTTGAGATACTTCTTCTTGGGACTTTGAGATACTTGGAGTATCGACCTGTAGCTCGTGGAGCGGACCCTCCTAGTGACGAGCGTGCGGAGTACGGAGACCGTGTAGCTGGCTGAGACCCGACGACTGCTGATCGAACGACTCGGTGTGTTACAGAGGTGCGCTTGGTTGTAGGGGCACATGGGAGCGCTTGGTTGTAGCGGCAGACCCACGACAGAGGTGCGCTTGGTTGTAGCGGCACATGGGAGCGCTTGGTTGTAGCGGCAGACCCACGACAGAGGTGCGCTTGGTTGTCGCAGCACATGGGAGCGCTTGGTTGTAGCGGCAGACCCACGACAGAGGTGCGCTTGGTTGTAGCGGCACATGGGAGCGCTTGGTTGTAGCGGCAGACCCACGACAGAGATGCACTTGGTTGTAGAGGCACATGGGAGCGCTTGGTTGTAGCGGCAGACCCACGACAGAGGTGCGCTTGGTTGTAGCGGCACATGGGAGCGCTTGGTT
Source organism: Viscum album (assembly GCA_963277665.1). Taxonomy (NCBI): domain Eukaryota; kingdom Viridiplantae; phylum Streptophyta; class Magnoliopsida; order Santalales; family Viscaceae; genus Viscum; species Viscum album. The sequence continues at coordinate 454,321,012 of OY728160.1, read as the reverse complement.
GTAGCGGCAGACCCACGACAGAGGTGCGCTTGGTTGTAGCGGCACATGGGAGCGCTTGGTTGTAGCAGCTGGCCCGCAGTACTCGATGGGTGGAGTTCTTCAGTAGTCTTAGGCTAGTGAGCAGTACCTCGGAGTCGTGACAGGACCACTGTACACTCCAGAGACGGATCTCTTCAGCAGTTACGGTTTCGATAATGAAAATCCTGGTTTGAGCTGAGACTTTTGACCTTGTGTTTACCTCATGATTGAGGTGGGTCACTTGATAACTTAGGTATATGTATGGGCATATACCCGGGTAGTGGTTATCCGTTGATTTCACAATCCTTGTGTTTCCTCATGATTGAGATGGGTTACTTGATAACTTAGGTATATGTATGGGCATATACCTAAGTAGACGTTATCTGTTGAGATCTTCTTTTTGGTTATCCTTGTTGGTTTAGTGATACCTTGAGGGTCTCGGGGTCCCTACTGAGAATCGTTATACTCACCCCTGCACGGGCTATGCCCACACCTCGTTGTGTTGGTTGCAGACGACGGGCAGTGCTGACAGAGGCTGAGTGTTCGAGGACTGGACGGTACCTGGAGGTGGACTATACGAAGAGATGGTACCCGGAGGAGGACCTCACGACGAGACGATACCCAGAGGTGGACGTGACGACGAGGCGGTACCCGGAGGTGGACCACTGTGCGAGACATACTCGGAGCGGACGACAGGACCTGAGGAGCAGAGGAGCTATATGTACCCACCCTTCAGGTGGGATTTCCAGTGGACAGCTCGGCGTAGCAGCTTTACTTTTCAGTTGTTGTTATCCCTTTCGAGTTGTACTTTACAGTTGGGCTTGTATTTCCGGCCCCTTTTTACTTTCTGCACTTACTGTTGTACTCAGTTTTTACTTAGTGTTTACTTCTTCCGCTTGTACTCTGTGGTGCTTGTTTTCTTTTATAAAGGCAATGCCTTCCCAGTTATCGGGAATTTATGCCTTTGGTGCTAGTCGCCAGCCCCTGGCCTATGGAAGGCGGGCTTGGGGTAGTCACGGCACGGGCTCCGAGGACGGGTCGTGACAAATTGGTATCAGAGGAGTTCAGTTCTACCACAGAACTCAGGACTCTTATCTTTTTCTATGTGAAGCAATAGGTTTAAGGGTACCGAGTGTGGTCTTCAGTTCAGGGAGTCCAGTGTTGGTGCGACGGCCGACGTATCCGTACACCAGGACCCTGACTACTGATTTCCGACTTTGTACACAAAAAAACTGATTGCGTGTGTGTTTCGAAAGTTTTAAAGTCAGCTCAAACCAGGTCATCTCCCCAGGTATAAGACGTTGACTGTGTCGAATCTGTTCAGGATGTCTCCACGCAGACAGTTAGTTGGAGTTCCGAGAGAGTACTCGATGACGGCTCACCGAGCGACGAGGCTCTGGTGTAGGGCCCTTTTTACTATGTTGGCAACCTCGGGTGGTGTACCAGTACATCACCACCTGTTGGGAAGTAGATTCCAACGGCTATACTAGCAAACTGTGCACGCTGGCGGAGCGCGTTGCACGAGTTCCAGCAGTAGAGGCCTCAGAAGTTACGAGGCGAGGCAGATTTCCAGACAGCGGAGCAGTGGCTGGAGGCGATTGCTAGAGTTTTCCGCCTAGCTGAGACATCAGTAGAGTGGATGGTGGACTTGGCCACTAGTGTTTTCCAGTGAATGACCATGTGGATGGTCCGCATAGTGATGAGGCTTCGGTACGTGAATTGATGCCTGAGATAGTGCCTTTGGGAAGTGTGTCAGCTATACATCACTCCCTGTTGGTCAGTAGTTACAACCGGCGGTACCGGTAGGTGACACATGTAAGTTTAATGCCTTACATGTGTTCTCACTTCAGATACCCTCATGTTCTGAGGTGAACCTGACTCATAGGCGGCTGAGGACTGGCTTGAGGAGGTGGCCGAGAATTTTCTAGGACTTTTACAGTTTCGGCGGGACGACGTGTTGATAGCTGAGAATTCATCGAGGCGCACCGAACATATCGGGTACTCGATAGAAGCGTTTCAATCAGTGCAATAGAGGTCGGACCTCTGAGCATGGTATGTTTAAGGGCTTCTGAGCCAGCACCTTTTCTCTATGCATTTCTACTTAGGCTAGAGTGCTAGAAGGAACCTTTATGGTTGAGAATTCTTTGCTAATCGAATACAGCCAGAGAATGTTAGAAGTTTGGAAAGCAGGAAACTGACACCAGTCTCGGAGACTTAGGCATGTAAAATGTTTCAATAAGAGGAAATGTTAAGGACAGATGAATCTGCAGAGCAGCAGACATGGAGGCAGAGCTTGGAGAGCAGCTCGTGGTGGTGTACATTTCAACATGTTACCATCACCCGCCTTTGTAGTCCCCGCTAGATTCAGGGAGTTGGAGAGCAGGGAAAGAGGGTAGCTACTTGCGGTCATGGAGTGCGACCAAAAAGGGGCTCTAAGGATGATTCGAAGTGTGGAATTTATCTTCTACTAGCTTCCGTAGCCACAGGCATCGAAACGAATCATCCCTTCCTTCCATGAATCTAGTCCCAGAACTAGAGATTCCGGTTAAGCCGTTGACTTGACCCTCACGTCTGGAGATACCTTTGGGAGGAGACTCGATAGTCACACTTATGCCGACAGTGTGATCTGACCCTTTAGGCGAGAGTCTCGGTTAGGACCTCTTGGTGGCAGCGTCGAGGCCTTACGACATTAGTTTGAGTATGTATTTGGCAATCACTGTTCATACTCAAATTGACGGTATTAGGCAAACGTTGGGATGGGTTTTCCTTGGTCGGCGAAAAGGAAACCCTGGGCAGCACAAGATAAACTCGTGCATGGGAGGTTGTAGCCGATCATTCTTGGGTCGGCCAACCTTACCCTCATGGCAGAAGGAGTTTTGAGTTTCAGTTCTAACCTAAAAATGGAGACCTTTAGAGTTCGAGGATGGCGACCATGTTCTTATACAGGTCTCACCTCGACGAGGTTTACGGAGATGTAGCCGAGGCGGCAAGAGATCTACGAGGTTCAATAGACCTTTCTAGGTCCCCAGTAGGGTAGGCGAGGTGGTTTATCGCTTGACCCATCCACCTTAGTTGCACCAGGTGCACGATGACTTTCACGTAACTCAATTGAGGAGATACGTGCTTGATCCTTCACACATCATCGACCTCAGGGAGTTGGACGTCGATGATAGAGCGACATGCACAGAGGTTCCAGTGGGGATCAAGGATAGGCAGGAGCAGATCCTACAAGGATGATCGATTCCTTGGGCGCACTTCCTTTGATAGTACGGGAACCTCCAGGTGAGCACATGGGAGCAGAAGGCTCAGATGCGTGCTCTGTACCGCTTTTGTGACCCTAGTTTTTGATGAAGCTTTACGGGGACGTAAATCCCTGAGGTGGGAGTAATGTAAAGACCCGGAAATTTCAAGGAAATTTTTTTCTTAATTTTCTTTGGAATTTTACAAGAACACAGTTTCTGACAGCGCCTGATTCCGAGGCCCGGTTTGCCCAGAATCCATTTCCAAAGTTTGGCTCGGGTACGTTCAGTGAACGAACGAGCGAGAATTTCTAACTTTTGAACCGGTTCCCAGAATCAAATTCCGAGGGCACCGATGGAACCGTAGCGCCGGTTTTTGCTTAGTAATGCCTTTCCTGGAGTTTCGTTTTCTTGGGAGCTGTTGTTTAATAAGGTTGTGGTTTAAGTGTAAAGAAAAATAAAATTTGTGTTACAAATTTTATTTATCTTCTTAAGTGGTTATATCCTAAGTGTGGAAGTTGGGGTGGAATCACAAGTTCCTAACTAACCAAGTGAGGATTAGGGTGAGGTGGGCCCACACAAGCCCCAACCCTTCACCTTCCCCTTAACTCTCTTCTACCCCCCTTAAACTCCCTTGCACTTAATGTGCCAAAACCCCTCAAATTCCTAACTCCTTAAACTCCTTAACTTCCTTGAACCCCCCCCAAATAAATGTGACTCTTCACTTCCACCTTCATTAATTTTGGAGCCTCACCACCCATTAATGAAGGTTGTAACTTAATGAATTTGAATTATTTTGAATTCATTAAGCTAACACTATATTAAGGTGTGTTGTTTTATTGTTTGGGGTTGGCTAAATCTTTGTGATAGAGTCATGGAAGGATTGAAGAGAATTCCACCCTCGACGAAGAACACGGAGGACATCTCCAAACATGGAACAACATCTTCTCGACGAAGAATGCCTTTTCCAAATAAGAACGTGAAGTTTCCAACGTCGATCCCTTCTTGGATGCCTCCTTCCCACTCCTTCCGGAATAATGAAGGGAGCGCCTTTCACGAAGAACGTCGACGTCGTCAACGGCTTCTCTTTTCCGATGTCGATGAATTGCCGCCGCCTTTCCGCGACTTCATCAACACATAACGAAAAGCGAGGTAGGGGTTTGTTGTTGCTTTATTTAATTATTTTCCGTTCTTGGTTCTAGCATGACAAACTTGAGGAGGAACGTTTAAGTGTTATTGTATAACGAGAGGGGGACCGGACCGCACAAACACGGCCGAACCCCCCTCCATTGTTCTTGAATGTTTCTTGCGGATGAAACGAGATAGCGTGGTGCCGTCGCAACACGCGGGAATCACACGGAAATTATTGCGCGGCACCGTCGCGCCGCGACATGGAAAGAATTATCATGAACGCGATGCCGTCGCACCGCGTCGAAGGAAACCGAAGACGCCGCGGCCAGAGCGGGGCTGCGGCGGAGGGGCGCGGTGCCGTCGCACCGTGCTGGATGACGAAGGTCGCGGCCGGTTCCGGGCCGCGGCGGATCGTGACGACTGGCGGCCGGCCGGGCCGCTGATGCCGAAAGACGGAAGAGGACCGGCCCTTGCCGGTCCTGTTGACATGAAGCCGGCCGGCCAGGTCGGGCCGGCCGGGTTGGTGGAAACCGGGGGAATTTAATTCCCCCGGGAAGTTATTTGGCCCCCCATTATGAGGGGGGCCGGTTTCACAAAGGGGGGGCAGGCGACCCCCCGTTTCCAGCAAGTTCGACCTTCGGCCAAGCTGGCAGCGCGCCCAGCGCGCTGCCTTGCGCCGAACCGGCGCGCCTGGCCTGTTCGCCGCGCCGGGCCACGCCGGTCCGGGCCGCGCCGCACAGCGTCGTGCCGGGCCGGGCCGAGCCGCGCCGCGCCGGGCCGGGCCGGGCTGTGTCGGGCCGGGTCGACCCCGTCCGGGGCGGGTCAACCCGGTTCGGGCCATCCGGGTGGTCTCGGGCCGGGACGGCCAGGGCCCGAAACCCCCGTTACCGAGCGGTTTGGTCAAATGATCGTATCTTGGGCTACGGGCCTCCAAACGACTCGTCGTCATCGGCAACGCGATCCTTGGATCGAGACGGTCGTTTCGTTATACTATACTCAAGGTGCACCTTCCTTTTCGGGAGCCTACGTGGTTAAAACTCCGTAGTTAAGCGTGCTTGGCCTAGAGTAGTGATCAGGATGGGTGACCTCCTGGAAAGTTTTCCAGGGTGGGTGTGGAACGAAAAAGTCAATAACTCTCAGACCGGGCGTCTGATTGACGCGCCGTCTGTTGCGTTGAGTTCCTATTGACGATACGGAACTTTTGGAATCCTCCGCCCGAGTTTCGGATGCAGATGGATAGTGGCCGGGTTGGATCGCACCGAAATCCAACCGGGCCCCTGGAACGGAAAAGCTGATATCTTTCTGACAGAACGTCCGTTTGACGAACCGTCAGCGGTGTTGGTGATCGCGTTGAGAAATGGTCCCTATGAGTTTACCCTATGAGAGTTCGGGGTATAGTTGAGATACGGCCGGGTTTGGTTCGCTCACGAAACCAACCGGGCCCCTGGGACGAAAAGGCTAATAACTCACAGACCGGGCGTCTGATTGACGCGCCATCTGTTGCGTTGAGACCCCTATGACATGGCAGTCCTTTGAGATACTTCTTCGTGGGACTTTGAGATACTTGGAGTATCGACCTGTAGCTCGTGGAGCGGACCCTGCTAGTGACGAGCGTGCGGAGTACGGAGACCGTGTAGCTGGCTGAGACCCGACGACTGCTGATCGAACGACTCGGTGTGTTACAGAGGTGGGCTTGGTTGTAGCGGCACATGGGAGCGCTCGGTTGTAGCGGCAGACCCACGAAAGAGGTGCGCTTGGTTGTAGCGGCACATGAGAGCGCTTGGTTGTAGCGGCAGACCCACGACAGAGGTGCGCTTGGTTGTAGCGGAAAATGGGAGCACTTGGTTGTAGAGGCAGACCCACGACAGAGGTGCGCTTGGTTGTAGCGGCACATGGGAGCGCTTGGTTGTAGCAGTTGGCCCGCAGTACTCGATGGGTGGAGTTCTTCAGCAGTCTTAGGTTAGTGAGCAGTACCTCGGAGTCGTGACAGGACCACTGTACACTCCAGAGACGGAGCTCTTCAGCAGTTACAGTTTCGATAATGAAAATCCTGGTTTGAGCTGAGACTTTTGACCTTGTGTTTACCTCATGATTGAGATGGGTCACTTGCTAACTTAGGTATATGTAGGGGCATATACCCGGGTAGTGGTTATCCGTTGATTTCACAATCCTTGTGTTTCCTCATGATTGAGATGGGTTACTTGATAACTTAGGTATATGTATGGGCATATACCTAAGTAGAGGTTATCTGTTGAGATCTTCTTTTTGGTTATCCTTGTTGGTTTAGTGAGACCTTGAGGGTCTCGGGGTCCCTACTGAGTATCGTTATACTCACCCCTGCACAGGCTATGCCCACACCTCGTTGTGTTGGTTGCAGACGACGGGTAGTGCTGACAGAGGCTGAGTGTTCGAGGACTGGACGGTACCTGGAGGTGGACTATACGAAGAGATGGTACCCGTAGGAGGACCTCACGACGAGACGGTACCCAGAGGTGGACGTGACGACGAGGAGGTACCCGGAGGTGGACCACTGGGCGAGACATACTCGGAGCGGACGGCGGGACCTGAGGAGCAGAGGAGCTATATGTACCCACCCTTCAGGTGGGATTTCCTGTGGACAGCTCGGCGTAGCAGCTTTACTTTTCAGTTGCTGTTTTCCCTTTCGAGTTGTACTTTACAGTTGGGCTTGTATTTCCGGCCCCTTTTTACTTTCCGCACTTACTGTTGTACTCAGTTTTTACTTAGTGTTTACTTCTTCCGCTTGTACTCTGTGGTGCTTGTTTTCTTTTATAAAGGCAATGCCTTCCCAGTTATCGGGATTTTACGCCTTTGGTGCTAGTCGCCAGCCCCTGGCCTATGGAAGGCGGGCTTGGGGTAGTCACGGCACGGGCCCCGAGGACGGGTCGTGACAATTTTTCCTAAACATTACTATTTTTTCATAATTATTACTATATACCACTAATTATTATTAATTACATCTAATTATTACTAATTTGCGTTAATTACTATTAATCACTTCCAATTACAGCTACTAATTACCAATTACAGCTAATTATTTATATTCATCACTAATTATCTTTTATAATTATTAATTACTACTAATTACTAATAATTAGAACTAATAATTTCAATTTAATATTACAAATATATATTGATGACAAAACAATCTAAATCTAATTTAATTACAACTAATTAAAAATAATTAAAATTAATAAAATTAATGAAATAAATACTAAATTAAATAAAACATAAATACCTTTAAACTTGATCTTTTATAACTGTAGACGACTATAAAACTTGTACGTAAATAAATTTAACTCAGAAAAATTTTAACTCTAAAATTACAGTTGAGAGATAGAGAGAAAGTAGAAATTGAGAGGAAGAATGAAAAAATGGATGGGGTATAAATATTTTAGATTATTTGTGATGGTATTATTTGCGACGGGATGCCCGTCACAAATACCTTCGATCACATTAATTATTGTCAGTGGTTAAAAGGGTATTTGTGACTGGACTCATCACAAATAGTGACCAGCCGACACACTATTTGTGAATGAGGAATATCCTCATCGCAAATATCTCGTCGCAAATGGTTTGACGCGGGGTTTGGGCCAAACCACGCCAAACCATTTGCGATGATACCACTTATCCCGTCACAAATAACATATTCTTTAAGATGGGAAAAGTCCCTATCACAAATAATTTCTTCGATGAACTATTTCCAACGTGATTTATTCCTATCGAAAAATGCCATTTTCCTGTGGTGTCAAGAACATAAGACATCAACCTATTTTTTAAATAAGTAGGATGATGATTTGTAATTTATTATTAGTTATCAAAATCGTATAAGTGTTGGTAGTAGTTAACCAGAATATGTGTTACCTAGTAAACATAAAAACCTTGATGACCATCCTCTTGAAATAGTTATAGGATGTTTATGTGAAGGAGTGAATACCAAAATAAATATATAAAACCTTATAGAATTCTATTCGTTTTTATCCCAGATAGAACCTAGAACTATATAACAAGATTTAGATAACAAGGGTTGGGTTTTAGAATTGTAAGAAGAGTTTAACAAGTTCAGGGGAACAAGGCATGAGAATTAGTTGAAAGACCCAATAACTATCCTAGTATTGGAACTAAATGGATTTTTATAAATAAATAGGATGATCAAGGTGAGATGACTATGAATAAAGATAGATTAGTTTCTAAAAGCTATAATCAAGAAGAGTGAAATGATTATAAGGATGCCTTTTCCCCTATAGCTGGGTTAAAATGAATTAGAATCCTTCTAGAATTTGAATCTCATGTTATTTTTAAATTATATCATAAGGATGTTAAAAATCATTTTCTAAATGTTTTTTTAATAGATGACCTTTATGTTGAACATCCTATTTTTTTTGAAGACCCTCTTTTTCAAAATTTTATTTTTATACATACCAAAGCTCTATATAAACAAAATCAAGCACTTAAAGTATCATATTAAAATTTTGTTATTTATTTTATTAAATTCATTTTATTTAGGATTGGAGGACCCCACTCCCTTTAATAAAATTTCATCAAAATATACTTTTCTTGTATAAATATCCCTTGATGGTGTTATTTTTGTGTCATCAAACCAGCAATTGTGTCATGATTTTTCAAAATAGATGTGAAAATAATTTGAAGTGAGGATGATGAGTGAGACAAACTATTCCCTTGGATTAAAATTTAATCAAAAGATTTTTGATATATTTTTAACGGAATGTTTTTTTGATTTAATTAATATGATTGTACTAAAAAAAATTAAGACTTATTAGACTCATATGTCCTCTAATATCAAACATGACTTGGATGATGATGGAAAAACATTTGATAAAAATTTATATAGCGGAATAATTGGAATTTTACCTTATCTTACTATAAGTATAGAAAACATTATTTTTTAAGTTTTTCATTGTGCATGATTTCGATCTGATACCAAAAACACTAATCTAAATACCAATAGATGGATTTTAACTAATTTAAATGGAACAATTTCTATTTCACTATTTTTTCCAATAACATGAATTTCTAGTTTAACATCATACTCAAATGATGAATTCAGTGGGTGAAGAGTATATAGGAATAACACCTTAGGAACCTCTCGCATTATTGGGATACTTTAGTATCACGACAATGCATGAAAAAAACTTTTTTTTGCATTGTAAACTATTGAACCATAATATATCGATGATGACAGACACATTTCATACTTAATGTGGATGAAACCTTCCCTAATGGATTTTAGATTTAATTTTAATCATTCTGTAATCTAATTTTATAGCACTAGTTATATTAAATCCTCAATTATTCCGATACGAAATTTCTGAATAAAGAACATTGATTTATGGATTCATTTCATAAGATCTAATACCTGGAAATGTGATATCCCATTTGTGTATATTTACATGGAAAATTAGTTAGCCTATATATTTATTGAAGAATTTCTTAATAAAAAATCTATTTCATCATATTTGATTTACGTTTATTTATCTTTTCTTAATTTTATTTATATTTTACTTATTTAATAAAGTGAATTTATAATTAGTAGATATCATATTTTCTTTATATCATTCGAAATTCCAAACCTCCATTTTGAGAATTGGTCACATCCTAATAGGACACATAGATTAGTCTGTATGGATTTTCATTCACTTCACTCTAATTAACACTTTAGTAACCTAAATGAGTAATTGAGTCCAATTTTGAAAACCCTTTCTAACATATAAATCTTACTTTCTTATCCATTAGAACATTTTCTCAGTAATCCATAAATTTTCGAATACTCCATCAACAATGGGATAAAAAGAATACAGATAGGGTTACTTTTGGTATAACAATGTTCTTGAGGACAGTAAGAATAGTTTTAAGCAGAGGAGCAATAAATTTCAACTGGCTTGATAAAATAGATTTGCTGCTTTAGAATTTTGTAAATGATCTTTGATAGACTTTTGTTTTTTTAAAGGAAAAAAATATTTGGAAGATATGGTTTAGAGTTCAATGAAACATTTGTGTTTCATTTTAATGATAATGTCGACTCAATTATAGAAAATTTAAACCAGACGAATTTTTCAATGTCATCAATGAAAATGGACGAATTTTTCCAATAACCTTGAGAAGACTATTCTAATTTCTACAGCACCATAACATAAAAAATTTGGTAATATCTCTAGAAATAATAATGAGCTTCTTTTGAAATCAGGACTTAGAGACTAATCTGATAAAAACCTAGAACCTAAGAGAAATGTTTTTACGAGTATCTTTTAGTTGACTATTGGACAATGAAATGGAGTTTTTGAGATAATCCTTTTACATGATGTTATATTTTTGAATCTATTTATAAAAGAAGAACCCATGAATTGGGAATGATATTTTATGAATTAACTATTCAATATTCAAATCAAATCAGTCAATTTTTACCATTTTTGAAGGTTATTAACCTTGTTTCATTGGTAAATTTTGTATGTGTTTTGATGAAATCACTGCCACACATTGTCATGGTTTAACAATGATTGATCATAGTGTGTTTAAGTGGCATTGATTTCACTATAGTTCGTAATTGAATAAGTTGTTTCCAGTAGGAATGTGTGATGAGGTTAAGATTGGCCCAACTAATACTCGGGGGGAGTCGTCTCGTTTTATTTTGCTAGAGAGGTTTCCACTCAAGATTCGAAAAATTTACATTCTCCCTAAGAAGAACATGTAATGAATATGTATGTAAGAGTTCATCTGGATAATAACACACATGATGAAAGGAGAATAAGAGTTATAGTTTTTGTTTTTAAAGAAATTCAACATGGGGATTACGTCATGTGGTTGATAGTCATGCTCAAGATGCATCCCAACTATCTGTTAAACTTGTTTCATTGTAGAGGAAAATTTGGCTTTGGCCATTACAATATAAGTTTTCATTATTTAGGATAAAACCATTCATAATTTATTAGGTGAAATTAACCATTTTGTGATATATCTATCTAGGGAAACCATTATAAAATTTAGAAGAGATGTCATCAGTTTTATCAATCAGAATGATGCTTGTGATGATAATGAATATTTCATTGAAGAAGATGAACCAACTCTACTTATTTAAAAAATAATAGAAAGATCAAAATAAGTAAAACCCTCTTGTGTTTAGGAATAATTACATTCTTTTGAGAATAAATTTTTTGATGAAAATCATAGTCTTAAAGGGAAGCAAGATTGTTTTTTCATATTTCCTCCCACCATGTGAGTTATAAAATATATATAGGTAAATTAGATGTTGTGGATGAATTATATTGAGAGTGTTAGTCTCATAAAAAGACTATGGTGGAATCATTGAATAATCTCTATGTTGATTATAGAGTTTAAATAATTAATCTCTTAGAACAATTCATATCAACTTAAGATATTAATGATTTGAAGTTGTCATTACAATTTATTTTGGTCAATGATATAATATATTCTACTAGAGAAGCCTTGGGATAGTAATTTTTAGATTATATAGCTATATAATCAATTTTGGAAGGAGTGTCTCTCACTATAGACATGTTGACCTCCCCCATAACTTCTATGAAATTTTATTTTCTCTCTAAATAAATGATACTAGATCATTAGAAGGAAGTGGTTGTTGAAATTAAGAACATGCCCACGATCCCACGAAACTCTGTTTCCATTATTGATCAGTCTCAGAAGAAAATTAATTATTTTATGAAGGATAGATTAATATTTTATAAACATGTCTTACATAAAGAAAAAACGTCACACAATTTATAGTAACATCTTTAGAAAAATGGATGGATAATTTCCCAATAAGTTTTAAGTGCTGGAAGAAAAATTTGGTCATCTAAAACAAATATTGATGATCAATATAGAATAAAATTTATCTTCTAATGAAGAACCTACATTTGGTGATATAAAGTATCATATAAACTCTTCAATTGTAAATGAAATAACACATCAAGGATTATAGCCTTCATCAGTTATTCATTTGGACAACCATCTTCAGGTGTTAATGAAGTTTATTCAAACTTATGATGAGAAATGGGATCAGTAGAAATTCATTAGAAATTTCTTTCAGATAATGGGAAATGGTTTCTCATCCATCATAGAGTATTGAAAAAACCCATATGGTGAAGAGAATTAACATGGTAATGGATGCCCTATTTCATATTCAAGAAAAATTCTATTTGGACCTCTCATATAAGGCATACATGCATTTCCATCATAGATATTTAATGTCATATTTGTTCCTAAAAAAATATATTCAATAGAAAACATTCAATTTTATGAGTAAGTTTTATTACCTCTACCAAGATCCTCTTTTATGTTATCATTTATACCAACAGATCAGTATGATTTCTCCAAAGCTTACCAAAATTATCTCAACATTCATTCTATTACAGTAAAGATCACTCAAGGTGATAAAGATAAACATGGTGTATAGAAACCCTACTTTTTCCAACATTAACATTACATCATTTTAGAGATAAAATATAAAAACATTAAAAAATAGGAATAATGGTTTAGTGTATTTGAAAAATTATAACCATACATAAAATTCACATATTAAAACATAACCATTTATTTATTTCCTTCATCTATAACTTCCTAGTGTCCCTCATGTGCTCTTTAGTATAAGTAGTAACCTTCATATATACATGTAATGTCTCATAATTTCCATGTATTTTTTTTAAATTATATTGAATTATTTTATGAACACACGTTTTGACGGTACATGATTCCGAGGCTCAGTGAGCCTGGAACAGAATCATGATCATTTTTCTAGTACGCTTAGGTAAAGGTGTGTGCTGAGTTCTCTAACTCTTGAACTAGTGATCAAATCGAAAACATGACGGAACCATTGAATTCAGAACACTGTTATTCGCCTATAAATGAAATTAATTCAACTAGCAAGGGCCGAACAAAAATGATAATTTTTGGACATTTCAAAAAATAATAAAATAAATTTTTAAAAATATATTTTATTTTATTTTCTCATCCATTGAGTAGTGGACGGGGATTACATCGTGTAACGACGAGGTGCGTTGATGAGGCTCATTAATGACTTGTTAACTCATGTTGTAACTACACTTTAACGACACACAATTACAATTTTGTTTCATAAATGAAATAGAGTAACAAAGAAATGTTGTAGAATAAAAGAAACATTGCGACGTGTATTCCTTTTATTTTCGATGATGCATTGGTCGAACAGGGAATTGAACTGCAAAGATCCTCTAATGAACCTCCCATAGAATTCCTCTCTAATGAAATCAACAAAAAAAGATGAACATCAAATATCATCGACAAACCTCGAAGAACAGAGTAGGAAGTGACAAACAACGTCAAACTCTTGAAGCATCGAGGATGAAACGATTCCACTTCAAACCTTAAAGAGGTAGGGGTTATTTTATTTTAAAGTTCTTCATCATTTTATTCCTGAAAAAGAAGAATGTGAATCAACCCACAAACAGGTTGATCTACAGATCATTAGTTCTATCAGGAGGGCTATTTTATTAGGGATATTTCTAGACCAGATTAAAACATCACTTGTCTAGATTAAACTAAAACCCCCATACCATTCCGTGATTTAAAACTCTAACACGGAGGGAATAGAATGATTCAGACAAGCCCCAAAAAACTCCACCATTTGCGATCTTTTTTTTCACCCTGAAATTGGTAGAAATATGATTATAGGACATTTGCGATAAAGAGGAAGTTCCCAAAAGTACGCAGGCATAGGCAACATGAGGAACAGACCACTAGAGCACATTCAGTGGTCTATGGAAAAATTTGTCGGTGCACCAGAGTTGGTCATGCCAGAGGTGGCCTATGGATCTGGCTACGTGCAGAGGTGGAAGAATTCTCATCGAGACATTGTGGCAGCAGGAGGCCACACTCTGCTGGTCATGGTGGTATAGGGGAGACGTGGTGCCTACCTGGCACCACATGGAGGGACAACATGTAATTGGGCCGACTGTGCGGATGGAGATCCATGATACGTCGACCATGCCTAGAGGGCCTCACGCATCTGTGTGGCAGCTGAGGCCGTATGTAGCAGTCGGCTATGTTTCGGACGAATGGTACACCATCGACCAACCATGCGTCCAGCCTTCGGGGTGGCGGCCCACACCCCCAGCAAGCCGGCCCAACCAGCGACCCAGCAGGCTGATCCCATGCCCAACGAACATGACCTGCACTGGTGGGTTGCACCCACAGCCTAGTAGTCTAGACCCACACTGGCTGGCCGGAAAAATTCCCTAGGGCCCGGCCGGACTAGATAGGGTCACCTGGAATCCCCGGGAGCTGGACCCTCGACCGAACCAGGTCAGGACATGTGAGACCCATTGGTCCTAGCCCACTTGCTATGATGGACATAACCAACCAGGACCCGAACCGGGTTAGGTCTAGTTGGTTTAATTTAAACTAGGGTATGTGGGTCCCTCAAGCTGGTATGGTTGGGTTGGTTCGACTTGGTTGCACCAGGACTAGATGCAACAGACCCATGTTTACTAAAATGATTGTATCTTGCCAATTGTGAGTCCAATGGACGAGTTGTGTATGGAATTAGGACCCTCTAAATGAGGATGATCCTTGGTAAAGCCATGAGTAGGCTTTCATAGATGTTGATATATGAAGAATTGGTTGAGGAGGTGTTCTCCCAAGCACGCTACATATGAAACCTTGTGGTTGGATGAGACCAGAAGACGGCTAATTATCTACTCTGTTTGACTTGACGATGGCCCAGTGGGAAAGAGATCTATTTAACCTAGAAGTCCCATGGTGGGGAGAATATATGTGTGACCCGATATACCATCGATACATAACATGAGGAGAATCTCAGAATGGAAAGGTGGAAAGCGACTCTATCTAACCCGACACGCCCACGGTGGGGAGCAGCTCTGTGTGACCCAACACGCCCAAGGTACACATCGGGCTCTGTGTGACCCAACACACCCAATTTTATCATTGGGTATGGGTACCAAAACAATCCATGGTTAGTGGGAATCAGCTTCTGTGTCACCCAGAAGGCCCACTGTACTCGATAGAGGAGGAGTTCTCCTGCAGCCAAAGAGTTTGATAATGTGACTGATTATTCTTCTATCACTACAATAAATGTATACCTACTATGAGATATCATGTGATTCTTGATTTACATTGACTATTCATGTTTGGTCTTTCATTTTTTTGGGGTCCCTAATGAGTATCACGTTAATAACAATTGAATGGGATCCTCCCACTCGTGTCGTGTCCCATACAGGATATCGGCGTGTCGATAGAGACATTTGTGGTCTGGGACCCAGAGGTGCTGAGGGAGATGGGACCAACATTCACTACAACAGTGGACTAGGTAGACTATGACCAAGAAGGACCTTTTAGGACTGGTTATACGAGACACACTAATTAGACTTCTAGTAGCTACACTACTCTTAAGATTAGGTGGGCTTTTGTGGATGACAATCAGTGTTATTTTGGTACTTTTCAGTTTTTAGTTATTTTTTTGTATTTGTATTGTGGAACACTTTTATTATTTGTACATGTACTCATCTTTGTTTTAGTGACACTTGTTTCAATTATAGTGTGTGGGACTTGGTTGGTAGTATGTGTGAATATAGGTACTCAGGAAAATGCCTCCCCCTTGCATTTTTACACCTTCGTCGCTAGACGCCAACCCATGTCATTCAAGAGGCTTGGGGTAGTCATGACATTGGCCCCATGGTATGGGTCATGGTAGAGTGGTATCATAGGGTGGTTAGTCCTATGAAAAAATCCAGGAGTCTGTGTTTTGTTTTGGGGAAACAATGTTAAGTGTTTCAAGTCCAACATAATGATTCAGGGAGTCTAGTGTGGGTGGGGCGGCTGACGTACCCTTACACTAGGACCTTCAACTCAGCTTTCTGGATCTATACATAAAATGCTCATTGCAATAGTGTCTTTTTATGTTCTTTTGAATATAATTAAACTTACCAGGTACAACCATCTGATAATGGTACATATTGATCTATCTTAGGATGCCTCCGCATGGATGACTAGATAGGTTCCCAATACGAGGTCGTGATGAAAGCCTTCTTAGAGACAAGGAGTCCATTAAGGGACAAGTTCTAGAGATGGCACCACTGGGTTGTGCACCAGTGCTACCACCACCCAATGGTTAGCATATACTATCGACGATCCCAGTAGAGGACGTGCACAGACTCAGTGCCTTGCACGAGTGTCATAGATAGAGACCTCTCCGATTTAGGGGATAGATAGAACCTTAGGTGGATGAGGACTGGCTGGAGATAGTGACATGGGTCTTCTGCTTAGTGAGGACACCAAATGATAGGATGGTGATCTTAGCGATGATCTTTATGTAGGGATCGACCAGGAGACAATAGAGCTTGACAACCCAAACGCACGATGAGGTGACCCTCACCTGGGCAGACTTTTAGTAGCTTTTTCGGGAGGAGTTTGTCACCGTTACCTTGCACTATGTGCTCATTCAGGATTTCCTTCACCTACAATAGGGAAAAGTGATGGTGGCTGAGTACTCAGTGAGGTTCATCGAGCTATCTCGATACTCAAAAAATATGGTGAGAGACCCATTCTTCAGGGGTCAGGCCTTTGAGTAGGGCCCCAAGCAGGAGATCAGGGCACTTATATTTTCTCTTATAATCCCTACTTCGGATGGGGTGCTGAAGCGATCACTTATGGTAGAGATATTTGTGGCAAAGCATGAATCCACAACTAGAGCTAAAAGTAGACCCCAGGTGGTAGATTCTGCGGTAGATAGTAGACATCAGACGTGATGGCCCAAGTGGGTCGAGTCTTTCTAAGGACAACCCCATGAATCAGGGTCGATAGTGTGGGGCACCCTGTCCAATGGGAGTCAGAAGGAATCTATGAAATGATTCGCATTCAGCAGTTAAGGACACATGGATTGAGATTGTCTAACCCTCCATACAAGAGACGAGTAGACGATCGAGGGGCCGCCGAGAAAGAGGCAGTGGTTCGAGCGAGGATGTCTACAAGGCAGCAGGCATAGAAGGGGTGTTGACTGAGAATCGAGTAGTGGTTGATGGTTTGAGGTGTAACTACCACTAACCCCAGGTGGTCCACCCCCACCTTAGGTATCAGGTGGATAGGGGTGAGCACAACTTTAGAAAGTAGAGGCTTATGACGACAGATCTCCAGAGATGATTTGAGGTATGATCTATGTCTTCTCAAACATAGTTTCAGTTCTTATAAACATGGGTGCTAGTCACTCATTCCCTAACACATCTCTCCTTCATAGCTCAACTATTGTAGTAGATCCATTGGCTTGATCCTTATGTATATAGACTCATACGAAAGGTGATTTGATGATTACACACTGGTACCGGTAGTGTCAGCTCACTCTAGGAGGCGAGAGCTTCGGTAGGGATCTCCTAGTAGTGGCGTCTTGGCCTTAAAATGTGATATTTGGTATGGATTGGTTATCCATAATGAATGCACAAATAGACCATTTTAGGTATATAGTGCGGTGCGTCTGCAGAGATAGGACCAGTTTTTCCTTCACCAGTGAGAAAGAAAACCTTACATCATATGACATACCTTCTTAGAAGAGGGTGCATCTGATCACTCACTAGTGGCTATCCTCACCCTTGGTTTAGTGGGTTGAGAGGAGTCCATGTTTACATGAAGTGGTGGATGAATATGAGGATGTTTTTCTTGAAAATGTTCTAGGAATACCTCCTTCCAGAGAGGTAGAGTTCTGCATCGAATTGTACCCCAAGACGACACCGATATCCACACTAGTATATCAGATTTCTCTTACAGAGAATCGTGAGATGAGGGTACCTCTAGAGGGATTGTATGATAAGGTGTTCATAAGGCCCATCATTTCACCGTGGGAAGCCCAGTTACTTTTTTCCACGAAGGAGGATGAGAGTTTTAGGTTTTGCATGGAATTATGGAACCTGAACCAGGTTTTTGTGAAGAAAACGTATCCACTGTCGAGGATTGATAACATCATCATCCATATGAAGGGAGCGATGTGGTTATCAAAGATAGACCTCATATCGGTCTATCACCAGCTTCAGGTATGGGATGAGGATGTACTAAAGATATCATTCAGGTGATGATATGACCACTATGAGTTCATGGTGATTCCTTTTGGCATGAGTAATTCTATCGTAGTTTTTATTGGCTTCATGAACAAGATCATATAGCCTTACCTCGACACATTTATCATGGTCTTCATCGATGACATCATGGTGTACTCCGCGTTGGATAAGGAAAACACTATACACATGATGATAGTCCTAGACACAATCTGAGAGAAATATCTTTATGGTAAGATATATGAGTGTCTGTTATAGATATGGGAGGTCCAAATTCTGGGACACATCATCTAAGAGGTTGGTGTTGTATTAGATCTGGTTAATATAGAGGCGATTCTTGTTTGGGAGCCACCATGTAGCGTGACTGGGGCGCAATGAATCTTGCGGTTGGATGGTAGCTATCAGAGGTTCGTGCCTAACTTTTACAGAGTATCAGCACCCTTATCTTCTTCAACATGAAAGGGACATCCCTTGTTCAGGATGGAGAAATGTCAACAATGTATCCAGGAGGAGAGGAGGAGACTGACTAGTGCCCCTATCTTGAGACTACTAGATGAGGGAGTTGGGTATGCAGTTTACTACGACGCATCAAAGACAGGACTGGGCTATGTCCTGATGTAGGAGTGATCAGTGATTTCCTAAAACTCATTACAGCTGAGGTAGCATGACCAAAACTATGCGACCTATGACCTGGAGTTAGCTGTAGTGTTCTTTCCCTTTATGATGTGGTGGAACAATTTTATGGATGAATGGTTTACGGTTTAATCTTACCACAAAAGTGTCATGTATTTATTCTCCTAAAAGGTCATGATATTAAGACAAAAGAGATAGTTAGAGTTCCTCTAGGAATATGACTTTGAGTTTGTCTATACTCCTAGGGAAGGGAATGTGGTGGCAGATGTTCGCAGTAGGAGGACTGGATTGCAACTGTTGAGTGAGGTGACGAAGCAGTTGGCCATAATGTACATATCCATCATGGATGATGGTGCAGCTAGTTACCATCAGTCGATGACTGTTACTCCACAACTCTTACAGCGAGCAAGGGAAGCACAACTAGTAGATGTAAACTTTTAGACCCGACGTTATCAGTTATCATCATGACGATCCCCTGATGGATTTTTGATTGGTGGGGAGCACATCATCCTTTTTAGAGGGAGCACTATAGTTTCAGTGACATTGTGGGAGGAGGTGTTGAGGGAGTTCCATATATCCACATTTTCGGTACATCCTGATGTGGAGATGATGTATTAGGACCTCTGACATTAGTACTGGTGGCCAGGGATGAAGAAAGCAGTGGTCGAGTTCATTTCACGATGCCTCACAAGTCAGCAAGTGGAGGTCAATCATCTGGTTCCAACAGGCTCGACATAGCCAATGGAGGTACCAGAGTGGAATTGTGATGGTATCTAGATGGACACTGTGATGGGATTACCATGTACATCTAGGGGCCATGACTCTATCTATTTGATCGTTGATAGACTTACCAAGTCAGCTCACTTCTAACCCATCCGGGACTAGGGAATGGTAGACTGCTTGAGTCACCTCTAGATCCAAGAGATAGTAGGATTCTTAGGGTACCTTCGACAATCATCTCATACCATGACACTCTCTTTATATCCCAGCTGTGGAGGGGATTATAGAAGGAATTCCGGACACATCTGTTCTTGAGCACAACTTTTAATCCTCAGATGGATGGTCAGACAGAGCGAACCATACAGACTTTGAAGGATATGCTACATGCTTGCGTCCTTGATTTTGGTCTTAGTTGTGAGGACCACTTGCCACTATTGGAGTTTTCATACAAAAATAGTTTTCACTCCGATATTATAATGACACCATTTGAGTCCATGTAACAGAGGACTTGCAGATCACCTCAATGCTAGAAAGATCCAAAGGAGTCGGTACTCACAGGTCTGGTGATGGTATAGGCTACCACTAAGAAGGTATAGATCATCTAGGAGTAGATGAGGACTGCACAGAGTTGGCAGAAGACTTATACTAATAGGATATGGAGACCCTTGGAGTTTGGGGAGGGCGATCATGTATTCCTTCAGGTCTCACACTAACCAGGATTATGGATATTTGGATGGGGAAGAAAGCTATCTCTAAGGTTCATTGGACCATTTCAGATCCTCAGAAGAGTTAGAGTGGCAATGTACTGCCTAGATATTCCCGCATAGATGCACCAGGTGAATGATATTTTTCACATGTTGTAGTTGAGCAGGTACGTGCATGATCCATCGAGCCTCATCGACTGGGGAGAGTATGACATTGAAGATGGGGTGACATTTGCAGAGTTCCTGTTAGAGAGAAAGTATTGACAAAATGGGGTCCTACATGGTTGGTCGATTCTTCTATTGTGAGTTTGGTGGTAGTAGGAGAATCTATAGGAGATCACATGGGACCGGGAGATTCAGATTCATGCTAAGTTCCACGATTTGTTGAATTAGTTTTTGTTTTGTATTTTGGGGACCTAAAGCCCTATTTTGGGAAGAATGTAATGTCTTGAAAATTCTGTGTAATTTTTTTTAAAATTATTTGGAATTATTCTAAGACCACATTCTTTGAGAGTATGTGATTCCGAGTCCTAGTGAGCGCGGAATATAATATTGATCTTTTTTCAGTAGGATTAAGAAAACGTACAAGCATATTTTTATAACTTTTGAACCAGTGTTCAGGTCAAAAATCTTTGGGAACCTATGAATTCAAAACACTAGGATTATCCTAGAAATGACTTAACATCATGCGAAAAGGGTCTAACAGAAATGTTAATTTTAAGACTTTTCGAAAAATAATAAAATAATATTTAAAAAGATCTTTTATTTTATTTTCTCATCTGTTGAGTGGTGGATGGTTACATTGTGGTTCAACGATGAGGTCCATTGATTAGGCTCAGTAATGGATCATTAACTCATTTTGTAATGACACTTTAATGATGCATAATAAATACGTTGTTTCATAAATGAAACAGTGTAATGACGCAATGTCGTAGTGTAATAGAAACTCGATGACATGGTTTACATTTATTTTGGTTGATTCTTGGTGGAACGAGGAATTAAACTGCGGGGATTATCTGAAGAACCATCGATGCACATACACTTCAATAAAGAATAACAAATTCAGAGGAATATGAAACATTTATGATTCACTTAGAATAACGGACCTGGAAGTGAGGAACAACGTCGATGTCTTTAAACCTCGAGGGTGAAATGTTTGAGCATAGAACATCAATGATGTAAGGGTTATATGATTTTAAAGTTCTTCCTTGTCATTTTTTTAAATGGCAAATGCATATCTATTCATGAACAAGTAGATCCACGGTTCATGCGTTCTAAAAGGTGGGTAACTTTTTAGGGATTTCTCTATTCTGGATTCAAACATCACTTGTTTGGATTGAAGTAAAAATCCATGGACCTTTCCCTGCATTAATCCTCTAACGCGGAGGGTGTGGTCCAATAAGAACAAGTCCCAAGAACATACTCTATGTGCGTTCATTATTATCACACCATCAAAGTGGCGCAAGATGATTCCAGGACCTTTACGGTGAAGAGGACGATCCCTGAAGAGCACAAGCGTAGGTGGCGTGAAGAACAGACCACCATAGCACATTTTATGGTCCACTGAACAATCTGATGTCGCAACGGCGATGGTGGGATGCAACGGTTTCCATAGGATGAGGTGGTGTCGCACTCGTCGGTGTACCATGATGTTATTGGGGAGACTCCGTGCCCTCCTGGCGCCTTGTGGAGGGACAAACCGTATCCAGGCCTTCTAGCCAGCTAGCGAACAACAGTCCCTCAACTATGGAAAGAGGGACCCACACATCTATAGGGAAGCTGATGCCTGACATAGTATCCAGCCACATCATGGTTGGATGGTGCACCATAGACCGCCCATGCGGCCAGTGTTTGGGCTGGCGGGCCACACCCCCACCAAGCGGGTTGGACACACGGCCCAACGAGCCAGTCCCGCACCCTGTGGGCCTGACCCGCGCAGCCAGGATGGAGATACACCCAATGGGTGGGAACCACATTTTCAAGCCGGAACCATGTTGTTCAGGCCGGGCCAGACAAGACTGAGTCACTGGGCAACTCACCATGGTGGACCCTCGGCCAAACCAGGATGGGTCCGGCGAGGCCCAATGGGTGTGGCCCACTAGGAAAGCTAGAATAGACCGACCCAATCCCAAACCTGGTCAGGTAGAGTCGGTCAAATTTAAATAACGGTATGTGGGTCCCCCAGGCCAGGTTCGTTGGGTTAGTTTGACCGGGTCGGACCAAGCCCAGACACAACTGGCCCCGGTTTACTAAGACACATGTATCTTGAAATCCACAGGTCCGATTGACAACCCATTTCTAGATTTGGAACCCTATAAATGAGGAAAATATTTTGTAATGTACTAATGAGGATTTAATGGAAGTTGAGATTTGATGAAAGGATTGAGGACAAGTTATCCCAAATGCGCTATATACAGAACCCTACGGTAGGCTGGGACCTAAAGACTGATGACTATCAACTTTGTGTGACTCGATGATGACCCAGTGGGAATAAGCTTTGTGTGACCTAGTAGGCCCATAGTGGGGATCCACTGTATGTGACCCAGAAGACCCATGATACTCGACAAGAGGAGTATATCTGTATGGGCAAGGTGGAAAGTGGCTCTATGTGACCAGGTTACCACATGCTGGGGAACTGCTTAGTGTGACCTAGTATACCCACAGTACAAATCAAAGATGAGTACCACAACAGTCCAATGTTAGTGGAAATAAGCTTTTATGGGACCCAACAGACCCACTTTATTCGATAGAGGATGAGTAATCCAATAGCTGAGGATTTCGATAATGTGGCTGATTATTCTTTTACCACAACCCTAAATGTATACATGGTGTGAGCAGTCTTGTGCTTCATAATTTACTTTGAGGATTTTTTTGTAGTATTTCCATATTTTTTTGGGGTCCTTACATA
This sequence comes from Viscum album, assembly GCA_963277665.1. NCBI lineage: Eukaryota > Viridiplantae > Streptophyta > Magnoliopsida > Santalales > Viscaceae > Viscum > Viscum album. Next base: position 454,297,575 of record OY728160.1, on the reverse strand, counting down.
GTATCACATCACTCACCCCTGCATAGGCTATACCCACTCTTGTTGTGTTTCATGAAGGAGATTGAAACTTCGATAGAGAATTTGGAGTACTGGGACCCAGAGGAGCTTAGGGAGATTAGATTGACATATGCTATGATGGTGGACTTTGTGGCCTAGGATAAAACGGGACAAAATAGGATTAGGAGGATAGGATATAATAATTTTTCTTTTAGTAGTTAAAATACTCTTATGATCATGTGGGGTTTCCAAAGATGGCCATCAGAGTTCCTTTTTGTACTTTATAGTTTTTAGTTTTTTTGTTGGGTTTGTATTCTGGCCCATTTGTATTAGTTTTACTTGTACTCAACATTGTTTTAGTGATACTTGTTTGATTTTTCATGTGTGTGACATGGTTGGGCATGAGTGTGCATACATGTACTTAGAAAAATGCTTACCACTTGCAGGTTGACGCCTTCGGTGCTAGTCACCAGCCCATGGCCTTCAGGAGGAGGGAATAGGGTAGTCATGTCATGGGCCTTGGGGGGCGTTTCGTGATAACACATCAATGAATGGTTTGACCTAAAAGCCAAGTGAGAAGATAAATAAGGACATTTCTCAATATAACATGGGTGTGAAAAAACATAATCATTATAACATAATAATTGGATCACCATAATAATAATGATAGGAAGAATTATATAATTTAATTGAATGTTGAAATTCATAAAAGTGAAACATCCTGTCTTAGTGGTCAAATACCACTCATAGTTGTGAAAAATATAGTATAATGTTCATACATAACATATGTGCATAATAATAATATACTCATTTTGAATAATGATATCATCATATTCATGAATATTTCTCATTATCTAATGAGATAGATCATATTACACAATGAATTAGAGTGCTATATAATTCCAAGAACACCTATCACATCATACAAATACAATAATCATTCATTACACATAGAATTTATATCAATAATATACATAAAATAACCCAAAAAAAGAAATGGATTTAATATTTATTTAATAATCAATACATTAATGATAAAAATTTTGGTTCCCAAAATAAATATTAAATATCATACATGTTATAAGAGTCATCAATCGTGAGTGGAGAAAAAATATCTCAAGATAAGTAAAAGTTGTGTTTTTTTATAAAGAGGGCTTATCATGGAAAATATTTATATTGGTCATAAAAATAACTTGGAAACATGTATATCTTTGAAAATAAAAGGTATGAATAATGAAATTATACATAAGTAACATTAAATTATTATCCAAACTAAAATTGGTGTGATAGAGGGAACCCCTAAAGAAAGAAGGCTTTGTTCAAGAATCCCCTTACCTTATGTCTGAAAGATCTCTTCACATTAGTATCCTCGATAACAAAATTATAAAAATTAATTAATTAATAGAGAACATATTTTACATGTATTTTATTCCATATAATTTTAATAAGTTCATTTATATTAATATTAATGAGTTATAGAGTTCAATTCCAATATTCGGGAGTGTTTGTTTTTATGGTTTTCATGATCAGTTCACTTATATATATGTAAGGTAATTCACATAAAAAGAGAATAATTAACTAGAATTAAAATTATATGTAATTAATTATATTAAATAAGTTTAAATTTTCTTATATATTATTTTCTCTTATATATTAGGATGATTCATTAGAAAATCCTTAAGGATATTCATTTTGATTAATTAGCCTGTTTTCAATTATCATAAACAAGTTTTCTTTTATTATTTAGTATTATGTATATATTTTAGTTCTAGAAAATAAAAAGAATATAAAAAATTCAACAATTATAATCATTTTATGAATATCCATGAAGGTGTTAAAGGAAAATTAAAACTTGGTATCCTCAAAGGTGATAAATCAACACATTAGCGATGATGCTTTTATTTTTAGTAAAAAAAAGGACTGAAAAAAGGTTTTGATGATATATTATTTCATTAAAATAAAACCATTACAGTATATATAAGATGATTAAGTTATAATTCCACTTAGATAAGGGTAGGTGAGTATAGAATATGAAAATAAAATAAATTGAAATGAAATTAAATGAAAATGAAAGTGGATTAAAACTCTTGAATTCTTCTCCTAAAAAACCTCCACATGGAAATTGGATTTTATTCTTTTGTTGAGACAAAAGGATACTATATGTAGGGAGATTCCTGGTAATATTAATGGAATGAATGTGGAAAATATAAAATCTTTGAAGGTGTGAGGTTAAGAGGTAATGAGGTGTGGTGTTTATAGGGGGATGAAAGGGGTATTTTTATTATCATAGTAATATTTTATTGTTTTGGCTAAAGACTATCAATAGATTGAAAATTTTCATTAAATATATTAAATAATTATTGAGGGTCTGATATTATGGTTTTACACCCACCATACATCATCTTTGAATCAGAAATACATGTATTTGTTAAATACCATAAATTACCTTATTTGACTACTCACTAAGAATTCAACCATTATATAAAAATTTAAAAAATTTACCCTAACCATTTTTTGATGAGTAGAATTCAAAAATTAAATTTGTTTTAAGAAAATAAATTTATATGTATGATAAAATGAATTTTTATTTAAAACCATCATTTATTCCAAAAACACATATTTTAAAAATATTACTGATTTTATGAAACTTGTTAAAATTAGTTAAGGTATCATAAAATAATCATATAATCATAAGAAAACAAAATATTGATTTATTACTCTATATTATGAGAATAAATTATTATTTTAAATAAGTTTATTAATTATAAAATCGAAATTGAATATTTATTTTTTAGAAATATACCAAACCAAGTTTCATCATTTTTGAAACATTTATATACTTATAATATGATATGATTAATTCATATTTTCAATTATAATATGGGAAAATTTTATTTATAATTCCATATTTTATGTTACAATTCAATTTACTGGATGACTATTCATAATTATCACATTATTATACTAAAGTTCAAGAAACTGTTCCCTTCATAGAGATTTTTTAATTTCAATAAATACCAATTAGTTCATTTTTTATTAATGAAAATAATGTTTTTATTATGATATCTATGTGATGTATTTGTTTTATACCATATAAAATAATTATAAGAAAGGGGAAAATTCCAATAATGAAATTTTGGGATGTTACATAGTGGATATTTACTTCTATTGTATAAGGTTTTTTGAAAATGTATTGATGATCCTATACCTGAAACCTTGATAGTAGTGAGGCAACCATATACTTTTATGATTCTACCTCTAAAATATCAACAAGAACTATAAAACTGGTGTTATTTCTTGATTGGGTGGTTTAATTGAATGCAATCTCATTAATATTTGAATAGTTCTTAATGTATATTTCATGTTTTTAATGCCTGAATGTTTTATTAAAAATTTATTTATATTTAATGATTTCATTTTTACCTGATTTCTAAATATTTTTAAATTTTATTATTCATTTTTTTAATTTATTAATATATATTTATTTTTCTTTACACTTAATTATTTTAATTAATTAGTCACTAATTAATTGATAGTTATTTTTCTCCATGATTCAATACTTATTTTCTCTAATAATTGTACCATTTCTATTATTATTTTGAATATCATATTCATTATTTTGTTAGTACATGTATATTTTAAATTCAATTCTAATTCAGTATGTTGTACTCAAAATATTTACACTTCTTTCATTATACAAACTTATTTTTTAAATCAAAAATGGGTAAAAGAAAAATAATGATACAAAAATTAAATTATTATAATATCTTTAAAATTTTAATCAAATGTTTTTAAGTGGGTTTTTTTATCATCAAAAGTGGGACACTTTTTGATAGACTCATGTAGTTTTAACATATCCTATTTTTTATGATTCATAAATTACTTATTTTAATGATAATGAGTTTTTATTAGGTGTTTTATATTTAAACCACTTTTAAGAATTGATTTATTTATTTCAAAGGAATTTATTATATAATAATTCAAGTTAATCTAATGTATTTTATCATAGCTATATGAATTAACATATACAGAGTGATTATCATATGTGTAACATAATTTTATTACATAAATCTATCTTGGAAATTTTATCTTAAAGATGAAGAAATTTATATTATATTTTTTAAAAGTTAGGAAACTCAGTCCGAAGGAAATTATGTGATGTATTTTATATTATGAAAAGGACATTATTAAAATTATTATCTTGCGAGCAATCAATGAATCCATTAAAATCTATTATATTATGCTATTATGAAATTAGGTTCTGAAAACATATTTTTTTATAAAGAATAATTAAGTCTATTTTATCTTACGAGCATAGGAATGTTGAATTCTTATCTAATAAATATTATTCCATCATTATAATCATCATGATTGCACATGTAACATTAGCATAATCTCTCAATTTGTCAATTCAATATTTTAAGAATATCATAAAATATGTTTTCTAAATTTGGTAAGATAAATTTGGATAAAGTCTTATCTTAAATAAATGTAAATACAAAATAAATAACAATTATTCCATTTTTATAGTAGATGTTTATTCCATATTTTGAAAATAATGACTGATGCAATTAATAACATGTCCTATCAACTTATCAAAGGATTATGCATTAAAATGGTTCCATAATTCTATATTTTAATTCTTAAAATAAAAGAGGTTTTTTCAATAAGAATGTTTTCTAATGTATGAATAAAATGATGTGATATTATATAAGAACACATTGATATCATGAAGAATGAATGCATGTATATAGAATAAATTAGTTATGCTTGCATTATGCCCCTGAAAGTTTCTCTATTTCAATCAAATAACTTATAGAGATGTTATTATAATATAATGTTATTATATGGATGTTTCAGTATATACTTTTAGTTTCCTATTGCAACTATGTGTGCATCATTCCTTGAAATCGTTTTTATCTATATTATTATATGCACTTGTTAGTAATGACTTTTTTAAGTCCATCGATAGTTATATTAAATGGAAAACCAAATGGAATCTATTATACTTTTATAACACATAACAGTTACCTGAACTAAGTTGGGATCCCAAAAAAAGGTTTTAAATATTTAAAATTACAAAACTCATGGAGTAGAGTGTTGGTGGAGGGGATTATAGGATTTATGTTCCCCAAAAAACTAAAATCCCCCATATTTGAAAGTTTACCTTTGATCATTTATACATATTATTCCTACCATTTATAAGTGAAATGTTATATCATGCATACATTGAAGAGTGGGGTTTAAAAGTAAAAAACAATTCAGGAACACAATTCACCTTCCTCTTGAGTTTCAATTATCCATTCTCATAGAAAGCCAGGAGCTCATTATGGAAAATAGAAAAAATGTTTTATTTTAGTCCCACTTTTATGTATTTTGAAAATAGTTTTCTAAAAGATATAGGAATCATGGTCATTTTGGTTTTAATTATTGGATAATTATGTTCAAAATTCTTGAAATAATATGTGTAAAATGATTGGGTAGATATTTGTACTCTCCACCAAAATCACATTGAAATGTTTTTATATAAAGGGTACTTTGATTTGAAACAAATTTATTGAAATCATTGAAAGAATCAAAAAATTTAGACATTATCTTGAGAAATTATATCCATGTATTCCTACTATAAACATAATAAATATTTGAAATCACTTTCTTTTTCCAATTTTATGGATTTAGAAGACTGTAGAAATACGTGTGGACTTAGTCATGTAGTTTAGAATGTCTACAATTTTTCTTCATTGAAATTTTATTTCTATGTTTTTTTTTCAGAACATTGATTATACATATTTGATTTTGATTTCTAAATTTAGGAATCACATTCACCATCTTCCTTATTTCAAAAAATATTAAACATTCAAAGTGTAATGTTAAAACATGACGTTCTATAGTATGTATTTATCTTTAATTTCTATTGTCAGACACCATATTACGTCAGAGTGGATCATACACGAAAACATGCGGTACTTCATCATGGGTAATTTCATCACCATCATTATTTTTTTATCAACAATAGTCATTTTTTATTTTATAATCCTATATGAAATCCATTTCCCACAAATTTCCTAATACTCAATAAGTTAGTCTATATTCTCATTACACAGTATCCACTGAATATGATAGCATGATTTCCATCATTTTTTAAGATCAAATTACCTCCTCTTTAATGTAAAAATATTACAGAGAGATTAAATAATGAAATCCCTCCTTTAACTGTTTCATATTTTTTCATAAAACAATTATCATGATTTTTATAGTGGTTAGAATCTCCATATTCACGATATCATATATATTGATTTTGTATTAATTTTTGTGACAAAAACACATGGGTATAGCCAAATATATCTCTTGTTTTGGTGATATTTTCTTCCCTGGTGAAATTCTCTATTAGTTTTATAGTACAACATTGATTTTTATAATGCCCATATTTTTAAAAAATATATTATTGTACATTTATATTTTTATTTAGATGACTATTTTTGATTCCTAAAATTTGTGTATATCATTATTATCATTTATTATAATTTTTATATCAATATCCTCCTTGATTCAGGGTTCTTCTACCATTTGTACCACTTTTTGTATCATATTCTTGTCTATGAAATTGTTTGTCTCAACCTCTTAGAAATGTCCCCCAGAATGTTTTTATATTTTTTGTGACGAAAATTTTATTTAAGGTAATTAAACACTCTATTCCTTTCACTCAATATATTCAACTTCAGTTTGTGGGATTGTATAGATCCCAAGAGTTCTTAAAGAAAATCATCTATGTGAATTTAGTTTCTTCTTGGGAAATGACTTCTAAATTAACTTTTTGATCTAAGTATTGAAAAAAGATATCCCATAAAAATATATAATTAATATTTTATTTATTTTTTCATATTTGGTTTATAACTACACTTGTTTGAGAATTAAACTTGATAATGGTTTTAATGGATTTTATAAATATGGATTCAATAACACCTCATAGATATTGAATTCATATAAGTTTCACCTTATCCTCCAATTTAAATTGATTTTAATGATTTTATCATATCATATTTTATTATTTTTTGGAACTAATTATTTCAGATGTTCCTTAACTAATGAATTTATAAATGATAGATTTACCAATGAAATTTTGTTTATATTATACTAAAGAGTTTATTTTTGAATATTTTTAAGTGAAGCCTCCACTTCTTGGAATTTGAGAATGATGCATCCATACTTTACGATTTCTATAAAATATTTGTTTCAAATTAATGATTGAATTGTAGTGAACCAATTTTTATATTTATCCTTCAATGATTTTGGAATCAAGTCAAGGGATGCCTTATTCGTCATGATGTTATGGAGGTCGCAAATTCTTTTTTTGGTAAAAAATGAGAAATAAACTGAATAAGGTAAATACTAAAAAGTTTATATTTATATTGATTATAATATTTAAATGGATTTCATGGTTAGAGATTTTTATGGAAAAATATTGGAAACCCAAACCCTAAAACATTCTTTATTTAAGGATTCTTAATATACTTTTCCAACAATACATATCAAAGACCTATAGGTCTATAGTATATGGAGTATTTGACATAAAATATATCATTTTAATCATAATAACATCATAATTATTAAATCACCAAAATAATTATCCTAACTCCCATAGACCTTTTTAATCTTCATAAGACATCATGGGTAAAATAAAAGTCAAAATTATTTATCTAGAAATCAAAATAAGGGAACAAACATAGAAATAATGCATAACATGAGTGTCAAAATGAATTATAGGATATCATAAATAGTATTATAGAGAGTATATGAAAATATCATAATGAAATTATATCATAAGATCATGGAATTGTGAAAAATAGGAAATTATGTAAATCATGGTACCATTAGTGTAAGTCAAGGGTTACTCCCAAGGATGACATCATAAAGTGCACAAAGTACTATGGTGGATTATGATTACTACTTAATCCATTACATAACATATCTTGAGATATAATTATTTTCCCAATGCATTCAAGGGATATATAATCCTTGTCCTGCCGATCACATAACATGGTACACTTAAGTTAATCATGCAGGCACCACTTATAGAGGAAAAATTATTATTTTGGAATAGGTTCACTAACAAATATCTTACATAACATATCTAAATAATTACCCAATAATTTTCATGGTCATATAAATCTTTTATCACGATTCACATAAATTAATATCATATAAATTCAAGACACATTATGAAAAACCATACATAAATTATGATCATGATCCAACCCATGGGAAGGAAATAGGTTTTATAATTTTGATTCAAGGAATAACCAAAGGATAATTCATAAATATTCACAAGAAAATAATAATGTAAAAATTTTATCATTAATAATTTATAAAGGGACATATTCCTTGATCATGAATATATAATTTATATAAATGATTAAATTGTAATTGGAGAAGAAAGAAAAGAAACAAATCACCCTAGTGGTTATTTTTTAAATATGTAAATTAATTTTTTGCAAAAGTGCATCCCTTATTATCTTCCATACATCCATAATTGAAACAAGAGGTTTATTTATAAAATAAAGATGTTTCTTATAATATATTAATGTTTTATTAACATTTTATGTTTTTTATTCCCTACATGAAATAAAAAATAGGAAATTTTCTATAAATAATGTCAGAATTTTTAAAGGAACTATAAAAATGTATAACCTGAAATGAGAAGAAAAATTTATATAGGTATATAATTAAGGGATACATAAATAATATATATGAGTTAATTTATCAAAAAAATTAATAAAATTGATAAAATGAATGGGGATGTGTAACCTGAAATTCACGATGTGGGGTTGAAAGATCTGTTACTATGTTTTTAAACACCTTTGTTGAAAATCCAACATCATAAAAAAAACAAAGTAAAAATATATTTTCAAATCAATGGATGGTGAATATAAATTTAAAAATATATAAAACATAAATAATATTCAAATTAAAAAGTAGTACACTGGCTGGAAGGGTACATTATTTACATTCTTGGTAAATATTTATTTAAATGGATGGAAATTATTCAAAAATTACTTTCATTTTTTTTTAAAAATGATTTTAAATATCTTGTAAAAAATATTTGAATAAAATTGAACTCCCAAAATAACAATCGATTATTAAATATGATATAAAAGATGAAACTCATGGGGAAAAAGTATAACTCAATAAATCGTATTATTTTTTAAATTACACATATATTTTAGGGAAGACATTAATCATGGCCAAAAAATTGACAAACTTGATTGGAACTGAAGTTTCCAAGTTAAAAAATAATTTTAAATATTATGACTCTTGTGGGGAATAAATAGATAATAAATATTTATTTTTTTGTAATATTAAATCATTTTTCAATAAATTGTTATTGAGACAAGACCCTTAGGACTACATAAATTTTGAGTTAATTGTAAATAGATGATTAAAAATAACATGATTCAAAAAATTCAAAGTGTTAAATCATAGAGTGTATAAAAATAAATTAAGATATGTTATATAAAAAATAAAAATAATTGTTTTTGATAACATTAAAACATATCTTATTAAAGAAAAAATTGAGACTAATACACTTACAACCTCTTATGTTATTTCATTATAACCCCATGAGAGGAAGAGAATTGAATAGAACATGAAATATCAAGAAATTTAATAGAATCCTTTTTAAAAAACATTAAGGGGTAGTATATTCACCATTTGAAACAAATCACAGTTTATAATAAGAAATATTTTTAAATGGGTGATCATTTTGACATAAAACCATTATGATGTAAGAAATATTCTAATAATAATCCCTTGAAAAAGATATAAAGATACCTTAAACATGAATATGAAATATTGTAAATAAAGATTATCCATGATATTAAACATCCAATTGGAAATATACATACCATTTAAAATAAATTATTTTTAAAAAATTAAAATGAATCTCAAAGAAGGTTATATTGAGATGGGAAATGTCTAAATTTCGTAATTTTGGAATTAGAATTCATTGGAAACTTGGAAATCAGATGGTTCTATAAATTCCATTAATTGAATCATAGTGTATGAAAAAATAAAATATTTGGGAGTATATAAACCATATAAATAATAAGGTGGTGTAAAATATGAAAACATGTCCCAATGAAGTGGAATTTATATGGAACCCTTATATTCTATCTAAATATTATCTATACTTCCATATATCTTCATCGGAGACACAATATTATGTCATATATTTATATATATTTGACGGCATTAAACAATCATCTATAGATTGGGGGAATAATAATGATAAAAATTATTCTAGGAGAGTAATCTTAGTAGTAGTTTCAATGAAAATTAGAACAAGAAGTGTAACATGGATGGGTGTAATGGATCCCATTTATAAGTGAAGGATGGGTAACATTTGGGAATACATTTTACCCTTCCATGATATGACTACACTATTCTTAGGTAAATGCCTCAAAAATTTAAAATAATGGAGTGTGGGGGTGATCATGGGTTGATAAAGCCTCAAGTGATACGTTCCACATGTGTTTTCAACCATTCTCAAGTCTTTTACCATTGGTTTTTAAATTTTATTATTTTGATTTTAACTATGGTGTCTCATTCTTTAACTAAGTAATTAATATTTTATTTAAATAAAAAGGAACACCCTATTAGAAAATTTTCGTGTTTTGAACTTAAATTTAGTCTCCATTTAATCGAATTAAATTTATAAATATATGGAAATATAATTTTAATTTAAAATATTTCATATAAATATATAATAGTTTTTGTATAAAAATGAATTTTAACTATTATGTGTTATTTAATTTTTTCAATTTTGATTACAAATTTAAAGGTTGTTAATATAACTATATATATTTTTGTACATTATTTTAGTGTCATAATTTATATTTTGACCGATTTTATTGATTAAATAACAATTACCTGATAAAAATAAAATAATTATTTATGAAAATATTTAAATTTTATCACGGTAATTAACAATAATGTTAATAATAATAATATTATGTATAAATAATAAATTGAACTTGTTTAAAATTATTGACATTCTAAACAAAAATTGGTAATATATTTTGTTATATTTAATTTATAAAATTTATCATGTCTAATTTGGAATATAAAGATGAAAAATTATTTTTTAGTGTGAATTATTAGTTAAGCTTAAAACATGGTAAACCTGTGTTTTATAAATTCAAAATTGTATTTATAAAGGCTTATTAATTTTATTTTAATGAGAAACATTTTCTTGAACCATAAAGTCATTATTGTGTTATAAAAGTTACGATTTTGAGAAAAATTATTATTTTTACTATTTTAATAAAAGTCTATTATTTTAGAAAAATCCCATAAACTCATCATAGGACTATATTCATATAATTTATTAAAAAAGAAGTCTATTATATAAAAATAAAAAATTTAATTTTATAAATATAGCTTCTAAAAAATATAAAAATGATTAATATAACTTATTTTATTAGAAATTGATGCATTTTTATCATTATGTGTTTTTAATATTATTTTATATCAATTAATCATTTATGTTATGTTAATACATTACCTCATATATAGTATTATTTTAAATGTTTCAACTAAATTTATTACAAAAATAAATATAATACATAATAAAATGGGTCCTAGATAATAAATATAAATTTAGTTCTAAATACACATTAATAAACACAGTTAATTAATCTTTTATATTATAAAATTCAAATTTTACTACATCATTGATATTAAAATATTTATTTGAATTATATATATGCAACATATCATATTTTAATATTAATAGAAATATGTATATGTAATGCATATATATATATAATATCTTAATATGATATTTTTATTTCATTTCTTGTTATATTTTAATAAATTTACCAATTAAAAATACCTGACTTCTTTATACCTATAGGATATATAAAAAATGGCCATAATTTCAATTTCAATAATCACAATGGTTATAATTGATATGACCAAAATTTCATTTCTATATATAGACTTATGAAATTAGTCATTCATTCCAGTCTCACATCACAATGAAATATAATTATTCCATATTCTCTATAATATATTCCCCTTTCATTGTGGTCTTACATATTATAAGTCATGTTTGGATTCTAGTTACCATTATAGTTAATGATTATTTGAGAGATTTCTTACTCATGAATATTTTATTCTTTTTTATCTATTTTACCCTATATATTTTTTGACTTTTCATTGATGTACTTCATCCATTATGAGTAATAATTCCTTATTCATAGTATATATTTTTACATTTATTTTTTATAATGACCCACTTATGAAAGAATAAAGTGTTTTTTTAGTTCATATCATATAGAGAACATTTTATAATCATGTTTCAATACCTATTAAAGAATAGAGAAACATTCGTTAAAATTATAGAGATAATTAAAATTAATTATTATTATTATAATAATTTTTCATTTAACATAGGGCATTACAGTCAACCCACTTCAATAAATTACATCATTTAAATTGTAAATATTTTCTACTAATGAAAAATATCTACAGGTGTGATTTACATAAATGTGACTTGAGAAATAAATTTTAGAGTGGTATCAACTTTATGAACATATGAATCATATATTTTTCCATTGAATAGGATTATCCCTAATATTGAGTTTCATCAAACAATTTTATCTAAAAGTCAATCATTATTCGGTATCCGGAATCGTTTTTTTTTTCTCATTTTTAGAAAACCACTTTTGGGTGAGTGGGAACCTCACAACGTCACCAACTGAAACGGTTCAAACCAAGTCACATTAAAATTTGAAATTCAAATTTTGAAATTGGAAATCTCAAAACGCGGGAAAAACGAGCCACCCAAGAAACCCTTCATCGAGGGAAGCCATGTCAACGGGCTGCCATCATCACATCGTCGGCTTTCACATTCCATCACTGACACCGTCATACCCTCCTCACATAAATGCCATCATCAACATCAAAAGCTCGTCATCGTCGGCTTAATCAGAATCTGTCATTGCCTATGAGGAAGGCCATCGTCGTTGTCGTCGACACACATCGACGACGACGATCGAAGCGTCCTCTCCCGACCTCCCAAAGAAGACCGCCAAAAAATGAAGAACACGGATACAAACAAGTACATACGTATCACCAGATGAAACTGTCGCAGAATCAATCAAGAACAGGAAACAGAAACAAAAACCTTCATCCTTCCCGGAAGCTCCAAGATAGCAACCCAACATAACCAAAACCTTGAAACCATCGCCTTCATCACTACACAACAAATTATTAAACACGTAAAAAATCGGAAACAACAATGTCGCCCGAAGAAGGCCATATTCCGTCACCAAACCACAAAATCATAAACACTAACTAATGAGAAATCATCACCTCAATGAACATAATCCTCCTGGAGCTGAGAAACAGGCCCCGTCGACGCTTTCAGAACTACACCTGAAGGTCAGATCTACCAATAGCATTCTCAGACGTTGCTAAAATCAACGGCGCCCCCAAATCGCTACATCTGAAACCAACACCATGGTCCGAATCATACTGTCATGAGAAACCCTAGTTGAAACCACATGCTAGAGTGGGATGGAGGCTAAGTGACGAATCTGTACATCGAGGATGACAACGAGTCCATGCGACACAACCACTGGGAGAAAACGCATATGAAGAACTCTGAGAGGAATGCCGATGGGAAGACAGGCCTACCACGGACCGGGAAGAAGAATGCGACGATGAGGAGAAACCTAACGTCATAGATCCCTTTACGGGCTCATCACTGAGATCAATCATTATTCGGTATCAAGACCTTCATTTTATAATTTTTTACAAAGGATGTTCATAATAATCATAGACTCTTATTTGTTCAAATAAAACGTGACCACATTATTCAAAATAATTTTTTTATTATATGTGGATAGAACAATTCATTTAGAAAATAAAATTAAATTTATCAATGAAGAATAATAATACATTCATAAAACAAAATCAAATAAACTTAATATTGGGATATAATGATCACAACACAATAAGATTCTTTAATAATTAAACATGTAAACATCGATGTGACAATTTTATGTTCTTAGAATTCATTAAATTTTAAAAGGATTAGGTTCAAAAAGATAATAATATAATACTTGAAGTTCCTCTGAGGATTATTAATGTTCATCACTTGACATAATTTTAAAAACTATCTTCCATAGTTTCGATTTCAAAGGATTTAAAATGTTCCCTTGTCCATGGATTTTTTTGATTCTTATTATCCTTATTTACCTTTAATTTGGTTTATTTACATTGATAATGCCCAATTTTTTCACAATTATTGAACTAGAATATTAGTTATGATTTTGGATGCACTCTTTCCACTCCATACATGATAATCTACCTCTTTTCATTCCAACAACAATTTTATGCTCACTATCCCTTTCTTCTAAAAATAAATAATTTTCCAATCCCTTTAGTAATTTTTCTTTATTTCTTATTAAAAAAAATCTTACATGAAATAAATTGAGTCTTATATACTTTTTTATCATTATTATATATTTTTTTATACCCACCATTCTTTACTTATTTGGAAAACAGATTTTTTAAATATGGTTACATTTTGAATCTTGTTTGGTGAAAATTGAATTGGTATATTCACCCTATTTCTCAATTCATCTCCCACTCCAATGGTTTTATCACTGAGGTAATCATCACATTTTTCATCAAAACTAAGGTTATATTTATTACTTTTGGTACCATCAATGACTAAAATTGAAAGGTTTCACATTATTGATGAAAATTTAATATCAAATGGGTATTATCATACTCAATAAACAAATTGATTCAACTATAAATGTTTTACCATTTTTCATCATCATGTTATCCCATAATTCATTTATTTCAACCTATATTATTCATGGTTTATCCTAGGTAAATTAAAGGTGTCTTATCTTATGATTCTCATTCTAGTCTCCCAAAGTAACTAGAAAATATATACTTATTAGTGGTTCATAAATAATATATGATCAACCAAATAATATCGTCTGGTAGTTTGTAGCAAGGTGTATATCCTTACACCCATTTATCTTAAATCAGAGTAATGATTGAGTAAAATATCATGAAAAAAATTTCATGGTTATTACACCTAGGTGAATCTATTTCATAGCTACATCCACAATCAAGTATCAAGGCATAAATTTATTTCCTAAAAATTCACCCATGCACTACTATAAAAAATATTATGATTTTAGTCAATCATTATGATTGTAATTTACAATTATTTATATGTTTTTTACTAATTTTATATGATTCTAATATATGAATATAATTTGATCTTAATCTTAGGCCAAAAACTGTGTCCCAATCATTAAACATATGTTATTTCATAGTTCTCAACATACATTTCAAATAATTCATTCCAAATAACAGGAGATCTAATGTACATGGAATATTAGAAATAAAAATAGATGAATATAAATATAAAAAATTATAATTATTTAAAACCCCATATTTTTCTCAAAACTCTCATATATCTTATAAAATTACAACAAAAATTCTATGGAAAATATCTAAGGAATAGAGTGAGATAGAAAACCCAATAAATTAATAAACATGGAAAAAATGTTTAACATGAGATTGATAACGAATTAAATGATAGAAAAAGTAAGATCATCATAAAAATAGAAAAAAAATAATTATATTATATTATAAGATCATGGAATCATAAATATTTGGAAACAATACAAAAAACAATATGATAAACATAATTCAAGTGTCACTCTCAATACAAACTTCTTAAAGTAAACAATGTATCATAGTTAAATAGATTGTCTCGTGAGATATAAATATTGAACCACTTCATTGGTTTGACCAATATTGTTTTTACACCCATAAAATAAAATACATTTCCTAGGTTAATCTCTCATGCACCATACATAGTTGGAAATATACAATAATGGATTAGGTTAATTCAATAATCATGGGCATTACATCTCAAGAGATCTAAATAATTTACTAATGAATTAGAGTGTCATTTAATTCTACTCCAAAAAATAACATAAATTAAATTCATTCATATTCATTCCATAGGTGGAAAATAATCTATATATAAATCAAAAACATGATCACAACCCTCACAAGTAAGTGGATTTCACAATTTTGATTCAAGGAAAAAAGGACAAATCATAATAAGTTCCAATATAATTTGTAATTAAATCATTTAAAAATTCATTATTAAAAAATGTAAACATAATCTTATCATAGAGATAAAAATCTGGAAATTCTTGATAAGGATCTATGAGAATAAAGAAATAAACTCAACCACCTAGGCGGTACATTGTGAGATAAGTGAATAATATTATTAAAGAATAAAGGAACGTAATGTTGTCCATAAAACCAGTTTTTAACCAAGAGCTTTCTATATAAATTAATGAGTTTTGTTAAAATATATATTTGGTTTAAATTTTTTTCCGGTGTGATTCTCAATGTGGGAAGGAAATGAGATAGTTCGGTTAAACCAGGTTTACATAAAAGTTGCAATTTCTTAGGGAACTAAAAACATATATAACCAGAAATAAATATGGTTATTTAATTAGGAATATATCTAATATCTATATACAAAAATATAATATTAAAATTAGAAGACCCTTTTAGAATTTTCAAAGAAGGAAAGATAATTATTTACCAGAAATTCATGAAGGAGTATGATAGAACCATTATAAGGTTTTAAAAAACCTTTATTTAAAATACCACCTCATAAAAAATTATAGTAAAATATTATTTTTAAATGTTGAGATGGGAATAATAAATTTCACCTGATATAAAACATAATCATATTTCAAATTTTAATGGATAATATTATAAGGGTGGTAAAATTATGGGAAATAGGGGAAACCGTCATTTAAGAGGTTGATAATTATTCTTCACATCGTTACATATTCAAAAAACAATCAAAACTCACCAATAAATAATATTTGTATCAATGTGATATCTAAAGATATAAATCGGTCATACCATATGAAATTTAATATGAATGTTTTGTAGAAATAATATAAATGAAGAAATTATATTGAGTTATATAATACCGTACTATTCTAGGGAAGTCATTAATTATATCCCATTGAATGGAATATCATGAATAGAAGTGAATTTCCCAATTTCAAAATTAATTTATAATATTATATGTCAATGGTTTAGTAGATACACCATAAATATTATTGTTGTTTTATAATATTAAATTATTCATCATTGAAGGGTGATTGAGATGAAATCATTACTGCTATAGTAAATTTGAAACAAAACAAAGTAAAATCCGGAAAATAATACGGTTATGTAAATATTGTGGATTAAATCATGGAGTATGAACAAATATATTATTAGGTTGTATATACACCATATAAAAAATAATTTTGTTCATAAATTAAAGATAACTTCTGAATGAAGATAAGTTAAGTTGAAAACGCTAACAGCTTTGAAAATTATTGAGTCCAACCCCAATAAGACAATTATGTTTAAATAGAAATTAAATATCCTTAAATATAATGGAAACATAATTAAAATTTGTAATGGGGTAGTATATTGACTATTATAAATAAATAATTTTTAATAATGATAAATATATCTCAATGGTAGAAAATTATGATGATAAACCTTTATGAATAAAGAAACAGTTTAATAAAAACCCCTTCAATGAAAAATAGTTATAGCACATGTCGTTAAAATAACATGAATAAATATAATCCATCATGTAAAAAATTTATTTGGAAGTATAAAAATCATTTAATAATAATATGTTTCCATAAAATAAAATTAATCTCAAGGAAATATGTTTAGAGATGACACCCTTATGACCTTATAAATTTTCAGTCAATGGTGATTAGAATTTTGAAAATTGTATTATTCTATAAATACGTTTCATTAAATAATAGTGTATTCCAAAACCCAATCATGGTCAGTATATAAACCGTAAAATAATAAATTGTTTCATATAATTAAAAATGTATCAATTAAATTCAATTGAGATGGAATCCAAGCCACATGTTTTACAGTTCTCTGAACATGCACTTAACATCATTTGTGACACAATCTTCTCTTGGATATTTCTTTAGAATTAAATGGATTAATCCAAATTATAGAGACTAAGGAAATAAATATGATAAAATGGATTCATATAGAGTTATTTATGTTATATTTTAATGGATATTTTAATGTGATGTGTAACCATGGAAGGGTGTAATTGATCCCCTTTTATAAGTTAATAAATGGTCACTTTTGGGATACTATTTTCCATTCCATGATATAAATACACTAGTACAGAATAAATGCCTCCAAAAATTAATAATAATGGATTTAGGGGTGTTGTAGGATTGATAAATTCTTAAATTAAGCTTTTCTCACTTGTTTTAAACATTTTTAAAATATTTTACCATAGGTTTTAACATTTAGACATTTTGATTTTCACCCCAGTGACTAGTTTTTTAACAATGTAATATATATATTATTTTTTAGAATTATAATATAATCGATATTTAAAAAATTTAAGAATTTGAAACTAAATTTATCCTCAAAATAATCTATTTCATTTTATAAATATGATAAAATAAACATTTAATTTAAAATCTATAATATTTAGAAAACAATTTTTGTAGAAAGTTTTTGTTTTACCATTATGTGTTCTTTAATATTCTTATTGTTGACTAATAGATATATTAGTTTTTATAAGATTATATATAGGTTTAATCATGATATTAGAGACATAATTTAAATTATAAAAATATTATTTATAAAATAAAAAAATTACACAATGTTAATAAAATTATTATTTAAAAAACTAATTTACCATTATTGTGGTAATAAACACTTATATTGGTAATATTATCATTATACCTAAAAAACTAAACTATTACATGAATATTTAAATTTTTAACTCAAATGGGATATAAAATTTGTTATATATAATTTCTAAAATTGAAAATATCTCATTTTTATTAAAAGTGTGTACAAATAGAAGTTGGTGTGAAATATAACTTGCGTGTAAAAATTATGAAACATTTGTTTTATAAATAAAACATATTATTTTTAATTTTTTAATTAATATATATTTTTTATACTAAATTGGGTTCTTATCCTTTCAATTCATTCTTCTGTTATAATATTAAATGTTTTTAGAAAAATCTATATTTTTACTACTCAGATAAAAATTATTTATTTTAGAAAAAACAAAAAAACATATTTGGATAATATTGATATAATGAATTCAAAAGTGAATAATATTTTATTAAATTAAAAATCCAAATTTAACTTTTAAAAAATATATACTATATATAGAAATATTTTGATTCAAAAATGGTGTTTTAAAGAATTATGGGTTTTCAATACAATTTCATATCAATTTATAGTTTAAGTAGTTTTAATATATTAGTTCACATATAATAATATATTAAATGTGTCAATTAAATTTTTTAGTTAATGATATAAAATACATAATTAAACAGTTATTTTCAAATAAATATAACTTTTATAATACATACTCATTAAAAAATACCATTAATTAATCATTTATAGTATTCAAATTACTATTTACTAATGCATTGATTTATAAATATTTATTTCGAATTTAAATATACAAAATATAATATTTTAATAATAATATTATTATTTATATGTTAAATTTATATGCATATATTTACAATTATTTAATATTATATTTTTATTTCCATATGAGTTATTTTATTTTAAAATTTCCAATTAAAAATTCCCAACATTAGTATACCTATAGGATATATGACGAGTGACCATAATTGAAATTACTATATCTATAATAGTCATATTTACAATGAGCATATTTCATTCCTATATGTAGTTTTAATAATTATTTAATTCATTCCACTATCAATTCATATGGTGTAATTTTTATTTCATAATTTTTATATATATTTCATCTATCATGTTTTTATTCTTATTTATAGGTTGTGTTTGGATATTGGTGATCCTTATGGATTATTATGATGAAATTGATTAACTACTCATGAATATTTTATTCTTTTTTATCGATGATCCCCTTTTTATTTTTTTCACTTTTATTGGATCAACATCATCCCTGGAGAGTAAAAATAAATGGTGTATTAAACATATTTTTATGTTCATTTATTGAAATTTCCTAGTTAGGAATGAATAATGTGTATTTATATTGGTTCATATCCCTTAGGGAACCCTCTCCAATATGGTTCTAATCCTTTTGAAAGAAAAGAGAACATTATTTAAAAATTATAGATGTTTATGACAATGATTATGATGATGATAATAATAATAATAATAAGGGATCTTAAATGTAGGGATGGTATAATATAATGGTTTTTGTGGTATGATGATTAGATGAAAAACAATGAGAAATAATTTTTTCTTGAAAAATAGTAAGGGAAGAATAATGTAGTGGAAAAATAAAAGAATGGGTTTTCACACAATTAGGTAAATTAGGAGGGGGGGGGGGGATTGTTCAAATGATAATTAGAGAGGGAGAAGTGGTAGAATAAAAATGTGGGGTTAAAACAACACTTTTACCTTTTTTTATCAACTTCATAAAATATGTGATGATAAAATAAGTGGAAAGATGATACTATCTATTAATCACCAACATACTTCAAACACTATAGTACCTCAATACTAGGTGCATATTTATTACTCTAGATACACCATAATGGCATTCAATGATTAGATACTATTGAATGCTTATTTTTTAAAAGAAACCCCAAATTTAGTTAACTGGAGGTGATCGCAATAAAATTTTTTACAATAAAAATTTGTGATAATTATATTACTTACCTAAAATGAAATTAAAACACCTATAAAAAACCTATATATAATAATTAAACCAATTATATAATTAATATAAAAAATTACAAAGATGAAATAAATTTTGAAAATTTTTACAATAGGTGTCAACCATGCCCCTTGTTCCAAACACATTAAGTTGTAGAATTTAAAAATGTATAGGATTCCTAATAATATTAGATATTTGGATAAATACATCATAAAAACAATTTTATTTACCAACAGTATCAGTATGTAAATTATTAAAACCTATATATCAATTTAAAAATGTTAGATAAATATGAGAAATTGATCAAGAGACTGAATCCCAGCCAAATTTCGTGGGTAGAAATAGTATAAAGTGTAAAACCCAATATTGATTGTGGTTGTGGGATATATATGGTGAATAATAGTATATTGAGAATATTTTTAGTTATAGATCCTCTAACTCATATTTTAGAATTAAAAGTTTTGATAGAATATATTCTTATTCTCTTCTCTAATCATTGTCTTGTTGTTTTTTAGTAGTCATATTTTTTTTAATATAACTACTTCTTATTATTCATCATTCTAATAAATATGGGATTTTATTAATAATTTTTTCATATAATTAATCTTATATGTAATCATTATCTATAATTATAGACTCAATTATCGTGAATATAGTTTCATGTCATCGATTCACTTAAAGCTTCTTTCTTCTTTCTCCTTTTTAAATTCATAAAAAAATTGTAGACAATTTATGTTGGGATCATTAAATTAGTTCTAGAATATATAAATCATGTATTTCATTTAAAAATCATTTAAAGTATTATAATAAAATTTTTAACATTAAACATCCGCTCTGATTATGCGAGTTCATTGTTTTCAAGTCTGGCGGATTTGCAGAAATTTGATCTTTAATTAGTTCATTCATATTAAAAAGATTATCAGTTAGTTTCTTTTATTTCAATTCCTAATTGATAATTTATTTGAAAATTAAAGATTATAAATTAATCATAAATATTAATGGATAATTATTTGATTAAAATTAAATGAATAAGTTTTATGAATAAGTTTTCATTATATTTTATTTCTATTTCCATTCAAATACCTCAAACATTTATATCACGCATTATACAAACCTCTTTCTCATAAAATATGGAATATCTAATACAATCAAACCTTCCTTGAACTAAATTTATTGAGATCAACTACTAATCTACATTTTTTTAGGATCATGTATAATTTGTGTGTGTAAAACAATGAAACCCCCATCTAATACCCTAAATGTGGACATATTTATCAGAGAAGGTTAATTATTTCACATGAATTTTATCAAAAACATTATTTAAAAAATAATAAATTTTAAAATCATTAAAAAAACGGAAATAAACAGAAAAAATAAAAATAGAAATATATATATATATATATACCAGAAACCATTTAATAATTTTAAAATAAAATATTAGAAGACAAAAAGTTGATAAATAATTAAAAATCAATATTTTTGAAATATATAAAAGGAATTCATTGTGAGGATCATGAAAAATCAAAAAAAAGAATTTGAAATCATAAAAAGGATAAAAATTGATAAAAATTTTTTTATAAAAGAATAAAATAGTTGATCTTTAAATTGAATTATATAAAATAATCTTGAAAAAAATTCATTAATAATGAATATGTTTTGATATGGTGAGTTTATATTTTTTTAGATGACTATGTTTCAATTTTATTACGTTATAATTGAAACATATTGATAAGTGGATCAAAATACATATTGTCTTATTAAAAACAGTAATTGTTATTTTTGATTTCTTCTTGTTCCCTACTCTCTCTACTATTTTAGTCTATAATGTGGTAAAAGATATATTTTTAAAAATTAAATGATTATCATAAATAATTAGTTGCATTCATAATAGTGATTAGTCTATTACTCTTAATAACATTGATCTGAAGATTGAATGAACACTCAATGACCATAGAAAATTATTTATTAAAGATAAATAATTAACTAAAATTATTTTACAAACATGCAAATGGATAATCATAATTTTCATAAAAACACTCAACGCTCTAACTGATTTTCCGTTTTACAACCAAACTCTAAAATGTCAACAACCGACCATGAATGAAATCATTCAACCTAAACCCCAAATTAATCAATATCCGGACAAATTTATTTTGTTAATTGGTTGTGATCCTCATATGTACCTTAAAAAATTTCATGTTTTTTTATCTTTGATAAAAAAACATAGAGTGTATGAGGATCAAGTTATGATTATATCCTTTATATTTTCCAATTAATATTGCAATTATCATATCCAATTAGATTGTTAAGATAGATAATGGGTGAATAAATTATCTCCTTTCATTTTACATGTTATTAAATTTTATCCAAACCTCTTAAATTATATATTTTTCTTGATTAACTCAATGCTTTCTCACTGCCTCACCTTCATGATAATTAATACTGAGATATAAAGAGAATACCAATATATTGATTTTTTTTGAAATTACCACTCTATTAAATTTTGGTTATACCACTAAATAGGGATTATACACTATCATCATCAATCATCTACAACATAGTATATTTTTCTCCCCATGAAATCTAGAGTCCGCATGAATATACAACGACTCATCAATATAATATTTAGGAAATAATAACCATAGGTATTTTTCTAGATTTCTCTACATGATTAGATGTCGGTCCTTCTCCATGATTAGATAGATTATAAGGTATGACAATTTATTCACTTGTGAATATTACTGGTAGTGATGATCTTGAGAGTTTCTCGAGATATTGAATAATCAATACCTTCCTCGGCATTCTTGAATACTTGAGTGCAGATAAAGTCTACATTTTCTTAAATATAACATAACATAAACTTCATCCACGTCCTGGATAATAATTTATCAGGCACAAATTTCATCAAAATTCATCGCGTTTTTTTAAAAAATGTACCAAAAATATTTTATTTTAAATTATTCTTCGCTACCTACATTACTAATAGTCAAATGATAATATCACATGAATAATTTGTTTCAATTTAAAATTTCAAAACTCCTTGATCTTTGGTAGGTGTGGATTATATTAATTGATTTTAATTAAAATATCATTAATTTCAATCAATATTTCTTTTTTCAATACAACAGAATATTCAAGATTAATTATTTCTTTCAGGTGATATTAAAAATATAAAAAACATAGTATCCTAAAAATCTACTTCATTTATTATTTTGATAATTACTAGAAGTCTAAAAACAATTTTTCAATTGAATTATTTTTAAAAATAGGATTAATTGAATAATTTAAAATTTCCACATGCATGGAATCATGCATCACAGCCATATAGACCTCCTACATCTAGTGTGAAACTCATCTCGATAGTAAAATTATTCTCATAAAATTACCACTAGTTTGACACTTTGATTTATTGATTCTAAGATCATGATAATCTTGAGTGAACTTGATATATAATACCACGAAGAACAAATTTATTGCATCATGTGAATTCATTTATTTTGAATATATATTTTCTACAAATGTATATTTTCACCCATTATACTATCCTAAAATTATATAATCATCTGTGACATGATGATCAATGGATTCACTATATTAAAAAATAATAGACTATATGAAGTATTCTAGATAGACCATAATGGATCAACCCCAATTTCAATATTAATTGATAATATGAAGAATCATTAAATGGATAAACTATATGAATTAAATCAGACAACTTCATCATGTGGATGCACAATCTGTGGATCAACTGCATGCTTGGAAGTGGTTATATGATCAATGGATCAACTATATATGAAACCATCATATCGATAATTTTTTGTCATATTCAAAATATTCATGATTTTATTCACATCAAGTTGGGTCTTATTAAATTATACACATGTTTCCTTGATCAACTCAAAATCACTTTGAGCATGTTATATATAGTGTATCTGCATGCAAATATTCATGTGGTAACACAATCTGTAAAACACATTCTCCATTTATCATGAAAAAAGACCACCCAAATTATTTAATTGGATGAATAATCACACATATGATCTAATGAAGAATTATAAATCTATAAAAACCATTTAGAATCATCACCAATCATATATTGACTTAAAGAGAACAAATGCAATTCTTACTTGAGAACTTCAATCTCTCCCTTTGAATTTATAAGAAATACCAATACTCACTAATGTCAATATATAAGATCTTATGTATTTATTATTCTCCAACTTATTAATGATAAATATAATGATCAATGTAATAGGTATTCATGCATCATCGAGTTTCCCTTCAAGGAACTCATTATTACTTTACTTTTCAACAATTTTGTTGACCTCAACTGTTTTGATAATCCCAATTATGATTTAATATGTTTTGATAATCTCAATTATGTTTCAATATTATTTGATAATCCCAAATAATGCTTATCTTCATAATAATTATTCGTTCAAACTATGACATCATATTATTAAGTTGATAAAATTTCAAAAGGATCAGTGGAATATGTTAATCAATGTTAATCTATGTTTATACATGCTTTGAAATAATTATAACTAAATCTGGATATGTTTTTCATAGAACAGAATAGTATTCGATTCATTGATATAGACCTACCGATAGAGTAAGTCCACTAGAATGCATAATTCCACCAGTATGCACAATAATTACAATTACAAACAGATAGATAGGCAGTTTCGATATAAAGTTCACCAATACAAATACCAAGTCCACCAATAAAAATAGCTACTAATACAAAGGTCTAAGGTACACAACTACCAATAAGGCTAAGTAAACCAGTATAGAAGTCTACTGATATGGATTAGGTCACCGGTATGTAGATAGTTACTGTTACACCTAAGATACCTATATAATATGTCTATCAGTACACACAAGTTGACTGATACAGAATAATCAATACTATTATGAAGTCCACCATTATAAGATCACTGGTATGGGTCACTGATACATACATTCACCAATACATAAAGGTCACTGATATGCATAAGAGCTACTGATAGAAGGAGATGCTAATACAATGACCCACCGACTGATAGAAGGAGCTACCGATATAAGGAGCTACCGATAAGAAGAGATACCGGTAAGAGGAGCTACCAATAAGAGGGGATATCAATAGAATGGGCTACTGATAGAAGGAGAGACCGATTCAAGAAATCTACCATTACCAGGAGTAATAGTTACCAATGGAAACCAGTCACTATTTATCTAAACTCAATTTCTATTTGTTTATTTAGCCACGGTCATATTTGAGGTTTTTAAGGAACCCGCTATTAATTAATGATAGTGGTTGGCATTTCAAGAACCACACCTCGTACCTGTAAAAAGTTAATCATACCTATTGCCAGAGCTAAAGCTATATAAGGAAACCTTGAACTACTAAAGAAGTGTGGTGGTCGATCATTCTTTCCATGCACATACGAGACAGTCTTTTAAAGATACTCAAGGACATACATAAATAGAAGAAGAAGGAAGAATATATACTGAATCCATAATACCTGAACATTCCAGGAGCAAGGAGCTTCAACGATTTAACTTGCACTCAAGCGGATCAGACTGATAAACCTAGACCTGGAAGTCAAATACAAAAACTAAACTTTTTTTCTTGACAAAAACTAGAGAAGGACTCAAAGCCTCATCAGCATCAATCCAAGGAGTCCAGAGCTTCACTCAAAACACATAGACCACTCTAAACTCATCTCTATCTGTTTATCTCTATTGTGATTCATATATGTAAATTTTGAGCAGTGTGTGTTCTCTGTATTATTAGACACAAACTCTCTCCTGTGCTGAACTAGAATAATTTTAAATCCTCAATAAATCTTACCCTTATACTCTTATATCCCAATGTTGGTAGTGGTATAGGTCATGTGTGACCTGGATAGCCCGTGTGCTATTGTTTTTGTTTTCCCACATAGAAATGTGGTAGAGGTATGAGTACCTGGACAATATATGTACTGTTGTTAACCCCGATCCAGGGTGAGTATCAAAGTTTATATAAATTGTTTTGAGAGGACTAAGTCTCGTCTTGAGACTGAACCTCTTTCTTAAAACTATTGTGATTATTTATTTTGTTATAAACTATATTAAATATTTCACTGCTATGTAATTTGAAATGCAAATATATTTTTAAAGTTAATTTGATAGTTAAAATAGAAAGTGTTTGTATTTATTGTAAAGAATTAGGTTAGTTTCAAAAGTTAATTAGTCTTCATATTAGATTAACTGATAACTAGACAATCTCTTGAGAACTTAATGGAGCCTTTAGTATATTAAAAAATCACTATAGTTTAGCATGTTATTTAATTTGGGGGCTTTTTAAAAGAAATATTTTCAACCAAAAATTTTAATTGGAACTCAATTCATGCCCTATGGAGTATCCATTCCAACCAACATTTGGTATCCGTGGTTTTTATTAATAAAAGATTTTCAAACACTCTGTTTTTCAACTTTGATTATAGTTGTATCTTAACAATCTTTAATTTCTGTTAGTTCTAAATTTTATCTCTTTATATATTTTTTCTAAAATCTAATTACGGATAATAGACTAGAAGGTGCTACTCCCAAAATTCCACCTTTCTTTAATGGTTTTAATTATGCCCAATGGAAACGGAAAATGAAAATTCATTTAATAAGTATGGGATTTGATATCTGGAATGCTATAGAGACTCAGTATAAGATTCCAGAAACTGAAGGAACTACTTGGGAGGAACCTACTAAAACAAATTACAATAATAATTATAATGAAATGAATACCATGTATTGTGATTTAGGAGATGATGAATTTAAATTAATATCTTCTTGAAAAACTGCTTATGAAATTTGGGATACCTTGGGAGTTTCCCATGAGGGAACAACCAATGTAAGGAAATGAGAATAAACACTTACACTATTAAATATGATAATTTTAAAATGAATCATGATGAACCTATTTCTAACATGTATCTCAGGTTAAATGAAATTGTTAATACAATGAGCTCACATTGAAAGGCTGTTCCAGCAAATGAGCAGATTATAAGAATACTAAGAAGGCATCCAGAAAGATGTAGAGGCACATTAGTCTGTATAAGAGAATAATGTGACATAAGTTCACTGCCTATTAAAGAGAGTATTTGAAATTTAATGATGTATGAAGAAGAGTTGAAGGTGAAAAAGTAAGAACATGATGAACCAAAGTGGAATTCAGTGGCATTTAAGTCTACTATCTCAGAGAGAAAGGACAAGGAGAAAATTAACATACCTACTGAAAGCTCGACATGTTAAGGATTAGATTTCCATAATGATGACGAGATGGCTTAGATAGCCAAACAATTCATGAAATTCTACAGGAAGAAGAATTTTTTTGGAAAACCTAATTATACGAGTATGTATGACCAACGAGGTATTTGGATGAACTATTGGAAGAAATCTAATAAAGATGATGAGATAGTGTGTTATGAATGTAAAAGGAAAGGTCACAATAAGGCTGGCTGTCCAAAATTGAAGTTCAAGAAGAAATATGATTATAAGGACGAAAAATATAAGAATGATTTGAAATCAACCTTGAGTTCTTTAGAAATAGTTCAGGTGATTCTGACACCATTCAGGATGAAAAATCGCAAAAAGCTAATATGGGTTTCATGACAAACACATCTGATGTAACATTGAATACTCCATCTTCAAATTTTAATTATTCAGGAGATGATTCTGATTCTGAAAACATATCTCGTGAAGAGTTATTTGAATACTTTAATATGCTAGAGGATACCTTCCATGAGCTGAAGGATATGTTCAAGTCATTAAAGAAATATAATTCTGTAACTAGTACTCTTAAATTTTCATTATAAGTAGAAAAGGAAAAGAATGATTAATTGTTAAAGAAGAATACTGAACTTAAATTTTCCAATGAGAAACACAGAATAGACTTAGAAAACATCATAAATGGAAATAAAACTCTTAAAAAAATTCTAGTAAAACAAGTGGCACCAAAATATATTACTGGTTTTGGTTATCAACCTGGATAATGATAGATTGTAATGAATAAATTTATTCTTAAATCTAGACAGTATGCTGCTAGTTATAGTTTTCGAACTTCCTATGCCTCAAATAGCTATTATCATAGTTATAGATCAAAAAAAGTTTATCATTCAATATCTTTTGAATCTATTGATTGTATGATACCCATTAGACAAATTTGGGTACCAAAAGTTTTTCAGGCTAACCTGTCTGGACCCAGGAAAATATGTGTACCCAAATCATTTTCTGTTTAAACCTGTTCTATATGAGACTTTCTTAAAGAGTTCCCATAAGAAGACATGGTAATTTGACATTGGATTTTCAAGGAATATGACTGTATATGACTCATGTTTCAAAATTTTAATCAAATTTGATGGAGGACATGTCACCTTTGGTGATAATTCAAAAGGAAAAATCATCCGATTAGGCTAGATTGGTAACACTGATTTATATTTAATTTCTAATATTTTATTTGTTGATGGATTAAAATAAAACATGTTATTTATTTCTCAGTTTTGTGATGATGGTTTCAATTATAAATTTGAAAATGATACTTGTATTGTTTTTAATTCTAAAAATGTTTTAGTATTTTCTATATTGAGAAATGAAAATGTATATGCTGTAGATTTAAATTCATTATAAGAACAAAAGGTTTTATGTTTAAATAATTTTCATAGAGACTCTTGGTTATGGAATAGAAGATTAGGACACTGAAATGTTCATTCACTTAGAAAATTGACTAAGAAAAATTTAGATAGAGACCAACCTCAACTAAAATTTTTAGACATATTAAAATCAGGGAAGTGACATTTGTGGAGATTTCATCACTTAAAATATTATAAATGTCATTATCTAAGGAGAATTGTGACAAAATGTAATATCTTATAATTTTTATGTACAAGGTAGAATATATCTCAAAAAATTAAATAGTGGAAATTTTATGATTGATTTTTGGTTTTTATCACATTAGATTTAAACCTAATTAACCAATTTTACTTTTACCATGGTAACAAAAATTTACAAGGGTACTACTTACACTAAAAAAATATAAGGGTCCTATTTTTAAAATTTATAAATCTTTATTCCAAATATTATTTCCATTTTTTCTGGTTTAGTTTCTACAATTCTTATTTAATATTAAAACGAAAAATGCTATAAAAACAATTTTTTGGAAAATTGTATTTTCTAGAAAAATATATTTATAAAAAATTCAACCATAAAATTGATTCTAATTAACATACTTTTATTATTAGTAATATTATATAACTAATATTACGTTGTAAATATTTTAGAAAAATTATCTTTTTAAATGCTTCAACAAAATATATAGTTATCAATAAAATCATTATTTTTTAATATTCATAAAATAATGAATCTTTTTAGAAAATCATTAAAAATTCACTCTAATATAAATTTCAAAAAATTTATTTAAAAAATAAATTAATATTTATCAAATACATTTTATAAAATATCAAAAAATAAATATAATATTTTCTCCAAAAAATACATAAACATAATGTTTGAAAGATACATTTTTTTTGAATAATAATATGACATTACTAAAATAATTATTACCCATTTCGAAAAAAATCATCATCAAATTTTTATTGATATATATATATATATATATTTTATAATTTGTTTTACTAATTATTCGTACAAATTTAATGGATAGTATATAATTGTTATAAAATAAATATATATGGTGGTAGGTTTAAGCTTGTTGTTATGTGTTTTATGTGCTATCGAATATATTGTTCTATAAACAATATTTGAGTGTTACAATATCTCGCAACCAATTTAATAAATTTCAACTACTCAATTAGAACGTTCAATCATTAGTTAAGGTTTTGATATTTCGTTTTATTTTTTTTAAAAACCCACTTAATTTAATGGGTTTGTAACACTTCCTCTGGAAATGAGGGAAACAAAAATATGATATTCATCTATAATAAGGCATAATTGGTTTTCCAAATAGGATAATGTCAGCAGAAAGTGAACATTTTGAAATGGAGGGAAAATAAAATTCCCAAATTAGGATTAAAATTGATAAAGAACATTGATCATAATAACTTTAATTTTTATGATAATGTTAATGAAAAAAAACCATAAATCAATGTGGTGTGAAAAAATACCATCAAATAACTGAAAATGATCAAAATAGGACAACATTTTAGTTTCAACATTCCTTTACTAGAATTGAAAAATTAAATTTCTATATAGACCAAGAATATAAGAAAATATACTTCCATGATAATTGTATTTTCATCCTTTAACCAATTTCCACTACAGTATCATCTTTTATAAAAAATGATAATCATTCAAGATGAATTTTTACAGCATGCAGCTCTAAAATATACTTATGATGGATCTAATATTCCAAAAAGGATAACAATATATTTATCTTATATTTAATCTTTAAAAATGAAAAATTGTTATAATAAGATAAACTAATATCAAATTCATATAAACATACATGTGATGAAATAATACATTTTACTCCAAAATTTATATAATAACACCAAATGTTCAAAATAGAACATTCGTTAAAAATTAACCCTAAATAATAATTTATTTTAATAAAATCTACATTAAAAAATGATTTTAACTCAAATTTGATCTCATACCATTTAACTTGATCCCCTAAAATTTAGTTACATTATTAAAAAATAATCATTCATGTAAAACCATATGTTAATTCTAAGTGTTACATATAACTCATTCTAATAAAAAATCAGTTAAATTTCATTAATCAATATGATAATCCATTATAACAACATATAATTTAGTGAAATTAACCAAAATATCATAAATCATTTTATATCCTATACTAAATTGTAATCTCTATCACAACCATAAATATCTTTAAAAATATCATATTATAATAGAATAACCTTTCAACCATCAATATTATCTATATACCACTATCCAATAGACTATAATTTACTTACCATTATGTCATATAATAACCTAAAGGGTTATTTAAACCTTAATAAGTGATTTTTCCTAAAACTCTGAAAAAACATCAAATCTTACCAAAATATCATCACATAAAAATATAAAAGGGGTATTTATTACATTGAATATATGATCAACATTAAAATTATAACTTTATTCTTTTTTACATAAATCTTATATTAACCTCACATTAATAGTAATATGTATAAATGTTTTGACAAAATTCATATTCCTAAAATAAAATCATAAAATATTATGTATAAAACATAAATAAAAAAAATCATTAAATTAATCAAATATTACCTTAATCACTTTTTCATAAATTAACTAACCAATTTCAATGTGAAAAATATTTTCCCATTAATTTTATTAATTCCAATCATCTAATTTTCTCATCTAAACATTATTAACACAAAATTAGGTAAATATTAAGGGTTATCATTCACTCAATCATGTGTTATCCAAAAATATCTCACAACCACTAATTATAATTATTTAGGTATTAAATCACATTGAATATATTCATAAAATCCCTTAATGAGAAAATACTACAAAACAATCTTTATATATTTCATGAATCTTATAAACAAAATACCTTTAATAATCATAATTCTAAAATTAAATTATATAAAAGCTTCAATCCTTTTAATTAAAATATTGATATAACTTGTGATTTTTTTTCAATTTGTTTTACTTTAAAATAGGAAACGAAATATAATAATTACTTATTTCTTTACATTTAAAACAATGAACTATAAATGGGTCCCACGTATGAAATTTTTTTCCCCAATCAAACATTTCATTTTCACTCAATAATTTTTTTCTCTATGACCATATTTTCTATAGGGGAAACATTTACATTTTACATTGAGACATTATCCTGGGTGTCTCTTTCCACATTTCTAGTAAGAAGGAAATTGACCATTTTTTTTCCTTGGTCCCCACCATCCAATCTATCTGTGAACTCTATTATTCCCTTATTTTCGTTGTCCAATAGTTTTTATGGAATATGTTATTAATCATATATCATGATGAATGATTATTAATAATTAAAATATTTTTCCCTTAATTCATTATCCCATTTGGTTAATCAGTATCACAGTATTGTCCATCACATTTAGTGTTAACCTGTTTCCACCTAGTTTTAACAATAAATAATGGTTTGAGAAATAGTAATCATAAAATTTAAAAATAATTTTTATGATATCTAAATCATGAAACATTATTTTAACATATGACACCATAGTTCTATCCTTGGCCATCCAAGATCATAATCAATTCAGATCCTCCATAAAGGATCTGAAATATCATATAAATTAACTAATAAATATTTCCCATGAGTCGCAAAGCTGTTTTACAGTAAGGGGACACTCATCGTGCCCTTGAATGATGGTTGAGATATACTCGAATAACTATATTTGATTTTATTGCCTCTAGATTCAACTATTCCAAAACAACATCTACTTTTAGTATCATGACATGGATGAATTACTGGGAAAACCACATAATCTATATATTACAAAAACATATAGTGTTTATTCTATACAAAATACCATCCTTAATGATTGTACTAAATTTCTCCAATACTAATATCTAAATATTGAATAATTATTTATCTGATTTCAAATATAGTGTCCCTTAATTTATATACATTTATAATACATCATTTTTGATTAATATTCAATATATAACATTATAATCCATCCCATGATCATATAGGATTAGTGTATTTGTTAAAATTTATATATAAATAACGAGTTTACAATAGATCAACATAATGTCTCACTTCATTCTATATAACTTGAACTATTATTATAAATATCATACTTAAAACCTTTTTTCATAACCTCAGAATGGGTAACATAAGAAAAACAGAGCTCAGATTCTCATTAAGGTTTAACAAGGGATATATCAATGATCAATAAAATATAAAATGAGAATTATGGTATGATAACATGAATGTTAAATTTCAAAACCACACTAAGCATATCATAGATAATAATATTAAATCTTTTCATAAATATATAATTTCATAAGACGTTAATCATAAAGGAATTGAATAACATAATCCATGACCACATAACATTGACGAGAGATATTTGTTTGTGGCATACACATAAGAATGGAAATTAATTTCCATAATCAGGTTTAAATACCAATACTCTCCTATTAGATTAGGTTAACTCTCCATTACATCATATCCTTAGTCAAGGTTCACCCCCAATACTATCATAGTAGACAGACTCCATTACTAAATTGGGATTACTCCCCCTTCAGTTACATAATATATCATTAAATATAAGTCTTTACACAATGCATTGGAGGGTTATATATTTCTACTACCACCCATCATATTATAATAATCCATTAATATTTTTGACAAAATATAATAAATAATTCATTATATATTACAACTGTTGGCAACGAAATAGGTTTCTTAAGCATAAAATACCCCATTAAAATTAAATAGGTTTTATAAACAACTCATCATCATCATAATAAACCATCGAGACAAATAATAATGATTTTATATTTGGATCATAACGCCACTAAATCATAAGTAAAATAAATGTATATCTTTTAGAAAAAAAAATTATTTAAAATATCAGGTGGAATAGTTTTTGAGAAAAATACACATTTCACATAGAAATCACCTCCTTAAAATATACAATTTTTAAAAATATTTCCAAAAAATATTTCCTTGAAAATAAACCTAGAAAATTTAAATATTGCTTTAAATAATTGAGTGTTCATGATTTATGGTAATGTTTTTCATGTCATGTATAATAAAAAATTTCCCTTTATCATTTTGTGTAAGAATTGAAATGTATATCATTCAGAAAATTATAAAATTAATTTTTTTTTTAAAATACATAAAAAGTAAAAAATTGGCGAGATGTAATTTAAAAAATAATAGTATAATATTAAAAACCTTATTGAGAAATTTTTTTATAAAACATTAACATCTAATAAAAAGGGGTTTCAATCAAAAATAGAAATAAAAGTTGATTTTCATTAAAAATGTTCTTTTGGATTAATGAGTCATTAAATAGATGATAATTAAATGATATAATTTATTACAAAGAAATAAAAATAATAGAATAAAATTCATGATATTATTGTGAGATATAACTCAAAATTTAATTATCATAAAATTATTCATAATCAATCCTGATAAACAATGAGATTGTAACATAAAACCCTTACCAATTTCGTAAAATTTTATTCAAAACCTTGTAAAACATAGAAAAAGAGATGGATATGTAAATAACCATAATTTTTACTATAAGTATCATAAAATATATTCATTACAAATCTACACACTACATAATGAAAACATCTGATGAATTTGTCTCGAGTCTTGTAGAAATAAAAGTGAGAAGAAAACCTCTAACATCAATTATGACTTTCTTTGAATGTGATATAATCTAATATATCACAAATTTAAATTTATAATATTAATATAAATGAATCATTTACATACTGATAATATAATATATTATCCACATTTTAAATTTCAACTCTAATTTATTAGTAATTTCATTTTTAAAATTGTTGTTTCCAAGTATAAACTATTTAATTTTTCATGGGAATTTTTATTCAGTAATTTCGGTCCTTTTACATTGATAATGGTTCCATCATCTCAAACATGTTAACCATGATATAAATATCATATTTGTTCATTATATATATATATATTTATATTCATCGATAAATTCTAGATATAGAAAAATAAATTACATTATTCATGGAAATGGTAGGTTGTAGGTACGCATGAACGATATATTAAATTTTTTATGAGTGAACTAAAAAATGGTAGAAAATAATTCAAATTTAGGGAATAAATATTATATCACAAATATCATATATATCAATTAAATCTTTTCTTATTACCATCTATGAAAATTATAAAGGAAAAATAATAATCACCACACTTCGTGAAGTTGGTAGCTGCTATGTATGAATGATCAGTGTTATCATTTTACAACTAATTAGATGATAAGAAGGTAGATATTATATTATAATTAATTGATAATAAGTATTTTATAAAAACATATATAACTATGAAACCCATCATATTAACCATTCATCAAATATGGTGATAGAAATGAATTTTATCACGACACGGAGAGGTTAATCCATACATATACATGAGTGATAATTTAAATCACTATTTTTTGAAAAATAGGATTAATATATGTTGGGAATAAATACCTCATGGTATCATTGAAGCATTTTTGATGTGATTCTGTGTCTTGGAAAAGCGGGCCTCCGTGTTTTTTTTGTTCACAAAGGAGACCACGATGTATAATTGTTTGACAAAGTGTGTTTACAAGGTAATATTTTGGGTTCAATAGATGTTGTTGACCATCAAGGTTTGATTGAAAAACCTTGAAAAAGGAATGGACATTCCGGAGGTGGTACAAAAAGAGCAGATATAAGGTGGTATCGTTTTCCAGTGTTTTCCATATTTTTAGTCCTAAAAATTGGAAAATAGAGAGATTCGTTTTTGGAAAAGGGAGGTGTGCGAAAAATTTGTGTGGTGCGTGAAAAATAAAGTGTTGCATGAAATATAAACATGGTGCATGAAAAATAATGTGGTACGTGAAATATCAGCGCGGTGCGCGGAAAAATAAAGTGTTCCGTGAAATATTTCCGCGGTGCGCAAAAAAGGAATGTGTTGTGTGAAATATTTGTGTGGTATACAAAATTGAATGTGGTGTGAGAAATATTTTCGAGGTGAGAAAAATAGAGAATTGGTGTTTTTCACGGAAGAGGTGTTTCGAGATGAGAAGCTCAAAAATCTGAAAAGGAATTTGGTGCATGAAAAATTGGAGCATTGTGGAAAATATGATGTTGCACGGAAGATATGTTTTTCACTCCCAATTAGGATTACATGCGGAAGTATGGTTTTTCACGTAGGGTCGATTTTGACGATATATATGAAGTAAACGCCATTCATTAAGAGCATCTCAAGACTTAGAGAGTATCTGAGCTCCAGCACGTGAAATTGACGTGCACAACAAAGCTATGAAAAAACAATAAGTTTGCGTGTAAAAATATTTTTGCACAAAGAGAATATGTTTCTGGAAAATCATAGGTTGCACGGGAAAAAATACTATTGCACAAAAAGTGGATTGCAGGAAAAAGAAGAAAATTATGCGCAAGGCTGTATAGATGTTGCACAAAAAAGAAGAAGTTGCGCAAAAAATATGTGGTTGTGTGTATGATAAGGTGTTGCGCGAAAATTATATTTCATGAAAGTCAACGGAATTTCGTGTAAGGTGAAGTAAGGGCTATGTGTAAAAATATCATTTTCCCAGTACACCCGGTGAAAAGTGAGATTCATCTTCAAGTGAAAGTTGTAAATCAAAATAGAATTTATCAACAGTTAAGGATGCAGACTTCATTAGAGATAATGAAGAGACATAAAGGTCTATAAACTGTGAGTGGATCCTCTAAAGATGTATTGAGAACACTTCATTTGATAGAGAAGTGAGTATTAATTTGGTGATTTGTTGTATTCTACGAGGGATAGTGAGTCCGCTCCAAACTTTTAAACATGAGTGCACTTATAGTAGAATTGGTACATCAACACACTGTTGATTTATGCTACTTAGATGTATCCTAGTGAGGCTGAATCAAGTAAAAAAGTATTGTTTCCTGTGCATGATTTATGTTATATTCATACTCTGAAACTGGAAGGACAGATAGAAGAGGGTTTTGACTGACTGTAAAACAAGATCAAAAGCGGTAGTTGTTTTAATCAATCATACCTTGATTCACCCTTCTATCAGGGTATCCAACCTAGTGGACCAAATGATAAATGTATTTTAATAATAACAATAATAAAATTTATGTGCATCAAGTGAATGTTCCCAGTCAAAGTATAATATCATTGAGAGTGGAGGGGGTGAATCAGTGATCCTCTTTTTTATCTAGTTTTCTATTCAATTGAAACATAATTCGCCTCCTATTAATGATTTTAATTCAATCCTAAGAATAAAACCAACACACATCCAAAATAACACAATGATTTACAAAGTTCGCTATTAAATAAGAATAGTTACATCCTTGGTATGGTTTGGAAATGATCTAGTACAATACAATCCACTAGAAATCAATCGTTGGATTATAATGAGTAGGATGTATCCTTACACTCGTGTTGCACTATGAAACAATATAACTATTGAATGTGAAAACTCTTAAAAAATATAGTAATACATTTTTTTATAACATCTCATGTTACCTATTCTTATTTTCAATTCACCAAATGTATTCAATTGTAAAAAAATATACTTTTCCTTACCCAGAAGAAATGTAAGATCCTCCTAGACTTTGTAACACAATCAGTCTGCTTACCCTAAGTATGATGCTCCCAGTATGATTTCTCTCGGTTCGACCATTCAATAAAATATAATAGAATTTAATCGGCACCACTCTAGAATTTGTATATAATACTCAAGACTAATAGATTTTTCACCACTTCAAAAAATATATGAAATATTCAAGAAAAATAGGAAATGCAGCACTTCCAAATTTTTTACCTCTCACTAAAATTTTCCGAAATTTGAATTTCCCCCTGAAATTATGGGTTACATTTTGAATTATTCATAGATTCTCAATGATTCTCAAATCTACAAGAAACTTCATATCAATCTTTGTCTCTTTCATTTGTATCTCCATACCCATTTCTTATTCCATAAAAGCAAAACAATTTTTCCTTTAGAAAACCATAGATGTGTATAAAATTGTTGAGTATGATTGTTTCGAGGTATGATGGTCTTGAATAAGAACCATATTTTTTCTTTCACATTCACATATGAACTTGATGTGAAACAAATTGATTACCTTGTCGGCATTATAGGAATCATATCTGCACATATTCTCTCCATTGGAATGAATCTTTCCTCTTTTCTATGGGGACGACTATTTCCATTGGCATGACTATTCCCATCGGCATGACTCTTTCCCCTTTTCCATTAGCATGACACTTTCTTCTTCCATCGGCATAACTATTCCATTGTAATGACTATTCTATCAGCAGTAC
Source organism: Viscum album (assembly GCA_963277665.1). Lineage (NCBI taxonomy): Eukaryota > Viridiplantae > Streptophyta > Magnoliopsida > Santalales > Viscaceae > Viscum > Viscum album. Next base: position 454,258,774 of record OY728160.1, on the reverse strand, counting down.
TGTGAGTTTGATTCAAAAAAATTCATGACCTTGTTGGCATGACATTCATCATATCTTCTTTCATCGACATGACTATTCTTTCGGCACGACAATTCTACCGGCACGACTATTCCATCAGCACAACTCTGAGTTCAATGAAAAACAATGTCATTACCACGTTGGCATGACATGCATCATATCGTATTTCATCGGCATGAGTATTCCATCGGTACGACTATCCCATCAGTATGACTATTCCATCTGCACGACTCTATGTCCAATGAAAAACAAAGTCATTACCATGCTGGCATGACATGCATCATATATTCTTTCATCGGCATGACTATTCCATCAGCACGACTATTCCCATCATCATCAACATTCACATTTATTCAATAGTCACAACCATTCACATATTTTCAATATTCGCCACCATTCAAAGATTTTAAAAAGTCACCACCATTTAGAGCTTTGTAATAGTCACCACCATTCATAGCTTTGCAATAGTCCCCACTATTCAGAGCTTTATAATAGTCACCACTATCTACAACTTTGTAATAGTCACCACCATTCACAGCATTGTAATAGTTACCACCATTCACTGTTTTTACGTACCCCCATCATCCACTGTGCTTGCATCATATGTTCTATCACTTTACTTATGATTTATTAGAATTCTAAAACAGCAAGGCATCGTCACTTTTAGTATTGTAAAGTATCATAACCTTCCATTCATTCTAGTTTCTTCTTTCCTTCTCATCCTAAGGATAAACATTCTGAAAAAAAGACTCTGATTCTTTTCTAAATAAAAACCCAAAACAACGTGAAGTGATTTCTGTTCTTCCAAACCAAACATGGAAAAAATACAACTATTGAAACCTTGATCAACATTATCATTTTCTTGGTCCCAAAAATCTCCCGTATTGGATTTTTCTGTAAACTATGTATCATAAATCACTAAACTTTGTAACCTCAAGAATTGAATTATATATCAACAATTTGAAGCCCATGTGATCTAAATATTTATAAGAAACATGAATCATTAATATAAAAACCTTTCTATAAAAAATTGTGGTCATGACCACCTCATTATTTTCTTCATTATTAATGGAAAACAATTCAATTTGTTTTCCTACAGCCACTCTAACAAACAATTAGAATTGTTCACACAATAAACAATGTTAAATTCATAGTATACCCAAAACACTGTATTTTGTGAAATAGATTTATGAAACAAAACAATTATCCCCCTTGAGAAAACAATACAATGGTAGTATGAGAGTGGGTACAGATACACATACTTCAAACTTAATGAGAAAGTGGTTGGACACCCATTTTCAACCTCATTTTTGAAAACGATTCATTTGATAAAGTTTTTTGAAAATATCAACAACTTTTTATGACGTTGGAATATAATCAATATTCAATTAAATCTTCTCCACATGCTCTTTGATGATATGATATTTGATTTCAATATGCTTCGATTGAGAATATTTCACTGTATTCTTGGTGAGATTGATTGCACTTTGATTTTCATAACCCAATAGCAAGGGTAACTTCACGTCAACCAGTAAATCTTATAATTGTGTTTTCATCCACATAATATGAGCAGTAGCTTGAGTAGGAGAAACATACCCAGATTTTTCCGTAATGAGAGTTACTAAATTTTTTTTCTTTGAATTCCAACTAAAACAATTCTTTCCCAGAAATAATATACCACCAGGTGTGGATATTTTATCATCAAAATTTCCTTCCAAATCTACATCGGAATACCCAAACAATTAAATACAATTTTAGCAATCATTGTTAAATCCAAATTATTGGGTGCCTTTGATGTATATAAGAATTATTTTTTCTAATAAGTAAATGTAATTATTTTTTATCACATTGAAATCTTTCACATAAGGTTAAAACATACACAATGTCGGATCTTGATGTAGTCAAATACAATAAACTTATAATCATCTTATGATACTCTTTTGGATCAGATTCTTTTCCTTATTAATCTCTAAATATATTTATTCACACTAAAATGGGTGTGGAAATAGTTTTTGAATTTTTTATTTCAATCCTCTTTAAATGTTTATTTGCATACTTCTCTTGGGAGATAAAAATGTATTCTTTCTCTTGATAGATTTGTATCCCAAGAAAGTTTTTCATTTCTCCTAACATGGAATTTTCAAAAACATTTTTCATTTACTCAAAAAATATTTCATAACTTCGTTAATCATTCCCATAAAATAAAATTTCATCAACATAAACAATTAAAATGAGGAAATACTCTTGATATTATCTGATGTAAAGAATGTTATCCACTATTCCTTTATTAATATTCATTTTTCTAAAGCACGTATCAAATTTGGAATACCGTGCCCTTTTAGACTTTTTTAGGCCATACAATTAATTTTTCAATATGCACACATAACCTTCATTCTTTCCAATAACAAATCCACAAGTTGGTTCAATATAAACCTCATCTTCAAGATCACCATTTATGAATGTAGATTTAAAATCCATTTGAAGTATTTTATATCCTCATTTTTTCTAAAAGAGAAATAAATATTTTGATTTTTCCAATTATTTCTAGTGGAGAAAAGGTTTCATCAAAATCAATACCCTTAGCTTGTGATTACCCTTTTCACACCTATATTTCTTTGTTTCTTATAAGATCACCTTTTTCATTCACCTTGTGCCTGAATACCCAATTTGTTCCAATGATGTTTTTTGTTTTCTATCTTTGGTACGAGATCCTAGGTATTATTCTTTTCAATATGGTCCAATTATGTATTCATGTCCTGTGCCCATTCCAAATGCTCAAAAGCTTCCTTCACATCATTTAGTTCGACTTATGAATACAATGAAGTACGTGTAATGAAATTGTTTGTTCTTCTTGTTTGAAACTTGTGATTTTGATCACCAATTATATTCTGTGCTTCCACATGTTTCCTAATCGTAGGATAATATTTTTAATTTTATTCATCACTTGAAATATAAGAGTCTTAATATTCTTCTTGAGAAGGAATAAACTTGTCTAAATCCTTATCATAATTGTTTTCTTTAACATTCTCAACTTCATTGTTTACCTGATCATGTTTCTCTTTCTCAGATACTTCAATCAAATTGATATAAAATAAATCAAAAATTATTTTTGTGTCTTTGTTGTATCATATGTATCCTCTTCCTTCTGTAGAGTAGCCAAGAAAGATTACATCATTACCTTCCTTCTCCAACATACCATAGTTTCACCATTCTATTTTATAATAAAAGGACTCTCGAAAACCCAAAAGTTCTTCAACTTTGAGTTTTTCCATAAAAAAATTCATAGGGAGTTATACCTGATTGGAGCATGTAGAAGTAATGGTTCTGAATATGAATAGAAATACTCATGGCTTGCCTATAATATTAACGTGAAAGAACAAGCTCAAGTAACACAGTTCTTCCCATTTCCACCAGGCTTCTAGTCATTCTTTTTGAAACCCCATTTTGTTGAGGAGTGTGTAGAGAGATATACTCATCCGAATTCCATTCTACTCAATATTTTATTCATACTCTTCACTTATGTATTCACCACCATTAGCACTTCTCATCTTCATAACAGAATACTCAAATTGTTTATCAGCTTTTCTTCTGAAACTTTTAATCATTTTCAAAGCATCTGAGTTGTGTTTTATAAAAATAACAAAATTAATGAGAGTAAACTAATCAATGTAAGTAATGAGGTACTTATCTCCATGTGTTTATTTTTTTATAATTGTACCATATATATCGGAATGGATCGGCTCTAGGGGTTATATTCAGCAAATATCATCTTTCTTATGAATAAAATTTGTAATCTTTCATTTATGAAAAATAGTGCAACCCCAATCCCTACTTCATGGAAATTTAGAAATATCTAGAACACTACCTCATTTAGTTTACTATATCATGTTTCTCTGACACATATGTCAAAGTATTTTATGCTATAACTAATTCTCTTCCACCATACTTGTGTAACAAGAGTTTTGTATGTCACCAAACTGAAACAAGTTTCCTTTCGTATGTTGAACTCTTATAAAAATCATTCCATCTTCTTCACTCTTTAAAAAAAAATCAATATTTCTCAAAGATAACATTGTTACCCTCATCACATAATTTTGAAACACTTAGCAGATTTTGTTTTAGCCCATCAATATACAATGTTTTCCTAGATTTCATCTTTTCTTTTCCAATGATTGTTGACCCGAAAACATTGATTTTAAATGAATTCTTGATTTCCAAATGTCAACATTCCTTCTTTAAAATCTTTCACATCCTTCAACAATTTCATGTCTTTTTTCATGTGATAAGAACACCCACTATCAAGTATCTAGGGTCATTATCCTTTCATGGATTTCAATGCAGTTTGAACAACCATCGCCTTTTCACTAATTTTTTCATTATTCACACTTGAATTTTGTGAATTGAGAATATTTTCCTGAGATGTTAACAAAAAAATACATCCTATTTTTAGGCCTCTTGGTTTTTCAAATATTTCACAAATAGTTTCTAAGGGTTGGAGCCTATTTTCAATATTAAATTCATTATTTTCATATTTCTTCAAGAAAACCTTCTCATTTATCTTTCAATGAGGATATAGAATCCCCCTCAATCTAATCCTTTCAAAACCTGTGGGAAAATTATAATGTTGTTGATTTAACCAACAAATACTTTCTGTGTGCTTGAATCCACTACAATACCAGTAATACTATAGAAAGATTATTTTCCTCTGAAATCTCAGTACTAATATGAATTTTAAATTTATTTCTCAGCCACATCTATTTTTTATTTTCTGATTCACTAGCCATTCTATTATCAATAGGATTCCTTATTTCCTTTTCTGGATTATTGGAATCAGACAAATTGGTAAAATTCATAGATTCCAAATGTTTCAAAACATTCCCAACCTAGTTGATCTTGGTCACATGCATAACATTCCCATCTTTCATTATTTGAAAAATAAATCCATTCTTCTTCTCACCCTTTGAAGGTATCTTTTTTGAACCATCTCAAGTTCTACATTATGAGAAAATTCACCAACATCAGTGATAGAGTTTTGGAAACATAGACTTTTATTTTATTCTTAAGAGTGTTTTTGTTGGATAATTTCCAATACTTCTTCTTTTACAGTCTACTTCACCTCTAAATGCTCATTATGATTCTTTTCATTTTAAATATATTTCTTCAAATCATCAATATATTTAATCATCTTTTAATTCTAACCAGAAAAATTTTATTGGCTCCTTGAGCATTCGTCTTCCATATTTTTGTTTTGGTTTTCAAGCCTTCTTATCATTCTCAGACATTATATCAACTATTATTTTAGATGTATTTCAAGATGAGTTTCTTTTTCTTCAGAACTACTGCTTCCAAATTCTTCATCATTAACTATTGTAATGATTGTATTTTCACTACCATGCTCAATATATTTTTTTTGATTCCATATCACTATCTTCTTCTTTATCATATTTGGATATGAAACGTCTTCTTTTTTTATTTAAATAATTTCATTTCTTTTACTTTGTCTCTCTTTTTCCTCAAGATCTCCTTATATTTCTTTCTTTAATGTCACTATAATCTTCTTTCTTTCTTCGATGACAATTAGACACAAATTTACAAACACATCCGCATTCAAAAAAATTCAAAGGATGTTTCCCTTTGTATTTTCCTGTACCTCTTTTAATATTGTTAGAAAACATGTATATGATATGAATGAGGTTTTTACATACCTTATTTTTAGAGTCAGAATCAAGAGCTTCATATTTACTAAAAATATTATTTGAATTTTTTTTCTTCATTTACTTGAAAAAAAAATCACTACCATAATTTTTCTGTTGTCCATATCATTATCTATTATACCTTTATAGGTGATAAGAGTGTTACATTAATCATTAAGAGATAATTTTTCAGGATCTCTGTCTTCCAATGAAAAATATTTTTCATCAAATTTGTTAGGCAATATTCTCAAGATATTTTCAACAACTATAGATTCTTTCATCTCTTCACCAAGACATCTGATTGTACTCACAATGAAAATCCCCCTGGTAAAGTGTAAGGACCCAACCATAAACATTACATATTCTTAAATTATGTTAATAATTCACATTGAGGGTCTTTTCAAGTTTATAGCTATGGAGAATTAGTTTATAACATATACATAACAATTTGAATATTACATATAGACACTTCTACTCACTATCCATTTTTCATAAAATAAAAACTCTTAAAAGAAAAAAACACACGTTTAGTTCCATTTTTTAATCATCATTACTTCTCCTTGGTCCCACCTTTGACCCTATGTCATTTTTATGTATTTTAAAAAACATTTAAAAATATTGGAATGTGCATAAAAAGCTTAGTAAGGGATACACAAAGAATAAAAACTGTTAGTTTTTCAAAACAACAAGTAAACTAGGATTACTTTATCCTATGTAATACATTTCACATTTATGAAGTAATAAATACTCTTCACTAAATGAAATCTCATTGCTTTCCCTATCGTAACAAAAATATTACCATAAAACCCATATAAATCAGACATAACATATAAATGTTACTTGGTACATAATCATACATAAATGGAATAACCATACAGTCAAATTACACACATATCACACAATGTAATAGCCATACGACTGACTTCCATACCCTATGCATTGGATGGTATAACGTAACCACCTGTCTTTAGTTTATCACAACACCACCCTTCATTTGGTTTATCATGTAACCACCAGTCAAATGTTCATGTACCATTATATAATCACAACACAAAAAACATTAATAAATGAAAAATAAAATACCCAAACTATGACAAAGAAAGATCACTTTAAGATATATAAATATACAACCCATTCCAAAACTATCTGAAATATTTAATAAATATATTTTCAAATAAAACTGTCCCTTAACACTTTGAAACATTTGAAATAAATTATCATTTCAAAACATTCATGTACATATAAATAAATTATAAAAACCCATTTTGAGAACATGGAAATGAAATATAAGGTTTTAAATGAATAGATCTTTAAAACATCTATAATGATGTTTAGATAAAGAGTCCCTTACCACTTGAGAAACACTTGAAATAAAATCATTAATGTATAAAGTTAAAAAACATTAAATATCATGTGAATAGACTAATTCATTATATAAAGAGTCAAAGGGGTTTTATATAATCACTATAGGATAATTTAAGTTTATAACAACAAGATATTCCTTAATAAAATGATATTGATATGAAATACCTTACCTCGTGTCCGACATGACACGTTTATTCCCTAATATTATTTAAATTGGGTAACTACCTTTAGTTTGAACCAAAAATGATTTATTGAATTTTCTTATTCCCAATGTATGGATTCTAAGTGGAAGTGGGGAATTTTGGGCGCTTATTAGAGTAGAGGTTGGATGAACCAAGGGGCTTGAGAGGTGTGAGTAAAGGGTTAGAGGTGATGGATTTTTATAAGGGGGAGGGGCTCATTAAGAAAGTTTGAAAATATTATTTTATTATAAACTAAATTTTTGTTCCAAAGGTCTCAAACTAATTAAATTCAAAGATAAGATGACTTTTATTCAAAATCCTCTAAAAAATGGTTTTTAGATATGTTTAGTGATTAAAATTAGGCTTATCTTTTAGCTTTAACCATTAGTGAACTAATTTAACTTTTACTATGTCCTCTTGTATATTCACAATATATAGTTAATATATTTACTATAAAATGTCAAGAGACCCGAAACTGGATTAGTAATGACATTTTTAAAATAATATATTTCAGTTTTCTGAATCTTATAATTTAATTATTATTGTATCATTTATTAAAATAATATTCATTTTAAAATCTATTTTATGTCTATTTATAATCTATTCTTATCAAGACTTTTAAAAAATATATATCAACCTGATTATTTTAAAAAAACATACATTAATTCAAATATAACATGTCATAATAATCTGTAAAATTTGTGGATGGCATTAAATGTTCCAAAATAAATTTATTTTAATATTTATAATGTCGTTTATTTAAAAAATTCATTAATGAGGTAATCATGACATCATTATTGTGTCATAAATAAATTTAGTTATATAATGTCTAAAAATAATAAATTAACTACCATGATTTAGGAAATATTTTTATGTTTCTAATTAATATTTATAGTAAAAAATATAACTTATATATTCAATTATAAAAATGGTATTACTAAGAGATATATGTTTATGTTACATTTTCCTTAACATTAAATTAATTTTTATAATGTGACATTTTCACTAACAAGTGGCTCCATGGGGTCCCCAAAATCAACCCAAGGATGACCATGGTTATAAATATATCATCCAAGAGGGTTTGGGGACGTTTTATGGTAATTTTAATATTATTATAATTTTATTTTTTACCCTTATTAACCAGATTTATCATTTAATCATGATAAATAAAATATTTACTGAAGTTACTATTCATAATGTCCAAAAATGATATTTACCTATATAAACAGTTCGGAAATCCTAATTGAATATATTTAATCCATTTTTCAAAAATCAAAACATAGAAGTTTCAGAAATTAATTCAAATTAATTCCCGTTGTCAAATAAAAAAATCTTGTTTTTAATAAATTAAAACTATCAACAGATTGACATATGTTTATTACAATTTCGAATTAAAATTACTTAGAATGACCAAAATTAAATTAAATGGTAAAAATATAATCTATTTCCACTTTAAAACGAATTAATAGTACAATCAAAACATATAAATTAGTCATATGAAAGGAAAATTTTGATTTAAAATGCATTAATTTTTACTATTCATTAAAAAATTAACGTTATCCGAAAATTACAAAAAATTTACCCAAAGTAAAATATGATGTCCCAATTCTAAATAAGAAATTTATTTTTTCAAATATAACATTAAAAAGTGACAAAAACTATATTCAAAAAGGGTTCTCCATCAACTAGTGGAAAAACGACCTTTTAAAAAATATTAGAGTATTACATGTTAAAATTTGATTCATTCTCATTTTAAGCATCTAAAATTTATTGGATAAATGTAAACACATTTAAGAAATATGTATAATAATATTGTAGTTACTTATATTCATTCCCACCAATAAAAAATCTATCCATTATCCAATATTTAAAATAAATGTATTATTATATTATTTTTCGGTATAACTCAACATTGTGTGTGATGTAAGATTTTGGAGAAATATGTTATTGCGTGTTGACTACACTATCAGACATAGAATACATTTTAAATTTAAATTAATATTTTATTAATAAATATAATAATTTCATATTCTTTGTTTACCGAGGATGTTACATCCTCCCCCCTTTTGAAAATTGTTTCCTCGCAATTGTAAAATTAGGTGTGGAAACATCATTAAAAGTCCCACATCTGAAAAAGAGTCAATAAAACCATTACTTTAAAAGAATGAAATATAAATACAATGGTCACCCAAGATAACCCAAAAAAGGATTCCATGTAAGGAAACATGGATATGGAAGAAAAATTAACTCTCATAGATTAATTGAGAGTGATTGGGAACTTGATCACAGATAGATACCCACCACAATACCACAAATTTGTTGTTGGGTAAAATATTGATGATAAAACAAGGAGTATAACATTTTTTCTTCAAGATAATTTTCATATATTTGAATAATTTTATTACTTACTAGACTAATATCATAAGTAAATATACTTACTTGAATAGCAGTGTTTCATCCATTTATCAAATTTCTACCAAAAACACATCTTTTATCCAAAGAAGGAGTAATCAAGATGACTTGGTCACATATGATGTGCGAGAATCACCTTCTAGAGAAACACAAAATCCAAAAATATGAACTATATATTTCCTCTATCGATATACATTAACCAAAAACCAAATGGTTATTATAAGATCAGATAATCTCCAAAAGAATAATCCTTTATAAAATGAAATTCTACTCCTAATCTCCAAAACAACAAACAATAACCAATGTTCAAAAAAGACCATTCAATATAAAATTGTCCTTATAATTATTCATATTAATCCCAACTACATTTGAAACCCAAAATTCAAAAGGATTTGATCGCATAGTCATCCAAAAATATCATAACATTAATCTCCAAATAACATCGACTACTCTTAATGTCTGATACAGAAGTGTAATTAACCTAATCACATATTCTGTATGATAGCTTAGTAATTTCCATAAATAACACAAATCACTATATGTATACAATAAATAAATGAATTCATCCAAAATAAAATATCAACCGTTTCTCCACAAATGATATCACATAGTATTCTATTTAAATTAAGCATATAGTGTTCCCAAAAGAGAGAATTTCATCCAAAATAACCTTCATCACTTAATAACCAAATCAATTTTCTATATTAAGGATATCCATTTGATAAAACAAAAGTAACCAAAAGGAACTTATTATTCATCCATAAAATCATTTAAATAAAAAAACTCACACTATCCAGGGACGTCACATAGTCTAGTGGTAGGAGATAAATTACAATCATACTTTGGTTGTGGGTTCGATTCCCACAACTTTGTCTGACACGGTGAGTTTTCAAATAATCTGCGTGTAGTCTTTTTTCAAAAAATATATAATTCTTATAAAATTCTCAAAAATATGACAATTTCTTCAATAATAACCATAAAATATTTTAATCACAAATGTTATCTCATACCTCACATTTTCATCCCAAAATGTAATAACCTATAATTATCTCAAATTCAAGTATCATATGAACCCAAATGGTTATTTATAACTATATTCACAAAAGGAAAGATAATTATTCCTGGAATAATATTTTCATATATCAAACTTCAGGGTTACCCATACAAGAATAAGTCTCCCAATGTAATACCATCATCAAAAGAGCCTTAATACTTTGAAGAATATCATCATCATAAAATATATCATAACTCTTGAATCTCTTATATGTAGACTTCTTACTCATTCAATGTTATTCATGATCCATTGACCATTTTTTCCCAAATTAATCTGTAATACTTCTTTCATACAAACAGAATCATGAATCATATCCTAAGAATCAATAATACCAAAACAACAGATAATAAATAATCCATACCTTTCATTGGTCATCATCAGTTTCCTCATCCTCAAGTGGAATGGCATTAGGAATTGGTAAAAATATATTTTTATGATCTTGCATTTCCCATTCTTGAACCTTCTTCATTGGAAATATATTTTTATAAAAGACCATGCACACCACATTTTTTTGATTCAATTAATCCATGGGATAGAAATTCTTTCCCTTTCCTGGAGTCAACTGGATGCTTCCTTTTTCCATGGCAGGTTCTTTCTTTATGACCATCATTACCACATCTATAACATCTTCCTGTCCCTTTGATGCATTTTTCTAGGTTTTTATTTCCACATCCTTGACACATTGGGTTTTTCATATACTTACCTTCATGATTATTTCCTGAACTTCTATTTGGATTTATTTATTGTATACATTATGCCTTAGAAAAATCACCAATGTTCAAGTGGTCAATCAAGAATCCAGATAGTCAGTTAAGAATAACCACATGAGTTGTCATTTAAGCACCCATTTCATTTGGTTACTTATTCAGAAAACCATCACATTTTTATTTTCAAACATTTTTACCTAGGTTCCTTCTAGATCCATCAGTTTACTAAAAAATGGTCGGTGTGAGTATATATTTAAAATCATCATATAATATCTTATGAGGAGGGTAAACACAAATATATATTTATTCATCTTATCTTAATACCATAAAACTTATCTAAAATAACTATGACACTTTATAATATGATTAACATTATAGTTATATCACATATGCTTAAATAAAAAACTAACCACTAATGATATGTAAAATGACCTCTGATACCAACTATAAGTTTCCATCCTTAAACATTAGATAATTTTGAATTATGTTAATAATTCACATTGAAGATATTTTCAGGATTAGATCTTTAGATAATTAGGTCATGACACATACATAACAATTTGAATATTACATATAGACACATCTACTCAGTATCCATTTTTTCATAAAATATAAACTCTTAAATGAAATTAAACATGTTTGTTTCCATGTTTTAATTATCATGACTTTTCAATAAACCCACCCTTGACCATATTTCACTTTAAGTCCTATGATGAACATTTCAAAAACATGGAATGGGCATAAAAAGGTTAGTAAGGGATACACAATGAAGGAAACTATTAGTTTTTCAAAATAACAAGTAAACCCTAAATAATTTATCATAAGTAATAATTTTCACCTTTATGAAGTAGTAAATACTCTTCACTGAATAAAATATCATTGCATTCCATTTTGTAACCAAATGTTTTCCATCAAACTCATTGAAAGCACCCATAACATATAAAGGTAACTCATGACATAAATATACTTAAATGGAATAAACATACGGTCTACTTCCACACACTTGACTAAATTGAATATCCATACGGTCGAATTCCATACCCAATGAATTGGGGAATATAACTTAACTACTCGTCCTTAGTTTATCACGAAACCACACGTAATTTGGTTTATCATGTAACCACCGGTCAAATGGCCAAGTACCATCATATAATAATAACACATAAAACAAGAATAAAGGAAAAATAATATATCCAAACTATAACCACAAGAGATCATTTTAAGATATAAAAATATACAAACCATTCCAAAACCATTTGAAACGTTTATTAAAGATATTTTTTATTCAATGTGTCCCGCACCACTTTGAAAATTTTGAAATAAATAATCATTTAAAAACATCCATTTCCATATAAATAAATTCATAAAACCCATTTTAAAGAAATTGAAATTAAGTAGAAGGTTTTAAATGAATAGATCATTAAAATACAAAAAATGATGTTTTAGACAAAGAGTCTCTTACCACTTGTGAAACGTCTATAATAAAATCATTAAGGAATAAAGTTAAACAGAACATTTAATATCATGAGAATATACTAATTCATGATATAACGTGTAAAAAGGGTTGTATATACACATTATAGGATAATAAAAGTGCATAAAAACAAGATATTCCTCATTAAAAGGAGATTGAGATGAAATCCCTTACCTCATTTCCCACTTGACTCGTTCGTTATCTAATTTCCTTTAAATTTGGTAACTCCATTTAGATGGAACCAAAAGGATTTATTGAATTGATTTCTGTGCAATGTAATGCTTCTAGCTAGAATAAGGTGATTTTGGGAGCTTAATAGAGAAGATGATGGATGATCCAAGGGGCTTCAGAGGTATGAGTAATGGGTTTTAGTTGGTGGATTTTTATAAGGGGGGAAGGGATATTTTGAAACATTTGAAAATATTATTTTATTATAAACTAAATTTCGTTTTAAAAAGGTCCCAAACTCATTAAATTCGATGATAAGAGTACAATTATTCAAAATCTTTCATCCAATGGGTTTTAGACAAGATTAGGGCATAAAATTATCCTTTTCTTTTATCGTTAACCATTAGTAATCTAATTTAATTTTTACCATGTCCTATTTTATATTCAAACTATATGGTTAATTTATTTACGATAAAATTTCCAATGACCTAATAATGGATCATTAATGATAGTCTAACCTTATATATGTCCTTTTGAAGAATATTAGAGTTTTTGGATAATTTTATAATTTAACAAAATAGTATTCATTTTAAAAACACATTTATGTCAATTTATAAACTATTGATAACAAAAACATAGACAAAACTATATCAACTTGATAATTTCGAAAAAACCTACATTAATTAAAATATATTATGTAATAATCTTCCATAAAATTCTTGTATGACATAAAAAGTTTCAAAATAAATTTATTTTAGTACTTATAATCTCATTTATTTAATACATTCATTATTGAGGTAATCATTACAACATCATTTTTTCATAAATAAAATTATTTATTTGATCCATAAAAATTATAAATAAAATACCATGATATGGGAAACCATTTTATCATTCAACTTAATATTTATAGGTGAATATATAAACTATATAACCTATTATAAATTTTCTTTACTAAGAGATATATGTTTTTCTTACATTTTCCTTAACTATAAATTAATATTTATAAAGTGTCATATTAACAAACATGTGAATCCATCGGGTCCCAAAATCCACCCAAGGATGACCATGGTTAGATATGATCGTCCAATAGAGTTAGGGTATGTGTTAGGATAATTTTAATATTATTGTTATAATATTTTTACCCTTACTTACCATATTTACCTTTAAAAATGGTAAATAAAATATTTACTGAGGTTAATATTCATAATGTCTAAAAATAAAAGATACTTATTAACACAATTTGGACCTCCTGATTCCAAATATGGAATCCATATTTCAAAATTCAAAAAACCGAAGATTCAGAAATTAATTTAATATTAATTCACATTGTCAAAACCAAAAAACGTGTTTTTAAGAAATAATAACTATCAAAAGATTGTCATTTATTTATGTCCAATTTCAAAGTGAAATTACATCAAATTACCTAAATTGGATTAAATGTTAAAAATTCAATCAAATTAAACATTAAAACCAATTCAAAAGGAAATCTATCTATAATAATACATCATATGAAAGGATAATTTTGACCTAAAATGCTGTATTTTTTAGTATTCATTAAAAAATGAATATTATCAGAAAAATACCAAAAATTTACCCAAAGTAAATTTCGATGTCCCAATTATAAATAAGAATTTTATTTTGTCAAATATGACATATAAATGTGACAAAAACTATATTTAGAATTTGTTCTCCATCAAAAGGTGGTAAAATTTCCTTTTAAATAATATACGAGTATTTCATGCTTAAAATTGGATTCATTCTCATTTTTTGACTGTAAAATTTATTGGATAAATGTTAAAACATTTAAGAAATATGTATAGTCATATTTTAGTTAGTTCTATTCATTCCTTCCAATACAATGGCAGGGAATTAACTTTTATTTAAAATAATAATAATATTATATTATTTTTTGGAATAACTCAACATTGTTTGCAACGTAAGATTTTGGAGAATTCTGTTATTGCGTGTTGAGTACACTATCTGACATAGCATCCCTTTTTACGTAAAATTAATATTAAATTCAAAAATATTAATAAATATGAAATTTTTATATTTTTTATTTACTTGGGATGTTACATCCATCCCCTTTTGGAAATTGTGTCTTCACAATTTTAAAATTAAGCTTGAAAGCATCATTGAAAGTCCCTTATTGAAAAAATATTCAATAAAACTATCACATTAAAATAAATAAAGATAAGTATAAAGGTCACACAAGATAACCCATACTAGGATTCCTTATGGGAAAACATGGATATGGAAGGGAAACTAACTCTCATAGATTAATAGAGAGTGATATAGAACTTGATCACAGAATGTTTGCCACCACAATAGCATAAATTTGTGGTTGGGTAATAGTTTGATGATAAAATATAGGATATATCATGTTTTTTCAAATATTTTTCATAGAGTTGAATTTTTTTTTAATTCCTAGAATAATATCATAAGGAAATATACTTAATTGAAAATTAGTGTTTCATATTTTAATAAAATTTCTACCACAAAGTCATCTTTTCTCCAAACGATGAGTATTCAAGATGAATTGGTCACATGTAACGCACTAGAATCAAATTATAGATAATAAAAAAAATCAAAAAAGATAAACTATATGTTTCCCTTGTTTTTAGAAAATAACCAAAACCAAAATTATAAGTACAATATCAAATAATCCATAAAAGGATAATCCATTATAAAAAGTCATTCTATTCTTAATCTCCAAAATTCATTAAACAAAACCCAATGTTCAACAAAGTCCATTCAACACACACTTGTCCTTAAAATTATTCATACTAATCTAAACATCATTTGGAACACAAAATAAAAAAGGATTTGATCTCATAGTATTCCACAAAAATCATAAGATTTATCTCCAAATAACATTGGCTACTCTTAATGTTTCCTACCAAAGTGTAATTAACGTAATCAATTATTATCTATTATAGGTTAATCATCTCGATAAATAACCCAAATCACGATATGTACAAAATAAAAACATATATTCTTCCAAAATAAAATATCAACCATTACTCCACAAATAATATCCCATAGTATTATATTTTCTTTATACATATCGTGTTCCCAAAAGATAGAATGTCTTCCAAAATAACCTATTTCACATAATCAACAAATCAATTTCCTATAATAATGATATCTATTTTATAAAACACAAGTTTCCAAAATCAACTTATTCTTGATCCAAAAATTCATTTAACTAAAAAAATTCCTACTTACCAGGGACGTCACGTAGTCCATTGGTATGCAATAAATCACAATCGTACTTTGGTTGTGGGTTTGATTCTCACAGAATTGTCCGTCACTACAGGTCGTCAAACGGTCTACGTGTTTTCTTTTTTCAAAAACTTTAAATTTATTATAACATTCTTAAAAATATGAAAATTTACTCAAAGATATCCATAACATATTTTAACAATAAATTTTATCTCATACCTCACATTTTCATCCCAAAAATTAATAACCTGTAATAACTTCAAATTTAGGGATCATATAAACCCAAATGGTTTTTTAAAGCTTTATCCGAAAATGATAAGATAATTATTACTTGAAAAATATTTTCATATATAAAAATTTAGTTTTGTAAATACTGGAAAAAAGCCTTATAAAGTAATCCCATCATCAAAATAACCATAATAATTTTATGAATTTCATTATCCTAAAATATATCATTACTCTTGAATCTCTTATACATA
Source organism: Viscum album (assembly GCA_963277665.1). NCBI lineage: Eukaryota > Viridiplantae > Streptophyta > Magnoliopsida > Santalales > Viscaceae > Viscum > Viscum album. The sequence goes on along the minus strand of OY728160.1, from coordinate 454,241,994 downwards.
GACTTATTACTCATTAAATGTTCATCATGATCCATTAACCATTCTTTCCAAAATTATTTTATAATACTTTTTTTTCTATAGAAAAAAAATCATGAATCATATCCTAATATTTAAAAATATCAAAACAACATCTATAAAATAATCCATACCTTTCATTGTTCATTTTCAGTTTCCTCATCCTCATTAAGAATACAATTAGGAATTGATAAAAATATATTTGTATAACACTGCTAATCCCATTCTCGAACCTTATTCATAGGACATCTATTGGTTTAATGACCATTCACACCACATTTAAAACATTCAATTTATCTTTTAGAAAGAACTTATTTTCCTTTCTTGGAGTAAACTAGACGCTTACTTTTTGAATAACAGGTTCTTGCTTTATGGGCTTCATTACCACATCTATATCATATTCTTGTCCCTTTGAAGAATTTTCCTAGGTATTTATTTCTATATCCTTAACACATAGTTTTTTGAATATACTTACCTTTAAGATTATTTCATGAACTTTTATTGGGGTTTGTTTCATTCATATATGATGCCTTAGAAAAATAATGAAGTTTCAAGTGGTAAATAATGACTCTATATAGTTGGTTAAGAATATCCACAATAGTTCTCATTGATTCTCCAATTTCATTCGGTTGATTATTTAGAAAATCGTCATAGTTTTCTTCACATTGATTTTTTTCTTTGGTGCCTGCTAGATCCATCCATTCACTAAAACAAATAAGGTCAGAGAGAGTATATCACTAAAATCGTCATATAATATCTTTTGATGAGGGTAAACACAATGGTATACTTATTCTGTTATCATAAACCCATTCAATTTATCTAAAATAACTATGACGCTTTATGATATTCTATCCATTATGGTTGTGTCACTTATGCCTAAAAAATACCCTAACCTATAAACCTATATAAACCGACCTTTGATTCCAACTATAAGGACCCAACTTTAAACATTACATAATCTTGAATTATGTTAATAATTCACATTAAGGTTATTTTTAGGTTTAGATCTTTAGAGAATTATATCATATCTTATACAAAATAATTTGAATATTACTTGTAAAATATTCTACTCAGTATCCATTTTTTCATAAAATTAATACTCATAAAAGGAAATAAACATGTTTAGTTCCATGTTTTAATCATCATGACTTTTCCTTGATCCCATCTCTGACCCTATTCCACTTTATGTCCTGTGGAAGACATTCGAAAAACTTGGGATGAGAATAAAAAGCATAGTAAGGGATAAAAAAAGAAGGATAACTATTAGTTTTTCAACACAATAAGTAAACCATGAACAATTTATCATATGTAATACTTTTCACCTTTATGAAGTAATAAATACTCTTCACTGAGTAAAAGCTCATTGCTTACACTTTTGTAACCAAAAGATTACCATGAAACCCATAAAAAAGCACCCATAACATATAAAGGTAACTTGGGACATAAACATACATACATGTAGTAACCATACTGTATACGTCCACACATATCACTAAACAGAATAGTTATACGACTGACTTTAATATGCAATGAATTTGAGCTTATAACATAACCACCTTCCCTTGGTTTATCACAGCACCACCAGTCATTTAGTTTATCACATAACCAGCTGTAAATTATACAAGTACCATAATATAATCATAACACATAAAACAATCATAAAGGAAAAATAAAATTTCTACACTATAAAAACAAGAGGTCATTTTATGATATAGAAATATACAACCCATTCCAAAACTATTTGCGACATTTGACATGATATTTTTGAAACAAAATGTCCCATAACAATTTGAAAATATTGAAATTAATTATCATTTCTAAACATTAATATATATATAAATAAATTAATAAAAACTGTTCTAAAAACTTATAAATGTAACATAAGGGTTTTCTTGAATGGATCACTAAAACATCTAAAATGATGTTTTAGATAAAGTGTCACTTACCACTTGAGAAACACTTGAAAAAAATCAATAAGGATTAAAGTAAAAAAACATTAAATATCATGATAATATTATAATTCATGATATAAGTAATCAAAGGGTTTGTATGTACACATTATAGAATAACAGACATGCATAAAAAACAAGATATGACTCAATTAAAGGAGATTGAGATGAAATTCCTTACATTGTGTCTGATTTGACTCGTTTGTTATCTAATTTCCATAAAATTGGGAAAGTACATTTAGTTTGAACCAAAAGGCTATATTAAATTGACTTATTTCCTAAGTAAGTTTTCTAGGTGTAATATGAGAAAGTATGGAGCTTATTGAAGCCGAGTTTGGATGATCGAAGGGGCATGAGAGGTGTGAGTAATAGGTTAGAGGCGATTTCTTTTTATAAGGGGGGTCTCTTTAGGAATGTTTGAATATATTATTTTATTATAAACTAAATTTCAATTTAAAAAGGTCCCAAACACATTAAATTCAAATATATGATTACTATTATTCTAAATCCTCTCATCCAATGAGTTTTAGATAGTTTTAGGGCATAAAATTAACCTTATATTCTAGCATTATCCTTTTGTTAACTAATATAGCTTTTACCATGTCCTCTTGTATATTCAAACTATATGGTTAATAAATTTACTATAAAATTCAAAAAGACCCAAAAAATAGATCATTAATGACATTTTAACATCATATATGTCATTTATCTGAATCTTAGATTTTTAGCATTATTTTATTATTTAAAAAAATATTATTCATTTAACAAATTCATTTATGTCAATTTATAAACAATTCACATCAAGTCATTTAAAAAATATATATCAAATTTATTCTTTCGAAAAACATACATTAATTAAAATATAACAAGTCACGATGAACCTTAGAATTCTTGGATGGAATAAAAAGATTCAAAATTAATTTATTTTTATATTAATAATCTCCTTTGTTTAAAAAATTAATTAATGAGGTAATCATTACATCATCATTATGTAGTAAATAAATTTATTTATTTGATGTCTAAAAATTATAAATAAATTACCATGATATAGGAACTCTTTTTATCCTTCTAATGAATTTTTATTCTCTAATATATATCTTATATAACCTATTATAAAATATTTTTACCAAGAGATATGTGTTTATGTTACATTTTCTTTAACTTTAAATTAAATTTTTTAAAGTATAATTTTCACATAGAAGTGGATACATGGTGTCCCAAAAAGCACCGAAGATTACCCCTGGTCAGACATGAATCATCCAATAGGGATAGGAAACGTGTTAAGGTAATTTTAGTATTATTATAATATTAATTTTTACACTTATTTACCATATTTACCCTTTCACCATGGTAAATAAAATATTTACTGAAGTTATTATTCACAATGTCTATGAATAAAAGATACCTATTAAACAATTTGAACCACATGATTCCTAATATGGAATCCTTCTTTGCTAATTCAAAACACATAAGTTGCAGAAATTAATTTAAAATGAATTATCGTTGTCAAAACCATAATGTGTGTTTTTAAGAGATAATAACTATCAAGTGCTTGACATTTGTTTATGTCCAATTTCAAAGTGAAATTACTTAAAATGGAAAAATGGATTAAATGGTAAAAATATAATCTAATTAAACTTTAAAATAAATTCAATGTATAGTATAACTATATAAATAAATCATATGAATGGATCGTTTTGAATTAAAATGCAATATTTATCATTATTCATTAAAAAATGAACATTATCAGAAAATAGCAAAAATTTACCCAAACTAAATTTTGATGTCCTGAATCTAAATTATAATTTTATTTTTTCAAATATTACATATAAAAGTAACAAAATCTATATTTAAAAATGGTTCTCCATCAAAAGGCAGAAAAGCGACCTTTTAAAGAATATTAGAGTATTTATGCATAAAATTGGATTCACTCTCATTTTAAGCCTCTAAAATTTATTTGATAACTATAAAGGAATTTAAAAAACATGTATAATCATATTATTGTCAGTTATATTCATTCTCACCAAAAAATGGCTAAGAATTAACAACTATTTAAAATAATAACTATATTATATTACTTTTCGGTATAAATCAACATTGTTTGCAACATAAGATTTAGAAGAAATCTTTTATTGAGTGTTGAGTAAGTTATCATACATCTCATCCCTTTTAATGTAAAATTAAAAATTAATTCACAAATATTGATAAATATAAAAATATCATATTCTTTATTAACTTGGGATGTTACATAATGAATTCCCCGATAGTTTCATGCTCACCATTCTTCAAATCATCATAAATCTATCTCCATATTTGTATCTTTTCCTTCTTCACATTTTTATTTCCTTCATATGTTTTTTTTCAATTTATCCCATATTATTTATCTATGGCAACAACTTTCGCTCTAAATAATTTACTTTCAGAAAGTGATTATAATATTTCATTTTTGGCCCCTCCATTATTCTCAAGAAACTTCTTGTCAATAGGTGTAAGTGGAGAACTATCATCATTGGGGGGAAGCCCAACTATTGAAGCTTCTAGAACATCATTACTGTAACAGCCCAAGATTTTATGAAAAATATTTTTTTTTTCACTAATGTCTTGTGTTGTACGCTACACCAAAAGGAGCTTGCACAACACGCATCCTTGACTTTCCTTTCATTACACGCAATCGCAACCTTCCTCGATAGCGTGTGTAGTATGCAATACTGAGTTTCACGAAACAACGATATGCTATTAAAATATTATTAAAACTAGCCGTTATGAATAGTAATAACCACTTTTTAAAATTTTAGAAATTTTAGCTCTCAAAATGGACTTCATTTATGGATTCGGAGTATTGAATTTAGCCTAAGGTGAAATTTTGGTACTTTTCGGATAACATTCATATTCTGATGAATAGTGAAAATTACTAAATTATAATTAAAAACAACTTTTTTAATCGAAATAATTAATAGTGATAAATTATTAATTTGAGTGGTTTTAAAGTATATTTAAAATATATTTTTACAATTTAATACAATGTTGGTCATTGGTTGTAATTTCACATTTAAACCAGACATAATCAAGTGTCAATCTTTTGATAGATATTGTTTCTTAAAAACACGCTATTTGTTTTAACAGCGGGATTTAATTATAAAATTAATTAATGCAACTATTATGTTATGAATTTGGTAAAATAGACTTCATTTTTGAATTCGGAATATCAATTATAGCTTAGGGTGAAATTTTGGCATTTTTCTGAAAAACTTCAATTTTTGATGAATAGTGAAACCACTAAGTGGTAGGTTAAAAACTGAATTTTGCATAAAACATAATTTTACCGCTTCTGTGAATGGAATTTCGAAAATCCGACAGACACGGTTGATATCAGTAAGTAAAATGTGGTTCAATGAGATAAAAATATTTTTTTGGTGAATAGTAACTTTTTACTTTTTTTTACCGCTGTTAATAGTAAATAGGGTAACTAAGGGTAAATATGATATTACTATTACCCTAACACATGTCCTAATTCTATTGGACAAGTGTAATTCGACCAAAAACAAGCTTAGGAATAAAATATGACCATTTAGGCCCACTTGGATTAGATTTGGACATTTATTATTATTTAATTCAAAGAAGAGTTAAAAGAGTTATAATCAAAGTTTATTTACTAAAACATTTTTAATATAGGGATATACATAAGATAAATTATATTGTAAATATTAATTATAAAGCTAAAAAGATTTCCTACATAATGGTATTTTAGTTGTAATTTTTAGACATCAAATAATTTAATTTATTTATGACACAAAGATGATGAAGTAATTATCTTATTAATGAAATATTGACATAATTGATGTTATAAACACCAAACTGAATGTAATTTGAGACTTTTTATGAATTCCACTAATTTTATAGGTTACTATGATATATTGTTGTTGATTTAATAAACTTGGTTCGAACATATAATTCTGTTATGACTTTCACAAAAATCATATATCAAATAGTGTCAAAATTGACACAAAATAGTTTTTAAATCAAATATTATATTATTAATTGTTATTTTATTCCTAAAAATATAAGGTTTGGCCAAATGACTTAGATAAGGATATATATATTAATAATAAACAATTTGGGGTTCTTTTGGCATGTTATAGTAAGTGTATTAACCATATATTGTAAGAAAACAAAAAGACACGGTAAAAGTTAAATTATTTAACTTAGGGTTAAATCTAATTGATAAGGTTAAAATAATACCCTAAACTTGTCTAAATCCTTTTGGATGATAGGATTTCGACCCATACCCACTTTAGCTTCAAAATAAGACACTTTGGAACCATTATAAACCGATATTTACTTTAATATAAAATAATATTTTGAGATATTCCTAAGGTGCCCCTCTCCCCCCTTATAAAAGGGCACCTCCTCCCCCTCCTCCTCACACCAAATTGAGCACTCAAGCTCGGCCAACCCCTGCCATTTTCTCCTCTCCACTTCCCTAGAATAATCCTAGTTGTCCTGGTCTTCTTCAAAGACCAATCTTAGTTCCCTAAGTGGAGGATTCAAAGAGGCGTTCCAAAGAAGAGGTAATATCCATTACCGATCTTTTCAATTTCTTTCTTCTTCAACTTCTTCTTCTTTAGTTGTTTCATTATGAAGTAATAAAATAAGTATCACTAATATACTGATATGTTATTATAAGTATGAAACAACCCTATTTCACCATCTATCCATCCTACGGAAAAAGAAATCACCGCGCGTGCGTACGTACGGAATACCGTCTCCACGCCGTGGTGTAATCTATTTTCCACCACCACCTTACATGGATGGGTATAATGGTGTAAAGAATAACTATACATAGTTATTACAACATCATATTGATTCTGATATATTGTATAATCCAATCCAATTCAATTCAATATTTATGGAAATGATATCATCGCTCGTGCGTACGTACGGACTACCGTCTCCACGACGTGATGAGATTCATTCTCCATGTTAACCATTTAAGAATGATTATAAAGTATATATAAGAAATAATAATGAAATATATGACATTATAAAGCTACTGGATTTATGTATATATATATATGTATTTCATCTACTTACTTCCATTCAAGACAATAAGGAAAGGAAAACAGCGTTCATGCGTACGTACGGACTACCGTCTCCATGAACGGTGTTTTTCATTTCATTTATCTATCTATTATATATATATATATATACTGAATATATATGATATATAAATCATATTTTATATTCTGGAAGTATGTAAATCATGATATAAGTAATAATAATGTCAAGAACAACAAGTCAAAACACCTACGATAAATGAAATGATTTTACCCAAAACGCTTCTTTAACATGGAATTTACAAAAGAACGGGTAATATAATGTCATAAGTGAACAATATATGATATCATAACAATGAATATGATTCTGTAATAAGTCAATGACATTATTTAAATCATTATACATGAGGTTCGGACACATACGAAGAAAATCAGACCTAAGGTAAGGGAAATATCACAATCTCATTTTTATCCGAGATTGTTTATTCGTAAGTATTTACTGGGGTGTATTTTATCATCCACAGCCATGTTTCATCAATATGTAATATTATTTCCATCCACTTACAATTGTTAAAATCCATTTTTACCCTTCTTTGAGTTTTTAGTAATATGTATGAAAGGAATCTTTTGTCGTACGAGGTACTTTTTGACTTTTCCGACAAAAGTATGAAGAATGTTTTTTTAACTTATACGGCATGAATGGATTTTTAAAACATTATTTCCAAGAAACTTCCTTTACAAGTTTTCAAGTTTATTTTTAATCAACTTCTTTTATTTTAAAGTTGTATGACATGTTATGAAAGGAAAAATGTTTTTGAATTAGAAAGGATATTTTCCTCAAGAATGGAGTTCAAGTATTTTATCAAAATTATTTTCCATCTAAGATAATAAAAGGGTTCTGTTTTTATCCCTATTATTACATGGATTTGATTATGTTGTGATGGAAACATTTTTATGAATTCCTTTATCTTATATGAATTGTTTTATGATGTCATGTTGTTTAAGAATCCCATTTTTATTACATGGGTTATGCAATGATGTATGATTTATGATTATGTGGCACACATAAGAAAGGATTCATTATAAGATGGGTGTGACCTATATCTCCCTCCAATGCATTGGTTAAAGATTTTATATCTCATGAGATATACATGGCTGGAATGGTAGGTTATACCGGTTCAGTGAAACAGGACTGAAACGAGGGTTACTCGATTCAGAAAGGGACTTTGTCCACTAAGATAGTCTTGGCAATGAGTCTTGACTAACAAGAAATGATTCTCCATGATTATGTGTGAATGCCACAAAGTTTCATGTTTTAAGTTATGATTATTGTAATTACATTTCACTACCATGATTTATCCCATGTTATGAAATTATGCTCTCTTTTGCAGGTTATGATTTCCAAAAGTTATGTTCTTATGAATATGATGTGATTGATTTTTCTTTTGTATACCCTTACTGAGCATTTGAGCTCACCCTTTTTATGTTTTCTTTTCCCCAGGATATAAAGAATGGTTTTAGGTAAAAAAAAAGGAAGATCTTTATGGGAGATATTGAAGATCTTTCACCACGATTAGAAGATTACGTTCCGAGTTTCCAAAGACACTAAACTATTACGATCCTTGTGTGTGTGTTTTTGTTATGTACTAAGTATTCCGCAAATGTAATGTAATGTCAATGTACGTCAAGTTTCGGGTCTCTACAGTTGGTATCAGAGGAAAGGTTTAGTCAACCTTTGGAAACTAGGATGCCAGAACTTTAGTGAGATCCCTAGAGATATTTATAAGGTATGTCTAGGGATGTCCCTAAGGATAAGTATACGTATAGGATACAGTCCTAGAACTACGGTAACGATCATAGAATTTAACCTAAGATGTTAGATATTGAGGATACTCTACCTTTATTATGTTGTTTTCCCTAGCATGATTTTTGCCTCTCACACTATTCTTTTTGGGTTTTAGACGATGGCTGGAACCCGAAGGAACCGTGTTGATCAATGCAATGGACAATGCAATGATTGTCCTCCTGAACAAACAAATGTTATGGGAGATGGAGTGCAAAATCTTGTTTCTATACTTACACAAGCTATGAATCATTCTGGATTTCCAAATGAGAAGAGAAGGGAACAATATTCTATTGAGTCCTTCATGAGGCAACGTCCACCTTCTTTCAGTGGGTCTTCTGATCCAATTCTTGCTGAACAATGGATCAGTACCACTGAAAAGATATTTTCAGTTCTTCAATGTTCTGAACATGATAAAGTCATCTTAGCAGTATATCGTTTGGAAGGTGAAGCTGATCAATGGTGGAATCTTATCAAGAATACGAGGCCAAGAGATGAAATTGAGTCCATGGAATGGGACGGGTTCAAGAACTTATTTTTCAATAAGTACTTACCTCGTATTCTTCGAACAAAGATGGAGAAGGAGTTTCTTGAACTAAAGAAAAAGGATGATGAATCTGTTGGTATATACGAAGCGAATTTTACAAGACTTGCAAGGTATGCATCTGGCATTATCATCCAACCTAAAAGTAAAGTTGATCGATTTTTCAGTGGCTTAAAACCAAGTCTTCGAAGGTCATTAGCTATAAGAGACTTCAGTAGCTATGAAGAAATGGTGCGTTGTGCTATCAAGGTAGAAATGGAAGTTGGTGTTACATATCCATCTCATGGTTTTGACAAGAAACGAAAGATGGAGTTCAAGGAGAAATCTCAGAATAATGGTGAAAAGAAGATGAATGTTTCCTTATGCACAAAGTGTGGAAAGAAGCATGGTGGAGATTGTCTTAAAGGGACTAGAAAATGTTTTAAGTGTGGAAAAGAAGGTCATCGAGCAGCTGAGTGTCGAAGTAATGGAAAAAGGGTTTCTAATGATGTGAATAAATAAAACACTGTAGAGAACGCACCACCAACACTTCAATGCTTCAAGTGCAAGGAAATGGGGCATTATGCTAATAATTGCCCTAATCCAAGGGTTAGTGACGATCAGCATGAGCAACCACTGAAGGCAAAGGACAAAGGGAAGTCACATGCGATCACTATTGGCGATGTTGAATATGACAACGATGTGGGGGAATGATTAAGTGTTTATGTAATGGGATTACAAAATAATGCTGTATCATGGAGTATTGGAATATTTATGTATTGGTCTAATGTGGTATTCAAAGTGATTGAGATATTTTTGGAAATAAGATGATATGCGCAGAATGAAGGGAAACATGAAAATGAAATGTTTAACAGTATTCATGAGCTCATGATTGATATAAGGACTAAGTGATATCATGGTTTGAGTATATAGAATTTTGAGGATTTTGGAATGTGGAAAGTGTTAACTTTAAACTGCATTCATGTTTTCACTAAGGTATTCAAGAGAATACATGATTAAGGACTTTGAATGTTTAGAATGTGACCAACAAGACATATCTTATGGGGATCGACGATGGTGTTAAATCTCTGGTAATCGTTTTCACTATGTTATGAGAGTGGACTGCAGTATTATGGATAATCCTAAAGATTGGAATAGATTATGTTGGACATAAGTTAGTATTGTTTAAGGATAGAAGTTTTCTCGATATTATTGATGGGATGTTATAGTAATATAGTTTTAGAAAAAGGAAAACCCGCAGGACGGGTGACAGCCCATCGCGTCAGACAAGGCAATGGGAATCGAACCCACAACCGAAGTGCGACTGGCCTTTATCGCCTACCACTGGCCTACAGGAAGTCCCTGTTTAGTGGAAACTAGTTTTATTATATTAAGAAGTATGATATATGAAGTATAAGTCCATTTTAGGAACCATATGTGATTAATCTCACTATAGATCGACTTATGTATATAATTTTTGCTAACCTTTTGTTTGAGACAGATGGAATGACCCGTCATTCTATCACATGATTTGATAACACTTCACGAATAACAAATTCAACTTCATTTATTTAAGAGATGAAGTGTAAATTGTTCAAGGCATGAACAACAGTGAGATTGTACCAAAATAAAGTAAGTATTTATTCTAATTCAAATTTTCAACTTTAGGGAAATGATCTTGAAAACCAAAAATGTTGTCCTAGTGATCTTATACCTGATGAATCAGATGGTACCTTATATCATCACAAATCTATGGATTTGTGATTACTGGCTTTTCCATAGCCATGTTCTCTACCACTCTCCATCAGAACATGATGGTTAGATTTCTCTTCCATATCCATATTTTCACCTATGTGGAAACCTAGTGATTAGTTTATTTGGGTAATCGTTACATTTCATACTTTAGTTTTTAAAGCCAAGTTTTGGTATTCCTTTTTACGATGTGGGTTTCTATTAAAGAAACTTTCGAATAGTAAACCATTTATAACCCCGACGAATTTCGAGGGCGAAATTCATTTTAAGGGGGGTAGAATGTAACAGCCCAAGATTTTATGAATTTTTTTTTTTATTTCACTAATGTCTTGTGTTGTACGCTACACCAAAAGGAGCTTGCACAACACGCATCCTTGACTTTCCTTGCATTACACGCAATCGCAACCTTCCTCGATAGCGTGTGTAGTACGCAATACTGAGTTTCACGAAACAATGATATGCTATTAAAATATTATTAAAACTAGCCGTTATGAATAGTAATAACCACTTTTTAAAATTTTAGAAATTTTAGCTCTCAAAATGGACTTCATTTATGGATTTGGAGTATTGAATTTAGCCTAAGGTGAAATTTTGGTACTTTTCGGATAACATTCATATTCTGATGAATAGTGAAAATTACTAAATTATAATTAAAAACAACTTTTTTAATCGAAATAATTAATAGTGATAAATTATTAATTTGAGTGGTTTTAAATTATATTTAAAATATATTTTTACAATTTAATACAATGTTGGTCATTGGTTGTAATTTCACATTTAAACCAAACATAATCAAGTGTCAATCTTTTGATAGATATTGTTTCTTAAAAACACGCTATTTGTTTTAACAGCGGGATTTAATTATAAAATTAATTAATGAAACTATTATGTTATGAATTTGGTAAAATAGACTTCATTTTTGAATTCGGAATATCAATTATAGCTTAGGGTGAAATTTTGGCATTTTTCTGAAAAACATCAATTTTTGATGAATAGTGAAACCACTAAGTGGTAGGTTAAAAACTGAATTTTGCATAAAACTTAATTTTATCACTTCTGTGAATGGAATTTCGAAAATCCGACAGACACGGTTGATATCAGTAAGTAAAATGTGGTTCAATGAGATAAAAATAATTTTTTGGTGAATAGTAACTTTTTACTTTTTTTTACCGCTGTTAATAGTAAATAGGGTAACTAAGGGTAAATATGATATTACTATTACCCTAACACATGCCCTAATTCTATTGGACAAGTGTAATTCGACCAAAAACAAGCTTAGGAATAAAATATGACCATTTAGGCCCACTTGGATTAGATTAGGACATTTATTATTATTTAATTCAAAGAAGAGTTAAAAGAGTTAAAATCAAAGTTTATTTACTAAAACATTTTTAATATAGGGATATACATAAGATAAATTATATTGTAAATATTCATTAGAAATCTAAAAAGATTTCCTACATAATGGTATTTTATTTGTAATTTTTAGACATCAAATAATTTAATTTATTTATGACACAAAGATGATGCAGTAATTATCTTATTAATGAAATATTGACATAATTGATGTTATAAACACCAAACTGAATGTAATTTGAGACTTTTTATGAATTACACTAATTTTATAGGTTACTATGATATATTAGTGTTGATTTAATAAACTTGGTTCGAACATATAATTCTGTTATGACTTTTACAAAAATCATATATCAAATAGTGTCAAAATTGACACAAAATAGTTTTTAAATCAAATATTATATTATTAATTGTTATTTTATTCCTAAAAATCTAAGGTTTGGCCAAATGACTTAGATAAGGATATATATATTAATAATAAACAATTTGGGGTTCGTTTGGCATGTTATAGTAAGTGTATTAACCATATAGTGTAAGAAAACAAAAAGACTCGGTAAAAGTTAAATTATTTAACTTAGGGTTAAATCTAATTGATAAGGTTAACATAATACCCTAAACTTGTCTAAATCCTATTGGATGATAGGATTTCGACCCATACCCTCTTTAGCTTAGAAATAAGACCCTTTGTAACCATTATAAACCGATTTTGACTTTAATATAAAATAATATTTTGAGATATTCCTAAGGTGCCCCTCTCCTCCCTTATAAAAGGGCACCTCCTCCCCCTCCTCCTCACACCAAATTGAGCACTCATGCTCGGCCAAACCCTGACATTTTCTCCTCTCCACTTCCCTAGAATAATCCTAGAGTTCCTGGTCTTCTTCAAAGACCAATCTTAGTTCCCTAAGTGGAGGATTCAAAGAGGCGTTCCAAAGAAGAGGTAATATCCATTACCGATCTTTTCAATTTCTTTCTTCTTCAACTTCTTCTTCTTTAGTTGTTTCATTATGAAGTAATAACATAAGTATCACTCATATACTGATATGTTATTATAAGTATTAAACAACCCTATTTCACCATCTATCCATCCTACGGAAAAAGAAATCACCGCGCGTGCGTACGTACGGAATACCGTCTCCACGCCGTGGTGTAATCTATTTTCCACCACCACCTTACATGGATGGGTATAATGGTGTAAAGAATAACTATACATAGTTATTACAACATCATATTGATTCTGATATATTGTATAATCCACTCCACTCCAATTCAATATTTATGGAAATGATATCATCGCTCGTGCGTACGTATGGACTACCGTCTCCACGACGCGATGAGATTTATTCTCCATGTTAACCATTTAAGAATGATTATAAAGTATATATAAGAAATAATAATGAAATATATGACATTATAAAGCTACTGGATTTATGTATATATATATATTTATGTCATCTACTTACTTCCATTCAAGACAATAAGGAAATGAAAACAGCGTTCATGCGTACGTACGGACTACCGTCTCCATGAACGGTGTTTTTCATTTCATTTATCTCTCTATTATATATATATATACACTGAATATATATGATATATAAATCATATTTTATATTCTGGAAGTAATTAAATCATGATATAAGTAATAATAATTTCAAGAACAACAAGTCAAAACACATACGATAAATAAAACGATTTTACCCAAAACGCTTTTTTAACATGGAATTTACAAAAGAACGGGTAATATAATGTCATTAGTGAACCATATCTGATATCATAACAATGAATATGATTCTGTAATAAGTCAATGACATTATTTAAATCATTATACAGGAGGTTCGGAAACATACGATGCAAATCAGACCTAAGGTAAGGGAAATATCACAATCTCATTTTTATCCGAGATTGTTTATTCGTAAGTATTTACTGGGGTGTATTTTATCATCCACATCCATGTTTCATCAATATGTAATATTATTTCCATCCACCTACAATTGTTAAAATCCATTTTTACCCTTCGTTGAGTTTTTAGTAATATGTATGAAAGGAATCTTTTGTCGTACGAGGTACTTTTTGACTTTTCCGACAAAAGTATGAAGAATGTTTTTCTTAACTTATACGGCATGAATGGATTTTTAAAACATTATTTCCAAGAAACTTCCTTTACAAGTTTTCAAGTTTATTTTTAATCAACTTCTTTTATTTTAAAGTTGTATGACATGTTATGAAAGGAAAAATGTTTTTGAAGTAGAAAGGATATTTTCCTCAAGAATTGAGTTCAATTATTTTATCAAAATTATTTTCCATCTAAGATAATAAAAGGGTTCTGTTTTTATCCCTATTATTACATGGATTTGATTATGTTGTGATGGAATCATTTTTATGAATTCCTTTATCTTATATGAATTGTTTTATGATGACATGTTGTTTAAGAATCCCATTTTTATTACATGGGTTATGCGATGATGTATGATTTATGATTATGTGGCACACATAAGAAAGGATTCATTATAAGATGGGTGGGACCTATATCTCCCTCCAATTCATTGAGTAAAGATTTTATATCTCATGAGATAGACATGGCTGGAATGGTAGGTTATACCGGTTCAGTGAAACAGGACTGAAACGAGGGTTACTCGATTCAGAAAGGGACTTTGTCCACTAAGATAGTCTTGGCAATGAGTCTTGACTAACAAGAAATGATTCTCTATGATTATGTGTGAATGCCACAAATCTTCATGTTTTAAGTTATTATTATTGTGATTACATTTCACTGCCATGATTTATCCCATGTTATGAAATTATGCTCTCTTTTACAGGTTAAGATTTCCAAAAGTTATGTTCTTATGAATATGATGTGATTGATTTTTCTTTTGTATACCCTTACTGAGCATTTGAGCTCACCCTTTTTATGTTTTCTTTTCCCCAGGATATAAATAAAGGTTTTAGGTAAAAAAAAGGAAGATCTTTATGGGAGATATTGAAGATCTTTCACCACGATTAGAAGATTACGTTCCGAGTTTCCAAAGACACTAAACTATTACGATCCTTGTGTGTGTGTTTTTGTTATGTACTAAGTATTCCGCAAATGTAATGTAATGTCAATGTACGTCAAGTTTCGGGTCTCTACAATTACTGATAGAAATAAGATATTGAAACATTATATCATTACAAATATGATAGTTCAATTCTCTCAAAAACCATAATACCTTTACTATTCACACAATTCACATTTTCCATCAACAATGAATAATGAAGGGAACCAACCTCTGATACCAATTGAACGTTCCCAATTGGAGTATAATATCACTAAGAGGGGGAGGGGTGAATCAGTGATACACTTTTTCTTTTAAATTTATATTCAGTTGAAAAAACCTTCACCTCATATTAATGATTTTTATTTCATACTGAGAAACAAATCAACATACATCTAAAGGAACACAAATATTTACAAGGTTCACTATTCAATAAGAATTGATACACACTTGGTTTGGTTTGGATATGATCCAATGCCATAAAATCTACTAGAAATAAATACATGGATTATAATGAGTATGATGTACCCATACACTCGAGTAGCAGTATGAAGCAATACAAAAAATGCATGCACACCCTCTTAGCACAATAAGGTAATACATTTGTTTTGTAACATCTCATGTTACATGTGATTATTTTAAATTCACCAAATGTTTTCAATTGTATACCAATTACTCTTTTCCTTACCCAATTGAAATGTAAAAACCTATTAGACTATATAAAACCATCTGTCTGATTACCCTGAGTATGATGCTCCTAGTTCAATTCATCTCATTCCAATATTTCAATTGAATAAAATAGAATAGAATCAACACCACTATAATAATTTAATACAATATCCTAGAGAAATAAAATCGACACCACTTCAAAATAGGAATGTAATAGTCAATAAAAACATAATCGGAACCACTTCAAAACATGTATTCAATAATAATGACAAATAGAATCGGCAGCACTTCAAAACCTCTTCTTCTCTCTCTAAAACCTGTAGATTCTCTATCATCTACTGTGAATAGTACTTTTGTTAGAAAGTACATTGTACCTCTTCCTTTTATAGGTTACAATTTACATAAACCAAATTTTTTCACGATCACTCAAATTTTCCCAAATTTCAATTTCACCCTAAAATTATGGGATACATTTTGGCTTCATCACAATTTCTCGAAGATTCTCAAATCATCGTGAAACTTCATCTCAATATTAGACACTTTCATTTGTATCTCCATACACATTTCTTATTCCAGAAAACCAAAACAATTTTTATTTTAGAAAAACCATAGATGTGGGTACAATTATTGTATATGATAATTTCTGGGTACGATGGTCTTGAATCTATAAAATCTCTTTTCTTTCACTTTCACATGTGTTCCTGATGAGAAACAAAGTCCTTAACTGGTTGACATGATAGGAGTAATCTATTCACATTCTCTTTTCATCGGCATGTCTCTTTCCTCTTATCCATCAGTACAACTATTCCTATCAACATGACTCTTTCCTCTTTTCCATCAACACAAATCTTTCCTCTTCTATCGGTATTAATATTCTATTTGCATGACTATTCCATTGACATGACTCTCTTTCTGATGCAAAAGAATTCATCACCATGTCGACATGACCTGATTTATATCTTCATTCATTGGCATGACTATTTGATCAGCATGATTATTCCATCGACACAACATTGAGTCTGATGAAAAATAATGTCATTACCTTGTTGCTATAACTTGCATCGTATCTTCTTTCATCATCATAACTATTCGATCAGCATAACTATTCTATCAGCATGACTATTCCAAAGGCATGACACTGAGTCCAATGCAAAACAAATTCATTAACATGTCGGCATGACATGAATCAAATCTTCTTTCATCGGCATAACTATTCCCTCGACACGATTATTCCCATCATCATCGCCATTCACAATTATTCAATACTCACCACCATTCAAATATTTTCAATAGTCACTGCCATTAATAGATTTTTAATAGGGACCACCATTCAAAAATTTGAAATAGTAACCAACATTCACTACTTCTCAATAGTCATCACCATTCACATATTTCTAATAGTCACCACCATTCATAGCTATGTAATATTCACCACCATTCATAACATTCTAACAGTCACTACCATTCACAAATTTTACTTAACCCTGTCTTCCTTCGAGCATGCATCATACGTTCCACCAATTTTCCAATTATTTATAAGAATTACTAAACAACAAATCATCGTCACATTTAGAATTGTAAAATATCATATTTTTCCATTAATTATAGTTTCTTTCAGTCCTTCTCATGCAGTTGAAAAACATTCTGAGAAGAAGAGTATGATCCTTTTCAAAACAAAGACTCAAAATAATTGTTTTCAAAACAAAGAGAAGTGATTTCTTTTCATCGCAGCCAATATTTTAAACAAAAGACAACTCTTCAAACCTCCATCAACATTATGATGCGCTTGGTCCCAACATTCAGGATATTGAATTTAAAATTTTATATAAAACATCACTTATTTAGAGGAGGTATAAGAAGAAATTAATTAAAATAGGTCGGTAAAATTTCATAACACTTATTTTGTGGGCCTCGTTTTGATCCGTTATTATTTACAATTGGAATATAATTTTAAGAATAAAATCACCCATAATTAATATTTTGGGATATTGAGAAGATATTTATAAGACAAATGAAATTAGTGTAAATATGATAAAGTTGGGGTTCCTTTTTATAAGTATGAAGAGGAGAAATCTTGAAACATTTAAAAATATTAAAATAAAATAATTTCATTCCCTAGAGAATTGAATCCAAATGAAAATATATTTTAATAAGGGTAAACTGTTTTTGAAATTACATCAACTGATAATATTTTGATTATTTTGTGCGGGTTTTTCATCCTTATCTTTATGTTTAACCGCTTAGCTATCCAATTTTTACCTTAACAACAACAACATATTTTTCACTTTTAAATGGTTATAATTTAAATTGTAACAAGATAATTAAATCATAAATTTATGAGGAATGATATTTTATACAATTAATAATCATATTTTTCTAATTTAAATATTTTTTTGATTTTAATAAAAATTTAAAAAAATATCAATTTTCATTAAATATCATTAATGTCATTTTTTACACAATTTAAATAAATTAATATATAAAAAATAAAAAATTAATGATTTTATAATCCTAACTATTTAGGCTTCTATAATATGTTATAATGGTCTACAAAAATAGTAGTTACTATAACTCACCCAAAAAATATTCTTTCTAGTGATTTAAAATTAATTTACTTTGTTTTTATATTTATTGAAAAACATTATATCAGTGTTGCATATGAATTTAAGGTAATTATTTTTTCACTAAAAATTTAAAAAAATCACCATGGTACTACAAATAATTTAATATTTTAAATAATCATTTATCACTGAAAATATTCTTTTTTATCCTTATGTAAAACACATAGAGATAAAGAAGTAAAGAGATTGATATTTTTGGAATTTTTGTTAATTAAAATAATATTAATTTTATTATCAGGGAAAAATGGAATCAAAATTACATATATTAGATTTTGTTTCGGATATTTTAAAATCTATCAAATAAAATGAAATGATGTAAATATTTATTTTTTATTTTTAGTCCTTTCCACATTTTTTTTGAAATTAATTAACTCATTTTACATTTACAATTTAACAAAAATTTATGATCGTTACTATTAAGATTTGAAAAAAACAATAGGGTCCTATATACAAAATTTTGATATATATATTCTTAAATTCGAATATATTTTTCTTGATTTTTTTGTCACAAATTGAGAAAAAAAATATTTTAATATCAAAATGAAAAATGAAATCCAATTGTTCTTTTAAATTCATTTTATTTATAAAAATATTTGTATAAAAAAATGTACTACTGAATTTATTCCAATTAACCTAGATGAGTACTTATAATATAAGGAAAATAAATTTTCTTTGAATAAAATCGTTTAAAAATACATACTTTTGAATACTAAAAAAATTCAATTGCCAATACAAATTAGTTCTTTTTTACTATTCATCAAAAAATCAATTTTTTAATAAAATTAATAAAACATAACTCTTGGATAAATTTTCCATGTTTATTTTAAAAGTTAATTTCTTTTTATAATATAAAATTTCTAAAATTAGAATAAATAAATTTAATATTTTTTCTTAAAAATATATAAAACACTGTTTGAATCAAATATTTTTTTGAAGCATAATATGAATTTAATAAAAAATAATAATATTATTTCATAATAATTAATCAATAAATTTATATTGAGTTGAACCATTATATATATTTTATATTAAGGTTATTCATATCCATACCCTCAAATTCAATTTCCCATTTATAGAGGTGATAAAATATTAATATTTTTTACATTTTTTAAGATCTGTCTTTATTATTATATATGTAATGGAATATTGTTCTCTTAAAAATATTTGGGTTTAATAGTAGTGGAAGAATGGATTCAATGAAAAGATAGTTGTAGTTTATTATGAGGATATTATGTTTCCCATAGTCTATTTTATATCTATATATTTATTCTAGTTTTATTTTTTATCACATGTTATCCCACCAATGTATGTGAGGAAACCGACACTAGTGTACTCTAGATAGTGTTTTCGGCAACATCATGGTTGGAAAGAAATAGAATATTGAGTACCCATCTTTCTCTTCTCCCTTCTCCTAGTATTATTCTGTGTCGGTTTTCATGGGGGTTACCTTTCCCTTATTTGTTTATAGGGGATTGTAATAACAAATGGTTATTTTACACACATGTATATCTAGTTATAGTATCCTAAGTATTATTATATGTACGTTCTTGTAATGGTTGTGATTTCATGATATATAATAAATGATATATGCGTTGTTTTGGTTATTAGAAACTACTCAATTAAAATCTTGGGATGTGGATATTGAAGATGTGGTGTTATGATACATGGGATGCATGAGATGATGTTATACATAGGTTGCATGATATGTTACATATTCCTAGTTTTTGGTGGAATTATTATTCCTTGTAGAGAGATAGATCAGGATATGTGGTTTTGGGGAAGAGCGTAAAACTATTGGGGAAGTGGTAGTGGGGTACCTTCTTCTTTTATATTATGTGGTATATTATATTATTTCTAGTATATGATATAGATTTAAGGAGTCTTACTGTGGAAAGTGACATAGATAATATGTTTAGGAGACCAATTATCTTAACTTGTTTGTTCACTAGGATTTTGTATGCTGTCATTATCATTTACATAGTAGGATCTGGGGAGGATCATACTGAGTATGCCTATTATTCTTACCCGATATATATTCAAACTATTTATCAATACCAGAATATATGGTTTCTAATCTGGATAAACATTATTAGATTGTGGTTTTGTTCATAAAATATTTTGGATCCTAGTTCCCTATCAAGTATTTCTTTTTAGGAACATTGTTTTGTATGAATATTCTATACACATGAATGAAAATTATATTGGGTTTTCTCTTAACTAAGTGATGTTTGTGAATGTTTTAAATAATCTTAAATTATTATGTTTTATTTTACTCTATTATTACTTTGATCCTAAATTTTTCATTATATATAAGTTTTTTAAATTAATATATTAAAATATAAATGGGTCATAGAAGATGATTAATAGGTTTCACTTACCGATAAAGAATAAAAACGAAATTAATTTTGGTTCATTGTAGCTAGATAACTTTAATATCCATTCATACTAGTTTTTTACACTTATATATTGTTACTTATTTTCAATTTTGTGTTTCACATATATAATTTCATCATCAAAGAGGTAGTGTGTAATGTGTTTGTTATATTCTATGGTTTATTTTTTTAGATTTTTATGATTGGAATGATAACACATTTTACTAGGTTAGTTCTAATTCAAATATTATATTCCAAACCATTACGTTGTATTGTTATTTTTAGAAAATTTACTATGTTTTATATTATTTATGGTGTTTTATCACTTTTAAAAGATGAATCAATCCCCCATTTATATTTATTTACAAACTATTTTATAAGATTGATTAATTTGTAGTGGTATATCGAAAACATTCGTGAATATGTATTATCATTCTAAATGATGTTATAGTAAAGACTTTAATTGATATTTTATATTTTTATTTTTTATGAATTGTCTTTTTAGTTTCATGGTGTGGATTATTGATTCATAATGAATTATTTAAAAAATAAATGAAACAATATCAATTATTACGAAAAATAAAGTTTTACTCAACTTTCAACGTTAGTTTTTATTATAACTGATATTTGAATTGTTACTGTATCAATATTTAGTTAGTATTTCAAAAACATTTTTTATAACAATAGATGTTGAAACTGAAATTATAGATTAGTTATTATAAAACACAATGTTGAAAAGAAATCTCAACAATAATTTTTATAAAAATCAGCATTGAAAGTAACTTTTTATCCATATTTAGTTGGTATTTGAATGTATTTTAAATAAACTATTGTAAAAATTACCTTTCAAAGTCTCTTGATAATAATACATTTTTAAACAATACTTTTAAAATCATTTTTTAGTGTCTTTTTAACTGACAATAAAAATGAAAATTAACTGATGTTAAGTGGGTTACGTTATAGTAGTATGTTGGGAAATTAAGAATTTTTTATTCCATAACATCTCAAATTTTGGAAAAACATTATAAAAAATATATTCATTGGTGAAATGACATTTTTTAGTTTACTAAAAAATTTGAAATATTAATTTATATCTTTTGTGAACATTCTAATTATTATAAAACATGTGTGCTGAGTAATGTGTTTTTAGTTTAGTTAAAGAAAAATTTTTGAGAGTCATTTTTTTTCAAAACCCTTTATATTGATAATTATAAAATTAGTCAAAAATTATTGAATTGTTTTAGTAAAATAATTATGATTTTTTATTCAGTAGTTTATGAACCACTATATTATATGAAATCAATACCCTACAATTTAATTTCTATAATTTGAAAAATGTAGAATTATGGAATTCAATTCCACCTTGAGAAAAATTCTAACATATAAGTTTTTATTTGTGAAAATAAATCAATGAAAAATAATAAACTTATATTCATGAATAAATGGTTTGAAAAATAGGAAAAATATGAGTGTATGCTTATTAGAAATTTTATCTAAATTTGAAAATAAAAAATATGCTCTTAACAACTATAAATAATCCAAATTTAATATTATTAATATTATGTTAAATAACTAAACCCTAAATTTAAATGTTCAACAATGTGAATATGATACTAAAAATTCATTTTTAGAATATAAATAACTATGAAGTAATCAAAAATAGGAGTTTTTGATGTGACTAAATATTATCCATAGATTATTTCTTATAATTTAACTATATAATAGGAAAATCAGTTATTTAATGTTCTAGGATAAAATATGATATCCATCATTTGGGCCTTTTATGATTTTCCAAGTATTAATCTAATCATTTTTCTGTATAAAGGCCACCTAAAAGAGTACCATAAACTTATATGATAACCCCAAAAAAGGATGAATCCACTTATGTTTTAATTTAATATAAATTTAGTCAATGAACTATTAATGTTTTGTATAATTTATCATATGTTAAAATTTTACGTGGTAGATTATTTACCGTATAGTCTCTAAAATTAGTGAAAAAATAATTTTGATTAATTACAAAAGAAAGATGGTACCCACTAGTGTAAATAATAACATGAGAGTGTACATGTATTATAAAATATCAATTGAGGACACTAGGAAGGTTCTATACCCTTATCCATTGTTAAATCAAATTATTGAATTCTTAGCTAGAAAGTCAAATTTATGGTTTCATACATGGTTATATCAGTTACATTCAAATAAGCCGAGCACCTAAATATTAAACCAAAATTATATGCCCAGTTGGAACTTTTACCTATATTAGGATTAATTTTGGTATTTTTAATTACCTCCCCAAATTTAAATATTATTTGATTAGTGTGTTTTCAAAAATTCTTTGGCAGTTCTATTAAAGTATTAATGGATAGATTTATTTTTTATTATTATTCATTTAATTATTTTTGGATTCATTGTCTAAGATATTGAATAAATGTATTCAAACTATTATTATTCTAAATTATGAGAATTTTCATTTCAAGCTTATTAGTGGCATCATCCATGGTTACATAATTTCATCTATGGAATTGATGATAATTTAAATAGAACTAATTTCATTGAATATTTGACCAAATATAAATCCGTTAAAGTCATAAGAAATTTTTTATGGTGTGTTATATTTATTTGAAATTCATTTTGAATTTGAGTTCCATTTCATTGTCTATCACAAATTTAATAAAAAATGATTTGCATTTAGTTTTTCATAATTCATTTAAATATTAACATTCTATAGATGGGGTGATTTAATCTTGTCCCCTATTTTACAATCACCATACTTGAATAATCCATTTAAACAAATATGTGATGCTTAAAATAGGGAAGATGGACCTTTTTTGGGGATGAAAAGGGTGAAATATTTTTCTTCCTAACTATTCATTTAAAATTCATTATATAGATAAATGAAATTACTTCGATTATAAAATAAAACCTTTTATTATTATATATTATTTTGTTAAGTTCATATTATATATATCGGTTACTAATATTATTGTTTATTTAGACCATTCAATAGTTACATGATTATTTAATATAACAGTGTAACAAAATAATATTTTGAGATATATTTTGATACTTCCTGAAATTATCATATAAATATAAAATAATATTAGAATGGAAAATGATAGAACAAAACATTTATGTAAAATTGACAACAATGATGATGTTCAATGGTTTGTACCTATTTTACCTTGTAAAACTCTAAATTAATTGGATTCTAAATTACATTGGTATTCCTATAATTTGAATTATCGAACTAATGAAATTTTAATTCAAATTTTTATCTATATAATAAAATATAAAATAATTATTAAATTTAATCTTTATTTTTTGGTTGACCTAATTTTTTTGAAACATGGTCATATTTAATTACAAAAAAATGTCTTCCAAAAAAATAGAATTTTTGTGCATTCATCTTTTCTTAATCATTATCATGTGGTGTTCACTTTTCTCCTAAGAGATCATAAAATAATGGTTATAGATTCTTGCTTCTTTTTTCCATCTTCATTTAAGGATTCTTATAAATTTTTAAATTCATTAATGTTTATCATTATTATGAAACTATTTCAATTAGTAATGTAATGCCTCAAAAATCACATTTTTTTGAAGTTATTATGTTTGGGGAATTAATTTCTTGGGTTATTTCAATTCCTCTAATTGGTTATTCATATATTAGTTTCTCTATTGGTCTTGTATCTAGGTTAGTGGAATTCCAATCTACTAGGGGAAATCATGTGTTAACTATGTGTATGTTTTTGAAATCTAATATATTTTATTGATTTGGTTTTCATAATATTTTTATAGGTGATTTAAGAACTGATTTTTTTATTAATGTTTTGGAAAATTGATTAAAGAAACCCAGATTCACCCAAAAAACCTCAACCTATTATCATCCATTAACTAATGGGTTTAGTGATTTTTCTAACAGGGAAATCAAAATTGTTTTTGAAAGGACTGTAAAACTAAATATAAAATATTATCATAAAAAGTTGATTAAGGATCGTTGGGGATATAATATAGCCTAAAAATATATATATAAATATTTTGATTGTATTTTATATCTACTCCATGTATTAGTAGTTAATTAATGTAGATCAAATTAGGTTATAATATCATGGAATTTTTTTCTATAATATGATAGGTTTTTATGAAAACCATTGCCTCAAGAGTTAGAGTTAAGATTTTATTGTTATCATTATAAGTCCATGAATTAAGAAAAAATGAAACTATTTTATAGCAGCTATATTTCCAAATGAAATTTGAAGAGGTTGATCGGGTGTTACAATTTAACCCAAAATTTAATTGATATCCTCAAAATCTAAGAGTTAGAAGGAATGGTCCTTTAACTATTTTCAAATTATTTTCATTTGATGTTGTATAGATTATGTCACTATCCATGTATATAGTTTTAACTATCAACTGACAAAGGATTATGTTTTTTCATAACCAACATATTATTATAACTGAAAATTCCCTAAAAACTCTCTAGTCTGAGAAGCTTATTGAATTAAATTTAATTTTTCATTCCTTTTATTTTATACTATTTATCTGCACTTTAATTAACAATTTTTTCACAATAAAAATTGCTTATTTTTATATTTCAAACAATTCAGTTAAATTTGTTTATGTTTTTTTATTCTTCGATGAATTTTAATTTATCACCCTTGAGGATCATCCAAAAGGTATAGTTGGGGCTTATATATTCCATCCTAAAGGTGATTTAATAGAGATTGTAATCTTTTAAAATCTCTATTATTGGTCATCTCATACTTTCAAAATGGGAAGATCCATGGAAGCTATTAGATTTTTGTAAGCATTATTATTAGATCTGGGGATTTTCTAATAGTATGATGAGTTTGTTGGGGAATATTTTCAAACAAATAATCTCCTCCTATATTGAGATATAAAAGATCAAAAGGGTATTTGGAATAATCTCCCTCAAACCTGGAATGAACAAAATTTTGAAATGGTATATGAACATTTTTTCATAAAATGTTAGCAATACGCATGAACATGTTTTGATATGATTCCATGGTCTTTATATGTTCCCCTAGAACATTAGGATTCTATGGTAAATTTTCTCTTCAGTTATTTTTCCCATAAAAATAAATATTGAGATTGTCATATCTTAGTATAATAACTATGCCTGCATTTTTGTAGAGGATAATATCTCATCCACCATGATTGATGAGGTCAACCTGAAAACACTAGAGGGAAGTATTAATATGAACATTTTAAATGTATGTTTCCTGCTTTATATGTTGACTACATATATATTGGGCATGTGAAAGTGAATGTGGGAGGAAAATAATCACTTGTGGTGTCCATCATATCAAGTTTCATTTCAACTCTGGGTATATAAAGCTCAATGAAAAAGAAAAAACTCGATGTAAGGATCCTTATATTATTAGAATATTTGGATAATCCCTTTTTCATGTAGTAGGCTACTCTGATTCTCAGGTGGCCATTATCATTAATGCTGCAGATGTGGATCCATATCCTTTTAGTGGTGGTGCTTCTAGAAATACTCTTAAACCCTTAGAATCTATTAATGACTATGGGATCCCCCATTACAAGGTTTCTAAGCGGTTGGTGGATCCTTTCTTGGAACCACCATTTATGAGGAGGAGTGAGATTATCCCTTAGCAATGGTGCCTCCATCACATGGTCTTTAACCCCACAAGTGATCATTATTTTTTCTTCTGACTCTTCATCCAAGCATAAACACATGGTAACTCTTGTTAACTATAGAAAAAATCTATAAAACTTTATTCCTAAAGTTGTACCTACAGATAATCCTATTATAATATCTCCCTCCCACATTGGGAAAGAGGGTACTAGAATCCATATGTTTATACCCATTGAACGGTATTCTATTGTGGATTATATCCACACTAGAACTCCAGTATTAAGGAATACATATCCCATTCCACAATCCTCACATGTGTTAAAAAAATAATATTGTAATAAATTCCCATCTAAAAATTACTCTATAAGGGATTTTTTGGAGGGATCCTATGTAAGAATAAAATATTCTGAAAATAAATTTTCCCCTTTGAGTTGACATTTTATGGAAAATTTAGTATAAATGGATCAAGATGATGGAATCCATGATCAGGATAGAGGTTCCCCAATCTCTTGAATCCCCTGACACTATATTGGTATACCCTAATGTAATTGTGAAAAATGTAATAGAAAAAATAAAATATACCATCTTTAACGTTTTAAAATAATATCATTCCTGAATTGAGGGCCATATCATATTTCAAATGAATTATCTATTCTAGAAATGATGAGGTATCAATATTGTTGAAATTGTTTCTACATTTTAGCACTTCATCTATAAAAAAAATTGAATATAATTGATCTTTATGGAAACAGGTATGAAATTTAAAATTTCGGATCCTTGATGGGGTTGTATTGTCTATGAATGTGTGGCATATAAAATCGATGATGCATAGGTGATAACACTCTGGGGTCTTAATAGGACGGATTTTTGAGTAAAAAGTTTCCAAACTAAAATGCAGAATATTACTATTAAGGTTAACACTATAAATTTATCATATTTTTTAAACACTGTTAATTATTGTAACTAATATATCAAATGAATAGTATTATTGTGGTATCTCTCCCTCTACTATAACTATGTCAAAGACAATTGAATTATAATTGGGGACATCAATTGGATTCTAAATGATGATAAAAAATGTGGTAAAAATTATATTAGAGTTGATCCAATGGAATTCCAAATATTGTTTCCACAAGATTTTTATCTGAGGTCATAATTTTGGGAACTGAATTTTACCTTTTGAGACGTTACATTAATGGATAGAATGGATGTAAAATTCATTGAGATTTTATAACCTTTACCTATTTATATTTTTTCCTACCAACCTCTTCAAAGACCATACCAATGATGAAATTATATTACACTCAAATCCTTCTTTTTCTAACTCTAGTTGGTTGGAAATTCCCTCAAAAATTTATGTTCAAATATTATTTTCTTTCATTTGATTAATACATGAATATTATTACTCATAAATTATCACCAATTGAGTGGGGTGTTGTTTTTCAGGGGATATCTAGAAAAATCAAGAAAACTAAATCTTCTATTTAATCATATATCATTTATTTTTTTAGAAATTTAATAAAAAATATATATAATATAGAGTGAATCATTCTATAATACTAGTAAAGAAATTACTAGCAGGATTATCCATATGAATAAGTGTTCAATGGTGAAAATAAATTTGAATATCTTATCCAAATAATAGATAACATTTAGAAGTAAAATTATAGACTTCATTAGGTCAAATCAAGAGATAATAATTCTAAATTATTATACCTTTTTCATAGAGAAATAAAATAAAAAATGGATATCACTTTTATCAACATTAGTGGTTATATATCAAATTCATTGAAGGGTATCACTGAGTATTTGGAATCTTATTTTCGTTTTATAATTACTAATGATTGTAATCACCTTCTTGACCCTCTCCCTTTATGTGATGTAATTAACTAATATTTTATTATCATATAATATTATTTTCTTATAGCCACCCCACTTGATGAGGATATAAAAAATACATTTTTTCTATTTACTAGGATAACACTACTAAGTTATTTCATTTTACCAACAAAGTTTTTAATCATATATGGGACATTTTTCAGATAGAGGTGTTTTAGGTTTAAAACTAATTTTTTAAAAATTGTAACCTTCCACCTAGACTCAATACAATGTTTATCTACCTAATTTTAAAGGTAATTAATTCTAGGAATGATAAGGACTACTAACCCACTATATTTGGTCACACTCTTCCCATGATTTAAGGGAACACACTTTCTATTACTCTTGGACACATTCCTAGTTCCCTTGTCTCAAAAATCAATTTTTATTTATTCCAAGGAAGAAAATTTAGGACTACCTTCTCATAGGATCTTAATGTTTTACAATTATTTAATGAATATATATTGAATATCTATTTTTATAAATAGATACCTAAAAGGATACTTATATTGTTCAAGGGTTTTAAAGAAAGGGTATCCTCTATTTTATCTTCTTTCGGGTCTTTTCAAGGACTACCTTAGTAGATCCTTCACTCATACTATTGATAGGTAAGAAATTCGTTCTATAATGGCTTATATGAACCCCAGTATTCCCACAAACATACTTTATGCTAAGGATATTTTACATTTCACTGAGTATGATAATCTATAAATAAATTATATCAAAAATACTCTCTCATTATGATATGGTTTTGGAAAATTCATCTCATAGAGAGAATATGCAATTATATTTAGGATTTGGTGTTCTGATATATGCAAGTAGTGAATTATTGAATATTTTTGGATTAAGAAATGGGTTCTTCCATTAAACAACTTTGGTATTCATATGCTTTCTACAATATTTTATTCCCTTTATTTGGATGGAATTTCCAATAGGATCACCAATAATATATAAAGATAGAATGTATAATCCTTATCTCCAAAAGGTAGAATATACTTTGTTGAAATAGTAATTATATCCAAGTGTGATTAATCCTTTTAGGTATAAAAATGGAATAGAGACCTTATTACATGCTTGGATACCAAAATTAGAAAAAAAAATTGGCTGGGAAGTATCCATGAAAGGGAAACAATATGGTTTATTGGAGAATATGTGTGAAGCCAATTTACTTGGGCGGCTCTGGTATAAAAAATGGTTATTTTTTTAACAAATAGATTGTGTTCAAAACTTCATGGAACCATATCAACTACATCCAAAACTCTTATGAATATATTTCGGAATGTATAATGAATATATTACACTAGGGAAATGATTTCATTCTAGATTCATTTTTTGGACATACATTTGGGATTAATATAATGAAATCAATAATAAAACCAAGTGTATTGACTCCAGAACATTAAAATAGAATATATGTAACTCCAATTGGCTATTAAACACTATTATGGAGTCCTCCAATCCCCATTAAAATATGATTAATCTTCTAATTTCTAATTCATTCTGATGTTTTGAACATGTTGGAAAGTTCCTTCACACTGATATTAAATTGATTATTGCCTCATTCAACTTCTTCATAATGGGTGTAACATTATTGAGACCTTATAGTATTAAAATTATGAACCCAGTGTTGTATAACCACCAATCATATGAATAATCATAATTCTCACTATAATGGAACAAAAAATAAGGAATTAATTTATACCACATTCCAATTAACATATTCTATAGAAACTATTTTTAAAAAAATTACAAATAAATTATAGGCTCTAAATTTATGGCTGGAAATCCACATATTATTTCACTTATTGCATGAGATGTGGGGAGTCCCTTATACACCTGTTATTTTAGTTATACCTTACAAATAATATCTACAATATTAATGTTCACATTTTCAAGAGAAATCATTTCTCACAGAACACATTATCCCATCTTATGAACTATATCTTATCCTTCTCCAAGCTCTCCCTATTCAATAATATGTTGTTCCCATATAATGTTATAGTATTTCATTATATATGGATGGCTATAAACACAATTAAATTTTATGATATCAATCCTCAATAAAATATTATCCCTATAAGAATAATTTATTATGTCCAGATGGATTCAAACCTCTAGAATGGAAGCATGTATAACACCATGAAGGACTTCATTACGAAATAGATTATAAGATTGATGGGTGTTCATTAGAGGCCATTTTAACCCTAGTTTGTTAAATGGATAAACAATATTCCATATTGTATCAAAATCAATGTGGATAGAGAAAAAATTGGTGTTCATGTTTTGGATAGATGTGGTGTTATATTTAGAAGTAGTGAAGGATTTTTTTAAAGGTTTATTTCAGTGATTTATTAGAACTTACATTTCCTTTGAGGCTAACCTTTGGGAAGTAATTTTTGCAATTAGTTATTCTATAAATGTTAAATGGGATAACATGGGTATTGAAATGGAAAATACCCTGGTATTCAATTTGAATAAAATTAGATCATCAATTTTCCCATAGAATCCTTTTAGTGAATTTATATAATGGTTGGTATACATGGAAATGATTCACAACCATATCAAACACATTTATAGGTAGAATAATATGGTGGATGGTTCTTTATCAAATAATGCAAGGGATAATCAACACCCTTTTTGGTATTTTTCTCTTAACTATAATATCATACCCTTAGTCTTATCCAATGTTATGGGTGATTTGTAAACCATGATTTGATTCTTACTTTTTTCTACCCTCTTGTTTTATTTATTAAATTTAATGGTACTGGGACCTTGGTCCCACTACCGATTACTTTGTATATTGTGATTATAATCTCATGAGATATGGTTAATTTGTACTCACCAATTGCCTCCATATCTGAGAGACTAGGGTTAGAACCATGGATCCCCCTTGGGGAATTTTTGGTCAATGTAGTGATGAAGGTGGTGATGAAGGTATTGATGTATGTAAGTGATGTATAAAGGTATTTAAACCCTTGTTTTATACATTAGAACATTGGTCCTTTGGTCC
The DNA here is from genome assembly GCA_963277665.1 of Viscum album. Taxonomy (NCBI): domain Eukaryota; kingdom Viridiplantae; phylum Streptophyta; class Magnoliopsida; order Santalales; family Viscaceae; genus Viscum; species Viscum album. The sequence continues at coordinate 454,210,297 of OY728160.1, read as the reverse complement.
TACCAATGTAATGGAAATTCTATATAGGGGGTTAATCCTTTGAGGGTTGTGGCATTCCCTAGTGGCTTTGGGGTGAGTGGCTTTTCCATTGATAATTATTATTATTCCCATTTGTGTGCATCTTAGTGGTTGCTTCCTAAATAGCCTTGATGAGGTCTCGAGTTCAATCATTTTTGTGTATTTCACTGCAAATGAGTATTATATGATTTTCTCTGTAATGTATCCTCTTTTCTCTATATCAATGTTATATATTTTTATAATTATTATTATGTCTTAAACTATAGTTGAGTGTTAATCACAAATCACCACTACATAAAAGAGGCTAGGGTAAAAATCCTAACACCCCCCTTGGGGGAGTTATGACATAGGTGGTAATGAAAACACTAACACAGGTAGGCAGTGACATGGGTGGTGATGCAAGGAAGTGACACATTAACAAAGGAATGGGTCCCAAAAAATGTAATGGCCTTCATGCCACTAGAGCTTCTGAACAATCACTACAATTTGTTTTGTATGGATTCGGTCTTCCCATGGATTGGGTATGTCTTGTCCTTGTTGACCTAGGGGTGTTTGTAGTTTTATTTATTTATGACCTATAAGACCTTAAATTATTAGTATTATTGTATCTGTTATTTTGTTGTTTTAATTACTCTTTTTACTATTATTATCAATATTTTGGATGATGATAATTATTATTATTATTATAATTATTATTATTTCCCCACCTTCGGTGGTGGGGTGGTAAGAGTTTGGGTGGGTGAGGCATGGAATGTATATACGGTTGAGGGTGAGGTTGCAGACTAGTGTGATGTGAAGACGGGGTGATTTAGGAGGGCTTATGGGAAACATCGGATGAGACCTTTGGTAACGTATTCTGAGAGCCTATGGACCATGTATGTACGACCTTTTGGTCACTATATTATATTTTCTACATACATACATACATACATACATACATACATACATACATATATTGATATATATATATATAGGAGAGAGTGAATGGGTAACCCCTTGGGGAGGCTATGATATATCCTTCCTGCCTATTGTTGTGGTGTGTGTGTATGCTTCAATGTTATTGTACCTCCAATATATTTTATACATTTCTATTATTAAAATTATTATTATTAATATTACTATTAATATTATTACTATTATTGTTATTATTATTACTATTATTATTAATATTACTATTACTATTACTATTACTATTAATATTACAGTTAATATTACTATTACTATTACTAAAACTATAACTATTATTCAATTTTTACCATAATAATAATGGCACTAGTAGATGGGGTGTGACATTTGATAGCTACTTTCGCATGATTCATGACACCTCTTTGGACTTTGAGTCATCTTTTTTTGGGTCTCCATGTTCCATATTTTTATAAATTGGCACTTAGGACATAATGAAAATCATTATACCAAAGAAAAACTGGGTATTCAGGCCATGTATTGGGTTACCTATAAACCTTGTTAAAAATGGAATTCTTTCTCCCCTTATAAAAAGGATATTTGATCCCAACATGTTTTAACAACAATTATTATTACTATATCTATTATTATTATTACTACTTTTATTAGTATTTCTATAAATATTATTACTATTACTATTATTATTATCATTATTAATAAAATTATTGTTTTTATTGTTATTACTATTATAACTACATTTATTTTTTTTATTATTACTACCACTATTATTATTATTTATGAGGTTCATGGTGTACAATTATAATCAAACATAAAAACACATACACCGAAGAGAATATCCCAGTCCGTATCCACTTTTCATAAGTATAGTCTATATTATTGTAATTTCTTATTTATATAATTGTTAAATTCTTATATTGGGTATCCTATAGGCTAACCTTCATTACAAGACATTACCTCTTGCTTCAAAAGCTCAGAGACCCCCTTCATTGTAGTTTTTAGGAATAATTTTTCTCTTGCACACACTTTTTGCTACTTCCCTTCACATACTGAGGACACGAACAACTTGTAGTTTCCCCAATCCTCAGATAGATGTAGTCTTTCATTCTAGTCCCTAATGTGTGGATAAAAAAATTTCTCCATCCATGAAAGTCATGGATCATCTTTTTTTCATCATACATACATGTGGATTTCAATCTATGAAACCTCCACAAAAGTGGGGGCCTCCAATAACCAATCGTGCAAGTGGAAGGTATTCTATCTTCACCAACCCTTCTATAAGGGCCCATAATTATGTCACCATCACCTTATATGAGGTTTAAAATTCCTATGGACATATATACTTGTGGTTTACAACCTCAATCATCACCATAAATCACTTGAGTCATCGCATCCCATGCCCCATGGTCATCTCCATCCTGCCCACATGCATCTTGAGTCCCAAGAATCATGAGTCCTGAGCTGTCATAGCCCATGCCCAAAGGTCATCACAAGCTTGTTCCCATGTATCTAGAGTCCTGAGAATCTTCATTCCTAAGTCATCACATCCTATACTCAGAGGTCTTTTCTTCCATTCTCCCTTTCATTAGTCTCCATACAATATATTGAGGTCATAACGATTATTCTAATGTTATCACTGTTGTGCTCCTCACTTTCCAAATCCATCATTTCCATCTCTCGATCAACATTTCTGCTATCGATCCTCTATCACCATACCCAAATACACACTTCCACCAGGATCCTATACCTAACCACTGCATACTGAGTACATTTCCATCCAACACCTAATTCGATCATCTTCCTACTGCACACATAATCCCCATATTTCACTTTTCCATGTTCCAAGTTCGTCCCCTCTCATCACTTCCCAAGTTCATCAATATCATAATGTTCTATCTCAATATTAATGATAATTCCTCCTATATATCTTTATCACCATCCTAAACCCAAACTCAATATCTATCATGGGCTGGGGAAGGTCCATTGTTGTCCCTTGTCTTTGATCTAATAGATTCAACCCAATATAATTATTTCCCCTCTGCTTCTAGTTATTCACTTATATTCGATGTTTATGAATATTTTGACACTTTTAAATTCATCAAGATATTCCTCACCACCTCACAACTCCACATCACCAATTCATAGAAGACCCATCACATGAAAACCCCTAAGAGGAATAGATACCCTATATGGGTTTATTGGGTGAGTAGGGAATTTCATCCATGGAAAGTAGCATCTACCCTATGTTTTACTCAAATATCACATATTTTGATAAAAAATAGTTAGGAAAAATATCCTTATTTCCAAAAACATCACAATGGATTTGATCATCCAAAATGATGATTGATTTCAAGTCATATCCATTAAAATCTCCACTTCCATCCATTTAGAATGTTAAATCGTTTTATGTGGTATGTAAAAAAGAAAAGATATCATTTTTTCCAAAAACATTGAATTTCTTCTAATCATCATCAAAGAATATAGATTTTGGGTGATTTCTAAGAGGAATGATAGTTGTTTCCAAATGATCATTATCTATGTCATCATTTCTATCATTATAATACCACAATACCAATGTTAATAATAATATAAATAATAATATGAACAACATTGGTAAAAATAATTCTAATAGTAATACAAATTGTAATGGTAATATTAATAGTAATATTTATATTAATAGTAATAGTAATTGTATTATTATCACTATTATAACCATGATTATTATTAGTATTATGTAATGATATGTGATGTGGTATAAGAGATAAAACTATGGTGGATGTGACGATGAATATGGATCCATGGATTATGTTTTTGGATTAGAATTTCACCTTGATCACTAAGAGGTTTATGTTTTCTATGTAAATATTGTTAAAGAGGAAATCATTGGTAATAGAATCCCTCCCCCAATGGAAACCTCCTAGTTCAAAAGAAAATATTTAGAAAAATTGGTGCAGTATATATTTTCGGTGTAAAAAATACTTCATACAAGGTATCAATGAATTGGAAGATGTCCTTTATCAAAAATGTTATTCAATTAGAAAGAAGCATATCTAGCAATGTCAAAATTTGATCATCGATTGCGTAACATCATTTTCAGAATATAATTCAGTTTAGATGGATGATATCCATATTTATGTCTCGAAAATATAGGGAAAAAAATTTTGGGGTTTAAACTAAATATGTAAGGGCTTCCTTCACATCATTTTTCCTTACAAATATCTCAAATCAAGGTTGTTGGGTAAAACATTTTTTAACAAGCCAGTTATTTTTAGAATCCAAGATTTGTATCCATTATCCAATCCCCCAAATTTAAATAATATACAATCTCATATTTTTCATGGATAAAAGGGTTATGAAAGTTTTTATAGAACCCCTAGATCATTTGTGTTATTTCTTTTATGGTTGGGGTTCCCATAAATCTCGACAAGTAAACCGAGAGAGTGAGGTTTGGGAAATATGTTAGTGTTATTTTTGAGGATTTTCTTCTAAATAACCAAATCAAAAATGTAATTTCGGTTGATGGGTATTTTATAATTGAAATCAATAGTTCGCTAGGGAAACTTTCTCTCTTAAGTTCCTAAGTGAAATCATTGTACATCACAATTGAAACTGCTACATGAATTTTTTTTAAAGAATTTAAAAAATGTGGGTCACCTTATCTAGAATTTCATATTCATGAAACTAGGTTTCCTTATAAGATAAAAAGGAATGTTGTGGCTAACCCTCCTAATTTTGGTATGTTTGATTCCATGGAACATCTTTCAAATACAGCTATGGTGGTAGGTGGTTACACATGCCCGGTAGGAGCATGAATCTCTAGAGATGCAGCTGTCTTGGAACTTGTAGATGATAACAATATGATTGGGAATACTAATGAAAGTTATTATTTATTCCTCTTACTTATATACAATGTTGGAGGAATATTTTTAGCTTGAAAAAATCTTGGGTTGATACAATAGATGTAGATAAGGTCAAGAATGTTTTGTTCCCTTGAATGTATTATAAATTTGTGATTGAAAATAAAAATTATTCTAATGACTAATTAGATCATAAGAATATTGTGAAGGATGAGGTTGATATTGATCTATGTAAGGATTGATCAATTTTCATGTTCAATGGGAAAGGAAAATCCAATATGGTAGCTATTTATTTCAACATATCTATGAGGACTAGTTCTCCCAATATTTTTCATCTTATCCCTTTTATAGATCAACCATTGCTAGTAAGAAGTGCTCAAAATACCAATTGTAAAAACATTCAATGAATGATGAAAATTTTCCGCCGGTTACCCACAAGAATTTCAAATCACAAGGGTGTACTTCTATTAATAGGTTTTCTTCATCCATCTGGATTCAATACAAGATAGAACCAGGGGACAATATTAATTATCAGGTACTCTGCATTTATGTCCCTCTTTATAACAAGACCTAAACTATATATACATCTTTTTGGAAGGCCTCAATTTTGTAGCATGATTAATTTCATGGGGAGGAGTATGTTTTCAATGTTGACCTTTAGGAGGATATTAAGGAAGATATGACTAGGTTAGATATCCTGGTTGATATGCTTTTGAATACTATTTCTAAATCACCACTCCAGCCAAGAAAGGTAATTCCTTCATCAAGAATCACATATTTCAAGTCGATTTATGATGTAACAGAAAATGTGGAATGACATTCCCCATCTCAATTCCTTATCCTTGTGAAAACCATTTATGCCTCTTTTAGAAATCCCTCAATCGATGAATGTGGAACCTCAAGAGATACAATTTAAGGAATCCTCTTGGGGACAATGAGGGTGAAAGGTTATGCAAGATTCTTAAGGAATAAATTTAGTAATGGTTTGATTCATATCATGAGGGTACCTTAACCAAAATGAAACTGGACATTCTGGTCTATAGGAAAAACCTTATAATCTACAATATTTTATCAAACACTATTTAATATAGTTATCGATCTAATCAGAAATTGTATTTTGAGGATATTTCATTGACTTATAAGATATAAATAATTCTATATGGTAAATCTGACTCATCGTCAAATGGTGAGATCATGCCATTCAAAGGACCAAATCCTAGAAGAGAGGTCGAATTGCAAAGGGTGGTGATACATCCCAGAAATTTGTGTTCTAGTGAGTGTTGCATGAATGGACCTTCTGATATCTCGATTGTGGGAATTTAACCCTTTTTGGACCCCTATATCTTATGATTTCCTTAGTCTATTACTTTTTAAATTAATTTTTTTTATCATGGATTTTTGTCTCTAAATCTGTGGCCTAACCATATCAGTATTATTCTTATCATTATTATGATTATCATTATCATTATCATTATCATCATCATATTTATCACCATCACCATCATCAGTATATATAAAAATTAAAAAATATTTAACAATAAGTAATAATTAAATAATTAATATTAAATGAACACTAAATACTAAAAAACAAATAAATAAATAACAAAAAACATACCAACCAATAAATAAAAAATTGTTTATAAATAAATATTAATTAATAGTTTTTTAAAATTAATATTAAGTAAATAAATATGGAATGATTCACTGAGGTCTGGAATAGATCGGTTTCTTCAGCTGTAGTGTTTCCACTCTACAGTCAAAGGATCATAAATCGTTTTATCAAAAGGATATTATTTGGTATAGTTTATGAATTGCATCTATTATTGAATTTTCTCAAGAGTTTTTATGCGTCTATCTCTCGTGAATCACAGTGGTAGATTCTATGATCAATAAATTGGTTGATTTAACTATCCATGTTTTTGTTAATATTCTATCACTTGTATTCCTTAGTTTCATTTTGGTTGATTCCAATATTTTCAATGGGGTTAATATGATCCTTACCATTATGGAGATATTTCATTCAAGTCTTAAAAATAGAGTATTTTTATGAAGTCACCATGATTGTCCCTCTCATAGATTATACCTCCATTTGATTTCAATAAAGTGTGAAAGTTGACATGATTATAGTGAAATGGAATATATATTTTCATCTTGAATGGTCAAAAATGGTGGAATCTATTGGTTGGATTAAAATTTCCATAGGGGTGATATGATATTAAAAAATTCAAAACAAACATGGATACAAATATTAAATTTATCAATAACATAAAAAAATTATGTAAAGCTATATTGAAAAGTAAATTTGAAATTTAAAACAAAGATCATAGAAAAAACTATTAATTATGGATAGATTTGCATAATATAATTAATGAGACTAAAAGGTATAAATTTGATATGAAAATAAGACACAAAATTTGATAAGGATATTCTAAAATAGATCAATTATGAGACCCTTTATTACCCCCCCTAACATCTTGATGATTTATGAATATATAGTACTAAACTATAGAGGTTTCTATGTAACATGAAAATATTAAAAAATCATCAAATTTAGTGGTAGTCATCAAACCTATAAAATAACATAGTTTTAGCCATTTACCAAGAACTCGAAAAGGAAGACCTTGGTTTTAGTAGTTTTATAAAATAAAAAGAGAAATGATATTTCGTTTGGCGAAAACACTTCAAATAAAACCATTCAATTTATTATAATGTTGTAGATTATTTTTTTGAGATAAATAAGTCAGAAAAAATTAATGAGATATCGAATTATATATATGTATTATGAGGAAGTAATTTTGTTGTCAATGCTCATTGGAATTTCCTATAGACCAATGGAATTTTCAATTGATTAAGATTTTCTCTATTATAAGCCCTTAATTGGTCGTATATGTATCCAATGTGGGTAGAATGGTTGATTTTTATGTGTAATGGGGTCAACAGAGTCATTATAGAAAACAATTGATGCTCTATTTAACTTGCTCACTTGACACCATTGGCTACCTGCCTAATGATACCAGCTAACCGATAAGAATACTATAGGCTTTCTGAAAACTATTGAATATATTGAGTATACACTCGATAAAACTAGTTAGCCAGTGAGATACCTATAGTTTTACATCTTATGTCTAGTTCCACCATGCAATGATCGAAACATTTAGAAATTAAATTAACTTTTAAATGAATAAATGTATTTTTATGTAATGTATTTATAAAAAAATGAAATAAATTTCATCTTTTATTCGGTATTGTTAAAAAAAATTTAACCATAATTTTTCTCTCATATATAAAATACTGTTAACAAACATAACTATTGATATTATATCCATTGTACAATGACTATTAATATTATCATACATTTAGGGTTATGATAAAATCTAATATCATAGTAGGGGGAAGTGATGGACTTGACCAGCAAGATCATATGTAATTAATTTGATTTTCCATTTATTATTTTGGGATATTTTATTAATTATTTTCAAGACTAGGTGCTAATAATGCATGTGATTATATGGATCGGTGTTCCTAGAATTAATATATGAAATATTATAAATATATTAAATATCATGAGCACATCATTTTCTAGATAAAGTGGAAGAAATTATAAATAGGGACCCATATTAGAAATTGGAGCACACATTAGTGTTCATAATTCAGGTTTTACCGTAGCCATGAAATATACTTGGTTAGTGCGGTGCATTTGTAGAAAATACACCGTGTTCCAGAAATAAATAAAAGATTAATTTTTTTATTTTATATAATTGAAATAGAAACATAGATTATTTTTTAAAATAGAAGTTATGTGGAATTCATATGTTTAGCTTCTAAAACCTAGGGATCATGTGGTCCATTGGATACCCATAGAATGATATTCCATTGGAATACTATGAACAAATCGAATTATAAAGACCTCTGTGAGATGAATTCATAGTATCTCACCAATGATCATGGAAAAAGTCCATTCTTCATCATTGATCCATCCAAATCGATGTAGGACTTTTAATATGATTGGATTCTTTCCCCATTGTTAATTTTTGGGGAAAATGAGAATCAATTAACTAATGGATTGATTCATTGATCGTGCATATTACAGAATGGAGTTTTTGTGTGACTATTTCAGGATATTTTCCTTATGATTAAATCATTATCTCTTAATTCATAATTCTAATGGAAAAAATCGAAATCGAGATGAACATCTACTGAGGTCCATTCCCTCTGATTTATCCGGTTCTTTTCTCCCCTAATTCTTCCTTGATCATGGGAGTTCTTAATATGGAATGTGTTTCTAATTACCCAAGGGAATTGATTGTTCCCCACCAATTTCATTGTGCAATGATTCAATGTTGTAGATCTAATATCGTCATGAAACAATGTTTCTGTCAATATGGAAGCAGTGGTGGATTAGATGGTTTTGGATACCCAATATTGTGTTCTTCGGCATGCAGTGATGAATAAAGAATGACCCCATTTTCTGGATGAAATGAAGGGTCTGATTCTGTTGAATGGATATAGAGAGGCTCGACCATGGTAGATCTTTGATTTATATCACAATTGAAGCTAATATCCTTGGTGATAATAATTTTGGAGCAAAAGGAAATATAAACTCGTGTTTCTTGAAAAATTTGAACCATATAGCATGTGATCCAGGATTACACGGTTTGTGGGTTTTACATAGAGACGAACATAGATTTGGAAAAAATTTGTGGATCACATGGTGTGTGACCCTATCAAATAGTGTGAGACCTATCCTTAGTGTCTTGGTGTGTACCTTAAGGTTACACGGTCATGGGATATAATACACAGGCACAAGAACCACATGAATTCCCACACAAACATGGTTTTTCCTTATACACTGTCACATTACATCGAAATCTAACTTACCATGTAGTATTACAAAGACAGATACATTAGATACGGTCCATTTTACATGAAAGGGACCCAGGGTCAAAGGGAAAATGCATTTAATCCTACTAAACACAATGTACTTCATTAGAATGTCTTGAATCTCTTTTCCTCTATATCTTGGACAAGTTTCCTTAGGGAGAGTTCCCCATATATATTACCTTATGGTTAGTTTGGAATCCCCTCATATAGATAGAATTGTTATCCATTCATTAGGAATTAGTGGATAGATTTGTTAGAATCCATCAGTGTGTCTCAGATTCAGATCATGTATTTGTCATCGTTCCCTAGGTGGAGTTCTTGGTATCATTGTAACCAACACAACCTGAGTGTCGATTCTCCACTTACTGGGCTAATCCAAATTGAGTTATTGGTATACTAATTGTCCTTAAGAGTGAACATATTATGTGTATACTATCTCTTCAAACTTCTAGAGTGTACTTTTAATGGTGAGACCTGATGAGAATTACCTCTCATATGGACATCATCAGTGTTATCAGACTCATTAGTGTGTCCTATCATGTGAGTTTTGTATATAACATTTGAGATAGAATACTAGGATGGTATTACAGTCACATATTACCATTAAAATGTGTGTCTTTTTTGAATATATATAGATATACTTGTTATATTTTCAATAGAAATATACTTGTGTAGAGATAACTGTTATTAGTTTTTGAATGCTTTATGGTTTCTTCATGTTCTACTGGGTATTGTTACACTCACTGATACATAGGATTTAACCACACATGTCATATTTCTAAAGATGATTGACCATTTGATAGTGTCCAAGATAGACCTAGACAATATGGTACATAGTGAGACCCGATAGACCGAGTTGTGTTCATACGATATCTTTATAGTAGTCACTAGTTTTACTTTATGGTAGGAACAATTTTCAGACTCTATATTGGGGGATTTTATTTGGCCATATTTACTTTTCATTATTACTTTTAAACTCTGGATGTGGGATTTATATGTATGTGTATATGGTTATTTAATTTCTTTTACACATCATCATTATATGTGATTGGATGTGTGGGTGTGTGTAGGTACATAGGATAAGGCCACCCATGTTACTGATATGCTTACACGGTTCAGGTTCCATCCCTATGAATATTGCTGGTGGGCTCTGGGATTCAAGGAATGGTCCCCTTTGGGATGGTTCATGATATAGTGGTATTAGAGGAGTTGGTTCTACATTAGGACCAGAGTCTGTGAGATAGGTTTTGTGTGATAGTGTTAAGTGTTTCAAGTTAGGATTTCTGGTAAAGGACACTAGTGTTTCTATGGGGGCTAACAAATCCAACACCCACACTCTGATCACATACTTTTTAACTTGATACACATGAACACTAGTTGTATGGAAAACATTAGTACATGAATCACAATGGAATTATTTGTGGTTTCTATGTCATACTTGAGTCATCTCTCCAGATATACTCATTGACCATTGTACATATTCATTACTTTCAGGATGCCTCCACAATGACTGAAGGATGTGATTATGAATCAGGATCATGGGGATGATCCCCTCAGTGGTGATATATTGATACATGGACCAGTTTTGTAGGTGTTACCTCTAGGTGGTGTGCCAGATACCACCACCTTTTGTGAAACACATAGTACCCGTAGTACTAGTGGATGAGGTGTGTAGGTTGAATTCACAACATGAGTTTTAGTAACATAGATCCCTTAGGTTCTAATTGGAGACTTCCCCACATGAGGCTAAGGACTGGCTTGAGGTGGTGACCCTTGTTTTCTGTATTTTAAAGTTACCAACATATCATATGGTGATCCTAGTGGCGAGCCTTCTCCAAGGATCAGTATTATTATGGTGGAAGTTAGTGACCACGTACTATGATGAAGAAACTCTTGCATATCCATACTATGAGTTTCTATTAATATATGAGTTCTCTCGAGCTATTAAAAGGGATATACTTATCTAGAAAATTCTGTAGCTCTTGTAGGGTAGCACCATGATAGCTGAGCATTTGTCGAGGTTAACCAACATCTCTATGTAGTCAACGGATACAGTTCACAAGTGAGTGATATGTAGATAAAAATGAGACAGTGATATCCATATAATAATTCCTACCTATGATTGGTTTCTAGAGAGATATTTGTTGGTTGTTATTTTCTTGGCTGAGAAGACACAACTAGTTGTTGGTGGTAGTGGGTAATTTGGAGTAGACACCTCAGTGGTAGGGATTTGATGTCCTTCTCAGGGACCTGTGTGTGGGATAAAGTTTATAAGGATGTCTATAGATAGAGAATCTATTATTCATGGATCACAGAATGGGATTGGTCATCCCTGAGAGAGGAGGTGCTACTCATGAGATGGCAGTAGACATATCACCCAAGATAATTCAGCCTACTGTACGGATGATAGAGGGAATATGGTTGGGACATCAAGGAAATGTTATTAGATGGAACATAGATGTTCTAAAGTTGGATGATATGGAAGAAGTTCTACGGGAAAAGTAGAATCTGGTAGACACTTTGAATTGTTACCAGCACCACCCACTAGTGGACTTCACTAGGATCAGTGAGCTTGAGGATAGGGGTAGGAAAAACTAAATGCAGTTGAAGATTATAAACTAGAGGATACGAAAATGATATGACATAATAACTATGTAATTTATACCTTATATGCAGTATTGATAGGCATATTTTATAGACATTATATTCTTTGCAACTATCATTTTGAAGACTTTGAGATTTCAGTTGAGTCCATGGCTGAACACTTTCACTTTGAGACTCCTAATAGAGATTACACAACAATCACACACTTAAAACGATACTGTATCCTACCTCTTAGAGGTGAGAGTTTCTATTTGTATCTCATTTTTGAAATTATGTGGCCTAATGAATTCATATTAGGAGTGGATTGGTTATCCAGATTATATGCTCAGATTTACTATTTCAGGTAGAGGATGTGGTGTTACCACAATGATGGGACCATATTTTCCTTTGTGGGAAAAAATGAATCCCATGTAGTGCATGATGTACTCATGCATTAGAGTGTGAATCCAACTACTCTCCAATTTCCAAGAATGACTCATGGGAAAATGGATGTTATAAGATCCCATTTTCCAGTAGTGTTGACAGTGTATGAGGATGTATTCCTAAAGGATATTTCCAGCTTACCTCCCAAACGCGAGATAGAATTATGAATTTATATACACCTCAAGAAATCACCAATATTTGTAAGATGATATATCATATATCATATAGATCCTCATGAGATTATGGTTCATTTGGAGGCCTTTAAGAGGAAGTGAATTCTTGTACCTAGAGTTTCACCCTGGGCAGCCGCAATATTGATCTCTAAAAACATGGATGGGAGCTTGAGGTTATTTGTGGACTACCAAAGTTTATCCCAGGTGACTGTGAAGGAATAGTTTCCACCATCGAGTATTTATGTCCCCATTGATTAGTTTAGTGTTGTGTGATGGCTATAGAAGGGAGACTTAAATTAGGCTATCAGAGGTTGGGAGTACAGGATGAGGATATCTAGAAGGTGGAATTAATATGTATCTATGGTAACAATGAGTACTTGGTGATTACCTTTAACATAAAGGATTCCCTATAAAAATTCATGGGACTCATTAAATGGATCTTTAATCCTTTATTATTCCATTTCTTGGAATTCCTCATCAATGATGTCATTGGGTACTCAGTATCCGAGGAGGGGAAATCGAGACACTTGAGGATGGTTCTGGAAATGCCCTAAGAGCACCATCATTAAGGGAATCCCTAAATGTTCTAATTCTATATTCAAGTGGTCAATGTTATAGGATACATTATCTTAGTAGATGGTCTGGATATGGACATGGCCATGATCGATGTAGTGTTAGCATGCAAGCCACCCAAGAGTGTATCTGAGGTGCAGAGCTTCTTTCGGTTTGAAGGATATTATCAGAGATTCGTATCTGATTTATCTACGATATTAGTATCCATGATATCATTGGCCCAAAGTGTAATCCTTTTCTATGTATTGAGAGGTTCCAGCTAGCCATTCTACAATTGTGTCTTATATTGATGAGTGATTCATTATTGATATTTCCATAGGAGGGTGTAAGGTATGTAGTGTTTTAAAAAGCATCAAGATCTAGACTTGGATGATTCTTAATTAAGATATAGGTAGTGATTGCCTATGGTTCATATCAATTGAGACTATGTTAGTTGAGCTATGCAGCCGAGGATCCTGGGTTTTTAGCGGTAGACTTCACACTAAATATGTGGAGGCACTGCCTGAATGGAAAGTGGATTATCACCTACTATGATAAGAAGAGTCTCAACTATATATTCTCTCAAAAATATCATAACATGAGACAAATTTCATGTATAAAATTACTCAAGGATTATGAATTTGTGATTTTATATACTCCTATAAAGAGGGATTTGTTATCTGATTATCTCAGTTGAATATCTTGTTCATGCGTGTCAAATGAGGCATCAATGTAGTGTACCTCATTACAGATATCGTCTCTGGATGGAGATATAGCAGTTTATCTATAGTTGAGGGTTGTCATCCCTCTACATATGAAACAAAATAGGGAGGTACAACTTAGGAATATCGACTGTGAGACCCAAGATACTCAAATATCCATTGATTATGATCATGATGGATTTTATGAAGGTGGGAATAATTTTATTCATTTCAAAGGATACATGATGGTACTAGTGATGTTGAGGGAGGAGGTTCTGATAATGGTTCATAAATCTCTTTTGTAGTTACATCTAGGAATAGAACTATATACCAAGACCTCCAACATTAGTTATGGTGGCCAGGGATGAACAAATGGGTTGCATGTTTTGTATCAAAATTCCCTATTTGTTAGAAATTGAAAATTTACCACGAAGTTACTTTGGGTTTATTAGAACCCCTTAAGGTTATAAAGTAAATGTGGGATGGGGTAACCCTAGAAATCAATATTGGGTTACCTTGTATATACAGAGTAAATTATGCTATCTAAATGACCATAGATTGACTCACCACGTCTGCACAATTCTTATCTATCTGAGAGTAGAGTTCAGTAGAGAGAATGAGAAGCCTCTTCATATATGAGATATTTTGACTCCATGGAATTCCCACGATGATCATTTATGATCTTGATTATCTCTTTAAATCATGATTTTAAAATGTATTTCTTGAGGAAATTAGGAGTCAAATACACTTGAGAAAGATGTTTCACCCCATTACTTATGGCCAGATAGAGTGGACCATTCAGGTCTTGGAGGTAATCATGCAAGATTTCATGTTGTACATTAGCCGTAGTTGGGAGGACCACCTACCACTGGTGGTGTTTGCATACTACAAAAGTGACTATTAAACTCTATATATGGAACTATATGAGACTTTTATGAGAGGCCCTTCAGGGAACCAATTTTCTGGAATGGCCAAAGATATTTTGAACTCGTAGTCCCATAGATAGAGTGAAAAACTATCATGAAGGATTGGATCATCCATGTGTGGATGTAGACTACAAAGAGTTATCATAAGTCTTGAGGATGGAGCAACCATTTCTGAATTCCTAGTAGATATTAAGGATTGGTTAGAGATTATATTTTATGTTTGATCAATTACTTTAGTGCATGTCTGATGGTAGCACAAGAATCTCTAAAAGATGAGATGGGATAGGGAGGCTCAGATTGATGAGTAGTATCCACATCTCCTCGTGTAGCCCTTTTTTTTACTCTTCAGAATGTAAATGTAATGACCCCGACCCAGTAGCCCAGAGAAGGTGCCTCGCCTTATTAAATTATCATAGATACACATTTATAATCTCAACGTACTAATTATTTTAGTGTTTTTGGATGGAATATTACAAAGATGAACCTTATATTACAATATATAACATACAATACAATTGAAAAATCCTTTCAGAATTCGATTATTCTCCAATATTAACATTACATATTATTCATGACACCCATATTGGCATCCTATAAAAATTTAAACATAAGAAATAAGTTAAATTAGATTCCTAGTAAGGGTATGTGAATAGAATAATAGATAAGGAAGTATGGCATAAAAATATAGAAATCTAAATAACTAATAACAATTCCATTTAAATAATCACATGGTATGAGAAAATTAACCTTGTATATTCTATCTAATAAAAAAATCATAGGGAATAATAATAATTATGGAATGTATAATGATGGATCTATTCTCTATCAAGATATATTATCCAGATAGTTACTATGATAATTTATTCTCGTGAAGGTTTATGTTTGTTTATAGAAACTCCTATGATTTTTTTCAAGATCTATCATATAGAAAATTTAAAAATCCTTAGAAACAAATGTGATTGGTTTATATCTGATTTATTTCATCTCATGAGAACTACCAAGTCATAGTGGGGTTATAGAAGGTGTAACAACCTTGTCTATCCCATGATCATTACATTTTTCGATTTGGGATTAGCCCATATAGTTTTTCTTTCATTAGGCTCTGGCCAAAGGCATCCCCCCATAAAAATCTTCATGATGGGTGTGGTAGCCACACAACTATATAATGGGGTTCTCCATGATCCTCGTCCATTTATGAGGGATTTCCATAATCAACACCTAGAAGGTCCAAATTTAACTATTTGAACATCAAATAAACACTGTCTCTAATACCACTTTGAAATTTCCTAACTCGGATTACCAATAAACTAGTAGTTGTATCAGTGGATCATATGACCTCAAGCACACGTCCATGTATTCTAAAGGATTCAAACTATCAGTGAGGGACTAAATAGGTGATAGTGGGAACATTGTACCCTCATATTAGAATTCAAAATTGGTATAACAGAATATATGAATTTGATAGTAGTGAAAGAATCAAATAATTGATCCCAAAGTAGTGGAAGAGTAATATTATATTTATATAAAAGATGGAGAATGCCGTCTACAATAGTACATGTATTTCTGATTGATGATAGGTAGTTCAAAGTAGTAACATATAGAATTCATTGCATTTTAAAACAAATACAAGACTAAAATAAAGAAAAGACTCAATACAAAATGAAATATACTTGGTCATCCTAAAATCCATCTCAGTTCTACTCCCTTAACACCTCAAGTACAATAAAACCTCAAAATAATTCAACCTAGGTCATGAAAATATAAGTTCTAATCTGGTACCCCAACGCAATGGCACCCGAGTAGGGTGTGTGATGTAAATCATAGTAGGTTGAAAGAAATAGTGTCTAGACCAATGCAGTAGTGATTATAATATTAGGATAGTCTACCAAATATAGAAAGAATATAAATAATAGATTAAAGACAACACCTTGGTCTTGCTTCCTAAATGCACACTCGTCCTATACCACCAACTTTGGCCTGTGTTGGGTGTCTAAATGATATACTAGTGAAATTTAACAAAGTATAAATGGGAAAAGGTAAACATGGAAGCCCAAAAAGGAATACCCCCAAGCTTATTCTTCGTCTTGGGATCTAAATCATGTGTCTGAAACTAAGCTTGCTTGAAACACGGGAATTGTATCACAATGCATAAGGAGACATTATAAAATATCAAAAAACATATCTCATGATTTTATATCAAGATCATAAATTCTAATGGTGGAGTCTAAGACCATCCCTAAGGTATCGTTATAATACATCCATTTAAATTACAGT
The DNA here is from genome assembly GCA_963277665.1 of Viscum album. Lineage (NCBI taxonomy): Eukaryota > Viridiplantae > Streptophyta > Magnoliopsida > Santalales > Viscaceae > Viscum > Viscum album. The sequence goes on along the minus strand of OY728160.1, from coordinate 454,192,967 downwards.
GCTAGGGAGCCAATCGAAGGAGATCCTTTTGGAATCCCAAGTATCCCTTATGGTATGGTATCCCTAAGTCCATCCTTGTATCACATGTAAAGGATTGAGTATCACCTAGGGAATGGGGTAGCCATCTTACCAATGGGTCCATCCTCAGTTTCCCCAAATGGTTTCAGTATTACATAGTGTTATAATAACTTTCCTAGGGAAGACCTTTCCTAGAAATCCAGAACACCACTTCCCTGGTGTGTCGGGTTGTAACCCATGTAACACGAAGTTTAAATCCGTGATTACATAATATAGAACCCATTTTCACTCCCTGGACCATATTAAGTGTGCTACAAAAGCAAGACACATATCAATTCACATAAGCAGTTTCAAAAAAAGAAAAAGGAATAGCCTTACCACCCTTATAAACCATTATAAATGAGTCATTAAATTTAATATACAATGAAAAATGAAGTGCCTATTATGAAAATCAAAATCTATTATCAATTATATTTCATCAATATCATTCAACTAATTTATGAAAAAGAATATCATCAGGACCATGAAATTCCATTTGTTACAATTTATCCTAATCATTCATCTCTAATTATAATAAGAGTTGTGGCCATACCACCCTATTCAAAACATTTAATCAAACTGATTTAACAAGTAAAATTCAGCACCAAGAACTAATCCTAACCATCTCACCTCAGATGGTAAATCAAGGAATTTCCCAACTCAAATTCCTTACCATTAATTAAAGATTCATGGGAAAAAAGGTAATTTCTATCATGAGAAATTCCAGCTTTAATAGGACTTAACACCTAAAAGGATACTTGGATCATTTAATACTAATATGAAAAGTGGAAACATCATTCTGTAATAAAAAATATGTTAAAATTCAAAATATTTCATAACTAACATTGATATAAAGTATATAAGAATACCAAATATAGAAGACAATAAAGTATGAAATCTTTTTAATAATTTTTCTCTTAAAGGCATCTCACCTATAATAGAGGATTTTTATTAGAAAACATGAAATTTTTTATCTACACTTCATTTGAACATATTTGAACATTTATTCTAGAATTATAATTCATATCAAAGAGTTAATATACTAATCTTCTATGTATCAATCAATGAACGAATAAGAACCAATGAAATAAGAACAATAAATACGATATAAATATCTATTCACTCATTTTTATATTGAAGGAATCTCACCTAAATTTGAGTATTTTTACTAGAAAACATGATATATTCTTCAAAAAATTCCTTTTCTCTATTTAAACATTTAATTAAAAGTTAGAAGAACAATTTATCAAATTATTTAAAATGTGTAGATAAAGAGACGCCTTCCACAAAAGTAGGACAAAGTCGAGAACTCGATGATTGATAGATTTATCAGCGACCACTAGGAACTTCTCCACACATGGACACACATAACTTTATATAAATATATTTAACCCTTAACCAGAAGAACATATTACCCACATCATGGTAGAACAAGTACAAGGAAGATAGATATATTTATACATATAAATACATATGTATATTCTGGTTCCACTATAAAGATATTCAAAACTCACTATAAAAACTATCAGGATCTCAAAATCACCACGACAATGTTAACACACATAAAGTAAAATACCAGGAACTCATGAATTACAAAAACCCCAATTAATAAATTAACTGTTGGAAAGAATAAAATGATAAAAGAACCCTAAACTATTTTAGGGTAACCGAATTGAACCCATCCTAATCTCCTTTGGCGTCGAATGCTGGAATATGAACAAAGTGGTCCTTAGAGTCCGTTCTCATACCCTAACATTCAAGGAATAAAAAAATTAGATTAATAGAAACCCTTGGTTTGGAGGATCACGAGGGGTGATGGGGAGACCTAAATCGGTCAAAGCGAAGAAGGAGAAGGTTGGAGATGGGATTACCTTTATGATTCGAACAATAATCATCATGAAACCAGGTGTAAACGGCATGCAGAGAGGGTTCTAATGACGAGGTGCACTGTGCGGTTAAGGGGAGCAGGAGGGGAAGGGTCATCATATATAGAGAGGAAGGGGGACTGGGTGTGTCGTGTAATAGAGAGAAAAAGGGTGACCCCATGGGTCTCAAAAAAATATCCTAATAAAAAAATAATCATAAAAAATAAAAACAAATATAACAACAAAAATAATAACAATAATAATATTATTATTATTAAAACATCTGTATATTTTTATTTTCAATTTTTCCCATTTCACGTTCATTTTAATTTAAACATAATAATTTTTTTTCATTAAAAATAAATTATCACTTTCAATTTTTCCAACAGTTGAATAATTCATTCTGACACACAGTTTTAAAACAGACCTATGCAATCAACAAAAAATTTAAAAATCCCTAGGAATTTTTCACCCAGTTGAAAAAACAAGACATTACAACCATCACACCTTATAACTTCTCATCCCCCAAAAGGCTTTTGGAATAATGAAAAAATAACCTCCCTTATAAGGGTTATTATGTATCATTCAAATGGTCATGTATCATTTCCCAACACCTAAAAACCTTCATGAAATTCTTATACACATGACACTTAAGTTGTGAAATCCTGATGCAATGAGTTTTTTTCCTACTAAAACACCAATACAACACTCTTATGATCCTCTTTAGCAAGTGATAAAAACCCATAATCATATTGTTAAACATCTGACCAAATGTAATTCCCACATTAGTCATTAACTTTTTAAAGGGGAATACTCTAAACCATTTCACCTTCCAACATTGAAACTTCCTATAGGAAACACACTTAATAGTTTTGGAAACACATCTCATGTGATTTCCAAAATGGTTGAAACATTCTATTCTCCATCGAACTCAAATAATATATCAAGGCATCAATTCTTGAAAAGCATTGGCTAACAAAAACTTCACTCATCACATCTGACTATGTTCCCCTAGTGGTCTTTCACTGATTGCATCATTGAATAAGATAGGAAACTAGATGTTCCAGTCTAGCTGACTATTCTAGATGATGTTAGGCATAGATGGTTGTTGTTTTTATAATTTAATTTTTGATTCCTTCTTTCATGGTATCTCACATTCACCACATACAGGTCCACGAAAGTCAATATAGAATAATTTCAGTGACGTTCCTTGAATTAAGAATCACCATGTCTGGAAACAACTTTGGGATGACCACATATTGGAATGACATGACAGAAAGGAAGTAACACAAGGTAATACATACTCCATGTTTATGAGCGAGAGGATAGTAGAACAAAAATATAGCTATATCAAAACAATGACTAAGCCTTGAGAAATATCAGACTAGAGGTAATGTTTGACAAAATGCATCGTGTTCAAGAGTTCATCCAAGAAATGTCTACATGGGAAACTAAGGGTCACTCCAGATTAACAAATACTCAATAAGAACCACACATTCAACAAGCTACACTGGGAGACCACTAAATCCACCCAATAACTTTTACACTATAGAATGGCATAAGACAAACACTCTCTTAGTGTATCAAGGATGATGTCATGATAAGGGATATGGACATCTCTTAAGAAGATTAAACTATAGGGATGGAATGTTTTTGAATAAAACTCACCCAATTTATGGAAATAAGAACAGTCAAACCATAACTGGTCTAATATTATTGAAAGAAACTAAGATTCACCTACTAACGCACCATCATTAGCAGATCATTGAGCCTTTACCACATGATACATCTCGTGATCTTTCATGATTAACCCCCTAAGTCCATCCATGAAAATAGAATTTCTCAAGGATTTTATACATCTCCAAACAAACCAACATTGTGCTTCCTAGGAGGCATTGAAATGATTGAAATTTTAGAAGCCTCACGGTCATTTAAGTAAGGACAGTTGACCACTATTGGTACTCTTCGGTTGTGTTCCCCACTACCTGAAAGAGCATGTATTTAACATAACCAACCTGACACATCCTGCCATACGTGTGTCCAAATAGAATATAGAGAAGATAAACTAGCCATCACAAGTGTGATAGATAAAAACCAAATTAAACATACTTGTGACAATTACCCATTTCTCACTCACAAACATGAAGACATTAGATAAGGAAAAAATAGAAATGACCATCATGTAAAGACATAGGAGTATCTAGAAAGTCCTATAATTCATTGGGATGAACATGTTTATTTAATACTCAAGTCACAGTACTCCAAATATGACTCAATAATGCACTCGAAAACAATAAGTTTTCTATCACTGAGGATGTAGAGGGAGTCCAGCGACCAAAGATATAGTTTTTCATGCCGGACTCGTGTCTAACTAGCTAGATACAAACAATACATGATGCTCATTCCCATATCAATGGACAAGAAGGACATAACCACCCGTCTTAACAATGGTTTCTTCTAAAAGAAAATGGGGTTTGACTAGGGATTATGGCACCATATAATAGGAATCTAGCGGGTTTCTTCAAGGAATTTAAGATCTAAGGGTGATACCTAGTTTAGGAGATCCTCTTATGAAAGCATAAACATCAACCCAATCTCAGGGTCACACTAGTAGCGAATTCACCAGCCTCAAGATTCAACCATCTAATTCATTGCTAAAAAGGAATAAAACCCATAGAAAATAGTCAGACTTCCATTCCATGGAAAATCAGTGAGAAAAAGTAAACTACCCTTGTGTAAGGGTTTAAACAAAGGACACCACATATGGTTTGATTTTAAGGACCTTTCACATATTCGAATATTTAATCTTTATCAATTTAAAATATTTTACTAACAAAACATTGAAAAGTAGGAAAGTCTCATCAAATTCATTTTTAAATCATTTTACACTTCTTGAAATTCAAGTATTATTTGGAAATTTATCAAGATAAATTTATTTTAACAGATATGTCGGCCTGTGAGGGTCCCATTAATCCTACCATGGTTCTTTGAAAAACCCAATATAAATTTCTTAACTGTATAAATTCTAAACACCCAAATGGGTCATCCCATATGAAACATGCCATAAACCGACCTATTCGGGCCTAGTTGTGCATGTAAAAGTTAACCAATTAATTTCCATTCAGAAATTGAACTTCCTTTAAATTTTAAACAATTTAACATTATAAAACATGGTCATATATATATATATATATATATATATATATCTAATGGTCATATGGTCTTCTATCCACCAATTTATAAAGCACCCAACCACACCATAAATTGACGATTGTCTCCCAATAATCACAAGAAATAAAACTAGCACATGTCATAGATTACATGTTTTAAAAATCTTGTTTATTTTACAAAAAGATAATATATACATAAAATGGGTACATAATCATGAAATATTAGCACCTATGCATGTTCTGTGATAAATCATGCCAAAAAAATAAAAATATGTCCTATCACTCAAGGCACACAATCCAAATTAGCAAGTATCCTACATATGAAACTAAAAGGCATGGAATATACATGACATGTGAATTAACTATGGGCCTAATATGATTTATGTTAATGGTTAATCCATGTAATACCATACCTAGGGTATAATACTATAAATTTCATAAACCAATAAGTAGAAAAATATACATCAATCACTCTAGTTGAAATCATATCAATGGTAACCGAAAAAGAATGAAAAACTATCCCAAACATGGCCATATGGTTACTTCCCCTTACATGGAATGATCAGTCCAAATCGTGGATCATTACCATGAAATAACACATTCCAAGTATCCTATCTAATAGCAAAAATAGTAAGACAAACTATCATACATAATGTAAATACTTTAACCATAAACCATGCATGGTATCAAAATAGCTCATCCATATTTAAACTGATCACAAAACCTTCAATAAAATTAGGTACATTGTTTCATAATATATCATCCTCAATAAAACATAATATTCAAAAAAATTCTGTAGATATAGATGAAAATACTCCAATAAAATCATTAGGAATTTCTTTAGAAAAATACCCTCTTACTTCAAAATCCTTTATTTACAATACACATGTTTAAAAAAGAAAAAATTATATTTAAAAAGTACATTGTAAAATTGAAAAGGATGCTTAAAATTTTAAAAGGAATTATGATGGTATTAAAATATTATCCTTATATATATGTTAAAAATAAACAATCTTTGTTTATTTTGGTTGAAAAAGTAATAAATTGCCTCATTTGTAAAATAAAAAAAAAGATTCCTTTAAAAATAATTTTATAAAAAAATAACATGGTTAAAAGACATCTAATATTGGTAGGATAATATTAAAAATATTATGGTAAATATTTTTAATCAAAATGGACATGGACTATATATATTTTTCAGCATATACTTACGTATAAGTAATTCATAATAGTAATGAGATTATGAAATTAAACCTTACCTTGAACATTCCTTTGTTGAACAAATTTAAAACACTTTTTCAATGTTTGAATTAATTTTATTAATTTATACCATATCCATATACATATTTATGATAAAATATATGATCCTCCAATATCATTCTTTTAATAATATTTCATTACGAACCTTGTTTCTGTTATTAATTGCTTCTTTTTCGTATCCATGTCTTGGCCTGTATGTCTTCTTTCTTATAAATATTATATATTTTGTTCATCTAAATAATGATATTAAGTTTGTAGATATTAAATTTACACACTATATTATTTTTTTTATAATCATTATTGAATTGTTAAAATAGAAAAAAATCACATCGTATTATGGAGACGGTAGACTGCAAGCACACACGAGCGATGACATCATTCTCTTAATGGTAAAAGGGAAAACAAATAGGTGGTATATTAATTATAAATAAAAAATTTATGTAATATTTATTATTATATCCATTATATCAATCATTATACCCATACAAGTAAGATGGTGATGAAACCCAAATTACACCATGGCGTGGAGACAGTAAGTTGTATGTTTGCAAGCGTGATGATTTTTCTAGTAGGAATGATAAGTCATGAAATATTAACATAAAATAATAATATTATTATAAAATAATATATAATATAATATATTTATTACTTTATAATGGAATAAACATATTAAGAGGATGTACAAGAAATAATAACTTGAATTAGTTGGTAAAACAATTACTTCTTCTTACGTGAAATTCTGTTAATTCTCTTCTAAAGGGATCTAGAGTTGATATTTTTGGAAGACCAGGACCTCTAGAACATAAGTATTGATTTTATTAGGAGAAATGGAATGCTTTTTTAAAAAAAAATAGGATCAATGTGGTTTTGCGATGTGAGGGAGGAGGTTCTCTTTTATAATTGAGGTGAGGGTAATTTTTGAAAAACTCTAAAAATATTAAATTAATATAAATTAATTTATAGTTCAATATGGCTCCAAAGTGAATTATTTACAATATAAGATGAGTATGGGTCTAACTCTGCTCAATAAAGAGATTTTATACTAGTTTAGGTAGAATTATAGACCATATCCTTGGGATTTAAACCTATGATAAACAATTTAACTCTTACCGTGATAACATGAATTTTACTATTTAATGGTTTATATAGTTACTATAACATACCAAAAGAACCCTAAATTATTCAAAGATGAAAAATTTAACCTTATCGCGAAGAATATTTCTTAATTTTATATATTTATTAATTTTATACCATTTAATAAAATATTATTTAATTTAAAATATAATTATTATAAATTTTGACAATATTCCTAACTTGACTTTTTAAAAATATTATAACTACTTGATATCTTAGAAAAAAATTTCTCAACTAATCCATAATATTTAATGTAGCGTAAAAAATTAGTGGATGAAATTAATTATAAGAAATTTTATTTATTTAAAAAAAATTAGTATAATTTATTAAATCCTTCCATTAATTAATGAATTACTGCATCATCACTGTGTCACCATTTAAGGTAATTATATTATCAGAAAATATTATGAATAAATTAACATGATGTATATAAAAATTTTATCTTTCCAAATTATATTTATAGTCTGAATTATTCTATATATATCCCCATATTGAAAAATATTATCTTGTTAAAAACAAAATTACAACAAAATTTAAATTCCTTTGAATATATCAATAGTAAAGTTATATTCTCACCAAAAAGGCTATAAAAAATATTATAAACAATACTTTAATGATTAGAGAAGTAAAAATACTCATTCGATAAAATTATTACATGTTTTTGTTAATTTTCTAATATTTATAAAATTATTTTTACCGTAAATTACTTGATTTAACCTTCAATATGGTAATTAAAATATTAATAAATTTTCTACTTATATTCCAAAAAAATATCTTAATAATATGACACAATTATTCCAAATTTTAAATCCATTTTTCAAAATTCAAAACTTATTATTTTTATTAATTATTCAAAAATTAATCTCGTTGACAGAACAAGAAAATGGGTTTCAAAAGAGAAAATGATCAAAATATTAAAAAGTTTTTATATCAAAATTAAATGTGAAATTGATTCCAATGAAATTAAAAATATTGAATAATAAAAATAATAATATAATTATAAATTAAAAAAAATCATATTTATAATTTAATTCTAAAAATTATTTCAATGAAAACAGTTGTGTTTAAATTAAATTTAGTATTTTTCACTATTCATCAAAACAAGAAACTTGTCAAAAATATCCGAAAATTCAACCAACATAAGATTTTATATTCTTATTTAAAAGATGATATTTATTGTTTGAAATAGAATATAAAAAAATTGGAGAAATTGTATTTAAAATACTTTTATCATTAAATGGTAGAAAACTGCTCTTAGATAAATATATGTTTTGTGTATAAAATTCGGCTTGTTCATATATTATGCTGTTAAAATCTATTGGATGAATACAAAAAATAATTGATTAAATATATAACATATATATTTTATTAATACATTTCCTTAATTGTAACTAATTTAAGTTACTAATACTCCTCCAACTTCTCAAAGGCCTTCAAATTTTTATTATATGATAATGCCCACTTTTAAGGGGTGAAGAGGGTGAAAACCCAATGACATCATGGATATAGGACAAACACCTTTGAAATAGAGAAAGAGAAAAAACAAAATGACACCACTGAGCAGCTCCTCCCCAACATTTGATAATGAAGAAACTCTCCACCATTGCAAGGTTAATTGTCAAGCAAGTTTCCTATGTTAAAGAACATGCCCGATCTTATGGCTTACGCCATAACCTCTCAATGAACAAAATCCCAAAAAAAATCTGCAATAATGAATAGAAATCTCTCAAACCTTATAAATGTTGTTCATGAAGTCACTTCTCATATCACAAACTTCCCACCTTTAAGAATCAAGCCATTCAATCATATACATACCACCAATCCATAACAACCAATGAAAACCAAGACGTTCTACACAACAATAAACTTACTTCTCCTCCATAAATTCATCACGCAAATGCCCCGTCGCCACCTTCAAACTAGCACATAGAGACCACAATGTCCAACCAAGGAACCTTCAGCCAGAGCATAACATAGACGGCAGACCTACCCCTTCACCACATATAGAAACCATGGTACCATCCCTGGAGAAGATGATCTAACTCATAGAAGAAGGGTTGGAATTCATAGACATAGAAGAGGATGGACATATCCCCAAAACACCCTCTCTGTAGAAGACCGAACCCCAAGGATCGAAATCCATGAAACCCTTCACCATGGAAGTGGCCTCCACACCACGAGCACACCAGGAGGACTGAGGAGGAATTGCTGCCATCCGAGTGAAGCTGGGAAGAAGACGACGATGAGATGTAGACCTAATATGTTGCACCCTTTACGGGATCATTTGTTCCTGGGAGAATAGTACCACTCCAATTTATGTTATTAATATTAACACCTTTGGGAGAACAAAAGAATTATATCCATATAATCAATTGGATAAAATTTTCATTTCTAATTAATTGTTTACCAAGGAATTCTTCTCATATTTTTGTAAAACATACATTTTTATAATTAATATAATAATACTCATAAATAATAAATTAATTGATAGGATATAATGGTACTGATGACATAATAATATTTAATTGTTTTTTAAGATCACTATTACGTGCAACTTAAGCTATCAATGAAATTCAATTTGAAAAGAAAGAGGCAAACAATAAAAATTATGGGGTTTTTCCATAAGTCCACATTTTGGGAGAGTTTAATTATATATATTTTCCATATATTGTTTTCGGATATTTTATAGATTATTTTTGAGTCTAGGACATGAGATGGTGTGCTATTATGAGGCCTAGTGTGGAGGAGTAAATGTTTAAAATATATTAAATATATGAAAGAGCATGCAAAGATAATTTTACAATAAAAGTGGAATAACATCTACACTGGGCCCATATCAGAATTATGTGGGCACCGTTGAGTTCAAAACATTGGGTTTACCCTATGAAAAACATAAATTTGGATGATGCATGGTGTTTCTATAAAATTTATCGCTGGCATAAACTGAATAAAAAATTAATTAAATTATTTTATTTTAATTCACTAATGTGGTGAATTTACCTATTTTATAAATAAGTATTTGTGGGGTATTCCTCATTTTTTCCCTAAAACCAAAATATCAAGACGACAATTGCAAATCCCTCAAATGAGATTCCATTGGTGGATGACAACCAAATCAGGGATCGATGAACGGTGCAAGAAAAATTCAGAGTATTTCACCAACGATCATGTCGTTGCTCCATTATTCATTTATGATAGATTAAAATCAAGGTAGGATGTTTTTTATTGATATCATTCATAGTTCTTAATTTCAATTATGAATCTGAATAAATTGAATAATGGATTGATTCAAGGATAGTGTGAACATTGGGTTGGGTTATTTAGGGGATTATTTCAATATTTTTTTTGATTAAATAGTAATCTCAACATTTTATTATAAAAAAATGAATCAAGGAAAATAAGAAAATATATCATGGTCCATTTCTCATCATTGTTCTTTTGATTTTCCTCACCAATTCTTCAAACATCACAGTTGTTCTTCATTTTTCATGTTTTTCAAATTACCCAGTGGAATAAATCATTTTGCACTAGTTTCCTGGTGCAATGATTCAATATTATAAATCTAGGATCATAACGACATGATAGTGGTGTGATTATGGAAGTGATGGTGGATCATATGATTTTGGATACCTAATTTCTTCTTCTTCATTGTGGAACTAATAATGTTGAGAGATACTATTTTTTGAACCAATAAATGGGCCAAATTCTGAAAAACATTCGTGAAGAGGCTTATCCTAGTTATATCATTGATTTATGGAATATATGAAGAAAATATCTAATGTGATAGTGTCATAGGAGTTCATGGGTTAAATAACCAGTATTTACAAAAAAAATGAGAACCACACAACATATAATCCTATATTTCACTATGTGTGGTTCCCACATTATAAAGGCTATGGTTTCAGGAATATTTTAGGGATAACATGGCTTGTGACCCTACCACAAAGCCAGTGACCTCTCCTCGGTGGCTCAAAATTCACATCAAAATGTACACACACATGAGATGGTGTACATGGGAATATTCACTCCATATAATCCCACAAAAACACTACATTCCCCGGTACATGAGCATAGTCCAAGGTAAATCTAGATGCCATATACTGTTACACAAACACAAACATGGGACACATGAAATATTACATGGGTATGATGTGGTGTCAGAGGGACATGGTGTGTATCTCTAAAACATGTTGTCTACTACATAAGATTATTCATGAATCCCTTGTCCTCTATATCACAGATATGTTTCATTATGGTGTCTTCCCCATATCCATTTTCTAAGGGTTAAAATGGAATCAACTCCTACACAGTAGACAATGATTACTTCATCATGACCTCTTATAAAGAGTTATTGGAATATATGTATGATGTATGGACTGATAAAATTTATTCATATTCATATCCTAGGTAAATTTCTTGTCATTTTTTTGACAAAAAATGTGTGGTCTTCGATCATCTACTTAGACAGTTAATCTAGATTGAGTTATTGGTATACCACATGGCATTATGAGTGATTCTCATCTATGTATCATTTCCCTTTAGACTTCTAGAATTTACTTGAAATGGTGAGACCTGATGAGCATTACCTCTCAGACAGAAGTCATCAGTGTTATCTACATAAGGAGTTTGTTTTCCTTAATAAGTGTTATACGGAACCTTCAAGATGCAATCCTAGCATGGTATTATAGATATGTATTACCTTTTAATAATGTGTATTTATTGAGCATATATGGATATCCTTGTTATATGTTATGTATACATATACCTATGTATAGATGATTTTCATTATTTTTTTAATGCTTTATGGCTTTGGGGTATTAAACTGAGTATTGTTATACTCACCCCTGCACAATATTTTCACAAACGTATTGTGTCTTGTGAATATGATAAAACATTCGAATGAGTCCTAAATGGTTTGTACTAGAAGGTTCTTAATGAGACTGTAAATACCAAGGTGTGTTCTTGCGGTATCTTGACAGATGTCCACAATCTTACTTTTAGGTTGGAATTATTATTAGAATCTTCATGGTTGGAATTAATGTGTGCCTATATACTTTACATTATTTCTGGCCATACTCTATTTTTGGGATTTAGATGTATAAATTCATTTTGGTCCAATTGTTTTTAAATATCAACATTAAATGGGCATGACGATATGTGCATGTTTATAAGTACTTATATTTATTCCTACAATGTTGGTGCTATTTCTACATGGCGCTAGTCGTCGTCCCATGTCCAATTTAATTTGGGTTTGGAGAGATGTAGAATGGGTCCATATGGGATGGGTTATAAAACAGACCCTATGAATCCCATTTGTTATATCTTTTGAGGGAGATGGTGTTACATGGATTTTCCACCATCCATTAATAATGATATCCCTGAGGGAATCATTAATTCTACAAGGTTTCCAAATTTAGAAATTTAAAACATGAAACAAACAGATTTCTATACAATAGGGTAGTAATGGAATATCATATTTGAGTTTTAACCCATGGAGGGAGTGTAAGAGAAAATATTAATTGAAATAATCCAGGCCGAAAATTTTTTATGAGTGAAAACAAATCTAATATATTTTTTGGAATAGATTATGGATGTTTTGAAAATCAATAAAATCGAAAATCTTCAAAAAAAAATGAATCTATGGGATCATGATTTAATTATGTAATAAAATAATGACAACGAAATAACAAGTTTTTGGGGCCATGTTTAGGTGAATCTTTTGGTCGTAGTGATCAACCCCAAAATAACTTATTTCTATTTTTCATAAAGATCATGTTACATTGGCTGTTTGATGATTTATTTACTTGAAATCATATTTAAACATAGCATATATTGCGCCAAATTATCGTGATGAGGATCATCCACATTTCAATTGGTTAAAAGTATCACTTACTCACCGACCACATAATATAAATACATGAATTAAGAGAAGAATGGAATTGAATAATTTATCTCATAGAGAAAAAACCGAATGAATATAATTGAATAAATAAAATTTCTCAAAAAATGAATCCCCTTAATTATTGTTACTTTTCACAAGGGTTTAAACATCATTCCTTCTAAAAAAGGTAGGAAAAAATTCTTTTATACTTATTACGATAGCACCAATCTAATATCCCAATAGTGGAACCTCTCGATTTATCATGGAGTGGTACCCTCGATATCTATTTATATGGATAAATCCATTTTCTAGTGGATTAATGTTATCCTAACAACAATTATAAAGGATACATAAGTTGTTTCAGGGTTAAATGGACACCGAGGTTAAATTCCACATCAAAAGCTCATTATTGGGAAAAAATGACTACATTCATGGTGTGAAAGATAGTTTCCCAATGTCAATGTATCAAGATCCATATATTATTTCATATATTCACATCCTTACATAATTATTGGCATGTAATGATTCACGTCATGTAAGTGTTTCACATCATGTAAGTATTCCTCATTATGTGAAGTGAGACAATAGGTGTACAGATCAAATATCTCATGACACTTTCATGTAATGAATGTGTCATAGAAACAATGGGGTAACTCTATATCAACCCATTAAATGAGACTCAAGATTTGAATTGACTTCATGAAATGAAAATGAATTTATCTAAGTTCTATAGTATATTTCGTCTTCATGTGATCTTGGATTTTTAATTCTATATTCTTTTATTTCACTGTTTCTCTTTTCATCATGAAATGAATTGTCCATAAATATCCTTAAATTTTTCCCATTTTCTTCCATCTCAAAATATTCCTTTTTTCCTAAGAAAAAAAAACAAGTAAAACAATCATTATTTTGGAAACATTATTCAATTACTAATATGAATTAATGTATTAATGCATTGAAAAATATATTCTTAATATAAATTTATCACCCAAAAATACATTTAACAAATAAGACCTTAGAGAACCAATTTAAAAGATATGTTCAAGATCTTAGAGGTCACCACCAAAACCATGTTCGTTGAACCTCCCTGTGAATGTACAAACATCATTCAACTGACCTATTCAGCATACATTGGTGTACTAAGGGGTTATTTATCTAGACCATTATAGTATAAATTTTAATATTTTTTATTAATAAAATAATTAGTACATTTATCCCATTCATTATTACTTTATATATATATATATATGATTATAAAACGAGTTCAATAAAAAATAGATTTTCATATGAAGAAACAAAAAATTGTATTTTTGGGAAATATATCTATATATTTATATTAAACAAATCATTTTGAAAAATAACATATATTATAGATATTATTTATTGTCAAGAAATATTTTTATTATATGATATTTATTTAAATATAAATGATAATATAATATATTTAAGTTAAATGTAATTTTAAAATTTTTTAACATGTTGTCTCAATCGTGAAAAATAATATTTGTAAATAAATAATATTTGTAAATAAATAATTTTTTTAATTTAAAATTTTCATGTACTATATATCAAAAATTATTTTCACAAAATAAATATTAGTATTGAAAGAATAATGTTTAAATCATACAACTATGTTTTTTATAATTTAATGATACAATCGAATTTTTAGTTGAAAACATTATATTGAATAAAAATAATGTATTTATTATGAACTCATTATAGAAAAAAAGTGAGGTAATAAATACTATAAATGTAATCCATGAAAAAAAAAATATATTTATAAATTAGTATTATTTATTTTTGAATTTATTTGAATAATTTTTTAAACAAAAAATGAATCCTCCAAAACCTATATAATATTTTATCGATTTAAAAACAATTATTTATGAACATGACTCACTTCCACATAATCAAGGGTATTGTTTTAATGATTTAGGTTCTAATTATAATAAAATATTTTGTTACACTCCAACTTATTATTATCCATTTCAAACCCATGGGATGTTTTGTGGTTTTGATTGTTTTATCACGTAAATTCCAAAACATATATTTAGATATCAATAAAGATTCCCACTCTTTTTTTATATATATACCCCCACAACCTCCCATTACTCTTCTCTAAAAATATATTGAGAATTTTGTTCCTCTCCATCCCCTATCAATTTCATCCCAATGTGTTCCCATTCTCTTAAGAAGCTCCTCCCAATATTTTATAATTATCCTCCATAGGAAAGGTATTCTGTCTTCTCCTTTTTTATTTAAGTACATTAATTATACTATTCTATTTTTATATACAATTTCTGATGATGAAATGTGTTTTTAAAAATCCCTTTAATATTATTGTGATTAACATGTAATGATATACATTATTTAATCCTATTTAAACCCATCACTAAAACTTTTTTAAACCTATTATGATCCTTTAACTATCCTAGGATTTTCCATACCAATATTTTATTTAGTGAATACCAGTAACCATTTCCACTCAAATAGATGTCAATATACTTCATTTATTGGTTAATTCCATTAATGAAACACACACTTTATAATAATGGGATTAAAACTTATGAAATAAATTTTTATATTTTATGATCTTGGTGTCAAATAGATGTGTGTACATAATATAAATGTGATGGGTGGGCCCAAAATTATATATCCCTACAATGCATTTGGTAAATTTTTTAATCACATTATATTCCGTTTATGATTCATGGGTGTTTATATTAATCATACTAGGTTAATATGTCTCAGATTTTATCACTAAATTATTCTTATGATTTCTTATTTTAGGTTGTCGATACATTATAATGTTTCCTTAATGTCATCATATTATATATTGATATGATGTTTATGTTTATGATTATTACCACTTTATGACATCTTGATACGAATCTTGAATCACATATATTACATTGAAAATGGTTTTCACTGATTAATCCTTTACGTGAATTTACAGCTCACCCATTTCTTATGGGCATCCCCGGGTTATCTAATGTAATTTCACTTGATCAATGGAATTATATGGGAATGTTATGGAGTTTTAATTAATGTTTTCTTATAGATATTGTAATTTATTCTTATATTAATAAAATTACCAAAATACAGTAGTCCAATCTATATTTTTGTATTTTATAATCTTTACCTTTATGAAATAAAAAATGACAGAAGGTTTATAAAATATTTGGGTTGTCATAGTTGGTATTTGAGTAATGTATATTTTTTTGGGGATTAGGATTAGAATAACATTGTCACAAAATTATATATAAGAGTAATCGAAATAAAAATCACTATATATTTTTAATGTATAGAGTTAGTATATTCCAAGAAACAAAATTCAATTCTGGATACTATAAGAGGATGTCACTCTGGAATAGTTTTTCCTTGGGGTAATAACCTCAAAAGGAATTATTAGGTATTTAATTGATCATATCCTAATTCAATTAAAGGTTTCCATGATATATACCATGTTTGAAACACTTGTAGGATATGATTTACAAAATGCACATGATATTTATGAACCATTGTAGAGGGAATCGATATATATAATATTTAATGTTAGGAAATTGACCATGTATAACATTGATTAAAACATAGAAATATTTAGGTTATGGAAATATTTTTATTTATTAGTTATCCCTTAAATAATCATAGATTCCATATTATGGGTTTAGCAGTTCCAAAATTCACATCCTTAATTTTTTCATTATTTTAGTTAATGTTTGTAAATTGGATGAACAGATTAAATAAAAAATGTGATGGGAAATGTGATGATTCCCAAATGATATTCTAAATATTATAGGAGGGGAGTCAAAAAATACATCGAAATAAATAATCAATTAACTCAATTTTACCAGAAAAAGTTGAATCAAAGGGGGAAATTAAACCCTTTAAGAAAGAAAATGTTGTAATTGTAACCTTTATGCAATAAATGGCTCTAAATTTTAGAGAATATTCTAATTCCATAATCCCGAAAAAAATAGAAAAACTACATTGAAAGGGTATTCCATATCTATAAATGAATTGAGAAAGAGTAGTTTATACTGGTTATTTATTACATAGTGGTAGATTATTTTTAATTATGGAAATTGATAAATAATAAAAAGAATGAAGAATAAATTAAAGGTATAGAGTGGGAATACAACATTAAAAAAGTTTCTATGTATTTTCCTCTTACTCTATGACATAAAATGGACAGGGAGTTGCATAACCTCAAGAAAAAGGATGATGAATCCATAAAATGGGTATACGGAAAACACTAAAAGACATTCGTGACACCCAATGGTATTTTTCATTTACCATGAAGATAATGTTGACCCCTTCTTTAGTGTGATAATGTTAAATCTATTAAATAATATTTTGATTCAAATATTTGATAGGTATGAGTAGAATTCTTATTATTCTCTAAAGTTGATACGGTTATTGTAAAATATTATGGGTCTTATGGGTATGAATATAGTAAGTGGAGAATTGTTCTTAATTATAGGGGAGTAATAAATAAATATTATTGTTATTAGAAATTACAACATGCCACTTCTCAAAAGTGAGTCGAGAAGAACACAAAATGTTTTTCTAAGGTGGTAATGAAAGGATTTAGGTGTTGGAAATTGAGGAACCTATCTAACAAATGTTGAAAGGAGAAAGCCCCAATGTGATGATAGAAAGGAATTATATTGTAAAAAATCTATATATTTTAGAATACTACAACTGCAAGGAGTAAGGACATTATGTGAACCACTTCACTAAGCTAATGGATATCAAAGATCATAAAAAACAAAAACCATCAAGGCCTAGAGAGCAAGGGCGAGTATATTCCATCACACCTACGGTGGTGGATACTGAAAATGAATTTGTGATAGGAATTATAGTTATACATTCATGAATTGGGAATATAATATTTGATTCTATTATTACAAATTATTTCATTTCATGTATGTCTTATAGATCTCTTAAAAACCCACCTAAAAATAATGAAGTCAATATATCAGTGAAAATGATAAATTTTTTATTAATTAATACTAATAATTTAACTTCTCCCATATAAATATTGAAATATTAAATTTCCCCAAAGAACATGTAATGATCCATTTAATAGAATTCATTTCTAATCAGGGAATGTATTGGATTTATTTGTATATAGACAACATAAATTGTAAACAGAATTAAATCACCATTAGTAGCATGAATATCCCACTATTTCTACAAATATTTAAGGAGAATTATTTATCTACATAGGAATTATAATCTCATGAATAGATATTATTTCATTACATAAAATAATGTCTATCTCAAAATACTGATACTTAAGAAAATATCTTCCTTTATGACTTTCCCATTGTAATGTAACACAATGATGTGTTTCCCCAATAATTATCTCGTATTACATCTAGATTATTGTTTTATTTATCAATTCAACATAGGCCTGGATATTTCCCAATATATATGAATCTATGTATAATTTTTATCTAATGACCAGGAAGAGCTAAAGAATATTCCATATGATAATTTAGATAAAGAGTTTATATACCCTAGTTCCTTTCCATGGGGTGTGCATTTCTATTTTGTCAAGATGAACGATGGGTATACACAACTCTACATTGACTATCATGAGGTAAATGAGATCATGATAAAGAACTAGAATCCTCTACCATGGATTGATGACTTGTTTGATCAATAATATAGATCCCAGTACTTCTCTATATGGATCTTCGATCAGAATATTATCAATTAATGGTGAAGAAGGAGGATATCCCCAAGGAAAATTTTCATAAAAGCTGTGGGAACTAAAAGTTTGTAGTGATTCCATTAGGTCCAAATAATATCACAACTATCATCATGTAATTAATAAATATAGTCTTTATGAATTTCCTTGACCTGTTTTTTGTAGTATTTATAGATGATAGACTTGTATAATCTAAAATAATCAAGGAACACAAGGTGTATTTTACTGATGTACAGAAGAGCTTGTGAAAGGAAACTTTATATAAAAAAGGTAGTAAATGAATGATTTTTATGTACAAAGTAACATTCCTATGTCATGTTTTCATGAAAAAAAATACTTTTATGGATCCATAAAAGATAATTACCATTAATAGATTTCTTGCACCAACAGTTACGATGAATATATATAGATTCCTTGGATTATTTGTCTAATTTCCACAATTTTTGATAAAAAATTATAATGATTTTCAATCCCAATAACCAATTTAACTTGTAAGGGAGTGATGTTTTTATAGATATATGAATTTGAGTAAAATATTAAAGAGCTAAGGCAGAGGTAAATCACTACACTAGTTCTCACATTACCCACTACTGGGGATGCATTTGTGATCTACAGTGGTGCATACAAAAAGGATTGGGTTGTTCACTCTTGAAAAATGACAATGTGATATCTTTTTACTCCCACAAATTAAATATCCATGAGAAGATCTACCCAATACATGATCTAGAGTTTGATATAGTGATTATCACAATGAATATTGGGTTACATTATCACTATAGTGAGAATTTTAAAATATATATAAATTATAATGTCTATAATTATATATTCACATTAAAAGACATCATTGTGATCCAATGATGGCAGTTAGTGATGATCAAGTATTACGACTTTTTATGGAATTAACATTATAATAAAGATAATGTATTTTTTGGTTATGTTTGTAGAGAGGATATTTTAACCATATACATGATATGGATTGAATGGGAATAAATTATATTTTATATGAAGAGTAAGTACATGATATTTAATAAATGAACATCAACCTATCCAATTCAAGTAACTTCTAAACTATTCATTCTTATTAGTGTCAAAGAGGCTCAAAAATTCAATAAGGATCTATATAATAATGCATTGAATATTTCAGAGTACAACATATCTAAATAAGGATACATTGGGTTTAGAACACAGATCTGTATCCCATGAGAACTAGAAATGTTGAGGGAAATTTTGGATAATGTGTATAACTCATATATCTCTATTCATCGAGGAAAAACTATAATATATAGATACCTGAAGAAAAACTTTTATTTTGATAACATTAAGAGGGATATTATACACTTTTTATATTGATGCTTGGTATTCCAATAAGACAAGGACAAATAAAATAAGACAAAGGGTATGATGTATCAATTTCTTATTCCAATATTTAAATGTGAAAAATTAACAATGTATTTTTTTAATTGGACTTTCCATGATATACGAAGGTGATAATGTTATTTGGGTGGTAGTTAGTCATCTTATAAATTCACCACATTTTATTTCTATCATGAAATATTTCCCACTCGAGTAAATAACCAAGATATACACAATGTAAGTGGTATAGCTTCAAAGAGTTCCACTATCTATTGTATCTGATCGAGATGTGAGGCTTACCTCAAGGTTCCGTAGAAAAAATCATTGAGAAATGGATATAGAAATGAGAATTAGTATTTCTTAACACCATCATAAGGATGTTCAGTCTGAGGGAAACATTAAAACATTGATGTATATTTTGATATCATGTTTAATGGATTTATAAGGATGGTGAAACCAATACCTTCTCCTATTTAAGTTCTCATATTACAAAAGATTCCCTTATATCATTCAAATGGAACCTTTTGAGTCTCTATATAGTAATAAGATTTAGACTACCACATATTCAGATGAAGTTTTAGAGAGGTAAAAGATGGTAATTTATCCTATTCAAGAGATGATAGATAAAGTTCGAACAATTAATTAATATATGAAATACACAAATATTATATAAAAAATCAATGTATAAAATCATCAACTAGGATAATAATTTTAGGTTAAAGATAATGTTTTTTAACATATTTCACAATGGAGTAATGACATTGGGTTTGGAAATATTATAAATCATAGTCCTTAACACATCATCCCATTTAATATTCCTAATCACATCAGAGTTGTGGCCTATCGACTAACACTCCCACCAAACCTATCTCAAGGACATGATGTGTTCTATGTATCCCACTTTAAAAAATATATATCAAACACCTCAAATGTATTGAATCTAGATTTGGTACCATTGGATAATGATAATTCATATGTGGATAAAATGGGGAATATATTACATTATATAGAAACATTTCTATAAAACAAGATAACTCCCCATGTCAAAGTACTATGGTAGGACCCCAAGCCTGAGAAGGATTTATAGAAACCATAAGTGCTCTTAAAAAAAAATATCCATAAAATTTTTTAGTGGATGAAATAAAATTTTTACGGTGGAATATATAAAATGGGGATCTGATGATCCAAACATTTATAAATGATTATCCATTTTGAATGAATAAATTATATATTAGTTAAGGTAGTATAGAAAGAACCTATAATTTTGTTTCATTTTTATTTTGGATCACTATAAAATATATTAATAATTTTTCTATCAGGTTTCAATGACCATTATGCATCATAATATATTTAATATAGTCATTATATAATGCATATTACTACTATCATAAATTATGGGTCCTTATAAAATCTAATTGACAAAAAGGGAAGATGTTTGGGCCTCTATAACATCCCAGAATTATATCAATGGAAATTCCCTTCTTATAATTATGAAATATAGTATAAATAACATAAAATCACATAATTAACACAAAACAAACTATATAAATGAATAATGAATGTAATACGTTGTATTTCTAAAAATACAGGATCCTAAAACAATGGAATAGTAAATTGACCTTTGAAATAGTAACAAGACCATTATGAATAGTATTCTAGACAATAGAATAGTAAAATAACCCATTAAAAGTAATCATAAAATATTGGTATATTATAAATGTTAATATGATATAATTATATCATAATACAAGTAAAGAAATGGTTATAAAATGATAAATTATGAGTTGGTATTTTTAGAAAATATAAATTTTTATATACAATTTCATATATAATATAAGGATTTATCTGAAACATTATTCACATAATGTGTACTAAGAAATTAATATTTTATTTTATTATGATGTAAGATAATTCTATGAGAACTTAATTAATTTTATAGGGTTATAAAATAAATAAAAATTTTATTTTCTAAGTAAATGGTGATTTTAATTCATAATTAAATATATCATATTTAGAAAATTATATTCCTAATATGGAGATTATTTTTGAATTCTACACATAAAAATGGTTAAGGTGATTTTTTTTCCTCTTTCTAAAATAAGTGAGTATTTTATGAATAGTAAAATATAAAAATTTAATGTATATATACATTATAAGTTAATTGCACTATCACTTGAGTAATTTATAATGTAATAACCACAATCTCGAACTACCCTACATTTTTTGTAATATATTTAGTAATTATTCTTTATATATTCATAGTCTTGAGCAAAAATAATAATCAAATGAATAAAATAATGAGAAAACACCCCTCTCCTCAACTGTAAATATCACCCCTCACCACCTCTTATCATCTCACATCATAAGCCTTGAATCTTTTAAAAATTTTACTGAATAATCTTACACAGTATCTTCTAGACAGCTATGAGAATATGGTCTCAACAAAAGATCAAAACCAATATCCCTAAAGTGGTTCTCAAGTAGAATAAATGAAGATGTAAAATCATCTTTCGCTTTAATTATTTTCATTTCAATTTTTTTATTTTGATATACTCTACTCACCTCCTCTGATAAAACATGAATAATAACTATAGTATATTATATATGCATTAATTTTTAATGTAAAATCCTCCATTAAGTTATTCTCATATTCATTTTATTATAAAAATGAAAATATCATCCACGAGGTGTTAATTTATCTCCTTCGATGAGGACAAGTTTCCATTACCATTTACCTCTTTCAATGATGGTCATAAAACCATTAAAATTCTTGTTAAAATTTATAAAATTAATTCTATAACCATTTTTATGTTTTAAAACTAACTTTGTTAAATAATAATGAGTAAATAAAGAAAACTAGCTTGTGATGATCAAAAATGGCCAAATAATATAAACGAATATCACTAACATCTTATATAATGATTCATCCATACTCAAAATAACCAAAGTAATTATATAACCACATAATATTATGTATTTTAATTTATAACATATAACTTCAATTATGGATATATATTCTCATTTAAAACGATATTTCATACATTTTTTCAAATAATCCAATCATGAAAACTACGGAAGCGAACACTCCCAAATTATAAAATTGTATCTTATTACTCCATAAAGAGACAATAAATGAGCATAAAAAATTATTCAAAATAAAATAAAATCTAAAAATTTGTAAATAAATTATTTATTGTATTTAATTTTATTATCCAATACATTAAGTTCAAGTGCAGAACACATTCAGACATAAGGTAACAAATATTTCCTAGCCACCATTTTCCCATCAGGTTACACATTCTATCTCTTTACACTAATGTAACACTTATTTACTTTTATATAGTTTTCAAAAATTATATTCATATGTTCCAAATATTATCATCCTTTTTTGACGGGTGAATACATGTTTTTAAAATGTTCTCTTCTTAATATGTTCCATTAATCAAGCCTAATTAAAGGGTAATTCCGAATTTATTAACCATTTTTAAGTGCACTCCATAATATATTTTAAGAGACCATTGTTTTTATAAAATATATCATTTCATCGATAAAAGTTTTCCTGGTTCTTTTCTAGTTTTCTGAAAACAAATATTCTTTTTTTTCATAAATTTCCCTTTAATATTTTCCTGAAATCAGGAAAAAAATTATAATTGCGGTTAAATGATATTTTTAGATGTTTTCATTTTAGATTGATGTAACTAATCATGATATAGACCTATTTTACAATCTTAATTTCTATTTCTTATTTAAACCCATTATTTCATTGATACCATTTGACATTCCCTTTTTTATACCTTACGACATGATTGTGATACCCAATTATTTCCATGGGTCACCCTTATTCTTGATTATTCATGAGAAATAGAAATTCATGAACACATTATGATGGGTGACCATAGATAGGACTGCAATTAATTGGGTAATTTTTTGTCTATTGAGATTTCATATTGAGACATGGATTGAATCTGATTCAGTTATGTTAATTTTTCCGCCATGTGCAATGGGTTGGGAAGTTAGCCTTAACTCATGCATATGTCATACTGTGTGTTTTTTCCACATTTTTGTGATTCCATAATTCAATGTTCTATATGTCGTGATTCAAATTTTTTAGTCATGTTCAATTCCTTTTGTTTCACTATGTTAGGCCTTCTAATCTAGGTGCTATGATTTATCCGAATATTTATTCCCTTACCGATATATTAGCTCATCCCATTGTTCATTTCACCATATGGTTACCCTATGCTGATGTAAGATCTCAATGGGACTTAGGAGCTAATTATAGAGGTTAAATAATTTTTTTTCACTTTGGTTTCTTGTTTTAGTTCCATATACCTAATCCTCCAAAGACACTAGACTTTACAATCGTTGTCTTGTATTTGATTGTTAATTTTTTTTAAATCATGCAATAATATAGACAAAGGGATATGGTCACTATAGTTAGTATCATATCATTGTATTTTTTGGATATTAGGACTATAAAACTTTAGTAGGAACCATACATATAATTATATCACCATCGGTTACCTAAAATGAAACATAGGGTATCATAAGTAAGGATATGCTTTTAATTTATAAACTTATCCTTCTATGTTCAATCCTCGACCTGCTGAATATGGTATTGTCTTCCGTGATCACAACAGTGATTTAATTGATGGATTCTATAGTCCTTGTGGTCATTCTACTACCATTGAAGCTAAAATGATGTAATTAATTAAAGAAGTGGAGATTTCTCATCAAAAAAATTGGAATGATCTCTGGTTTGATATTGATTCTTCTACTATTTTCCATGCTGTTTGGAAAAATCAGATCCATCTTTCCTGGAAGCTTACATCGAAATGGATTAAATGTCTTGATACTCTTTCTTCAAAAACTTCATCTTCACACATGTTTACCCTGAAGCCAACTCTCCTGCTGATAATCTTGCAAATCAATGTATTTCAGAAGACTCGGGTTTGCATTTGACCACTATTAATGAGGATATGCTTTATATTCTTAGTGGAGACAAATTTAAAATCCCCTTATTCAGAATCTTGTAATTTTTTTTTGCTTAATTGAAGCTTTAATGCTTTTTTTTCTTAAAAAACATGTCTGAAAAAACAAAGTGATATGCAATGTGATGATTTTGATAATTATATGAATAATATGATAAGAATAAGTTCTTAAAACATCATGATAGTACTTTATAAAATGGATAAAATAATGGATAATAACTTGAATAATGTGGATCATCCTACTCCAAATATAGAGAATGTTTTAGTAGAATCCTTTCTGTTGGAATGGCCTCCCATGTTTAGTGGATCTTCGGATCCCCTCCTCTCAGAACAATGGATTAGCTCAATTGATAAGGGATTAACTATCATCCAGTTCTCTGAAGAAAAGAATTTTATATTGGTGGTCTATCATTTTTATGAAGAATTTTTTATGTGGTTGACAGTGATCAAGAACATGATGATAAAAAATGAATTTGATTCCATGAATTGGGATAAATTAAATAAAATATTTTACAATTAATATTTTCCCTGAAACCTCCGTCTTAAGAAGAAAGGGAATTCCTCTGACTAAAGAAGAATGAATATGATTTTATCAAGGCATACGAGGAAAACATCAAAATCTTGAAATATATGCCTCTAGATTTTTCATGAAAATAGAAATAAAGTTTGATCGCTAATTTAGCCAACTAAAGTCAATTGTACGAAATGAATTAGTGATTCAAGACATTGATAGCTATCAAGAGATTATCCCTTAAGACCTAATGGTTGAAATTGATATTTCAGACTCTCAGTGGTCTTGTGGAATCAAATATAAAAAGAACAAAATTTATTTTAATATGGGTGTACTGAAAAATAAATTCCATGAATGAAAGAAGAATCAACATCCCGCAATTAAAATGTGTGGGAAGAAGCATCCTAGAAACTTCTTTAAGGGAACTAAGAGATGCTTCAAATATGGAAGATAGGGGTATATAGATAACAAGTACTGAATGGATATAAAGAATCCCACTAATTTGGAATAGGAAAGGAAGGCTCAGATCAACACTCAACTCGTAGTGTAGTGTTTCAACTGCAAGGAGCATGGGAAAATGAAAGTCATTCCCAAAGTCAATGGTTGTTGGAGGTGATCAACAAAAAACAGCCTCTAAGAAAATAAGGAATGGAATATGTTATCACTAATACTAAATAAGAACAAGAAGGCAATGTGGTGATATGTTTTCTAGTTTTTCATTCAAGAATAGAGAATATACTATTTGATTTTGGTTCTATGAATTCTTTCATATCAATCATGTTTAGTATAATTATTCAAATTCCACCTCAATATATGGAGGTTTACTTTTATATGAGAATAAAAAATGAGTAAATTAATGAATCCATAGAATATAACTATTCCCTGATTAATGTATGTAAGATAAACATCCATAAAAATATTTTATTACTTCATTTTATGTAGTTTGATTCCATATTGGGAACATATTATCTATATTTACAAAAATACAACATCAACTATTAGGAATGGGAGATCACTCTTCACATCCAAATTTATTCTCTAATTCTATACAAGTGTAAGGAGGAGGATTAATTAAAATTAGAAAAATTTTATCAATTTTGGATATTATTTCCTTATGAGAAATCATATCTTGCTCAAATGATTAAAATAAAGGAGAAGATCATGCTTGAAGACATGCCTATTATGAGGAACTATAATGATTTGTTCCCAAATGAATTACCTGATCTTCCTCATATCTAATAGTTTGAGTTCTCATTTGAACTCATTCATGTATTATTTCTTATATCAACAATAACTTATAAAAGGCACATCATTAAAATGGAAGAACTGAAGAAGTAGTTCAATGATAATGTGGACAAGAGTTGTATACACCTGATTGCTTCATCATGGGGTGTGTTGGTCCTCTTCATCAAAAATTAGGATGGGTCAATGTCCTTATTCATTTATTATCATGACTTCAATACAATAGAGATAAAGAAAATGTGTCCCTTACAATGTATAGATGAGCTGTTCGGTAAACTATGTGGGGCCAAGTATTTCTCCATGGTTGACCATTGTTCTGGAAATCACCAATTAACTGTGAGGAAGGAAGATATTCTGAATACTACCCTTTGAACAAGGTATGGACACCATGAGTTCATATAGATTCCCTTCAGACTCACTAATGATCCTAAAATATTCATGAAATTGATTGATTGACTCTCTTGATTACCTCGTCATATTTGTGGTAGTATTCATTGAAGAAATTTTGATATAGTATAAGACAAGGGAGGAACATGTGGAGCATTTGAATACTCTGCTAATGAATTTGAGAAGGTAGAATATTTATGAAAAGGATAGACAATGTGAGTTCAAGATAAAGTAATTATCATTATTGGGGAATTTTATCACCAGTAAAAGAATATCTATAGACTCTTCAAGATAAAAGAAATCAAATTGTAGCCCAAGACGACATCTATAATGGAGATCCAAATATTTCTTATTCCAATTGGGTATTACTGATGATTTTTGAAGAAAATCTCATGATTTATAAACCTAATAACCAAGTTGACTCAAAAAGGAATGTAATTATTTATGGACCAATGAATTTGAAGACTTATTCAAAGAGTTGATAAAATTTTTTATAGCAGCACGAATACTCACACTACCGAAAAGTGGGGAACTCTTTATTATATATAGTGGTGCTTCAAATAAAGGCTCAATATTTATACATATAAAAAATGATAAAGTGATAGAGTATGGTTCAAGGAAGTTTAAAAATCATGAAAAAATATCCCTTTCATGATCTGTAGATAGAAGCTATGATCATCACATTGAAAATATAGCGGCATTATCTCTATGGTTATAAGAGTGAAATATTTAGTGATCATTAGATCCTAAAATATATATTCACAAATAAGGAGTGTACTAGATTCCATGGAAAATAGTTAGATCTCATCAAGGATTATGACCTCTCAATCCACTATAATCCTTGTATGGAAGATAATTTGTATGATTATCTAAGTATAAAGGGTTATGCAACATAATAAACAAAATAATTGAGAAGGATCAAATCTTATTAGATTTTAAAAGGATATACATGGGAATCATTAAGTAAAAAACATCATAAATCCTTTCTCAAATGTTTTCACAACCATCCCTCATGGATAAATTAAAGGATTCTCAAATAAATGATGTTGAAATATAGAAGAAGGTGTAAGACCTGAGAAAATGGAAATACATAGATTTCCAATTTGATGATGAATGAGTCAAATGATTTTTGTCATGACTATGTGTACCATAAAATACAAATATAAGTAATGATCTTCTGAATGATGCACATTGCTTAACATTCTCTAATCACCTAGGGGGCACAATGATGTATAATGATATTCAAGAACACTATTGGTGGGAAAATATGAAGAAGGGTGTCATTGAATATACATAAAAGTGAATGGTATTTCAGCAAGTTAAGGGTGAACGGAATCATATAAGGTGATGATGAAACTGTTACCCATACCATCATAAAAATAGGAAAACATTACTTTGGACTTTTTCACTGGACATCTAAATAAATCTAGTGGTAACAATGATGTATGGGTTATTTTGGATTGTCTTACAAAGTCAACTCACATTATCACAATTTGAAAGGACTTCTAAATGGATCAAAATTCATCAATATAAATAAGATAAGAGGTTAGTATATATGGAGTACAACTTCCAATTTTATCCAATCAAGATCCCAGATTTACCTCTATGTTCTGGAAAAGTCTCCAACATGATCTGAGAACTATGCTGAACTTCAGCATGGCTTATCAACCACAAAATAATAGCTAATATTAATGGACTATTAATACAATGAAATATATTTTTAGAGTGTGTTATATGGAATTCGATAGATGATGACACATAGATCATTCTCTTTCTGAGTTCTCATATAATAATAATTTCCACTTTATTATCCAAATGGCTCCATATATAGCCCTTTATGGGAAAATATGTATATAACTGGAATGTTGGGATGAATTTGGTTAACATAAGCTGCTAGGAGCTGAAATGGTCGATGAAATGGTCTAGGTGGTGAAAACCATTTAGTAGACCATCATGAATCCCAAATTGGACCAAAGATATATCCAGACAATCATTGATAAGATCTTTAGTTTATGGTTAGATAGATAGTATTCCTCGACATATCTCTATATAAGAGGTTATTGAGATTTGGGAAGAAATGAATGCTAATTCCCTGGAACATCGGCCTCTTCAAGATTCTTGATCATATTGGAGTTGTGGCCGATCAACTAGCACTTCCACCAACTATGTATCAAGTACACAATGTATTCCTTGTATCCCTCTTGATTATTTACATAATAGATCCCTCACATGTACTAAATCCAAAGGGAGTATACATAGAAAAATAACTCTCCTATTTTTAGTGTCCAGTGGAGATCATGGACCGTAGAGATAAAGTTCTATGCAATAAAGAAACTCACGAGGTCAAATTACTATTATGGAACCATATATAGTAAGATGAAACATGAGAACATTGGTAGGTTCTAATAGATAAGTACCCTAACCTGTTTTTACAATAGTATATAAATCAAAATTTAGTGGGTGGAATTTTATAATGGAGAAGAATGAAAAAATAGTAATTCTATCTCTATAAATTCCACTCTCAAAATTATTCCATACATTATAAATCTACTAAAATCACAAAAAAAATACAAAATAAACTTTATAAAAGAAAAATTAATTAAATATGAGTTATTTAAATAAATTAGCTAACATAAACCAATGGAATAGTAACTTGACCGTTGGAATTATAACATTACAATAAATAATTGTAATCTAGACAATAAATAAGTAACCTTGTGCATGAAAGTATAAATATAATATTGACATCTTATAAATGGTAAAATGATATAATTATATCATAATATAAGTAAATAAATGTTTTGAAAATTATAAATTATGTGTTGGAATTTTTAAAATATAGAAATGATTATTTATAATTTTATTATTAACATATGGATTTAGAAACAAAATTATTTCCATAATATGTATTCATACATTAGTATTTTATTGTCTCATGATTATAAGATAATTTTATGGGACCTAAATTAATTTTTTAAATATTTATAAAATATGTTATAATTTTAAAATTTATATTTTACATGTAAATGATGATTTTAATTAAAAAATTGTCTTCTCAAATTAAGAAAATAATTTTATTAAAATGTATATCATTTTTTAAATCTACAAATCAATAAATGGTTCGGGTGAGATTGAAATCATTCTAAAATACATGAATTTTTATTGAATAGTAAAATACGGTAATTTATGGTATGTTCACATTATAAGTGAAATACAATATTCTTTGAGTAATTGCTAATTTAATCACAATAATCTCATACTAACATTTATTATCATAATATATTTAGTGAAATGATAAAACTATTCATAGTCTCCAAGATAAATAATAAAGTAATGAATAAAATAATGATAAAACACTCCTATCATCGACTATAAATACCATCCAACACCATCTGTTCTCCTAACATATCTTAAATACTTTAAGATCATCCAATTTCTTCCCAAAAATATTACAATTTATATTCCCAAAATCTATGAGGTTCTTTTCTCAACAAAATACCAAAACAAATTTCCTAAAGAGGTTCTTAAAGAGAAGAATTAAACTCATAAAATCATCTTGTTTTTTCTTTATTTCTATTTCATATTCTTTTGTTTTCTTACACTCTCCTAACCTCCTTTATCCAAGCATGCATGATAACTATTGTAAATTATAAATACTATAATTTTTATATTTTACATGAAAATACACCATCAATTCTATTCCCCTCTTCATTTTTTTATTATAATGAAAATATCGTCCACATGGTTATGATTTATTGCCTTAGAGGATAAAAAGACATCATTTTACATTACAGACTTCAAGGATAGTCAATGAAAAAAACTAGTTTTTGATTATCAAAATATACAAAATAATCTAAAAGATTATCACTAACGTTATATCTAATGATTCATCATCACCACATACAACCAAATGAATTATATATATATATTTAATATTCAATATGTTAATTAATATCATATAACATCAATTATGGATATATATTCCCATTTTACATGATCTTTGAAACATTTATACTAAAGAACCAATCATGAAAACAAAGGAAACAAACAATCCTGAATGATGAAATTGTATCATATAACTCATCAAAAAGGCCGAAAATGAACTTAACAAAATTATAATAAATCAAATACATGTATAAAATTTTCTTAATTAATTAATTAATGAATTTAATTTTATTATCCATAACATTATGATCATGTGGAAAATAATTTTGGAAGAATGTATGGGATTCTTTTCTAATATCCATTTTTTCTCCAGGTTACGCTTTCTCTATCTTTAACTCAAATTAGCTCTTCTTTAATTTTATATAATTCCACTAAATTCTGTTTATATGTTCTAAACTCATTTAAACTGATCATACCATATTTCCTTAAGGGAGAAATACAAGTATTAAAAACTTCCCTTATCTAATCTTTCTGATAAGCAAACCAATTTATATGGAAGTTTTCGATTTATTACCCCATTTTAAATATACTCGATAATATATTTTAATCCACCAATATTTTTATAAAATAACTCATTTCATCAAGAAAAAAATTCTTTCTTAATTTCTGGTTTAATGAAAAAAATTCCCTTACACTTTAAATTATCATTAATATTTTCAATAAACTGGACTAAAATGATTCATTTCTAATGACTCTTAAACACACTATTTACTTGATTTCATTTCTGATGGACATCATTTATAATATTTATGAATATTTTACCATATGAATGTCCATGTATGATTGAATTCAATTCTATCATGGAAACCATTATGATAATCCTTTTTTTTATAACTTAAGAAATGAATAAGATACCCCATCCCTTTAATAGGTAACCGTTATGAATCATTATTCCTATGGCACTGATATACATGATCCTATTTTGATGGGTTCACCTAGACAGATCTCTAATGCATCGAGAAATGTTTAGTCTCATGAGATGTCATGTTGGTATAGGGAGTTAACATGATTCCATTATGGGAATTAGTCCACCATGTGCAATGGTCTTTATAGTAAGCCTTTACCCGTGCTTATGTCATGTTCTGTGTTGTTGTCATGTTACGCTGATTCAATGATTACAACATTACATGTTCTATATGTTATGATTCCTTATGTTAACTAATGTTCCATGCATTTTATTTCATCATGTTATGCCTTCTAACCTACGTTATATTAATTATTCCTATGTTTATTCCCTTATTGGGTTTTTAGCACATACCATTGTTTGTGTATTCCCCAGGTTACCCTATATAGAAGTTATAGCTTAGTAGGAGTGAGGATATCATTATAAAGTTTAAATAAAATATATTTTTATTTTGTTTTCATGTGTTAGTTTTATGTAGATATTCTTCTAAAGTCAATAAATATTTCAATCCTTGGATTCTATTTTAATGATAATTATGCTTAAAATCATGTAATAATATGTGTAAAAGGATAGGGTCTCTATATCCCCTACCATTAATATTGTAACATATGAATAAAATTTATAAAGAATTTTTAGGGAGATGGAATCCTTGTTATTTTCTATTGAGCATTCCCAAGAAAATATTTATCAACTAAAGCCTAGGAGAATCAATTTACAAGAGAAGTTCAAGATCATAGAAATCAGTTCACAAACCATGTTCCATGATCCTCCCCAACAAATTTTCACAATCACACACCATTCCTAGAGGGTTTAGCCTAGTGTAAAAAAAGTTAGGTATCTATTATCTAGTAGTATTAAAATTTATATTTTCCATTAATGATAATGATTAAATTTATTCTTTTCATTATTACTTTATAAATATACATTAAAATATAATGAGTTTGATCTAAATTATAATTATAAATGAAGAATACAATATTTTAATTTGGGGAAAGATATATATAGTTTCAATTAAAACACACTTTTTGATAAATCCAATAGTTTTAAAATAAATTTTATTTTCATGGAATATTTTAAATAAATAAAATATTATTTAAATATAAATAAAAATATAATTTAATTAAGTCCCATATATTTTTTATAATGTTTATAATTCTGTTTATATTATGAATATTAGCATTTCTTTATAAACAATATATTTTACATAAAAGTGTAAATTCTTATATTTTAAAAATAATGTTGAGAAAATATATATCATTTTGGAAATCGGCATGTTAAAATTAACCACTTCTATGTTTATCATAATTTTATAACCTAATCAAGTTATTGGGTAAAAATTCAATATGGTAAGAATGATGACATAATAATAACCGAAATGTGATGTAATAAATACTATAAATGGTATCCATGTCCAAAAATATACTTCCTCTTTAAAATAATGTTTTTATATGTTATTTGATTAATTTTACCATCCTAAAATAAATCCCCCAAAACATAAATTATATTTTACGATATTAAAAACAATTTTTTATGAATGTGACTCACTTACACATTATATATGGTATAATTTTAAGGAGTTCAGTTCTTAACCTTATGAAAAATTGAAACCCATCCCTCTTTTGAAGAAACCATTTCCAAAAACCATACTATGCTTTGTGGATTTGATTATTTTGTCATATTAATTTCAAAACCAATGTTTTTATATTAAAAAAGAATTCCCCTTCCATTTTTTATAAATACTCACCCAACCTACCGTTCCCCATCAATAAAACCCAATTAATCCTAAGGTTCCTATAAATATATCTATCCCCAACTCAACATCATGTGAGGTGGGGTGGGGGGGGGGGGGTAGTGTCACAACCTCCTTGATGAAGACATCATGGGACTCACAAAGACTATGGAATCCTAAACTCCCTCAATGTCCATAGATTTCACTAAAAACTCAGCCAACAAGGAGAGAAGGGATTTCACACACCGATTGCCCACCTGAAAATTATGATCTCCATCGAAAACCACACACTGGACATCCATATATTAAAACATGACTCTCCTATGGATGTATTCAATAATGGTATACATGTAATACAACCCGTGGATGCTAGGAATGACATCGCATGACAACTACTGTAGTGTGAAAAGATCCCCATGGGAGTTATGTGGTCCCATCATCCGTCAATATCCCTGACAAACCTCAAACAAGCTGGTAGGGACTCCAATGGGCATACTCAACATCATGGGCTGGGGAATACTCTCTATGTGTAGTCCTAGAGCATGGGCTAGAGCAGGTGCAACAAATGAGTCTAAAGCTAATGAATTAATCCAATCACAACAAAAGAATGGGAACAAACAGCTGATACCTCTAACGATCTTTGGCCCTACTAGAGCTGGAGCCTCCACTATATGATCCAAACCACTCCCAACTCCACCTTCCCTCCATTGAAGACCACCACTACAACCACACTTGGGTTAAGGTCCCTGAACACATAAAAAATACTAAGGTCAAAATCTACTTCCTCCATCTCCTCTATGGAGAGAAAAATATTACTCCCCCTGCTACTAAAACTATCTCACTAGTAACTGCTACTATGGACTTTTTTGAACTGCTCCTCCTCCACCAAACCGAGCCCAGTAAGACACTAAGAACCATTTCTAAAGATCATACTGAATTCCCAAAAATAAATACATTGGTTTAAAGCCCATAGAAAAATCATATGAACCTCTAGAACCAGAATCCCAAAATGAAAGTGGCTGAGTTATACCCCCTTTTGGTCAAAAACATAATGGTCTAGGCATATGGGACCTATCTCTAACAACTCTACCCCATCAGAGTTCTCTATTATGTCTCCTCTCATGGTGTACCTCCTCTCAAGTCCATTCACTCGATCACCACAAACTTTTTCTAAACCTACAAATATGTTGGAAATGTAAACAGAGTAACAACATACTAAATAGAAGTATGGAGTGCCTTCTAAAGATGTTACACACAAGACTCCTCATCCAGAATGATATATAGATAAAAGCTAAGAAGATCCTTGAACATGATCCAAATATCATACAATGACATACTCCCTGATAAAGGTAGAGTATCTCATTCCTCTTTTCTACCTTCATGGTTGAAGAAAGTAATTCCTCTCGAAACTACTTCTAAAATTTGACCCACAACACTTCTTCCTCCTTCTGATCATCCAGAAACATCATACGTCTCTGATGCACATCTCTACGCATCTCACTGACCGCCAAAGGAATCCATCACTCTATCAGGGCCCCAATCTTACCACAGGTGATCTAAATCTCCTTAATCAGTTTTTTTGTTTCTATGTCTGAAACACTACCCTCATATATACACAAATCATGCCCCTAGAAAGAGTCAAACATCCTCAGACACTAGATATTCTCTTCTACTAGATCAATCCTCCATCGATAAACTGAATCATCCCGGTGTACCTCTACTAACCGAGCCACATGAAGACAATGACTAGGAGCCATAGCGTAATGATGAACAAAGATTTCATGTGCACGAGTAGTGTAGAGTTTTTTTATTATTTATTTTAACTTATTTAATACATATTTAGTTATACATTCTAACTTTTTCAACCCAACCCAATACAAACAATAACACAAGTTATTATGATGCATGTACCGTTCTTAGAGTATCCACCCTTAAAATGGTGTAGCCACACTTGGAAATTCAGTAGGCTTAGATTACATTTGTCGAATCACAGGAGGGCATAAAATCTAGTGTCCTAGCCGGTCTTCCATGGCCTATTTCATGCCCCAAGATCACATAATACTATTTTCCTACCAACCCATAAAATCCTCACAATGACTAACTCCAAAAAATAGAATATCTCTCAACCACTAGCTCTGATACCACTCTATTACATCCTCCTCCCTCCAATGATACCCCTCCTAAGATGGAAATGTTGAAAGGGAGATACTGGTCCCCAATTCTTGCCTCAAATAGGCCCCGGGTTGGCGACTGACACCAAGGGTATACACATCTCTCAATATGGGATGAATTTTCCTATCTAAGAAAACAATATAGGAAGATATGATGGATTATACACAAATAAACTCCAAGACATAAAATAAAGAAAACTAAAACTATCCCACATGGATGTGAAATGTAGAATTGATACAAATAAAAAATTCCCCAAAGAAAATATACAAAATTAAAGCTAAGAAAAAACACACCAAATGTCACGATCTGAGCTAGTAAGGTTTAGAACGGTCTCAAACATCATCCTGAAAACCTGAAAATAGTTTTATATACATAAGAAGATCATACAAGTATACTCAATAGAAAAAATAAAAGTCTATCATGAAAATGTGAAAGGGGAATACTAATGCACCCGTGGGAAAATAGAAAAATTGAAGAACACCTAAGTAGGTATACTAACCACCAAAACTCATCAATAAACACTCGCCAAATAATGAATGACATGTAATATAATGTAATTCACGTTAATGATAGGGTACCCATCACTACATTCACACTGATTATCTACTCTCACACCCGAACAAAAAACATCCTGATGCTCCCACCTCTTCTAAATATACCATATCATATCCCTACTGCACACACCTAGGCCTCACAACCTATCCCGCATGCACACACTTAGACATCACAACACAACACATCCCATCATAAATCATCCTGAAGAATCATAGGACACATTCCACATCTCATCCCACATGACAACTGGGAAACATACCACATATCACCCCGAATACACTAGGGACACCACATCATAACTGACATGCACATACCAGGGCCTCACATCACACCACAACTTTCCGAAATCCATTTATTTTTCAAAATAACCACTTTATGGAGAAGTGGGAACCATTAGAAATTTCGACATTAAGAATTTGAAATATCCCAAAATCCACATTAAAAATTCAAAAAATCCCAAAATCCATTCGAAATTCAAAATTCAGAGAGAGAAGCACACCTCGAGCCCTACCCAACAAGGCCGCATGCTGCCTGGGCCATCATCATCAACATGCAGTCGATGTTGACACCATCGTCGACGTAAGCATTGCACCGCGCGAGTAACACCAGAACATCACATAAGTCTTCTTCCCGAGGTCGCATCATCATTTCTTAATCTCTATCGAACTTCCATTGTGGAACCAAAACCGAGACTATTACCGCATCATCATGTTGCTGGATTGACACTACCTTCAACATCACCGACCGATCATCACCAGGAGTACTGGAGAAGACCATACACCAGAGAACGAACGTCGAAGAAACCACAATAACCCAGGTAACCTCTAGAACTCATGACCCAAGGCACCGTTAATACCACCATGCTGGTCTTCCTTGGAGAGAGAGGTGTAGATCTAAAGCAAGAGCAGAGAAACGAGGGGATGGAGACTGGTAATAACGCCGGCGAGACTCACCAGTAACCGTTGTCGCCAA
The DNA here is from genome assembly GCA_963277665.1 of Viscum album. NCBI lineage: Eukaryota > Viridiplantae > Streptophyta > Magnoliopsida > Santalales > Viscaceae > Viscum > Viscum album. The sequence goes on along the minus strand of OY728160.1, from coordinate 454,155,120 downwards.
GAGACACACCCCATCGTAGACATCTGCTATCGGAAAAAGCCTCGCAACCAAACACAGAAACTGCAAACAATAAAACAAGCATATCAAAGAAGAAACCGCCATCAAAGAAGAAATGAAACTAGGGATGAAATATAGGGGCAAAAGGGGGTGATACCCTAAATAAAAGGAATGAAGACACCTAGAAGACCCACAACCACCAAAACTGCTCAACACGTGGTTCTCAACTAGGGTGGGGTGTGTATTTAAATCACAAAGAAATTAAATGTTTATACATATTTGATACAAAGCACTCAATCCCAACCTATGGGGCCTTAGATAAACTGACAACCCACCAATCTTCCACCTATTTTGTGACCTCTAAATATACAACACCACACATCAATCTTCAAAAAACATTTCACATTACAATCCAATTTCATTTAACCATTTTTATTCTGTTAAAAAATACAACCAAATCTATTCAAAAAATAGAAAATAATTATTTATTCATTCCATCACTACCCAAGAAAATATTAAGCACAACACGCCATAAGAAACATAGAAATAGTTATTTCAGAAGGTGAAGAGCCCGATAAATAAAGGCGACTCCACATTAAGGTCACCTCATACCACAACCTCAAGAATCAAGGTGGATATTTTTGCATGTTGTCAATGGATAAGTACTTGTAAAAAACACTAACATAGTTCTTAAATATAATAACTCCCATTCCATCATTCAAACCAGAATAACCCCCGACTAACAACCAAATCCAACAACACACTAACCACAACCAGTTCTGCATCCCTATTATAAAAACATAGCATACCCAGATCACCATATCGACAAACCAACCCCCTATGCACAACCATTCCCATGACCTCATCAAAAAACTAACCAAGGAAAATCATATTCAAATATAACAAGGCATTAATTCATTAATTCCACTTGTTAAATCAGGGGTTATCAGAGAAACAATATGATCCTTGGGTATTCACTTTTTATCTAATTATAAACGGTTAACATTTGTTGTTATAGCTATTGAATAAGGTAAAAATAACATGAATTCCATAAACCATTATATGCACAAACAATGACCCACCAAAATCCATGATTAATAGTGGGTAGTTATCCTATATAAATCACAATATAAAAAACAAATAATAAATAAAAATCCTTCCTTACTTTTCACAGACCCCATATAATGATTCTAAACTAGTACAATTATCCTTATTAATTCATATTCAATTATAATCACAATGGAAACACCCTTCACCCACCCCAGATGATGCATAATTTAGAAATAAAAAGGAAAACCTATATGGAGGAAGAGATGATTGTAAATCCTTTGTTGTGTTAAGAATATGGGCACATGCACAACTAGTAAAAAACTTTGGGAAAACTATCCAAAGTATACAACATCTTACTCGATTGTGAAGGGGAGAATGGTTTGATTTTTCTTTTACCAAGGGAAATAATTAAGGAGAAACAAGTAGGAAAGATATATCTTCCTTAGGAAGATCAAAATAGGCCCACAATTTTGATATGTTTTTGATTTTACATTAAAGGCAGATCTAGTCAAAATAACATATTTTGAACTATTAAAATCCTTGGACCCTTAGTAAAATGATGATTGGATTTATGGTCTTTGAAATGGACTCAAAACACTGCAAATAAGGCTTCAAAAGTTCTTTATGTCAAATAAAACATCAAAATGGTGACACATGAAGAAGCTGGAATCATTTTTCATGAGGAACCATTAGGTGAGACACCGTTCATGAGTCACTGCTCGTTGAGGCACCACTCATGAGCCACGTTAGATGAGGCAACACTGGAAGAAAATCATGCCATCATCGGTGTGTCACCACCAGGAAAGACACCATGAGACAAGGCACCAACACATGAGAAACTGATAGTAATCCATCACCAACGAGCCACCATGAGTGAGAGACAACTGGTGGTTAACTTCCATCATCGGCAATGAGTAACCACCAGTGATTCATCGCTAACGGGTGACTGTAAGGGTGAGATACTATTGAAAAAATTAGTAAAATAGGTAAAATATTCAAATTGTTCAAATGAGTCACCTTAACCTCCCAAAACACATCAAAAAAATATTTTCACAATGTAATTGATCTGAGAGGTCCGAGACATCACATTAGATACCTCTCAAACTATTCTCACCCTAAAAAATTCAAAATCAACCCAAATATAAAATAGAGGAAGGGTCCAAACAACCATTCCTTGAGACACCTCTCTAGGATATCATTACAGGTGGAACTCTTCCAAACACACCAATATTCAACAATAAACTATCCTGTGTTGATTGAATTATACAGTGGAAAACTCCACATCAAAGAACACCTCATCTAAAATCAAAAAACCGGGATGCGTCATATCAAGCCAAAGGACCACAAAACACAACACAGAAGCACAAAAACAATGCAGTCTCAAACACAATGATCAGGTAATTCCATTATCCTTGTCAAGATACTATATGTTCAAGGAAGCATTAACTCACCCGAACATGTTTAATCACAACAAATTTATTTCATCTTGATTATTAATTTGGTCCTCCCCTCTTAATAAGTCAATAAATCATCACACATCACACCACACACATCAAAACATAAGGGAAACTTCTCATCTCATAATGCACGGTTTAGACATTACCTGAAAAGGAAAAACAGAATGGCGAAAAACTAAAAAAAAAACCATGGGAACTAGGTTTGCTTATGTATTTCTCGCTACCGTGCACTCTTCTCTTGACCACAATGTTTCAACAACACAAGAACCAAAGTAATGGTCCATCCACAAAATAACATATCTAAATGATCCTGGAACTTTATTAGACTCTCCAAAAATGTAATTTTATCCTTGATATCTAAGAATGTTTATTCAATGAAATGGGATTCATCGTGAAGATTCCAATGAATCTAACATACATGGAAGATGTCATGGATCCTCTCTAACTGTGATAGTGATGCCAATCAGTATGCCACCTCTCTAACTCACCCCAATACCTTATAGGCTCAAATGAACCTAGCTGAAAGCTTACTCTCTATTCCAAACATCTACTACCCACGTCAAGGTAAAACCTTCAAGAACATGTGGTTCCCAACCTCTAACTCAAAGGGGCTCCATATGTGATCTGTATACAACTTATTCCTATCTTGTGTAACTTTCTTCATCTCACAATCAAGCTAAACCTTTTCTATCATTATCTTCTCCACATTTGGACCAAGAACAAATATCTCACCAACCTCTATCCAGCAAAATATAGAACAACACATTCTCCTGTAAAAAGCCTCAAATGGGTCCATTCCATTGGAGGGGTAATATCAATTATTATAAGTAAACTCTACCAATGGAAGTTGTTGTATCCAGGACCCACCTATGTCCAAGATGCATGCTGGCATCATATCCTCCAATATTTGGATAATCCTCTCTATATACCCATCTGTCTAGATGTGTAAAGTATTATTGGGGCATAACTAGGTGCCAAAGGCATGTTGCAATCCCCTCAAGACTCATGAAGTAAAACCAAATCCTGTTTTGAGACAATTGACCTTGTAACTCCATGAAATGTCACCACATAATCCACATAACTCTTAGCCAAGGAATCTATTACGCCCGACTCCTTGATTGCTAAGAAGTGAGCTAACTTCGTCAATCAATCCACAATCACCCAGATAGCATAAAAACCTCCCTATGATATGGGTAACCTAGAGATGAAGTCCGTCGATATGTCGTCCAATTTCTACTAGATAATATCCAAAGGTTGTTAAAATACCCCCAAAACACAATGCTTAACCTTTACCTTCTGGAAAACTAAGCACGTTGCCACAAACACTACCATTGGCCATTCAATCCCGAGCCAATGAAACTAAATCCTCATTCTTGGGTACTTCTTGGAAACACATGGATGACCTTCCAATATTTAGCTATGAAAATCAAGAGGGAATCCACCAAGCATCGCCACATGAACAAACAACATCCCATGGAATAACAAATGGTTATGAACATCCTCTAACCACCCCTATAGAGCATCACCATGGCTAACACGATCATGAACCACCTCTACCTTTGTGTCTTCCCACTGATAATCCTCCACCTATTGCATTAGAAAAGATCACACCATCATCTGATATAAATATCCATTATCCCCCTCCACTCTTACATCCATGTGTAAGGTTTCCAACACCTCTATATCTCTCTATGCATCCATAGATTCTCGAAAAACCTCCTTATGATAATATTTTATCAATGAATCTCCCCCAATGAATCCCTATATTTAGGTGTACGAGATCTCAAATCAAAGTCCTAAAAACCCTCAATCCACCTTCACTATTATAGATTCAGGTCACAACAGAAGATTATATACCAAAAACTATTATGATCCATGAAGACCACATAGAACTCCACAATGAAGTAATTCCACCAAAACATTAGTGTGGACACTACAACTTTTAACTCCAAATAGTCAGTAGAATAGTTACATTCTTGAGGATATAACTAACTACATCCATTATAGATCACTTCTCAGTGCTACATCATCATGGATCCAAAATCCCCACAGGAATCATCACAAAACACCTCAAACAACATCCCTTCCAATGGAAACTAGAGCACTGGATAACTAACCAACTTCCCATTATTGTTGAAAAACACTACTTTTCACTGTTCACACCATAAAAAATAATGGTCCACCCTAGTAAAGGCCATCAATGGGGTTGAATATAAAGAGAAATTGGGTATGAAACTATAATAATTTCCTACTACACTGAGAAAACTATGAAACTATGCCTCATTTTGGGGTGCTAATCAAGAAAGAACTGCTTCAAGCTTCGACAAATCCACTTATACACCCTACTAAGACACCACATGTCCAAGGAAATGAAGCAATCATGTCTAATAATTACACATGGACAAATATCCCTAGATTTGATGGCGCAAAATGGCATGAATGACTATTCTAAGATGTTGTGCATGCTTCTACTCTGACTTCACATAGATTAAAATGTCATTGATGAACAAGAAAATTAAATGATCTAGGAACTCATGAAACATGGAGATAATGAGTACCATGAACATGGCTGGTGCATTCGTAAAACCATACTACATGAATAAAACATCAAAGTTCTTATACCTTTGTCTGAAAGTAGTGTTTAGGATATCTCCCTCATTCAACCTCAACTTCTGATAGCTAGAACGTAGATAGAACATAAAAAACCAACTCAACCCACTCTGCTAGTCAAAAATATTTTCTATTTTTAGAAGGGATATTGATTCATGACTATCACCTGATTCTATATTTTTTAGTCTATAAACAAACTCAGACCACCATCCAAAATCTTTGTGAACAACACTAGAGAACCTCACGGTGACCCACTAGGCCAGATAATACCCATTTGCATCAAATCATTTATCTGAATCCTCAAGTCCTATAACTCAGAAGGTTCCATCTAATAAGGAAACCTCGAAATAAATGAAGCATCAGGTTATGAGTCTATCCAAGACTCAGCATAATTTCTAGGGGTAGCGTCATAAAATCCTTCGAGAAAAATTACATAAACTCCACAACAACTATGGGAACCTCTACTATCCCAACATCCCCTAATTCCACTAGAAACTGAGCATAAAAATAAATAACGGGTTCCATATGTTGATTGCACACCTAAAAACTCCGATCTCAAACAAAAACAACATTTTTTCCATCCATATCTAAAAACATGACTCTCCCCCATACGAAATTGAATAAAAAATTCATGTAATAAAACCAGTAGATGCAGAGAATGTCATCGTATGATTACATCTATAGAACGAAAATATCCCTATGAGACTGATGTAGTCCCATCATCAGTCTGCATCAACGGTAGACATAAAAAATGTTTTTCTAGCATCCTAAAGGAATACTCGACACTAGGGGAATGATAATACTCTCTATGTCGAGTCCCATAGAATGGGCTAGATAGGGTGAAACAAAGGAGCGAAATCCCCTGAATCAAACAAATCACAATAAAGGGTACTAAAAAAAGTGAGTTTACCTTGGATGATCAATGGCCTCGCTGGAACAGCTACATCCACTGTATACAGCTGAACATGATCATATCTTCTACCTATATGTTGATGACCAACTCCACATCCACGCTCGGGTCAAGGTCCCTGAACAAGAGGAACATCCTATGGTCGACCTAAACATAATCTATCACATCTTGCTGGAGAAAAGGCTTGTTGCACCTACTTCTCAAACTGTCTCAAAGGAAACTACTGCTAAGGTTGACAATGAACCTATCTCCTTCTACAATACTAATATTGATTAGCCACTACATAATAGTTTCGAAGATGGATGAAAACTCAACATAAGAAAAACATCTTCCCCATGTCCACAAGAGAATCGCCGAAACCGATTCCACTAGAAGGATGGAATTTAAGAGGTGGGGTCAACTCTTTACCGGTCAAAACATCAAAATTCCTTGCACTTGAGACCTTCCAATAAAAACTCTTCCCCTTAGAGAACTCATTTGGATCCCCTATTGTGGTGTACCTCCTTGAGAGTGCATTCACTCAATCAATTTTTCCTTTTTATAGAACCTCCAAATATTTTAGCAGTGTAAAGGGAGTAAAAACATACCAAATGAAATGGTGAAGTGTCTACTCATGATGTCTTGCATGAGGCTCCTCTATCGGAAAAATATCTATGGTAAAATGAATAATATCCTTGAACTTGATCCCATGATACCTCATTGACATAATCCGATGATGAAGGGATAAAAGCTCTTGCCTCTTCTCTTCCTTCGTGGTTGACGAATGAAACTATGCCCTAAAATCCTTTTGAAAATCTAATAACAACACATTTATACCCTTTTTCATCCCCATAAATTGTTTCCTCCACTGACAGAAAACTCTCCATATCATGATGACATACAAAAGAACCCATTACACTATTTGGCCCCAGATCAGACTCACCGAAATACTTCCGCTAAAAGCCGCACAATGTCCTCAAGCTCTGGTCATTCTCCTCAACGAGATCAACCCTCTAATGATGAACCTGATTGTACATAAATACCTATATTTTCCATGAAACATATGAATGAAGACAATCATCCATAATTGAAATTAATGCAAATACATCCTATGCTCTAGTAGGATGGAGTCTTTATTATGATTTATTTTAACTCATATAATACATATTTATTTATTCATTCCAAAATTTTCAAACTAACCGAGATGAAACATGAACACAACTTATTATGATGCATGTACCTTTCCTTGGGGCACAAACCTAAAAATGGTGTATCCTCACTTGGTCGTTTGTTAGGCTCAAAGTCCTTGTGTCAGATCACAAGTGACCAAAAATCCCATGTCCTAGGTGGTCCCCCAAACCTATGTCACTCACCTAGATCACCTGACATTGTTTCCCTACCAAACCATCAAATACTCACTATTCATAACTCCAAAATCTATCCTATATCTCTACCATCACTGTTGATACCACTCTGTCATGATGCCCTCCATGCAAAGATAGCCCTCCAGTGATGGAAATGAATAAAGGGAGATGACGACCCCCCAAGTCCCACCTTCAGTTGGCCTTAGGTTGGTGACTAGATCCAAAGCAGTACAAATCTCACAATATGGGAGGTATTACCCATTATAAGGAATAATATCAGGAGATATAATGAATCAACCACAAAGAAACTCTAAGACATAGAATAAAGAAAACCAAAACCATCCCACATGCATGTGGAAAATAGAACTGATACCAATACAAAGTCTCCAATGTAAATACTAACTAACCACAAAAACTCACCTAGGAAGAGTAACCAAATAATTTAATTTAAGTAATATGATGTATTTTACATCAATGATAGGGTACCCTACACTAATTTTCCAATGATTAGCTGCTCTCGCACCCCAATTTCAAACATCCTTTTTCTCCCACCTCTTTTGAATATACCACATCACATCTCACCCGTACACTCTTGGGCCTCAAACCACATCTGAACTGCACACACCTAGGCCTCACAACATAGCACATCACGTCACATCACATCACATATCATCCCGAAAACACATGAGACACATAACACATCTCATCCCAAATATAACTAGGACATATACCAAATCTCATCCCAAAGATAATTTGGACACCAGATCACAACTCCCCCGCACACACCATGCCCTCACAACTCACCGAAACCAACCCTAAGATTCTTGGACTATTATCAAATGTAATATGGATTAGGGAAGAGAATGTGGCCCACTATCTATCCCCCCACAAGGATGTTTGGGAATGATACCATCTCTTGTGACAGTGGGTTCGTTCGAAAAAATAGTTCTCAACTAGATTGGGGTGCATATAGAAGTCACAAGGAAAATATAAGTATATACATATATGATATCAAACACTCAATAAAAATATATGGGTCCTCAAATAAACCACCAAATCACCACACTACTACCTTTTCTTATACCTCTAAATGAACAACACCACACCTCACGCCACAAACCCCATTAAATATTCCAATGAAATATCATTTACCTATTTATGTTCATTTAATCAAGACATCCTATGGCATTAAAAACATAATAATAAATTATTTAATCTTTCCATGAATACCTGGGAAACCATTAAGCACAACACACCACAGGAAACACAAAAATAGTAATTTTAGATGGAAATGTTCTGGATAAATCAAGGTGTCTTCCCATTAAGGACACATCATACAACAATATATAGATATGCGGGAATATTGTTTGATGTTATCAATGGAAAATAATCCATACCAACCACTATTATAACACCCCGAGATTTTATGAAAAATATTCTTTTAATTTCATTAATGTATTGTGTTGTATTCTACACCAAGATTACCTTGCGCTATACCCAACACCGTATTAGCTTGTAGTATATGCAACACTATTCTTGGATCGTGTTACACACAATTTTGATAATAGTTATTCTACGAAACATTGAGTATATATATATATTCAATGTATAAATGAAATATGGTTGGATTCTGTTATACAAAACAATGAAGGATTCTTTCACAACACGGAACCCTGACTTGACTTGCATTACACGCAATCGTGACCTTCCTCGATAGCGTGTGTTGTACGAAATACCAGGTTTTAATAAACAACGATATATTATTATAATATTGTCATTAGCTAGCCTTTATGAATAGTATTAACTAAATTTTGAATTTTATAACATTATTATTCATCTTACACATTTTCTAGAACTTGGTATAAGAACAAAATAAATTTTACGGGTAAAATAAGTATTTTTCAAAAAAATGTAGTTTTGCCGCCTTTTGATGGCGCACCCACATTAAATCTAGATTTTGACATGTTTATATGTTCAATTTGACAAAATAAAATTTTTCATTTGAATCAAGATATAAAAATTTACATTAGATAATGTTTTGATATTTTTCCTATAATTTTCATATTTTAATGAATAGTAAAAACACACTATATTTTAATTAAAAACAACTTTTTTCATCGTAATATATTATGTGGATAAATTATAATATTGAATGGTTTTAATGTATAAATAGAATATATTTTTACCATTTAATATAATCTATGTCATTAGCATTGATTTTACCTTGAATTCGTAGGTTAATACAATTCAATCTTTTGCAATGTTTTAAAGAAAACCCCATTTTCTTTCAACAACGAGATTAATTTTAATTTAATTTCTGCATCTTTTGTGAATTTAATTTGAAAAAATTGATTCTATATTTTGAATCAGTGGGGCCAAATTATGTTAATAAGCTACTTTTTTATTTTTTGGCATTGTGAATAGTAACTACGGTAAATTTTATTTACTATAGTTAAAGGTAAATCGGGTAATTAAGGGTAAATATAAGATTATAAAATTACCATAACACTTGGAAAAATCCTTTTTTATGGATAAAAGTAGACCCATATAACCTAAGGGTCGGATTATATTCATTTAATGGACTTTTTTTCATGAAAATAATTTAATTATTATTAAAACCAAAGAATGTGACAACATGTCAATTTCTTAAATCTTATAAGTATAATAATTTTAATTTAGTTCTAAACTTAATGAAAAATAGAAAATGAATATTCTCAAGAAAGCTAATACAATTATCTACATCATAGGAATTTAGGTAGAATTTTTAGGGTTTATATAATTATCATTTATTATGACACAAAGATGATGCAGTAATTGTCTTATTAATGAAATATTGACATAATTGATGTTATAAATGACCAAATAAATGAAATTTGAGTCTTTTTTTGACTTAAATTAATTTTATAGGTTAATATGACATGTTATTTTTGATATAAGTAACTTGGTTCTAACTTATCATTCTGTTATGAATTTCATAAAAATCATGTATCAAATAGTGTCAAAATTGACAGAAATTAGTTTATAAAACATATATTATATTATTAATTGTTATTTAATTCCTAAAAAACTAAGGTTCGGAAAAATGACTTAGATAGGGATAGATATATTAATAATAAACAACTTGGGGTTCTTTTGTCTTGTTATGGTATGTTTATTAACCATATAGTGTAAGAAAACAAAAAGACACGGTAAAAGTTAAATTATTTATCTTAGAGTTAAATCTAATTGATAAGGTTAAAATAATAACCTAAACTTGTCCAACTCCTATTGGATAAGAGTATTTAGACCCATACCCACTTTATATTTAAAATAAGACCATTTTGAACTATTATAAACCGAATTTTACCTTAATATAAAATAATATTTTGAGATTTTCCTAAGGTGCCCCTCTCCTCCCTTATAAAAGGGCACCTCCTCCCTCTCCTCCTCACACCAATTTGAGTATTCAAGCTCGGCCAAAACCTACCAAAATATATTCTCCACTTCCCTAGTATCATCCTAGAGGTCCTGGTCTTCTTCAAAGACCATCCTTAGTTTTTTAAGTGGAGGTTAAGTGAAGGCGCGTCAAAAAGGAGGTAATATCCATTACCGATCTTTTTCAATTTCTTTATTCTTCAACTTATTCTTATTTAGTTGTTTCATAATAAAGTAATAACATAATTATTTCTTATAAACTGATATGTTATTATAAATATTAAACAAATCTAATTAACCTTCTATCCATCCTACAGAAAAGGAAATCACAGTGCGTGCGTAGGTACGGAATACCGTCTCCACGCCGTGGTGTAATCTATTTTACGCCACCACCTTAATTGGATGGGTATAATGGTGTAATGAGTAACTATATATGATTATTATAATGTTATATTGATACTGAAATAGTATACATACACTTAAACACAAGTTCACGATCATGAGAATGATATCATCGCTCGTGCATACGCACGGACTGCCGTCTCCACGACGCGATGAGATTCATTCTCCACATTAGCCATTCATGAATGATTATAAAGTATATATAATGAATAATAATTAAATATATGACATGATAAATCTACTGGATTTATGTATATATATGTATGTCATCTACTTACTTCCATTCAAGACAATAAGGAAAGGAAAACAACGTTCATGCGTACGTATGGACTACCGTCTCCATGAACGGTGTGTTTCATTTCATTTATCTATATATTATATATATATATACTGAATATATATGATATATAAATCATTTTTTATATTATAGAAGTAAGTAAATCATGATATAAGTAATAATAATGTCAAGAACAACAAGTCCAAACACCTACGATAAATGAAACGATTTTACACAAAACGCTTCATTAACATGGAATTTACAAAAGAACGGGCAATATAAAGTCATAATTGAACCATATATGATATAATAACAATTAATATGATTCTGTAATAAGTTAATGACATTATTTAAATCATTATACAGGAGGTTCGGACACTTACGAAGAACATCGGACTTAAGGTAAGGGAAAATATCACAATCTCATTTTTATCTGAGAATGTTTATACTTTGGCATTCACTGGGGTGTATTTTATCATCCAAATCCATGTTTCCTAAATATGTAATATTATTTCCATCCACCTAAAATTTTTTAAATCCAATTTTACCCTTCAGTGAGTTTTTAGTAAAGGATTCGAAAGGAATCTTTTGTCATTTTTCTTATGAGGTACTTTTTGACTTTTTTGACAAAAGTACGAGAAAAATGTTTTCTTTTAACTTATAAGACATGAATGGATTTTTAAAACATTATTTCAAAAAATATTCCTTTACAAGTTTTCATGTTTATTTTTAATCAACTTATTTTATTTTAGAACTGTATGACATGTTAAGAAAGGAAAAGTATTTTTGAAGCAGAAAGGATATTTTCCTCAAGAATGGAGTTCAAGTGTTTTATCAAAATTATTTTTCCATCTAAGATAATAAACGGTTCTGTTTATATCCCTATTATTACATTGATTTGATTATTTTGTGATGGAATTATATTTTTATGAATTCCTTTATCTTATATGAATTGTTTTATGATGTCACGATGTTTAAGATTCCAATTTTTATTACATGGGTTATGGAATGATGTATGATTTATGATTTTGTGGAACACATAATAATGGTATAATTATGAGATGGTTGGGACCTATATCTCCCTACAATGAATTGGGTAATGATTTTATATCTCATGAGATAGACATGGATGGAACGGTAGGTTATACCGGTTCAGTGAAACAGGACTGAAATGAGGATTGAACTCGGTTCAGAAAGGGACTTTGTCCACTAAGATAGTCCTGGAAATGAGTCTTGACTAACAAGAAATGATTATATATGATTATGTGTGTATGCCACAAAGTTTCATGTTTTATGTTATGATTATTGGTATTACATTTCACTACTATGATTTATCCAATGTTATGAAATTATGATATCTTTTGTAGGTTAATATTTCCAAAAGATATGTTCTTATGAATATGACGTGATTGATATTTCTTTTGTTTACCCTTATTGAGCATTTGAGCTCACCCTTTTATGTTTTCTTTTCCCCAAGATATAAAGAAATGTTTTAGGTAAGAATAACAAGAAATATCATTATGGGAGGTGTTGATGATCTTTCACCATGATTAAAAGATTGCATTCCGAGTTTCCAAAGACACTAAACTATTACGGTCCTCGTGTGTGTGTTATTGTTATGTACTAAGTATTCCACAAAAGTAATGTAATGTTCATGTACGTCAAGCATCTGGTCTCTACAAATATCTTCCTTATTCAAAGGCATTCTTCCCAATACATAATTCCAACCTGAATAACCACCATCTCACAACAACCTCTAGTAACACACTAACCACAACTAGTTCTGTAGCCCTACAATACAAACATACCATACCTAGATCACCATATCAATAAACCAACCCATATACACAATTATTATAATTAATAAATCATTAAAAAAATAATGAAAAAATTTAGATTTAACAGGGAATTCCTTCTCTAATTTCATATGTTAATTCAGAGATAATAACATAAATAGTATGATCCTCAGGCATCCAATTATTAGCTGAGTATGTGTGGTTAATAATTTTTGTAATATCCATTCATGAAGAAAAAAACAACATGACTTCCAGAAACCATTATGTGCACAAATAAGGACCCCAAAAGGAGAAGAATTTTTGTCAGTAATTAGCCTATTCAAATTGCAATATCAACAAAACAAATAACAACGAACGATAATTCAAATTTTTTTTGTAGCCCTTGTATATTTATTTCAAATCTATTAACATTTACTTATTCATTTGGAATTAAAATATCTTCACAAAGAAAACATCCACACACCCACACCACATAACTCACAATTAAGTAAAACGAAGGGAAACTTACTTTAATAAAGAGATGTTTGACACTCCATGGTTGCATAGATAATAGTGGTTCATGAATAGTAGGTAAATCACAAGGGAAATACATTCCAAAATCTATGAAGGGAATAAGAGTTTTTTTCAGCTCTTACCAAGGGAAATCTAGAAAGATAAACAAGTGTAAAGGAGTCTTAGACTTTAGATGATCTAAAGAGACTCATGATTTAGACATATTTTTGATTTCCCATTAATGGTGTGCTTTATCAAAATAAAGTGTTCTGGAAAATTAAAATACCCCAAAAAATTATGAAAATAATTATTGGATTTTTGGGCTTTGAAATAGTCTCAAATCCTTCCGAATAAGTCTTGAAAATCATTTTATGTCAATGAAAATTTCAAAATGGAAAAACTGGAAGAAGTTGAAAACATTGTTCATGAGGAACCATTATGTGAGGCACCATTCGCGATTCATTGCTCGACGAGGAACCACTCATGATAAACTATTTTATGAGGAACCACAAGATTAAAGGACTTCCACCATCAATTCGTAACCACCGGGCAAGACACCAGGAGACAATGCACTGCTAGACGAGCGACAACGAGTGAGGGACTGCCAGGGAGCCACCACCCGCAAGTTGTGGTGATTGAGTCACCACTAGTGAGAGACCTCTAGTTAGTCACCGCCAGTATGCCACCACAAGCAAGTCGCTTCTATCCATTCTCCACTGGTGATTCAATGCCAGCAAGTCACTGCCGGTGAGCGACCGCCTGGGTGAGCTACTGATGGAAAACATTGAAAACTGGGAAATTTTGTCATCTTTTGTAATGAATAACCTTGACCTACCAAAACAAGTAAAGTAATATATTTTCAAAAAGTAATCACCAGAGAGGTATAGGTCCATTTCAGATGGAATCCCATGTATTTTCCATTGAATAATCAAAATCTAAGACTTAACAACTATAACTCAAGTGAATCCATTTACATGAGCATTTAATGCCCAAAGGGATCACTTATAAAACCATTTTCCCCAAACTTCCACAATAAATTTCCACCATCACACACATTACACATAGGGAACAAGTTTGATTAAAAATGAGTTAGGTATCTATACCATAGTATTATTAATTTTAATATTTTTTATTAATGAAAATGATTAAATTTATTTCTTTCATTATTACATTATATATACATGATTATGTAACAAGTCTGTTAAAAATTTCATTTTCATATGAATAAACCAAAATCATATTTTAGGGAAAGATTTATATAGTATCAATTAAAAAACACTTTTTAAAAAAGAAAATTTTTTTGAAATAAATTTAATTTTTTTTGAAATTGTTTAGTAAATAATATTTATTTAAATATATATGAAAATATAAATATATTAAGTACCATATAATTTATATAAGGTACATAATGTTGTTTGTGTCCTGGAAAATAGAATTTGTGATAAATAATTTTTTTATTTTAATGTGTAAGTTCTTATATTTTATAAATTATTTTGGGTAAATATATATCATTTTTTAAATCATCATTTTAAAAATTTTCACTGCTGATTTTTTTATATTTTTATAGGAAAGTCTAATTATTGACAAAAATTTCGTATTTTTTGAATTATGACATAATAATACAAATAATTTGATTCAATAAATACGATAAATGGTACCTCAAACCAAAACTATACTTCATCTTTAATATAATTTATTTTTATATTATTTGATTAATTTTAAAAACCTATAATGAATCCTCAAAAACATATATTATCTTTCAAGGTTTTAAAAACAATTCATTATGAAAATTACTCACCTACACATCATATATGGTATTATTTTAAGGATTATTGTTCTTAAACTCATGAAAAATTGAATCCCAGTCCTCTTTTGTAGAAACCATTAGCAAAAACCATGGTATGGTTTGTGGTTTTGATTATTTTTTCACATAGATTGAAAAACCAATGATTAAATACTAAAAAAGAATTGGCATATCTCTTTTTATAAATACCCACATAACCTATTGTTACTCAACACTAAAAACTATTTAATCATGTGTTTTCTATAACTCTCTCTATATAAATCACTGTTAAGGTGTCGTCATGCTCTTAAGAATCTCCTCCATGGATGTTTGAATCATCATCTTGAGGTAAGGGATTCTATCATATTACCTTTTTTTCATGTACATTCTTTATATTAATCTTTTTTATTTTCAATTTATAAGGTTGAAATATAATCCTATACATACATTTATATTTATTATTCTTAATTAATGATATACTGCCTTTAATTATCATTAAACCATTTATTAAACATTTGTGTACACTTATTGTTCTACCAAAATTATCTATTTATTTTCCATCCGAAGACTTCTGTTCTAAATACAAATACCCATTTCTACTCAAGAGTATTAAAATAGACTAAACTGTAATAAATTTACTTGATATAACCATTTATATAACCTGGAATCCTAAATCATGTGATTAAAATAGATAAAAGTCATTCTTATGTTGCATGATTCATGTTGCATACACATTCATTTGTATATTATGAATGTAGCGAGTGGAACTGGAATTGTATGTCCTAAAAATTCATTGGGTATTGTTTTTATATAATGAGATACAATATTTTATTCATTATTGGTCAGCTTAATAATAATATGTAATGATGTCTCAGTGGTTACACATAAATTATATTTATAATTCCATGTTTTATGTTATTCCCATATTCTTATGTTTCATTGATATCAACATCATTTATCATTATTAAATGTTGATTTTTATTAATGATACCATTTCTTGTAACCGTTATATACCTCCTAACTCACATTAATTACATTATTCATATTGTTATTTATTTAATTTCTTATTGTTCTTTATAGCTCACCGTTTTCTTATGTGCATCCCGAGGTTATCCCATGTGATTTTAGAATATCCATCATATTTTTAGGGAATTTTATGGAGATTTAATTAATTTTTTTATATCCCTATTGCGTGTTATTGTGATATATATCCAATTACCCAAAGACACTATGCATATAAATCTTTTTGGATTGTATTATTTGTATATTTATATAATAAATTACCATCTATGGTTTGAAAAATATTTTAATTTCCATACATCTTCTAGCCAGTGACACACCACCAGGTCGAGGATATGATTATAGTAGAAAAGGGATTCATTTGAATTCCACCAAATAGTCAGTGACACTCAATCTATTACTTAATGGTGACATACAATATGTTATCCTTTTTTAGACTTCTTCATTCACATTGTGTCCATTTTTTGGTCTATTGAAGCATTTCCTTGTGGATCAAACATAAATACTAAAATAAAATCCATTATAAAATATTGAACAGAAAATGTATTTTTTAACATAAAAATATATTTTATATATTTTAGTATAACTATATCCTCCCTTTTTATGATAAAAACACTATACCAGAAAATTCTCAATTTCTCCCCCAAATTGTGAAATTGGTTAAAATAATGATAATTATAAATATTACAATGATAAAATAAATTTATCCATTAAAAGTATATTAAATAAATTAATTACCACATTTTTATTATCAACAAAGAACATATAAATAAGGTTAAAAAATAAAATATAAAAAACATACACATCTTGAATGGTCCCTAAAGAGAGAAAGAACTAATTTTTCTTGATAATAATTAATTGGTGAAATGATACATTATAAAATTAATGTCTTTCATTTTTACAAAATAGAATAAATAATATATTTTAAATTTACAAACACATTTTTTGGACTTATGTTGTCAATAATATCAATATTGAAAAAAAATTCCTCTTTATGAATATTTCAGTACTAGAAATATAAAATCCCCCTTAATTTATACATGAAAAAGTTATATAAAGCAGTAAAAATGAAATTTAAAAGATAAATAAGAAGGAATAAAATATTTAAAATCAATAAAATGTTTCCAATCCATCATTTCTATATGTAAATTATATGTACATTTTTTTTAAATTATAAAAACTATATTACCTGATAGTTTTAAATCAGAAATTAAGAAAACTCACAGTAATTATTTCTAGGGGGATGATATGAATAAAAATGAAACCATCCTAGTATTAAGATATAAACACTATGAGAATATATTCAATAACCACTTACAATTATTAATATTTATTCAAAAACATTATATGAATATTACACATACTTTTCTTTAGTAAAATTATAGGATAAAATGTTTAAAAATATTATCTTATTTAGAAACTAAATTTTAAAATATTAAATATTTTTAAACAACTCGGGTATAGAACCATTAAATAATAAGTGTGATAAAAATATCATACCGAATATTCCCTTAATAATGTCAAAATTATATAAATAAAGGTAATTTGTAATGATATTATCCAATTGAAGAACAGTTCTTGTAGAATCAAGAAGGATAACATCTTTTTGGAAGTGGTCACTCAAAAGGTGGTTTATATGTTCATTATTATTATTTTTGGAGCGTTGAAAATGATTTATAGAAATATTAAAGGCATAAGAGTTTTTAAACTTAATTAAGAATGGATTGTAATTTACTCATAATAATAGATGGCATGTTTCATCCAGATAAGGGATTTTTAATGGATTATTTTACATCCATACAAAGAATAAATTATTTTTTCTTCTTTCAACAGTAAGAGGAAAGGGATTTTATAAGTAAGTGAAAGTACTCCTTTTACATTTACAATCTAGTTTTAATCCACCAAAATCAACATCAGAAAAATTATATGTACAAAATATATCCCTTTAGGATAAAAAAATCATTTTTAGAGAAATTTAAATATTTAAAAATTCATTTAATATATTTCAAATGTAATTATATATGATCTGATAAAAAACACATAGAAAAACATTAAACATAATCTGTGGTCTTGTTGTAGTATAGTAAAAGAGGCTCCCAATCATACTTATATAAATATAGTTTTATCATGTTTATCATATTCATCCAACATCAATTTATGAAAAGTACATATATGAGTAAATTTTCTCTTTACATGATCCATACCAATTTTTTTTAAAGCTCATTATTTTATTATCTTTGATGCAGAAAAATTTATTTTTTATTTTTTTAAATTCAAAAGCCAATAAAATCATAATTTTTCCCATAAAAACATTTAAAATTTTATTCTAATTAAAATAGAAAAATAATTTTAAAATTTATTATTATTAAAAAAAAATTATTGAAATTTATTAGACTAATAATTAAATCAATTGAAATATAATTTAAAAAATAAACTTGCATCAATTTTCCTTATTTTAAAATCATTTTCTAAATTAAATTTATCCAATTATTAATAAAAACCATAAGGACATTTCTTTAAACCATAAATATCATTGGTTAACATTAAAATTATTTAGAACTTTTTAATGATCAAAATATATAGATTTTTCCATAAGAATTTTTTAAAAATAGAACCACTCAAAATGAACTTTTAGCATCCATATGAAAATATTTTATATTCAAACTAACAAAGATTTCAAATAAAATTATAATATATTCAATCATAAAAAATGGTGAAATGTTCTTTCCATAATGAATACCTTATAATAGATTATGTCCTATAACTATGAGGCTATATTTGTATTGAGTTATGTTACCTTACTCATCAAATTCATTATTAGCAATCCCCCCTGATCACTCCATAATAGATATGACCTTATATCCTTTTTCATTTCTGAATTTTTAGAATCTTTAATAAATCATTTAACAACCTCTTATTTGTGAGATAAAAAATTATCCCATCTATATCTTGTATAATCAATGATAATTACAAATTTGTAATATTAACCTCATATAATTTTAATTTGGTTTGGTCTGAAATGGTCAATATGAATATGTTCATGGGCCTTTGAGGTAAAAACATAGTTTTTATATTTAAATGAAGTTTTTTTCTTACCATGTTTGCAAGGATCATAAAAAATGTTTTTATTGAAACTAAATTTAAGAAAATATCATACTAAATGATAGCATTTTAGATTAAAAAGTGTTTTTGTTTGTGATATAATGACCGAGTATCCAATAATAAATCCATGACTCACGATCTTGTTCACTTAAAAATTTATAATTTTACAGGATTGATATTTTCAATCAATAAAATTAATATTTTGAAAATAAGAAGCTGAAAATAAATGTAATCATTGATTGGAGATGGGGTAACACTTTAGTGGTAAACTATATAATCCTATATCAAAAAATAAAAAGTTTTTTATCTTGGATAGCCTTGTGTGAGAATTAAATTATAGGATATGGTGCATTCATGATAAGTGTAAGCAATGACATGAGGCTGATGTAGGAACATGGTGATGTCGGCATGATGAAAACTAGTGATGTAGGAAGGGTGATACATGCATGACCCTGCACAAGGACTTTAGTCTATGTTTATGGGATATGTGTCCTTATCATTCTAAGATATGTAATGGGTCTCCCTCTACCTATATATAAAGGGGTTTTTTATTTAATAATAAAAATTGGATTCAACCATAACTAAATAAAATAATATTTTCTATTAGAATAAAAAAAATACAAAAATCATTTTCAAAAGATATTTTAAAAAACATATCACACCGTTGAATAAAAGTATGAAAATTATATCTTTATCAAATAAGATATTTTTAAAAATATATTAATTTTAATGTCCATCAGTACCTATACTGAGGATATTATTCCTAAAATTATCACAAAATATGATGTGTCTTCCATTATTATTTTCAGGATGATTGAACTGAAAGTAGTCACCATACATTTTTCTCAACTACATATTATCCATGTGTCATTTAGGACCTTGGGTTTTCCTCTTATGAACTATTTAAAAAATAATAATCATGAAATTAATGATTATAGAAAAAAATTTCTTTTTTCCACTCATCATAGTTTTTATATATTTTGGAATACATACTTTTCTAGATAATGATTTTATATAGGAATTTCTAACAAAAATATTACAAGAGAAATGAATTTAATTAGTCCTACCATACAAAGAATTTTTAAAATCACATTCATGAATAATTTTATAATATTTTACATAATAATTAAAAAAATTATCATTGCAACATAATTTTAAAAATTAGTAGTATTTTTGAGATTACTAAATTTTTTATAAAACCAAAACCAAAATGATTTTTATATATCAATGAAAGGCTATAATTTTATTTCTATTTTTCTAACCCTGGGTGAATTTTGAAATATAATTCTTGATATCCTTAATTTTTTTTTGAAGTTTCTTTGTATTAATTTGTTCGTTTAACATCAAATATAGCTCATCCATTTGGTTATAAAGTTAATTATTTACAAAATATACTTGATTATAATTCCTAATTAGTTAATTGAATTTTTTTGTGAGTTCAAAAAATATATTTTTTAATTAATTATAATCTAATTGAGTTTAAGAAATAAATCATAATGAATTACAAGTGGATTAATTTATATAATTAACTTCATCACATGCTTCAATTTATTCCATGAATCATTTAAAACTTCCATTACTTGAGTCCAAAGAATAGAGTGAATCATCATTTACACTTTATATAGATTCATTGATATATTTATTTCTTTTTTAATTTTTCTTTCTTAGAATGGGTAAATAATGATTTATGTGTCCCTATTTTTATTGGTGATAATAAATTTACCTCATTTTCATTCCATCGATTCAAATTTTTATAATGGTGAAAGTATTTCTTACCCATATCGAGTTTGATTAATTTCATTAATATATGTTTTATGTCACTTTCACTTCCTAAAGCATCATCATCCATTTCATTAATATATTTTTTCATCATTACTTCACATTATTCACATCCTTTTTAAATTTTCACATCATAGTGACCACATAGTTTATGTGGCATCACCCAAATTTAACCATGTTTTTTGAGTTGATGTTATCACTTTTAGTGCAGCGTTGGTTATTGAATCCTCATAGAAATAAGAAGGGACCTAAATACACATACATTCTATGAGGGATATTTTTCTATAAAGTTTCAAAATATGGTTTATTTTGATATGGTTTAAAGGAACACTATGATACCTAGTTAAATTCAATTAATGAGTGATGGTTATCCAAGTTTATTAAAAGGGATTAAATGTATGGGTTTCTTTTCAACCAATTTAATTTCTTAGACTCAGGAAGAATTCATTTGATGATATCAAACCTCCTTCATAACATATTGGATTAATTCCAACACCAAATTAATTATAATAACTTATAAACTTGGAGGGTAATTTTAATTATAACTCCAAGTTAAATATTCAAATTATCACTTGAAGTGTGTGGCCATAAAATTTAATAATAATGAAGAAGGATTTTGATCATCAAAAGAAATTATCAATTAAATGAAATTATTAAACATTATTAAGTAATAAATAACATCCAATACGACCCTTTTATACTCTCGTGGATCATTCCAATAGAATTTTATCCATCAATTAATGTTATTATATCAAAATAATATGAGAGTAGACACATGAGGGTGGAATTGAAGAAGTAAAAAAACAATGAAATAATGACACTCCCTCGTTATGTGAATGATTATTCTCTTCAATGTGTTAATAAATTCACACCTTATAGAAATAGTATCAACAAGTTGAAGAAAAAAATTTTGAATAGAAGAAGAATATGTTTTATTAAATGAGTATGGAAAATTTGAATAAATTAAATGTGAAAAAAATGAACCACTACAAAAGGAAGTATAAAAAACAATTTAAATAATCCAAAATCATCGTTTAATCCTCTAAAACAAAAAACATAAATATAAATTTTTTAAACCTTGGTTCTATCCCCATATAGTGAAATTCATACCCAATAATGAGGGAATGAATATGGAGGTAAATATTTATGGAATGTGGACTTTTCCACCAATGACCAGAAATGGGATCCCGCTTGTTTCCACCCAACAGAGGTGAATAAATGACCATCTAGATTGTATAATTTTGGTGGGTCATAAAATATTCAATTTAATAACATTATTTTTTCGAACATATTGTAATATTTCATCTTATTTGGATTTTGATTTTAGAATAAATAGTCGTAATGGTGGGTTGTTATTCTTCGACAGAGAATCTATCCCCGAATATCAACTTTAAATTAGGCCTCTTGGAATTCCCTTGAAAACATAGAATGAGATATGGTGACTATTGAATGAAATTTTTGTCATTATTTACTCTATCTCTATATCAAATTAGAGATTCATTAGGGCTGTGAAATGGTTTCATTATGCATAAAATTGTTCTATAGTCAAGTTTACATTATCAAAAAAATTAGAATAAAGGCCCATTTTGGTGGTCTTCTGATGTGATTATTGATGTTATCCAGATGGATTAAATATTAACAATAAAATATTAAATTTGAAAAAAAATAAACAGGATTGGTGGATTTATAATATTCTCAAAATGTACCATGTAACAGTGAAATTTATACAAAAATTTCACCATCGTGTGAAATAATGTTCAGTTTTTAAAATTAACTAAAATAGATATATATGAACAATGAGTTACAAGATTATTATAATTTATAAAATTAATATTATTCTCTTTTAGTGGCTAATCCCCCCTGAACATGATTTTTTCTAGTCCCTATTAAAAATAGTCTCAAAAACAAAAAATTGAATTCCATTATCCACAAAAAGTTTATTGTAAAATCTTCACTAAAATTCACCATGAAAAATAGTTATAAACCCATAAAAGTCATTTAACATAATATAGGTTCTTAAGAATATGTAAATCCCAAGCCCATTACTTTCTTCAAATTCATCACCATATTTTTACCAAATGTAACTAAGCATGATGAGGCATGGTACATCACAGTAGAAATGGGAGTTTAATATTATTCAGTTAGGAAATGATGGTCATTTTTTATGGAATCAAATTTTAATATTTAGATGAATATTCATTTTTTTGTTTCTTTTTGTTTCTTTTTTCAGTTTTTCCATGGTAATTGGAATTTCACTGAATCATGTAAACCCATACAGTGAGACTTTTCTTATTAATCCCAGGGTCAAAGACATTTTTATTCCATGATAATCACACGTACTTAGGTATCATCTTGTGTTAAATCAATCAATAATAAATTAAATATAAAAATAATGAATCAATTCCCAACTTCAGGCTACACAACAACATTGCCATGATCCCCAAGTACTTAAAGACCCACATTAGGTCATTTCATTTTTCTACGTGCATATTAAGTGTTTTTAAAAAAAATTGAACTCTCACGTTAAAATTAAAAAAATAAAAATAAAACATATTCAATTTATTATAGTACCTCAATAAATCAAACTAATACACCACAATCCAAAGGATGTTCACTGTGATTGTTTAAATGTATGAAAATCCCTTTAGATATCCACACTTCCAAAATCAATGCTTATGTACTCAGAATTTGCTAAAGCATAGAATGAAGTCTTGAAAATTAATTTGATATTCAATTTTGATGTTTACAATGGGTACAATCATGTTCAGGGTTAATGAAATTTTTCCCCCCATTTATGAAAATGTGATTTTCATTGAAACAAATAATTTTTTTTTATTTTCACCCCTTAATTTATATTAACACTATCTTTTGTGTTAAATGAAAATAAATTTTAGAAGTGGGTTGAGGTAGAGGATATAAGTTTCAAAAAAAATTAAAATGTGTATTATAGAATGAAGTCACCTGGTGGTTAAAGTTGATGTTTTTTATTATCCCATTTAATCCCTTGATCTCCATGTTCCACATAGAAGACTCATCAATGATTATATTATATGTTTGTAATCCTAGGATAAATATGATTTTACTAAATATTTATCAATACTACTAGCCCATAAATCCTACACACCTACACCACAAGAACACTATAGAAAAATCATATGGTTCCCCTAAATAAAAAAAATAAACACAAAAGGAAATGATAATAAATGTACCTATTTATTTAGAAACTAAAAAACATGAGTCAATGTATAGGTAAAGGGTTGGTTGCCTCTCAAAAATCACTTTATTTATTGCTGTTAGGTTGGAATGGACCTTAAATAAATCAAATTCTATGTTTTATAGGTTTCCTATATTAACTACTCCTCTATTTCATTTTTATTGAATGCATCAATTAATGGTTTTAACATGTGACCATTAAATTTGAAAAAATGACCTATGGTGGGTTCTTGAATCTCTACTTAACCATGTGGGTATACATGATTCAATGAGTAAGGTCCTTCTATATAGACTATATCATTACAAGGTGTAAATGAAGATTAGAAATATAAAAGAGCATTAATGTTTTTTATGTGAAACAATTTGAATTTGGTTTTCCTGGATTGGTACGCTTAAACTATTTCATTATTGATCCTTGAATTTTTATAAGCCTCTATAAAGAGTTCCTCAAGTTTATTAAACTTAAATTTTCTCATTATTTTAGCCAAATAAATGCCAATGTTTTTTTTGATTTCCAAAAAGGCATTGGCTTTAATCTCAAACGGTAAAAGGAATATTTTTCATAAAACAACCTATATGGTAACATTAATAGGACAATTTTTAATGAAATAAGATATTCCCAAAGGGAATATAAGATTTACATAGACCAATCATTCATAGTGGGATGGAATGTTTTTCAATTATTTTCTAAATTTCCCTATTTTCCAACTTAGCCTGACCATTGTTTTAAGAATGGTAAGAAGTTGAAAATTTGTGAGAAATAAAATATGAATACATGAATTTTTAGAAGGTATGATTGTTGATTGTTTTCCATGATAACATATGATAGCCATATGAATTCCAAATCTATAAAAATATATTCCCTCAGGAATCAGATCATGTATTGATGGTCAATGGTCTTAGTAGGAATGGAATATATAGATTTTTATACATAATCATCTTCTAAAAAGATGTTTATATATCACCTAGTTTGGGGGAATCTCTCTATGAAATCAATTCCCCAATAATCAAATATTTTGACAGCCGTAATGGGAGTAAGTGTAATTTTATTCCTTTTTGTTATAAATCCTACTTGTTGATACATTGAAAAACATTGGAAGAATTTATAGGAATCATTAGTGATTTTAGGCTAGAAGAAACCACTATGGTGGACCTTTTTAGTTGTTTTTTAGTGGAAAAGTGGACCTATCATGACTCACTATGAAAGAATTTAAAAATTGCCTCTTGCTTAGATTCCTGAACACATATCATAATGAATTGATTGAGACATAACATAGTGTGGTATATATCATCAAACACATATTTTTTGACATCAAAAAGTATTTTACCCTTAGATTGGATCTGGAAGTAATTTTCGAATGACAGCCTTAACTAAGTGGTTTTCTATGTCAATATACAACGGGAAATTACTCAGAGAATACAGGTTCTCATTGGCAAATGATTAATAAAGATAATGGTGATGTGAATTTTCGTTGAATTTAATCCTATAGAGGTGATCAATAAGAAAATAATGAATAATATTCTATCCTTAATAATTAAATCGAACTATTAATGAATAATGACCCACTTAATAAACCTATCATCATCATCAGTTATTTATTTAATGGGAGAAGGAATGTGCAAGGAAAATCAAGGGATGGAAAAAGAGAAGCTTGGGGGACGAAAGTAATGCAAACCAAGGGCATCCCCTCTAATTATGTTAACCCCCTAAGGGTCCAAAAAATTCATGTCAAGGATGTAAGACATGTAGAGGTTATGAGCCGCTAGAGATAAAAGGTGATCTTCCACTTTATTCCCCTCTCTCTATGTGTGAACCATTTGAATATTGGTGGATATCATGCCTTAACATTTATTGATGATATATTCAATCAACCAGGGAATAGACTCGATGCTATACTGGGAATTGAGGAGGATGAGGGAATCGGTTTTAGCATCAATGATGTAGATGTTCCTCTGGAAGCAGAGGGAAAGAACAATGAGGTGGGCGTGAGCCTCTTCCTGAAGAGAAGAGCTGCAGCCAAAGTGAGTAGTGAATGCCATGATAACTGAGCCTCTGGTGTAATAGACAACCCCTCCACCTTTCATAACTCCCGAGATGTAGAACCCATCTGTATTGAGCTTTAGTCCTTTAGGGGGATGAAGCCATCGAATCCATTTCCCTTGCAAGGAAGAGCCATCAGGGAGAGGGGCTTGGATGCTGGAAGAAAGAAGGTGGAGGGATGGAGCATCATTCCATTTGAGGGAGAGCCTGGAAAGGTCAACAAGAAGGTTTCTGACTCTAGCGATGATTACTCTTTATAAGGAGTGGATTCCCTCAAATATTTCTCTGTTTTGGGATTGCAATATGCACCAACATCTAGAATGAAAAATGATGGAATAAACCATTTTCACTAGACCCCTATGACATGATCCATGGAACCAGTGGGCAAGAAAATAATCTTTTCTCAGATTTCTAAAAGAGAAGGCAGTGAATTCCCCAAAGAAAGACCAGATGTCGCATGCCCATTCACCATCTAAGAAAATGTAGGCCACACTTTCCTCTTTGTGATTGTTGCTGTAAGATAATCATGAAACCTATCATTGCCATATTTTTTATGGAAAAGAAATTTTAGAGTTGAATTGTCTATTAATACAATGAGAGGGGATCCTAAGAGATATGACCTTAAATTTTTACATGAATATACAACAATAATAAACACTCTCTCAATATTGGTGTATTTTAGTTGTAAATCATTTAAATATTTACTTACATAAGAAATGAAACTTGGAGTTTTATCACATTTCCCTATGAAATCACCAACAATGAAGTCACTCACATCACACATGATATTGAATTTAATTTCAAAATTCATAGATTCCATGATTGGTGAAGAGATAAGATATTAATTTAGTTCTAGGTAGGATTACTCACATATTTCTCTCTATAAAAATGATGCATATTTCAACAAAAGGGAACAACATGCTTGGGAAATGGAAATAAAATCACTGAAGAACCTTCTATAGAAACCATCATGTCCTCTAAAGGACCTAACTTCCTTGATATTTTTTGGATATTGAAGGTGAAAAATTATATCAACCTTAACATTACCAATATTAATCCCACTTCCAGAGATTATATGGTACAAAACTAGTAAATCATTTACAATGAAATAGAAATTTTCCTAGTTTAAGATGAGATTATTATCCTCACATATAGAAAAAATCCTTTCAAATCAATAAATGTAATCCCATAAAAGTATCCCCAAATATAGAGATGTCATCCATAAATACCACTAAATAATATGTTATCATGTCAAAGAATATTTCCATCTTGAACCACTCGCAGGTATGCGTATAATTACAGACAACAAAGGGCATGAGCATGATAGAAGAATTTTTCAATAGACATGTTAAGTTTCTCATACCCTGATAATATAAAGAGAATCCAATTTTATTGTACTATTAGTATCCCTTTAGGAAATTGTTGAACTTGTGACCTACTACTTGCTCAAGGACTTGATCAATTCATGGAAAATGGAAATGGTCTTTCATGATATATGAGTCGAACATCCTATATTAAGTGAAAACATTCCATACACTACTCAACCTAGTAGTGAGAAGATCGCCATCCTCATTGGTAGTAATAATGATTTTAATATTCTATAGAAATCTATAATTGGGATAACCCACTCACTCTCAGCAATGGGGTAGATGATACCATCTTTCAACAGCATAAGATGTTTTTTCATTATGAAATCAACAATATTGGTATTTATACTCCACTAGGGTTTAGGACATGGGTTTGGTTTAGATTATAGAAAAATACAATGAGTATCAATGATGGGGGTAATCCTAGGAATATCAGAAAGGTTCTATTTAATTTCTTTTTTTTTCTTTACCAGGACATCTAAAATTACCCTATATTATTTTTCCTCACAATATTAACAAATGAAAATAGTTAAGGGTTTATTTTCACCTATTAATTCACACTTGAGTGATAATGTAAGTATCTTAAATTCAAGATCAATATGGTAACATTATAAAAAAGTGTATGATACTTTGAATCTAACTAAGTTTCATTCTCAAAATCCCTTGATAGAATTAGTTCATTTTGAATAGAGGATTCAACCACCACATTATCCATATCACACCGATGAATGGGTATGAAATAATTTTTTTATTTGTCCACTGGTATTATTTATTGTTTATTCTATAAAATTATTAAAAGAGATATCTAAAAGATATTCAATCCAAGGAGAAAAAATTACCACAAATAAATAATGAAAATACATCTCGTCTTGAAATAAATATACCTAATTTTTTTATGATCATTTGCTTCAATACAAACACTAACTATCCAATTTACCTAATGTATCACTTAATAATACCAAATTTAGAGGTTTTAGTCATAAATTATCATATAGAGGCTCAGTTTTATGAAGGTTATTTTCATGTTCCCATTTTAACATATATGATTAAGATAACATTTTCGGAGAAAGGACAGAAATGAATGATGTGGTTTGATCCCTGTGACCTAATACTGGTTTATTTTCAAGGAAAATGATGTTATTATTGAAAAACGAATTCCAACTTTCACAGAAATATTCTTTAAGATCCCCTTGGGAACCCTAACACTATGATTCACAAGTTGGAGTGAGATAGAAGTTGGTTGCAGCTCTTGAAGCCCTAATTAGAAATGTAATATATATGGAATGGGGTTATCATTGGATCTTTTATCACAATGGGATATAAAAATTTTTCTCCTAGTTATACATTTATTTATGGACAAGAAGGGTCCTTTAACTTATGAGGAATGGTTCCTTGTATTATGGTGCTCACATTGGTAGTGAAAAATACATGGCTTTTATGTGAGATCATATTTTTGAATTTATATAGTTTATTAATGTATGAGGATTATGAAGGTATATTTTATATTTTACTAATAATGGGTATATTCGATGTAAATTTTGAGAAAATATACCTCAATGATTCATTCATTTTAGTTTATATTTTCCTTCTCATGCATTGAGGGATTGGAGTGGGATTATTTATTTTTTATTGTGGTTGTGTTTCCTTCACATTATCATTGTATTTTCCATATTATGATGGTTGTTAATATATATATATATTCAGGTTATATTGAAGATTTTAATGGGTTTAGAATGATGTATTTAGGTTTTTAATGTATTTTCCAATTATTAAGACAATCGCTACATTTAGTTGTTCAAATGATGAATGTGTGCAGCTTGATTCTCACCTCATCATTGGGGGAAAATGAGTCTTTAATGGTGTAATGATAGTTTTAATAATTTTATGTTAATTTTTATGTTAATACACTTAAAAATTAACTATTTCTACTTACTTTATTTTTCAATAATTTAGAGAGGGATATATTTTGAAGGGGTTTGTGATGGTTGGATTATCCTAGGAGGATAATTTAGATGTTGGATTGGTAGTTGAATGGTTTTCTAGATGTGTTTTTTCTATTTTATATGAGGATGTTGGTATTGGAATTTTTTTGGTTGGAACTATTATGGGCATTAAAATTATATGGAGGGTAGGGGGTTTTTCCTTGTGGATGACTGGGTGGCTCGATGGGTTATTGGTTATCCTTCCAATGGAATCAAGGTTGATCAATTTTCTTTTTATTTAATGTTTTTTTGAACTTTCGATTTTTAATTTTAAAATAATTTACCATCATGGGTGGTCCTCCACAAATATAAACTTTTATGGAAGGGATTTTTCATTAATTTTTATTCTTATGGTCATTTTATTCACTAATTGTTTAAAAATGGTCAAATGTTCATATTTCTTTCACAATTCATATATCAATCTCCCTATCATTCCTATTGAATGAAAAATGTTTTTCACAATGAATTTATTTTTCCATAAAAGTGTGAATCCCACCAAATTTGGTTGGCTTCTCATAGTAAGGTTTTGTTCTTCATGTTTGGCTCTGTTTTTCCAGACCTTATAAATACTCATAAGTATCATTTAAGTATTTTTTTTAAAGGTTGAATCACATATCCTATCAGTGAATAGATTGTTTCATGGAACCATCCCATAAAAAATTATTCTAACTTGTTCATGTATTGAAAATATATGGTGATGTACCATATTGATTGTGTCTTTGAACCTTTATTTTGTTTCATAACTATCTCCCATTTTTTTTTAAAAAATCATACTCTTTTTAAGGGCTACATCATGCAGATAATTGGATTATGGACGAGTTTTCTTCAATGAATTTTTTTTTGCAGTAAATCCCATTTTGTGGTCTTCAGATATAATTCTTCTTGTGATATTGAATGATTAAACCTTCCCAATGTAATGTTAAGGCTTAAAATTTAATATAAAATTCAAATCAAAGGTATTGGGTAATTTATAATGCATCTCAAACTGTACCATGTAATAGTTCACTTTCAGAAATAATTGTAATCTTGAGGTGAAATAATGTACAAAATTTAAAATCCACTAAAAATGGTGTTTATAAATAATTAATTATATGATTATTATAATATATAAAATTAACTTTATCGTCTATAGATGGCTAATTATCATGATAGAACTAATAAGTTCTTCAACCACCATTTTATTAATGTATTTTTCTTCTCGAATCACCGTTATATTGGGTTCTCATGAAATTAGAAAAACCTAAATTATTTTATTCACAAGAATTTATATAGACTGTTTATCACCAAGATATTTCAAACCATCAAAAATTTCTATAAAGTGAATAATATTCACATATATTGACACATTGGAATATATAATAAAACCTTCAAGATATTATCTATACATGTCAATTCTAACATCTTTAAATTTACATGGGCCTTCATGAGTAACATCAAGTAAATTAAAAATTTCATGGAATGTTTTTCAAGTGGGTAAAAATTTAAATTCATTTAGATCTAAACCACAATGAAGAATATAATTTTCATTTTTATCATTAATAAAAGAGGAAATTACATCTTGAGTCTATTATTATTCATATTATTCAGTGGGTATGTAACTATGCATTATATTTTTATAACAAATATAAATTATTCTTCCTAGAAAGGTAGACATCTTATTTTTTCAATAAATTTATTATGTTCCTTAAAATAAAAAAGGAATAAAAAATTTAGTGTCCGTTAGGAGTACCATTGTTCTTAGAGATAAAGGATATTTTCTAAATATAATTTATTCAAATTAAATACAATTTTAAATAAATAATAAATAAGGTCTAAATATAATTCTCATAAAAAAGATCTCTCTATAATAACAATTTTTGCTGGATTAAAATGGAAATAGGGTTGAATTAAATTTTTTACACTTAAAACTATAATATATACAAATATCAAATTGATCGATAAATTAAAATAATTAAATTAATAAAAATAGTATTGAAAAATTAATTTAAAATTCAAAATAATGTGTGTGATGGAAAAAAATTTGTAATTAATAAATATAAATATTTATAATAATTAATGAGACTAAAATGAAAAAAATGGAATGTAAATAAGGAAAAAAGTTATATTTTTTGAAAATATCTCTATTATGTCCCTATTCATATCGCACCCTAATATCATGTGTATTTTTGAATATATAGACCTTGAATTTAGTATAACCATGAATCATGAATATAATACATACCCTTAACATTAATGGTAGTAAAGAAATCCATAAGAAGAAATTTGTTTTAATGGTTTACTAATAAACCAAATAGAAAGATCTTTGTTATTTTATTTTTCCATGCTCCAAAAAAGAGACTAAGAAAAGAAAATTTTCTATGTCAAAATTACTTCTAATAAAAGATATAAATTATATAGGATGATATAGAAGATTTAATTGAGAGGAACTGTCTAGAGTAAAGAGAAGACTGAAATACTAGAAATAATGAGGGGGTTTCATTTTATATCTAGATTTTATAAATAATTATAGTGTCCATAGCCTTTTACAAATATTATTATTTGATTTTAACCTTATTTAACCGGTAAATACAAATAATGTATTGTAATTTATAGTGTCATTGGAGCACTATGAACATAATTATAAAACATGAAACCAAAATAGAAAAATATTTTATTTAATCTTTATAATGAGATCCTGACTTACTTTAAGATCTTATATCTATATAAGATGACCTAGGGAAAACATGAACATATGGGTGGGCTAAAAAGACCATTGAGGGAATAAACTTGGGAATAAAGTGTAAACCAATAAATATAAATAATTTTATGATAAAATGAAATTGAATGGAAGACGAATAAAGATATGTATTAATAACTTATATAACATGGAATAAAATGATTATAGGAATGTGAAAACAACATATAACATGACATAAACATGAGTCGAGGCTAGCGTCCAAGTCTATATAACATGGTGGAATAATTCTCAAAAAGTATTAGGTTTTCTCCCAAATCCCAAACATGACGTCTCATGAGACAAAACATTGTGTAATTAATTACTACACTATCTAGGCATACCAATCATAACAAATTCAGAAATATGTGAGCTATGTGAATAATCGAACATAAGGGATAAACATGAGGGTTACCCATAGAAAGAAATGGGTATCATAATCATGTCATATAACCTAAAAAAAGAGAATATCATAATGGATTACAATAAACAGTGGATAAAAATAATAGTTTGACATTAATTGGATAAACTAGGAATATATCAAGAAAATATTAGTCCAACTGATGTGAAAACATTAAAAATATTGGATAAGAAACATTAAAATTGATTAATTGTAGTGCCTTTTAAGGGAAAATGTTAACGAGGCATTAATGTGGAAAAGGGTATAATTATTTTAAAAAAATAAAAAATTCAATTATATGTTTTTTCATGATAAAATGATTGATTTGTGGAAAAAAATTTAGGATTAATTTTTTTATTGATTTTACATTAAAATTGGTATGGAATTGGGAAGTTGCCTTTAATTAGGCTTGCTAATCGAGAGGATTTACGAAGGGAAACTTTTTAAGAATGTATTTCTGAAAAAAATAAGAATGAATGGATCTTAATAGTATTTTTGCAACATATTAATAGAATAAGAAATTATTATATACGAAAATTTTAAAATTACATTGGTGTAAAGAGTGAGAAATCGTAACCCAAATGTATGACAGTGTTCTTTATGTGAACTTAATGTCCAAGATAATAAATTTATATTAATTAATAATTCAATTAAAAACCCCTTAAACATATATTTTATTTATTAATATTGGATTAATTACATTTATGACAAGTTCGATGGCTTATAGTGTTTTATTTCAATGTTCCAGGTGCGTTCATTTCATGATGTTATGATTGGCTCCCTTGAGTTTTATTAATGGAGTTATTTTCCAATTAAATACAAAATCCAAAAGTCAAATTATATAATATTTATGCACCTCCATTTTTTTAAATAGTCCCATATATCATTTTGTTTCTTTTTTGAATGAGGATGATTCATTAGATATAATTTTAATGATAATTGATTAGTTTTTTTGGGCGGTTTTTGATCATCACAAACTAATTTTGTTTCATTATTTAATATTATGCATACATATTAATTCCAAAACATGAAACAAGTTATAATAAAAAAATTTACATTATTTTAAATAATTATATTGGTTTTTTGACTATCCATGATGGCATTAATGAAAAACAAAAACTCATCATCCATGAAGGGGTTGAATCAAAACATCACAAAAAATGATTTAATTTTTAGAAAGAAAATATAGAAGGTAAGATAATTGATTGTGGATATTAAATTCCCACAATATAATTCATGTATATATATTATACAAGATTTATTATCCTATTTTGAATTGGTTAGGTTAGGGGAGGGTAGTAAATGAAAATAAATTAAAAGAGAAGGAAGAAGGATTTAACCTGCTGAGTGTCATCTCCTTGAGAACCTCTGTAATGAACTTGGATTTGGTATTATAGTGATACCATTAGGACCACAACATGGGTAAGATGTTTGGTATAGTAATTAGCTACAGTATAATCCAAATTAAAATAACATAAATTATGGAGATAATATATGGTGAGGGGATATTTATAGGGGGAGTAGTGGGGGTGTCATTTTATTATATTGTTCATTTGTTCATTATTTTCACTCAAGATGATCAATACTGTTGATTCTTATGACTATTTACCTTAAATAATTAATTTGGATTCTAATTAATGGGTTATTAAATCATCAATAACTCAAAAATTGATGTATTTGGCTTACAATGTAAAATAAGAAAAATTACAGTTTTTCACTATTCTACCAAAAAATCAACTATTATAGAAAAATCTTAAATAAGTCTCCCCATCAATTTTTGGATTCCAATATTTCAGGAATGGATTATATTTTATGAAAATAATTTTTTAAATATAATAAATTTAACATTAAATTAAAATCGTCGTTTATTCAAAAAAATATCAATTTTAATATTATCACTGATTTTCGGACACTTTTTAAAATTAATTAAAGTTTTAGAAAATCATATTATAAACATAATACATGAAAATATTAAGTTATGAATCTATTTATGAAAAAAATTCATTAATATTGTTATATTAATTATAATATTCTAAATAAAAATTTGTGTTTTATAAAAATACCAAGACTTAATTTATCATTTTAAAAATATTAATTTAACTCTCCTATGATATAAATATATAAAATTTTCATTTATTAGTTGCATAAATTTTATTTATACATTTATATGTGAGGTTTCTATTCTATCGGTAGGGTTACCATTCTTAATGTTCATTTTAGTATTCTAATTGTCAAGTTACTATTCCATCGTTATAGGATCCTTAATTTCTCTAAACACCACTTATTTCATTCTTCATTTTTGAGAGAACTATTTTTATTTGGTTCTTTATACGATGCATGTGTTTTATTATATATAAAAATAAAAATAAGTGAAATTTCATTGATATAATTTTGGGTTGTTGTATTTTTCCACATTATGAAATTTCACTATCAAAATTTCAGTTTACATACTGAGGTAAAAACAGTTGAGGGTATTTATCTTACAACACTTCCTCTGATGCCTATATTTCCTATTCATGGTTATGATTCCTCTACATCTCTTTGAAATAAGAGTTATTCTATTTCATTGCGATTTTTATCAATGGTCCAAAAATCTTTACAGGATTATCCTAATATGAGCGGTTATTCTCATGTTTTACCACCTTTGGACTCAGTACGTGTGAGGGTTCATGTATATACTTCTTTAGTAGAGATACATGGAACACATCATGAACATGATCCATATTTGGTGGAAGTGAAAGCAAATATTCCACTGCTCATATGTGATCAGATATCT
The DNA here is from genome assembly GCA_963277665.1 of Viscum album. Taxonomy (NCBI): domain Eukaryota; kingdom Viridiplantae; phylum Streptophyta; class Magnoliopsida; order Santalales; family Viscaceae; genus Viscum; species Viscum album. The sequence goes on along the minus strand of OY728160.1, from coordinate 454,119,196 downwards.
CAAAGAGTCCCATATAAATTGGTTTATGATTCGCTTTTGTATCAAACTACATAACTCTCTTCCATGGTGATATTTGAAGGAAGAATCTCACTCAAACATCAAAATACAATTCACTTTTATGGTTGTTGTAATAGCTCTTTTTTGACTCTGATTAGCTTTAATATGTTGTTGGATATCATTAACCTTCTCATTCATCTCTCAAAAAATATCATTTTCATGTATCTTTAATTCTCCAACATCATCCCAACATGTCTGAGTTATACATCTCTTCCCATAAAAATATTTTTATGGAGACATGTGAATATGTTATTTAAGGTTTTTGTTGTATGAGAACTCAACCGGTGGGTTATGTTGATCCCATCCTCCTTCGAATTACATTAAGCATCCTTTCAGCATGTCCTCAGGTGTCTAAATAATCAGTTTAGATTGAAAATCAATTTGGGGTGATAGGTTTTACTAAAAATCGACTCATTACTCAAACAATATTAGACACTTCTCTAGAATTTAGATGTCAACCTTGGATCATGATCAGAGATTATTGAAAGTTGAATCCCATGATACCTCACCACTTCCTTCACATATATCATGTGATGTTTTTCGAGTGAGATATCCTCTTAATTAAAAAAAATTGGGGTACTTTGGAGGATTCGAACCACCAAAACCCATATCTTGTTATTTCCTTTAGATGTTTTTGAGAGACCAGTGACAAATTCCATAGTAACATTTTCTGTTTCTATGTGGGTATTCGCAATGGTTGCATCATCCCATTGGACTTTTGTCTCTCTAAGTTATCTTACAGACATAAAAATTCATTGAGATAAACATTAAAATAACATTATTCATATTCTCCTACCATAAGTGCTCTCAAATATCATGATACATCATGGTATTTCTAGGATGTTTAATGAAAGGTGACATGTGTGAATTATCCAATAGTGCCTTCTTTATTTTTTGTGATGCACATACACAAATACTTGTTCCAAACCAAGTCAAACCATCATAATTGATATGTAACTCTTATTGTTTCCATTCCTTTAACTTTTTAAATTTTTTTATAGCTTAAGATCAACCTATTATTCTTCTATGATCTTCTCCTGGATATATTGTTTGGAAATCAATTGGGAAAGATACGTGTATTCCCTTATATTATGATTTAAAAATAAATCTTTATCATATCCATGATGATGGGGTCTTTCTCAATTCACATCATAGATATGGTAGTAGGTTCGTTTCTCATAAGAGCATCAGCTACCATGTTTTTCATTTTTGGATGGTAGTTAATATAGAAATAATAGTCCTTGAATAGCTCTAACATTCTTCTTTGACACGTGTTGAGTTCCTTATGTGCGAAAATATACATTAGAATCTTTTGATCAGTATATATGTCACACTTGTCACAATATTGGTAGTGTTTCCATATTTTCAACGAACAATAATAGTCGTTATTTCCATATCATGATTTGGGTATTTTTCTCATGGATCTGCAACATATGTGAGGTGTATGCAATCACTTTATCATTATTCATGAGTACACAACCCAAAAATTTCATTAAAGAACCATTTCATATCACAAAATATTATCCACTTGTTAGTTGGGTGAGTACAAGGGAAATTATTTTCCTCTTTTGAGAACCTTGAATCATTCCCCACATTTTACTTTATAGGCATACATTACCCCTTTAATGTTATCTTAGTTATTGGGTTAATAAATCAATATAAATTCCTCAAAAAATCAATAGAACACATCTAAGCCATGAAAACAATGGATCTATATTACATAGGTATCCTTAGGACACTCGTTGATTGCCTTTATCTTAGAATGGTCCATATATATACCTTTTTTGGTCATAACATTCTCCAAGAATAGTACCTCCTTCATCCATAACTCACATTTACTATACTTTTAATAATTTTTCTAGCTTTACAATGTTTTTATCATAGTATTAAAATGCTCTTCATGTTCCTCCTAACTATTGTGGTATATTTTAATATCATCTATAAATACTACCAAAAATTGGTTGAGGTAATCTCTGAAGACTATTTACATTAAATCAATGTATATTGCTAAAGAATTATTGATTTCGAATATAATCACTATGAACTCATAGTTTCCATACCTTTCTCAAAAAGTAGTCTTGAAAAAAATTGATTTCCTTTCCTTTAATTGGTGATATTCGGTCTGAAGGCCCACCTTAGGGAAGTAATTGGACTCATATAACTAATAAAAAAAATTATTTATCCGTGAAAGGTGATACCTATTCTTTATCATGATTTTTTTGAGCTCAGGATAATCAATGCAATGGCAGATTGATTCATCTTTCTTCTTGACAAAGAGGAAGAGTGAACCCCACAGTGATGCCCTTGGGAATATAAAACCCGTATCCATATTCTCCAGTAACTAAATCATCATTTATTTCAACTCATCGGTGTCTATTTTATAATAATTATTTGGTATAGGAAGAGATTGAGGAAAAATCTCAACTGGGAACTCATCCTCTTGACCTGGAAGATGTCCAGTCAATTATTTGGGGAACACATTATTGTATTTATTCACAATGTGAATTTCATCGAGCAAGATTCTCTCATTTTTATCAGTTAGTTGAGATAAATATTAATTATTATAAAGAAATAATATCCATTTTTGATATGAGGATTTTAATGGATATTCATCCTCATACTTACACTTACACGAAATCACAGGACGTCTCAGGATGTGAAGAGTGATATTCCTTTCCAAACAATTAATGCTAGATTTGTATAATAATAAAAAATCATTACCAAATATATCATTAAGCTTCACTAAAAGAATTATAAAAATACTTTCTGTGAGGTTCAATCCACAAACAGTTACTAGGAAGGAGTTATATAATTTGGATGCAATAATTTCCCCATTTTTTGTTCTCATAGACAACTCATCCTCAATATTTTTAGGTGGTATTTGTCGAGTTATACTAAACATGTAATATATGAAATAATGTTTATAACCAGAATATAATAGTTTGATCACTATTGTAGAAGGAATAACAAGTTTACCTATAACCACATCATTTTTGGGCTCCCCCAAAGTAGTATGGATATCATATTTCCTTACTTACAACCTTGGAGGTTGTTGTTGTTTATTTTCTCTAACAACCCATGGGTTAGGTAATTTTCACACATAATTACCATGTTCCATATAGTTGAAAATCTATACTAAATGATGAATTTTGATATTAACCTCCCTTTATTCTTCCACATTTTTGGCTTCTCTATATCACTTCAGTAATAATTAGCCTAATTCCCCTCTATTCAACATTTTAAGAATCTATTGCTTCTCTATTGATAGTTCATGAGGTGCATCTTATAACACTTTTTCCATGTGGTATATTGGCTTTTATTTATTTCATGGGAAATATCTATTGATCCTCCAATATAAAACATCATTTTATTCTTTTTATCTATCATCCCTTGAAACCATTGAGAGCCTCCAATCTCCATTTCAAACTTAATGGCACAAAATAAAATCTTCTCATAACTGTCAATGTCTCACATCACAAACTCTTAAAATATATATGGATTTAGTATGATAAATAATAAATCAATATTTCTGTTTATGTACATGGATAATCCATAGGAATATGGATCTAGCCTTGTAATGTTCTCCTTGTATTCTCTAATAGACTGATCTTACTTTTGATTAAATCTAAGGAACCACCTTTCCTTTTTATGAAATAGATTTTGTGGAAAATATTTATTGAAAAATGATTTCTCAAATTCTTCATAATCCATGGAAAAAATTACCACTTTATACATTGTGTTCTATATTAGTTTCTATAACTGATCAACTTCCACATCAAAATGACAGATTTGCAGTATGAATTTATCTTCTTCTTATCGCTAGAAGGATAGAGAATATCTTTTCACTAAAGTAAAACCACTTTCCAGTAATGAGGGAATCTGAATATCCACTAAACATAGGAGTCCTTTATCACATAATGTATTTGACCAAAAAACATTCTCTTTATTTAGAGAAGGATGTCATTTCACATGGTTCGGGTTATTATGCGTAAATTGAGAATGTTTTTCTAGTACATTCATGATATTTTGATCTTCTGTTCCCATAATATTTGCAATTTAATTAGGGAAATAATCACATTTCCTATCACATTTATAATTGGAATAATTTCTCTTATTTCCATTTATTAACTAAGAAAATTAAATTACAATTAGGGGGTCTTTAAAACTTTAAAAATAAGCATATAAAATGGAAAATTTTAATATAAAATGATAAACTAATAAATGAAAACAATATCCTAAAATGTAATTCCTTATGTATCAATCTAGGTTCTCCATGGTGAGAGGATTGTACCTAAGGCTCTTACTAAAGGGTTCTAGTCCTAATCTCAAAAGATAACTAGATCGTGATCAAATACTAGCTATAGAGGTCTTTAATTATTTCAAGTGGAATATAATTTTTTCATATCAAATAACTCCGTATGTGGATACACATACTAGGAGGGACACACCACTATCCACTGTTGAAGTACTTTTCTCATGAATCCCTTGGAATGGAAGTCATTGTTCGTCGAACTCTCACATGTGAGAGTTCCCAAGGATCAGATTCCTTCTTTTTCAATGATACCAAATATAGTGACCCTATCCTTTTAAACATATTATTAAATTTTTATAAACCTAATTAACCATCAAATAAAAACTAAGGACCGTAATTTCTAGTATCTTTTGGAGTACTAGGTGCATAATTATAAAACATGAAAACAAAATAAAAACATATTTTATTTAATATCAAAAATGAGATCCTAAATTTTTTTAAACTCTAACATCCACATAGGACAACCTGGGGAATACATGAAAAATGGAATGAGCTAAAAACCCCCAGTGAGCTACTAAACATGAGAATAAACCATAACACCTAGATTAGAATGCTTAAGAGGAGGACATAAAATGTAATTAAACATGAATAAACAAATAAAATCATAACAAATAGAACATAGAATCATATGATCATAGGAATATGGTGGAAACATATAACATGGGGTAAATATGAGTCAGGGATAACTACCATGACTATATCACATAGTGGACAATGTACCTTAATGGATTAATTTTTCTTCCTAATTCCATACATGACGTATCACAAGTTTAAACATTACCTAATGTATTGGAGTGATATCAGGGAATATCCATCATAACATTTACATTCATATGTATTCCACATGAAGAATTAAACATAAGGGAGAAACATAAGGTTTACCCATTGAACAAAATGGGTTTTATAATCATGTCATATGGAATAACCAAAGAGAATTTCATAATAGTTTTCAAGAATGAATGGATTTTAATCATAAATTGAAATTAATAAGGGAAACTAAGAATATATCATGAAAATTGATATCCAACTTAAGTGAAAACATTAAAAAAATGTTTTTGAAACTTTATAAATGATCCATTTAGTGGAGTTTAAAGGAATAATATTAATGAGACTATAAATAGAAAAAAAGGAATAATTTAAAAAAAACAATAAATTATCTCTGATTTTTTTAATGATAAAATGAATTATTTTTCAAAAATTTTGTAGCCTAAAATATTTTATCTATTTTATATGAAAATTGGTAAAAAAAATGGGATGTTCAATTTAATCAGGCTTTCATATTAGAAATAATTGAGAAGGGAACATTTTTAACCAAGTATTTACCCATAACATTAAGATGAATGGATATAAATATATAATTACTGAACATATAAAAAATATGGTATAATTATATAAGAATAATTAATTATTACATTAGATTAAAGAGAGAGAATGTATATCCCAATGGTAATTGGGAGGTTCAGAGAGATCCCTTACCTTATGTATGAAAGTGTTATGAAAATGCACTTAATGTCATGGGTAATCAAATTAGATTCATTAATAATTGAATTAACAAAATATTAGACACCAATTTTACAATTACAATTTTATGAAGTTCATTTATTACCATTTCAATGGGTTATAATGTTTAATTTTGTTTTTTCGAGTGAATTCATTTCATGATTTCTTTTATCAGTTCCCCTAAGTTTAATTATGGGAGTTCCTATCAAATGGAAGTGTAACAACATAACTAAAATTATATGATATTTAATCCCCTAAATAATTTTAAATGGTCCCATATTTGATTTTTTTTGTAATGAGGATGATTCATTATATAAACTGTTAATGTTAACTATTTAGTTTGTTTTTTCAGTTTTATTAACATTATGAACTAGTTTTCTTTTATTATTTAATATTATGACTATATATTTTTTACAGAACAATGAAAAAAGATATTATATAAATTTTCTGATATTATTTAACAATTATAATGGATTTATGACAATCTATGAAAGTAGTATGGTAAAATGAAAACATGTCAACCATGAAGGTAGTGAATCGACGCATCAGGGATGATTATTTCATTTGTAGAAAAAAAGATTACAAGAGAAGAGTCATTATCATGGATATTACATTATAATAATTAATGTTTAGTAAATATATTATACTATAATTATTAAGATATTTTTTTATAGCGAAGGTGGGGGTGGATAAGAAATAAAAAAGAAGTTAAAAGATGAAGAAGGTGGATTTTACCTCTGGAATGTTCTCATTGACAACATATTTAAGGCACATAGGTTTGGTAATTTTTAAGAACAAAAATAACATGACATGGTGAAGAGTTTTGGGAGATTAATTGGGATTAATGAAAGAAATATCCAATTCTTATAATGTCTGAGGATAAGAGTTAGTGAGGGGTGGTATTTATAGTAGGAGGAGGGATGTGTTTATATTATTTTATTCATTTTTTATTATATTGTCTTGAGACAATAAATAGTGTTGATTACTTTAAATAATTATTGTAAATAATGCATTTTTTTCAAACTAATGGGTTCTTATGTCATCCATGAAAAAAAAATTAATGTATTTGGCATAAAGTGTTAAATATAGTAAATTAAAATATTTAATTATTCACCAAAAAATCAAATATTTTATAAAAATACCAAAAAAATATCCCAAACTATTTATTAACATGTATATTTTAAAAATGGGCTCCATTTTATTCAAATAAATTTATAGATATGATAAATTTAATTTTTAATTCAAATAATCATTTATTGGAATATTACTGATTTTAATATTATAAATGATTTAATGGCCCTTTAAAAGGTTAATTAATTTATCATAAACTTATCTTATTATCATGGGGAAAAAATATTAATTTAAGAATCTATTAATGAAAATAAATTTTCCATTAAATCATTATGTTAATTATGAAATTGTAAATAAATATTTACATTCCACAAAAATACCAAAACTAAATTTGTCATCTTTAAAACATTAATTCACTTATGACAAGATACAAATATATTATATTATAATTTTCAAGATGGATAAATTTTATTTTAACTTTCATTGTTCAGTTTATTATTCTATTAACCAATTTTCTATTCTTAATGGTCATATTACTATTTAAATGGTAAGGTTACCGTTCCATAGATATATATTCCTTAATTTATTTAAATTCCACTTATTTTATTATTCTTTTATAAGAGTAATGTTTTTATTGGGTTCTCTATATGATGTATGTATTTTATACTATATTAAATGACTATAATAATGTGAAATACCATTGATAATATTTTGGATCGTTGGAGGATTTATTTACAATGGAAGAACATTTTTACAAAATGTATTTTTGATAGAGTTTATATCCATCACAACTGATAGCCACCATAAAAATATATCCTCCCATCAAGAGAGTATTTATGGTGGAACCATTCAATAGTAAAAAATATTCTGGCATGTATATTTTCATTGGACTAGAATTTCTATCATAATAACAATTATGAGCCATGATATTTTTAATGGAGAGATATTTTTTATAGTAAGTAGTTGTCACCAAAATATATTTACAATGGAAATATAGTTCCATCCTAAATAACTCATTTTTTCCAATTATATATGATGGATATCAACCTTTTCTCCAATATAATTTTCTTAAAAACCCATTTTTGTATTGAAAGTCCTAAATTGATCAATATATGATCAAAATTATATCCATGGTGATGATTGGCCGATGCTGTGGTGACATTGTGGTGACGATGTGAAAAACTAGAGAAGCTTCCCAAAACAATTTGAAAATGTTGTTAGTGCGGGAATAGTGTCATCTTCTCTAACATGGAAGGATATTAGCACCCAACATTGACTCAAAATTTTACATCTTGTAAAGATTTTTTAGATCCATTTTTAATGTTTTTATCACCATTATAATCATCTCAAAAAGTTTTTTTAGAATCTAATATCAAAACCAAAATTTAGGTAACATTAATATATAGACAGTGGAAAATATCCACTATTATATATAATTTATCTAAATGGATTAGATATCACTTATTTTGATTCAATTATCTCATATAAGTGGAATGGAAAAAAAGAAAATGAGATAAAAATGCAGGATATATTTCAAAAATAATAAATCATTACAAAAACTCTCAAAAGGTTCCACCATTTATCTTTCATAGAGAGTTTTCCAGAAACTTTTTGGATATGAGGAGAACACTATATTGAATTAATAATTTTGGAATGATATCATGGACTCTTTTTATATTAAGGAACAATGGATTACATGTTTTAGCCAATCCCATCCTAAACCAAAAAACACATAACTACTATCCCATGGTTGGAAAATGTACAAGTGTTGCACATATAGAATGTGAAGTAACCATCTTTGAAGTCATAATATGTTGATTTTGGTGCAACAACCACCTACAATGATAGCTGGAAAAAATATAATTCCCCCTAGAAGAAAATAATCAGAGGAAACATTATAGGAAAGGTTATTTTTTATGGAGGATGGGGTAACTAAGGAAAATAATAGTATATGGTGAATATTTTGAAGAGGGAATGTCTAATTTTTCTTCAGATTTTGAGTAGTATTGATTCATATTATATTATCCATTCCTTCTTCATAAGATATTCAGAAGCCATATTTTTTAAAATTAAATTCCGCTTATTATTTATTTTTGTAGTAGTATATTTTTCATCAACATTTTTACTAGTATAAATTTTAGATGTAATAAGTAGTTATAATTGTAGAATCAATTACAATGTAGACGTTTTACAATAATCAATTCAATGTAAGTTTATTTATTTATTATACTTTTAAAAATCAGTTTTTTATTATATAACTATTATATTTAAAAATTTTAAATCAGTTATAGAATATGTAATTCTGGTTCATCATTTTCAGATATTTAAAAATCTAATTTTAAACTGTTAAACTCTATAAGTTTGGAACATGTTTGAAATAACATAATTCTAAATTCTAGTGACCTTATATATATTTGATACTGAATTAGCTAACCCTCTCTTAAGGATTGAGCCTTGAGATTGATAGTGAGTTCATATTTTTTATTTTTAGATCGATCTCTGATGATTATGAAGAATAAATATTAAAATTTTAGATGATTTTCAAAAAAATGAAATAAAATTTAAAGCATCAATTTTTAAAATGCATTTTAATTGATTTTGAAATTATTATTCCTTATAATGCCTCAAATATTTACAATTTAAATTTAGAAAAAAATTTCACATAAAATTTTTCAAGACAAATACAATTATACATTAACTAATAGATATGAAACAAATAACTCCATTAATCAACATTGGTGAGGCCAAGGTATAATAATTTTATTTAAAATTGTTAAAATAATTTTAATGAACCAAATTTTGTAATTATTTCTAGAGAAGGTAAAAAGTATCAAAAATAAAATTTTCTAAATAAAAATTACAAAAGAAATATAAATTCAAAAAGAAATAAATATATATTTAAACAAAAATTATATAAAAAATTATAAGGTAAAAAACATAACTAAATAAGATAGATGTTTAGACTAGAAAAACAAACATTTTAAAAAAATATGCTACAAAGTAAAAATGGAATAAGAAAAATATTTAAAAAATAACAAATATAAAAATATGAAAAAAATTATATATTAAAAGAATAAAATAAAATATGAAAATTGACATTTGGAAATAAAATATATGAAATTAATTAATTATTTTTAAAAAACGTCATACTCTTATACATTCAATTTTATCATTTTAAAATTCCTAAAAAAATATTATTTAAGGTTTCATATCGAATGATGGAAACTGCTCGATTTGGGTTGTTTTTATTATACTTCATATTCAGAAGTTAATAATATGTTACTTTAACACTAAAACTGCATCTTGTGTGGAAAAAACATTCATATTGATTTCGTATATTAACCACTCTATTTTTTGTTGGTGTCTTTCTACTGTCCAATGTGTATCGTCTTTTAATCTTGTAGAAATATATGTTTTTAAGGACAATTTGGTTATTCTAATTGATGTCATGCATTCTTAGGATAGATTTATCTATTTATCTTAATAAGTATGATCTTGAAATTGAAATAATAGTCACCAATATGAAAATCTCAAAAAATTAAATATCCTCTAAATTGTTGAAAAAATGAAAAAAATATAGATATTGAGAAAAAAATAATTAAACTAGATACTCCAGGTTTTTTAAACCAGACTCATGAAATTAACTACCATTCCCTAAATGTAATCTTTAAGATTATTTTCATAATGATTCAGATTCTTCCAAAATTTAATGGGTTAATAAATGTGGATCCTTGTATGTACCTTAAACAACTTTTTATTAATTAAATCTTAATGAATCCATATTTAGTATATGTTTGTTGAGTAAAGATTAGAGTCAGTTCATTAACCTATAATATTATATATAAAAAATACTCCGTTGTATTTCCCATTTCTCTTTCACTCATTGGGTTTATTTTCCCAATTAATTCCTTGAGAAATACATCATAGTTTCTTGTTTGTCCTCTTATAGAAAAAAATAATGTGATTAGGAAATATACTGATGAAAATCTGAAGGGATATTATGAAAGACTCAAAATAATGAATAATTCATGCCCTCATCCAAAAAATAATTAACAAATCCTAATTTAATTTTATTATGATGGTTTTTTATTCATGGAACGGAAAATGATAAATGATGTTTGTGATGGGGAACTTATTGATAAAACCCTTACTTATAATCGAGTATTCATTAACACTATATCTACAAAATAACACTATTTAACACTATATATATATCAATTCATGTCAAACCTTGGAGTGAAACAACATGTGGTGAAAAAAATGAATACAAAAAATAAAGGATGAGAATAATTAAAACAACATTGAGATAACATTACATGAATTATTAATCCCAATCTAGTTATGTTTTCTATCCATCATATAGTTTATCATCATATTTGGTCAAATCCATTCCACCATGCCAATTTTCATCAATACATCCATCATATTCTACATCAAAATTTCAATCACATCCAATACACACTTAACTACCTTCATTCTTGTACATCCACCATCATTCTATCGTTTATGAATATGATTCTAAACACATGTTCCATGTTATTTAAATGTTCTTTTCCATTTAAATGATCAAATTACAGATTGTTGTAATTAATTTTGAAATAACTTTGGTGAATTCAATAAAAACCAAGAGTTTTATATTTTTTTATGACCAAAGAAACAACTCTTTTAATAATTCCAATTATATTAAATAATGTAATCAATATTTTATAAACATTAACCAACTGTGAAATAACAAATTTCATAATAATATTAACTATAATTTTAACTTTATGAATAAATTTTCTGTTAAAAACATAATTTACTAAAAACAACTCTATTTTTATTAATAATAAATTGATTAAATACTTTAATAAAAATATAAAAAAGGTTCTATAATTAAATCGATGATCAATTCGATTGAACTCTATGAAATAAATATTATAGAAACTAATATTTCAATAATAAAAGAATCCAAAAACTAACACCACTTTTTTAAAAGGCCTAAATCTAAATTTTTTATCAAAAATAACTAGAAGCCAACAAAAGTTTCCTAATAATATTTTTCTAATAATTATGGAGCTTCATCATCTTGAAAATGCTATTAAAATTCACCGGATAAACAAAAAACGTCAACTGAAAATTTGGAAAGTGTAACGCCCACACCCCAGTTACCCAGAATAAGTGTACTATTACATAACATTGGAATGATTAAAAGGAATCATATCCCAAAGGACTGATCTGTTTATTAGTCTTAGAAAATATATGGCACACATGAAGTTCAACATTACAACATGAAAAAAAACAGCAGTAATTTATTCCATTAGAAACATCCAATCCTCATAGATTATGTCTGAAATTCACTCATAACTAACATCTTCATATCCTGGGAAAATAAAACATATGAAAGGGGTGAGCTCAGATGCTCAGTAATTTTAAATAATTTAGCTAAAGCTACAAACATTTAAGTCAAGATGTGTAATAAAACAACAGCCATTTAAACATAAACATGAACGTAATATGAGAAAAATAAATCAAACATTACCATATAAACATGCACATGGATATTCTACTAGTAGAATAATCACATGAAATAACTATTTTCATAATGAGGTAATGTATAGTATGTAATTTAATTTTAGTGTCAAGGCCCTGTGCCAGGACCAATGGGCTAACTGTAACCTGACCCAAACACGGAGAGCCTCTGTAACCAGACTCCATCCTAGAGAGCCTCTGTAATCGGACTCCAAAACGGAGAGCCACTGTAACTGGACTCCAACCCCGATAGCCTCTATAACTAGACTCTAACATGAAGGGTATGCTATAACCGAACCCCAACCCGGAGGGATTACATTTATCAGTCCCCAACCACGATCATTCTAGTCCAATACATTCATCATAATAAATGGTTGAAATATAACAAAAACATTCATATTAAAAATACCATACGAAATGTCAATACATTATCCATAAACCATGAATGGTATAAAAATAACACACCCATAGTCAAACATATCACAAAACATTCAATACAGTATAGAACATTTGTATCATAATAAATAAACTTCAAACAAGTTTAAAATACATTAAATGATGTTGACAATGATGAAAATGATCAGTAAATTGCTTTGAGAGAAATAACCCTTTTTCATGAAATTCTTTTTTAATTATCACAATTTATAAAGGTTGTCATTTAAAAGGGCTTTTTGAAGCATATTGTCCCATAAAACATTGAATTTTTTTAAAATAATTATCATTTCAAAACATTCATGTCCATATAAATAAATCCTTAAAATCCGTTTGAAAATAATGCCATTAATTAAAAGGGTTTATAAAGATAAATCATTAAAACAGTTGAAATGGTGATCTAGTTCAATAGACAATCCAATTAAACCTTAAATTTTTTTTTGAAATCATTTTTATAAAATATGGGTATCTATGATAAGTATGTCCCAGAAAGTACTTACACATGAACAATCTCGGATAATAATGAGATCGAACAAATAACACCTACCTCATTGTAATCAATCAATTCATATGAAAAATAGTCAATAACAACAAAATGAGTCACATAATTTGAGGAATATAACGAGAATCATGATAATATATATCAAATGGAAGTACACAAGACACCACATGCAATAAATAAGTGGTGAAAAATGAAAATCTCATTTGATTAAAAGTGAGATTATAAACCATTTACCACGTGTATAACTTGACTCTCTCGTATGTTCCTTTTTCTTCCTGAATATAAAACTTATGTTATTTTATACTTGATTGAGAATATTTTCAAGTGTATTATTCCTTTTATATCACTTATAACCTTACTATAATAATTAGTTAATTATTTGAGTTCATATCAGACATTTTGTCGATGTTCGGAACTTGAGTCAAAAATGAACTTGTTGTAATTATAAATTGTCCATGTGGTCAAAAATCCATTATCTATAGAATTATATTACTCATTTATATTTTATATATATCATATATTTTCAGTATATTTATGTATTTATAACAGTAAAAAACATTTGGAGATAGGAAATGAAATGCACCCGTCATGGAGATGGTAAGCCGTACGTACGCATAAATGCTACTTTTATTTCTATTTTGTATTTTAATGGAATTTAAAAATAATTATAAATATGTATATTATAATTAAAGTATAATATAATATATATTATCATTAAATCCATACTTTATATGTCCCAGATGAGTCATTAATGAGTCATATCACTTTGAGGGGGCAGTAGTCCGCACTTCTTCAAATTAAATTATCGTGTTTTACCCATAACAGAAACAATAATGGTTTGAAATAATTTGAAAATATAGAAGAACAAAGAGAACATAAACATAATATATATGTCATATATACATACCGTTACATATTAATGGCCACTGTGATAGGCGGTAGGAGATAATCGAATAGTCATCGTCTCGTGAAGCGTAAGTTTACCAACCACAGAAATAGTATGTTCTTCACCCATTAGATAGAGGTGTGTGTATGTTTAGTTAGATTATTTCTCATAAAAACATCATATTATATTTATGATACTGATTTTGTCATAAAATAATTTAATAAAAAGAGTTTAGGGGTGTTGGATAAGTAAAATAAAAGAAAATAAAATAAAAGAATTTAAGAGGAACTATTACCTTTAATCTGTGTAACTTTCTTTGTTTAAACCAAAAGGTCTTTTTAAGGTGACTTATGCCTATGATAAGGCTTATATGTGTATGAAAGGGATATTGATAGCATTTTTTGTAAGTGGTTTTACAAGACAATGGGCTTTATATGTGTGTGGAATGGGTCAGAAGTGGTGTCATTTTATAAGGGCGGGAGGGGCTCTTTATGAAAGTATAAAAATATTATTTTATTATATAGTGATATTCGGTTTCTAATGGTCCAAAATTAATTAACGTCAAAGATAAGATTACTAATGGTCTAAATAGAATCATCCAATATGAATTGGATAGGTTCTGGATATAGTTTTAATATTAATAATCTTTTTTATTTAAATCATTTATTAATGAGGTAAATACTACATCATTATTGTGTCATAAATAATTTAATTTATTTGATGTATAAAAATTATAAACAAAATACAATAATGTAGGAAATATATTTATCTTTCCAATCAACAATTATAGTCGAAAAGATCACTTATATAACCCCATGTAAAAAATGATTTAGTAAATGATATATGTTTATGTCATTTTTGCCTTTACATTAAGTTAATTAAAATAATGTGTCATTGTCTTTCATAAGTGGCTACATGGGGTCCCAAAATCGACCCAAGGATGAAAATTTTCGGAAATGACTCATCCAATAAGGTTACGACAAGTGTTAAGGTAATTTATTATTATAATAAAATTCTTTTTACCGTGAATTAACCTATTTACCTTTAACCACGGTAAATAAAAGTCAAAAGTTACTATTCAAAAAAAATTATTTTCATCTTATTGAAACAAATTTTACATACTAAGGTTAACTGTGTCTCTTGTTTTTTTTAAAATTCAACTAAAAAAATGGTAAAATTATGTTTTATGCAAATTTGCAAATAGTTTTAGAAGGTGGGTAAAAGACGGTAAAAAGTTCAATAAAATTTTTATATATCTAAACTTATTATAAAATGACTCTAATGAATTATATTGAACCTATATAGGTTTTATGTATCTATTTCTAACTAAAATATATTTAAATAAAATAAATAATTTTTTAAATAAAAAGTCGATTTTAACCAATAACTTGGTGTTTTTCACTATTCATCAAAAATTGAACGTTTTCAGAAAAATACCAAAATTTTACCCTAAGATAATTTTGATATTCAAAATTCAAAAATAAATTCTATTTTACCAAATTCAAAACATAGATTTTGAATTTATTAATTTAAAATCAATTCCTGTTGTCAAAACCAAAAAAAAGAGTGTTTTTAAGAAATAATAACTAACAAAAGATTAATACTTGTTTATGTTCAATTTCAATGTGAAATTTTTTCCAATGATTAACTTTAGATTAAATGGTAAAAATGTAATCTATTTATACTTCCAATAAAATAAAATGTATAATTTAAAACTACAAATTATTTTGATTAAACAAGTTGTTTTCAGTTAAAATATAGTATATTTCACTGTTCACCCAAATATGAATGTTATCATAAAAACACCAAAAATTTATTGAAACTAAATCCTTATGTCCCAATTATAAATAAGAAGTTAATTTTTTCAAACTTTATATATAAAAGTTTCAGATATTTGAATTAAAAAAGGTTCTCCATTAAATGGCGGTAAAATAACATTTTTTTAAAAATAATTCTTTTATCTGAAAAAAATGAATTTGTTATTTAATTATGCCTAAGAAACACATAATATGGATTCTAAAATTATAAGGATTATATAAAGTTCAAAATTTAGTTAATACTATTAATAACCTCTTTTGAATGGCTTGTTTTGTAAGTCGTGGTGCGCTTGAACTTGGTGTAGCATGTAGTGCAAGTTATTGAATTACATTGAAGAAATAACATTCTATGAAACCTTGGGGTGTTACATTCTTCCCTGCTTCAATAAATTGTGTCCTCACAATTTAAAATTGTTCTTCCAAAATAAAATGTTGAAAATAGAAAAAACATTTGGGGGAAAACCCACATCAGAAATTGGATTAATAAAATTTAGTCTTAATAAGATGAAAAGGAGAATGAAAAAGTCACCACAAAATTAGGATCTGGGTTAGAAGAACATTAGTGGAAATTAAAGACACACAATTGGAGGAAAATGAAAATATCTATAGGGAGTGATTGAGGTCATCAGTCACAAACAATTTCAGAGTTGAGGGCCTCCAAGCCATCAATCTATGATAATTTAAAATATCATTGTTTCCACAAAACATAAGATATTATGATAACACATTTTTAGTTTTAAGATCCCCTACCTGATGTTTAAGAATTAATTTCTACATAGAATAAGAGATGAAAAAAAATAATTAGAGTTCTATCCTTTAACTAATTTCTTCCACAAACTCATCTTTCACTCTAAAATATAATAGAACATAAAAAATATTCTATTTATCCTATTCGTATAGGGTTACAAAAATTGAATTTATAATTCATCTACCAGAACTTTTAAAAAAACTACATTATTGAATCCAGTACATCATATGGGTAGTGGTAGGTGATACACTCTTGTCACCCTTCGGTTGCGGGTTCAAGTCTCATGTCATTACTGAACGTGATAGGTTGCCGCCCAACCTCCGGGTTGTCCTTTTTATGGAAATCCAAAAATAATCTCAAACTAGACTTATCCAAAATACTTCTGTCCAAAATCCCAGTCCAAAATTTATAAGTATGGAAAACACAATGAAGATTCTTTTTTCCACGTAATAACATGTGAACAACTTCATCATTTAATCATTAAAAACACTAAAACATCCTTAATTACCATAAAACAGTATTGATTACATTAATGCTCCAATATTACTTATAGAATACTTGAAATACTTTTTCTATCCAAAAATGTTGTAAACTCCAATAGTGATGGAATATACAAATCATTAATCAGTTTCAAGTTAGTCAAGACTATTCAATATAATTTATCCAAATCAATCATGTATTATTAAAAAATCAAAACCTTAGTATCAAAACCATATTATGGTTTATCATTTTATCATCCATATATTTTCCAAAAATTTAACATGTCATTGAGTCACTTTTCATGGTTCTACACAATCTCATGTCCTTAATGAAATAATACTAAAATACAATCCTTATATACTCTATAATTCATATAACATGTACATCATTAATACAACACTCAAATGACACAACACTTTAATAACAACGTATGAAATATAATTATTCCTCTTTATATTTGGTAGTATCATAACTTTATTATTAACTAATAACAGAATTTGGGGTATAATCTGATGATTTGGACATTGATTCGTGTGGTGTCCCAACACCTTGTAGATGAAGTAGTGTACATTTGAAACTTTTTTCTTACCCTTGGAATCAGGTACTTTGTTTCCTTTTTCTCCACACTTATAACAAACTACCTTTCCCTTCAAGCATTTACCCAGGTTTTTCTTTCCATAGATATAAAATAAGGGAAAATCCTTCTTTTCCCACTTTGCTTTATCCATATTTCTCTTTTCTATCCTTTTCTTATCTTTCTTCCCATTAAACCCATATGACATAGTGATTAATTTACATATATTATCAACACATGATACTATTTTTTCATATGTTGAGAATACATGAGAGACTAATTCCCGTCTAAATGTTTACTTAATACCATAAAATATATGATCCTTCTTACTCTTTGGATAATAATTATTGATGGAGTTCACAATCCTTCTACTGGGAGCCATTTCTATACAATGACATACACTAGGTCAGTTTATGAATTGCAATGAATAATTCCAAACTAGTAAAATACCTAATGTAAAAAAAATAGTTTATGGATATAATCCTTAACCATAAAAATATTTTCTTTGGGGAGGTATATACTAATAAATACTTTATAATGATTTATAAAGAAATTGAGAATTATCCTAAGCATATCCCTTGGGAGTGTCGTAACCAAAAGTGAAGTAAGGCCTGTTGTCGTGCACCAGTTCCCATTTGAGTCTAGCTCAAAGTGTTGTTTTCATGTTTAAGCTCGAGGTACAACTATGCCAGAGCAGCCTCTACCTAATAGTATCCCGGCATAGATGTATTTTATTAAGAAAGTCACAAAATATATAAATTACCAAAATTATTTGATGTTATTATATACTAATCCTCAATGTTTATCTTAGGGTAATGTGCTCTAATCATAGTTTATCTAAATCAAATTTCCATGGATATTTCTAAACATCCTCTAATACAAACTATAACTCCCTGACCCCAGTTACACAAAGTCGGTGCATTATTACATATAATTGGCATAATTTCAAGGAATCAAGTCCCGAAGGACTGATCAGTTTAGTAGTATTGGAAAATAGATTACATACATGAATTTCAACATTACAACGTGAAAAGAAAAACAACAATAAATTATTCCATTAGAAATGTCCAAGCTTCCAAGATTATTCTTGCAAGTCACTAATATCTACCTTCTTCATATCATGGGAAAATAAAACATAATAATGGGGTGAGCTCAGATGCTCAGTAAGGGTAAATAATTTAGCAGAAGCTATACACTTTTATGGCAACATGTGTAATAAAACAACAACCTTTTAAACGTAAATTTAAACATAATATAACCAAATAAATCAAACATTACCATATAAACATGTACATGGATATTCTACTAGTCGAATAATAAAATATAATAAAAAATTTCATAATGAGAAAATGTATTGTACCATACATTAATTTCTATGTCAAGGCCTCATGCAAATGGGATAACTGTAACCGGACCCAAACTCAGAGATCCTCTGTAACCGGACTCCATCTTAGAGGGCCTTAGTAACCAGACTCCAACCTGGAGAGCATCTAGAACCAAACTCCAACCCGGAGAGCCCATGTAACCAGAATCCAACCTGAATGGTCTATTGTAACCAGACCCCAACCCAGAGGGCTTAATTTTACCGGTCCACAACCCATAACATACAAGTCCAATACATTCATCATAATAAATGGTTGAAATATAACATAAAAATTCATATTAAAACTAATATAAGAAATGTCAATACTTTATCCATAAACCATGAATGGTTTAAAAATAACACATCCATAGTCAAACATATCACAAATAATTCAATACATTATGGATCATTTGTATCATAATAAATAAACTTCAAACAAGATTAAAATATATTAATGGATGTTGACATTGATTAACTGACCAGTAAAATGCTTTGAGAGAAATACCCCTTTTTCATGAAATCATTTAAAATTATCAAATTAAATAAATTAGTCATTTAAAATGGATTATTGAAGCAAAGTGTCCCATACCACATTGAAGCTTATTAAAATAATTATCATTTCAAAACATTCATGTCCATATAAATAAATCCTTAAAATAATTTTGAAAACAAGGACATTAATTAAAAGGGTTTAGAATGATAAATCATTGAAACCATTAAAATGATGATATAGTTAAATAGACCATCCCATAAAACCATCAAATATTTCTTTTGAAGTAATTTTTATAAAATATGGGTATCTATGATAATTATGTCCTAGAATATAATTACACATGAACAATCTCAGATAATAATGAGATTGAAGAAATAACACTTATCCCATTGTAATCAATCGAGTCGTATGAACAATAGTCAATGACCACCAATTGAACCACATAATATGATGAATATAAAAAGAATCATGATAATATATATAAAATGGTAGTACAAAATACACCACATGCAATAAATAAGTGGTGAACAATGGAAATCTCACTTAATTAAAAGTGAGGTAAGAAACCCCTTACCATGTGTCTGACTTGAGTCACTCGTATGTTCCTTGTTATTCCTAAATAACAAACTTATGTTAATTTTTACTTGATTAAGAATATTTTCAATTTTATTATTCCTTTTATATCACTTATTACCATTCTATAACAATTTCTTAATTATTTGAGTTCATATCGGACATTTTGTCGATGTTCGGAACTTGAGTAAAAAATGAACTTGTTATAATTATAAATTGTCCATCTGGTCAAAATTGAATTATCTATAGAATGCTATTAATAATTTATATTTCATATATATTATATATTTCCAGTATATATATGTATTTATAACAATACATAACATTTGGATATAGGAAATTAAATGCACCTGTCATGGAGACAGTAAGCCGTACGTACGCATAAACAGTACTTTGATTTCTATCTTTTATTTTAATGGTATTAAAAAATAATTATAAATATGTATATTATAATTTCAGTATCATATCATATATAATATCATTAAATCCATACTTTATACTTCCCACATAAATCATTAACGAGTCATATCACTTCGAGGGGGCGGCAGTCCGCACTTCCTCAAATTAAATTATCTCATTTTACCCATATTGGAAACAATAAAGGTATGATATAAATTGAAAATACATAAGAAAAAATAAAACATAAACATAATATATATTTCATTTATAAATAAACTTCCAGCTTAATGGCCACTATGAGAGGCGGTATGATATAATTGAACATTCGTCATCTCATGAGGCGTTAGTTTTCCAACCACAGAAATATTATTTTCTTCCCCCAGTAGACAGAGGTGTGTGTATGTGTAGTTCATATAATTCTCATAAAAATATCATAGTATATTTTGGATACTGTTTTTTTCATAAAATAAAGTAATAAAAGGTGTTTAGTGGGGTTGGAGAAGTAAAATAAAAAAAATAAAAAAACAATTTAAGAGAAACTATTACCATTAATTTGGGTAACTTCCTTTGGATTGAACCAAAAGGACTTTTTGAGGTGACTTATGCCTAATATAAGTCATCATTGTGTAATATAGGTATCTTTAGAGATTATTTGGGTAGGGGATAGACAATCCAATGGGCTTGAGAGTTGTGTGGAATGGGATAAAAGTGGTGTATTTTTATAAGGGGGAGGAGGGGATCTTTAGGAATGTGTGAAAATATTATTTTATTATATAGTGATATTCGGTTTCTAATTATCCAAAACTAATTAAGGTAGAATATAAGATGACTCATGGTAGAAATAAAAACATCAAACTTGAATTTTATAGGTTTTGGATATAGTTTTAATATTAATTATCTTATTTATTTAAATAATTTATTAAAGAGTTAAATACTACATCATTATTGTGTCATAAATAATTTAATTTATTTAATGTATAAAAATTATAAAAAAATACCATAATTTATGAAATATTTATAGCTTTACGATTAATATTTATAGTTGAAAATATGACTTATATAACCCCATGTAAAAAAATGATTTACTAAAATATATTTGTTAATGTCATTTTGCCTTTCCATTAAGTTAATTAAAATAAAGTGTCATTATCATTCATAAGTGGATCCATGGGGTCCCAAAATAGACCCAAGGATTTCCATGGTTGTATATGACTCATATAATAAGGTTAGTACAAGTGTGAAGGTAATTTTTTACTATTATAATATTCTTTTTACCTTGAATTACCCTTTTACCTTTAACTGCGGTAAATAAAAGTCAAAAGTTTCTATTCACAAAAAATAATATTTCGTCTTTTTGAAAAAAAATTTACTTATTAAGGTTAACCATGTCTCTAGGATTTTTGAAATTAAACTCACAATAAAAGTAAAAGTATGTTTTATTCAAATTTTCAAATTATACTAGTATGTGGTTAAAAGACGGTAAAAAGTTCAATAAAATTTTTATATATCTAAACATATTATAAAATGAATCCAATGAATTATATTGAAATTATATTGGAATTATGTATATATTTTTACCTAAAATAAATTTAAATAATATAAATAATTATTTAAATAAAAAGTTAGTTTTAACCAATAACTGAGTGTTTTCACTATTCATCAAAAATGTAAGGTTTTCAGAAATATACCAAAATTTCACCCTAAGATAATTTTGATATTCTGAATTCAAAAATTAATTCTATTTTACCAAATTCAGAACATATAAGTTTTATTTATTAATATTAAAATTAATTCTCATCGTGAAAACGAAAAAGCGTGTTTTTAAGAAATAATAACTAACAGAAGATTATTTTTTTAAGTTAAATTTCAATGTGAAATTTTTTCCAATGAATAAAATTGGATTAAATGGTAAAAATATAATCTATTTATAATTCCAAACCATTAAAATTTATAATTTAACAGTAAAAATTATTTTGATTTAAAAAGTTGTGTTTAGTTAAAATATATTATTTTTCAGTATTCACCAAAATCTGAAAGTTATCAGAAAAACCATAAATTTATTGAAACTAAATTCATATGTCTCAATTAAAAAGAAGAAGTTTATTTTGTCTAATTTAATATATAATAGTTTCAAATATTTTATTTAAAAATGGTTCTCCATTAAAAGGCTGTAAAATTCAATTTTTTAAAAAAAATACTTCTTGTATCTGAAAAAAATAATTTGTTTATTAATTATTTCTAAGAAACTCATAATATGGATTCCAAAACTATAAGGATTATATAAAGTTAAAAATTTAGTTGATATTATTCATAACCGCTTTTGAAAGACAAGTTTGGTAAGTCGTGGTTCACTTGAACTTGGTGTTTCATGTAGTTCAAGTTATTGAATTATATTGATGAAATAATGTACTATGAAATTTTGGGGTGTTATATAAAGTGTAAAATAAAACATAGAAATAAAAATTGGAAAAATGAATTCCAAAATAATGTGGATTTTAATTAATTCCTGTTAAATTTGACGGAAAACCTTCACAACCACTTCCAAATATTAAATGTTATGAAAATTTTCATGAACATAGGTTTATAAAATCACTAAAATAATATAAAAAATCCTAATAAAATTACATAAAATAAAGAAAAATTATAATATTATGTAAATTGATTATGGGAAAGAAATATTTCTGTACTTGCAATTTTTTCTTCAGGTGAAGATAAATCATATATTATAAATGAAACACATGTTATCCACAGAAAAAACTACAATCCAAGCCTTTAAAATTTCATTTCATCATGATTTAAATATTGATATGAATCATGTTGCACCAGAACATGAATTGATTTATATACTCAATAATAGTGAGATAATATTAGATTTAATAAATCTATTAAAACATTACAAAATATATTCATGTTTTTAATTTAAAAATTTATAATATGAAAAACAGAAAATATGTATCGAATGTTTTTCAATGTAAAATCAATATTAAAGGCAAAGACCCTATAATTTCACTATTCCTTCTCAAATTTGAAAGTTTAAAATGGAGAGTTCAATTGTGGATTTTGGTTCTTCTTTTAACATGTTTCCAAAATCCATTTTTCATTTAATTCAAGAGAGTGTAGGTACACATGACTAGAAAATGAAAAATATAGCCATGAAACTAGAAGAAATGAACAAAAAACATAATAATTTTATTGAATATATTATATAGATATTTTTATATTCTTTTCCTCTAAGAAAATTTATATATTAATCATGTATGGTGAATATTATAATGGAAAAGTTTCCCTTGTTTTAGGAATATCCTTTCTCAAGATAGGAAAAAAAGATTGATGTTTATTCTAACACATAAATGATGGTAGTTTCCGATAAAGTGGTGAAATCTAGAGTTTTTTATTCCATGAAATCACCCTTTGAAAATTATACCTTGTATAAAATTTATTGTTTTTGGAATAATTGTTTTCATATTAGTTCATAAAGTAGAATATTAATTTACAATATATATTATGATTCAAAATATTATGAAACTTGTGTGTCATGAACTGAGTCTCTAACTATGTTGGAAGAAAAAAATGGTTTATAATCCTTTTTTTAAAATCTCATTAGAAGAAAACATTTATACTTTGTTGACCAATCTAGAATATTCTTAGTTAATGAATGATGAAATTATTAATTTAGGAGAGGTGGAGCCTCTAGATTATTTGAAAACCTAACCCAATATTTTATTTCCTAGAACCTAATTTATAAATAATTTTATAATTACATTATGGTATTCTAATAAGTATATCATATCTGCAGTTATTGGTGAATATGAATTCCATAAAAATAATAAACATGTTTTGTAACTTAATGTGTTTGAAAATGAAGAAAAATTATTGATTAAACTTATTTTATTTTATTTTTCTGAAAATATTAAAGGAATATTTAATGTAAATATCCTCAAAAATTAAAAATTAAACATCACTTATTCTAATTATGATGAAGAAAAATATAATTTAAATGATGAAAAATGTGAATCTGAGACCAATTTTTTTCGAAGACTAAATAACACCCACTAAATAAAATATATGTTATTTAGTATAAAATAAATGTTATATAGTGGTTATTTTATCTAATATAACTACTAAAAATGAAGATCAATTTATTAATGTTAAAGAATCAGTTTGAAAATCCACCACCAGGATATTATCTCACATTCCATGCATTTTTTCATCCCTTTATATGTATAAATTTAATCTAATAGATAATGGTAAACATGTTAGATAACCCCAAAAGATGTTGAATCCTCTCATATGATATGTTTTTGTGGATTAATTCATGGGATTGTTAATATTTTTTTATAATTTATAAAAAAATTATAATAAGTGAATGAGTATAATTCAAATGGTCCCTAAAAAGAGATTAATTTCTATTATTATTGATGATAAATTGGATATGATACCTATTATATTAATGAATATATGATAATGTTTCAAAAATTATAGGAGATTTAATGAGTTCATTAGGAATAACCACTACCCTTTTCCATTCATAGTTTAAAATGCTTTAATATTTCACAGGAAATTCATATTTATAATTCCATAATGGTTACACAAGTTACTTTTGATTACCCATAGCACCTAATGACCATCATGAAACAAAATTTACTGTTCCCTCTAGAACATTTACTAATAGGAGGATTCCATTTATCCTTTGTAATTTTTTCAACCCATAAATATTTTAAAGGAATTTCCCTTTTAAATATATATTTATTCCATACTATGTAATATATTTCTATATAATGAACATGTATTGCATGATTAAACCAAATAAATTTCATTAAATTGTTTCTATTATTTCATTTAGAGAATAAAAATGACCATAATTATTGATGGTATTACAATTATACAAAAATTATACAATAATATAAAATTTATATGAAAATTTTGATCTGCTCAATCTACCAGAATAATCACACTCATGAACAACACTGTAAAACTAAACGAGATGTTAGTAATGGAATATGAATATTTAAAATGAATATATATATAACCATGAGATAAAATATAATTAAATGAATAATTATTTAAATATGATGTATTTATAGAAATAAATAACCCAGTATGATTGTTACATATTTGACCATTGGAATTGTAATCTAACCATTGGAATGGTAACTAAGCCGTTGGAAAAGCAGTCTTGTCATTTGGAATACAAACCTAATTGTTACAATAATAATATCACCTATCTAAGTGTAAAATATTATTTCGGTATCCTAAAACTGATAATATGATATATTTAAACCATAGTAAAAGTAAAAAATATTTTAAAAAATAATTAATTATGTGTTTTTATTTTAGTAATACATAAGATTTTTTAACATAAATTTTAAAATAAATATAGGGAATCAGAAAAAAAATATTTATATTTATAAAATGGAAGTATAAATTAATATGATGTTATATTATAATGATAATAAAATTTTATGTGAACATGAGTAATATTTCACAGGGTCAAAAAATTGGCCATAATATTAAAAATGGTTTTTTTGAATAAGTGGGGATTTTATTTAAAAATTAATATAATCATATTTATAAATATATTTTAATAAAAAAAATTTCAATTTTTTAATATACTAATCAAAAAAATTTATGGTGAATGTTTGGTATTTTTCTAAAACAGCTGATTTTTTTAAATAATAAAATATGATAAAATATGGTATTTTACATTATTAGCGAATTAAATGAATTCTTGAGTCAGGGATGATGTATTAACAACTTATTTTGAAATCAAATGAACTATTTACTATATATAGTCATCCAAAATTATAAAATGATGAATATAATATAGAAAAACACCAATCTCATCCCATTAAAAATGAAACCCCTAAAAACACCTTCTTCTCACACATTCTAAGCCTTATAGATTTCCATAATTAGAACCAATTATATTTATAATCATATCCCCATGTTCTAATTATTTTGGTCTAATAAAAAGAACAATCCAAGGTTCCTTAAGTGGAATCCCAAGAGGGGACATCCAAATGATATGCTAATGCCCTTAAATGAGTCTTTAATTTTTATCTTCCACCTCATATGAAAAAATAATTCCATTAAACATGAGATAATTAATCTAGTATTATATATATTTTTGTAATTTTATTTTATAAATACAATATATATCATCCATCATCTTCTCTTATCCTCTTATTCTTAAAATTAAAACACCATTTTTATTATGTCGGTTCACTACCTCTCTAGGTGATGATGTTTTGTTCCCAATATGACATTAATAGAAGGTTTATAATCAAATATAATTGTTTAAAATTATATAAATATTTATTATATATAGTTTCAAATTATATAAAAGATATAAATCTATAATAATAAATAAAATTAAACAAGTTCTTGATGGTTGGTAAATCTGCCTAAATAAACTAGCCATATAACATTTATATTTTACTAAATGAATCATCCATATGTCATTAAAAATTAGGATAATTGAGAAAATTTTAATTTATGTATGTTCATTAGTAAAATTTTACTTCACTTGTGGATTCATATACCCATTTCATAATAACTTCAACAATTATCCACAAGTGATCTGACTGTGGAACCATGAATCTAACTACCTCACAAAAGTGAAATTAAACCTTATATCTCATTTAAATGGTTATAAATGATCATAATAAATATATATTAAATACAATATAGATGGAAAACCTTATTATTAAAATAATTTATGAATATACTTTCATTATCTTGGATGTTAATAGAAATTGTTGATCGATTCTGAAACCTATAGTGACAGATCTCGTGAAAATACCCTTTTTTAGGTTATGAACATTATATCTATAACCCAACTTATAATTATCTTTGAGATTATTTTATTATTATAAATTATTTATATATGTTACTTTCATATATAACTATCTTATTCTTCCTTTGTGTTGTAATACATGGATTATGTCCATTTCCCAAACATGTGCATTAAAATAAAACTTGATTGAAGGAAAAATTTGTATCCCATAGTCATTTGTGTAATGATAATTTTTAGTATTTATTCATTAATGAACAATGTATTTTTGTAAATATGATTATGTACACATATTTTAAGATCCATAATATTTAATTCCTTCTTCACTTTTGATTATTTTCAGAATAACAATTTGTTATAATATGAGTAATGATTACAGAACTAGTTTTATTCCATGGGAAATTATTAGGATTATATCGTATGATCGACTTCATTTTTTGGAATGTATAATAATTTTCATCACATGATGGGTTCATAAATATATAAATATAATTGATTGGGTAAATGTTTTTTCCATTAAACGACATGTAGAGGATTAGGGAGTGAACCTAATCGATGATGTGACTATGACCATCATGTGATGTTGTCCTAGAAATTAGCCTTGAATTTTTCTTATGTAATTCCGTATTTTATTTTCACATTCCACTATCATCATGATATTATGATTCCATATTATTTATTTTAATCCTCCGTGTAATAATTCACGATCCTTGTTTTTTTAAATTATCATGTTATTCTTTTTGAAATATATGGTATTCTGCATTGACCTGTTTATCCCCTGACTAGGCTTTATAGAAATACCCATTATTTTATGAATTCCATAAGTTATACTAAAGAGTTTTAGAGTATTATTATAGATATTAAAATAAATATGTTTTATTTTAGTTTCACATTTATATTTTATGTTCATGGTCTTCCAAATACAACAGCCCTCTCAATCCTTTGGTCGTATTTCTTAAATATTTATGTTAAAAAACATGTAGTAGTATATTTAAAATTAAGGGGTCTCTATAGTGGGTATTAGATACTATTATAATTATTTTTAGGGATTAAGAGTAGACTAATTTAGTGATACAATAAGGTACATTTCTATGTATAGCAAAATGTCATTAAATTTTGGTGAGGTATAGAGTTTGTGGTTTTAATGAAATTACATTCATTTCATAATACTAAAAGTGGATGTGGCTCTAAAAAAGTGATATATATGTGCAAAAAAAAAACAAAAATGGGTGCATTGGGTAATAACTCACCTATAACCTAGTTAATAAAATAATGACCTTGTTGCACACTAAGTTTGACAATCCAGGGGAATATACTTTGTAAAATTCACAAACTCATTGTAAACCATTATGACAGACTTGAATAGAGTAATATCATATAAAAACAAATCAATAAATTTCCATGGATAACCTAGATTGAAACCTATAGGTTCATAAATTATGATTTAAATGTCATTTATATGTTATTCCTCTTATGCCCATAGTTTATAATTTCATATATTGTTTAGTTTCAGTATTCCCATCAATTTATTAATTTAGTAAATGTAGAGACATATGATGAATTGTGATAATATCCAATGTGATAATAAATGTGATTATTTGTCTATTCAACTGCCTAACATTGTGGGAATGGGATGTAGAAACTTCATCAATATAATGGATCATAAAAATCTTGATATGAACATTAACTTGAATATTGTGTAATTACCACCTTATTCTAAGAAATAGAATGTTGTTAACAATTCCATTAAGAGAAAAAGGCCTCATATCTTCAATGTATAATTCTATCCTCTTATCATGGATCATTGAATTAACTCCATTAAGAAGATATTCTACTTCCTCTAATATAAATACCAAAAAAAGGTCATTTTTTATATCAATCATCTTATTGGGGAATCCAATTGGGGTTAGACACTAATCAATAACACAAACTCCAATGGGGAAATTGATTCTCTGGAATGGGAAGGATTCTAGAAAATATTTTACAAAAAATATTTTCTCCAAACTATCTATCTTAAAATGTATAGGAATTTATTTAGACAAAATAAAAATGAAGTTGAGTTTATCAGTGTGTTTGAGGAAAATATCACAAGTCCAAAACGATATACCTCAAGCCTTATCATCAAAACTAAAATTAACATGTTACTTTTCTTAGTGTGTTAAATCGATGTCTATAATTTTTTTTTTACTAATTTGAGACATTAGTGGATATGTAGAGATTTTTTATTATGCCATTAAGAAAAATATGGTGATCGGAGACTCTTAGTTATCTCCTGGGCCTAGATAAAACATATCTAAAATGGGTTTTTATTTCATAGGAACAATGGATAAATATCATGGTGGAAAGAAAAACCACTATCTCATGTGTCAAAAATGTAGGAATAAATACATGGGAACCTCTCACAAGGTCACTAACAGATTCTTAAAATGTTGAAATAGGGGGAATCAGGGTAATCAATTGTAAACAGAGATGATGAAACCCAATAATATGATGGAAAACAAATTTTGGACCAATAATCATCCATTAATATAGTGTTTCTCCATTAAGTAACACCAGAATGATGAAAAACCAATTCATAAGCCAAGGGTTGTCAGTCACTATCATCGAAAATAGCCACCAAGGACTATGGTGAAAATAATGAAATATGTTATTAATACTATTTAGGTGGATCGTGACAAAGATATGAAGATAGGTATGTGGCATATTCATCGAATAATAACAGACATACATTTTTGGTTCTTCCTGTACACATTAATTGATATCTTTCATTTTAAGTATAATTATTCAAATAACACATCAAAAAATAGTGGTTAACCTATATGCGAGAATAGTAAATAGAGAAATTATTGCTCCCTTGGAATATAACTCCTTCCTAGTCAATGATTATGAACTGAACATTCTAAAAAAATCATGTTATATTTACTTTAGTATAGTTTTATGATATATTAGATATGAATTGTTTCCCTTATAAAAATCCAACATAAGATATTAAGAGAGGGAGATCAGTCCTTATATCTTGATTCATCCACTAATTATGTACAAGTTTAATGAGGATAATGAATTTATTTTGTAATATTCATCTAATTTGTGGATATATATTCCTTATGGTAAATAATATCTAGAATAAATTATTAAGTAAAAGGACAGAATTTTTCTTTTTGAAATTCCCATTATGATGAATTATACTAATGTATTCCCTAAAGATATACTTGGTGTGCCTCTTACCCAATAGGTCATGTTATCAATCATAATTAAACCTGAATGTCTACAAAAATCCATGACACCCAATAAAATGGACACTATTGAGTTAGAATAATTGAAGAAGGAATTAAAAAAATCTAGAAAATGGTATTCTAAACCCGAGTTATTCACGATGGGGTACATCGATTCTATTCATCAAAAAGAAGAATGGGTTAATGTGCATCAACATTTATTATCATCAACTTAGTAAAATGGTGATAAAGAACATGTATCCCCTACCATAGATAGATGTCATATTTTATGAACTATATGGGGACCCATTATTTTTATAAGGTGGACCTATGGTCAAGATATCACTAATTAATAGACAATAAAGAAGATAATCCCAAGCCTTCCATTCAAACAATGTATGAACACGGTGATTTCATAGTGATTCCTAAAAATTTGAATAATTCTATCTAAATATTCATGGTCTTTATGACTAGAATATTTATATATTACTATTTCAAATTTTTAATAATATTTAGAGATGATAATTTAATATACTCTATTATCAAGGAGGAGTATGTGTAAATTTTCAATATTATTAAAAATGCATTCTAAAAGGATAATTTATATGAAAATTATAGTAAATATGAGTTCAATATGGAGTATGTATCTTTCTTAGGGAATTTTATTACCATTAAATATATATATTTTTAAAAATTCAATTTATGAGTGGCCAATACCAACCTCTATAAGGGATATCCATAGTTTCCATATACTATTTGGCTATTTCTGTAAATTTATAATAAACTTCGCATGATTGTCAAACCACTAACCAAGATGAATTGTAACAGGGTAATGTTTTTCTAGACTGATAAATGTGAAGAGATATTCAAGGAATTTAACGATATTATTATCACTATGTCATTCCTCACATTTCACCCATGTAGGGAATTATTCATGGTATAAAATGATTCATTAAATATGTTATTGGGTTATGTACTTATGATTAATGAAAAAGTGATAGCTTATGACTCAAGAAATATGAATGTATATGAGAAGAAATTCCCAATAATAGATCTAGAATTGGCTATAGTGATCTCCATGTTGAAATTATGGTGGAATTATATTTATTGGGTGAAGTGTAAAATAGAAATAAAATCATAAGATCCTCAATTATGTATTCATATTAAAGAAGCTATATATGAAATAGGGAATATGGTTAGAGATGATCAGGTACTATAACTACCCCATCAACTAAAATACTATGAAAGAATAAATATTTTGAGATTATATACGTAAAAAAAATCTAGAAACATTAACAATGATGATAAATTTAAATGATCCAAACATATTATACTTGAAAAGTTTTTAAATGGGTATTATAAATAAAGAAACATTATCATTAATTTCTCAAACTACTTATAAACCATCAATTCTAGAGAAGGTAAGTGTTATCAAATTTATGAGGTGGAAATATAAAAGAATAATGATGATATATGAAATCATGACTCCCTTGAGATAGAAAGTTTTGAAGATGGAGTTGTATGATTTTCTTTGTAACTATATGTACCATCAAATCATGATATAAAGTAGTTTATTATGAATGAGCACATATCTCGACCTTATCTATCCACCCAGGGAGCACTAATATGTATTGAGATCTCCAAGACAACAATTGGTGGGACAATATGAAGAATGAGATCATATAATATACATCAAAATATAGGGTATGTTAGTAGATGAAGGATTAAATGGAAAAATTCTAAGGGGATGATGCAAACTTTACCCATATCTAAATGGAAATGGGAAAACAACATCATAGACTTTTTCACTAGTCTTATGAATATATCAAGAAGAAATAATTCTATATTGGATGTGGTGGATCATCCTATAATTAATTATCACTTAATTATTATTAGAGAGGACATATATCTTGATCAACTTTCTAAGATATATATTATATTAGTAGTCATGAAACATGTGACACAACTATCAATTGTATTTAACAAAGACACATGATTTACATATAAGTTATGGAAATGTCTCTAATATTCTCTATACACTGAATTTATATTTAGTATGGCGTGTCACTATTAATGTGAAGGCCAGAATGAGTGCACTATCCTAAAACTATATTACATGTTGACAGAATGATCAACAGATTTAAAATGATGATGGGATAAACATTTTATTATGGTTGAGTTCTTGTATAATAAAAGATTTCACTCATGTATCCAAATGGCTCCATATGAATCCCTTGATGGGATGATATTTAGAACCCTTGAACGTTGGAACTAAGTGGGTGAAAATATGATTATGGGACCTGAAATAGATTTTTAAATGGTATAAAAGGCCATGAATATTCATTAGTACATTAGGGGCACCTAAATTTGATCGAAGAACTATGTTGACTATCACCGATGAGAACTAGAGTATGAGGAATGAGATAATGTGTTGATTTTCATATCTCTAAGTAAGTGATTCATGTGATTTGGGAATAAGGGTAAGTGAATTCCTAAGTACATCAACCTTATTGAGAATATCAATGGCATTGAAGATGTGTCGTATCGAATATCACACCAACCATCATTATCTCAAGTATAAAATGTATTATACAAATACCAATTATGAAATTATATACGAGATCCCTCACATGTACTGAATTTATAGGTGGTACCGCTGTAAGATTATTTCTCTTATAAGGGTAATTCTATAAAGATATTGAATCACAGAGATAATGTTATATGAAATAAGAAAATTCATTAATAAAACTTATAAGAAAGACCTCCCAAAGAATGAATTTTCATGAATTCAATTTGAAATTTAATTTTTTATATAATATATATCATAATTTAGTTTAACATATTTTTTATGAATAAAACAGGTTGTTTATAAAAATTTATAACTTTTTATAATAACTCCAAAAATATTTATCTTCATTTTTAATGATTTATTAAAATTTGTATGTTTCTAAAAATATCATGAAAACTAACCAAGATTTTGTATAATGTCTGATTAATTTTTTATATTATTTAATTATATATCTGTGTTTTATATTGGATAATTTGTTTTCAATATTATTTTAATAAAAAATAATTATTTATGTTTATTTGATTTTGTATGATTTTTTTCTTTGAAATTTTTCGTTTTTTTCCTTTATATGTGACATGGATAGGGAAACTACTAGGTATTTTCTCAATGATCGAATTATTTTCCTCTATCCATTTTAGAAATAAAAATACATGTTGTAAATTTACTTATATATAGTCTTTATTCTAAATTTTTCCAATTTAATATTGAATATTTATTACTATTCAATAGTTTTAACATGAGAGAAGATAAGTGAATGGGAAGTTGAACTTTTCAATTTGTTTTATATAGAGTTATTATTTCTTAAAATATAAACTTATTTAATAATTTAAACATTTAGCGTACTAAAAAGTTAGTAACATGTTGTTTTTACTCTATAATATATCATTATAATTATTAATTTTTTGACAAACATATTTTTGTTTTCATATAGTATAATGGGATTAAAATATGTTTCATTAATTAATAACATTAATTATTTGTATGTTGAATAGAAAATTTTATTTCTAAAATTATTTTATGTAATCTATTATTATGTATGATTTTTTTTATTACAACATACAATTAAATATGAAGGATAATTTTTTTATTTGTTGGGAATATTATTTAATTTTCATTAAAAAAATTTTTTTTTGAAAATTTTTCAAATTTTTAAAATATTTTTATTATTAATTGTTCTTCTAAATAAATTGGTTATGATGATTAATTGAGTGAATATTTAACTCAAATTTAATGGCAATTTTTCTTTGTTAAAGTGTTTATAAAATTTCATTCTCACATGGATTTAACATGATATCACATTTTTATATATAATTCATGAAATTTTATTTAGTGAGAATATTTATAATTATGTTTTACAATTTAAATTAAATTTGAAATTATTTATTGGAATTAAATATTTTAATTCTAAAATAAAATTTTCTGTAAAATGAACTATTAATCTGTGATTTGGTTGAGTGAGTAATTAAATTTGATGGATGAATTTATTTTCAATATATATAGTTGTTTTTTTCATTATCTTATTTATCCATAATTTTTTGTCTATAACTAAGTTAACAATAGTTATCTATTATTTATTTTTATTTATTATGTTTTGAGTGTATTTGACTATGGATAAAAGTGAAATTTAGGTACATTATGTAATAATGAATATGGTTTAATTATTTTAAAGAATCATAAATCTCATCAATAGTTTTGAAAGTCGAACCCATATTTTTTTCATAATCTTTATTTTTGAGAATTTAATAGTTTTTCTTCATGTTGCATTTTATATTCATAATATTTAGTCGATCCTACATCATTGGACATGGTGAGTTCAAAGATGATTCCTAAAAATCATCAACTCTCAAATTGGGAATATGCATTTTACACAACCACACACATATTAAACTATGTTAAAACTAAATTGGAAGATCATATATTATACCATTTATGGAGTGGAATGAAATATGTTTTTTTGAACATACATGTGTGGGAAAGAAAATAAATTATTAAGGCCTATTCCAGAAATAATCACCATAAGGTACAAAGTGTATCTTTATAGGATTCCCCATGTAAATAATGAGATATTACATATATGACACATTATATAGACATTCATTAGTGGAAAGACATGCCATGTTCCATGAAATGGATTACATCTCTAAAATAGATTGTGGGAGCGAGATAGAAATTGATGAATTCCATGTTCTGGATACACAAGAGTTGGTACCAAAATATGTTCCACAAATCCCCATGTAAAATACTATTCCAAATACACAAGTACTATGTTTTGAGTATAAAAGAGGATAAAGAAGCTAAATGATATGGTTTTCCTATCATTGGGGATGGTGTCTCTATATTATTTGATGGCAATGATCCTCTAACAAAAATTTAGTATGTGGAACAAACATATCTAGATGGAAAGATGCAAACAAATTTCAAATGGAGTCCACGTACAAAAACTAAGTCATTATTTTAGTGGGACCTCCATTTGATTTAGATCCCATTTTTCCAAATGGGTGTTCAGGAAGATTCTAGACATGGGTGGCCAAGATAGTAAATATAAGGTATGACCAATTAAAAATCGTATAATTAGTGTTAATTTATAGACTATAATAAAACCTTTTCACCATTCACAATAATTAAATCCATAAAAATTCTACATTCAATAAAAGCATACCATGACTACGATATTTGGAAGACGAATTCCCAAAAAAATTATTTAATGGGAACATTATGAATATATCTATATGAAATAACTAGAAGGGCTTGTAGCTCTAGGTAATTCTCATAAAGTATGAAATTTTTATAGAAACTTATATGAACTAAATCCGGACTCCATGTCATAGAACATTTTTTTTGAGGAATCCATAATGAGATTTGGTTTTATAATAAATGAATGTGATCCTTGTTTGTATAAATATTTTAGTGTGATTAGGGTTGTTCTCCTAGTAGAATATGTCAAATTTATTTGACTTATAAGAAATGAGATTCCAGTCTTATATATCATTGATTTTTTTAAAATATCTGATTCTATTGGAAATACATATGGGAAGAATAATATGTTCTTAGGATCAGGATCCATCACTATAAATCCAAAAGAGTGTTCAATCTATGTTGGGGTACACATATTGGGAAGTCACTGAAGAAATTGAGTATAAATAATCCAATAGGGTATTTTTTTCCTATGTCACATGGTATTCATCTTTCCAAGAAAATGTGTCCATAGTAAAATTAGAAGATATAATGAATGTCATAGATTCAATATGGTTTAGCAATTGGGTCAGTCATGTTTGTCATTTTATATACTAAGATAGATATTTTTCATGACTCTAGTGTATTATGAAGACTTTAGGAAAATCTAAGAGACTATCATTAGATGAATGTCAAAAGTATCCATACTTGTCTACGGGGAAATACGAATAT
Organism: Viscum album; assembly: GCA_963277665.1. Classification (NCBI taxonomy): domain Eukaryota; kingdom Viridiplantae; phylum Streptophyta; class Magnoliopsida; order Santalales; family Viscaceae; genus Viscum; species Viscum album. The sequence continues at coordinate 454,082,499 of OY728160.1, read as the reverse complement.
ATTTCTAGTATATGGAGGAGATGAGGATCTCTTCATTATGGGATATGCATATTCTAGTTTCTAAAAATATCGATAGGGTATAAAGTCTTAGTTAGGATATATATTAACTATTAATAGAGGATTTCTAAAATGGAATAACATAGATAATTCAATTTTTTATTATTTTATGTTAGATTTTTATAATGTTAAAACGTCTTATGTAGCTAAATAAGAAGTATCAATATGAAATTTCATCAAAGAGATGGATTTTATAACATTAAGTAAATACCCTTTAATTGTTTCTTATGATACTTTTATAGTTCTTTCTCTATAGAAAGAACCAAGGTCACGTCACTAGAATAAGCACGTGCATCAAAAGTATAATCTATTGGGAGTTTTTCCTCAAAAAGGTATCGTTAGAGTGAGTATTATTTTTATATAATACAATTTGTAAGCCTCCTTATATAAACCATTAGATCAACCAAAACATGAAATTCATGTGAGTTATAATAGACTAAAATTTTTTGTCACTTACCTCTAGGCTAAGTGGGAGTCTATTGGAGTAGTTTTCTAAGATCCAAAATTTTTTAACATTATATTACTTATTATATTCAAATTAGTGAATATTGAATTTATATTCTCAAGTCTTGATCAATATTCTATATGAATTTAATTATATAACGTCTAGGGGTATATTTTGTAAAAAATTAGGTCATAATAGTTCCATACTTTGATGAGAACCTTCAGTCTCTATGAATATATCACTTAAATATCATACCTTATTGTTTGGATGATAAACAATTATGGGGAACATAGTTTTTTAACTATCAAGTGTGAGTGAACATATGATTATGAGGCTTCATCTCATGGAGTTTATGTAACTCCCCGACCCCAGTTACCCAGATTTGGTGCATTATTACATAACATTGGCATGATCATAAAGGATTAAGTCTCGATAGACCGATTAGTTTAGTATTATTGGAAACACTAGATATATTCATAAGTCATACATTACATCATAAGGTAAAAAAACTACAACAACAACTTGTCTTTATATCCCCTCATACTATCCCTGCAGGTCATTAATAAATTACTTCTTCACATCCTGGGAAAAATAAAATATAGAAAAGGGGTGAGCTCAGATACTTAGTAAGGATAACAATATAGCAGAAGCTTTCATAGATAAGCATAAACACTTAAATCAATTTATAACTAAAACAAAATCCTTTTAAACTTGATCTTCAGCATAATATGGAAAAGATAAAATGAAATAAAGCCATTTACATATTTCCATGGATATTCTACTAGTCGAACAATCACATGAAATATCAATAACCACTTTCATAATGATGGAATGCATAATGCCAGACTATCATAACCACAGATCCAAGGCCTCGTGCAAAGGCTAAAAATAAGATTTTTCCAAGGCCTTGTGCCAAGAAACTAGTTTGTCTCATGTGACCTACTGATGCATCGAGGAGCTATATCGGGCTCCACTGGTCACATAATAATTCCTATGCATTCCTCATATGAAAATTATGAAACAAAACATAAACATTCATATTAAAACTAGAATACAGAATGTCAATACTTTTAAGCACAAACCATGAATTGTATAAAAATATCACATCCACAGTCAGAAATAACTCATTCGATACAATATAGAAGATTTTATTGTATCATATTAACCTCAATCGATAATGATAAAGGATATTGACATAGATGGAAATAATAATCAAAACAATTAGAGTAAAATATCCCCCTTTTTCTTGAAATCATTTTAAAGTCACACTATTTGTCAAGAATCCATTTAAAATATATTTTAAAATCAAATTGTCCCATATCACTTTGAAACTTTTAAAAGGATTTTTAATTTTAAAACTTTAATGTCCATATAAATAAATCCTTAAAAACATTTTTAAAACATGGACATTAATAAGAAATATTTAGAAGAATAAGTCTTTAAAACACATAAAAATGTATTTTTGTTAGAGTTTCTAACCAAAAGTGAGACACTAGAATAAAAATAATTGAGGTAATAAAATCTTTATAATATCATGAGAATAAAGGGATTCATGATATACTATGTCAAAGTACATTATATACACCATATAAAAGTGATTTGGTGTATAACAACAAAGAAGTCTCAATGGAATATAAATTAAGATGAATTCTCTTATAAAGACCATATCCATAGGTTAAGGATAAATCAACGACATAATTATGTGTGACAAATATAAATACACTCAATATGATTAAATATTTAGTATAAATCAATCAGATGACATTCACACATATTCTTGTAAAAACAACACCAATGAATTGGATATTTAACTCATCAAATTGAGATTGAGTTAAAATTACTCTTATCAAGTTCATACCGATGACTTGAGAATTTTTCAATGGAGTGATTATGTGTATAATAATTGTATCCACAGAAAGGTGAGTGGAAATTATGACATAATCAAATGAATAGTTATCCTACACATAATCATGGAGTAAAATAATCTATGAAGTATGGGTAAAGCCAAATGAGTGGAAATTGAAATTTCAAATTATCTTATTGATTTGGTAACATAAAAATATACACCCATGAAATAAGGATCATACAATGATGTTGTAAATATATATGAATTAAATTATATTACACAACAAATAAAAACATGGGCAGTACACACACAACATGTAATAAATAAGTGGTGAACAATAGAATTCTTACAGAATTAAAAGTGAGATAAGAAAACCCTTACATTGTACTATTTCTTTGGTCGAGGGTAAGTTAACCTCCTGTATAATGGTTAAATAATTGTTATTGAATATTACAAGAATAATATTCATTAATATGATATCATATATGATCTTTGAACCTTTATTTGTTTCTAATATCTTAGAATTATCGTCGTTTCGGTTGTTAAGGGGTTCATTTTCCTTTATATTATTTGTTATTTTATCCATATTTGTTACTAATGGGATGTATATTATTCATATCCTGAATTATTTCAAATCATTAAATATTATATTTAATCATTAAAAGAAAATTTGTCTTGAATGGATACGATGGAGAATGAATCTCATCGCGTTCGTGGAGACGGTAGTCCGTACGTACGCAGGAGCAAAAATATCATTCTTCTGATATTAAAATAATATTTATTTGAATGGTATATCATATATACAGAATCATTATCATTTTATATTTATTATTTACATGAATTACTTATCATTATTATACCCATCCAAATAATAATGTTTTGAATAACAATTACACCACGACGTGGAGACGGTAAGCCGTACGTACACACGTATGGTGACATGTCATTCAACGGATGGATAGAATACTGGAATATGGTTGTACCATGTTTATAATAACATTATAGTATATATAATATTATGGAGTTATTATTTTATAATGGTAGTAACAATGAATGATGAAGTGGAAGAAGAAAGGAACTCGAAAAAGGGTGGTGAAATCATTACCTCTTCATCGGGTTCTTCCTTTTGATTTGATCAAAAGGGATCCCTAGGATGTCTTTCTGACTAATAGAAGGCCTCTAGGATGAAGTGAGGGAAGTTTATAGAGTATTTGGTCAGGGTTTGGGCGAACCAAAAGGCTTTTATGGTTTTAATTAATGAGAAGGGGGAGTGACCTTTTATAAGAGGGGTGAGGGGCACCTTTGGAAAGGCTAGAAGTATTATTTTATAATAAATTCATATTCATTTTATAATGGCTCCAAAGTGGATTATTTAAAGGTTATGGTGGGGATGGGTCGAAAACCACTCAACCAATAGATGTTATACAGGTTTGGTTTACTATATTAACCTTATCATTTGGTATTAATCCTTAGTTAATTAGTTTCACTTTTACAATGTCTCTTTGTATTTTTATATTATAAGGTTAATAAACATACTATATACAACCAAGCGACCCCCAAGTGGTCCATAAATGATACACCTATCATGATATAAGTCTCTTGGACGAACCTTATATTTTTAGGAATTTAATATCAATTAATAATATAATATTAGTTTTAAAAACTCTTTTATGTCAATTTTAACACTATTCAATAATTGATTTTTGTAAAACTCATAACATAATGATTATTTCGAAAAAAGATTATTAAATCATTCCTAACATGTCATATTAACCTATTAAATTATTTTAATTCATAAAAAGTCTAAAATTATATTTATTTGGGTATTTACAATATCAATCATTTTAATTTTTCACAATTATGGTAATTACTACATCACCATTGTGTCATAAATAAATTAAATTATTTAATGTCTAAAAATTATGAATAAAATAAAATTACGTTGGAAATCTTTTTATATTTATTATTAATATTTATAGTCGAACATAAAACATATATAACCCTATGTAAAAGTTTTTTTCTAAAAGATATATGCTTGTGTCATTTTTGTATTCATTTTAACTTAATTAAAATAAAGTGTCCCTATCACTTACAAGTGGAACCATGGGGTCCGAAAATCGACCCAACGATAGCCCATGGTCGGAAATGTACCAACCAATAAGATTAGGAAATCTTTTAGGGTAATTTGTTTTTATTATAATATTATTTTTTAACCCTTATTTACTGGATTTACCATTTAACCATGGTAAATAAAATATTTACCGAAGTAATTATTCAAAATGTCTAAAAACAAAAGTTATCTATTTAAAAAATTTAAACATCCTGATTTCAAATTTGGAATCCATTTTTACAAATTCAAAACACAGAAGTGGCAGAAATTATTTTAAAATTAATTGCCGCTGTCAAAACAAAAAATGTGTTTTTAAGATATAAAAACTATCAAAAGATTGATACTTATTTATGTTCACATTAATTGTGAAATTATGTCCAATAAACAACATTGTATTAAATGGTAAAAATATATTATAAATATTCTTTAAAACCAATCAAATTCATAATTTATCACTATTAGTTATTTTGATTAAAAAAGTTGTTTTTAATTAAAATTTAGTAATTTTCACTATTCATCAAAATATGAAAGTTATCTGAAAAGTACCAAAATTTCACCCTTATCTAATATCGATATTAAAAATCCAAAAATACAGTCCATTTTGAAAGATAAAAGTTATAAAATTTCAAAAAGTAGGTATTACTATTCATAACGGCTAGTTTGATCGGTTGCAGTTTGTGTTAGAACTCGATGTTGCGTACAACACACGCCATTGCATTATTCCAAGGGAAACGTACCATGGATGCTTTCGGTGTTACATTCTACCCTCCTTCAATAAATTGCGTCCTCACAATTGTTTTTAAAAAATTGGGATTGAGAATATAATGGAAAGTCTCACATCGGAAAAAAAGTCAATAAAATTATCACTTTAATAGAAAGGAAGAGAGGTATAAAGGTCAGCCAAGATAACCCATACTAGTATTACATGTAGGAAAACATGGATATGGACGATAAACTATGTGTTAAGTTCTGATGGAGAGGGAAATAAAACATGATCAGGAGAAAGTTAATAATAAGAAAATCACAAACTTGGGTTGGGACAAACGGTCATTAGCCTCCCAGTATGAAAAGTAAACGGACAAATTTTTTTTTAAGTTACATTACATAAGTAAGAGGAATTCATTTATGATATTGATTAAGAACATAAAGAGATATACATACATTTTAAGTAGAGTTTCATTTTTATTAAATTTTTACCACTAACTCATTTTTTGAACAGTGAGTATTCAAGAAGACTTGGACACAATGGAAGAACTAGAATAAACTTATATTGAAATACATGATCCACATAGGATAAACTATATATTTATCTTGTCTTTAGAGATTAATCAAAACCAAAATTGTTAGTATAATATCTCTTGATCCCCCAAATTGATATTTCATTAGAGAAAAAAACACTAATCTTAATTTCTAAAATTAAACCATCAATACCCCAAAGTTAAATATATACCATTAAATAATCAATTGTCCATAAAATCATTCAATATAAACCAAACTAAGATTTAAAGACAACACTTATAAGAATGCAGTATTCCACGTTAAATTGTATCTCCAAATGACATTAATTACTCTTAAAGTCACATACTTAAAATTAATAAACCTAATAATTTACATAAATAACCCAAATCACTATAAATCCACAATAAAAACATATATAAAAATCCACCATTACTCCTGAAATGAAATCCCATACTGTTCTATTTTCCTTGGAAACATAGTGTTCACAACAAATCAAACAACTTCCAAAATAACATTTATCACTTAATCACCAAATCATTATCCTGTACTAAGGGTATTCATTTGATAAGAAATAAGATCCCAAATTAAATTATTATTTATCAATAAAATCATTTAACTAAAAATAATAGTCACACTAACCAGGGACTTCACATAGTCCAATGGTAGGCGATAAATCCCAATTTCACTTTGGTTGTGGGTTCAATTCCCACAGATTTGTTCGACGCGATGGGTTATCACACGGTCTGTGTGTTGTTCTTTTTCAAAAATTATATTTTATAACATTACCAAAATGAGATAAATTCCTCAAAATAACCATAACATAATTTAACAAAAAATCAAATATCATACCTTTCATTTTTATCCCAAATTATAATAACTTATAACTGCCTCAAACCCAACAATCATATAAAACCAAATTGTTATTTATAACTATATCCACAAGAGAAAAGATAATTCTTCTTCAAATATCATTCTCACATGGATAACTGCAGGGTTAAAAATACAAGAGATAATTATTCCAAAGTAAACTCATCATCAAGGAGCACTAATACTTTTTAAACATTTCTCCAACCATTTATTTCCACATAGCTTCTTCTTTGACCAAGCAAATATCCTATAGAAAAGGGCATTCACTCGAGTAATGGCCAGGTCCCCTACATTTACGGCAAATAACTGTAAATGGATTCTTGGGACCGTTTTTATCTTCTTCCATAGTACTATTCAATTTTCTTCGAAAATTATTCACTTTATGTCATTCCTTCCCGCACGTAAATCATTTCTTTGTCCCATTGGGACACTTTCATAGTTGTCTCCTTCCACATTTCCTATATGATGGAAATTGAGGATTCCTTTCTCTATGGTCTCCACTGCTGGAGCTCTAATAATTCATAACCTTTCTCTTCTTTGTTGAGTTCAGGAATTGGTTAATATATATATTGTTGATCATATTTTTGGAAAATTGATTTGGCATAAAGAAGATATCTTTTACGCCTATCAGCATTACATTTTCTTTCTCATTTCCACTACCATTCCCACCTTGTACATAATTCTCAAAGCCACTATGACATACTTGGAATCCATCCATTGACTAAAACTAGAATGCATTGTGTTAGTAACAACAGTCATAAAATCATTTATATATTAACATGTCACCATATTCTCAATTTGAAACACATTAGGATTAACCAACGTCATTTACTCTCATCTTATATATATAATACTTCAAATCTATTTGTAAGGAAAATTTAAATTATCCTAAGCATATCCCACGAGAGTGTCATAACCAAGAGTGCAGCAGGGTCCATTGTCGTGCACCAGTTCCCATTCAATTCTAGCTCAAAGCGATGTTTTGGGGTTTTACCCCTAGGTACATCTGTGCCAAATCCGCCTCTACCTGCTCGTATCCAGACAAGGATGTATTGCTCGGAAAACTCACAAAATCACTACAATACCAAAATTCTAGGAAGTTATTCTATACTAATCCTCAAAGTTCATCTTAGGTCTACGTGCTCTAATCGGAGTTTAACTAAATCTAGATTCCAAGGATTGTACTAAACTTTCTCTGATACCAACTATAATGCCCCGACCCCAATTACCCAGAGTCGGTGCATTGTTACATAACATTGGAATGATCACAAAGGATCTTGTCTCGAAAGACCGATTAGTTTAGTAGTCTGGGAAACACTATATATATTCATAATTCTTACATTACATCATAATGTAAAAAAAACTACTACAACATATTGTCTTCATATCCCCTAATACTATCCCTACAGGTCATTCATAAATTACTTCTTCACATCATGGGAAAAATAAATCACAGAAAAGAGGTGAGCTCAGATGCTCAGTAAGGATAACAATATAGTAGAAGCTTTCATAGATAAGCATAAACACTTAAAGCAATTTATAACTAAAACAAAAGCCTTTTAATCATGAACTTCATCATAATATAGCAATGATAAAATTAAATAATTCCATTTACTTATTCACATGGATATTCTACTAATTTTTAACTCCAAAACTTATAAGAATGTAGTCTTCCATGTTAAATTGTATCTCCAAATGAGATTAATTACTCTTAAAGTCACATACATAAATGTAATAAACCTAATCATCTCCATAAATAACCCAAATCACTATAAATCCACAATAAAAACATAGATAAAAATCTACCATTACTCCTCAAATGCAATCCCATACTTTTTTATTTTACATGGGAACATAGTGTTCACAACAAAGTGAACAACTTCCAAAATAACATTTATCACTTAATCAACAAATCATTTTCCTATACTAAGGGTATTCATTTGATAAGACATAAGATCCCAAATCAAATTATTATTGATCGATAAAACCATTTAACTAAAAATAATAGTCACACTAACTAGGGACTTCACGTAGTCCAGTAGTAGGTGATTAATCCCAATCGCACTTTGGTTGTGGGTTCGATTCCCACATCTTTGTCCGACGCGATGGGTTGTCACACGGTCTGCATGTTGTCCTTTTTCAAAAACTATATTTTATTACAGTACCAAAATGAGATAAATTCCTCAAAATAACCATAAAATAATTTAACAACAAATATTATCTCATACATTTCATTTTCATCCCAAATTATAGTAACATATAATTGCTTCAAACCCAACAATCATATAAAACCAAATGGTTATTTATAACTATATCCACAAGAGAAAAGATAATTCTTCCTCAAATATCATTCTCACATGGAAAACTACAGGGTTAAAAATAAAAGAGAAAATTATTCCAAAGTAAACCCATCATCAAGGAGTACTAATACTTTTTAAACATTTCTCCAACAATTTATTTCCACATAGAATCTTCTTTGACAAAGAAAATATCCTATAGAATAGGGCATTCACCCGGGTAATGGCCAGGTCCCCTATATTTACGGAAAATGACTGTAAATGGATTCTTGGGACCATTTTTATCTTCTTCCATAGTACCATTAATTTTTCTTCGGAAATTATTCACTTTATGTCCTTCCTTCCCACATGTAAGGCATTTTTTGTCCCATTGAGACACTTTCATGGGTTTCTCCTTCCACATTTCCTGCATGATTGAAATTGAGGATTCCTTTATCTATGGTCTCCACTGCTCGAGCTCTAATCATTCATCACCTTTCACTTATTTGTTGAGTCTGGGAATTGGTTAATATATATTTTTGATCATATTTTTGGAAAATTGATTTGGCATAAAGACAATATATTTTACACCTATCAACATTACATTTTGTTTCTCATTGCCACCACTGTTTCCACCTTGTACATCATTCTCAAAGTCACTATGACTTCCTTGGAATCCATCCATTTACTAAAACTAGAAATTATTGTGTGAGTAACAGCAGTCATAAAATCATTTAGAGATTAACATGTCACCATATTCGCAATTTGAAACACATTAGGATTAACCATGGTCATTTACTCTCATCTTATATATATAATACATCAAATCTGTTTGTAAAGAAAATGTAAATTATCCTAAGCATATCCCACGGGAGTGTCGTAACCATGAGTACAGAAAGTCCCATTGTTGTGCACCAGTTCTCGTTCGAGTCTATCTCCAAGCGGTGTTTTTGGGTTTTACCCCTAGGTACATCTGTGCTAGAGCCGCCACTACCAGCACATATCTAGACAGGGATGTATTTCTCGGAAAACTCACAAAATCTCTACAAGATCAAAATTCTAGGATGTTTTTCTATACTAATCCTCAATGTTCATCTTAGGTATATGTTCTCTAATCAAAGTTTAACTAAATCTAGATTCCAAGGTTTGTACTAAACTTTGTCTGATACCAACTGTAACGCCCCGAACCCAGTTACCCAGAGTCGGTGCATTATTACATAACATTGGCATGATCCCAAAGGATCAAGTCTCGAAAGACCGATTAGTTTCGTAGTATTGGAACCACTAGATATATTCATAAGTCATACATTACATCATATTGTAATAAAAACTACAAAAACATCTTGTCTTCATATCCTCTCATACTATCCCTACAGGTCATTCATAAATTACTTCTTCACATCCTGGGAAAAATAAAACATAGAAAAGGGGTGAGCTCAGATGCTCAGTAAGGATAACAATATAGCATAAGCTTTCATAGATAAGCATAAACACTTAAAGCAATTTATAACTAAAACAAAAGCCTTTTAAACATGAACTTCAGAATAATATGTCAAAGATAAAATGAAAGAATTCCATTTACTTATTCACATGGATATTATACTAGTCGAATAATCACATGAAATATCATTAACCACTTTCATAATGATGGAATGCATAATGCCAGACTATCATAACCACATAGCCAAGGCCTCATGCCAAGACTAAAAATAAGATTTTTCCAAGGCCTTGTGCCAAGACACTAGTTTGTCTAATGAGACCTACCGATGCATCGAGGAGCTATAGCGGGCTGCACCTGTCACTTACTAAGTCCAATGAATTACACATATGAAAAGTTTGAAACATAACATAAACTTTCGTATTAAAACTAGCATACATAATGTCAATACTTTTAAGCAAAAACCATGAATGGTATAAAAATATCACATCCACAGTCAAACATAACTCATTCGATACAACATGGAAGATTGTATTGTATCATATTATCCTCAATCGAGAATGATGAAGGATATTGACATAGATGAAAACAATCATCAAAACAAATAGAGTGAAATATCCCCCTATTTCTTGAAATCATTTAAAAGTTACAGTATTTGTCAGGAATACATTTAAAATAGATTTTAAAATCAAAGTGTCTCATATGATTTTGAATCTTTTAAAAGGAGTTTTAATTTTAAAACATTAATGTCCATATAAATAAATCATTAAAACCATTTTTTAAAACATGGACATTAATGAGAATGATTTAGAAGAATAAGTCTTTAAAACACATAAAAATGTATTTCAGTTAGAGTTTCTAACCAAAAGAGAGACACGTGAATACCAATAATTGAGGTAATAAAAACATTATAATATATTGAGAATAAAGGGATTCAGGATATACTATGTCAAAGTACATTATATACAGCATATAAAAGTGATTTGGTGTATAACAACAAAGAAGTCTCAATGGAATTTAAATTGAGATTAATTCTCTTATAAAGACCATATCCTTAGGTTAAGGATAAATCAACGACATAATTACGTGTGAAAAATATATATACACTCAATATGATTGGATATTTATTGTAAATAAATCAGATGACATTCAAACATATTCTTGTAAAAACAACACCAATGAATTGGATATTTAACTCAACAAATGGAGATTGAGTTAAAATTACTCTTATCAAGTTCATACAGATGACTTGAGAATTTATCAATAGAGTGATTGTGTGTATAAAAATTATATTCACATAATGGTGAGTGGAAATTATGATATAATCAAATGAATAGTGATTCTACACATAATCATGGAGTAAAATAATCTATGAAGTATGCGTCAATCCGAATGAGTGTAAATTGAAATTTCAAATTCCCTTATTGATTTGGTAACATAAAAAATATACACCCATGAAATAAGGATCGTACAATGATGATGTAAATATACATGAATTAAATTATATTACACAATTAATAAATACATGGGCAGAACACACACCACATGTAATAAATAAGTGGTGAACAATGGAATTATCACAGAATTAAAAGTGAGATAAGAAACCCCTTACATTTGTACTTTTTCCTTGGTGGAGGGTAAGTTAACCTAATTTATAATGGTGAAATAATTATTATTGAATTAGACAAGAATAATATACATTAATATGATATCATATATGATCTTTTAACATTGATTTATTAATAATATCATAGAATTATCATCGTTTCGGGTGTTAACGGGTTCGTTTTCCTTTATATTATTTGTTATTTGATCCATATTTATTACTAATGGGATGTATATTATTCATATACATAATTATTTCAAATAATTAAACATTATTATTAATCATTAAATGATAATTAGTCTTTAATGGATACTATGGAGAATGAATCTCATCGCGTTCGTGGAGACTGTAGTCTATACGTACGCACGAGCGACAATATCATTCTTTTGATATTAAAATAATATTTAATTGAATGGTATATCATATACACATAATCATTATAATTTTATATTTATTATTTACATGAATTACACATCATTATTATTCCCATCCAAATAATAATGTTTTGAATAACAATTACACCACGACGTGGAGACGGTAAGCCGTACGTACGCACGTATGGTGACATGTCTTTCAAAGAATGGATAGAATACTGAAATATGGTTGTAACATGTTTATAATAACATAATAGTATATATAATATAATGGATTTATTATTTTATAAAGGTAATAACAAAGAATGAAGAAGTGGAAAAAGAAAGGAACTTGAAAAAGGGTGGTGAAATCATTACCTCTTCTTCGGGTTCTTCCTTTTGATTTGATCAAAAGGGATCCATAGGTTGCCTTTCTGACTAAAGTAAGGCCTCTAGTATGAATTGAGGTAAGTTTAGAGAGTATTTGGGAAGGTTTTGTCCGAACCAAAATGCTTTTATGGTTTTAATTAATGAGAAGGTTGAGTGCCCTTTTATAAGAGGGGTGAGGGGCACCATTGGAAAAGCCAGAAATATTATTTTATAATAAATTCATATTCTGTTTCTAATGGCTCCAAAGTTTATTATTTAGAGGTTAAGGTGGGGATGGGTCAAAAACTACTCAACCAAAAGATGTTAGTCAGGTTTGTGTTACTATATTAACCTTATCATTGAGTATTAATTTTTAGTTAATTAGTTTCACTTTTACAATGTCTCTTTTTATTTTTATATTATATGGTTAATAAACATACTATACACTTCCATGTGACACCCAAGTTTTCCATTAATGATACACCTATCATGATATAAGTCTCTTGGCCGAAACATATATTTTAACGAATTTAATATCAATTACTAATATAATATTTGTTTTAAAAACTCTTTTATGTCAATTTTGTCACTATTCAATATTTGATTTTTGTAAAAATAATAATAGAATGATTACTTAGAACAAAGTTTATTAAATCATTCGTAACATGTCATATTAACCTATAAAATTGGTGTAATTCATAAAAAGTCTAAAATTATATTTATTTGAGTATCTACAATATCAATCATTTTAATTTTTCACTATTAAGGCAGTTACTGCATCACCATTGTGTCATAAATAAATTAATTTATTTAATGTCTAAAAATTATGAATAAAATAGAATTATGTAGGAAACATTTTTATATTTCTAATAAATATTTATAGTCAAACATAAAAACATATATAACCCTATGTAAATATTGTTTTTCTAAAAGATATATGCTTGTTTTATTTTTGAATTCATTTTAACTTAATTAAAATAATGTGTCCCTATCACTTACAAGTGGCACCATGCGGTCCCAAAATCGAACCAAATATGACCATGGTCGGAAATGTATCATCCAATAAAGTTAGGACATGTTTTTGGGTAATTTTTTGTTATTATAATATTATTTTTTAACCATTATTTACTAGATTTACCCTTTAACCATGGTAAATAAAATATTTACTGAAGTAATTATTCAAAATGTATAAAAACAAAAGTTACCTATTTACACACTTTTAACATATTGATTCCAAATATGGAATCCATTTTTCTAAATTCAAATCATAGAAGTGGCAGAAATTAATTTAAAATTAATTCCTGCTGTCAAAACAAAAAGCGTGTTTTTAAGATATAAAAACAATCAAAAGATTGATAGTTGTTTATGTTCGGTTTAATTGTGTAATTATTTCCAATGACCAAAATTGTATTAAATGGTAAAAATATATTCTAAATATACATTAAAACCACTCAAATTCATAATTTATCACTATTAATTATTTTTATTAAAAAAGTTCTTTTTAATTAAAATTTAGTAATTTTTGCTTTTCATCAAAATATGAAGGTTATCCGAAAAGTACCAAAATTCCACCCTAAGCTAATTTCGATATTAAAAATCCAAAAATAAAGTCCATTTTGAAAGATAAAGTGTATAAAATTTAAAAAATTAGGTATTACTATTCATAATGGCTAGTTTGATCGGTTGCGGTGTGTGTTAGAACTCGAGGTTGCGTACAACACACGCCATTGCATTATTCAAAGGGAAATGTACCCGTGGATGCTTGGGGTGTTACATTTTACACTTGGTAATTTCAAATATGATACATTATGAGGATATATTTGCCAATACGAATTCTACCTGTTTGTGGGTCATAAGATATTTTTAAATGTGAGTATGTTTCATGGTCATTTTACATTAAGATTATTATTAATACATATCATGTTAATTTTTGAAAATCAAAGAATGTTATATCAAGAATTATGTTTGATGACACAATTATGGAACCAGTATGTTGGGATATCAAGATAAATATTTTATATTACACCATAAGGGTTCTTACGTGGTATTAGACATTGAAACATTAAATTCATCCTATTGGGATGATTTACCATTTATTAGATGGTAATCTTGGACTTTAGGAAATCCAACCTAATTCCAATGAGAAATAATATCAGAGGTTCACCAACTATGTGTATCTATTTATATCAAATAATTTATTTTTTAATTTAATTATTAAACTAAATATTATTCATGATTATGAGGAATAATGTTATTCAGAATTTATTGATTTCATATATTATATAAATATTTATTTTCAAGGATATTATTTAATTTCAAGAATATAGGATATATATTTAGTTTTATTAATCAATAAATATTAATTGAATTTTTTTTGAGTGTTGTATAAAAACATAAGGGGACAAGAAGATAGAGATGTGGTATTCTGATATTTATTACTTTTCAATATGATAAAATATTATTTATAATTATCCATATAAGTGTATTATGTGATAATAATAATGATAAATTTATTATTACATAGAATGGGGTCACATGAGGATATAATATATTATTAAGGTCCATTTTTTAATTAAATATTATTTTACACTAACACATATCTCTATAAATAATTTATTACTTCTATTGTTTTTGGGATAATCAAATTGGAGAATCATTATACTAAAAAAACATGATATATCTCTCTCAAAATTGTAGAATACTATTCAGTTTCATATTTCATGCTCAATAGATTGTCATACCTTCTTCATGTTCTCAAGAACATGAGGACAAGTAAAATTGCTCATTCTAAATGGAATCATCATAATTATCCAGGATATCATTACAGGATGATTGATCCAGTATGGTAACACCTAAAATCAAACATCATTTTTTAGAGATAAAATGATCATGTGTAGATCATCGTAAGAAGGATATTTAACATCGATCCAATAAGTGAAATGCTGGTAGACTAAAAATGATTAAAATGATGAAAATATTCATCAAAGAAACATCTCAATACCAATATATTCTTTATTATTTTCCAATTAAACTAATTATAAATTTAAAATAAAATCTCTTCTTTGTTCTGGAGTGTCAATCATTATTTATCATAAAACATTCTGTCATCATGGATCCCTGGTCATGCACTTCATGGAATATCTATTAATTTGACAATTACAATGATGGGATCTTCCCCATTATATTCTTACCATGCACCTAAAATATTAATTAACCAAAAAAATCAACATACAATACAAGAAAACATTATTTAATTATTATTAAATTAATTAATTCAATTATCTTATAATAAATTTTTTTTGAAAACGCGTCATTTATCATTAATTTAATTTAAGCTAATTTTTGCATATTGTTTTCATCCCCTGACATTTCAATTTGAGAATTTCAATTCATTTCATGGATAACCAAGAAAATAACATTAAAACACCAAATAACAACTCATCCACCCACATCAAGAAGTATCGTAGTAAAATATTTTTCAATCCATCATCACAACCCAACCATCTCACTACAACAAGAAAAATCCAACCACGGCACATCGTCCCTCATTATATCTCGGGCCAATAAACCTTCAATTCACTTCCAAAAATTCCAAATCAAACAAATTCATCAACATTATAGAAACATCCCCCCACATGGATCCCATTAATCATATAATATAAATAATATTGACAATGTAAATAGAGAAACTAAATCCATTTTAAAAAATTTACGACAAATTAATATTCAATAAAGAGGTATTTTATGACTTTTATTCATCAATTAGAATGGGTACAGTAACCAAAATTTATATTTACATTGGAAAAAAATTTATTGGACTTTTCTAAGTACATAAATATTATTTAAATTTTGGAAAACTAATAAAAAAATAAGGGTTTCAAAATAAAAATAATAGCAAAAAATGAAATTATCCAAACAAGTTTTATTATTAGAAACATAAGTAAAAAAATATTAATCAAATAATAAATAACAAAAATGTCATAAATACATGTGAATACTACCCTTACCATTAAATTTCAATTTTATCCAATTAATTTTATTCTTAAAATCACCCATATTATCCATAAAAATGGATACAAAAGCATGCAATCCACACAAATGAATGTAAAGAGGGAGGTAATGAGGATCTATTTACATGATTTTTTCTTCAAAGGGAACTGTAATATTAATGGAAAATATGGGGGATAAAAATTAATAATGGTTGAAGGGAAAACCACTAGAATCTACTCAAAGGAATCCATAACAACAACACTCAAACTAGGTCTAAAATAGAGGGGCTTATCACAATGATGATCTTGAAAAAAGGGATGAATGAATGAGAGAAAGCATACAATAAGGTATCTTTATTCAAAGGAACGTTATTGTATATGATATAATTGTTTAGAAAACTCAAAAATGATGATAAAAGTGTGAAAAGGGTGGCTAGAGTAATCCAAAACTAGATGTTGGAGAAAGGAACATGAACAAGGGATGTTTTTTCCTTAATTTATAGATGAATATGGAGTGTCCTCGCTATAGGATGGATATAACCTGCTATGTTGTCATCACCATCAGTCAAAGGAGACATAGATCTCCCATTATGGTAAAAACATTTCTCACATGTTATAATCGTTAATTTGACTAAAATAATTACCTTCTTCATGGACGGTTCCAAGTAGTGTTAGATCCTATGACAATCCCCATGACCAACAACATTAGTGTAGAACAAATAACTCTATTGTTTTCTCCCCACTAAGCACAATACCGTGTTATGGTGAGCTCGAACTCCCCATTTTACACAGGTGGTCTCCCAAAACAACATTCCCAATTATATTCCATTTATTAGGTTTTTACAAGATACCATTTTCAAAATATTGCAACCACTGAAGTGTTACACCCAACACTGTAGTGAATAAGGCCATTTCACTCACCTCAGGACATCTTAACACCACACGACCAACCCCGCGGCCAAACCTCAAGAACCCAATGAAAATATTTATGGCACCAAACCCTAAACCATGGATTGGTGACCCTCCATTTTTCTAGAACACTTTCCTAAACTCTAGAATACCTCTAAATTCATTCTCAACACCACTGAACTCTATAAAAAATTAAAGGGAGGGTTATTAAGAATTATTTATCTTAAATGAAACATAAATTTGGTAAAATTATACATTAGAAAAATGTACCATTTATGATAAAAAGGTACACTTTGAGTCATACTGGGCACACCATGTGTCAAAATTATAAGCCATTAATCCATACTAATCACACATGATTTATGGATCATTATCATAATTTTTTAGTATTATCTTAGTGTATGTTCTAAATGTTGAGTATGTGATTCATGTTTTGAACTAAAATGAATTTTTTTATTAAAAGAACACTTTATGTCAAACCTGCCACCCCATTTTTAATTTTCATGTGAAGCTGATTCCAACACATCAAAAATGAATTATGGGTCATTATCTTAAATTATCAACACAATCAATGTGTTCTTTCACAATTTTGAATGTGTGGAATGCCTTCTAAAATAAAAAGTCTCTTGTAAAATATAAGCAAACACTTTGAGTCCTAATGGACACACCATGTATTGAGTTTATAGGCATTCAATTTATATAAATAAAGAATGAATTTTGGATTATTTTCATAAAATTTAATGAAAATATGACTATGTTTTCATAGTTTGCTGTGTGCAATAAACATTTTTAATAAACATGACACTTTTAAAATTAAAACACACACATTGATTCATACCCTAAACATTGTTTGTCAAATTTATTTGTGTTTTATTCTAATAGATAAAAAATTATTTATAGATAATTTTCATAAAGTATCAAGATAATATGATCTTGTTTAATTACTATTGATTTTGAGATATGCATGATTAACTAAAAACTAATTTGTAAAAAAACATGAAATTTGTATCATACCAGGCACACAATGTGTTTCATTAATGGTCGGCTGATTTATACAACTTGAAAATGAATAAAATATTATTATAATGAAGAATAAAGGCAATTAATGTTTTTATTGGTTTTTAGGGAGCGATGCTTGTCTTAAAATAAAATATAACTTTTAAACTAAAGACCAACACATTGAGCCATATCAACCACATATTATATAAGATTAAGTTGTGGTTATTTCATACAATTTGAAATTACTAGAGGGTTTTTTGTAATGTATCAAAACAAATTTAGTGTGTTTTTATCTTTCATTGATTGGAGCACATTTTGTACTACAATTATACTTTTAAAATGAAAAAACAAACTATGATTCATACCTGGAACATTGTGTGTTATATTGATGTTTTACTGAATTATAAATTTCCAAAATGATTGATGTATCATTGAAAAAAATTATAATGAATATATAATCACATTTTTTATGTTTTAATATTTTGATGCATTATTTGCACTAAAATATCACTTTTAATCATAAAACAATCACATTGAGTCATAACAGGAATATCATGTACTGAATTGATGTGTAGTTAATTAAAACTTCTTAAAAACGAAATATGGATAATTATTCTAATTTATAAAGAAAATAAAACTGAATTTTATGTATTTTCAAGGATTGATTCTCATTTTGAACTAAAAATCCACATTTAAATTAAAAACATTGATTTTCAATCATAATAGGTACATCGTGTGTGATATTCATGTTTGGTTATTTCATACACACACAAAATTATTTATAAATGTTTCTAATAATTTATAAATACAATCAATGCTATTTTCTCAGTTTTGAATATGTGACACTTGTCTTGAACAAAAATATATATTTTTTACAAAACAACATTCTTTCATTCAAATTTTCCCCACTATGTTTCATATTGTTGTTATTTTACCCATGAACATAAAAAAGAATCATGGATAATTTTAATAATGTATCATGAAAATATGGGAGTGTTTTTATATTTTATAGTTAGTTATTCACATGTTGATGTAAAATATCACTTTTAAAAGGAAAACACAAACTTTGAGTCAAACTAAACACATCAAGTGTTAGATTAAAATTTTGTTGACTCTTACACATCAAAAATAAATTATTGATTGTTTTTCTGAATTATCAAGTCAATATATGTATTTTAATAACTTTTTAGTGAGTGGAACATGTTTTAAACTAAATTTTAACTTTTAAACTAAAAAGATTCACATTGAATTATATTGGTTACAACATATATCAGATTTATGTTAGGTTAATTCATAATGAATTAAAATGAAATATCATTATTTTTACTAATGTATAAACAAATGTAGACTGTTTTTCTTAGTTCTTAGAGTGTGATGGTTTTTCTGACTAAAATGTCACTTTAACCCTCAAAGCACACACTTTTGAGTAATACATAGAAAAATATGTGTTTGACTTATGTGCAGTTGATTCTTAAAAATAAAAAACATTATCCTAAGATTTTCTATAAATTTTCAAGAAATTTAGAGTTAATTTTAATTGTATGGACTATGTGATGCATGTTTTTTAATAACACATCTATTCCAAATGGAAAACACATACTTTGAGTCCAACTTGGAATACAATGTTATATATGAGTATGTGGTTGATCCCTAAAAATCAAAATTGATTTATGGAATATCTTCCTAAATTATCTACTAAATATGAGAAAATTTACATTATTTTTAGTATATGAAATCTTTTTGGAACTAAAATGTCACCTTTTAATAAAATCATGCCCTTTTAGTTTTACCAGCAACACCATATGTTAGATTGACATGAATTTTATTCTAAAAAATCCCAAATAAAACAATATTGCTTATTATAATGTATCAAGATATGTTGAGTGTATTTGTTCAGCTTGGATTATCTGATGTGTGTTTTAGAGTACAATTTAACATTTAAACATAATGCACAAATATTAAGTTATATTAGCCACAAAATGTCTCAAATTTATATATAGTTGATTTATTCATATTAATCATGAATCATGAAATGTTTTCATAATGTATTAAGATAATCTGAGTGAAATTTCATAGTTTTGACTATGTAATTTGTGTCACCAGCTAAAATGTTACATTATTGAGAATGGCTAGCCTCAAAAAGTTTTTTACAATGTCGAGGTGTGTAACACCCTAGCATTTTATGGTATATTTCTCTTCAATTAAATATAATTTTTTTGATAGCAGATGATACTTGCAACCTTGAGTATAAATGAATTTTATTATAGTATAACATTATAACATAGCCATTAAATTATTGTAATGAATATTAATAATGACCAAATCATAATTATATATAAAATATTTTGATATAGACAAAATATTGTCAAAAATAATTACCCAATTTTTGTAATGTCATTATAATCTTTAAAAACACATTTTCCTCAAAAATGTATTTTATTACTTATTGTGTGAAAATAATATAATTATATTATACAACATTTAGAAAGTTTAGTTTCAAAAATTAAATACATTTATTTGAAATAATTATGTCAAAATTTTATTTTATTGATTTTTTGAGAATTTAAAAAACGTTTTTTATTAATAGTTAAAAACACGAATTTATTATGCAAACATCCTCGGTGTTTAAAGAATTTAAAAACTAATATTTTATTCTAAAATTATTTAAATGTATAATTATTTAAATTATATTATTTTTAATTTAATTAATTTCTTACTAATCAATTTTATGTAGAATATTTTCAACAAAAAAGTAATAATTAAACAAATCTGGAAAAAGAACATTTCGTTGCATTTTTAGGGTTCGATTTTAAATAAAATATTGATACTTATGTTAATTTAACATGATAAAATGGATTAAATATTTTTATAAACATCATTAATATTAAATAATAATCTGAACATAATTTCTGGACATCATGAATGTTAATTGAGATCAGTATCCATTACAGTTGTTATATATAAAATAGTGTATGAGGGGGGTTATCTTAGAGACATGTGTAATATTAACAATTAAAATTTTATAAATACTATTTTATGACCATATTTTTAATTTATCCTATCCAAAAATTGAATCCAAGTTTGGTTAGAATATTTTTTATGGCTATGTATTTATTATATTTTAATATTTTAAAAAATTATAAGTTTGTACTCTCCCCCATTTATAAAAATAAACCACAATATTATCTTCTATAAATCACATTATGCTATGTAATTTAAATATCTTTTATCCTAGTAATACTTTTAAATATTTCTATATATACTATCATACCTAAACGTTGAGAAGGCGTGCAATTCTGAGGCCAGGTGTGACCAAAATTACTTTTAAAAAACTATTAAGTATATTTTATACTATTCACATGATGTAAGCGGGATAAATATTAAATTGTAGCTCAGATCAAAAATTAGAGGCCATGGTTGAGTCCAGAACATTATGTTTACACAAAGAGAGACTTAACTATTTTCTACTTGGGACTTCTATAGAAAATTCACTTAGGGGAAAAGTGTAAATAAAACAATTAAACAAAATTATTTTACCACTGAATTCATAACAAATAACTCTTGAACAAAAACATGGATTTAAAATTTGAGATCGTCGTTGAGTTTCTAATGAGGCGTTTTTCCACAGAGAGAAATAAAATGAAGGGGTGCGAGAGATTCAATATTTGTGGTCATTGGCAGAGCTCAATTAAATAAGATAATAAGAGTTCTAGATTAGGGTTAGACCTAATTCTCTCTCTCTATATCAACTAAGATCCTTCTGTCTCTCTCATCCATCATTCATTTATGTATCGAGGTGGTATCTTAGACAAAACATCAGCAGATTGAAGTGGGAGCATGTTGAACGTGTTAATAGAGATAAATGGATCAATCGAGGTAGATTTTATTCCAATTTTTATTTCTAATTGATGATTCTAAATTCAAAATCCATTCGTTTACATTTAATTCATTGTTTCAATTATCACTCATAGATAGAATCACTAACATGACCAACGATCTGTATTCAAAGCGTGTAATTATGTTTGTTCTCCATCCGTTATTTGTGGACAATCATCACCTACATTTTGAAATGATAAATAGATGATAGATTGATGAGAAAAAGTAGGTTCTATGATGATCTCAATTAAAGGATTGTAGATCTACTCATAGATTGACAACTGGGGAAGTGGAGTAGGTTTTGCGGTCTATGGAAAGGACCACCCGAGCACCACCGACACGATGGCCTGTACCAGTTCATGGAGGCCACCTCTCCAAAGAGGGCCATAAAGAGGTATCAATGCTGCAATGCGTAAGAGACTTGTGGCACAATCGGTTGGCTGGGTGGGGTCAAATATTGCAACAGAGGTAGAGACCAGCACTGCGATTCATGGTCGGCAATTGACAGCATTGACGCCGTAATGACATTGGGCCACTGAGTCGGGCCATTGTCCACAGTCGGTTGGGAACCTGTCGATCGGAGTGTCAGAATATAATGGGCTGGGATAACCCAATGTGGGTTATGCCTGGCTAACAGGTCAGGTTCAACCCAGCGAGTTGGACCCAGTGGATCCGAGTCAGACTTGGGTCGGATCTCGGGTCGACCAAAGGTGGTTTCACAGTCGACCGTCCTAGGTGAACCACGACATAGTCATAGGGATCAACCATGACATGCTCATAGGAATAAACCATGAAATCATCATAAGGATCGACCATGGAGCATTCAATCAGGGGTCGGGGACTATCCACTATAGTCGACCGTGTCGGTCGACCGCCGGGGTCGGTGGATCGACCGCGAGTCGGTACACTAGCCACGTGACCCCTTTCTGAAGCTTCAAATGATTGTATATTAAAAACCGGGAATCTTTTTGACTTATTGTCTATAGAAATGGGACCCTCTCCTCAGATGGATATTTTTTGGACAATTTTATAAGTTTGATGTTTGGGGTCAAGAAGCAGGCCCCATGGTGACATGTTTGGGCTTGTTTCCGGTGAAAAGTGCCATTTTCACTGGTTATATATCTTGGACAAGAGAATTGACTATCCTTTATGTCTATTGTGTATATTTAAATGGTGATATAAATTTCATATTTTAGGTTATGATGTGAGGTGTTTTAAGAAGGACCCTAATTTAGGGGTGTTTGATGATATCAATGGTTAGGCAATGACATCAATGAATTTTGAGTGGCACCCTCCAGTCGAGCTGGGCATGGGTCCTTGATGGAATTAGAGTGGAACCCTCCATCTAGTATGGGCATGGTTCCTCAATAATTTTTTAGTGTCACCCTCTAGCCGGTTTAGGTATGGGTCCTCGATGAGACTAGAGAGGCACCCTCCAGTCGGATCGGGCAAGGGTCCCCATCCTTTTTTGAGTGGCACCCTCAAGCCGGGTTGGGAATTGTTCCTCAACCTATTTTGATTATCATCCTCCATCCATGCTAGGCATGGGTCCATGACAACACTATAGTGTAACACTTCGACCTTGATAGGCCTGAGACCCGAACCGTTTCCAAGTGGCACCCTCCAGCCAGGCTGGCAAGGGTCCTCTACCACACTAGAGTGGCACCCTTCAGCCCGACTATGAATGGGTTCTCAACCATGAGACACACCCTATCAACTATGTGGATCAGTGAGGATATTTACTATGACATTACATTGGACACATTAGTAAGAGAGGAACCTTTACCATCGAAATGCATCCTTGTGACATGGTCTGAAACCATGCAAGCGAGACATAGCAACCCAAGCTGGATAGTATCAATGTGTGGTGATCGAGCACCTTCAATATATGTTCTCATGGAGGTCTTATGGATTTCTGGGCATCATTGTTGGTTCCTTATGGAAAATTTAGTGACTCTTTTCCTCAGATGATCTGTGATATGGTGATCCCCTTACTCTGTCGTGTCAAATTCTTTTATTAAGAATACATATATATTTATTTATTCTTTTTCAGCACCCACTCCTGGGGTTTTTGTTACTCTCCTTCTATAATAGAATTATATGCATTGGGTAAGCCACATGATTTAATTTTCTAGCTTATCATGGTTGGCTGAGTATACTCTTCCACTATAGGTCGCGAAGAATCAACTAGAAATTAATCGTCTCTTCATTTTTACCTCCTTTCATTTGGATGATTTTACTTCACTCTATTGTTAGGTTGACCTGCACTCTGTTTCTATACTTGTTCTATTTATACTGTTTATTTAGCTTTTGTATCTCTTACTACCCCCTTTCTTTTTAGGGCACCATATCATGTTTGTTAATTCCCTCTCCTTAATGGGATTTTCTCATACACTCCATGCCTTATGCAGGCGATGGACTGGTTTGATCGTGACTTCTAGGAGCATAGGGATAAAAATGCGTGTACATCGTATAGGGTTTGTAGCATGGAATCCAGGAGTGGGGATCTATCATTTATTTTCCTTTCTACAGTTTCTATTAGGTTGTGACACTTTCCTTTTTTGTTGGGTATTTATCCCATTTTCCATTCATATTTACATTATTATACTGCTACTCTTTAGTGGTCCTTGCATGCATGGATTATTTACAGCAGGCTGCATCATTTAATTCTTTCCCTTTGAAAATTTTCATCTATTTGGTTGTGTTTTATTGTGTATAGGTAATTATGAAAGGACCTCAACATGTTTCTTGTCACTTAGGCGCTTGTTGCCACCCCTTGACCATTGGGGGCGGGATTAGGGTAGTTGCATCTCGAGCCCTGGTGTGGGTATGGTCCATAAGAAGTGTTATCGGTGGTATTTCGACCCTTGGGATATGGAAATAGTGTCGAGGTGTCTAAAGAGATTCTCTTAGGCTAGGGAGTTCAGTGATGGTATGAGAAACTAATGTATCCATTCAATAGGACATAGATTTCCCGCTTATCGAATTGGTACCCTATGACAGTAGTTGTAGGGAAAAATGGTGCATGAATCATATAAGATTGGGTATTTGAATTTCATATTGGATTCATCTCCCCATTGTTGTTATATATATATATATATATATATATTCTCATCTAATTGAATTACTCCTTGATAACTTTCAAGATACCTATATGATGATGGCCATCCAGGATAGCTGCTCAAGTTCATGATGGCGACACTTTGAATGATGAGGCCTCATTCCAGGGTCCATCATGCAACCCCCTTCCTCCATGTGGGCCAGTAGTAGAACCTCCACCTGTGGAGTAATAGATATTTATAGCTGTGTAGTTTGAAAATGAGCACAGGTTGAGCGTGTTCCATGAGTTCCAGTACCAGAGGCTACTGAGGATTCATGGTAAGTTAGATCCTTATGAAATAGAGGATTGGTTAGAGTCTATGGTCTGCCTCTTCAGGCTAGTTCATACATTGGATAACATATGGTTTGGTTGGTTTCTAGTCTTTTCCACGGGACAAATAGGGGCAGGTGGAGCATGTTTACCTAGATTCACGATGAGACGGAGCTCTCGTTGGGTAACTTCAAAATGTAGTTTCATGAGGAGTACTTCACCTCATGTTTATGATTTGTTCGTATTTAGGATATTCTTGAGATTCAATTTAGAGGTATGATTGTTGGATAGTACTCATCTAGGTTCAAAAAAGTGACTTGGTACTCTCTGGATATGATCTTTTGTGGCTACATCTGGCCACATAAGTTCAATAAGGGTCTATATAAAGAGATGTGGCCAGCATAGTACCCCTGTGTATCCCAACCAATGTCGTGGGAGATGTAGTGATATATTGTCATAGAGAGATTTCTGTAAGTGGGGTTCTAGTAAGCTGGGACTCTCATTGGATGATACCGAGTTGATACTTATACTGTAGCTAATAGATTTCAGTTGATAGTGCCTCAAGGTAGGGGACCATCGTCAGATCAGACTCGGGCATGTGGTCAACAAGCACTAGCGCAACAGAGAGCACCATCCCATCCCAGAGAGGGATAGTGATATACTTGTTACTCAAGTGGTCACATGTCATGATACTTCCCATCTAGACATGATGATCTTCCCAGACAGATAGCAGGTGGACCACCACGAAAGAGGCAGTGTCATGATTAGGGTGCCCCCTATAGAGGTTGTGCTAGAATAAGAATAGAAAGAGCTCCAAGTGGGGAATGAAATTAAGATATACTCCTGCCACTACCACCAAGTAGCCGACGGGAGGGTTAGGGAGTTGGCGGACTAGGATATAAATAGTTGGAGGCTATGGATTTCAGTGATCCTCCAACACATCAGATGATCCGAGTTACGCTCTATGTCCATTCTACATTTTCTTTAGCACTAGTAGATATAGTCACTAGTTACTATTTTATATCCTTACTCCTGTTATGGGAGTTGGAGCTCCAAGTGTAGGCACTAGAATAACAGCTCTCTGTCAAGGTTCCTATGGGGAGAGCTTATTCGTTGTCTTTCATCTACCGATAGCGTGAGCTATCTCTTAGAGGAGATAGGTTCACGTGTGACCTACTTGTCATCAGGATGGAAACTTATGAAATAATCGTGGGCATGAATTTTCTTTCAATTGTTCAATAAATTATTGACTATCATGATAGGCTAGATAGATTCTTGAATACTGATGTGATGAGGTTCTCCATTCCTAGTGAAGAAGACCTCATATAGGGGTAGAAAGGTAATATGAGTTAGAGGGTACAAGATTTTACCCATCATTTGGTGAGTGTAACCCTTGGTGTAGTATATTCTTTATAGATATGGATTCCTTCTGTTATGGAGGACTATATGTAAGTCTTCCCTAAATATGTTCTATGACTACCTCTGAGGTGGGATTTAGTGTTTTTCGTCAATTTAAAACCAGGTACTACACTGATATGTTCTACGTAATATCGGATGTCACCCATAGAGCTCCATGAGAAACATTTATAGTTGGAGGACCTTTGTGAGAAAGGTCTCATCAGACCTAGTGTGCCCCCCTGGGAAGTTTCAGTTTAGTTTGTGAATAATTCAGATGGGAGCAAAAAGATTTGTGTGGATTTTCGTCTCCTAAATCAGACCACGATAAAAAAAGTACCTCATAACTACAATCAATGATCTCTTCAACCAGTTTTGAGGTGAGAAATGGTTCTCCAAGATTGATATCAAATCCTTCTACCACCAACTACTGGTTTTCGAGGATGGTATTCCCCAGATGGCCTTTCAGGCATTACAATTTTTTAGGGATTCCCTTTGGTGTGAAGAAATCCACTGTTGTTTTCATTTATTTAATAACACAAGTCTTCCAGCCATACCTGGGCCAGTTTTTTATTGTCTTCATCAATGAAATAATCATATACACTGCATTATAGGAGGATCATGTAGATCACTTAAATTTTTTTCTTGATTTACATCGACAATGCCAGCATCATGGAAAGATCTCAATGTTCTATTTTTTAGATAAACGAGGTTTGCTTTTTGGGAAATACCATCTTGGAAGCAAGTTTAGTCATGGATTCAGATATGATCGATGTAGTTATTTCATGGGAGCCATCCCAGGATGTGTTAGAGATGTGGATCTTTCTTAGTTTGATTGGGTACTACATGAAGTTTGTGGAAGAGTTATCCATGATTTCATCATGTTTGACCGCTATGACATGAAAGGGACAACTGTTTACCTAGTCTGAGTAGTGCTAGAGGACCTTCAAGGAGTTGAGGTAGAGTTTGAACATCTCTCCTGTTCTGAGGCAACTAGAGGTGGGTGTTGTGTTCATAATGTATAGTGATGCCTTAAGAGTATGTCTAGGTTGTTTGTTGATGTATTGATAGGTGGTCAACACATATGGGTCGATGTAGTTGAGACCACATGATCAAAACTATGGGAATAATGAGTTAGAGCTTGTAGAATATGTTTTTTCCCTAAGGAAGTGGAGACACTTTCTTCTGCTAGAGTACTTTCTGGTTTACATAGACCACCAAAGCCTCTGGTACATCATTACCCAAAGAGATCTGAATATGAGGCAGCGACACAGGTTTGAGTTCTTAAAGACTACAACTTCGTGATATTCTATACTCTGGGGAAGGGAAACGTTGTAGAAGATTCCCTTAATAGGATTTATCATGCTTTACTTGAGGGAAGCTTAAGATCAGTTATCTTCCTTGCAGTTGAACCTAGTGGAATATGAGTGCAAAACATTTCTACAGTCCATGGTGATGTATCATTTTTTCCATGATCATGTAAGAGAGTCCCACAAAGGTGACATCAACGGTGAAGTTCTATGTGATTGGATATCTTTATGGGATGCACTTGATTGGTATTTTAAAGGAGGAAATCACAATATCTTGTTCGTTGTGTGAATAGGTGTTCGAGTCGTGATGTGGGAGGAGGTGATGCTAGAGTTCCATACATACCACATGGTTGTACATCCCAATAAGTGTAATATGTACAAGGATCATCAGGGACTGTTTTGGTGGTCCGACATGAGAAGAAGCGTTGCAAATTTCATCTCGTGATGCCTCAGTTGTCAGCAAGTGAAGGATGAGCATCATGTCCACATGGTTTTGTTGCAGCCTCATGAGATTCCAAAGTGGAAATGGGATGGAATATACATGGACTTATTCATAGGGCTTCTATGCACAGTTAAGCACCCTAACACTTTCTAGGTGATAGTGGAATGACTCATTATGTATGAAAACTTTCTTTCTTTTAGGGAGGAGAGTTTAGTGGAGTGTTTGGGGAAATTGTAATTATATAATATTGTTCGCCTTCATGGGGTCCCATGAAGCTTGTCTTGAATCATGATTCCTAGTTTAAATAATGAATATGGAGAGGCCCCCATAAGACATTCAGGACACAGGTGTCGATAGGTACATCTTTCCACCCATACACCGAAGGGAAGTTCGAGTGCACTATCTAGGTGCTGGAAGATATAATGGGGGCATGTGTATTGAATTTCATCTAGAGCTGGGAGGATCACCTACCCTTTGTAGTGATCTCGTACAAAAATAGATACTACTTTACCATCAGTATGGAAACTTTTGAGGCCCTATAAGTGGGTTTATATGTCACTATTTTACTAGAGGGAGGTTGGTGAGTCATCCCTCGTGCACCCAGAGTTGGTGAAAGCCATGACAGAGAAAGTACAGGTCATCCATGAATGGATGAAAATGTCCCAAGGTAGACAGAAATATTATGTGGACCACTGTTATAGGCCTTTGACGTTTGAGTAGGGAGACCATGTCTTCTTTAGAGTCTCCCCACAACACAAAATATTTATGTTCAGTTGAGGGGGATGGTTGTCCTTATGGTTCACTGGGCTGTTCAAGATCATGCAGAGGGTTGGTGAGGTTGCCTACTCTCTTTCCCTACCCCCACAATAGGAGTGGGTGCATGACGTATTCCATGTGTTTCTGCTAAGGATATATATGAATGATCCTACGTATGCCATTAAAGAAGGATACACCATTTCATAGCCCCTAGTGGTGATCGAGGATTGATAGTGTTGAACCTTACATTGACGGGCTAACACAAAAATGTGTAGGAGAGTTCCGGGGAGTGAGAGATCCAGATTCAGGCTCAGTATCCCGAGTTTTTTTCCTTGTTTTTCTATTTGGGGATGAAAATCCTAAAGGATGTAATCATTTAGGGTCCTTGTTTTTTTTCTTATAGGACCTGTAAATATTTCTATATATATTTCCAAAGAGAGGATCTGAGGCGGAATGCAATTCCAAGATCCAATTTTCCAAAAATTAATTTGATAAAAATATTATGTATATTTTATACAATTCATGCCAAGGAATTAGGATAAATCTTAAACGATGAATTGGATTAGAAACCTGTGAACATAATTGAGTCCATAACATGGTGTTTAAACTAGGTGAGACATAAATTTTGTTAGCGTGGGAATTCTGTGGAAATAGCCAATTAGAGGATAAATGTTAAATAAAATAATCAAGATAAATTGTTTTACCCCTGACGTTGTATCAAATAACTCTAAATTGGGGAGTTGGATTGAAAATATGAGTCCTTTGTTGAGCTCATAATGGGTTTTTTTACCTAATATTAACATAAAATGAGGGGGCACATGATATCAGAATATGTGGTTGTTGGCAGAGCTCCTATAATCAAAAGCATAAGAGTACCATATTAGGGTTATCCCCAATCCCCTCTCTCTCACATTACTAAGCACCCTATATCTCTCTAATCCTTCATTATTCGATGGATCAAGGAGGAATCACCAAAGAAACATTGGCAGGTCGATGCGTGAGCATGGAGAATGCATCAGAAGTGATAAACAGATCATGTGTGGTAGGATTTATTCCACTTTTGATTTCCAATTGAATTTTTTAAATTGAAAAACCATTTTTTCTTCTAAAATCATCGTTCCCATTAGCAATCGTCGATGGGGGCACTAACTCAGCCATAAATATTTATTCAAAGCCTATAATTTTTTCCATTATTCATATGTTCTTCACATATAATCATCACCGACATTTGCACATGAAAAATTGATGACAGATCGATGAGCCAAGGCTGGTTTTGTGAAGCTCTCTTCGCATGGATAGAAGATATTTTTGCAGATTCTAAATTATCAAGCAGAGGAGGTCTAGTGGTCCGCAGAGGGGAAAACCAGAGAGATTCCCATGGGGCGGTTGAAGGTAGTGCCTGGTGAAGGCCACTTCATGGAGGACAATGGAGAAGTAGAGGAACCAAGGTGTGGTTGAACCACGCGGCCCGACCAGTCAGCAGAGTGGGATCCCGTAGTGCGAATGAGGTGGTGACCACCACCGTGATTCGTGGATGGTGGCCAGCCCTGTTGACAATGTGTCCGAAACCGTCCACCGAGTTGAGCTGATGTCGATAGTGGGTCGGGCCCCTATCGGCGGGTGGTCCGGATCCGGCTAAAAAGTGTGGTCCCACCCTACGGGTCAGATCTTGGGTCGGATCCATGGTTTACTCAGGGGTGGTTTCATGGTCGACCAAGATATTCGACCACCATGGTATCTTGCGCTTCCATCATGTAGTCATATATAACATGGTCGCACGAAATGACCATGGGGTGGACTGACCGCGAGTCATCCCACCACCCCAGTGGCCCCCTTATAAAACTTTAAACGCACGTATATTTTAAATTAGGTGTCCATTTGATGTCTCATTTGTAAAAATGTGAAAATCTAGTTTAGAAGTAAATTTTATGGTCAATTTTAGAAATTTAATGTTTGGTTTCAAGATGGGGGCCCCACGATGACGAGTTGCATCTTTTGTGGTGAAAAGATCCATTTTCATAAGGTATTCGTTTTGGGTATGTGAATATCCTACCCTCCATGTGTTTCCAGATAGAACACAATTGTGACATCAAATTCAGATTTCATGTTATGATGCAAGGTGTTCTGGGCATGGTGTTGATTCAGGGGTGTTAGACGATAGTGGTGGCTAGGAAATGACAACAGAGACTTCCATGTGGCACCCTTTAGTCTGGATGGGCATTGTTCATCGACAACATTAGAGTGGAATCCTATACCTGGGCTGGGCATGAGTCCTCAACGATTTTTAAATGGAACCATCCAACTAGACAAGGTATGGTTCATCAATGATACTAGAGTGGCGCCATCTAACCGGGCTGGGCATGAGACATCAACATTTTCTGAGTGGAACCCTCCAACTGGACTGGGAATGGTTCCTCAATGACATTAGAGTGGATCCCTCCATCCGAGTTGGGCATGGGTCCTTAACCTTTTTCGAGTGGAACCCTCCAGCAGAGTTGGGCATGGGCCCTCAGCATTTTCCATGTGTCACCCTCTAGTCCGGCTGGGCATGGATCATTGAAGAAACTATAGTGGAACCCTCCATAAAGGCTGGCCATGTTTTCTCAAAATTTATACATTACCTCTAGACTATGTGGATCAGTGATGAGACAAAATCTAATGTTACTTTGGACTCATGAGTAAGAGGGGAACTTTTCGCATCAAGATGCATCATTGTGACATGACCTAAAACTGTGCAGTCGAGAAAGAACCTCCAAAAGATGATAGTATCATGGTGTGTTTATTGAGCCCCTTCTACTTGCATTATTATGGAAGACATGTGGGATGTTGGGAATCATTAGTGGATAGTTATAGAAATTTTCGCAACACTTATTTGGGGATGATCTATGAGATGGAGATTCCATTAGTCTTTCATTTGGGTTTTTTTCGAAGAATATATATATTTATTACTTTTCATCACCCATTCCTTAGGTATTGGTTACTCTCCTTATTGGAGAGGTGAAGACGCGTGGGGTATTCCACATGCTTTCCGTCCCAAAATTCTCTTTTTTTGATGAGTCTACTCTCCCAATATAGGCAGTAAAGACTCAAATGGAAGTTCATCTTCTCAAAATTTATAGCCACTTGCATTTGGATGAGTTCACTTCACTCACTTTTTGGGTTGATCTATAATATTTCTCTGTACCTGTTCAACCTACTATCTTTATCTCCATTTTTTATCAATTACTCCCCCCTTCTTTTTGGGGAATCCTTCTACGTATGTTAATAATCTCTCTTGCATGGGCTTTTCCTACATGTACCATTCCATATGCAGACGTTGGATATGTCTGATTGTGACTTAATGGAGCTTATGGATACATGTTCATGGACCACATGTGGTGGTCCTAACATGGATTGTAGGAGTGGGGCTCTATCATTTGTTTTTATTTTTCTTGTTTCTATCAGGTTGGGATACTTTTTTGGTTGGTCAGGTGTTTCCCCCATTTTCCCTTTTTGTTTACATTAATTTACTTGTATTGTTTAGTGGTCCATGCATGCTTGGTTTATTTATAGAAACTTTCATATTTTTACTTATTTCACTATCTACTATTTCATCATGTTGGTTGTGTGTTTGTGTACAGGAAACTAGGTAAAGGCCTCCTTAATTTTTTTGTTCATTAACTATTTATCTCCAACCCCTGGCCTATAGAGGGGGGTTTGGGGTAGTTTTAGCTCCAGCCCTGGTATGGGTCGAGTTGTGAAACACAACATGACCAAAACCATACAAATAATCATATAAGATTTTGTATACATGAATTATAGGTATTTATCTTTTTAAAATACCATTACAAGGGTCCTTAATCAAGGATCTAAATGAGGCTTTCTGATGAAGAGGTAATCATCTTACATGACCTCTTTCAATTTATTAATTATTATTCCTTCTATAAATCTATTGAATGAATTATAAAATAATACATTTATTATCCTCAATATACTAAAATGTTATTATTATTATTAAAACACCTTTATTCAACATATTTTCTACCAAGGGGATGTGAAATATTTCTCATGCGCATGTGTCGACTACTGTCTCCACATAGGAATACAATTCATTTTCCTTTCCCATATTTCATAAATGGTAATTATGATTGATTGAATATTTATATTTTATATTTATGAAATAATTATTATTCTCAAATTATAATATCTTTTCATATTACTTTCTAAATCCATTGGAAAACAATAACATCACTCTAGCATATGATTGGACTACAACCTCCACAATGTGAAGTGATTTATTTCATTTATTCCATAAATGGATGGATATATGATATAATAATGAATATATAAAGGTAAATTATTATTTACCTTTCTTTCATTCCATCCCTCAGAAAGTGAAACCATGATTCATGTTTACGTACGTCCTACAGTATCTATGACTCGTGTATTTTATTTTTCGATCCCTCAATTTTATGGATATATCTATATATGTATATATAAATTATATTTTATTTATATAATATTTAACATTATTGATAAAATTTATCCATTATCAAATGATACAGATCAGAAATACCAAACTGAATGTATCTTGAAAAACAATAGAGTTAACCCCCAAAATGATGATTTATGAATGAATTTTTAATAAATCAATGTAAAATGTTATAATTGGATCACATTTCATATTAAAATTATGTACATGATTCTTTAACAGATTTTTAAAAAGTTTAAATTAATTATAAATTAGGATAGATCAGTTTTAAATCATTTGAAACATTATGTGAGGAATTTTAGTCTCATGTTTATTTTTGTGAGACACATGCCATATTCACCAGTTTTTTCTTATATATAGTGAATATACACCATGTTAATTTAATTTATGAAGCTTATCTATAAAAGTATATAGTTATTAATATCCATATATGATTCTCACTTTCCTGATGATTCTATTTGAAATTTATCAAAGTGGTATGTAATTTATCTTAAAATCCAATTTTTTGTCAAGATTGTTATTGATCATGTATCTGATGATGAAATTTTCTAAACTATATATCAAAAATTCCATTAATTTTATTTAAATATTTTTATTTGTGTATATTTAATATTTTTCTTTCATTTCTCTCCATTTCAGAAATAAATAAATTAAATAATTGTTTTATTAAAAACCGAATTTATTTATCTCTTCAATAAAAAAAATTATTCTTCCATATATGTGTTTTATAAAAAAATTCTGTAATATTTTAAATATAATAAAACAATTTCTTAATGCTTTTTTACCCATGATTTTTGTTTACAAAAAAATGGAATTAACATCTTTTCATTTTCTAAATGAGGTAATTTTGACTTATTACCCAAAATGTTACAAGATTCTTTTTAACGTACACCTTATGAACATTTGTTTTAGTTTTCATAACCTATAATTACATTAAAATTTTAAATACTAGTATTTTATAAGTAATGTATCAGTATAAATAAATATATATTTTCAATTCTCTTGTTTTCGGAACATGAAAATGTTTTTTTAGTTATTTTTCATTTGGAAGGTGAAGTGGATCAAAGGATGAATCTTATTAAGAACATAGGTAAATGGTAATAAATTTACTCCATTTAGTCAAATGAGCTTAGGAAATTATTTTTAAATAATTAATTTCCATTTATTCTTCATACGAAAATGGAGATGGAATTCCTTAAGATAAAATATATGGATGATGAATCTATTAGTACCACTGAGGAAAATGTTTCATGACTGGTGATGTAAGTTTCTAGTATTATAATCTAATATGAAAGTAATATTGTTTAATTTTTCAAAGGATTAAATCCAATTATTTTAAGGTAATCATCTATAATAGACTTTGGTAGTTGTAAATAATTCATTTGATATGATCTCAAGGTGAAAATGGACATTCTATTTACAAATAAATCTCATGGTTTTGATAAGAAAAGAAATATGTAATTCAAATAAAATTATAAAAACCATCATGGAAAGAAGATTATATTTACTTTATTTATAATATTTTGAAAGAAACATAGATGAAGTTTTATTAAAGGAAATTGGAAATGGTTTTAGTGTAGAAATGATAGTTATTGGGAAATCAAATATAGATGTGATGGGAAGAATAAGTTTTATGATGATAGAGAAAAAGGAACAATAAAATCCACCACCCACACTCTAGTGTTTCTAGTACAAGAATTATTTTAATTATTCTAACCATTTCAAAAATCCAATGGTTAACAATGATGATTTACATCATAAGACTCTTAATCCCAAATGGAAAGGGAAATATCATGAAATCACTATTGTTGATGTGGATAATAAATATGTAAATGGTATGCATAACATCCATTATAGAATGGAAAATATCTTATTGAATTATATATCTACCCATTATTTTATATCTAAATAATGTTCTGATTGTATCACAATACAAAAAAAGTTATTATATATTGAATTACTAGTGAAGAATACTAATTATATGATGATATCATCCCATGTATATGATTATTCTCTTATTGAAGTTTGTGGGATAGTGATTTCTATAAATCCAATTAGTCTTAATCTTTTTATATTTGATGTTATATTATACATGGATTGGATTTATATAAATAAATACCACATCAATTTAAGAGGAATGGATGTCATATTTGATATTTCGAACCAACTTATGATCTTATATCATCAAGAACATAAATATGCATTTTCATGCGAATTTACATCGATTAAATGGGTTTTAATTCATATTCAAAAGGGGTTTTGACCTCATATGGTAAGTAATATTTTAGAGTCTGTTGATATCTTTCTTAAAGTGTTTAATATTCTTCGAACTAATAATGAAGTTGAGTTTTCGATGTAACTCATACCTAGTTCTACACCAATTTCAAATATTATTATTACAATATAATGAATTGAGTTATGGGAAATGAAAAATAAAATCAAAAAAACTCATAATAATGGATTCATTCATCTAATTGTGTCACCATCGGGTTCACCTATTAATTTTATATATAATCAATAAGCATTAATGGGACTCTACATTAATTATCATTAACATAAAAAGAACACAATCATGAATAAGTATACTCATACCCATATTGATGATTTCTTAATAAATTTTGATGAGATTGATATTTTTACAAGATTGATATTTGATATTGATACATTTAACTGAGGTTCAATGTTTATGATATACCCAATGAAACATTCCATATGAGCTCTGAAAATTATGAATTTATAATGATTCCATTTGGTATTACTAATTCCTCTTCTATATTCAAACAGTTATTGAATATAGGCTTTAGAGATTACATAAAATCATTTTTGTTATTATTTAAACATGATATTATTATATATTTCAAAATTAAGTAAGATCATGAAGATCACATGATGATTCTACTGAAGACCATATAGATGTTGTGTGAAAAATTTAAAAATTATGAATTTTGGAAATAAAAAGTTTTTTATTTGGTTATATAATCTCAAAATAGGGTATATATATAGATCAATGAAAGATGGATGCTATTGAAAATTTTCATAGAGAAATCACTATGATTGATATCCATAGTTTTATTACTTTTGATTGATATTATCGATGATTTGTGGAAAATTTCCCAAGAATTCCTAATCTACCAACTAAATTAACTCAGAAGGGAGACAATTTTATTTAGATATATTGATGTAGGGATAATTTAAAGGAATTGGAGAGAATTTTAGTCCGTGCACTTATTCATACACTACCCTAGAGTTGAGAACATCTTTTGATTTATAATGATTAAAAAAGAGATTAAGTTGTGTACTCATGTTAAATTATATGTTTATAGCTTATTCATCACAATAATTAATGTTTAATGGAAAGAATTTTCCAATTCAGGATTCTGAGTCAGATATGATAATATTAGTATTAAATATATGCAGGTGTTATCTATGTATTGAATGGTGTAATATATTGAATAATTTGACAAAATGCAGATTATATATTGTATCAAAATGAATTTAATATTTTTCTGATAATGTGGATAGTGTTAATTAAATATTATTAGTGGAAAACAAATAAGAATATGGTGAAGGAAAAAAAGGGTGCAGATGCTCTGTGTTGAAAGGATCATTCTTGCATATCTATGATGAGGACAAAAAATGACAAATATTAATAGATTTAAAAGAATGGATATAGAAATATTTATGTAATTGGAGGAATTTTAACATTATCAAATGAGTATTTAACCGTCTATCAATGTGAATATTAAATAATAATAGAATAATAATATAGTGATACATATAAGTTAATATTTGTTCCTGAGTTCAAACTTTATTATGATATAATTATAAGGTTTAGGACCCGTATATGTCTCCCATCCATAATTGAATTGAATAATGTGCTATTGGATGAATCTCATAGTTCATAACTCCATATTAATCATATAAGTGTGAATATGTATTGATATCATAATGAGTATTTTTGGTGGGACATATGGTGACCCATCTTGTTATTTTATAAAACATTAATTATATGGTACAACAAATAATAATACATAGGATATTATGAGTTTTAGTGTCTCGGAAAATAAGAAAATAATACATGAAAAAAATAATAAACATAAATATTCTTCTAATACACTTAAAATACTATTTCAATGTTTTATCTTATGTTACATTTAATTTGTCTTATATCCTGGGAACATACATCAATGAATGGGGTGGGCCTAAAGCCCAACATGGGAATTAACAATGGAACTACATAGCCTGTGACAAAGGAAATATCAATAAGGCATGATCATATGAACTTATGTCATATCAAAATATAAATAAAATGAATAATAAAATAAAAATTTGGGAAAAATATAAAAACAAGACATTCAAAAGCATATCAACATAGTTTATCAAAGGATGACATAAATCATAATTACAATGGTTATTCACCAAGATACCATAAAAATTTCTTATATAGAGATTAATTCATTACCCAATGGATTTAATATATATCATGGAACACACTTTATATTTTCTAATTTATGCGAGCCACATTGATCATAATAAATCATTTTATTAATAACCTGAAGTTAATAAATAATGGATTTAATATGAAAATATTGAGTACATAAGTGCTTAAGGTAATGAAAATTACATCAATTTTAACTCATGAAAATGTAATGTGAGTTTCATACACTAAAATACCTAAATAAATATATTTTATTTACATATTGGTGAATTCACGTGGGTAAGGAAGAGGTTTGGTATTCATAATATAACAATATTTAATTAAAATTGAAAATTGTGTGAACTAATTTCTACA
This sequence comes from Viscum album, assembly GCA_963277665.1. NCBI lineage: Eukaryota > Viridiplantae > Streptophyta > Magnoliopsida > Santalales > Viscaceae > Viscum > Viscum album. The sequence goes on along the minus strand of OY728160.1, from coordinate 454,043,584 downwards.
GCAAAATAGTATACAATATGGATTATATAAAATGAAAAATGACACAAAATTTAGTTAGATCATTGATGTAATTTAATTTTATAGGATATTGGAAGACCAATTGTGCATGAAAATAAATAATGGTTTACATAATGCTGATTCGTAAAAATGAGGAACTTGAATGAAAAGGAATAAATAGAGAATCCCCTTACAATGAATACTTTCTTACTATAACATGGGAGAGTCACCTTTATATCATTAAATAAACATAGTGGGACTGTTTGTGATGTAAAATTACCAGGAATTCGTGTATTATGCATTTGGAGGGGAATGTAATGGGGATTAAATTGTATTTGTACATTAGGAAGGGAGGGTCTTAAAGGATTAGGCATTGATTATTTTATCATATAATCCAACCACATGCTGGTAAATTAAATTGAAACTAGTTTTATGGAACAATAATAAGTGAGAGAGTATTTTTGGATGTGAAAGGACTCCAAAAACCAAACAATACATTCTAGATAACCCAATTAATGTAAAAAATCGAAGGAATAAATTTTATTTCCAAATTCCAATTTTTTGTTCAAAAAGTAAATAATAAATTTATAAATTAATACTAATATTTATAAATTATTTTCAATACTTGATAAATATATTTTTTTGAATAAAATATTTGATAAACATTTTAATCATTATGTCATAATAATGATTTCCTAAAATTGAAGTTTGTAATGCGAAAAATTTCACTTTTTTGTAAAAAAATCAAATTTGTCTGAAAATTCTAAAAAAAGGTCACAGTAAGTGAATTTTGATTTTATGAGTCCAAAAATGAATTTTATTTCATCAAAAAAATTCTCTAAGTATTATATGTTGATATTTTAAATAAAAATCATTGTTCTGATGAGAATTAAAAAATTTATAGAAAAATATACATTTTGACCATTAAAAATATTTCATAAGGCTTCACTAAAATATATTGACATATAAAATTAATTTTATAAGATTATTTCCTGAAATAACTTTTATTTAAAAATTCTACTTAAAACATAATTTAAATAAAATATATTTATAGACTCCAAAAAATTCAAATTTTATTATATCACTAAATAATCAGAATAATCATTGAAATGTGTCTAGATAAAAAAAATTATTAAAAAAACTATTTTATTGACAAATGGTCACAGTTCCCAACACCCATATTCGATGATAATAATAATTAAAAAAAATTTCAGCATTCCCAATAAATACACCATAATTCTTATACTTTATAATTATCTTTGATTTTATCAAGGATCAATGTCATTTCCAAAATGAATATTTATTAATAACTCTATGTTTCTATGTTATATTTTAGTTTATGGGAATTATGTTTCTAGTTTATCGAGGTGAGCTGAATTTTTTTATTTTACTTTATTTATCCTCTATTATTCATCCCAATGTAACATCTGTTATTATATTGGGTATTTTTCTAGATTGAATATAACGTTATTAAATTATTAAATAAAGTGTTGTTGGTTTCTAATATGTGTTTTCTATTCCTTATAATTGATTATATAAACACATGATGTCTAATGTTCTTATGAAATTAATGTCATTCTATATGATTCTATTGTAAATAATAATAAAAATTTATTGAGTGGAATTATATTCTTTATTAAAATAAGAATATTTTTTGGGATTTTACATTCTTCCATGTTAAAATATTTTTTCCCTAATATTTCAACACATATTATCGATCAAGAATATATGAGGGTAATTATGTCTCAATTTTTCTGCTAGTTCTTATGTTTCCTCTTCATATTTATGGCTCCACTATATCACTTTGACAAGGTGAATTTTCTTATTTCATGAACTTTTGTCTCTATGGTCCAAGATCTTAACTAATTGCACAACGTATGAGATTTTATTCTCCAGTTGTACCAACTCTCAATTCAACACATGTTTTTAATTAGTAATTAAATTTTTCAAGAGTGATATGTAGAACACATCATTTACATGAGCCATGTTTGTTGGAAGTTCTAGAGGATATGTCACATCTCCTATTTGATCAAGGATATCAAAGGTGCTAATATACTTTTAGATGAGTTTTAATTTCTTTAAAAACCAAATTAATCTATTCTATATTGATATTCTAATTAAAAAGTTGTCTTAAACATTAAACTTTAAGCCCCTTTGATGGTTTTCATCAAAATATTGTTCTGACTCTGAGCAGAATATTTGTGTTATTGTATTGGTTGGACCATTTATATCATCTCTTGAAAAAACATTGAGTCCATGTTTCTTAAATTAACCTATTTTATATAAATAATTAGGTATTATACATCGCATATAAAAAATATATTCATATGGGTCCATTTTAATACATAATTTATATGTTTTTGTTTGAGAGGACCAATAATGAGATATGTTGATCCAATAAAAAATTAAATTCTATTAGTAAGAAATCAACATGTCTTAATGGTCCTTTTATATTGGCCATTAATCTGGGGGTGATTGGTCATACTGAATTTCAATTCATTATTTCTTTAATTTTGATGAATTTTCTAGAATTAATAAGTGAACATTTGATCGTGATCATAAACGATTGAAATCGGTACCCCATATAGACTCACCACATATTTTACATATATATTCAAAAAATTTCCAATGGAGAAATATTTTCAAAAACTGATGATGTAGGTAGTGTTGGTGATTTGATATTCCATAACCCCTATCACATTACTCCTATTGGATATCTTCAATAGATTAGTGATGATCTCTATGATGATGTTCTCCTATTTTCATTGGGGTATGGGAAATGGTTTAATCATCCCCTTATACTTATATCGCTCATCATTAAATTTATAACATACTATGAACCTTGTGGAAGAAGCATTGTTAACCATATACATGTTTTCCCACCATTATTCCCTTCAAATATCATATTATATTTAGGTACTTCCAGGACGGATAGAGAAGGATGAGCTATATGCATTGTCCAATAGCTCCTTCTATATCTTAGGTGATGATGGCACACAAAATCTAGATCCAAAATATATGATACCATATTCATCGATGAGGAAATCAGATATCAGCACCACCTTAACTATTCTCACCTTCTTTTGAAGTCCCAAAACATCCCTTTATGCCTCATTTATCTTTTCAGGTATAGATGGTTAGTAAATCACTTAGGATAGGTAAGATGTATTTTCTATTGTATGATTTCAGGATTCATCTTTCGTATATCCTTAAATATAGGGTATTTTTTTAATCTACATTAGGGATAAAGAAGTATTTTATTTTCTCAAAAGAGTATCAGCTTCTATATTTTCATTTACAGAGTGGCAGTGAATAGAACAATCAGTGTCTCTTATTCGCTCTAACAATCTTCATTATCACAAGTTGATCTCCATTTGTGTGAATATATACTTCAAACATCAGTTATTATGGTATATATCACATTTTCCCATACAAATAAAATGTCTCCATATATTTAATGAAAATATTACTATTAATAACTCAAGATCAGGAGTAGGATAACTCTATTCATGAAGATTTAACTAGAATGACTCCCAATAAATCACCATTTCATTTTTCATTTGTCCACATCCAATCCCTTTTAAAGATATATCACTAAAAATTAAGGATAAGTATACATTAGAGGGTAAATATGGAATATGTACACTAACCTACCTAGTATTTAGTTCATGAAGAAATTATCCGCAAAATTTTTTCTATATAAACATTACTATATTTTGAGTTAACATGGTTAGTTTATTAGAAATCCATGAACATAATTTTGAAAGAATTATATAGTATCATTCTAATCTAATTAAAAAACCTAAATTTGTTAAAGATATAGGATGTTTTCATACCTCCATATCCTTTATATTTCCAATATCCACTCGGATTCCTTTACTAAACATGACGTTTCCCGAGAATGTGAATTTTAGTAACTATAACTCACATGTTCTGAATTTACCAATCAAATTATCATTCCTTGGTGTTCATAATATGACCCCTAGATGATCTTAGTACCACTTAAATATTTTTTAATATATCATCATATCAGAAAAAATGAACACCTTGTAATAATAATGGTATTACTTAAAGACTCAATTCATTAAATCTATAAATTTTAAAGGACTTATAGTCTAGTTTAAATGAATGACAACCATCTCATAATTCTAAATACCCCAAACCCAATAGCCCAAATTCAGGACCTTACTTTATTACATGGGTATAATAAAAAATTAATATTCATATAAATGGAATATATAGTTTAGAATATTTAAAAATCTTGAAACAAATACAAGTTTTACATTACAACTTGAAATTAAATATAATAATGAAACTCCTTTGGAAATATGCATAAAATATTAAAATTTCCCTAAAATTCATTCAAAATACACATCTTCTCATCCTAGGGGAAAAAAATAATAAAGGGGTGATCTCAACTTCTCAATATGGGAAATTAATATAGTATGATATAATATAAAAAATAAGGCATGGTGAATGACTTAAAACTCCACACATTTGAACATAATATTGAGCATAATATATAAGGGATAAAAGCTGAATAGATAATGTCATATAAATTATAACATTATAATGAATCATAACCATGAATATTATACTAGTAAAATAATTTCAGGGATTATTATTTAATAATATAATAATTTTGTAATGAAAAATTCTGTACATCTAAACCATTCTGTCGAGGCCTCAGACAAGACATCTGAAAATAAATGCTTAAAGTCTCGGCCCAAACCATATCTGTTTTGTCTCATGATACCAAAAAAATAAATCTAGGGGACTTAGTGTGACCTTCCCATCACTTAATAAATATAATATAATACTCATATAAATGGGTTGAATAATAAAAAATATATACATACGAAATGTCAATTACATTCCACAAATAGTAATCATAATCACAATCCATTCTGAGTAATATGAAGAATGGTATGAAGAAAGAACATCCACTGTCAAACTGATCCTAAACCATTTAATAAAATATGTCATATGATAATGATAATTTATCTATCTCATTAAATAATGTTATTAAACATATGTATTGAAATAGATGAAAATTCCATAACAAAATCATTAATGAATTCTTGATATAAACACCCTTTTTACATTGTAAAGATGAGTTCTTTGGGAAACATAATTTGTATTTGTAAAAATTATTTGTATAAAACATGAAATAAGGAAATAATATTTTTCATGAAAAAATTATTTATTTTATAAAAATAAATGTTTCTTAAAATATATTATGGACAGTACTTGAAAATTGTTAAAAAACTGAGAAGTAATCTTTAATCGGGATTGCGTATTGGGAAGAATTGAAATAAGAATCTTCTAAAACATGTGTTTCTATTGAAAACAATAGATGACCTGATCTGGATATATGATTTTAGAACATATAAACCAAATTTAGAAGAATTATGTAAAAATAATTAGTCATTAAATTGGGGTGATGAGAGAAAAAGTGAAACCTGAATGGAAAATGGAGGTTCAAGAAGAAACCCTTACCTTATGTCTAAAATTGTTCTTCACTTATAATTATTGTCATTTATAATTAAATTATATTTTAATAATGAAAATAATTAATATTTAATGTTATTATATATTTTTCTTCCTTATATGAGGCGGATTCATTACGTAGAACTTTAATGACAATCATTTAGATTATTTTGGCGGTTTTTAGATTGTCACGAACTAGTTTAGTATTATTAAAAAATATCATGTATATATACTAATTCAAGAACACTAAATAACATATAATTTATATAATAACATATTTTTTAACCATAATTATGGTTTTATAACTATCCTTGAAGGTGTTAATGAACTCTCATCATCCACGATGTTGGTAAATCGGCACATGATGAATGATGTTTTCATTTTTTATAATGAAGTGGGGGGGGAGAGAAGGGGTTTGATGATGGATATTATATTAACAGAATAGTAATATATTATATATATAATCTATTAGTGTTATAATTTATTTTTTTAATGAATATGTAAGTATAGAATGAGACGAATATAAATTAAAAGAAATTTAAAGTGAACGAAAAAGGATTACCTCTTGAATTCTTTTCCTTGAGAACCTCCTTAAAGAACATGTAAATGATTTTTTCGTGACACCAGTGAGACCAGAATTTGGTTGAAATTTTATTAGAGAATATGGGAAAAATATAAACAATATTCAACGATTTGGAATTGTGAGGACAAGAGGTGCTGGTGGGTGGTATTTACAGTGGAGGAGATGGGTGTTTTTTAGTTATTTTAATCCTTGGATTATTATTTCATCTCAAGGCTATGAATACTTAGAGAATGATCATGAAATATATTAAATAACGAATTTAAGTTAGAGATTATGGGTCTTAAATCATTCTTGACTCATGAAATAGTTTATTTTTCTTATATTGTATAAATACCGTAAATTACGATTTTTCACTATTCCCCACAAATTTAATTTTTTTAGAATAATCCCAAAAATTAAACATAACCATTTTTAAATGTGTAGAATTAAAAAATGAACTCCATTTATTAAATTAATTTTTTAAATATGAAAATATTAATTTATAATAATTTTTTTTATTTATTTGAAAAATGCCAGTTTCAAAATTCTAACCGATTTTATGACACATAAAAAGATTTATTTAATGTCTCATAATATTATCTTATAATAATATGGCATCAAAATAATAATTTATGATTCTATTTTATGAAATATTATTTCATTTAAAAATAAAATATTCCTTATTAAATTGTAAATAAATATTTATGTTTCACAAATTTATCAACACTTAATTAATATTTTTAAAACATCAATTTACTTATTGCATGATATAAATATACTATATTATCATTAATAAGATCCCAAAATTTTATTTCTATTTATAAAGGTGAATTTAGTATTATATTGGTCAAATTACTATTTCTAATAGTCACAATACATTTTGAATGGTCAAATTTAATAGTATATTACGGTTTTAAACTCGGTGTTGTGTGAAGCATAAACCATAAAAAATATTAAATGTTAAATGAGGCATACCATAAATTCTTGTGATGTTACATTCTACCCTCCTACAATAATTTCATCCTTTAAATTTCAATAATTTCACCTCATAAGAAGATTTGGATAGTTCTTCATCATAAATTTCTCTAGACCCAACATTGCATCTTTAATTTTAGAATATTACCAACATACTTTTACCAATAAAGTCTTATGATTACTCAAAACCTACTCTCAAGTGTCCATAATCCGGAAAGACTCTTCAAATTAATATAAAATAGGTTCCCATTATATTCCATCACAAGTGAGTACATGTGTTGGTCCTGGAATTTACTTCGTTAACCGGGAGATGTGGAACACATTTTTTTACTTTACGAAATCAAGGTGGTGTTTCCCAATGATAAGAAAAAAAATCCAATTTTCTTTGTGATTTCAAAAGGTCTCATACACCTGGATCTGACTTTCCCTTTCTTTTTAAATCTTATAACACCTCTCCATAGAGACACCTTCAGAAAAAAATGATCACCCAATTGCAACTCTAAATAATTGATCCGATAATCAGCATAGATTTTTTGTCAACATTGAGGTACTTTAATATGGGTTTGAATAGTCTTTTCCTTTACTATGGTTTCCTCCACTAGTTCTAGGCCTACATGATTTCTTTCACCAACTTCATCCCAATAAGTTGGTGTATGAAATATCTTTCTATAAAATTCTTCATATGGTTCCATTTTATTGCTTGAATATAAACTATTATTTTAATAAAACCCTTCAAAAGTAAATATTGATCCAACATAACTTGAAATTCAAGTGATCATGATATGAACATGTCTTCTAATATTTGAATGGTACTTCCAGACTACCCGTTAGTTTGAGTGTGATAATCTATACTCAAACGAAGCTCAGTTTCTAAATCTTTATGAAGGCATTTCAAAAAAAATAGATGTATATCATGGATAATTATAAAAAAAATAGGTAATCCATGATGTCGATAAATTTCAATAATATAGATTCTTCTAATGGATTTCGGGGGAAAATACTCTCTTAGAGAAATGAAATGTGCAGATTCGATAGGTTGATCAATAATTACCGATATTGCATCATTCTTTCTTAATTGTTTTGGTAATCTAGTGAACTAATCCACATTAATTTAATCCAGTTTCTATTTAGAAATAGGATGAGCTTACAATACTCAACTAGTATGTTGTCTTTTAGCCTTCACCTGTTGACGTGGTAAACAACTTGATGCAAAATAAGAAATTTACCACTTCATATAATCCCACCATAAATGATACTTCATAAATTTATTCATCTTAGTGCTACCATAATATAGAGATAAATTCATTATATGATAGCCATATAATAATTCTCTTTTCATTTTGGGTATATATTTTATGCATAGTCTCTTCACAAATATTATAATTCCAGTGCCAAAGATGAAGTTGGTCGCACTTCCCATCATTCACAGATTTAATTTTCCACTGAAAATTATCATCATTGGAATTAGAATATTTAATTCCTTCCAATAATCATTTTTTGGAATTCAATTAAAAAAGTAATGATTTTTACCTTCCTTGATAACTCCAATATCTATCTTTGGTATATCAATATATACAGGGTACTCATCAATACATATATTATTTAGAAGTCCCTGAACCTTTATATTAAATCCATCTACTACCTTATTTGTCTTCCCTGGAAGGTAGTGTATTGAACCATCATAATCCTTGAGTATCTCTTGCCATCGCATTTCCCTCACGTTGTGTTATTTTTGTGAGAAGATAAATTTCAAACTCGTATGATCTGTATAAATATCACATGTTTTACTATATATATATTATCTCCACATTTTCAATGAAAATATTATATATGATTACTCATGATCATGAGTTGGATAGTTCTATTCATTAGTTTTTAACTTCCTTGATGCAAAGGAAATAAGTCTATAATTTTTTATAAGAAGAAAACAAATTACATTTTTGACACATCACTATAAATAAAAAATACACTAGATTCCAATGATACAGTCATGATTAGAGCACTCTCTAATCTCTTATTCAATTCATCAAAATATTCTTCACATTATTTTTTTAATATGAACATCACCCCTTTATGAGTAATATTTGTTAATGGGTTTGGTAATCAGGAAAATTTTGAATGAAAGTCCGAAAGTAACCATCTAATCTATTGAAACTACATACCTTGATTATGTTTATTAGTGTTTTTTATTCCTGGACTGCCTTTTCATTCATATTATAAATTGAGATACCATCTTAGAGAAAATATTTCCAATAAAAGAAACTATTTTGACTAGATTTCATACTTTCTAAAATTTCTATATAACTTAATTCTTTTATGAGTCTCCGGAACAACACCTAAGTGGTTCTCATAGTCCTCATGGATTTGGGTATATATTGATATATCATTAATTAATACCCTAATAAATGTATCAAAATATTACCTCAATCATTTCATTAAATCCATAAAAAAATATGGTGCATTATTATATACAAATGGAATTACTATAAACTCATACTTTTCATAGCTTATTTGAAATAATTTCATTCGAATATCTTCCTTCCTCACATTCAATTGATGATATCATGATTGAATGTAAATATTGAAAAAATATTTATCTCCTTGAATTTGATAAAATGAATCGACAATGTGAGGAAAATGATACTTTTTCTTTATTTAAATAACATTTAATTCTCTAAATTAAATTTATAGTCTCATGGAACCATCATTCTTATTGAAAAAGTAAAAAGGGGATCCCCATAGAGAAACACTAGTGAGAATAAATCCCTTATCACTCAATTCCTCTAGTTGTTTCTCTAGATCTACTAATTCGACAGTGGCTATTCTATAAGGAGTCTTCAATATATGTCTTTCAAAAATAATTAAAACAATAAATAAATCAAATTACCACTCTAGAGAATTTCTAGGTAAATCCTATGGAAATAAGTCAATGTATTCTTGCAAAGTCGGTTAATATTAAATTTGAATATTTCTTTACTCATCAATAGATGATTAGTTCTCTTCTTATATAAATTTCATTTAGAAAAGATACCAAAGGTGGATCCCTAAATAACTTAGATAAGGAGGTATCCCTTATAAATTTGATAAATTACATACCTTTATCATGAATCACAATTTCCTTGTATTTTCTATAAAACAATGTATAATATTTTGAAATCATGTTCATACTATGGATTATATCAAAATCAACCATGAGTGTGGTGATAATATAACAAATTAGAGAATGTTTATGTGTCATAATAGGAACTACATGAAAAAAATTTGTTGCAATAAGGTTTCCATTTGGAGTCTTTACTGATAACTCCCTTTCATAGGTGAATTGGAAGTATCTAATTTTTAATGAAAACTGGGATGATATAACGGAATATGATGATACATAATCAAATAAAGTTTTACCAAAATTTATGGAGATGATTAAATTACACGAAACCATATCATTATGAACATCAACCTCCATAGTTTTGATCACATAAGATTAGCCTAGTTCCCATGTAATGTTTTTTGTAGAATGTTTCCTTGACACATAGGACAATCATTTTCATAATTCCCCAACTCTTTATAATTATATCATCGAATATTGGTAGGTTATATTTGTTTCCTTACAATCATTATTTTGATGGAATTTTTCTCCACACATATAACGAAATCCTTTTTCTTTTAAGAAGGGACTATTGTGTTTCCTTCCACGAGTATCAAATGGTTGAAAATTCACTTATTTATACATCCCTTTATCCATTCCTTTATCCATTCCATTTTTCTTCTCTTTTCTTCCATAAAATTCATAAGGATTAGATTATACATTCTATTTCTTGATAGAACATGAGACTATATCTTCATATGATGATAAATATTGGATATCCAGTTCCCCTAAGAGGAATGGATTTAACCCATCAAAGAATCAATCAACATAGATATTTCGATTTGCATACATATTCTACAGTAGTATTTTCTATCCATGATAATTTGGATTAATAATTAGCAACATTCTCAAAATACATTTTCTATATATTCAAAAAATTTATATCTATATCCGCTCGTTGTTCTTGAGGAAAATATTTTTACAAGAAGAGTTCCATGAAATCCTTCCATTACATATTTGAAAATTCATCCCCATCCTTTGTGTTTTGAATTATTTACCACCATTGATCTCCATATCTCGATAGAAAACTAAATTCCATGATAACCTTCTCCCTTTATTTAATTCCCAATGATAGTAATATATTATCTATGGAACATATCGAATACTCAGCTACAAATTGGTTTAAATTCCCAATAAATGATGGAGTTTTTTGTTTCATAAAGAGGTATAATATTTCTCCTCCAAATTATGGTCCTGATTTTCCACATAGGTATGGTTATTTTTCATTACCTTATTCAACTATTCCCAAAATTTTTAAAGTTTCTTATCTCTAGTTACAGCTCCAGCTCTAACACAATTTTTATTAAGGTGAAGGAAATCCCTATATTGGATACGTGCATTGATTAAATTTCAATTCATTCCACTAGGGTCCATTTTTAAACAATGGAAAACTCTAAATTAGATTATTAATCACAATGTATAATTTCAAACTAGTAACACGTACCATTAATTGTAAATTTATGCATAGATAATCCCATAATCATAAACCTGATTTCTTTAGCGACATATTTACTTTTAAAATCTTCATAATTGTTTTTAAAGAAAATGTGTATTATCCTATGAATATCCCCTAGGAGTGTTAAACTAGGTGTACAGTAAGTCTTGATGTTGTGTACTAGGTCATGTCGTGTCAGGATAGATGCACCTTGATGTTGTTGTTACCCCTAGGTATATCTATTCCAAAATGACACCCATATATAGTATATATATAGGAATGTATTTCTAGGATGACCCACATAATTTACAACTTACATATATTATTGTGTGTTCATCTATGATTATCCTTAATGTCTATCTTTGGGTTAGGTCACATAATCTATGTTTTCTAAATCATGTTTCCTAAGATTCTATTAAAGTTCTTCTAATACCAACTGTAAATACCTTGACCACAGTAACCCGAAGTCGGTGCCTTACATTATTACATTGTTATAAGAAATAAGGAATATGTATCTATAAATAATGAATAGTTTATTAGATTTAGATAACTAGAAAAAAATATAGGTTTTAAATTACAACTTGAAATGAAATAATACATGGAAACTCTTTTAGAAACATGAAAAACTCTTAGATTATCACAGAAATTCATTTAAAATAGACACCTTTTAATCCTGAGGAAAAATATATAACAAAGGGGTGATCTAGGATAGTCAGTAAGGGTATGTAATACCATGAAATTTAATATCAACAATAATTAATGGTTAATCTATAAGAACATGTGTCATTAGAATATCATCATGAGCATAGTATAGCATGAATAAAAGCAGACTAAATAATTCCATATAAATAATCACATGAGAATAAAACATAACCATGTATTTTTAACTAGTCAGATAATTACACGTATTATCAATTAATAATAAAACAATAAGTTAATTCATAATTCTGGATATCTAAAACATACCAACAAGTCCTCAGACAAGATATCTAAAAATAAATGGTTGAGGCCTCTGCCAAAAACATATTTGTTTTTTCTCATGAGACCTACCAATTCCCCAAGGGTCTATTGTGGGTCCTCCCATCACTTAATAAGTCCAATTCATTACTCATATGGATGGGGTATAAGATAAACAACACAGACATAGGAAATATAAATAACATTATCCAAATATTAAAAATAATCATTAACCATTATGAGTGATACGATGAATGGTACCAAGATAGAACATCTATAGTCAAACTAATAGTAAACCATTTAATAAAATGTGGTAGATGAAAATCATAATAATTAAATATATATAAAGCATGAAATTCAAAATATTTATTAAAATTGATGAAAATACTATAATAAAATCATTGAGGAATTCTTGAGAGAAATATCCCATTAGTTTACAAGGACTTTTTTGTGGAAAAATCCTTTGAATGTGTCATAATTGTATGTATAAAACCAGAAATGAAAAATTAAAATTTTTTAAAAATAAATTATCAATTTTAGAAAAATATTTGTGGCTTAAAATAGATTATGTATGGTACATGAAAATGGGTATAAAATCAAGAATTTCCCTTTAGTCAGGATTTTGTATCAGGAATAATTGAGAAGGGAACCTTGTAAAATATTTATTACAAACTAAAAAAGATGAAAATATCTAAATAAATGAGTAAAAACATATAAATATAGTTTATAATAGTTATATTAAAATAATTAATAATTAATTTGGGGTAATGAGAGTGAAATTCTACATGAATGAAAAATAATGGTTCGGGAAGAAACCATTAAATTTTTCCGAAAGTGTTCTACACTTGTAATTAATGTTCTGGAAAATGAAATTATAATCAATAAAAATTTAATTCATAACCTATTAAAAATTTATTTTATTTTTATAATATTATTAACTTCATCTATGTCCTATTTGATGAGTTATAATATTCTATTTAGTTGTTCTCGAATGTTTGATTCCTTGATTTTCATTATTGATTTGTTTCTATACATGTATAAAAGATTTTGTAAAATGGAAATAATTCTATAGAATTGAAATTACATGAAATTAGTTTACATACTTAATATTTAATTTTCTACTATATTATTATTTCAATATATTAGATTTATTCATTATATAGAACATTAATGAAAATCATTTAGATTATTTTGGCGGTTTTTCGATCGTCATGAATTCGTTTTATCTTATTAATTAATATCATGTATATATTCTTGTTCCATAACACTAAATAACCTATTATACATATAAAAAAATATTTATTTACAATAATTATTGTTTTATAAAAATACTTTAAGGAATTAATGAAATCACATCATCCAAGATAGCGTTAAATCGTCACATCACAAATGTTGTTTTCATTTTTATAGTAAAAGGGTGGGAGAAGGGGTTTGATGATAGATATTACATTAACATAATAAAATTATATATATAATATATTGGAGTTATCAAAAAAATTTATATATAATATATTAGGATATAATATGAAGAAATTAAATTAAATTAAATTGAAAGAGAACGAATAAGGATATACCTCTTGAATAATTCCCCTTGGAACCCCCTTACAGAATTTTAAAATGGTCTTTTGGTGAGACCATCATGGCCAAAATATGGGGAGTAGTTTTGGGAGATTAAATGGGAAGAATACAATCAAACATAATGTCTTTTTAAGTGTGTGTAGGAGAGGTGATGAGGGGTGGTATTTTAAGTGGAGGTGAGGGGTGCGTTTTGATCATTCTAATCATTAGATTATTATTTTGTCTCAAAAATATGAATAGTTTTAGAATTATCACTAGATATATTAAATAATTAATGGAAGTTTTATATTATGGTTCATACATAATTCATGACTCATGAAATAGTGTATTTATCTTATAATGTGTATATACTGTAAATTAGAGGATTTCACTATTCATAAAAATTTAACTATTTTAGAAAAATCACAAAAATTAACCACATATATTTTTAAGCATATTGAAATCAAAAATGAAATTTGGTTTTTAAAAATAATTTTCTAAATATGATAAATTTAATTTTTTAATTAAATCATTATTTATTCAAAAAATACCAATTCAAATATTTTAAATGATTTTACGGCTATTAGAAAAATTAATTAATGTCTTCTAAAATTATATTATGATCATAAGACCAAAAAATTTTAATTTATAAATCTATTTTATGAAAATAATGTTTCTTTTAAATTATTATATTAAATATAAAATTTTAAAAAAATATTTATGTTTCCTAAGACTTCCAACACTTAATTTATCATTATTACATCATTTATTTACTTATTCCATGATATAAATATACAATATTTTAATTTATAATATACCCAAATTATATTTATACTTTCATAGGTGAGTTTAGTATTCAATTGGTCATATTTCTATTTTTAATGCTCACATTACATTTCCAACAATCATATTTCATTGTATATTTTGGTTTTAAACTCATTGTTGAATGAAGCCTAAACTATTGAAGATATTAAATTTTTAAAGAGGCATACCAAAAAATATGGAGGTTCTATAGTAATGAAAATATATTATTCATGAGAAATAATTTGGTATATCTTCTTTATTCTCCCTCAATTGATGATATCAAGACTGAAGATCAATCTTGGAAAAGAATTCATGTCCAGGAAACTAGTAAAAAGAATTGTCACTCCTTGGAAGAGGCTATTTATTCTTCACTATAATCCAATTATGTTATCAATAATCAATAAACATCTGAATTTTTTCATACTTATTATTTAAAAAATAGATCATGTACTCCCCATGGTGATAACTTGGTTAAACACACCAATACATCTTTATGTTTCTTCTTTAAATCCTCAAACTCCACATATATCATTCTAAATAGGATATTCAATATAGTATAGGATTTAAGTATAAGTTCATTTGAAAATTTTCATGAATTGTCCTATTGGGCCTCACCTTGCGGGAATAAGTCCAAGATGTCTCAACTCCATGCCCACCTCGTATAGGCTAGGGGTTTTCGATAAGCACCCAGAATGCATAAAAAAATGGGAGTCCTTTGGATAATGTATCTATATAAACCCAATGAAACATATCCTAGAAGAATTGTATAAGAATAATTATATAATATATTAACATCCATAGAAAAAACCATGAATTTAATAACCCATTGGGAATACAAAAGAGAACTATAGTTGAATCTAAAATTTAAAGGGAAAAAATACGCACCCAATAAGAAAAGATATCCCAGTTCGACAATAAATGGAAGGAGTGAAATCCATGAGAGCTGAAAACCTGATCTCTAATCCAAACCTCAATATGGATTCAATGAAAAAAGTTATCTCTATGATCCACAGTAATCAATTCTGATCTATTCATCATTTGCATAAGGAATGACACATGCAGTAAAACCCCATGTAAGGTTGAGTATATACAAACCCAATTTGATGTCCTAGGGATGGGAAGGGTGAGAAAGAGAGAAACAAAAATAATCTTCACAACCTAAAGAAATATGGAATTGAAACCCAATACTTTTATATAATATTAAAAATAATCATAGATGTGTTAGAAAGATGATATCTATCTCATATCCTAGTTAATATTGATGAGTAAGCTTCCAGATCTTGGTGTTCATCATTGATGCCCAACATGAAATATAACCTCACAAGAATATGTGTGCAGGATTCAGCCCCACGCCATTGTGCTCCACAACAGAGGGTTTCATCCTCTATGGAGTACTTTCACCCCATAAATGCTCTAGGATGGGGGAGTTACCCACTATAGATAGAGTAATTGTTCCTCAAATGGGGTTGTGTCATCCCTACATGACTAAAGTGTATGGGGAACCTATGCTCTATCGTGATATAGTACTACCATCCCAATAGATATAGGGATCACACCCTGAATTGTGGGGAAGCATCTCCACTAGATCAAAGAGTATGGGGGACCCATTACCTAGTAAGATAAGGGAGTAACATATCCAAATATAGAGTACTAGAACTATAAATAATGATGTATTGGGGCTACCTGGAATCTCTCTGATGACCCCGCTCGATCAATTTCGTCACTGAGCATTGCCCTAGTAAACGTACTTCCAATAAAAACATTAAACAGACCTAAAACTATAATTATAATAATCCCATCAAGGTATACATGAAAAAACAGCCCAGATGGGCTACTCATGGTCCAAAATGTACGTTCTAAAGAAATACACATGAGAGGTAGAAGATTAAAAAAGGAGTGCATGACATGTATGGGGTCCACACATTGGGTATCCCATCTACGTTGCCTATATTTTTATCCCTATACATGGTTCATGAATCAATGTCTATGTAGAAGGAATTATATTTGAGAAACATGGGATGTATTAAAAATTGGGTTCCTGGCCGTACATCTCAGGCCGTGTCATAAATTTCTACCTATGCCCGTTTACACAGGTACACAGCATGTCCATCCACACGGGGCCCTAGGTGTGTGTGGTTATCCCATGTATTAATCACCTGGGTTTCATAACATAGTATTAATTTCCACCTACATGATGTATTATATTAAACATCACCTGAAACCCTTGCACCATAGTGAGGGGAGTACAAAGTATTAGTTAATACATACTAAATACTATGTAGTTTGTTTTTTTATTGTATAATGAGCTTGGTTATCAGGTGTCACTAGATCCGACACCCTTACTATGATTTCCACCATTTGACCACCATAGATTAATGAAAAATACCATTGAACATCGATTCTCAATCTCTAATGGATATTAATCATAATCTGATGATCCGACCAATGTATGTATTTCCTCCTATCACCTGTAGCAACTCATGTTGTCATCCTTTACCAGTTTAGGTCTGTGATCCATGAAATAATACCCAAAAGTAATCATTATCTATCTATAAATTTATTATTTTTTCATTGTTCACACAACCACTCTGAATATTAGGGCTTGATCAAGCTTAGACTCAACTTATAAAATTCAAACTATGTCCATATATGTCAATGGTGAAGAACAAAAAAGAAACAATTTGAAACCAGAATAAGAATATTGTTGAAACCTTTACTGGGAAAGAGTTATTCAAAAAATATAATTAATAGGGATAATCAGTGTAAAATAATTGAATAATATAAACAAATATATTACCAATTTAATTTTTTTAATAGGCTGATGCAAAGGGTGAAATAATGTAGTGCCAAAAGAGGAAATTAAAGTTCATGCTCAAACTTTTAATGAAAGGGTTGAAAACCAAAATTGATGACCCCAACCTAAATTAAGTATTTATTTTTTTTAAATAACATGTTTTATAGTGAATTAGAAGACATGTTGTATCTTTTTCCTCTCGATCCACCCTAATTTGATGTCTATTTTTCATCCAATTCCAATAATCCAATGACAAACACTCTGAACCACATATCTGATTTCACATGGGTTATGTAGGTAACAATTGAAAAATCCTAATAAGAGGGTTTTTATATAGAATCATTATTAGGTAATTTAATAATAAAAATATTTTATTTCTTTATATATTTTAATTAAGAACATCCCTAAATTTCTACCTCCACTAGATGCCTAGCGCCAACCAACCTCAGGTAATTCCTAGGCTAAACCCCACATCTTTGAATCATCTTTTGTCTTAGGGTTATGATATGAGGCTCCAATTCATAGTTATTTCACTTTTTCATGAATAAAATGTGAAAAGGATATTAAAATATTTAATATATTTATAATATCAATTTTCGGCCCAATAGTCCTAAGAATCTCACATCATCTGCGTGCCTATATTTGAAAATATTCCTTAATATATTTCAATGTTCTAAAAAGAAAAAATAAGGTCATTAAAAGAACTATACCTCTCATTCAAAATATTTCCGGGAATCTCTTCAAATATACATCTATTTATTCTTATACAATAGAAACATAACCTATATTTGTTCATTCTATTTCTTATTCCTCTCTATTCATTTCTATAATGAATGAAAAAGGAGGTGGTTATGGGAAATTCTCATTTTGGGAAATCAATCTTTTAGATACGATCAGAGGTTTTCCATTCAAGACTACTAAAATATCCTAACTTCTTTATTTGATTTTGGCATTATTCTTTGAAAACCAATCCCTATGTTATATTACATTATATTTGAAAATTGGAATGGTAAAAAATATTTCAACGAGTTCATACTCACAAATTTTATTATGGGAATGAATATATATCATTGATGATTGATTAGTTCCTCTAAGAGTTTTAACATGTAACTCTTCCACTAGAAATCTAGTGTTTAACTTGATGTTATTTTCAAAATTAATGAAATAAAAGAATAATCCAAACAGGAATCAAACAATGTACTTTATATCATTGAGTGTACGATGTGTGTACTTTCTAAAATATCTTTTGGAGGCTTTATTTCAGCCATCATAATTTTGAATGCTTGATCTTTCTCACTTATAATTTTTTAGGGTTGATGTCTGTTTCCTTTCATTATCTTTTTATTTGGACATTGGTTTGATAAATTCCCAAGTTCCCCAAAATTAAAGTGTTGCATAGTAAGATGTCCATTCCCTATAATAGCTTTTTCAATTTCATTTCTATGTTGAGGATTTACATATTAATTATGTTTTTGGGCATGTTTATCTTCCTTGGAAACAATTACCCAAATTCTTCTTTCCTCAATTGTTTCACGTGTTATATTGTTCTCTCTTCTCATTCAGATTAGTCCAAAAATATTCATCAATCATCCTATTGTAATTTTTTCCACAAGTCCACTTGGAAAATACAAAATACATTTCAACATTGATTTCACATCATATTAACTCTTAATAACTCCCAGTGATATGGAGTTATTGTTCTTTCAATAGATGGTATCTCAGTCATCGAAATAATCGATCTATCTTCCTCATAGAATTGTTGAAAAGAATGAAGCATAATAAACAAGCCTCAAAATATTCATCATATAATTCTCCATCGATAAATTTTCTATTTAGTTTAACTTATGTAATTTCATATGAAGTATTGATAGAGCATATAAGAAAATGCATGATGAAAAATTCTTTTTTGATCTGTTCGCATTCCATGGAATCCACCTCATTCCTAGGATTTGTCTTCTTGATCAATGTTCACCAATGATCCTCAACTACCTTTAAGTCAAATAGTACTATTGTAACATTATCTAAATTAGGATAATGGATCAAAGAAAATATATTTTCTATAGTGATGATACATTATTTATTGATTAGTGGATCATAGGTTCCACTTATGTGGTTGTTGATGTATGAATGTTCAAATACTAATTGTTCGTTCCATAGTGAAGAAGGATTCTATACATGGTTTTAGTTATTGTTCATGACATTAGTTAATTGATTATTCATCACCATGACTATTTCAACTCTAGTTCCCCATATATTGTGAAGGTTATCATCATGTTTTTTATTTCATCCTTTTTTTGCATGAGTCCTTTTATTTCATCCCACTTTTTTAGGAGAAAACATAATTGATATTATTTACTATTTGGAATCTTATCATGAAAATTTTAATGGAAATATTAATCTTAATATTTTTATTATATCATGGTTATTGAATATACTTCAATATTAGTAAATGTTTTAAATTATCTACATATCCTTCTCAATGGATCATACAAGAATATGATTAAGAAAAGATTATCCACTGAGAGTTTCAAACTAGGTGAGTAGAAAGAACCATTTTCATGAAATATTTCATGATTAATTTCAGATCAAGACACTATTATTAAGGGTTTTACCCCTTGGTATATCTATTCCAGATCCATATCCACATATAGTATCCAGATATAGATGTGTTTTCTTGATAACCACTTACGTAATACGTCACCATAATACCAGAACGTTTTCCTATATTTAAACATATCCTTAGGGTTTTCACTAATGTTTTCTAATCATAATTTCTACTAATAAATAAATCAACTTATGATACCAACTATTGTGACCCAACTTTTATTTCATAAAAATTTTATTACATGTTATAACATTTAACAATATATAGGATCTCATTATATTTTGTGTCTTCAAAATTAGGAACGTAATACATGGAAAAAATTGAAATGTTATTAAAATACACTTTAAAGAATATTTTATAGGTCTAAAAAAAGTTAAATTTTCTATATCTAATATCCTAGGGGCAATCATCAAAGAAAGGGGAGAGAATAATGACCCACATGGGAATAAACAAAGTTTATATATAGCATTTGATAAAGAGGCATGTAAATTAGGAATGATCATATGAACACGAGTCATGTAATAATAAAGATAACATTAATCCCAACATGGAAATGTGCCTATATCATAAAAATGAGACATTCAAAAACACATAACCATGTTTTATCACTAGGGTGTCGTAAATCATAATTACAAAGGTTATTCACCAAGGCATCATAAAGTTGGTCATATCTTGAGATTAATTATTTACCCAATGCATTGGATATAATTAATAATAAAACATTCATATTTATTAATTCAAGTGATCCACATTTATCATAATAAATAATTTCGTCAATAACCTGAGGAGAATAAGTAAAGGGATTCACATGAAAACATTGAGTACATAAGTGCTTAATGACTTAAAAGTTACAAATATTTTATCCAATGAAAAGGTATTATTGGTTTAATATATTTAAATCAATGAATAAATATATTATATTTACATCTTGGTGGATTTAAATGGTTAAAGAAGAAATTTCAGTATTCACAATATAATAATATGTCATGAAAATAAAATCATTCATGAATTGATTTAGGCATCATAATGGAATAAAATATGGATTATGGAAAAGGTATAATGGGAGAGAATGGAGGTATACCATTTGTAAAAAATAATTTTGGATGTAATCATAATATTAAAGGGTTATGAAAAAGAAGAATCTTTTACAATAAGAAGATCACAAGAATGAGGATCTTTAA
Source organism: Viscum album (assembly GCA_963277665.1). Taxonomy (NCBI): domain Eukaryota; kingdom Viridiplantae; phylum Streptophyta; class Magnoliopsida; order Santalales; family Viscaceae; genus Viscum; species Viscum album. The sequence goes on along the minus strand of OY728160.1, from coordinate 454,022,088 downwards.
AAAAAACCAATAAGAGAATAATTCACTTGCCTTGATGATTTTCATCATTGAACTTGTGTGTGGAACAATATATGTACTATTTGAAATTAATATTAATATAAATGCATGAAATATTAATTTGGAGTGGATAGGAACGGGAAATTGGTGGTAGTTATACATGAGGAGGGTGGTTATAAAGGAATAAATATTTATTATTTTATCATATAAGCCGACCACTTTGGGGTAAATTGATTTCTAACCAATTTTAATGACACTTAATGTGTGATATAGTGTTTAATAAGTTTCATGGCCTTCCAAAAACGAACTATACATTCCATACAATCCAATTAATGTGCATAATCCAAAGATTAAATTTTATTTTGATGATTCAAATTTTGGATCAAAAAATTAAATTATAAATTTATAAATTAAAATTAAAATTTATAAATTAATATTTATACATATTAATTTCTATTTTTAGTGAAAAATAGGATTCATAAAATTTTTAATCATTATGAAATAATAATGTTGTCATAAAATCAATGTGCTCTTAAAGTGATAATTTTCAATTTTTTGACAAAAAGTAAACTTTATCAAAATAATTCAAACCAAAATCACCTTAAGATAATTTTTATTTCCTGAGTCCCAAAATGAGATTTTTTTTTAATTAAAAAATCTATTATTATTATGATTTATATATTATAAATAAAAAAATTATTCTAATGAAAATTACCAGTTTAATAGAAAAATAATCATTCTTGCCATTATAAAAATTTGGTAGCGATTTGTTAAAATATTTTATCATTTAAAAGTAATTTTATAATATTATTTAAACAAAAAAAATTTTAAAAAAAATTATAAATAAAAAAATAATTTTAATAGAATTTTTTTATATTATTTTTAAAATAATACAAATTTTTTATTAATGAATAATCTCGGTGATCATTTAAATGTTCCTACAATACCAAAATTATTAAAGACCAACTAAATTATTGACTAATGGTCATAATTACTATCAACCATGTTGACTGATAATTATAATGAACATTTATCATATTTCTTTATAAATACTCCATCATTCTAACTCTTCACCATTTACTTTGATTATATTAAGGTTAAAACTCATTTCCAATTTTAATATTCTATTACTAAATCTCAGTTTCACTATTATAGTGTTGTTTATTGGTTTATTGAATCTATGAGATTTAAGAGACTAAAATTATTATATTTTACATTATATAACCTCTATTAATCTTCCAATTTTAATATTCGGTATTATATTGGTTATTATTCTAGACTTAATGTTACATTCTTAAATAATGAAATAATGTGTAATTGGTTTCTTGTGTGTACGTTACATTCATTTACTATTCTTAATTATACTAGTTCATATAAAAAAAATGATGCATAAATATCTATTAAATTTTAAATTTCATTCTGTGTTACTCCTTTTTTATACATCATATACTGTTATTGAGTGGAAAAGGACACATTATTAAATTTAGAAAAATATTCAGGTCATTATCATAAAACCTGAAGAGAGATATTATAGAGCATGTATCTTAGCAAATGGTATTTATGAATGTTAAATATGAGATATATAATTATAAGTAAATGTTAGAACCATTAACCATATCAAAATTAATATGGGAAAATATCATCATGGATATTATCCTCAGACTCCCCTGAATGTCTACAGGCTATAATGATTTTTGTGGTCTAGTTGATCTCTTTTTGAAACTTTAGCACATAATTATTATTAGAGAAGATTTATTTATTGAACATATTTGAATAATATATATTAATAATGTGGTAAGGATTCATGGAGTTCCACATTCTATTGTGTCTAACCTAGTTTTGACGTTTGTCTCAATGTTATGAAGAAGTATTCATCATTCCATGCATTTAGAGTTCTATTTTGAAATTTCTTATCATCCATAGATCGATAGTCATTCTAAGAGAAATATTCAAACCTTGGAGTATATATTGTGGTTTTTGTATATTCATTTAAAAGGTGTTTTGGATAAAATCCTTTCTATAATTGAGTTTTCTTATAATAATTGATATAACTCATGCATTCATATGACTCCTTTTGAAAACATCCATGGAAAAAACTGTTGAACACCAACATTCTAGGATGATATTAGATAATTAATGATATTGTGACCTGATATATCTAAGTATATGGAATATAAATTCAAGTACATTTCTCAACATATCAAGGCATCTCATAGTCAAAAAAACGTTAGGCATAAATTCAACATAGAAATGGAAATTGTTGTTAGTGAGAAGGTATTTCTATTAATTTCTCCAGGGAAGAATGTTTCAGATTGGAAAATAATGGAGGAATGATCCATTTATATACTTACCATTATATATTATTGAACATGTATGGACGATATCTTATCACATTATTCATACACTGAAGCTCCCTCAAGATCATGATGTCTTTAATGTATCTCTCTTAGTGAAGTATACATCTGATCCTTCACATGTAATAAAAACATATATCATATTTTTTTAATCATGAAATTTTCTATGAATAATAACCTGTAAAAATCAATACAATTAGAAATTAAGTTCATAGAAACAAAATTACTCAGCTAGTAAAAGTCATTTAGATAAATCATAAATTCAAAGAAGACTCGTGGGAATATGTGGATGTGTGGAAATAGATATATACATGTTTAATAATATCAAAGTGAGGTAATTTTGAGTTAAAAATTCATTTTAAGGGTTTTATAATGTAACACCCTAATATTTTATGATATATCTCTATTCAAGTAAAATTTATTTCCCTGATATCTTGAGACACACATAACCCGAAGTCTATATACACCATAATATGAAAAATTATTACAATCTATACATTTAATTAGTTGTCTGAATAGGAATAACCATGTTATAAAAATTACTTAAAATTTATTAGACCATGAAGTTATATTTTTAATTAAGTACTCAATTTTTGTAAAGAAAATATATTCTTTAAAAATATTTTTTTCCTGGAAAATGGATTGTATAGATTTTTGTGAGAAAGTATTAAAATTAATTTTTTCTAGACATAGAAATTTATTTATTACAAATATAACTACATTTACAAAATTAAAATTTTGAAATTATCTTATAGAGATGTTTGAGAAATTTCTGAATACCTTTATTTTTCAATGAATAGAGAAAATAATGATTTTTATTTAAAACATTTCTGTATAAATGCATTTAAATGTTTACATTTTAGTTTAATATTTTTTAAAAGAATAATTAGTTCAATTTTATTTTTATTATTCTAATTTATTTTATTTTAATCAATTTTATGTTTAATTTTTATATGAAAATTTTTTATACTTCAGAAAGCATTATCCAGAAAACAAATTACTTTGCATTTGGCTGTTTTATTTTTAAATAAAATTCTCCCAGCTATATGAAATGAATTTTATAAATTAGATTCCATATTCTTAATAATCATATATAATATTATATAATATATACAAATTATTTTTTGTTCATTAGGAATAGTAACAATGGTAAAAATTCACTACCATGATTAAAGTTAATATGGGTTTACCAGGGGTTAAACCTTGAGATAAGGGTATTATTGAAAATAAAACTTGTATAAATACTATTTTCTTTAAATAATTTGACCCTATAATATACCATAATGGAATATATAGACATTAGGAAGAATTTTTAATTTCTATGGCATTGTTATATTTTAGTGTTTTAACAAATTATAAGTGTGTCCTCTCCCCCACTTATTAAAGGAAACCTTGTATTTCTCTCATTTACACCACATTGAGCAATGAATTTTGAAAAATCCATATCCAGTTCTCTTATAAGAATCCCTATAAAGAATTACAGGTACTGGTATTCTTAAAATACTACTCCAAGTTTCCATAATCAAGGATATAAATGAGGCCTGTCGAAGAAGAGGTAACCATCAAATACAACCTCTTTCAATTTTTTTCTTCGGCCTCCTAAAAAAATGTGGTATTCATCATAAAATAATAAATGAATTTCAAAAAATATTCTAAATTTTTTATTACTATTAAACTCCATTTATTCACCATATTTCCGTCAAAAGAGAATTGAAAATGTTGCTTATGCATACGTATGTACTACCACCTCCACATATCAATACAATTTATTTTTCATCACCATATTTCATGAATTTTTATTATGATGGGTTTAATGTTTTTATCTGATACTTAGGAAATAATTATTAATATATAATTATAAAATCATATCTACCTTTTTACCTTCCAAATATTTTGGAAAACGTTAACGTAGCTCATACGTATGTGTGTACTATTGCATCCATGAAGTGATGTGATTCTTTTTTCATTTCATCTTTATATTGATGGTAATAAGGATAGATTTAATGAATATACATGATATATTGTAAGATATAATACTTTCATGAGAAGTCCCATTCCCGTATTTAGGTATTCTTTTACCCTTCATGGTTATACATTTGTTGGGTCTTTCTTTGGGGTCGTTTCATGTTAATATAGAGAATTTTGGAATCCCATTGGGGTTTTGATTAGTTTTCTTATGGTTAGGTAAAACCAAGAGATTTTACGTAGGATATTTTTTTCCCAATTTAATCCATATGAAGGTGACACACTAATTGACCGAACAATGCAACCACAATCCCTAAATCATACACCCTCTTACAGATGTGTTTCACATGGTTGGAGCATGGTTTAGAAAACCATTCACCAATCAGGGAGAAACTATGCACCCCATATAATAGGGTCGCACCATTAGGGTGCACAGTTTCTCTAACCGTGCGTCTCATCTAAGAAATAGGGTGTGCTTGTTTTTAGACCCCGAAAAATTAAATTAAAAATTCTCAAACACACAGTTTGTATCCCTAATCACCATATTGAACCTAGCATGATTTCCATTGATTTTAGAGGCTCTACAGAGTGTTATAAAGATCCTCCGACTTCATTATTTTGGAATTATGGATCTGATGGAATAAATCAACAGCTATATAGTGTGAGATCTCTTCATTTTTATATTCCTCTCTAAATTTTATTTATTCCCCCTTCGAGAGGGATGGATCATCCAATTTTTTTTATCGTATCCAGTTTTTAATTGATATTGTTTCCTTTGATCTCGATCCTAGGATTTGATCATATATCTCCCCCTCCATTGTGAATTATACCATTATACATTTAATTATTTTATAAGGTTTGGAAAGAGATTTTTAATGATCCAATGTAAAATGGCCTAATTTCTATGTCTGGTTGTCTTGATATTGATCATTTTTTGGAATTGTATTGTGATATTTTTATTTTTTGAAATTACATTTAAATTAAAAATGTTGACTGATTCCCCTTAAATTGAGAGACCCTTCAAATATCTCTTTTGACCCTTTGAATTTTATTATACCGGCTTGATGGAAACCCATGGGGTATGCTAATTATCCTTGTTGTGATAATTATAAACTCTAAAAATGGAATAATGGGTGTATGAAATTAAACTAAATTCTTATTTCTTATATGATGATGGGATTTAAAGGTTTGATTTTCTAAACCTTGAAGGGTTAATGAGTAATGAAATAAATGACTATAAATGTAATTATAGGTACAATTTTTATCTTCTTTTTTCTGAGAAAAGTGAAAAACCATGATTATATTTGATAAATGAATTCGTAAATCCTGATGCAAAGGGTTGATAAATGAGTTATGGTTGTGAATCCATGATATGTGAATATTCATGTAAAAAATGAGTCATCAATTATGGAATGAAGCTCCAAATACTAATGGGGTTCCCGAAAACTTCTCTATTTCCCCAATATATATATATATATATATATATATATGTGTGTGTGTGTGTGTGTTAATATGAACAATGAGTTTGGGGTAAGGGAATGATGCTCTAAATACCCATGGGGTTGCAGACTTCTATTTTTGGCCCCTAATATATATATATATATATATATATTTGTGTGTGAGATATATATATATATATATATATATAGATAGATATATATATATAGTGTAAACAATGAGTTGTGGTAAGGGAATGATGCTTCGAATACCCCCGGGGATCTACAATACTTCCCTAGGACACTGATTCTGAAATAAAATAGTTATTAAATTTATTAATTAAATCCCATGAATAGGGTAAAAAGATAAATTCCATGGTGTATTGTTCTATATTTGGCACGGGCCAAAGAAAGTCTGATGTGGTTGGCTGAGGAATAATAAATGTAAATACAGTTTACTTTTGTTATTTTTTATTCATTCTATATTTAACAATATAAACAGTTATAGACTAGATATAGATCATGTTGGGGTTTGTGGTGGCCTATTGAGTTGTAATCACATCCTACCCAGGGTTTCTTGATGGGTACCATAATAGGCTTTATGTTTTCAAGGCAAGATAAGGTTAAGAGCTCTATATTATATGAGTGATTTGGGATTCATGATGGAGCATCGATGAGGTAACCTGAAATTATGTCAAGGAACACATATGATTTTCCATTCTATATTTATTTAGTGTTTTCATTTGAAACATGACCCTTATATGCAATGAAATATCTTTATTTGTTGTTTTATGGTTATTTTCATTATTTATTATTTATTAATATATTTTTCTCTTGATTATTGATTAGTGTGGAATCTTAAATATATTTAATATTAATTTATGATTATTTGAAGAATTAACAATGATTTAAATGTCTCCCCATGTAAAATTTTAGACCCTTCCTTCTATTCAAATTCCTCTGATATATAGGGAGGCCTGCCTAAGGTCATGTGATGAATCGGCTCGGGGCAATGGTATGTGGAACCCAATTCAAGACATTACAAAGTGGTATCAAAGTCATTTTTTACACTTTTTAGTTTTCTTATTATTTGGTAAAGGTATAAGGGATACTATGATGATTCACATCATGGTGATGAGCTCATGCATGGGAGTAGATAACCCATGTGAGGGAGAAATCAATATACCTAAGTTGGTATTTTTATTCTTGATTTTTTCTTTTACAGTTGGTTGTTACTTCACCTTGAAAGATATACTTATTGTGTGATGTTTTTATTTTCTAATATCTTCCCTATGTATATATATGGCATGAGAGTTGAATATAAATGGATCATATTAGGCAATCATAAATTTATGTGACATTCATCATATTAGGCACACTAGAAAAAGAAATTGATGATTGAGTTTTGTGGATCAAAAATGATATCCTTTACATTAGTAATTTTTTGAGAAATGGTTTCTAATAAATTAATCATAATTGAATGTGATGTCAAATGTGGAAATTTGAAATGTATAAAAATGGGAATAAAATGAGAAACATATGACATAATTTTGTTTTACCCTGTGTTAACCATGACCCAGGTTTTGGATGGTTGAGTGTGGTAATATTTCATTGGTTTTGACCATGTGATGGTGCATGAAGGATGAATTTTTTGGAATTTATGTGAATCCATAAAATTTAATTGTTATATTTTAGGTGTTTTATGAAGTTTTCTTGGCATTGTAGAGACATTACACACTGAATATTTATGTCGATAGGATAAAATAAGTACATTGTGGGAAACGATCCTCCAGTAATGGTAAAAGATCCCCTGATAGTTCTAGTAAAGAGGGCAGTGAGAAGTTTTGAGGGAAAGTTTCTCTCTTTTTGTAGTTCATAAAAATATAGTCCGGGAATACTATGTGTAATATTTCTAATATAACCTAGGAGTTATAGTGGATGTTGTAATGACCCAGAAATTTCAAGGAATTTATATTTTAATTTCTTTAGAATTTTACGAGTCTGCAGTTTCTAACGACACCTGATTCCGAGACTCAGTGTGCCCAAAATCAATTTCTGATGTTTTTTTTGGTACCTTCAGTAAATTTATGTGTGGGTTTTTCTATCTATTGAACCAGTGCTCAGAATTGAAATCTGAGGACACCGATGTACTCACAGCGCTGGTTTTTGCATAAGGGGACTTTTACCGCAGTTGTGTTTTTGCAGGTTTAAAGTTAATTTTTGGGAATTTTGTTAAAGTAAATAAAATTATGTGTTACATAGTTATATTTAGGTTGGTGGTAATTTCCTACAAAAGGGAGTTGGAGGTGGGGCCCACACCCCCCATAACCTCCCTTGGGAGGATATAACTGAGGGTGAGTCCTAGACAAGCCTAACCCCTCAACTTCCCCTTAAACTCCCCCTTAACTCCCCTTAATTAATTTGACACCTCACATCTTTAATTGAGACTCTCCACCTCCTTATCTCTACAATAAATTTGACAAAATCTTTTAATTAATTAATTGACCTCCATAAATAATTAAGTAATTGATGTGTTTTAATTTTTGAAAACTATATGACATCCTTTTATATAAGTGGTGTGTTTTTATTTTTAGTTTGGCTGGACATTTTATTTTGGTGGGATGGCTTTGGGAGAATTCACCATCTATGATGAAGAACGAGAAGGACTTATCCAAAAATGCTTCATCTTAGGATGCACCCTGACATCAACAGAATTGACGTCTATCTTCCGCAATGCCCAACTTCTGAGACACCGTCTTCTACGGCTCATCAATGTGAAACGTACCTTGAATCGAGGTAGGAAGTTGTGATCAAATTTAACTGAAAAAAATTGTATCCCGTTCATCGTTGAATACCTTGGATAGTCTTCTGCCATTTCTTATCGCATAATGCATAGGGCGCGGGCCGAACGAACATGGGCCGATGACCCTCCGTTGGTTCTTGAATATTTTGGTGGTGGAAACCTGAGGCAGCATCGACCAGAGGCGGCGACCATGCACTAGCCGTGTGGAGGAAACCACAACCCACATCTGCGGGCTACTCGGACGAAGTGAACTGGACGGTCGGAGCCTACTAGGGTGGAGAAACGTGGCTCCTCCTTGGCGTCGCGCTACGGGAAGTCACGTCCCGCAATGCGGGCCGCTTGGTGGACGTGACGGCTAGATACGACCGGACGGGTAAGAGACTGTGGCACCTTCTTAGCGCCTCATTGTGGAGGAGATGCGGCCCGCTTCCGCAGGCTACTCGGCAGACGAACCGGCCGGCAGGATGCCGGCCAGGCTGAGGGGAACCGCGGCGCCGCTTGGCTCCCCGTGCAGACGAACCAGGGTCCACATCCACGGGCCACTCACACCAGATAAACCCTCCAACTTCGGCCGGTCGGGCAGAAAGTAGGGGCGGCGTCGCTCGGTGCTACTAGGCGAACCGGACTGGCCTACGACCCGGGCCGGGTTCGCAGGTGGGTCGCACCCCACCGGGCCAGACCGACCCTCTACTTGAGTCAGTATCGCTGGGTCGGGTCGTTGGGTGGGCCGCGCTCCACCTAGTCGGGCCAACCCCCAGCTGGTTCGGACCCGCCAAACCGGGTCGGGCCGACCCACCAGCCCACTGGGCTTAACGGGACGGGCTCGTTTTGCTTAAACGTGAATATCTTCTAGACCGCGCGTCCGATCGATGCACCTTCTGTGGAACTGGGATTCTCTCAACGAGGCGGTACTTTTGATATACTCTAAGTTATATTTGGACAACTTTGAAAACAACCTGGTTTGATGAGCGTAATTCCAACCGGGCCCCTGGAATGGAGAAGCCAATAACTCTTAGACCGGGCGTCCGATTGACGCACCATCTATCGTGTTGGGTTCCATTTTATGAGATGTAATTTTGGGGTACATCAAAACTGGACATCATGATAATTTATGTAACGACCCCTTTTCTCAAGGATCGGACCCCCATGGAATCAAGCGTGCCGTGTGCTGGAACCCTAGAGCTAGCTGCGACTTCGACGACTACTGTACTAGGATCCTACATGGGTTCGGTAGCGACGACTGCAGTACTGGGATCCTACATGGGTTAGGTAGTGAGGAATACTGTACTGGGATCCTACATGGGTTCAGAACGAAGACTAATTTACATGGATCCTACTTGGGTTCAACAGTGACGACTACTGTACTTGGATCCTACGTGGGTTCGATATTGACGACATTTGTACATGGATCCCACAAGGGTTTGATAGCTTAGATGAATCAGTGACTACAACTATTCATCTCTATTGCTATATGAAATATGTATACCTATGTCAGCTGAGTCATTTCTTTCAACCATTATCATCATGGTGTTTGACTTCACTTCCTGTGTGGACTGAGTTGTGCTTGGGCTCGTGAGTTGGAGTCGGGCTGTGAATGGAAACATAGGTATATGTATGATTATATACCTAAGTAGAGTTGTTTGATACATTGTGGTTGTATATTTCTTCTTTTTCTTATCCTTAGTGGATATTGTGAGACCTCGTGGGTTTCGGGGTCCCTACTAAGTGTCGTTATACTCACCCCAACATGGGCTATGCCCGCACCTCGTTCTGTTGGATACAGATGACGAACAGTGCTGGCGGAGGCCATGAGCACCACGACTGGATGGTACCCGGAGGTGGACCTTGCGAAGAGTCGGCACATGGGGGAGAATTATGGACATGGGTGATGAGGTTCCCATATGTTCCTACCCTTCATGTAGTAATCCCCGAAGGAAAATCCTGGAGCTGCTCTTTACTTTCTGTTGTTGTCTCTTTACTTGTATTTGTTATTCAGTTGGGTTTGTATGTTGGCCCATTTTCATTCCAGCACACTATTTTGTGTTCAGTTTTACTTAGTGTTTACTTCATGTTGCGTACACTATTGTGACTATTTATTTTCATAAAGGCAATGTCTTCCCATCTTAGGGATTTACGCCTTTGGTAGAAGTTTCCAGCCCCTGGCCTATGGAATGAGGGATTGGGGTAGTCATGGCAAGGGCCCCGAGGATGGGTCGTGACAAACAGGTATCAGAGGAGTTGGTTCTACCATAGAACTTAGACTATGATTATTTTCTATGAAGTGATAGTGTTATGAGTATTGAGTGTGGTTTTCAGTCCAGGGTGTCCAGTGTTGGTCCGGCAGACAACATATCCAAACACCAGTACCCTGACCGCTGATTTCTGACTCAATTCACGAAAACACTGAATGCATGTGTGTTTCCTTTGAAATAGTTTTCTTTATGATTGATTTGTTTCAACTCACTAGGTATACTTTTTTGACCATGGCGCACCTATTTCTTTTAAGGATGGCCGCACGAAGGCAGCCCGCTAGGGTTCTGAGTTACGTATGAGATGGTAGCCCACCGAGCGACGAGGCCTCGGTGTAGGGCCCCATCACAGCGGAGGCACCAGCGGTACCACTACCTGCTTGGCCACTGATACCACCAGCCCTAGAAGCGGAGAGTGCATGCCGGCTGAGTGCATTGCATGAGTTCCAGCAAAATATGTCACCCAGGTTCCGCAGAGATATGGACCCACAGGCAGCTGATGATTTGATGGAGGCTGTCGTGAGAGTTTTCAGATTGGTAGGGACACCATCCGAACTTATGGTGATCCTTGACGTGAGTCTCCTTCATGCAGCAGCAGGAAGATGGTGGAGCCTGATGCTCCATGTGCATGAAGAGGCATATTTACTATGGATAGACTTCGATAGTCTCTTTCACTCGGAGTTTGTTCCAGCCACCCTACGTGTGATGCAGATTTAGGAGTTACTTCATCTACAGTAGGGAAGCATGATATTGGCTCAGTACTCAGTGAGGTTCACTGACCTCTCTCACTACTCCACGGATATGGTGAGAGACTCGTTCTTCCGGGCCTGGACCATCGAGTAGGGACTCAGTCACAGGATCAGGGATTCGACTATTCCCCTCAGCATTCCGACGCAGTCGGGTGTGCTGGAGTGGGCCCTTCTAGTGGATACTTTTCATGCTGAGTAGTCACCAGTGGCGAGACCCACCGAAGGACGACACGTAGGGGAGTCTTCTTCTCCCGATAGTAGATAGTAGACACATAGGTCCAAGCAGACCAAGTGATCAGGTGGGCGACCTCAAGACTCTAGTTCAGATGTGTGGGGCACATGAAACATAGCCATTCATTCAAGGGGTAGTCAGTGCTATGCATGCGGCGGGCATGGACACATGGCTCGAGACTGCCCGACCCGCCATGCGGACAAGCAGTAGATAGTAGAGGGACCTCCCATGAAGTGGTAGAGGTTCAACCATGGTGGTCCGCTGGGAGCAGGCAGATGTGGCAGATGAGGTGGCCGAATAATGGGTGGTGGACGACGTTTCGAGGGATTACCACCACCACCACCAAGAGGTCCACCCCGACCACAGGGAGTTGGCGGACAGAGGTAGGATCAACTCCAAGAAGTCGAGTCCTATGATCACAACACACCTAAAATGATTCGAGGTACTATCTGTGTATACTACACCCTTACTGCAGTACTTATAGACACACGTACGAGTCATACTTTTTTTCCACTTCCTTTGATCGGAGCTCAGAGATTACGACGGAGCCGTTGGCTCGATCCTTATTGCTAGAGACTCATACGGGAGCAGACTCGATGATTTCACACTGGTTCCGACAGTGTGAGATAACTCTAGGAGGAGAGAGCTTTGGCTGGGATATTCTTGTAGCAGCGTCGAGGCCTTACGATGTTATCTTGGTTATGGACTGGATATCCACAGTTCATGGTTAGATTGACTGTATTAGGTGCAAGTTGTGGTGTATCTACACGGATGGGACCAGGTTCACCTTCCCCGGTGAGAAGGGAGCCTTTCCAGCGCATGATGGAATTTCGCAGAGGAGGGGGTAGCTGATCACACATCAGTTGGCTAGTCTCATCCTCGGAGCGGTTGATGTGCAGAGTCCGAGTTTTTTTGTTGTGTTGGATCAATACGCGGTTGTTTTTCTTGACGACACTCCAGGACTACCTCCTCGTAGAGAGGTAGACATATATATTGATTTGTACCCCGGGACAGTGTCGATATCTACACCAGCATATTATATAGCTCATGTCGAGCTTCGTGAGCTGTGGGTACAGCTGGAGGACTTGCTGGGGAAGGGATTTATCCGACCTAGTGTTTCACCTTGGGCATCAACGATTTTGTTCGCCAAGAAGGTGGATGGGAGCTTGCGACTATGTGTAAACTACCTTCGTACAAATCAGGTGGCCGTGAAAAACAAGTACCCACTCTCAAGGATTGATGACCTCTTTGATCAATTCAAGGGAGCACGATGGTTCTCGAAGATAGACCTCAGGTCATGCTATCACCAGGTCAGAGTTCGAGACGAGGATGTGTAGAAGACGAACATTAGGTGTCGGTGGGGCCACTATGAGTTCTTGGTTCTACCCTTCGGCATAACCAATGCTCCATAACTGTTCATGTGTCTCATGAACAGGATCTTCTAGCCTTACCTCGACCATTTTTTCATAGTCTTCATTGAAGACATACTGATTTATTTGACTACTGAGGATGACCACGCCTACCATTTACTAGTGGTACTGGATATACTCAGAGAGCACCAGATTTATTATAAGCTCTCGAAGTGCCAGTTCTGGATTCGAGAGGCTCACATCGTGGGACACGTCATCATGGAGGGTGGAGTTGTGGTGGATTCTGCGAAGACTGAGGCAGTGCTTGTTTGGGAGCCACCCAGGCGTGTGATGGAGGTTCGGAGTTTCCTGGGCCCAGCTGGATACTATCAGCGATTTGTGCCCGACTTCTCTAGAATTTCGGCACCACTTTCAGCTTTGAAGAAAAATGGTAAACCCTTCTTGGGATAATACAGATTCTAGCATACCTTTCAAGAGCTAAGGCAAAGGTTAACCAGTGCACCCATCATGAGGCTACCAGAGGAGGGCGTAGGGTACATAGTTTACAAAGATGCATAAGGGACCAAACATGGGTGGGTCTTGATGTCAGAGAGATCCGTGATCACGTATGTTTCACGGAAATTGAGACTGCACGAGCAGAAATACACTACCCATGACCTATAGTTAACAGCAGCTGTCCTCACCTTGAAGATGTGGTGGCACTATCTGAAGGGAGAGCGCTTTATAGTCTACTTTGACCTCTAGAGTCTCAGGTACATCTTCTCGCAGAAAGACCTGAACCTGAGACAGTGATGATGGCTCGAGTTTCTCCAAGATTATGACTTCGATATAGTCTATACTCTTGGGAAGGGGAACATTGTAGAAGAGGCTCTCCACAGGAGATTGGACATTTAGCTGCTAGGAGAGGTGACAGAGTAGCTAGCCGTGTTGCGGATATACTTTGTGGATAGAGATGGAGCAGCCTTTCATTAGTATCTCACAGTCACTCCCCCACTTCTTCAGCGAGTCAGAGAGGTACAACATGGGGATGTTGACTGTGATACGCGACATGCTCAGATATCCATAGGGTAGGCACCTAATAGATTTTCTAAAGGAGGGGAGCACGTCATCCTCTTCAAGGGATATACCATGGTACCGGTTTCACTACATGAGGAAGCGTTGAGGGATATTCACAATTCCCCTCTAGTGGTGCATCCAAGAGTGGAGAAGATGTATATGGACCTGAGACGATATCACCGGTGGTCAGGTATGAAGAAGGCGATAGTAGAGTTTGTCTCGTGATGCCTCACTTGTCAGCAAGTGAAGGAAAAGCATCAGGTCCCAGTCGGCTTGGTACAACCCGTAGAGGTACCAAAGTGGAAGTGGTAGGGGATATCCATGGATTTCATGATGGGGCATCCATGTACATCCATAGGACACGACTCTATCTGGGTGATTGTCGACAGACTCACCAATTTGGCACACTTACTACCGATCAGAGAGCATGGCTCAGTAGAGAGCTTGGGGCGCATCTACATTCAATAGATCTTACGACATCAGGGTGTGACATCGACTGTCATCTCCGATCGAGATGCTCATTTCACATCTAGGATATGGAAGGGGTTACAGTTGTCTTTTGGCACGCAGCTTCGCTTGAACACCGCCTTCCATCCTTAGACTGATTGTAAGACTGAGAAGTCCATTCAGAATCTCGAGGACATGCTTCGTGCATGTGTCTTTGACTTTGGTCTTAGCTAGGAGGATCACTTACCCTTGGTGGATTTTTCATACAACAACCGCTACCACACCACCATCGGGATGGCAGCTTATGAGGCACTGTACGGCCGACCTTGCATATCACCTATGTACTGGACAGAACCAGGGGAGTCAGCATGTTTAGGACCAGAGATGGTTCAGGCTATGACGGAGAAGGTTCAGATCATCTATGAGTGGATGTAGACTGCACATAGTAGACAGAAGTCCTATGTTGACAGGAGACGGAGACCACTGTAGTTCGAGGATGGCGATGATGTCTTCTTATGGGTCTCACCTCGACGAGGTCTATGGAGATTTGGATGGGGTGGAAAATTTCCCCCACGATTTATCGGGACATTCCAGGTCCCTAGAAGAGAAGGCAAGGTGGCTTACCACCTGACCCTTCCACCTCAGTTGCTCCGGGTGCATGATGTCTTCCATGTATCTCAGCTAAAGTGATAAATGCACGACCCGACCCACATCAGTGATCCTGGGTAGCTAGAAACCGATGATAGGGTGACTATCACGGAGGTCCTGGTGGAGATCAAGGATCGACTGGAGCCGGTCCTACGTGGATAGTCTATTCCTCTTGTGCGCATTTGTTGGGAGCACAGAAACCTCATAGAGAGCACATGGGAGCGGGAGGCTCAGATTCAAGCTCAGTACCCACTTTTTTTTCCCTAGTGTGTGTTGTAGCTTTACAGGGATGTAAATCCCGAAGGTTAATGTAAAGACCTAGATAATTCAAGGGAAATGTTTTCTTAATTTCTTTGGAATTTTACGAGTCCACAGTTTCTGACGACACTTGATTCTAAGTCCCATTGTGTCGGGAATCATTTTCTAATGTTTTGTTTGGTGTTTTCCGTAAACATACATGTGGGTTATTATATCTTTTGAACTAGTCCTCGGAATTAAAATATGAGGTCACCGATGAACTCGCAATACCAGTTTTATATTAAGGGGACCTTTACCGGAGTTGCGTTTTATGCAAGCTGAACTTCATTTTTTGGAAGTTTTATTAATCTAAATAAAATTATGTGTCACATAGTTTTATTTAGGTTGGTGGTTATTTCCACCAAAAGGGAGTTAGAGGTGGGGACCACACCCCACATAACCTCCCATGGTAGGATATAACTATTTGTGGGGCCCACAAGAGCCTAAACCCTAATTTTCACTTTAAATTCCCCATTAACTCCCCTTAAAAAATTAGATACCTCCCCTATTTAATTGAGACTGTCCACCTCCTTCTCTCTCGGATAAATTTGCCAAATCCTTTTAATTAATTAATTGAACTCCTCATTTTATTAATTCATTTAAGTGTTTGAATTTTTGAAAACTATAAGCCATCATTTTATATAGGTGGTGTGTTTTTATTTTTAGTTTGGTTGGACATTTTATTTTGGAGGGAAGGATATGGGATAATTCACAATCTCTGACAAAGAATGCGAGGGACTTCTCCAACAATGCTTCCTCTTTGGATGCACCCCGATGTCAACAAAATCAACGTCCATCTTCCATGACGCCCGACTTCTGTGACACCGTCTTCCACGGCTCGCAGTCATACAACGTACCTTGAATCATGGTAGGGTGTTATGATCAAATTTAAATGAATAAAATTATATCTTGTTCTTCGTTGAATACCTTGGATAGTATTCGGTCATTTTTTATCACCTAACGCGGAGGACATGGGCCGAACGAACAAGGCACGATGACCCTCCATTGGTTCTTGAATATATTTTCGACGGAAACAGGAGGCGGAAGCCGCGCACTGGCTGCGTGGAAGAAACCACGGCTTGTATCTGCGGGCCGCTCGGAAAAAGAAAACCGGAAAGCTGTAGCCGGCTGAGCTGGAGGACTGCGACACCTCCTTATCGACGTGCTGCTGGATGATGCGGCCCGCTATTCCGGCCACTTGCTGTATGAGTCGGCCGGTTATGGCCAGCCGGGCAGTAGACCACGACACCCTCATGGCGCCATGCTGCGGAGGAGACACGTCCCGCTTCCTCGAGTCGTACGGCGGACGAACCTCCTGGTCGCCTACCGGAAGGGCTAAGGGAAACTGTGGCGCCGCTTGGCGCCTTGGGCAGACGAACAGCGACCCAAAACCGTGGGCCGCTCACCCCGGATAAATTGGCCAGCTTTGGCCGGTCGGGCAGCATGGAGGGGCATCACCGCTAGGTGCCGCCGGACGAGTCGGATCGGCCCGCAACCCAGGTTGGGTCTGCGGGTGGGTCGCGCCCCACCGAGTCGGTCCAACCCCCTATCCGGGTCGGACCCACTGGGCCGGGTCCCTGGGTCGGCCACAATCCACCGGGCCAGGCCAACCCTTAACTGGGTTACACCCCGCCAAACCGGGTCGGGCCGATTCACCAGCCCACTGGGCTTGACGGGCCAGGCCCGTTTCGCTTAAACGTGAATATCTCTAGACCGCGTGTCCGATCGACACACCATCTGTGACACTAGGATCCTATCGATGATTTGGTACATTTGCGATACTCTATGTGAGTTTTGGACAACTTTGGAAAATGGCCGGGTTTGGAACGAGCATAATTCCATCCAGGCCCCTTGAACAGAAAAGAAAATAACTCTCAGACCGGGTGACCGATTGACGCATCATCTATCGCGTTGGGTTCCTTTTGATGAGACATAATTTTAGATTACATCAACTCTAGATATTGTGATAGTTGATTTAAAAACCTCTATGATCGAGGAGTGGACCTTCTCGGAATCGAGCTTGTTGTGTGCAGGAACGCTAGAGTTGGATGCGACTATGACGACTACTGTACTGGGATCCTATGTGGGTTCGGCAGTGACGACTACAATACTGGGATCCTACGTGGGTTCGACAGTGACTACTACTGTACTGGGATCCTATGTGGGTTCGGCGGCGATGACTACTAAACTTGGATCCTACGTGGGTTCGATAGTGACGACTACTGTACTTGGATCCTATGTGGGTTTAACAGTGACGAATTCTGTACTTGGATCCTACGTGGTTTTGACAACTTATATGAATAAGTGACTACAACTGATCATATCTATTTCTTTACGAAAGATGTATACCTATATGAGATGATTCATGTCTTTCAACCATTATCATCATGGTGTTTGACATTACTTCCTGTGTGGACTGAGTTATGCTTGGGATCATGAGTTGGAGCCGGACTGTGACTAGTAACGTAGGTAAATGTATGGGCATATACCTATGTAGGGTATGTTGACACTTTGTGGTTGTATCTTTCTTCTTTTTCTTATCCTTAGTTGATATTGTGAGACATCGCAGGTTTCAGGGTCCCTAGTGAGTATCGTTATACTCACCCATGCACGAACTATGCCCGCACCTCGTTGTGTTGGATGCAGACGACATACATCTCTTCCATAGGTTGAGAGCACCACGACTAGATAGTAACCAGATGTGGACCTTGTGACGAGTCGTCACACGGTGGAGACTGCTGGACGTGGGTGCTGAGGTGGCCATTTGTACCTACCCTTCAGGTAGGAATCCCCAGATGACTATCCAAGAGCTGTACTTTAATTTTAGTTTTTGTCCCTTTACATGTATTTGTTGTTCAGTTGGGTTTGTATACTGGCCCATTTACTTTCTAGCACTCTCTTTTGTATTTAATTTTATTTAGTGTTTACTTCCTGTTGCGTACTCGGTTGTGTCTGTTTACTTTCATAAAGGCAATGCCTTCCCATATTAAGGATTTACACCTTTGGTTCTAGTCTCTATCCCCTAGCCTATGGATGGTAGTCTTGGGGTAGTCACGACATGGGCCCCGAGGATGGGTCATGATAGATTCACCCTCTAACCTTCACTGTAGAATGTGTACCTAAGGTATTTGAGTTTTGAATTAATTTAATCTAGAAAATTCATGGCCATTTAGATATTCCTATAAATAATAGAGTCATGTTTTATGCATATATGTTATGTGTTCAAGAAAAGTGTTAGTGGGGTGTTCATGTTTGGGATAACTAGTTGGAGAGATTGGTATGGATTGAAATTCATGACAAACATCTTAAAAACATTTTCCTACTTATGCTGAGTTTGGGGAGGGTGGAAGATTTTATATTTTTGAACCAGGGAATCATGTCAGTAATAGACTATGTGGGTCACTTCACTAAATTATATCAATTTTTCCAAACACTTGTTGGTGATGAGGCAATTATGGTGAGACATTTACAAGATGGACATAAAAGTGATATAAAGTCAAAGATTAATATATTTTGATTGAATAAGTTTACTATGTTTGTGACATTAGCTATCATATCTGAGGGGAACCTAAAGGTGGGTCATATTAAAGGAAATTCGGTTCCTAATGGATGCCATGAGATAAAAAATTTAATGTTATGAAGCATGACTATGAGAATGGTAACTAAATCATAGGAAAATTGAGTATCCAAAAAGAAGGATCAGTTATCCATAGTAGTAACTGATTGTAATTCCATAAATTCTGTATGGAGGGTCACACTAATAGTCAGTGTCCATGAACACTAGTAGAGTGTCAAGCTTATAGAAAGGATATGGCACATACAATGGTACTAAAGAAACCCTTGATTTATAGGAATTGACAGAGGAGCTAGGCCGCACCAGAGCACTGGAAGGGGGGACTTCCACCCAATATTAGTCAGGTAGTTGGAATTCTAATTGTCATGGTATTTGAGGCGTAAGACATAGTAATGTATTGAATGTTTTCTTGTATTAGTAGTCTAGTGAAGTGCAAGGGACTCAAACTAGAGAACATAGTAGAGGGGACGTCAATATCATGCATTTCAGCATGTACTTGTGGATAGCAAAGCAAGGTAATTGACAGTCATAGGTACTTTTTTTATATATTATATGATTTCAAACTATTTATTTGATATAGGAACCTCACATAATTTTATATATTCTAAACATGTTAATGTGTTGATTCTAATACGGATTTTGAGTGGGGTTATGATGATTGTCACACCATTTGGTGTACGGTCAAAGGAAATCTGTCTATGTAAGGGTTGTTCTCACGAAGTTGGTGAGTATCATTTACTTTGGGATATATATGTACTCAAAATAACAGTTTTTGACTTTATTTTTAGTATGAAATTTCTAGTATTATATCGATACCGTATTAATTATTACCAAAGGATATCTATGTATCCTGAGGGAATCAATTTTGTTCATCATGAATAATATGGTATTCTAGCAGGATATATAGGGCCAGTTCATCAGCAACTAGGGGATTTTACCACCAAGGTTGTGACTCTTTTATTTGGTGATGAGAGTGTCAAACATAGTTTCGTTCATCCCATAGTGAGTCAATTTCAAGATTTGTTTCTTTAATACTTCATAAGGCTACCACCTAGGATAGATGTTGAGTTACAATTGAGCTAATTATAAGAGATGAAATATTTTCCATTCCACCATAAAGAATGTAACCAACAGAGCTTCAAGATCTTAAGACATAGTAATAATAATTGATTGATAATGTATTTATCTCTTAGAGTACATCACCATGGGGTTCTCTGGTTTTGTTTTATTGGAAGGATGATGGGATGTTTCATTTTTATATTGATTACAGATATTTGAACTTGATAAAATTTAATAATCCTTAACCTCTTCAATATATTGATGATATCTTTGACCAGTTTAGGTATTCCTATTTGTAATTAATAATTTATTTGAGGTCATGGTATCATCAGTTGATAGTTTCACCTTCTATATTACCATAAGCTCCTTTTGGAAGTAGGTATAGCCTATATGAGTTTGTAATGATACAACTCAAAATGAAAAATGATCCAGATGTGTTTTTTTACTTGATAAACTAAATATTTCACCCTTACATGGGTTATTTTGTGGTTGTTTTTTATGAAATATAGGTATACTCCTTGACTCATTAATATCATTCCCAACTTCTTGGTATAATCTTGAATACACAGATAGAGCATCGACTATACACCCAACTATCTATGTGTAAATTCTACATCGACAGGGTACATTTAATTGGTCAAGTCATCTCAAAGGAGGGTTTTTCAGTGGACCCATAGAAATTTCATCCAGTTTATTCTTTAGAGCATCCCAAAAATGTTTTTTGTATCCAATGCTTTATAGGTTTTGTGGATTATTATCATAGATTCCTCAAGTATTTTAATCGTTTGGAAGCACCGCTTTCTATCTTGACCAAGATGGGAATAATATTAAATGATATGGATGAAATAAAAATTGCATTCAATAGTTTAAGAGGCATTTTTCTAATACACCAATTTAGATCATACCAGAGTTGGTTGAGGAGTATATTTTTTTTAATGATTCCATGATTGGACATTGGGATGTGCTAATGCAGGGTGATTATTTCATGTTGTATGCTTCATAATAGTTGAGGATGCATGTGTATAATTAACCTATGAATAATCTCAAGTTAAATATGGTTGTTTATTACTATAATTAACTATTGGGAGAAACATTTGTTGTGTATACCAACCAAAAAACACTAGATTATATTTTTTGTTGCAATTTTTGAATCTCTAATAGTGGACATGGGTCGATTATATGAAGTCATTTGAATTTGATATAGATAATAAACTTGGGAAGTGAAATAGTTTTACTGACACATTAAGAAGGAATACATACACTCATGCAGTCTAAGAGTCTTGGATTGGGTAGAAGGTGATTGATTTGTTGTATAGGATGGATATATTGGCATAGGAGTTCCATGAGAAGTTAACCTTTATGTTCTTACCATTTCATTCCACACATCTGATACAAATCAAGAAATGGAAGTATACAGATCCTGATTTTTTGGAATTTAGAGATAAACTGGAAGGTTGGGACTCACCTTTCTATTAGGCTGTAGAATAATATGATATCATCTAAATTCAAAAATATGTGATTCTACTAATGTGTATGTGAGAGGAGTTGATTAATGAGTCTCATGCTTCCAATTGGGTAGTTTATATTTGTTTAAAAATGTTTTTATTGACCTTCAGAGAAATTATTGGTGGCCAGGAATAAAAAAAATATTTCAGGTTTTCTGACATGATGATACACCTCTTGAGAGGTCAAGGTCAATTATTACTGACTTAGTGGTATTTTACAGCCATTTTTCATTCTAAAATGAATGTGGGCCAATAATTCCATAGACTATATTATTGGTATTTAGAGAATATCACAGAATAATGACATGGTAATGACGATTTGGGACTAGTTGAAAAATGTATCCCATTTCATGCTTATCCGAGAAACATTCACAGTTGATCAGTTGGATGAAGTGTATGTTTAAGAGATAGTTTTTTCCTATGAGGTTCCAAGAAGAATAGTTTCATATCATGAGTCAAACATTACTCAATGATTCTTGAATGGATTATATATTTCATTAGGCTACTAGGTGTACATAATTATGGATTCTCACCCATAGAAATACGGTCAATCAGAATGTACTATTCAGGTTCTATAAGGCAGGCTGTAGACATGTATCCACGACTTTGTTGGATTTTAGGAGAAGCACATAGTGCATGTTGATTTCTACTATAAAAATAGTAATCAGGAGAATATTTATATGGTACCATATCTTCAACTTTATTTTAGGTCATATAGATCACTTCTCTGTTGGATGGAGGTAGATGACCCAGAATTTTTGGGACTAAGTCTCATGTAGTAGACAAGGAAATAGGGTTAATATATTCAGAAATGTATGGATATGGTGCTGAGTAAAAATAAGTATTATGTTGATTGACGACATTTTACTCTTGATTTTATTGTGGGTGTGAATTTATTCCTTTGGGTGTCACTGATATTGGGTCACCATAGGATTTGAGGGCTGTTCATGTTGGTGTTGAGTTTTTTCGGACCATTTGAGATTGTGGAGAAGATCAGATTGGTGTCATATCGATTGTCTCTTCCCAAGATGTATAGTGGTATGCATGTAGTTTTTAATGTTTTATATATTTTTATTTATGATCCAAATTCTTGTCATGTGATTTAAATCAATGATGTTGTCCTTGTGGTTGATTCACCCTTTCAAGAGCATTTCATTTGTATTGTTGATTGTAGTGAGAATGTGTTTTGGGTAAAGGCTCTACCATTGGTCCAAGTGTTGTGGAAGTATGGTCGTGTTCAGGAGGAAACATGGAATAGGGAAGTAGATATGTAGGCTATTGGCCAGTACTTCTCATATTAGAATCTTAGATATTCTTGGGATTATAGATTGAGAATGATATCTTATGACATAGAGATATTGTGAGATACTTACATTTCTAGGGATGTCCCACACTCATTTTTAAGAATTCTTTTACCCATATTTCATTAATACTTCAGTTGGGAA
This sequence comes from Viscum album, assembly GCA_963277665.1. Classification (NCBI taxonomy): domain Eukaryota; kingdom Viridiplantae; phylum Streptophyta; class Magnoliopsida; order Santalales; family Viscaceae; genus Viscum; species Viscum album. Next base: position 453,998,902 of record OY728160.1, on the reverse strand, counting down.
TTACATAAGGGTTATTTTTGAGTGAATTTGGATACTTTTGTAATACCATTGTGATGTGAATTGTTGGAACATATTTTGAGAAACCCATTTGGATTTCTAAATGAAGTTGTGCACCCCATTTTGATCCACAAAAAGGGGGAACACAGTTTGGCCAAACTGTACGACCAACCTCCTAAACCATGAACCCTTTGAAGAAGGGTTTTTTCATTATTCTCATGCAGCTTAGTTAGATATTCTCCAACTATAGATAATCCATGCACCCTAGATATTTGGGGAACACTATTAGGGAACATAGTTTTTCTAACCATGATAATCATCTTCAAAATGATATACGTGGGATTTTAAACCCCCAGAAATTTAATTATAAATTATAAAACATTTTTTATATCCATAATCACTCCTATTTTATCTAACAGGATTTCCATCAATATTTTTGGATTTGTATCAGGTTCTATGGCTCCCCGAACTCCTTTTTTGTGAATCTAAGATCTAGTGAAAGAAAACGACAGCTCTGTAGTATGTAAAATCTTAATTTAATAGATTCCTCTCTCACCCATATTTATTTCCCCATAAAAAGTGTTTAATAATCCTATTTTTGTAAGATCCTAACCTTTAAAGGTACATACCAGGATTTTATTTATTTGAGCATTGGTGTATGCGTCTTTTTTAAAGATAAAGAGATTTTTTTTGGGAAAAGAGGCAAAAATATCATGGATTATATCTATTTAAACGAATTATGTCTAGGTATACACATTTTAAATGGGTTTATGAAGGTTTTGTAGGATTTGTAATGATTTGGAGTGGGTGTGGGTACTTACATAGATATTGGGATTAAACTGTTTTATGGATGATTAGATATCATGTACATGTTTCAAAATGTGTAACTATCTCTAGAACTATTGAGAACCATTATATTTGATGAACTCCATACACACCATGTATATTGTTTACATCATGTAAATTTTGAGTAGTGTCAAATATAATTTAGTTGGATTAGTTTTCCAGAAGACCTATTTAAATATAAATATGCTAAGATAAAATGTATTACACACCATGTATTTATCATTATAAATTGTTTTATGTCAATAGTGTGGATTATTATTTTCTCATTATTTAATTTCAACCCATACTCTGGACCATATGTATCTTCCAGGAAAATTTGAGCCTCCTCTTATGTTTAGATAATTCTATTTCAACATCTGATCACTGGTGAATTGATCTTCATTTGTTTTCCATTCTCTGTATTCATCCTTTATTCATTGTAGAGTATTTTTTTGACTGCGGATTTGTTTTGGCATTTTGATTTTGACCAAAGTTTATTTTGGTTAGTTTTATGATCATTGAATCTATAATATGTGTGGGAATTTATAATTAGATGCATTGTTTTAATTACTTGTTAAATATAGAGAGTTTGAACCTAACACAATTTTCTATTTAATTATAATGTACATGAAATATTGTGATTGTGATGACCCAATGAAAATTTTAATTTTTTTAAATAATTAAGTAATGGTAAATCATGTAATGGAATATGGTTTAGATCCCATTAGATTTAATTTTTTATGTGAGCAGGCTTAGGGATACCCCATTGGGTGAGAAAACCCTATGATTACTATGAATTGGATAATGGATTAAAGTGTGTTTAACATGAAAAGAGAATCAGATGTTTTCATAATATTGATTCATCAGGGAAATGGATTTATTTATTGATATGGTTGTCTATCATTTGAGATATAAATAACATTGTAATTGAAATACAAATGATAATTTTTGTAACTAACCATTGGGATGTATAATGTGATATTTTGATGACTATAACACCCCAACCCTAGTTACTCAAAGTCGGCGCATTATTTAATAACATTGGCATTATCACAAGGGATCAAATCCCGAAAGACCGATCAGTTTAGTAGCCTTGGATTTACTAAATAAATACATATGTTATACATTAAATTAAGATATAAAAAACAACACCATTATGTCTCCTTTTAACACATTCATATCCATTAGACTATTCCAGCAGGTCAGTCTTGATATACTTCTTCGCATCCAGGGAAAAATAAAACAAAGAAGGTGGTGAGCTGAGATGCTTAGTAATGATAATAATATAGTGGAAACTATAATAAATAATAATTAACTTTTAATGAAATTTATAAGGATAAAACATAAGGCTTTTAAATATAAACTTCAACATAATATGGAAAAGATAAATCATATAAATCAATTTACTTATTCACATGGATATTATACTATTCAAATAATCACAAGAAATATGAAAATAGAATTTCATAAGGATAGAATTAATAATACTAGACATCATAACCATATAGTCAATGCCTCGTGCTATGACTAAAATTATGATTTTTTCAAGGCCTTGTGCTAAGACAAAAGTATGTCTCTTGAGACCCATAGATGCATTGAGGAGCTATAGAAGGCTCCACTCGTCACTTACTATGTCAAATGCATTCCTCATATGAAAAGGTTGAATAATAACATAAACATTAATATTAAAACTAGCTTATGAAATATTAATACTTTAACCATAAACCACAAATTGTATGAAAATAACACATCCATAGTCAAACATATCAAAAAACCATCAATACAATCTGTATTATTTTATCATAATAAATCAACTTCAAATAATTATAAAATCAAATGAAGGATGTTCACACATATGAAATCACTCCAAAAACTATTTTAGTGAAATATATCATTATAAATTGAAATCAATCAAAAGTAATGAAAACGTTTATGTTGTAAATATTCTTATAATCTTGTAAGGGAATCTTATAAGGTGTTATAATGGAGGAATATAGCCACACCCGCCGTATAAGTTAAAAAACATTCCTTCCATAATCAGTCAAAAAGGCCATAAAGTACCTTTTTTGAAATCAATGGAAAGGTTCATTTAAAAAAATTATAAAAAGTCAATGATAATTATAAATGTATTTAACCCATAGTATAGTAAATAGTAAAATTTTTTTGAAAAACATTTTTATGAAACCCGGATGTGGATGATAAAGATGTTCCAGTGGATACTCACTTATAAATAACCATGGATAATAAAGAGGTTGAAAATTTACCCATTAATTATACTTTTCCATAGTAGGGGGTACATTAACCTCATTTATAATGTTTAAATCATTGTTATTAGATTATACAAGAATCACATACATAAATATGATATCATATATGATCCTATAATATTGCATTCTTAATAATATTTAAGTATTATCATTGTTTCGAGTGATTGTAGATTCGTTTTCCTTTATATGATTTGTCATATTAGTTGTGTTTGTTAGGGATATATTTTATATGATTCATTTCCATATTTATATTATTGTCCTTAACATTATTTTTAATCATAAAATAAAATTATTCAGGAATGGTAACGATGGGAAATGAATCTTATCCCCTTCGCAGAGACGGTAATCCGTATGTACGCCGGAGGGACAATGTCATTATTTTGATGGTAAAGTAGTATTTAATATGATGGTATATCATATATCAATAATTATTAACATGTTATATTTATTATTAACATCAAATATACTCATTATTATACCCATCCAAATAATGATGTGTTGAATAACAAACTACACCATGACATGGAGACAGTAATCCGTACGTACACACATATGGAAACTCTTTCATTCATAGGATGGATTGAATAATGAATATGGTTGTACCATATTTATTATAAAATAAAAGTATGTATAAGGTATTGGTGTTATTATTTAGGTATGTAGACAATAATGAAACAGGATGTGGATAAATAAAAAACATTGAAATATGTGATAAATTATTACCTCTTCTTCGGGTGCTTCCTTTTAATTTTATCAAAAGGGCTTAATAGGATAAATTTTTGATCAATGTAAGGACTCTAGGTTTATGTTAGGGGAGTTGGTAGGATATTGGATAAGGTTTTGGTCATGGTAAATGGCTTTGGGGGTGTAAAATTATGAGAAGTGGAAGTACCCTTTTATAAGAGAGGTGAGGGTCACTTTAGGAAAAGCATGTAATAATATTTTATTATAAAATAATATTCCATTTATAATGTCTAAAAAATGGATTTATTTAAACTCTAAGGTGTTTATGTGTCGAAATTATCTCAACCGAGAGGTTTTAAACAAGTTCAGGTTAACATTTTAACCTTCTCTTTTTTATTTAACTCTTAGTTAAATAGTTTAACTTTTACAATGTCTTCTTGAATTTTTATATTACATGGTTAATAAACAAACTATAAAACTCCAATAGACCCCAAAGTGGTTCATTAATGACATATACATCATTATTTATGTCCTTTGGATGATACGTTGATTTTTTGGAATATTATATCTTTTAATAATATAGTATTTGTTTTGAAAACTCATTTATGTCATTTGAAACTATTTAGTATTTGTTTTTCGCGAAAGTCCAAAAAACATGATTTTTGCAAAAACAATACTTTAAATTAATTATTACATGTCATATTAACCAATGAAATTCGTTTAATGCATCCTATGTCTAAATTTACATTTATTGATATATTTATAATATTAATCTTATTAATCATTCATTAATAAGGTAATTATTAGATTATCATTGTGTCAAAAATAAATTTAATTATATAATGTCTAAAAATTAGAAATAAAATATTATTATGTAGGATATATTTTTATCTTCTTAATAAATATTTATAGTCTAATTTATCTTATGTATATCCCTATATTAAAAATGTTTTAGTTTGTAATATTTGAATTTATCACTTTTAACTCTTCTTTAAATAAAATAATAATAAATGTCCTAATCTAATCCAAGTGGATCAAAGAGGATCATATTTTTTTTACTAAGGTTGATTTGTATATTAATAAACTTATCCAATAGAATTAAGACATGTGTTATGGTAATTATAATTTCATTTTTACCTCTAATTACCCTATTTACTTTTAACCGTGGTAAATAAAATTCAAAGGTTACTATTCACCCAAGATTATTTTTATCCAATTTAACCAAATTTTACTTAATAATTTAAACCGTGTCTCTTGGATTTTAGAAATTCAATCCATAGATTGAGTAAAAGTACGTTTTATTCAAATTTGCAAATATGCCTAGAAGGTGGGTAAAAGTTGTTAAAAAATTCGATAAAATTATATAAATATAATATTATTATAGAATGACTCCAATGAATTAAAATTAACTAATAGAGGTATTATGTATCTATTTTTCATTAAAATAAATTTAAATAAAATAAAAAATTATTTAAATAAATATTCTGTTCTAAATAATATCGATGTGTGTTTCACTATTCATCAAAAAATTTAATGTTTTCCAAAAAATACCAAAAAATCACCCAAAGCTAATTTTGATATTATGAATAATAAATTGAAGTCCATTTTGAAAAATAAAATTTATAAATTTTAAAAAATTGGGTATTACTATTCATAACGGCTAGTTTGATTGGTCGTGGTGTCATAGAAATCAATGTTAAGTACAATGCCAGCTATTTTCTTATTCAATGGGAAATGTATCATGGAAGATTTGGGTGTTACATTGTCCCATCCTTCAAATAATTTTTTTCCTCAAAATTTCAAGAATATTACTCCATAAAAAGATTTGGGTGGTTCGTCATCATAACATCATCTGGTTCCCATGTCGCCTCTTCCATTTAATAGATTCTCCAATGAATTTTGAATAGATGATTTGTTCGGTATCTCAACACTTGTTCTCTAGTATCATGAATTATCATAGTCTTTTCACAGTAAGACATATTGGGTTCCAGTTCTAATTCTTCATAGGTGAGTACATGCGTTGGTTTAGGCATGTATTTTCTTAACACTGATATGTGGAACATATCAGGAACATTGCAGAGACTTGGCAGCATTTCCAAATAGTAAACTATAACTCCAATTCATTTTTAGAATTTCGAAAGGTCCAATGTACCTAAGACTTAATTTACACGCCTTACTGAATCATATAACACCCTTCCATAGAGATACCTTCAAAAAACATGATCACCTACTTGAAATTCCAAATCATTCCTTTGGTTATCGACATAGCTATTTTACCTAATTTGATATGCTTTAATGTGGGTTTGGATAATCTTCACCTTTTCCATGGTTTCCTCAACATGTTCAGGTCCTATGAGTTTTCTTTCACCAACATCATCCAAACAAGTTGGTGTGAAACATCTCCTTCCATATAACGCTTCATATGATTCCATCTGAATACTTGAATGGATGAAATTTATATAGAAACATTATAATAAAGGTAAATAATAATCCCACAAACCCTGAATGTCATGTGAGAAAAATCTCAACATTTCATATAAGGTTTGAATAGTCCATTCTGATTGTCCATCAGTTTGATGGTGGTAGGCAGTGCTCAAACGAAGTTCAGCATCTAGGGATTCCTAAATACTTTTCAAGAATCTTGATATAAAACGGGGATCACAATTAATAATAATCGATAGGGGCACACATTGAAGTCTTACAAATTCATTAATATATAGTCTTTCTAAACATTCAAGTGGTAAATCTTATCTTATAGAAAGAAAGTGTGATTACTTTGTAAGAAGATCAACAATGACCTATATTAAATCATTCCTTATAGGATTTTTTGGTATACCCATGACAAAGTTCATCGTAATTTCATCCCATTTCCACTCATGTATGGGAAGAGGTTTCATGACTTCTCCTGAAAGTTTCCTTCCAGCCATAACATGATGAAAAACCATACATCAAGACACAAAATCATCAATATCCCTCTTCATGTTGTCCCACCAAAAATGTTCCTTCAAATCCCTATACTTCTTAGTGCTACCATGGTGTATATAGGAATTACATCTATGAGAATCATCCAACAATTTCCTTTTTAGATCAGGTATATCAGTAACACAATGCATATTCCCAAATTTCTAAATTCCATCTTCATATAAGAATTTGATCAAACTACCATCATTCACAACATTAATTTTCTTTTGAAACTCCTCATAATCAGTCTGAGAACTTTTTATACTTTCTAGTAAAGTTTTTATGGAAATGATTTGAAAATGTATTGATGTTTCACCTTCCATGATTATTCCCATATCCATCTTTACTAGATCAATGAACAGAAGATCCATTTCAACTCTCATCTTGATTAGAACTACACGATCCATTCTTCTCAAAGAATCTCCCACATTATTTGCCTTCCCCGGGTGGTAGCGTATAGTACAATTATAATCTTTGAGTAGTTAAATCCATCATCTTTTCATCCTGTTGGGTTCTTTCTAAGAGAAAATATACTTAAAACTATTGTGATAGGTATATATCTCAAATTTTTCACCATATAGATAGTTTCTCTATATCATCAAAGGAATGATTACAGTTGATAACTCAAGATCATGATTAGGGTAGTTTTTGTCAGGAATTTTTAGTTGTCATGAGGCATAGGAAATAACTCTATTATTCTGCATAAGGACACAACCATGTCCTTTCATTAATGCATCAATATTAATAAAAAACCAATAATTCCACAATGGTAGAGTCATTATAAGAGAATTGACTAATATTATCTTCATCTCTTCAATAAATTATTCACACTACTTTTTCAAACAAATTTATCTACTTTACGTGTGAGCCTGGTTAATGGGTTATCCAATCGGGAAAAATTATTGATGAAATGACGATAATATCCTAATTAACCAATAAAACTACATATGTTATTTATACTCGTCAGTGCTGGAAATTCATGGATTACTCTTGTCTTTGAAGGATCAAAAAATATTCATCATTAACGACAATATGTCCAAGGAAAGAAATATCTTGAATCCAAGATTCACACTTGTTAAATATCGAATATAATTCATTTCTCCTAAGAGTCCATAGAATAGTGTGTAAGTGATTTTTATGAACTTCATAGCTTTTGGAGTATAACAATATATCATCAATAAACACCACTAAAAATGCGTCAAGATATTCCTTAAAAACCCAATTCATTAGATCCATGAAAAAAGAGTGCGCAATAGTCAGTCCAAAATGCATTACTATATACTTGTAATGCCCATACCTGGTTTGAAATGTTGTCTTTGAAATGTCTTTATTTTCCCCCAAAAAATCATGGTATCTAGTTGGAAGATCACTCTTTGAAAAACATTTAGTTCCATGAAGTTGATCAAATAAATCGTTAATGAGAGGTAGGGGATACTTTTTCTTTATTGTTATAGCATTGATCTCTCTATAGTAAATGAACAACCTCATAGATCTGTCTTTATTCTTAAAAAAATAATAGGGCTCCACATGGAGAAACACTAGGGCGAATAAATCCTTCAATACTCAATTCCTCTAGTTGTTACTCTAGTTCCACTAAATCTACAGTGGCCATTCTATAAGGGGTTGTAGATATGGGCCTTGAACCTAGAATTGAGTCAATGGAAAACATAATTTTTCATTCTAGAGGATGTCCTGGTAAATCCTATTGAAACACATCATCATATTCTTGAACTGTTGGTACATTTCTAATTGAACATTCTTTTCCTCACCCAATGTTATTTCACTATCTTCCTCCCCAATAATTAAATTTAGTAGAGCTACTGGGGATGGATCTAGATGAGAATAAGATGGTGATGTCTATTCTCTAAAGATAAGTTATTCCTTATCATCATCAAAAATTGTGACCTCTATATTCTTACAATAAATTTTCGCATCATGGTCCAAAATCCAATCCATATCATGGATTATATCAAATTCAATCACAAGTATGAGGATAATATTAGCAGATAAAGCATGTTTATATGTCATAATGGTAACTGATTGACAAAACATTATTTTCAATGATCCACGAGGCAAATCAATTCTTGAATCGGTCAATGATGATTGATTTGGTCACAATGATCTATTTAGTCTCCACGAAAAAAAGAATCCTGGTGAGCATCAGTGTGATGGACTAATGTAAAGCTTTGCTGATTCTATCAAAAACATGGGTTCTTCATCATTTCTTGACTGTGAAGCATCTTCTAGAAGGATCATTTGGAAGGGGAGGATTTCACATGTCTCAGAGAATCAAAGTGATGTTGATGAGAGATTGAAGAAATGTAGATTCTCAATTATCACCCAGGTTGTAATATCGAAGGGGGTAAGGACATAGATGTTTCACTAACTCAGTGCCAGGATTGCTGAAATCTAAGGAATGGCTGAGTGGAAGATGACAACAATGGGATGGGGGTTTTATCACATTTTATTCCCCTCATATGAGATCTATATTCGTGCCTAGTGTTTTCGCTCGGTCCCTCTCAAACTTGGATTCTTATGGATTCATGAATGGGACCATAATTTTGATTCTAATTCTGTCATGAACACCTATTCACAATTATGGATAAGGGTATGTAATTTGAATTTGCTCTATCGGCACCACAAATTACTCTAGGATATTTCCTCGTTAGTTGGGAATCCTATCAGGCTTGATATTAATACTGAAAATCCCAATATTGGTCATTACGCTAGGATCCTGGTGGAAGTTGATATGTCTACTACATTGGTGTAAGAAGTGGTGTTAACCACAAAAGATGATACCCTCACCCTTGGAATCCTTTACGAAAGAAAGACAAAAATTTTACTGAATTGTCAACGCTTTGGACACATTGAATCAGATTGTAAAAGAAACAAGTTTTGAAACATCTACAAAGTACGAGGACGTGATGAAGAGAATTGTAGATAGAGGGGAAAGAAACCAACTCCTACTAATGATTCTGGGCCTTCCCTCTCTAAGTAAGTCCATCTTGTGACCCCCACATACAAGGGGATACATGTGCAGGATGCTAATATGGGTTGAAGGAAGGATGTAATACCTTAGCTAGTGGAAGAGGCAGTTTAACTTGAAGAAGAAAGTGTGATTTGTGGTGCTCTCATAGAGGAGTCAATTGCACTAACCCATATCTTGGAGGCCAGTAAGGGGGATCATGGGAAGTATGATGACACTAACCGATATTCTGGTTTGGTTGAAGATCATGTGTTGGGTCCTGTGGATGAAGCTCATATGCCGAATCATTGTGCAGTCCCTATTAAGGAACTGATCACAAGACCTGATGAGGTTGCAGTCCCTATGAAAGACATGGTGACAGATCCTTCGGGCTCCATTTCAGATTTTGATCAAAGTCACCCAGTAATTACTGATGTAGGTCATGGTGAACATGTTCTTGTTGTCTATTATTATGGTGTTGATGTTGCCTCTACTCATCCAGATGAGTTTGTATAGGTTCATGTGGATATGGTTTCAAAAAGAGTACTAACTGCAAGTTTATTTTATGTCTTTATTGTCACTAACAATAGGGTTTCATTACTCAATGTTGAGGATTCTACTGAAGAGGATGATGATCATGCTCTATATGAGCATGTGTCAAGTGCTCCCAGTGGTACTGCTACTGACTCTCTTGAGAGGCAGGTGACACTAACATTTGACAGGCCTAGTACTAGGCTTGGATCAAAAAAATGAGAATCATTTTCTGGATTTGTCAAGAGATTGGGAACCCTCCCACGGTCATGTCCCTTAGACAATTTATTATGACCAGCATTCCCCTATTTGTAGGTATTGCTGAACCAAGGATGAAGTTTGAAAATTAGAAGTCTTTCAAATGGGATTCTCTAGTTTTCTCCTTTTTTTCAAAGAATCATCTTTACACGAACTCTGAGTCCTTGTGGGAACTTAAGCATGATAGTGTTTCAATTGGTTCAGTTTTGACTGATGCCCAATCTGTTACCCTTACATGTTGTTCTGGTAATGCCTCATGCTCGGTGACATTTTTATATGCTTTTAATCTCTATTAAAAAATACGTGCACTTTGGAAAAACGTAGCAGATATCTCAGCGAATATGTCGAGTAGTTGGGTTTTACGTGGTGACTTCAACATAGTACCTCGGCCTGAGGAAAAAACTGGTGAGAACTTTTATTGTGCCTCAACCAGTGATCTTTCAGATTGTTAGATAGATGTGGTCTCACCAAGGTACCAATTTCTGGAGCTAAGTTTACATGGAGTCAACTCACTATTAATGGGAGGCAGACAGGTATGTTAGACAGATTCTTTGTGCAAGTGGATGAAAGGAATGCAGTGATTGCTGTTTCTGGGATAACTATTATGAGGATAAATTATAATCACTATCCCATTATTGTTGATTTTTTATTTCAAACATTGAGGTCAGAACCCCTTCCCTTCAAGTTCAATAATGGGTGGCTAGTTATCCTGGGTTGCATAGAAATTGTCCTGGATTCCTGGAAAAATGATTATTTGGGTTACCCCTCATACATTATTTGCTGAAAATTAAAGCTTTTAAAGGAAAGGCAGATGAAAAGGAGAAAAAACTCATTGTCCTCCATTGATAATCACATTAGGGAGGATGAAACTGTTCTATGGAACTGCCAACAATCTAGTTTAGCTCAAGAACTACCAACTTATAATGATATATAGGCTACAACAAATCTAGAAAATCACTTGGATTTGAAAGAAAAATTGGCACGAAATTAGTTCAATATAATATGGATGAGAAATGGAGATAGAAATACAAATTTGTGTCATTTCATGAATTGGGTGAAAATGGACAAGAGAAGCATATAGGCCCTTAACATTTAGGGGATTCTCTTCTCCTTAAAAAATGAGATTGCAAATGCAGCCATTAACTACATTGAAAAGCTTTACTCAGATCATGGCAATGACAACTCTGAGAAAATTACCCAGTGTTTTGATACTTCTATTTAGGATGATCAAAATGAGATGCTTGTTGATATTCCCAAGGCACGTGAGGTACATGATGACCTTTTCTCCCTAAATATTGATAGTGTAGCTAGCTCTGATGACTTTACGAATAAATTCTTCATGTTTTATGGGAATATTTTCCATCTTGAGGTCTCAAATGTTGTGAATGATTTTTTAGACCGGCCCATATTCCCATTGGAATGAACTCCAACTTCATTACCCTAATTCATATGAAGGAGAATTCCCTTAACATTAAGGATTTCAGTACATTTTACATTGGTAATACTATTCCAAAAGTGATTAGAAAAATCTTAACTCACCGACTGGGTGGTATTGCAAAGGGACTCTTTTCTATGAATCAATTTGGGTTTTTTCCAGGATGGAATATTCAAAATTTTTATCTTCACTACATCGGAATGTGTCAATTCCATGAGGAAAAAGGTTAAAGATGGTAACATGACTTTGAATATTGATATCTCCAAGGCTTTTGATACCATAAGATGGATTTTTATTTTCACCATTCTCAAAATTCTTGGGTTCTCGCAGTTGTTCATTGATATTATTGGCTCCATCCTTACAAGTTCCAAGCTCTCCATTCTTATCAATGGATCTCCTAGGGGCATATTTAAATGCTCAAGAGGACTCATGAAAGGTGACCCTCATTTTGGGATTCTTTTTACTATCTCGGAGGACTACTTAAGCTGGTGCGTCACTGATATTTCCAACTTTTTATGGTATCATAGGATGAAAATAGGGCGTGAGTTACATTCTCGCCCACATATTTTCTTTACTGATGATATTCTTCTTTTTGGGAGAGCTATTAAAGGAACTATATTCTGTAACAAGGGAATCTTCTCACACTATGAGAAGGTTGCAGGTCAGGTTATTTATTGGGGATAATCATCGGTTATGTTTGGTGGTGTCATTATCACATCGAAGAAATGTACAGTGGTCTGGATGCTTGGTGTCAAGAAGGGAGTGCTTCCCTTCATTTACATTGGTGTGCTGCTTTTCTAGGGCAGAGTTAAAATGTGACATTTGGAAAAATTTTCTCTGAAGATCTCAAATAAGTTTGAAAATTGGAAGGGGAAATCATGTCTCAAGTAGGGAGGAAATGTTTGGTCAACTCAGTGGTCAATTCGATGTTTGATTATTGCTTTTCCTTGTATTGATGGCCTAGAGCCTTGATTAAAGAGCTAAATAGAATGATTTGAAATTTTATTTGGACTGGCTTGGTTCATGAGAGGAAGATAGTCACTATGGCTTGGATTGACTGCATCAAACCTTCTCATATGGGTGGATTGGGTGTCAAAGATATCAGATTATTCAATGATACCTTGATCAAAAAATTCACTTGGAACTTATTTTCGAAATCTAATGACTCCATGGACTTCCTTCGAACTATTTTTGTTGAAAAGCTTCACAATGGGTACTCTAAACACCCTTTTTCATCTATTTGGTACTCCATTAAATAGGCCTATGATGACATGATGGTTTTCACTAAATGGATTGTCTGCAAGAAATCCCCTCTTAAACATTGGACCACCCCTTTTCTTTCTCAACCTCTTTTTGATGATCCTGTTATCCCTTCAATTCTATGAGGGACTTCCATCACAGATTTCCAAGGAAATCTAACAATCATAACCATGATTCCAAGTCATGTTGGCATGGAAATAATACGATACTGCTACTCAAATTGTGATACGTTGGTATGTATGATGATAATTAAAGGCATGTTTAATACAAGGTAGGGCTACAGATTACTGTGTGGTGTTTCCCTAGAGTGTCCATCTTGGGTCATGGAATTTTACAAGAACTGCATTTCCCTGGCCTTAGCATTACTCAAATAAAAAATCTGAAAAAAGGCTTCCTTTGCAGGACATGTTATAGAGGTATGGACTCAATCTGGCAACTGTTTGTACGCTTTTCTTGCAGGTAGAATAAACTGTTGATCATGTGTTTGTTTCATGAATGTTATATTCTAGATTATGGTCATATGTGCATGGGATTTTTCACTACTGCATCGCCTCCCATTCGATTGAAGGAATGATGCAACTCATCTGTAGGATTGAGTGAAGTGAGTAGGTCCGATCTCTTTTATTAACAGTCGGGGCCAGCCTGTTGTCTTTCATATGGAAGGCAAGAAATGTTGTGATTTTTAACATCATTTCTCCCTCATTTCATGTTGTTGTTCTGGAGATCCATTGTGCAATTCGAACGACTTCCAACATCCAAACTGGTACCATGAGGAATGATGTTTCTGACCTTGTTTTGTTGAAGTCCTTTGGTGTTAATTTCAGGGAGAAGAAGCTGCTGATGAAGAAATATGTTCGCTGGATACCACCCATCTCTCAATGGTTGAAGTTCAGCGTTGAAGGGGAAACTACTGGCATGCCATATCCCTCCAGATGTGGTGGTGTCTTCCGAACTCACAGGGGGTTCGTTAAAGGATGCCTCTTCCACTATATTGGTAATGCATTTGACATTGAAGCGGAGAATTGGGCCATGATAAAGGCTATCAGGTATGATATCATGTATGGCTAGAGTGATCTATAGCTTGAGTCAGACTCTTCTGCTGCAGATCAAATCCTTATGGATTAGTCATGGAATGTAACATGGAGGATGTTACCAGCTTGGGTGGAATGCCTCCAACTTGGAGACTCACTCTCACTTGAAGTTATACATGTTTATCGTGAGCCCAACCAAGTTGCGGATTCTATTTCCAAGAAAGCTATTGAAGAGGTGAGCACCAGTTCGTCTTTGTGTCACCAGAGTTTTTTAATAGATTTGTGCAAGACGATTGTCATGGAGAGACTTATACACGCCTTTGTAGACCACCTCTCTGATACTATGTTGTGTGCTTTAATTTTTCATTTATATATTTTCTTGGGAGTAGGCATGTCTGTATTTTGAACTTCATGGTAGGTTGATATAAATGAATGAGATGATCCAGAATTAAATAAATCATTTCTTAATTTTTAGGAAATGATTAAAGTACATTCCACCATGCCATTCAGAGCTTCAACGTCAGTAGTAGTGGTAACATAAGCTTGGCCTTGATCCCTTGGCCTTTTCTGAGGTATGTTACTCAGTATCTTAGAAAATTCATTTGTATAATTACCCATTTCTCTACAATTGTAGAAATAAACATTGATAGTCTCTTTCTTCCCCTTCCAATCACGAGCATGGTGGCCTTTTCCACCACACTTGTAACAGACTCCCACATCCTTTAGGCAAGTAACAGGGTGTTTCTTCCCACATATGTAGAAGTATGGAAATTCAACCTTTCCTTTTTCCACTTATTTAAATTTATATAGTGTTTAGTATATCTCATTTTCTCTCTCTTCACTTTAAATTTGTAAGGCATAGAGAAATCATTTTATGTCTTGATAGCACATGAGACTATATCTTCGTACGATGAGAAGTATTGTGAGACTAATGCTCAATGGGGAAATGGTTTTGACCCATAAATGAATTTATCAAGCTTACTCCTTGGGTTATATATATAATCTACTGTGTTCCTGATAACCTGGTAAAATTACCCTCATACTTTGCAACATTCTCATCCTCCTATCGCCTCAGACTCAGAAAATGTATTTCCATATCCACTCGATAGTCACAAAGAAATTATTATTCTAATAAAATCTCATTAAACTACATTCATTACATATTATATACATCTTCATCCTCTTTTTGTTTTGAATTAATGACCACCATTGATCTGCATCTCCTTGTGAGGCGATAAACCTCCAGGACAATATTTTCCCTTTCACGACTCCCTAAAGCATGAAATATTTTTTCTATGAACCAAATCCATTTCTCAGCTATAGATGGATTTGAAGTCCCATTTAATGTTGGTGGGTTTTTCCTCATGAATCGTTCTATCATTGATCCGCTATATTGTGGATCAGGATGCTCCATACGTGTAAGGTTGTTATTCATAACCAATGTTATTTGTCCCAGTAGGATTATATGTTGTTCAGCACTTGTTGTATCACCGGATCCACTATAATTATCATGAGTAGGAGGGAAATCCCTACAAGGATTATGTGGGTTAATGCAGTTTCCATTCCTTCCAGTAGGTGCCATTTCTAAACAATGGCATACACTAGATTAGTTTATTAACCACAATACATATTCCAAACTTGTAAAATACCTAACTTAAATTCAATAGTTTATGCATATGATCCATATTCATAATTTTTTTTGAAGAAGTATTTAGTCATATATCCTTTATAATGGATTGCAAAGAAAATATGAATTATCAAAAGAATACCCCCCAGGAGATTCATAACCAAGAGTGCAGCAAGGCCGGTCGTCGTGTACCAGGATACCATGGGTCATGCCCGAAACTCCTTGTCAGAGTTATCACTACTAGGTACATCTGCGCCAGAGCTACCTCTACCTATTCATATCTAAACAAGGATTTAATTTTTGGAAAATACACAAAATCTCAACATTACCAAAATTCTAGGAAATTCTACTATACTAATCCTCAAAGTCTATCTTAGGATACTCTTCTCTAATCAGAGTTTTTATAAATCTAGTATCCATGATTTGTACTAAACTTCCACTAATACCAACTGTATCACCACAAACCTAGTTACCCAGATTCTATGCACTATTACGTAAAATTTTCATGATCACAAGGGATCAAATCCCAAAAGACCGATCAGTTTAGTATCCTTGTAAGTACTATATACATAACAAAAGTTATACATTACATTATCAAATGAAAAGTAACAACATTGTGTCTCTTTTGAGAATATTAGTATCCCATAGTCTACCCCTACATATCAGTCATTATGTACTTCTTTAAATTTTGTGAAATATAAAACATAGAAAGGGGTGACCTAAGACGCTCAGTAAGGATAACAATATAGATAAAACTATCATAAATAAGAATAATCTTTTATGGAAATGTATATTACTAAAACAAAATCCTTTTAAACAGAAACTTCCTCATAATATGGAAATGATAAATCAAATAACACCATTTACTTATTCACATTGATATTCTACTAGTTGAACAATCACATGAAATTTCAATAGCCAATTTCATAATAATAGAATGCATAATGTCAGACATCCAAACCACATAGTACAGGCCTCGTGCTGGGACTACAAAAAATATTTTGTCAATGCCTTGTGCCAAGACACCAGTTTTTCTCCTGACACCTACCAGTACATAGAGGTGTTATAGTGGGCTCCACCTATCACTTACTATGTCCAATTCATTTCTCATTTGAAAAGGATGAAACATAACATAAACATTTTCACTAAAACTAGAATACGAAATGTTAATACTTTTACCAGAAACCATGAATGGTATGGAAATATCACATCCAGAGTTAAAAATATCACAAAAACCTAAATACAATATTGAATATTGTATCATAATCAATCAACTTCAAACAATTGTAAAATCCAATGAAGGATGTTGAGCCATATAAAATCAATCCAAAAACAATTTGAGTGAAATATCTCATTCTACATTGATATAATTCAAAAGTAAAGATAATATTTATTTTTAAAATATTCTTATAAACGTGTAAGGGAAGATTTGAAGGTGTTATAATGGGGAAAAATAGCTGCACCATACTTATAAGTTAAAAAAACATTTTTTCTTTAATTTTCCAAAAAGTTCATAAAGTACCTTATTTGGAAAGAAAAAAAAAATTTCCATTCAAAACAAATATAAAAAGACACAAATAAGTATAAATTTATTTAACCTATAGTCTAGTAAATAGTAAAAATGTTTTGAAATATATTTTTAAGAAACACAGATGTGGATGATAAAGAGGTCCCAGCTAATACTCACCTATAAGTATCCTATGATAATAAAGAGATTGTACAATTAATCCTTTCCTTGTACTTTTCATTAGTTAAGGGTACGTTAACCTCTTGTATAATAGTTAAATCATTGTTGTTAGATTACACAAGAACCACAAACATAAATATGATATCATATATCATCCTATAATATTTCTTTGTTAATAATATTTCAGTAGTATCATTGTTTTGGGTCTTAACTAACTCATTTTCCATTATATTTTTTGTTACATAAGTTATGTTTGTTATGGATATGATGTATTTTATTCATATTAATAATTCTATTAAGTTATTAGACATTATTTCTAATAATAAAATGAAAATTATTCTTGAATGGTTACAATGGGGAAATTAATTCTAGCGCGTTGTGGAAACGATAATCTGTACGTACGCATGAGCGACAATATCATTATTTTGATGGTAAAATCATATGTAATTATATGGTATATCATATATAAATAATTTTACCATGTTATATTTATTATTAACATCAAATATACTCATTATTATACCCATCCAAAAAATGAAGTGTTGAGTAACAAACTACACCATGACATAGAGACGGTATGCCGTACATACGCACGTATGGTGACATTGTAATCTATAAGATGGATAGAATAATGAATATGGTTTTACAATATTTATAATAACATCAAATTATTTATAAGGTAATGGATTTATTATTTTGGAATATAAAAAATAAATAAATAGGAAGTGGATGAAGAAATGAACTTTCAAAGAGCTGATGAAATTATTACTTATTATTCGGGTGCTTCCTTTTTATTTGATCAAAAGGGATACTTAGGGTGGCTTTATGATCAATGTATGGACTATAGGTTGAAGTGAGGGTAGTTTTGAGGGTATATGATTAGGGTTTGGCTGAGCCAAATGGCCCTGGATGTGTGAAATTAATAGATGGGGATGTACAATTTTATAAGAGAAGTGAGGGTCATCTTAGAAAACTTTTGAAATATTATTTTATTATAAAATAAATTTCTATTAATAATGGTTCAAAATTGATTAAATTCAATGATAAGGTGGGTATGGGTCTAAATCCTTTCAAAAAATATGTTTATACAAGTCTAGGTTTCCATTTTATCCTTATCGTTTATATTTAACTCTTAGTAAAATAGTATTACTTTTACAATATCTTCTTGTATTTTTATATTACAAGGTTAATAAACATACTATAAAATGCCAAGAGAACACCATGTGGTTCATTAATGAAATAAATTCCATTATTTAATTCTTTTATACCATCTTTATATTTTTAGTAATATTATATAAGTTAATAATATAGTATTTGTTTTAAAAACTCATTTATGTCAATTTTGAGACTATTTAGTATTTGGTTTTTGTGAAAGTCAAAAAAAACACGATTACTTCGAAAAAATAAAATAAATCAATCCTAACAGGTCATTTTAACCACGAATATTCTTGTAATGCATCAGAAATGTCAATTTAAATTTATTGTTATATTTATAATATTAATTATGTTAATCTTTCATTAATAAGGTAATTACTGCATCATCATTATGTCATAAATAAATTTAATTATTTAATGTCTAAAATAATAAATAAATTACTATTATATATGAAATATTTTTATCTTTATAATAAATCTTTATAGTTGAATTTATTTTATGTATATCCCTACATTAAAAATGTTTTAGTTAGTAAAATTTAAATTTAACACTTTTAACTCTTCTTTATATAAAATAATAATAAATGTACTAATATATTCCAAGTGTATCCAAGAGGATAATATTTTATTCCAACGGTTTATTTTGGTCTAATTACATTTATACAATATAATTAGGACATGTGTTAGGGTAATTATAATATCATTTTTATCTTTAATTACCTTATTTACTTTTAATCGCAGTAAATAAAATTAAAAAGTTACTATTCATCAAAAATAATTTCAATCCTATTGAACCAAATTTTACTTATTGATCGTGTCTCTTGGATTTTAGAAATTCAATTCATAGAAGCTGTTAAATTACCTTTTATGAAAATTTGCAATTGTGCCTAGATGATGGGTAAAAGGCGTTAAAAAGTTCAATAAAATTTTATATATCTAATATTATTATAAAATGACTCCAATTAATTACATTAAACTAATATAGGTATTATGTACCTATTTTTTCATAAAATTAATTTAAATAAAATGTTGGTTTTAAACAATAACGCAGTGTTTTTCACTATTCATCACAAATTGAATGTTTTCAGAAAAATACAAAAATTTCACCCTAAGATAAATTTTATAATATGAATTAAAAAATGAAGTCCATTTTGAAAAATAAAACTTATAAAATTACAAAAAGTGGGTATTACTATTAATAAAGGCTTGTTTGAATGGTCGTGGTGTGCTAGAACTCGCAGTTATGTACAACGCAAGCTATTGTATTGTTCCAAGGGAAACGTACTTTGCAAGCTTTGGGTGTCAAAATGAAGCATGATGAAAAGATTATATATTAAATTATGCCCTAAAATCTGTTTAAATGACTATATACATGCCCTAACACATTTTTATAATCATATATATTGGCATATAACCTAATACATGCTTAATTAATATATATCAGGCTATGTCCCGACACATGGTGAAATATTTATATAGTAGGCTCATCCTAGATTAGTGTGATTTTACATTGATAAATTGAAATAGTATTCATGGTTTTATTACATTTTTAGAGATATTTTTGGCATGGTTCTAATGCCAGTTGATTGTTATATTATATAAATTTATTAATTAACACAAATTTTTATCACTTATTACATACACTTATTATCAAACTGTTTTTGTTTAGACATGGTGGTGTTGAACTAATAAGTTATACACCCACACACACACATCAATAATTGTTTGATATCGTATCATATTACATGAATGAATATTTGGATAAGGTAAAGGGATTAGTTTGTTGATTTTTTGCTTCCTGAATGTCCTAGAGTTTCGATATGGGACTAACATGGGGTTCTGGACCAGGGTATTTTTGGTTAATTTTGTACCATCTAGTTCGTTATTGGTATTTTTTTTTCAATTTGACATTTATTTACATCTCAACCAGTCATTACATAATTAAATAATATTTTTTTATTTGTACTTTATTTTATTTCTCAATTGTTTGTGATATTTTTTCCATTATTCTATTTCCCTTATTAAAATGTTTATATTTTTTATTTATCTATATATTTAACTCCATAACAGTGGGTATATTATCCCCACTATATCATCACACCCCCATTTCTATTCAGAAGTCTCTGGAACATGGGGGAGAACTCATGATGTTATGTAACCAACCCACTTCATCCACATGAGAGAGTGATGGATCAGTGGATGTTACAAATTGGTATCACTTATAGATTATTATTTTGGATTACAGAAATATTTAGGAATGGTTGAAAGGATACTATAATGTGTTATTACATGGTAATGAGCTTATTCATATGTGTAACTAACAAATGTATGGGGAAACATCTGAGTGCCTAGGGATAAAACTGTTGTATATAATGTTTTGTTGTTAGAATTTATGTTATTGTACCATAACTGATTTACATGTTGTGTGTTGTTATTATTTCTTGATATTTGCACTCATGTCCTAGTATGTTGAAAAATATGTAAGAATCTATCAGTATAGGCACATAGGGATGTATATTTACATGCATTTTTCATGATAGGGACATATTTACTGTATGTGATATATAATTTCCTATATTAACTTTGATGTGAGATACTATTATATCTAATAAATGAAATTAAATGAACTAATATGTCATAATAAAATAGTTTTAAGCCATGTTTAGAGTAACGAAGAGTATGGGTTCTCTATTATTGTCACTTATTGATGATGAAATTTATTTTCATAGCCTATGTTCTAAGGAGTGTGTTTTTCTTGTAGAGAAAATACATCTTTTTCATTTTTTAGTTTATCATTAGAAGAATGGAAAATATCACACTCTTAACAAAGCATAACGAGATATTCATATATCTATTTAGGATCATATGGATGTTTAGCTTCGAAACAACTTCTTTAGTGTCATGTGAACTATGTAAAGAATGATTATTCATACAATACCCTAAATAAATGAGTTTAAGAGAGAGTTATTTCTATATAATCTTCGTATATTCACTGAGAAATGATACCACTAGACATTTGAGTTCTGGATTGAGCTGGTCTAGATGATCTTTAAACATCTTGAGACATCTCTAGATAAGAGGGTAAATATTTCTACACATATTCTCTATGGGACTACTAAATTTTGGTGGGATACACTAGAGAATTTTTTGTTGCAAGAGGAGTTATCTTAGAAGGTCATTGGGGTGATGTTCTCGAGCCACATTTATCTAGATACATTATGGGATCAGAAGGCTTGAGAGTTCAGGAATCTCACATATGAGGTTATGTTTGTGATGGAATACTCTGAATGATTCATTGACCTATAGGGCATTGTTCCACCTTTATCCTTGAATCAGATCTCTAGGATGAGACATTTTTAGGATGGTCTTCACAATGAGAATGGGTCACATGTAATCATTTTTTGTCTAAGTATCTCTCCAAACATGATGAATCTGGTAATAATCATGGAAGGAAATCTAAAATAGGCCTAGAGTGGAGGCTAGTCTATTTCATCTGGGAAATTGTGATCTCTTCTTTTAGTAAAAGGGATGTCCACTGTGGTATTTATCTCTAAGTCAAAATTAGGAAGATCATTCATTGCATTGGTCAACCGTCTCATGAATATGTTCTAATGCAGAGTATTCACTCTATAAATACAGCCCAAAATTGTCATCAATGTATGTACCCCTATCTGGAGTTCCATGCTTGTGGCAGGATGGGCCACATAAAAATGTTTTCTATGGGTATACAACAATAGAGAAGTGTATGTGGAATTGGATATTCACTTAAGTCTAGAAAGGACCCAGCTACTCCTCATATAATATGTAGATAGAGATCTGAAGGTTATTATGGTTGTGGTAGGCTACATGGTACCCTAATGTAAGAAATATAGTTCTAGGAAGAGGTAATAGATCATGGGAGTCATAATATTACCCTACATATAGGGGATAGTTAGTTGAACATTATGCAGAATAATCTAGCTCTTTTGGATGAAGGATCATTTATTGTCAGAGGTATGATTCTTGTATCATCTACCCTTGTTTTTTGTGTTTGATATAAGAGCCTCAAGATATTTTTTTCTAATATTATTTAAAATATTTTTGAATTTTATGTGTAAATTTTTTATAACGTTTTGACCATAAATACAGTATATGTAATGATTTAGAAATATAGAAAATGTTTCAAGTAATTTTCCTTAGAGTTTGGTGGTAAAAATTTAATATGGGAACCATTCGCACTATAAATGACATGTTACAATTTGATACTTATAATGGATTGTATATTTCTATTCCAAGAACATATAAAATATTAACAGATAAGAGTTACCTTCTTATCTCTAGAAGGGAGCAGCTATTCTCACCAGGGTGAGTAGAATCTTCCGGATGGTCATAAATGACCAATTCAGTGTATATTAGATTGTCTCACATCTCAGATAGTTGGTGTTGGTTTTGATGATCATATAATGAATCATTAATCTTTTAGTTCCATGGTGGACCATTTTCCTGAAATATTTCCTTATCAGTTCTATGGATTACCAATGTAGTGGGAGATTGAATTCCTGATCGATTTGGTGTTTGGAGAAGAGCCAATTTTGTTTTCTTCCTTATAGAATGGAACCAGAAAATCATTGAGAGTTGAAATTTCAATTGGAATATTTGGACACTGAGGGTTTAATATGGAATGGTACCTATTTATGGGGTTCTATAGTCCTTTTAATCATGACTTTTGATTCCACATTTCATTTATTTGTGGATTATCGAAGATTGAACCAGATGACAATCAAGAACTAGTATCATCTTCCATGTATCGATGATCACTTTCAACATTTGAGAGGTTCTAATTACTTCTCCAAGAACTATTTGAGATCTTGTAACCTTTAGGTGAGGGCGACACCATCGATCAAACATAATAATACTTTTACGATAATTTATTTCATATAACAGATAATTGTAGTGATTTTGGTTTGACAATTACACCACAAGTATTTTTGGCCTAGATTAATTGGATCATTCAACGTTTTTTGTCCCAGTTTGTGGTGGGTTTTAATGATATTTAGTGTTATCCTAATGTACAGATGATCATTGAATGCATCTTTACATCATTTTCATTATATTTAGAGAACATAATCATCACGCGAATATAAACTAATGTATTATCTAGATTGATAAAGTGCACTTCTTGGGCCATTTCATCTCAGAGGTAATAATTTTAGTGGACATAGAGATGGGTTTAGTCATGGTATATAAAGAGAGACCTAATATTTTCTTCAATATCCATATTTTCTTGGATTTTGTTGGATATAATTGGAATATTTTCTAATAAATATCATGCCTAGTAGCAATGATATTAGGTGTAAAAAAATATGGGGTGAATATTTTCTGGTTAGATTTTGGAGGGAGGGAATTTCAAGAGATAAATGGTAGGCTAAATTTAGAACATTTCCTCACTTTACCTATCCCATGTAAATATTATATTGTGTACTATTATTCCTCTAGATTTGGTCTCAGAGTAGTTCTAAAATAAGATGATCGAGTGGTTTCTTATAGATCTAGACATCTAAGACAACATGAGAGGAATTATCACACTCGTGATTCGGAGTAGGAGGTTGTGATACATTACCGGATTTGATGGAAAAAATATCTTGTGTGTTAGAGTTTTTTGAATATACAAACCACAATAGAATCATGTATATCATTTCTCTTCATGACATTATCCTTCAGCATAGGAGGTGGGTTGAGTATTTGAATTCTTTCAACGTTGACTTATCTTATAAACCAGGTAAGGGAAACATCATTGCTGATGTTTTGAGCTAGAAAACATAGGTTGAGTGAGTGTTAGAGTCCTTTTATGAGTGGTTAATGATGTACCTCGTTCCATACATGTTCAGGAGTCTTATGAGTGGTTAGTTATGACTTAAACATCTTTTATACCCTTTATTTTAGACCAAATCAATATAGATTAGTTATCTCATTCAGATGCCTTACGTATTTGAGATAGAGTATATGGTGGGGAGACACATCAACATGGTCTCTTGGAAGTGAAAATTCTATTCTTTTCTCGCATCTGAGTATGGGTTTATACTTGTTTTCACAACGATCTGATGAGAGAGTTTCATTCATGGAGATTAGACTTACATCTATTTTTTTGACAAATATGTATCGTTGCCTCTATAAAAAGTACTAGTGGATAGTAATGAATAAGGTGATGGTGGGATTTTTGGTGAGTTCTTTGACCCATCATCAGGTGAAAGAAGTGCATCAAAGGCTCAACTGGATTTTGTATCCACTTCTCATTCGTGAGTAGAAATGGGATGATTTCACTATGGACATTGCGATTGGATTACCCAAGAAAATCCATAAAAACTTTGTGGTATGGGTAATAATAGATTAACTAATGAAGGCAACCCACATCATTCCTATTAGAGATGTTATCATCGTTAATGATCTGGGTAGTCTTTATGTGAATTGGATATATTGTCGTCATGTTGTTTTAGACAGTATCATTTTAAATATAGATCATCATTTCACATCCTTATTCTATAAGGGTATTCAAGAGACTCTTGGATCACGCGTTCTTATGAGCACAAACATTCATCCTCAGACTAATGGTCGATATGAGTACACTATTTTGGTTTTGGAGAATATTTTATGAGACTGTTTATTTTATTTTAGTGGTTAATGGGAGAAATATATGGAACACATGGGGTTTTCATATAATAACACCTTCAAGGAATCAATCTAGATGAAATATTTTGTGGATTTAGAAGGAAGGCATTGTCGTTCACATATCTATTGGTTGGAGTCAAGTGGGTCAGCACTTATTGAGAGTTGCCTCATGCAGCAGACATCTATGTGGTTTTAGTGGTTCAAGAGGTAGTTAGTGACCATGAAGAGTTGGAATAAATTGTGCATTGACTGTCAGAGACAACCTCTAGAGATTGAGGTTAGCCATCGTGAATTCCTTCAGGTGTCTCCAAGGTCAGGGCAATGTCGTATCAGAAAATACAGAAAGTTATCACCTAGGTTTTATTAGACATTTGAGATAGTGGATTGGGTTTGTCTAGTGGTATACTGATTATCCCTTCCACAACACTACATTTCCATGAAGGAATTGTTTTACATGCCACAGTTTCAAAGCTATTATCTAGAACATTATCATATGACAGATATCAAGGATTTTGAGGTTTTTCTGATTCTTCCTTTGTGGATAATATGATAATAATTGTGGACCAAAGTGAGAAGTGTCTCCACTGTAGGACAATACCTCTTTTCGAGTGTAGTGGTAGAATGGGTGTGTTCAGGGGGAAACATGGGAGAAGGAGTCTAATATGCAAGCATAGTTTCCATACATGTTCTCAAGGACACCAAAGTTATACTTGGAGAATCTTATTGATGAGCTATTATGTAGTGGGGAGGTTGTAAGATCCCGAATTTTCTAGCTACATCTCTCCTTGGGTTTATCATTTCATCATTGTTGATCAAGCCTTGTTTGGATACAGGGAGAATATTTTGAGTAAAATAATCTAAATTTCAGCAATGTATATTTATTTGAATTAATAGAGACTGCGAATAAATATATTAAATGGGTTAGTGGGGGTTTTCCATTCTTTAAAAGGCTGTAGTGGTGCTTTACGTATTATATAGAAACTATATTGAAAACTCTCTGCTAGAAAATTAATCTCCCTATACATGTTACACGATGTGTGACTGTCTCTCGAAGTGGAATGAACTAGTGCAGGGCATGATGCAGTTACTGGTTATGTAAACCATTCACATCTTGTAAAAGTAGATCAGAGTTAATCATAATCTGAGGAAACTGGTTTCCCAATGTACCTATTTAAAAAAAATACATGATGTGTAAATTTTATACAGTCCTTGTCTTTATTATAATTACTGGTTTTGAGTGGGATGTTCAGACGATACATTTTTATTTCATTCCATACATCCCCTACTCATAACCCTCGATGGCTTCCAAGAATATTTGGAGCCTTCTCTTCTATTCCGAAAGTTCCATTTCCACATATTATCCCTAGTGAGTTGATCTTATTAGGGTTTCCCTTCACATTTTTCATTCTCTTTCTGTTGTAGTGCAATATTTTTATTATGGTTTTTTTTTGTGTTTTTATCTTTACCCGAGTTGATGAAGTTTCTTCTTAAAATTTTTAATGGCTTCATTGGTGTAGGTGTTTTCCATTGGATGTGTTTAATTAATCAGGTTTTAAATGTAACGATTCTAATCCAAACCTTATGGTGTGTTCAATTCAAAAGTATATACAATATTATTATTATGATAACCCATCATTCAATTTAGTTTATTTAATTCATTGACTAATTGTAAATCATGGAATTCACTATTGGTCATATCCCATTGGAATCAACTATTTATGTGACCTGGCTTATGGATACCCCTTTGGGTAAAAAACATATTATTACTATGAATTTGATAATGGGTTAATTTATTTTAGCATGAAATGAGATTTACATGTTTTTTGGATATATATTCATAGGTGAAATATATTTTTTATTAGTATGATTCTTGATAATTTGAGATGTAAATGAAAGTGTAATTGAAAGACAAGTGGTAATTTTCATAATTTTCCCTTGGGAAGAATGATGTGATATTTTGATGACATGTGCTAAAATGATTATATAGTCGGTTATACCTAGACTCATGTTGAAATGCTTATATATTGGTCTATGTGCTAACACATACAGAAATGCTTATATACTGGAATATGCCTGGACACACGATGAAATTGTTATATACTAGGATATTAACTAACACATCATATTATTCTTATATACCAAGCTATGTCATGACACATAATGAAATGCTTATACATCACACACTACCCTGAAACATGCTGAAATTATTATATAGTAGGCCTCGACCAGTTTTGTGTAGTTTTCCATTGATATAGGGTTATGGATGGCACTATTATATTACATGCTAAAAAACATTCAGACATGGTGTTGTGGTATGTTGATTGTTATGATTTATTATTTAATACATGTTTTTATCTCTTATTAGACACACTTATTATCATAAGAGTTTCTTTAGACACTATGGTGTGAGCCTACATAGTTATATCCACACCATATTAGGGAACCATTTTTTACCCTAGAAGATTACATGGTTGCAGATTTAGACATGTGAAAGGGAGATTGTTTCAATTCTTTTTCACACTAGATGTGAGGTAATTTGGAGATGGTACTGAGATACTATTCACGACTTTTGACTTTGGGTTTATTTTTTGTCAACTGGTTCTTTTATAGTATTTTTTCGGTATGACATTTAGTTACACCACAGTATATCATTACATGATTCATTAAAATTGGTGTATTTCTTCATTCTTCTATTTCCCAGTTGGTTGTGATATTGTATCCACTTATATATTACTTTAATTATTATATTTATATTATTTATTTCCCCTACATTATAACTCTATACTAGAGGGTATAGTATCCCCACTTTATCACCACACCCCTACTACTTGTTGGAAGCTGCTGGTGTATGGGAAGATGCCCTTGAGGTCAGATAACCAGCTCTTTTTAGCCATGTGAGAGAGTTTTAGAACATGTGACATCACAATTATTAATGTTATAGATCTAGGTTTGAATGGATCTTGTTTTGTTGGATCTTAATCCATGTTTTATTATTCATGATCTCCTAGACATTTTTTAATTCAACCATTCTACATCGAAATGATGGATATTGTTTAGAAATCATTCAATAATGATCCAAATATTGGTTTTGTAATTTCAAAATCAAATAGTATTGATATTGATCTAGTGTGGTAGTTTTGCTTATTCATTTCCATGTTGTGAAATGAATTTAAATTACAAAAATTAATTGATTACCCTTAAATTGAAAGACCCTAAATGGATACCATTGGACCAATTGTATATTATGATACAGTCCTGATTACAACCCATAGGGTGTTCCAATTGTCCTTGAAATAATAACTATAAAATGTGAAAATGGTAATAATGGGTATGTGTAATTCTACTAAATACCTTGTTCATCATTTATAATGGAATTTAAAGTGGGGGATAAACATAAACATAAATGGTTAATGAGATGTGAAATAAATGAAAATATATTGATTACAGGTTAAATTGTTCAGACTGTTCCTTGTGATAATAGTCAAGATCCATGGTTGTGTTTGATAAATGAATTGGTATAAAATGTTGAAAATGGTTGATAAATTAGTTATGAATATGGAACAGTGATATGTAAACATTCATGTGAACAACGATTTGTGTGTTAGGGATGGATTCTCTAAATTCCCATGGCTTCTAGGATTCATCTCTAGACCCCAATATATATATTTATGTGTGAATGTGAAATATTATTTTTTGGGTTATGGCTTTCTTCTCAATATATCCATAGGGTTCTAGACTACTTCTATAGGCTCTCAATATATATATATATATATATATCTGTGTGTGTGTGTGTGAATAGTGAGATTTGTTTTAAAGACTGATGCTTCAAATACCCATGGGGTGAAATACTACTTCTCTACATCTCTAATGCATGAATGAAATTTTAATTAAATTAAACAATGAATTCCCATGAAAATAGTATAATCTAAAATCACAATGGGGTATGGTTCAGACTCTAACATGGGGTGAAACAGCTATGATGTGGTGGGATAAGGAATAATAAATTTAAACCCAAATTACTTTAGTTAATTTTTTCTTGATTATTTATAGAACTATATACACTATTATAAACATGAAAATTCATTAGAAATTGTTGATTGTGACCAACTGAGTTGTACTCACACCCTGTATGGGTCACTTTATTGGTATATGAATAGACTTCATTTCTTAACATAAGATAAGATAAACAACCCAAAGATACATGGATGAGTTGGGATTCAAGAAGGATCATTGGTTACGGGATCATATATGATGTGATAACCCACTTGAGAGTTTTAAGTGTGTCATTTTTTGGGGTTATTGTCCTGAATGACCCACAGGGCCCGGACGTGACTACCCCAAGCCCTCCTTCCACAGGAAATGGGTTGGTGACTAACACATGAAGGCTTTTCTCAAACAGGGAAAGAATTTACATAGATATCTTTACAACGTTAAAATGGAAACTGATGTAAAAACCCAACATAAACACGGTACAACCACAAGTGTAAAGAACACCTACAAGTACAACTATAATATAAAAACAGTGGTCTGGAATAAATTCCCTATAAACTGAAATGAATGTAAAAAGATATCGCATCTGCCCTAGAGCTATACCTAGAGGGTAGTAGCTCAAGTCAAAGAATAGGATCTCGACTTATCCTATCACACAAAGGTCAACCAAGTCCCTAACCTCCAAAGTCTACCTCGTACCATCAGTATTCTTCTCCAGACACCCATGTGCGGGCAGAGCCTATGTATGGGTGAGTATAAAAATACCTAGTAGGGACCCCAAGACCCCCGAAGGTCTCTTAGTAATACATTAAAGAAAAAATCACAAAAAAATACAACAAAGGTAATATCAGAGGCATGATATAAATCATGAAGCACAAAGAAAAAGAGAAAGCTAAATCTAACGATATAACTACATGGTTATTGGGATAAGAATGAATAGTTTTAAAAGACATGTCATCCTATCCATAGTAACTATAATGTTGACCCGTATCAGTCACTGTATGCTGACTTGTATTGGTCTCTAGACGTTGACCTGTATTGGTCACTAGTGTCGACCTGTATTGGTCACTAAAGCTAACCCATATTGGTTACTTGTGCAGACCCCTATAGGTTGTCGGTGCTGACCTGTATTGGTCGATGGTATAGAGGTAGGGATGATTAGTCGTACAACTATATCATCCCACTTTAGAGTTTCGGATGCTGATCTGTATTGGTCTCTCTTCTTCTTCATGACACATCCAGCCACTCGATTCCCACACGAAGAACACCTGATCTATGGAAGACTCTACTCCTAAAGCCATCGGTCAAATTTCAACTAGTACGATGTCCCAAAAAAAGCATACCCATGTGACTGCACCATAATATGGGTCCCAAAATGATAGACGACGCGTCGATTAGACACACGATATATGAGATTTGTGCACTTTTGTAAAAAGGGCTCAATGGAATTCAATTCCGATCCAACCCAGGTCTCACATCAAACTCCATCAAAACTCTCATAGAGTATCTCAAAAGGAAAAATTTTCTCTGAAGGGTCCTTATTTATAGATGTCGCATTGATCGGATGCTTGGACTATTAGTTACACCCCTTTCTGTAACATGGTGGTGATCGCACCTCGGTCTAACCTGGCTTGGTCAGGCTAGCCAGAATATGCCAAAAGGTTCGCTTACCAAAAGGGGTCCCCAATTCCACTTATTATGTGTTGGAATGAAACTTGGATCGTCAGTTTTAGGTGTTTCGTTATTCAAGGGACGGTTGAGTTTGGGCCTGGTCTGACTCGGTCAGGCCGGCCAGATGCAATGGGTCTCGGGGTCTACCTGACCACACCCAGGTATAGCCCGTTAAGGGTAGGCCCGGTTCAGGGGGTTCGGCTAATTGGGGTCAGCCCATCTGGTTTGTAGTCCCATGCCGCATTTGGCTCGGCCCAAAGGGTGGGGCTCGGCCCACCCATGCTAGCCCGCAGGGCCTCGGCTCCAACACGGCCCGCCTCCGGCCCATTCCACCTGAATGCAGACCGCTTCACCCTACTATCCCCGAGGATGTGGAGCCGTTTCATCCAGCGTGACATAGCGCGGCGTGGGGCAGCGCCGCCCCATCCTGCCACAGTGCGACCATGACATCTGTTGGTGCATTCCTTCTCCAGCACGGATAGCTCGTGTCGGCCGACTCTGGCCCTCGAAGCGCACGAAGACACACTTCTTACCCGCCACCCATGGCCGGTTGCCACGGGCATCCTCTGGCCACTGCAGGCATGGCGCGCCGGCAGTTATTTCTGTGGGCCACCTAATGTGCTCCAATGGTCCATTAATGGAGTCTTCATCACTTAAGGGCCTCCCGGATTGCTTCCGTCACAACATGGCCTTATGTCTCTCATTATCATTGAATTGGGAAAACTATCCCCAAGAACGCAACAAAAAAACAACAAGCGGCTGAGGGTCTGGGACTTGTTCGTTTGGCCCGTGCCCTCCGCATTAGCTTTTTAACAAGAGGGAGGTAAGTATTCATCACATTTAAATAATGTTGAACCCCATTCAAATTTTCTGGAACTACCTCCCACAAATAGAAGAATGTAGAATAGAATTGAGGGAAACTATTGAATTAAAAGACAACACCTACCAAATGTTTCATTGCGGACGTCACGGATGGTGGTTCTTCCATGTTCGAGGGTATTTCAGATGAATTATAAGGTTCACATGCATTGGCATTAGTTATCTATTGACCATCAGATCTATCAAACAATGGGCGTCATCAATCCTTCGTTCTTCATCGGTGGATGGCGTGGTGTCACTTCGTCATGGGTTCCTCGCTTGATGAAGTCGTGCCAAAACCCCACCCAGGGACCCATTTAGATAGGAGGAGGAAAGATGAGAAACCCCTTGAGAAAATTAATGAGGGTCATTAATTGATGTAATTAATGAGCCTCATTAATTGACCTAACTAAATTGTCTCATCAATTACACAAGTGTGGTTATGCAACCAATGTTTTACCATTCAATTACCACCCCATAATTACGGTCTGGCCACCTCCATGGTCCCCACCACCATTGATCAAGAAGTGGAAGGAAAAAGAAAAAAAATAAAATAAAAAATTATGTTATTTTATTATTTCTTTAAATGTTTCAAAATATATCTTTTCCTTTCAACCAACTATGGTCGAAGTGAAGCTTCCCTTAAGAAAATCACGACATTGTGGATTCAATGGTGCCATAATATTTTTAATCTGAGCACCGATTCAAAAGATAGAAAACATTGCATGTACATTTACTGAACATACCTAAAAAAAGTTTAGAAATTCATTCCAGGAACACGAGGCCTCATAATTACGCAACATCATTTTTCAAAGACTCCTAGTAATCCTAAATAATTTAAAAAAATTACATGGAGTTTTTAAGTCTTTACCTTCTCCCAACCTTTGGGATTTACGTCCCCAAAAGCCAAAAACAATATACACAAACTAAGAGGGGTATTGGGAACACATATGAGGATCTCACTCCTTTTTTCTCTCCTTGAGATTCCCATGTAGCCATCGAACTCACACAAGAGTAATCGACCATCGAATAAGGACCTACTCATGTCGATCCTCTATCTTCACTAAGAACTCCAAAAAATTCTCCATGTCATCAATCATCAACTCTCCATGGACAATGACATGAGATAAGTCATGCACGTATCTCCTCAGCTAGGATATGTGGATGTTTTCATGTACCCGCTCCAACTACGGTTGAAGTTCCAAGTAGTACTCCACCATGCCAATCCTCCAAATTATCAGGAAAGGTCTGATAAAAATCAGTGAGAGTTTACCGCCTCGGCCAAATCTTCATTGTCCCTATCGAGGGGGGACTCACAAGAATTTGTGGACTCCCTCTGAGAACTCTAGTGACCTCTATCACCTATCATCATGGGAATTTGGTCGGCTCTATGCATTATTCATCTGCACTCTGATGACTTGCAAATTCTTAGTGATAGCCCGTACCATCTTTGGGCCCACGAGGTTCGGCTCTCTTGGATCCTTCTAGCACAAGGGAGATCTACATAGTCATCTGTAAAATTCCTCAAAAGGGTACATACCAATGGTGGAGTGGTATTTTTTGTTGTTTTTGAACTCCCCAAAGTGTAGGTGTCCCTCCAAAATATGACCAAAATCAAGGACACATGCACGAACCATGTCCTCCATGGTATAGATGGGCCGCTCGGTCTGACCATCTGTCTGCAGGTAAAAAGTTTTGATCAAGCAAAGATGAGTACCGAAAGCCTCCTACAATCCTTTCCACAACCTGGGTTTGAAGTGTGTTTTACCATTTGAGACTATCCACAAAGGAACACCATGAAGTAATTTGATCTCATGAACGTAGAGACGTCCCAAGCTCTTTATCGAACCCTTCTCTCGAATTGAAAGGAAGTGGGATGACTTTTTGAATGGTTGACGTTCACCCAGATGGTATCATGCCCTATAGACATACATGGTAACCCCGTCACAAAGTCCATCGATATCCCTTCCCACTTATACTATGGTATCTCAAGGGGTTTGGTCAAGTCTGTTGGTACTTAGTGGTCGGCCTTCACTTGTTTGGCCAGTGAGACATCTAGAAACAAAACCCACCCCATCTTTCTTCATCCCTGGCCACCAGTTCTGATGCCAGATGTCTTGATACATCTTCATCACACCTATATGTACTTCCATGGGGGATTTTTGAAACTTCTTTAGCAAATCCTCTCCCATATCCATTGGTACAACTGTAAGTCCTATGAAAAGGATAGAATGCTCCCCAGCTAATGAATATTTGTCAACTGTATGACCTGAGGATATCTAAGAACGCATAGTGTCGAAGTTGTTGTCTCCGAGTTGCCCCTACCTGACTCGCTGAAGGAGTGGAAGGGAAAATACAAACGATTGGAGGTAGACTGTCTCATCTCTATCGACATATGATATCTAAAGCGAGACTAACTGATCTAAAGCCACGTTCAGTAGCTATGAACATGATATCCAGCTAGGTTAATCTTCCACTAAGTTCCCCTACCTAGGAGTATAGGCTATCTCAAATTCATAGTCCTGGAGGAAATCTAGACAACGACATTGTCTGAGATTCAGATCATTCAGTGTGAAGATATATCTGAGACTCTTGGAGTCTGAGTAAACAATGAACGAATTAACCATCAAGTAGTTTCACCACATAATTAGTGCCAAAACTACTACTGCCAACTCGAAGTCACGAGTCACATAATTCTACTCGTGAGGCATCATATATCGTGGTCTATAAGCAATCACTATATCATCCAACAACAGGACTCAACTGAGTCTGGCCCCTGATGCATCATAGTATAATATGCAGTGAGTTCCCTTTTTCTGGAAACCATAGGATGGGAGCGTTGTTGAAGATCTACCTTAGCAGTTGATAGATCTGCTGGAATGTCTTTGGCCATAATAATTGTTTCCCCTTATTCTTCAAGGATTTCATATATACTGCGACTATGGAAAAATCGGGTACAAACTTTTAATAGTAGCCTACTAATCCAAGGAAGCTCCACACCTTAGTAACACTCCTGGGTGGCTCCCAAGCAAGTACTACCATGATCATTGCTGGATCCAATGAAACTATATCCTCTATGAAAAGGAGTCCAAAGAAGTGGACCTTCAGTAATAAGAACTCACACTTTGAGAGCTTCGTATATAAATGGTGATCCCGAAGTTTTTCCAGAACTATCCTCAATTGTACAACATGGTCTTCCTCGAATGCTGTGTATGCCAAGATTTCTTCGATGAATTCCACCACAAAGAGATCGAGGAATGGCAGATATATCCTATTCATGATCCCCATGAACATTGTTGGATCATTGGTCACGCCGAAAGGCATCACCAATAACTCGTAATGTCCATACCGACATCTGAACGTTGTCTTCGGTATGTCCTCATTCCATACCCTGAGCTGAAGATAGCCAGTTCAGAGGACTATCATTGAGAACCAATTCACTCATCTCAACTGGTCAAATAGATCATCAATTCTTGACATAGGATTCTTTTTCTTTACGATCACCTGGTTTAGGCTCTAGATGTCCATGCATTTCCTTAATCTTCTATCTTCCTTCTTTGAAAACAACATCGGGGAAGCCTATGGAGAAACACCGAGCCTTACAAATCCCTTCCTCCGTACGTCCTCCATCTATTCCCTTATCTACCAGATCTCCATATGGTCCATCTGATATGATTTTTTATATTTTGGTGATATTACTAGGTACAAGTCAATGTCGAAGTCTACCTCTCTACGAGGAGGTAGTCCAGAGAAATCTTCTAGAAATATGTCCTCATATTCATCCCCCACCACTGGGAACTGTGGTCTCTACTAATCCACCATGTTGAAGGTTATGCAAGACTACTGATATGTAATTGGATGCACCCTTCTAAGAACAAGTCCATCTTGTGCTGCTCTATTTTTTTTCTCACTGACAAAGGAAACCTGGCCTCTATCTCGTCATGTACATCACATGGAGTGTCCCAAGCAATCAATTTGTGAGTGAACTACTGATTGTCAGTCCATGCATAGAATGAAATTGTAGGGATTCAACGTCGCTACTTGAAAATACCATCTGAAATTATCTCCTCTGAGAGTAAGATCACACTGTCAGCACAAGTGTGTGACCACTGCATCTCCTCTGGTAGGAGTATCCATATACAAAGGTCATGTTAAAAGCTCAGTCAGTGTCTCAGAGTCCCAAACTAAGTCTGTGGAAAGGAAAAAATGTTTAAAACCTCTATTGATAAGCAATGTTGCTAAAGTTGAGAAGATACAAATCATACCTCGTATCATCTCAGGGGTGTTAGGATCGTAGACCTGCACTACCTGTAGTTGAGAATATCCCCATCCACCTACTTCCTGAGCTCATGGTGGACCGCCTGGGGGTGGTGGTGGTAGTGCTTGGTAACCCATACCTCCTCTTGTTTGACGTCATTCTCCCCTGCCTCATTCAATACATAGTTGACGCTCATGATCCTGCTACTATTGATTCCTCGGTGGCCCCTCCAACATCTGTCGATCATCCACGCGGGGAGTCGGACAGTCACGAGCTCTATGACCCTATACCTCACACGAAAAACAGATCATTCCTCGCTGGTGGCTTCCCCGGCATCTCGATCTTCATACCTCTAACCCTTCATCTCTGGGTCTCTCTCTACAATGTCTATCCAACTTAAGGTTCTGCATTGTATGTCTACTACCAGCATCAGATGAATTTACTATATTTCATTTAGTAGGGGCTCTCACTGTCTGTTCCTGCTCAGCAAGGAAGCTCTCAATCCGCAAATCTCTCTCTAACACTCCATCCTATTTTAGGATGCTGAGAGATATTGTCATAGCTCAGATCTATCATCAGATACCTTGCTCGAAGGTCCAGGCCCAGATGTATGGGTCTTGTACCATGTTGGTGGAGTATCGGGGGAGGTCAGTAAATCTCGTTGAGTACTGAGCCACAGTCTGGATTCAATGCTGCAGATGCAACACCTCTTGAATATGCACAGAGTGTAGTGTCACTGGCATGAACTCCATACTAAAGAGGCTCCCAAAGTCCGGCCAGCTGTGGGTCATCTCATCATACTCCTAGAGTATCGATCTCCACTACTGTCTTGCCGATCCCTGAAGAGGGTTAGCCGCCAAGATCACCATATTCTCAGCTGGTGTCTTTACTAAGAGAAAGACCTTCGAAATCGTCTCAAGCCAGTCCTCTACTTCCTCGGGGTCTGTATCACCTTGAAACCATAGAGGCCTCTGTCTCTAGAACTCATGCAGCACGCTTAGCCGACGTGCATGATCCACTATCTTCATCTGTTGCTGAACGGGTAGTGGTGGTGCTCGTACACCACCAGAAGGTGCCATCATTGTGAGTGGTACTTGTACAAATGCCTCATCAGCCAGTGGGACACTGTCACGATATCTAAGCATAATCCTGGCTGTCTTCCTTGTGGAGGCATATTTTACGAAACAAATATTCCATTGTCAATATGTTATACCTGGTGAGCTGATTAAAAAAGATCACGAAAACTTTTCCAAGAACTCTCAACTGGTGTTTTCATGCATCCATTTGGAACAAAAAATTCAGGTTCCTAGTGTATGGATATGACATCCACCACACCATCACTACACTCCCTATAATAGAAATCAAAATCAATACACTATACACCATTACCTTATTAAAATTATACTCTTAGTTCTTCTTTTATAACCAACCGCCCTCTGATACCACTTTGTCATGACCGGTTCCACGGGGCCCAAACGTAACTACCACAAGCATGCCTTATGTAGGCTAGGGGTTGGTGACTAGCACCTAACGAATTTTCCCAAATAGGGAAAGAATTTTGATGGAGATCTATAGACACTAAAAAAATAAAAAATTAAGTAAACAACCATCAAAATGAAGGTACAACCATGAGTGTGGAGTACAACAACAAGTACAATAGTAAAATGAAATCAGTGGGCTGAAATACAAGGTCTATAAATTGAAAAGATAGTAAACTATAGTCTCATATTTCATGGAGCTCTACCTAGAGGGTAGTAGTTGTATGTATGATGTTGAAGAAGAGGATCTCAACTGCTCTCATCACACCAAGCTCCACCATGTCTTGAACCTCAAAATTCTGCCTCAGAAGATCAATAGTCTGCACCAGACACACACGTGCTGGTGGAGCTCATGCATCTATGAGTATAAAAATACCCAATAGGGACCCCAAGACCCCTGAAGGTCACTTAGTAATCCACAATTGAAAACATCACATTAAAATAACACAATGGTTATATCACAAGAATGATCGAAATCATGAAGCACAAAGAAAAAGATGCATCTCACTATAACGGTATAAATTCAGGGTTACTAGGACAAGGATGACTAGTCGTAAAGCTAGGTCATACTATCCATAGTAACTCTACTTTTAACCCGTATCTTCACTATATGATAACCTGTATTGGACGCTAGATGATTACCCGTATTGGTGGCTGGTGCGGACCCATATTGGTCGTTGTTGCTGACCCGTATTGGTCATTGGTGATGACCCGTATTGGTCACTGGTTCGGACCTGTATTGGTCACTAGTATTGAGGTATGGATAATTATTCATAAAAATAGATCATCGCACTCTCGAGTTTCTGATTCAAACCTATATTGCTTTCTCTAATTCTTCATGTCACTTCCAGCCAATGGATTGCTGAATGAAGCATGCCTGATCTTCAAAAGACTCTACTCCTCAAGCAATAAGTCAAATTTAAAATGGTACTAAGTCCCAAAAAATCATACCAAAGGGTCCATCCCATCATAGGGGTCCCAACATGACACACGGCGTGTCGATCAGACGCCAGGTCTGTGTGATACGGGCACTTTTGTAAAAATAGACCAATTAGATTCAAGTCTGATCCACCCCAGGTTGCACATCAAACTCCATAAAAACATATTTATAGTATCATAGAAGTAACACCCCCTCACAATGGTCCTTATTCCACATACGACACATCAATCGGACGCCCGGTCTGTTAGTTACACACCTTTTTGTGAAACGAGGGTGATCACATCTCGGTTCGGATTGGGTCAGTCGGGCCTGTCGGAACATGCCAAAAGGAAAAATTCTGAAAAAAGGTCCCAACACCACTAACGAAATGACTAATGGACACTCAATTCATCAGTTACAAGTGTTTCTTTATTCGAAAGATAGTTGGGTCTGGGCCCGGTCCGACTCGGTCAGGCCGGCGTGACGCAATGGGTCATGGGGTCTACCAGACCTAGCCTGGTTCCAACCTATTAAGGGTTGGCCTGATTGACTGGGTCCGGCCCGGCTGGTTCACATGCCTGAGCCATGGTTGGCCCAACCCACTGGGTGGGGCTCGGTCTACCAGTGTTAGCTCACTGGGCCACGGGTCCAGCCCCACCCGCAGGTTGGGTTTGGCCCATTCGAGCAACTCGCATCTAGCCCTGTCAACCTGATGGTGGGCCGCCTCACCCAGATGGTGCCGTGGATGCGGGGCCATTTTATCTTGTGCGATGCTGGTCGGGGCTGCGCCGCCCCTCCTACCGTGGATTCTACTACCGTCGGTGCCTACGAGCGCCACACTTATCTCGCTCGGCTGGCTCGGGCCTACCCCCACTAACCATCGCTGCGCGCGATGGTGCGCCGCCTTCCCACCACCCGCGGGAAATTGCCACGGTCCTCCTCTGGCCTTCGCCGGCCACCATCGGAATGGCGCACCAGAGGGTGTTTCTTTGGGCCATTGGATATGCACTGGTTGTCCATTCTTGGTGTTTTCTGTGCCTAAGGGCTTCCCAAATCACCGCCACCACAGCATGACCTTCTGTCTCGCGTTTCTAACTAATTGGAAAAATCACCCCTGAAAAACGCAACAAAAAAAACAAGTGTTAGAGGTTCCTGACCTTGTTGGTTTGGCCCGCAACCTCAAAAATATCTTTATAACAAGAGGGAGGTAAATATTCACCACATTTTGATAATGTTGAACCCCATTAAAATCTCATGCATCAACCTCCCACAAATAAAAAAAATGAGGAATATAATCAATGAAATGATTGAATTAAATGACAACCCCTACCTCATGAATAATTTGGGATGTCACGAATTGTGGTGCTTCAACATTTGATGATATTGCGGATGAAGGAGAAGGTTCAAGTGCATTGGCGTTCGTTGTCCGTCGACCTTCAGATCGATCCAACAACAGGTGTCATCAATCCTCTATTCTCTATCGGTTGAAGGTGTGGGATAACTTCATCAGGGGTTCCTCGCTTGATGAAGTTGTTCCAAAACCCCACCCTGAGCTCTATTTACATAGGTTAGGGAAAGTCGAGCAACTCCTTAAAGAAATTAATGAGGTATATTAATTGATGTAATTAATGTGCCTCATTAATTGACGAAATTAATGTGTCTCATCAATTACACGATTGGTGGTTACAAAAACATTATGTAACCATGCT
Organism: Viscum album; assembly: GCA_963277665.1. Taxonomy (NCBI): domain Eukaryota; kingdom Viridiplantae; phylum Streptophyta; class Magnoliopsida; order Santalales; family Viscaceae; genus Viscum; species Viscum album. The sequence continues at coordinate 453,958,631 of OY728160.1, read as the reverse complement.
ATTAACACCCCATAATTAATGGTCTGACCACCTCTATGGTCCCCTCCACTGCCGCTCAACAAGTGCTAGGAAAAAGAAAAATAAATAAAATAACAATTTATTTGATTTTATTATTTCATTAAAAGTCACAAAAACAATATTTTACTCCCAACCAACTACTATCGATTTGAATCTTTACGTAAGCAAATCCTGGCACTATGGATTAAAAGGAACCCTCAAATTTTTAATGGGGCATTGGTTTAAATGATAGAAAACATCACCGACATGTTTACGGAACGTACTCAAAAAAGTTCATAAATTCATTCTGGGAACACCAGGTGTCGGAATTACACACCGTCAATTTTCCCAGACTCGCATTAATCCCAAATAAATTAAAAAAAATTACATGTAATTTTCAGTTCATTATAGTTTTCGTTAGATACATGGCTCTTAAATGGAAAGACATATCTAATACATTGGTTTATAGTAATTTTCCCTATTTTTAATTATTCATCTATTGTTTAGTTAAATTTTTATTATTATGGAATTTTGGTTATATTTTCTGTTGATTTTTTTATTGTGATTCTTTGGGAAATATGATATATTATATCCATGTTATAATATCTACCATCACTGCTAGTCAGAGGTGCACCTACGGTTATGTGATGAAGTGGCTTGGAGCACAGATATATGCCCCCTGAGTTAAGATGTAACATATTTATGATATTCCAATGATTCCAAAATTATTATTTATTATTTAAAATTCATTCTTTAAAAAAAAGTAAAAATAGTGTTTATTTTGTTGTACAGCCTACTATCTTCAGGAACGATGTAATTTATTTTTTAATATGAACTATTTATGGAAAGATATGAATATGTATTTATATATAATGAATATATATGATATTTATATCATTGTTAACATTATAGATATTATGTAACCATTATCAAAGTATAAGGACTAGAACTACCAAATAAAAATTCTCCTGAAAACCAAATAGTTAACACCTAAAAACGATGATTTTAATAAAGAATTATTAAAAAAATGCTTGTTTAAAATTTTATTAGTGGATAATATATGATATTTTAAATATTTAAATGATTATTATATATAAAGAAAGTAAATTTAAATTTATTATACACTAGGTTAGATCACCTTTGATGATAGTAAAAAATGAGATAAGGGAGTTTCGTCTCACTTTTATTTCTTTAAGGCACATGACATGTTCACCACTTATTTCTTACATATGGATTATATAATATCAATTAATATAATTTTTTTATGATTCTCATAAAAATAATGTATATTTACATATCTTTCTATGGTTCAATATTTCTTATTTTTTTATTGGAATGTTACCAAAGTGTTAAGGAATTTATGTTACAATCCTATTGTATATAGTGTCTTTTTTTAATCATATTTCTGATGATGAAATATTATAACTGATCTCTCAATAATTTCAGGAATTTTTTTCTCCACTTATTATTTCATATAATTATATTTTTTTGTTTCATTATCTTCTATTTAATAAGTGGGAAGAAAATTAATGATACTTCTACACCCACCATTCTATTAGGATTCACCTCAACTCTGGAGAAACTATATTCAAGTCCAGTTGATGAGAAAACAATGGAGAATGAAAAAGGTAAGAAAAAGATTAATGATGTTCCTAATAAACCCCATCCCATTCCAAATATAGTTTTTCAAAACAAAAATATTACTGAAGAGGTTATAAAAAAATACATTTTGGACACATTCATGCATGTGGAGATCAACATCCCTTTACTTGAATCCATCAAAAAAATCAAAAGGTATGCGAAATTTGTAAATGAAAATTTTACCAATCTAAGAGGGATCAAGGGAAAAAATCGGATCAATCATGGAAAGAATGTGTCAGAACTCATTACACCAACTCAAGAAATGCCAAAAACGGACAAGGATCTCGAGACATTCACCATACTATGCACTATTGGAGAGTTACACTTTTCTAAAGCTTTATGTGATTTGGGTGCTTCCATAAATGTGATGCCTCACTTTATATTCTCTTCTTTATAGGTTGGTGAGTTTTATCCAAAGAAAGTAGTGGTGTAGTTGGAGAATAGAGCTACGACATACCCAATGGGAGTCCTTGAGGATGTATATGTTTGGGTAAGAGACATGATATTTCCAGGAAATTTCTATGTGATTAACATGGAGGATGATTACGTAAGTTTTAATTCACCCATTATCTTAGGTTTCCCCTTCCACAAAATAGAACAAACTATCATAAATGTTCATGAGGGTACAATTTTTATGGATTTATGGGTTTTAGTTATGATACTTAGTGTTATGGACTCTATAAATTATACATAGGAGGACCATTCTACTTGTGTTATCACACATTGTGAACCACAAAATAAAAACCCCATGGATTTTTTTTCTAATACTTAGGGAGATTATGAGTATTGGTACTAGTTTGATGTCTAATAGAACCTCCACACCTTTTTTTAATACAGAAACCTCTCTTAAATTTGATTTTTAATTGGATTCATATTATGATTCTGATAATTATCACACTGATTATGACATGTCAGTTGACTATGCTGATCGATTTGATGATTTTTTCGTTGATTTTGATGATGTACATTATGATAATGATGATTATTGAGCTCAAATTTAAGTTCTTTTAATTTCTCCATCCATAAATCACCCCATCCATTCGAACTCAATCCATTTCCAACTAATCTTAAATAATCATACTTGTTATGTGGTCATAAATTACCTATTATAAATTCTAAAAATCTCCCTTCTAAACATAAAAAAATTTAAGTCTTTTTAGGGATAAAATTTGGGAAATATGGGGCACCTTAATTGACATATCATGTGATAGCCTATCTATTTTCATGCATATGATTATTTTAGAGGATGGGGAAAAACTAGTTTGAAATCACCAATGGAGACTGAATCTAAATATTCTAGATGTTGTTAAAAAAGATGTTGAAAATTTTCTCAAGGAAGCAAAAATTTATCTCATTTATGATTCTCAATGGGAATGTCCTATTTAGGTTGTGCCTAAGAAAAGTGGTGTTGTTGTTATTAAAAAATATAAGGTGGAGATAGATCTAATGAGGGTGCAGATCAGTTAGTGTGTGTGTGACATGATTATAGGAAACTAAATCAATCCACTCAGAAGGACCATTTTCCCTTCCCATTTAATGATCAAATGCTTGAGAGATGAGCTGGGAAAACACAATATTGTTTCTTGGATGGATTCTATGGATATTTTTAGGTTCTTATATCCCCATAGGATCAGGAGAATAAAATATTCACTTCTCTATTCAACATATTTTCCTACCAGTGGATGCCATTTGGACTTTGCAATTTCCCATGATCCTTCATGAGATACATGGTGATTATTTTTTCTGATTTTACTAAGACATACATGGAGGTATTTATGGATGATTTTAATTTTTAGGGATCTTAATTTAATGATTTTATCTCTAGTTTGTAAAGGTTTTCAATCATTGTATTGAAAAGAATATGGTCTTAAACTTTAGAATGTTTCATTTCATGGTAGAGAATGGAATTTTCTTAGGGCACGTAGTGTCAAAAAATGGGATAGAGGATGATAGATCTAAGGTAGATATTATTTCATCCTTCCCCTATCCTTCATATGTTTGGGATGTTAGTTTATTCATAGGGACTATAGGATTTTATCAGCGCAACATCAAATATTTTTTGTAAGATTTCTATTCCTATATCATGATTATCTCAAAGGGATTATTATTTTTGTGTTCAATGATTCGTACAGTATTTCCTTTGATGATATATAGAAGTTTCTGACCATTCCAGATATCATACATCCCCCAGAGTGGGATCTTCCATTTGGGCTTATGTGTGATGCCTCCTACATCGTGATTGGAGCTGTCTTATCTTAGAGTCTATATAGATTCCCACATGTGATTTCCTGTGAATAGAGGGCATTGGATTCAGCCTAATAAAACTAAAAAACCACAGAAAAGGATTTCAGTACCCTCATATTTTCTTTTGATAAATTTCATTCATATTTATTGGGCTCTAAAGTAGGTTTTCTTCCAACCATACAACTATGAGGTACCTCTTGAAGAAGACAGATGTGAATCCCATTCTTATCCAATGGATGCTTATTCTTCATGAATTTGATATCAAGATAATGTATAATAAGGGTTCTGAAAACCATGTGCTAGACCACATGATTAGGCTTACTCACACACAAGAGGATGACACTTTGGACTAGGTACCACTTCTGTACAGTTTCCCTGATGAGCATCTTTATGCTATATTAGGTACACATTCATGGTATGTAGATTTGGTTGATAACCTTATTTCCTCAGAAATTTCTATTGATTTAAAGAAACATCAAATCAACAAGTTAAAAAGTGAGTCAATATTTTATGTTTTGGATGATCCATACCTCTGTTTCATGTGTAGTGATCAAGTTACAAGAAAGTGTGTTCTTGATCGTGAGTTTGTGTCTGTTTTACATTTCTTCCATACACTTTCATGTGGAGGAAACTATGGTCCCCCAAATATGTCTTGAAAAGTCTTAGACTCTATATTATACTAGACTAGATTATTCCATGATTCTCATGTATTTTTTCAAGTAATTATCACGTTGCCCACACACTGAGAACACTTCTAGGAGACATGAGATGCCCCAAAAAACTATATTATTCTCTTGAAGATTTGATGTAAGGGGAATCAATTTTATGGGTCCTTTTCCAAGTTCATTTGGTTTTTATATATTTTTTTTATGTTATTATGTGAGTAATTGGGTTAAGGAAAAGGCCACCAGGACTAATTATTCACATGTTTTAGTGGACTTTTTCATGACACGTTTTTTTAGCTAGTTTATAGTACCCAAGACCATCATTAGTGACCAGTGGACAGAATTACGCAATCAGAATTTGGATTACCTCTTTCAAATGTATGGGGTGACACACAAAACATCAAATCCTTACCACCCCCAAACAAATGACTTGGCTGAGGTTTCAAATCACAATTTGAAACAATGTTTGGAGAAAATTGTGCAACCGAATTGGAAGGATTGGAGAAATCGATAGGATAATGCGTTATGGGATTATAGGATAGAATACAAGACTCTCATTGGTATGTCACCATTTTGAAATTTTTTTCAGAAAATATTTCATTTCCCAGTAGAAGTTGAGCATTGGGAATATTGGGATATAAAGAAATGAAACATGGATTTGGCCCATCCAAGAATTCAAAGGAAGATGAAAATTAAATTTCAAGGGGAGATTCGATTTCCATAATATGAGAACTCGAGGACCTTTAAGGAAAGATAAAAATCATATCATGCCAGAAATATCCAACAAAGTGACTTTTGGGTTGGAGAGAAAGTCATACTCTATAATTCACGACTAAAGACGATGCCTGATAAGTTGTCTTCTATATAGTTAGGTACTTATATAGTATCCGATTTTTTTTTCTTATGGTACTGTAGATATCACACAATAAGACACTAGAAGAAGCTTTAAATTCAATGGGGAACATTTGAAGAAATACATTAAGGGAACTTCTACTGATGACGTGGATTTCATCGCACTGCATGACCCCATTATCACTTCAGAATATCAGGGTGTTCATAACCCTATAACTTTTATATTATTTTTCATATTTAAAATTCTACATTAACTGTTTACATATCATCTCATGGGTTCATATTGAGGATACTGAAATATATTATTTGTGGTTAAGAGAACCTTTTAATTTAGTAATTTCAATAGTTTTTCGTTTTTCCAGAAAAAAATTGTGTGTTTTTTAAATTTTTGGGATTTTCTGTTTCTTTTGAGCTAAAATGATTCTCATGAACATTTTGAAATCCATATCAATAATTGAGAAAATTTATCCCATGAAATTGAGCTTAAATGAATTCTGAAAAAAACATTGTTTCATGTTCATATCTTTAGGAATTTCAGGAAAAGTACCTTATATTTTGAATCACATGCCATTTCTCGCTTCCTTTATTGCGGAATTTAATTTTCTCTGAGTCTTATGAACCATTCTTTTCATATTCTTTAAATTTAAATCATTTCATGAGAAAACCAAACCAAGCCTTCTTTAACTAAAATTTTATTTATTACTGTCAAATCTTGAGGGTTTGAGGTACTTGTGTTTTAAATTATTGAGCCATTTCTTTGGTATTAAAGCCCCAATTTCAATAGAATTATTTTTTTAATGGCCTACTTTAAATATTTATCATTTTAACCCATAAAAACCACGAACATCCCATTAGGATAGCCACATTACATGTCAATTTTCCTTTTCCAACCATCTTTTGTAGTGACAATTAATAATATAGTTGAACATAGTTGTGGGAGAAGATATCTTTTGTTGTGATGATACATTTTGTGATACTTTGGGTGGATAAATTAAATTTTTAAGAGATGTATTTCTTATGAATAAAATAATTATGTTGAGTTTTTTTCATTTTCTAAATCTCTCATGATAAGTGTTGTTGTTCCTTTCTAGAGCTTCTAATAGAGGAATGAATTTGTGTCTATCTTGATCTTTCAAGAAAATCATGTTGGATATGATAGACATTTTTAATACCGAAATTTTAAATGGTGTGCACAATCCTTGATTATTTATTATGATTGACACAAATTGATGATAGAGGGATTAAGGAGGACACCATATTTAAGGGAAAATTCGAATAATGAAATTTTTCTTCAAAAAGAGGCAATCCCTCCTCATTCAGCCCCATAATTATTCACATCTAAAACCTAACAACTGAAATACAGAAAACAACAATAAAAATTCCTCAAGATAAACATATTTCTTTGACTCGTATCGGGTGGCGATGTAGGAATTTATCAAGCCAATGGTGAACCTTGTATGAGTTTGGATGAGAAAGAAGTTTCTGAAAATTTGGAATTTTTTATGATAAGAGAAAATTCAAGTGAGGTATGAGTTTTTTGTGCATGGAATGATAAATGAAGTGGAAATATATTTAATGATATAAATAGAGAACGTGAAATACTGGTTTTTTATAAGGCACGATATTTTTTGCTTCATGGTGTGGAATTGATGGATCTCGATGATATGTGTTTTAATTTTTTTATTTTATATTGATTTTTAATTTTCACAATTTTTTAGAATACATGATACGAGGTTTTCTCCAGGAGTGAAAAAGGGTATGTGTGGCGGTGTGATCTCATCACGATTCACTACATTATTTCACCCTTACATCACTGTTTTAAACTTGTTTTTTAATTATAAATATTATCTAAAATTTCACATCCCCTATTATTCATTTATTAACATTTTATCACTGATAAAAAGGTAAATTATTATTGTTTTGGTGATTTCTTTGTAGTAGGTGGTGATTTGGATGGTTTGAGAGGGTCCATAAGAAAAACGGTCCAAACTTCATGGAATCCCAATGACACCTGTCCTCTATTTTGAACATTTAGAAAAATAATTAAATCCAAATGGGATGAAATTTGGAATAAATCCCCCTAACATCATGGGATACATTTCATAACGAGAAAATTGATCCCAATTCATCCATTAATGGGTTCATCCAAACCAAACTATCCTGGGGAAAAATTTGCATGATGTCAAAGATTTGGTTCTGTATTTAGGATATATCAAATTCATTATTCATACATTGGCCTCCAAATTTGACATGGAGACATCTACGATTCTTCCCTATACCTTTTATAATTTTTTATATCAATATAAGGACATTTAAAATTATAAAATCGAGACACAGTTGGTATCTTTGTATCTAGATTCCCAAAACCACTTCTCCTTTTGGTAAAAACAATTGGCACATTGGACACCCCATTTTGATGTTCGACCAAGGAATGAAGTGCTACCAATTTGGATATCTATATTAGTCCTCTAAACACCTTGAAGGTTATGAAAATATCTAGAATCATAGGGATATCTCTTAATGTAAGGATCTCTTCATCGATGCCTTCCTCTCTTTCTCATGTTGCAATGTTTGTGTTTACATAATAAACATCATTGTTCCTATTTTATTTCATTTATTTTGTTATCTTTTGAACAATTATATTCTTATTTTATAATCCTATTTGTTCTGAAATCAATAGTATAAATGAGATTGGGTTATAACCATTCTAAACCATTACACATGTGAAATGTTTCTACGATGACTACATTTCCCATAAAAGACTGGTTATTTTTATAAATTTATGTACCTATAAACTTATTCATTAATTTATTATGAATCGATGAGAAAAAATAATTCACTTAATATTATATATTAAATGAGGTTTTATTTTGAATTAAATTAATAAATAAATTGAAAAATAAATAAAAAACTCACGAGGTCGAGAATTGTGAGAGCGTGTTCTTAATCGGTAATACAAAACACACACGATCAATTTGTAGAGTTAAAATATAGTCCATAAGCTCAATTATTGGTCATTTATAGAATATATATGTGACGAAATTTACCACTGACCATAATCTATCCATATAACATCAATCAAAGAAGGGTGTTGGGATTGCATGTTCTGAAGCTATCATAGGGTTAAAATCACTCAATCATTGTGGTAAATTTAATTCTTGTAGGGTTTTGGGGTTAAAAAGTTAGTTGATAATAATTAATTGGATTTTAATTTAAATGATAATGATATATAATTGTGTGAAGATGAAATGTTATATTGACTATTATTTCTAAAAATATTTTCTAAAAAAAATCTTCTTGTTGTGTTTTATTAATCATGTTTCATTTCAAAAACATAAACAAAAAAAATTAAAATATTCTTCAAGAATACTTATTATTATTTTATAAATGATATACCACCCCCCACATCCTTTTAAATAGTTTGTTTATTTTATTTTGTTTTGTTTTCAAAATACCTTTAATATTTTTTAAAAAAAAATTACTTCTGCCTTTGAATGATGACTTTGGTCAGCTACTCTATTGCACCAAAATAACCCAAAACTGAATATCATTTGAGTGCACCGATGAAAGGGACATTAAAATTTATATAAAACATATTTTATAAAACACTTTATAATAAATTATATCAAATCCAATATATTTCTAAAAAATAGTTTTTTAACCAAAAATATTTTTCTAATCAAACCTGGTCAATATCCAAACCCATTTCATGGAAAAAACCAGAAATTTCATTACAACCATTTCATGATCTCTTTTTTAATTACGCATTTCATCTCACTCAACCAAACATAGACAATCAACAACACAATATTTGTGTTTACCATTAACGGTATAAATTCACATCTATAATCATTCCCCTTGATGGTGGTACTGCACAACCATTATCCATCCCCTTTCATGTAACGCTTAAGCCATTAAGACAACATCCATTCCAGCAAATATTTTCTAATAAATTTCAATAAAATAAAATTTCAATTTAAAACCATTTTCCCAACATCAAAATAAAACAATGATTTTAAACTCTTGTTTTTAAAATCATGATTCCACTTAAACATTCAAAAAAACTATAAATTTCCATGATTTCATAAACTATACTAAAGAGGGTTTCCATGAATTATTTCACAAAAATATCACAATAAAAATGAAAAAATACCTTCCAGTTATAATAAGAATAGTCTTCAGTGAATCATCCTACCTTGGATACTATGGAAACAATGAATAATGACACAAAATCTTCAACAAAACCATGTTAGAAGTCCAAAATCACACCTTAGATCTCATTAACTATTATAAATACTACCAATTATCATAATTATTATCATAAAATATCACATATATATCCCTAATGGACTATATATTTTAATTTATGATAGGGAAGAATATGAGATCTTTGAGACACCACAATGAATGGAGACTTGCTACGCAGTATGACCTTCAACACACCCTGATTTTCCAAATAATCACTCCCAGAAGAAGTAGAAAGGTATCCAAATCCCTTTGGAAGATAGTAAATATAGTTAGGGTCGATCTAGGTGAGAAAAATAAATTTAGGATAGAAAATTAATTATATCAAAAAAATTTGATCTAATTTTTTCATGCACAATTTGGGTGCATGGTTAGGAAAACCATGTGTTGACCATAAAAATTCCACTACCCCCCAATTCTTGGTTTCTCCTAGGTGGCCACATGGTTTGGACAAATAATTTTCCTAACTATATTCTTACCCAGAACCTGCTACCCCACATTTCAATTTTTTTTATAGGAGTGGAACAGTTTCTATTAAACATGCTCAAACCATGCACCTCCAGTTATTGCAAAAAAAATTCCAAATGTCCCACAATAGCACTAACACATCACCCAAATAATGTATATAATTTAAATACACAAATAAAGGGGTAATTTATTGAAACTGGGGGTTCTAAATTATCCAAACCATTGTCCTTTCTATCCCTAGAATATAGAAAACCACCATTTCCATGAATGAGTTTGGGCCATTACATGACCAATTCCTTCTCATGTTCCTATGTTCCTTCCTGAATCTCACCATGTTTCCAAAAAACCAACAGTATACTTATTATTTTCTTAATTAAGACATTATGTTTCCTATCCACAATCTATATTATCACATGTAACAACATATCCTCTGGCTCTAGGCCAACATGATTCCTTCTTATCACATGGTTAGAATCAGACAAATACCTTTTCATCTAAGATACATGAAACACACTATGATCCAAGATGAACCATGTTGGGAAATCCAACCAATATTTTACCTCACCAACCCATTCAAATATATCAAAAGATCCCATATATCAAGGAGATATTTTTCCCCAATTTCCAAAAAAAATTATTCAAATCCTTGGAGATATTCTCAAGAACACATGATCACATGCCTCAAACAACGAAGTTAATCAGCAATGATTCGCATATGATTACTGAAGACTCTAGAACATATCCATTATTTTTATCATCAACTAAATCTTATTCATAATCTCTAATACAAGGCACAAACTAACTTGTGATGTAACGCCCATTTCCACCCAATAATGTGTAGAATGACAAGGATGCCCATAAAATTCATTAAAATGATCCATGTGTATCAAGGCTGAATAACTATAGTTATATGTGAACTCCACCAATGGTAAATGATCCTCCCATGAGCCACCCAAATCCATTACCCAATCCCAATGCTTGTCCTCTATTTTTCGTATCATTTGCTCATATTTTCCATCTTTCTGAGGATGATACTCCGTACTCATTTTCAACAGATTCACAAGGTATTGATGTATTTCCAAAAAACAAAATGTAAACCATGGATCTTGATCTTATAATATCGAAAATCATATGGAATACCTCTTTTCTACTTCTCAAATATATATTTTAGACATGACCTCTGTTGTATAAGATACACAAATCAGAAAAAAAATGGGCCGACTTTTTGTGGTGATTCATTATCACCCATATGTAATCATGTTTCTAAATTATCCTTGGGAGACCCATCACAAATATCATAGATATATACTCCCATTTTTAAACATTAATATTTAATGAATACAACATACCCTCTGGTTATTTGTGTTCTGCCTTATCCTTCTGATAGGTGAGTTATCTCATCATAAAATCACCCACTTCTTTCATGCCAACCCAAAACAAAAATTCTTTCAACACATTATATATATTCTATATTCCAGGATGAACAACCCAACTTGAATGGTGGTATAAAAGAAGAGTATATTAATAATACACTACATTTATGACCATTAAATCTCAAAAACAATAAACGGGATTCCCATCCACTTTACATCGCTCAATGGTTTCCCCATCATTGAGTTTTTGAACTCATAGAAACCCATTTTCAACTAGATGTGTGTACCTATTAAACCATTTAATCCAAATCAGGATCAAAATAAACTAGAAAGAAAAATAAAACATTGCCACAGTCTTCATAATCCATGTGCATTTCTTCATTCAACGACATCAACTACCACTGATCTGAATCCACTTTTTCCAGCTGGCCATATGACTTACTTTTTAAAGCATCATCCACGAAATTTCCTTTACCTGATATTTACATCAACTCAAATTCAAACATTTGTAGAAACTATATCCATATTCATTTTCATAGAATAAAATCCCTTTTTGAGAAAATGTGTTTCAATATCTTTTGATCTATAAACTCTATAAATTTCTCACTAAAAAGGTAATGATGCCGAGTATTCAAAGAATGGACTACAATCACTAATTATATATCATGTTTTAGGTAGTTCATCCCATAAAATCATAAATTCTAGGATACATAAGCAACAACATGATCTCATTGCATAAAAATAAGTCCCTGACTAGATCCCAAAGCATCACAATACACCACATACCATTTTACTGAATTCAGAAAACATAAGATTGGTGCAGATGTAAGGAAAAATTTATACTCTTGAAATGATTTATGACATTATCCATTACATTTGAACTGAACATATTTCCTTACTAAATATGTCACAGTTGAAGCTAGTTGTTTGAATTCATGAACAAAATGTCCTTAATAACTAGCCAGACCAAGGACATTGCATATCTCAAAGAAATTATTTGGTGGTTTCCAATAGATAACAACTTTTAAATTTTATGGATTCGTATATAAACCCCTTTCAAAAACAACATGACCATGGAAATGCACCTATTATATAAAAAATCACACTTTGAAAATTTCAATAGATGATGATCATAATATATTCTCATCATTTTCGTCAAGTCATTCTAATGATCAGCAATTATCATTGAATATATCATTATGTCATAAAAAACTACCAAAAAATAATCTTGATATATTTTAAATATTTTATTCATCTATTACATAAATATTTTTGGTTCATTTTTATGACTAAAATCAATAACCACACACTAAAAAATCCCATATATACTCTTACAAGCTATAAATAGAATATACTCCTTCGAACCCCACAATTGGTGATAACCTGATCATAATCAATTTTAGAGAACCAATGGGATCCCATGAATTGATATAACATATCATCAATTTGTATATGTGAATACCAATTCATTATCATAACTTGGATAGGATAATTATAATCCACACAATGGAAAATATTTCCATCTACCTTTTTCATAAATAACACCAATGTAACCCAAGGAGACATGTCAGGATAAATGATCACTATTATTTTCAACTATTACAACTGGAAATCCAACCCGCTTAATTTTATTTTTTTTATATGATAAGATGGAAGTGATATAGGGTTTTTCCTCCAAACGACATCAATCATAAGCTCAACATATCTTGGGGGTGTAAACCCTGATAATGTTTTGGGGAACACATCCAAAAACTAATAAAAAAATGCCAGAAAACTTCTATTATCAATCTCATGCTTCGATTCTTAATTAAATGGATCCAATATTATGATATATTTCCATCCTATGGTGAAAAAAATCTATTGAATCTTCTTTTACATTCGAAGTTCCACTAATGAGATCCTTAATGCTATCATTAGCTGTAGAACTAACCCTTTGAGTATAACAATCGATGTGATCCATGATCACTATTAATCAATTCACACACAATATTATTTATTAGTCACCCATATCAAAAAAAAGAGAAATACAATATCATATCAACTCTATGAATTTATATAGAACATGGTTATCACATAAAGGCTCAACATTCCATTTGTCTAATAGTATTTTGATGTTTCATAACATAAGGCATCATCTTAACAATTAAACCCATGCGATCAAGAGAAAAAGAAGAAATAAATAAATGGAAAGCACCCGTATCAAACTATTCATTCATAACTATATCATTTTAAAGAACCATACCTCTCACAGCTGATGGTATATATTAATCATCCATAAAAAGTTACCCAACTTCATATAACTACTTACTCGCTTCACATTTTTCTTTATTTCACAATTGAGATTTCACTTTCTGAGGAGTCACGGTATTCCAAGAATCACTATGGAAAGCATGGTTCTACTCGTGATAGGTATTACTATACCCCTACCCCATTGAATCATATGATTCATGAGACACATGATATGTGTCCTGAACACCCATCCTTTGAGAACAACATCATCATCATTGAAGATGGCACATATTGTTGAAATTATGGTATGCTCTTGGTGGTTCTATAAAATCTCTCTATTGTAAAGTGAATTGTTCTAATACATATCCACTTTATGTGTTTTTGGATTCAAAAAATCCAAAATTTTATTTTGACATAGTTTTTATGTGTTTTTTGATTCACAAAATCCATAATTTTATTCTAAGATGTTTTTTATGTTTTTTAGATTGTATTCATCTTACGAAATGTATTAAGAAATTTATCTTACGCAATAATTCTGTCTTACGATGTTCAAATAACATCTTTAGTTACCCATAAATAGAAATAACAACTTAAGACATTATATTACGATATTTAGAGGGTATATAAAATGAATTATTATTTTGAAAAATATTTATACCCATAATATATTGAAGAAACGTTAATTATACATTAGTAAAACATTATCTAAAATTGGAAAACTATCTTACTGTACATTGAAGTCTGATTATATTATGAATAAAAAATATGTTATCTAAAATAAAAGATATATTATGATGAACAGTATGATCAATTGATATCCTATGAAGATCTGAAAGTATAGAATTTAATGATTACCTTTTCTAATCTCATGATATTTTATTTCATACCTTTTGAGTACTTCCAAAAAAGATGATTTTTTGAAAGAAATATCAAGCATTCCATGACTTACTAGGAATAGAAAATTTCAGAGAGCGAGAAATTCACTGACATTATGGTCAAAAAATAAATTCCATATTTGGAAGAAATAGATACATACCATCTTTATCTGAAAATATCAAGATCACTCCATAGATCATTCGACCATTATATTTATCCTATTTTCACATTAAAAACAACCTATATAAGGAATAGTTGGAAACAACCAAATAGATATGTGTGTGTGGAGACAAATAATGTGAAGAAGAAAAAATTAGGTTCCCCTTTATAACAATATAGGTATATACATATTTAAGATACATATGTAATGTACTAATCTTATCTGCTAAATCAGTTTCACTAAAGATCATCCTAAGATATACATTAAGATAAAATTTTCTTATGATGAATCATCATCTACTGTCATTTATTTCTTGCAACTGTGAACCTCAATCGTTTCTCAATCCTTATATCAAATTAATTTTTTTTTCACTCAATATAAGAGTGTGCATATCCATGTATAGGACTTTTAAAGTTAATTCATAGTTGAAATATCTTGGACATTTGTATTGACTGATACCAAGTTGTACTCAATTTGGATCCCCCGGTAAAATTGTTGTTTAGTGACAATCACCATGATTATGGAGTACAACGTTGGTAGAGTGGACTAATGGACTTTTGTTCCATAGACCACTATAAAACACCATGTTAAATTTTTTTTCTCCATGTTTTATGATTACACTACATATAATCTAATTAAAGTAAATTGGATGTGTATACTTTTAAGAGGGTGGTCGATATTTTAATGAATCATTTAAAAATTCAATTTAACCCCTATTGATCCAATCAATCCTTAATTATCATGGAAAAAATTGGTATCAAACCAAGTTACATTGGACTTCAGAACATCCAAAATCTGAAACCAAATGTTCTATCATAAAATGGATGTTATGGTTGATAACTGAGAAGTTAGGTCAACGGTTAGATCATCATACTTCAATAGTGAGAAATATGGTTGCTGGAAAGCTCCCATGATCATATACGTAAAGAATATTGGTATGAAATTAAATCTAAAAGAAGATAATCCCTATGAAATTCCTAACGAGGAACCTGAAATTTTGGTTGTTGTTGCGGAAGAAAACTAGGATCAAAATTCCCAATCTACAAATTCAATCATTAGTGGGTTAGGACTGGATGAGTTTAACTAAATATCTCAATGTTAAAGAAAATATAAAATGTGGAATACTATAGAAGTAGCATATGAGGGTACTAAAAATGTTAAAGACCTAAAATATGATATATCTATGTTTAGTTATATAATTTAACATCTTTTAAGGAGAAATTGTTACTCAACTGGATGGAAGACTCATTGAGATCTTGAATAACATTACTTCTCTAGGAATTCCTATCTGTAATCCCGAATAATTGTTAAATGTTCTCTGATAATTACCACCAATGTTGAGTTAAATATATGATTCCACTAGATTATTAAAATATGTAAAAAATTTCTAGATAAAATATATCATTAGAACTCTTATGATGTATGAAGCTGATATGGAAAATGTAAATGAGGAGACCAAAATAATTAAAAAGGAAAAATACTTCCTTGAAAGCCCCAACATCCAAATATGATCGAAAGATCAGAAGTGAACACATTTATGAATCACTTGATGAAGAATAATTTTCATGTAAATCTAAATCAAATGATGAACTTGATAAATTTTCACAAGTTTTCAAAAAAAATCCATAAAAAGAGATGATGATTCAAAAGATCCTTCAGGAACAAAGTGCATGGGGAAAACTCTAAAGAGTTGAGGTGTTATGAATGAAAAAATATAGAACACATTATAACGACACATACTGTATATAAAATGTTAATACATCCAAGTTTATGTACACTTATTACAACATATAACAAAACCATGAAATGACCGTATAGGTATAGTTTCTTTAAAAACTGGGAAACATAAACAACTGGTTCATAAAGCATCTACAATGTCTCCCATTTATTTCATCATATCTACAGTCTCTTTTGGAATATCCTACTTAATAACTTTATTTAAGTCATTTGGATGAACCTTAGTTTTTTAGGAATAAAATTACAATTAATAATATAATATTTGTTTTAAAAACAATTTTAGATCAATTTTGACACTATTTGGTAATTGATTATTGTGAAAATAATAAAGAAATATTTGTTCGAAAAAACTTAATTAAATCAATAATAACATGTCATATTAACATAGAAAATTAGTCTAATTCATAAAAAGTCTCAAATTACAATTATTTTGGTATTTATAACATCAATTATATTAATATTTCATTAATAAAATAATTACCGCATCATCATTGTGTCATAAGTTAATTAACTTATTTAATGTCTAAAAATTATAAATAAAATAACATTATATAGGAAATCTTTTTATATTTCGAATGAATATTTATAGTCGAATTTATCATATGTATAACCCTATATTAAAAATGATTTAGTTATTAAACATTGATTTTAACTATTTTAACCCTTCTTTAAATAAATTAATAATAAATGTCCTAATCTAATACAAGTGGGCCTAAATGGTCATATTTTATTAATAAGGTTGTTTTTGGTCGAATTACACTTATCCAATAGAATTACTACATGTGTTAGGTTAATAATAATATCATTTTCACCCTTAATTACCCTATTTACTTTTAATCGTGGTAAAAAAAGTAAATAGTTACTATTCACCAAAAATTATTTTCATCTCATTAAACCACATTTTAGTCCCTGATATTAACCGTGTCTCTTGTATTTTCTAAATTCCATTCAGAGAAGCGGTAAAATTAGGTTTTATTTGAATATTGAAATTCTCCTAGGAGGTGGATAAAAGACGGTGAAATGTTAAACAAAATTATTATATATCTAAAATTATTATAAAATGACTCCAAATAAATCCATTGAACTTGTATAGGTATTATGTATAAATATCGACCTAAAATAAATTTAAATAAAATAAATAATTATTTAAATAAAAAGTCGGTTTTTTAAATAGTAACCCAGTGTTTTCACTATTCATCAAAAAATGAAAGTTTTCAGCAAAATAAAAAAATTTCACCCTATGATAATTTCGATATTCTTGAATCCAAAAATGAAGTCCGTTTTGAAATATAAAAACTAAAAAATTTCAAAAAGTGGGTATTACTATTCATAACGGCCAGTTTTAATAATATTTTAATAGCATATCGTTATTTAGTGAAACTCGGTATTGCGTACGATGCAAGCTATCGAGGAAGGTCGCGATTGCGTGTAAATAAAGCCAATATATTGTTGTGTGTACTGAAATATTCGATTTGATGATTTATATAACATAAAAAACAAAATTTTTTCATAAAAGTATCGGCTGTTACACACATACATCCAGACTGTCCAAGAATTAAAGATGAATAGAATATATGAAAGAAATATATCAAAAATACATGATAGAATAAGTATAAGAAATCTATCAAGGCCACCAGGAGTGATTTTATAGATTCTAGTGAGTGAACATCATCAGAATCGGAATCTAAAACTAAAAATCAAAATACTAACATATTTAGAACAAATAGACAAGGTAAATTATTAATACTCTTAAATGAATGTACTTAATTTAGAAAATTAAGATTTCTCATATAAATAAATAAATGAATATTGAACCGTGGTGGAGATCGAATATGAAATCCTGAAAAAGAAAAATAAAGCTCGTCAAAAGTCCCTATAATAAAATACATGGTGGAGAAGAAAATCCTAACAACCATATTTTAGAACCAAAATATAATATAGAAAAATTTTCTATCCTAAATGTTGAACAATTGAAAATAATAGAAAATATACCAAAATAAGATCAATATTTTAATGGTCCTATAGGTATTTATATTAAAGGTGAAGACTTTTAAAAAACAATTCGTGGTCAAAATTAGATTTTAAAATAAAAATTTTGAATTGGAAGAAAAAGAAAAAATATGTATAATTTTCATAAATCCTTTTGTATCCTATTCAAAAAAATCCCTAAAGTTATTTGGTTTCATTTTTGTAAAATATGAAATTTTTTAAATATTTGTGATTTAAAAAATCCTCAAATTGGTGGAATTTAAAAATTTATTAACAACATTTTTCAATGAAAACACTACTGTTTTCTATAAAATAGAAGAAAATCATGATGTGTAGATATCTTATAGCTAACATTTATAGTCTGAAAATAATTTAGGTACCAAATATCTCTATTCTCAAATTGATCATTGTAGTAAACTAGTCAAATGAATAGAAATTCTAACTAGTTCATGGAAAGAGAACTCTAAAGACATATGAGTGGTGACTACTAAAATTTTCATTATTTTTCCAAATTATATAGAGTATATTTCATGTTTGTAGATAACGAAAAAGGGAAAATAGATAGAATTTTATCAATTGGAAATCCTCAATTTGTCCTTATAAATAATGCACTTTATGTCGAAGGCATGAATAAAAAACCGATAAGTATTTCTCACCATTGTGATGATGGTTATTTTATTGATTTTTCAAATAATGCCATCCTGTAATTTAATGAAAAATTTCTCAAATTTAAAGAACTTAGAATAGAGAATGTGTATGCATCATATAATAATTCATTCTGTATAAATAATGTAAATTTTTTAAATGATGATGTTGATGAATGCTATATTTTGTATATAAGACTTGGACACTAAAATGTTCATTCCATGAAAAAATTGTATAAAAATAATTTTATTTTTGACTTTATTAATCTTTTATTGGATAAAAGGAAAATTGTGTCATGCATACCAACTGATCAATCATCATATGTTTTCTTTCAAGTTTGTTTAAAATGTTGATATGTCTTGACCCCTTGAACATATCTTGGTGGATTTGTTTCTACCTACTATAACTATATGTCTTGCTATAAAGTCATTTATTTATGTATTAATTTATCATTTTTTAATATCTACATGGTTTTAATTTTAATGACTTAAAAGTGAAGCATGTTATATGGTTATTGATTATTGTATACTTGTGAAAAATCAAAAATGTGTCAAATTTGTGTCTTTAAGTAGTGATCATGGGGTAGAGTTTGAGGGTCATGAATTTGATTCTTACTACTCTAAGAAATGAACTAGACATAAATTATATACACCAAAGACATCTCAACATAATGGTTTTGTCAAAATGATAAAAACCAATATAGAAGAAATTTCCATGACTCTGTTATATGAATATAACATGACCACTCATTTCATGGATTAAACTATTAAAAAAACATGTTATATCATTTAAAAAAATACTGATAAGACCAATTTTAAATAAAACACCCTATTAGTTTTGGAATAATAAAATCCAATGTAGGATACTTAAAAGTATTTGGATGCATGGTTTACCTCTTAAACACCAAGTATACTATTGGAAAGTCATATCTAAGGGAAAATTAAGGTAATTTTATAGGTTACTCTACTACTTCTAAAGCCTATATAGTTTCCAAAAAAAATTCAAAAAAAATTATGAATCAAATCATGTGAAATTTGATTAAAGTGATCATTTCAGTCACAAAATGACTCTAATTAATTATCATAATGATTCGGTAATGAATATGAGACATAAATCATTGTTTCATGAATACAAGGATGATGATTTGTAAATTGATTACTTTAAACCTCCTCTAATGTTGGAAGACACTTGAGATCCATAATGTGCGTTTCCTGGAACACCTATAAACCATAAACACCATCCTTTAGAAACTATTATAGGAAAACAAGATGAACGAGTAAGAACCAAAAGAATTGAAGGAAATTTATTATAATTCAATTTCATTCTATCCAAATTTGAACCTAAATTTTAGAATAATCATTTTTAGATAAAAGATTATTTCTTGAAATGTAATAATAACTAAATAAGTTTAATTTAATGAAGTATCAAAATTAGTTGGAAGACCCTTGATCCATCATGCAATTGGAACAAAATGGGATTTTATAAATAAGAAATATGACCACAATATAATATATATAAATAAAGATAGAGTGGTTTGCAAAGGATATTATCATGAACAAGGAATTGATTGTGAGGAAACATTTTCCCCCATAGCTGGAATGAATGAAATTATAATTATTCTTGCATATGCATCCAATATGATTTTTAAATTATATTATAGGAATGTATAATCTATCTTTTTAAATGGTATTTTAATGGAGGATGTTTTTTTATGACAAACTCTTGGATTTGAATATCCCCATTTTCAAAATTCTATGTTTAAACATAATAAATCTCTATATAGAAATGAACAATCTCTAAGGGAATGAGTTTAAATATTTAGTTCTTTTATTCTATTAAATAGTTTTATTGTAGGAACAATCCATAATACCATGTTTATTAAAAAAATTATAATATTCTACAAATAAAAATATATATAGATGATGTTATTTTAGGATCATCAATTCAAAATCATTGTAATTATTTTTAAGAAATTAGCCAAAAAGAGTTAGAAATGAGAATGATGATAAAACTAAACAATTTTATTGGATTTAAAGTTTATCAAAATGATTTCAAAAATATTTCCAAATAAATAAAATGCATATTTTACGTAAGAATTTTAGACTTGAAAAATTTTAGACTTACTCAACTCTTATGAGTTTCAATATCAAACTAGACTTGGATGAAACTAGAAAAATAGGTTAAAACATGTTTTAGAGAGGAATATTTGAAGTTTTTTATACCATACTATGAGTAGACCAAAATTTATGTATTCAGTATCTCTTTGTGAAACATTTCAATATAATATAAAATAATCACATATTAATGTTGAAAAAATAATATACTTAAAAATTACGGTAACACATTCTCTTATTATTCCAAAAAAATATCCGATTTTAATTTGATTTCATACTCAGATACTGATTTCTCTAGATATAGATCATATAGGAAAAGAACCTCATGAACCTTTTATTTTTTGGCAAATGCCTTGTGTCTTGGTCAAGTAAAAATGAACATTCTATAACACAATCAACCACTAAATCTAAATATATTTTCATAGGATGTTGTTGTGAACGATTGTTGTGGATGAACAACACCCAAATAGATTTTTGTTTTAAGTTTGAACATGTTCTAATCAAATGTGATAACAATAGTTCTATAAATATCTCAAAAAATCAAATAAACCATTGAAGAAAAAATAACAAAGACTTAAGATATCATTTCTTAAGAGATCATGAACAAAGGGTGATATCTCTTTAAAATTTTGTTTTCATAGAAATAAAATTTGCAGATATCTTTACTAAACCCATGTATGGTGTCAAATTTCTTTTTAGTAAATCTAAATTAGGTATCATTAGTTTTTCAAAATAATATTTTATTTTATATATTTTTATAGTGAACACGTTATTTTATTTATATAAATTTTACTTTGCATATTTCTTTTCAGTAATATTGACATCTTTTATGCTATGTCACCTATATTGATTTATAATTAATCTTACATTACATTGTGACCCAGCATTTATCACAAAAAGGGGATATTGAGTATCAACTCTACATGTGAAAATGACTCAAAAATATTTTTAACCCATCTTTCTCTTTGGTCAAACCCTTGTTAACATTGACCTATCAATATTTCAATCCCTCAACCCTTAGAAAATAGTTGAAACCAAAGTAATCCACACTGGTTCATCTATCAGAATGAAATGACATATGATATCAAAAAATGTTATGAGTGGAGGATATATTGATTTTAAGTTGTTGTACATAACAGATATGTTGTTCAAAATTGTTATAAATCATCAAGGATGGGAATACGTGGTTTTGGAATTGTGATCTCATACATTTTTAAGAAATATAATCATGAGTTCTACGAGTCTATGAATTTCCACATGGGATAAGATAAAGACACAGTCATGGAAACAGTCAAAAAGAATGAGTTTTCTCTAACATCACTTAATCTGAAGGAATCCATGAAGGTTCCCCATAATGGATACCCATTATTTTACCCCTATCAATCTTCCATAGATGGTGTTACTCTTCCAGAAATCAATAAATTGTTCTTTTAAACAAATATTGTTGAGAAAAACATAAAAGTATTTATAACTATAAAGGTATTTGATGGTAAATTTTATTCAGTCTAGAATCTCTTAATGAAGTGATGAGTTTATGAAAATTATTTTTCACGATTTTTATATTACTTATCTATCTATGATTTAAAAGCCTATCAACATGGAATGATATATACTAAAATATATGTTCCTCATTCAAAATATTTCTTGAAACTTTTATCCTTATGAAATAATTCTCAACCTACTCTTTAAAAATATGGGAGTTATCTGGAACGATAATGATGTGACATAATGTCATGTTCAAGTGACTTTGAATCCAATTATTTTAGGGAAGAGTGGATTATATTGCGATTTCTCTAGGAAAAATCATATTCTCTATATTTTTATGCCTGCAATGTACCCTAGTCAGATTTTGGGGGAGTGTTCTGATTTAGGTAATAACTAATAGATGTAGAAGGATTCTCTGTTCGGTCAGAGACCAAACAAAACATTGATAATGATGAAGAAGATCTCAGTTTTACACTGAGAGTTAGGATTAGTAGTCCTAAAAGTCTTCAATATGTTGATCATGATAGAGCACTTAATCTTATTACCTCTCCACAAGTTTAAAATTAAAATTAAAGGGTAGAAATAGATATCACTCAGATGCTTTCTATTGGTCAAGACAAGACCATATCTATAAGATCAAGACTTTATCAACTTCTAGTTGCCACTCACACTAAATAAATTTAAATAATGGCTGAATAATTTTCCTTAAAAACATAATCATAAGAATCCGTCAATGAATATTTCATAGAAAATTTCACCCAAAATAAACTTATTCTAGAAAATCATAATAAACTTCAACAGCAAATGGATTCCCCTATTCCTCAAAAAACATAAAATAAACATGTACTAGGACAATAAAAGACTATTTCAATGATTAACTATAATGTTGACATTATTGAAGCTTCTCTTTCCTAAGTAAAATTTCAATAAAGAATAATATCTCCAAGGATGGTCTATAGGGATGATGTCCATGAAATATAAATGCTAATACAATCTGTTTTGAAAAAATGTTCATAATGACCTCCAGCTAGAATCATACTATGTTTAGTTGTTCATTCAAGACTCGTGGAATTATCTCAGGTTGTTGTATCCATCACTATAGTGGTCTCTTCACTTTTTTGTAACGTTTTGATAAGATATATTTGTTAAAATATTCATAAAATAGTCTTTGATAATGTAATAATATTAATAGTTATGTTAAAGGAAATCATCAGCATTGTTGAAAAATCCAAACAAGAGTCCATTTCTATGCTTACTCAAAGGATTTTTTAATATGAAGAACTCTATTTTCTAATGAATAAAGACACAAGATTCATAGTTACCCTTCATGTAAGGTTAGATGGATCCTTTATGAATAACAGTACCAAAATTGAGAATAAAATTGATGATCTTTGTCATGAAGTGATGAACAACCTCAAAAAAGGTTCTCCTAATTGATGATGAAATTAATATTGATTCTTTTTCAGAATCCTCTGATATATTTGATCCCTCTAATGAAAAATAAATTATTCACTTTCTGAATATGTCTGATAACCTGGTCGAAATTTTGAAGAATCAAATCTCCAATTGGGTAATGAAAGGGTGCATCCGTAATTGTTTTTGAAATTTCACTTTGAGGAAATATAATGGATTTATATGATTTATAGACTATTGTAATAATTAATTGGTCAAGAATATTTCATTATTTTGTGGATTAACTTTTTCAAATACATGGGAGGAGGCTACCGGGACCCCAAATTTATAATCGTTATTTGTATTCCTCTCATTGTCTAAAAGATATCATTGGTCCATTAGTGGATCAATCTATTGAGCATCAATGGTTTTCAATAGATAAATCTTCATTATTCGATGAACCATTCCTTAAACTAAACTTTAATCATGAATATAACCTTGACATAGAGAGGGCACAACAAGATTCCCACAACTTTTAATCAACACAAGTCAGGTTTTCTCATTAAGATCATTATGGTCTTAGAGCATTATTATTGATTTTAGGGGAAGTTTTTGGTACAAAATCAGACTATCCTCTGCCTTTATCTTCTTTATATCATGAATAACAACTATCATTCATGAAACCACATCCTGAAATCTGTTATTAGAAGAATAGTTGATACTCATCAATCTTAAATTTTGTGAAGTTTGGTGCCCCGATGGATGGGCCTTTCTAAAACATTTGATTTATTCCAATTTTTTATGTGATTTATTCTTCTAAATAAGTTTACTCTATATATTCCTCTGAATTTTTATCCTAACTTACTTTGTGATTTTTTTAACTTTACTTTCTTGTACCGTTTATCTGATTATGATCACTGGTAAATTCTTAATTTTAGTAAGTTTATGTTCTTGATTCATAATTTCACTTCACTATTTAGATGATTTTTTTTCTTTTTATAACATTTTAATTATTCATTATAATCTAATGTTTCTACCAAAACTATTGTTGATAACTAAAATATGTGTGCAATATGAAATTTCTTCCTTTTTATAATTATTTTTTATGTTACAAAAAAGGGTGATAAGAAAAGGAAAATAAAAATTTTAGTTATATTATAATTTTATTTCATATTTCAAAATAAAAATATTATCTCAAAAGAAAAATAAACCAATATTTATTTCCAAAATGTTATCACATTTCAAATATATTTGATTTCCCTTTTCTTGGATTTTGTGATCATCAAAAAGGGGGATATTTTTTAAAATTGTATTATTCTAATACATCTCCATTTTTTGTGTTTTTAGGAATCAAAGAATCCATATATTTATTTTGAAAATTTTGATAAGTTCATAAAATTTTATTCATCTTATATTATGTGTTAATCTATTTATCTTATGGAATGATTCTATCTTATGATGTTGAAGGAACATATTTAGTTACCCAGAAATATAAATAACAATGTAAGAATTTATCATATGATGTTCAGAGAGTCTATGAAACGACATTTTCTTTTGAATAATATTTATTCCTAAAAGATGTATAAGAAATTTTAATTCGATGTGTGTAAAACATAATCTTATAGGGGAAAATTATCATATAGTTTTTCAAAGACTAATTATCTTATAAATGAAATTTTATTTACCTTAAGCAAAAGATATCTGATGATGAATTGTATAATTAGATGGTATCCAATGAAGATATGATAGTATATAATTTCATTATTATATTTTTTAATATCATGATATTTTTTTCCTAAATACCCAGTACATCAAAATAATATTAGATATTTAAGGAATGATCGGGATACATAATACTTAATATGAATATGATATTTCAAAGAGTACAAAATTCTATGAAATTTTGGTCGCTAGAGAAATTCTGTATTTTTGGAATAAATGGACACATATTATCTTTATCTTGTCTTATCAGGATCACCGTATAGATCATTAGACAATTAGATTCATCCAATTTACAACTTAAAAATATTATATATAATGAATAGCTGAAACAACAAAAATAAGATACAAGATTGTGGAAACAGATAATGTGAAAAGTACAATATTAAGTTTCCCCTATCTAAAACTAGAGATATTTACATATTGGAAATCCATATTTCAAGTTATAATATTGCATACTACATAAGTTTCATTTAATATCATCCCAAGCTATGCATGAAGAATTTCTTCTCTTAGGATGAATCTTCATATACTATTATTTTCTTCTTGAAACTATGAACTACAATCATATCATAAACCATGTAACTTATTGTACCTTATTTTCAATTAGTATAAGAGTATGTAAGAACATGGATTGGTTTTGTAAAGGTAGATCATGGTTGAATTCCCATAGACCTTTCTATTGAGTGACTACAACTTTTTTTCAGCTGGGAGTCCCATGAAAAAGGGATGTTTAGTGAAAATCATGGTGCTCATGGAGTAGATAATTGGTGGAGTAGACTAGAGGATTTATATTATTTGAAACAATATTAACCACTTTGTTAAATTTCCATTATTCATGGTTTAAATTTCATCTACACATCCTCTTAATAAAGAAAATTGGATGTGCATACTTCAAAGGGGTGGCCTATATTTTAGAGAATCTTTTAAGAACTCAATTCACCCCATCCCATCTTGAGTTATTCATTTAGACTTTATTGGGGACAACACTCTCTTCATTTGATCCAATGAACCACATTGAAAACATCCCGCCTTTCTCTTGGGTTAAGGAGTAAGATTCACTAATCAAACAGTCTAATTCTGAGTCATCCCACTACTTTGGAAATCAGTTTCCCTCTTTTTATTATTCTAATAATTGGAGTCCCCGCCATTTTCGATAGTTATCATCATTCTCCATCCACCTATACATATAGATATATAAATTTCTACCACCATCCTTCTATTTACTATATCTACATGATCCGTTATATAAATAATGAAAATATTCAAGTGAATATTTTTCCTCAGCCCCAATTACAAAATGTGTGCCTTTAACGATGCACTAGTAGAAACTTCGAGTGACAAAAGCTACATTCATGTATTTAGCCAAAAACACTATCACCAAGAGGTTCTCCAACTTCATGTTGAACGAAATATTCATTCGATAAATCCTTAACATGTGTGGATGGAATTGTTTTGAACAATTCTACAAAACCCTTCCATGAAATTTCTTGCTCTAATTATTCTTAATAATTAAATATCTCCACTGTCATGCAAGATCCTCTTGCATATGCATTTCCTACATGAAATTCAAATACATTATTGTGCCTAGTAATTTGAATATTCTATTCATACTATTCATCCAAACCACTTATTTCTTTGGTTTTGAATCACTCATAATTATTGGCGGATTCTACTTTTATAACTGAATGGACTGATAAAATTTCCATAGATAATCCCTTCAGTTCCCACTATTATGTATTTTAAAGTGTTGAAAATAATTTAAACCATATTTTGGTTTACCTGTGGATCCAGTGCAACCACATACACATCATTTTCTTTTGGTTGATTTCTACAGCACCTAACGAGTTCCTTTCTATAATCATAACAAACTCAATAAGTCTCACTCTATAGAAACAATAGGCATAACAATTTCAAATTTCCCACATCAAAAAAATCACAATTAGGATTTCCCAAAATTAAACTTGTTTCCACATCCAACAAATTTTTCAAAATTCATCAATGATTTTAAAAATAATCACATTTTCAAAATACAATAACCATGCCTTTTCAAAATTTCATATTTGAAAATATTTTCAACATTTTTCAAATATTCACATGTTTTAACCAAATCATAAATTCTTTATTAGAATGAAATAAGAACTCCGTGTAGGAATTCATTTCTATCAATTCAGGTCATGCTCTTATCAATAGATAAAGAATTTCTAATTAGGTAAAACTCTTATAAGTATCTCAAAAAACATATGCTCCCAACCCAATGGTAAGTTGAGTTTCATCATAAATAGGTTAACTATGCCTTTAAAAATCTAAATTTCAAGTCCTAATGAAACTAATTCCAACTACATTCCCAACTCAAAGATTAATCAAGAATGAATTTCTAACTCCTTGAACAAAAAACAAATAATATTATTCCCAAAACGAAATAATGACCTTCCAAGACTGATACCATTTGTAACATATTTCCCCACATCGTTGTCTTGAGAAGGTGTTCATAAATTTCTTGGCCTTAGGCGACATCCCCAAGATGCCAAAGGGCAACAATAAATGTGAATGGAATCATCATCATTTGGGGGACAGTTTAACATTAGAAAATAGAACAGACAAACTAAGATAATCATAACCAAACAACTACTATATGATGAATTAACACATTATAATACAACTCAACTTAATTTCAAACTTACAACAATACCAAATAAAAACCACATATCGTATCAGTGTATAAATAGAAAGGCAAAACTAATAAAGTTCAAAGATTCCAACGATAAAACTCCACAGCTCCCAACATAGTACAATATAGAACTCCATAATATATTCCTTAAGGTATCATGATTCATCACCCAAGATATGAGATACTTTTATATTACTTGTTTCTCAATAAAAAATATATACAAACGCACCAATGTTCCCAAGAAGGGGGTGAGTAATAAAACATAGTAGGTATTCCCAAATTACTTCCATACTCATTCTACTGGGATAAAAAAATTCAGATGACTAATATAAATCAATTTTTATAAAACACATTAAAACTATACATATTAATGCCAAAACATTCTTAAAAAATGTTTTTACACCAAAATAATTTTCCAATTAGACCAATTCCAAACCCACAACCATTTCCCTAGAATGTAACCAAACTATTCATTCCAATATTTTCATGAATTCATTTGGAATTACTAATTTCATATCACGCAACCAAATATACACACTCAATAACATAAGATTGGTGTTTCCCATTGGCAATGGAACATCATTCCTATACTATGTCCCTTTGATGGTGGTACATCATGACCATTAATCATCACATTTCAACGCACACTAAACCATTTAATCTAGCATCCATGCTAACCAATATTTTCCAAATCATTTCAAAAAATATATTTTTTGAAAACCTTTTTCCCCACAATAAAACCAAACAATAACTTTAACATTTCCATTTTAAAATCATGTTACCACTTTCACTTTCCACCAAAACACCCAAATTTCCTGAATTTCATAAATTGTCATTAAAGAGGGTTTCAATCAAGAATTGAACAACAATTTCACTATATATTTCAATAGAAACAATAAATTTGAAAAAATGATATCCAATTATAATAATAGAAGTTTGGATTCGATCCATGTACCTAAAAAACTATAGTAGAAACGAAGAACGACACATATTCTTCAACAAAATAGGGATAAAAATCCAAAAAAATACCTTAGATTTCATTACCCGGTATAAAAAATAAAAATTTCATAATTATTGATAAAAAATATTATATATCTAACCCGAAAATGGTAGATATATGAATCGAAGTGAGGGATGAAGAATAGATCTTAGAAAAATCACCATGATCAGAGACTTACCAAGAAATCGAGCATTCAATGAACTTGGATTTGAAAAAGGATCACTCCCAGAACAAGTGGAATGATATCCAAATCCTTTGGGAAGTGAGGATAACGATTATGGTTAGATATAGGGGAAAAGAAACCATTATGCAGGAAACCTGAATTAGATCCATAATTTTCAGATATAATTTTTATCATGAAAGGTTAGGGAACAAGGTTAGGAAAACTGTGTACTAACCATGCAAATGCCTTTTCCACCAAATACATATTATATCCTAGTTGGCTGCATTATATGGACAAATGGATCACCTACCCAGATCCCACAACATAACATTTACCATTTTTGGTTGGAGTTCCACGGTCTGTACTAACCGTGCTCAAACTGTGCACCTCTAGAAAAGCCCCCAAAACATTTCAAAAGTCCTTCAAACCCTCCCAAACACCACCCAAATACATTAATTAAATAAAATACATAAATAAATGGGTACTTAAATAAATCCATGGGTGATGCGGTATTCTCTTTTCCTACCATTATGCCTCTTATAGCCAATGATGACAGGCCGACCACCAATGAAAAATCAATAATTTTAATAACTATAAATGAATTAATTTCAAAAAATATATTAAAATAGAATAAAAATATATTTACAATAACTTTTAAAAAAGAATATATTTATAATAAATTACTAATTAATAATTAATATATAATAATTGTATGAATATTTAAATACCAATATATTTAGAAAATTACAAAATATTAAACATAAAATTTAACTAAATATTAAAACTATTAAATATTAATATTTAAAAATGTATAAATAACTATTCAAATGATTATATTATAATAATATTCACAGATAAATATTTTAAATGAATTAATATTAATAATGTATAAATTAGTGAAAATATTAAAAATGGATAAATTTTAAAAATGAATAAAGAATATTAAATGAATAGATTTTACAAAGTGATAAAATTTATCAAATAAAATAGTATAAATTAGAAAATAATAATTGATAAATAATATTAATTATATCTGTTTTTAAAATATTAAAAATGAGTGAATATTAAAAATTACATTTAAATACAGAAGATTCACAACAAATTACTAAGCAAATAGTAAATATTGAATGGGTAATGATTTAAATACAAATGAATTATAATAATAAATTGTTATATGTTAATTAAATAAATTAAAAACATATTAATGTACAGATAATTAATAGTCAAAATGTTTTAAATAAATATTAAAAAATTAAAAATAACAGAAATATTAACTATGTGTTTATATGTATATATAAAATTTCATTAATTACACTTGAAAAAAAACTTATACTTTAATTGTGAGTACATATGTGTGTATGTGTATACACTACACTGAAATATATAAAACTGAAAATATCGAAAATTTTCCTTTTATATAATGAAATATTCTTATATATATACACCCCCATATACATTACAAACACCCACACATACACATAAACAAACAAAAACATACACACACATACATACACACACATACAAATACATACAAATACCAAATTATATATTCATATACACATAAATGAATTCATGAAAACACACACAAACAAAATTACATACATGTACATACACATACGTACACATAAATACACATACTATATAACCAAACACTTATATAAATGAATATTCATACATACATAAATATACACCCTCATACATACGTATACACATAGACATACATACATACATGTACATACGTACAGGTACATACATAAACGTATATACACATATATAGGCATATATACATATATACATGTACACATAAACATACATGTACAAAAAAAATATGTTTATGTGCATAAACATAAACATACTCATATACATACACAACACATACAGACACATCTGTCACATATATACACATCAAATACATACATACATATATATAGTAACATCCATAAGTGTTTACATACATACAAAAGAATATACATATATATATATATAGACACACACACACACACATACCAATAAACACATACCGACACACATGAATACACACATATACAAATATGCGTATGTATTTTAAATAATTTATTATGAATATAAATATATAAATTCAAATATGAACTATATTAATTGTATTTATATACATAGTTATATATTTGATATCATTATTTTTTAATACACACAGAAAAATGTGACTAGTTATAACTATATATATAATTATAAATATGTATAAAAGAATAAAAAATATAATATTATATAAATAATATTTAACAATATATAAGTTTTTATTTCAAAGTAATATATATATTTATTAATATTATAAATATCATTAATTAAATATATATTCATTAATATGATTATATAAGTGTTTAAATATAATTTTAATATATAATATTTATGTATAGCTTTTTTAATAAATATAAATATATTACATAAAAATATGTATTAATATAAATTTGGTAATTTTTTATATATAAAATCATTAAAATTCGATTGATAATATGTTTTTATTATAATATGGATATATAAAACATATTTATATAAATATATGTAATTATTATCACATAATGTATATATTAAAAAAATACCTACCATGGTTTGTTCTCCCAGATTTGATTTCAGTGGAACATTTGTTTTCTTTATATGTTTTTTAGTTGAGGATACATATATAATATCATGAACTATAGATTTAAATAAATATATATATATATTGTATTTATATAAATATATATACTTATTGTTATATAAATAATATTTATAAATCATAAATATTTATATACAACATATATTATTCATGATTCACTTTAATAGTGTTTTATAGCATCATTAAAATGGGATCTTTTATGAACACTATCTAAAGTGTTTATAACATGTGATATTCATTGATGAAAAAAATTTCTAATAAAAACAATTTTTTAGCAGTGATAAAGGACATTGTAAAATAAACGTGAATATATAGTAGTGTGATATGTTGTTTTCATGGGAATCTGGGAACCAATCATTCTAGGGGATCTAGAATTAGTGAGATGATGGAGACATGAAAGTAGTGATTTCTAGGACCTTGGTGTAGTGGTGGTAGAATACCAAGACCAGAAGAGATGAGTATAATAGTAGCATAGGCGAGGAAGAATTTTTTCTTGGGTTTTTGAAAAATAATAATTATAAATATGTATAAGATTAATTTAAAAATTGATTGTATTAAAGGTATCCCCATCCCATCTCACCCAAAATCAACCCCATTTTCATCCTCTGTCTAAAATATATTTTGATTTTGGATTTCCTTTCTCTAAATCTCTCCAGCTTTTTACCTCATCGCTAGTGTTGAAGTCTACGACTCTCTTATAGCTTCAATGTAGTTAATTTTTTTGAATCATCATTTAAATTCATTTATCCAAATTTAATTTACATTTTATAAATTTTTTTTGTTTTTAGGTTATTTTAATGATTTTATTTACATGGTTTTTTAGTTAATTAGGTGAAATTTGTAAACAATTGTTAATATTAATGAGTAATTAGTTATGATTTAATGAAGACTATTTGTAAATTAATTAATAATTAGACCATGTTTTTATTTAATAACAATTTTGAATTTATTATTATTTATTATCACATATTAGTTTATAAGAATTTGTAAAAAATAATTATTAATAAATATATAATTAATGAAATAAGTAATTATTAAATTAAATTAAAATAATTACTATTGAGATAGTAATAATTAAATTCAATTTATTGACTAATATAAATTACAAAATATCTAACAATTAATTAACTGTTAAATAAATAATTATTAATAATTAATAATTAATTACTAATAAAGAAATAATTAATTATTAATAATTTACAAATAATTTCATAATAATTAAATATTCATTAAAAATTAATTAACTAATAATCAAATATCAATTAACTTTTAATTATCTATTAACCAACTAATAATTAACTATTCATTAAATATTGATTAATAATTAATAAGTTAATGATTAATTATTTATTCAGCAAAGATTCACTAATGATTGTCTAATGATTAACTAATAATTGAATAATAATCAACTATTTATATTTATTTTTTAATAATAATTAATTATAAATCAAAATTAATAATTACTATTAATTATTTCAAATTAAATAATTTATGAAAAATCAAATCTAATATTTTTAATTTTGTTTTAAATAGAAGGCATATGGGGTTTTCACATGTTCTTCACAGAATTTATTTAGAATGAATTAATCCATAGACTCCTTTGGCTGAATCCAAAGGAGGGAAAATATGTCAAGGGGTTCAATACCTTTATGACCTACATTTAAAAAAATTAAAAACCAATATCTATTTCTAATATTTTTTTTTTCTGAAAATACTCATAAAAATCCTGATGATAGAAGACCAATAATCCAAGAAAACTCAACACTAAACATCCATAAAGAACAATAAACCACCTATGTTATAATATTTATTCATAAAATAATTAAATAAAATGTTTTTTTGGTGGGAACCACAAATTTGGTGGTTTGGTTTGATGGGGTGGAAAAAACCATGTGGAATCTCGCATTGGAAATGGGGATAGAATAATCAGAGCTCCTCACCTGTAAAATGGGGACTTGGGAATTTTCTTTCCATAAAAACAATATATTATCCTAAATTCCTTTAAATATATTTTTTAAAAATGATGATTTTTTTATAATTATATATATATATTCTAAATAAATATACATATTAATATTAGATAAAATATTTTATAAAAATGATTATTGAGGAGATTGGTCTTAATATTAGGTTTAAAATAATTAAAATCCAAATGGAAACCCCCACCCCACCACCACCACCACCAAGGGTTCTATTGATTTGATAAAATCAAGGCATATTTTGATCTAATGAATTAGATAAAATCAGTGTGATTCGCACCAATTTTAATCTACAAATAAATTGATAGAGATATTAGCCAATTAATCTACTCAATCCAAAATTCAACAGAAATATTACTTCAAAATTGACCCTACGTGACTTCTAATATTTAGTGTTTGTTTTTTCTAAAATATTGGAGAAATAATTGAAGTAAATAGACACTAATAAATCTACACGAAAATGTGTGGGTGAATCAAATCTTTTTAGATAGGGAACATCATTCATCCATTGATATTTTAGATTATAACTTACATCTTTGTATACCTTAATATTTTACTAAAAACAAAAGGTTCTAAGACCAATTAATTACCTAGAAAATGGATTCTAAAATCCTTAATGCGATGAACCATGATATGTTAAATGTTTACTGTTTCGATGTAAAGAACTTCTCCAGATGGAAGGAAAAAGTGAGGTTTCTTCTTATAGTTTTGATGTTTTTTGCATCCTAGAAACAACCTATCAAGCCATTCTGGATGATCCTACCCAAAATCTCATTTTCACACCATTGAAATGACTCATCTTAAACATATTAAGTAAATGAGGAAGAAATTTAAATATAATCAACTTTTATTATTGAAAAAATATTGTCAACACATTACAAAATCATCTTTATGACTATTTTCGCCGAATAATCTCTGCTCGAGAGATATGACATACACTCAAATTCTAGTGAAAATAATTAGAATAATGTACCAATAAATTTCTTAACACAAAGGATGTTAACATCAAGATGGTTGATAATAATCCAGTGTTGGATCAATTTCATGAGCTCAAATTTGTAGAAAATTTTTTTTCCCATAAAATAAATATACCAGAAAATTTATTGATAAATTTCTACCAATGTGAAAGGAATTTACAAAATCACTCATTAGAAAGTGTGAGGATGTTTCTTTAGAACAATTGAAAATGTTTATTTTAATTGAATAAGAATACATGTATAGATACATGGGCATGGATTCAAAATTTGAAACGATACTCAATATCATTGAGGGAAAAAAACAATTAAACAATTTTTTAAATGTCAATTAGAAGAGTAATGAATTAAAGTAGAAATAAAATCTTAATAAGAAAAAAGGGGAATTATTTTCCTATGAAAACCCATAATATTTTATAATGTATTTTTCTATTGAATTTATTTTGATAAACCCACAGGAAATATAATAACTAATATGAATCTAGTTGTGATTATATCTGAAGTCAATATTACTTCAATGAAGCTATGATAGTGGCTTGATTATAGTGCAATGGTACATTTCAGCAAGGATCATTTTATGTTCAAAAAAATCTATGATATTTTTATCATGAATGAAGTATACCTTGGGAATATGGAAATTATTTACGTTGTTGGTCAATGAATCAGTGAACTGGACTTTAATTATGGGAATATTTTTAATGTTTTTAATGGGGTATATATATTATAAATTTTAATGATTATATTCTCTATTGATCTTATATGTTCTAGAAAGTAATGTTCATTTTGAGTGATTTAGAAGAGATTTCAAGTGTCATTCAAATTCAAGAAGGTTATCTTATTGAAAGGGATGCGTGTTTGTAATGAAAAAATATTTTATAATTGAAAATAACTTTTTATAATTATTCCTAATAGTATAATCACATTTTAATACAATAAAATATCATTATACTAAATACTATTTGATCACCAAACATAATTTTTCAACTTCTATGTTTTGAATTAGGAAAAGCGGTCATCTATAATTGTGTTCAGTAAGTTATTTAGGGTCTGATGGAACAAACATGTTTTTTTGGTGAATAGTAACATAACCTTATGAATAGTAATATGATACTAATGAATAATAAATTGTATTATTATTTTATTTTCTTCACTCTTTAAGATAATGCCATCTTGTAAAAATTTCAATGTAATATAAAAGTATATCTAGTTTTAACATTGTTAATTTTTGAAATTAGTATTATTTTATTTAAAAAATAAATTATTTAATATTTTGAAAGTTATTTCCAAAAATTGGAGTTTAATTTTGAATTCTACTCGTCGAAAAAAATTTAGGTTGAATTTTTTTGATTTTTATGAAACGGTTGAATTTTTGGTGAATAATAAAAATACAATTTTGAGTTACAGTGTGTTTAATGAAATCGTTAATGATGTAATAATGGTTTAATAATAATGGTTGATTTTTTACAGTAAAATAATATGTGAGGTGTTATTGGTGGAAAATACCATGTGAAATCTCATGGTTTTTGAAATACCTCTAATGAGGTGTCCCTTGGAAATTATTAAAATATTCCATCAATTTTTCTATTAATACCAAACCATTACTTCATTCCATTCATTCCAAATTCCATATCAATGATGCTCTGGGCTTCTTAGCTCACTATTATTCCTCCCAAGGTTTCATCAATCCCCCAAGGTCCCAACCTTCATGTCCTTAGAGTTACACTACAAGATAAGATAATTCATAACTTCTATATTTTTTCATCCAAATTCTCTTTTATGTGGTATATAATTCATGTTTCCATACCATGATCTTATTTAAATTTTATCCTTTCTCTCTAATTTATTGTGATTCATTTCTGAATGGGTAAACCTTTCCCCTATCTTTTTTAATTCTTTCTAAAACCATGATTCATGGTCATTAGGATGTAGAATTATTGTAAAGAATTTCTCAAAGGTGGATCTTCATTCTGGATATTATCAACTAAAGGTGAAGATAGAATATATTAAGATGACTGCCTTCCGTAGAAGGTATGGGCACTATGTGTTTCTGGTGATACCTTTCGGACTTACTAATCCCCCTACAATATTCATGGATTTGATGAATAGATTCTTTAGACATTACCTCGAAAAAATTTTGGTAGTGTTTATTGATGATATTTTCATCTACTATACGAGAAATAAGGAACATGATAAACATCTAAGAATTGTGTTGGCGATATTGAGAAAGGGGAAGTTGTACGCCAAGTTCAGAAAGTGTGTATTTTGGATGAAGCAAGTCATTTTCTTAGGACATGTGATCACAAGTAAAGGAATTTCTATGGACCCCTAAAAACAAATGTGATTGAGGACTGGACTAGGCCATATAGGGTTATATAAATCTGTAGTTTTCTTGGATTATCGGGGAACTACCTACGTTTTATGAGAAATTATTCATTATTGTGAAGTCCACTAACTAATATGACATGGAAAAGGGTAATGTATTTCTGGATGGAAGAATGTGTGGTAAGCTTCAAAAAAATAAAAAGATGGTTGATCAGAACACACATACTCACATTACCGAAGAGTGGTGAATGTTTTGGGATATACAATGATGATTCAATGAATGGATTGGGTTGAGTACTCACGAAAAATGATAATTTGATAGATTACACCTCTCACCAGTTAACAACTCATGATAAGAACTACCTGACTTATGATCTAGAGATAGAAGCCGTGATTTTTTCTTTGAAAATATGGCAGCACTACCTTTATGGTGAGAAGGGTGGCATATACACCAACCATAATAGCCTAATGTACATATTCACACAAAAGGAGCTCAACATGCATCAAAGGAGATGGTTAGATCTAATCAAGGATTATGATTTCTCTATACACTATCATCCTAGAAAGAGGAAAAAGGTAGATGATGCTCTAAGCAAAAAATAAAATGATACTCTATCCATATTATGGATTGATAATGGCCATATCTTCTTGGATATTCAAATGATTAATTTGGAAATCATAATGGTCGGGGATACAACCTACCTTTCTCAAATTATAGCACAACCATCAATCTAGGAGACAATTAAAGAGGACCAAAGGAATGATTTGGAGTTACAAAAGATGTTGAGTGAAGTAAATTAAGGGGAGCAACAAGAGTTTCATATCAATGATGAAGGACTGATTTGGGTTTTGAACACAGATTTGTGGGCATTCATCACCTAGGATAAAGAATATGCTATTGGAAAATTCACATAGATCAACATTCTATATCCATCATTGTAGCACCAAAATGTACCATGATCTTTGAGAACACTTCTGGAGGGATAACAGGAAAAATAAGATCATGGAATATATCTCAACGTGATTGGTATATAATCACGTTAAAACAGAGAGAAAAAAGTCCAAAGGGAAGATGAAATCATTGCCTATACCCATGTAGAATTGGGAGAATGTCACTATGGACTTTGTCATGGGTATCCTGAATAAATCGAAAGGAAATAATGTGATATGGGTTTTGGTTGACCGACTCACCAATACTATCCATTTTATCAATATTCAGGAAGACCCCTCTCTGGAAAAACATACAATGATATGTGTGAAGGTAGTGGTGAGACTGCACGGTGTTCGACAACTGATTATCCCTAACCGTGATCAAATTTTCACATCATAATTCTTGAGTAGCCTCAACATGCATTGAGTATTGAATTAAATTTCACCATGGCCTATCACCCCCAAATAGATGGCTAATCCGAAAGAACTATTCAGACACATGATGATATTATGCAATCCTGGTCTCTAGATTTCAAAGGCGGATGGGACCAACATCTCCAATTTGTTGAGTTCTATTACAACAATATATTCCACTCAAGTATTCATATGGCTTCGTATGAAGCTTCGTATGGAAAGTGATGTAGAACTCCTACCTGTTGGGATGAATTTGGATAAAGAAAGCAACATGGACCCGATCTTGTGCAAGGGTTGGAAGATAAGGTTCAAGTCTTTCAGAAACACATCCAAGCTGATCAGAGTAAGAAACAGATCTATGATAACAACCATCGAAACGAATTGGATTCCGATGTTGGGGATAAAGTATTTCTTCAAATATCACCATGGAAGAGAGTCATTCAGTTTGGAAAGAAGGGGAAGCTAAGCCCAAGGTACATTGTCCCCTTTGAGATCCTTGACCTCATAGGAGTCGTGGCCAATCGGCTTGAACTTCCACTGAATGTGGAATAATTTCTTGATGTGTTTCAAATATCAATCCTAAGGATGTTCATAATAGACCCATCTCATGTACTAAACTCCAAGATGGTGTAGTTGTAAGATGTTCACTCTTATGAAAAATAAAGAGTAATGATGCTAGAATGGAGAGATAAGGTTCTACACAATAAGACAAACTATATTGTCAATGTTTTGTGGAGGAACCATAAGACTAAATAAGAAACTTGAGAACCTGATAAGAATTTGATGGGGAAGTACAATCACCGGTTTTTGTAAAACAAAATTTCGATGGCGAAATTTTCTAAGGGGGGAAGAAAGAAACGACCCAATGTTTTATCAATGGAAATCGCTTATTATAATTATTACTTATAGTATAATCACATTATTAAGAAATAACATATCATTATACTAAATACTATTTGATCACTAAATGTAATTTTTCCAATTTAGTATTTTGAATTTTGAAAAACGGTCATCTACATTTGTGTTTAGTAAGTTATTTTCATTTTTATGGAGACAATATGTTTTTTGGTGAATAGTAACATACCCATATGAATTGTAATATGAATAGTAATATTATCCTAATGAATAGTAAATTGTATTATTATTTTATTTTGGTAAGCCATTATGATAATGACATCTTCAATAATTTTTCATGTAATATAATAGCAGTTCTAGTTTTAAAATTTTTAGTTTTTGAATGTAGAATGATTTTATTTAAAAATTAAATTAATAATATTGAGAAATATATTTTCAAAAAATGGAGTTCTTTTTTGAATTCTACATGTCCACAAATGGTTATGGTGAATTTGCTGGATTTTTCTGAAATCGTTGAATTTTTTGTGAATAGTAAAAATACAGTTTTGAGTTTCAGTATGTTTAATGACATCATTAATGATGTAATAATTATGGTCGACATGTGTACAATAAAATAATATTTGAGGTGTCCCATGTGGATAATTCCATTGTCAAATACCATGGGCAAGCCCAGGGTTTTTCAAATACTAATAATGAGGTGTCCCTTGGAAATTATTAAAATATTCCCTCAATTTTGCTATAAATAACCACCCATTCCTTCATTCCATTCATTCCAAATTCCTCTTAAAAGAGGATATGGAATTATTACCTCCCATGTATTCCTACCAATGTGTCCTTAATCCACAAGGTCCCATCCTTCAAGCCTTTGTAGTAACTCTACAAGGTAATAGAATTCTCAAATTCTCTCTTTTTCCATCCAAATTATCTTTTATGTGTTTGAACATTAATGATTCCATTCCATGTTGTTATTTCCATTATACAAAGTCTATCTACTATGTTATGATTAATTTATGTATGGGTGAACCTTTCCACTCTCTTTTTAATGTTTTCTTAAACCATGATGCATATCCATTAGGCAGATGCATTTTCGTAACGAATTTCTCAACATTTCTTCAAGTTCCTTACTCTTATTTTTCTTTCCACACATTCCTATTATCCAAGAGGCATGAAAGCTCCCGAAATCCTGTTTATTATTTATTTTCTATTTTTCATGGAAAATTCATCATTATTCCCCTTATCCATTCTCAATTATTCAAGGAATAAAAACATTGTATGGGATGTGTCGAATTACCGACTTCATAGAAGATGTGATTTGAATTTTCATTAATTCCTTCATATCTGGTAATGAAACAATTTTTATGGTTGAACCATATTATATTATATTTATTATATCCTTTTTAATGTCCCTTAACTAACATATGTTCATATTACTAAATTATTAAACAAAATAATTTTGTTGCGTTCTAAAAAATCACGTGAATAAACCAAACGATCGTCATTAAATTCTAACTAATGACTCATCCACATGGTAAATAAAATAACTCAATATAATGTAATTTTAAAATTTTAAATATCATTAAAAATATGTAATATTAGTTATGATTGTTTATCCATTTTCTACAAGAACTTCCATCTATGGATACAAGTGAACCATTCAAGAATACCATAAAAACAAACATTCCTGAACAATGGATTTGAACCCTATAACTCATCCAAAGGATCATAAAACAACCTAATGAAACCATAATAAACCACTTTAATATATTTAAGGTTCTATAATTTTCAATTGATTAATATAGTGTGGTTATAAAGGATGTTAAAATGAATAATTCATTCAGATACAAGGTAAGGGGGAATTCTCGAACTCAACAATCTATTTTCGGGTTCTCACTTTTCACTTCATTTTTGGTATGGTTACGCGATAAAAAACGTTTTTTCATTATTATATTTACTATTATGGGATATAAATGTTATATACTGGATTTTTTGAAAACCCCAATGTTTTCTAAAAGATCTCTTCTATCAAGAACTCATCGTTTACTTGTCACTCAATGTTGATGGTTCTTGTATCAAGTATGTTATTACCTATATCTTTTGGGGAAAAATGTTTATGAATGTATGATGTGAAACCTATTTC
Source organism: Viscum album (assembly GCA_963277665.1). Taxonomy (NCBI): domain Eukaryota; kingdom Viridiplantae; phylum Streptophyta; class Magnoliopsida; order Santalales; family Viscaceae; genus Viscum; species Viscum album. Next base: position 453,916,723 of record OY728160.1, on the reverse strand, counting down.
ATTTCATGGGTTATTTTATTTTCAATTATCAATTATTTGTAATATGGCATGTATGATTATGTTAATTTTATGATGTGATGGGTGCACCCGGAATTATATAGCGCTCCAATGCATTGGGTAAAGTGATGAATCTCATGAGTAAATAATAAATGACATGGGAACATGATGATAACATTGTTCACAAGTATTTATGGTAATTAACCAATAATACATGATTTTTCATTTTTTATGAATTTCTACATTTCATGTATTTTATTAATGGTTCCACTTGTACTAAGGATAGGTCAAGAACCAATAAGAATCTAGAGAAGATGAAATTAAATAAATGTAAATATATGATGTTGTAAATGTTATGTTTGGTCCTAGTTTTCCCAAGACATTGAACTTTTCATCCTATATGTGTAATACTATTATGTTTTATTCTTTAAAAATATGTAATAGTAATGTACTAAATGGTAGTGTCACTATAATGTTTATAAGGAATGTGGACTCAAATTATTCCATTCATCAACTATCTATTAAAAATATGATTGAATACTCAACATGAATATGTTCTCCAATTTATGGAAAGATCATTTAGAACATGTTAATTAAATTTCAATAAAATTAGTGTAGAATTTGAACTTAATTAACTTCTTAAAAGAAGTTAACAAATGTGGAACATGAATATAAACCAGTTAAATATTTTAAAAACTGTTGTTAAATATTCCGATATTTTAGAATTAGTAAGTTCTAATATTTGTGAATAAAATGGGTTATTAACTCGTGGGGGGAAAAAGAATTCTATTACATTTTTATGACTCTAGTAGATGTTTACATATATATCTTCTATTAGAAAAGGATAAAACCTATAATATTTTTAAAATGTGTAATTCTATAGTTGAAAACAAATTAATCAAAATTATTAATGTGTTATGCACAGATACAGGTGGTGAATACTTTATGAATGAGTTTAATGAGTTATGTAAAAAATGGTATAATTAATGAATGAAATCCTCCTTACACACCTTAGAAAAATAGATTAATTGAAATAAAACAGGATAATTTTGTAGAAATGGTAAATTTTAAGATTAATTAATCTATGTTACCATTTATGTTTTTGGTTAAATATTTATTGGGTTTATTTCATATTCATAATACAATTGTATATAAGAAAACAAAGTTATACTCTAATGAAATTTTGAATGTTAGAAGATCTAATCTATAATATTTTAACAAAAAGGGATTTTTATCTTAATATATACTTATTTATCCAAAAATAACTAAAATTGGTCTAAGTTAAATTAGTGGTGTTTTTATTTGATATACAGAAAATATCAAATCGTATAGTGTTATGAATTTATAAGATAATTTCATTGTTTAATAAATAGATATAGATTTTTTGAAGATAATTCTTATAATGATTGTGTGGAAAAGGTTATTCTTCATACCAATATTTCTTATACTCCATAAAATTCAAATATCATAGTAGTGATAAAGATTATTATCGCATTGAACCCTGATAGGGTACAAGAATTATGAAGGAGAAATTTTTACATCAAGAATTTAATTCTCCTAATAAAATAGTTATTTTTGTTCATGGAGATTAAAATAAGAATCATTGGAATAAGTGTCCTATGAAAATTGACTATAGAAGATGGCCTAATTAGATATTACTTCAAGATATGTTTCCTTATGGGAATAAGAAATTAATAATGAAATGGATTCCATTATGAGGAATAATACCTTGATCAATATAAAATTACCAATTGGTTTTAAAAAATTGGATGTAAATGGGATTTCTTAAAGTATTATTCCAATGGTAACATTCAAGATTTTGATGTAGGATTGGTTTCCAAATATTTTAGATAAAAATAAATGGTTGATTATTTTGATAAACATGATCTCAAAGATCAGATTTATTCAAAGATGATTTTATTTTCATTATCTTATATTAATCATTTATATGTCCATTACATGGATTTTAAGACATACTTTTTAATTGGAGGTTTAAATGAATATATTTACATTGAACAAATTGAAGGTTTACTTTTATAAGGTAGTGAAAAGATTGTACGTAAACTAATTAATCTCTTTATGTCCTTAATCAAGATCCAATTAAATGTCATGATAAATTTGATTCTATTGTTTTACATAATAACATTACTCAAAACAATGAAGATAAATATTTTTATTCAAATTTTAAAAAATAATATGAAGTTAATTTGTGTCTATATGTGGATGATTTGATAATTTTTTGATCAAATATGATTTCATTAAATTTGGAAAACGATTTTTTATCTTATATGTTTAAAATAAAGGATATTAGAAAATTCGATACTATTCTAGCTATTAAATTTTTAATAACATAGTAGGGCTTATTCATTATGTATGACTCATTGTATAGGACAAATTTCAACTAAATTTTAAAATCATGGTTTCAAGGATGCTAATACTCTATTTTATTATATTATTAAACTATTAATGAATACAGGTAGGGTTATAGTACGAAATGAGTGGGATAGTAAAAGTTTTTCTTTAATGTATCAAATTCATTTCCCTAGGACTAATATTTGTTATCAGTATATAAAATGATTATATGTACAAGTAATACTAGTTGGGATCATTGGAGATCAATAACAAGAATAATTGGATATTTGAGAAAGACCAATGATTTGTGTTTATACTATAACGATTTACCAAATGTATTTGAATGATATACAAATGAAATTTGGATTACCATTTTTGGTGATAATTAATCCACATCTGGATTGTTATTTACTCATAGTGGTTGTGCAGTTTCTTCAAAAATCAAGAAAAAAAATGTATTTCGCATTTTATTTTAAAATTAAATATTGTCGCCTTATAGATATGTGAAATGAATGATGAATGGATTAGGAATCTATTATTTGATGTTATTGTGTGGACTAGTTTGATGCCTCATATCTCGATGAATTTATTTTTCTGATGTAACTTTATCAAAATCATATAGTTTCATTTATAATGGTTGGCCATGAAATATAATTTTGAGACATTATTATATGATGAAGTTAATACAATATGGAACAATAAAAATTTTCTACGTGAGATCATGTAAAAACCTTGCAAATCCATTTCAAAAATATATACTGAGGTAGATCATTCTTGTAGTTGTGAAAGGGATGAGGTTAAATCCCAAAGAACAAATCATTTTTATAATGACTACCTAAAAAGTTATTTAAGTGGATCCTAGTAAAAATGTATAATTGTAAAAACCTTTTTATAAAGATTATTTCTGATATTGATAATTATAATCCCTTCAACTTGGTGTTAATATCATCTGATATGAAAATAAGTTATGTTATAAACTCTTAACAAAATATTAAGACTCGATGAGCTTTGTGTTCTAATAATGGAAATATAACGATTTATTTTTCCAATGTGAACTTAGATGTTGTGTCACTTCTATGTGTTCCTTCTTAATTTTTGAAATCCTCCATCCAAAATATGTTCACCCAAGTTAGAGGTTACACACCTAAAATTGGAATGATTGTTAAATTAAAACCACTCATCCTATTTTGAATAGGAAAAATAAATATCATGTGAGGGACTTCCAATCAGAAATATCCTAGGAACATTGTGTACAAGTAACAAAAACTGGGAACTCAAAGAAGATATCAAACTATGTGATCAATAGATGTTATGCGTGAATTGATAAATTCATAGTTCGGAATTAGAATCAAGATACTTGGATGAAGAATTTCGAAAGACACAAATTTACTCTTGATGTGAGCCGAATGTTTGAGATAGGATTTTGATGGCCTAACTAAACCCTAACTCTCGGGGAAATTTCTATGGGATGCTACGATGGAGGGAGAATGATGGTATTCACACTAAAGAACCAATGGTACAGTGATTTTACCAAAGTGAAACCCACATATAAAGGCCATTTTTCATCACCGGTAGAGCTCAGGGAAGACAATGAGTTTTTATAATTAGTTCTTATAAAAAAATAAAAAAATAAAATAAGATAGGATATTATTTATTTTTAAAAATAGGATGAAATAAGTATGAACATTGTTCCTGAATCTTCCTTATGTGATGAATCTTGATAAAGGTTGACACTTTTTCTTCAACTGGAATAGAAGTGTGAAACCTATTCCCATATCCTTTTAAACTAGAAAATATGATGTTTGAATGAGGTTCACGAATTTTATCAGAAAAAATTATTAAATGATACCCCCTCTCATCTCTATCCTACCCCCCATAATTTGTAGAAAAACTCTGAAAAATTGGTTTCACTCTTTCTCAATATATAATTTTAATCCTTAAAGAAGGTAAAATATCTTTTTCGGAATTTTATTTTTCCATTTTTTTTTCTTTGTTTGTAATATTTATCTATTTAAATTGTATGATAGTATGATTTTATGATTTAATTTATATTTTATTTGTATGAATTATATTATGTTGACTTATTTAGTAAATATAATTATGTTGATAGGATAATTTATATTTTCCTTAATTATGAGTAATTAGGTATAAAATAGTAATATTTATATTTAATAAAATATAATTTCTTTCCAATATGTATACGTATAATTATAATTTAGAATATTAATAATTAAAATTGAATATATTTATATGTAAATATAATATAATATTTTATATTTAAATTAAAATAAATTGATACTATGTTATTGGATAAGTAAAATTATTGTATCAAAATAATTTTTTTTAATTATATTACAAATAATATTTTGTAATCTATATTAATACTTTTATTTATATATAACTATATCTATGTTATATTATTTATAATGTTTTCATTTAATTAAAATTTTAATATATTATTTTTATTATATATATATATATTATTTTATCATTAATGAAATTTAAAAAATTTACTATTAATAATATATTTTAAAAATATTAATTAAAAAAAATAAAATATTGTGTGTAATTATTCAGAAATGATATTGGTCAAGAAAGCCCAAACCTAAGAAATGTATTGAAAATGAAATAAAAGTATCATAAGGATGTTTGATAAAGGTGACTGTAGTCATCACTAAAAACATTAGAAAATTGATACATCATCAAGTCATCAAAAAAAAATGAACAAAATGAGACTCTCTCCTCAATTACATACTTCAAAATACATCAGAAACCAAGATAAATTCACAATAAATGTGATATATTTTGATATGAATTCCCTTTAGGTATCTTAATATCATTTACAACTCAATGATAATTTTCTATAGTATGAAAATGTTCATTATTTCAATGCCAGTACAATTGTTGTAGAGTCCCTCTCAATCAAAATGAGGTTCTAATTATAATGTTCAAAATAATCAATGTCCTAAACAATTTCAAGAAGATCAACCTAGAATGTAATAAAATTACTAATATGTTATGTAATAGAACCTTTGATGAATCCCGGCCAGTTCTTGAAAGTACCACTACATCCCTCAACACCAAGATATCCTTGAGCTTCACTATCCATATTAACCATAAAGTAATTTAGCCAATGAGGGATCCATTTAAAATATTAATATTTTAGAGTATTTCATGTATACCAACTAAATACCATATATTCTGTGTTGTTCAGGTCAATAATGATATTATCCATTGATATATTTTTTAATTTGTTAACTAGCTATATATCTTAGGCTATACCTATAAAATCACCTTAATAGGGGTGAAAAACCCATAAAATCAAAGCCGATTTTTCATTTCCCATAGTTGAAGAGGTCATGTTGTAATGAAAACCACAATGATATTGCTGATTTAAGAATTATGTAAGGATCTACAAGAATTGAAAATAAGAAATCCCCAGTTATTGAAAGCTAGAAAGGTCCATTGAAACCACCGAAAAATTCATCCCCATATTCTTCCAGAAGGTATGTAGTCAATGTAACAACCCAGCTATTTATATAATTTTTTTTTTTCATTTATATTAATATTTATGAATAATATATTAATTATATATTAAATAGAACACTTTTTACAATAGAATAATCAATACTAAACAATGGGTTTCCTTTAAATATTTTGTTGCACATAACATTGGCTATACCGAAAAATGAAATAATAATAATAATATTTTAAATTGTAGTAAACAAATAGTCATTGTATTTCCAGGAATGAACATAACTTACTAAATTATGATTACACATGTTTTTTTAATTTTTTACATTTTTATAATAAACTTTATAGGCTTCAAATAAGAATGAATCTGATTTTAAGCATAAAATACTTTAGTATTTTTTTAAAAGTCGATTTACACCTTTTAATAGAGAACCCCTTTTAAATCTAGTTTCAGTCACATTTATATGTTATATTTGAAAAATTAAAATTCTAATTTATAAGAGGGACATAAAGGTTTTCTTTGGATGAATTTTTTGTATTTTTCTGATAATGTTCATTTTTAATGAATAGTGCAACATATTCGATTTTAATTCAAAACAACTTTTTTAATCAAATTTATTTATATAGTTATATTGTAAATTTTATTGTTTTAAAAGTTTAATTTTATTAGGCCTTTAACATTCAATATAGTTTTGGTTATTTAATGTAATTCCACTTTGAAATTGGACATAAACACATGTCAATCATTTGGTAGTTTTTACTTTTAAAAACACGCTTTTTGGTTTGGAAAATGGAAATTAGTTTTAAATTAATTTCTGAAACTTCATTGTTTTGAATTTTTAAATATGGATTATATATTTGAAATCTGGATGTCCAAAGTGTATAAATAGGAAACTTTTATTTTTAAACTATATTAATAGTAATTTCAGAAAATATTTTATTTACCATGGTTAAAGTGTAAATACGATAAATAAGGGTAAATAAATAATATTATAATAATAATATATTACTTTAAAACATGTATAAATACAATTTTATGATAAATTTCTGACCATGGGCATCCATTGGTCGATTTTACGACCCCATTGAGCCACTTTTTTGTGAAAATGTCAATTAATTACATTTAATTTATTTTTAAGGAAAATATAACATAATCATATATCTTTTACAAAAACAATTCTTATATGGGGTTATATAAGTGATATTTTCAACTATATATATTCATTATAAAACTAATATTATTTACTACCTCATGGTATTTTATTTATAATTTTTAGAGATCAAATAAATAAATTTATTTACGACAAAATGTTCATGTAGTGTTAACCTTATTAATGAATGATTTAAATAAATGAGATTATAAATTTTAAAATAAATTTATATTGGTATTTTTATGTCATCCACGAATTTTAGGAATGATTATGAATTGTTATATTTGAATTAATGATGGTTTTTCTAAAAAATCAAGATATTATGGATTTTTATAAAATGGTATGATATGAATTATATGAAAATTAACATAATGTGTTTCTAAAACAAATAATATTTTATTCAATGTTATAATAATCCTAAAAACATAATATTAGTTCAAATGACATAGATAAGGTTTAAAATTTCATTAATTAACCGCTTCAGGTTCTATTTTCATTTTATAGTGACTATAATAACCATATATTATGAATATACAAGAATACATTTTAAGAGTCAAAACAGTTAGCTATGGTTTAAAGCTAAAATATATGGTTACATTTGTGACCTAGAATTTTATAATATAAATTGGTTAAAAGATTTTATAACAAAAATAATATTAATTTAGAAATAATTGGCTTTGGGAGAATTTTAGCCCAAAAATCATTTTATAGTAAAATAATACTTTCAAACCTTCCAAAAGTACCCTTCCTCCCTCTTATAAATGGCCACCACCTCTAACCCATACTCACACCTATAAAGCCACCTTGGATCATCAAAAATATAACCAAATAAGCTCCCAAAATCCCAATCTTATTCAGTAAATACTTACTATAGGAATAAGGAAATTCATAAAGGCCTTTTATCTTAAATCAAAAGGAGTTAACAGATTTGAGGAAATGTCTTCTCTCAAGCTTCTTATATTTATTTTCCTTCTCCAACCCCTAAAAAATCCATATTACATTCTTTTATGACAACACTAGTATCTTAAGTATACTTAGATGTTTTCATTAGATGTATTCATCCTGAACTTACACACACCTCCATCTAATATATTTGGAATATACTGTTTCTGTAGAAGGTGAACTACTGCCTCTTAAAACGATGATTGTTCAATTATCTACTACCACCTCTCATGGGGAAAATTACTATGTAAATGTATTTACATATGATATATATTATATCTATATTTTCTCTATGATTTTTAATTTTTATTTAAAACATAAATTGATGCTTTTCATGCTCCGTAAAAATGGTAATTGAATTTGAGGAAGTGCAGACAACGACCCCCTCAAAGTGATATGAATCGTTCATGCCATACATGGAACATATAAAGGATGTCGTTATCAAAAATATGTAACATATATATAATATGATATTATATTGGATTTATAATATACCTATGTTTGATTATGTTTTTTTAATGTCCCGAACCTCTCTGATCCATTACTTTGTAAAAATTTGATGTGGTAAAACATGACGCATGTTATAATAATAATTTTTGATAATAATAATTGATAATGGTGGTGTGGAAATTTTTGGTGATAATTAGATTAAATTATTTTAAATTAATCAATGTGAAATAAAATAAATAAAATTGAATATATTTAATTCAATGAGGTGAGGTGCATGGTTTATTTTTGATTTATTTAATTGTTAATAAATAATAAATTATTTGTGTAATGGACATTTAATGGGAGGCTACTCGGTGCTGACGTAATGGTGGTCAGACATGGTCAACACGGAGAATGTCAATAATAATAATAATTATTAATAATAATTGCTGACGAGTTAATAAATTTTAACTGGGGATTTGTTATTATTATTATACTAAATAATTATAATAATAATGATGGCTTAAATTCTAAAAGATCCATTAATAATGATTTAATGAGATTTATATTTTGAATACAATGCAGTGAGATTTGAGATATGAGGAGACATTATAGATGTTATTATTTTTGATAGTTTTGTAAAATAAAATAAAATAATAATGATAATGTTTTAAAATTGGGAGTGTTGTGTATGCAATAAAAGGGGAGGTGAAACATTGGGGTTGGAGCTTGAGAAAATAGAAGAGGAAGATGGAAGATTGGAGAGAGGAAATTAAAAATAATGATGATTAAAAAAATAATGTAATAAATGATAAAGGAGGAGCCAATTATAGGGGATAATGTGATTCACATTTAAAACCTTGAAATAGGTTGAGCGTGGGTTTTTGTGTTGAAGAGAAAAATGGAAATATAAAATCATAATAATGTAATAATGTAATTATTAATTTTGTTGGGAAAACCATGTGTAGTCCCTAACTTCTTCGTGCGACCTTGGTTTTACGAACCGTCAATGGCAGTGTGACCGTGACTTCAAGACGGAAATTATGAGTACAATATTGGATTTATTTTTTGGGTTTTCAGATCGGGTACCCGAAACGCTCATGTATTAATAGATTTAATTTTATAATTAAATCTTCGACCATCCATAACTCCGATGTGGAATGTCCGATTGACTACTTGTCAGTGGCGATGTGATCCTATCATTAATATGATCAATTGAAGTCTAATGTTGGATATTAAATTATGGTTCGTGTCTATGTTCAATAAGACAACTATTATTAATTGAATTTATTATTATCATTAAACTTATGGAGACCGTGTGACGTGTCGTGGGTTGAACAGTCAAACAATGTAAAAATTTAATGGTCATGTCATGTATTCATTAATAAATGTTGCATACCGTTTTAACTTTTTTGCCTGTATACAAGAGGGTATCATGTTATTTACAGTCCACTCTTCTTCTCTGCACGACGACGCTCCCGGATGACCTAGATGCCTCCCTCCAATCTTCTTCATCCGGACTCTGATCATCGATCAGTCGGTGGTTGCGGGATCATTTCAACGAGGTGAACATCGTGCACCTTGTTCCATTCCCTCTTCTTCAACTTCATCTTTGCGGTTTACTACTGAATATATTGCTGATATTTTATGGGAATTATTCTCTTCGATGAATATCATCTTAATGTGTGGTTGTTCCATGACATCCATGGGAGGTTGTAGTCATCTAGAGGAGTAATCGAAATCCTCGTGGTGGTTGTTCTCAAAGAAGGACATCAAAACCTGTTCAGGTTGGGATCTTACCTTCGTCTCTCTCTATTTTGTGCATCATGCCGGGAGGGGGGGGGTATCCTCTTGTTCTCGTGAGATACGATTGAATTAGTAAATAAATATAATAGCTTGTTAAAGAATGGGTTTGGGAGAATTTTGTTGATATTGTTGTTTTATTTCCATCAATGCTTATACTTTGATTATGTTGTGAATTGAATAGGCTTATGCCTACTGAAAATCACAGTCGTTGGGGTCCGTTTCAAGAACAATTAAATGTTTCCTGGTTTTTTTGGATTGTTTTGTGGGTGGAGTTTCATAGAATGTGGAAATTGGTTAATCATGAAAATTTGACTGATTAAATGAATACCTTGAACCCTTATATGATCAGCTGGTTAAACTAAATGAAAAATGAATTTTGGGGGTGTGTGTTGGGGTTTAATTATGTGAAGGGGGTGTTTCATGGGTTTTTGTGGAACATGTGAGCAGTGGGGTTGCGGTTGGCTTGGTTGTGGGATGACGTGTATGATATGGTTGTGATGGGCCGTAGAGCTGCGGTAAATGGTATCAAAGGGATGATGATGTGGTACGTGTATTGTTTCTGATGTGTTTGTGGTTATGGTTGTTGGCAGCAGGGCTATAGTGATGGGTCGTGCATATGAATAAAAGTGGAAGAGTTAAATAATGAATTATGGGGCATGGTAGTTGATTAAATATGGAAAATCAATGGAATTTATTGGCCGATAAAAGAAAATTGTGTTGTGTTTCTTGTGTTTTCTCTAAATTTATTTGTGGTTGGTAAGGATATGTTTTACGAATGATTGATCTGGTTCGGCTGTTATTAGTTTCTTGGTAGTTAAGGAACTGATTAACTAAAACTGTTGGAACATGAAAATCTTAATGGGGTTTGGGGCTATTCATTGTGTGCATACCTTCGAGGTAGCAGTGTAGAGGCATGTTCTTAGATATTTTGTGTAGTTCCCTTAGGATGGGTTGAGTGGTTGATATAATTATATAAATCTATATGTTTTATGTTTCATTACACACCCCACCCATATTGAGCACTACGTGTCGAAAACCTGTGGGACAGGGGGGAGATTCTCAAATATCTAAAGGATGGTTGGTTACTATTCTTCCTTGTGCTCCCTCTTCCAGGTTCTATATCCCATGATCCTTCGAGTAGGTTACGACAGATGATTACCAAGAGTGTTCAATATGAGGATGTGATATGTTCTTAGGTGTCTTTAGGATGATATGTGATGTCGTTCTCAGGTTTCTTCGGGATGAGATGTGGTTATGGCCCAGGAATAAGGGCTGGCGGGATAATATGATGGCTGAGGATTGAGTGCTAGCGGGATACTATGAGCTTCGTATGGAAATGTTGCGACACTAGCTCAGGAATAGGGGGAATCATCAAAGCATTAGGCTTGAGGTCTTGAGCAGTATTCAGTGGGAAGGTGGTGTGGGGTACCCATATTTTGATAATATTACTATAATATTCTATTGACTTGCAATATTTGATGTGTGTGGCTTATAATGATGGGTGGATAGATTCCTTTCTAGGCTTTGGATCCTTCTGTTTTCTCACGAGGCATTATGATATATCCCCACCTATGCATGAGGGTTTTAGGTTTCCCTACTCAGTATACTTTTATGCTTACCCTATGTTTACTTTCAGGTTTTCAGGAGGACTTTAGGAACCATGCGGGACCTTGCTAGTAGGGCGTTGGAGTTTTACTGGTTGCATTTTTTGATTTCTTTTTTTTTTGGTATCATACATTGAAGGATTTCTTGTACTTGTACATTTGTTTTAGTATTGTTTAAAACATGCATATGGGTTTGGTTTTGGGTTTATTTTCATTTACTTGTTCCTTTTTTCTTTTGTTGTTTGAGTCATCCTATTTCCTGGTCTTAAATAAAAAAAAGGGTAATTCCCCCCCATATTTTTGAAAACTCATACCCTTGGAGCTATTCACCACTCCGGGGCCTACTGAGGGTGGGACTCAGGGGTCATTATCTTCCTTTCACCATTCCCATCTCAGGAGGGGCATATTTGGTGGGAGGGGTCATGACAGAATGGTATCAGAGGTGATGGTTGAGAGATAGGATGAAGTCTAAAGTTAGTCACAGTGAGGATTGCATGGCACGGAAGGGAAATAGTGTTGGATGATCATGGTGTGTGACATTGTCCAGGGATGATCGTCTAGGACACAGGATTTTAGGGCCCCCCGTGATCTGATTCAAGGACTCTGAGCTTACCGAACAACCAAGCAAGACTACATTGATTTCCAGGTAGAGACCCTATGAAAGATACATGCATCATCATGATGTGGGTTTTACATTATTTGGGCGTTCTGGGAAAGAAATCAAAATAAAATGATAAAAAAAAACCTTGAAAAAAAATTCCTTGCTACTTGGTCTTAGGAATTCTTTGTTTACCGTATAGATATGGCACCTGGACGTTATTCCCAGGCGAATCGGGCTCTTGAGGCCCAGTAGATTCAGACAGTCGATTGGATGAGGATTGACCGAGAGGAGGAAGACGACTTCTGGGAGCACACATTTTGTGATTTCCAGTAATAGAGTTTGAATAATTATGAAGGCAGCACTTCGGATACGGAATTAGAGAGTTGGTTGGAGGAACTATAGATCACCTTTGGGCTGATCAGGGCTCCATCAGAGTACTGGGTTCCTCTAGCAGTAAGCCAGTTGCGATGAGTGGTGCGTCAGTAGTGGATGCTTTACCTTGGGGAGGGTAAGAAGACAGAAGTTCTATGAGCCAACTTCGAGAAGGAGTTCCGCGATGAATTTCCATCCTCGACGAGGAAGTCCAAGAAGAGGTAAATGTTTTTGTCTCTCCAACAAGGAAGCATTTCAATATGGGAACTAGTGGTAAAGTTCAAGGATCTCATCCATTTTTCCCATAATCTCTTTCTGGATGAGGATTCCCGAGCCCGACATTTAGAGGAGGCACTTCACCACTCTATTAACTGCGCGGTGACCCCTTTCACCATACCAACGTACCTGGAAGTACAAGAAGATGGCAGTGATAATTGAGAGGATGCACTCGTAAGTAGGTCCACCACCAGAGAGGAGTCACCCAAGTTCGTCCAAGAAAGAGGTGGTCAGCAGTAGATCCCTAGCAACATGACCTTCCATGTTTTGACCAGCAGGGACCAGACTTCAGCAGGTCCCATAACTATTTCATGATTTCCACCTGTTTTCTATGGTCCAAGGACTGATGTTCTTTGCATGTGGGAACCGTGGGAATCTTGGCAGATATTTCCCTTTTCAGACTCAGTATGGAGGGACTGGCCAGGAACATCCCCAGCCCTAGCAGCAGTTCCCATCCCAAACCCTCTAGCTACAACAGGCTCCAGTCCCTCCAAGGGAGGCTAGAGTAGGTGGTGGCCAACCACAGGGAGTTCCTCAAGGACCCAAACTACGACATGGTCAAGGAGGTGGATTTAAAAATAAAGGAAGAGGAGTGGGACGCAGACAGTTGCACGCAACAGAAGAAGAAACCCTAGAAAGGCCAGAGATTGAGAGAGATTTTTTTGGTTTTTCTTAAATGCTCTCATTTATGTTTTGTTTAAATTCAGGAGCATCACACTCCTTTGTTGAAACTCATTCTCACACATTCTTGTGCCTGGACCTTGTTTTTCATGAGTCTATATTTCTAAGGTGTTTCCCTCTTTCCTTTAAATGTGTGTGATGAGTCCTAACATGTTGTTAGAGGAGGACTTGATCCATAATCAATATGCATTAATGTGGTTGCTATTAAACCCATGTTGGTCATTCAGTTCCACCCAAAGCGTATTTTATCTTGACATGGGAGATGGAATTCCCCAATCTATGTGTTGGGGCAGCATGTTGCTTGTCTTGTGCAGTGTTGAGGGTAGTGTCTATATGAGAAATCCTAAATCATGGGGGTGGGAGCACCTAATCCCTAATCGAGACACATTAATGTGGATGTGATTAAACTCATGCAGGCGAGTGAGTGCCACCTAAAGCGGATAATATCTCAACATGGGGGAAGGCATTCCCTTACTCATATAATTAGGATAGTGGTTGGATTCCTGTTATGAAGAGAGCCCTGAGAGGTATCTTACGAGGTGGTTATTTAGACCTTTTCCCTTTTTATGGGTTGGTTTTTAATTCTCGAGGATGAGAATGTTTTGATTGGTATCTGATGTAATGGTCAGGACCTCTCCAGTCCATTACTTTGTAAAAATTTGATGTGGTCAAACACGATGCGTGTTATAATATTAATTTTTTATAATAATAATTGATAATGGTGGCGTGAAAATTTTTGGTGTTAATTAGATTAAATGATTTTAATTTAATCCTTGTGAAATAAGAGAAATAAAATTGAATGTATTTAATTCATCAAGGGGAGGTTCATGGTTTATTTTTGATTTATTTAAATTTTAATAAAAAAATATCTCTGTAGTGGACATGTAATGGGAGGTTGCTCGGCATTGACGTAATGGTGGTCGGACATGGTCAACGCGGAGAACGTCAATAATAATAATTATTATTAATAACAATTGGTGATGAGTTAATAAATTTTAATTGGGGATTTGTTATTATTTTTATACTAAATAATTATAATAATAATGTTGGCTTAAATTCGGAAAGAGCCATTAAAAAAGATTTAATGAGATTTAAATTTTGAATTCAATGTAAGGAGATATGAGATATGAGGATAGATGAGAGATGTTATTATTTATGATAATTTTGTAAAAAAATACAATAATAATGATAAAGGTTTAAAAGGGGGCATGTTGAGTATGGAATAAAAGCGGAGGCGCTACTTTGGGGTTGGAGCGTGAGAAACATGAAGAAGAAGATGGAAGAATAGAGAGATGAAATTAAAAATATTGATGATTATAAAAATAAGGAAATAAATGATAAAGGAGGAGCCAATTATCGAGGATACTGCGCTGCACATTTAAAACCTTGAAATAGGTAGACTGTGGGTTTTTGTTTTGTTGAAAAAAATGGTAAAATAAAATAATAATAAAATATTAATGTAATTTTTAATTTTGATGGGAAAACCATGTTTAGTACCTAACTTCTTCGTGCGACCTCGGTTTTACGAATCGTCAGTGGTAGTGTGACCCTAACTTCAAGACGGAAATTATGAGTCCAATATTGGATTTCTTTTTCGGGTTTTCAGATTGGGTACCCAAAACACTCATGAGTTAATAGATTTAATATTATCATTAAATCTTCGACCTGCCATAACTCCCGCGTGCGACGTCCGATTGAATTCTTGTCAGTGGCGATGTGATCCAATCATTAATACGATTATTTCAAGTCTAATGTTGGATATTAAATTATGGTTCATGTCTCGGGACAATAAGACAACTATTGTTAATTGAAGTTATTATTATCATTAAATGTATGGAGACCGCGTGATGTTTCGTGTGTTGACCAGTCAAACTGTGTAACAATTGTACGGTCACATTGTGTATTCATTAATATATGTTGCGTACCATTTTACCTTTTCATTGACTATATAATAGAGGGTCACATGTTATTTATACACCCCTCTTCTTCTTCGCATGATGACGCTCTCAGATGACCCAGAAGCCTTCATCATATCTTCTTCATCCGGACTCTGATCATCGATCTATCGATGGCTGCGGGATCGTATCGACGAGGCGAACATTGTGCACCTCATTAAATTTCCTCTTATTGGACTTCCTCTTTAAGTTTCTTACTAAGGAGATTGATGATATTTGATAGGAATGCCTCTCTTCGATGAATGTCATCTTAATGTGCGGTTGTGCTGCAGCATCCATGAGAGGACGTAGTCGTCGGGAGGAGTGATCAAAATCCTCGTGGTGGGGGTTCTCATAGAAGGAAATCAAAACATGTTTAGATAGGGATCTTACCTTATTCCCTCTCTATTTTGTGCATCATGCGGGGTGGGTATCCTCTTGTTCTCGTGAGATACGATTGAACGAGTAAATAAAGATAATAACTGGTTAAAGAACGGGTTTGGGTGAATTTTGATGATATTGTCTTTTTATTTCCATCAATGATTATCCTTTGATTATGCTGTGAATTGAATAGGGTTATGCCTAATAAAAATCACGGTCATTGGGTTCCTTTTCTTGCACAATTAAATGTTGCCCTATTTTTCTGGATTGTTTTGTAGATGGAGTTTCATAGAATGTATAAATTGGTTAATCATGTAAAGTTGGCTGATTAGATGAATACATGGAACCCTTATATGATCATCCTGGTTAAACTAATTGAAAAAATGAATTTTGTGTGTGCGGTTTGGGGTTTAATTATCTGAAAGGGGTGTTTCATGGGTTTTTGTCGAATAGGTGAGCAGTGGGGAAGCGGTTGTCTTGGTTGTGGGTTGGCGTGTATGATATGGTTGTGATGGGAAGCGGAGCTGCAGTAAATGGTATCAAAGGTACGGTGATGTGGTATGGGTATTGTTTTCGATGTGTTTGCGGTTATGGTGGTTGGAAGCAAGGCTTCAGGGATGGGTTGCACATATGACTAAAAGTGGAAGAGTTATCAAATGAATTGTGGGTCATGGTAGTTGATTAAATACAAAAAAATCATTAGAATTGATTGGATGATAAAAGAAAATGGTATTGTGTTTCATGTGTTTTCCCTAACCTTATTTGTTATTGGCAGGGATATGTTTTATGAATGATTGATCGGGTATGGTCGTTATTAGTTTCTTGGTAGTTTAGGAACTGATAAACTAAAACTTTTGAAACATGAAAAGCATAATGGGGTTTGGAGATATTTATTGTGTGAATACCTTCAAGGTAGCAATGCTGAAGCATGTTCTCAGATATTTTATGTAGAAACTTTAGGATGCGCTGAGTGGTTGATATAATTATATAAATTTTTATGTTTTATGTTTCTTTACGCACCCACCCATGTTGAGAACTTCGTCTCGGAAACCCGTTGGATATGGGTTAGATTCTCAAACATATAAAGGATGGCTAGTTACTGTTCTTCCCTGTGCTCCCCCTTCTAGGTTCTATAGACCAAGATCCTTCGGGCAGGTTACGGAAGATGTTTCTTTATCATCTTTGGGATGAGGATGTGATATATTCCCATGTGTCTTTGGGATGATATGTGATGTGGTTCCTAGGTGTCTTCGGTATGAGATGTGGTTATTACAGACGATTGAGTGTCGGTGGGATACTATGACGTCTGAGGAATGAGTGTCGGTGGGACACTTTGAGCTTTGTATGGCCTGTTTGCGGCACTAGATCGAGAAGAGGGGGAAGTATCAGAGTGTTAGGCGTGATGGATTGAACAGTATTCATTGGTAAAGTGGTGTATGGTACCCATACTTTGATAATATTACTATACTACTCTATTGACTTGCGATATTTGGTGAGTGTGTCTTGTAAGGTTGTGTGGATAGATTCTTTTCTAGGCATTGGCCCCTTCTATTTTCTCAAGGGGCATTAGGATGTCTCCACACCTATGCACAATAGCTTTAGGTTTCCCTACTGATTATACTTCTATGCTCACCCTACATTTACTTTCAAGTTCTTAGGAGGACTAGAAGGACCGTGCGAGGCCTTTCTAGTTGGGCGTTGGAGTTTTACTGGTTGCATTTTTTTCTTTTATTTTGGTATCATACTTTGGATATTTTCTTGTAATTGTACTTTTGTTTCAGTATTTTATAAAAAATGCATATTGTTTTGGTTTTAGGATTATATTCATTTACTTGTTCCTTTTTCTTTAGGTGTTTGACTCATCCTATTTCCTGATTCTAAATAATAAAAATGTTAATGCCCCCCATATTTGTGAAAACTCATACCTTTGGTGCTAGTCGCCACTCCGGGGCCTATTGAGGGCGGGACTCAGAGGGTCATTATCTCCCTTTCAACATTTCCAGCTCAAGAGGGGAATCTTTGGTGGGAGGGGGTCGTGACAGTTTTCATTCCATTAAATATGAAATTGAAATAAATGTAGTGTTCATGCGTACATACGACTTACCGTCTCCATAAATGTTGCATTTCATTTCTTATCTCCAAATTTTACAGACTATTATAAATCCATATATAATAAATATATATGATAAATATGATTTCTAAATCCTTAATACAATTCTATAGAAAATGTAATTTTGACCACATGGACAATTTATAGTTATAATAAGTTCATTTTTCACTCATGTTTCGAACATCGAAAAATCAAATGATATGATCTTGAATAATTATATAATTGTTATATCAAGTTAATAAGTAATATAAAATGAATAATAAATATTAAAAATTTTCTTATGAAATTTGAAATTAACATATTTTTATTATTTAGAAATATAAAGAAAAAACAAGACAGGTCGGACTCAAGGTAAGGGAGCCTTTCATCCTCCTCTTATAGTCGAAGATTTATTTTATGTTATGCCATATAATTTCCATTTTCTTTTGTTGGGATATTTTATTCTATATCAATATTTTTTCCATTCTATTTCCATTTGATTAGATACCCGTTTCACTCTCATCAAATAATTTTCTAAATTTTAATGTGACACCGTTAAGCTGTGGAATTTTTGTAAGGGAACTTCTTAACCCAATTTTAATTCAATATGTTAATCATCTACATTTTTATTATGCAATGATATGATTATGTGAGAAATGAATTCTGATATCTTATCTTGTATATATACTTTATTTTCATGTATTTATATTGAATATTCATAATTGATCTATTGGATTACCAAATGATCTTTATAAGGGACCTCATCTCAATCTCCTTTCATTAAGGCATATATTGATATTGTGCACCTTTATTAGCCTATAAATTTTATATAAAACCCTTTTGACATTTCTTATAATTAGTTACTATATTCTCATTATATTTATATTTTAATTTGATGTTATTCTCAAATTATTTTTATTCAAGCGTTTTTCAATTGGTAAGGGATTCTTTATCTAAAACATCATTTTAAATGTTTTAAAGATATAATATTCTAAATCCTTATAATTCATGTCCATGTTTTATAAATAATTTTGAGGATTTGTTTATATGGATATGAGTTTTATAAAATGTAAATTTTCTTCAAAAAATTCAATGTGGTATGGGACACACTGATTCAAAACTCTTCTTTTTGATTGTTTTATATGAATAGATTATATACATATATTGAAATGATATCATGTGATTTCAATGTGTAAATGTTATAATTACATTATGATTATTTTATGTTTTATGGTTCATGGAAATTTTTTTATGTATATGGGTGGTTCAATGATAAACCTATGGCAGATGAGCCCGAGATAGATCTACAATGAATTGGGTAACATGACAAAGGTAAACTTTACTGTTTTTCCTAAGAGATTTATGGAATATGCTATGATGGGTAATCCAAACATAACTCCATGTGTATAAATGAAATCTATAATGTATCTATTATATGGCTCCACAAGTTACCTTCATGATTTATGATTTCTATGAGTTATTCATAAATCTTATGATTTTTATTTGGATTTCAATAGAAATTATGTATTATGATTGAAAATTATGATTTCATTGATTTGTATGTATTGATGGATTACTATTTTCATTAGGTGTTTTATATCCCTTACATTTCCTTTTATGATCATCCCATGTTTCAAAAAGTTTTTCAATTGAATTAAATATGAATAAGGTCAAAAATGGGAACAAGGAAAAGTCATGCTATCTAAAACATGGATGTAAACATGTTTCATTTTTTAATGAGTATTTGTTTTATGAAAAAAATGTATAATGAGTAGATGTTTCTACTTCTAATATTAACGTTGTTATGTTTAAGTTATGACATAATTATATAAATATTTAAACCTAAAAAGATCCTCAATGTGAATTATTAACTTAATTCAAGATTATATAATTTTTAAGGTTGGCTCCTTATAGTTAAAGAATATGTGTTTGAATCTTTCTGTGTGAGACATGAAACATGAGTAGGATTAAATAATTTGGATACCTAAAATAAAAAGAAAATCATTACTATCAATAATGTTAGACAAAAACTTCTAAATTATAATTATTTTACTTAATTAGACATGAATCTTCTAGAAAATCTTCAACCATAATATTGGGGTGTCAATAACACCAAAATGGTTTCAATAATATATCTTGGAATTGATATTCCCAATTCTGGTTGGATGATATACATTTAATTAATTCCAAAAAAACTGAAAATCATAATTTCCTAGAACACAAGAATTTATGATGTGTGATGAAATAACATCCCTTATATTTAAGGCATCAAAAATAGTGAGATATCCATGTCTAGGATGAATCTAACTAATATCTAATATAGAAAAATCAAACCACTGAAAGTTCAATAAGATTATATTTGAATATGTTGAAGGATACCATCTGGTATTCTGGTGGATTTCACTAAACATTTCATGAATGATAGGCCAAACCATGGATCTAATGTTACATTTTATACCACTCATAAATAATTAAATGACCGTAGGCTGAAAAATATGATCAATTTTTTTTACAAGAATATACCACATGAACATAGAATAAATAGATTCATTAAATTATATAAGAATTTTAATAGTGAGACCTCCTAAATTAAGTGTTTTATTGCATTTCGTCTAGGACACTATAACTAGTTTCATTGAAAATATATATCCCATACAAAAGGGCATCTAAATATTCTTCTCCAACCTCTTAATAATATCATCAAAAAACATATAGATATATAAGGAATACACAAACATAGATATAAATATATATTTGATAGGAAATATCCTACATTATTATGTTAATAATTTCCATTTATATGTTTCAAGTTGGGAAGTAATTATACATGAAATTCCTTTACGATAACATGTGTTAAATGTCACCCTGAAAAGTGGGATCCCTAAGTAATTAAATTTTAAGCTACTATTCTTGACAATAGGTATCATCATAAGATATATTTATATTCCCTTATATAATTTTATCCCAAAAAACACAATCGGATTTATTTATGAAATCATTTATCAAGATACATGGTAAAATATCTTGAAAATGTATTTTATAGGATGCGAGGTAGAATCATCTCCATAAAAAATGAGTAACATGTCATAAATATAAATGAGATGGGTGGTTTTTTTACTATTATTAAAGAGATAGAAGATAAATGTGATATAAATAATACATTTATCTCATGTTTTAAATATTACATATTAAAAATAGTCACATAACCCAAGGACCTAAAACTTTAGTGTCATATATATTGGATACATAAATAATTTTTTTTACAAAAAAATGTAATCATTTCATCATAATCGTGACCCTCTATACCATTTTATTGACACCTAACATTATATAGTAATCTTCATAACCTAAATAATATAAATATAAGAAGGGGAATAGTTTGGATTCCCATTAAGGAAAAAATATATAATTATATGAAGAAGAACATTAAGAAGACATAAATATCATCATAAAAGATAGAAGTACCTTATATGATAATCAAAAAACATTTTAGAGTAAAATATGATCATAAAAATCATTAAGGAATCATAAATGTTAATACCTAGCTCAAAACACATCTCAATAATCATAAAAAATGTGACCATGACATAATAGTGCATAATACTTTTAAAATAAGGCATAATTTTGAAAACATGAAATTTCATGGAAATAAAATGCATCTTGAAAATTTATAATTAATTTATAAAGAACAAGGGAATTTGGAAAAACCATAAACATTGGAAAACCATTGTGAGAAAACCAATTATTCTCACACCAATTTGAATAATCTAATTATTTCCATAGTTGAAAATGTGAGAAAACCTGTTATGCTCATGCTTGTGGGAAAAAACTCATAATTCCCATGCAAAATTATCTCATGATATATAAACCTAAAGCAATGAATTAGAGGGTGACATAAGACCTCACCCATTTTCATCTATATATATATATATGTTCCACTTATAATCCATAAAAAATATAACTTAATTAACCCATGGAAAAATAATTGTTATATTAAACATTCCAAAAAAATCACATAACATAAAAATAATTAATAATAGATTATCAAATGTATGATTATGAAACATTTATCATATCATTACAATATATATTTATTGATAAAAAATCACTTCTCGAGAGAAAACCCATGGATGAAAATTGATGTGAATGATTTCACAAATCCTTTTCATCATTTTTATAAAAGATGATGTAAAAATTACATTAAAAAACATTATTGAGGAGGAAAAAATAATACTTTTTAAAATATTATTATAAAGAGTTAAAAATAAATCATCTATTAAAAGTCATAATGTTTATCAAAAATTATTGAGTGGAAGATAAAAAATTTGATTGTGAATGGATGGAAAACCCTTCTCTTTAATCATTATTGGTGAATGATTTTAAGGGAATTTATATATTTTATATATGGTTAACTATTTTTTCATTTATCTAATATGTTCTCTACGCATAGGATAATAATAAAAAATGTTTTATGTGAAAAAAATGTATCTTTCCTAAAAATTAGTTTCGTCGTCTTCTACGCACATATTTTATAAATATATTTTACCAATTTTATAAAATTTATAAGAAAAAAATAATTTTATTTTTTAAATAATCATGTCAAAATTATCTTAGAGATATTTTTTTATAACTTTATGAAAAAAATTAATTGTGTGATAAATACTAAAAAATATCGATTTTTATTGAATACTAACTTTTCATTTAAATTATTTAAAAATATAATTTTTATAATTTTTTTAAAAGTAAAATTATTACAATTTTATTATTAATAATTTAATTTCTTTCATTTAAATAAATTTTATATTTTTTTATATACCAAAATTTATTCTTAAAGAAACATTTTGTTTTGAAAACCATGTTTTTGTCGTGTTTGCCGGTTTAATTTTACGTTAAATTATTTCAATTATATGATTTAATTTTATGAAAAATAACTATTTTTAATCGTAATAATTTATATTATTTCATAGGTGCACCTTATTTTTTTCATAATGTATAGTTTAAGCAATAAAAATTATGTAATGCAGCTAAGGTTAAAGCAGGATTACCGATGGATTAAACTAAAAGTTAAGGATATTTTTTCAATAAAACGTGTATAGATCCTATTTTATAGCCATATTAAAACCATATCCTATGAAAAAATATGGGGTATTTTTATTTGAAATAATTTTTATGGTGAATTTATTTATCATTTTTTAATTTTTGTGAAATTTCGAAGTAGTCTCCAAGTGGGGTTCTTTCCCTAGTTAAAAAAGGACATCTCCACCCTTTTCCATTAAACATTACATGATGAATTTGTCTTAGATAATATCTATCAGTTAATTTACCTAATTTCTTCCCACTTTCCTAGTGGCCTTATTTATTTTGGAGACTCTCCTAGGAAGTCTTTGGGGGCTAACCTAAGCATGTTATCTAAAGAACATGTATCATTCTTAATTGAGTGTTATAAATATATTTATTCTTAAAAATACTTAATGTTTTATTCAAATATAATGATATAATATCACAATTATCTCCCACATAATTATAAGTTATTATTTCATTTTCATTACCAACATTTATGTAATCTTCCATCAAATGGGGAATGAAACCATCGATCATGTGTACGATGGACTACCGCATCACAAACTAATGTAATTTCCATTCCATAACTGCCTCCCATAGCTGAATATAATTAGGGATTTCAAATATTTGTATGATTATATAAACTAACTATGATTCATTAATTATATTATAACATGCATATTATTTCATTCCAATCTGTTGGATGATGATAATGTCACTCGTCTATTTGTTTGGACTACCGCTAACATGAAGTAATGTGATATGTTTTTTATTTTATTTTGAAATTGACGGTATGAAAGATATATTTAGGGAATATAAATAATATATATGACATAATAACTATTTTGGGAAATTTTATATTTCATTTATTTTTCTTTAATACCATCTGTTAATAAAATGGAAACAACGTTTATGCGTACGTACGACCTACCGTCTCTCTGAATCATGAAATTCCATTAGATATCTATCTTTTATAAATTACTCCAATCTCATATAAAATGAATATATATTATATTATATCATGTTTAATAACTTATATATTGTGGATCCATGATCAAATTAAAAGGACAAAAAATACCCAAAAATAATTATGTAAAAAACAATGTAGTTATTTCGCAACACGTAATTTTGACAAGTAATTGATAATAAATGAGTAATTAAAGGGAATAATGTAAACATATATGTTATTAATTATATAAAATTATTATTATTTTATATATTTATAATAATCTTATAAGTATTATTCAAAAGTTTCCAATGAGTATGATGGAAGTAGATACTTATGTAATAGATTTTTGTCTCAAATTTTCTTCTTTGGGACAAATGTCATGTTATACACCTATATTATTTTATGAGGTGTATAGAAATATCGTTTGACATGTTATATCATGAATTTATTTATTTTAAAAATTCTCATATTTTCTTTTAATTTTATTATTTCATTGGTATTATGATTCAATATTTACCAAATTGGTAAGATATTTTTTTCACACTTATATTTCTATGGGAAACATGTCATACTCATTACTTATTTCTATTGTGTGAGATATATACAGTCCATGAATTTATTTTATTATTATTATAATTAATATTATGGTATATAAATATCTATATATTGTTCATTCTTTCATGGGTTTTATGATTCAAATGTTACCAAAGTGGTAATGTTTTAATATTACAATATCATTATTTATTGGGATTGTTTAATATTATGCATCTAAATAAGAAATGTTATGATATATCATTCAATAAACTCTTGAAATTTTTTATCTTATGGTTATTTATATATAATTAATGATTTCATTTAATTTTATATTTTTTATGTACTCAATAGATAGATATAATGTTTTTAAAATAAATTTGAGTTTATTTTTATCTTCAGCCAAAAATGTTTTTTATTATAAATCCATGTTATCAAGGAAAAAATATTAAGAATGATTTAATATGATTTTTTAAAGTCATTTTTAAACATTATTTTATTTTTATAAAATATATTGAAAGGAATCTTGTTATCATTTCCCAAAGATTTACTTGTTGATTTTTCTTAAAAAACTAAAAAAGTAAAAGTTATTTTTACATGTTCGATATCAATGTTATTTACTGCTTTCAAAACCATAAAATTATATAAACATTCCTTTACATTTTTCCTAATTTATTTTCAAATAAAATATTTATTCATATTTTGTGAATTTTTTAAATTTTTATGAAGTGATTTCAATGTGGAAAGGATATCCTTCTCATGAAATGTTCCATGTGATCCTTCAATATAATATTCCATTTATGATGAAATATAGTGATATTAATTATGATTTAATTTGGATATGATCCAATGATAACATCCTTATTTTTTCTCTATATGGTTTATTTTTATTTGAATATGATGTTTTTGAAACCAGTTCCTTTTCCACTTGTTGAGTTACGATTAAATGTTTCTGAAACCCCTTTATCATTATGGAGTTTTATATGATGAATATTTTAGGATCATTTGGAAAAAATATATTTTATTTTAATTATGTAACTATTTGGATTAATATCTTTCACTGATGAATTAGTTAAATATATAAAACTCATGAGTTAATTATGATATGCATGAACCTGATTCCATCTTCATAGTGTTATGTGTTGACTTGGTTTCATGTTTATTAGGATATGTGAAAACCTAGTTTCATTTCCATAATTTTATTCATGTAATTATATTTAATTTTCATAATATAATGTGTTTACCTGAATTTGATCTCCATATATTTATGTGAGGGACTGACTTCATTCCCATAACATAGTGAAAGAACATATTTCTATTTATACATATTCAAAATTTTATAAGTTTATGTTCGACCACATTAAAATTTATATATTATTATATCATGGATTATGTTATTTTATCCTTTTATGATTCAAGACTTATTAACTTCAAAGATTTATGACATGTCTAAATATTATTTTAATGACCTGTGTTTTGAGCCAAGGAAAAATTCAGTGAAAATATGAATTTTACCATTTACTGGATGAGTAATTCTTAGTTTCAAGCTTCATAAAAACATTCTTTGCATTAGAACACCTTTATAAATTGTTTTTAGACTTGGGTAAAGTATATAGGGGTACCTCGGGTGTCTCATTGAGTTCTGGGAGCACCCGCCCCCATAAATCTCATGTTTGGAGGGTTTTTATAGGGCACACAGTTTGTCTGAAATCGTTTAGCCACCCAGCAGAAGACCATACGGATTATGGTAGTAAGTAGATGTGATTTAAACAAGATGTGAATGGATTACCCAAATCATGTGCTAGCCCTCATTGGTAGTTCTTGTTAGGTAGTACCTACGATATTTCCATCGCACAGTTGGAGCACAGATTGGGTAACTTTGTTAGCCAAACCATGAGCTGTGTTTTCTTATGAAATAAAATTAATTAAATTAAAATTATTTTAAATAATATCTTCCTCCCCTAATAATTCAAATGAGACACCCCCTGGAGATCATGGTCACATCCGACTCCCACTTCTTGTCCTCCTCTCTTCACATCAATTACACTCAATTTTCTTCAAATTTTTTCATTCAATTCATCAAGGAACACTCCCTCCACCTCTTCTTCCCTTTGCATGTAAATTTTCCTCTTCCACATCGTCAACAAACCTTATATGCACCCTAGGGTTTTGCTTAATCCAGTTTTTTAGTTTTTCTTCTTTTGTTTGGGCCTGCAGTGCGTCTCTTAGGACTCATTTATGTGTGTTTTGGCTTCTTCCTCTAAAGGAGAATTTATTCAGTCCATTTTTATTTTATACCACTACTTGTGGTTGAATTATATTCTACATATTTGTCTATACCACATTTATTTGCAGTGTTTTAGTTGTTTTTAGTCCCTAGTATTGTTTATGGTATGTTTCGGTCATCCTCAAGGAGGGTTCGAGTCACCAGAGTCAAAGGTAACTTAGCAACATATGCATAGGTAGGCATATGTATATATATATATGTCATTTTCCCCATTAGATATATAAATATATATATTAATCCATGGATACATGAATATATATATATATATATTGGGGCTATGTGTGCATATATATATATATATATGAAAAATGCATATGTTTGTAAGTGTAAACGGTTATATACATATATAAGTATATATATATGGATCCAGTTGTACAGTATCATTAACATGAGAATATTTAATCATAGGATCGGTATCCTTATGTATATGTGATGGTTTATATTCTCATAGGTGGAAATTAGCAGCATCGAGTGGTTGCTAAGGAAAACATCATGTTTCAAAGTGTTTGGGTTGGCCATATTATTCTTGAGGTTGGAGAACTTTGTATTTCCCTTTTAAAATCTAGAATATATTAATTGCTCAATTTTCACAACTTCCTTGGATTTTAAATAGTGATTCATGATTTTTATAATAAATCATTTTTTAGTGTGAATTGAGTATGACCCTTGAAATGATTTTAATTATGTTAAATGAAATTTTTGGTAAAAAATATCATGTTTTTATAACAATACAAGTCGATGAGGTGCACTATCATCAATTGGAAAACAATATGTGAATTTCCTTGTAGTTTTGTACTTATTCTTAGGACTCGTGCCTTTTATCTTTCTCCATATGCCAATGTTTCTTGTATTTCTATAAATGAACTGATTAGTTTAGTGCATTGTGATCACAAATTGAATGAACCATTAAAATGTAAATGACTTAACTAAAATTAATTTAATGCATTAAATTCTCATAAATATTAATTGTTCTATATTTCATGGATAATTAAAATTGTAACTCATGGTTAATTGAGTTATTTATTTTTTGGGGTGATACAAGGGGTTTCAACTTAGGGACCCCTTGGAGAGACTCTCACCCCTTCTGGTTAGAGATGGTGGTGGTTGTTAAACACATAAATGGAAATGTTAGAAATACCTATGATGGTCTTGTCGAGTGTTATCTATTATTACCTCCATACGATGGAAACTGGTTTTCGTATGGGATACCACATGGACAAGATCTAAGGAACAATGCTTGTAACATGCCTTCAGCAAGACTCATCCCCCTACGTACAATACCAGTCATGTACTCAGATACTAGTACGTGACTTTTTTCACCATACACAGTGTGAAAAATGGTGATTCATTCATTTGTTTCCATGGAAAGACTCCTTATTGGTCATATTGTTATCCCCTCGAATGATAACTACAACGAATCTTAGGATTTCTAAAAATTGGATCAAGGTATCACAATATATTTATAAAGGATAAATTAATGTTTTATAAATAATTTTGAATAGAATTAAAGAACATGTCAAAAAATTTATATAAAATAAATTGAATATTTATAAATGGAAATCATATGGACATATCCATAAATCCAAATCAAAATATTGGGTATAGTCTAACTCCTCAATCCTTATTATACTTATATTACCAACATAGGTAATCCCAATTTAGACACACTGGCTTAGGTCGTAGCAGGTAATTGGATGGGTGTCCAATTGGAACCCAGTCCAATGCCTTTAAGTTAATTTTTTATTATTTTCTTGCATTTACATACTATGAAACATTTATTATTTATATTAAATGAAATGGATTGGGATAGACATTGTGGGTGCTATCCTGTTGAGATTGTATCTCATACCCTGCTCGGGCACCATTGGTACCTGAGTAGACTTTATTCTATAGGTATTAATAAAGGGAAGTAGCCAACATCCAATGTTTTATTTATATTTATAGGATGGAGTTCAGGTGGGGCAACCTAGATGGTTTTTGAGATTCTCATGGATCTAGTTGTTGAGATGTTATTATTTTATTACATTATATTTCTATTTGTAATTTTCACTACTCATACTTGTAGAATAATTTTTCATACATGATTTTTTCTAAATCGATGTTGGCCACTTTTATTCGGATATTATATTATCCATCTATTGTTTGTATTCATTCATTTATTATTTATTACATTATTTTATATCATTTAGTTTTTGATTTTTTGTTTTTCTACTTTGATCATGATTGTATAGTCTCCATGATATCACCTCCTTGAACGCTCACTGGTAGTTAGTAGACTCTTGATTATTGGAAGGTGCACTTGATTCCATGGGACCCACCTGTTCAATTATCAGTTTAGTTTTATGTTAGGTCAATACATTATGAAGTGGTATCAGAGATTAATTCTTCTTTTTCTTATTGTTTTGGGTTGGTTGAAAGGATGTTATTAATGTGTCAGTAATTGGTAAATAATTGAGCATGGGACTGATCGACACACATATGCGGAAAATTCTAGGTTTCCTGAGATGGGGTTTTTTTTGTGTTTTTATTATTACATATTATTATTATTTAACATTGAGTTATTGGATTAATTTCTTCTTCTTACAAATTTATGAGATTTAGAAATCACCCTTGGCCTCACGTGGCAAGGAAGTAGAAATTTTGGAATCATAATAGGCATGTAGGTATTCATATTTCATGCATTTTACATGCCATGTAGATTGAATTTTTAGGATACATGAAATTTTTTATGTGCCTTGTGATCCTTTTCCTTCCTTTTCTATGGCATGATTTGTTTTTAGGACATGTGATTATTTTATCAGGTGTGATTTCATACCATGTTTTGGTGACTTTTTTAGTGTGATTTATTAAATTTTCATTCTTTTTTATTATTTAGCATAGACTATAATAGTTTGGTTGTGACTAAATGGGAGTAAAATAATAAATATTATGGTTTATGAGTACCTTATATGTTGCAGAGTGACGACCCATATGACTGGACAATTGTCAATAAACATGATATACTTGTAGATTATTTTATAAATGTTAATGATGTTTAATTTCACTATTATTCTAAACAAAATGGTCAATGTCATATGGTAGCCTCCTTCAACTTGTAAGGTTTATGGGGACTTTATAAATTAAGGTGGTAACCGATAAAATCGAGCCTCTTATTTTGTGACTTTTGTTTGGAATTTTTTGTAAAAAAAATGCGGTTCAAATTTGACCTTAAATGAATTATCTACCTTATTGGGGATTTCACCCTTTTTCATGGGCTTAATGATCCATGTTGTTAAAATTCATAAATGAACATCTAGACCCATGTAGGTCAATTTGGGAATGTTGTCAGTGAAATGAACCAATAAGGTTTATTTTATAAAACTAAATGATTGAAATGTTTGTGTTGCTTTTAGTTGAACCCAAAATATCCTAACAAGACCCTAATAGGCCTAATAAACTTTCCAAAATCCTAGTTCCAAACCCCAAGGGTTATTTATGCCATATTATTATTGTAAATTAAAGTGTCCATTTTTTGGTGGCTTCTTTCTTTACTAGAACCCCTTTAATTAATGAAAGGCCTCTTAATCTGCTCTAGATTATCTTGTTTTAGGATTATTGAATAAATAAATTATGTTCAGAATGATGTTTATACAAATAATGATCTAGTTATAATGGGATTTTATAGAAAAATAATTTCTGAGAATGTGGTTTAAATAAATTTCTATTTTTCTTTATGGTCAGTGTTGGGTTTTCATAAAAAAGAAACATAAATTTTAAAAGGATAAAATGATTTTTGATTTAAATGCCTTAAAATGTAACTAGAAGATGTGATTTATCCTAGCCCTTAGTTTGGGTAGTATTAGTGATTTTATGATTTATTCATTTAAATATAATGTGAGGGTTTATGTATGCTTTGGCCTTCCTAAGTATGAATATAAATAATAGGCATGCCATCCTAGTGAACAATTGTAGGCAAACCTTGTTTTGGGTAAATACTTTTTTCTTCATTAAGGGGTTATCACATAGTACATAGTAGCTAAAATGTATAGATTTTTTTTCGTTTTTCTTATGAGTACTTTCTCTTACATGGTGCTGTTCAGGTTCCCAAATCCCATGTATAACTCATAGTTCTCAAAAAACTCCCTTGTTTTGATGGGTGGTCATGTGTTGTTTGATCCCTGTACAATGAATAAGAATATTTAAATGCTCATTTCTAGTAGGATAGATATAATAAGGTAATTATCAGACTCATAGTAGTTCATGTGACCCTTCGTCCTTTTTTCCAGTGATGGTTGACCAAATACATCATTAGTCAACTTAATAGTCATATAATGTAGTATGACATCAGGTTGAATCTTGTATATGCCATCATATACTTGAATACATATGGTCATTTGTGCATATGGGTAGTGTCAAAAATGTAAACCTCGAGGTGGTATATGTCGACAAAATGAGTTACTTTTCATTTTTCTAAATGGATCATCGAAGTATTGAGTTTAGTGTTAAACATTTAATTTGTAGTTGTTACATTTTTAATGTTGGTTAGATCCTAAGTTTAGGGGCCAAAGAATTTATAAAGGTCTCAACAATTCCTAATGTTCAGGATGATATTTGAAGGAGGATATGGTGTTTGACACACTAGTTAGCTATTTTGGATTTTATGCTTAATGCATTGACATGTAGAAATGTGACTAAGAAAAGCATCAAGCGTATATTTAAATGTGAGTCTAATTTATCTCTCTTTAGAAGCTATTTTTCTCTATCACCCCGTTTTTATGCTTTTTAAAGCATGATGGCCACCTATAGGACCTGCAGTTAGTGGTTGATGGAGTTTGTTTCATAGAATGAGATCCATTTGTCTGTTTAACCCAATGTTAATAAAACTACTAAAGTGGGGAGATTCACGACGACTCTGCCTAAATGTGTCCTTCTAATTAAAAGGAGCATATCCTTGAGGATCATTTCTGAATGGTCAGACACTCTTGAAATTACTTATGGAAAGTAATCCTTCATTAAGTTAGTTCTTTATTGAGAGCACGTTAATGGGGTTTTTTGTGGTATGTCTACTATATGTTGAAACCATTGGTCGGGAATGGGAATGGTGGTTCCACATGGGTGACCCTGAGATAGCTCGGGTGGTGAAGGTATCATGGTCAGGTTTTCATGTGGCAGTCTATGTAGCTGATCTCCTACAAGGGTGTCTCCCTATAATGGTTCGACATTCCATACCTTTTCTTTTGGTGGTTTGGATTTAAAACTTATGGAGGAATCCACCATTTTCATGGAAGAAGTATCTCATATCTTTTTTTGTGATCATTAAAATCCTCTAAGTGTACTCTCAGTTTAAGGAATAAAATGTTCTATCTTGGAATTGTCTAGGTACAGTGAGAGAGATCATTGGTCATACGCCACACAAAAGTGTTAGATGTTTTTGGTATTTTTCGAGGGGTTTTGAACAATGTTTTACTCTAAAAGAGTTGTTTTTTAAGGAATTGATAGTCCATAGTGATAAACGGTTTTTGTAAAGCATGAAAGCTTGCGATAGAATCATGGACACAAGTCATTTCTCCTTATTCAACCTCCAGGAGAATACTTCTCCTATATCATTAAATGATATTATGAGGAAATATTAAATTTGTAGACAACATCTCACTTGTAATAATGGATTGTGGTTTACTGGGTATTTTTTACTTGGACTCTAGATCAATAAATTTGAGGTTATCCCAGACTCATTATTGGGCTTAGCAGATTTGTTTAAAGGGTAACAAGTCTAGTGAGATGGATCTAGATTAACCCCTTATTCAGGTTAGGGAATAACATATTGAATTTTTAGGTTTTGGTTTTACAAAATAATGACATCATTATTTGAATATGAGAATTCGGAACACATCCTCATGATAAAAACAAGATTACATTGAAGAATTCACTAGTGTTATGTGTGTAACACATCAGTCGTCTAAGCGACCATTGTTGAGAAGGGCCAGACGGAGGTGGATTGACTTTTATTTCTTCATGTTTTTTTTGTATGGTCTATAATAACCAATTTTAATATGTATCCAGTTTAAGGCAGGTGTGGTATGGAGGTCATCTATGTCCATTAAGAAATGCTTACACAACCAGTTTCTGTTAGGTCGATCTGAATTCAACCATTTCTCTCGATGAATTCACTGTTATGACCTATTATTTATTTAGTTTCTCCCAATTAATGGAATCTCATAAGAGTGTCACTATAATTCTTAGAGTCATGCTTTTTATGTCAATTTCAAGGGTGGATGTACCATGGATCGAAATTGGACCCTTTCGTTTGTTAAGTCCTGTAGTGGGGAGAACCATAGTTATGTGATTGAATATATGTTTTCCTGATCAATTATCTATAAAAAGGGACTTGGTAAGCATATATTAGGAATTTCAATTGGAAATTTAGTGTTAGATCAGGTTTTAATGGATTAGGTATCATATGATTCAGAAGTTCTTCATGATTAATTAAGAATTTGGGAAATGAAACATGACCATTTCAGTGAGACTTCATGACCCTTTTATGATGGTTGAGGTTTTAATTATTACTAAAGGCCTCTCAGGTATGATTATATATATTGTGGGAATTTTATAATGACCCTTATTTTGATCTAAGGTAAAATAACAAGGAAATTTGAAATTTGTCATTTACTGAAAGGGTAATTCATTGAACTGAGATTCATAATGAAATTCATAGATTTAGAACACCATTAAGTGATTTTTTTAAGACTTGTATAAAGGTCATAGGGGTCCCATGGGTGTCTCATTGAGTTTCGAGAGAACATGACCTCAAAAATTTCACGTTTGAGGGTCTTCATAGGGTTCACAATTTTTTTGAAACCGCGTATCCCCAACAAAAAACTATGAAGATTATGTTAGTGATCATATGTGAAGAACATATTCTATACATGGTTTACCCAAATTTTTAATCTATCCTACATGGTTAGTGGTATTTAGGCATTACCTATGCACTATTAATCGCACGTTTGGCACCCAGTATGGCTAACCGTGAATCCCAAACCATGCAATATGCTTTTATAGATAAATTTAATTAATTAATTTAAAATTAACATAAAATAAAACAAAAAACCTAAATATCCATTCACCCCTCCTAATTTTCATAACCCCCCCGGTCTCTCGGCAGCACATGACCCCCACTCCTTGGCCTCCTCTCATTGTGTCTATTACTCGCATTTGTCATCATATTTTCTCATTTGATTCGTTAATGTATGATCCCTCTCCATCCTATTCCCCTGATTATGAATTTTTTTTCTTCCCCTTCACCCTACCTTGCTTGGTCGAACCCTAGTTTTTGGGTTTATCTAGTTTTATTATTTTATTCCAATTTTTGGGATTTTGGTGCATCTATCTGGACTCCTTCATGTCTGTTTTTAGTATACTTTCCCAAAGGTAAAGAACATCAGTCCATTTAGGTTTGATTTTGCCTCTTGTGGTAGGATTTTCTTATACTTCTTAGTCTAGACTAATTTTATTTGGGGTCTTTTAGTGGTTTTTATTCCCAAGTATTGTTTGTAGTGTGTTTAGGTAATCCTTGAGACGGTTTTGAGTCACCAGAGTCAATGGAGACTTACCTACATATTCATATCTAGGAATATATATATATATATATATATATATGTAAGTTCCCCCATTATATATATATTCTCCCATGGTGGAATTAATAGATATATTCAGGCTTCTTGTGCTTATGTATATATATGAAAAATGCATACTTGTGTAAGTGTAAATGAGAATATGCATATATAAGGATATTTATAAGGTTCCCCTTGTACATATTCATGTATGTGCTAATATGTACATAAGGTATAGGTGTACAAATATATATATGAAGGTGAATATACTCTGATGTTCGAAAGAGATATTTCGAGTGTTTTCCAATGAAAATGTCACGTGTAGAAGTGTTTGGCTTGGACTTCTTGTTCATGAGGTAGGAACCCTTTATGATTCCACTTTAATTTCAATAATGCATTAATTTCTCTATTTTCACACTGTCCTTGGATATTAATTAGTACTGCATGATTTTAAGAATTAATTATACATTGATGGGAATTCAGTATAAATCTTGAAATGATGTTTAATTATGTAAAATGGTTTTTTGGTAAACAATGTCTTGTAATTATAAAAAACCCATCAATGATGTGTTTTATATTTAATTGAAAAATAATATGTGCAACACCTTTTATGTTTTTCGCATTCTTGGGAATTCTGACTTTTGTATTTATCCATATTCAATAGTTGTTTGGCTTTCTACAAATGAAATTAGTAATTTAGTTTATTTTTCTCATACTGTGAATGGGCTTTTGAAATAGAAAGGTCTTGACTATAATAAAATTCATGTTTTAAATTATTTGTATTTTGAACTGGTCCCCCATTAATGAATTATTAAAAATGAAATTCTTGTGTAGTAGATTTATTTAACTCTTACGGTGATATGATGGGTTCCAACTTAAGGACCCCTTGGAATAACTCTTTTGCCTTCTTTTTAGAAATTATGGTGGTTAGTAAACACACCAGGGGAGATATAAATTATTCCTAAGATGGGCTCATTGAGTTTTATCTATTTTTTCCTCCAGATGGGTGACACCAGTTCCCTAAGGGAGACCCCTTCGATGGGCTTGAAGGCACAATGGTTGTACCAAGCCTCAAGTGAGATTTGGGCCCCTACATGAGATATCAGGTATCGACTCGAAGGCTAGTACTTGAATTTTTACACCATGCACTGAGGGACACATAGTACATCATTCTTTGGTCATCAGGGATGGACTCCCTAGAATTGTTCATATGTTGAGACCCTTGAGAAATAATTGAAAAGTCCCCTAAGATTTCCATTGGATAGATTATGATGTATCACTATATATATAAATGATAAATGAATGCTTTATAATAAATTTCTAATGGAATTTATGGTATTTCAAAAACTTTTAAATAAAATGTATTGAATCTTTAGAATTTGAAATTTTGGGGACCTATTCTTCAAGACTAATCACAATCTTGGGAATAACCCAACTCCTCATAGTTATTATACTTACTGAGATTGTATCTCATTTCCTAGTTAGGCACCATTCGTACTCAAGTAGACTTTATGTCTATAGGTATTGATTAAGGGAATAATCCATCTTCTAATATTGTATTTACATTACTAGGATGGAGTTGAGGAAACATACCAAGTTGGTGCTAGAGATTCCCATGGAGCATTTCCTTTGATAATTATTCTTTTATCACACTGGATTGATATTTGTAATTTTCACATCCTTTAATTGTAACATCATCATCCACACATGCATTGTTGTAAATCAGAATTGGTCCATTTTAGTAAAATATTATATTATTCTTTCTTTATTTGTTCTAATTCATTTATTACAACTTTCACTACTATTTATAATTTAGTTTCAGACATTATGTTATTCCACTCTGATCATGATGGTATAGTCTCCCTGCTATCACCTCCTTGAAAAATCACTACTAGTTGGCAGCCTCTCGAATACGAGGAGCCAAACATAAGTTATTATGACCCACCATTTCGGATATTAGTATAGCGGTAATTTGGGATGGTATGTTACAAGTTTGATCTTGGATATGAAGGTTATGGTTTTAAAATATTATGATCATTTTATCATACCCTTAGGCTCATATTATGTTGACATATCCTTTGATTTCCCATACATCGAATATGAGAATACCATTAATTATTTTTCCTTTTCCCATGTTTTGAAGAAAGTATTTAAAAATGTTATCCCTAAGAAGATTATAATATGAGAATATTGGTATGGGATATTTCGAATATTTTTCAAGAAATAAAATGATTATGCTTTGAATATCCTAATGAATTAAAACCTATATAGTCCTTAGATGTAAATTTTTTAATTTCATCAAATATTCAACAAAAAATATGTTATATGTAATTATGAAAACCCTGGTTTTTGTTAGAATAAACCATATGGAAGAACTTGTGGAAAACAATATTGAACAAGTCACATTTATCTGAAAATGAGAAAAATAATTTTTTTGACATATAACACATATTTATTCATCAAATTCATCTTTAATACAATCATTTAGATCTGGCGACGAAAAAAAAACATTGCTTCCTGGAGGAGATAATCCAAACGTACATGTGATCAATATTATCTTATTTTATTAGTTATTTAAAAGGATTGAATATTTAATATAATAATTTTATATTATATTAATCATACAAATTTCATTATATTAAAAATGTTAAAGATGTATAAGACAGTAATAATTAAGAAGTAAAATCTAAAAAGTAGCAGATACTCCCGTCGAGGACTTGTATTTTTTTTGAATTATTATTTTAAATTAAGGGATTATGATTATTAATAGGGATTATAGGATTTTGTGAGTAGGATAGAGTTATATATGGAATATTTTGGAATATTATAAACTATAATTTTTATGGTATGTCGTGTCTTGCTGTGGGGAATGTTTTGGATTTTTATAAGTGAATAGAAATGTAGTTTTGGAAGTAACACCAATATTTTTAATAATAAAATGTTTCTAATTAAGGGTAAGTAGCCAAAAAATTGAAAAATGTGGGTGGGAAAGAGGTTGTAGGTTAAAACTCTACTCATCCAATAATTAAAAAAAATTAACATGTTTTTGTCCTTATCCTTTTAGTAAAAGTTTGTTTACAATTTTTACATTTAGTTGGGGTAACTATTTTTTATCCATAGTAATTAATTTAATGAAAACATTAAATTTGAACATAGTATATAATTTGAACCATATAGTTTTAAATTTTAAAACTATTTTACATGATCAAATTTCTAAACGTGTGAAAATTTAATTTCAAAACAAACACATTTTTTCATGAAAAAATAGTTTTTAGAAAAATAATGGTTTTCATATAAAAATTTACATATAAAATAAAATTATCATCATTAGAAACATTAATGACATAAATTGAGTTATTATAAATAGAATTAAGGTTATGTGTCTTTAAATTCAAGCCAATGCCGAATTTAATCTTGAAAATACTTCATTTAAAGAAAATACGAACAATAAATTTTATTAAACTATCCTTTTAATTTAGTTTAAAAATCTTTTTTACATAGGATTTATAATATCAAAGAATACATTAAAATTTTTAATTTTTTTCATTAAATAAATATTTGTTTTAGATAAAATGGTTTTTAGACTTCTAGATCATTCTTTCATTTTAATAAAATCAAAAAATTGTTAACTTTCACAAAAAATGAATTATTCAATTTAAAATCATCAATTTTAAAAAGTACAGAATTTTTTACTAAGTAAATTTTGATATGATAAAGTAAAAGATAATTTTTATTTATTAATTTAAAATTATAAAATTCAAATAAATTTTTTACAATATAAATTTTCTAGACACATTACAAAAATTAAAAAAAACATATTTTTAAGTATAACATGAATGTATTCTAATTTTTTTGTCATAAATATCTATTAGATGGATGATGAAATATTTTTTAGGTGTATTTTTATATAAATTAATATAATTTAATTTTATATAGGAACAAATTACCTAGAAAAAAAAGGTATTATGATTAAAATATATTTTATATTGATATGAAAATTTGATTCTATAGATAATAATTACATGATGATATAATAAAAATTTACACTAAAAATCCCTTATAACCTCCACATGATATCTAAGGGTAAGATAAATCATAGTGGATATTATATGTGGGTATTTACCTATCATGGATTTACAATG
Source organism: Viscum album (assembly GCA_963277665.1). Lineage (NCBI taxonomy): Eukaryota > Viridiplantae > Streptophyta > Magnoliopsida > Santalales > Viscaceae > Viscum > Viscum album. The sequence goes on along the minus strand of OY728160.1, from coordinate 453,878,078 downwards.
TGTTCTAGAGGTTTATAATTTTTTTTAAATTATTTTTATCATGTCATAATTTCTAATGTTTTGATAGGTATTTGTCTTCGGAAAACCCTAGTGATACTACCTAATTTACAAGATTGGAGAAATAAGATTTATAAGGATTATTTCTTCATATAGATTCCATTTCATATATCTTTATTTACTAATTTTTTAAAAGGTTTACATAATTTTATACCAGCTAATATAACGATTATCTTTTAATGGTCATATTTAATAATAAATATTTGTCAAATTTTATATATTAGTTTAAATTTTTATAGTGTGTTAATCATGGTATATAATTTTTTTTAAGGATAATTTAAAGTGAAATATCTAGTCATTACATTTCTAGATACCTTTATTGGAATTCATAGTCCTAAAGAGGTTTCATTAAAAATATATTTACTAATATAGTCTTCCACCATTAAAAAAGAATATAAGAAAGGGGTCCCAATTTATTATACCCATGGTTCATTTAAAGTATCCATTTTATGATCAACTCACCATAATAAAAATCTAATAACATTTAAAGATGGAATGTATGAGTTTACTAAATATTTTATAATGACTACGATTGTGTATTATGCACATGATGGTTTCCCATCAATGAGTTTCAAAGGCTTTAGAGATGTCAAAAGTATGTGACATTTTTCCAAAACATGATTTATTCCACAAATTATAGTGATATTTTGATTTACTATATATAAATTCATAATTATTCATACCATGTAAGTAAACAAAATGACAAAAAGATACCACTATATTTTCAAAAGGTCCTAGTATAAGGGAAAATCTTTTTCTATTTATTTTTGGGAGATAACTACCAAACTTAATGGGAATATAATCCCTTCTATAAAAGGATTTATTGATTTTAGAAATTAGGTTATGAAAATGTTAGTTTATCCCAGCTGGTTGGAATTCATAAGTAAATAATTCATTAACATTGAAGAAGATGTCTTCATACATGAGTTCCTAAAAATGCATGAAGAACCTATTTCTAAATCCATTAGGACCAACTATTTAATCCCTATTGAATGAGAAAATGGCCTTATAAACATTATATTCGGAAGTAAGTAGCATTAGGAAATCTTTTTTTATTCCTATTGTCCTATCATCAATGACATCGTCTGAATTAAAACCCTTATTATTAGGTGTTTCCTAATTGAAAAGTCAAGATAAGTACCAAAATATACCGTGCATAATCTCTTCCTCGATGATGATAATTTTTTCTTTAATTTTAAGAGAGGATTTCACCCTCTTGAAATTACTCTCATAGTAGATGAAATGAAATAATTTATAATTATAATATTTATCTTTAATCAAGTTCAGAAAATGTTTTTCCTTAGTTATATTGTCTTATAATTCAAAAGGATATTTACGAATAGTTTTTTTGGGTCCTTTTACATGGAATGCGAATAATTATATAAAGATAAATATTAATATATTTTTAATTATTAATCATAATTTTTAATGTCTTTATCAAGAGGTCTAAATATAGTTTTCCTCCATGGTCGAAGAGATAAATTATCCTTTTTTATTTTTGACAAAAATATCTAACATGAACTACCATAATCATGATTTTTCCAATCTTGTTAGATAATAATTTCAAAATAACCATGTCGGATCCGAGCATTATTAATCCTAAAATGAAGTGGGGATGTTATATCCTATTCATGTTCCATATAATCCCAAAAAAGAACATAATTATAGAGATATCTCATTAGTTCTTGACTAGAGTCACCGAGATGACTTCATCTCTCAATTATGAAAGTGAAGAACCCATCAATTTTACTGAAATTTATACTATTAATAGTGTATCTAACCCATGTGAACATATAACCCATAGTTTTGATCTAAATGAGATGTAATTTTTCAATACATCTAAGAATTTTTTTTGAATCACTCTACGTAAAGGGACCTCCAACCCTTTCAGTAGGACTAAGAATAGAATTAAAATCCCCAGTAAGGCACCAATTGTTCTTGTCAACATAAAAAATCATTTTTAATTCATTAAAGATCTCCATTTTATTATTATAAAAAATGATGGAATAAATAAAGGATACGAATCATGGGGTGTAATGAATTACTAGACTGATTGTAATCTGTTAATGACTTAGGACTATAATTAATTAGTCCAAATTATTATTAATATGAAACCACAGAGTCAAAGTTGTGTAATTTTAATATTATGAACTACAAATTAATATCCTAAAAGATCAAAATTTAGGAACCTAGAATCCATTAAATTAAAAATAAGATATATAATACCGTCTATGTATTGAATATGATTAAAAATAGATAAATTTTTAGCTGAAAAGGAACCATATTTATTCATCCCCATACATTTTGAAAATAAATCTCCATTATGAGAATATTATCCCATTATGATGGGTCTATGATCATTTACTTTGTGCTTTATTTTCCATCTTCACTTACTTGATGTTTTAGAAAACCTAGATCCATGCCTAATAGCCTCATTCGCATTTGAGGCATCAAACTCAAAAATATTATCCATATAATTAGTCTAGATAATTCGTGCATCAATTCGGACTCTAATTATATTATTAGTTTCTGTTAATGTATCTTATTTAGTATTAGTTTCCCCTCTTCTAGAATAATTACTATATAGAAATTTTTTGAAAGAACCATTATTATTTTCCTCATGAGAATTTTTAGATGACCATTCTCGAGTAGGAGAAGATTTAAAATCCACTAGAGAAAGAGATCCTAGACTAACATGAGTCCATGTTCAAATACATTCCCTATAGAGACTAGTTGTGTATGAGTTTCAAAGACAGATTAATCCAAATCAACCCTTTTAATAATAGTAATATACTTATTGAGGTGAAACAATAGATTCAGTGATGTATATAGTGTACTTATTTAATTCATTACATGTCATAGTATCATCATCATGTGAGATGATGATTATACCATTAGGTTCATTATGGTGACCATCCCCTCGATTCAAATTATCATGGGAAAAATCATTATTAAACATGTATGTGTAAGATTCCAAAAGTTTGTGTCTACTCTCCATATTATTCCACTAAAATATTATAGATAAATTCTAGTTAAACATCTCACCTTTACATTACTAATATCCAGCTTCATTTATAATTCGAACTTCAAATTCCCATGCTTCATATAAGAATTTTCTAAAGAATTTTTCCTTGTGAATTTATATGAACAATGCCCAAGGATTTTGTAGTAAACATGAAAATTAATTAATTTTTCATCTTCAATCAATAAAATTATTGTGTATTCTATGGTTATAAACAAAAAATACTAATCCAAATTTGTGGAGAGATAAAAATCAATAAATATCCATGAAATCTAACAAAAAATATCATTTGTAGACTCCCTATATAATCATATAGTAACATCTATAGAAGAATAAATATCTTACAAAATGTTATGATTCATGTATAACCAATTTATGAAATACACGCATAGTAAAACCACATCATATGAGGTCCTTACACTAAACAGATCAATATTATAATCATATTCCTTAATTTAAAGAATACTCTGATTGAGAGAGATGGAACCATGCCCCCAAGCTTTCTATATCAACTCATAACTGGACAAAAAAATATGAAAGTAACCATGGAAAAGAAAAGTCATTTTACAATATACCAATCCCAGATATCTAAGATATTTTTTACAAGATCTCTGAACTTTCAATCTTCTTCCCCATTTAGAATTACAACCAAATCCAAAATTGATAATCGAGAAAATTTCATTCTCTTGTTAACAACATTAGTATTGGAACAAACATGCATTGTTAAAAATTTCCTAATAAATATTCCTGAAGATAAATTATTCAATGTTTAGGAAGAATCCTTGACTATAATAACTTAAATAAAGCTTCTAGGGGTTGGCCCTTCTCTAAATATTTCTAATTTCCTATATATATAAATTTATTCATTATATTTAAATTAAAATAGTTTGAATATATATTATTGGTTATATAAATGTAAATAATTAAATATTATTTAGTTACATTAATAAATAAAATTTATATTATTTATCCTAAAAAATGATTATATACTTATAATATTATGACTATTTATGTATAACTTGGCAAGTCCAGCCAGAAGCAAAGATTATGACCATTTATTAAAAAGAATAAAAAAGGTACAACAGAGTGGTGTGTGGGGTCAAACAACTGAAATTCCATCAACCACAAAGAACAGATCTAGAGATCATAAAATGACATATCATTTCCATAATTAGTGTCACCATCAGTCTCCCACTCAGATTGAGACTTATCTCCATTGAAGATTTTCAAGATATTTGTATCTACTTTCCTTGACAACAAAGACAATGATCTACAAGACATAATTCTAGGAACATTAGAATATTCCATATGCGGTCTCCTCTTAGAGGGGAGACTCTCACTATTAGTAGTCTTTGACTTGCCATTTATGATTTCATCCTTGTAAGAGGCGTGACCAACACTGCCCGAGACCCTAATCAGGGTACTCACATAATCATGTTCATCCTCATAAATGTTTCCCCATTTCTCAGGTAATTCAGAAACATTTTTTTTGGTAATGAGGTATTGGGATGGCCTACCCACCTATGTGTCGCACGTCCCCCAGCGAGGCCCAAGGTGGCCAACCCTTGGGCTTAGGCCAGTTTCCAACAGGGTAGAGCGTCCAACGAATGGTTTTTCTAGCATATAGTGCACATTTCCTTGCGAGGACTCGAACTCGGAACCTTGGGGCCAGGACACCACTTCCATTCAACAACTCACCCATGACCCGCAGACAAATGTGTTGTTGGGTAATGAGGTCTTGGGCTGGCCTTCCCACCTACGCGTCGCATGTCCCCAGCAAGGCCCAAGGTGGCCAACACTTGGGATTAGGCCAGTTCCCAATGGGTTAGATAGGACCACGAGTGGTTTTCTAGCATATAGTGCATGTTTCCTTGTGAGGACTCGATCTCTTAACCAAATGTGTTGTTGGGTAACGAGGGTTTGGGATAGCATTCCCACCTACGCGCCGAACATCCCCAATGAGGGCCATAGTGTCCAACCCTTGGGCTTAGGCCAGTTCTCAATGGGGTAGAGGGTCCCATGAGTGCTTTGTTAGCATATAGTGTGTGTTACCTTGCGAGGAGTCGAACTCGGAACCTTGGGGTCAGGACGCCACCACCTTTAACCAACTCACCCATAAACGTGTTGTTCGGTAACAAGGTATTGGGCTGGCATGCCCACCTGTGCACCGCAAGTCCCCAGAGAGGCCCAAGGTGGCCAACCCTTGGGCTTAGGGCAGTTAACAATGGGGTAGAGGGGCCCATGAGTGGTTTACTAGAATATAGTGAGTGTTTCCTTGAAAGGAGAAACATGTTGTTGGGTAACGAGGTATTGGGCTGGCCTGCCCACCTACGTGCAACACATCCCCAATGAGGCCCAAGGAGGCCAACCCTTGGGCTTTGGCATGTTCTCAATAGGATAGAGGGGCCCACTAGTGGTTTTTTAGAATATAGTGAGCATTTCCTAGCGAGGATTCGAACTCGGAACCTCAGGGTACAAGAGCCACCACCTTTAACCAACTCACCCGTGCCCCACGGGTAGACGTGTTGTTGGGTAACGAGGTTTTGGGATGGCCAGGCCACCTGCGAGCCGGACATCCCCAGTGAGGTCCAAGGTATCCATACCTTGGGAATAGGCCAGTTCCCAATAGGATAGATGGTCCCACGGGTGGTTTGTTGGCATATAGTTTGTGTTGCCTTGTGAGGACTTCAACCTGGAACCTTGGGGCCAGGACGCCACCATATTTTACCAACTCACATGTTCCCCATAGAAAAACGTGTTTCTGGGTAACGAGGTATTGGTATGGCCTACCCACATGCACGCTGCACGTCCCCAGTGAGGCCCAAGGTGGAAAACCCATGGGATTTGGCCAGTTCCCAACGGGGTATAGGGGCCCATGAGTGGTTTTCTAGCATATAGTGCACATTTCGTTACGAGGACTCGAACCTAGAACCTTGGGTTCAGGACGCCACCACCTTTAACCAACTCACTCACTCCCCGTGGGAAAACGTATTACTGGTTAACGAGGTATTGTGTTGGCATGCCCACCTACGCACCGCACATCCCCAACGAGGCCCAAGGTGGCCATCCCTTGGGATTAGGCCAGTTCCCAATGGGGTAGAGGGGCCCATGAGTGGTTTCCTAGCATATAGTTTGTGTTGCCTTGTGAGGACTCGAACTCGGAACATCGGGGTCAGTACGCCACCTCCTTTAAACAACTCACTCATGCCCCACGGGAAAACGTGTTGTTAAGTAACGAGGTATTGTGCAGGTCTGCCACCTGTGCGTCGCACATCCTCAAAGAGGCCCAAGGTGGCCAACACTTGGATTTAGGCCAGTTCCTAACGGGGTATAGGGTCCCACGAGTGGTTTTCTAGCATATAGTGCATGTTGTCTTGCGAGTACTCGAACCCAGAACCTCGGGGTCAGGATGCCACCGCCTTTAACCAACTCACTAGTGCCCCGTGGGAAAACGTGTTGTTGATCAAAGAAGTATTGGGCTGGCCTTCCCACCTCTGCGCCGCACGTCCCCAGCAAGGCCCAAGGTGGCCAACCCTTGGACTTAAGCCAATTCCCAACGGGGTAGAGGGGACCACGAGTGGTTTGCTATCATATAGTGCATGTTTCCTTGTTAGGACTCGAACTCGAAACCTCGAGGACAGGACACCACCTCCTTTAACCAACTCACCTATGCCCTGCGGGCAAACGTGTTATTGGGTAACGAGGTATTGGGCTGGCCTGCACACCTGCGCGCCGCACGTCCCCAGTGAGGACCAAGGTGGCCAACCCTTTGGCTTAAGCTAGTTCCTAATGGGGTAGATGAGACCATGAGTGGTTTTATATAATATAGTGTGTGTTTCCTTGCAAGGACTCGAACTCGGAACCTCGGGGTCAGGACGACACCGCCTTTAACCAACTCACCCGTGCCCTTTGGGATAATCGTGTTGTTGGGTAACGATGTATTGGGATTGCCTACCCACCTACATGCTGCATGTCCCCAGCAAGGCCCAAGGTGGCCAACACATGGGCTTAGTCCAGTTGCCAATGGGGTAGAGGGGCCCACAAGTGGAGGCTCAAGGATTTCTTCCCTATGTTTTGGTTTTTTTAATAAATGATTAACCAATCCATATAAACTTTTCGTGTTCCTTTCAAAATTATTTAATATATATATATATATATATATATTATTTATCTTATATAATTTGGTATGAAGTCTTTATACATTTCAATATTCATTAATTGAATTGATAAAATTTATTATTTCATATTTAAATCATTAATTAGATATACATTTATTAATTAAAATTTTAGTATATATATTTAACATATATCATTAATTTTAAAACTATATGATAATTCAAATAGTTTTATTTAAAAATATATTACTAAAAAATTATTCTATATATAACATTAGAACTATCATCAAAAAAATATTACATTATTTTTGAGTGATGACTGATCTTGAGATTACTGACCAATGTATAAAGTTTATCAAATGTGAGATTAATTTTTATGTGATTATATAATTTTTGATAATTTCATTTCATTTCTTCCCTGAGGACATGTGTTTCAACCCTCTCTCTATGAATGTTAGGGAATTCATGTATATAGTAAAATTTTACATATCATAATCACCTAGAACCCCTTAGTTTTATTTGAGGATTATTTTAATAAAATGAGGCTCCACTAGAGGTATTGGTGTCTGAGGCTAGAATTATACACCATGAATTAAACGATATTAGAGATTGCTGAAATTTGAGACAATGGTGGAACCCAAAGATCCACCTATGTTTTATTTTTTTTATTAATTAATGAACTGAAAATCCATTAAAAAAATATCAAGATAAATTCCTTATTTTTTAGAATGTTATTTTATAAAAAAAAGTAAATCATTTAATGAATCTCTCTAGATATATATAATTATTGAGTAAAAAAATTCTTTGTAATCATGTATGCATCCATACACTATTATGGTTGAATAATTGTAACTGTTAGGCATGAATGTGGGGAATTTGAAGAAGTTTTTATAAATATACATTGTTTATCAAAATTGTGGGATATTAATGTAATTACTTCAACCACATATCCACATATTAAATATTCTTATCACATATAGAACACTAAGTATCCCCTGCTCGATGATGAAGATTTTGTGGGTGCATTATTGTTTTTTAAGAAACAATTCAATATTTTTCTAGTAGGATTATATTTTGATTTTTTTTTGAGGTGTGGAAATCTAATAAAAAATCATATTATGAGATGTTAATTGATTTCAGTTTTTTTAAAGGTTGGGGTCGAAGCCTCAATTTATTATTTAAAGCAAAGACCCCTTTTAGACTAGGTAGCGGGAGACTCATTACATATCCTGAAGGCCCAAGGACAAGTGGCCTGAATACAGGACATGAAAGCCTTGTTTTTGGCCAAAAGGACACCTCAGTGAACTGTACTGCTACGGTACCAGTGCTGCTATAGTACATACAACTTTACAGCCGCCGCTACAATACCTGCCACAGTCCCTCCGCCACTACAATGTCGCCGCTGCTACAGCTCCACCACCGCTACAGTAAAAGAAATTAATTATAAAGAAGGTGATCTGAATAATGGACAAACATTAATTTACATTCCTTTTGATACTCTAGATTTAATGAATGAAGCTCTCTGAAATGAGGATCCATCTAATGATGTGATAGGAGATTGTTTTTGTGAATAATTTGTAGCTCACATACCTTCTAGTGTTCCTTTGAAATAATGTCAAGAACTAGTGAGTGGGAACCATGTTCCCCTATTGACTTACTCAGTGGATGGAATGTCACATCAACATGAGTTTTATTTGGTTTTTATTACACCAAGAACATAATTCCTAGGAATTATTGTTAAAAAATCAGTTGCAACTGATAATACCTTGTATGTTAGATAAGAGTTTGAAAATAAATGTGTATTGAAAAATTTGATTTATTAATACCACAATAAGATAAATTTCTCAATTTTTCTTGATGAATTAAATAAGTTAAAATACATAAATTTAATATGAAAAATATGGGTTTGAATACAAATTTTAAATACATGTAATATATAAACAACAATACATGTTGGAAGATAACTAAGTTGGAAGGCCCATATAATTGTGTGCCACCAACACTTTCACGGGATAATTCCACACTACATGTAGTATATATATCAACTATTACTATTGATATGACACAAATTTGACTGGATTTTCATGTTTCACTTGTTCAAGAATTATTTTAACAATTGTTCAAATAAAATATTTCTTATGAAAAATCTTCGATAGAAAAAAATAAAGAAATTTTAAAATTGTATAATGATTAGGATGACTCATATAATGTTTTTTGGAAAACATATTGGATTAATGTCTATCAAAAATAAGGTTTTTTATATTTATGAAAGTCTTTTGTATGTCACCTATGATAATCCATTTGATCAAACAAATGGAAAAAAATTAGGCTATTTTGGAATTTATTCCATTTATCGCCACATTTCAATATTGAAAAAAATTCATTTAAGGTGAAGGTATATTTATATATATAGTGAATAAAAGGTTATTAATCATAGTTTCCTTATATAATGGTAATCATTACCCTCTCCCACGAGCACTCTCTATTGTTTAGAAGAAGTACTGTGAATCAGGGAGTGGTTCTTGGCCAATATACACATTTCTCTTACTCAAATCCACTGTCTGTTCTTGACATATGACCACTATCGAGTGATTATAGAGGTTGTTAAAAGAGATGTGTTTTCATGGTAAAAACATAATGGTTATCATCGATATTATATTAGAAATATTTACAGTAATCTAAATAATCATTTAAAAATGAGAAAATAAATTAGGTGGTCAAAATTTTGGGTATGTTTATTTAAAATAAATTATATTTGAAAAAAAATTTATCCTTTTAATTCAATGATATTTTCTTCTATCAGTGTACGAACCATTATAAAATAAATTTGATGATAACCGGGAAGGAATTGGAAAGTATAATAATGATGTTTATGAATATTTCATGTAGATTTCAAAAGAAAATTTTCATTGGCATACGATGGTTGTATGACATATGTCCATCAGACCACAAATATTATGGATTGAATATATGAAATATTCTATGGTATTTAGAGACTACTGATCATAGGCATAGTATGAGATATATTATAAAAATATTTAAAGTATTTGTTGAAAACTCCTAATAGGATTATCATTGGATGCAACAAGGGATAGACATTGGTTGCGAGTTCCAAAGAGACATTAAAAAGATATTAAAAGTTGGATCATCACTTCACGTTCAAAGATTCTGATTGGGTATGGATCCACATTGAAGTAACTGAGTACCACAACCCACTATCAGAAAATATTTGTTGATATCAAATGTTATTCCAATTTAATGTGTACTATGATTATGGTAATTTATATGAATTTAGGTATCCTTGTGCACGTGAAATTGTATCTTTTTCATTGCTAAACTTATCAAGGGATCCTTTTTTCAATCCAGTATATCAGTTGGGAACTCTAGTTGACTGTTATAGTATGACTCGGATTCTTGTTGGTGATATTAATTATTTAACCGTTCCTTATGATCATCCATCATTGATCCCTTGAATTACCAGGATTTATACATGGTGGAGTCCAAAGTATACTCATATTATAATCAAAATGGACTAGCTTTGAGAATTAGGGGTGGGACTACAATAATGTATATGTCATGATGCAAGTCATACTCAAAATAAATATCCCAACGTGGCATGAGGGAGCACTATTTCACAACATAATTGGATAACTGTAAGAATTTTATCATTATTATATTAAAAATTATTATACATAGGCTTGTTTCATGGGATTTTTCCCAAAAACATTATTATGTATCATTTCAGAACCAGCATGTAATTTAGTATTTCATGATAGTTTTTTATTAGATATGAGATTATTATATTTTAGATCACTATATATATATATATTTCTAAAAAATAATTAAATAGTATAAACATATTACATAGGGTTATATTTAATCAATATTTTCAAATATTATTGAAATAGATCATCATAATTCATTTTTAAATTACAAAGATGATAATGAAAAAATAGTTTTTAGTTTGTGTAAAGGTAACCATATAATTTTATATGTATTTTATAGTAAAAATAAACATCCCTAACGATAATATATACCTACATATTGTTGTAATATTTTGACAAAAAATTAAAAAAAATACCATAAAAACATAAAAAATGTAATAGTAACATAATTAAAACACAAATAAAATTATGTTATTTCAAATTTCAAGACTAGATCGAGCATCAACAAGTTTATGTTGTCATTATTATTGAAAATCCAAAAAAATTATTTTCATCATGAAAAAACACTATATGTTCCCTATAATGAATAACATACACATTTCGATTTTGATACATTTTAGAACATTCAAAAAATTTTATGGTATCAACAAAATAATTATAATATTTATTACATATAATATATTGATTTAGTAGAAATTTTTGTTTGATATGTTTTTTCTATCATTTTTTTTGAATTCTAACTATGAACAAAATTTTATTCATTTTATTTATAAAAAAATTATTTTTAATATTGTATTACCCTATCTATAAATATTAATGACTATATCAAATATAGATTTGGAAAACACTAATTTTCTCACCTACCAGAACATATATATTTGTCATCTAGTTCAAGAGGGGAATCCAGTTCCCACTTTGAGAATATATATGTCACAACACTTGCACCATGTGGTTCCCCCTCCTTCCATTATCCCTCATGTTCTACATGCAGTGTTCTATGGTGTATAAATGCAGGATTTCACCTTCAGAGATCACCAGATCATTGGAGGCCAAATAAAGATATGGAAGTCAATGTTCCCTAATATTCATCTTCTATATGGAGAGATGATTTACAACCTTAATTACGTATCAATTATGCTTTTAATCCCTGTTGAGGTTCTTACTATGATAGAATGATTTTTATGTGATTATATTAATTTTGTTTAGATACATCTAGAGAATGAGTTGAAGGATGATAGTTAGGATATCTTCAATATTTGGTTATGCATTACATGGATATATGATTATTTCACCCATTTAGCTGACAACGTTAATTAGATCATCATAATGATATTTTCATATGCATGATTTCTTAAACTGATTGGTGGAAGCATCATCATCAATATTCTACCATATTTTTTTTATTTATAGTTACTCGAGGACCTAGACTAGACAGGGAAGTAAAATTGGTGGTTTTCATGACATTATAATATATAAACTTCACTATAATGAATATATCACGTAGATAATATGTATATTATTATATGTTTTATTCATAACTGGATATGTAAGGGATCACAATCCTTTCTTCACTACACATGTGTGCACATGATTTTCTTCTGACATTTTATAGGATTACATGTTTCGTGAATGGTATGTTATCTCTAATGTAAAAAATAAAATATTTAAATTTTTATTATAAAAATAAATTTTAAAAATTGTTATCTATATATAGATATAGGAAAAATGACATTTACATACCTCTAGAAAAGATTTACATGCTAACATAATTATGTTAAACAATCACTGACCCGATGAAGTATATGATTATTAATTAAATTATAAAATTATAATTTTGTTTTGTACATTTTTTAATTTTTTAATTTCATATTCATTTTTTTAATATTATAGGTTTTATGGATGACATATGTTGGGTATATCCTCTAGATTCTCTTTCCATATTGTAAGATGATGCTTTCTACCAACACAAACATTATATGACTTATTCATTTTCACATTATTGAGTGGCACCATGTTGATAGACCAATGAAGTAGTGAGATTCAATCATCCCATCCCTATACCACAAAGTGAGTTTTCTTCAATTCATTCCATAATGATGTCATAGAAGTAAAACTTCAATGGAGGTGATATTATGAAGTCTATATTGAGTTATGGTACATATGTCATGATTATTGATTATAAATGGATGGCATGGTACACATTCTTTTATCGAATTAATTATATTTTAGGCCTTGAAACTAAATGACCAAATTTATATATTCTACATGACATGAATTAGTCTATTATTTGATAACAATATTTCTTCCTTTGAATTTGGAATTGATTTTTTATTATATTTATTTAACAAAATAATATTATTACTAGATGCTTGTATAGCACACATGATTCTCATGTATTATCCCATATAAAGAGATGAATTTTACTATTCCTATTTTAATGGAGATGTGAAAAAACTTCTTCTTCCCATGGATGATATGTATCATGTGATTTTCTTTGATGTGAACAATTATACAGAGGGGGATGATCCTACTATAGATGTTACATATGATGAAGTTACTATTTTTGATGATCCACATGATAAGGTAGAAGATGAGGATCATTCCCAAAATGACCATTAAGATTATCCTACACTTCCTATCATAGATGATCCACAACCAGAGGATATCCCGATATAGGTCCAAATTTCATCAGATAGTGATTCTCATTCATTATACAATTCATTTTCACATTATTATATAATCTTTAATAGTGAATGGAGTTCCATTCAGCTAAAAAATATCCCTAATCAGGAGATATCCATTACACAAATTCTTTCTACTTTTTATATTACATAGTGTTCAAGCTAGTTTTATAACACCTCATGACCTCTCTTATAGACTTGATGCATAAAAATTTAGTGTATTTTTTTTATTGAAAATTAACTGGACAATTATTCTACGCTTTATACAAACGATGATCTTTTACTGGTCTAGGTTCTGGGGGATTATACAAAACCATACCATTATCAGAGTCTAAATAAATTAAAAGTATTGTCCAATACAGTTCCACACGCACTACAACAAATATGACAAAATTTAGAATTCAAGGAAACCTGTGGAAAACATTTCAAAAACATAGGGTGAGAACAAAAGATGCCCAATAAGTGGTTTTAAAAAATTTTGATACGTTTTAAAAAAAATATCCTTTCGATAATAAATTTGAAAAATTCAATTGTAAATAAATTTGTAAAACAACCTTTACAAAATAATGTAATGCTTTTGAAAAATAATTATACTTTGAAAACACTTTTAAACTAATCCAATGATTTTCATTGGAAAATATTAAGTAAAATTCATTATAAAACATCATTTTGAGGAAACTTAATTAATTGAGGTTTGTCTTGGGCCTACCCACTTAGTGAAGGATGGGTTCACTCCCTAATGACCATCCATTTTTACAACGAAAAAGCACCGATATTTTTTCGAAAAAAATTAACGTTTTCATTACATATATATATATATATAAACTAGTATTTCTCGCTAGAGTTTTTACCTTTAAACATGTTAATTCATTTAAATAATCATTTCCACTAATATCCATATGTATATATATATATATATAAATTTTTATTTAAAAACACTTGTGAGTATTGATTCACAAAAACTCATGGCACTTGGCATGTACATAAACACCAACGTACATGATCATTCATTGATAAATAATAAAAAAATACCAATGGTTTGTTTTCATGATTAAACGACTTAAACCATTCATTAAATTCTAAATCATAAAATAATAATGAGCATGCACCGAAGGTTATAAATGATGTATTTTTTTAAAATCAACATTTCATTCATGAGTAAAATTATTAATATAAACATGTACAAGACAACTTAAAATTATAAGATGCCTATAAACATTTAATCTAATTCCATTAAAATTCATTTCTTTGTAATGTTTATCGAATTTTCATGAGTATGTGTATATACCTATACATGCATATGCATGTACGAAGTTTCATAAACGATCATCGATATATGGCCATAACCTTGATTTGTATATTACATGTATGTGACATAATAAAATTATGATATTCGTAACATCTATTATAATTTATTTTAAATAGTTATTAACAAAAAAATTAAACAAATGAATAAATATGTGTCATATAGAATGAGTTCATGTCTGAATCAGACTAAGATAAATAAAAACAACCCTTAGCAAGACTAACAAGAAACAAAATGAAAATATAACTTTGATACATAAATAGATATATCCATCTCATGTTATTAAAATGATTCTAATATTAATAATTTATGAACACAATAATAAATAAAAACCCTTTTTTCAGAAATAAATTTCACTTGCATCAAATTCTTCTTGCACATAGATTAAAAAAATCTCACTAATTCATGAATTATGTAACATAATTCTGAAACAAAGAATAAAATATATTAATTATTCAAAACATGAAAATTAAAATCATAATTTTGAAATTAATAAACTACGTATATCTTACTAATATTTTTTTTTGAAATAGAGAAATTCGAAAGATCAAATACAATTATCCCTTGCAAAAATAGAATGAAATTGAAAGTGTAAAATAAGAAATCCCTTACATATTTTTTTCGTATTTTTAGAGTAGATAGTCTTCTTTAGATTTGGAAGACAAAGAAAACAAAGTACCTTGTTTTCTTTTCTGAAGCCTTGTCGAACAGACACACACAGTCTCCCCCAAATAAAGAAGGGAGTAATCCATTATATTACAGTTATATGACTTCTATGTTAAGATTAAAATAAAATGTGATACTGAAATTTCCTATTTAATATTCATTGACGAAAAAAGTGGCAGTTTCATAATAAATTGTAGAAAATTATGATGGTGGCATATTGATGAATCGGCTACAAAAATACAAATGCACCAAAAGGAATTGATTGAGTTAATAGTGGATTCTCTATTACACATCAATCCACAACCACATTTTAAATAGTCCAAAACATAATTTCTGTCAAAATAGATCACACATAATACCGGTAAATGACCACCACTGTTCCGTAGATATCGATTGATATATGATGCCCAATTTAAATGAAATTAAATAATCAACCATGGATAAACATTCCACAAAACTGATTGTGACCGAAAACAACAATAACCAAATGAAATTTGAAGAAATTAAATTACCTACATGAAGATAATATATAGTATTTGATGAAGAAAACCTTGAAATGAGACAAAATCGAAAACAAACAAGGATTGGAAAATCAGACAGCTACCTACATGATTTTGATGAACTCAAACCTTAAGATCGAAACCCTAACCATATCTGCACACTATGATTTAGTCATCCGATGGTTGAAGCTCCACTGCGAGGTTGAAACCCTCATCCAATGTTACTCTAGACTTTGGCCAAGACTCGCGCTCTCCTTCAACACCGCAACTCAACATCGTTGTCTCGACCAAGCTCGCTAATGACCCCCAATCCATCATCGAAGACCTTAGCGGCCGAAGCTCGATTCAACCTCAACATCTATTCTTGTGACAAACTCTCCCAATCGTGGTCCCACATTCATGCGAAAACACTTAAACCATATTTCCCTTCATCTGTTTTATATTTTTTTCAATTAACTGAATCTCAAAACATAAATTTCATAGTATTTATATTTAAACCATATACATAATATTATTAATTATTTGAAAAATGATTTATTTTTTTTTATTTTTTTATGTAATCTGAGTATTTATAATTCCTTCATATATAATCTTAACAACAAAAAATTAAATATTATTTGTAAATAAATTTTTATGTATAAAACTATCTTTTATAAAATATTAATTTATTACCATATCTTATTATTGTTAAATATTAAAAAAATTTCTAGTTTCTCAAAAGAAAATTTCAATTACATTAATGTTTTAATTTTCTTAAATTGAAAATAGTACTTCTCAAAACTGAAATAAGGCTTTTCAATACTTATATGTCAATTTATATTCATCATTTAAAAGTCATTTCATAAGATATTTTTTTAAAACAAATTTTTATAATTTAATTAGAATATATATATTCAAAATAATTTCATGTTTAGAAAAGTAGTATTTAATGAAAATTTATTTATGAAATTGTTATTACAATAATTTAATATCTATTTATAAATTTCATAAAATTAAAAATGACTTAGATGAAAAGGGAAATAAACAAACCAATTAGTAAAACTTGTGGTGTTTCATTCTCCCCCCCCTTAAAAGAATTGTGCCCTCAGAATTCTATCATCAGACTTATGAAAATTCTGAATTTTCATCTTCATAATTAAAGAATATCTAATGGGACGAAAAATCTATTGTGTACATTTTATTTTCTTCAAAATACAACATCTAATCACATAATTTTCCTAGATCGTTCATTTGATACTAATTATGATGCCCCAATCTCGCTCTTCCAGACTTGATGCTTAAAAATGTGGTGTAAATTTTTTTATTAATAATTAACTGAAAAATTAATCAACACTTTAAACAAATGAGGATCTTTTACCGGTCTAGGTTCTGGATGACTAGACAAGACCTTACAATTATCAGAGTCAAAATAAAAGAAAACAATTTCCCACTATGCTTCTGCACACGCTTTAACAAAGATGACCAACTATGTAATTCAAGGCAACCTGTGAATAACATTCCAAAAACCTAGGGTGAGCACAAAAGATGCCCAATAATGTGTTTTGAAAACTTTTGATAAATTGTTTTTAAAAATATCCTTTCAATAATACATTTTAAAATTTTAATTGTAAATATATTATGAAAAAACCTTTACAAAATAATGTAATCCTTTTGAAAAATAATTATACTCTGAAAACACTTTTAAACTAATCCAGTGATTTTCATTGGAAAATATTTAACAAACTTCATTAAAACAAAACATCATTTTGAGGAAACATAATTTATTGAGGGATCTCTTTGGCGAACCCACTTTGTGAAGGATGGGTTCACTCCCCAATGACCTTACATTTTTACAACGAACAAGCACCGATATTTTTTCGAAAATGTTTAATGTTTTATTTACATATATATATATATATACTAGTATTTCTCATTGGAGTTTTTACCTTTAAACATGTCAATTCAATTAAATAATCAATTACACTAATATCCATATGTACGTATATATATACATATATGTGAATTTTTATTGAAAAACACATGTGAGTATTGATTCCCTAAAACTCACATCACTTAGCATGTACATAAACACCAACATACCCGATCATCCATTGATAAATAATAAAAATAAATATCAATGATTTGTTTTCATGATTAAATGACTTAACCCATTATTTTAATTCAAAATCATAAAATAATAATGAGTATTAACCAAATAGTATAAATGATATATTTTTTTAAAATAAATATTTTATTCAGGAGTAAAATTGTAAATATAAACATGTACAAGTCAACTTTAAATTATAACATGTCTATAAACATTTCATCCAATTCCATCAAAATTAATTTATTTGTAAAGTTTATATAATGTTCATGAGTATGTTTATATACCTATATATGCATATGCCTATATGAAATTTCATAAATGATCATCGATATATGGCCATAACCTTGATTTTTATATGGCTTGTATGTGAAATACTAAAATTATGATATTCTTAACTTCTATTATAATTTATTTAAAATAGTTATTAACATAGAAATTATACAAATGAATAAATATGATTCATATAGAATGAGTTCATGTTTGAATAAAGCTACGATAAATAGAAACAACCCTTAGAAAGACTAATATGAAACAAAATGAAAATATAACTTTGATACATAAATAGATATATCCATATCATGTAATTAAAATGACTCTAATATTAATAATTTTTGAACAAAAAAATAAATAAAAACCCTTTTTTCATAAATAAATTTTACTTGTATCAAATTTTTCTTGCACATAGATAAAAAAATAATCTCACTAATTCAAAATTATGAAACATAATTATGAAACAAAGAATAAAAACATATTCATTATTCAAAACTAGTAAATTAAAATCATAATTTTGAAATTAATAAACTACGTATCTCTTACTAATATTTTTTTGGAAATAAAGAAATTTGAAAGAATAAATACAATTATACCTTGTAAAAATAGAATGGAATTTAATGTGTAAAATAAGTAATCCCTTACATATTTTTTTTATTTTCAGAGTAGATCTTCTTCTTCAGATTTGGAAGGCAAATAAAAAAAAGTCCCTTGTTTTCTTTTATGATGCCTCTCCGAACGCACACACACAGTCCCCCCCAATGTAATAAGGTAGTATTTATTTATATAGCAGTTATATGACTTCTATGTTAAGCTTAATATTAAATCTAATTCTAAAATTTCCTATTTAATAATCATTGACGACAAAACTGGCAGTTTCAAAATAAATTGTAGAAAATTAAGACGGTGGCAGATTGATGAATCGGATATAAAAATACAAATGAACCAAAAGATATTTATTGAGTAAATAGTGGCTTCTCTATTACACATCAATCCACAACCACATTTTAAATAGTCTAAAATAGAATTGCTCACAAAATATATAACACATAATACCAGAAAACGACCACCATTCTTCTGTAGATATCGATTGACATATGATGTCCAATTTCAAAGAAATTAAATAATCTATCATGGATAAACATTCAACAAAATGTATTGTGACTAAAATCAACAATAACCAAATAAAATTTGAAGAAATTAGATTACAGATATAAAGATAATAGATAGGATTTGAAGAAGAAAATCTAGAAATGAGACAAACATTTAAATTAATGCATCAAATACAAATAAGGATTGAAAAATCAGATACCTACCAACAAGATATGATGAACTAGAACCTTAAGATCAAAACCCTAACCATATCTGCACACTATGATTTCATCATCCGATGGTCGAATCTCCACTGTGAGCTTGAAACCCTCATCCGAAGTTATTCTCGACTTTGGCCAAGACTCGCACTCTCCTTCAACACTGCACCTCAGCTTTGCTGTCCCGGCCAAGCTCGTCAAAGACCACCACTCCATCGTCGATGACCTCAGCGACCGAAGCTCGATTCAGCCTCAAATTCTCTTCTCGCGACATACTCTACCAATCGTGGTCCCCCATTCACACGAAAACACTTGAACCCTATTTCCCTTATACTGTTTTAAATTTTTTCTTTCAATTAACTGAATCTCAAAACATAAATTTCATAGTTTTATTATTTAAACCATATACATATATTTAATAATTATTTAAAAAATGATTTAATTTTTTTATGTAATTTGAGTATTTATAATTCCTTTATATGAAATCTTAACATCAAACAATAAAATATTAATTTTAAATAAATATTTATGTATAAAAGTATCTTTTATAAATATTAATTTATTACCGTATATTATTATTATAAAATATTAAATATTACATTTTCTAGTTTTTCAAAACAAAATTTCAAATACATTAATGATTTAATTTTCATAAATTTAAAATAGTACTTCTCAAAACAATAATTACGTTTTTCTGAATACCAATATATCAATTAGTATTCAGCGTTTAAAAATCATTTCATAATAGATTTTATTAAAACATATTTTTATCTTTTAATTAGAATATATATATTCAAAATAATTTCATGTTTAGAAATTTAGTATTTAATGAATGATTATTTATGAAATTGTTATTATAAGAATTTAATATTTATTTACAAATTTTTTAAAATTAATATTGACTAAGAAGAAAAGGGAAATAGTCAAATCTTTTATTAAAACTCGGGGTGTTACAAGTATCAACTTCTATTGTAGTCGGGAAAGGGTATGGATGAGGATACTTTGAATCCATCAACAAACATACAAGATGATGTAGAAGAAACTGAAAAATATTTTACATAGGAGGTGCATGCACTAGAGCAATAACATTAACATACATGACATAGGTGCATTATCTACACACTACGATATAGAATAGAGGATTATCTTACACAATGATAAATAATCTAGTGTTTGTCGGTGAAAAAATATATTAAGGGCCACAAGATAGATAATTTTTTATCATTCTATTATTTTATGGGTGATTCATGAAAATAAATCGTGATGAAATGTGAAGTCGATATTTTTAGGCTGATCTAAAAATTATTGTTCAACAGATTCATGATTATAAATTTTCAATTATTTACCATGTAATGTTTTTAGTGAGAGAAAATTATTGAGAACTAGATGATTTGTTGCATAATGTTCAACATATTTAGGGTTTTGACGGATAGAGGATAACCACTATCAATAAGGATTTCTCACATCATCTTCGCCACATAATATCTAAAATCTAGGTCTTTGTGTATGTGATCCAACTCACCCAAACTATTCAGGTTAAGGATACATGACTGGGATACATTGTTCAATTTACCCTTAGAGAGTAACAAAATTACACAAGAATGGATTAAGATCCCTGGTCTCAAATTGATCCTTTTTAATCCATAGATACTTTAGTATATGTTATCTATATAATGGTTATAATATAATTAAAATGGTAGACCAAAAGATCATGATATGGTCACTTCACTAGAATCCTTTCTGTGGTAGACCTATGCTCAATTCTCATTAATAATATTATACTAGATACTTTATAATTCAAGATTGAATATGAGGATGAATTTCAGAAACTCTCTAATTTTTATAGAAAATGAAATTTGATTAGAAATTATATAAAATTTTTTCATAGAATCTGATTATGTAGCAATAGTAATAAAATAGGTAATCTATTAAAATAGTGCAAGAATAATGTCTCAGTTACCAATGCATTCAAGGTTGGTAACCAGAGAAATTTGTTTACCAAATTTTCTATCCATGAAGCTAAACAATGTTCCAACTAGTGGGTTAACCCATAATCTCGAACCACAGAAAAAAATCATGTTGTTTACAACCTCTATTTACTTTAGTGGTTTATGAATCTCAGTTCAATGGTTATGTTAATTAAATAATTATGGTTGAAGAGTTATTTTATATTACGAATAATGGTGATTGGGAATTAGTCAATAATGATAATGATTTGTCCCAAAAAAGTGATTTTGATATTTATAAGTCATATCATTATGAAGATTCTATTATGAACACCTGTGATAGTGATGTAAAATTCATAATTCCTCTATCACTACTTCTAAATCATTAAAAATGGATTCCTTCATGACCCCTCTCTCTATCTGCGGATAAGACCCCTTCATAGGGTCTCATAATGATTTATAATGTTATAGTTCATGTTTTTATGGATAGAGATGAAACATTGGGGCCTATATATGGTTACCTCATTTTCCTGGGCTTTGAGAAATAAATCACTATAGAAGATGGCTCTTATGTTGAACTTGTTTCAATGGATAAATCTATTGATGGGACTATGAGAAATATAAATTTTTCTGAAGATGATGGAACTTCCAAGGTTGGGAGGTAAGAGCATGTAACAATTATGGGTTCTGATCTGATGGATGACATGAATTCTAATTGAAAGATTCTTTATGGTATTTCTTACTCTAATTCACATAATATCAATATTTCTATAAATTTTTTTAATTATTATGATTTTGTGATTACAATGAAAACTAATGTAAACACTTTCTAGGACACATCTTGTCACGACCATTTGGTTGAGTCCTTGGACCAATTTCACTAGGTTTTTGGTTCTCATGGGAGCTTTGATTCATGTATCATCAGTAATAATTTTTGTGTTGATAAGGAAGTTGTAAAGGAAACTAGTCCTAATTTAGGATGTGCTTCTAATTATCTATAAAACAGTGATTCTTGGGAATATAGAGAATTGTTTATAGAAATTCTAGTTAAAATCGTGGAAGGAGATCCTCTTCCCAATTTATTATATATTATGGCCTCTATTAATTCCCCTAAAGTTGACATGATTTATCTTGAGGGCCTTCAGAAGGACAGAAGTTTTTATAAGAAAATATCCCCTCCCAAGGATGAGGTTTTCATTATAAATCCCATATCAGTTAAAATGCATGGATTATTTAAAAATATTTTTTTGGGTAACAGTTTTTCTACGTTTAATGGTCCCTCATACACAATATAATTAACAATCATGTACATGGGTATTAACAGGATTAATTCATGGGGCTGATTAAATAGACCACGTAATGAGAAACAAAAAACTAGAAAAGGTTGTGTATCACTTCTTCTGTTATAAATATTTCTGTTATTCAAGTTGGGGGAGCAATGGAAAAAGGTGTAGATAGCAAGGATGATGATTCTATGTAAGGAGATAGACCTAGAAAGGTGGTTATACTTAAATGTGATTCTCCAAAATTAGGATGAGTTCCAATCATCAGGAACATATGAACATACCACCTCGTGATAGTTGCTTAAGCAATGAATGAGTGGTTGACACCCAACAAGTAGATGTGGTTCTCAAAAATTGGGAAGTAGACATAAAAAATATGAAAAATGATTTCCTATTGGTTTGGAGGATGGAGGATGGACTAATCAATTGTGTCAAATTTTTATGTTTTCATAGGGGTCGCATGCCAGATGTAAGGAATTTGTAACCCCCTATACTCTTAGTGCGAGTGAGTTCATATTTCTTAATAAAATATTTGGGTCCATGGGTTTAGGACCCAACTTAACGGTTTAGACAATTTTGAAATATTAATAATTTTTTAATTTTTACTTGAAAATAATTTAAAATGTCATTAATTTCAATTTATATTTATTGAATTATTAATTAGTAATTATTTACAATATATTAATTAATTACATATGATTTAGTAACTATATTATTAAATATATGAATTTTACTTATATTAATTACAATATTAGTTATTATTAATATTATATTCAACATTATTAATTTTTTTTAATTAAATGATTAAGTGTACATTTTTGCATATAATATTAATAATGTAAAGACCCATAAATTTCAAGGAAATTTTTTTTTTCTTAATTTTCTTTGGAATTTTACAAGAGAGCAGTTTCTGACGTCACCTGATTCCGAGGCCCGGTGTGCCCGGAATCAATTTCCAAAGTTTGGATTGGGTATGTTCAGTGAATGGACGAGCGGGTTTTTCTAACTTTTGAACCGGTGCCCAGAATCGAATTCTGATGGCACCGATAAAATCGCAGCGCCGGTATTCGCTTAGAAACGCCTCTTCTGGAGTTGCGTTTGCTCGGGTGTGGTTTTTAATTTTCGGGCTTAAAGTTGAGAAATAAAATAATTTTGTGACAACTTTATTTTATTTCACTTAAGCCACATGGAAGCCACTTGAAGCCACTTAAAGGTGGCTTGAACTGAGTTGAACTAGATAGGATTCTATCCAGAAATATCCTACCCCCTTGGTAGGATATTTGTGAGGTGGGGCCCGCACGAGCCCCGTCGTTTCTTTCCGCTAAGAAACGCCCCCGCGAAAACCCGTCTTAATGAAAGTCAACCGACGCGTTTTCTAAATTCTTAACAGACCATTTAATTGGGTGGTTTATTTCGTGAATTAAATGGCCTGTTTCTTTCGTTGAATTAATTCAACGAATTGATGGATCGTTTCTTAACCAGTTTTTCAAATTCGTTGGCGTAATAATAAAATAAGGCCAACGCTCGACCTCTGGTTATTTGCGCTTTGAGAAGATTTGAGAGAACCCTCGTATCATCTTCTCCCTCGCGAAGAACACGAAGAACGCGAAGAACGCGAAGAACGTGAAGAACGCCGAACCCGGAAATCGACAACGCTTTCTTCCGAGACGTTCTTCCGATCTCCGATCCCCGATCACCGACCATTTGAGGTGAGTGATTTCGGATTTCCGCTCAAGGTTCTTTCCTTATGGTTTTAAACACAGATTTAAATATTAATAATTTAAATCTGTTGTTCTTGGTTCGTTGAGCTCGCCGACTCAACGCCGGATTCCACGACGACGCGACGCCTCCCCGCGACGACGCAACGATCCCTCTCTTCCGCGACGATCTTTTCCGCGAAGAACGCCCGCGCGCAACGATCGACGAGGTAGGGATTTTATATTATGGGATTTACCCCTTTTTAATTTTTATTTCCCGTCAATGTTTCTTTAATGAAATTAAAAAACCGATTTTTTGTGAACAATTTTATTCTTATTAAAATTGTTGTTCCCTGTGTGAAATAAAATTCTCCCGGCTGTTTATCTCTAACGCGGAGGGTTCGGGCCAAACGAACACGGTCTGACGACCCTCCGCCATTCTTCGTTTTGTGCGGTTTTGACGGACGACGACGGAATGTGCCGCAGCGGATGTTTGACGATCCCGCAGTAAAGAACGGATCCCGGGAGGAGCAACGGCGCAGACGGGAAGGCAAACGGGCCACCGGAGCGACGCCGGCGGCCCGCGGAAGCTGCCGGCGGCCGGAGGCGGCGGCGCCCCAGCGCGCCGCCGGACGAGCCCACCGCGGCTGAAGCCGCGGCGGCGGTGGCCAACGGACCCGCGGCCGCGCGGGTCTGGTTCGCCCAGGCGGGACGCAGCTCAGCCGCGTCCGCGGTTCGCCAGCGCGGCCCACGCGGGCCGCGACTTTCTCAGGTCGTGGGTCAACGCCCGCGGCGCTCGGCCGCTCGGCCGAGCCGAGCCAGGCCGGTCCGACCGGCCGGGCCGGACCGGTCCCACCGGGTCTGACCCGGGTCGGGTCGCCCGGTTCGGGGCGACCGGTTCGGGTCGGCCTGGGCCCGTACCCCCCTTCTTCGGATGTTTTCGTTCAAACGCCAGTAACATGAGCTACGTGCCTCCAAACGACTCTCCGTCAGCGGAAACGCGATCCTTGGATCGAGACGGTCGTTTCGGTATATTGCACTCAAGGTTTCGGAATACTTTGAGTTCGTCCAGGTTGGTTTGTACAAGAGACCAATCAGGCCCTCGGAGCGGAAACGCTCATATCTTGAGCTACGGACGTCCGATTGACGTGCCGTCAGCTTTGTTGAGTTCCTCTAAGTGAGACGGATCTTTTGGAATACTCCGCCCGAGGTTTGGACGCAGGTGGAGTGTGGTCAGGTTGGTTTTTCCTTAAAAACCAACCGGGCCCCTGGGACGAAAATGCCAATATCTCTCAGACCGGGCGTCCGATTGACGCGCCGTCTGCGACGTTCAGTTCCTGTTGACGATGCGGAACTTTTGGATACATCAACTTTGGACTTCGTGACAGTTGATGTATCAGCCTCTCGGCTCGTGGAGCGGACCCTCCCGAACGAGCTTGCTGTGTGCGGGAACCCTATTGCTGGCTGCGACTGTTACTTCGACAGCGACGACCGTGCAGAGATCCTCCGTGGACTCCGACGACGACCGTGCAGAGATCCTCCGTGGACTCCGACGAGGACCGTGCAGAGATCCTCCCTGGACTCCGACGATGACCGTGCAGAGATCCTCTGTGGACTCCGACGACGACCATGCAGAGATCCTCCGTGGACTGCGGCGACGACCGTGCAGAAATCCTCCGTGGACTGCGGCGACGAATGTGCAGAGATCCTCAGTGGACTGCGACGACTACTGCACTCAGCGATCCTCCGTGGATCAGTGCTACTGGTCCTGTGTGGGCCCGATCCTATGTGGATCTGATCCTGCGTGGGTCAGCGCTCAGCGGTTCTGTGTGAGCCAGCGCCTACAGGTCCTTCATGGGACCGGTTCTGCGTGGGCCCGATCCTGTGTGGGTCCGATCCTGTGTGGGTCACTGCGGGGTTAGTACCTATCGATCCTTCGTGGGTCCGACGACTTAGATGGTTCAGTGATCATCTTTATCGTCATCCGAAGAAGTATACCTATGTGAGCTGAATCTTGTGTTACTCTCCTTTGTGGATTGTGTTGAGTTATCCTGTGTGGATTTACTGTTTACTCTCCTTTGTGGATTGTGTTGTTCTATCCTGCGTGGGTATGCGTTTTGCTTTCCTGTGTAGACTGGGTTGTGCTAGGGCTCAGACGTTGGAGCCGATCGGGGAATTTATGACTTAGGTATATGTATGGGCATGTACCTAAGCCGTGTCAGATGTTACTTCGTGATTGTATCTCTTCTTCGTGACTTATCCTTTGTGGATTTCGGGAGACCTTCGGGGGTCTCGGGGTCCCTACTGAGTAGCTTATACTCACCCCTGCACGGGCTATGCCCGCACATCGTGGTGTTGGTTGCAGATGACGGACATCGCTGATCGTGGAGGAGGCGTGCGGAGCAGGACAGTACCTGGAGGTGGACCACTGGGAGGGACGTACTCGGAGCGGTCAGGTGGACCCGAGGAGCAGTGGAGGCTATCTGTACCCACCCTTCAGGTGGGACTTCCAGAGGATGGCTCGACACTGCAGTTTTTCCTTTCAGTTGTTGTTTTTCCTTTCAGTTGTACTTTACACTTGGGCTTGTATTTCCGGCCCCTTTTACTTTCAGCACAGCTTGTACAGTTTTTACTTAGTGTTTACTTTTCCGCTTTCTTACTCTGTGGTGCTTGTTTACTTTTCAAAGGCAATACCTTCTCTTTTTGTTGGGATTTACGCCTTGGTGCTAGTCGCCAGCCCCTGGCCTATGGAAGGCGGGCTTGGGGTAGTCACGGCACGAGCCCCGAGGGCGGGTCATGAAAAATTGGTATCAAAGGTGGTCGGTTCTACCACAGACTCTGATCTTTCTTCTATGTGAAGCAATAGTGTTTAGCGTATTGAGTGTGGTTATCAGTCCAGGGAGTCCAGTGTTGGTGCGGCAGCTGACGTATCCATACACCAGGACCCTGACTCTGATTCCCGACTTAATGCACGAAAACATTGATTGCATGTGTGTTTCAAGTTTTCTTTGTGATTAATTGTGTCAGCTCACCAGGTATACTGTTCTGACCGTGGCATACTTGTTTCCTTTTCAGGATGGCACGACGACAGCAGCCAGCTAGGGTTCCTAGAGTAGGGCGCGACGAGAGCCCGCCGAGCGATGAGGCCTCGGTACAGGGCCCGTTGACAGCAGAGGCACCGGCGGTACCTTTACCCGCCGAGCCCCCAATGCTTCAAGCACTGGCAGCTGATGACGCACGACGCCTTGGAGCTCTGCACGAGTTCCAGCGCCAGCGACCACCCAGGTTCCGTGGGGAGTCGGATCCCCAGGCAGCCGAGGACTGGCTGGAGGCGGTCGTCCGAGTTTTCAGGCTAGTGAGGACACCAGAAGACCTCATGGTGATCCTCGCGGCGAGCCTTCTACACGCAGCAGCCGGATGCTGGTGGAGCCTGATGCTCCAGGTATACGATGAGGCCACCCTCATCTGGACGGACTTAGAGATCCTCTTCCGCTCAGAGTTCATCCCGGCCACCCTCCGTGCAGTGCGCATCCAAGAGCTTCTTCAGCTGCGGCAGGGCAGCTTGACGGTCGCTCAGTACGCAGCGAGGTTCACCGACCTATCTCGCTACTCGATAGACATGGTACGGGACCCCTTATTCCGAGCCCAGACCTTCGAGCAGGGATTGAGACACGAGATCAAGGCATCTCTGATCTCCATCAGCATCCCGACCCAGGCTGGAGTACTGGAGCGAGCCCTGCTGATCGAGAGCTTCCTGGCTGAGTCCACAGCGAGACCCACCGCAGGGCGACAGATAGCGGAGTCTTCGGCAGCTGGTAGCCGGCGGATGACTCAGGGTTCCAGGCAGACCAGGCCTTCCGGTAGATGACCCCGGGACACTGGCTCAGCAGTGCGGGGCACACAGCGCGGAGCCAGCCTTCCGAGAGGCAGACAGTGCTACGAGTGCGGCGGGCAGGGCCACATGGCTCCTGACTGCCCGACCCGTCGTACCGAGGGGCAGCAGACGGTGGAGGTACCACACAGGCAGAGGCAGAGGGTCGACCGTGGCGGTCCGCATGGAGGAGGCGGACGAGGCAGAGGAGGTGGCCGAGCAGCAAGTGGTGGGCGACGCTTTGAGGCTCTGCCACCACCACCACCAGGAGGCCCGCCCCCACCACAGGGAGCTGGCGGGCAGAAACAGGCTCAGCTCCAGGCAGCGGAGGCCTACGACCACGGCGCAGCAGAGATGATTCGAGGTACGATCTGTGTCTATTCCACCCTTGCGGCAGTTCTGATAGACACAGGAGCGAGTCACTCTTTCATAGCCACTGCCCTTGTTCGGAGCTCGGAGATTCCGACAGAGCCGTTGGCTCGATCCTTACGGCTAGAGACTCCTACGGGAGTAGACTCGACGATTACGCACTGGTGCCGGCAGTGTGAGCTTACTCTAGGAGGCGAGAGCTTCAGATGGGATCTTCTTGTAGCGGCGTCGAGGCCTTACGACGTCATCTTGGGCATGGATTGGTTATCTACGGTCTATGCTCAGATTGACTGCATTAGGCGCAAGGTGCGATGTGTGCGTACCGACGGGAGCAGGTTCACCTTCACCGGCGAGAAGGGAGCCTTAGCAGCACAGGATGGACTCACGCAGAGGAGAGGTCAGCCCATCACTCACCCGTTGGCTATCCTCATCCTGGGAGCAGTTGACGTGCGGAGTCCCAGTTTTCCTGCAGTGGTGGATCAGTACGCGGATGTCTTTCCCGACGAAGTTCCAGGACTACCTCCTCGCAGAGAGGTAGACTTTTATATTGACCTGTACCCCGGGACAACCCCGATATCCACTCCAGCATATCGGATGGCCCCCGCTGAGCTTCGAGAGCTGCGGGTACAGTTGGAGGACTTGCAGGGAAAGGGGTTCATCCGACCCAGTGTTTCGCCCTGGGCTTCCCCGATTTTGTTCGCCAAGAAGGCGGACGGGAGCTTGCGACTGTGTGTCGATTATCGTCGCCTGAATTAGGTTACAGTGAGGAACAAGTATCCGCTACCTAGGATTGATGACCTCTTCGACCAGCTCACGGGAGCACGGTGGTTCTCGAAGATAGACCTCAGGTCAGGCTATCATCAGCTTAGAGTTCGAGACGAGGATGTGCAGAAGACGGCCTTCAGGTGTCGGTATGGCCACTATGAGTTCTTGGTTATGCCTTTCGGCGTGACCAACGCTCCAGCAGTGTTCATGAGCCTCATGAACAGGATCTTCCAGCCATACCTCGATCGATTTGCCGTGGTCTTCATCGACGACATTTTGGTGTACTCGACGACGGAGGAGGAGCACGCCTACCACCTGCGTGTTGTACTAGACACACTCCGAGAGCACCAGCTTTATGGAAAGCTCTCGAAGTGTCAGTTCTGGTTGCGTGAGGTCCACTTCTTGGGGCACGTCATTTCTGAGGCAGGAGTTGTAGTGGATCCCGCGAAGATCGAGGCAGTGCTAGCTTGGGAGCCACCCAAGAGCGTGACAGAGGTGCGGAGTTTCTTGGGCCTAGCCGGATACTATCAGAGATTTGTGCCGGAATTCTCCAGAGTTGCGGCCCCACTCTCAGCGTTGAAGAATAAGGGGAAACCCTTCGTGTGGTCAGACAGATGTCAGCAGAGTTTCCAGGAGCTGAGGCATAGGTTGACCAGCGCACCTATCTTGAGGTTGCCTGAGGAGGGAGTTGGATACGTAGTCTACTGCGATGCATCAGGGACCGGACTCGGGTGTGTCCTGATGCAGGAGCGGGCTGTGATTGCCTACGGATCACGACAGTTGAGGCCTCATGATCAGAACTATGCTACCCATGACTTGGAGTTGGCAGCAGTGGTCTTTTCCCTGAAGACATGGCGACACTATCTGATTGGCGAGCACTTCACAGTCTTTTCTGACCACCAGAGTCTCAGGTACATCTTCTCTCAGAAGGACCTGAACCTGAGACAGCGGTGATGGCTCGAGTTCTTCCAGGACCATGACTTTGCGATAGTCTATACTCCTGGGAAGGGGAACGTGGTGGCTGATTCCCTCAGCAGGAGGACGGGCATCCAGCTACTTGAGGAGGCGACAGAGCAGCTAGCCGCTTTGCAGATATCCTTCGTGGATAGAGACGGAGCAGCCTTCCTTCAGTCTCTCACAGTCTCTCCTCCACTTCTTCAGCGGGTCAGAGAGGCACAACGTGGGGACGTTGACTGTGAGACACGGTGTGCACAGATATCCTCGGGACAGGCACCTGATGGTTTCTACCTTGGAGCAGAGCACGATGTCCTTTTCAGAGAATGTACCGTGGTACCAGTCGCTTTACGAGAGGAGGTGCTGAGAGCGTATCACACTTCTCCTTTGGTGGTACATCCTGGAGTGGCGAATATTTACCAGGATCTCAGACGACAGCACTGGTGGCCGGGCATGAAGAAGGCTGTGGCAGAGTTCGTTTCACGGTGGCTCACCTGCCAGCAGGTGAAGGCAGAGCATCAGGTACCAGCAGGTTTGGTACAGCCCTTGGAGGTCCCGAAGTGGAAGTGGGACGGGATATCTATGGACTTTGTGACTGGACTTCCACACACTTCCAAAGGTCACGATTCCATTTGGGTGATTGTTGACCGACTCACCAAGTCGGCACACTTCTTGCCCATCCAAGAGCAGGGCTCAGTAGAGAGCTTGGGGCATCTCTACGTTCATGAGATTGTACGACTTCACGGTGTGCCATCGACTATCGTCTCCGATCGGGACGCTCGTTTTACTTCCCGGCTTTGGAAGGGGTTTTAGGAGGCGTTCGGGACGCGACTACGTCTGAGCACCGCCTTTCACCCTCAGACGGATGGTCAGACGGAGAGGACCATTCAGACTCTCGAGGACATGCTCCACGTATGTGTCCTCGACTTTGGTCGCAGCTGGGAGGACCACCTACCCTTGGTAGAGTTTGCGTACAACAACAGCTACCACTCCACCATCGGGATGGCACCCTACGAGGTGTTGTACGGCAGGCCTTGCAGATCTCCTTTGTGCTGGACAGACCCTGGAGAGTCAGCACTTGTGGGACCAGAGATGGTACGGGCCACGACAGAGAAGATCCAGGTCATCCAGGAGTGGATGAGGACAGCACAGAGCCGGCAGAAGTCATATGCTGACCGGAGGCGGAGGCCACTAGAGTTCGAGGATGGCGACCACGTCTTCTTGCGGGTCTCACCTCAACGTGGTTTGAGGAGATTTGGCCGAGGCGACAAGTTGTCTCCACGCTTCATCGGACCCTTCCAGGTCCTCAGCAGGGTTGGCGAGGTGTCTTATCGTCTGGCTCTGCCACCTCAGTTGCACCGGGTGCACGACGTCTTCCATGTATCCCAGCTGAGGAGATACGTGCACGACCCGACACACATCATTGACTATGGGGAGCTAGACGTGGATGATGAAGCGACTTTTACGGAGGTCCCAGTGGAGATAGAGGATCGACAGGAGCGGGTCCTACGTGGACGATTGATTCCTCTTGTGCGAATCAGATGGCAGCACGGGAACCTCCAGGATAACACTTGGGAGTGGGAGGCTCAGATGCGTGCTTAGTACCAACATTTGTTTCCCTAGTTTTTGATGTATCTTTACGGGGACGTAAATTCCTGAGGTGGGAGTAATGTAAAGACCCGTAAATTTCAAGGAAAATTTTTTTTCTTAATTTTCTTTGGAATTTTACAAGAGCACAGTTTCTGACGGCACCTGATTCTGAGGCCCGGTGTGCCCGGAATCAATTTCCGAAGTTTGGCTTGGGTACGTTCAGTGAACGGACGAGCGGGTTTTTTCT
The DNA here is from genome assembly GCA_963277665.1 of Viscum album. Taxonomy (NCBI): domain Eukaryota; kingdom Viridiplantae; phylum Streptophyta; class Magnoliopsida; order Santalales; family Viscaceae; genus Viscum; species Viscum album. The sequence goes on along the minus strand of OY728160.1, from coordinate 453,845,678 downwards.
AACTTTTGAACCGGTGCCCGGAATCGAATTATGAGGGCACCGATGAAATCGCAGCGCCGGTATTTGCTTAGAAACGCCTCTTTCGGAGTTGCGTTTGCTCGGGTGTGGTTTTTAATTTTCGGGCTTAAAGTTAAGAAATAAAATAATTTTGCGACAACTTTATTTTATTTCACTTAAGCCACTTGGAAGCCACATGAAGCCACTTAAAGGCGGCTTGAACTGAGTTGAACTGGATAGGATGCTATCCAGAAATATCCTACCCCCTTGGTAGGATATTTGTGAGGTGGGGCCCACACGAGCCCCGCCGTTTCTTTCCGCTAAGAAACGCACCCGCGAAAACCCTTCTTAATGAAAGTCAACCGACGCGTTTTCTAAATTATTAACAGACCATTTAATTGGGTGGTTTATTTCGTGAATTAAATGGCCTGTTTCTTTCGTTGAATTAATTCAACGAATTGATGGATCGTTTCTTAACCAGTTTTTCAAATTCGTTGGCGTAATAATAAAATAAGGCCAACGCTCGACCTCTGGTTATTTGCGCTTTGAGAAGATTTGAGAGAACCCTTGTATCATCTTCTCCCTCGCGAAGAACGTGAAGAATGCGAAGAACGCGAAGAACGCGAAGAACACGAAGAACGCCGAACCCAGAAATCGACTAGGCTTTCGTCCGAGACGTTCTTCCGATCTCCGATCTCCGATCCCCGATCACCGACCATTTGAGGTGAGTGATTTCGGATTTCCGCTCAAGGTTCTTTCCTTATGGTTTTAAACACAGATTTAAATATTAATAATTTAAATCTGTTGTTCTTGGTTCATTGAGCTCGCCGACTCAATGCCGGATTCCGCGACGACGCGACACCTCCCCGCGACGACGCGACGATCCCTCTCTTCTTCGACGATCTTTTCCGCGAAGAACGCCCGCGCGCAACGATCGACGAGGTAGGGATTTTATATTATGGGATTTACCCCTTTTTAATTTTTATTTTCCGTCAATGTTTCTTTAAAGAAATTAAAGAACCGATTTTTTGTGAACAATTTTAATCTTATTAAAATTGTTGTTCCCTGTGTGAAATAAAATTCTCCCGGCTGTTTATCTCTAACGTGGAGGGTTCGGGCCAAATGAACACGGTCAGACGACACTCCGCCGTTCTTCGTTTTGTGCGGTTTTGACGGACGACGACGGAACGTGCCGCAGCGGATGTTTGACAATCCCGCAGTAAAGAACGGATCTCGGGAGGAGCAACGGCGCAGACGGGAAGGCAAACGGGCCACCGGAGCGACGCCGGCGGTCCGCGGAAGCTGCCGGCGGCCGGAGGCGGCGGTGCCCCGGTGCGCCGCCGGACGAGCCCGCCGTGCCTGAAGCCGCGGCGGCGGCGGCCAACGGACCCACGGCCGCGCGGGTCCGGTTCGCCCAGGCGGGACGCGGTTCAGCCGCGTCCGCGGTTCGCCAGCGCGGCCCACGCGGGCCTTGACTTTCTCAGGCCGCGGGTCAACACCCGCGGCGCTCGGCCGCTCGGCCGAGCCGAGCTAGGCCGGTCCGACCGGCCGGGCCGCGCCCTGGCCGGACCAAACCGGTCCAAACGGGTCGGACCCGGGTCGGGTCGACCCGGTTCGGGCCGACCCACGGGGGGTGGCCCGGGCCCGTACCCCCCTTCTTCGGACGTTTTCGTTCAAACGCCCGTAACTTGAGCAACGTTCCTCCAAACGACTCTCCGTCAGCGGATACACGATCCTTGGATCGAGACGGTCGTTTCGGTATATCGCACTCAAGGTTTCGGAATACTTTGAGTTCGGCCAGGTTGGTTCGTACACGAGACCAACCGGGCCCTCGGAGCGGAAACACTAATATCTTGAGCTACGGACGTCCGATTGATGTGCCGTCAGCTTTGTTGAATTCCTCTAAGTGAGACGGATCTTTTGGCATACTCCGCCCGAGGTTTGGACGCAGGTGGAGTGCGGTCGGGTTGGTTTTGCCTTAAAAACCAACCGGGCCCCTGGGACGAAAATGCCAATATCGCTCAGACCGGGCGTCCGATTGACGCGCCGTCTGCGACGTTGACTTCATGTTGACGATGCGGAACTTTTGGATACATCAACTTCGGACTTCGTGACAGTTGATGTATCAGCCTCTCGGCTCGTGGAGCGGACCCTCCCGAACGAGCTTGCTGTGTGCGGGAACCCTAGTGCTGGCTGTGACTGTTACTTCGACAGCGACTACCGTGCGGAGATTCTCCGTGGACTCCGACGACGACCGTGCAGAGATACTCCGTGGATTCCGACGACGACCGTGCAGAGATCCTCCCTGGACTCCGACGACGACCGTGCAGAGATCCTCCGTGGACTCCGACGACGACCGTGAAGAGATCCTCCGTGGACTGCGGCGACGACCGTGCAGAGATCCTCCGTGGACTGCGACGACGATTGTGCAGAGATCCTCAGTGGATTGCGACGACTATTGCACTCAGCGATCCTTCGTGGATCAGTGCTACCGGTCCAGTGTGGGCCCGATCCTGTGTGGGTCTGATCCTGCATGGGTCAGCGCTCAGCGGTTCTGTGTGAGCCAGCGCCTACAGGTCCTGCGTGGGCCCGGTCCTGTGTGGGCCCGATCCTGTGTGGGTCCGATCCTGTGTGGTCACTGTGAGGTTAGTACCTATCGATCCTTCGTGGGTACGACGACTTAGATGGTTCAGTGATCATCTTTATCGTCATCCGAAGAAGTATACTTGTGTGAGCTGAATCTTGTGTTACTCTCCTTTGTTGATTGTGTTGAGTTATCCTGTGTGGATTTACTGTTTACTCTCCTTTGTGGATTGTGTTGTTCTATCCTGCGTGGGTATGAGTTATTCTTTCCTGTGTGGACTGGGTTGTGCTAGGGCTCGGAAGTTGGAGCCGATCGGGGAATTGATGACTTAGGTATATGTATGGGCATGTACCTAATCCGTGTCAGATGTTACTTCGTGATTGTATCTCTTCTTCGTGAATTATCCTTTGTGGATTTCGGGAGACCTTCGGGGGTCTCGGGGTCCTTACTGAGTAGCTTATACTCACCCCTGCACGGGCTATGCCAGCACTTCGTGGTGTTGGTTGCAGACGACGGACATCGCTGATCGTGGAGGAGGCGTGCGGAGCAGGACAGTACCTGGAGGTGGACCACTGGGCGGGACGTACTCGGAGCGGTCAGGTGGACCCGAGGAGCAGTGGAGGCTATCTGTACCCACCCTTCAGGTGGGACTTCCAGAGGACGGCTCGACACTGCATTTTTTCCTTTCAGTTGTTGTTTTTCTTTTCAGTTTTACTTTACAGTTGGTCTTGTATTTCCGGCCCCTTTTACTTTCAGCACAGCTTGTACAGTTTTTACTTAGTGTTTACTTTTCCGCTTGCTTACTCTGTGGTGCTTGTTTACTTTTCAAAGGCAATGCCTTCCCTTTTTGTTGGGATTTACGCCTTGGTGCTAGTCGACAGCCCCTGGCCTATGGAAGGCGGGCTTAGGGTAGTCACGGCACGGGCCCCGAGGGCGGGTCGTGACATATAATACGGTAAAAAAATTATTAATATATTAATATAGTCATTTTTATTTAAATTTTTAGTTTTATAATTAATAATTCATTGTATTGCTAATATATAATAATTCTATTATTTATCAATATATTATTTCTAATTATGTTGATAATTATCAATTCATGGATTTTAATAATTATTATTAATTAAATATATATTATTAATCAATATTAAAAAATTTAAAAAATATATAATAATTATATTATCTATTAATATATTACAAATAGTTATAGTAAAATCTTTTAATAATATATTATTTAATATATGTCAATATATAGGATAATATATTTAATAATACTCATTAGTGTTTTAATTATATATTAATAATTGAAAAAAATAACTTTAACGTTTAATAACTAATTAAAAATAAAAAATTTATTATAATATTTTTTAATTGTAAATTATTATATAATATATTTTAAATATATAATTAATTAAATTTTTTTATTATATTATAAATATCTAATAATCATAGATATTCTATTTACCTACTTATGTATTAGACTTATAAAATTACTTAATTAACTATGCATTAGTTATTATTTAATTATTTAGCTAATTAAAATAAACTTATTATATTATTAGTTACTAATTTAATTAATTAAATTAATAAATAAATTTTATATATAAACAAAATGAAGTAAATAATATATTAAATAAATAAAAAAAATTAATGGTATTTGTGAACCATGTCTATGCCTCCTATGTGGAGAATGTAATTGATGAATGAATAGGGTTTTGACTCCTCTGTTCAATAATTGAATCTTGAACCCCTATCATGCTTCCTCATAGAAGTAAGATCCTTGAACGAGGTTCATGCTTATAATATCCAAATTTAAAAAAAAAAATATAAAACCCTATATTGTTTTCAGAAATTCATAATTTCTAAAAACTAATTAAGAAAATATCAAGACATGTCACACAATGGTGATATCTCTACATGAATGACTAATTTTTCACTTTGAAATACAAGGAATTAAAAAAGAGGTGTCAAATAAATTCAAACACATATATAATTTTATAACACATAATGATTAAGAAGATTAAAATAAAAAACATTTAAATGAGGGGTTATCTAAGGATGTTGGATGGGTTACCCATTTCGTAAAGACTCTCCATATTCCAGCATAAACTTTAGATCAAAACCAGGCTACGGTGAATTTATGATGACATTTTATAAATAGTGTATAAATGTAGTGGTGTGGGAATCGAATCAGGGTACATTAGAATTATTATTATTCACTTGAATTGTGATTTTGAACCATGTATTTTTCCTCTGGTCCACTAGGATTTTAGGAAATAAAAAACGGCTATTCAAATACATTGGAGAAACCATTAGAAGATAGAACAAAGTGGTAACATACACCTATTAGAGATAACTAAATGTGGAAAATGAGGGATGAGGAAGACATTCCATTGGGTTTAGGCCTCTCATAACTTCATTTAGGGGAATGCACAAATAGATCTTATTGTCAGGAGGTGATCTTGGGACATACATTAAAGAGGTGTTAGGGATGAGTAGTTTCTATGCAGTTGGGATAATGAGAAATGTAAAAATGCATTTGGGCATTTTATACATATAATGATGTTCTCCATGCCATGTATGAGTTCCCTATCAACCTAATTATCAAGGGGAATATCTAATAAATAAAAAAGACAAAGGAATTAGGGCTAGAGAAAAATGGTTATACTCTAAGGAAGAACATAATACCTTTAACAATATCGAAAACTCAACCAATAAAATCTCACTTGTTAGACTCATTTTACACATAGTAGGTGGTTCTACAACACATGTTAGGTGTAAACAGGAAATAAAAACAGAAACTGAAGTCCACTTCCTAGAAACCATTATATAAAAACTATTCGAATACAAATTCATGTGAAAAAAATAATAATTAAGAAGATTTTATCTTTAATGTCAGTGAGTAGAATGGATGTGTTATTAATAAAAAATTTATTTATAAAAGAAATAAAAAAACAAAGAAATAAAAAGTCATAGTAATATTTAAAAATCCTCTAATCATGGATTGAGGTAGTGGAGAATTAAATGAAATTTAGACTTATGATAATCCTTTTTCTGTGTAAGAGGAATGCTTTATAGATAATGATGCATTATTTATTTATTTATATATCAGAGTAATAAAATGTTATTCTCGAGAGGTTACATGATGTTAAATTATTATGGATTTTTACTATGTGATTCCTTTGCATATATAGAATAATTTATAAAGGAAAATATATTTTAATTCTTATTCATTATTTTCCCCAAACTAAAAAAGATGGTATCCTCAATCCCCGTGACTTATACATATCATATCTATAAATAAACTATCAATGTTTTTTATATATTTAATACTTTACAATCATTAATTTAGATATAATTAGTTTGAACTATGTTCATAGTCACTTATCCTATAATACACAATTTTTAGGTCCTATATTCTATGATTATATGATATTTTTCTTCAAGATGAATTTATTATATAATGATAGTGGGCCAACCATTACTCTAATGTATTATCATTGAGTTATTTTTAAATTGCTACTTTTTATGAATTTTTTGAATCACTTTTGAAAATTTTGGAATTCAAAAAAAAAATAGTCATCTACCTCAACTATCACAGTTAATTCACCTTGTAATAGATTAGGTAACTATTTAGTCATTAAAACTTTGTTGCAGAGTCAAGGTAAATTTAACATAAAATGAAAATATTATATATTTTTATTTTGAGTGACATTCATGAAATTATACAATTAATTGTTTTCCCTCACACAAATTAAACATATTAAACACAATGTAATTTTTATTTTTTAAGAAATAAATGGATTTTTGGGCATGGACCAAAAATATCCACATTTTATTGATTTAATATCATGGTAGTTTTATTATTTGGAAGAAATACTTATGGAATCATAGTTTATCAAAGAATTTGTTATCTCAAAAGTATTAGATCTGATAATAAATTGAAAATAATTATAACCTTCATCCTTTAAACTCATTACTCCCCACTGGTGGACATAAAAAATGTAACCATATTATAAATAGAACCTAGAGGTAATATAATGTAATAAAATATATTATAGATTTAGTAATGCTAAAATAAAATCATCTAAATTATAAGAACATTCATAAGAAATGCACATAAAAATAATTTAATCAATACTTCCAAAATATATATAATTTAGTTTATAAAACAAAATTAAGATAATCTTTTATGGATCTTTAGTAAGAGACCAATAGTTATTTGAATACTTCATATCTCATTTATTTTTGAAAAAACATTTCCTTTTCCCTATTAGAATTTGATTTTGTAGCCTATGTTTCTTATATAAAAGAAACATATTTAAATATTGATCAAGGGGAATAACTAGTTGGTAAGGTGAATAATAGGGTTTTTAACTGAACCATAGAGACAAGGTTAACTTCCTTAATTGTTTACACTTCATCATGGAACTACAAGTGACATAACATAAAAGTATGGAATATGTATCATTAATTTATAATAAGTCTCGTAAATTTGTCCAAGTTTTCTAGTAACTTCATCATAGTGAAACCATCTTGATATATCATAATCACATGATTTTTAAATTTTGAACTACCTGAATTTTTTTCAATCTTGTGTAATGAATTTGAAATATATTCTCATTTGTATCCTTATATTCAATCTCTCACTTAATTCTATAACTATATTCACCATATCAGCAATTTTTTATGAATAATATTTAATCATATAACTATTTTTAATAATAATTTATCCATCAACATTTTAATTAAGGGGTGATGAATTTTTTACAATGATATTATCTTCAAAAATAGTACACTATATAATTTATCTCGACATCTATTTATAAACCAAATTACTAATAATATAATAAATTTCCTCTCTAGCCATTTAATTCCCCATTAAAAAATTGTCATGTCTTTGTTGTAGATGTTAAAATATTTTTTGTAACTAGTTCATGGTATGAGGGAGGTCTTATGAGATGTTTTTATGTGATTATATATAATACATCTATACTCAAGGAATCCAAATCTAGGGTTTTTATAAGTATTTTATGGGATATAATACCCGAATCACTTATCATTCAATTAAAAAATTATTTAAAATAATTATCTTACCCTTCAGATCAACATGTCCTGGTAAAAAGCACGCATCCTTATGTTTATAAGATTAATATTCCGAAAAAAATTGTGTTTAATGGTCATAAAAAATGGTTTTATCTATAATAATTCCTTATTCTTTTATATTCACAAGGAATAAAATTAATATTTTTATTAGTTCTTTGGTATTGTAATTCAAATTAGATCAAATGGATGATTTTTCTATGTCAGAAGTTGTGTTTCCCTTTCCTGTCTAGGAATCTCAAATATGTCAACACTAATGATCTAATTAGTAGTAAAACCAATAGGAAGGTATCAAAAATGATTATCCTTTACCCTTTTTTCATTACCATCCCCCACTAAAACCCATCATATGTTGGTATTGGAGATGAGTATGAACCCTGAAGCCTGACTCAAAAAGGATACAGGATTGTGACTAGATCTGAAAGTATCTATCATATATTTTTGAGGAAATAATCTCAAAAATTTCAATGAAAATAAGAGAAAACTACCAATAAAATCCATTTACATAATGAACAGATACAATCCCTATATCTAAAAAAATTATACATGTTATTAAATATACTGAAAATAAGGACTCCACATTAACGAACACCTATAATCTACTCTAGCTACCCAACTGGAAGAAAACATAATATCCTTCAAACTGTCATAAAAACAAATCATAAAATCTAAATATGGGTGATCTATAAGAATGAACTCCTAGATTAAACTCCAAATACCCAAAAAAAAAATTTCCTAATTTTTGTTAAACATTACAGCAAAACAACTCAAGAAATCTGTAGAAGGGTGAGCACTTGGGAGTACATAGTTGGATCATTATTCTAGAAATTCTACATACATATGGAATAAATTTGATGTGATGTACATGATTGATATCGACTAAGAAACGGATAACATGAAGTTATGAATAGTGCCAATACGGTAAAAAATTTAAATAGTACATAATATCACAGATTTATATTATGATCATTTGAAGTTATATCAACTATATTTATCATATTATTTGAATAATTTACTATTGTAAATTGTCTAATATGACAACATATTTTCATAATCCGGTCATAATAATGGTGAAAGTCTATAAAAAATAAATACTCTTTCATCCTTCATAATTAATCTTTCATATCAACAATATTATAACCATAGGTAAACATCAATGATATTAGTGTTTGAAGGTAATATATAAATAAAAAAGAAATCCTAGAAACATATCATCATCATAAGAAATAAACCATATCACCATTATTTTCACATAAAAACCATCAATACACCCCCATTTCTATCACATCAGAACCACCACCACATTATCATAACTATCACATTGTCACCACCATAACATAACCACCATGGCCACATCACAATCACCACCACACATTCATCTCAATGACATGTGTTGTAACCCCAAGCCATCACAACCCATATACATCACATAACCTCAATCCATCATAGATTGAAAAAATATGTATTCGTTATAATCATAAGCCATTATTTCTCATATACTGTTCCACATATCATATCTTTGATTCATTATATTCCACACATTTATATATAGATAAATTATTCCTCAATCCATTAAATCACATGTTTCTATATAAATTCAATTAATAACCACAATACATTACAACCCATTATGTATATACATGTGATAATCTTGAGTCATTACATCCCTTTAATAGATACAATATACCTTAATACATTTAAGCATGTTAAAATATAAATATAACTGAAATCCATTACATGTTAAATGAAAAGAATCATAAGTTTGCAAATATATAGAGATGAAGAAAATAGATCCATCGATGAAAAACCATTCCTAGAAATAAAAATTAAACAATGAAACATCTCGAGGTAATATAAATAGACCATATCATACATTGTTTAGTGAACTAATTATTTCATACATGCTTCCACGATTGACCTTCATCATAAGAAACACAATGAAAAATTCCAAACATAACTCAACCACTTGAAGTTATATGATTTCAAACCATCCATTATTTTTATAATTCACACCATTCCATTATTTTTTTATGTCAACAAATATCTACTATATAAAGGTAGGAACTCACTGGGACTTAATGATGATGATTTTGGAACATCATTGGTTAGAAGGATGGGAGTTTAGGCTCATTTCACCATATTGGGGGGAATAATTTTTCTACTCTAGGACACTCTTATAGATTTAAGATATGATCTTGATTCATTCCCTAATCCCAGCATGGGATTAGTTTCCACTATGAATGTGATTTGAACAAAACAATCTATTTACACACACACATATATATATATATCATATTTTTCTATTTTCCAAATATTATTTATTGATAAAATGTTTTAAATTAACACAATTGATAACTCTTGAATTAAATATATTTCAAAGTGGTGTTAAGTGATGTGGAGTTGTGATCAAACCCATTAGGGAGGCTTCCATTTTAAAATTATGAAGTAAACTAGAACCTCTTTAGTTTTGCGGCACATAATGAGGACATAAAACCTTTTAAAGATATGTAATAAAACCCATTATGGTGAAATTTATGGTTATGAAACCATGACTAAGTGAAGATACATTAAAGAAAATGCAGCTATGATTTATGGGGTGTTGGGATTGAACCTTAGGGATCCATCCTATATATATTGGTTAACATGAACCAAAAAAAATTTAGTTTTAATTTTAAAATATAAATTCGTAAGATAATACTGTTGTATAAAGATTAATTCCATGTGACAATGACGTAAAAAGGGACATGTTCTTTACAATGGTGGGTGTGGTACTTAAAGATTATTTATGATTTCTAGATCTCCATAAAAGGTATATGAACCTTCATTATAGGATGAATCATAGTGAATACAACAATTTGGGTAAGAAGGACTCATAAGAAATATGTCTGTTAGAGGAAGGAAGACTAGAAAAGAATGTTGCACTTTTAAAACAAATGGATCACAAGGAACATGTCCCTTTGAGGAAATATGACTCACAACGAATATAAATATTGGTAGATGGATGAATTATATAGAATATAACTCATTGAGGATAGATTAATCATATAGAATATAACCTTTTATGAAATATGTCTTTTAGGGAATATGTACCATTGAATGGTTATTTCATGAGCGATATGATCTCATGAGGATGTTGTTGGGTTTGCACATGGGTTGACCAAAAGATGTATGTAACTCAAATAAGTATTAGGGAAGAGATCATTAAAAATGTCATGATTTGGTATTACACATATTTTTATTCCCATTCCCTTATAGGGGAGTAGTAATGATACATATAGGGTATACATGTAGGCTTCATGGAGATGATTGACCTTGTTGGTGACTGAGGTGATAGTTGGTTTTTATAGATTAGTCCCTATGGGAAGAACTCTGAAGATTTTTTTGTGATTTAACATATTTGGAGGACCACACATGAATCCATTTCCCACCAAATGATGATTAGATGGAAATAATACTGGACACCTAAGGGATATGATTCCATGGGAAATATGTTGAGTCTACAGATAGGCTTGCCATTATATCTCCTTGGCTCATTGAATAGAAAAAAGAATCCACCTTGCAGATATGCTGATTGAGAATTGGGAATGGGTCATCCAAGATAACCAGTATGATCTTGGAGAGGTCTCACTAGTGTTCTCATAATATGTACACCCATTATCAAGGGAATATATGATTTTAAACCCCTTGATGACCCCATTAGTTACGTATAAAAAGCAATAGAATATATTTGTCAATGGAATACATGATCAATGTGGTGCACAATGGTGTTACCCACACAACTATATAATTCAATATTCCATGCATATCATTTATAAGAGTGTCCCTTAGTGGTTAATTATTATAGGATAATATGTTTACACAAGGTATTTTATGAAACCATATGAGTCCATTTAACATAAATGGGTGAATGGTGTTCCTTGGAAGAATTAATATGGGATTAATTTGGAAGACCCTTAAAATGGTTACCCTGTAGCTATATGTTGGAGAAATTCTTCCATAGTTTATGGTAGGATGAAGTAGTTTAAACATTATAGAGGGTAATGTAATGGGGTTAGTATACTAAGGAAAATACAGTGAGGGTTTTCCCAAATGTGGGGTCTAGGATAATTGTTCTCCCTAGTGTGGTGGTGAGGACAAGTTGTCTTTCATTTAATATAGTAGAGTGAATATGGAATCCATGTAATATAATTGGGTGATGTTATTTACCTAAATATAGGTAGTGTAAGTGGTATCCATAATTAGAAGACTTGGGTAAGGGTTTGACCTAGTTAAGGGGCCTCTAGGTATGACTTGTGTGTGAGGACCCCTTTTCAATCATCTGGTATAGGGTCCCATCCAATAGTCCCAGAAAACTAAGGAGGATGTGGCCTCTTGATTTTTTTTAATATGTAAAACCTTCAGGTAACATAATTAAATTCATTTCAACGTTAATTCACCCATACTTTAGGTTTAATTAAGCTACTAGATGGGGGTTGAATTCTAGGTTCAAAAAGTATTCCCTGGTGTTTCTTTATCTTTCAAAGGGTTTTTTTTACATATATATTAGTGTAAAAAAGGATGAACATTGGGTATATTTATAAAAAAATAAGGGCAATAAGGTGATTCAAGGTTTTTTGTGTGTTGAAGGTGGACCATGTAAGCAGTCGGGGTACAATATACAATCATGCAGGTGTGCTAATACAAATTGGATACATGATAGAGGTGGGAATGATGATACAATCATTTAATTTAACATATTCATGGCCACTACGCAATTTAAGGACAACTAAGATAATTTTTTCTATTTAGGAGACTAGGGTACACACACAGATTTCACCTTTTTGGGATTCCATATTTTGGAAAAACACTTTCAAATTTCAAAAAAAAATTGTTTTATTTTGGAAATTATATTGGATATAGCAGTAGTCAAATTGAATCTTATGAAATGAAATATGAACCTAGATATTGAATTCCATTACCCTAAATTAATTTTTTTAATTCCAGAATGTTGCTAGAGAAACCTAAAAATTGGGTTTATAGTAATCAAAATCATTTTCTATAGCAATGGATTAAGTACATGGATTACTCCCATTATGAGGTTCTTGTCACCATATCACTAAAATGTGAAAAATTATTTATGAATATTTATCCCTTTGTGTGTGATAAATCATATTGTATGTAGAGATCTTATTCATTTCTTATTTATGACAATAAATACATTTCTTTTCACAATTGACTTGTTTTTTATGTGAGGACCATATCATGGATTCCATGATAAAGTTTGTGGAAGACATATTTTTTATTCCAAATAATAACCCCCCTTATAAATATATTCATTTTATATGAAGCATTTCATGACCCAATATAGATTACTCAACTACCTAGAACCTGAACAAGTCCTGAAATGGAAAAAAGGGTGTTCTTGATCCCTACAGGCTAGTGAAAATCTCATGGGAATAAATAACTACATTTGGGAATGTTTTGTCCACAAAAGAAAATATAATATGATAACATGGCTAAGGATAATGTCAGTATGAAAATACAAGTGAATATTGAAAATGATATAAAAGTAATTCAACACATGTTCTAAAACCAGAACCCAAACCAAAGTATGCAAGAACAACAAACACCCATCTAAATGTGACATAGATTCACCTATATAAACCATTGCCTAAAATTGAGAAAAAAATTTCCACCCCAGGATGGATTTCCATTACCCACATCAAAAAATAAGATCTACATACACGAAATGTTGTATGATGGGTGTGAGTAGAATAATCCCTATAGGATCACACCATGATTTCATAATATTACTTTATAATATAAACCAATTATCCTTATGTGAGAAAAGATATGGAATGAGTTGAATCTTAACACATTTTTTTATAAACAATTGAAACCCACCCTTTTCATTGTGTTTATACATACCAATAATCCCAATTTCCAAGTCATTTCCATTATATTCCAAATATACATTTCACAGAATACCGATAGGGAAATCTAACACATAGGGTAACATTAGTTCCTATCCAATGATTATCCTCATAAATTTTTTGTGATTAATAGGACACTTGTATTGTATATTATCCTAGTATAATAGGCCTGGAGGTTAAAGATATCTCCTGAGAGTGGCTTCCTACCGCGAATTTGGCCACATGGTGCTCACATTGCCCTTGTAGAAGAGGCCAAGGGTGTAAGAGTTCATCCTTGAGGATGGATCCATACCTCGTAAATATTCATGATCATGCCTGCCATATTATAAATATTCATAGGTAATTTCATCTTTCAAACCATTGAAAAAATGATTTATAATGAATTTTCATTAAATTTTCAAAAAATGGGGAAATATATTTTATAAACATAACAAAAAACCCCCATATTATTTCAATAAAAGTTTCATTCAATTAACTAATTTTGGAATAAGATTTCAAGGATAATTAAAGAAATGTTTTTATAATAAATAAAATTTCTTAAACCACTTACCTTGAAAAAAATAGAATACCAACCTCAGTATGAATTTCATAATCCATTATGAACTAATAACTCAAATAATTTAGGAAGGACCTTATATCATTAATTAAAAATCAATAATATCAATGTCACATAAATGAATTATTTTAGAGTTAAATTTAATTTTATTTCTATTCAGGATTTGTTTTGGGGGTTTCCCATGCTTTTATGGAGGAATGGGCGAGATTTCATGAATTGGGTCAAACCGTGAGCCCAATTGCACATTAAAAAAATTGATTCCTATATCACTCCTTCATTTTTCAATATTTATCATCCATTAAAATTCCTACTTATCATAACATGACATATTAACACAAACATATTAATTTTTACCATTTAGGAATCCATAATCACGGTGGATATGGGTTTTTATTTAAGGGAATGGGCCTTCCAAAAGCCCATTTCCTGCATTAAAAATACTTATTAATTCATTAAAATCTCATTCAATATTTTCGTTTTTTCAGGTTATTCAAACTCTCCCCTGATACCAAAAACCCAAGGTGTTCCACCATTCTCTCTTCTCCCTCTTTGGAGCTCTGTGTCATCACCAATTTGGAAGAAACATCACTGAATTTCTCAAATCGTCCAGATTTGAAGAGGTAAATTGATTATTTCACAACTATTTAATTTTTAACTATAATTTCCCCATTCCTATTCCTAAATGATCTCTTAATCCTTGTTAAAATATAACTTGAATGGTTGGTTGTTTTAGAATTTATATACTGGTGTATGTGGGTTTATTTATTCAATATTTTTCAAGGTAAGAGTTTCCTTTTTGGTTTCTTCCTTTTCCCTTAGGGTTTCCTCCCTCATTCATTATGTTCTAAAATTTATAGAAGTTAGGGTTCGAACCTATGGTTTGTTTTGGTGTGTCTTTGGTCATATATTTTGTTCTAGGTCTGGATTTATCTTCCTTGTGGTGCAACATGGGTGTGATTGATGTTTCACACCATGTTTTGAGGGACTCAACACTTTCGGTAGGTGATTCGATGGTTATACATTCATTGATGAGTTAGTTCTCTTGTTTGACTATTTTTTCATGTTCCCCATATGTGGTATGTGGTGAGAAAATCATTCATTAGGGATTTGGTTAAGCATTTTATTTTATAATTGCATTTTTGTTGAAGTTGTGAACTTCTCGAATTTAACACAAGTTGTATCTTTTGTGGTAGATTTATAAAATAAGAAATTTAATTATTAGTTGTTGAAAGGGGATGAAATTTTTTTAATGCCTTATTATTATGTGGGCCTTGGAATGGGGGTTTTCGAATAGGTTTTTTGTGTAAAACTTTATTATACATCTTGAGAGCATTTTATGAAAATGGTTGTTTTCATTTGTATCATTAGTGGTATTATTCAAGGTTATTTTATCACACTAGAAATTTGTTTATATAAATGTCTCTAGGGATTCCAATTCTACATATTTAGTTTTTTGGTGTGTTTTTTTCTTTGAAATATGGTTTTGAAATGGGTTTTATGAGAAAAGATTGGGTATCCTATTTGGAATTGTTTCATGACAGATTTGAATGATTTAGTGATTTATGTAAGTGGTGAATCTATATTGGAAAAATATTTTGAAGTGTTTGTATTTTTAAATGGTACATTTTAAATGTTAAAGGGGTTGTTTTTTGATGTGTTCCATCCTGGAAATGTTTTATAATTTTTTTTCATGGATTTACTAAAGTGTGTAAGAGATGTGAAAGTGACGTGGGATGTTTTGTGTGAGTGTGATGTGAAAAATGGATATTGGTTTTGAAAAGTGTTTTACGTATCATGGCATTGGGCTGTAATGTGAGTTTTAATAGCTTGTATTGGGTATAGAAATTTTTTTAATGGATTTTTGGAATTGTAAAAGAAATGTGAAAAGTGTCGTGGGATATTTTGGTGTGAGTTGGATTTCAAAATCAATTTGAATGAAAAGTGGAATTGTGTTACTTGTGTGGTATACATGTGGTATTTGTGGTGAATTTGGGATGTGGAAAGGATATTTTCATATGATATTTTTTTATTGACTTGTTCAAATTTTTTGAGGACAAGGTGACAACTCAGGTATATAGGTGGGTGCCACTGAATCTGTGGGGTTTGGCCTCAGTTTCACTTAGCAAGATTGATGCTTAAAAATCTAACTAAACTATGATGATGATGATTGGTGACCAATAGGTTATGGGTATTATCCATACTAGTGGATCATGCACAAGAACATATATTTTTGATGGTTACTCTCACCGAGATACAATGTACCTGGGACCCACAACGAGCTCGTGTCTAGGGGTTATTTCTTATTATGTGTTCTGATTATATTCTTCATACTTACCATAAGAATATGGTATATTTGGATATAAAATTCATTATATTGGTAATTTATTTTAAAAGTTTTGATTCTTTAAATTATCCCACTTGAGAATTTATTTTTTTAAGTAGAATCTTTTAGAAATTCTTACAAGAAACTACATGTTTTTGAAAACATTCATGCTTTTCATATTTGAATGTTTATCGCATAGAATATCATAGTGTTGGTATCTTATTAGAATTTTTGACACACCCTACTTACATCTTTGGGTGTAAGTAGACTTGGTTATTTTGTTGTTGCAGGTTTGGGTACAACTTTTTTGCTAAAAGTTCGGGGGTTTACCGGTTGTTCGTGATGCAGTGTTGTGAAGATGGATTGAGGGCAGTGCTTGTTTCCATGTGGAGGATCTTTGGATGTATTTATTTTTTTTATAACATTTAAATGGTCTTTAAACATTTTTTTAACTTATGTATTTCAGTTCTGAAATTTTTTAAAATACAGTTTTAGTTGAAAAATGCAGATTTGTTTTATTGAGTTATTTTGTTGTTTAATGTTTATAAACTCAGTTAAATAATTACAAAACATTATTTTATGATACTAAGGAACTTGTTCCAAACTGTGGGAATTGGGAACTCCCTTCGGGACTTGTTGCGGGTTGGGTCGGGTGCTGTTTTTGATGGCGACCAGATTCGGTTCGTGACAAAAAGTTATCAGAGGAGGTTCTGGTTAAAACATTGGGTCACTTTAATTGGGGAACATTCAAGATATTATGGAGTTAGGATTAATGTGACTTGTTATTTTGGTTATGGGTAGTATTACTGACCCCCCACATGATGATGAGATTCGTGTCGCCAGGGGAATTTAGGATTTATATGATTCCTTTGGATTTCTGGGATTGATGATTATTATGGGAAATGAAAAGAGAGTTGGGATAATGGTCTTGGTGAGCTGGTAGGGCCTAGAAACCCATGCAGAGCCAGGGATATTCACTAGAACACTCTTTATGGCAGCTAAGTGATAGGAATATGGCAACCAACCATATGTCCAAGTCACCAATTGAAACTATTTGTATCTCTCATTGTCTTCTGTTCTTCAGTTTTGAAATTATTGATTTTTTTTTTAAATTGGCATGGTTTTAATAAGGGTAATTTTTTTAAAAATTATTTTCTAACAAATATTGAAGGAAATGAATTGTGAAATGGTGTAACTAAGTTTTCAGAATCATTTTGAAAAGGAAAATGGTGTGTTTACACAACTCTTGAAAGCGGAAAATTGTGTTAATGTTGGTTTTGATAAAATTTTTCCAATATTGTTTTCTGAACTGTTGAGAGGTGTTTTAATGGGATGAGATGTTTTCAAATTAATTTTTATTACTTTTAGTTGAGATTTCATTTAAATATTTTTTTCTTTTTTAAAGTCATGGTAATATTTAATTTTGGTCTGATTTCATGGTTAGGGGGTTTGAAAAGAAATGATGTATTGGTTAACTGTTTTGGTTTTTAAAAGTGGAAAGAGTTTATTATTTTAACATTTGATATTTATATGATATACAACATGAATGTGGTTATATGGGATGATTTATGGTTGATGGAATGGATGGATGATTTCCGGGACGGATATGAGAAGGGTGCCCGGTGTTGCACAGAAACATGCTTGTTTGAGCCCCATGGGGTACCATTGGTGGATACTCTAACCGTTGGACCGTTTATTTTCAAAAAGATGATTTTAAAGGGGAAACTCGATGTCTTTATGACTAGTTTGGTATGGAATGTATTATATGTTTTTTTTAAATGTTGATCTTGTGGAATGTTTTGAGTCTATAAACCCCTCTTGTTTAAATAGTGTTTTCGTTTTGTGTTGGGTCGGTAAGCTGGGTTAAAGGGATGGTTGGTGTTATCCAATGAGAATATTTTGGGAAGCCATTATGGTCTTTCCCCTTATCTATTTAGATCTATTTTAGGGATGTCTTGACCAATGGACCAGGTTGGTTGGGTCCTTGGGTTCTCTCATTGGCTTAGGTATGCCCCCATTAAGGGTTAGTGCACAACAGAAGCTAGTGTTAGAACCTAGGGTTTTATTTGGTGTCTTTTTTGTCAAATATTGTGGTCTGGGGATGGATTTATCTTCTTTGTGGTGCGACAGGGGCGAGATTGATGTTTCGCACCATGTTTTGAGGGTTTCAACACTTTCGGTAGGTTATTTCATGGTTAAGATTTCCATGATGAGTTATTTTGATTGTTTTACTAGTTTTCCATGTTCACCATTTGTTGTGTGAGGTGAAAAAACCATTTTTTAATGATTTGGTTATGCATTTAATTTTATAATTCCATTTTTTTGATGTTTTGAACTTTTGGAATGTTACACATGTGGTATATTTTATGGTAGTTTTATAAAATATAAAATTTATTTATTAGTTGTTTAAAGGGGATGAAAATTCTATTTTGTTAATGCCTTAGTGTCATTTGGTTCATGGAAGGAGGTTTTTGGAATAGGTTAGGTGTGTAAAAATTTTTCATACATCTTGAGAGCATTTTATGAAAATTGGTGTTTTCATTTGTATCATTCGTGGTATTATTCAAGGTTATTTATCACACTTTGAAGAGGTTTTATAAATTTGTTTAGGTCTGAAATTTATAATTCTCTAGTGTTTTGGTGTGGTTTTGTCCTTGAAATATTATTTTGTATAGGGTTTTGTGAGTAAATATTGGGTATACTCTTTGGAATTGTTTTATGAAATATTTGAATGATTTAGTGATTTATGTAAGTGGTTAAATCATATTTGAAGACTGTATTGGAGTGTGTATATTTTGAAATGGTACATTTTAAATGTTAAAGGGGCTGTTTTTTATGTGTTCCATCGTGGAAATGTTTTATAAAAATGTTTGAAGTATTTACTAAAGAGTGTAAGAGATGTTAAAGTGATGTATGATGTTTTGTGTAAATGTGATGTGAAAAATGGATCTTGGTTATAAAAATGGTATAATGTAACATGTGAGTGGGCTGTTATGTGAGTTGGAATATCTTGGATTTGTTGTATAATATGTTTTAATGGATTTGTGGAATTGTAAAAGAAATATGAAAAGTGTTTTGGGCTATTTTGGTGTGAGTCAGATTTCAAAATCAATTTGAATGATCAATGGAATTTTGTGACTTGGGTGGTATACATGTGGAATGTTTGGTGAATTTGTGTTGTGGAAATGATATTTTCATATGAAAAGTATATCTCTCGACTTGTTGAACTTGTTTGAGCACAAGGGGGAAACCCAGGTATCTAGGTGGGTGGACGTGTACTAGTATGCTAGTGAATCAGTGGAGTTGGTCCTCTGTTTCACATACCATGATTGATGCTTAAAACTCTAACTAAACTATGATGATGATTATTGGGGACCATTATGTTATGGTTATGTTCCCTACTAGTGGCTCATGCAAGAGAACATATATTTTTGATGGTTACTCTCACCGAGATACGAGGTACCTGGGACCCACAACAAGATAGTGCCTAGGGGTTATTTTATATTACTTGTGCTAATTAGATACTTTATACATACCATTGGAATATGGTATACTTGCCTGGAAAATTAAGTAGATTTGGAATTCATTTTATAAATATTTATTTTTTAATTATCCCACTTAAAAAGATAATTTTCTAAGTTTCATCTTCTAGAAAATGTAACTAGAAATTACATGTTTTTGAAAACATGCATGCTTTTTTTCTTTGAATTTTTATCTCATGTATTCTCATAGTGGTGTTATCCTAATTGGATTTTTCTCACAGCCTACTTACACCTTTGGGTGTAAGTAGACGTGGTTGTTTTTTTTCTTCCGATTTGGGTTCAAATTTTGTGCCAACAGTTCGGGTTTTTTCTCGTCGTTCGTGATGTGGTGTTGTGAAGATGGCTTGAGGGCACTACCTCTTTCCATGTGGAGGTTCTTGGGATGTCCTTATTTGGTTTTGTACCTTTTTAATGGTCTTTAAATAAATTTTTAACTTATTTAATTCAGTTATGAAGTTTTTCAAAAGATATTTTTAGTTGAAAATCCATATTTGTTTTACTTAGTTTCTTTTGTTTAATGTTTATAAACTATGGTAAATCATTCCCAAACATTATTTTATGATACCTGGGAACATGTTCCAGCCGTGAGGATCGGGAATTCCATTCGGGCCTTGTCGCTGGTTGGGTCGGGTGCCGGTTTTTAACGAGACCATATTCAATTCTTGACACTCAAAATTACCAAAATCTAAAACAAATGAAATAAAAGGAATAATTTACCCCAAAATTTATCAAACAATTCACCAATTAGATTGGATATCTAAAAAACACTCAATTATGAGATAAATATATAAGTATTAAAATTATAAACATGGATGAAAAAATAACATGGATATCATAACTATTGGGAAAGAATAAAATGAAGAAGATGATGATTCAATATAAAATTAGGTTTAGAATTAAAAAGTGAGGATCACAAATTTGATCAAGACATAAATTTGTCAAGGATTCAAGTTAGAGGAGAAAAATATCTTCAAAGAGATCCCAATTATTTTTAAAAAATGATTTTAGTTTGAGGGAGAATGATTTAATAATAAAATACAGTTTTTATGAAAAATTACATTTAGACCCTCACAAATACTCAATCCTAATGTCACCACAATGTTTGGTGGATATTGTACAATACATTTTCCATAGTCTTTCTTACTAGATATATGGTGGCTAAAATATAATTTTGTTTCCACTATCAAAAAATTTTTCTAGCTGGTGCACAACATATAGCTTCATTACGTTCAGGTTTCAGAACACACATTAAAAATACCTCAAGGCCCAATTTTGACCCCTCGAGAACACTGAAACAACCATATAAAAGTTTATATTAAGAAAATGGGAAGAAAAATTAGGAAAAAAACCTAAATAATATTAAAAATGATGTTACAATACCCAAAAAAAATTTCGTTCTACCCCCACAATTCTAAGTTGAAGAATGTTAGTCTACAAATAGATGATCTCAATAATACCTCATTATGGACTCTTTCTCCCATATCTCATGAATTTATAAATCATAATTCAACTGAACCTAATCCAAAAATACATTATTTATATATATATAATCATTACTTATGAGTGAAAAACTCAAAATTAATTCTCATTCAAAGATATATGTGGTTCTATGTTGGGATATTATAGGTAAAGAATAGAAGATGTGTCAAGATGATACTTATTGAGTTGGGAAACATAGAAAATATTGTGGATTTAAGACAAAAAAAATTTAAACCCAATAAATACGAACCAATTTCAATGTTTTCAATGATATCAAACTCTCCCACAATATAGGAGCCATCTTACCTTTCTTTTTGAGCTATAAGTGACCTAACAGGCGAATGTCCTCTAAGAACACCTATCCAACTAATAAAATCATCAATTATTTAAGAATAATAAATGTATAATAATTTTACCATATTTGAGTTTCCACAAGATATGGATGAATCAACTATATCATCTTTGTTTTCTCTGAAACTGAACTTATTCTGACTAAATAATTTTAACCAAACTCAGACTAATAGAGAGGTAAGTTTCAGGGTTATCCATACAAATCATTGAAAGGATCCATATTTATTGATGATTGGTAACTATTATTACAATCAAACTAAACTAGATTCAAATGATAATCCCAAACACCATTGATTTCCAAGATATATAAACATAATATATCTTCAATAATAATAGTATCTATTTATATATTCCAATATTTTTGAAGAAGATATGCCATAATAAACACAACCTAGGTTCCCATAACCATTTAGAGGCCCTTCCAAAAAAATAGGTAAAATAAGGGAATCTTTTAATGAAAATGGTCATACGAATCCAATGAATCCTTATGATCTCCTTTATATAATACTCCTGTGATTAGTCAACATTAGTGGTATTATGAATTGGAACGAAATGATATTACTTAATCAAATGATAAATCACCATAAAAATGTTTTTCTTATCTCAATGATTCAATGTTAAACCAAAAATTAAATCCCTTACAATCTATTTCCAATTCCTTATTGGTGTGGGTAGAGCCTGAGTCAGACAAGAAGGATTTTGGTTCTTAGTCTTTATCTGTTGATACATATAGTAACAACACACAAATTGAAATATATCGTGTTTCATACTAGACCACAAAAACTGATTATTCACAACATAAAAAATATTTTTAGATTCATGGTGATGAACCCATTATTAATTATTACAATACCACAACAAAGCCTTCTTCTTAGTTGATGGAAGAATATACTAAATTCTAAAGAAAAAATACCTTCCATAAAGAGATACCCCACACGGATGGTCTCCAAAACATATAAATAATATATAATATTATGGAACTCTAATTATTTTTGTTTCTATGGTAGAATCATCTAAAAGAGATAGGATGTCAAATAATCACTTTCTGTAATATTACCATACCCTTCCTCCCTAACTGCCTAGTACATCTGGGTAAATAGTTCCATATATTTCCATTCAATATTTTATTCCTTCATGTCCTGAGAAGAAAAATTCCTGATAAGAGTTTTAGAAATAACATTATCATTTCCCATGGTATAGGAAATATCAATGTTTAATGACTCTTGGTATTACACCCATCTTCTATCATGGAGGTTCAAATAGTTTTATGAAAAAATGTAACCCAAAGTTATATGGTCAGATGAAATAATAACCTTCCATATGAAAATATTAATGTTTCAGCTTTTGATGGAATCCAAAATATCTAAAACATCCAAATAATTAGTGGTATAATTCCTCCTATGTGGTTGAAGATGACATGATTCAAAAACCAGCTTGTGATATCCTTATAAATGCAAGTATCCCAAAACTAAACTAGAAGTATCATAATAAAACACATATAATTACCCAACCTCTAGTAGTTTCAAACTTGGTGTGATGTTCAAAAACTATGTTTTTCATCAATGAATGTTAAACACTTCAAATTCATTAAGATCATCACCCACATTCAGGTGATAGTAACCAAAGGTGATGCTTGTCTCAAGAAATCCTTTATGAACCAATGATAATTACCTACCAATAGTAGGAATCTTCTAATATCAAATACATTCAATAATTCTTCCATTGACATGAAAACTATCAAAATTTTAGGATCATCTAAGATTCCATTCTCTGAGATCATGTGTGCCATGAAATTAACTTATTAAATATAAAAAATTAATTTTGACAAATCTTCATGCAGGTGTTGATCACTTAGGATCCCCAATAAATGTTTCAAGTGATGCACATGATCTTACTAATAATTTGAGTATATCCAAATATACTCCAACAACATTATAATTTTTTATATTAATATTAGTGTAAAATATAGTTCATCATCACTAGGAATACATCATGAGTGTTAATTAGAGAAAGAAACATGGAATGGTACTTTAAATGGACATACATGGTCTTAAATGTGGACTTTGGAATATCAGTATCCCTTATATTTTTAGTTTTTGATAACAACAAAAATGATAAATATTTAAGAATCAGTTTCAAAAATTTAAATGATCAATCAAATCATCAATGTGGTGAAATTGATATTTATTCATGATCATTACTCGATTGAGAGTTGGATAATAAACACAAAAATGGAGTGTTCTTTCATCCTTCTGATAGAATAGTACATGGGTTTCCCAAGGTGAAACTATCAATAATATATATCCCCTAGATATCAAATCACCCAAAAAAATTTCAAAACATTCAACTCAGCTAGATAAATAAGGTAAGATGTAATTAATATCAGCTGATTTATTGGAGAAAATTTCAATGAATAATTCTACATCTCTCTCCAAATAAAACAAGAAAATTCATCTAAAAATGAATCATAATATTCATTAACTATTGGAGGAATACCAAAAATAAAATATTTAGGGATCAGCTCAATCTTATATAAAGACATCGACTTACCAACCATTGGAAGAGAAGGTTATTTACTGGACCTCTATTCCAAATCTTATTTAAACACATGGGAGATCCTATAAATTGATATAAAGGACACCCACTGATTCTAATAATAAATTTTATCTTTATGAGTAATCAGTAAATATTTCTAGATAATAAAATCAAATTGATCTAGTTCAAAAATAAAAAAGAATACCGAACCAGATCTACATCCCCCATAAAGAATGAGAATAAGGGGCCTTGGAAACCATTATACTTTATTCTTTTCTATAAGAAAATAAAATTTCATAAAAAATGGAACAAGTTCCTTTGATATATTTAAATGATCCACCATACATGTTGATGTGAAATAGAGAGAGGAAATTATATCAAATATAGATGTTTTTATTGAAGAAGTAACAGAATTAGTACCCCATATAGTTAAGGGACCCAAATCAGCTTCTATTGGAGACTCTTCCATTGTATTTAACTTCTTAATTATGTAGACCTATGGTTGGATCTCTATATTATATAAGTCATCTAATTTCACCAATGATCCTCTAGGTACCGGTAAGTCTATTCCATATCATCGAGAATAAAAAGCCTAATAAAACATATAAAAGTGACCATTGCATCCACACCATTTTGAAATATGCATTGGCATAAAAAAGAGATTCATGTGACATATAATTTCACACTAGTACTAATTTAGTCCACTAACTGATGAAGAAGGTATAAGAGAAGGTTTCTAAGAAGAACTAACATTGTTCACCTTATGATACTCAGTTCACTTCCTCTTCCCAATGTAATATCTTTTGAAGCTACCACCAGAGGTATGTAGAACTTTGTTTATCCTTGATATACTATCCATGTCAATATCTTCCATCATCATCCTATTCACCACCTCAACATGTGTATAAATATTTAACATTAATATTGGTGACTACAAATCAGGTTGATTCCTATCCAAATCCTTTGATCCACTATCTTATTTGTTTTTAGAAAACCTCTTCAAAAAATAATGTGTACGTAGATGAGTAATTATAAGTCATCATCATTGTATGTTTCCATTGAAAATTGGTGAGGAACTCAATACATTGGACCATGTTCAACGAATCTAGGGATAATTTCCTATTTAATATTTTCATGATGTGTTTCCATTACAATCCCTCACGCTTCTTTTCAAAAACAACAGATTCAATCCATCTTATACTTAAGACATATAGATTTTATATGGAACACCTCACCATGATGGAATCTAGGTTTTATAGGAATTTAAAGATTGTTTCAATAATTATAATATAATATTATTCCTCTAAATAATCATTCAACCCTTTTAAATACAGTGGTTTCTAAAGAAAAAACATATGGGATGGATTCTTATCCTTCTACCTTCAATGTTCCACCTCTTTATCCAGAACAGGGGAATGTTCTGCACTTTTTTTCTTATCATTGACTATGTAAATGGTTTCTTTGAACATACTATAATTGATAATAGGGTTTCTCTATTGGGGTTCATCTACCAATCCCTCCCATGTATTCACTATAAGTATTATGAGGGGCATGTAACTTCAAATCATCCTATAATGAGACCTAAGAACAAAAGAAACCATAATCAATTTCAAATTAAAATAGATAAAGTCAACATGAATCATAAATAGACAAGTAAAAAATGAAATATTTGGATTATAACACTATAAATCCCAAAATAATCATATCATTTCCACTCATGGCAACATAAGTTTTGAAACTGTGAGAGCTATACATGAACTCATTCGCCACATACCCATAAAGCCCGAAAAATAACTTTCTCCTATATACCAAGGATTCCCAAGATGCATATGACAACTAAAATAAATCAAATACACATAATAATAATTTTTCATGAACTAACCAGGATTACCTGATTATCAGGAACCTAATCTAGTAAATACATGATGTAATTTGTGTTCATGATCCTCATATGTTGGTGATAAGAACCTAGGTATCCTGAACTTCCTTTGGGAAACAAATTCCACAAATTAATATAAAATAGGATAACTTGAATAAAGACAATTTCAGTATGTTTAGATAAGTGAATATAATAAATGATAAAAAATAAAATAAATATAGGTCCCAAAATCATTACCCATAGAAAACACACAATAAAAATAAACCCAAATTCCTAGTAACTTAATTTCTTATGTGGACTCCAACACACTATTAATGAGGGAACCAACAATCCACAATTAGATCCATGTCTATACCGATGCCAGAAAAAACAAGATCATGTCAAAATAAAATGTGTATGTAGTGTGTGAGAAAAACAAGACCATTAGAATCATCCAAGTGTTCATAAGATTAATTTATAATCCAATACATTTATGACTCAGCAAAAAAAGATAATTCATGAAGTAAAAATTTAAATAGTTTAATATATAACATGTAAAAATACAATTTCCTAGTTTGTAAGACATACCAATTAGCCTAGTTTCAATAGAATTTGCATAAAATTCCAAACATAAATGTAAAATACTATTAATAAGGAAAATTATTCCATGCGGTAACATTTGTTCCAGGTCAGTGAGAATACTCATATAATTCTTGTTATCTATAGGCCATAAGGTTTTAACATTAGAATAGTATAATTATCCTAGGGTTCAACAGTTCACACATTAGAGTGGATCCCAACCTTAAATTAGTACACCTAGGTTACACATTTCCCTAGTTTAATAGACATATGGGGTAAGAGTTTATCCCCTAGTGTTGAACCATGACACATTAATGATCATAGTCATTCTTACAAAATTATAAATACATAAAGCTCATTTCATATTTTAAATCACACAAGACATGTTTTAAAATCAAAATTTATTGACAAGTCTGAAATGATGGAAATAAATTTTCATAAACAAAACCGTAACCACAATATTTTATTAAAAACATTTTTCATTCCATTAGACAATTTTGGAATCCAATTTGAAAGAGAAATAATTGTAGGTTTGTAGAATAACTCCAATTTATGAAACCACCAATACTGAGACACTTGGAATACAAACCCCATCATGGAAACCAAATTAAATGATGTATCATGAACTCTATAAATTGATGGAGGACCTTAATCCAAGTATTAAAACCCAAAAATCATCAATTTACAAAAATCTGTATCAAAGAAGACCAAAAGTAATCACTTACCACAATAATTCCTAAAAATAAAACAGGTGGATTGGAGATCTAGTCCAAAATCATCAATTAACCAATGAATCTACAATGAATACAATTAGAAATCCATATCTTAAAAATTCCCCTGTCATTCATAGCCTTTGGGAAATAGAAAAAAAAGAATAATGGGATCCAATATAAAAACAAATATAGACTTTCCAATGGAGTATCAGGGATTTGAATGGAACATGAATCCACTAAGGATTCATGTTGGAAGAGTCAAATAAATCCATTGGGATCCCCAAAATTCATATACATCGAGGGTATTTCATGGAATAATGACTAATAAATAAAATGGGTTTTCTTAGAAAATTTATAAATAGAACATTAGAAATCCCTAAAACCTATGGTGCCATCAGTGAGCCAGTTTTTACAACAAAATCACGTAGCCACTCTCCATGAACATCACATCCGGCAGACCACCTTTAGCTTCATTAGCTACAGGTTCTAGTTCACACCTAACCAACACCACATGGAACACCTCCAAACCCTCCTAGAACACTAAAAAAACCAAGGGAAATCTAATATTGAAAAAAATAATGAACAATAAGTAAAATAGCATACCTAAAAACAATACAAGGTTGTTATAAAACGAATATAATTATAAGGTAACACATGGAACTTTTCCATGATACTAAACATCTGAAGGGATTTCATAGCTAAATAAAAAATGATGGGACTCTATCCAAGAGGAGGATATAAATTCAAGGTGTTTACATTAACTCAGCTTATTAATTCATGATAACATGTGATACTAATGTAGAATGTTCTAAAGAATAAAAAAATCCACATCAACATTGCATAAAAGTGGATTAAGTAAATCATAATTCTTATATA
The DNA here is from genome assembly GCA_963277665.1 of Viscum album. Lineage (NCBI taxonomy): Eukaryota > Viridiplantae > Streptophyta > Magnoliopsida > Santalales > Viscaceae > Viscum > Viscum album. The sequence continues at coordinate 453,817,270 of OY728160.1, read as the reverse complement.
CATGAGTATAAACGGATCTCTCAAGGTTTTTTGTTAATTAATGGGTGTAGTAATGATTGATATAGTAATGTCTATATCACCTCTACACAATAGAGTTAGTATATTTGGATATGTATTATGATTCCATCATGGAAATTTACTCATGGATGGGTATAAGCAGGTCTCATATTGCGGAATATATACCATCACTATACATTAGAGTATGTTCATTTAGATATGAGATATGTGTGACTCATCATAATGAAAATAATACAGGGTGATTTGGAATAATGAGTAAAATTTTCAATTGGTCTGGAGTATCCAGATACTACACCCTTATACATTACGCATGGGAAAGATGAACCTAGTATACATGAGGAAAAAAGAGTGCTCTAATGGTTTCATAGGTTAAGGGACCTAGTGGGAATAAATTTAATTTTTATAGGGTTGTATTTTAAACTTCTAAATATTACGTATCTATTTATTTTCAACCTGAACTTTTTTGTAAGCCTTATATAGGGGAGGAATAACGGGTAGAAACTCAGCTTTTTCTCAAGCTTCCCATTGTGGATTGCCAACCTGATAAGTTTTTTTCATTATCCTTTTCAAATGATAAATTATTTATAGTTCATTAAAATCTCATGATCATATAGTAGAGACTCCACTTTTATCCTTAATTCATTTTTCAACTTTTCAAATTATCTGATACTATTATACTAACTTTATTATGTTTAAGAGCGCGCAAGGAAGACAAACATAGTTGGTGTTTTAGGATAGAAAATTTTGACAAAAATGTTATTAATTTAAAATAGAAATATTGTTAAAGAAAAAATAATGTGAATTAATATGTCAATGTCTTGAATGTGGGAAACCTCAAGGAATGGTGAACATATTATAAGGTCAACTTTTTATGTCCAATGTAGTTGGTGCTTCAGGTTCGACATCTTTAACTAAAATGTGAGATGGTCTATCTTGTAGCAAGGGAGAGGTAAAACCAATGTGAATATTGATCCAAATGACACAAATGTTGAAAAACAAATGGAAAGGTTCTTTTATTATAGGGTCATGATGGGCATACCAAATATAGATAATATTTAATTTCAAATATAATTGACCAAAATCTGACGGGTGGAGTTTTGTGTCTGACATAGATAGAATGTTATCGAGACTTAAATAAGTGAGGGTCTCCATCGGTATAGAAATCCTTGAAAAAGGTGAATATAGTTCATGGTCATAGTTCTTAGAATAGTTCATCATGTAATTTAGGGTCACATTAAAAGGACCACTGGTGTTCCAGAGTAGGATTTCATGCTATTTCTATGATAATGGTTATAATGCACAATTGAGAAACATTGAGGGTATTGAAATAAACATGAATATATGTATTATGGGACATGTTAATAAAATATTTAAGTATTTTAAATAGGAAGTTATAGAATAGAAAAAGTATATAGGGAATGAATATGGACCAAAATTGAATGAGGGGTTCTGTGGTGATGCAGTCAGGGAGTATATAGGTTTTAGGAAATTTACATTAGTATAAACATGCCTCTATGTAGCAGTGACGATTGTGCTCATTATCAATGGACAATGAAAGTTTTGTAATGATTAAAAAATTCAATGAAGAAATTATGATTATTGAATAAATGATTTTAAATAAGGTCATGATCAATCTAAAGTATAAACCACATCATACTGAACACATACTCTAGGTAACTGATAAAAACATGTAATTTCATGATCATATGTATAGGTGAAAAGACATTGGATTTGTTATAACTTTTTCTTGGACCATTTGTTTCAATGATCCTAGATTGTATTTCATAGGACAATATGGTGTGTTTTAAAAAAAATTTATCATATTATTCTTTCACTCTAATTTTTTTCCAAGTTATAAAAGGACATGACTTAACGAGTGGTGATTGGAATTTTTTTAGGTTTCCCTTTATAGGTTTTTTACATGAAAATTTTTTTATCTCTATCATTTTAAATTTCACGTGTCATGCAATTTAGACCACTAAGAAGTTAATTTTAAGGTCATGAATCATAAAGACATGTTATGTGTAATAAATACATTCTAAAACCTAATAACAATATTTGATACCTTGATTTAGACCGTCTTAGAAAGAGGTGCATATTATTTAAGGTAACGGTTCTCAGACCAAATGTTGAAGGCGTGAAATGAAAACCTAGAAGGGGAACAAGAGATAATAGTGCCCCAAAAAATTGAATAAGGAATGAAGATGATGTAATTCATGAACTATGGTATTTTATAGAGATGATGTGATGGATAAAGTATATAGGGGATAACCACTGAAATAAAATCAAATTATGGGTTCCAAAATAATGTTTCTGGGTATATGAAAATCATTATTTATTCTATTTAAGAAAAATATGACTTTTTTTATCAGTGATGTATATTTCTATACAAACATTACCAAGAAGTGGTGTCACTTTCTGTAATCATCATTTATCTTAGGTGCTATGAATTTTAGGGTCATAAGATGTAGACCATTATCAAATTGATTTAATGTTGATCTAGATTATGTGTAAAATGAAATGGATTCATCAAAAAGATAAAATAATGAATGGAATGCTAACATGATTGAAGGGGTCCAAACACCATAATGAAGTAGGGGTAATTGGGAGTCATGGATTGGCCCATGATACAACATATAAGTAACAGTACATATCAAAAAATAACACGAATCAACATGTACAATGTTCTGATATAAATGGGGGAATTATTTTTGTTGAAGGTTAGGTTAACCACAGTATAAGGATAGGAAAATGAAGCCATAGCCATGACATCCTCAAAGAAATATAGATTATAACTGGGGTGAATTATTTCCCAAGAGATAATTTTTAATTACATAGATAAATCAATTCTATAAGGTAAGCTTCTATGGTTTAATTTCTGATTATATCCATCACTCTATGTAATCTATGTTCATACGTAGTAAAACATTATGAATAGTTTAAGGCATATGGGATGGAACATATGTCATGTGGTTTAATTTTCATGCGACAAGGATGTGTGGGAGGGAATTTTAATAGATTTTGATCATGCTCAATGTGATATAACCTTTTATTTGTATTGATTAAATGATTGAGGGTTACCAATAAAAAATTGGAGATTGGTTAGATGTTATGGATAAACATAGGATATAGAATCCATGTGACATATATACCATAATAACAGGAATCAAGTCATATTGTGTTTTTAAAAGGGAACAAGGGTTGGATTTATTGTGGAACACCGGACTTGAATAGATGGGTCCTAAACACTATAATGGGAGAAGGATTGAAGTTGATAGTGGTTTATATTTGGGCCTGTGATGGAGGATCAAAGTGTCACTATGTATCCTAATAAAATAGGTGTCAATCAACATATAGTTCATATATATGGAATATCACTACATATATTAGACTCAAGTGAATGATAAGATAAGATAAATACTTGAATTATCTGGTGTTAGGAAATGATGAAGACCCAACATGAATTAGGTTAGGCCTCGTCACTATATAAGGAGAAATTTTAGAAATAGAGGTTGTGGATTGTCCTATTCTATGAGTTAAATGAATCAGTAAATATCATTTATTATCAGCAATAAATCTACACATTGTTTTGATATATTTGGGGGAATTATCCTCATCATAGATTAGGTGGAAAATTTCATTGATGTTAAATAGTATAACCATAACCGTTGAATCCATAAATGAACCCCTATACAAATTAAACAATTTAATAAGGGATGAGTATTTTTATCTAGGTTATATTGAGTGTCCCCTTCTATGTAGTTTACGGTAATGATGATTTAACAATATTTCATGTAGTTTAATGTCATTTGATAATGACTCAGAGATGACCCATCTACATGAAGGGTTGTTAGAAGACATGATGTTAATTTGAATGACCAAACAGTAGGACGGAATTCAAATAATTAAGGGGGGAATTTTTTTTTCTTAGTATAGGTTTATGGATATAGAACCATATTCTGAGGGTTCTTATATATATATATAACTCGCATGTAAAAAATCCAGGTTCCATAGAGTGGACCGTTATAAGAGTTTTTTTGTCTAATAGTATGGGCCATGTGTCATGTAGTTTAAAATTATATGAAAAGGACTAAGATTTTCTATAGATTAAGTTCATATGAATAGTTCAGTTATGAATTATATTTTTTACTGATCTGGATCATTTTAAATGATAGGATAACCATAGATTAGTGTTGAGTAAGGAATGAAATATTGATGATAATATAACAATATCTCTTCTACTAAGACAAAGTGGGGGCATAATTAGAATTTATCTCATGACTTAGCCTAGTAGTTTAGATGTCACTTCATATCTTGTAATAATATGAATTAATACACATGTCTTTTTTATGGTAAGGAAATTTTTTCCCAGTGAAGTTAAAAAACGAAGGAAGACAACATTTTCTATGAACCCTTACATGGATCAAATATCATGTATGGATAATGGGTCTCACAAGTAAACAATCAAAAAAACAATTTTAAAGGTCATTTATTGTATACCTCAATCCATGCAATTTAACATCTTTTTATTAGGACTGGGTGTCTTGTAATTTAATATCAGGCAATGATGACCTATCATGAGTAGTTTAAAGTCATATTGGATGAACTTGGACTCATAATTTTAAACTCATATCATAAGAATGATATTATCTATAGTTTAAATTATTTTAGATGGAACTTATGTCTACATAGTGTATAGTCATTCAACTATGAATTTTGTGAATCCAACCAAAAATTATGAAAGATATATCTTAACGAACCATTCATTGGTGATAGGATTGATATTATATCCATATATTATTATCATAGTGTAGGATTAATTATCATATATATCATGTATATCATAAGGTCCCTAGAACTTTTGTTCATGCTTCAGAGGTGTCACTTAGGGTATCATGGGTGTTCTCAATGCTAGAACAAATTCTACTTAAAGCAACAAGTAGAGGAGAATCTACATGTTGCATTCTCATGAGACATGGTTATTTTAGACATCAAGGTTATTTAAAATATATAACATTTTCACATTGAGTTTCTTCAACTCGTACAGCATTATCATAGACTACTCATCCATATTCAACTACTTGAATATAAAAATAAACACTGAGGGTAGATAAACCTCAATGGGTGACACAAACTCTATCCTATATACAATTTAATGTGGGTTTTATTTCATGGGAGTTTTAGTTGTGGTTAAATAAGTCTTTATATTTTATTTTAATTTATATGGATAGCATTTCTTGTCTTTCTCCACCATTTTATGAAGGGTATAATATAGAATCATGTTGAGGTATTCTATTTGTCTGTTCACCATGGAATGACACTGGGATGGTTGGTTGGACGATATATTATAATTCTCATAGAACCATTTTAACTCATAAGGGAAGAATTTTGAGCCTTTTTTAACTAATATTGTGTGAGTTACAATAAATAAAGTGATGATATTAGTTTTTATAAAGATGAGTGTATCCTTCTTTTTATTCCACTGAGGAATATAGCCTAGACCCGTATATAGAAAAATTTAGTGGAAGTAAGGATATATGTAAATGATCTATAAGTGGTTGGGGGATATAGAACTATGGAATAAATTCCCCATATAAAAAAAGTATTTTTGGTGTTCTATAGATATTATAGGCATTGATCGATGAGATTGTCATGTACTTGAAAAGTAGGAAGTTTCTTTTTAAACTCAACAAAAAATTGCATCACTGATGGTTTTAAGTATCCAAGATTGTTAATTTAATGGTAGATCATAGAGTTAAACTAGTGTGAACCATAGGTTTTGACATGGACTTCCTATATAATTTAGAGTTATTCTCCACCATTAATACATTTGAGGATGAATTCCTCAATTAATCAATTATTGAGGACTTTATTGGAATTCATGTCATCATAAAGAAAAAATTTACTACCCACCACAAGGAATATTTTGTTAATAGCTTCATTCAATGGGAAAATTCCACAATAGAGGTATAATATTATAAAGGACATATATCGATTATAGTACCATCGTGTGAGGGTATAGGTTCGCAATGGCTAGGGATGGTATTAACATCATTTATCTCCGCCATTTAATTATCGATGAGTATCAATACTACCCTAAAATATGTGATATGAATGACTGTCTAGTTCCAATATACATCTTTAATGTTCATATATGCATTGGAAAATTCATCATCTTGGGAATGTGTTTGACCATTGTATGTGATATAACATTTTTTTTGTAATTAATCCACCAACCCTCATACGTAATCAAGAAATGGAATTTATTATTATTTATTAGTATAATATTCACCATTGATTTTCTTGATTAATAATTCTATGTAACCCTTAGTTTTTAATAAGGCCACCAATATCTACTTCTCCAATTATTATCCTATATTGAGTGCCCTTAATTCTTCCACATTGTATGTTTATCCTTTTGGTAGAATAAAAGAGTAGGGAAAAACTACCTTAGCTATAGAGATGATTTCAATCACACAGATGACTAGTTTATTCTTTGGGACCTCTATCCATCATCCCATTAGGCTTCTAGAATCATACAAAAAGTACATATCCAATATTTTGGAAGTTTCATTAATAGAGAAAACATATTTTAGGATGTTTTTTAATAAATAATGAATTCTCTAGGACAGGTTCTGTGATGATAAAATCTGTAATTATTATTCTTTGGTCACCTTATAATACATGAACTATATGCTAAAAAATTATATAATGATAGACCATTTTTATAGATACTCAGATAAGATTGGTTGGTTGAGGATATACTTTATCAGGTTTATATTGGAGATAATTTGCACCTCGTGATGTTTCATGAAATACCCACACTTCTGCACTGTGAATTTTAGTGTGAGGAATTTATTCTCTATATCTTAATATCGATTGTTAGTATTTGTCACTATTCTACCAATATAATTGAAATATTTCACAATTCTTATGTCATTCTTCTGATCAAATAGTGTACCAAATTATCACTCTAGGGTGTCTACATAAATGATGATAGGATATCCATAAACTAACAACATCCACGTCGGTGGGAATAGAATATATTTCATGAAATCAAACAAATATTTTTTAAAATATTCAATACCACAAATAAGTAACTCCCTTATTCATCAAAATTTTAAAGGGAAAACATTTATAAGTAGTACATTATATGAAACATAACATAGAAGAAAGGAACCCTTAGATCCCTCTAAACTTTTTATGGTTTTGAGATGAAGTGATATCAAGTGTGTCCCTAGTCTTATCGACATAAAATTTGATACCACTATGTTTCACCATGAATCCAAATAAATTACATGGTTTTACCTTAAAATAAAATTTCATGGTATTTATCTTTAATCTATGATGTTTTAGTTTATTGAAATCTATCTCAAGGTCAGAAAGGTGATTGCAATGTTGTTGATACTTGACCACAAATTCATTAACATAAAATTCTACAATTTTCTCAATAATTGATTAAATATATAGTGTAATACATGTTTATATGTAGTTCCATCAATTTTCAAGCTCAATTAAGTCAATAGACATCGATATACCACTTGGGGTTCTCTGAAGGTGGTGACATCCTTCTCATGGTAGTGCATTCATATATGGTTTGGTCCAAAATACCCATCCATAAAAAATTCGGATTGGGAACACAGTATTATATAAAACAATAATTTTTTGATCTGGACATGGAAATCATCCTTTGGGAAGTGCTCGTTGACATCTCAAAAATTGGTGTATACTTCGATTTCCTGAATCATCTTCTTGTTGAGAAATATTATTCAAGATCCATTTTGGCTGTGGAACATCCCTAATAATGTGGTCATAGATGATTTCATCAACTTTTTCTTCATACTTGGAAGAATATGGAAGGTTAATTCTCCATTATTACTAATTTAATCCAAAGAGGTCATGTAAAAAACCCAAATTATGCGTAGACACATTAATATGGAACCCAAGAATCAAAGTATAATTCCATTAAAATATATCTAGGTTCTATTTGGGAAAGGGGATATACCTATCTTGTTCAATAAGGTTTATTAAAGAAATTATCAATGTAGGATTCATATCAACCATAATACCCATATTCTCCTATCAATGTTCATCAGTGGTGGTAGAGATAGCTTCCATGAATTTTGGAGGGTTATCTTTGTGATCATTATCCTTCTCTTCTTCTGCCTTGTTACAGTCAATGGTGGATGATGAATGGGGATTATGGGACATAATGGATGATATATGGGAATCACTTGTTCTTAAATAATATGAAATGGTATCTAGTATATTATCTCATTCCACATAAATATCATCTAATGAAGTTGATATGTAGATTTATTAATATTTGAAAGATGACGTGCAGAAATTAATGTTAGGATAATTATTATCATTTCAATGATCAGATCTCTTTTCTACATGGTTATATATTGAGTGTAAAATTGATATCATGAGGATAGAGGGTAATGTTCCCAAAACTCATTCAATTATTTTTATCTTATAATTCATATCATCTTGTTTCAAGATTCTTGGCCATTTTGACTGAGACTGAAAATTTTTCTGACCCACATAGAGGTATAAAAACATTTTAACCACGTTTGTATGCATGGAGTGAGAAATCATAATATCATTTCATAGTAGTAGTTTCTCTATGAGGAAATTCACCTGACTATAATATTAAATTAAAGTGTTCATATTAATTTAATTATTATCAAATGGAACCCTCATTCCATGACGACTTCATTGATTATGAGTTTTAGCCTCAATCTGATTGATGGGAAACATATATCCTTTATCGATTTTACCCCATTTTCTAATAGGGTCGACCTTTAGTTCCCTCAATTTTTTTTCTAAATAGTGTTTTCTACTATTAATTTCTTTCCCACATCCTTTTAAAACACAATTTATAAATATTGGTAGTCAAGGGAATCAAATGGGTTATTATCATCATATAGTTCCCCAAACAATCTAATGAAAGAGTATTTGAGGCCCTTATAATCAATAAATGGTTACACCACATGCTTGTGGATCCATGACCTTCCTAACTACACATTGAATTCTGTGTCCAAAAATAGCATAAAAATATATTCATATGTGATATCATCGAACTAGGATCTATATTTGATCCTCCAATGTTGATTATTCTCACTCTTATCATATCAATAAATTATTATTTCAGAGAAAGTTAATTCAGCCTCACTATAACCCAATTAATAGAGGGTCTGGATTGATATAAGGATTATATGGGAAGCATTTTCATTCATACACCAATGAGCATCAGTATCACCCATAAATGCAGATATATTCAAGGGCCTAATATTCTTGAGTATATTTGTTTCCTAATTTTTCTTATTGAAGTAATTTCTCATGTTACTTTTTGAAACACTAGTTTATTCATGATATGCCTCAACAATAGTTAATTCATCTTTTAACCCTTGTGGGTATAGGAGGGCCTTGATGAGAGATTCCATGTTTTTTAATGCAATATGGTGAGCATCTAGAATGGATGGATTGGACTGACCAATGGATAGTTGCTTCACTATAACATATTTCAAAACCAAGGATCTATGATTCCAATCCGAATGTGGTTCCTTGGCTTGGGGTTTTTTGATCATGAAAAATGGTGTTAGAAAATTTCTATCAATGATAAAATTAGGGTAATTTTTTCAATATATGAGTCAGAATGAGATAACATTCCTGCACTATGACATTGGTTGTGATATTTTATATCAGTAAGTTTATCCTCAAGTATGATTTAACAAGAATGATCCCTTAATGATTCTAGATCAGATCAGTGTTACTTTTAGAATAAATGAAGTAATTTCTTTCAGGTTTTAGTGTTATGTATTACCTTAATAGAAATGGTTCATGATTTTCAAGTTACATTTTAACCTCTTACTCAATTAACTCCTTGACCAGAGTTACCTTATCCCATATAATGGTGGGGATTTTAGGTTAATAAATGTGCACATATTTTTTAGTAAAGGAATCAATTATATAGAAAAAAAATGAAAAAGATGTATTGAGTCTCCTCATTTGAGGAATAATTCATTTGGTGGGGTGGTTCCTATTTTCCCATTTTCTTGGATGGTTCCCATGATCAATATGATAGAGGTAGGAATTGTGAATGAGTTTGTATAGTATTTATTATCAGTATGGGCTATTTCTCTTATTCCTTATTTAACCATTGAAAATTTCACGGACATTTATAAGACTGAGATGATGAAGATGTCATCATTGAAATCATAGGGTATAGTGGGGTCACAGATATCTGGTTCAATTTCCCCATTGGTATGAAATCTTACGAATTGATAGATATCCTGAACATGTAGTTTTCAAATTTTTGTGCATGACCGCTTGAGAGTTTATTTCATCCCCCCTTTAATTTGGTTGAGATGAATAAAAATAGTTCACCTATACTAGGTTTTTGTCCCACATGACCCATCAATATTTAACCATATTCTAGATTATATCCTTAAAGACAATGTAGTTTTGGATATTGTTCCCCAACATCTAACGGAAGGGGATGTAATTGGGGAGGTTTTTTACCAACATTATCAGACTTCTTCACCTATAGAATTTTGAACAGTTTTTTCGGCATAATAGTGATAGAGTACAAAAGAACCTATTCTATTTTGAAATAATATGTTTTATTCTATTAATACTTAAAAATTGAGTGGGGATGATCCATACTCAAATCTTGATGAGGGCATTATCACTACAATTATATCTTAGTGGGAGGAATTGTATGTTTTTTCATGGGATTTGGTGTTAGAGTAAATGGTGGTCCTAAAATGAGTGTGAAAATTGTGGCCTATAATCTACCAGATTTATTCCCATGAGTATAAGTTATTGGATAATAATTGGACCTGGTCCATCATTTGAAATCCTCTAGAAACCATATGACTGCTACGAACTCCCAAAATCTATATGGATATTTCAATGAAATTATTAGTGTCATCATTTTATGAGGAATATTTCTTAAAATATCTCTAATTTCCATCATTGAGATAGTTGCATGTTTAAGAAGTAGGTAAATCCATTATACCTTACAATTAAATGAATGGTAATCTCAATATCACACTATTTAAAATTTCATGTGTCAAGGATAGTTGTCTTCTTCAACAGCAAATTGAATTAATAATGAAATTGATTATGAAGGGCTTTAAATTTAAAATTGATATTTTTGACCTATTTTATTCCATAAAACTAATGTAATATATTGTGTTTTGATAAATCATATGAGAATATCTACTTAATTTTATTCCAACATCATAATCATCGGTCCAAACCGAGATATGAAGTGTTTTAGGGCTGATCTAAGTCTCAAATTCCATTGAAGACTAAGAAGGTTAATTTTTATAATTTTTTAAGATATGGAGTAACATTTATATTGTTGAGATAGGAATTTCTATTTAACTATATTTAAATGATCATCCCCTCCAATGATTCCATTATAATGGTAAGAGACTTGATTGAGATAGGGAGTTCTAGAGGAAATATCTTCTGCGTTGATTCCCTAGTGGAAGAAAAAGAAAGATATTATTATGTTTGGCTCAACTCTGTTGGTTAGTGATATCCAATTTTATTTGACCCAGGGTAGCTCTTTGGAATAGTGTTAGTTTTCCCAGTGTAAGAAAGCAATAATACTAATTGACCACGAGGTTTAGATAAAATAATGGTTTGGACCCAGACCTTATAGGGTTATTAGAATCTAATCTTATTAGTTAAGTTTTTTTTCATTCATATAGATATATAATGGGTGTATACTTTAGAATTATCCAAATAATCATAGTTAATATTAAAATATACCCTATGTAGTTATAAATTTAGTCACTTTCCTCTCATAGAACATAGTTTTATACATGGAAAACATTCATTTATGGAAGTAGGACCATCATCTTTACATAGTGAGTGGAATATTAATTCATCCACACCTTTTCGTTATTATTTTATCGATGCTCACTTATTTGTTGGTATTCAATTATTTATAGGAACTCTTAGATTCAAGGTTATAATATTATTTGAGGTGTTCACACCTTCATCATCGGTATAGGCCAGGCCTTAGGTGGCCGTCTTTTTATCATCTAGTTCCACGTCATGATCATGTTCTAGGTTTTTTGTGAGGCTTACAACAATGAAATATATTGATTTATAGTATAAAACCAGTATTATTTCCACATTACCCAAAGATTAGGAAGGGGATTTATTGCACATGAAATATCTACCGTGGGATGAATTACGATCCTCTTTGATATTTTTCTTCTTGGTGAATTTTATTGGATTATGACCCGTATGAGGATTATGTTTCCCATCATGATGGATAGTAACTTTGAGAGATAATCCAATTAATTTAAATTATAATTCCCCTAATAAAGGATAAAAATCACTGGGGGGAGGAATTGTAAGGGTAATTTAAATAAGGATTATCCCAATCTAGTAAAGATTGATTTCCTATGAGGATGATGATTATCTAAAATAATCCCCCCAGTCCTATAATATATAGTTGAATTATATCCATTATCATCACATCTTGGAGTCTCTAATGGTCTAATGAACTAATGGGTGATGGTGGTCATAAAAAAAATTTCATCCTCACAGGTCTGGTTGGCCCTAGTTTTGTTGCAAACGTAGATTCTATCAATAGAATATTTTTTTGGATTTATACTCAAGAATGGGTTGGATAAAACAAATTTTAGGTGCAATAGATACCTTACATTAATGTCTACCATATGGACATAGGCATATATTTTTTCAAATGGAACACATGTTAAACATTTCTAGCATGTAGATGTAGAAGTTAGTAAATTTCTCTCGTAATCCAAATACACTATTATTTGGATTTTTTAGCAATGATATATTTATTTAACAATATAACTAGAAAATGTGGAGCTTGGTCCTATGTCTTGCATTGAGGGGATGGTGTTATATATCGTTATCCCTGAAGAACAGGGATAACCATAAAGCTGGGAGATGAATAGATCCATGTACTATCTGAAACCCTTGACATATACCATAGGTGAGTAATTTTTGAATAAATAATAGAGAGACATGCTGTTAGTAAGGAAATAATTTTATAATCTTTACCATTTCTTTATTGGGTTTGGGTTTCAATCCACTTAGGAAGCTAAAAAACCAACTGACTGATAGACCTCTCTCATCTCTTTTATTTGGTTAGAATATTCTCTATATGATATATTCTTTTACTTGATATGGAGGAGGTTACCCCAATGGTTATATAAAAAATTAATAATTCATTTTAGGTAAAAAATAAATCAAGGTTATATTTCAATGTTTTTGGGTTAGTTTTTATTGTTGTCAAATCCGGTTAACAAATTTAGTTAAAAAGTACCAATGTGGCTATGTTAAATTATGTTGAAAAATCTTCAGGATGGTGGAGACATGTGCATGATAAAAGTATATCTACTAATAGTTATTTTTAATGTATCTAATAAATATGATTATAAGGTCATGGAATCTTTATAATTTATTCAATATGTTTTTTTATGTGGAGGTGTTTCCTAGTGTTTTTCAAATTGTTAGGGTCCAAAATTTGGAATAAGTGGAATTTTGTTTTGGAAGAACTAGTAGATATTTAATGAAATTATAAGAGTTGAATAAATAGGATTATATGTCTCATAATGTTTCAATATTGTGATGATTTGAGTCTACCTAATTAAAATATAATCTAGACATTTGTTTCTCATAAGTTCTATGGTTTCATGAAATTCATTGTTGCACAAGGAAGGAAACCATTCATTAATTTGGCTAATATTGATGGAAGTTTCACAATGGTAGTGATTAATAGAATAAATAAGACATCAAAATTTTGATGTTTAGAGATTCAAAAAGTAATGTGTAAGCTTCATGGTGAATCATAAAATGGCATGAAGGCTGAGAATTCCAATAAATCACCCCTACCCCCTCAATTGTGGTGTCCATACCTTAGATAATATCAGATATATGAAGATGCATAATATTTTTTAATGGTTCTTCTTACATGAAATAGTAACAAAAATACCAATTTTATAGAGAAAATTGGACTTGTGTCTATATGAAAATGTGAAATTCATGAAATTCTAGGTAATTTTACAAGATAGAAAAAATAATTTGAACGAAAGTTGGGATGTTGTTTATAAGTTCTGTTAAAGTGAAATTTTTTCAAAAAATAATAATTTTACTAGAAATTATATTGTAAATTAGATTTCATTAGTTAGATTAAATTATGACTTCATTAAACATATATATGTTTTGAAAAACATTTATTCAGAGAAATAACGTATAAATACTGAAGTAAAAATTAGTATAATTCATTCAGGAGAGTATTAAGCCATTAATTTATTATTGGTTTTAAAGTAGGGGGACAATGAGTTCACATTTAAAATTATAATAGAACTGCATTATAGTAGATTTGGTACATTATTATATAACATCTTTCCTATAGAATTTATAAATAAAATCTTGTAAGAGATTTAATTGTGTTCCTAAAATTTTGTTTACATTAAACCGCCATATTCGAGGTATGTGAGTTCAAAACCATTCCTTAATTAATTATGTTGTGAAAATATAAAAACCTATTATAAATATATTTAACCCAAGATATTTATCATGGTTTGGGGAACATAAATCACTTAGTCCAATTCACCAACACTCAACTCCATTTCTTTTATTAGTTTTCACTATGATAGCCCTTTTTCGAGGGATCCTAGATGGGTACAAGAAACTAGTAATTAAAAAAAGGTATAATAGATTTGAACTGTGATATCACTTTTAAAGGCCTATCCACGGTCCTGACACACTCACTTATAATGAGTGTAATAAAAATACATATAAATGTACTTTTATGGATTTATTTTGGAACATAATTGCATGCAGCAACTGATAGTTGGTGAAGATACACAATAAGAATATGATGTTCTTAAAACACATATTTAGATGATATTTGATTGTAACAAATAGACTTATAATCACATAATATGAGCATTTTTATGAGATACATCTTATATACATGTGTTCTCTATTTGTGTTATCAAATTAGTTTTATGTATGTGAATTATTCTTATGATGTATATATATTTTACGTAGTAGATAATTCCATACATTTTAACTCCTATTGAATTTTTAATATGGGTATATGAGATAATAATAAGGGCTGAGTTGATAATCTATTGAAATTTTGATATGAAATATCCTTAATGGAATGCATCCATTTAATTTATATATAGAATATGATTCTTCAAAAATGATGCATGGGATATCTTATACATAGAATCCTCTGATTCATGGAAAAATAATATTTTATAAATATCAATATTTACTTAAATAGACGACCCCTTCTCAAAATAAAAAATGACATATCCAAATATTATAAAATTAATCATGAAAATCTTAATAATAGAAATTTCATCCTATGATATTCAACTAATAGTACTAGTCTTCATAGAATAAATTCCTAAAAGGCTTCATAATATAAAATATATCATTGAATTATTTTGAGAAAAAGATAAACTAGATTCATCATTTTATAGAATAATTATTTTTTAAGATAAATATGTTACTGAAGATTGATACTTTACTTTCACGACATATTCTGGCCCACACAAGATAATCGTTTCGAACATCTTTTTCGTAGGATAAATAATTTTTCATAAATAAACTAAATCTAAAATATCTGACATTAAATAATGTAGTATCAAGACTATTTTCTTCAAAATATTTTATATTAGATATTATGACAATCATTCAACATGGTTTTTTTTTTCTGATTATGACAAGATGGAAGATAATATTTCAACACTTTGATTCTCATATGATAAAAATTGTTTTCCAAAATAAATTATAATTTGAAACAATTAAGATGAACTAATTAGAAAAAATAGTAATTTTTATTATCGTCAAAAAACATAAAAATATATACGAGTTGGAAATAAAAAAGAAGTTGGACAAGGAAAAAGAATAAATTCAATATTTTATAGGAACAAATGTAAACGGTAATAATGCTTCTGAGTATAAATAAAATTTGGCATGAATATGTATTGTAAAAATTATTTATTAGACAAAATTCATTTAATAATTAAAGAGAATTAATCATGATTAAAGAAACATAAATAGAGAATAGTTAATAAATGAAAAGAATAAAGTAGAAACACATTAAAAATTTAAATAACACATTCACTAAAAACTATGATTTATATTAAAGAGATAAGTTCATTACAAACAATCAATTCAACCATGAATTCATTCAAGTTTTTTTGAATCACAATTCATATGTTTTTTATTCAATATTTGACTAAACATGAAAATTGGGAATGTGTGTCCGTTATGAGATATGAAATGAATTTTTAGAGGGGTACTTTTAAGGATATTGGCTTGAAAATGAATAAATATGATGTAGTCATTAGAGCATAATCACATTCTTAAACAACATCAACCGACAATAGTAAAGATTCTCCAAGTCTAACTCGATCTCATAAAGGGATCCTTACTAAGGTAGACTGAATATTGAGATTAGGTTACTAATATTTTTATATATAAAATCTATCTTCCAGATAAAATGATAACTTCCAAGAGGGATCATGTAAACGTAATTAAAATTCATATAAAAACATGATATTTTCCATTACATAGATTTTAGTTGGTTCAAATATCTCCTTGATTATTTGAGAGGTAGAGAAACACTTTTCAAAATTGGGAGGCCCTGAAAGATGTATCCCTATAATTTGAATCCTATCTTCTGCACATGTATCAATTCTCCTCACCTTATCATTTTAAAAAAAATTCTATTTTTAAAACAGTTCCAAACATTTGAGAGAATTTTTCAATGTGATTTTTCAAATATTCTATCACGATGTGGCCAATAACTATCATTATTAATGAATCAAAATGATTGTTTGAGAAACCACTATAATGATACATAATAATAAATTATTCTAATTTTGATTATAATTGAATCTATTGTGGGTCAAAAAAATCATCTACCTCTTCTTATTCTTATTCTCCTTCATCAATGGATTTTGAGTTAAAATTTTTCACTACAAACTGATATAGATTTTCAAACATGTTCCTTAAAACATCAAATTTTATTCTAATGATACATCCATTCATTTCATTCCAGTAATAATAAAAATGGTATCCTATTAATCTTTTAGCTAAATATTCTAATTTTTTTCTAACATTTCATTCATTAAGGATCTGATATAATTTAATGATAGATCAATATATAGGGTATAGTGTTGTAGAAATTCATAAAACATTGTAACATTAGAAATCATGTCTCTTTAAAGATATTGAATAATTTCCCGAAAAATAAGTTCACATTACATTAAATAAAATGTATAATTCATTTGGATTATATCTATATACTATTCTTCAAATAATTATTTTATATTGAATTTATTTTTGGATTTTATGGTAGGTTCGTTTGTAAAATTATCCAATATCGATTAAACCAAAATCTTCACTTCATTAACATAATATTTGGAATTTTCTTGGTCATAGGGAGTATTAATTTCACATTTTTTCTAATTCAACAATTAATTCAAAATATGTTCATTGATTAAACATCGTGCATTAAATACCTTACACCACATGTTGACCTGGCCAGGGTGACGCACGGTCAACCGGAGTATATGCCATATAGCCCATGTACAGAATTTGTAGTCCATTTCATTTATAGATAGGTCATGTATTACTATACATTAACTACCTACCTGATGATTTTTAATTCTTATATCACATGTCATGTATCCCATTGGAAACACCATGTTCTTTAATTTTACAAGGTATGATTTACACGCAAAGCCCCTAGGTGTGTGCCTCCTATAAATGGTGAGAGCTGTACATAGTGTGTACTTAGACCAAATTACATAGATTTAAAATTTATTTATTATGTTATGTCAGCCTTCAAACATGTTATTTTGTGTGTGGTATTTACGTTTATTTGACACATTTTTCAATATTTATATATATAAGTGTTTATTTAATATCAATGTAGTGTTCATATCTGTATATCATGTTTGAGTGGTCTTTCAATTTTTACTCTACGTGCATTAAATCATGACACATTAGAGAAAAATCATGTAATTCATGTAATTATTAAGTTGATGTTACCTATCATGAATGTACGTGATAAGTCATGTATTCTATATGTCACAAATAATAAATAATTGTACGATTATAATACATATTTCTTATATTTAGATAGGTATTCACTGTATTGCCTCCAAAGTACATTTACGTTCTCGGTTAATTTAGAATAAATATATATTGTTTAAAATAATAATTGGTAAATCTCATGGAAATTTGGATGAGAATTATGATAAATGAATTGATTAATTAAATATGATAATTAATTGATTCAAGTGTTATTTATATTAAATTAAAAAGATTAAGAATTTAATTCTAGTTTTATTAAATTTCTAATTCATTGAATGCATATGGATGATCACGAGAATAGATAAGAACATTATATAAGATTTTTTTCCTTTTAATTTATTATGAAATTAATTTTTTTATTATCTTTATTTCCTATTTTTATTCTGTAGGTATTTCCAGCCCATGGTATCTTTAATTTAAACACAATTCCCCTCATCTAAATGTTAGTAAAATAATATGTAATTGATGGAGCTCCAAAGCTAGTGGAGGCATTCCATGTTTGGAGCTGAGGGAAAACCTATCCAAGAGAGATACATTGGTGGACATATGGAAACAGCAACATAAACCTTCATTAGTTCAATGTGTTTTTCACCTAGTTCAATGGTTATTTTATAAAACATTAGATAAACTAAACATTAGTAAAAGATCATGATCATATCAATTTATTATTTTATTTCTATTATTTTCATTTCTATTTCATTGTGGATATTATTTCATGATCACATAAATCAATCAAACTAACCAGCGTGCAAGATTAAACTAAAATGAATTGGATTGTGGGAAATTATTATCTATGATAAGGATAATCACTTATGTAAATCTTCATAATATTATTAATCATGTGATAAAGATAATAATGGTAAATTTATGAATAATGGATAAAATACCTCAATTATACATATTAATTTGATATAGCCTTCCACTACATTAGTCAAAATTTAACCATAGTTTAAAGTGCATTACCAAATAAAGTCGAGGTGATTTCAATTATCAAGAAATTATAACTTAATGTTTGGGATTGAATAAACTTAGTTCACATCCAGGCTTTACTGCCAATGTATGACTTAGTGTAACTAAAAGGAAAGGGTTAGGGAAATCTAAATGAATGATATCAAGATTGGGAAGTCCACTTAATAGATTAAGGAACTATAAGTTAATTCATTTTCAGTTTGGAATTCCTATCTAAAATAATTAATGTGGCTTGAATAACTAAAGATGGGGTAATCATAAAGGTAATATGGGTTATTTCCACAGGAATGTCCCTAAAAAGGGATATTCTGAATCCAATGGTGAGGGCTATTGGCTTTTGATAAAATGTTTGTAAACTAATAAATTTAATATTTATTTATTTTTTTGAATATTATTAGATAATTTAATAAATTTATTCTCATATTATTGCTAGAAACATCATTAAAAATGAAATCATTCATATCACTGTGATTCATAGTTGACAAGGATAACCTTCTCACTTTCAAAAAATTTCCAAGAGTGGAAAAGGTGCTTATGCATTATAACTCACCATAGAAGGAACTTTTATGTGCTGGAAGAACATTTTCATGTTTCACATGGTAATGGGGAAAGTTATGAATATTCATATATCTATGAGAAACATTTAAATTATTCTACAGATGTTCAGTTATTCATGTTGTCATCAAAGTTAAATTATATTTTAAGAAACATGAGTACATGGATGAATATAGAATGATGTCCTACCTTCAGTATCTCTATCTAGATAAGAAGAGAATAGAGATGTATGAGATCTCCAATTCTTTTTTATTAATATGAGTTGAGATTTTTCACTATTAGGGATTCATATACTCAATAGTATTGGATACATTGAATTCGTAGACATATTTGGAATTAAATTCCCGAATTAGCTGTCTACAAATCTCATACTTTCATCACTGACCAAGACCTTATCTAGTTTTACTTTTAATTAAAATATTGTCAATAATGAGTAAAATCTTTCAAAACATCATACATTGATTATTTATGGGGATAAGGAAATGGGGCATTATAAACCAGCGGTCCTTATAGTGAATATGAAATATTAGAACAAGGAAAAGTGTCCCATGTTTTATAAATACTCTAAATCTCCCGATCACCATCCTTCCCAGAAGATAAATATTTAGGGAGAGGGTAAATAAAAGGAGGAAGTATGTTTTTCATGTGTAAATTCATTCTACTAGAGGAAGAACTACACCACGATGTAAGGGGAAGCTAAATGTTTGTTTTTTATCGAGTGCAATCATTCAATATATACACATTGGGTATTAAATATTTTGGATCTCACATACATATCAAAATTAAGGAACCATGTCTATTACAATATATTTATAGAGAACAGGTGGATCTAAGATCCCATACTCGTGAATGGTTTTCTCTTCCACCCATTGGTCACCAGCACCTTTCATTGCCAATGTGAATGATTTTTGTTTTAAAAGATTTTTATTATGTACCTACAGTTATGAAGAATATAATTTCTATATTATTCCTATATATAGATGGGTTTATTTTAGAATTTAGAAATCTAATTGGTTTCTTTAATAAGGACAACATATGTTATGGTATGGAAATTGAAATAAATGTTCTATATGTTTTAAATTATGAAAACCAAGTGTTGTAATTGACTATAAATCATGTTCACAAGACTCATAAAACACCCAACTATAGAATCATTGTCTTGGTAATTTTAAAAAAAGGATTTTTAAAAATATCTATGAACATGGTTATTCAGACTCATCATAACTAAAAACACTTGAATGAAATCATGGTTGTTTAGAAGTAAAAATGAATAAACCATAATTCGGTTGATTGGGTGAAAGATCCAAAAAGCTTAAAGGATTACTTCACACTAATGTGTGTGGAATATTTCTAGTAGAAGATAGAGGTGAATTTTCTTACTTCAAAACTTTTACTTATGACTTGAGTAGATATGGATATGTCTACTTGATGAGGTATAAGTTTGATTCTTTTGAGAAATTCAGGGAATTTAAGAATGAACTAGGGAACCAGGTTGTTACGAAGATTAAGAATATTTGATCAAAATGAGGAGGTGAATATCTTAAGTAAGAGTCGATAGAATTATTATGGAATTTTGGGACTCTATCGTAACACCATTCACCTTATACACAACATTGGAATTTTTTTATTGAATGAAAAAACCATAACATATTATACATGGTAAGGTTTATAATGAATCATGTAGATATTGCCTTATCCTTTTGGTGATATAAACTAAAACCTGTGGCATACACATTAAACTGAGTACCAAATAAATCATAAAATTGAATTCTATTTGAGTTATAGAGTGGAAAAAAACCAGTTCTATCACATACACAGGTATGGGGTTATGAGGAATTTGGTAAGCACTTATCAAGAAACAAATTAGCATTATAGGGAATAAGATGTGACTTTATATGATATCCAAAGGAAAAAAATGGATATAAACTATACACACCCTTATACAAGAAAGTGACTGTCTCCAAAAATTCATCATTAATAAAAGGGAAAACATCCTCAAAAGGGATCATGGGAGAAATATTTACTTTGATGAATTTCATTCTCAAGAAACACAAGATTTGGTACAAGAATATATTCCACATGTCCAAATGGAAGATGTATTTCTTGAAAAATGTGTTCTGTATAGGAGTGTCTGAGAGTTAAGTGAACTATATATATATATGGATTTATAGTCACCAAGGATGGTGACTCATTATTGGTTGAAAATGATAATCTTCTCTCCTACAAGGAGGAAGTAGAGAGATTAGAAGCTACAAGAAGGCAAGAATCCATGAATTCTGAATTGTATTGATTATTTCATAACAATATTTGGGTTCTAGTTGATGCACCAATTGATGTAAATTCTATTGGATGAAAATTTTTATTTATGAGAAAACAAGATATGGAAGTTAAATTAAATACCTTTAGATAAAGAATAATGGGAAAAGGGTTTAAATGGCATCAATTAAATGACTACAATAAATCATTTTTACTAGTTTCCATGTTTATATACATTAAAATTCTACTTCATATAATATATTACCAGGATTATAAGATTTAGTATATGTATGTCAAAATAGTAATCCTTGATGGGATCCTTTAGGAAGATGTCTATATGACACAACTATAATGGATTGTAACTCCAGGTGATTCCAAATGGATTTATATATTGTAGATATCCATTTATGGATTGAATAAAGCATATAGTTCAGGGAAAATTTGATTCGATGAATCCATAAATGAATTTTTTTTCATTAATAATGAATGTGATCAATGTGTTTAAAAAAATCATTAGTGGGAATGTGGTCGTCATCTTAGTAGTATATCTTGATGAAATATTACTTATTAGAAACAATATACCAGTCATACAGTCTTTAAAGGAATTGTTGAACATATGTTTCTCTAGGAAGGAAATAGGTAAAATGACCTATATTCTTAGGATCAATATCATTAGTGAGAAATACATGAGGATTTGTGGACAAAGTAAAATTACATATGTTGATTAAATAATATAGATATTTAGTAAGAAAAAATCCAATATAGTATTCGTTCCAGTGTCAAATTGTTTACATCATTAATAGAAATTGTGTTCTTAGGATAAAATTTAGAAAGAGTTAATGGGTAAGATCACATATGCTTCAGTAATAGGATCAATAATTTATTCGATGTAATGTACTAAACCTGATGTTTCCTATGCATTGACTATAGT
Organism: Viscum album; assembly: GCA_963277665.1. Taxonomy (NCBI): domain Eukaryota; kingdom Viridiplantae; phylum Streptophyta; class Magnoliopsida; order Santalales; family Viscaceae; genus Viscum; species Viscum album. Next base: position 453,794,409 of record OY728160.1, on the reverse strand, counting down.
AGGTAGATATCAAGTGGATCCAAGAGAAAAATTTGGTCTACTATTAATTCTTTCGTTCAGTATATGAGAAGAAATTAAGATATTTTATTATTTTATAGAGGAGATGAGGAGCTAGTCATCAGGGGTTATAATGATGTCATTTTTCAGATAGATCAAAATTATTTGAAGTCATTTTTATTATATTCGTTCTTTATCAATGGAGGTTTTGTGAGCTGGAAGAGTTCAAAGCATCCAGTTTTAGTTGATTCTATAGTGGAGACCGAGTATATATTGGCCTCTAATGTAGCCATAGAGGTTGTTTGGATTCAAAACGCATTCCAAGATCATGATGTGGTACCTATTAGTAAATAAACTATCACATTTTATTTTGATAATACTATAGTGGTGTCTCTGGTAAAAGAGTTTAGGTCACACCAATGACCAAAGCAAATACTCCGAAAGTATCACATCTTGAGGTATTTTTATCAAAGGGATGAATGTGTAGTGACAGTTGTACCCATGTAAGAGAACATGGTGTACCCATTTACTAATGGTTTATCTCAAAAGAAGAATGATAATCAAGAGATAGCTAGCAGACTAAAGACTTTTAGTAGTTTGATCTAGTTTAAGTGGGAATATTTTACGGTTAATACCCAAAATCCAACTTATATATACTTTATTATACCATGTATTTATTTTTTTGAATATTAATAAAAATATTATCACATCATGATCATTTTTCTGAATAACATAGTATGTGATAATATCCCTAGAGTATTTGTCACCCAAAAAAGTCATAGAAGATCCCCGATATGATGAGAAACCAGAATTTCTATGTTATTATTCTTAAATATATGTTATATAGGTGGATGATATAATTTGAGGGTCACAATTGATATAGTATATCATGGGGGGATACTCATAGAAATTTGAAGCTTATTTGCATGGTGTACACCCTTGGGAATATCAAGTTGGATGTTATGACAACATGACCCATCATTAAGAAATCCACACTTATATAAGTCATTGTATGTTCTTATCTTCAAATGTGATTATTGGTCCTTAGAAGTTAATACTATTATTAATGTTTATTATCAATCACATAATTGGACGTATTAATGAAAATAATGATGAAATATGTTCATGGTGAGGTAGGATAAATTGGGTGCATCGTGAGTAATATTTCATTAACCAATAATGTAAGAAAATATTTATCATTTTTCTTCCTTAAAGGAGGTTAATATATCTATCCCTTTTATGGAAAGGTATATCCTAAATAAATCCATGGCCATTTTGTTCTATTGGTAAGTTCTATTTCTGAATATTTGGAGAAAGAGACATCAAGCACGTAGATTGATGGAACCAACATCTATCCTCCTTTATTTGAGATATTGTGAAACATGGATTACATTAGAGAGTAAGAATTCTAATGAGTAGTCTTTCATTGTGGCATTATCTTCTTTATCTGTGGGTGACATGGAGTATCATTAGAATATAACCTTGGATTTTATGCGGCTTCGACTAATACCACTGAGAAAGATGCCTATTGGGTCACACACTAACTACATCCAAAATCACAGTTAAATATTATATTATTACTTATTACATAACAAGATAAATAAATATTATTCCTACATGTGTTTTAAAAAATATTTATATTTTTTGGTCGTATTTATTTTTCCACCAGTTAGTTGAGAGAATATATTGTTATCATGATATTTAATAAATATTCATTTTCTATTTCATACATATAATATTTATTAATTAAATATTGAATAATTGAGTGATATTTATTATATTAATTAATAAAAATTAATCAAGATCAGATATATATTACAATGGAATGATGGAATGGAATTTTATGTTTTGTGAGAAAAAAATAAATATTGAATATTATTTGATTAAATAATATTTAATTTTAATTTGAATGTTATGGGCATGTTGAGAAATAAAAATATTAATATAATTATTTGACATCAGTTTTTTCAAGGATTAAATAAATAATTAAGGGAATTATTATAATTGTTTTTTAACCTAGTAGATATATAAACACATTCATGTTATTTTCTCAATAGAATAATTCATTTTTTGGTATTTCACAACAGAATTGGGGAATTCTCTAAAGCCCTTGAGATCTCACATATCAAAGACCGATCCTACGAATAGAGAGCATTATTTATTCACCGGATCAAGGAGAAGTATTTGGAAGAAATTCTCATTATGATCAAAACTAGATGATGAAAGTAAAAGGATCTACTATACTAGCATCCCAGATATTCCTCCTGCAATGTATGGAGATTTCAGGAACATGTTTCTGTCACTACTAGATGGAATATACACTTGATTCCTACAACAAGATGATGAAGAATTATATATCCATTACAATATCCATCAATGAAGAAATAATTCCATAAAGAATTGTTTCTTAATTAAATTAATTATATTTCATATGTGGTGATCCTCTCTCTAGTTCCAACATGATTCATTTTTTCTGTCTTTCTTATTCAATTCTGTTGAACATGGTGTCTGTCATTGTGTAGAACATGGATTGATCCTTAAACATGAAAAAAAGAAAAGTTGGGAACCACCCATTTCACACATCTGTTGTGCCGAGAACCTATATTTTTCTACGGCCAACCATATCCAATTAAATATTAGATCTTATAGGAGTTGAATAAGTCTTACTATTTTTAATTCCAAACATTTTATGTTAATAAATTATGTTTTTTAATTAGTATAAAACATTTCGAAAATATTTTTGTTAAATTTGAAATCCTAGAAAATACTTAAAATATACCATCATTCTCATTTCAATTTTATTGGTAAGTTCAGAAAAATCATTACATAATACTTTTTTGGCATGAAAATAACAACATAGATATATATTTTAACTAAAAAAATATCTGAGGATGAATTTTTATTAAATAATATAGGGTTTATATTTCCTACTGAAATACCATTTGATAAAATTAAAGATCATAATCTATCATACCATGATCTTAGAGCTTGTATAATTATATAGAGAGGTTTTATAATTTTAAAAATATAATTTTGAAAGTAAGGTTCTTCAATACAAGGAGGTTGTTCAATATAAACTTCATCTATTAAAAATATAATTATAAAATTAGTTCTATCATCCATCTGATATAATTTAAAATTAAAATATGATTGTTATGCTATAAAGATTATGATTTTTTCTAATATAGCTTTATGGGGAAAGTTATCTTTATAATCTATTCTTTTTTTTTGATTTTATCATTTTGAAACTATTAAAGATTAATTTCTCATTATTATAATATGATCATCCTTCTTTTTTCTAATTACCCATTTTTTTCTAAAAACAAGATAATCAAAAGGGTATTTCAACTAATTCTCATACAGTGTTTCTGTCGAACTAGTTTAACTGATCATATATAGTTTTAAAAACAACTTTCATTAGCTGAATATTCTTCTACAATATTAGGATTAAGTAAGGAATAAAAGGTAGATAATTATAATATATTTATTACATTTATTCAAGTTAGAAATCATTCATCTAATCTAGTTATAACTATTTCTAGTAGATAGTATTTATGGTTTCTAGGTAGTCTAGGAAGTACACTTTCTGGTTCACTAGTATCAACCCTTAAAAAAATTCTTTAAAAATAATAATGTTCTAAATCATCATCCTTATTCTATCTAAAGATAGGATTAGGTCTTCAGTCCTTGATAGACTCACTCAGTGCATTAATTTGAATCATTTTATGATAAAATGGGTCAGTTTCATTAAACATATGAAAATTTGATTATTCAAATATCCTTAAAATTTTATTGAAAACTCAATAATATTTAAAAGTAGGAAGATGCGCTAATAAAATCTTGTCTCAAACTTACCAAGAATTTCTTTAGTGATTTAGACATAAACATTGTATCCAAATACATTAAAGTACCCTACCATTGGTCTTATATTATTCCATAACACTTATGGTGTTCTTTAAGATAAGAATTATCAGAACATTGTTAATGACATAACATTATGTGATAATAGATTTACCACCCCCCCAAAAGCATCATGTTATATTCATGTAACATGTTCTATTAATTTCTTACAATGTCTTATTCTTCCATTAAAAACAGAATTCTAGTGAGGTGTTATAGGGATATAAAATGTATGTTTAACACCATTTTTAGAAATAATAATTATATTAAATATTCTAAACTTATCATCCCCCATCACATCTCAAAGTCACAATTTTGGAATCTTCTTCAATATTAACAAATTTTCATAAATAAATAAAAATAAAATAATATTTACTTTTGATATATTATAATTAAACCTATGTAATTATTATAAATTCAAATAAAACATAGAAAACCCATGTTCGTTAAGGATTTATGTTTTAGTAGGTTTGAACATATCCATATATATTATCTCTAGAGGCTTAGATGTTGAAAACTACATAATTGGTTAAGAAGATGACTTGTGTTTCTTTCCCATTTGAAATGCATCACATTTTTTCTTTTTAACCAATTTAATTTCAGGAAAATTATAAATAAAATTAATTTTGGATAACTGTATCTAACATTGAACATAAAAACATCCAATTATTATATTAAAAATCCATTATTAATCAAATTTATAATATAATCAATTTAAATTTTTTATACATAAATAATTAAGTTCTAATTTATAGAAATTATCTATTCAAGGTGCCTTACACTTGAGATATTTTTTAGTAAAAGATTTACAAGCATTTATTAGAAAAATAAAATGAACACCCATCATCCCATATTTGAGAAATACTTATAATTATATACTTCAATTCTTGTAAATAACATACCTTTTTTAGTATATACTTTAGATATCTAATTGATCCAATGAAAAAATTCCTTTTTCCTTGTTGCCAAATGTGACATAGCCTCCATCAATCCTGGATAGTGAGTGAAAGTTTGATGAATATCCACTTATATATCTTGAACAACCACTATCAATAAACCATTTTTCGTTTCTTTTCGTGTAGATATTTCCCTAAAACTATATATGAAACAATAAAAACCAGTTTCCAAATACTCTTTGATTGCACAATGTTAGCTGAAAAATACATGGGGATCCAATTTTCTGTTGTTTTCTAGAAAAAATAGCAACATTTATTTTAGAAAATTTATGAAAGAAAGTTGTTTTTAATTCTAAAAAATTGATAGTTCTTCAGAATATAGATATTTTGATAATATTATATTTCACCATAATGAAAATGGGTAACCTTAGAGAATTTATTTAGAACTAAGAAATTTTTTTTTGTAATATTTAGATCATTCACACGGACATCAAATTGAAAATGTTTTCTTTTTTATGTTGATATTTCCAATGATATATTTTTTCTAATACGACCCCTTAGTGAAAATACATGGGTAATTTATTATATTTTGAACCTCATCCTTTAGGTTCTCAGTTTTGTTAGTATTCTTAGTACATGATGTAGTAGAATTTTCTAAATTATATTTCAAACATAAATTTTAATAGATTCTCTTCTTTATTGATAAATTTCGTAGTGGAATTCTTAATGTATTGTTTTCTATTTTTCAAATAATCCTATTTATTTCATAACATGGTATAATATTCTTTTAATTAATCATATGAGTAATTTTATTTATCTGATTTCTTCTTATACTCAGAATAATATAAATGGTGTACCTCATCTGAATGTGTCGTGAACCACATGTTGGATATTTGATTAAGAGTTATAGCTTCTTATTCTAAAGATGTAAATTTCCTAGAGTCTTCAAAATCCATTCATTTCTCCTTCAAAGTCATATTGAATTTATTCTTATATCTGATTATATTGAAGATCTTTCTATTAGATATGTTTTTTTGTAATTTTAGACAGTATTTCATAATTTGACCTAACTTCTTGCACTCAAAGCATCTCACTTCTATAGAGTTGTCACATAGCATCATATAAATGTTTAAGGGTCTTTTAAAACTTTTTTATTTTTACAAATCTCTATAAAAATTTAATAAATCTACACAATTTCATTTTTGGCCTACAATTGCATAAAGAATCTTCCTCATTAGATGTTTTATAGATTTTTATACCACTTATCTTCATGTCATCATTAAAAGTAAAAACCTCCAAAGTTCATTTTATTTCTTAAATGGTTTATATTCTCTAGCTTCATCATCTATTTGATCATCATACATAATAAGAGTTCCAATGAGATCATTCATTTTAAAATTATTTACCTTTGTATATTTTTAATGGATGTTGAGATTCCACTTCACATGGTATGTAAAACTCTTAGAATATCCAATGCTTTCTCAGAATAAGTAATTGGTTTTCTTATAGAAGCAAAAATATTGTAGATCTCAATGTGTAATCCATTCGACTATGTAATTCATTCCCTTTCATCTATTTTTTGGTTTTCAAACATTAGGTTGGTAGTATCATATCTGTGAGCCATGAAATTTTCTATACCTTCAAATAAAACTGCTATAGTATTCTTCATTTCAAATTATTTTGATACATAAAAACATGACTAAACACATAGGGAACCAGTTCACATATTATAGAATACATGGATTTAGAATTCAGATAAAATCCATCTTCTTTGTCATCTTCATATGTTTTCGGTTGTTTCATTAAAATTTCATAGGGCTTTACTTATTTAAGATATAACATTAAGCCTAGGTTCTTCAAATAGATAGTCACTTTTTCCTTCCAACAACCATAATTTTTCCATTAATGTAATGAGATATAACCATTTATATAACTTCTCGACAATCAATTATATAATACATTTCTGATTAAATTTTTTGACATTAACCATTGAAAACATTGAACATAAGAGTCCTGATCTTGAATACCAATTGATTCCCCATAGAATGGCTAACTAAAACACAATAGGGGGTGAATTTCGATCCTAAAATTTTCCATAAATTAAACCACCTTATTCAATGTATGTGAGTTAAAATCCATTTTTTTAAAATAATATGCGATGTAAATATAATAACTTTGAATAATGATATTTAACTTAATATATTTATAGTTTTTTAGGGAACATATATCCCCTAGTTCACTCCACCAACACTCTAACCTATTTTTTTTTGGTGATTTTCGCTATGAAATCCATTTCTTGGGGGATTCAAGCTGAGTAAAATCAAATTTTACTTATTAATTTTTTTTTGGGTGTTTCCATTACGCCATCCCTTTTCAATATCTATCTAATCCCTTATCACAGTCACTTTAAATAAGTGTAAAAAAATAGAAATGAATGATAAATAAGTAATTATTGATGAACACAGTTTTATGAAGAAACTCACAGTAGATAAAGATACATATTAGGAAGATGATGATACTAAAATCATATATCTAGATGATCTTAAATTATAACTGATATAATTTTAAGCACTAATTATGAGGGTTTCAATGAGATGTCTTCCATTTAAATGTGTTCTTCTTTAGAATTATCAGATAATTATTATGTGTGAGCATTCCTCTTATGTTGTATATATGTTTTATCTAGTGGTTTTCACTCTCTATTTATATATCCCTATGAATTTAGAACACAAGCTTATGATATAATCACAGTGATCGAGTTGGAAATCCATTTAAAATTTTATATCATGGGAACTTAGTGGCTTGTGTTCATTCCATCCAAATATAGTACTGTTCTTTGTAATATGTCTAACCCACAGTACTATTCTTTATAAAATAATTTCTTGAAAGGCTTCATAAGATAAAATAGATCATTAAATTATTCAAATAATATGATAAACATGATTCAGTATTTAATTAAATAAATTTATTCAAAAGATAAATATGTTACTGATGTTTGATAAATAACATTCACAACATCTTATGTTGCTGGCAAGATATTCTTTTGTGAATATCAATTTAAAAATATAAAGAATTTTTCATTACTAAACTATTTCTGAAATATATTACTTTTAATCATGATCTACCTAGTCTTATATATTTTTAAGATATTATATTATATAGTATGATAAATTTTCAACATAGAGTTTTATGATTTTGAGAAGATAGAGGAAAAGGTTTACACAATTAAATTCTCATAAGATAAAAATTACTTTTAATGTTAGAATATAATCCCAAAAACATAATATAAACTCATTAGAATTAAAATAGAAATTTTTTAAATAATCAAAAACATAAAAAATAATATATGTTGAAACAATATAACTCTATCCGATAAAAATATATTTATTTTTCCTTATAATAATGCATTTATGGTTTAAAAAAGTTAAATTATTTTATCTCTTGGGTGTTTCCATTTCAATTTATATATTTCTATTATAATGGGAGATAATATAGTTTTAGTACTAAAGAAACAATATCCAATGTTGGATGTTTTTTAATCTGTCATACCATGATTCAACCCCATCTGATGGAACTTAACCGCATAGTGCTAACAAATTTTCTCAATTATTGACTTCAGAATGTTATTCCCAAGGGTAATAAAGGGACAATACATTTCTAGTATATTTCCCTCATCTCATTCATTCCACATAACAATGGTATTCTCCTCCTTTATAGAGAGGGTGTCCTAAACCTATTGTAGCAATAGTGGTTTCTTTACCATGACATTATCATAGTAAATGAGGTTATTTGAAAAGTAATTGGTTATATCATAGGGTAAAATATCCATCATAATTGAAAATGATTATCTTCACCTAAGACTATCCTTTGGTTGGGATGATATTTCATTGGTTATTAATTACGTTCTTTGTGTAGTCAACCTCAATCGTTTGAGGACCTCACTATATGAGTGATTTATTAGAGTGGTTCTCGAATGGGGGGGGGGATTTTTTAATGTATATGTCTTTGATGGGAGGATATCCATGGTAAAATTTATAAATTTCGTGGGGATTACCTCCATGGTTAAAGACTCTTGGTGTGTTGGAAATGGAATGAGAGTATAGATATGTATTCCTCATACTGTGTGAAGGACCACAACAACTCGTACCATGCTGAGGAACTCCATAGTTGATATACATACTATCATAAAGATTAATTATATTCCTCATACTCTGGGGAGGACCTTTTACGTTTATAATGTGTATTCCATTTGATGAACCTACAGGGCCACTACCTTCTTCTATCATTGACGAGGAGCTAGTAGATTCTACAGTTGCTACCAAAACACTACCAGAAAAATTGGCTTCTGCGCCTGCCGAAACGGGAGACTGCCATTGGCGGTCACTATAGAGAGTATTAGCGGCCGCCATTGACAGCCTCTAATGTCAACAAAATCAGGGCGGGAATTTTCTCGCCCCCGCCTTCCCCCGCCGCTGCATTTTCCCGCCCTCTGCCTTCCCCCGCCGCTGCAACACCCCGAACGCCGTGACACCTCCCCCGCCGTCGCCATGCCGCCCTTGGTCACCCCCATAGAAACTGTGCATCACCTCCCATAGCCTTCCCTTACCCACCGTGAGAACTCCCCCACCACTGCCCTACCACCCAATCCCTCACCGACGCACCTACCTCTCAATCCGGCCACCGTGGATCCGCCATGGCCGGCGACCCAAGCTCGCATCCACCGGTCATCCATGCGGGTTCATCGCGTCGCACCCACCTACTGTCCAGTATGTATGAATCTGGATTTTTTAAAAGGACCAAGAGTGACCGCCATTGGCGGTCACTGTTGGTATTTACTGACGGAGCAACAGCGACCGCTAAAAGCGGTCGTAAGGTGGCCGCTACATCCCTTTAGCGACTGCTTTTGGCAGTCGCTAACTGTATTTATTCTAGTAGTGAAATATTGTAAAGGGCATCAAAATTTTCATCATTGATTGATGCAGGAATATAAGAATGTTGTTATATTATTTTATTCCCCTGCTGATATCTCATAGATATTCATAGTTGAATGAATGAGTTCAAAAAAGTGATCATTATCAAATTGAAACAGTTTAAACAACAACTTTCATGCTTAAGAACCATACTAAGAGATTGTATGCCTATCATTGGAATTTGCAGATGAATCCCATTAATGGATTCAGAAATAAGATGGAATTCCTTAAAAGGATTAATGGGTATGATAATATGATCCCTCTTATAGTCTCAATTCCCCATTAAAATATATCAAAAGGATTCTGGACTGAGGAAAAGAATATGAACTATCCTCTTAATGGGTTCTACTAGGACATGTTTATTGTCCTAATACGCATGGTTAGAATATAATCATATCCCTATTTTATTGATAAGATTTGTTATTGATATTATGTGATGGGTGAAGTAATATGTCCCTTCGCTTAGGTGACTTTAGAGATAATATTATGATCTCCTATGGTGGAGGTGGGGATATAGTGCTGCCCCTAACTGACTATCGATATATACTGATGAAGCCATGTGGGAATAGAAATATAATCACACCCCTAATATTTATCCTTTTTTTATATTCCAATGGTCCTATAAAATGGGAGTGAGAATGTGGTATCACTCCATATTAGATTCTAGGATATTATTCTAATATTTTTTCTTTCCTTAGTGGAATCTTTCCCTGGTGAGACTACCCCTTAGGTTCCCTAGTCCAATTGATTTGGGTCAGCTCCTCATTGACAGACTCATAAGTAGGTTCATTATGGGTTGAGGTCATGCAACATTATCAACGATGGTGGATGGTGGGATCCCTTCTTAGTAAAAATTGAATAGTAGAAGATATGCTGAAAACATACTCCTCCACCACCCCATTATAATATAGATGATAATTTCCTTGTTCTTGAGAAAGACTCTCGATAAAGTTTGACATTGATATAAACACCACTTGGTTCATTTCATTACATCATTGGCTGGACTTTAGGTGGGGGTTTACTCTTGGGGGATCTAATGAGATGCATCAAAATTTTCAATATATCTTTTGATATAATATTCATAGACCAATTAGTTTTTCACATGGTTTTGGAGGCTCTAGGTCGGAAAACATTTCCTTTAGATGCTGAGGCCACAACATTGATCACTACAATGGAATACAATAGGTTTTTTGAATAGAAGGTATAAGTATCCCAAATATATTGATGGAAGAAAATTGTATTTATCATCAATATAACATGACATATGTTGCAGGTGGATAATTCAATTAGAATCAAAGAATAATCTATGGGATTATTTAATGTATAAATTATGTGGCCCAAACATTTCATACATTTAACTAATTCTAATGGAATATTAATTACATATAATAAAAATACACACCCTTGAATCATAATGGATTATTGTATTTGAAGACTAGATATATAATAAACTTATTTCATGAAATATCTTAAATATCTCATAGAAACATCTTCTCACATGGTACCCCTCTTTCACATACACTACTTATTATATTTTTTACTTAGTTAGGGAAAAGTAAAAATAAGAAATGGTGAGATCATATGAAAAATAAGGGTAAACATGCTAGATATCAATCAATGATCACTACAAGATAATCATAAAGGTTTGAGGACATGATTACTACTCACAAAAAAAATATCAAATAGGAGATATACCATAAATAATATGTTATAGAATTAGTATTTTTCATAACAAAAGGAATGAATCATTATAGTGTAGAATCAAAAATAATAAATAATGATTCAAGAGAGAATATAATAACAATAATACATGATTTAATTTCATACACATAATCATAGAAAATAGGTTCCTTAGTGATTTCCCACTATTAAGACTATCATAATTGATAGATTCCCATAGTGGACTGGGTTCTCTCCTCATTCCCATCATTTCTATAACCAATGCTCACTCCAAAGACTATAATAGTAGATAGAATCCATTAGATAATTGTTTTCACCCCACATTATATTTCATATTATCTCATAAGATATCATTTCTTACCTAATTTATCAGTGGGATTTATAATTATGGTTCAACCTGTCAGATAATGTAAACCAAACATAAGTGTGTTGCAAGACCATAAAATCATTATGCAATTTATCACAATATAATCCATGAAAATAAAATAGGATTCATGAATATTTCATCATTAAATAATCATATTACTTTTACAGAAATTAAATCAGCGGTATTATAAAACCATTTATTATTTCATCATAGATTAATTAACCTATGGTAAAAGAGATGAATCTTATGAAATTATTATTAAAAAATTCTAATCATATTTCATCAAAAAAATGGATATAATCATAATATCATATCACCATATAATCAAAACAATCCTTAAAATATTTTTACATATATAAAAAATAACATTTGTAAAGGCATTTTAATCATTCATTAAAAATACACAAAAAAAATCCTTTTTCCCTTTTGTAACTGTTTCATAATCTATAAAACATAGAAAAATGAAAATATGATTTTATTTATTAAAAAATTGAAAATTTTAATTGAATTTTCATGATGAGGGAAATATATTATAATAGAAAATACATTAATTCCTTAAATGATAAAAGAAAACATTTTTTCACTCTTTTGTAAAAATGAAAAAGTGATCCTTCTAAAAAAACATTAAAAATATTAGTTTTAATAATTTTTAAATAAATTAATATGTATTAAAATTTACATTTATAAATAAATTTAGGAACAGAAAAAGTTATATAAAACAATTTTTAATAAAATTGTTATGATGGGTAAATATTCCCATCCAAAAGAAAAATAAGGTTGAATTTTTTAAAAAAACAAATTTTATATCCCATTTAGTACCAAAATGTGGAAAATGGTACTAATAATTGATGAAATTATAGATAAATATTTTTTAAGAAAATATATTTTTTAGGTGATAAATATCATTTAATTTTCCTAAATAATATTAAAGCATAAATAATCCCAATTAAAAATTAGATTACAACATAAACACTTACCGCGTTAGTAATGTTTGAATTATAAACCCCTTAAAAGAAATAATTTAAAATAGAACATTACATACCATGAATAAGAATATATTCATGATAAATAATTTGAAAGGGGAAGTGTATATATCATATAAACAAAAATATATTCATAACATGAATAATGTCTGAAGGAAAAAATATTGAGATGGCGAACCCTCACCTCGTGTACTGACTTGCTTTGTACATTATCTGAACCTCATGTATGATAAGTTTATATTTATTATAAAAATATAAAATAAACATATTACTAATTATCAATCCAAATATTATTCATTTGTGATACCATATATATAATGAACCATAATTTACATAAATTTTTATTACTTAATAATTGAAGCATACTTATTACAACGTATAACAAAACTACGGTATGACCGTATAGGTATAGTGTCTTTAGAAACTGGAAAAACATAAAAAACTGGTTCATAACGCATCTAAATTATCTCCCATTTATTTCATCATATATAGAGTCCCTTTTGACATATCCTACATAGTACCCTTATTCCTGACCTGGGGAAAAGAAAACATACAAAAGGGTGATCTCAAATGCTCAGTAAGGGTAAACAAAAGAAATATCAATCATATCATATTCATAAGAACATAACATTTTGAATATCTAGACCAGAAAAAGAGATCATAATATCAAAACATGGGATAAATCATATTAGTGAAATGTAATCCCAATAATCATAACTTAAAACATGAAACTTTTTCTCATACACACATAAACATAGAAAATCATTTCATATTAGTCAAGACTCATTTCCAAGACTATCATAGCAGACAAAATCCATTACTGAATCAAGTTCACTCCTCGTTCGAGTCCTGTATTACTGAATCAGATTAACCAGTCATTCCAGCCATGTCTATATCAGGAGATATAAATCTTTACCCAATGCATTTGAGGGAGATATAGGTCCCACCCATCTCATGATGAAACCATTATTATGAGTGCCAAAAAATCATTAATCATAGAATAACTCATGTAATAAAAATGGGATTCTTAAACATCATTCCATCATAACATAATCCATATCAGATAAAAGGACATCATAAAATTAATTCCATCATAACATAATCAAATCACTGTAAAAATAGGGATAGAAATAGAACCCTATGTTATCTTAGATGGAAAATAATTTTGATAAAACACCTGATCTCCATTCATAAGGAAAATATCCATTATACTTCTAAAACATTTTACCTTTCATATCATGTCATACAATTTTAAACTAAAAGAAGTTGATTAAAAATAAACTTGAAAACATGTAAATGAATATTCATGGAAATAATTTTCTATGAAATCATAAAAATCTATTCATGTCGTATAACTTAAAAAAAGATTCGTCTTATACTTTGGACGGAAAAGTCAAAAAGTACCTCGTACTAAAAACGAAAAAATATTCCTTTAATATATTTTACTAACCAATGGGTAAAATTGTATTTAAACCATTGTTTGAGCAAAGAAATAGTATTACATATTGAGGAAAAATGGATGTGGATGATAAATATTCCCTAGTAAATTCTAAAGTATAAATAATCCGGGATAAAAATTAGATTGAGAGATTTTCCCTTACCACAGGTCACATTTTCTTAGTACGTATCCGAAACTCCTGTATAATGATTTAAATAATGTCATTTACTTATTATAGAATCATATTCATTGTTATGATATCATATATGGTTATATTCTTATCTTCTTATTAGGAATATTCATTTGCTACTTGTTATTCGAGTGTTCATTGCTTTATGTTCTTATGCCTGTTTGTCGAATAAATTCTTATTCATCATTTTAGGGTATAAATACCTCATTTTAGGAATGCTATTAATGTAATATATATCTTATTTATTCATTCATTTCATTTATGTAATCATTATTTAATGAATATCATGTATAAAGAGTCGCATCACATCGTGGAGACTGTAGGTTGTACGTACGCACGAGCGATGATATCATTCCCATGATCGTGGAATTGTATTGAAGTGTATGTGTAATATTTATGAATCAATATCACTTTAAAATTATCATATATAGTTATTATTTACACTATTATACCCATCCAAGTAAGGTGGTGGTGGAAACAGATTACACCACGGCGTCGAGACGGTATTCCATACGTACGCACGCACGGTGATTTCATTTTTCGTAGGATGGATAGAAGTTGAAATATGGTAGTTTAATATTTATAATAACATATCAGTATATGAGTGATGTTGATGTTATTAATTTATGATGAAACAACTAAATAATAAGAAGTATAAGAAGAAATAAAATGGAATGAATTGTTAAAGGATATTACCTCATCTTTGACGCGCCTCTTCTTAACCTCCTCTTAGGGCACTAAAGATCGTCTTTGTAGAAAACCAGGACCTCTAGTATGTTTCTAGTGAAGTGGATAAGATATATTTGTAGGGTTTGGCCGAGCATGAAGGCAAAAAGTGGTGTGAGGAGGAGAGGGGTACCTTTGGAATGAGTGAAAATATTATTTTATTGTAAACTTATATTTGGTTTAAAAAGATCCAAAAATAATTGAAGATGTTGATAAGATGCCTCATGTCCGACATAAAATCATCCAATCATAATTGTACATGTTTTTGATAATATTTTAATCATTATAATTTTATTTATTTAAATCATATATTAATGAGGTAAATACTGCATCATTATTGTGTCATAAATAATTTAATTTATTTTATGTCTAAAAATTATAAAAAAACCATCATGTAGGATATATTTTTAGCCTTCCAATTAATATTTATAGTCGAGAATATAATTTATATAACTCCTTTTAAAAATTAATTACTAAAAGATTTTTGTTAATGTCAATTTTGTCTTTACATTAAATTAATTAATCCAAATTGTAATTATCACTACCAAGTGGCTCAATAGGGTCCAAAAATCTACCCAAGGATGCCCATGGTCGGCCACTACTCATCCAATAAGGTTATTACAAGTGTTAAGTTAATTTTGAATTATTATAATATTCTTTTAACCTTGAATTACCCTACATTCCTTTAACCGCATTAAATAAAAGTCAAACGTTATTATTCACCAAAATTTATTTTTATCTTATTGAACCACATTTTACTTCTTGATAACAACCATGTATGTAGGATTTTTGAAATTCAATTCACATAAGTGATAAAATTTTCAATTAAATGAAAGAGTCGGTTTTTTTCAACTACCACTAAGTGGTTTCACTATTCATCAAAACTGAAGTTTTTCAGAAAAATACCAAAAATTCAGCCTAAGCTATATTTGATATTCCAAATTCAAAAATGATTTCTATTTTTCCAGATTCAAAACATAGAAGTGTAATTAATTAATTTTAATAGTAATTCATGTTATCAAAACAAATAGTGTGTTTTTTAAGAAACAATAACTATCAAAAGATCGACACCTGTTTATGTCCAATTTCAATGTGAAATTAATTCCAATAACCAACATTAGATTAAATGTTAAAAATATATTCAAATTAAACTTTAAAACCAATTAAAAATTTAATCTATCAATATAAATTACTGCGATGAGAACAGTTGTTTTTAATAACAATATAGCGTGTTTTTACTATTCATTAAAATATGAAAGTTATCTGAATAATATGAAAAAATTATCCACATTAAATTTTTATATCGTGATTCCATGGAAGAATTTTATTTTGTCCAATTGAACTTAAAAACATGTCAAAAACTGGATTTAAAATGGGTGCTTCATCAAAAGGCGGCAAAACTGTATTTTTTGATAAATACTTATTTTACCTGACAAATTTTATTTTTTTCTCATACCATGTTCTATAAAATATGTAAGATGAATAATAATGTTATAAAATTTACAATATAGTTAATAATATTCTTAACTTCTAGTCCATAATAATATTATAACAATATATCATTGTTTAGTGAAACCCGATATTTCCTACTACACACGCTACTGAGAAAGGTCGCGATTGCGTGTAACGCAAGCCAAGCTCGTGTTGTGTGTAGTGAAATATTCCCTTGATATTGCGTATAACATAAGACATATATATATATATACTTCTCATTAAATATCATGGTGTTACATTATCACCCATTACTTAATATTTCTTCATTAAAATCATTGTTACGAGTGTTAACTATTCTACTTTCCATGCCTATTTTGGTTTGGTGGTTCTTGACTGATAAAACTAATTATATTTTCATCACATATAGAATATTAATCATGAAATAAATATCATATTTACTAATTATTTACTCTTTTATGAAAATACATATAAGTCATTGATGAAGAATGAATTACATCACTTCGTGGACACGATTGTCTGTATGTACGCCCGAGGGATGTTTTTATTTTCCAACGAATATAAATAAGTTAATGTAAATAAAAAATATATCTTTATATAATCATAATAACATAATAAATATAATATTTATTCATTAAATTTATCCTTATGACCATTCATGTAAAGTGTAAATGAAAAAGGAATCACATCAACTCCTGGAGGTGGTCGTCCAAACATACACACAAGCGACATTGTCATTATATAATGGATGGAAGGGTAAGAAGATAGACAATATTTTATCTTTCAAAAAAATATTTCATAAATATCATATATATAACTCAAATCCATCATAATACCATCCATGAAAATCATTGATGGAAAAAGAAATACATCACTTTGTGGAGATAATAGTCTGCACATATGCACGAGCAATGCTTTCATTTCCTATTTGATGGAAATGTGACAGATAATAGTTTTTATATTAATATAATATTATTTTGAAATATTTATGATACCTAATTCATTATTTTTTGATGAATACAATGGATTTTTAGGTGTTATAACCGGAAATAAACAAATAATTAATCAGTTAATAAATTTACCTACTGTTTTGATATCTTCATTTGGATTAAGCTTAAGGCCTTTGAAGGAAATGTTTATGGTCACTAAATCGGTTCAGGAAAGTATT
This sequence comes from Viscum album, assembly GCA_963277665.1. Classification (NCBI taxonomy): domain Eukaryota; kingdom Viridiplantae; phylum Streptophyta; class Magnoliopsida; order Santalales; family Viscaceae; genus Viscum; species Viscum album. Next base: position 453,776,642 of record OY728160.1, on the reverse strand, counting down.
AATTTAAATTTTAAACGTAATTTTAGAATTTTTTTACTAAAAACTAAAATCATATGTGCTTTTAGAAAGCAAAAATCAAGCCCAACTTTATATAGAAAAATCAATAGAATGTTCTCATATTGTTAATGTTTATGCGTCATTCAATTAATACTAAAAAGGATAATCAGATAAAAAATGAACCATGAATTATAATATACAATAATTAATATAAAATTTAGTAAATATAGGATTTTTATGATTTTCTAGTTATTTTAAAAAATTGAATACTAAACAATATTTATGGACATTTTCTTGACTAATAATAAATTTTGAATTTAAACATATCTGAAAAATGGAATTAGAATATGAACTATTGAACCGTTTATTATAATTTATAATTATCCAATATAATTTTCAACTCCAGAATTCATCAAAAACATATTAATTTGGATTTTTATAAAATAATTTACTTGCTTTATCTACTACGTTCACAAGTATTGTTTTGGAACTGCATAATAGTTCAAGGTAATTATATCATCCACAAAAATTTAAAATAAATTTATATAATAATAATAAGTTACACATATTTAAAATAATAATTTCAACCATTAATAAATTCTTTTCATTCATATGAAAACATATTATATATATTAAAATAAAAAGTGTGACATTTTTAATTAATCTTTACTTATAATATTTTAAAGGTCGTAATCAAAGGAAATTTGAACCAAATATCCATATTTTTTAGATATGATGATTCTATTCAAAATAAAATCATATAATGAAATAAACTAATGGTTTGATTTGATTTTGGGATCTTATTTCAAAGTCTTTAATCTCATTTGACCCATTTCAACCTTTACCATAGTGATAAACATCTACCATTGTAACTATTCATTATGACAAAAAATGAAATCGAACTCATTAATAAATTTTCACCTATTGATTCCAAATAGTATATACATTTTTTAATATTCAATTTGTAAAAGTGGTAAAAATTAATTTTAAAATATGTTTCGAAAATGCAGTGAAAACTATATTTAGAAAAATAATCATTTTAGAAAAGAAAATTTATCACAAATATATATATAATATAGATTTACATTCAGTAAACTGGATACAATTTGATAAAATGATACTAACATTAATTTAATATTAATTTAAAATCGACATTAATGTTTTTAATACTTTACTAAAAGAGAAGTACAAAAAATAATTTTTATTTAAAAAAACATTACTTATATTTCCAAAATTTCAAACATGTATTTTTAAGTTCATAATTATATTTATAAATAATTTATTTTAATTATTAAATATATATTTTCTTTATAAAAGTGGTTTCATAAGTTTTTAAATCATTATTATATTATTATAATGACATAAAATTTAACTTATTTGTAAAATCTGTATTTTTTCTATTTATATGAAAATTATTTTTTTTAAACAAAATATTCAGAAAAATCTATTTTAGATTTTTTCAAATAAAAAATAAAATACTTCCTATATAATTAAATTTATAAAATTTATAAATTTATCTTTAAAAATAAAATACAAGACATATAAAAATACTAATTTTAACTATTGTTAACCTTATATGATTTCAAACTTATCATTCCAAATCGAGAGCCTATTTTCTAGGTATTAATAAAAAAATTATTAGGGAAATATTTCTACATTTATTTCATAATTTGGTTTTTTTATTCATAGTATCTAAAATAAAAACTATTTTTTAACAGTAATATTTAATATATAATATTTCAATAGTGTATCATGGTTTGTTTAAGCTCATTGTTGCATGCATCATAAGTTATGAAACACATAAAAACATTAAAATTTATATATATTACAAAATATATTGGTATTAAATTATACACCACTTAAATAAATTTAATCCCTTCCATTTTATATCATGATAGATAAAATTAGTTTAAAACATTTTAAGAATCATTTCTTAGGAGTGGAATAAAAATATACATAAGTGGAATGAAATACAATTTGATCCACATCCATTACATTTCCATTTGAAAATGGATTTAATTACTATGTTAAGACCATCAAATTTATCATTTACTAAATATTTTGAAACCATGTATGTATTATAAAACCCATGCTTTTAATAGGTTTTTGAAAGAATACCTTGATCGCTAAGAAATATTTCACACAAAGGTCTCAACAGATTTATCATCCTCTTTTTGAGTTTGAGGAATTATTTTACCATTGAGATAGATAATTTTTGAGAATATAAAAAATTTATTTATTCCCATAATTTCATAATTTATTTATGTTTCAATAAAATTTCAACATATTATCCATATCTTATAAAAATTAACTAGTGAAAAATTTCTCATTCTTAAAAAACTAAAATTTACATTTAATATATCATTTGACCCACAAAAGGATTAAAATATATTCCTACTATTATTATCCATTAACCAAAATCAAAAACAGTTAGCACAAGTTAATATAATAACCCTTCATAAATTAATCATGAATTCATGGAAAATAATACCCAAAATTATACTTCAATCATTTCATAAAAAATTAACAATACAAATCTTTAAAAATATTCCAGAAGAAATTCAAAACCCAAAAATTAGATATATTTTATCACATATTCTTCCATGATTAATTTAACATTTATCACAAAATAGCATTAACCATTCATGAAGCGACATGCCAAAAATTTAGATACCCTAATCATATAATGCCTTATATAATAAAATATTTAATATAAATAACTTGAATCTCTATAAATACTTGATTAAATTATATATGATTTGAAAATATAACTCAACCATTATTATTCAATTAAAATTTCATTTTAGTCAATAACATTCCCATCTCCTTAATCCTAGAATATCAGAAAAATAAGATAATCCTTTATCCAAGTTGACCATAATTAACTCAATATAAAAGAAAATATTAACCCCAAAAGTTATATATACCTTTCAAGTTATGTCCCCATAACATTTATCTTCATATAACCTTCTAACTAAAACAAATGTTAAACGTAATGGGTATATATATTCCTCAATCATCTATTAAAACTCCAAAAAAACGTCATCTAAAGTATCCTTAATCATATTAAAATATAATATCATAGAATCTCAAAAGGTGTATCCATGCCTTTAAGCATATTATCACTCCTAAACCTGTTAAACCTTAAATAAAGTATCATTACATCATAGCCCTATAAACATCAATCATTCAACTTCTTTCACAAACCATAAAATTATTTGGGTCATCTTATTATTTGCATCCTATTATCAAAATATGAATCATGTATTAATATTAATACATCTAAATAAAATAATTATTCCAACTTTAAAAATAATAAATATTGTTAAAATAATTTATACATTTTTTATGTTATTTATAGTTTCTTTATCTTAAACTATAAGAGCACATGAATTTGTTAAACACTAATTCATATGATCTGGATGATCCAATTCACGAGCTTTCCTAATATAAGATTAATTTTAAAAAATCCTATACACTCTGCATTTTAACCATCTTTATGTTCCATTTATATATTTATATGTGTGATTCCTCCCACATTATTATCATATAATATGTTACAAATTTTTTCCTTCACAATCCTTATCACTGAAGCTTCCATAAAATGATATTTTATATTATTTTTTGAATTAGAAAACTCACCTTGGTTTAGGTTTTTAATCAGAAATAAATATAGTGGGTTAATTATAACAAAAATATATTTTACATAATCTACTTCCGCATTCGGTATTTGGTTTTAACAACCATATTATTTTCCTTCGCACTCATTATTAATTTATTTCTTGTTGATTCCATCCATTTAATAAGAATAAAAATATTAGTGTGAGTATCAAACATAAAATTAATAAATATAACGGTAAATTAAATCATTTATATTATGTTATAAATTTAAAAATGTTATTATCAACCAATAAAACCTTATGTTTATCTTATATCACTATCATTTCATCATTGGGTTTCTTATTATCTATCCTCAAATTCTTTATTTAATATCCCAACCCTAACCATAGACTTGAAAGAGTAATGGTGAAGTTAACCATAAAGAGAATAAATGAGACACCATAGTATATAAATAAATTCCAAGGGATTATCTTAGCATTAGTGGATGATTTTTTATTTTATAAAAAACAAAACAAGTTAATAAGAAGTGATAATAACAAGTCCATCTATAATATGAATATGAAATTAACTATAAAATTAATAGAATACCAAAAATTGAGAAATATCAGAGTAATAAAGGTATTATGTATAAAATAATAAAAAAATTATTATAAAGTATTAAATACTCTGACACCAATCTTGAACCACTCTAGACCATGAAGTGAGCAACATAAGGTCCATATACACCAACCATGACAGTGACACCATGGAGAGCCACTAGAGAAGTATGTCTTTTGGTAAATGAACATTTAAAATATACCAGTATTCCTAAATAGTAGGTTATTATATAACATAGTTGGTAATCACTATATACTTCTCATTCCATGCCACTAGGACAAGAATAAGTTAGCATAAGTTTATAAAATGGGGGAAAAGTAGATAAAAAATTAATGAAATTCCATAAATTTGTTTTATGTTATAAAAACATAAATCAAATCATGTTACCATTTCTAACAACTTGTAATAATAATCCCATGTTTACACAAAAACACATTCATTCAATAGACTTCCCAATACTCATGAGTAATGAGTCATCCTTTCACCAAGTCATTACTTTGTGGCCTAATTTGATAGTGGCACTTCTAACCATGATCCCTCCCATATGATCTGTTATTTAATAGTGGTACTTCTAACTATAATCCATCCTAGTTGAACATGATCACACACAAACAAAATTATTCCAATATACAAATTACATCATTCATTAAAATAATATTTTAATAATGGTTTTTTGGATAAACACATTATTTTCATATTTTAAAACAATATTTTTAAAATCATTCAATAATAACAAATTTTATATAAATTTCACAAGTAATTTAATTGAATAACATGTGAATGATTTAGGAAAAATAAATCAATCATGTAATAGAATAATATAGTTGGATATAAGTGACCAACCTCAAGCCAAATGATTTCACCCCAAATGTGAGAGGGAAGACTATCTTTAGTGCAAACAATAAACATACCAAATGGATATATAATTGATTATCAAGGTGTCCCTCAAGGTTCACCCTAAAAATTAATATCTGAAGAAACCAATACAATGAAAATGTTCATGGACTAAATGAGATTTTTTGAGACAAATTTCCATTAAATATCCCCCCATGAACATAGTATATGGATTTTATGAGATTCCCCCATGATATGTGTGATGATCATAAATTTTAAAAATGGTTTTGGCCGAAATCATGCCTTGGTGGTTCCCAAAATGGGTGTGGTATAATCATATGTGTAGGATGTAGGCAGAACATAATGTCTATAAAAACACCCTAGTTCATAGGGCTTGGAGATTTTAGGGTCCCCACACTCTGGGCCATAGCGTGGTGAGGCCTCTCTTTTTTTGGTCCACAGTGAGCCAGCTAACATGACACACTTTAGGATACATCCTTCCTCGATCATTTTTGGATATCCTATATTACACAGAAGTGCTAACAATAAAACATACCCAACACCATGATGTGGTGTTTCCCATGGTTTACCATAAACGTCCAACCACTTCCAAAATGAACCAACACCTAATTGAAGCACCACCATAGGATATTGAATTGTTTATCCACAATAAAAATTACTATATGGATAAACATTATATTTTGTTCAATAATAACATGATGCCACCAGATTACATGACTGAGATCTGGGTGATACTTCTTTAGTGGAGATATATGGAAGAAATTATGGGCTGTTATGAATATCATTGGTAAGAGTAATCAATAATAAAAAATACAAATCTATTTAAAAATAAAAAATAGTTCAATATATCATAGATCCATCTTCCCTTTATATTCCAAGCATTGATGACCAAGTCTTGGTGACACTTTGAAGAAAACATAGTCACTCACAATGATAAAAAGGGGGGTGATGATGATTTCCATTAAATTTTTTCTCTGAATCATATCTATCCACTATTATATAAATTTTATTATTTCCATAATCAGAAGAAAAAATACTTCTAATTAGTGACATTTATCCTGATTCCACCCATCATTGTGGAGACCAACAAGGATGTCCATATAATTCCAAGAATATGCACATATGTATCATCTCCTAGTATATTTTACTATAATATAACTCCACCAATGACAAATGATCTTCCCATGATCTACCAAAGTCTATGACACAAGATTTAATAATATCTACCAATGTATGATTGTTCATTCAAAATTCCCATCCATCTAAGGGTAATATTCCATCCTCAGGATTAGATGACTTTCAACTGTCTATTACAATGATCACTGGAATAGAAAAGTAAATTTAGGATACCTATAAGAGATGATTGAAACTGGAATTCCTTGAATCTTTTAATCTTCTCGAAAATAGAAATGTCTAAATCTTATACCATGTTATACACATTGATTAGAAGAATGTGTTATAAATTAGTGAGTTGAACCATGATCGTCAAAATAGAATTTTTATTTCAGATAATCCTCTGTTGATCTATGAAAAAAGTAAACTAAAATATAATTCCACTTCCATACAGGTATAATAATAGACTACAACATACCAAATAGTCATTAATGTTCAGATTTTAAATTCAAACAAATTTTAAATTTAATAACATAATATGAAATCTTTGACATCATACCATCCCACCATAAATTTTATTTTATTACCTTTTATATTTTCTTAATAACTGAATTAATAGCCTATTTGAAATAGTGATATTCTAAAAGAATCTATTCGTGGAATGATTAAGGGACTATGATATGATCTTAAAAGCATAATAATAAAATTTAATCCTCTATCTACCCATCATAAATGTCCCAACTCTTTAGGTTTGAGCTAATGATAATGCAATCAGGATAAAAAATTTAATCACTTTTGATGTAGTCCATCAATTCACGAAAAAGATTAACAGGAATAGAATTGCATACTCATCCAATTTGGAACAACCCAAATACATATCGGAAATGATTCTCATCACCTACCACTGGTCAGTATCATCCCTTAAAACATCATTATATGAATTTAATCTCAAATTCATTTTCATGGGTGTGTACAACAATTCGATTTTGATAATTTGGAGATATTAAATCTAACTTCATTTCATCATGTTGAAATCTTGCAGAGAGAATATATAATTCAAACACTTATAATCAGTGAATACTATGGAGACTTTTGAAAAAGGGGTAGTGAATGCAGATCTTCTAGGCCTGAAAAAATATAGGTAATTCTAGTCCATGCCTTAGAGGGTGCTTCTCATGCATTCAGAATTGCCTCAAGCCATAGGCCAAAACATGATTTTATTAAAGGGGAACACAACAAATGCTTAATATGGACACATCACAATATACAACATATACCCAACCTAGTTTGGGAATGATTAATATGGATAATAATGTGAGATGATCATAAATGTATATAAATAATTTATGATAGTAATTAGTTTATATTAATGGAATATAGTTTAATCTCAATTTAGTCATAAGAGAAGCATGTATTGAGAAATCTTGGACATATCGTTGATAATATCCTACTAATTCAACAATATTTTGTATCTAAAAAAATTTCTTAGGACGATACCATGAGATGGCTACTTCAACATTTTATGGTTCAATGGATATTCCCTCTTCATAAATAATGATCTTGACGAAATAGAATTCTTCCATAAAAATTCACACATAGAAAACATGGCATATAATTAGTAATCATGCAATATAATCAATAAAATATACACGTTCTCCTGATGGTATTAAAAATTAGATATTAATTAAAAATATCATCAGAAAATACCCCAAACAAATCTTCTTGGTACCTATGGAAGCTATGGTTCATCAATTTCATACAGACTGTAGGTGAATTCATCAGAAAAATGGGCATAATGACAAATTATTAAAGGCCATAGTGACTCTGTAAGGGTTTTTTCAGAATATCCTCTATCCAAAATCTAAAATAATAACAAACTAATTGTAGATCTATATAAAAGAACCACATGGATAGATTTAATTTTACAAATAGTTCATCGATTTGAGGAAGATAATACCAATTTTTGATCATAACTAGATTTAGTTTACAATTATCTACACATAAATAGTGGGAACCATCTGCATTCATTAAGAATAAAATCAATGCATCCAAAGGTGATGTACTAGGATTCATGAATCCTTTACTATATAACTCTTCTATCTTTTCATTATGTATATAAAACTATTTTAGAGCTATTATGATAAATGTAACTGAAATAGGTATTGTTTTTAATAGGTTGAGGGTCAATACCCCTTTATTAAAAAGAAAAAAAAATAGAATAATCACTTTTTAAAAATTGGGTAAGAGGGAACCCATGAAAGATAAAAGTAATAGCATTCCAAAAAAACCAAAACCAAAGGTTAGTGTGGTATTGATAGTCAATTGAGAAGAATACATAAAGATACGAATGAAAAAAAATCATTCCCTCCCAAATAGATAATGCTGCAGTGAAACCATTTAACGATAATGAATCACCCCCCCCCCACCAAACACACACCCTACAAAGAAGTTGTGTTGTCTTAGAAACACAATGAGGAAGATTACCCCACTAACACAGAGAGGTAATGGAAGGACAAGATGATAGGTTCCAACACACCTATCCCTATTTCAAGCCACCCACCCAATGAATCTTGTGAGGAACACATACAATGCCAAACATTTGAAATGAAAATAATTACCAAAGGAACTATGTAGAATCTTTTCAAAGATACTATACATCCAATAAGAATTATAGATGGATGATTGATGGTTATCAGCATACCCATCATTCTTTTGAGACCACCCAGTATGAATGACCTACAAGAAGTTGTACCACCCAATAATTATGACGAAACCATGAAAAAATACCATATATATATAGAATGACTCATAAAAAAGCAATTCCAAAAGATCAATAGACCTCCTAAACCAACAACCAATATTGGTGGAATCCAATTTTAGAACAACACCATTGAATCCCTACGTGGAAGCCACTGCCATCACCACAGGCACTTAAAATTGAACAGGTAACCAGATCAACCTCAACCCTTGCCTACTTGTATCTCCCACCATCATCGTCAAGATCTCCACACTATGTCGTGCATGTCCCATGACAGTCATCTAAGAAATAAATGTTGAACCACCACCCAACACCACCTGAGGAAAACCAATCCACCACCTACCCTCAAGTACTGCCACCCAAAAAGGAAACCAAAATAGTCGAATAGCCACTACCAAAATTTTCAACCACCACAGATTGAAAGTTTCAAGCAACACTGAATGAATTTGAATCAATGGCAGGGGTGCCCAAATCCAAACCATATACATGGATTAGGGAAGATTAGGTTTTTGAGTAGTGAAGCCTGAAATCTGATAAAGATAACAAAAAAGTTGAGCAAAGATAGTTATGAGAGGCCATCAATGAATATATATTACCATAGCTACCAAGAGATCTATCAATGCATATATGGGTAATTGAATCAATTAACAAATATCTCCATTGAATCCAATTTCAAATTCTTCAGAGGATCTTCTAGAACCCTAGGATTGGGTGTCACACCACCTTGAGAATGTGGTCCCATATTTATCTAGGATTGTATCTAAGAGTATATAAATAGAAATTTATGTTTCCCACTTAGATGGTAAAACATATTAATCATTCATAACAACATCAGGGTATTTATCCACTATGGTAGGAGGATTCTTATTTCCCATTTCTTCATAAATGCCTAGGTTCATCATTGCTAACTGAGCTGAGATGGTTTCATCCACTCACACTAGAGGTCCCACATTATATATATATATATATATATATATCTCGATCTGCATTAAATATATGAAGTGTTCCATATAGGGATGAGAACACCAATTATTGGACATAGCGGTCAATATGTCCAATAAATTTCACTAGCCAGTATATTCTATATATTAGATAATAAATATAAATATCCAAAATTGAAAACACCCATAGAAACTACACTACATTAATGGTAATGGAACATTTAAGAAACTTGAATACCTTTCAATAATTATATCTGAGTGTGTGTTGATACTCATGGTATGAGTCATAATTTCCAAGTGTCATAACAATTATATAATAACAAAATAAGAAAAAAAATAATGTTATGCACCCATACCAAACAAGACATGCTTAAGTGTCGAGTTGAGAAAATTTATACATCACACGATGGAAAACCCCTTTTTCTCTATCGAGATAGAATGTTATGCTCTTTATAACTATTGATCTACAACTATAGGTTAGATCTCTCTTCCCTTCTAGGGTTTTGAATGGATTACCAAAGTGTTATAAGAGTTATCATGTTTCTTAAAGTTTTATGGATTATAACTAGTCTAATGGGATTATTTTGTAAGAGCCTAAAAATCATAAGGATGATTTAAGCTAGGTTAACCTTCTGATTTCATAAATTTTTGACAAAGCTTCCTGAGATGGCCTTTCATACTAAAATGATCTAAATTCCTCACTATTGAATTACACTTTTACTTTCTATGAATAAGAGATCCACACTGGAAACAGCATGGTCATTACAATAATGAGGTGGATAAGAGACTAATCTAGTGGATTGTTTTTTGTTTTTCTTTGGTACCCTGGGAGTGACCCTCCCTATTGTGTTTATTCCATGTTATGATGCTTATACTATCACCCAGATTGAAAAAATTTTCTCTTCCACTTGAATATTCTAAAATTACTATCTCTCTAATTAGAGCCTTATTCACTATTCCTATATAATTAATGAAATATAAAATTAACACTGTTTAGTGATCATTAGGTTGGAGACCTACTTCAATGATCCATGAATTCAGCCTCTCACTAACAGCTAACTCCACTAAAAATTAAACAATGTTAGTAAATTTTGAAGTGTATTAAATCACTAACGTACATCCATATTAGATTTCACATATGATAACAATATTTTATATTTGGAAGGTTTCTATAAATAATTATTGTTGAACAGTTACAAAAATCCTTTCCAATGGAGTCTTTAATGCAACTTATCTTGAACAATTAATTACTAATATTGCAGAATCGCCCTTTCAAGCATGTATGTATCTATCTAGACCCTCATTTCATCGAGAGTCTGCAAAATTTCAAAATTTCTGGTCATCCTACTCATCCATAACTGTATGCACTGAGTTATAGAATCACCGTGAAATGTTGTTGGTTATTTCATTATAAATTCATCTGAGTAACTAACCTAATGATGTTCCTCATTCAATGGTCCCTTTTCAATAGGCTAAAAGTATTTCCCCAAACTCTTAATGAAACCCCAGTACACATGTGGTTTGGGTACAAATATGTTTTTGGTTCCTCCCTCGTATTGGTTTTTCATTCTCATTACTGATGGATTTTTCTTCCAACAACATATTTACAATGTTAATAATTTTTCACTTTTTTAGTTTATATTTTTCTTATATCAACAAAACAATAACAATACCATATGTACAAAATCATATAATCATGTAGAATGAAATCATAGTGGAATGTCTCTTTTTTAATTCATGATACCTAGAACTCATCGGTAAACCAACGAAAATGAGTTAAATTCACACCAATGAATTCCAAAATAAAAAAGGATACATAGGACTTTTATGAGATAAATTTCAATTATAAATGTTTCTTATCTTCATTCCACAATCCTGACATAATGACCAAACAAACTAATTCCATTTGTAACATATTGAACCTGACCATTGTCTAAGAAAGAGTCGACATGAAACTAACCTTATGTCCCGTCCATGAAACACAAAAATATAGATACAAATTCCAAGGACTTTCATAAACATTGGGGTAAGATTTTACCTTAAAAAAATAAAACCTATCATGGCCAAGTGATAATAAAAAAACCAACTATATGATGTATGATAAATTAACCATACAACTCAATAAAATACCTTAAAATGAACAATATCAGTGTAATAGTTAAATAATGTATAAAATATTTCAAATACGAATACTCTTAAATAATTAAAGACACTCAAACAAAGGTGGAACCAATCCATACCATGATTCATGAATTTGTATGCTCTAACTCCACCATCCACAACAGAGACATCAAGAGAGCTCCTAAAAAAGTAGTAAACTTTCCCTTTTCCTATATCACAGAAAATGGAATATAAAAATTAACCAAAGTTCCCATATATGGGTGATTATAAGTATTTGAAGGTATTCCATAGATACTTCTCAATACATTCTAATTGGAAAAGAACAAATTATAAAAATAATTTACAAAACATGAGAGAAGAAGATAAATCGATTATATAGTGATATAAAAGAGTTCTAAGTAAGAAAATATATTTCAAATAATGTTACCATTTTTTACTAATTTTCATAATGATAAAATGTTCAGATAAACAAATTAATTCCATGGGCCTCCCAATACTAATCACTGGTGATACATCCTTTCATATATTTGTCACTTGGTGACCCAATTTGGCGGCGGTACTTCGTACTATGATCCTTTTTAACCCAATCGTCTTGAATAATATTTTTTCAATAAAGGGTCCATATGTGTTGGATATTATAATAAGATGAGTGGAATTGTTTCAAAGAATAATTGAGAATAAATATTCTTCTTATAATTCATCATGATTTTTGAACATATCCTACTGCATAAGGCACATGTTAATGTGGACGCATTGTTTACCACATTCCAAAGATGATAAATTAAAGAAGACCATGAAAAAATTTATTTCTAAGGATTGGAAGAATAATTTAATATTTTTAATCATATTTTAGAAAAGATTTAAATTCTATTTTCTAGAGAGAATAATTCTATGTTCATTTTGAGTGGGCCTAATATAAAAAATATAGTTAGCCATACAAGACACATGGGGCATCTTGATCAACCATATTGTGGGAGAAAGTTCAACAATAAAATAGAGCCAACCTGAGTAGCTCGTGTGGTGGAAGTAGTTTGTGAGTCGGTTGTATAAGTCCCACTAGGCTAGTCATGGGTGAGAAGACATTCTAGTTGGATGGTGGGCCAAGTTAGGGAGGTGAATCCCATGGAATCCCATGAGTATATGTTGTAGTTCTAAGAGCTGACCCAAAGATACTCGCAACTGAGTTAGGGAAGGAATGTGATCAATTATAAATGGTCCATGGATGAAGGGATATTTGATGTGGGGCAAAAACATATGATTTAATATTAATCTTCTATTAAAAATATGTTATTATATTATTGTTGTCTAATTAGTTTATATGATCCATCCGATCATAGCTGGTTTTTTATTCAACTTTCTGACCCTGGAAGAGTTACCCATAAATGATTTTTGAAGCTACCATTTTAGGAGTACCATGTTACCTTTACATTACTCTAATAAAACAATTTTGTGGATAAGGAAATAGGTTGATTGAACATTATTCAATTTTGGTTCTTACTTAATATTAGCACTACATGAAGGAAGGTACTCCATGGGTTTTAGTGTCCTGTAAATTATTATGAGAGAATAAAATTTTTGACATCATAAAGTAATCATAAAATAAGATGTTATAGGGAATGAAGATCAGTTCTAGGTTAGTGTTACCTTTTCTATAAATACCAAATCACAAATATGAGAGAATGCTAATTATATCATTTTTAGGATCTCATTTTCTAAAAAAATAGAGCACCCTGGAACACTTTTTTTAGGAAGAGAAGATCCCATGAATATCTCATCATGAATAAAATGAAAACTTTCGATCTCTTGACTTGTGACTCCCATGTTAGTATTTTTACTAAGAAACTGAGGTACTTTCACAAAGAAGTAATTGTGGTGTTTATCAAGATATTGTATCATTTTTTACAAATTATCAAGATAAATTTACCCATAAGTGAAGTTGATTGAGATTTATTACAATAACATGAAGTTTAGTGAAGGTGCTTACCCACATGTGAAGGTTATTAGCAAAATGAAATAGTTTTGAACATGAAAGATGACAGGAGCCCTGAGAATTTGCATATATACACTATACAAAAAAATTGAATAGTGTGGTGAATGCATTAAAATGGTCAGAACACATGAATACATATGTATATTCACAATCACTTGATAAAATTTAAACAATTTCAACATAAAAAGCAATGGATTGTTCTGTACTATGGTTTACAAATGATGAGAAGCCCATAAAATTTATACATGAAGTACCCTATAGAAATTGTGTTCATTATTTTCAAATATTCATGTGAATTAGGAATTCATCAAAATAATGAATGAGTTTTCCATGCAATGGTTCACTGAGGTAAATGATTACACAGTGTTGATCATAATTATTGATCAAGATCAATAGATCTAATCAGGGGTTGTTGAAGGTACATGATGTTTTACATGAGAAAACATGATATTATAGGCTCATCAAGGAATAGAATCATCTAGAATATTTAAGATATTTCTAATTTGTGGATCTTCCATAAATAATTAAAGATGTATTTTAGTTGCATTTTGAATTGGGAGAAATATTTCAGTTTGTTCTAGAAGTAGGAGAACTCATTTAGTTGGTGCTGGAAGAAGGGGAATACTTTAAGTTGGTGATAGAATATGGAGATGGCTAGTGTAGACTTGAGTAACCCAATGTGAAGTAGTGTAATATCCTCCTATGTAGACTGAGGAGTTAATATATAGTATGGATCTCTGTAATACATTTTTTTTAAAGGTTGGGGCCGAAGCCTCGTTTATTTATAATGAAAAGAAAATACCTCTTTTAACTGGGTAGAGGGAGACCCATTACATAGCCTGAAGGCCTAGTGGGCATTTAGCCCATTAAATGGCCTGTAGGCACATTTTTTTGGCCCGATGACCATTATGGGAATAGTACTACTACAGTACCTACACTGCTACAGTACTGCACAGTACCCACTGCCGCTACAGTACTCTGCCACCGCTACAGTGCTCGTCGTTGCTACAGTGTACCACTGCTACAGTATGCTACAGTAGCCTACACCCAATGGGTTTTGAACCCCCATTTTTCATGTAGATATAAGGGGTTCTTACCACTAAGCCAAAACCTAACTAATAATTTCTATAATACATTGTAATTGATAGAAATAATATAGTTGAGAATCCATATTTGGGGTATAACCAACATGGAAAGAAGTAGGTTTATATACCAAACCTTATAAATATTGTGTATTGTGATATGTCTTATCATTTATGTATATGAGGATAGATTTGTAGATATCACTCTATGGATCAAGAACCATAATAAGTATAAGAGGTTTAATTCAAAGTATCATAATTTTTAGAATTAATCCACATATTCACCCCCCATGTTAGCTAATAATTTCTATATTTTTTGAATGGTTTTCATTGAAAATAATCATACTTATAATTCAAATATTAGGTAATTCATTCATTATTATTGAATCTATAAATTTCTGAATAAAATAATAAATTAATAGTATTTTGAATTAATATGTTCATCGGGTTGACAATTTGAAATTTTTTTATCATTGTTTGAAATTAATTAACTAGAAAAAGTGTGATCTCAACTGAATTTACTTTTTATATAATGGTCAGAAACAAATTCAAAAGAATTAACTGACCATGATAGTCATGGTCAGTATGGCTAACAAGGGAATCCAACTGTGAGACTAATTTATGGTTAGTTTAAAACTTATCATTACTCACTACCTATCCTACGTCAAACCCCTTTAAGATTCAGTATCCTGACCCTGATCATACCATTTCTATTATACTATGACCCCCCCATTTCAACCACCATCTCATGGTCACAACACTGACCATGATTTATCTCACCCTAACTACTTATTGGTCCATGATCACTTCCATTACCACATCTGAACACCTATCATAGTCAATATAATGACTATTATCCAACACCCACATCTCTATGAACACATTTTGGGTGAACTCCAAAAGCACATCCCTTTCCAATTAAGACTAAAGGTGTTTCACACTACTATCAAGCTTTCCCCACTTAAAGATTGCCTGATCTCCACCGTATTCCTTCATATAGTTAGAAATCTGCACCACCATAGATGAAGCCGAACTAATGGGGCCCCACAGCACTCCGTGATCCACTTGATTCCATGCATGAGAAGTCCTGGACCAAGATCGGTCTACCCACATTTTCCACTAACTTCTAAAGCGACTTCCCACAACCTGCTAAACAAAATTAGAAGGCTAACATGCATATAATAACTTCTATTATACTTTTTTGTGCTAAATATTTTCAACATGAAAATCTTGTGAAGTGACTATCCTGGAATAATTGACCAAAACATTCAAGGTTAAACACATGGCATCCATCTGAGTATCTAAACTCGGCACTGAATATGAGGACGAAGAGGGAAAAACTATAAATAATTTTCCTTTTCATCTATTAAAATTGTTCAGCATCTTTTTACTC
Organism: Viscum album; assembly: GCA_963277665.1. Lineage (NCBI taxonomy): Eukaryota > Viridiplantae > Streptophyta > Magnoliopsida > Santalales > Viscaceae > Viscum > Viscum album. The sequence continues at coordinate 453,760,174 of OY728160.1, read as the reverse complement.
GGTTTTTTCTATTGTATACTTCTTTATGTAATTTCTATCAACATGGTAATAAAAATTATGATATGTTTTGTTAATTGTGTTGGGTTTTTCTCTTCCCCCGTATTTATTCATGTTATTCCAAATTCCCTACACTGTAACATGATCTATTAATCTCTAAATCAAGGATAACAAACCCACAGGATATTCCCCCAGGGGAGACATGTAGGCAATATATTCTTCAACTATTTTGGGGATTCATCCTTGTTGTAGTAACAAAATGGGAAGATTCAGAATGATGATATTCATTTTCCCTTTATGATTAAATGGTGCATCCTTGAATCTATCAAATTTTCTCTCCCTCCCACTCACAGATCATAGTTCATACCAGTAAAGCATTGTGGATCTAGGGATCAATAACATATAATAGAGATGGTTGTTGAGACTATGAATACCTCGATCATGTGTGTTCATTACCTCTTCACTATAGAGGATCTATTACCAGATGTATCAAGGTATATTTCTATTGTTTATGTTACTAACAAAAAATTAAATATAAGATAGAAAATTAATAATTATATTAGTGTCATTATCGAATTCGAACCAAAAAATGATGGAGAATCTATGTGTCATCTACTAGATATAACTCCATCTACCCATTATTGTGATTCAATTTAGTTTAATTTTTTGTTTTTTAAATTAAAAACCAATATAATTCAATTATCATATCGGGTTACTATTAAAATTATGACAATATCACAAAAAATACATGTACTTGTATAGTGAGACACACAAACCCTCCTCATAGAGATGACCTCTGTCAACCACTAGGTTTCATTAAATGTAAAATAGAAATTATATTTTACTATGGCCCACAAACCCCACCTGATCAACTTGGAAAAAAATTTGGGGTGAAATTTCATGTTCCCAATTTCCAAAACACCATTGTAATTAATTATTTTCTTATTTTTCCTGTCTTAATCTATTTTTTGTTTTCTAGTTTCACTTTTTTTCAAACATGGATAAAAATTACTTTGAGACCATTATTTAATAGATCCACACTCATATTCCTAGTAATCATTCCCATTGGAATCCCATGAGATGGCCTAATAATGGGATAACCAACAACAGCCGAAGTTTTACACTAATTGATGAGATAATTAAAGGAACTACATGATCACACCCTAACACATTCAATAATGCATAAACCACACCAGAAACTGAATAACTACTTAAACTAGATGAATTAAGAGTTACTCATATAGATTGAAATATTTTCATGAAAAATAGAAGAATCATTTGGGAGAACATAGAGAAATGATCATTTAAAATATGGGTATGAAATATGTAATAGTCACTTACCTAAAAAGGCATCGACCTATGAATACAGTAAGAATATAAGGAGTTATAACCCTTAGTATTTTCCAAATAAGATATTCAAGAGGGAAATGGGGAACCTTTAGAGAAATAAAAAGATCTCCCAGTATTCACCCTTGAGCACATCTACTTATAACTGGTGTATCGTTCCATGAAGCTATTTTCTGGAATTTTTTATAGGGATTTTTTATCATTACGTTCTATAATTTTATAAAATACCAATTTTCTATTGATCTCCCATATTTTTAAATTTAACCACAACAACTAAATATTGGATACCTATACAAGAGTATGATGAAGACAATAATTTTATTACATTAAAATAAAATATTGAATTTCTACTACATCCACATCTATACAAGGTAATTTCAAAGAGGCATTATACCTATAAAATGAATAACATTATGGGTCTAAAAAGGGATATACCACTCCACTAAATACATTTTTATGTTCATATAAGCTTAATTTTCTTTCAATACCCATAATTATAATTTTACTGACTATGTACCATTGATTTCCACAATATATGTACAAGATAAAGAACCTATTGTATCTACCCTTGAAGAAAAAATGTAGCTAAAAATAGTATTGGAAAAATTATAACTGCTTGAAATTTCTTTTGAGATTGAAAATGATGATGAAATTGAGAATATGTTGAAGATTACATTGAAAACCTCCACAAATATACCTGAGATGAAGATCCAACAGTGGTTGGAAAACCTAGAATAGACATTATGATAGCCCAATTTGAATAACAAATAAGAGAACTATCCCTATAAAATGCACAATCATACCAATAAGAGGTTACAGAAGATGATGATGATTGGTGACATATAGTGAAGATAATACATCCTCAACCTCAATAAAAACACCAACGTGGAGAAGGAAAAAAAAGCGGAATGACTTGTGGTCCCACATGATGATACAGATAAAAAGAATACATATGAAGGGAGATATTTGGATCTAAACTCACATTGTTATGAATTTTCCCAATTTTAATTACCCATTTACATCCCTTTACATGAATATTATAAAATAACATTGATAGAGCATCCTTGGGATAATGAATATTTTAAAACATGTGTGGTATAACCCAAGGATTCCCCATTTATTATCCTTCTATCCCAACCTTCAATGATTATTTACACTGCTAAAGGGTTGGAAATAATATAATGTAACAATGGTGAGCTCTATGAAGTTAAGAATTATATATTTAGAAGGAGCCAAATATGGTACCTATTATAAAAAAAATCCCTATATAGATTGGGGTAGTCACAACACTTTCCAGCTATGGGTAGCCTAACTACATCCCCTCTAGGTATGGAAAATCCAAAGACTCGTATCCCCTCCCCTTCTTTTACATTTTCTATATATTACTTTTTAATAAAAAAAATTATAATTTTTTCCTTATTTTTATAGTTTTCCTTAAGTGGAAGTCACCTAGGAGGCTATCAAAAAACTCTCCATGGATAGAAAGGAAGTAAACCAAGGGATGATTTTCTAGAGTTTTCTAGATAAATAAAATATATACTTTCTTATATCTATCCTTTGGTATTATTTATTTAATGAAATTTTTTTCATTCTACTAAAACTTTATAGAGTGTACCAGGAACAAGTCTGAGGGATATATACAACTACTAGAATAGTTTGAGAAATTATTTTAGTTAATTTCAAATAAATTGGGAATAATTTTTCTTCACTCATTTCTATATGTTTTCATTAACTATTTATCTAAATTAATAAAAAAATAAATAAAAAATATCAAAATCAAATCATTAAAAAATTTATATTATGATATATTTTAAATACCCTGTTAATATTTTTATTTTCTTTTAATCATTAATTTATGAAAAAAACTAAAAAAATAAAAAACTAAATAAAAATAAAAAAATTGGAATCTATAAATATTTTCTAATTTTATTTTCTATATTTTAAAAAATTGATTTTTGGAAATATTTTTCTCTAAATATAATTTTTACAGTTTCCAATTATTACTTTTCAAACACTTCTTGAACTAAATTGATATCCTTCATAGTTGGAAAATTTTATACTAGATTGGAGTAATTAATTGATTCTGAATTTTTTTTAAATAGATGACTATTGAGAAATCATGATACTAATTTTGGTGATTCATAATCTCAGAAATAGGATATATATTGTCAGTGATATAAATTATATGTATTAAATGATAGAACATTAATTTAGTAGAATTTCGAAATTAATATGATGTAAATTGATCTCTATGATACAGAATAACTTAGGGATCCAACCTAATTGAAAATGATACAAGTCATTTGAACCTACAATAAAAATAGGCAATTGGGAGCTGGTGATGAGTCTCTAAGACAAGTGCACCAGGTTCATTTCTATAATTATATAAATCAACTTCCACATTAATAAGTTCTATGAATAGTTATATAACAACATTCAAAAGGGCCTTGTAAAAAATTAGACCACTTATGTTAGTGGAATATTTAACCCAAAAAATAGAGTAAATTGTATTATAAAAAATTCAATTTAGTTGTATTAATAAATTGGAAAAGCATGCTCTAGTATTGAGAAGACATTGGAAAGTTGAAAAAATTGATGTTCTTTTTGTTAAAACTATTATTACACTTAAAAATTATTTGATCCACTCTTGAAATGAGACATTTATTAAATTAAATTTTGGTAGTGATTTGATTAATATATGAGGCATGATAATTATCATAATGGATGAGTATTCATTTACATCTCTTATGGTTGGTATATTTAGAAATATATAGGATGAATTTGTTTTAATTTTTGAGTACATTGAAATTCAATTATAAAACATCTTAGGAGTGAAATAGTTCAACTATGTGGGAGTGATGTGAGCTGATAATTTCAATATTTTTTATTCTTTTCATTGAATATTCCACTAATTTTAATATAAAATACTGGGTAATTCAATAATTTTTGGTGACTGTAAATTTTGGGCATAAATTTTAAATTAATATAATTCCAAATTAATTTGTTCATATGGATGATATTTGGAATTTTATAGTTTTATCAATGTTTAAAATTAAGTAATTGTACAAATTATGCATTTAAATGTATATATTCTGTATAAATACAGGTCTAAATAATGAAAAGTCATGAAGTGATCATGTCTCTCATGGTCATTATGTGTACTGGGGAAAACATATCCTGATCCTCATTTATTTTCTGTTTCCAAGTGATTAGTACTCACTCCATAACCTTTTGTAACCCACTCTCACTGTCAGTATACTAACTATGAGCAAACTGTTTCCACCTTTCTGACCCTACAACCCCATTTCAACCACCGTCTTATCGTCACTCCACTAACCGTAAGTTCCCGAAACCCAACTACCTACCATTAAACAACTTCTTCCCATGTTGTATGCCGACCTATCTCATTTTCAATATAATTACTATTCTTACACACCCACTTCACCACGAACCCATTCTGAATGAACTCTAAAAGCACCACCCTTGACAGTGAATACTGAAGATATCGCAAATAACCATCGAGAATTCCCATATGGATGATATCATGATCTCTAATAACTACCATCATCCAGGGAGAATACCATGCCACTACGGATGATTTCAAACCACTAAAGCCCAACCGCACTCCTAGATCCAGTCACCAACATGACGGAGACATCCTGGGTCCAAGCCAGGTCTATCACTTGTTCCATTAACATCTAGGCCCACATCCCTAGGCTTCATGAAATATAATTTAGATTTAAAAAAATATAAAATAGCATCCACAATGATGTGATGTAAGGAATTTCATTACCCTATAAATATTTGGAAGAGACTCTCCAAAAAGAACTTATCACAAAAATTGGAGCTGAACTTCTGGCATCCATTTGAGATGATAATCTCAACATTGAGTATGAGAAGAACGATGTTTTATGCGATAAATAATGTTCTTCATCACCCATTTATACCATTTTTAATCTTTTGAGTAGGTTTTTTTTTGTATCATTCATTATGTATTTTCCTTTCGCATATTAATACTAGTTCTTGAATTTTTTATTAATTATTTTATGTTTTACTCTTCCCCATTGTTTCTTCATGTTGTTCTACATATTCTATTTTGTAACACGATATATTAAACTCCAAATCATAGAGAACTAACCCATGGTATAGGTCCCCGAAGTACATAACATAGTCAATTTGTTCATAAATTATTTATAGGTCTCACACTTAACATAGTTGTAAAATATGAAGAAGAAGATAGATGATATTCATCCAATCTTTCTAAAGATATACTACATAAATGGGTCTATCAAATCATCCACCCCTCCCACTTTCATTTCAATGTTCATACCAATGAAGCACTATGGATTTTGGGTTTAACATCATACGATTGAGCTGGTTATTAAGATAGAGAATTCCTTAATCGAGTGTCTTCATTGAATATTCATTATTGAGGATGTGCAACTAAATGAATAAAGGAGATTTCCCTTGTGAATATTTAGAAGTGAAAAATAAAAAGGGGAGAGTAATGGAAGATTAATATTTATTCCATTTTCATATGATTACTAGAGAATGATGGAGAATATATGTGTTCAGTCGTAGATCTAACACCTTTCACTCAATATTGTATTTGACATGTTCTTCATCTATTTGTTCTTTAAATATAAAATGAAACCAAAATGATCATAACCTCTAGATAATATCAAAAATAATAAATAAACACAAAAAATACATTTTTTAGGGTATTGGGACTCACAAACCCTTCCACTTAGGAGAAGACTTGGTCAACCACTAGAAAGCATTAAGAGTAAAATATAAATTTGGGTTGACTTCATCACATGAAAACAATGTGTCCACCTCCTCTCATTTTTCAATCCTTTTTGGGGTCAAATAATTGATATAAAAGTAGGTTCCCTCTAAATATCCAATCTATCTTTCATTAAATTCACAGGTTAGGAAAAATTTTATCCACAACGATTGAAGAAAAAATAGTTATCACTGAGTAAAAGAATCTAGATATTACTAAAAAGACTCAAAATAATGATATTAAAAGAACGGAAATTAATTGGATTAGTAATATTACATTAATTTTAGATATAACAATAATTGATGGTGATAAAAGAGGTATATACTATCATAATTCTATTAATTTTGATTCTATTTATTAATCATGTCAATATATGATGAAGATGTTTCACTTAGTGATCATTATTATGTATTGAAATAACATCTGATGAATGTTCAAAAAGATGTTGTAGATTTTATTTTTGGAGCTATCAGGGTTCTTAAGAATGCAAATTACTAATATAAGAAGAGGTTAATTTCATAGAAGATGACATGGAAAAAAGTGACATATATCAAACACTATCACAAAACAATTTCTCTTTACAGTTAATGAAATGCTAATGTTACTGAAGAATTCAAAAACCAATGTTTATTAAAATGATATATTTTATATTTTTTTAGAAGCTTTAAATGCTCTTAAAAAGATACCCATTGTTTATGGGGTTTTAAAAGATATTCATTAATATGATAAAGAAAAAACGTTAAAGGATCTTTAAAATTATTTAGATGAAATTATAAAATTTAGGAATATCATATAAATAAGATGAAAGAGGATTGGGAATATATGACGAGATGAATTTAGTCTGAGAAGAACTCCTTGAACATGATGTTTTTAGAGCTGGAGGTGATATTGAAAAGTTAGTATTCACTGTAGGGTGTATCTTCCCATATTATAGTAAAACGGGATGATTACACCAAATATTTCATAGAGGATAATAAATCCAAGAATTTCATGAGATCATCCACTAACAAAATGGAAACATCATATACTAATAAGGTATCACATAACCCAAAAACTGCCTTATGTACTAATGATGTTTTCAGTACTAAGACATGTATTTAACTATACTCTATGAAAGAATGGGCAGTGAAAAATATTGGTAATCCCAAAATATCAAGTCTGGATGAGAAAATATTTATAAAGCTAATTTCCCTAAGATGTTTCCATAAGAGTGTTGGTTTGACTCAAAAATTAAATCTTTCAGGATGTATGAAATCTGGATACAATACACTAGAAAATAAGAGGTGACGATTAATTGGCTATATTTTATATTACCGAAATTTTGGGAATAGTCCATTTGAATATTGTCATAACATTTCAATTCATGAAAATAAAAAAAAATTTAATTTGAGGGGGAAAATTCAATAAAAGATAATATATTCTCTAGAGAAGATAAATCAATAATAATTATATCTGACTATAAATAATAGATTATAATGATTTAAATATTTCTGTATTATTTCAATATAATTTATAACTGTTATGATGAGTACAATAATGTACCGAATATTCACAAATCATCAGATAATTTAAAGAGAAGACCATAACAAAAAGGGAGGAAACCATGACAAAGGTAGAAATTCATCCTTGAGGAGTAAAAAATAAAATTATTGACTCAAAAACTCCTAAAAAGACAATAGAATAATAAATGTTTTTGTTTAATGGAAACATAAAGGTGGCTAGTGTCTTTTTTGAAATGGTCCAAGATATCAGGACATATAGAAAAAAATACATGACATAGATTCATATATAGTTAAAGCTATTTAAAAATAAAATGAATGCGTAAGAGGCTTCATGTTCTTCTTTGAATATAATGGAAAAGAAAATTTCACACTAATTAAAGGTTGTGTTTGGAAATAATGTTTCCTTTTAGTTTTTCCAAATCAATTGAAATTTTCATAAAATTTTTAGGATGTTAAAAGAATTACTAAATCCAAAGGAATGAAATTGTGCTCATAATTTGATGTTGAAAAGGTATTTTGTTAAAATAATATGTTCAATGGAATGAAGAATATAATCCAGTAGATGAATCATAAAATTGAAAGAAGATTCCAAATAAATATTCACATACAGAGATTGGGATAAAAGAATGGAACTGTTTAAGAAGATTCTCTTTGCCATAATGATGCTCAAGAAGAATAAATAATTTCCCATCTTATTCCCTTACACACACACACACACGTACACAAAAACAAATATAAATTTTCACTAATATTAATGTAATTGAATTATATTGATACATTACATGAGGGGTTCATTGATGATAAGATACTATTAAATATTTAATAAGAAGTGAATATGGAATTTCTCAGTAGCTTTATAAAATTAGTTGATTAGTTATATCAACCACTCCCTTATCCACAGTCTTAAAGAATTTTAAAATTATCATCTTGTAGGATTTGATTTTAAGCTATGAAGGGGGTCTATATCTTTACACCTTAATTTTATGATGTGTTTATTGAAGTGTGTGTATGATTTATCATTTAATTGAATAATTTTATCATTTAAAACCCCTTAAATGAGAATTTATATTCTTTATGTATGATTTATCATGATAATACATTGATAAAAATTAAAAGGGGTGGATTTTGGATCCCAATGGATATAAATTATTTTGTTTTCAGTAATGTACTAGAGATTATAAGAAGATGTGTAGAGGTTTTGGTGAAGAATAATGAAGAATAAATATTCTCAATATCAATTATTATTATTGTTGAATTGGTCATAATGAATAAGATAAATTTCAATGATGAAATATTGTTTAAAACATGACAAATAATATTAATTGAATATTTCCATCCAAAAAAAATTATTTCATAAATAATAGAAGAATAATTTTAAGTTGAGAATCATATGTGAGACTGGATTTGAAATTTATTATCTAATTATAATAATTCTATGATCCTTTTGAGTGGAATTATAAAATCATATATCCAACCAGATAAGAAAAAACACCTAGCTCGATTATCCTTAATGTGGGATGAAGGTCAACCACAAGGGAGGGACAACCCAAGAAATTCCCATGGTAGCATCGGTGATTTGGTGGGATACATAGAGCCTACTGGGCCTTCCATTGGAGACTTCACATGCTAGTGGAATGGTGGGATGGTGTAGGGGGGAAAACCTATGGAATCCCATGTGTGTATTGTGTGATTCCTAGAGTGAACTATAGGCTACTCCTAACTAATTTATTAAAAAAATTTGATCCCTTGTAATGTAGATCAGGGATGAAGAGATATATGATTTGAAACAATAATATGTCCAGTGTTACTCATCCTACTTTAATAAGATATGTTTATATCATCATTATCTGATCAGTTGAATCTGATTTGGCTGAAAAAAGATGATATCATCTTCAACCTCCTGATGCTATAAGTGTTTCCCTTATGTATATTTTAAAAGAGACCATTATGTGGCGAACATATTAACATGAGGCTAGTAAAACCCTTACACATATTAGTCTCTAGGTAGAGTGACCCTTACAATATGTGGGTTCCTATTCGTATGTAGGGAATACCTGAAGAAAAATATTCCTTGATTTTTGTCTTCACAAAACCAATGTTCATTGAATAAAAATACGGAGTACTTTAGACATTCATAAAATGATATTCACCATGAAACAAAGATCATAGATATGTTTTTGAGACCTCGTATATAAATACCGCATCCCCTAGATGATGGAATGCTACTATCAATCATTCTTGGAGCTATTTTTTTAAATAAAAACAAAGCATTACAAAACCCTTGATTAATAAAGAGAAAACCCCAAGAAGTATTCTGATTAGGTAAAGAAGAATAAAACCCATGACCAATTGACTTGAGGCTCTCAAACTAATGAGTTTTATGACAAATCTATGTCACTTTCATGAATGAGTACTTATGTGATATATCGGGAAACTATTATATTTTATACAGAGTACTGAGATACGAATATAATTAGTAGAAGTGTATTGAATGTGGTTAAACATACATGAAGTGTATTGAAGTTTTATACCATAATGTAAATGTTATTACCCTAATGCAAAGGTAGTGACTATGAATGAATTTAAGAACCCTGAGGTTTTTCACATATCTAGTATGAAATAAATTGAATGGTGTGGTGACTATATTAAAATGGTTTTACCACATCAATGCATATGTAAATTCATACGAAACTGAGAAAAGTTAAACAGTTAGAACATAGAAGAATAATCCATGGATTATTGTGTGTTAGGGCTTACAAGTATTGATAATTCCATACAATTTATTCATGATGTTCCATTGAGGAATTGTGTGCATAATTTGGAAACATTCATGTGAGGCTAGGACTTAATCAGATTGCTGAAATAATTTCTCAAGTATTATAACACTGAGGAAACTAATTATAAATAGGGGATCAGAATTATTTAGAATGTCCAACATACATGATCAGTGGTTGTTCAGTGTACGTAAATTTTTAAATGAAAAAACAAATTCCTATTTTCTCATGGAGGAAGTCTGTCATCCAGAAGGTTGATTATATTTATAGTATTATATAAAACCTAATGAATGGAATAAGTATTTTTTTCGATTCTAGAAATCATTAGAAGACTTTTAGTTGGTGTTTGATGTAAGAGAAGTATTTTAGTTGGATCTGAAAGTAGGATAAAACATTAAGTTGGTTCTTAAAGTGGGAGAAGGCTAGTAGAGACTATGGTAACAATATGTGTTGAAATATAAAGATCCTCTTTTGTATACATATGATTTAAGATAATGCGTGACACTATATATTCGATTATAATTGATAATAATATTATATTAGATAACCCATGTTGGTCATATAACCGACATATGAAGGGGGTAGGTCTTTATATCAAACTTTATAAATACCATGCGTTGTGCTTTATCTTATCATTTTTTCCTATGATTGGAGATTATGTGATATAATTGAGTGGATCAAAATGCATAAAAAGTTCAAATGTTTAAATTAATGTAAAATTATTTTTAAAAGTAAACTACTATTCCCCCCCCCCCCTCAAGAATCAATTCAACCTAGTGTTCTACAAATTCATACAATGTTTTTATAATTTATAGGTGGTATATCCAACCATGATTTTCCCATGTGAACATGAATAAAAACCAACACAATTATTCAAAGATAACAATTAAATCATTTATTTAAATCATATTATTATTATATATTTCTAAATAAATACTATGTTTCCAAAAATCAAAACTAAAAATTTTAAATCATACAATAATACGGATTTTTGATATCAATTTGTCAATAAATTTGCAAGAAAAATATAATATTGATTTAATAAAAAAAAGAAACAAATTATTAGAATAATAGATTGGGATAGAATCCCAATACCTCAAACCATATGATTTCAGCACAAAAATTAGATAGAATATCATCTACAACACTCAAAATTGGCTTCCCAAATATCTCTATGAATGATCCAATAAGTTGATCGATGTTCACCGTAAAATTCTAGATCTAAATAGACCTAGACAAGGAGGAAGGACAAGGGGTAGAAGAGGTGATTTCAATTCAAATCTGATATTAAATCCCCCCCCCTCCATCAATACTTCATAAAGGTCCAATGAGATTCCCCCTAAAGAGGAACAAAGATCGGCCATTTCAAGAATGGGGTTGATTGACACCACCCCCAATATGATCACAAAATGGGAATGGTTTCTCCAAATAGGTGAGATATAGGAGGTGAAACACTTAAATCCAACATGCCTCATTGTATGAGACCTGGCTATTTTAGGCTCACCATGCCATGGGCTATGTTTTAGCGAGGCATCTCAATCCACAGTCCACAGCTAGCCACATAGCATGCCACACCTAAGGATCAAGACTAATTTGGTTTTTTGGGATATCCCATGTTATAAAGGAGTTCTTGAAACATACCAGGCCCTAAACCCCAGTTTGATTCTACCCGTGGTATTCCATAATAAGGTTAACAACTTCCAAAATCACCCAAAACCTCATCGATTCTCCCTAAATCTGACTAAATCCATGAAAAATGATTAAAATAGTAATATAATTAGGATATAACTCAAACCATGGGTGTTACACACTATATCTTGTTATGAAAAAAACAAACCCATCTATAATACCAAATGTGTTGAATCATCCACTTCATTCATAAATTTTACTTCATTTTAGATAAATTTTCAATATATCTCAAAATAGTTCATGCCCTAGAACCGTAAGGGTTTATTGACATTGAATACTAGACACATAATAAACATATTCCATGAAATATCTTTGATATATACCAAAACTTTATTCATATATACTACCATGTTTAGACACATGCTACTTGAAATCTTTTTTCATAAGATGGGGAAAATGAACATAAGGAAGGGTTACATTAGATGATAGATAAGGGAAAATATGGGAGATCTCAACAGATGATAATTATATGAAAATCATAAGGCTATTATAACATGGTAATAATTTTTAAAAATATCCCAAACATTTTAGTGACAAGAAATCAGTAGTCATGGGAAAAGTCTTTATCATAGAAAAAGTCTTCAGCCATGAGAGTGAAAAATCATATAAAATAAATCATGAACCAAAATATATTATTATAACCATAAGAAGTATAATTTTTTTCATACACATAAGAATATAAAATAATTTTACAGTCATGTTGAACATCAAATACTATCATATTGGATAGATTCCAATAGTTTATTGGGTTCACTCCCTATTCCCACTATTTTCCTAGTAAAGACTCGTTGTCATGAATATCATAGTGGATTGATTTCCTTGCTAAAATGGGTTCCCTCCCAATTCTAGATAATATTTTCTCCGGATATATCACTCATTACCAAATGAATTATAGGGCTGTTTAATTTCAGGACCACCAAAAACATAATGAAAAACATACATAAGTGTGACACAATTTGGAATTAGGTATTTATATTTTTTCTATCATTAATTTTTTTTAAAAAAAATTTAATTAAAATTAGTTTTTTAAAAAATTAATTCTTATCTACAACATTAATTAATATTTTGTTTTTGTTTTAAAAAAAATATTGTTAATATATATTCAAATTTTATATTATGTTATTATTTTTACTTTGATATGTACAAAATTAAGTCTATGCAAGCCAATTCAGATGAACCTCCACAAATACATTTAGGGGACCCTTTTCCATGGTATGTCTAGTACATAGAAGAATGAACAAATCCTAGCTCGATCAAATGAAATGATAGTGATCCTTGTTTGCACAGATGCTAGTGTATAAGGCCCAATTTAAGCACCCGCAAATATTGTGCATAGGTCAGTTACATGGCCCTGAGGACTTTAGTGTGTCTGTTTATGGGTGGTTATTTCGTTATGTCAAATGATCTATATACCACACTACCTATACATAGTTTATTAAATGTGGGACAAGTCATTTACACCAATAGTGAATTTCATCCATTAGACCTTCTCTTCCCTCATCCCAACCATCGATCTGTCATTAATGATTCCTCTTATCCCAATTCTATCGGACAATGGCAATATATCTTCCTATCCATTGGATATATTTAATTATTTCAATAAATTCATATAATAATACATATCCCAGATAGTCAACTTTCAAACTCCTGAACTTATATTTTTTTCCGAATGAATTTTTCTAATACTAATTTTTTCCATCTACAGCAGACCGACAAACAGCGGGATTTTCTTCTCTGCTGAAATCCATCATCATTGACGACAAATTATCCTATAACATTATGTTAAAATTTAATTTGTATTTATGTTCTGTCTTGATTAAACTAACAGTGGAACGTTCCAATTGAGGATCAACCTGCAACTTATCTATTTCTACAGCTCATCCCCTTCTCCAACCTCTCTTTGTTGTTCCACTACTCCTATTTTTTTATGATTTGGGTTCAACCATTAATTATTTTTAATTTGGAGTCACCATTGGTACTTAACAATGGTGAGTGGTTATTTGTATGACATCATTGTTTTTTAAATTAATGGTTTGTTAATAAGACATCATTGGTAAATAACGAACGTTGTGTCCTTTTAACACAATTGGTCTTCACCAATTGTGAGTGAGACTTTGTCTCCACTGTTGTTTTTGGAACCTAATGGCAAGTCATTGACTCACCTCCATGGGATTAATGGTGAGTCACTAACTCACCATTGGCTTGTTTTTTAAGTTATAGTTACATAATCAAGATCCAAAGAAGCTCTTGGATTTTACTATTCGAATTGATTCATTATATTCCTAATTTTTTTGAAGTATTCTAAATTTGTTATGTTTTTTTATCAGAAACCTATTTCTATTTTTATTCCTAGAGTTAAAAAGGATCCCATGAATTATTTTTCAATGGTATCACAGAAGTATGGTAGTTTCATCATTTCAATTTATTGTTTTTAATTCTCTTTATCTCATTTTATATTATTAAAAAATAGTAAATTTCTTTATTTTTACGTCAATATTTTTTTTGTTTATATTTTAAAAAATTAACCATTGGAACCCAACATTGATACATGATTCACCATTGAAACTCAATGGCGAGTCAGTAGACAACGTTTTACATCCAATGGTGAACCCTTTTTTATTATTTTCTTTGAACATTATGATGATATAATCCATGGATATGTTTTTATTTTTTGGATATTTTTATAATAGTAGGTAAATGGTGAGAAATGTCTCACCACCAAAAATCCAATGGTGAATCATGACTCACTTTTAGTTTTAAATATTTCAATAAAATTATTATTTTATTATTTTTAGTTAATGTTGTTAAAATTAATTACTTTAATAAATGATTGATATTTTATAATGAAATTCAGTTTCAATATTTTTAAAAATTAATTGGATAATTTTCAACATATTGACATGGAAATTAATATTTTTACGATGATATGTTTTTATAACTTTTAGATTCATGTTTATTCTACCAAATACTATTTTTATTTTTATTTTTTTTCAATTATATTTTGATATAGAATTAATATTCTTATTATATTAAATATTGTATTTTAATAAATCATAAATAAACTTTTCCACCCTATTTTTCATGTCCACTAAGATTTTAATAGAATCAAGGTAATAATAATTTCGTTTTTACTCTCTAAAAAGTGTCATGCATAGATTTGATTATGACACACTCCTAATGATTTTTGTTTTAATTCTTCATGAGAATGCTTCACGAATAAAATAAAATTTACATGTAAAGATAAAATGAGATTTTGAGATTTGATAATTCATTCAATGAGGATACAAGCTTAACTTTTCCTATTTCTCTAAAATAATTCAATGATAAACTTCTTTGAGGGATGTTTATTCGTTCATGATCAGAGAAGATCATCTACATCTACATATTCCATTCCTTTATGATCAAGGAAAAGGAGTTCCATAGAACTTACTAATGATCTAGACATGTTCTTGTTTCATCTATTTTGTATTATTTTCCTCTGTTACAATTCTTCCAAAATCTAGTTTGTATTCTAGAGTATGGTTTTATATTTTCTCATACATAATATTTTGGTGGGTTATTCCTCCTATATAAAATAAATTTCATGTTCATCCTCTGAATCAAAAGGATGTTTGGTTGCTACATCAACAAAATTCAGGGCCTATACCATATGGTGTGAAAGTGTTTTGTCTATAATTATATGTAATTAGGTTATTAATACACATAAAAATTAATGATATAGTGAATACCAAACACCTAAAGCAGTATAAAAGATTTAATATAGGACTAGGATATTGAAATCAGAACCACTATAAAAATATCATGTGTAAGTTTTTATTTATACTGGTAACTTTTAAAACATTTATTATAACCCTGATAAATATAATTTTTAATATAATAAATCAAAACAGAATATTCACCCCCCCCCCGCAAGTCACCTCTACCAAACCAATGGACATAACGACCACATGGTCATACAAATATGCATCGTTTCATCATTTCATAACACATGAAAAAAAAATATTAACATAATTATTTCATCATCATAAGTTCAAAATAAATTTATATAAAGTATGTGGTTGGTGTCATAAAAAAATTCCTTATTTCAACATATCTTAATTAAACCATCGGAAAAGAAATGGTTCTCATGAAATTGTTCTTAAAACATAACCACCATATTTCATCTATAAAATCAGTTGGTATAATAATAGTATATCCATAGTGAATCAAAATATTCATTAAAATATTCTGACATAGATTATAATTTTCTTTAATATAATCATTTAAAATACACTTAAATAATCAACAGAAAATGACATTTTTTCTTCTTCTGATTTTTTATTTTAAAAAATTAAACTCCTATAAAAATGGAAATTGAATTTTATTTTTGAAACCAATAAAATATAGAAATAAATAATCATTATAATAGTAAAACATCATTTTTAAAAATATATTTATGCCATATATATTAATATAGAACATTATTTTCACACATCTATAAAAATAAAAATGTGATTCAATGAAATAACCTTTGAAAAGATTAATTTTAATCAGTTTTAATTAAATTAAATGGTAGAGAGAATGACCTTTATAAAAAAATAGACTTAAGATAAAAATATACATAAATTTGTTTTTATAAAAATGCATATGGAGGATAGTGATTCTCCAAAGAGAAATAGGGTCATATTTTCTTTAGAAAAACATTTTTTGACATTTAAATTTATGATAATAATTGAAAAAATATAAGTAAATAAAGGAGAATAAAATTAATTATTTTCATGAGATAAAGATAATATAATTCACTTAATAAAGTTTTAAGAATTAATAATCCTTATAAAAAATGAGGTTGAAACATAAACCCTTACCGCTTTTGTTACATTTGAAATTATAAACCCCTTGAAAAAAATAACATCAAATAGAAAATAAAATTCCATGAATATGAATATATTAATGATATAATATATATAATAGGTGGTATATATACCATATAAATTCAAATACGTTCATAACATGAATCGTGTCTCAAATAAAAAATATTGAGATGATGAACCTTAAGTTCAAGTTCAGAATTGCTTCATACAAACTCATAAACTAATGTATGAAAAAATTTGATTTAATATAAAACTATAATTGAAATATATTGATAATTATAATACTATATATGATTCATTTATAACATTTTATCATCATTTTATTAATTTTTATTCATTGAAATCATTGTTCAGTGTGTTAACTATTCTGTTTTTCCTAGAATTTTTTGGTTTAGTGGTTTCAGTCATTAAAACAGGACAATATTTTAATCATATAATGATTATAATCACAATATAAGTATAATATTTATTTATTATATACTCTTTCTATAAAATATATGCATGGAGGTGAAGAAAAATTAATTGCGTCATTTTGTGGAGATGGTAGTCAGTACCTACATATGAGTGATGTTTTCAGTTTCTAATGAATTGAAAGAAAAGAAATTAAATAATAATATATATTACCATAAGAATAATAATATCATGAAAATATTATATATTCAATAAATCTATCTTTATGACCATCCATTTGAATTTTAAATGAAAAATTAATCACATCGCTTCATAGTGGGGGTAGTCTACACGTACGCACGAGGGATGTTCTCATTTTCCAATCGATAGGATGATAAGAAGGTAGATAAAATTTTAAATTTCAAAATAAATAACTATTTTATAAATATAAAATATATTCCTTAAAATGATCATAATAACCATCTATAATATTCCGTAATTGAAAATCAAATATATCGATTCTTGGAGAATGTTGTCCGTACAAACGCACTAGTAAAGATCTAATTTCCATTTTGGTTGTAAAGGAATAAAGTAATATTTTTACCCTTAAAAATAATATTTAATAATATTTATGAAATGATATTCATTATTTTATATTTTATTGAATATATTATACGGATTTAGAATAAGAAACAAACATAAAAATGATTGCTCAGGACATATACTTCTTCTTTTGAATTCCTCCTTTTGATTGAAATTAAGGCCCTGGTATAAGAGGATTAGGGTCAATCTTGGGGACTGGGAACTTGTTAAGGTAAATATTAAGATAAAATTTATTATATTTTCTTTATAGAAAATGAGTCATATTTTACATTTAGAAGGAATAAATCGATTCCATTTTATAGTTAAAAACGTATGGAATTTTCAACATCTTTCAATGTTTAATGGTCGTGAATGTAATCATAGAAACTACAATTGGAAAAAAATTAACCATGCATGATAATCTAGAAAATTTACAATAAAATTTATTAAATATTGGTTTTTTATGATTTTATAATTATTTAACAATAATTATTAAACATAAAACACGATTTAAGCATATTTTCAAGACCTCAAAAAATAAGACTTTAAAAATGACCAGAAAATAATATATTTCAAATATAAACTCTTTCACAATAAACTATCAATTATAGTTATAAAAAAATTATGTAACACCATGATTCATTAAATTAATATTACTAGTAATGTTTTTAAAACAATTTTATTTTTCTATACATCATACAAAAATGTTGCATTGTAATTTTGTAAGCTTTCAAGGTAATTATACCATCATTAAAAATTAATAAAATATAATAAAAAATAAATTAATATTAAAAATATTCATTTATAACCATTAATAAATTCTTTTTATCCCAATGTAAATATATTTTACATATTAAAATACATATAGTGACACATAAAATTATTCATTAATTAAAATAATATAAAGGTCATAATCAATGGAAAGTGGAACCGAATTTTCATAATTTCAAAGGTAAGATAAATAATGGAGAAATAAACTCATACAATTAATTATAATAATGTATTGGATCGATATTGAGACGATTTATCATATTTTTAATATCCTTTTACTTGTTTTACCCTCTACCGTGGTGATATGCTTTTTCCACGGTTTCTATTCATTATGACCAAAAATGAAGTTTAACTCATTAAAAATTTTAAAAAAATGATTCCAAATATATTATCCTATTTTCAGGGTTAAATTTTAAAAATTAAAAGAATTTGTTTTTAATATATTATTTAAAAACACAATTTAAACCCATTTAAAAATAACACTATTTTAAGATTAAAAATGATTTTATTAAAAAATTATGTATAATGACAATTAACATTGAATTAATTGGAGTATTTTCTATAAACAGATACTTATTTTAATTTAAAAACAATTCTAAAACTAAATTAAACTTTTGAAAACATGATTAAAATAGATTTATTGAATATAGTATTTATTTTAATAAAAACATTACATTGATTTTCAAAATGAAAAAAATAAAATTATAAGTTCAAAATTATATTTTTAAAAGAATTATATTATTATCTAATATATATTTATACAATTTAAATGTTTTTATTAATGGTTAATACATTAATATATAATTATAATGTCATAACTGTGAAATTATTCATAAAATAAATATTTTTACTATTCACCCAGAAGGAAACCAGTATTAAACAAATAATAATAAATCACCACAAGCTAATTTGGATATGCTAAAAAAATAAATCCTTTATATCAAATTAAATTTAAAAAATATATAAATTTTTCTTTTAAATAAAAATACCAAACATATATTTAAACTACATTGAACTATTCTTATACTTTTATTATTTCATTTTTATCATTAAAAATAGAATACATATATCATACATTAAAATAAATAAACAATTATTTGAAAAAAACTACATATATTTCATAATGAGGATAATACTATTCATACCATCCAAACTAACCACTTAAATAATAATATTTTTATTTTAAAACACATTTCATTTATGCCTAGTGTTGTGTGCACCACAAGCTATCAAACACATAAAATTTATAAAAAAGAAATATATTTTAAATATTGGTGAGTTTGACTAATATTTATAATGGTTTTTTTGGTCTTGAGAGTCTTGAAAGGAACATCATATAGAACCAAGAAACCCTTTAATGAAACATAAAAATTAAAGCATGGTTGATCAATCATTTGCACAGGTAAAAGATTAATGTAAGGTTCATAATTTTATTATTTATGTATTACTATGATAGGTATGTATTCTGATAAATCAAATGACTAAATCTTGAAATCACCAAACCAATTGTGTTTAATGTATTTCATGTTATCCATCATCCTTCTAATGATAAATATTCCTACATTTATTTTGATTAAATTTTGAGTTTCACTCTATTGTAAGGAGATCACTAGGACATTACAAGTAATTATTTGGTTGCAACATTGGTTTATAGAATATAAGGTTAGGCACATGTAACCCCTTTGTCAAGGAGGTTATTTCCGACATTGGGAATCTTTTATAGATTTAAGATATTTTTTCAAATCACTATCATATACCTGTATGATATTAGTTACCACCATTTTAGTGATTTGATATAAATTATATAGAATTATAAATATATCTTAGGATACTTATCTTTATCTTATTAATTATTTTTTATATGATTAAAATAATCATAATGTGGAATTGTAAAATTTACCTTTCTATAGGGAGGTAGTGTGTGTTGTGGAGTTGGGATTGGACATGTGAGAGTGGATTTGTATATATCTTTATGAATGGAATCAAAACATGTATATATTTTCACCACATAATGGGACATGGCATATCATTTACGTTTTTGTGAAATTTTCATGAATCTATGACTGAGTGAATTGAATTTTATCTACATGAATCCAAGACCTATGGGGTGTTGGGATTGAACCTCGGTGATGTGTGTTGGGTATCCTAGTTAATAGGAATCAAAATCCGTATTGTTTGAATTTTATATTTTATGGTAATATTTTAGGATTGTTCTATGAATTTTAATATCATGCATTAAGGATATAATAGTTATGTGATACCTTTAATTTTCTGGTGTTGCAATTATGCATGAGAGGACCTTTTGTGTTCTCAATTTAGAGAATATGAAACATTATTGTAGGAAAATCTATATAATACAACCCTTTTAGGAATGATAACTCGTAATTAATATGGCCCTTTGAGGAAGGATTACTCATAAGGAATATATACCTTTGATAAAATATTGATCATAAAGATAATGAAACATTAATAAAATATAACTCATAAGGAAGATGAACCTTAAAATAAGGACGACTCATATGAAATATATCCCTGTAGGAAAATATGGCTCTTGGGTAATATGAAACATTATGGAAATTTATATTTTTTGGAAAGTTCCCCTATGATATGTGATTTCATCATGATGTATATACCAAGTAGAAGGCCCATTCCCAACCATGGGAGAAGGAAGGAAATTATTGGGGCTTATGAATATTTTTCGTGATGGTTTCCTAGCTAGTAATTGACTTTAGTGATGTTTGGATTTTAGGAATGACACCTAGTGCGAGGCCTTTTAATATGGGTCGGGTGATTTCACCCAATAGGAGTCCCACAAAAGGGTTCACTTATACCTAACTAATGGTTAGAAATAAAGAATATTAGACTCATAAGGGATATGGCCCGATGGGAAGGAGGTTGTGCCTTACACATAGGCTTCCCATTTTCATTCCCCATATCATTGAATAGACCAACTACAGCAATTAAGACCCCATGATAATCGTGTGTCGGGCATGGGTTATCTAAGATGGTGATCATGATCCATTAGGGGTCTCTCAAGTTTAGTCATGATAAGGACCCTCATTGTCATGGGGATAAATGATTATAGATCCCCTAAAGAGCCCTCTAATTTGGTAAGATAATAAGGAGATGAGTTTTATCGATGTAATTCACAATATAAGGGGTACACACTAGTCTGCCCAACCCAGTCATGTAATTATAGATTCCATGTAGGAGTCCAAGAGGATTTCACTCAGTGGTAAATAGAATTAAAAGAACTAGTATTTTTAATGTCTTTTGGGAAACCATGTAATCATATTTAAGATACATGATTGAACGGGATTTCCATAAGTAATTCATATGGGATTCACATTGAAGACATGAAAATAGTCCCTTAGTAGAAATACCCAGGTGAATTTGTTCCCTAGTATAGGTTAGGGTGAAGTGGTCACCCCTTTATATTGGGTACGATTAAGGGGTCTCCATATTATGGAGACCTGGGTGAGTTTTTCCCTATTATGGGGTCATGGATGTGGTTCTCATGAGTGCGGATATGGGGAGATGAATATACCTAATCAAATGGTTGGGAAAATATAGTCCCCTCGATAATATAATTTTAGGTAGGTCAATGTGGTCTCCCTATTAAGGTTACATGGGTGAGAGTTCTCTATAGTGAATATGTTTCTAGGTATGACTTGGGTGAGTGGAATGCTAGTGTACAAACTAATATGGGTTCCTTTTCCATACTCATTTATAAATAGGTTGGAAATGATCTCTTTTAAAGGATTCAAGGCATTAAAAATTTTGGTAAAACAGTTACCTGCATTTCTAGGTCAATTATATAATGTTTCAATCTTAATTAATATACCTTAAAGGGTTTAAATACTTAGTAACACAAATCATCATAGGAATATCCTAATCTTATAAAATATTGTATCCATCTCTCCTATTGTAAAATATAGATACACATTGGGTGTGAAGGTGGTAAATACAAGTAGTTTCAGAATGAGATATGGGTGGACAAGAGTGTTCATGTAAGAAAGATACATTATGTAGGTGGGTGTGTTGATGCCCTCATAAATTTCAACCTTATAACCATAATTAGTGTGTGTAAGGGGAACCATTCAAATTTCCCCAGGCATGAATGACTAGGGCACACACATAGAGTTCACCTTGGTTTGAAGGGAAAAATCCTTCCAACATCAAAAAACCATATCTTTTGACTTAGGTGTCTATTTTAGCCCCATGATTGTCAAATAAAATCTTGTGAAATTAAATATTCTCTATTATATAGGATTATTTCATATAATGTGTTTTATAAGGCCTAAAATTTCCCATAATATCCTCAAATATTTTTATAGTATTGTCACCAATTTTCATTAAAAATGGATGAAATACATGGAATAATCCTAATATGAGGTTCATAGAAACATATCATTTCACAAGGAAACAATTATGAGGAATCTATATATCTATTTGTGTGAGAAATAATGTGGCATATGAAGATCCCATCATTGTCCTCTTTGTGTGCAGAGATACTTTTCTATCTGTAGGTAACCTATGTCATCTGGATGACAATAATATAGTGGATTCTACACCAAATTTCATGGAATAACATTTTTGGTTCCAACACTAATATTACAACCTCATACACCTAAATCCTCATCTTACCCATCAATTATTAAGTAAAAAAATTAATTAATTATTCACTTATTAAATCATAAATACAAATTAATGATTAACTATGACACAACTATGAACTTATCTAACAACCTCATACACTTATTACCAATATAATAATATAAAATCACTAAAACATACATAAAACCCCAAATAAAACTCCAAAATATAATACTCATCTCACATGACCCCCACCAATATAATATTCCCAACCCCCTCAAATAAAATCCCTAAATAAACTCACATAACCTAGTCTAATAACATAAATAATGGAATTACTCTAGGATAGACCACCTGACCCTTCTTATAACATCCAACATCTCACTATATAACCAAATAACAAAATAATTCACCCTATAGAAGGTAAAATACTGAAAAGGCTTCCACTTCTATCGATATAATAACAATAACATGCCTTAACTCAACTAAATTAAAAAATCAACCCTTTACTTAACTAACATCTCATAAATAAAAGAATTATAACTATACTAATAAATTATCCCTCCTATATTTCCCAATATTAAATCTTTTAACATGACATTAAATTCATTGTACCTAGTGAACTCACCAAAACAATAAGTACCTAAGTGAAATCATTTCCATTTTCATTAATCATAAATTTTTTGGGTTTTTTTATTCCCAATATATATATTTCAAATATATATTAATATCTATTTACACATGTGACTTCTATAGATTAATATATAATCACCTCATTGTTATAAACATGAAATTTATATTAATGATTCATAATATCATGGAAAATTCAACTATACATGTTCAACTTTCTATATTAATAATTATTATTCTAGTTTACCTTTTTTTAATTATTTTCTATAAAACTTCTATCTCACATGGGATACCACATAGTATAATCCATTTAAAAATTTCTCTAATCAATAATAATAACATTTAATAATTATAATAAAAATATAAATCATAAATTAAAAAATCAATAAAGTGTAATAATAAAAATCGTTTTATAAAAATAAATAATGCATAGATTAAATGAAAGATAAAATATAAAATATCCCCTCCTCGAACCAAAATTCACAACACGGAGCATAAGTGATATCGTTAACACATGGAATAAACAAAATATATGATAAACCATCCCCTTTAATGATAAACATAAATATCTATCTCGATGGAATGAGATTCATAAAATGAATAATAACCCATTTACATGGTCGAAACCATATCCACTGATCCTAAGGAAAGAGTATGAACTTATCAGGATAGAATACATCATTGGGGTTCAAAAAATTGGGTAGATTATCAAATATAGGAACAAAATAGAGAAACATGGCACATATGGTTTAATATTAGTGTTTCAATCAAAGAATTATTTTAATTCCAACCACTAGATTCAAAGAGTTATCAATTTGTGATATTTATTATTATTTGATTCAAATGGATAAAAAATTGAGGTTATTAGGTTCAATAATGTTTCATATAATGTTTCAAATCATGTGATGAAATATATATTCTAGAAGATATAATAAAGTCATTTAAATACCCCACCCCATTGAAGTCAAGTGATTCCATGTCGATGGAGTTGAGGCTATTCACTAATGAATCTTCCATAAATATTATTTGTGTCCAATATCACCAATGCATTACTATAACCATTTATAATTGAAACTATAACTCTCCCTATAACTAAAATAATAAGGAATAAACGAAAAATGCGAGAAAGGTAGCTATAATTTATAATAATATATAGATGAAAATAATCAGGTGTTTTCTCTATTTAAGACATGGTCTACCCATATTAAATTCAATATTAATTAGGATAAGATCAAAAATATATGGTCAAGGAAGGTCATGTAACTTTAACTACATGAAACCATAGAAGTTATATACCTAAAAATCATGACATATATCTATATCAGTTTATTATTAACAACACCTCTATCAATCATAAAATACTATTCAATATATATTGAAAACAATGATTGATAATATCCCTAAAAATCAAAAAATATAATTCCAGAAAAATGAGTTATTTCATTTCTATGACTAAAGGATATACTCTTAAATATGTGTATTTTGTCTTCTGTATTAATAAATGATTCATACATATCAAGACTACTTTTATAAATAATGGTTTCACTGTTAAATATCAAAATTTTACATTTATGTATTCATTATTTACTTTTACATATCAAATTATCACTATTGTGTATTATAAGAATGACTCTTATATATAAAAATTTATAGAACTCTCTAATATGTAATGTTAGTATATAAGGATAAAGTATAATGGTAAAGGTAATGTTAAAAGTATGTTTTCATAAAAAATGGAAGTCATTTTTACATATCATAAGTTTTACTCTTGCATATTATATTTTTCATTTTATGATTTCAAGATTTACTTTTATGCATTATAGGGAATTATCATACAAACTAAAAATTAAGAAATTTATGGATTTGTACTATAATATGAATGGGCACTCAATTAACACAAATTGATCACCTTCATGAGTATAGGTGATATGTAAAGGTCATTTATGTAACTAAGGGTTATATTTATGTGCTACCAAGGGGAAAATGTGAGGATGAATGAAAATACGTAAAGATAATATCATGAAAAAGGATGATATTTTGTGGTGACATCCATGACAAGGAAATATATAAGGGATACTTTTGTAACAAATTAAATATATAAGGGTCACTTAACATCTTCTTATTATTACATATGGGTTACTCCAAACATAGAAAAAATGTGTTATGGACAAATACCGTAAACAAACCTCTCTTCAATATAACATCTACTAGCACCACTGATCTCTACCAACACCATAGAAAGGTGAAATCTTGGATCTATTAAATTTTGGTCCCTTTTAATAGATACCTCTCAAAAAATTATCAACCTCATGAATCAATATAAAACCAATGAAAATAAAAAACCAACCTAAATATAAGATGGGGATATTTGATTCTTCATATGAAATACCTCTAAAATGATTATTATACTTGAGAATCCAAAATTATACCCAAAATAAATAAATTTTTTGAAACATAATAACCATAAGAAGATACCCCTATAATATAACATATGCACTACCAACACATTCTAGGGAATATTTAAGTTATAACCCTTTCCCAAATTAAATGAGAAAACATTTAGAAATATAAAAACCTGTTGAAATGACTATAAAATAGAAACCTGAAAACCAAGAAGAGAGGAAATTACTTTTTGGTGTAATATTCAACCACCCTAACTCACATTAAACATATCTCTAAATACCCCATTCTCAAAAATAGTTTCATTTAGAAAATAATTACCCATTTTAAATAAGTTAAAACCCATTTTAAATCCTTTCTGTTTCATGAAAATTAATCCGTTAAAACATTTAGAGTACTACTCTCTAATTTCAATAATATAACAATTTATTTAATTTAATTAATATAAACATACATATTCTTTTCACATATGATTTAGTAAATAGTTTCAAAAACACCTTAGTGATATTTAAGGAAAGGTGTAGAGTCGCCAATCTATGTCACACATCATATTCAAAACCGTAATGAACTACCCACTAAAGTCTATGAGACATAATAAACCTTATAAAATTTAAACTAATGATTCACTATTTAAAATAAATGAATACATAATATCTATCATTTCTCAGGTGACCATGAAAAGATCAATGTCAAGGCACATATTTTCACATTTACGAGAATATATACACACTCTTCTTCTATGGACATGAGATTCATAACCTAAAAAATTTATCTCGAACTCTACTAGTCTTGATCTATATTCATTTTGATCATTTACCTTTTTAATTAAAATAAAATTAGACATAAACAATTGAAGGAATTCTGACCATGGAACCTCATCCAAATGGACGTGTTAAATAATGTCATATATTTAAATAACTCATGAGGAAAATAATAAGGTTAGAATATATATCATGAATCATATCAACATCATTCCATTTAATACTATTTATATATTAATAATTCAAACCTTTTTTGGTTTCAATTTCAAATTATAGAAATAGATATAGATTCAAAATTATATGGGTCAAAATATCATACTAGTATCATCAACAAACATCAATAATAATATAATATTTTTTCAACCACAATCTTCAATCATAAATAAAATTAGGACTGAAAATAGTTGGACATTATTAGTAATTTCATAAAAATCCAGAAATTTAAAAAAAATTGATAAAAAAATAATATATAATAATATTACCAACACTACCAACCATAAAAACATTAAACTACAATTTCACTTCAATAATTATACCTTTCCACCATAAACTTAATCCTCTGCATAATATCATATCATGTAATAATAAATATATCAATAATGACTTTATAATTATTTATTCTAGAAATTGTATACTTGTAATAGTAGATCAACAGTCATATTAATCAGAATTTTTTCTTAAAGAAACATATATCATCAACAAGGAATGATAATATTTACCCATTCTAATAAAATATCAATAAATAAACTCGTAATATTAACCATCATTAAGTGGAACATTTCATGAGAGGTTCACATGGAATATTTGTATCCAATGATTCCATAATTATTTGATTCTCATAATAATCACATTATAATACATGGACTATATTAACTCATTTGTTAATGTCTTATAATGATTTTAATTCATCACTTAATTTCCACATTTTTTTCATTCATAAATCAATCATAATAAAATCATATCATAATAAATCATTTAGAAAAATTAAATCAAGTTTTAGAAACTTCAACTCAACATTCCTAACATGTAATAAAGAATAATTTACATATCACATATTTTATAATGATTGCATCGAAAATCATATTGAATTTAACAATCTTTGACATATTTTCTATAATAATGAGTTTATGTATATCAAATTATTTCCCAATTTAAAAGACATGTCATTAATTTTTTATGTACAATATGTATTAGGTATACACTAGCAAATTTCCTTAAGTAATTATAATAAAATAATAATAATTTATATCTCTAACATGTTTTTTAATCAAATGAGATCATAATAAAATATTTTATTTAAAAAACTCCCAAATTACCAATATAACATAATATATATGGATTAACATTTCATATTAAAAATAATAGAATCTAAAATATGTGGCTAAAACAATTTAAAAATATTTTAAAATATTCAAAAATTTATCATCAAAGGAATGATTAATCATCAATTATTCAATATGATTTATTCATTACAATAAAAATATTTTAGGTATGATCCACCATTAATGAAGAATGTACAACGGGAATAAATTTTAAAAAATTATTTTTATCTCCAAACATGATCTTACAGGGTTTTTAATTAACATGAATTAAAATTTGAAATATTATACTAAACTTGGAAATTTATGAAAATAAAATTATTCATCAAGTCTTATTATTAGTTTAAATGAAAGCATGTTTACTCTATATTGAGTAAATTTATATGAAATGAATGAAAAATATATAAAAATAAAAATTCATATTATTATATATTAGTATAAATTGACACACTAATAATAATTATAAATAATGTATTAACTTAAATGAAACCTAATACAATCGTGCATTCACCCTTTCAAATTTTTTCTACCCTGAAATCATTTCATTCTCACTTAATCGAACTTAGTTTGATGTTATGGTCCTCACGTTGGATCAAAATGGGTAAAAATACCCACATCCTACCCAGTATCCTACAAATTAGGGGTACTAGAATCATTCATTTAGGGCCCAAAATAACTATGTTCTATCTAGTCCCCTACCTCCATCACGGGTTAGGATAAATAACACCATTTCACTATTCAACCCATACAATCCTAACATGGTCATCGCACAAAACACTATCATATCACTCAAAGAAAAGATTTTCATCTACTTTATAAAAAACCACACCAATTAAAAACCCAATAGGGAAATTAGTGGAGAGGATTGTATGCCTAAAATCCCACAAACAGTAGGCCATGTGTTAGTGATTAGCACTAAGGGTATCTATCATCCATATATGAGTCATTAACTTCGTAAATTCTAGATAAAAATAAGGTAATCCCACAAATCAGCTACATTTATAAACTAAAATGATACAATTATCTTAACAAAATCAAATATACATGTCAATTATTTTAATTCAAACAAGGATAATATAATAATAGACCCCTACGCTCCAGCAGCCCAAACAATAACATCCTCAATCTATGTCGAACTGTCTTACAAAAGAACATAGGAAAATTTTATATAGGTAAGAACATTGGAGTGTACAGTAGGATTATATTTCATATTAATTATATATCCATATGGAATAAATCTGTCAAGATAAACAGGAGTCAGATCAACTAAGGAAAGGTTAACATAAATTTATGAATAGTTCTAGTCAGGTAAACAATGTTAAAATAAATAGATAATATCACAAATCACATAACTGTCAATTGAATCTATATCAATTACATTCATCATATTAATTCAATATTCCAATATTTTAAATTATCAAGGGTGAAAATGAATTTATTATATCATATAATAATAATAATAGTGATGATGCACCACTCTTTTAGACACCATAATCAATTTTATATATAAATTTTTTTATATAAATGGTGATTGATAGGGATTTAAATGTTATAGGATCATTTATTCTCATTGGAGGATGTAAATAAGTATATCGCCATAATATTTGAACAACTGCATTTCCACTATAACCACACCATCACTATTATCACATCACAACCACTAACACATCATCATAGCCATCACAACACCACCACTGCCACATCACAATCCTAACCACATCACTAATAATCATATCAAGGACCCATGTGTAAGCTCTATTTACCACAATTCATATACATGTATAACCTCTAACCATCATCACACAAGAATATGTGTACATGTTACAACATTAATCCATTTTCTCAGATAGAAATATGTGCATGTTATAACATTGATTCATTACCTCCCACACATTTGTAGTTATACACAATGTACCTCAAGACATTACAACTCATGTATGTATATAAATTCAATTCATAATTTTAATCCATTACATCCCATAAATTATATACATGTGATAAACTTTATCTATTACAACCCTTGAATAAATTCACTATACCATAAGACATTATAACCCCAACAAGTATACACATAACAAAAATACATTATAACCTACATGTATAGTATCAAAAGATCACACTCAAATAGAAATATAGCTAATCAATCAATAAACCAAGAACACTAATAATATTAAACAATGTTATAGAATAAAGTTACATAAAGAAGAAACAACATACATTAGATAAAACATTAACCGCTCTAATTCATGCTCTAATATACATCACACAATCATACAAAAAACAGCTATATATTATTATTATAAACTCCATTATAAGTCACCATATTTCCAATAATATATTTTAATAAAAAATTATTAAAATTAATTTTTTTAATTAATAAATCGTAATTATACATTTATGATTAACTATGAAACAATCAGAACATAATATTACAACATCATACACCTATTTCTAATATAACACTATAAAATATAAACACCTTCACAACACCTCAAATACCATTGATAAAACATAACCATAATCTCATATGACTTGCACCATTAGAACATACCAAACTCTCTAAAAAAACTCATATATATAATAAGAAATACTCTAGTCTAAAAACCTAACCAGTGGAATTATTATAGGATATAAAACATAAAAATGTTCTCAATATGAAACCTACAAATGAAATACAACATCCTAGCGAAGGGAAAATACTCAGATGTTAACCATTACTCTCAATATGATGACAACAATATTCCCTAACTAAACTAAATAATATAATCATTCATTATCTAAACAAACCTATCAGAAATAAATGAACAAGTAATCTAATCATACAATCGCCTTCAAATATACCCCAAGATGATGATAATTAATAATATATTAAAAAACACTTCCATGAAAATATCCTCAATCCATAAGTACCCATGTTAAATCATTTCCAATTACATTTATCCTAAAATTATTTGGTTTACATTTTTATTCCTGTTAGAACCAAAGGCTGTAACGATTGGATTTTTTTCAATTTTAAGTCTATTGGAGGACATTTGAGTAGTTTCATTTGTGTGAATATCTGTCAATATGATTTCATATGAATTGAGTTGTATTTAAAATATTCAGAAAGTAAATGGAAAATGTGAGGTCACAGTGTAATAACACTTCTTCATGTCATGAATTGTGGTTCATGTTGAAAAAATCTAAAATCCATTATGTGTGTAAGGATCAGGATACTAATATTAGAATTAATAAAAGGAAATAGTATATTTAACCTATATACATACAGGTAACCATGGTTCAGAATATTTGAATAGACTTGGATGTTTTTTTGTATACTTAAGGGTATAACATGGAAGAAAAGAAAAATATAGTAATGTGTTATACATAAATTATGTTATTTAAGAGTCACTTATGTTGTTTTATATGAAATATATGATTCATAACAGCCAGTTTCTTTCCAAATCATCCTCTTTTATAATAATTCTTTGTCTTCTAATGCCTTTACGTTGTGAACAATCTATATTTCATACCTTTTTTTAAAGTTTCCAACAAGATTCTATATGAAAATTGATTAGTGATATTATTTAATAAACCATATACCCTTTAATCTACATGGTGTTAATTTAAGGTATTCTTACCAAGAAACATATTTCATATATTTATTAGTGAAATATTAAACATAAAACACTTGTCATCTCAATACAGTTATTTGTTGATTAGTAAGGAACGTTGATTATTTATTGTATAATATATTCATTCCGTCATATGATAAACGTATTAAACATAATTTATGACTGGTATATCCCAACATAGATATCCACTTGATGAATGAATATGTCTCATGAGATAAACTAGCTTGGTTATTTTTGTGTATGCCTTCCGAGAAAAAATTATCACCTCCAAATAGGACCTTGATGATAATTTCATGATGTTTAGGATCATGATGCCTTTTTCTAAAACATGAAATTATTTGTCTGGGATTATGCATTCATTGATAAAGAACCATTGTTTTATTAGCCAAGTGAATTTTTCATTTAATGTAATATATGGATATGTTATTATTTCGGTATCATTATAATATTATATTATTTTTGGCTATTTATTTGTTCTATATAATTTATGCTCATAATATATATATTTATGGTATTTTATTTCTATCAATTACATTTACCCTTACTGAGTGTTTGATATTAACCTTATTATGTTTATATATCCTCATGTTATATAGATACATATTACAGATGATATATATTAAATAATTTCATGTGTGGATAATTTATGGGAGATATTGAATACTTATTATGGATTAAGTATTTTTTTATAATGTAATTATTTCTATTTTATGAGAACGATATGGGATTTTCTAGTTATAAGTTGTTCCTAAATCTCTAAAACTATAAATCTAAAAGCTCAAGTTAATGTATATGACATGATATTTCTTGGTGATATTGTAAATATTTACTGTTAAAATTCGATTTCCTTAATTAATTTCAAATTTGGTACATAAAGAAGGTGTTTATTGATACAGTATCCTAGGAGTTTGGGTCCATGGAGATACATTTGTTATCTAAGGAGGTTTTTCACAACATCAGAAGTTAGGAAAATAGTTAAGGATAATTTAAGGGTTGATATGTTAAGGTTTATCAAAATATAACAAGTATATAAAACCATTTAAATTAGTTGAAGTAATATTAAATATTTTAGGGATTAAGATAAGTGTTATCTAGTGAAAACCCTAGTGATAAGTCTATGCGATAATTATATATATATGAGTAAATTCCATAGTTTTGGTAATGTATAATTTTGGGGTTATTATAGAAATAAAACCCTTATTTAGATACTAGAAAGTGGATTAGGTTGTGGCCGATATGCACCTAGGGGTAATCACCTAAAAAAATGTCATTCGAGCACTCATTAATTATTGAATTTGGTAAAACATGAGTGGGCCTAAATAGAAAAACCTATCTATAAACACCTAGGGGATATTCATTGGTTAATGAAATTCTCTTTATATTCCAATAAAAAGGATTTTATCTATTCTAGAACTAGGATAAAGAAAAATGATAGAACCCTACCTAAAAGAAAAATAGATTGAATTGAGAGTGATTTATATTAAAATTAAAGCTAATGTAATAATATCTAAGAGTAATACATTTTTATTTTGAATTAATTTTTTATATAATTATTATACTACGATGATCATAACTCATATTAACTCCTTTGGTTTTCGTAATGGATGGATCTTGATGTAACCATGTAATCAGATACGAAGAACAAATGAGTAACCTAACGGGATAGGATTTGGAGTGGAAAATATGGTGATTATGAGAAAATAGATGTCCTGAATGATGATTAACATTAGGAAAATAGTTAAAACCATAAATTCACCAAATAATATATATGTGGAGTCTCATGGACGTTCAGGTGATAAAATGATAAATAAAAGAAGATCAAATTTCCCATGTTTCCAAAAAGGTTGTATGAAAAATCATAGGTATTACATGAATTGAATAATAATTCACAATTAGTGTGAAAATAAATGTCATCAAGCACAAAGGTGCAAGGGAAATGAAGAAATAAAAAAATTCATTACTTCAACTGCATGAAAATTATGAACTTTGTAAATCAATACACTAATCTGATGGCTTATAAGGAAAAATAGTTTCCAAGAACTTCTTAGACCATGAGAATAAGGAAAATCCTATGCAATGGCCACTATTGAATATGAAAAAAAATTCTTCACTATAGATTTGGAAACGCCTTTTTACATGTTTTTTTCTACAACTATTGGATATTGAATTATAAATAAAAACTCATGGTGGTATAATTATTATTAAATATTCTTCGAGGTTTGTGGGAAGCAACTTCTTATAGATATTGTTTTCTTCCTTAGTGAGATGTGGTATTTAGAATAGATTAGATATATTTAAAAAGCGATCATATAAATTTTTGTATTGGAAAATATCATTAAATTTTATTAATCAACCCCTGATCATCTATAGATGTTGTCTCTGAACCTCATTTGAAAATTACATTTATAATATTTTTTTTATACAAAATCATGAGTTTGTTAGTATATAAAATTAAAATTTGATATCTCAATATATATTAATCCTAGTATATTTTTTTCTCTTGTGGCTACCCTCAACCATTTTCCTTATAGATAAATAATTATAAATTTAGTGGATGAAATTTATTTTGGGTGAGGTATAATATAACACCCAAGTATTAAAGATAATAAATAATATTTTCCTTCGAACATAATATGATTTATAGATTCTAACATGTAAGACACCAAACCAAAAAAATGAACCATGAAACAATATATTACCATTAAAATATAGTCATAGAATTAGTGGGTAAAAATATATGTAACCTAATTATGAAATATTCTTATAAATATAAAAATGATCATTGTCAATTATAAGGAATTTATAAATTAAATTATTGTTTCTATATAACTAATAAGACACCTTTGTGCTTTTAAAATGTAACCTCTCTAAAAAATAATTGTTGATGTTCAAAAAAATACTTTATAGATAAAATATATTTTTTATATGAATAATATATTAACATAAATTTGAATAGTATTTGATAGTAAATAATTTCTATAATAGTAAA
The DNA here is from genome assembly GCA_963277665.1 of Viscum album. Lineage (NCBI taxonomy): Eukaryota > Viridiplantae > Streptophyta > Magnoliopsida > Santalales > Viscaceae > Viscum > Viscum album. Next base: position 453,725,177 of record OY728160.1, on the reverse strand, counting down.
TAATTTTAATAGTCTATTTTCTTATGGAGATAGTTTCCATTATATTTTTATATAATTATTTAAAATTTTAATTCTCAAATTTACTAATTTAAATATTATATAAAAAAATAAATTTTTATAATAATAATATCAATATTATGTTAAGGATAATTTTTATGACCTTTATGAAATAGTTCTTTTTTAGGTGAATAGTGAAATATATAGTTTTTACCAAAACTCTAATATTTTATGAATTTTTCAATATATAATCAAGTACTAAAAGTTTATTAAAATTTTAAATGATAAAATATTTATTTATTTATTAATAATAATATACATTATTAAATATAATTATTAATTTATAAAACCTATGCTTAACATTTTATTAATTTAAGTAAAACCTTTCTCTAAAAACGTTTTTAGGTCACATCTACTAAAAAATTGTTTTCCTAACTTATAAAAATTGAATATATCAATAATGGATTTAATATTTTAAATCCACATTATCATAATTTATTATATGGTGGATTTCATTTTAGTGTATAAAATTATGGTAAATATTATTAATGTTAATGATCATGATAATTATAAAACTATTATTTTTAAATTATTCATTTATTAATGTTGTATAATTTTTATACAATAAATTAAAATTATATATTTTAAATAATTAATATAATAAAGTTTTTAAACACCTACAAAATTCTATTAACACACATTTAATTTTCAGTAAATTTTAATTAAGATTAAGAACACATAATAATTAAAATATCATTTTTCAACAAAAATGGATTTTCCATATATAAAGATATTTAATTTAAAAGATAATTTTATATTAATTCGAAATCTAATTATTTTAAATATAGAATAAATTTAGGTTAATAAAAAAATTAATAGGTGTTATTTTTTATGTTTAGTATGAAATAAAATATCTTCGTAAAAACTAGTTAACCTGATGAAAACAAAAAAGTTAAAAGTAAATTTATAAGAAATTTTTTTTCCAACATGTTGAAAGAATGTTTTGAATATTTTCATGAGTATTTATCAACCCAATATCACATTGTAATCCATTAATTCCCACCTTTGGAACAATTTACCACTGATCAGTGTCATTCGATGATTCAATATTAATTGGTTTTCATAAATATTCAAATTTTTTCACATATAAATGGGGAGACTTACACCCCTTTATGAAAAACCCATTAATTATAATTTATTACTAAAACAATAAAATTTACTCCTCCTATAATCATATCTCATTTATATAAGTCTATGATCCCAACTATTTAGTCTAAACACTTCATTTCCAAGTGACTTCCAAGAAAAAGTTCAAAGCCCCAATGTGAGTATTACCTGATCTTTATACTTTTATTCCTTTTATTTAACTTATAAAAATAACATAAACATAGTTATATTATTAAATTAGAATAACTATAATAATTAATTGTTTTTGAATTAACAGAAAAACCATTATTTATTCTGTTCTATCCACCAAGATAAACAGAAGAATATTGATCTTTTATTATGAGGACTACTTCTTCCATGATGCAATGTCTTCAGTTTTTCAGAAACAAAACTATATTAGATATATATAATAGTGAAATTTAATAATAAATGTGACATATATAATTATTATTATCAATATAAATATTATAATCCTTCCTTTATCCCTCTCATTCATTGAGAAATGAAAATATTAACTGTGAATTGTGTGGACTGCTCGAATGGCTCGAAGGCCATCTTTTTTTATTGATTTTTGATTACCCCCTTTCAAGGAATTAGGTTAACGCTTACAAGACCGATATACTTAGACATTACATGTACCATTGTCAGGGAAATCACCTTCATGATCTATTACATTGCAATGTTAAAGTGTTTGGGGTGTCTTGGGGACCATCAGTGACACATTGAGGAGTTTTTCAAATTTCACGATTTGATGAACGATGGAATCGATGAGAATATGTGGCACCGATGGGTGGTGGTGGTACCAATAATATTGGTGGCACTGATGGGCATCTGTGGCACTGATGGGCATCTGTGGCACCGAGGGTAATCGGTGGCCCCGCGAGTAATCGGTGGCACCAAGGGTTATCAGTGGCACTGAGGGTTATTGGTGGGATCGAGGGGTCATCCATAGCAGCAATCGGCATCGATGCCATGGTGACAGTGCTAGGGCGATGGTGCCAGGGTGACGGTTCTAGGGAAACGATTCCATGGTGACGGTGACTCACCTAACGGTGATCCCTTCCCTATTTTTATAGGACATTTCAGTATTCCCCCAATGACTTATATTTTAACGTAAAAGTGTTTTACTACACTTTATAAATCCATTTAATTCTAGTAAAATATGTTTTAAACACCCAAAAGTCGGAAAACCTCAAACATGTGGCCTTTTTCAATGGTGTCGCACCTTGTCGTGTTTTACAGTTTCTCCCATGTTATGCATTTTCCTCTGTTTAAAGGAAACCCTTTAAAAAACAACAGTTATCTCCACTATATCCAAGGATAATTATTAAATTCCAAATAATTATAATGTGTGAAACTACCCAAACACATGATAGAGACACTATCTGACTTTTATGTACATTGAAATTGTCTCCATGATTTTATGATCTGGATTTTTTCTTAAGCGAACATCTTCACTAATTTTCATTTCACATTCCTTCATTTGGTGCATTTAAAGTCCCTCTTCCAGAGACGAATTGTGATCCCATGAGGGATACTTTCTAACTCACCCTAATAGTCCTTAGAGATAACCCTCTTCAAGTTGTGTTCCCCTAGTTCTTGGCGTGAGGAGAAACATCCATTATTAATCATCCAAGTAGGGTTTTCATTCATCTCTCTTTACAGTGTATCATGCAAGGTGGGTACGATAAAGTTTCCATAAGGCATGGATGAAACTAAATAATAATGATGATAGAAAAAAACATTAAATAATTAAGGGGTGTCTTCATTTATTATTTTGTTTTACTCTTCTATCTTCTTTTATAGGTTGTGATTTGTATGGGATTATGCCAACTGAATATCGTGGTCATTGGTGGTAATTTTTTTATCATTAATAATCCTCTAGTTTTCTAGGTAATATTTTTATTGAATGGTCGTAAAATGGGAAATGGTTAATCACATAAACTTTGTTGACTAAATGGATTCTTTTTGAATAAGATTCCTTTTGCGATCAACCCTGTTAACCAAAAAGCTGAAAGGAACCAAATGAATGGTGTGGACAAATATAGAAACTTTTTTATATGGGGTTGCTACTTGTGGGGTAATGTGGATGGGGATAAGATATCCCATTGTTATGTTGATGGATTAACTATATGTTCCTGTATGTTGGGTCATGGTTTTGTTCAAGTACTTCATGGGATCTCACATATGCCTTCTATTATTGTTACTTTACAGGAGAACCGGGTGTGAATGAATAAATTTTTTTTTGGTTGTTTTCTCTTTCAGAGCTGTTTTGAGTTGTGGATGTGCCTTGCAGTTACCCGATAGTGGAGAATTATTTCTTTCTAATGAAATCACTTGAACATGATAAAATAAATGGGTGGTTCTCTGGTCATGGTGGTCGTTCATTTTTTCATGTATGAATAGTAAATAGTCTGTTTGTGTATGGGTTGGTTTCAGGATCCCTAGGTTGGGATGAGTTCTAGATTACCTATAGGTATAAATTTTTTTCTTGTGTTTCTCATTCTCACCACACCAAAGTTGACCACTTCTGGAAAAACACCCCATTTCATGGGGGATGGTGTTTTCTCCCAACATTTTTTTGTGTGGCTGTTTATTATCTCTTTTCTACTACCTCTCTCTGTTAGCCCAAGACTCTTCTAGTAGGATGTAAATAACTGAGGTCCAATATAGTCCAATACTTTTGTTTCAATGTACATTTTTGTGGTTGAACTAGGTGTGTGTGGCCATGTCTATTTCCCATGTGTCTTCCGGATGAGGCCCAGGTTTCTTTGGGCATGGAGGTAGTTGTTATGTCCTTCGTGTCTACGGGTGTGGTTAAGTATGGTTGTGGTGGACTAGGTGTTTGAAGGTGAGGTTACTTATGGTTGTGGTGGACTAGGTGTCTACGGGTGGGATACATGGTTGAGGAGGCCCATAATGTTGTTGTTGGGGTGGTAGTGGGACTGTAGTGAAAATTGTGTGGGAGGTCTAACACATAGAATATATTAAATAACTAGTAGGAAAGTAGTGTAGGATACACAAATATCGATATGATATTACTATTACTTTATCTGACTTGCGTTATTTGGGTAGTGTTCCTTGCTAAGGATTGGTGGACAGTTTCATTGCTAGGTGTTTTGGTTACCTCAACTTTCTCATGGGGCATTAGAATGCCTCCCCACATGTGAATGAGACCTTTTGGTTTTCCCTACTACGTATACATATATACTCACCCTACATGTATACAACTGTTTTCAAGTTTCTAGGAGGACTATGGGGATTGTGGGGGACCGTACTAGCTCAGACGTTGGGACATTTTCTATATTTTTTTAATTTTCTTTTGGTACATCACTTTGGAGTTCTCTTGTACTTTTTATGGGTTTATCTTTGATAATACATAAGGTAATGGATTTTGGATTTACTTTTACCATCAGTTTCAGAGTTGTTTGGGTTTTTCCCATCTTATCTCCCAATAATACAAAATATAAAGGGTAATTACTTCCATATTATGTGTTATTATATTCCCTTGATGTAATTCACCACTACTGTGCCAATTGAAGGCGGGACTCCGGGGGGTCATTATCTCTCCTTCAACTTGATGAAGGAAGGGTCGGGCAGTTTTATTTCCCTTCCCACATCTTGATGAAGGCGGGTCTTGATAGAATGGTATTAGAGGACTGATGGTTGAGAGATAAGATGGAGTTCAGATTTAGGATGAGTGGGGATTTCAAGGGATTGTAGGGAAACATTGTTAGGCAATCATGGTGTACGATATAGGCCAAGGAAGACTGGTTAGGACACGAGATTTTAGGGCCCCCATGATCTGATGCAGATACTATGTGCCTACTGAACGACCAAGTGAGGCTACACTCATTAGAGGGTAAAACCCCTAGGAAAGGCACATACTACATAATGAATTGTGTTCTTATGTTTTTTTTGGTGTTTTGGGAATTTGAAATTAATAATATGTTGAAGAAAAAATTAAAATAATTCCTCTACACTGCTTTGGTATATGCATTCCTTCTTTACCTTGCAGCAATGGTAATTGGATGAGGACCACAAGTATTGTGGGAGATCGACGCCCAAGAGGCTGATTTGGCTGATCAGTAGTGGGGTGATAGAGTTGAGGGGGATTACCAGTGGAAAAAGATGCTTCGTTCCTTACAGCAGGAGACCCTCAGGAAGTTTGAGGGAAGAATCTCAAACTTGGGGACAAAAGGCTATCTTGAGGAGTTAGTGAAAAATTTCATCTTGATCTGTGCTCCGGGGAAGTACAAGGTTCCTCTAGTTATGATCCAGATGTGGGGAGTAGTATGTCAGTGGTTAATCCTCTACCTCAGGGAGAAAGGGGAAGCAAAGGTTTCATGGATGAACAATGAGAAGGAGTTCTGGGTAGAATTTCATTCTTCCACAATGAAGGATGGAAAGAGGCATGAACAGTTATCCCTCTAGCATGGGAGTATGTCAGTGAGGGATATGGGGATCAAGTTCAATGATCTTATTTGTTTTTCTCCAGACCACTTTCCACAAGAGGAGTCTTGGGAGAGACATTTATAGGAGGCACTCCGACCATCTCTTCAGAATTTTTTTACTCCCTTCACTCTATCGACACACTGGGAGGTGTGCTATGAGAGGGTAGCTAGTTGAGATCGTTGAGGGGAAAGGCCATCAGTAGCAGGCCTCCAGCATTAGGGACTTCGAGGTTTTGGCTTGTGGGGAGCATGACCCAGCAGTTCCAGTTTTGATCTCTCAGTCCAATCTCTTTCCCCATGGGACTAGGGTAGAGTTGTTCTATCTTTGGGATCCATAGGAATCTCTAGAATCAGTTCTCGGACTGAGTGAAGTACAGTGGTGGAGGGCAGGTTCATTTCCCACCTAAATAGTAGCATTTTCCAGACAGGCTTTTCTGCAGCTACAACAGGGACAAAGAGCTCCAGCTCCACTGAGAGCAGATGATTCACTAGGAGGCCAAACTCAGGGACCTTCTCAGGGACCTAGACCTGGGCATGGTCGGGGAGGTGGCCGACAACCAAGGGGTATGGATCTGGGAGTGTATAGTTTTAATTCACCGAAGTAACAGTTCCAGTAAGGCCATAGGTCGCTCGATGTATGATCAACTTGTTTAGTTCTCTTGCATGTTCCTTGTTTTATTCAGCAGAATCACACTCCTTTTTGTACTCATTCTATCCCATGTCGTGGGTCTATACGTAGAGGGACTTTTTGTCCCCTTGGTGCTGAGTATGCCAATTGGAGGTCAGACTAGCATGTTTGATTTTTGTAGAGGACACATACTAATGTTGGGGACGCATCAGTCTAGTGGGGATCTCATTTTTCTACAAATGCATCCATAGGATAACATCCTAGGTGTTGGATGAATTTTTTTATGCATCCTGTTGTCAACTTCTTCTATAGAAGGGTAGTGTTCTCTGATATGGGTGGCCAACATGTAGCTTTCGTAGACGAGCAGAGTTTCCAGGATGGCATCCGATGAGTGAATCCCCATCACTCCGGGTTTCCTGAGCTGCCAGTGGGATTGGCAGATGTAGAGATGGGGGATCATCCATGGATTTTCAGTGAGTTTCCCTACGTCTTCCCTAAAGAGTTCATGACTCTACCCCCTCAACGTGATGTTGATTTCAGAATAGACATACAACCTGGTGCCCATCAGATTTCGATGGCTCCCTGTCATATAACACTTTCTTGAGTTGCGAGAGTTGCGGATCTAGGTTGATGACATGATGAAAAAGGGTTTTATCCAACCAATCTCATCACCACGTGGTTCTCTATTCTTATTCGAAAATGAGGTAGATGGTGGTATCATGCTATGTATAGACTATTGATGACTGAATCAGGTGACGGTCATGAACCGTTACCCCCACTGGAGGATCGAAGACATTTTTGATCAATTGAAGGGAGTAGGTTGGTTCTCTAAGATCGACTTATGGTCTATATCTCACAAGTTGAGGGTGAAATTGGGTGACATATAGATGACTAAATTCTGGTTCAGATATAGGTAGATTGAGTTTTTGGTCATGTCGTTCAGCATAACGAACACACCAGTTGTGTTCATGTGGCTCATAAAATCCATCTTCCAAGAATATATAGACCGATTCATAGTAATGTTTATTGACGAAATACGGATATACACAAGATTAGATGAGGATCACACTGAGCATCTGAGGATGGTTTTAGAGGTCCTCCGATAGCACTAGATCTCCAGGAATATGTCCAAGTGAATGTTTATGACACGAAAGGTTCACTTCTTTGGAAACGAGGTTTCCCAATAGGAAATAGTAGTGGGCCCATCGAAGGTCTAAGAGGTTTTTTCTTGGGAATCACCCAAGAACGTGGTAGAAGATCATAGAATCATGGGTCTTTTAGGTTACTACCTGAGGTTAATTCAAACCTTTCTTGAGTTGTAGAACCTTTGATGGCCTTTAACAAGAAAGACTAGGCTTTTGTATAGAGTGAGCAGTGCTAGACAACCATCAGTTATCTGAAGGGGAAACTGGTTAGTTCCCTAGTACCAAGGTTATGAGAGGAAGGGGTAAAATGTAAAGTGTTTTGTGATGATTCTAGCGTAGGAATGAGGTGTGTGTTGATGTAGTAGTGGGGGTTACCTATTATGGTTCTAGGAAGTTGTGTCCAAAAAAACATAGCAATCACACCCATGGTCTAGAGCTTGAAACAGTTGTGTATAAACTACTATTTTGGTATCATTAACTCATTGGGGAATGCTTCATAGTCTTCATAGATCACATTTTCTTCAGGTATGTCATCTCTCAGCGAGACCTGAACATGCGATAACAGCAGTGGATGGAGTTTCTTCAGGAATAAGACTTCTAGATTTCATACACCCCCTAAACAGGGAATGTGGTGGCCTATTCCTTGAGTAGGATATTGCAGAAGGATGCGTTTTGAGAATCATCAGATTCTTGGAAGGAAATAAAGTAGTTGGTTGCCTTTCACATAGATGCAAAAGTGGATGATGGAAGAGGATTCCTGTTTCAGATGACGATGAAGAATTCCTTGGTATAAAAAGTGGACGAGATTAATTTGGGGGAAATATTGGCTGAGGTGATTCATGATCATGTTATCCAAGGAAATGCTTTAGAAGGATTGTCAGAAGAAGGAAAAAATCAGATGATTTTCCGCAGGATGGTGTTAATCCCTGAGGCGATGCATGAGATAGTTCTCGGTGAGTTTCATAAATAACCCATGGATGTACACCCAAGAGTTTCCAAGAGGTATCAGGGATTGAGGGGTCATTTTTTGTGGCTCGGGGTAAAATGGGAAGTGGAGGAGTTTGTGTCAAATTTCCCCTTGTTCCCACAGGTAAAGGATGGGCACCGTTTTCGGGCAGTCTGTTGCAACCCTTAAATGTCCCAGAGTAGAAGTGGTATGACATCTCGATTTATTTCATCATGGGACTACCCATGGTTCAAGAAGGATGTGATACTATCTAGGTGGTGGTAGACTAGCTAGAAAAATCTGCTCACTGCTTGGAAATCAAGGAATCTTGTGCTTTGGACGCCTTAGTATGGAGGTATGTGGAAAAGTTGGTGAGGTAACATGGAGTTCCAAAGTCCATAGTGCTGGATCAGGATACATGGTTTACCTCATGATTCTGGAAAGGATTGCTACATGATTTTGGCACCCAGCTATGCCTCATCAATTCATTCCACCCTCAGATGAATGGGTAGATAGAGGGGACCATCCAGATGTTGGAGGACATGCTGTGGGCATGTGTTCTAGACTTCAGTGTATCTTTGGTACGACACTTTCCTTTGGTAGAGTTTGCCTACAACTATATCTATCACTCTTCCATTGACATGGCTATGATAAAAGCCTCATATGGAATATTTTTCCATTCACCCATGTGTTGGATAGAGGTTGCGAAATCCAGTGTTCTTGTCTAGGAGGTGGTGCGGAGCACGATGAAGAAGGTTCAGTTTATAGAAGATAGGATGTAGGCAGCCCAATAACATAAAAAGTTGTTTTTTGATTATAGTATGATACCCTTGGATTTCTAGGTTAGGTATCACATGTTCATGATGGTCTCCCTCGACACAAGAAATGATTGTTAGGAAAGGGGAGTAAGCTCTCTCCCAGGTTTTTTGGACCATTTGAGGTGTTGTTGCGGGTCGGTGAAGTGTCTTATCAGCTGGTGCTACCACCATTGCTACAGAGGGTTCACAACATCTTCCATGTATCTCTTCTTCATCGGTATCTACATAATGATTCTCATTACCTCTACTGATGAGAGATGGATATCAAGGACGATACGACGTTCGTGGAGCGACAAGTGAGGATCAAGGATCATGAGGAGAAGGTTCTTCGTGGACGAACCATTCCCTTGGTTCATGTGTTATAGGGGCATGGTGGCCCCGAGGAGAGTACCAGGGAACTGTAGGCAGAGAAGTGTGCCCAACACCCATAGTGGTTCCGGGTATTGTATTGTGTTGATTTTTACTTGACTGTGATGTAGTGTTTGACCTTGTTAACTATGATATGGGATGTTTCCCTTATACCCTGAGTGTGTATGAAAATTCAGGACCATGGGGAGGGGGGGACATGATCCCTAATCGAGACACATTATGGTGGATGCGATTAAACCTATGGGGGAGAGTTAGTCCTGCCCAAAGAAGATAGTATCTTGTCATGGGGGATGGGACTCTCTAGTCCATATATCTGGACTGTGTGACCTTTAAATGTTTGTGTGGTCACATGGGGGAGAAGAGCGGTGGTGAATCCGTAGTTGTTCAGGAGATAGATGAGGGAGAGGTACTCCTAGATATCATGGTTTGTTCAAGATTTTAAAAAACTATAGGGTGGTATTTCATTGAGAGGCATCATAGAGGGAGGTTTTTCGGACCCCTCTTTTCCCTTCAAGTATGCACAATAATTCTCGAGTGAAAAAATAGTTTTATAGGTATCTAATGTAATGGTCTGGACCTTCATGGACCATTAATTTTCCATGTTCTGGAGTTGGGGGTTTCCTGTGGAACATCGTTGACTCATTAAGGAGTTTTCCAAATTTTAGGATTTGATGAATGGTGGCACCGATGGGTGTCGGTTACATCGAGGGTCCTTGGTGGCACTGATCAGCTTTGGTGCCACCGATGAGCGTCGGTGGCACTGATGAGCATTCGTGGAAGCAATGGACATTGATGGAACAAGTGGTTATCAGTTGAACCGATGGGTCATCCATATAACCAATCAACATCAGTGCCAGGGTGAAAATGCCAGGGCGACAGTGCAAAGGCAACGAATCCATAGTGATGGTTCCATGGTGACGATGACTCACCTAACAGTGAGTCCTTTCATATGTTTTTCAAGACCTTCTAGTTTTTTTCCGGTTACATATCTTTTGAAGTAAATGTTTTTTAATACCCATTACAAATCCATTTAAATTCAATAAAATATGTTTTAAACCCAAAATTGTCAAGAGACCCTTGAGCTACGAAAACATGTGTCCTTTTTCCTCTTTGTCACACCTTGTAATTTTTTTATGTTTCTACCCTATTTTATAATTTCCAATATTTAAATGAAACACTTTAACTCACAGGGTTTATCTCCACTATCTCTGAGGATAATAATTTAATTCCAAATAATCTCAATATGTGAAACTTCCCATACGCGTGGCCGAGCCATGATCAAACGTTTTGGTTCTTCGAAATTTTCACCGTAATTTTTGGATCTGGCCTTTTTCATAAGCAATGATCATCTATTCTTTTCCTTTCACTATCCTTCCATTGGTACGTTTTGAGTCCCTATTTCAAATACAACTCGTGATACCGTGTTCAATTCTTTCCTGCTCACCCTAGAAGTCCTTGGAGACCTTCTTCTACAAGTCGTACATCCCCATTTCTTGGAGCTAGTAGAAAACATATATCGTCGACCATCCAAGTTGGGTTTTTCTTTCTTCTCACTTTACTGTGTATCATGACTATTGGGTATGATAATATTTCCATAGGGAATGATGAAACAAAATCATAAGGAAGATAATAAACCAACATTAAATAATGAAGGGGTGTGTTTGTTGATAATGTTGTTGTATACTTTTATCTTTGTTTAAATGTTATGAACTGTCTGGGTCTATGCCCACTGAAAATCATGGTTATTAGTGGTCTTTTCTCCTGAATTAATTAACCTCCATTATATTGGGTAATCTTGTGACTGAATGGAAGTAACATGGGTAATGGATAATCATGTAAACATGGTTAAATAAATGAATTCCCAAGGAATAATAATCATTGTGTGATCACGGCGATTAACCGAATGGTAGAAAGGTACCTGATGAATGGTGTGGACAAATCAAGATACTTATTTGTGTGTGGTTGCTGCTTGTGGGGTGATTTAGATAGGGATGGGATCTCCTGCTGTTCATTTGTTTTCTTTTGGATCTGTGCCCAGATGTTGTATATTGGTTTGGTTCTAGTACATTCAGGGAACTCACAGATCCCTTTATTTTAGTAACATTACCAGAGAACTAGTTGTGAATTCTTAAATTGTTTTCTGGATATTTTCTCCTTCAAAGTTTTTTTGACAATTTTATGTTCTTGTTAGTTTCCCTATAGTGGAGAATTATTTCTTTCTAATGAAATCACTTGAACAAGATAAAAATAAGGGGTGGTGATCTTTTCTTGGTTGTTTTGATTTTGTGCATGTATGAATAGTAACGATGGTATTTGTGTATGGGTTGGTTTCGGGATCCCTAGGCTAGGACAAGTTATTGTTTACCTATATATATAAATTTACATCAATTGTCTCTCATTCTCACCCCACCCAAGATGAGCACTTCGTGATGAACAGCCCATTTCATGGGGGAGTGGGTTTGGTCCCAACATTCTTTTGAGTGGATGGTTTTTATCTCCATTATGCTCCCTCTCTTAGGTAGCCCAAGAATATTTAGCAGGCTTTGATGGAATAAGGTCCGTTATATCCTAGGAGTGTTCAGGTAGCGTACATTATGGTGGTTGGCCTAGGTGTGTGTGGGCACGTTGGTTTCCTAAGTGTCATTGGAATGAGTCCCATGTGTCTTCATGTATGGAAGTAGTAGTTATGGCCCAGGTGTCTGTGGGTATGGTTAGGTATGGATGTGGTGGCCCAGGTTTCTGTGGGCATGGTTACATATGGTTTCGATGGACCTGGTGTCTGTGGGTGGGATATGTAGTGAGGTGGCCCATAAGGTTGTTGTTGGGGTGGTAGTGGGACTGTAGTGAAAATGTAGGGGGAGGTTTGATGCATAGGATGTCTTCAATGTCTAGTGGAAAGAGGTGTGGGGTACCCAAATATTGATATTCTTTAACTATTACTTCACCTGACTTGCATTATTTGAGGAGTGTACCTTAGTGAGGCTGGGTGGATAGTTTCCTTGGTTGGTGCTTTGGTTACCTCTATTTTCTCAAGAGGAATTAGAATTACTCCCAACATGGGAAGGAGATATTTTGTATTTCTCTACTGAGTATACATGTATACACACCCTACTTGTATAAAACTACTTTCAGGTTTCCAAGAGAACTTTGGGGACCATGAAGGGCCGTACTAGATTGGATATTGGGATAATTATTATTGTTTTCTTTTCTTTTTCTACTTACCTGTGAAGTTTTTTTTACTTTGTATGGGTTTATCTTTGATCATACATATGAGAATGGATTTTGAATTTACTTTGACCTTTAGTTTCAGTGCTTATGGGTTTTTACCATCATATATCATGATCCTACTAAATTAAAAGGGTAATACCTTCCCTATTACATGTGATTCTATACCATTAGTGCTATTCTTTAATTCAAGTGTTATTGAAGGTGGGACTCAAGGAACATTATCTCTCCTTCAACTTCAATAAGTATGGGTCTGGTAGTTTCTAATCCCTTCCGTCATCATAGTGAAGGTGGGTAGTGACACCCATAGGAATATGAGACATTACAAGACCCGAAGGTCTTGGGAATTCAACCGGACTATAACTACAAGAAACTGCCTGTCCCTATAATCTGCATCATGATGGTAGCTCTCCATATTCACAGGGTCGTCTGAAAAATCTTCCCATGCAAGCACATGCTACTCCTGAGGACATTTCCATACAATCTCATTCATCTAAATCTGTTGGTTCTGATATGGTAAGTGTGCCTGCTCTGAATCCTCCTATGGGGATACTCATTTTATGTATAGTTTTCCTGGGGATACATCAATGATCTTCTTTTCCGATGGCCTTGAGGTGGCCTGAAGGCCTTGTGGTCTCCCAAAAGCCTTATGGTTCTAATGGCCTTGGGTGGTCTGAAGTCCTTGAAGGTCCCAACGACCAAACTTGGGGCCTAAGGTCCCGAACGAGTGAATAGTTCCAACTGCTACAATAATACTATAGTTCCCATAATATTATCCATCTACTATCTTTTGATATCGGGTCTCTTGGATGCACTTTCAAAGTCCTCACCAACTGGGTTAAGGCTCTTGTGCTTGTGTAGACTGCCACTTCCCTAATGTAAAATATATATTTTTAGTTTATTCTCATTATTATTTATTAATAACTATCAAAATATGATTAAAACATTAAAATTAAGTAAATAGTATCATTATTATTCTATAATAATCATATTATTCCGAAAAGAAGACACTTTCATAATCATAATCTTCTATTAATTATAGTATGTACATTTTTGGGTCGACCTAAACACCTACTTGAAAAATGATATAACATAATATAATAGATTACTATGAGAAATTAATTACTGGTAATATTTGATACAAATAATAAAATAAATATTTAAATTTTTTCTTTAATTTAAAAAATAATTTTAAACTCATGATTTTTGATTCTAATGTATTATTAAAAATATCCATAAAACATGATCATTATCGATTTCATCTTTAGGGATCATAAAATATCCTCCAATATAATGAAACTATAAAATTATAAATATTTATAAAACATCAATTATATCACATTTTATGATCTAGTAATTATATAATTTGTGATAAGTTTGAAAAACAATACAATTATTATGAAAATAGTTCAAAACAATCAAGATTACTCACAACCAATGTTGAATATAGATTATAAGTAAATAATATATATATTGAACAGGAATAAATAATGTTTATAAAATATTATTGATATTAATAATGTTATTTTATTGGTTATTGAGATATTTATTTTATTATATAGGATATTCAAGCACATTAGTGAAATTTACGAATTAAGGTAAGGTTATCTTATTTCAAAATTTCACCCCTAAAGATATATTTCTTATTATACACCAAGTTTAATTTGAAATGTATTATATAATAAAATTTTAATATTTTATTTCATGATCCTATTATTATTCCTGGTATTTAATTTATCATTTTAAATCATATCCACCAAGGGGTTTTAAATCTAATTTTTTTTAATGTTGTAAGGGGTTCGATGTCTCAAATTTAATTACATGAGAGATGATTGGTATTTCACACCATTTTTTAATTATATAAGGTGTATTTAATGAAATATTTTTTTACTATATATGTGATTTTAAATTCAATTACATGATCTTCCACTTGGCCTCGTTTTATTCTTACATTACTAATATAGTGAGGGTTTCATCACTAATATCACTTCAAATGAATATTTATTTTGAATGGTAATATATCTAGAGAATTTATATAATTTTATATCTAAAAAAATTAAAATTTCATTCCTTTATTTTCATTCTTGTGGTTTTTATTGACATCACCCAATTTCATTTCCCCTATAGTCGCATTATTTAACTATTGTAAGAATATCAACCCAATTATTTCTTTTGAGTCATGGGCCATGTTTCTTCTATATCCACATTCATTCGATAATTTTTTGAATGTCATGATATATTTTCAAATATTTTTTGTGGTCATTTTTTACAAATTTACAATCATTATATGTTTTTAAGAAATTTATAAATTTTTCAATATGGGTCGTTTTCACCAAAGTTTGAAAATTATATCTTTTTAACATTTTCCATTTGAGCACGTCATTCTACAACCTCTTTCATTTTATATGAATCTTTTTCTCTACATTTTCATGAGTTCAAAAATAAATAACTTTTATCTTAGTTTTATAAAATATTTCTTTTTAAAAAATTACAATGATCAAGGATGTTTCTTTTTTCTAAAGTGATTGTTTCTACATCTTTAAAAAAGTATTTTCATTTCATTCATTGTTATTGGACAAATAGTATTCATGATCAAGGACATTATTTAAATTTTACCTTCAACCTTCTTTATATTAATAGATTATTCAATGTTAATTTATATCAAATATAAGATCCACCAGTGACATTTTCATTCCATATTTTCATCTGTTAGAGGCATGATTTATCCCCCAATTCCATTTCAATGTGAAAAATATATATTTTTCCCGTTGATTAAACGGTTTTTACCTAGATTCAAAATAATTGGTTGATTTGAGATATTATTCACTTAACAATATACCCCTTACTCTATGCAGTGTTAGTTTTATAGATACTTATAATGAAAGCTATTCTATTTATTGATTGGGGAGATATTGAAAATTTATATAATTTTTATTTCAGTCAAGACCTTTTTTTATTACTATGGCATGATAAATACATATTGTATAGTATATTCATTCCATCATACAATGAATTCAACAGACATAATTAGTGATGGCGAGTGCCCAGAATTGATATCCCCTCAATGAATTGATCGGTATCATGAAACAAACTATCATAGGTTTTTTGTTTTATGAATTCCTGAAACAATATATTTACTTGATACAGGGACATGAAGGTAATATCCTAAAGTCTAGGATCATGAGGTATTATCTGAGGTCATGGAATTGGGTATCATGAAATATTCGTTTCCTCAATAAGGAACCACTTACTGTAATATATGTGATCTTACAATTTACATTATTATCTATGAATATAATATGATTTTATTTTCATTCTATTATGGAATTATTTTTGGATACCTATTCCTACCATATTATTTATGCTCATATTAGGATTCTTTATTATTTTTATTTTTATCGCTCATGTTTACGCATAATGAGTGTTTTATCTCTCCATTATTGTATTTCTATTTCCCTAGGTTATGAAGAAATATATTATTCATTATATTTATAATAGAATAAATTGTTTGAATAATTTTGTAGGACATGTTGAATACTAATTACGGATTAAATAGATTCTCATATAGTAAAAAATGTATAATTGATGAGAAATAAATTGGCATTATTAGTTAATAGTTTTTCCAAATGTTGTACAACTATAATCATAATGTTTCCTTAAAATTAATGTGATTTAATATTCTTTCATTATATTGTTAATATTGATGGTTAAAATTGGGTCACTTTGGTTCATTTAAAATCCAGTATGTAAATATGGTTTTATTTTCACCAGATCCCAAGAGTGTGGGTCTGAGGTACTATAACTATAGTAAAATTACATAGTATTTTCTTATAATCTAACACATAACAAAACATAAAACATCATTCATAGATAACTAAAAGTATGATTTAAGAGGCTAAAAATAATTCCTTTTTTAAGATAGTGAATTACTAGTTTCCATGTTTCATCAATGTCATGTATAAAATTATTAATGATAGGCATATCACATTCCTTAATACTAAACAAAAAAATAAATTATAAAATACCACTTGAAAATTTTTTCATATTAAGAATAATCTCATTCTTATCTGGATAAATCTTAAAAACAAGATGAATTTTAACCCCCCCCCTCCCCCTCAAAACTCAATTAGAATTCATTTTGTATAATTTAAGATAAGCTATTACATAAATTGTTATTTATAATGACCACAATTATATTTTCAATATATATTTTCAATTAAAAACTATGTTTTGAAATCCTTTTTATAAAAATTGTAGAATAATATAAGCCTTTGGAAATTACATTTTTGTAAAATAAAAGTGGAAAGGTTATCAAAAAAATATCTTGGATCTTTATCCAAACCATATAATTCTCTATAATTGTTGACAACATGATTAAGATATTTAATTTTTTTAATCCTACAATGTTTTTAAATAAAAAACATCATCTATAATAAAACAATTTTAAAAGTATCTCTCTCTATCTAACTAATATGGTTTGAAATAAAATTAATCTATTATTATAATAGGATTATAATAGACTCAGTTATATCTATTAGGGAAAATGTTTCTTTATAAAAAAATACCATCCTCTTGACTACATTATTCTGAAACTAGCCTAGTAATTTTTATAACTATATTACTATACTTGTGGAATTTTTTTTCGAACACCAATAGTGTACCAATAGTAAGAGACTCATCGTGTCTTTAAACTAGTTTTATTTTTAAAATCCATATATAGTTTAATCTTATTTTGTATGTATTTTATCTTAATCTCATCAGTAAAAGCATCAATAACGTACATGGGTATAATTTTTGAAAATTAGTATTTATATTTTAACTATTTTATCAAAAAATCTATTTTTTGGGTTATTTTATTAATATCAAGTAATTAAATATCTTAAGGATTATTTTTATGGGTCCTAGATGTTCTGGGTAAAGAATTACTTCATGTATGTAATTCAAACACATTTATTTGGTGGTCTTATTATTTAGAAGAATTTTTTTACCAAAAATAAAATGAATATCAATTATATATATAGATGATATTAAATTAAGATATATAATCATCAAGGGATTAAATTGGGGTTTTAGCCTCTTGTGGATCGTAATCATGAAAAGTGACTTGAATAAATTCATCCATAACCATGGTTATTTTTTTGAAAAATATATAATCTTTACTAATTGTTTAATAATGTTTAAAAAATAATTAATTTTACTTAGGAGAACAATTCTATATGTTATATTTAGTTTTGATAATATATACATTACAACTGAAGACTCTAAAATGAAATTTGGTGGGTTTTATATCATTATATAATTTATAGGGACTCTTATTTAATACTTATTTTAAAAAAATATCAGTTTTATAAATATATGTATTCACTACCTCGACCACATGTAAATAAGAAACTAATACTTGTTGATCATGGTTTTTTATATCTTTTATAGTGTTATTTTTATTCATCCAATAATATAATTTTTTATAAGTTATTTTAAAAAATAAATTTGTTTTGTAGCAATTTCATGATAAGATAGGTTTTAACTCTTGGTTTTTGAATTCACAGACATGATTTATTATAAAGTTTTTTATTTTTAGTTTACTAAGGTTCTCAAATAATCTTGAAAACTTATAAAAATACGATAATAATTATCTTTTTTAAGCTTTAAAATACACTCTAATGAATATTAATTTTTCATCATCTATGATATATAAATAATTCATAGAACTAATAATAGAAAATATATAGGTTCTAAATATGTGCATTTGATCCATATATAGTGATTAATTGGTAAAAATATCGTTTTTTTACTTTTAGATAATTTTTATGTTGTCTACCATTTAGAAATTGGTTATAAAATTTATTGTTAGGGAGCTCAATAATTGGAATTTCCCTAAAAACCCTCACATAGTGATATATCTATGTGAGTGGTTATTAAATTGTGATATAATACTATTCTAAACTAAGATTATTTGTGGAAAGAACATAAATAAGAAACATGTGAGGAAATTTTTGAATTTAAATCTAACATATAAATACTATCACTTCTCATTGAGAAATATATATATCATTATTTGAGGAATATATTTTTTCATGTATAATTGTAAAAATTAATATAATTACTTATATTAAATTTTTATTTAATCCCAATAAAAATAAACTTTAACTTATAAAAAATAATTATTTGGAAATAATTATAGAATTATATATACCAAATTGTGTGAGTCAGTTTTTTATTTTGTATGGATTCCAATTATAACATGATTTGCTTCGACTTTGAAAATTAATTTAAGGTTATAATAGATTCCAAGTACCAAATGAAATTATTGGTCCTCTTTAACATTTATTCTTCAAAAAATACATATAAATAAATTTGTGTTTCATAAATTTTTTTAGGTTTATAGAAATTAGTAATTTGTTCCTTAGGAATCTATACATGCCTAATAAGTTAATAATTTTCATGAGAAGTGATCATTGAAAATAATAATCTCCAAGGTATATATAAATAGATGTTATTTTGAAATTGTAAAATCTTACAGTCCATATTGTCCCGTATGATTTATAGAATAGATCACTAATTTTACGGTTGATCAAAATTTATCAATAATGAAATTCCAGCAGAATTCATTTTACTGTTTATGTTGATAACCAAACCAATTTTTATATTTATAGGGTATTTGGAATCCAAAAATTTTATTTAAGGTATCTATAGTGTTAATATATTTTTATAACTCCTTAATCAATTTTTTATTTATAGTCTTGATATTTTTATTCACCTTTTAAAAATTTCGTTCACCATAAATTTCATCTTTGATCATATTTTTCTAATTAATATAGAGTATGTACGTATTCAAAACTCATTTATAATTATCCTTAATTTTTGTTTTAGTCTCACCCATTATTGAGTGTTACTATTCTAAATCGTCACTAGATATAAAAAATAATAACTTTTTCCATTTTATTATATAATAGAAATAGAGGGAACTTTAGAGTGTGATTCCATAATATAGAGTGTGGACTTCGCTTGTGGTTTATCACTTCCATTATGCTGATATCCACTTGAAAAATATTATAAAAAACATCATGTAGTTTTTTTAATTTATTTATTTATTTAAATGATCTTATAATAATTATTATTTTATTGAAGAATTATGTAGTTAATTTTTATGTTACATTTATACTTTTATTCATTTAAAATCATCCCACAAGAGGTGTTTTCCTTATTTATGTTCTCCCTTATTATCATATATTCATTAAAATCTAGTGGATCATTATAATGTTATATTTTTATTATAGAAATACTTAACCCTTTAGCCTAATTGATCCATTTATTCATTATTGGGATCATCACTTTCACTACTATTGGATTCCATCAAAATATTATTTCCTTTAGTATTAAGATTATATGAAATATTCTTATTTTTTTTGTGAAACCACATCATCAAAATTATATATTATTTATTCCAAATTATTAACCATATTATTAATCATTACATTCGAAGTGATTCTATCCATTTTATTTTATTCTCATATGATAATGGCAGCGCATCTTCACTTTTTTAGAAAAAACATCAACAGATTGAGTATCAGCTTCTTTTGAGTTATATATTTTCCAAGAGATATCATCATGTTAAAAATATCATTAAACCTATAATAATTTTTTGAAAAATAATATCCAAAAATTATATTTAATTTATAATACTAAGGTATGTATTTATTTAAATGAATTTTCTTAACATTTAATGCTCCCTCATAGAAAACAACCAAAGTATCCATCATTTTTTTCCATTTTCATAAAAAATACTATTTCATTAATCTTCAACTATTTCAGATATAATTTCATTCCATGATATCAAATGATAATCATAAGTAACCCTCATAACATCAATTCTTTATATTTAAAGGTATAATATTATCATAACCATCATCATTGATACCTTGTAAAAATTTTGTGATTTAAGGTATGTTTTTCAGTTTTTTTTCTATATATTTTATTATATTTTGAGTGTGTTAATTTTTTGGAAAGTGAATGTTGGGGTGACTCTTTTGATATAATTTAGAGATATGTAAACAAAATCTTCACTATAACATACCATTATATCTTTGGTGATTGCTATTGGAAGTCTGGTGGCCATTAAAGTGGCCCATGTGACTCCTCCGTGAGTTCAATTACAGTCACATGAACTCTAGTATGACATAAAAATTCCAATGGTGGTCCTTTAAAATTACCTTTACATTGTAGAACCAATTTATTTAGAAGGATATTTTGTAAAAAAATATTCTTTTAAATTTTTATTTAACTGAAATCCATTTCCCTTTACACAGTGATCATAAATTTTTCTACCACTATTTTTTCCACAATCATAATATGTATTCCTTGGATGATTTATTCTCTAATTATATATAGAATTAGGATACATAATTGGGAGAGTATTTATAATGGAAAGTTATTTTAAATCCATACAACTTTTTATGAAAGATTCATGGTTTATTTTCATAACATATTAATATAATTCTATCCATCTAGATTAGTGTAATTGATAATTCTTTTTTCATTAGGAGGAATTAATCCTTTATTCACTGTCAAATTTGTTTTTTAATAAAGAGTTATGTGGCATCATCCCCTTATAGGAATTTATTTTTATGTTTATTTTTTAATTGTGAAATGTAATGTAGATTAAATGTTTTGTGTGAACTTAATGTGATGAAAATAAAATTTAACCTATCTATAATTACATTCCATGGTTTTTTTCAATGATGAAAAAATATTTTATATGTGATTTAATAATAAAAATATGAATTTACATGCCAAAAAATATAGAATAAATAGTAGAAATGACGGATTAAATAATGATTTTTGATGTTAGATTTTTTAATTAAATTAATAATGACACTTTTGTAATGAAAATTATTGATTTGTATTCTTTTAATTATGTTAAAATGGTGTTTTTGTGATATAAATTCACACTATTATTATGTGAATTAGTTTGAATAATAGTGAATGAATTGGGTAAGAATTATATGTTTCGATTTAGAAATTAGTGTTGGTAAATGATTTTTATTACATGATAATTTATGAATTTTAATGTAAAAATAAATTTAATGAGCTACGAATATTAAAAATTGGTTTTAGTGAATTTATATATAATTTTTTCTAATATGGAATAATTTCTAATTTTTAAAACGTATATACGGGTGAATCTCCCTTTTTTATTGAAACCAATATACCCCTATTATTATAATGGGTAGAGGGAACCCATTATATGGACATTAAAGGACCATTGGGAACTACATATAAATAAATATAAACTATAGGCCATAATTTTATCCCTACTATATATTCCCATTCTAATGGATATGTTAGCCGTATCTTTCTAAACTGTAGATAACCTGACTGGAAGGCCTTTTTCACACCTCTCTTCCATCACGCCTGCTTTCGTAGACATTGCTATCAACCAACATACTTGGACTCCTTACTATGAACATCAACTCTATATTATCACATCTCACCACCTTAAATATTTCCTCAACCACCACCACTATTTTATCTTTCATTCCTCATCATTTTGTGCATCACCTATGTCATGCCTAGCATTGACGTCGCCGCAGAGCCATGGAATCATCATGCATTCACTGCTAGAATGATATCCCTCATAACCATTTTCAACTCACATACTCTTCTATCATGCTATCCCACCCCACCACGAGTGATAATAAACCCACCCCCAAAGGTGTCTTGATGGGTAGTTAGCGGGTTTTATCCCTCATCTTTAAATTCTACAAATAAGTGACAAGATCCAATCACTTACACCCCCATTATAAAAATAATGTATAATTAAGTAAAATTACATTTACATAAATGTGAATATAAAATAAATGTGTGAAATAATTTTTATTGATGATTAAATAGAAAACATAAATTTAAGGGTTCAAAATTGGAATTTAATGTAATATATGTTTTTGAGAAAATTTTGTTTAATTTGTAGAAAATAGAATATAATTTCTATCTTTATAAGAGTTTCAAAATTTAATTGGTTTATTTTAATGAAATAAAATTGATAATTAATATTATTTATGTTTATTTAATTTAATTTAATGTTTGTGATATTATGATACAACTCTTTTTTATAAAAATCAATGTTATTGGATAAATTGAATGTTACCTTGGATTTTTCTATAACATAAGATGTTGATATGTGAGGAGTCGGTTTAACTTGGATTTAAGATAGTCTTATTATATATTATATTCCATATGTTTCTAATAAGTATTATATTGTCCATATGTGTAGATACTATAATTATTGGATGATATTTAGTTTTTTTACCAACATTGGATGAAGAAGGTATAAGAGTTCTTTAGTGTCTTAGTTTTCACCACGTTCTTTGAAAATAAATAATGGTAATGGTATGTATAAATCATTTATTATATATATATATATGTGAGATAATTAAACTCCAAGGGATGTTTGGGGTTGTGTTTATTTTTACATAGAATTTTTTCATTCTTTATTCATACACACCTCGTATGTGTAATGATTATATGAATAGTATTGCAGGTAAAGGAAAAGGACCTCAATATCAATATGTTGATGTATAGGGACATCATGGAGATTACTTATTATGATTTTAGATTCATGTGTAAGGTATTTGTATAGTTAATATTTTTTAATATTTTTGTTATATTTTTAATTAAATGGTATTTTGGATCTATTGTGATTTTGTCCTTGGATGTATTACTTTTTGGGTATTTGAGGGATATAATTTCAGATTTAGTTATAGTTATTATTTTTTAGTTATTGTGTTATATAAATTTTTGGTTTATTTTAAAAAAACCATTAGAGTGTAAATCACTCCCCAAAAAATACTTATAGAACCTTAGCACTAATCACGGACCTCTAATAATTTCCAACACAAATTAGGCTAGAGAACATTTTTATCTTAATTAAATGGTCACACCGTGGAGGGAAATTACAAAATAGTATCAAAGAATTTTATTTTTTGAGGTCTTTCTATTTTCTAAAAAGTCATATTTTATATTAGAGGTTAGGAATTTTCAAAAAATGTATGTGTTTGTGCCTCACCATAACACCCATAATAGATATATATGTTACATAATGTAATATGGTATTATATATAATGTGTTATAAAGGATTTTGTTTTATATTATATCCAATTTAATTTGGGGAGAGTATTTAGTTATTCTTGTGTAATTATGGAATATAGGGACATGATACATGTATGTTCTCAAAAATCATTTTGTTTGATTAGTGATTTAGTTTTAGTTGAGTGATTTAATTTTTATTAAACTAGTTAATATTTTATTGAATGGGTATTAATTATATTTTATTTAACTAAAATTAGTGAGATAACT
This sequence comes from Viscum album, assembly GCA_963277665.1. NCBI lineage: Eukaryota > Viridiplantae > Streptophyta > Magnoliopsida > Santalales > Viscaceae > Viscum > Viscum album. The sequence goes on along the minus strand of OY728160.1, from coordinate 453,701,076 downwards.
TGATTATATAATGTTATTCTATTTATTTGACTAATTACATTGTGGTTATGTGTTGTAATAGGTGTATGGTGTATTTATTTGATGAAATTTGTCATGCTTTGTTGATAACTGGTATGTTTATTTTTATTGAATAATAAAACCAAATAAGTGAATCAATGATACCCAATGGAATGTGGAATATTGGGAATGATTTGATGAGGTGAATGCAGTGTGTGAGGCAATGAATGTGCCTCTAGTGTGATAGCACGAGACTCTAATTCAGAAATTGGATAGGAGTCCATCTCTCGAGGTGGTGGTAGTTAATGATGTGGTTTGACATTTTAGAGAAAAGACCCTTATACATTACAATGATAAACGAGTTATCATTGGTTGGAATACTGGTTACAATTAATATATAAGATATTTTATTTTATTTATGTACTAAAGGGAATGTAAGTGTATCTTTTTGGTATTATGGTTAATGGGACAATGTTTCCCTTATGGGAAATTTCATCCCAAGTAGATGGGACTAAGGGATTGATGTGGGATACTTTATAATCTCTTTTATTTGAAAAATTTTACCCCGAGAATTTGATGATGTATAAAGGCTATAAGTTCATAAATATAAATCTTTTTAATAGGTTTGTATTTTATTATTATTTAAAATTTATGGACTATCTTCATTTGTATTCTACTTTATGTGGTTATAAAACGTCTAAAGATATTTTTTATGAAGAATATATAATAATTAAATCATTTTCGGAGGGTTTAAATTTATTTAACTACTTTGAAGGAAATGGTAAATATAGATCTTAGGGAACTGAAGGATCCTGAAGTGGAATGAAGATTTTCAGTGGGTGATAGTGGATCTGGAGTAAAAAAGAACAGGAACTCGAATGATTATAAAAAAGATAGTGAGTGGATTTGAGTCCAAAGAATACATTTTATTTTATTTATTCTCTATATAGGTCACCATTATAGTGTTATTAGTAAGATAAAAAAGTCTATACCCAATCCATATGACATAATTAATTGATTAAATTTCATTCATATCATATAAAATTAAATATTTACAAATTTTATTGAAAGCTATTTTAATATGGTAGAGGTTGTGATTCTACTTCAACTAAAACATCATGATCATGGGATAGTGAACCATACCAGAGAACAAGTAATATTTCATTTAGGTGGACTGATCACGGGGTTGGAAGGGATTATTAGGGATAAGTGTAATGGGAATATGTAGTGTAGTAGATTTGGGTGACCCAAAGGTAAAGTTAAGGTGCATGGTTTGGTTAGTTATATTCTATGGAGCAGGCACCAATGGCTCTTGGTGAGGGGTGTTCAATGATTATAGGTGATATGTTAGTTACCTATAATTTGACAAATGGGTTATTTGATACGAGTGATTCTCATTTTTTTAATATTTTTTTATCTGGTTTAGTTTTTGATATTTAGTTTTTATCTATATTTCTCAATTAGGAATAATAGAGGATCCCATTAAAATATTTTTTAAAAAATTTACTGTAATTAATTTATTTTTAAATATCTAAGTATTTATTTTTTTAATATATGAAATATTTAGAAGTGATGATTGGGATGGTTTGGTTAACACATTTTTTTCCTCAAATAAATTTTTCCCAGAGATAAGTGGCCTTCATCTATCTTGTGAAGAAAATTATATTTTTCAATGAGAATGTAATTTTTATTATATAATTCAATACTATGATTTATGATATATAGAGATGATTATAGATCAAATATCTAAAATGATAATTGAACATTATTATTATGTTGATGATGTTTTTCTTTTTATCATTGGTATATATTAAGATTTATTTCATGATGTTTATACAGGGTTTCCACCAAAGTGGGAGGTTAATTGATTTATTACCTAACACCAATCCTATTTATATACGACATTATCACATGGATCAAGATGATCTTAACGAATTTAAAATACAATTAGAGGCTCTTAAATCCAAGGGATTTAATAGGTAATGTATACCTTCACAGGGTTATCTAATGATTTTTTTCATGAAATATTATGGGAGACTGCACGATTGTGTTAATTAATATATATTGAATTTTGTTAACATCATGAATTTGTATCCTTGCCATATATTCATATATTTATGGTTGTTAATGTTAAATTTTTTATCGTTTTATCACTATATTAGAGTGTGGGATCAAGTAATTCCCATGATAAAATTTATATCCATGTATTTTCTTTTTGAAATCTTAGTGATGTCGTTCAGGTGAAGAATGGACCATTTTTTTGAATCCATGATAAATCATGTTTTACAAACTTATTTGGAATTATTTGTGATTATAAAAATGATGATATATTTATATACTCAATAAGTTAATAAGATAATGGGGAATATTTGACTATTGTCTTAGACACATTGAGAGCTCTATGATTTCCTGCCAAGATATTAAAATACACTTTTTTGGATTAAAGTTGTGAAATTCCTTGGACATGTATTTTAAATGAGGAATTTTAGTGGATCTATTGATTGTGTATTGTTGATTTCATTAGAGAAATCCATGTTTTTAAAAATATATATTTTTATTCTTAGGTATTATTGTTTAATACCGTTAGTTTATTTAAGACATATAGTGAATAGATATTCTTATAATTATGTAAACTAAGAAATAGGTGAAATTATAGTCTGATGATGGATATGATGTTTCTTTTCCATAGTTAAATAAAATGTTGACATTGACACTTATTCTTATTTTATCAAATATAATAAAGTGTTATGATGTAAACTTTGATTCCTTTTATTTTGGTATAGGGTGTCTGTTGATGTTGGAGTGATGATTGGTATCATATATTGCTTTGTATATTAGGTTATATGAGAAAAATGAACTTTCCCATAATCTCATGTATACAACAATTGTGTGTGATCACCAGAGTTGGAGACATTATATATATTATGTGACTTTTATTTTATTTACCTACTATAATTACATTAAGTATAAATTTTTAGTGGGATTTGAATATTTGACAGAAAAAATTGGATGAATATTTCTATTTTTTCTTATTTTGAGGGGATATATAATATATTAAAATATAATTCTATGATTAATGCTATGAGTAGGACGTCTTGGGTGGATGTAGTTTATGAATAAATTGATGAGTAACAAATTATGTCCATATTCACTAAGTTTCACTTTGAGGTATATAAAATTTGAGGAAATTGAGTCTTAGTATCTTCAACAGTTAATCCATTAATTATGGAATTTTTGAAGGATGGTAAATTTTTAGATTTCCAATGTTATATTTTTCATGATAGATTAGATGGAGAGGATCATATTTCAATGTCTAATCTTGAGGTTTATTCTCTTTTATATTTCAATGAGTTGTATTTTTATTCCATTCTCCATTACAAAATAAGTGAGGAGATAATTTCATATTTCTTGATGGGTTGTTCAACATAGTTTAAAAAAGATATACCATAGTTTTCAATGGAACATTCGGTGGCAAGAAGTAAAATAGAACATGCTTGGGATTATTTTATAATACTTCACTTATGTTCATGTAAAATCAATTCATAAAAAACAAGTAGAAAAATTCATTCATTAACCATTTGGAGTCCAAATGGGTAAATGTGGTAATAAATTTCTAAATGGTTTTCCCTGATCACTGAAGGTAGAGATCATTTTTTTTATTTATCATTTCAATAATGTTTCACATTAAATTATAATTAAAAGGATTCAAAATTTTGATGGAATTTGGTATCTCTTTATCCATGTAATTTTACGACATGATGAGATACCCTACAGTATTGTGTATGATCATGATTTTAAGTTTACATATAAATTATAGTAGATCTTAGAATGGTTTTTAGGTACTCAAGTGAAGGTTATTATAGATAATCATCCATATAATGATGATTGATCTATGTTTACTATCCTGATTTTTTAGGATATCATTTATAAATCTATCCCTGATTTTGGTTATGCGTGGGAAGGCCATATGTATTTGGAAAATTTTATCTATAATAATATCTAAAAGGTATTTATTCATGTTTCATTTTTTATGGAATTATATGGGAGATTATGAAGATCTCCCTTATGTTGTGTGGAGGCTAGTGATGAGCCTTTGTTTATTCCTTCTATAGTACAACATAATTTTGATTATCTATAGTTTATTAAGAAGAAATTATATACAACTCAGAGAAGAAGTAATATTATATCAATCGAATGTTTTATCCTATCAGGTTTGTTGTGGGAAATCCTCTCTTTCTCTATGTCTCACCTCATTTGGGATATAAAAAATTTGGTAAGAATGTGAAATTAGATCAATGGTTTTTTATTCCATTTGGGATTCTAGAATGGATTAGGGTGATTGATTATCTATTGTAATTACCCTCGAAATATGGTGTTATGTATGATGTATTTCATGTTTTCTAGATATAGAAATATGAAATCAATTTGTATTAAGTGCTTCATTATGATGATGTGTAACTAGAGTTTGATGAATCTTCCAACAAGAGACCAATGTATGGTATTGATAATATAGATAAGATCTTATTGAGTAATTTTATTCCCCTTGTTTGAATTTCAAGGGAGAATGGATGAGTATAATAATATAATTTAGAAGGATAAGTAGAGAATATGTCTGTATGGATGAATTTAATTATTAAATTTTTCATTAATGCTTATAATGGTAATAATTCTTTATAGTGGTATATTTTTAACTAAATAAATATTAAATAAATGTTCTCTGAAACATGAACCTAGTAAGAGAATTGTACCCCTCATAATAAAGTGTTCCAGGAATAAACAATGATGTCATCTTGCACTAATGAGAGACTAATCATGGGGGAAAAGAAAATTAATTAATGATACCATGTTAATGTAATACTAGTGGAATCAGGTTGTCTATTGAGTGGATAGTGTTCTACGTGTGTTTGTTATCTTGTTTTATTGGTTTGTTGTTTATAAAATTAGAGATTTAATTTTATTAAGGATGAAATGAGTTGGTTTAGGAATAAGTATTAAAAATAATGACCTAATCATGGATGTCACCTTTATAACTTTTTAAATCATTATTTTAATTACACTTCTATTATCTCTCCCAAACAAGAAAAAATTTCACTAACCTCCATCCCCTTTTAATTGTTTCTTATGAAGAATGTCGAAACCATAACATCATTCATCACCTTCACCTAGACTAGTTATCAGAAATATGTAATCATCCATGGATCCACATTATGCTCATGCTCGTTGGTAGTGAATAAGATCTAGGTCACAAGTGTATGATGATCAATGAATATGGGAATAAAAATTATAAATTCCTTGGATAATGGTAATATGTTAATGTCCCAAAATAATGATATAATTTCAGATAGATGAACAGAAGAGAATTATCGATTAATAATAGAAGTCATTGACAACAGGTAAGTTAAATCTTCTTATATTATATATTAATGTCTTGATGTCCCATCACTATAGAATTACAACAATTAAAAAAGTAAGAAATAAATTTAGCTACTCAATTTGATTTTGTGGTTCCATTCACATCCCCACATTATTAGTAAATAGACCTCTTCTAATTGGTGCTTCATGGTTCTTCTCAAATGCTTCTCATGTAATATACACCATATTCATGACACTAAATTCCCTTCCACCTTCAATAATTTTATCCTCTTAGAGATAATAATCAAATACAATGCCTAAATCCTTCCACTATTACTAACATGTGTATTAATTGAGGTTTTTGATTGATGAAGTTAGGAATATTGAATCTTCAAGCACTTTATTAACACTCTCATATGATATGTATCTTCTTATTTAAAATAGATTTTCATTCCATGGATGATTGATGGATTCTTATCTATTTGGATGATTAGTGGGAAAGAGTTTTTATTTGATTTTAGATTGATGTTTTATTATTCTAGGAATTTTTTATTTCAATCCCTATAAATAAAAATTTAGATATGTTATGGATCATTCATGCAATGGTTTCATACTTGTAGAAAATCATCACTTGTGATATCTTATAACATTTTGGTGTCCTCTTTCCTTATGTTCGATTCAATGTCATAGTCAATTAGAACCCTTATTTTTGACACTTTAGGGTATTATTGAATTTTACTATGGTCGATACAGTCTTCACTAGTAGTAAATCATCTAGAGTGGCTGATTGTCTGTCATGGTTGATTGTGTGGCACATCCAATCATGATAAACATAATGTTGATCTAGTACTTTATTGAATTTATAGCATGTCTAAAAATGAAATATCTCAATCACATGGTCCCTTCAACCATTTTAAGTTGCTTGGACCAATGGTAAATTCATCATGCAGTCGATCTGGTCGTACAGTCAATTATCTTCATGGTCACTTTCATTTTTTATTTTAGAAACTAAAAGAGTGAAATGAACACTCAGTTTATGATTTTAGTAAATTATTATTACAATAAATTAATGTGATGGAAATTATAATTTAACATACTGTAAATAAGTAAATCATAGTCAATAATGGATTCATAAATAATACCAACATGAAAAAAATACTTAAAAATAAATATTTGATCCATAAAATTATTAAGCATAATTTTTCAAAAAGTAATAAAATTAAATTAAATACCAGGGTTTTATCTATATTAGTGGTTAATTTTTATATAAATATAGGTGAAAATTAGGGTTAAATGGTTCTCATCACTCCCCCCCCACACACACTTACACTATTACACTCCCAAAAAATATAATGAATTCAATTTATTCAAAAATATCTATGATTCCTTCACTCAATAACTCAAGCTACTGTATATGAAATAAAAATATTCATACATAATTTGAAGTTTCATCAGTATTATATAAATTCACGACACTCTCCCCTATTCAAATTAATAAAGGGTTGTGGTTCTGGGATTGTAAATAGAATAAATATTAGTGTAATATGAATTTTATCAAGTAGAAAATTCGTATATACATCCTCCCTAAGTTTCATTTTGCAATGTTATTTTTCTCACTACTATGATACATTATAAAAAAATTAAAATAGAGTATCTTCCCCTTCCCTTTATAGGTTTAAAATTCCACCAATATTTTTATCCACTTTTTCAATTATTACTTGTTGAATTTCCCTCCATCGTATTTTTGAAATTCACTTATTGAATGAATATAGCTAAAACAAGAACTAAACCAGCAAAATATAGAAGTTACCCCCATTGAATTATTTTAATATTCAAGGAAAAAAAGAAATTATTCGGTACTTAACTATTATAAAACTCTAACTATTATTATAGAAAACACACACCCACACATGTGATTATGTTTATATAGGAATTTTTTCTAGATAAATTATCAAATTATTATTTTAAACAATTTCATATAAGCTATCAAATTACATTTTAGAGAGGAACAATTAGGTTCTAATCAATCAATAAGGTCAGCTTAAATAGGTTTAACTTCGAAATCTTTTTTTAACGGTATTATTATGGTTTTACTATGTTATTCTTCTTTTATATATCTTTTTATAGTTTTAAATAAAAAATTAATTTGAAAAACATGTAAGAACTCAACTAAAAATAATTGATTTTTTAACAATTCCATAACTAATAAAACCATTCCACACTATCATTGTACTTATTAAATGGTATAAAAATATCCAACTCTATTTTCATATCCATAAAACACACAAATAATATAAATTGACTAAAAAACATGCATATTTTTTTAATTCATAAAAATAGGATTGAACTCACATTGATTTATTTAATTCTACGAAAAAAGTACTCAAACATATAAAAATAAAATAATAAAATAATATTTACATCCAAAGATACTTATCCATATCCCTTAAAGTGATATTATACACCACTCCCCATCAATTATAGCATATACTTTTTGGGGAACAAAATTAAAAATAAAAAGGTATATAGGCTTGATTGAGGGAAAAAGAAAACATGGGGTCCCTTTATTCCAAAACATCATGCTGGATCTCAGAATCCTCTATTAATTATGTATAAACTAATTCATCAAATATCATTAATTTTTGACGACTCATATTAAATGGTTACATTGATTCACCTACATTTATATCAACTTCATTATATAGAATAAAATAGTTACTATGTATTGTCCAATTCACTTGGAATAATATTTACCAGGGATTTGATTCATATATTAACAGGATAGAAACACTTTATATCCAACTTAATAGTCTCCTCTCTGTATGAGTCAATTATAGAATGATTTGGGCTTCTCCTTGTATAATGGTGTATTCTCATAATCCACCATCCTCAACTCCACAACATCCATTATTAGTAAATTCCTATATTCTCTAGGATTTTATAACTATATTTTATATGTCTTGATAACCCAACATCCTATATTTTTCTTCTTAACCGATAAGTGATCATTTTCCGTCTAAAAACACTATAAAGATACATGCCTATGGGGGTTTTAAAAGCAGTCAGGGAGGCCCATAATGTATCATCTATCTTCTTACATTATTATTTATAGGTGGGTTGAAATAATTTTTTTTAATCCTCATCTCTATGTTGGACACCTTCATATGCCAAATTTTTTTTGGGTGGTATTCAATGTAAACACCTAAAAAGTCTGTTGATTTTTTTTAAATTCATGAGATTTTTACGAGTCCGCGAAAATTTATAGCGCTTGATTCCGAGGCCCGGTGTGCCCGGAATAAATTTTTGGATTTTTTTGGGGTGTGTTCAGTAAACGTATGAGTGGGATTTTATATCTTTTGAACCGGTGCTTGGAATTGAAATATGAGGGCACCGTTGAACTCACAGCATCAGTATTTGCTTAAAAAGACTTTCACCTTGACGATAGTTGTTCGAGAATGGAAGTTAGATTTTGGGATTTTAATCAAATTAAATAAAAATAAAGCATTAACTTATTTTTATTTATTTCGGGGATAAAAATCCAAGAGGATGTTAGAGGTGGGGGACACCACACCATAACCTCCCATGAGAGGTTATGGTGGTGGGGCCCACCCGAGGTCTAAAAATCTCTTATAAATTAAAAAGGTGGGGACCACACGGGATTTAAACCCCTTGAACTCTCCATAAGTGGGGGAAACCCTTGAAATTCCTTCATAAATGTTCTAAACCACAAAAATTAAATAATGGAACGTTAATTAATTATTTTGAAATATTTTGAATATTTTGGACAGCAATTAAATAATTGGCTAGCTTACCCAATTATTTTTGGTTGGCAACATTCTTTTGGTGGATCTTGGGGAGGAGAAGAACTCTCCAACGAAGAACGCGAAGAACGCCAGCGACGCTTCTTCCTTGGTCTTCTACCTCGAACACTTTTCGATGCACGAACTTGATTTGGGAGTGCGTGGCGAATGCGATGAATGACGAATCGACGTTCACTTTCCGCAACATCATCAACGAACAATATTCAAGGTAGGGGTTGTTTTATGTTTGATTTTTACCGTCTGTTATTCATCGCTCATTGTGCGCTTTGAGGCCGATTGTTACCACCTTAACATGTAGGGTGTGGGACGAACAACCCCCCCCCCCCCCCTATGTTTTTCTTCCCTTGATGATGACAGTTGCGGAACAAAAATACCGTCGGAGGAGTGGACTACGTCTAACAGACTGCGGCGGAGCAATGGCGGCTAAAGATGGGTCGGCCACAAAAAAATAGGCGGCGCATGTCCAACGGGTTTCCGAAAGGCTGTGGCACCACCTTGTCACACAAATGATAATGGGGTCGCGGCTAGGCCGAGTCGTGGCGGAAGGGCGCGGCACCATCGCGCCACGTGGAGGAGTAGAGCCACAGCCTGGGCGGTTCATGTCAGAGGGGTGTGGCACCGTCACACTACAGCGGAGGATCTGAAATGGCCGGCATCGGGCCGACCGACGGTTGTGCGGAACAGCTGGCCGCTCGGCCAACCGGGAGGAGTGGGACCCCGCTAGGTCCCGCGTGAGACGGACGATCACCACCTGGCGCCGATTTGGCTCCCACCCGAACAACTATGCCATTTGGGATCTCCAGGGGGCGCGCAGTGTGGCCTCTGGACACGACATATGTGGACCTCGCAAGTCGTCAGGCTGCCGGGCCGGACCCAGCGCTGGCCTGACCCGGCGCGGGCCGGACCCAGTGTGGGCTGCCCCATAGGCCAGGCCACCCTCGAGTCGGGCCACCCCTCAGGCTGGGCCACCCTCGAGCTTGTCTTCCCCTCAGGTCAGGCTTCCCCTCGGGCCGAGTCGGACCCGTAGACCGGGTCGGACCCTCGGACATGTTCGGACCCCAGTGCGAACTTGTTTGACCCTAATACACCTATTCACCCATAACATGGGCTACGGGTGTCCGATCGACCAAAGGTCTATGGTGAAGGAAATATTATAGCGATAAAATTCTATTCAAATACCCCACTTGAGGTTTGGAAACATTTGGGGTATGATCAGGTTGGTTTGAACCGAAAATCCAACTGGGCCGCCAGGATGGAAATGCCAATAACTCACAGAAGGGGAATCTGATTGACGCACCGTATGTTGATTTGATACCCCTATGATGAGGCGGACACATGAGATACTTATACTTGGGACTTAGTGATAGTTGGAGTATCGACCAACTGCTTGTGGAGAGGATCCTCCAGGAGACGAGTGAGCGGAGTACAGACACCTAGTAGCTGGCTGAGACCAAAAAACTGCAGACCTTTCGACTCGGAGTGTTTTGAGTAGCCCAGGGGGAAGTGCCTCTATGTGAATCGGCTGAACAACAGTGGTAAGAACATCTTGTGTGATGTGGAAGACCCATGATACTCGACAGGAGGAGTACCTCAGCAAGCTACGAGCAGGAGCACTTTTGTGTGTCGCGGCAAACCCATAATGGGGAGTGCCTCTGTGTGACACAGAAGACACACGATACATGATAGGGGGAGTAACCCAGAATTCCAGGATAGTGGGAAGAGCTTCTGTCTGATGCGGCAGACCTACATTACTCTATAGAGGAGTACTCCAGCAGCCGAGGTTTCAACATTTTGACTAGGAGTGTTATATGTTACCACCCTAGAATAATATCCTCGTTTTCAGCTAAGTCAATGAATTTTTTGTTTTCATCATGATAGAGATGGGTTACTAGATATCTTATTTATATGTATGGGAATATAGCTATGTGATGGTTATCCATTTAATCCATACTTTGTTGTTTATCCTTGTCTGATGTTATGAGACCTTGAGGCTATCGAGGTCCCTACTGAGTATCATCATACTCACCCCTGCATGGGCTATGCCCGCACCTCGTTGTGTTGGTTGTAGACAACAGACAATACTGATTGAAAGAGAGAGTAGCAGGACTGGATGGTACCCAGAGGTGGACCACTTGTCAAGAAGGTTCATGGAGCGGACAGATGAACATGGAGTGCTAAGGAGGCCATCTGTACCTACACTTCAGGTAGGAACCCCGGAGGACAACCTAGTAGATGCTTTAATTTTCTTCAGATTGTCATGCATTTCAGTTGTAATTGTACATTTATATTCGGATTGTTTTTCCAGCCCCTTTATTTTTTAGCACTCTTCTTTATACTGTTATACTTAGTGTTTTGCTTCCAGTTGTGTACTCTGTTGAGTTTTTTTTACTATTATAAAAAAATGCCTTCCCATTTTATGGATTTACGTCTTTGGTGTTAGTCGATAGCCCTTGGCATATGGAAGGTGGGCTTTGGGTAGTCACGATACGGGCCCTGGGGATGGGTCGTGACAAATTGGTATCAGAGGAGTCGGTTCTACCGCAGATCTTAGGACACAGATCATTATTTTCTTTGAAGTAATAGTGTTAAGGGTACTAAGTGTGGTTTTCCATTTATGGAGTCCAGTGATGGTACAGGAGGCCGACGCATCCATACACCAGGTCCCTAACTGTTGAATTCTATCTTAGTGCATGAAAACCCTGATTGCGTGTCTGTTTTTAAAATTTTTCATAAGTCAACTCAACCTGGTCAGCTCACCAGGTGTAATCTTTTGACCCTGTCACATTTTTTTTCATGATGCCTCCCCGAAGAGCCCCGAGAGTCGTACGGTCTAACAACCCACTGAGCGATGAGGCCTTAGTGCATGTCCCTTTACTAGAAGAGGCACCAGTGGTGCCACTTCCTGTTGGGCCACCGATTCCACCAGCCCCAGTAGTAGATGATGCACGTCGCTTGAGCATGTTGAATGAGTTCCAGCACCAAAGGCCACCCAGGTTTTAGGAATATATGGACCCATATGCGGTTAAGGATTGGATAGAGGCTATGGTGAGAGTCTTCTAGATGGTAGGGACACCAGCAGACCTCATGGTGATCCTTGATACGAGTCTCCTTCAAGGATCAGTAGGAAGATGGTAGAGCCTGATGCCTCGGGTCCATGATGAGGAGACACTTCTCTGGACAGACATTGAGGGCATGTTTCGAGGGAATTTTATTCAAGTCACCCTACAAGAGGTGCAGATACAATAGCTACTACATATATAGTAGGGTATCATGATGGTAGCTTAGTTCTTAGCGAGGTTCACAGACCTCTTTTCGCTACTCCACTGATATTGTACAGGACCCATTCTTCAGGGCCCATACCTTAGAGCAGGGGCTCAGATGAGAGATTAAGGCCTCGATGATCTCCCTCATCATCCCAACGCAGGAAGGGGTGTTATAGAGATCCCTCCTAGTGGAGAGTTTCCTTACTGAGCGGTCACCAGCAGCGAGACCCACTACTAGTCGACATGCAGTGGAGTCTTCGGCAGCAGACAGTAAACAGATGACATAGAGGTCCAAGAGAACTAGACCCACGGGTGGAAAACCGCAGGACTTAGGATCTATTGTGCGGGGCACCCGGGGTAGTGACATATATTCCAGGAGCAGATAGTGTTACTCATGTGGTGGGCAGGGTCACATGGCGCGTGACTGTCTGAACCGCCATTCAGATGATTAGCAGACTGTAGAGGGACCTCCAAGGCAGAGGTAGAGGTTTGATCGAGGTGTTCTGTAGGGCACAAGAAGACATGGAAAAAGAGTTGTTCGAGGAGTCAGTGGTGGACGATATTACGAGGTGCAACTGCCACCACCACCAGGAGGTCCACCCCGACCACAGGGAGCAGGTGGACATGGGAGAGCTCTTCTTCAGGCAGCTAAGGCATACAACCATGGAACTTCAGAGATGATTTGAGGTACGATCTTTGTCTACTCCACCTTAGTTGCAGTACGTATAGACACAGTTTCCAGTAATTCTATCATAGCCACTGCCCTCATTCGGAGCTCGGAGATTCTAACAGAGCTATTGTCTCGATCCTTACAGCTAGATACTCTTATGGGTGTAGACTCGATGATTACTCATTGGTTCTGGAAGTGTGAGCTTACTCTAGGAGGTGAGAGCTTCGGCTGGTATTTCTTCGTAATGGAATCGAGGCCTTACGACATCATCATGGGTATGGACTGGTTATCTACAGTTCATGCTCAGATTGACTGTATTAGGAAAAAAGTGCAGTGTGTCCGCACGGATGGGACCAGGTTTACCTTCACCGACAATAATGGAACCTTTGTAGAATAGGATGGACTTACTCGGAGGAGGGTGTAGCCGGTCACTCACCAGTTGGATTGCCATACCCTCAGGGTAGTTGATCTGGAGAGCCCGACTTATCCTGTAGTGGTGGACCACTACATAGATGTTTTCTCTGACGATTTCCTAGGACTACCTCCTCACAGAGAGGTGGATTTATACATTGACCTATACCTAGGGATAACACCAATATCTACTCCAGCATATCGGGTGGCTCCCACTGAGCTTCGCGAGCTGAGGGTACAGCCAGAGGACTTGCAGGGGATGGGATTCATCCATCCCAATGTTTCTCCTTGGGCATCTGTGGTTCTATTTTCCATGAAGGAGGAAGGGATCTTGAGGCTTTGTGTCGACTATCGTCTCTGGAACCAGGTTACTGTAATGAAAAATTACCCACTCCCGATGATTGGTGACCTCATTGACCAGCTAAAGGGGGAACAATGGTTCCAACAGATAGACCTCAGATCAGGCTATCACCAGATCAGAGTTAGAGATGTGGATGTGCAGAAGACGAACTTCAAATTTTGTTACAGCCACTATGAGTTCTTGGTTATGCCCTTCGGCATAACCAATGCTCCAAAAATGTTCATGTGTCTCTTGAATAGGATCTTCCAGCCATACCTCGATCTTTTTGTCATTGTCTTCATCGATGACATTCTAATCTACTCAACTACTGAGGAGGAGAATTCCTACCATTTTTAGGTATTACTGGACACACTCTGAGAGCACCATCTTTATGGTAAGCTCTCTAAGTTCCTATTTTGGATTTGAGTGGTTCACTTCTTGGGACATGACATCTCGGAGGTTGGACTTGCAGTGGATTCAGTGAAGATTGATGTGGTACTTTCTTCAGAGCCACCTAGGAGTGTAATGGATGTACGAAGTTTCCTGGGCATGGCTGGGTACTACCGGAGGTTCGTTCCAGACTTCTCAAGAGATACAGCACCACTATCAGCCTTGACGAAGAAAGGGAAACCCTTTATGTGGTCGGATAGATGCCATCAGAGCTTTCAGGAGCTGAGTCAGAGGTTGACTAGTGCCCCCATCTTGAGCCTTCCAAAAGAGGGTGTATAGAACATAGTTTACTACAATTCATCAGGGACCAGACTTGGGTGTGTCCTGATGCAGGAGAGAGCAATGATCCCATATGGTTCTCGATAGCTGAGACAGCATGAGAAGAACTACCCTACCCATGACCTGGAGTTAGAATCAGTGGTATTCCCCTTGAAGATGTGGTGGCACTATCTAATGTGTGAACATTTTACCATGTACTTTGATCAAAAGAGTCATAGGTATATCTTCTCTCAGAAGGAAATGAACATGAGATAGCGTTGATGGGTTGAGTTCCTCCAGGACTATAACTTCTAGATAGTCTATACTCCTAGGAAGGGGAACATTGTTGTAGATGCGTTCAATAGGAGAACTGCTATACAGCTGCTAGCAGAGGCGACAGAGCAACTGGAATCTTTACAGATATATTTTGTGGATAGAGACATAGCATCCTATATACAGTCTCTTATAGTCACTCCTCTACTTCTTCAGCGAGTTAGGGAGCCACAGCTTGGGGACGTTGACTGCGAGACATGACGTGCTAATATATCCACAGGACAGGCACCTGATGGATTCTATGAAGGTGGAGAGAACATCATTCTCTTTAGAGGACGTACTATGGTACCAGTAGCACTTCAAGAGTAAGTGTTGAGGGAGTTCCACACTTCCCCTTTAGTGGTACGTCCAGGAGTGGGGAAAATGTATCAGGACCTCAGACGATAGAACTGGTGTCCATGTATAAAGAAGACAGTAGCTGAGTTTGACTCATGATACCTCACTTGTTAGCAAGTGAAGGTGGAGCACCAGGTACCAGCTGGCTTGGTACAACCCTTAGAGGTCACAGAGTGGAAGTGCGAGAGGATATCAATGGACTTCGTGACTCGTCTTCCACGTAAATCCTGGAGTCACGGTTCGATATGGGTGATCTTTGACCAACTCACCAAGTCGGCCCACTTACTACCGATCAGAGAGCAGGGCTCAATAGAGATCTTGGGACACCTCTATGTACAAGAGATTGTGAATTTTCATGGAGTACCTTCTTCTTTTGTCTCTGATCGTGAAGCACGGTTTACTTCCCGACTATGGAAGGAGTTGTATGAGGCTTTCAGGATGTAGCTATGTCTGAGCACTTCATTCCATCCTCAGACATATGGCCATACTGAGTGGACCATTCATACCTTCGCGGAAATGCTCTTTGCATGTTTCCTTGACTTCAGTCGCAGCTGGGAGGATCACTTGCCTTTGGTGGAGTTTGCATACAAAAACATCTATCACTCCACAATCGGTATGGCACCTTTTTAGTCCTTGTATGGTCGACCTTGCAGACCAACACTGTTCTTGAAAGACCTAGGGGAGTCAACACTAGTGGAGCCATAGATGGTATGGTATACCATGGAGAAGTTTCAGATCATCCAAGAGATTATGAAGACTGCATAGAGCAGACAGAAGTCGTATGAAGATAGGAGATGGAGACCACTGGAGTTCGAGGATGGCGACCACGTATTTTTATAAGTCTCACCTCAATAAGGTCTATGGAGATTTAGCTGATCTGTAAATTTGTCTCCACGGTTCGTTGGACCTTTCCTAGTCCTCACAGAGTAGGTGAGGTGGCTTACCGCTTAGCTCTTCCACCTCAGTTGCACCGGGTGCACGACGTCTTCCACGTATCTCAGCTGAGGAGATACGTGCACAACCCTTATGACATCATCAACCTTATAGAGCTATACATCGATGATGGGGATGCATTCATAGAGGTTCTTGTGTATATTGAGTATCGACAGTATCAGGTCCTATGTGGACGGTCGATACCTCTGGTGCACGTTCACTGGATGCATGGGAACTTCCATGAGAGCACGTGGGAGCGGGAGGCTTAGATGCGTACTCAGTACACCCATTAGTTCCCTTAGTTCACGTTGTAGCTTACGGGGACGTAAAGCCCGGATATGGGGAGAATGTAAATACCCGGAAATTCAATGGAAATTTATTTTTATAAATTCATGGAATTTTTACAAGTCCGCAAATATTTATGGTGCTTGATTCCGAGGCCCAGTGTGCCCGGAATCAATTTATAACGTTTTCTTCAAGTACGTTCAATAAACGTACGAGCATTATTTTATATATTTTGAACTGGTGATCAGAATTGAAATTTGAAGGGACCGTTGAACTCGAATCACCAGTATCTCTTAAGAAGACTTTCACCTCGATGGGAGTTGGTTGAGAATGGAAGTTAGATTTTGAGTTTTTTATAAAATTAAATAAAAATAAATTGTTAGCCTATTTTTATTTATTTGGTGGTTAAAACCTCTAAGAAGAGGATAGAGGTGGAGTCCACCACACCATAACCTCCCATGAGAGGTTATGGGGGTGGGTCTCACCAGAGGTCTAAACATCTCATATCAATGAAGGAGGTGGGGACTACACGAGCTTTAATCCCCTTGAACTCTCCATAAGTGGGGGAAACCCTTGATCTTCTCTAATAAATGTACCAAACTACACAAATTAATTAATGGAACATTAATTAATTATTTTGAAGTCTTTTGAATATTTTGGAATCAATTAAATAATGGGTTAGCTTAACCCATTATTTTTGGTTGGCAACATTCTCTTGGTGGAGCTTGGGGAGGAGAAGAACTCTCCAATGAAAAATGCAAATAACTCCGGTGACGCTTCTTCCTCGGTCTACTACCCCAAACAATTTTCAACGCATGAGCTTGATTTTGGAGTAAGTGAAGAATACAGAAAACTACGAATTTACGTTCGCTTTTCGCAACGTCGTCAACGAATAATGATTGAGGTAGGGGTTGTTTTATGTTTGAGTTTTACCCTCTGTTCTTCGTCGTTGGTTGTGCTCTTTGAGGCCTATTGTAACCACCTTAACATGAAGGGTGAGGACCAAACAAACCCAGCCCAACCCCCCCCCCCCCTCCATTTTTCTTCCCTTGATGACGACGGTGGCAGCACAACAATACCGCCGGAGGATCGGACTGCGGCCGACGATCCGCGGCGTGGCAACAGCAGCTAGCAACGGGCCGACCGCGAAGAAACTAGCGGCGCAAGGCTGTTGGGTCGCCGATAGGGCATGGCACCGCCATGCCCCACGAGGAGAAGGGGGTAGTAGCAGAAGGGCATTGGGACAAGGAAACGTGTGGAGGAGAGTCGCGGACAGGGCAGGATGCGGTGGAGGGACATAGTTCCGTCGCACCTCGTCGGAGGAGTCGAGATGGCCAACGTCGGGCCGGCCGCTCGCGATGCGGAGCGACTGGCCGCTCGACCAGCCCGGAGGAGCGGGACCACGTTGGGTCCCGTGTGAGGAGGAACGGTATCATCTAGCACCGGTTTAGCTCCCACCTGAATGGATTTTCCATCAGGGATCTCCAAGGGCACATGTTATCCCCCCTGTACACGGGTTAGGTGGACCCCACAAGCTGTCGGGCCACCGGGCCGAGCCCAGCCCGGGCCGGACCTCACTCGGTCGGGCCGCCCTCAAGCCGGGTGACACCTCGGGTCAGGCCGCCCTCGATCCGGGCGTCCCCTAAGGCAGGACCTCCTTCCGTCCAGATCAGACCCGCGGATCGGGTCGCACTCGCTGACCGTGTTGGACCCCAGTCTAAACCCGTTTGACCCAAATACACCGATTCACCAATAACATGGGCTAAAGATGTCCGATCGACGAACCGTCTGGGGAGACATAAATCATACTGGGTGGAGGTTATTTTGGAATACCCCACATGATGTTTGGACCCATTTGGGGTACGTTTGGGTTGGTTTGATCATAAAATCCAATATGGCCCCCGGGACAGAAATGCCAATAACTTACAGACCGGGCATCTGATTGGCCCGATGTCTGTTGCATTGAGACCCCTATAATGACGTGGAAAATTGTGATTCCTCTACATGGGAGTTTGTGATAGTTGGAGTATCAACCAGTTGCTCATGGAGTGGATCCTTCCGGAGACGACCGAGTGGAGTACGGAGACCTTGTAGCTGGCTGAGAACAGAAGACTACTGACCATTCAACTCGGAGTGTCTCAACTAGACCAGTGGGAAGCGCCGCTGTGTGAAGCAGTAGACCCATTGTGGAATGTGAATTTGTGTGATGCGGCAGACCCACGGTACTTGACAGGAGGAGTTCCTCAACAGCCTACAAGGGGGAGCGCCTCTATGTGACGCGGTAGACCCACAGTGGGGAGCACCTCTATGTGACGCATGAGACCCACGGTACTCGACAGGAGGAGTACCACCGCTGTCCAAGATAGTGGGGAGTGAATATGTGTGACACGGCGGGCCCACAATACTCTATAGAGGAGGAGTACACCAACAATCGATGTTTCGATAGTTTGACTGTGAGTGTTATATGTTACCTCCCTAAAATAAAATCCTATTTTGAGCTGAGTCAATGCATTTTGTGTTTTCCTCATTATTGATATGGGTTAATAGATAACATAGGAATATGTATGGGAATAAACCTATGTAATGGTTATCCGTTGAATCCATACTTTCTGGTTTATTCTTGTCATATTTTGTGAGACCTTGAGGGTATCAGGGTCCCTTCTGAGTATCATCATACTCACCCCTACAAGTGTTATGCCCGCACCTCGTTGTGTTGGTTGCAGACGACATACAACACTGACTGAAGGAGAGAGTAGCAGGACTGAATGATACCCGGAGGTGGACCACTCGGCGAGATGGTATATGGAACGGACAGACGGATGTGGAGTGCTGAGGGGGCCATATGTACCTACCCTTAAAGTAAGAACCCTGAAGGATGACCCATTAGCTACTTTACTTTTCTTCAGATTGTCTTGAATTTCCATTTTACTTGTACTTTCCTGTTGGGATTGTATTTCCAGCCCCTTTAATTTTCAGCACTCTTCTATATAGAGTTATACTTAGTGTTTTGCTTCTAGTTGTGTACCCTGTTTTGTTTTTTTACTGTTATAAGGGCAATTACTTCCTAGTTTAGGGATTTACTCATTTGGTGTCAGTCTCCATCCCTTTGCCTATGGAAGGTGGTCTTGGGGTAGTCACGATACGGGCCTCGAGGGATGGGCCGTGACATGCAATTTAGGTCTTATGGTATATCTCTTTATAATGGATTATATGTTATTGTTGAAAAATTGTGTCTATTAGTGACTTATTATAGATAAATTCTTTCCAAACCTAAAAAATGTTTTATTTTTGAACCTAAAACACATATTTGGTATAATCAATTTGGGTTGATTTTACATAAATCCAATTACAAAAATAATCTATTATAAATTGAATTTAAGCAAGAATAAATGGGATAAGAAACCGTCTGATGAACTAAAATGTCTATACATAAAATACCTCACAAAAAATAAAATATTTTTATGTAATTCAATATCTTTTAAAAACCCCACATTTAAATAGAAAATTTTACATGTTTCAAATCATTCATGTTAGTCATTAAAAATCAAGTCCAAAACAAGCCCCCTTCTAATTTTTTTATTTTTATTTTATGTTTAAAATAGCCACCAAATGGAAGTGTATAACAAAATTAAAGTACATAAATAACTTATTCTTTAGGGATACACCTCTTAATCTTGTTATAATTATAAAATATCCATAATTAAGTATCCTCCAAAACATAAAACATTCAAATAGATTTTAATTTAAGTGAAGTGTGCATAATAATGAAGTGGGGTACCTTTGATGTGACTAAACAAATCACCAATTCCATATACCAAGGTACTAGGGTGAATTATTATAACAGATCACAAGGGAGAGAGTCATGAAAGTTGTTTCAGTTACTAGTTTCCCCATCGATGTGTGAAGTAAACTATAAATGTTCTTTATATCCAAATTTTTACATCCCTTTTTATCCACAATTTCTAAATATAATTCGTATAGTATCAATAACCTTCTCAATAACCTTATCGTTACTTTATTTTTTATAGAATAACTATGTACTTCATTTTAAGAAATAATATTCACTTTAATTCCTTAAAAATAAGACTAAAACAACTCTAAATAAATAATAATTGATCAATACAAATTTTCTTTTATTTCATAATGGATTTGGGTTGTGTTAATAAATAGATAAATTTATGTTATCAAGTGTTTTTTGTATACATGTAATTGGGATAAAAAAACTCCCATGTTTTTATGTATGGAATTACAAAACATCCCAAAGTTCAATTCTTTTTATATGGTAGTATTATAGTGGTTGTGTTCAGGCTCTATTCTAGGTCATAAAAGGATACCATACATGAATTGTAAAACACAAATTCAATTTCCATTTTTAGCAGGCTAGTCAAGGGAACTGAAATTTCAATAAAAAACTTTATAAACATATTATAAATCTAATATAGACAAATATATATATATAATTTGTCTCATAGTGGTGGGTAAGGTAGTGTATAAATGGGATTATGTTTGGACTTATCAACTTAAATTGTTTCCCAAAAAATTATATGGCTAAAAATATCATTACTCCATCATGAAATGTAAATTTTCAATGTTCAAACCCAAATTTTTAATAAATAATTTGGTTAAAAAATAAATATTTTCAATATAGATTTCAAATCATGTTCTGTAATAGTAAATTCATAAATTGATCCTTCAAATAATCTCTTAATCAGGTCTTAGAAGATACGTAATATTAAGTGTGGAAATTTACTAAGGACATTGAATAATATAAAGGAAATACATTAGTAAGAAAATTGCCAAATGGGTAGGTGAATGTGGTATTTTATTTCTATTCTAGAGATATGTGAATCCATTGGGATTCCAAAATGTTGTAAATTATTAATCTCTTAAAAACCTCTCAAATTATTTTCACTAATTAAATAAGTGTTGGGATGAGAATCCATTGGGGTTTTGTCATAGTTTTAGCTTCATAATATTACGAAATCTAGCCCAAATAGGTTGTAGGACTAATTCCTATGATGTCTCCTAATGTCCAACCAATTTTCATGATGTTTTTTCAGAAATTCTAGCAGTATGTGTTTTTTGTTAGGTTTTATTTTGTAAAAAAATTATTATTGAAACTATCTCATTTCCATTGTGTAATTAATATTTTATGTTGGATGATAGAAACATTAATTATTATTTATGGGGGTTTATAATGATATTTTCAATTTAGTGTTATACCCACTTGTAAACAACACATTTATAGTTTATGTGTCAGTTGTATTTTTGAGTAAATAATTAAAAAACTACATGATAACTTCTTAAAACTTATCAACACATAAAATATATTCTAAATTAAGTTCATTTTTTAATAAAAAATCATCCTAAAAATTATTTTTTCCAAATAATCTCCTAAACTGATCATGTTATAAAACATGTAAATTTATTCCTTTAAACAATAATCCAATTCAAATATTTTAATGTAAATATAAATTTCTCATCATCGAGATATGTCATTGAATATATAATACTAAATTTCACTATATTTTCAATAAAATACACGTAAATTGTTCCATAATTAACATTTATTATAGCCATATAAATATTATGAAATGGCCTACCTAGAATAATATAGGGTGATCATTAAATCTTTCTTCCTCCATGTTTAGTATTTAAATGTCATATGGGAACAATAGTCCTTTAACTCATACCATAACATCCTCTAGAACTTTAACTAGGTTGTGAGTGGTTTTCATGGAATGTTATACAAACAATCAGGTGGGCTTTATCTTACATATCTATATTGAATAATAAAATAATGAATTTCATTAATGGACACTTTCAAATCCCATATTTCATTAAAAATTCATCACTCCTATTGATCAAGTGATTGTGAATATACTAAAATCATGATATTTCCTAATTAATTATATAGCTACATGGGAATAGACATTTATTTTTAATCACACCTTTTCATTTCTTATAATTTTCATCATCCTGATTTATATAACTTTGAGAAATATATAATTCCACAGGATTTAGTGGATTGTATATAGAAATTGTTTGTTGAACTTCACTCTTTTTAATATCTCTATGAAATCATACTTTAATGATTATTCATTGGATATTTTGGGTGGACATAATCATAAAGGTAAGGGTGGTTTGGGTGATGTAGGTCATACAAATTATCCTTCAATTAGTCATTCTTAACTAATTATTATTCTACAGTGATATCCTCTTCATATTCCTTATTATGGAATGATTTCTCTTGTTCATTACACTATCCTATTACAATATTATAATCAAATGGTTATTATATACTATTTTTTAGATATTTTCCTCTCATTAAAGAAATAGGGATATCATCTCCCTTGGGGTTAGTAATTGACTGAGTATGTTTTATACCTGAATCGTGATTCAAATTTTTTTAATGGTTGAGATGATCTGGATTGAATTCCATTTTGTATTCTTTAGTAGAGATCCATGGGTGATGAGGGAATATTTTTAATTGGTTTGTGACTACAAAAGTTGTTTACATAGTTATTTCAGGTATGGTTTTTATATTTATGCTTGTGGTTAGCTTGCATACTGTTGATAACTCCTTTTAATAGGTGGTGTTAGAAAAGATATTTGAAACTTTTACCATACATGGGGTCTTTAAGTCAATTTTTATATAAATTAAAACTATGTACTAGAATATTATCTTAATCATTTTATTTATGATTGTTTCTACTATTATTACCTCTAAAACATGGAATCAGAACACCCCTACATATTTAAAAATCCGTCGATGTGGTGGTCCAATGAATGACATTGTTGGAACGCTCCTAGATGTGTGGTTGGTTATGTTTCATGGAAGTTATTCATATATAAATATCTCAAAAGAATATTTAGATATTCAAATTTATTTTCAATTAAATGTAATTTAGAAGTTTTTACCTAATGAACTCCTATCATGGTATTTCATGTAATAAATTTATAGGAATTTCGGTAAATCATGTGAATTATTTATATGACATTAATAAGAAACTTATCTATCAGTGATACTCTAGAGAAAACATCAAATAGGTTTTAGTCATTTTCAATAATCCCTTGGTAAAATAATACTGGAAAATGATTGTCATTTAAAGTAAAATTTCAGTAGGATGTTATCATCCACTTGAATCAGCCTAAAAAAAGAGTTTCTCCACATTAATATTTTATTTAGTAAATATATTTCCTTTTCAGGTAATCAATGAGAAATCGAAGACATTTTATTGGAAATTTTTCTAAATCCAATCCCATGTGGTAACTTATCCAGGTTGTAAATTATATATAGACTCTTTGGTTGGCTCTTTAAGAGAGAATGGAAAAATACTTCCAACTGATCTACTCCATTGTGGCTCCTCTAATTTTAATGAAATAACAGACTTCATCAATTTCATTCATATGTGAATTGGGTTATTGTCTTAAAAAAACATGAAATTTAGGTAATAGTGGTATTATTCTATTTATCATTCAATATTCATTTTGGTTATCCATTTATAATATTTGGGTATTTATAGGAAATTTGGTACATACATTGCTATGCATTTTGAATTCATTCAATCTAGATTTTCATCCATGATTTCAATATTAATAATTTATCTAAAATAATATGTCATAGAGGATGAGGAATATTTCATTAGTATTATGAATAAATAACTTTAGTTTTTTAGTGATCTTTAGATTCCATAGTCTTATTAGTATAATTATTTCAACCAGTGGAACAAAACTAATGAGGTTATTTGAAATAAATCTTTTCATGTGTTAAAATCATTTTAAATAGAACAAAATAAAAGACAGTGCACTTGAATACCTTGAAAAAAATGAATATTTTATTATAGTCATATCATAGGTAACTTGGTAAATGAATATATAAATCTATTTTAATGTAATACTAATGGAACTCGGGTTTTCTTCAGGGATAATAAAATTCTGGGTCGGTTTATTCTCTTACCTTATGGGTCTAGTGTGTGTTAAAATAGTTGGTGAATTTTATTGAGTGTGATATTGAGTTAGTTTTTGATTAAATATTAAAAAAAATTACAAACATTTGATATCCCATATATTACATGTTAAATCATTTTTCTAATTACTCTCATGTTCCCTCTCCGAGAGTAGAAACAATCTCTCAAATTCCAATCCCCTAGTAATTTTGGAATATGAAGTGGGATGCAACAAAAACTGTTCTCACTGCCATCACTCGGTTTAGTTATTAGACTCAAATTTCCCATGGATCCACTCCCTACCCATGATGATTGGTAGTGAATGATCTATAAGTGTCATGTGTGTGAAAACCCTTAGAGAAGGAAATAAGAAATTGAAATTCATAAAACAATGGAAATCCCCTAATGTTTTAAACAATAAAATAATTCTAGATATATGAGATGAAGAGATTTATCAATTAAAAGACAAATTAATTAAAAGTTTTAATGGTAATCTTCTCATCTCAATAATTAATGTCTTAGTGTGACAACACTATATTATTATAATAAATAGAAATGAATGAAATAAATACAATAAATTATCTAGATTGAGTGGTTATGGTCGCATCCCCATTTTATTTTTAAAGAGTACTCTTGTTATAGATTATTCTGGATTTATCTCATGCTCTTCAATAACACCAAACACCACATACATGACAATAATTCTCTAACACCTTCAAAAAATTAATTATCTCTAAAAAAATCAGCAAATTTTGTTCATGACTCAATCTCTTATGATTTCCTCAATGTTTAAGACTCAAGGGTTGTGATTTATGAAGTTGGTCATATCAATTCATCCTATACTTGTTCAATACTCTCATATACACTCTATATTATTCTTCATATTGGATTATATCCTTCTATATTCATGAGATATTCTTATTTATTTTTTAAAATAGGTGGAAAGATATGTTTTTTGATTTTAGGTAACATTTTTCTTATTCTGAGTATTTTTTAATTTTATTCTTATAACCCAAAATTTGGCTTAGTCCTGCATTGTACATTTGGTGGATTTGTTCTTATGATAAATCTTCACATGTAAAATCTTGGACCTTTTCACCATCTTAATTCCTTTTATTCGATCCAATTTCATGGTTGATTGGATCACTTATTATAGTTGTTACATGATTTTTTAGAATATTCTGCATGGTCGATCGAGTCTTCACTTACAATAAATTTTTTGGCATGGTCGATCATCATTGATGGCTGATCAAGGGGAGAAATTGGTTAAAATGAATATGATTTTGATCCATTCCATCATGGAATTTCCGGCCTTATCATTCATGTTGAAGATCCATCACATGCTCACTTAAACTCTTATCTTAGACATGTGGTCTATTCAATATGTTTTTGATCCCCTCTCGTAGTCAATTGTATGGATCATTAGATTCATTTTTTATTTTTAGACCTATAGTTGAAAAAAACAATTAGTGTATCCCATTATCTAATTATTATCATAATTAATTAAAATGTTGGAAATCTAAATAAAACCAACATTAAAAATGTAAATCATAATAAATCATGTTTTCTCAATTAATTCCATCATTAATAGAAATACTTAGAAACAAATAATTGATCCAGTAAACAATTTTGTTCAATATATCTATAAAAAATAACATGGTTTTATCTAAATTTTGTGGATAAGTTTCATTGAGTTGAAATTTAAAATTATATAAAAATTGGCTCCCATTAAGCACCAAGGCCTCCCTGAGTGGGATAATATCAATCTCACTAATAAGACACTAGAATTACCATTCACCCACACATTATTTGCAGGGTCATGAATAACATATAAAGCTAGTAAATTATTATTCCTAAGAATACTAATTTAGTGGATTTATTCCTAGCCTTTAAGTGACTCACCATGATACTCCATTATCCAAATTCAAATAGCTAGGATAAAATTTATAATTTCACCCTAGTGTTTTTAATGGTGTTATTGGAATCCTTTTTACATTTTAAAAACACAAAAAAAAACAATATCAAAAAGGATTATTCCACAATTGCATGATATGAAACATTGGGTCATTTTCTACATTAATGTGGCCCTTAATACCATGTATTTCCTTAATAATATGCCTTCCATTGGTTGTTATATGAAAATATAAGTTCCTTGCAGTATGGTTGATCATGTATTTTGTTAATAATTTGGAGACCTCCTCTTAGAGAACAAGATAAATATTCACTCGAATTGATTTCAAAACATACCTAACATCACTTTTTTGAACCATCCTCTCATGTCCATGAATTTCCTGCTTAGCCTCACTAAGGATAATAAATGATCTATGGCTACCAATATAGTGTATAACTAACCTTTATAGCACTATTTTTACCCCCATGTAGTATGGTTTCCTTTCTACCTACTCAGTTACTAATAGATAAGATATGGATAAAAATGAGAATATATTCTAGTGTAAACACTTTGTTTCCTTCACATAACTATTATGTAAGGGTAAATAAAAAATGGATATTCATGTTTATGTCCCAAAACAACCTGTTTATATGTACCTATCACTTAGAAGTCTATTCCACATAAAATTATACTACGAAAAATTTTCCCTTTTCATTTGACCTAAAATTTCAAGGCATAGTTATCATAGCCACATGAACTTAAAAGGCCTAACCATTTGTCCGGGATATATGACCTTCATTGTCACGATCCTAGGCATGGTTGTATGAAATTAAAAGACACCAACATGGTCCTTTTCACATGAAATTATAATTTATGTACCACCATACTATGAGAAGGTTAATTACATGGGTTCCTGTTCCATTCATGGGGATATATAAGAATCCCGTTTCAAGGGACTAATCCCATCTTCATGATGCCATCCAACTCCCTAGATGGTAATATAATATAGATTTCCTAACTATACAAATTCAAACTGTAGAATTAATTAATCAACTAAGGAATGATGGTGAACCTCTCATATATATTTTATTCTCACAAATTCATGGTTTCAATCATTCACACCCATGAAATGGGAGACATGTATTGTTACTAGGAATTATTTCATAAACATGACTTAAATATAAAAGAGAGACCATATTAGATAAAAACCATCATTGTGGGATGATTTAGACCCACATCTTCTTGATTTTGATGTATAATCCAATAAATATCCAAAATATTCCAAAAAATAATTATAAAAAATAAACTAAAAATAGTGAACATGATGTGAAATTATTTGCTCGTAAAAGAGATTAATTGACCATGAATTGTCACTTATGATACCACACCGATGGATTTATTGTTTTGTGTCACTCAAAATCTAAATATAACATTAATATAATGTTAATAATGGTATTACGTTCCCCAATAAAATTGGGGAAATTAACTGGATGACCCAAGTTGTGATGAACGATTTCTAGGTGGTAACCTAGATGTATATCATCGTTTCTATAAATTCCATAACTCATAACTCCCATTGAATGTTTTCCCTAACTCAATTCATTTAACACTATGTTTGGTGAACACCATATTAATATAATACCTTAAAATTTGTTTTTTACCCACCCAATAGGAATAATACACCAATCATCAAGAGCTGAATCGGCTAAGTCTAAAAATATGAAGATATGTTAATAGGGGAAAAGTGTCCCCCATTATGAATAAAAATAATTTTTGGAGTATTTCCCTAGTGTGTGATAATTATTATCTTCAATAATTTCAAGTTTCTAATGAATATGTTCCTTACAACAGAATGGATATCCCATAGCTACCCAAGAGGGTTCCTACCAACCATGGTCTTCATCTCCATCACCCAATATAAATATCTTCACTGGATATCACAAAAACCCCTACCATGGTCACTTATACATGGGACCCCACAAAGAGGGGTTATCATGGGAAATTTACTATAAAACTATATATATATATATATATATCATTATCCCTTTTGTTATAGCCAATCCAAAAAACTGATCAGCATATCTTATAGTATATTTGGGGAAATTTTAGTTCACCATTTAGAAGAAACCTCATACTACATTATGGAAAGAACTAGTCAATAATTTAACTAACCTCTCATAAATGATAATAATCAACAACCAATATTAATAACCCCTATGTAGTAAAATATATGAAAACTATAGAGGTACTCTCTAAACTAATCATTATAGAATTCCTCAACACAATAAAATGTATATTGATCATGGAGGTCCTCCTTTTGATAGCAACTAACCGATCTGAATCCACAGAGGTTTTCCCCATGGTGATAAAGAAACTATTATAAGGGGATTTTCTCCCCATAATGAAAACCAATAAATCAATAACAATGTAGGTATTACCAACAGTGGTAATGTAACTAACTTAATTAAAGGTATTACCCATGATAAAAATCAATAAATATATAACCATGGTGGTCCTCCCCATAGTGATCAAAAAATCATCCAAAATAAAGGTACATTCCATGATGCATTATCTTAAATAAACAACCATTGAATTAATGTACATAAATATAAAGAAACCATTTTATGTGGAGGTCCTCCCTATTATGAAAACAAAAAATTAACAACTATAGATTTATTTCCCATGGTGATTAAAAAAGCATCCAGAGCAAAGACCGTCCCCATGATAGGGTAAAGTAAATTTACAATCATATTATTCTTTTCTATGGTACCTTACATGTAATTTCTCTCCATGTTTGTTATAATGAAATCTGAAATCCTTAATGTATTCATTATATTCATTGAAAATTTTATCCCTATAAAAATAAATAAATAAATCTATATGTTCCAACCCATGGTACTTAACATGAAGGACTTGAATATGATGATAATAAATATATTATAAACACCCATGGCCGTCCTTAGGATGTTAATTGTAGATTTCATTCCCATATTATTAAATAATGTATCCTAAAGACTCTCCCTTGGATACCTACCAAAAATACGTACCCAAGGTAGTTCATCTCCTCAGCATTAAGGTACCATCCATGCCACTTTCATCCAAAAATTTTTCTCATATTGTGAGTTCCTGAAAAACAAACTCCATTTAGACCTGACAATACAGCCTATAATGGTAGTGTCTCATCTTATCTAATAGATAAGTGGAGGAAACACACATCATCTCTAACTTCATCGAATATTTTAATCCCAGGGGTGGTTTAAGATATTTAAATTTTACACTTGATGATGTTGTGGGAAAGTGACCCCAATGGTTTTGTTATATGTGAAGAATCCTTAGATGAAAATCAATAATGTTCAAAAATCATATGGAAATTTTTTTCTAAAGACAAAATATTGTCCATGTTCTAGACTATAGAAATCTACTAATATTCAATTTTATAGATTCTCATAAAATGACACATACGCTAATTTTAGTGTAATCTATGTATAAAATTAAACCATATCAAGTCCAAATACATACCTTATAGGATATAAAAGTCATCTCAAGTCATTGTGTAAAATGTCACAATGTAAATTTGGATACTCTACTAGAATCTTAGAACCCTAAAATTCTCAAAAATTGGGAGTGTCCTTAATAGGGATAAGTAAATAGACTTATAATCCTCTAGAAAATATTAGACTGGGCTTCTTTCCATGTGAATATCAAAGACTAGGGGAAATTTATGGTGTTTCCATTCACCCCACTAACTGATCATCAGTTCAATTATAGTAGATAAATTTTCAATTTCATTTTTTTTAAATTAGCCCTTATATTTGAAACTTGGGTATTCAAATTACTCAACCAAAAGAATCCAGTTATCTAATGTTTATAGAAAAAATATATGTGAAGGGTGTGTGAAATCAAAAAAAAATAACCATAAATATTTCAAAAAAGATAAATATGTAGAAAATAAATAATATTTGTATTCTACAAATATGAATACATCTTTTATAGTGGAGGTTTCTTATATAAAACCATCATAAGAAATGATGCATCAAGAACACACTATAATGCTATCTATGATGGAAAAGAAGGATATAACAACAATTTTGATAACATATGGGATACCCCATACCATATATAGAGTGGAATATTTACCCTAGACATCACCCACATTATAAATAATTATATATAAGTTTTTACCTAAACTAATGATACATCTCTTTCAAGGAATTCTATTTTCTAAAGGATGGAGGTTGGACTATATAATGTTCCTCTACAATATGCTCCATTAATATTCCATTAATCACCCCCTTCACTATATTAATGTACAGTTGAAGTAAACAGATACTCAATTAGAATCACTATTCATGATAACCCTCCCACCTCATCATTATAGTAACACTGAATAGAGATTTTGAGGCCTCGTAGGGGCCAAAAAACCAAAGGATCCTCTAATAATGATAAAACGGAAAAGGATTATGACCAACCCGTTGATGGTTACATTGAGTTTGACGAGTCCACATATGTCTTTAATCTGAATGAGGACTTAATTCTAACTTCAGAATTTTTATTATTGAATATTTTCAACACTAACCTTACTGAAACTGGTGACTATATTATTTCACACATTAATATAGACCTTATGATTTTCTATTCATTTGATAATGGGTCATTCATTGTTTATTCATATTAATGGGTAGGGTCCTTAGAATATAAAAAATCATATGGTTTATTGATAATGAGGGTCCATCCTTTTAGAGATATGGTGGGAATATCTATGACATTGATTACCTAGACTACCAATCAATGAAATTTTTAATCATCTGGAATGTCCACAAATAACTCGATGAACCACTCTAGGTACAATCAATGATTTATGGTTACCAATTTGGAGTAATCCCAATTTATTCCCCATTTATTTATGCCTCCCATTTTATTAGTCATAATTTCTCTATGATTAATTTCCAATATAATTGAGATGAATATAAAAAAGGCCTCCAAACAATTATTATCTTGATTATACCTTCACCTAAATCATATGTTTTGGTAAAATAGAAAATAATAATAATGTGTAAGTTATATTATAAACAATTTATTTTTACCTTTATCCTAGTATTTTTATCATTTCACATTAAACTCTTCAAATTTGGTCCTAGTCTTCTAACATAAAACTATAAGGCATAATGGTCTTTGTGGTATGGTCATTAAATGCACAACCCTTAGTCCTGGCTACATGACCTTAAAATGTATATAACATGTTCGTTGTTGTATAACCTTAAAATACACCACCATGTTCGTTATTACGTGACAATAAAAATATTTACATACTCCATTTTAATGAACCAAACTACAAAGGTTTTGATTCCTTCCACTTGGATATGTGGAATGACCCTTTCATGGATCAAATCCCTACGTGAAAAAAACAAATTCCTACATAGATGGTCATAAATTTTAGAATTAAAATATATATGGATTTTAAAAATAAAAAATTAATTAAAAAGTCAATGATGGAGAACCTATTCTATATACAATGTTCCAACATATTTATGGTTTCAGTCAGTCAACCATATGAGAAGTGTAACTATTATTATTACCAATAACAAATTCATGAAAATGACTTAAATCTATAAGTGAGTCCCATATTAGATAATATTATACACTTTAGAGTGATTAAACCTCCCACAATCTCATTTTTGATGCATTAGCCCTATAAAAACCATAATTGGATTAATAAGGATAAAAATATAGAAACATGTATGAAAAATAAAACATTAGTGGAAGTAATCAGAAGCCATGTGGTTAAGGATATGGCCTAGGTCATTCCGCAAAGAAGATGGTGATAGATATTGAGACTATCATGGTCCAGTATAAATATAGTATGGATCGACTATAATTATGGGTCCTTGGTCAACCATTTTTAATAAAGTGGTCTATTTATAAAAAATTTACTCTTGTGGAATTTTGGGATTTAAAAATAATTTCAATCCCGTTGAGTTATGGTTATAAATTTTCTTCTCTTTAATCTCTCCCCGTCTCACTCTAGATTAATTGGATGATTTATTCATTGATTTTAAGAATTATAACATTACATTGGTGTTGTTATGCTCAAATGTTAAGTTATTTAGAAGCCTTGTCACCTTATGTGAAAGATATGTGGATTGGTTTTTTATCATTATAATCTTCTTATATCATTATAGTTTAATATAATTGAGTATTATTTATGATTTAAATAATTCAATCTTTTATTATTAGAGTAATTTGTGAGTTACTCATCTGGTAGGTGACCTCTAGAAGTTTTTAGTGTATAATTAATTGTTTATTTGTTAATTGTGAACTAATGTTATGACTCAATGTTGTGTGTGGGATTAATTTAATAGAAATTGTGTTAAAAATAAAACAATATCTTAGATGTATATTTATGTGATAAGTGCATATTATATAAATTATTCATGGTTTAATATATAAATTAAATGGTATAAAATGTTGAATTAATTGGAAAATGATAGATTCAATCAATATTGTTTGGTATTCATCATTAATGAAATTAATAATGAGATTTTTTTAGTAAAAATTTATATTTTAGTGATTTTTTATTATTTTAATGTATTTTTTTATATTATAAATTCATAACATTGTTGTAGTAATTAAGGAAAATAATTTATATTGAAATAGGGTTAATTATATTTTTTAGATTGGGATTCAGTATGGGAATAATGTTTTTTATACTTGTTAATGTATGAATTTTGGGGAAAACCCATGGTAATGAGATATGACAACTATTAGTGGGTTTTCATGAATTTATAATAATTTTATTATGATTGGAAATAATTTATTCTTGTTAAAATTTAAACATGGATAAATATTATGTTGAAATTGAATGTGGAGTTAATTATTATTGATTATTCAATGTAAAATATGAATTTAATTTTTGTAAGGTAATTTTATTTGAAATAATATTATTTTTAAAGTGTTATTAAAAGTGTGGAATATATGTATTCACATAAGTGTTTATAAAATAAATTGGTTTGATTTTATGTAATAAAAACATAAATAAATATGAATTATTCGTGTTAAATTTAATTTTATGGTTGTGATATTATGATATTACTATTTTTGTGGAAATACATGATGTTATCTGACATGCAGGGATCTTTGGGTTTGTATATTACTTGAGATTATGATATATATAAACCATGGGTTTAGTTATGTCTTCAGTTAGGCCCGTGGTTCTTTATAAACCATGTGTTTAGAATAATATTCATATTATTTATATGTTTGTTTTTTATATTTCACCGATCAAATTAAAATCATTTACCAAAATTATCCAATGTGGGTATAGGAGTTCTTGAGTCACTTGGTAAGAAAGATATTATTTTTAAGAAAAGCATTAAATGATATGTTTAAGTCACTTAATAGAATAAAAGAATTTATATATGAGTACATTGAACATTAATGGTTGTTTAGTATTGTATTAGTTTCTATTAATAATTATTTATCATTTAATTTATGTACGGACCATGTGTATGGGAATATTATATTCATAGTATTTAAGGTAACATAAGGATACCTTGGTAGCTGAAATTTGATGTTAAGATATATTTTAGAGATGATTTATTATAATTTTAAATTTATGCATAGGTTATTTATATGATTTATTTTTTATGATATCCTACTTGAAATATATTATTAATATCATGTGGGTATATATGACTTGTTTAGGATTTCATGGGATGTAATTTCATATTTTATTATGGTTATTAGTTATTATTTTTATTTCATTTGGTTACTGAGTTTTCTACTTGTGTATTTTATTTATGATGAACCATCATATGGAATACTTGTCACCAATAGATACATATAAACTCTCTGCTCTAGTTAAAACCCTTTAGTGATCAAGGAGTTCACTTAAGGCCTTATAACATATTATCTCGGTGGAATGGTTATAACAGGGTGGGATGTCAAAAAATTGTATCAGATACATTTCTATTTTAAGGTCATGATACATGGAAAATGATAAAAATCATATTAGAGACTAAGACATGGTATAAAATCTATGTGTGTGTGTTGGGAAAATATAACCAGAGTATAAATACATGTAAATTTGGGAAATATGGGATTATATTTGAAGGTTTGTAGAAGAGAAATTAATATTGTATAATCACTCTATCTAAGGGTAAGTAGAGTGTTATTCATGAATAATTATATCACGTAATGATCTAACATATGTTTATGTGAATATGAGATTTTATTTTATGATTAATTTAGTTTTAGTTAAATTATTTAATTATCAATAAAATAATTAGTGTTTTATTTCATAGGATATTAATAATTTATTAATTAAATGAAATAATTGGCTTGAAATAATTGTGTAACATGATTATAATAATTTTACAAGTAACATTGTGATTGTGTGTAAGAATTGATGCATAGTGTGTTTATTTGATGATAATTTCTGTAATTTATTTCTAACCATTGTGTTGATTTTTATAGGATCCTGGAAGAATATAAGGGTGTTTATGATCCTCAAGGGAATTACGTATATTAGGAAAAATCTGAGGAGTTTCATATGAAGGGAGATACCAAGAATGTTATTATATAGGGAGATCATGAGACTGTAATAGATAATAATATTATTAAGAGTCTATTTAATGTTATATAGAATAGGTAAGGCTGTGACACCCCGATCTTCCACGATACGCTTCTCTTTCATAATGCAATAGCTTGCATTGTACGTAAGTTCGAGATTCTAACACACCGCGACCAATCAAAATAGCCATTCTGAATAGTAATACACAATTTTTTAAATTATATATATTTTATATTTCAAAATGGATTTAATTTTTTGATTCGGAATATCTAAATTATCCTATGTTGAATTTTTCGTATTTTTCTGAGAACTTCCATTTTTTTATGAATAGTGAAAAATACATAAAAAAACTTTTTTAATAAAAATTATTTATAGTGATAAATTATAATATTGATTGGTTTTAATTTATAATTAGAATATATTTTTAGATTTTTATCAAATGGTGTTCATTAGAATTAATTTCACTTTGAAATTGGAGATAAACAATTGTCAATCTTTTGATATATGTTGTTTCATAAAAACACGCTATTTTTTTGACAATGGGAATTAGTTATAAAATTATGTAATGAAACATGTATGTTTGTAATTTTTTAAAATAGACATCATTTTTTAATTCGGAATATCAATTATAGCTTAGGGTGAAATTTTGGCATTGTTATGAAAAACATCAATTTTTGATGAATAGTGAAACCACTAAGTGGTAGTTAAAAAACTGATTTTTCGTTTAAATGTAACATTAGCACTTCTATGATTTGATTTTCAATTATCTTACATACATGGTTGTCATTAGGAAGGAAAATTTGGTTCAATGGGATTAAAATAATTTTCGTTGAATAGTAACTTTTAAGTTTAATTAATCGCGATTAAAGGTAATTAGTTTAATATAAGGTAATGATAAGTTTATAATAATATGAAATGACCTTGACACATGTCTTGCCCATATTTAATGAGTCATGGACGACCAGGACAATCCATGGGTCAACTTGGTGACCCCATGTAGCCACTTTGGTAGGAAAATGACATTAAAAACTTTTTATTTAATGTTAAAATAAAAATGTCACAAACATGAGGTGTTTTACTAAAACAATTTTTAAATGGGGTAATAGAAGTAATATATTTAACTATAAATATTCATTAGAAATCTAAAATGATTTCCTGCATCATGATATTTGTTTTATAATTTTTAGACATTAAATAAATTAAATTATTTATGACACCA
The DNA here is from genome assembly GCA_963277665.1 of Viscum album. Lineage (NCBI taxonomy): Eukaryota > Viridiplantae > Streptophyta > Magnoliopsida > Santalales > Viscaceae > Viscum > Viscum album. The sequence continues at coordinate 453,664,999 of OY728160.1, read as the reverse complement.
TGATGATGCAGCGATTACCTCATTAATTAACGATTTAAATAAAATGAAAAGATAATGTATAATCTAGGACTAACACTTGTCAAAAACCTATTTTATGAGTATATTTAGAACCCTTATCACCTTATCCTAGAAATATATAAGTGTGGGACCTTTAAAATCCGAAACTCATTATATAATAAAGTAACATTTCATGGATTTCCAAGAGTGCCCCTCCTCTCCTCTTATAAAAGGCCCCCACCACTACCACCTTATTCACACCTTCAAAGACATTTTTCTTGGCCAAAAACTGCCCAAATACTCTCTCAACTTCCATCTCTTACTCCTAGAAGCCTCACTTTGGGCAGAATTCTTCCCAAGGAAGCCATTGGCTCAAATCAAAAAAGAGTTACCTGATTTTAAGGTAATGTCTTCTCTTATGTTATTTTGTTTTATTTTGCTTATCCAACCCCCTAAACTCTTTTTATTAATTTCTTTTGTAACAAAACCATTATCATAAATATACTAGGATGTTTTTATAAGAATTATTCTAGCTACACTTACACACACATATATCTAATGGTTAAAGAACATACTGTTTCTGTGGATGGAGAATTTCTGCCTCACGAAACGATGATTGTTCAACACTCATATAACACCATCAAAGGTGGCCATTAAGATGTCAATATATATACATATGATATATAAGATGTTTATGTTTTACATAAGCTTCTATATTTTTCATTTATGGCATAACTGTATGGTTTTTATTATGGGTAAACGCGATATCTTCATTTTAGGAAGTGCGGACTACTGCCCCTTCAAAGTGATTTGAATCGTTGATTCCATATTTGGGATGTATAAAGGATGGAGTAAATGGTATAATACATTATATTATAATTTAATTATATTATACCTTTATATAATTATAGCATCAATCCATTAAATACGAAATAGAAGTGAAAGTAGCATTCATGCGTACGTACGGCTTACCGTCTCCAAGAACGGTGCATTTCATTTCTTACCTCTAAATGTTATGTAAAATTATAAATGCATGTATATACTGGATATATATGATATATATGATATATACATCATGAATATAATTCTGGATATAATGGATATTTCACCACATGAACATCTTGTAATTATAAGAAGTTTATTTTTGACTCAAGTACCAAAGATCGACAAAATGACCATTATTAACTTAAATAATTACATAATTTTAATAACATGGTAATAAGTGATATAAAAGGAATAATGAACATGGAAAATGTTCTTAAGAAAATATAAATTAACTCTATTTTATTATTTAGTAGGTTAAACAACGATCGAGTCAAGTCGGACATGGGGTAAGGGAACTTCTTAACCCAATTCTTGTTCTCTGGGTTAATCTCCTACTTTCAAATTATGTCATGATATTATTATGTCCTATCTTGTATTTTTACTTTCTTTATGTGTAATTATAGTGAATAAACATAATAGATCTATTTTATTTAAAAAAATGATCTTTTTAAGTTACTTCGTCTCAACCATCATTCATTGAGGCATATTTTGTTTTATACACAAATTTCTTTTATACGGTGTATAAACCCCTTTGACTTTTAGGTTTATTCAAAAGGAATCTTTTTATACGAATAGTTTTACTAAACGAAAAAAAGGAATTTTTTTCTTCTCGTACTTATGCGGTGACAATGGCTTCTCTGTCGCCGTGACCATTAGTTGAGTTTCATCTTCCTTTACAAGCCATATCTTTTCTTTAAATAAAAAATAAATACCACGTTTTAATTTTCTTTTATTTTGTTATTGAAAATGGTTTTGATAATGTTTTTATTATATCAATGTGTTGTATTGATATCTTGTGATTGAAATGTGGAAATTTTATGTTTCCTTTATGCATGTTTTATGTGATACGATTATGTTATGGTTTATGATATGTTTAAAGTAATTCATATGAGGAATGAATTGGACTTAATAAGTGACGGGTGGATCCCTCTATAGCTCCTCGATGCATCGGAAGGTCTCATGAGACAAACTAGTGTCTTTGCATGAGGGCTTGACAAAATCTTATTTGTAGTCTTGGCACGAGGCCTTGCCTACGTGGTTATGATAGTATGGCATTATGCATTCCATCATTATGAAAGTGGTTATTGATATTGCATGTGATTAATCGACTAGTAGAATATCCATGTGAATATGTAAATGGAATTGTTTCATTTTATTTTTACCATATTATGATAAAGTTCATGTTTAAAAGGATTTTGTTTTAGTTATACATTGCCTTAAATGTTAATGTTTATTTATGAATGCTTCCGCTATATTGTTATCCTTACTGAGCATCTGAGATCAACCCTTTCAATGTTTTATTTTTTACCCGATGTGAAGAAGTATTTTAGGAATGACCTGCAGGGATAGTCTGAAGGGGAAATGAGTGTCAAAAATGGATACTATCTTATTGTAGTTTTTCACTTTATGATTTAATATAACATTTATGAATTTATCTAGTGTTTCCAAGGCAACTAAACTAATCAGTCTTTCGAGACTTGATCTTTTGTGATCATGACAATGTTACGCAATAATGCACCGACTCTAGGTAACTGGGGTCGGGGCATTACAGATGGTATCAGAGGTGGTTTAGTACTATCCATGGAAGCTAGATTTAGATAAACACTGATTAGAGCACATATCCTGAAGATAGACTTTGAGGATTAGTATAGAAGAACTTCTGAGAATTTTGGTGTTATAGAGATTTTGTGTGTTTTCTGAGAAATACATCCCTATCTGAATACGAGCAGGTAGAGGCGGCTCTAGCACAGATGTACCTAGGGGTAAAACCTGAAAACACTACTTTGAGCTAGACTTGAACGGGAACTGGTGCATGACAACGGGCCTTGCAGCACTCTTGGTTACGACACTCCCAGGGGATATGGTTAGGATAATTGTCATTTTATTTACAAACCATTATGAAAGGTTTATGAGTATATACCTCCTCAAAGAAAACATTTTTATGATTATGGATTATATCCATAAATAGTTCAATATATCTTAAGTGTTTTAAAAGTATGGAATTATGTATTTTGATTCATAAACTGATCTAGTTTATGCCATTTTTTAGAAATGGTGCCCAGTGGGAGGAATGGAAACCGTATTAATGCACAAACATTGTGTAGGGATTTCCCTCCTACTCATGATAATTATTGTGGATCTGGAGATACAACTGGTGCTGATCAACTTATTACCATACTGGGAAAACTCACTCAGCTTATGAATAATAACCTTACACATATGGAGCACCCTGATATGCAACGTGGAGGATCAATGTTTGAATGCTTCATGAGGGAACAACCGCCAACATTTAATTTGGGTACAAATCCATTAGTAGCTGAGCAATGGATAAAATCCTTAGAGAAAATATTCCATGCCTTGGGGAGTAGCGAAAGTGAGAAGGTTGTCATGGACGTCTACCGCCTCACTGGAGATGTTGATCAATGGTGGTCTCTAATTCAAAACACAAAGGAAGATGAATAAGTATCAAGTATGGAATGGAGGGAGTTTGAGGAAATTTTCTTAGAAAAATACTTTCCACATGATCATCGAGCAGATATGGAAAGGAAATTTCTGAGTATGTGGTAGAAGGAGGATGAGAATGTCGAAAAGTATAAGGCTAACTTTACAAGGTTAGCGAGGCATGTTGTGGATTATATACGTAACCCAAGAAGTAAGATTGATAGTTTCTTTGATGGGTTAAAACTATTTCTCCATCGAGCCTTAGTCTCACAATCATTCTCATCGTACGAAGATATTGTCTCATGTGCTATTAAGACAGAAAAGGAATTCTCTAAATCTTATGAAAATAAAGTAATGCAAGAGAAGAAGATAATGGTGGAACAAGAGACAGATAAAGGGAAAAATGGAAAGAAGGATTTTCCATTATGCGATAATTGTGGGAATAATCACCCCAGTACTTGCCTAAAAGGAATGGGAGTTTTTTATAAATGTGGAGAAAAAGGTTACCAGGCTCGTGATTGCAATGGAAAGAAAGAGGCTATCAATGTTGAATGCTACAATTATAGAGAGATGGGACATTATGCAAATGAATGTCCTAAGATTCAGGGAAACGTATCTCAGAAAAGGCCATGGCATCAAGGACAATCTTATGCTGTTACTATTGTTGAAGTGGATTAATTAATGTATTTGTGCTTTTGGAATCAAGGATTATATTCTGGTTATTAGAATAATGTGATATATATACGGATTGTATTGTAGTACTAGTTTTTTTCATTAAGGTTTTAATATGATGAAGGTAATCATATTTTTGTATGTGACAATAAGGGAAACTTTACTTTGTTTGAGGAATCTTATGATACAATTGATTTTGGAATTTAGAGACCTTTTAGAGAAAGTCTGGAGAGAGGTATTTTGGATAACTATAATGGTTTGAATGGATTATATTTTACATTGGACACTATTATTAAGGTTATTTTTGGATATTTATAAAAATTACAACATGCAGTCCGAGTGACAACCCATCGCGTCGGACAAAGCTGTGGGAATTGAACCCAAAACCATAGTGTGATTGGGATTTATCGCCTACCACTGGACTACATGAAGTCCTTAGAGTGTATAATGTAGTTTTATTAGTTATGATAAATGATTTATAAATTTATTTTTGAACCATATACGGTTTGGATAAATAGAATATTTTTGAGTTCTATTATGTTTTTGAGTGAAAGATGAGTTTGTGGTAGAAATTAGTTTAAGGTTTAAACTCTAAATGTCAAGCATAAATATATATATACCTATCTCTTATTCAATGAATAAATTAATTCTTAAACTTTAGTAAAGGGATATTAAAACAAAAAAATGTGGTATCCTAATACCTTATGTCTTGTTGAACTGATAATATTTTAAATCAACATACACTGAAGGCTTTGAGGCCCTCAATTTTAAACTTGTTTGTAATTGATGACCTCAACCACTCCCTACAAATATTTTTGTTTTTCCTATAATTATATGTCTCTAATTTCCACTAATGTTCTCTTTATCGAGATCATAATTTGGTGGTGACTTTTTCATTTCCCTTTCCCTCTTATTAAGGCTAAATTATATTAACCTTATTTCCGATGTGGGGTTTCCACAATGTTAATTTCAATTTTCAACCTTTTATTCCCAAAGAAAAATTTAAAATTGCAAGGACACAATTTATTGAAGGAGGGGAGAATGTAACACCTCGAGCTTCCACGATACGCTTCTCTTTCAATAATGCAATAGCTTGCATTGTACCAAAGTACAAGATTCTAACACGCTGCGACCAATCAAAATAGCCATTATAAATAGTAATAACCACTTTTTGAAATTATATATATTTTATATTTCAAAATGGATTTCATTTTTGGATTCAGAATATCTAAATTAGCCTATGTTGAATTTTTGGTATTTTTCTGAGAACCTCCAATTTTTTATGAATAGTGAAAAATACAAAAAAACAAATTTTTTAATAAAAATATTTTATACTGATAAATTATAATATTGAGTGGGTTTAAAGTATAATTAGAATATATTTTAACCATTTTATCCAATGGTGTTCATTAGAATTAATTTCACATTGAAATTGGACATAAAAATTGTCCATCTTTTGATATATATTGTTTCTTAAAAACACGCTATTTGTTGTGACAGCGGGAATTAGTTATAAAATAAATTAATGCGACTTATATGTTTGTAATTTTGCAAAATATAAATCATATTTGAATTCAGAATATCAATTATAGCTTAGGGTGAAATTTTGGCATTGTTATGAAAAACAACAATTTTTTATGAATAGTGAAACCACTAAGTGGTAGTTAAAAAACTGATTTTTCATTTAAATGATGCGTTACCACCTCTGTGATTTTATTTTCAATTATCTTACATTCATGGTTTTTATTAAGAAGTAAAATGTGGTTCAATGGGATTAAAATAAATTTTGGTGAATAGTAACTTTTAAGTTTAATTAATCACGATTAAAGGTAATTAGTGTAATTTAAGGTAAAGATAATGTTATAATAATATTAAATGACCATGACACATGTTCTACCCCTATTGGATGAGTCATGGCCGACCATGACAATCCATGGGTCAACTTGGGAACCCCATTGTGCCACTTTGGTAGGAAAATGACATTAAAAACTTTTTATTTAATGTTAAAATAAAAATATCACAAACATGAGGTGTTTTACTAAAAATATTTCTAAATGGGGTTATACAAGTCAAATATTTGACTATAAATCTTCATTAGAGATCTAAAACGATTTCCTACATCATGATATTTTTTTTTATAATTTATAGAGATTAAATAAATTAAATTATTCGTGACACCATGATGATGCACTGTTTACCTCAATAATTAACGATTTAAATAAAATGAAAAGATAATGTAAAATATAAGAATTACACAAGTCAAAAAAAAATTGGATGAGTATATTTAGAACCCTTATCACCTTATCCTAGATATATATAAGTTTTGGACCTTTAAAATCCGAAACTCATTATATAATAAAGTAACATTTCATGACTTTCCAAGAGTGCCCCTCCTCCCCTCTTATAAAAGGCCCCCACCACTACCACCTTATTCACACCTTCAAAGACTATTGGCTCGGCCAACCTGTATCCAAATACTCTCTCAACTTCCCTCTCTTACTCCTAGAAGCCTCACTTTGTGCATAATTCTTCCCAAGTAATCCATTGGCTCAAATCAAAAAAGAGTTACCCGATTTTAAGGTAATGACTTCTCTTATGTTATTTTGTTTTATTTTGCTTATCCAACACCCTATAATCTTTTTATTAATTTAGTTTGTAACAACAGCAGTATCCAAAATATAATATGATGTTTTTATAAGAATTATTCGAGCTACACTTACCCACACCTATATCAAATGGTTAAAGAACATACTGTTTCTGTGGATGGAGAATTTCTGCCTCACGAAACGATGACTGTTCAACACTCATATAACACCTTCAATGGTGGCCATTAAGATGTCACTATATTTACATATGATATATAATATTTTTATCTTTTACTTAAGCTTCTTTATTTTTTATTTATGGCATACCTTTAGGGTTTCCATTATGGGTAAACGCGATATCTTCATTTTAGGAAGTGCGGACGACCACCCCCTCAAAGTGTTTGAATCGTTAATGACATATGTGGGATGTATAAAGGATGGAGTAAATGGTATTTTAAATTATATTATACTATAATTATATTATAACATTATATAATTATAACTTCATTCCTTTAAATACGAAATATAAATGAAAGTAGCGTTCAAGCGTATATACGGCTTACCGTCTCCATGAACGGTGCATTTCATTTCTTACCTCTAAATGTTTTGTAATATTATAAATGCATGTATACAATGGATATATATGATATATATTATATCTACATCATTAATATAATTTTGGATATAATAGATATTTCACCACATGAACAACTTGTAATTATAAGAAGTTTATTTTTGACTTAAGTACCAAAGATCGACAAAATGTCCGTTATTAACTTAAATAATTACATAACGATAATAAAATGGTAATAAGTGATATAAAAGGAATAATGAACACGTAAAAGGTTCTTAAGAAAATATAAATTAACTCTATTTTATTATTCATGAGGTTAATGAACGATCGAGTCAAGTCGGACACGAGGTAAGGGAACTTCTTAACCCAATTCCTCTTCTTTGGGTTAATATCCTACTTTTAAATTATGTCATGATATTATTATGTCCTATCTTGTATTTTTACTTTCTATATGTGTACTTATAGTGAATACACATAATATATCTATTTTATTTAAAAAAATGATCTTTTTATGGGACTTCGTCTCAATCACCATTCATTGAGGCATATTTTGTTTTATACACAAATTTCTTTTATACGGTGTATAAAACCCTTTGACTTTTACGTTTATTCAAAAGGAATCTTTTTATGCAAAGCATTTTACTATGCTACAAAAAGGTATGTTTTTCTTGTCGTACGTATGCGACGACAATGACTTCTCTGTCGCCATGACCATTAGTTGAGTTTCGGCATCCTCTACAAGCCATATCATTTTTTAAATGAAAAATAAATACCAAGTTTTAATTTTCTTTTATTTTGGAATTGAAAATGGTTTTGATAAGGTTTTTATTATATCAATGTGTTGTATTGATATCTTGTGATTGAAATGTGGAAATGTTATGTTTATTTTATGCATGTTTTATGTGATATGATTATGTTATGGTTTATGATATGTTTAAACCTGTTCATATGAGGAATGCATTGGACTTAATAAGTGATGGGTGGAGCCCGCTATAGCTTTTCGATGCATCGGCAGGTCTCATTATACAAAATAGTATCTTGGAATGAGGCATTTAGAAAATATTATTTTTATTCTTGGCACGAGGCCTTGGCTATGTGGTTATGATAGTCTGGAATTATGAATTCCATCATTATGAAAGTGGTTATTGATATTTCATGTGATTATTAGACTAGTAGAATATCCATGTGAATAAATAAATGGAATTATTTCATTTTATTTTTTCCATATTATGCTGAAGTTCAAGTTTAAAAAACTTTTTTTAGTTATACATTTCCTTAAATTTTAATGTTTATTTATAAAATTTTATTCTATATTATTATCCTTACTAAGCATCTGAGCTCACCCCTTTCAATGTTTTAATTTTTCCAGGATGTGAAGAAGTATTTTAGGAATGACCTGCAGGGATAGTCTGAAAGGGATATGAGTGTGGCCAATGGAGACTATATTATTGTATTTTTTCACTTTATGATGTAATGTAACATTTATGAATGTATCTAGTGTTTCCAAGGCTACTAAACTAATCGGTCATTCGAGACTTGATCTTTTGTGATCATGAAAATTTTATGCAATAATGCACTGACTCTGGGTAACTGTGGTCGGGGCATTACAAAGGGGGTCTTTATAGGATTCAGTAGTAGTGACTGATGTGATTTGAAATTTTTGAAGAAATCTACCACTAGTATTTAGGTGATATATGTTAAATAATGTATGTTATTAGATTTTCGAATAAAGTGACAAGATATTTGAGCAGATATAATCACCATAGGGTATGAAGGTGAAGCGTGTAATTATTATTCTTTAGGGACCAACATGATATTGGTTGGACATCCTAGGTTAAACGAACAAGATTAAGGGATCAACATGGGATTATTTTTAGGATATTTTTTTAAGAATATCTAAACCTAGACACTACGGATGGATAGGGGTTAAGAGTTTGTGGATTATAAGTTGGGAAATTTTTTAATTCTATATCTTTATTTTAAATTTATGAACATTATATTTTTTTCATTGGCCTTTGGTTAAAATGAGATTTCAAGTGAACAACATTTTGATTATGTATAATGAAATGATATTTTTTGTTCTAAATATTTTATTTTCATACATTTTAAAAAAATAAAAAAAATTAAATTATGGAAGATATTGTTTTGAAAGATAAGAGTAGAGATTTATTAGGAGTTAGTGGATCTATAGGAAGCTATAAGAGGATGGTGGTTGACCATCATCTAGACAGTGAGTTGTCATGAGTTAAAGGGATAAGATTTATTCCCCTTATTCAAGAGGCATGGTTCCATATGTGGATTATCAATATATCTGAATGGGTTTTACTTGTGATCTATATCCCAATGAATTTAAATAATATCATTATTTGGGTAAAATATAAAAACATATTAAATTTAACTAGAAGTGTGCTTTTAGGGGAATAGGTCGACATTTGACCTCAAAATGGGATTATATATATAGTCTAGTGTACCAAAATATTGAACTAGTTTCATTTCATTAGGAAGGTTTGGTAATGGGGTGGAAGGGCTTTTCAGGGACATTATTAGTGAGGTGATATAATTTATATGAGTTAATTTACCTTGGTTCATTATTTCTGTTTAGGATCTACTCAGTTATTATCTATTTAGTATGTTTCACTAAATCTTATTTCTTTCTCCTAAATGGTTAATGGTTTAATTCTAGTTACCAAAACCATTTCTAGTGGGGTATTTATTATCTCAGATTATCACCCATTTATTTTCCCTCATTTGGTATCTAATATATGTTTAAATATTATGTTTTATGTATATTTATTAATAAAAATACTATTCTAGGAAGAATATAGGATCACCTAAAAATATTTCTATAATGTAATATCATCATTAGTGGATTCTGAAATATTTTTGGCTTCATTATTTTGAAGGTGAATTTTTATGAAATAAATAATGAGATGGGAAGGTTAACATATTTTAGGGCTCACATAGATTTTCATCAAAGACATGAAACAATATTTCCATATTATGATTAATATTTTATTTTTATAGGGAAATGAAATTATCATTCTATTATGGAAGATTAATTTTTAGCATAGATAAAGTTGGAAACTTCTCAGATAGTATGGATATATCTCCAAATATCATAGGGTATTAATTATATTTTTTATCCCGTAGCTGATAAATATTAGGATGTACTTACGGATGTTTCTATATAATTTCTAGTGAATATGGAGGTGAAGTTTGTAATTGAATTATTAAAGAGTATTAAGCCAGTTTATATACCCCCATATAACATGGATACAACTAAGCTCAGATAATTGAAATATCATTTTGAATATCGTGACTTTAACGGATTCATTAGGCATAGTGTATCTATATGGGTTGATTTTACAATGTTTTCCGTGAATAAATATTGGATATTGAACTTTTGTTTTGATTATTATTTGTTGAATTAGGTATCAATCAATATTAAGTAACCATTAACATAGATTGGTTATTTTTTTGATTATTTTAGATAATTTTAATGTATTTCTATGATTAATCATTGGTTAATTTATCACCAGTTTGAAGAACAACTTGAAGACATGAAAAAGATATTATCCCAAGCTAGAAATGTTCATTTTCAATTATTATTGTTTCCACTATGAGTAATGAGTACAATTTTTTTATTAACTTGATGAATCATAATTTACATAATTTTATAGATTATTTTAATCTCATTATTATCAAGGATGTATTGATATACTCATGATCCTATGAAGATCATGAGAATGATTTGGACACTATATTAAAGACATTGAGAGCTCACTGATTGTTTTGTAAGAAATCAAAATACCATTTATAAATTCAGGAGCTAAAATTCATTAGTCATTTTATTTATGAATTTTTAATATACATGGATCATGAAAAACAGGAAAAAATAAATTTTTAGGAGAATTATACGAATTTTTTTAAAATCAAAATATTATTATGGAATGTAGTTTTTTACTATCATTTCATTTAGAACTTATCTTGAATAGTTATACCAATAAAGATGTCTACATGGAAAGGGGAAATTCCAACTGGTATAATGGATGTGAGGTTTCATTTATAGAGTTAAAGAGGAAATTGAAATCAATACTTATTTGTATTTTAAAAACTCTAGGGAAGCACTGTAAGTAAATTATGATACCTGTGGTTTGGGTTTAGGGTGTATAATCATATTTTAGTTATGTGTTGTATCATATAGACCTCTAAGGATTAAAACACATGAGTAGAATTACCTTACACATGATCTCCAGTTAGAAGCGGTTGTAAATGTTTTTAATAGTTAAAGACATTATATATATTTGGTGATAAGTTTAATTTATACACATATCAAAAGTGACTTATGTATTTATTTTCTATGTTTAATTTGAATATATATTAGATAATAATGGTATAATATCATCAGTAATTTTATTTTTATATAATATGTACTATGGGAAAAGGAATTTCCATTGGTAATTCATTTAGCTAGAAGTCTCATGTGGATTCTTTTTATGAATAATAGGATGAGTGGAATATTATGTCCCTATTATCTAAGTTGAATCTTAAATTATCTAAGGAGGTAAGAAGTATTGATTTGGAATCTCCAACCATCAGAAAATCAATTATTTAATATGTGAAGGAGGATCATAGTTCGAATTTTAAATTTTGTGGATTTCACGATAGGGGGTTAAATTTCTAGATGGAATCTTAATGCTAATTCACTTTTATATTTCATTAGGGAATCATTTTATTCCCTAGGCCTTAAGAGGAGAATTGACGATTGACCTTCATGTTTCTTAATATGATATTTATACTACTCTAACCATGATATACTATAGTGTTGTATGACACTTTTAGTGGCCATGAATAAAAGAAATAAATGGTTTCATGCATTCTAATATTCTTTACTTGTGAATATATAAAAATTAGGAATCATAGGCATGCTAGTATGATTCATTATTTTCCCATTCTAAAGTGAGAATTTGTATATTTGACCATGGATTCCATATCTAGTTTTTCAAGATCAACATATGTTAGAGATGTATTTTGGGTTTTTATTGTTCTTTTGACTCAATGTTTACACATTATTTTGTTTAAATATAGTCAAAATCTAATTATATTATAAAGATCTATGTATAGGGTATTATAAGAAATAATTTAATAAACAATATTTCTTTTTTTGATAGTGATACAATATTTAAATATATTGTTTGGATAGTCTTGAAAAATACTTTGAGTTCTCCAGTGAAGTTGAGTGTATCTTATAATCCACATGTTGAGAGGTAATATGAGTAAACTATATAGATACATAATGATATCATCCATGCATGTACCCATGATGTTTGTAGTGTGTGAAAAATCCATGTGGATTTGGAAGAGTTTTTCACTTAAAATAGCTTCAAGGAATCTATTCAAATAATCAATTTGTGTAATTATCTATGTGGTCATTCAAATGGGACTACTTTTGGATGGAATCCAATGATTCATTTTTTAGTAGTCTTTTAATAGTGTAATAGATTTTGATCTAGTGGAATTGATTAGAAAGATATTAAAAAAAACTCCGAGTGGACATGAGTCTTATACTGATAAACTTTTCAATCCTCTTGATGATTTGTTGGTAGATCGCGTATTAAATTTCTCATCTCACTTTAAAAAAATTATTTATAAATCATAGTAAATTTAATCCATAGAATATTATTCCACTTTTTATTCTATAAATTATTTAGGAGGTTTCTCATATATAGGATTTATCATTAAAATATAGTAGGATAAATGTTCTTGTTCTTCTATGTTAGGTAAGAAAATACAAACTAGATCCCCCCTATTAATATCACTATAATTATATTGAATTAGAGTTAGTTACATCATTCTTTAAAAAACATGTACATATTGTGGATCGTAGTGAAAATATATTCTAGGAAAAATTTATTCCACTTCTATGGATTCTATGATATATTGGATGCACAAAATAATATAATTGGGAGTGAAAATCAAAGATGTAGTCTCGATAAATGGAGTTATTTATTAGATATTCTTTATAGTGGTTCACAAGAGAATCCTTTTGGTGGAGATTTTGTAATGAATTCAGGATTAATGATATATTTTTGGATTTTAATTTAAATCTTTTAAGATTTGATTTGATTTAATTTGAGTTTAATTTTGGGTTGGATGGGAAATATGATGTGTTTAAGAGAGAATGTATAGTAGTGTAAACTTAATATTAAAAAAAACAAGCCACCATAACTCTGGTGAAATCCTCTAGGACTCCAATTCCATAACAAGAGCACAACTGATACCATCTATAGATTTATAGTAAACATTTGAGAGTATAGTAGAACATCATATGTCTTGTGGGGGTCCCTCATATTCCAACACCTTTTTTCCCATTTTATTAATGAGAGTTATTTTTTTTAATAACCATTGGATTTTGGTATTTATGTTGAAATTCCTATACCTCTACACCATAATTATGACTATTCTTATCTCTAATCATTTTCCCTCTCACTCTATATTACTTTAATGATTTATTCATCAATTATATGAGAATTATAAATTTATTAGTAGTATTGAACTTGTAACAAAAAGGGTTTATAAATCTCCATCAGTTTATGTGATGAAATAATGGTTTAATTATTGTTTCATTTTATTCTAACAATATATTTATAGTTTGAATAATGTGAGGATTCCTTGTTCTTGGATAGGAATTATTCCTTTATTCTTAGTGTCAATTTTTTTAATCAAGAGATAGATGAACTCTATAAGTTATTGGACGGTTATTAGGTTTATATATATTAACTATGAACTTTTATAATGATTTAATATTGTAAAAGAACTTAATGATATGGATATTTTGTCAAACCTAAGAAGAAAGATTTTATATGAAATGTTATCTGATGATCATATTATATAACTAATTCATGGAAAAAATCTAAATAAAAATGTTGAAAATATTTTATAAATGGGAGAAAATGATAAATTAAATCAGGATTTTGATTTTATCATTATTAATGAAATAATGTTTCTGATTTTTTTTGTTAAATAATCATGTTTTTATGATTTTATATTATGTTAAAGTGTTTAATTGTGATATAAATTCACAATACATTTTTATTAATTAGAGGGAAATTTTTGAAATGAATTGGGTGAAAATTATTTGTTTATATTTGAAATTTACTACTATAATATATATATTAGTACATGATATTGTATGTATTTTAAGGAAACCTCTAGGGAATGAGTTAGGATAAATAAAAATGGATTTTGGAGAATTTAAAAAAATTATTTTTAGGATTTTAAATGATTTATACATTATAAAATTTTCATTTGGAAAAATGTGATGGGAAATAAAATTTGAAAAAGTGTGGTAATTTATGATTAAATAGAAAATTTTAATTTTATGTTTTAAAAAAGAAATATTATATGAAATATGTTTTCTAGAATTTTTTGATAAATTATTAAGAAAGTGAAAGTATTTGTTTTATTTTTATCAGTGTATGAAAATTACATATGTTTATTTCGATGAAATAAAATGGTTGGAAAATATAAATTAAGTGTGAGTAATTTAAATTTATGGTTGTGATATTATGATATAAATATTTTATTGAGATATTTAATGAATTTTTCTAACATTCAGGAAAAATTACTTTTGGATATGACTTTATATGACTATATATAAGACATGGGTTTTACATGGACATGGGTTAAGCCCAAGACACTTTATATACGATGTGTTTGGTATAAGACTGATATGAGAAATGTGTTTGGATACTGGATTTTTGTAATTATGTTCAGAAATATTATCAAAATTGGTTGAAGAATTTATTATAGTTATTTTGTATCATTATTAAAATAAAATTCCTTTAAATGAATGTTATAAATGATATGTTTTAATTATTTAATAAATCTATAGTATTAATATGAATACATGTTAAAATCTACACGATGTTTCATTTTTTGGTTGATTATACTGGGAATTTTTTATCACACCCTATATATACAACCCTTTTGTGTATGATAATGATATACATAATGTTGAGGGTAAAAGATAAGGTACTATTTATTTGGAAAATGATTTGTAGATATATCTTGGATTTGATTTATTATGGTTTTAACGTCTTGTAGAGGGGATTTCCATACATTATTTTTCTAGATATTTTAGTTATATTGTACATGAAATGGTAATTAGGATATATTTTGATGTCATGTGTGGATGTATGCATTATTTATGCATTCTTGTGATATAATTTCATATTTTTTATGGTTTTTATCTTTTATTATTGTTATGTTTAATTAGTTTTTTACCTAATAAAGTGTTTTTGTGAATTATTAGTAGGTATATCACTCCCCAAGTGATAATTATAGACCCTAGGTTCTAGAGAGTATCCAATAGTGATTGGGGAATGCATGTGTGGAATTTTAACATCTGTATCTATTGCACGATTAAAACAGGGTGGTACATTACAAAATTAAGTTAGATCAACTTATTTTATGTAGTTGTGATATTTAAAATATTTTAAAATATATATATAATAGGTTGAGGAGTTACATAGAAGTAATGTGTGTGTGACTGAAGCACTCAACCACAATAGAATGCCTATCTACTTATGAAAATATAGGATTTTAATTTAATGGTTTATAAATGAGATATTTGAATATTTTATTCACTCTAATTGGGGATATTTTATGAGTTTTTCATGTATCATTATAGCATATTGGTGTATCATATGTGTGTGTTTGTGTTCATGTGATTGTAGTTTATTATTGATTTAATTTATATTTAAGTGAATGTTTTAATAATAAATTTATCATTGTTTTGTTGAATATGTTCGTAATAATCATTTTTTTAACTAAAATAAATTATATGATTTAACTATTTAATGTGATATTCATGATTATACTAACTACTCTATGATTATTTATAGAAAATAGAACATTGTTTATTTATTTGATGAAAATTTTCAGGATTGATTGTTAACTATTTTTTGGATTTTTATATAATCATAGAACTGATAAATCATATCGTTGATCCTAGAAGAATAAATGTATGTATGGTTTAATATTGTGATATTCACATATAGGGAGACTTCTATATCAACCTAATCCACTTACATGTATTATAACATGACATTGAACATAAATATCCAATAAACACAACCCAAAAATTGAGAGGCTTAGTTTCATTTGATAAATAGGTACATAAAACTATGAAATAAATATTAAATAAAAATTATAATTTAATATCCACAATGAGCTCCAGAATCTCTTTGAAATCCTTAAAATGTATAGGTTAAATTGGGTAATATATAAAAATGTGTGAGCTAAAGAGCTCAATAAGTGAATAAACATGATAATGAAGCTCAACATATGAATTAAATGAAATATCAAGATATCATAAGAGGAAAGGTACATAGAGTAATGACATAAGTATGAGGGAAAAATTATATCAAGGCATCATAGTAATTTGGATGTGACATATAACATAACATAAGCTTAAGACAAAGATAACTTCCAATTCCACATCACATGGTTGACGTAGTCCCATCATGGATTAGGTTTAATACCTAATCCCATGCATATCATATCAGGAGACATCTAAATCACTCAATGAGTTAAAGTTATATAAGGTCACACCCATCATAAAATGTACATACATATGTGTTCCTCATATCCAAATCATACAAAAGGAATAATCATTTGAAAACCCATTGAAATGAAATGGGTTACATAATCAAGTCTCATAACATTTCCAAAAAGAACATAATAATGAACTCAATGATAGAAGAGATTAAATAATTATATTATGTTTATAAATGAATGATGAATATACTATATAAAAATTAAATCAATGTGAATTGAATGAATATAAATTAGTGAAGAAATACTTTTGTAAATATTCCTTTTAACTAGGTTTTTTAGAAAAAAAGGTAATGAATGTTAAAAGGGCGTTAGGGAATAATAATTCCATAAACAATAAATTAAATTAAATTATTTTAAATAATAAAATAATTTAAATTATAATAAATGTTTGGTTAAATTCATTTCATTGAGTGGTACATGAAATGAACCAAGAAAACAAAGAAGTTCCCCTTAATGTCATATTATTAATGAAGAAAATTGAATAGGTAAACATTAAAACATGTATATACCCATAAATGTAAATTGAATTAAACTGGTTATATATGGGTGAGACATATATACCAAATATATAATAATTTATATGAAAAATATAGAGACAAATTTAAGTTCATAGATAGAATGCATATCCAAGAAATTGGGTTGTTCGGAGTGATCCCTTACGTTATGTCCATAATCATTGTAACACTCCTAGGTTTTCCAAAAATAGATTGAAATTCAAGAAACATGGTTTTATTTATACATTTATAACTAGACTTTAAACATAATTTCTTCACTTTTATGTTTTGAATTTCAAGAAACTGTCATCTACGGTTGTGATCAGTAAGTTATTTAGAGTCTCATAGAACCAACTTGTTTATTTGGTGAATAATAACATACCCACATAAATAATAATATGACCCTAATGAATAGTAAATTTTATTATTGTTTTTTTCTTTAGGTTTTATGTTAATTTCAACATGAATAATTTTTCACAGTGTTAAAAAAATGAGTTATAGATTTAAAATTATTATTTTCCAATAGATTATGATTTTATTTAAAAATTAAATTATTAATATTTACAAAATTATTTTCAAACAAAGTATTATATTATATAATTATACATGTTGAATAATGGTTTGGGTGAGTATTTGAAATTTTTCTAAAATTCATGAATTTGTTATGAATGATGAAATATAGTAAAATATTGTATATTCCAATTATCCGTTAAATACACAATTTATGATATCATAATTGATGTATGACAACTTGGCTATAACTCAAATTCCATTATTACTATTTTGGGTCACATGAATTATGAATATTTATAATTTTGTGAAAAAATAATATAATAATGATTAAAATAATGTAAAATAGATCCTCTCTGACACTCTAAATACCACCCTCATTCCCCTCTTCCTCCCACACCTCTCAAGCCAGGATCCTTAACTAAGATCATCCCAAAACTCCACCCAAGGCTATTCCCCATTACCTAGATCTACTGGTCTCACCAAATGGCCAAAAACAAAGGCCTTAAGAAGGATCTGAAGAAGAAGAGTCATGTGGTAAACATCCTCTTCTGTTTTCTTTCAATTATTTTCATCTTATTTTCTATTCTTCTTATTTCCTCACCTCCCCTTATCCAAGAGGAATTAATGATCCAGTTTCTTATATATTATGTATTTAATCATGTATATGGATGAATCTCCATTATACTTGTCTTCATCTCCCACTTATACAAGAAATTAAAACACTGTCCTCGATGTGTCGAGTTACCTACATCGTGGATGATGTGATTTCATTTTCTATTTCATCCTTAAAGAATAGTTTTGAAACCACTTTTATGGTTGAACTAAATTATAATTTATAATTTATATCTTTTATAATGTTCTAGAATCATTTTGTACACATATATTAATTTATAAAACAAAATGAGTTCTTTATGATCGAGGGATCACAATAATGATCTAAACAAATATCAATAATGTAATAACGTGTGAATCATCCTCAAGTAAGAATTAAAAATGATAAATGTTATAATATATGTTTCTGGATATATGTAAATTCCATATCATTCCAATTCTATAGTATCATTTTCAAATTGACAAGAATATCCATCATGAACCGATCATGGAAATCTGGTAAACGCACCCAAAACAATGCAAGGAAAAAAATACTAATAATTAAAGGGTAAAATGATGTAATGAAATTATAATAAAAGGTATTTTAAAGATTAATATGTATCTGAAAGATTTTAATAACACTCTTTTAACCAATATAATGTAGGTTCAAACTAGTTTTATGTAATACAAACCCGAGGTAATGGAATTGTAAGGAAAATTTCCATTCTTTGGGTTAACCTTCTACTTCATTAATTATATTCTACTAAAATTTTATTTGTGATATGTTTTTGTTTATATAATTTTTTATTATGTGTATTTATATTTTATACACATATTTATTTCATTTTATTAATTTCTCACATCAACTATATGTATTTGCAAGGGAATTTTTTTTAAATATTGTCTATCAAAATTCTATTTTACAAATTTTTAAAAGAAATGTTTTAATGAAATTATTCGTCTTAAATGATTATATTATGGTTCTTAGGAAATTTTTATGATGAATGGTGGGACCTATATCTCACTCTAATTCATTTGGTATATGTATGTTTGGGATATGTCATATGCTTACTCCTAGTTTAACTGTCATGGTTACACAAATTGTAAGGTAACCATGAGGGTTTTAAATTATAAGGAATCTGAGAGGGTTAAAAGATTATATAAATAATTCCCCATGATAAATTTATGGTTATATCTATGTTCTATATGTTTTTTTGAAATCTCATGGATATCTCAATTTTCACAAAGTACGTCTATATGGGTGACATGTATGTCTTTTTGAAAATGACTACAAGTTTTCATGGATTAATGTTTTATTTCAATATTTCAATATCCCTTTATGATATTTTGTGCACATCACATGTTTTTAATTTATTTTCAATGGTGATATAGAAGTGTAAGACAAAGATGGATTTTAAGTTTAATGTTATGAATATTTTTCAATGAAATCATATTTTATTTGAAAATATTATATTTTGGAAGAAATGAACACTGTTTTTATGGTATCGACTATATATTAATGTGGAATTTTATGAATGTAATATGTTCAAATTATCTAATTCTCTACACTTGAAAAGATCCTCAATGTGAAATGAATTTGTTTCATTACTAAATTTTAAATTTTGTAATGTAATAAGGTTGGGTCTTTATAGTTTGTATCAGAGGAAGGTTTAGATAAATTTAAGCGTTAGGGTGATGAAAATAGAATATCATCAATGAATTTTACGCTAATATTAATTTTAAACGTTATAGAATGTAAATTTTATCATGTTTATTTTACTAAGATATGTTTGTTCAGAATGGTTGTTCAAAGAAGATATAGGGAAGCTGAAGAGGAGATCCACTGACAGAAAAATATACTTTTGAATTTGTAGCCCAAAATGGTAGGGATTGGAACCGGGAAGTTTCAGACTATAATGGTTCAGGAAATGTAGTAAAATAATTGGTGGCAGCATCCATGCATGATAAAAACCAGAGTTACCACAACAGAACATGATTGTAGTGAAACATTTTATGATACAAAACCCTATTGCATTCAATGGATCTTCAAAACCACTAGCAGCTGAAGGATTGATTAATGCACTTGAAAAGATATTATATGTTATGGGATGTTCAGATAATAAAAATTCAAGTCTTTCAATTTATAATTTTGAAGGTGAAGCTGATCAGTGGTGTTCAATGGTAAATAATATCAGGGATATAGAAGATATTTATGCCTTAGAGTGGGATGAATTCAAAAGTATTTTCCTTGAAAAATATTTTCCTAATGTGGTGGGACATAGTATGGAGAAGCAATTATTTGAATTTATGAAAAATGAGGAGTATTTAGTGGATGTGTATGAAGCAAACATCACCCAACTAGAGAGGTATGCTCCAAATTGTGTTCTGTATCTTGATATCAAAATCAACCTCTTTTACTCAGGAATGAAGACAAGGTATTGAATGGAGTTGGTCTCCCATGAATTCAAAAATTATGACAAACGTGCCCAATTTTCTAATAATGTATAGATGGATTTTGTTGATGATCACATGAATTTTGAAAATAGGGATAAGAATAGGCCCATATAGAAAATGATGCGGAATAATCAACCGAAGAAATATGATGGTAAGAAAATCTAGTTTCTAGTTTGTGAAATGTGTGGAAAGATGCACCCTGAGGAATGTCATACCAAAACTGGGAAGTGTTTTCAATATGGTATGTTTGGAAATATAGCCCAAGAATTTAAGGAATAATATCCTATGACTAATCTTGATAAGAATACTATTATGTGTATCAAATGTGGTGAGGTTGGTCATTATGTAAATGCTTTCCCAAAGAGAGATCTGAATGATACCAAGATGCCTGACTATAAACAGAAGGGTGTAATGAGATCCATTGAGACTACATTAGCATACATCGGTCCATCCAATGACGTTTTATCAGGTACATTGTTTGTTTACTCAGATTTTTCTGATGTTTTGTTTGAAACAGGGTCCACCGAGTCTTTTGGTTCTGAATAATTTTCAAGAAAAATTGAAATATCACCTCAACAAATGAGACTGGATCTTATTGCTAAATCCCCAGGAAAAAATATTATAGCAAAGAGTAATTATAAGAATATTTATATTATGGTCTCTAGAAAGACATTACCTAAAAACCTCGGTTATTTTCCCATAGTAGATTTCTATGTTAATCTTGTAATGGATTGGATTTCTATTTATCATGCCAAAATTGACTGTAGATATAAAGAAGTTGTTTATCAAAAAGTGTTTTAGTTTTTATTTAAGAATGAACCCATGCAATTTATTACATATAAGGAATCTGATAAACTGTTGAAATATGGAAATGAATTTTTACTTGCTCATATTGTTGAAAACAAGGGAACTGTTCATATTAATTATGTGCCAGTGGTAAATAAATTCCTTAATATTTTTCGGGATGAGTTACACAGTTTCATACCATATCGGTAAATAGAATTCACAATGAACATAGTTATTACTACTAATCCAATTTCAAAACCCCTTATATCGAATGGCTCAAATAGAACTTCTTGAATTAAAACATTAGTTGCAAGATTTTCATGATAATGGCTTCATTCATCCTATAACTTCATCATGGGGAGATTATATTTTTTTCATTATTAAGAAAGGTGGATCAATGAGAATTTATATTGAATATGGAGCTTTGAATAACATCAATGTTATAAACAATTATCATTTTCTTCATATCGATGACTTGTTTGATTAGCTCCAGGGAGCTCAGTTATTTTCCAAGATTGGCTTAACATCTGGGTACCCTCAACTGAAGGTGAAGGAGGATGACATCCCAAAAACTCATTTTTGTACTAGATATTATAATTATGAATTTTTATATTCCAATTGGGTTAAATAATGCACCTATTTTATTTATTAATTTTATGAATACAATAGTTCATTAGTTCTTGGATAAGTTAGTGGTTGTGTTTATTGATGAAATTATGGTTTTTTCTAAGAATAAATATGAGAAAGAAAAACAAATAAGTGTTGTTTTACAAACCTTAAAGGAAAATAAAATCTATGGAAAATTCAATTTGTGTGATTTTTGGTTATAACGGATTTATTTTTTAGGAACTTTGTAAATAAAATGTAAAAATAGTTTACTATGAAAAAAAGTGGTTGATGAATGGAAAATCCCCAAAAATGTAACAAAGATTCATTGTTTTATTGTATTAGCATATTATTATCTACAATTTGATAAAAACATTGAATGGTTATCTAGAACACTAACTTAGATAATGTGAAAGGGGGTTAAATTTATTTGGATAGAAAAATGTGATGTTTTATTAGGAAAAGAAGAAGAGTTTGGTGAATGCTTTGGTTTCAGCATTGCCTTCTCAAAATGGTTAGTATTTCATCCATATTGATGATTCATTAAAGGATTTTTTGTGTGTTATGATGTAGAATGATCATGTAATTGCTTATTCATCAAGACATCTAGAACCTCATTTGTTAAATTAGACCACACATTATTTATAATTGGTAGATTTAATTTTTGATTTTAAAATTTCAAGATATCATTTGTACGGAGACAAATGTCAAATATATACTGACTATAAAATCGTGAGGTATATATTCACTCAGAATGAATTAACCATGAGGTAGAGAAGTTGGATTGATATCATAAAGGATTATGATTCCATGATCAATTACCGTCCTGAAAAAGAAAACAAAGTGGTGTATGCCTTGAGTCTAAAACATGATAAATCATTAAACATTTTACATTTAAAACATGATCCCTTGATTAATGATTTGATAAATTTTTTCTCCGAAGTTTTTGGCGAAGAAAATACCTCTATATTGAATTAGGTTTAATTTGCAGTTATCATTATCAGATAGAACTAATAAAGCATACAAGGAAGACCATGAGCTAAAGATAAAGGTGGAATTGGTTAAAATGTGTATGTTTCATGAATTTAACCTTGATAAAGATTGTGTTTTGATATTTGGAAAAAGGTTTTGTGTGCCTTGTGATTCCCAGTTCATGAAATATTTGTTGTGTTAAGCTCATAGTTCTCCATTTTCAGTTCATCCAGATAGTACTAAGATGTATAGAGATCTTCATGAGTATTATTAGTGGGATGGAATGAATAGTGATACTGCAGATTTTATAATGAAATGTTTGATATGTCAACATGTTAAATAAGAATGGAAGTTGTCGAAGGGGATGCTTTATCCTTTTACACTTCCAAAGATGGAAATGAGAGAATTTATCCATGGACATTGGTGGGGGAATACCTATGACTTTGTAAGGTAATAATGTGATTTGGGTTGTTATTGATCTCATAAAAAAAGTCTTCACATTTTCATTCAATTTTAGATACAATGTCTTTAGATTAGCTTTATTGACTGTACCTCAAAGAGATTACCATGTTACATGGAGTTTCTCTTTCCATTGTATCTGATTTGTATCCCATCTTTACTTATAATTTTTTTAAAGGCCTTTAGAATTTATTAACTATAGAATTAAATTTTATTATAAATTTTCATCCTCAATCAGATGGGGAGTCAGAACGAACAATTAAGAATTTAGAGGATATGATCCGAGCTTGATAAATGGACTACTAGGGGAGTTGGTATTAGCATAATTCTTTAGTTTTTTTCTTATAATATTAGTTTTCATTAAATTAGTTAGATGGATCCTTTTAAGGCATTGTATGGGAAGTAGTTTAGAACTCCATCTTTTTGGGATGAAGTTGGGGAAAGGATGTTGATGGCACCAGATTTAGTTGAGGAAGTGGCAGATAAAGTGAAGATGATCCAGCAACAAATGAAGATATATTTGAGTAGACTAAAAAGTTATACATGAAACAAGAGGAATGGTCTGTCATTTTAGGTAGATGATCTTATTTTTCATAGAATCTCAACATGGAAAAGTGTTATGCCTTTTGGTAAGAAAATAAAGATAAGTCCACAGCTCATTAGACCTTAATAAATTTTGGATAAAGTAGGACCTGTCAACTAATGAGTAGCTTTGCCTCCAAATTTATCTCTGGTACACAATGTTTTATGTGTTTTGAAGTTGAGAAATAATGTTTCTGATTTAACTCATGTTTTGAGACCAGAAGCAGTTCAGCTAGAAGATAACCTTTCTAATAAAGAGAAACCAGTTCAGAATCTTGATCGAAGCGAAAAGGTCTTGTGGAATAAGGTAATCCACCAGGTAAAGTTTTTTTCTGAGAAACCACAATGTTGAAGAAGAAGCATAAGAATCCTAAAATGCTATATGGGAAAAGTACCCTCATTTATTTAATGAGTAAATAAAATTACGAGGGCGTAATTTCCCGAAGGTGGGGATAATGTAACACCCCACAGTTTTTTAAAACTAAATTGAAATGCATGAAAATTTCTTCTAAGTATACATTTAAAACAAGAAATTAAAAATAATTTTTCCACATCTATGTATTGAATTTCAAGAAACAGTGATCTACGGTTGTGATCAGTAAGTTATTTGGAGTCTAATAGAACCAACATGTTTTTAGGTGAAAAGTAACATACCTTTATGAATAGTAATATGAATAGGAGTATGACCATATTGAATAATAAATTGTATTATTATTTTATTTTCTTAATGTTTAAAGATAATTTCAACTTGATTAAATTTTCATGGTATTAAAAATATGAGTTATATAATTAAAAATTTTACTTTGAATATATTATTATTTTATTTAAAATTTAAATTAATAATATTTAGAAACTTATTTTTGAAAAATGGATTTAATTTTTGAAATCTAGACATTGAAAAATGGATGGTGTGAATTTTTGGGATTTTTTTGAAATTTTTGAATTTTTGTTGAATAGTGAAATACGGTAAAATACTGTATATTCAAATTGACAGTAATATACACTATTTATGACATCATATGTGATGTAAGACCACATGGTTCATACTCACATGCCACTATTACTATTTTGGGTCACATGAATTAACACTATTCAACGTCTTGAGAAAAAATATTATAATAATGATTAAAATAATGTAAAATACCTCATCTCCTCCACTATAAATACCACTATCATTCCCCTCTTCACACAATACCAATCACGCCATGATCCTTGCCTATGTTGAGACCAATACACCTCCCATGGATCTTCCACATGTCATAGAGCTGATGGACTTACAAAAAGGCCAAAAAAAGGCCTTAAGAAAGATTTCAAGTAGAAGAGATCAAGAGGTAAACATCCTATTTTGTTTTCTTTCTTTTCTTTTCATTTTTGTTTCTATTATTCTTCTTTACTTACCTCCCCATATCCAATATTAATGAATGATCCCATATCATACATATTCTGGAATTCATTATATTTATTTATGACTCAACAATATACTACATCTCCTCTCCATCATATTCATGAAATTAAAACATTGTTCGTGATGTATTGATTTACCAACATCGTGGATGATGTGATTTCAATTTCTTTATATTCCTTCAAGAATTGTTGTGAAACAATTTTTTTCTTTGATCCAAATTATTATTTATTTATTATATCTTATATAAGGTTCTGTAATCATTTTGTACACATGTTATTAATTTATAAATCAAAATGAGTTCTTTACGATTGAAAAATCACCAAAATGATGTAGACAAATATCAATAATGTTTTATCATATGTATCATACTCATGTATTAATTAAAAATGATAAATGTTATAATTAATGTCTCTAGAAATATTTAAATACAACTTCATTCCAAGTATATATTTTCACTCCCAATTGAAAACAATATCCATCATGAACCGGTCATGGAAATCATGTAACGAACACGGAAAAAACAATGTATATAACAAAATACTAATAACTAAAGAGTAAAATGGTGTAATTAAATGATCATATAAGTTATTATAATTAAAAATATTTTTTATGATATTAATAACACTTATTTAACCGTTATACTGGTGTTTTAAATGAATTTGATGAAATACAAACCCGAGGTAAGTGAATTCTTAACCCAATTTCAATTCTTTGAGTTAACCTTCAAATTAAATAATTATATGGTAATAAGAATATTTTTGTGAAATATTTTTGTTTATATTATGTTTAATTATGTTTATATATATTTTATAAACATATTTAATTCATTACATTAATTTATCACTTCAATTATATGATATTTGTACGGGTCTTTTCTTTAAAAACAGTCCTTCAAAATTCTTTTTTACAAAATTAAAAAGCAATGTTTTTATGTAATTATTCATATATTAAGACTATGTTCTGTTTATTTTGAATAGTTTATTGTTAAGGGTTTGACATATATCTGACTCAAATTCATTGGGTATGTGTATATTTGAGGTCAACTGTATGGTTACTCCAAGTGTAACCACGATGGTTACACAAATTATAAGGTAGTCGTGAGGGTTAAAAATTATAAGGTAGCCAAGAGGGTTACAAGATTATTAATGTAATGACACAAGATACCTATGTGGTTATATTTAGGTTATATATGATTTGTGGAAATCTCATGGATATCGCAAGTTTCACAAAGTAAGTTTATTTGGGTGTCAGGTATGTCATTCTGAAAATGATTTCAAGTAGTCAAGGATTATTGTTTTCTTTCTTTATTTTAATATCCCATACTATGATTTTGTTTTCATCCCCTGTTTTAATTGATTTTTATAGTATATAAAAAGGCGTGTATGATAAATAAGGAATTAAAGTAAATTATTATGAATATTTTTCAGAGAAATCAATTTTTATTTGAAAAGTTTATATGTTAGAAGAAATGAATATTGTTTTTATGGCATCCACTCTATATTAATGTGTAATGTTATGAATGTATTATGTCCCAAATATCTAAATATATAAACATGAATATATTATCAATGTGAAAGAAATTGATTTATTTACTAATTTCACGATTATATAATGTAACAAAGATAGGTCCTTATAGTTGGTATCATAGGATGGTTTAGATAACATTAGGGGTTAGGGTGATCTTAATAGAATACTATAAATGATTTTTACTCAATGATTAATTTTAAATGTTATAAAATTTAATGATTAAAAATTTTCTTCAACTATGAAATGATTGTTCATAATGGTTGTCTTCAGAAGAAACAACAAAATAGAAGAGGAGAGGCACTGAAAAAATGATATCCTTCCAAATCTTCATCATGGAATGGTAGGGATTAGAACTGACAAGTTTGTGTCATTAATGGATCAGCTGATGTAGGCATTAAATAGCGGTGAAATCTATGCAAGAGAACAACCAGAGGTACTGCAACATAACATTATTATAATGGATCATTTTATGAGACAACACCCTACTACTTTTAATGGATCTTCTGACCAAGTAGCATATGGTGTATGGATTAAAGCCCTTGGAAATATATTCAATATTACGGGATGTTTATAAAATCAAAAGATAAGTCATTACATTTATATTTTTGAAGTTGAATATGATCAGTGGTGGTCAATGGAAAATTATATCAAGGATAGGGAGAATATTGATTTCAGAGTGGGATGAATTTAAAAATCTTTTCTCTAATTTTTTTCCTGAGGTGGTGAGACATTGGATGGAGAATCCGTTTCTTGAATTGATGAAAAAGGAGGAAGATTCCATGGATGTGTATTAAATTAACTTCACATGATTGGAGAGGTATTCTTCAAATCTTATTCTGTATCTTGATAGAAAAATCAACCACATTTACTCAGTATTAATGCCAAGTTATTAAAAGGCATTAGCCTCCTGTGAATTCAAAAGTTATGAGAAACATTACTGATGTGCTAAGAGAGTAGTGATGGAGTTTTTGATGATCACATGCATTTTGAAAACATGGATAAGATGAGGTCCAGATGGAAAGCGATGGGTAAGAATCATACAAGGAAATATGATTGTAAGAAAATCTAGTTTCTAGGTTGTGAATAGTGTTGCAAGTTTCACCCTGGGGAATGCCTTAGCAATACTGGGAAGTGTTTTTAGTGTGGTAAGTTTGGACATATGGCCCGAGATTTTAATTAAAATTATCCTAATACTAATCTTGATAAGGAAAAATTTAAGTGATTCATATTTAGTGAGATGATTCATTATGAATATGTCTGCCCATAGAGAGATCTGAATGGTGCAAAGAAGTCAAACTATAAATTGTAAAGTGTAGTGATATGTTTTGCGACTACGTCAGAAGATGTTGGGAAATAAAATGAAGATATATTTGGTACTTTTTTTGTTTACATAGATTTTTATAATGTTTTTTTTTGATACAAGGTCTACACATTCCTTTATTTTTAAGGAATTATTTGGTAAAGTGCAAATACCACCTCAGAAAATGAGAACTGAACTTATTGATAAAATACCAGGGGAAAATATTATATCAAATTAGAATTTTAAGAATATTTTAATTATGTCAAATGGAAATACTTTACCTGAAAAACATTTTTTCCCTCCGTAGAGTTTTATGTTATTCTGTGAATGGATTGGATTTTCGTTTATCATGTTATGATTGGTTGTAGGGATAAAGAAATTATTTTTCAAAAAGGGATTCAGTTTGTATTTAAGAACAAAACAATACAATTGATAAAAAATCATGAAGCTAAGAAACTATTGAATTATGGAAAAGAATGTTATCTTTCTCATATTAATGAAACAAGGGAACTATTTAGTTTATTGATGTGCCCATGGTAAATGAACAGCATGATGATTTTTCATAATGAGTTACAAAATTTCATACCTGATCAGGAAGTCGAATTCACAAATGATTTTGTTCCTGATGGAAATACAATTTCAATACCACCATATCGAATGGATCAAATAGAACTTCTTGGATTAAAAAATCAGGTGCAGTACTTTCTTGATAAATGCTTCATTTGTCCTAGCCTTTCATCATGGTGTGCTCCTGTTTTGAACTTTAAAAAGATAGATGGTTCCATGATACATTGCATTGATTGTAGATCATTGAATATCATCACTATTAAAAACAATTACCCTTTCCCTCATATCGATAAATTATTTGATCAGCTCTAGGGAGCTCATTAGTTTTCCAATATTGACTTGAGATCTGCGTACCATCTGCTGAAGGTGAAGGAGTATGATAGCTTGAAAACATATTTTCGTACTAGATATGGGAATTAGGAATTTTTGTTAGGTCATTTGGGATTACTAATTCAACTTCTGTATTAATGAAACTTATGAATAGAATATATTATGAATTTTTAGATAAGTTTGTGGTTGTGTTTATTGATGACATTCTGGTATTTTCTCTGAATAAATAGGATAATTAAAAACATCTATGAGTTTTTTAAAGAACATAAAGGAAAAGAAACTATATCAAAAATTCATCAAGTGTGATTTTTTATTGCATGATATTTATTTTTTAGGGAACATTGTAAAAAAATGGAATAATAATTATTCAACCAAAATAAATGTGGTTAATGAATGGACATGACCCAAATTTATTTCAGATATTCATAGTTTTAATGGATTAGAAGGTTATAACTGATGGTTTGTTAAAAAATTTAGATGGTTACCTATCCTATAAACAAAGTTAACACAAAAACGATTTAAATTTATTTGGACAATAAAATGTGAGGTTTGTTTTTAGGAACTGAAAAAGTGATTGGTGAATGATCCTATTTTGGCCTTGCCTTCCGGAAATTGTGAGTTTTTCAATTATAGTGATGCTTCATTAATGGGGCATGGATGTGTTCTGATACTAAATGATCAAGTAATTGGTTATGCTTCAAGACAACTAAACCCCATGAGTTAAATTCTCCCACAGATAATTTGGAATTCAAATCAGTGGTTTTTTCTTTTAAAATTTTGAGGCATCATTTATAAAGAGGAAAATGTAAAATATATACTAACCATAAAAGTCTAAATTATATATTCACTTATATGGAATTAAACATGAGGATAAGAGGATGTATTAAACGGATAAACTATTTTCATTTCATGATCAATTACCATCAGGGAGAAGCAATCAAAGTGGAATATGCCTTGAGTTGAAAACATCACTTATTATTAATAAAGTTAAATTTGGAACAAGATCACTTGATTAATGATTTAATGAATTTTGTATTAGAAGTAGTTGGTGCAGTAAATACCTCTGTTTTGTTTTATTTTTTAGTGCAGTTATCGTTTTCAGATGGAATCAAGAAAGCATAGAAGGAAGACTGTGAGCTACAGAAAAAGCTATAATTGGTTAAAATGTGTATGTTTTCAGAATTTAACTGTGATAAAGATTGTGTTTTGATATTTGTAAAATGGTTTTGTTTGCCTTGTGATTAAAAGTTGAAGAATGATTTGTTCTGTGAAGCTCATAATTCTCCAATTCCAGTTCATCGTAGCAGTACTAAGATGTACAAAGACATTCAAAAGTATTATTGGTGGGATGGAATGACGAGATATTTATGATTTTACCAGGAAATGTTTGAAATGTCCACAGGTTAGAGAAGAGAGGTAGTTATTGAAGGGGATTATTCTACCTTTTCCAGTGCCATAGTGGAAATGAGAGAATGTATTCATGGAATTAGGGTTGGGAATTCCTAATAATTATTGAAGTAATAATGTGATTTGGGTTGTTGTTTATTGTCTGAAAAAATATTCACTTTTTATTTCTATTAACCATATAATGTCTTTGGATCATTATTATAGAATTTTTCACAATGATATTGTCAGGTTACATATAGTTACTCTTTCCAAAGTATCTGAACGGGATCTAAAGTTCACGTTTATTTTTTGGAAGGTCCTTCAGAATTCATTTTGAATAGAATTAAATTTCAGTACATCTTTTTATCCTCAATCAGATTTGTAGTTATCATAAATGATTCAGACAATAAACGATATAATTTGAGTGTGGTCAATGGACTGTTAGGGATGTTGGAATCAACATATTTTTTTAGTTGAGTTTTCTTATAATAATAGTTTTCATTCCAGCATACAGATGGAACCTTTCATGGAAATGTATGGGAAGCAGTGTAGAACTCCATATTTTTGGGATGATTCCAGGGAAATAATGTTTATGGGACCAAAATTAGTATAGGAAGTGTCTGAGAAAGTGAAGAGGATCCAGCACCACAAGAGGACAGCTCAGAGCAGACTGAAAAGTTTTGCAGACATCAGGAGGAAAGACTTTTCTTTTGAGGTAGGTGGTTAGGTTTTTCTCAGAATATCACCATGGAAAAGTGTTATGTGTTTTTGGTAAGAAAGGAAACCTAAGTCCATGATTAATTGGACCTTACAAAATTCTTGAAAAGTTTGACCACTCACCTACCAAGTAACTTTTCCTCCATATTTGTCTTAGGTAAAAAGAGTTTTTCATGTTTCTATGTTGAGAATGTTTGTGCCATATTTTAGTCATGTCTGGAGCTCAGAAGTTTTTCAGCTGGTAGAGATCCATTATTATAATGAGAAACCAGTTTAGATTCTTGATTGAATGGAACATGTATTGCGGAATAAGGTAATATCTTAGGTAAATGTTTTCAAGAGAAATCACATGGTTGAAGAAACAACATGGGAATCTAAAAATGTTATGATGGAAAAGTAAACTCACATGTTTATTAGTAAATAAAATTGTGAGGGCACAATTAATAGAAGGTGGGGATAATAAAACAGCCCTAGGTTTTTTTAAAATAAAATTAAATGCATGAAACATTGTTTTAATTAGATATTTATAACTAGACATTAAACATAATTATTCCGCTTCTATGTTTTGAATTTCAGAAAATGGTTATATATGGTTGTGATTAGTATGTTATCTGGAGTCTGATAGAACCAAATTTTTTTTGGTGAATAGTAACATACTTTTATGAATAGTAATATAAATAGAAATATGGCCCTAATGAATAGTAAATTTTATTATTATTTTATTTGCGTAATGATTTAAGATAATTTCAACTTGATTAATTTTTTAAGGTGTTAAGAAAAGAGTTGTAGATTAAAATTATAATTTTTGAATAAATTATGAATTTATTTAAAATTAAATTAATAATATTTATATAATTAATTTCCAAAAATTTATTTTATGTTTGAATTCTACACATCGAAAAAAAATTTGGGTGATTTTTTGGGATTTTTCTGAAATTCATGATTTTTTAATAAATAGTGAAATAAAGTTAAACACCATATATTCATATTAATAGTTAAATACACTATTTATGAAATCATAAGTGATTTAAGCCCACTTTTTTCGAACTCATATTCTCTTATTACAATTTTGGGTCAGATGAATTATGACTCATTAGAGTCTTGAGAAAAAATATTATAATAATGATTAAAATAATGTAAAATACCGCCTCTCCTCCACTTCAAATACCACCTTAATTCCTTTCATCCTCCCACACCTCTCAAGACTTTATCCATGCCTAAGATCTACAAAATACTCCTCCCAACTATCTTCCCCACATATTAGTGCTACTAGTCTAACCAAAAGGTCAAAACCAAAATCCATAAGAAGGATCTCAAGGAAAAGAGATCAAGAGGTCAACATCCTCTTTTGTTTTCTTTATTTTCGTTTCATTTTCTTTTGTATTATTCTTCTTTCCTAACCACCCCTTATCCAAGAGGCATGAATGATCATGTATATTACATATTATTGATTTAATCTTGTTTATGGAGGACTTGCCATTATACTTCTTATCATCTCCCACTTATTTATGAAATTAAAACACCATCCGTGATGTGTCGATTTACTGACATCGTGGACAATGTGATTTCAATTTCTCTTACTTCATTCAATACTGGATATGAGAACATTTTGATGGTTTTAAAATATTATAATTCATGTATTATATCATATATAAGGTTATGGAATCATTTTTTACACATGTTATTAATTTATAACACCAAATTAGTTCTTTACGGTCGAGGAATTGCCAAAATGAACGATACAGATATCAATAATGTTTTATCTTATGAATAGTCATTGTGTAAGAATTCAAAATAATTAATGGTATAATTTATAGTTATAAAAATATTTAAATGTAACTCCTTTTAAATTCTTTTTTTTCACTTCCATTCGACATGAATATCCATCATGAATCGATCATGGAAATCATGTAAAGAACGCACCCAAAACAATGCAAGGAACAATATACTAATAATTATAGGGTGAAATGATGTAATAAAATGATCATATAAGGTATTATAAATATTAATATGTTTTATGAAGATATTAATAACACACTTTTAACCATTATAGAGTAGTTTTATTGAGTTTGATGTAATATGAACACGAGGTAAGGGAATTCATAAAACAATTTCCATTGGTTGGGTTATCCTTATACTTCATTAATTATATATAATTAATAAATTTTTTGTGATAAATTTTTCTTTATATTAAGTTTTATTATTTGTATTTATATTTTATATACATTTTATTTCATTATATTAATTTTCAACATCAATTATATGATATTTGTAAGGGACTTTTCTTTATAAATTGTATTTCAGAATTCTATTTTACAAAATTCAAAAGCAAGGGTTTTATGAAATTATTCACATTTTATGATTATGTTCTGGTTCCTGGGAATTGTTTATGATGTAGTTTGAGACCTATATTTCCCTCCAATGCATTGGTTATTTTTACGTTGTAGGTCGGTCATATGGTTACTCCAGATGTAATTGTGATGGTTACACAAATTGTAATGTAGCCTTGAGGGTTACAAAATATAAGGTAGTTGAGAGGGTTATAATATTATATATGTAATTCCATAAGTTACCTTTATGGATATATTTATATTCTATATTTTTTGTTTAAATATTATGGATATTTCACATTTCATAATGTATGTTGATATGGGTGACACATTTTTCTATTTGAAACTGATTGAATGTATTCCAGGATTAATGTTTTCTTTCCTTCTTTTAATATCCCTTAAAGAGATTTTGTGCCCAAATAATGTTTTTAATTGATTTTCATAGGTTATAAGGACATGTAATCTAGATACAGAATTCAAGTTAATTTTTATGATTATTTTTCAAATAAATCAAGTTTTAATTGAAAAGATTATATTTTGGAATAAATAAATAATGTTTTATTGGTATCCAATCTATATTAATGTGGATTGTTATGATTGTATTATTTCCCAATTCTCTAAATATATAAAAATTAAAAGATCCTAAATGGAAAATAAATTGAGTTCTTGAATAAATTCAATATTATGTAATTTAATAAGTCAGAGTCCTTATAGTTGGTATCACAGGATGGTTTAGATAACTTTAGGGTTTACAGAAATGTTAATAGAATACCGTAAATGTTTTTTACTCTATGATTAATTTGAAATGTTATACTATTTTCATATTACCATGGTGATTTGGATAATATATGTTTGTTTAGAATGGTTGTTTGCAGAAGAAATGGGGAAGCTTAAGAGGAGAGGCACCGACAGAATGATATCCTTCTGAATATAGATCCCTAAATGGTAGGGATGGGAATAGAGCAGTTTGTGACTGTATTGGATTAGCTTATGTAAGAAATAAATGGAAGTGGAATCTTTGCAAGAGAAAAAACATAGATACTACAACAGTACGTTGTGATAGAGGAACATTTTACAAGACATCACCCTACTCCTTTCAATGGATCTTCCGAACTAGTAAGAGTTGATGGATGGATTAAATCCCTTGAAAATATATACGATGTTATGGGATGTACAAATAATCAAACGTTAAGTCTTTCCATTTAATTTTATGAAGGTGATTCTGCTTAGTGGTGGTCAATGGTAAATAATATAAGTAATATAGTGGATATTGACACCTTAGAGTGGGATTAATTTAAAAGTTTTTTCCTTGAAAAAAATCTTAAGGTGGTGCGACTTATGATGGAGAATAAATTCCTTGAACTGGAGAAAAAGGAGGAAGATTCAGTGGCTATGAATGAAGATAACTTCAACAAACTAGATATATATGCTCCAAATATTATTCTGGATCTTGATAAAAAAATCAACTGCTTTTACTAAGGATTGAATACATGGTATCAAAGGGGTATGATCTCCCGTGGAATAAAAATTTATTAGAAACTTGCCCGATATGATGAGATGGTAGAGATTGAGTTTTATAATGATTTCATGCATTTTCAAAACATGGAGAAGAATAGGTCCGGATGAAAAGAGATGGGTTAGAATCAACCAAAGAAATATTAGGGTAAATAAATATAGTTCTAGTTGGTGAAAAGTGTTCCAAGATGCACCCTGGGGAATGCATTACAATAACTGGGAAGTGTTTTTGATGTGGTAAGTTTGGACATATGTCCTGATATTGTAATGAAAATGATCTTAAGATTAATAAGGATAAGAAAATTGATAAGTGTATCAAATGTAGTGAGATGAGTCGTTATGAAAATATATTCCCAAAGAGAGACCTGAATGATGAATGGTTTTTAGAATATAAATTCAATGGAGTAGTGATATCCTTTGAAACTACATCAGTAGAGGGCAGGCCATCAAATGAAGTCATATCAGGTACATTGTTTTTTTAATCAGTTTTTACTAATAATTTTTTTATACAGGGTCTACTCATTCATTTAAATCTGAGGAATTTTATGGTAAATTATAAATATCACCTCAACAAATGAGACCAAAACTTATTTTTAAAACTCAAGGGGTACATATTATAGTAAAGTGGAATTATATGAATATTTCAATTATGTTATATGTAAATACATTACCTAAAAAACTTTTTTTACCTTAGTAGAGTTTGATGTTATTTTAGGAACAGATCGGCATTTTTATCATGCTATGATTGACTGTAGGGCTAAAGAAATTTTTTCAGAATGTGTTTCAATTTGTATTTAAGAATGAACCCATAAAATTGATAACATATCAAGAAGCTAAGAAACTGTTGAAACAGGGAAATGAATGTTATCATGCTCATAATGTTAATAATAAGAAAACTATTCAGATTAATGATGTTACAATGGTAAATGAATACGTTGATGTTTTTCTTAATGAGTTACCCATTGCCATGTCTGATCAGTAAGACGAATTCACAATTGACTTTGTTCCTGATGTTATGCCTATTTCAAAACCCCCATATCGAATGGATAAAATGTATCTTCCTGAAATAAAAAATCATATAAAAATTTTTCTTGATAAAGGCTTCATTTTTCCTATCACTGCACCATGGGGTGCTCATGTTTGTTTCGTTAAAAAATGGTTCCATGAGGCTTTTCATTGAATATTGGGATTTGAATAACATCACAGTCAAAAAAATGTATCATTTTCTTCAAATAAATGACTTGTTTTATCAACTCTATGGAGCTCAGTATTTTTTCAAGATTTAGTTGAGATCCAAGTACCATAAAATGAAGGTTAAGGAAGATGACATCCCAAAGAAAACTTTTCATACTAGATATAGACATTAGAAATTTATTGTTATGTCTTTTGGGCTAACTAATGCACCGGCTGCTTTCATGAATTTTATCAATAGAATATTTCAGGAGTTCTTTGACAAATTTTTGGTTATATTTATTGTTGAAATTGTAATATTATAAAAAAATAAATACGATCATGAAAAAAATATAATGATTGTTTTAAAAACCTTAATGGAAAATAAATTATATGGAAAATTCAACAAGTGTGAATTTTTGTTGCAACAGATTTTTTTCTAGGGAACCTTGTAAATAAGAATGGAATAAAAGTTTATCCTACCAAAAAAAAAGGTTGATGAATGGAAAAGACCCAAAAATGATACATAGATTAATAGTTTTAATTTATTATTAGGTTATTACAAATGGTTTGTTAAAAATAGTGCATAGTTATCTAGTCCTCCGACTATGATAACGCGAAAAGTGGATACATTTATTTGAACAAAATAATGTGATGTTTTTTAAGGTACTGAAGAATAGATTAGTGAATGATTTAATTTTTCCCTTGCCTTCCTAAAATGGTGTGTTTTTCATCTACAGTGATGCATCATTGAAGGGAATCATTTTTGTTATGATGCTGAATGATCAAGTAATTTCTTATTCTTCAAGACATCTAAAACCTCATGAGATAAATTATCACACACATGATTTAGAATTGGAAGGTGTGATTTTTTGATTGAAAAATTGGAGGCATTGTTTATATGGGTCCAAATGTCAAATATATATTGACCATAAAATTCTGTAGTATATATTCACATAGAAGGAATTAAACATGAGGTATAGAAGATGACTCCAACTGATAAAAGATTATGATTTCACGATCAATTAACATCCTAAAAAATATAACAAAGGGTAAGATTTTTTTGTCAAAAACATATTTCATCATTAACCATGTTATGTTTTGAACAAGATCCCTTGATTAATGGTTTGACAAATTATTCCATAAAATTTTTTGGTGTAAGAAATAACTTTTTTGATTTTATGTTTCAGTGTAGTCATTATTATGAGAGAGAATTAATCAAGCACAGAAGGACGACTGCGAGCTAAAAAAACATAGGATTGGTTAAAATGGATATGTCTCTAGAATTTAACCATGATAAATATTGTGTTTTGATATTTGGAAGAAGGTTGTGTGTGACTTCTGATTCCATGTTTAAGAAATATTTGTTATGTGAATATCATAGTTCTCCATTTTCAGTCCATACTAGCAGAAAAAAGATGTACAGAGACCTTTAGAAGTATTATTGGTAGGATAGAATTAAAAGAGATATTGCTAATTTTTCCATGAAATGTTTGAATTGTCAACAGCTTAAAGAAGAGTGTCAATACTGAAGGGGATGCTTCAGCCTTGGCCAGTTCCTGAGTGGAAATGGGAGAATGTGTCCATGGACATTGTGGTGGGATTAACAAATACTTCTTGAGGTAATAATGTGATGTGGGTTTTTGTTGATCAGCCGAAAAATTCTACACATTTTGTATCTACTTGAAATATAATGTATTTGGATTATCATTATATAATGTACATCAATGATATATTATGGTTACATGGAGTTTCCCTTTCTATTGTATCTGACTAGGATTGTATGTTCACTTCTAATTTTTTAAAGGGCCTTCAAAAATCATTAGGCACAGAGTTAAATTTTAGTATAAGTTATCATCCTAAATCTGATGGGTAGTCAGAATGAATGATTCAGACATTAAAGGATATACATTGAGATAGTTCAGTGAACTACAAGGGAAGTTGGGATCTTCATCTTTTTTTATTTCAGTTTTCATATAATAACCATTTTCATTCTAGTATACAGATGGTACCTTTCAAGGCATTCTATAAAAAGTAGTGTATAAATACAGCTTTTTGGGATGAAATCATGTAAAGGATGTTGATGGTACAAGAATTACTAGACGAAGTGGCTATGAATGTGAAGTTGATCTAACAACACATGAGAATAGCTCAAAGCAAAGAGAAAAGTTATTCATAGAATAAGAGGAAATAATTTTTTTATGGTAGGTGATTGGGTTATTCATAGAATCTCACCATGGAAAAGTGTAATATGTTTTGGTAAGAATGTAAATGTAATTCCATGGTTCATTAAACAATGCAAAATTCTAGAGAAGGTTGGACCAGTCATCTACCAAGTAGATTTGCTTTATAATTTATCGCAAATACACAGTGTTTTTCAAGTTTTGATGTTGATAGTGTATGTGTCTGATTCAAATCATGTTTTGAGCCCAAAATTAGTTTAGCTGGAAGAGAACATTTCTTATAAAGAGAAGCTAGTACATATTCTTGATCAATGGGAACATGTATTGCGGAATAAGTAAATACAACAGGTAATGGTTTTGTGAAGAAACCACATGGTTGAAGAAGCAACATGGGAATCAGAATATACTATGTAGGAAAGGTACCCTCACTTGTTTAATGAGTAAATAAAATTTCTAGGGTGCAATATCTAGAAGGTAGGGATAATGTAACACCCTAAGGTTTTTTAAAAATTAAACGAAATGAATGGAACATTGTTTTATGTAGATATTTTTAACTAGTCATTAAACATAATTTTTCCACTTTTATATTTTGAATTTCAAGAAATGGTCGTCTATGATTATGATCAGTATATTGTTTGGAGTCTGATAGAACCAACTTTTTTGGTGAATAGTAATATACCCTTATGAATAGTAATTTGAATAGAAATATGTGCCAAATGAATAGTAAATTTTATTATGATTTTATTTTCATAATTCATTACGATAATGTCAACTAGATTAATTTTTTAAGGTTTTAACAAAATGAGTTATAGATTTTAATTTTTTATTTTTGAATAAATTATGATTTTATTTTAAAATTATATTAATAAAATTTAGATTAATATCTCCAAAAATAGAGTTCATTTTTAAATTCAACACATCAAAAAATGGTTAAGGTTAATTTTTTAGATTTTTCTGAAATTCTTGATTTATTGATGAATACTGAAATACGGTAAAATACCGTATATTCAAATTATCAGTTAAATACACTATTTAGGAGATTATAAGTGATTTAATACCACTTGGTTCAAACTAAAATGCCATTATTACTATTTTGCGTTACATGAATTAATAATATTCATAGTCATGGGGAAAAATATTATTATAATGATTAAAATAATTTAAAATACCTCATATCCTCTACTATAAATACCACCCTCATTCCCCTCTTCATCCCACACCTCTAATGTAACAGCCCAAGATATTCTTTTTAATTTTATTAATGTCTTGTGTTGTACGCTACACCAAAAGGAGCTTGCACAAAACGCATCCTTGACTTGCCTTGCATTACACGCAATCGCGACCTTCCTCGATAGCGTGTGTAATACGCAATACCGAGTTTCACTAAACAACGATATGCTATTAAAATATTATTAAAACTAGCCGTTATGAATAGTAATAACCACTTTTTAAAATTATGTAAATCTTATTTTTCAAAATGAACTTCATTTTTGGATTCGGAGTATCGAATTTAGCCTAAGGTGAAATTTTGGTACATTTCGGATAACTTTCATATTCTGATGAATAGTGAAAATTACTAAAAAACAACTTTTTTAATTGAAATAATTAATAGTGATAAATTATTAATTGGAGTAGTTTTAAAGTATATTTAGAATATATTTTTACAATTTAATACAATGTTGGTCATTGGATGTAATTGCACATTTAAACCAGACATAAACAAGTGTCAATCTTTTGATAGATATTGTTTCTTAAAAACACGCTATTTGTTTTAACAGCGGGATTTAATTATAAAATTAATTAATGCAACTTCTATGTTATGAATTTGGT
Source organism: Viscum album (assembly GCA_963277665.1). NCBI lineage: Eukaryota > Viridiplantae > Streptophyta > Magnoliopsida > Santalales > Viscaceae > Viscum > Viscum album. The sequence continues at coordinate 453,624,347 of OY728160.1, read as the reverse complement.
AAAATAGACTTCATTTTTGAATTCGGAATATGAAATATATCTTAGGATGAAATTTTGGCATTTTTCTGAAAACCTTCATTTTTTGATGAATAGTGAAACTACTAAGTGCTAGTTAAAAAAACTGAATTTTTCATAAAACGTAATTTTACCGCTTCTGTGAATGGAATTTCAAAAATCCGAGAGACACGGTTGATGTCAGTAAGTAAAATGTGGTTCAATGAGATGAAAATAATTTTTGGTGAATAGTAACTTTTTACTTTTATTTACCACGGTTAAAAGTAAATAGGGTAATTAAGGGTAAGAATGATATTAATATTACCCTAACACATGTCCTAACTCTATTGTACAAGTGTATCTCGACCAAAAACAACCTTAAGTGTAAAATATTATCATTTAGGCCCACTTGGATTAGATTAGGACATTTATTATTATTTAATTCAAAGAAGAGTTAAAAGAGTTAAAATCAAAGTTTATTCACTAAAACATTTTTAATATGGGGTTATACATAAGATAAATTCGACTATAAATATTCATTAGAAAGATAAAAAGATTTCCTACATAATGATATTTTATTTATAATTTTTAGACTTTAAATAAATTAATTTATTTATGACACAACGATGATGCAGTAATTACCCTTTTAAGGAAATATTAACATAATTGATGTTATAAATACTCAAATGAATGTAATTTGAGACTTTTTATGACTTACACTAATTTTATAGGTTACTATGATATATTAGTGTTGATTTAATCAACTTGTTTCGAACATATAATTCTGTTATGACTTTCACAAAAATCATATATCAAATAGTGTCAAAATTGACACAAAATAGTTTTTAAATCAAATATTATATTATTAATTGTTATTTTATTCCTAAAAATCTACGGTTCGGCCAAATGACTTAGATAAGGATATATATATTAATAATAAACAATTTGGGGTTCGTTTGGCATGTTATAGTAAGTGTATTAACCATATAGTGAAAGAAAACCAAAAGACACGGTAAAAGTTAAATTATTTAACTTAGAGTTAAATCTAATTGATAAGGTTAAAATAATAACCTAAACTTGTATAAATCCTATTGGTTGATAGAATTTCGACCCATCCCCACTTTAGCTTCGAAATAAGACCCTTTGGAACCATTATAAACCGATTTTTAATTTAATATAAAATAATATTTTGAGATATTCCTAAGGTGCCCCTCTCCTCCCTTATAAAAGGGCACCTCCTCCCCCTCCTCCTCACACCAAATTGAGAACTCAAGCTCGGCCAAATCCCGCCAAAATCCCTTCTACACTTCCCTAGAATAATCCTAGAGGTCCTGGTATTCTTCAAAGACCAATTTTAGTTCCCTAAGTGGAGGATTCAAAGAGGCGTTTCAAAGAAGAGATAATATCCATTACCGATCTTTTCAATTTCATTCTTCTTAAACTTCTTCTTCTTTAGTTGTTTCATGAAAAAGTAATAACATCAGTATTAATTACATACTGGTATGTTATTATAAATATGAAACCACCCTAATCCACCTTCTATCCATCCTACGGAAGAAATGAAATCACCGCGCGTGTGTACGTACGGAATACCGTCTCCACGCCGTGGTGTAATCTATTTTCCACCACCACCTTAATAGGATGGGTATAATGGTGTAATGAGTAACTATATATGATTATTATAAAGTGATATTGATACTGAAATAGTCTACATACACTTCAACACAATTCCACGACCATGGGAACGATATCATCGCTCGTGCGTACGTACGGACTACCGTCTCCACGACGCGATGAGATTCATTCTCCACTTTAAACCATTCATGAATGATTATAAAGTATATATAATAAGTAATAATTAAATATATTACATAAAAATGATACTGTATTTATGTGTATATATATGAATGTCATCTACTTAATTCCATTCAATTCAATAAGGAAACGAAAACAGCGTTCATGCGTACGTACGGACTACCGTCTCCATGAACGGTGTATTTCTTTCCCGTTAATAATTTATTATATATATGTATATCCTGAATATATATATATATAAATCATGTTTTATGTTCTGGAATTAAGTAATCATGATCTAAGTAATCATATGAATAATTACAAGTCAAAACACGGATGACAAATGAAACAATTTTACCCAAAACGCTCTTTATCATGGAATTTACAAAAGAACGGGTAATATAAATTCATAAGTGAACCATATATGATATCATAACAATGAATATGATTCTGTAATAAGTAAATGACATTATTTAAATCATTATACAGGAGTTTCGGACACTTACGAAGCAAATCGGACCTAAGGTAAGGGAAATATCACAATCTCATTTTTATCCGAGATTGTTTATTCATAAGTATTTACTGGGGTGTATTTTATCATCCACATCCATGTTTACTCAATATGTAATATTATTTACATTCACCTACAATTTTTTAAATCCTATTTTACCCTTCAGTGAGTTTTTAGTAAAAGATACGAAAGGAATCTTTTGTCGTTTTTCGTACGAGGTACTTTTTTTGACTTTTCCGACAAAAGTACGAGAAGAATGTTTTTTTTTAAACGGCATGAACGGATTTTTACGGTTTTATAAATCCTTATTTTCATGAAGCTTACTCCTAAAGATTTCATGACTATTTTCAATTAAATCACTTTCTTTTAAAATTGCATGATGTTTTGTGAAAAGAAATTGATTTTGAAGAAGAAAGGATATTTTCCTCAAGAATTCATTTCAAGTGTTTTATCAAAATTATTTTCCATCTAAGGTAATAAAGGGTTCTGTTTCTATCCATATTTTTACATTTATTTGACTATGTTGTGATGGAATTATGTTTATGAATTCCTTTATCTTATATGAATGGTTTTATGATGTCATGTTGTTTAAGAATCCCATTTTTATTACATGGGTTATGCAATGTTGTATGATTTATGATTTTGTGGCACACATAAGAATGGTATCATTATGAGATGGGTGGGACCTATATCTCCCTCCAATGCATTGGGTAAAGATTTTATATCTCATGAGATAGACAGGGCTGGAACGGTAGGTTATACCGGTTCAGTGAAACAGGACTGAAACGAGGGTTACTCGATTCAGAAAGGGACTTTGTCCACTAAGATAGTCTTGGCAATTAGTCTTGACTAACAAGAAATGATTCTCTATGATTATGTGTGTATGCAACAAAGTTTCATGTTCTAAGTTATGATTATTGTGATTTCATTTCACTACTATGATTTATCCCATGTTATGAAATTATGCTATCTTTTGCAGGTTAAGATTTCCAAAAGTTATGTTCTTATGAATATGGTGTGATTGATTTTTATTTTGTATACCCTTACTAAGCATTTGAGCTCACCCTTTTATGTTTTATTTTCCCCAGGATATAAAGAAAGGTTTTAGGTAAAAAAAGAAGGGAAGATCTTTATGGGAGATATTGAAGATCTTTCACCACGATTAGAAGATTACGTTCCGAGTTTCCAAAGACACTAAACTATTATGATCCTTGTGTGTGTATTTTTTTTTGTACTAAGTATTCCGCAAAAGTAATGTAATGATCATGTACGTCAAGATACGGGTGTTTACAGTTGGTATCAGAGGAAAGGTTTAGTCAACCTTTGGAAACTAGGATGCGAAAACGTTAGTGAGATCCCTAGAGATATTTCTACGGTATGTCTAGGGATGTCCCTAAGGTTAAGTATACGTATAGGTTATAGTACTAGAACTACGCTAACGATCATAGAATTAAACCTAAAATGTTAGATATTGATGATACTCCCCATTTATAATGTTGTTTTCTCTAGAATGATTTTTTCCTCTCACAAGATTCTTTTTGTGTTTTAGTTAATGGAGGGAACCAGAAGGAATTCGGTTAACATTGAATCCAATGGAAAAATTGGTGACTATGAGCAACAAAATTGTGTAATTCCTAGAGAGAAAGATATTGCGATTATGCCGAATCAGTCATCGAGATATATGATTAACAAGGTGAAATTTAGTGGTATGCCTAATTCATCAAAGAAGAGGAAGATAAACTATTATGCATGTTTGCATGTTGAGGAGCATAAAGAAAGAAAGATTGAGATTTCTAAATAAGGGAAGAAGAACCTTGAGGAATACCTCAAATGGAGGGAACGATGTTATCTGTGTGGAGAAAAGGGTCATAGAGTGACATATTGTTATGGAGTTCAATGTCTTATTTGTGAAGAACATGGGCATTACCCAACTCAATGCCCTGACCTAAAAAGTTACTTCTAAATCAAAAAAGGACTTATTCCAGGACAATCATTAAAGTGGATGGACTGAAGTTTTTATGTATTGGTATTCAAGAATAATGTTGTTGAGATACTTTTATGGTGTACTGAAATATTTATGTTTTGGTCTATTGTGGTTTTCAATAATTTTATGGTACCGGTAACCATGAAAAGTGATTGAGACATTTTTGGTAAACAGATGATATGATCATAATGAAGGGATAAGAAGATAATGAGATGTTTGATTGTATTCATGAGCTCATGATTGATATAAGGACTAAGTGATATCATGGTTTGAGTATATAGAATTTTGAGGATTTTTGTATGTGAAAAGTGTTAAACTTTTAACTGCATTCAAGTTTTCACTATGGTTCAATGGGTATTCAAGAGAATACATTATTAAGGACTTTGAGTGTTTGGAATGTGACCAACAGAACATATCTTATGATATATGGGGATCGAAGATGGTGTTAAATCTATGGTAATCGTTTTCACTATGTTATGAGAGTGGACTGCAGTATTATGGATAAGCCTAAAGATTGGAATGGATTATGTTGGACATAAGTTAGTATTGTAAGGATAGAAGTTTTTTTTTCGATATTATTGATGGGATGTTATAGTATTATAGTTTTAGAAAAAGGACAACCTGCAGGACGGGCGACAGCCCATCGCTTCGGACAAGGCTGTGGGAATCGAACCCACAACCGAAGGGCGACTGGCCTTTATCGCCTACCACTAGCCTACAGGAAGTCCCTGTTTAGTAGAAACTAGTTTTATTATATTAAGCAGTATGATATATGAAGTATAGGTCCATTTTAGGAACCATATATGATTAATCTCACTATAGATCGACTTATGTATATAATTTTTGCTAACCTTTTGTTTGAGACAGATGGAATGACCCGTCATTCTATCACATGATCTGATAACACTTCACGAATAACAAATTCAACTTCATTTATTTAAGAGATGAAGTGGAAATTGTTCAAGGCATGAACAACAGTGATATTGTACCAAAATAAAGAAAGTATTTATTCTAATTCAAATTTTCAACTTTAGGGAAATGATCTTGAAAACCAAAAATGTTGTCCTAGTGATCTTATACCTGATGAATCAGATGGTACCTTAGATCGTCACAAATTTATGGATTTGTGATTGTTGGCTTTTCCATATCCATGTCCTCTACCACTCTCCATCAGAACATGACGGTTAGATTTCTCTTCCATATCCATATTTTCACCTATGTGGAAACCCAGTGATTAGTTTATTTGGGTAATCGTTACATTTCATACTTTAGTTTTTAAAGCCAAGTTATGGCATTCCTTTTTACGATGTGGGTTTCTATTAAAGAAAATTTCAAATAGTAAACCATTTATAACCCCGACGAATTTCGAGGGCGAAATTCATTTTAAGGGGGGTAGAATGTAACAGCCCAAGATATTCTTTTTAATTTTATTAATGTCTTGTGTTGTACGCTACACCAAAAGGAGCTTGCACAACACGCATCCTTGACTTGCCTTGGATTACACGCAATCGCGACCTTCCTCGATAGCGTGTGTAATACGCAATACCGAGTTTCACTAAACAACGATATGCTATTAAAATATTATTGAAACTAGCCGGTATGAATAGTAATAACCACTTTTTAAAATCCTGTAAATTTTATTTTTCAAAATGAACTTCATTTTTGGATTCGGAGTATCGAATTTAGCCTAAGGTGAAATTTTGGTACATTTCGGATAACTTTCATATTCTGATGAATAGTGAAAATTACTAAAAAACAACTTTTTTAATCGAAATAATTAATAGTGATAAATTATTAATTGGAGTAGTTTTAAAGTATATTTAGAATATATTTTTACAATTTAATACAATGTTGGTCATTGGATGTAATTGCACATTTAAACCAGACATAAACAAGTGTCAATCTTTTGATAGATATTGTTTCTTAAAAACACGCTATTTGTTTTAACAGCGGGATTTAATTATAAAATTAATTAATGCAACTTCGATGTTATGAATTTGGTAAAATAGACTTCATTTTTGAATTCGGAATATGAAATATAGCTTAGGATGAAATTTTGGCATTTTTCTGAAAACCTTCATTTTTTGATGAATAATGAAACTACTAAGTGGTAGTTAAAAAAACTGAATTTTTCATAAAACTTAATTTTACCGCTTCTGTGAGTGGAATTTCAAAAATCCGAGAGACACGGTTGATGTCAGTAAGTAAAATGTGGTTCAATGAGATGAAAATAATTTTTGGTGAATAGTAACTTTTTACTTTTATTTACCACTGTTAAAAGTAAATAGGGTAATTAAGGGTAAGAATGATATTAATATTACCCTAACACATGTCCTAACTCTATTGGACAAGTGTATCTCGACCAAAAACAACCTTAAGTGTAAAATATTATCATTTAGGCCCACTTGGATTAGATTAGGACATTTATTATTATTTAATTCAAAGAAGAGTTAAAAGAGTTAAAATCAATGTTTATTCACTAAAACATTTTTAATATGGGGTTATACATAAGATAAATTCGACTATAAATATTCATTAGAAATCTAAAAAGATTTCCTACATAAAGATCTTTTATTTATAATTTTTAGACTTTAAATAAATTAATTTATTTATGACACAACGATGATGCAGTAATTACCCTTTTAAGGAAATATTAACATAATTGATGTTATAAATACTCAAATGAATGTAATTTGAGACTTTTTATGAATTACACTAATTTTATAGGTTACTATGATATATTAGTGTTGATTTAATCAACTTTGTTCGAACATATAATTCTTTTATGACTTTCACAAAAATCATATATCAAATAGTGTCAAAATTAACACAAAATAGTTTTTAAATCAAATTTTATATTATTAATTGTTATTTTATTCCTAAAAATCTAAGGTTCGGCCAAATGACTTAGATAAGGATATATATATTAATAATAAACAATTTGGGGTTCGTTTGGCATGTTATAGTAAGTGTATTAACCATATAGTGAAAGAAAACAAAAAGACACGGTAAAAGTTAAATTATTTAACTTAGAGTTAAATCTAATTGATAAGGTTAAAATAATAACCTAAACTTGTCTAAATCCTATTTGTTGATAGGATTTCGAGCCATCCCCACTTTAGCTTCGAAATAAGACCCTTTGGAACCATTATAAACCGATTTTTATTTTAATATAAAATAATATTTTGAGATATTCCTAAGGTGCCCCTCTCCTCCCTTATAAAAGGGCACCTCCTCCCCCTCCTCCTCACACTAAATTGAGCACTCATGCTCGGCCAAACCCTGACAAAATCCATTCTCCACTTCCCTAGAATAATACTAGAGGTCCTGGTCTTCTTCAAAGACCAATTTTAGTTCCCTAAGTGGAGGATTCAAAGAGGCGTTTCAAAGAAGAGGTAATATCCATTACCGATCTTTTCAATTTCTTTCTTCTTAAACTTTTCTTCTTTAGTTGTTTCATGAAAAAGTAATAACATCAGTATTACTTACATACTGATATGTTATTATAAATATGAAACAACCCTAATCCACCTTCTATCCATCCTACGAAAAAAATGAAATCACCGCGCGTGTGTACGTACGGAATACCGTCTCCACGCCGTGGTGTAATCTATTTTCCACCACCACCTTAATAGGATGGGTATAATGGTGTAATGAGTAACTATATATGATTATTATAAAGTGATATTGATACTGAAATAGTCTACATACACTTCAACACAATTCTACGACCATGGGAACGATATCATCGCTCGTGCGTACGTACGGACTACCGTCTCCACGACGCGATGAGATTCATTCTCGACTTTAAACCATTCATGAATGATTATAAAGTATATATAATAAGTAATAATTAAATATATTACATAAAAATGATACTGGATTTATGTGTATATATATGAATGTCATCTACTTAATTCCATTCATTTCAATAAGGAAACGAAAACAGCGTTCATGCGTACGTACGGACTACCGTCTCCATGAACGGTGTATTTCTTTCCCGTTAATAATTTATTATATATATGTATATCCTGAATATATATATATATAAATCATGTTTAATGTTCTGGAATTAAGTAATCATGATCTAAATAATCATATGAATAATTACAAGTCAAAACACGGATGACAAATGAAACAATTTTACCCAAAACGCTCTTTATCATGGAATTTACAAAAGAACGGGTAATATAAATTCATAAGTGAACCATATATGATATCATAAAAATGAATATGATTCTGTAATAAGTAAATGACATTATTTAAATTATTATACAGGAGGTTCGGACACTTACAAAGCAAATCGGACCTAAGGTAAGGGAAATATCACAATCTCATTTTTATCCGAGATTGTTTATTCATAAGTATTTACTGGGGTGTATTTTATCATCCACATCCATGTTTACTCAATATGTAATATTATTTCCATTCACCTACAATTTTTTAAATCCTATTTTACCCTTCGGTGAGTTTTTAGTAAAAGATATGAAAGGAATCTTTTGTCGTTTTTCGTACGAGGTACTTTTTTTGACTTTTCCGACAAAAGTACGAGAAGAATGTTGTTTTTTAAACGGCACGAATGGATTTTTATGGTTTTATAAATCCATATTTTCATGAAGCTTACTCCTAAATATTTCATGACTATTTTCAATTAAATCACTTTCTTTTAAAATTTCATGATGTTTTGCGAAAAGAAATTGATTTTGAAGAAGAAAGGATATTTTCCTCAAGAATTCATTTCAAGTGTTTTATCAAAATTATTTTCCATCTAAGGTAATAAAGGGTTCTGTTTCTATCCATATTTTTACATTGATTTGACTATGTTGTGATGGAATTATGTTTATGAATTCCTTTATCTTATATGAATGGTTTTATGATGTCATGTTGTTTAAGAATCCCATTTTTATTACATGGGTTATGCAATGATGTATGATTTGTGATTTTGTGGCACACATAAGAATGGTATCATTATGAGATGGGTGGGACCTATATCTCCCTCCAATGCATTGGGTAAAGATTTTATATCTCATGAGATAGACAGGGCTGGAACGGTAGGTTATACCGGTTCAGTGAAACAGGACTGAAACGAGGGTTACTCGATTCAGAAAGGGACTTTGTCCACTAAGATAGTCTTGGAAATTAGTCTTGACTAACAAGAAATGATTCTCTATGATTATGTGTGTATGCCACAAAGTTTCATGTTCTATGTTATGATTATTGTGATTTCATTTCACTACTATGATTTATCCCATTTTATGAAATTATGCTCTCTTTTGGAGGTTAAGATTTCCAAAAGTTATGTTCTTATGAATATGGTGTGATTGATTTTTATTTTGTATACCCTTACTGAGCATTTGAGCTCACCCTTTTATGTTTTATTTTCCCCAGGATATAAAGAAAGGTTTTAGGTAAAAAAAAAGAAGGGAAGATCTTTATGGGAGATATTGAAGATCTTTCACCACGATTAGAAGATTACGTTCCGAGTTTCCAAAGACACTAAACTATTACGATCTTTGTGTGTGTATTTTTTTGTTTTGTACTAAGTTTTCTGAAAAAGTAATGTAATGTTCATGTACGTCAAGATACGGGTCTTTACATCTAAAGCCTTGATACCTACCTATGTTTTGAACAATACTCCTCCCAAGGATCTTAACCACATGCTAGATATTTTGGTCTCGCCAAAAGGCCAAAACCAAAACCCGTAGGAATTGTCTCAAGGAGAAGCGATCAAGAGGTAAACATTCTATTTTGTTTTCTTTATTTTATTTTCATTTTTTTTATATTCTTATTATATCCACATCTTGTAATTCCCCAACCTGAGTCATCTAGAGTTAGTACATTATTACATAACATTATAATGATACATGAAATCATGTCATGAAAGACCAATTAGTTTTGTAGCCTTGGAAGTACGAGATACAAACATAAGTTTTACAATACATTATGAAATAAAAAGAAAATAAATTGTGTCTCCATTAAACACATTAATATCTCTTAGGTTATTCCTATAGTCCAGTCATAATATAGATCTTCGCATCCTGGAATAAATAAAACACAGAAGGTGGTGAGCTCAGATGCTCAGTAAGGATAACAATATAGAAGAAAATATCATAAATAAGAATAAACAATTAAGGAAATTTATAGGACTAAAACACTAGCCTTTTATACAAAAACATCATCATAATATTGAAAAGATAAATCAAAAAATTACATTTACTTATTCACATGTATATTCTACTAGTCGAATAATCACATGAAATATATCTAGTTAGTTTCATAATGAGGAAATGCATAATGCCGGACATCAAAACCACATATTCAAGGACTAGTTCCACGACTAAAAATACGATATTATGAGGGCCTTGGTCCAAGGCACTAGTTTGTATCATGAGAGATACCGATGCATCAAGGAGCTATAGCGGGCTCCACCCATCACTTACTATGTCCAGTACATTCCTTATATGAAAAGGATGAAACATTATATAAACATTCATATTAAAACAAGCTTAAGAAATGTCAAAACTATAACCATAAACCATGATTGGTAATAAAATAGCACATCAACATTCAAACATATCACAAATTCTTCAATACTCTATGCATGATTGTATAATAAAAAACCATCTTTAAACAAATGTAAAATACAATGAAGGATATTGTCATAGATGAAATCCATCCAAAAACTATTTGATTGAAATATATATTTCTACATTGAAATAATTCAAAATAAAAGAAAGAAAATTATTTTTAAAATATTCTTATAAGATTTTACGAAATTCATCGAAGGTGTTATAATAGAGGAAAATAGCTTCACCCACTATATAAGTTAAAAAAAACATTCTTTCCTTTATTTTCTGAAAAGGTCATAAAGTACCTTATTTGGAATGTGATAGAAAGATTCCTTTCAATGCATTTTATAAAAAGTAAAACAAGAGTATAAAAAACCATAACCCATAGTATAGTAAATATAATTTTTTTTTGAAATACATTTTTAAGAAACACAGATGTGGATGATAAAGAGGTCCTTGTAGATACTCACGTATAAAAAAACTTGGATAATAAAGAGATAGTAATATTATCCCTTACCTTTTATTCTTCCTTAGTAGAGGGTATGTTAACCTTCTATATAATTTTTATATGATAGTTATTAAATTATAATATAATCCACACACATAAATATGATATCATATATGAGCTTCTAATATTGGTTTCGTAATCATATTTTAGTAGTATCATTGTTTTGTTTGTTAACTGATTCATTTTCCTTTATATGTTTTTTAATTAAAGTCATTTTCATTTAGGATAAGTTGTATTTGATTCATATCTAGAATGATATTAGGGACTCTATATATTATTTTTTATCATCGAAAGAAAATTATTCTAAAATGGTTACGATGGGGAATGAAATTTCATCACGTCATGGAGACGGTATGTCGTATGTACACACAAGAGACAATATCATTCTATTAAGGGTGAAATATAATGTAATTGGATGGTATATTATATATATAGAATCATTAACATTTAAATTTTATTATTTAAATCAATTAGACTCATAATTATACCCATCCAAATAATGATTTATATTTTGAAAAATAACATTTATAAAATTTGAAAAAGTGGATATTACAATTCAAAACTAATTTCTAAAAGGCTAGTTTGATTGGTTTTGGTGTTCTAGAACTCGATTTTTCTTACATCGCAAGATATTGTATTATTCAAAGTGAATAATACCGTGGAGTCTTGGGGTGTTACATTCTTTCTTCCTTCAAATAATTTCCTCCTCAAAATTTCTAGAATACTACAGCATAAAAAGATTCTAGTGGTTAGTCATCATATGTTCCTCAGGTTTCAACATTCCCTTTTCCATTTTATGGTTTCTCCAAATAACATTTACCTGGAGACTCATCCAGTTTCTCAACACTTGTTCTCTAGTATCACGAATCATGATAGGCTCTTCACAATAAGACAGACCGGGTTCCAAATCCAATTCTTCATAGGTGAGTACATGCATTGGATCATGAATGTATTTTCTCAACAGTGATACATGAAACACATCATGACCTTTTGAGAGACTTGGTAGCATTTCCAAATGATAATATAAAACTCCAATTCATTCTAGAATTTCAAAAGGTCTGATGTACTTCAGACTCAATTTACCCTTCTTACCGAATTGTATAACACCCTTCCATAGAGATACCATCACGAAAACAAGATCACCTACATGAAATTCCAAATCCTTCCTTTGGTTATCGACACAGATTTTTTTGCCTACATTGATCTTCTTTGATGTGGGTTTGGATAATATTCAAATTTTCCAATGTTTCTTCAACATGTTCTGGGCCTAAGAGTTTTCTTTCACAAGTATCATCCCAACAAGTTGGTGTGCGACATCTCATTCCACATAACACTTCATATGGTGCCTTCAGAATACTTGAATGGAAGCTATTATCATAGTAAAATTCTACTAGAGGTAAATATTGATCCCACATACCATTAATGTCAAGTGAGCAAGATCTCAACATGTCTTCTATGTTTTTAATAGACCGTTCTAATTTTCCATCAGTTTGAGGGTGGTAGGAAATGCTCAAACGAAGTTCAGTACCTAGGGATTTCTGAAGGCTTTTAAAAAATCATGATGTAAAATGGGGATCAATATTAGAAAAAATCAATTGGGGTACAACATGAAGACTTATAACATTATTAATATATATTCTTTCTAAATGTTCAAGTGGTAAATCTTCTCTTATAGTAATAAAATATGCTGACTTTGTAAGATGATCAATAATGAACCATATTGCATAATTACTTCTATGAGTCTTTTATATTCACATGACAATGTTCATAATAATATCATCTCATTTATGCTCAGGTATGGGAAGAGGTTGAATGACTCCTTCCAGATTTTATCTTCCATCATTCACATGTTGAAAAACTGTATATCTTGACACATAATATGCAATCTCCCTCTTTATGTTGTCCCCACAAAAATGTTCATTCAAATTTCTATAACTCTTAGTGTGACCAGGGTGTATAGAGAAATTAGAGCTATGAGCATAATCCAAAAATATTCTTTTTGGATCTGGTAAATCAGGAACACAATGCTTTTTCCCAAATTTCAAAATTACATCTTCATATACAAAGCCATCAATATCCAATCATTCACAGCTTTAATTTATTTTCAAACTTCTCATCATCACTATGAAGTCTTTTTATCCTTTCTAGTAGTGTTGGTTTGGAAATAATTTGAAAATGTATTGATGTTTAACCTTCCATGATTGTTCCCTTATCCATCTTTACTATATCCATTGATATAGGACCCCTTATAACTCTCATCCTATTAAGAACTCCAAGATCATTTATGATAAATGTATTTTCCCCTTTATTTTCCTTCCACGAGTGGTATTTTATAGTGAAACCATAATACTTGAGTATTTAAATCCCTCACCTTTGCCTCATGTTGAGTTATTTCTGTGAGAAAATATGCTTCAAACTCTTGTGATTGGTATATATCTTTCATTTTTTTCCCACAGATATTGTGTCTCTATATATTAAAAGAAAATATTAGAGATGTTAACTCAATATCATCAGTAGGATAATTTTTTCATTAATTATTAGCTATCCTGATGCATAGGCAATAAATCTATCATTGTGTATAAGGACACAACTGAGTCATTTATTTGATGCATCACTATAAATAAAATACTTATCATCCCTCGATGGTAGAGTCAAGATAGGACCATTTACTAATATTCTCTTTAGTTCATCAAAACATTATTCACACATTTTTTCCTAACAAATTTAACCCCTTTATGTGTGATCTTCGTTAATGAGTTAGCCAATCGGGAAAAGTTCTGGACGAAATGCTGATAATATCCTGTTAAACCAATAAAACTACATAACTCAGTTATACTCATTGGTTTTGGGCATTCTTGTATTTCTCTTTTCATAGAAGGATAAACAGATATTCCATCCTCAGAGATAATATGTCCATGAAAAGAAATAATCTAAATCTACAATTCACAATTTCTAAACTTCTAATTTAATTAATTTCTTCTAAAATTATTTAGAATAGTTCAAAAGTGATTTTCATGACATTCATAGATTTTGGAGTATATCAATATATCATAAATAGATACCACTAAAAATTCATCAATATATTCCTTGAAAACACTTTTCATTAGATCCATGAAAACATTGGGTGCATTAGTCAATCCAAAAGGAATTACTATAAACACGTAAAGCCCAGACTTGGTTCAAAATATTCTCTTTGGTGTTTCTTCCTTTTTCACGCTAAACTAATGGTATAAAGATTGAATTTCAATCATTGAAAAGTATTGAGCTCCATGAATTTTATCAAATAAATCATCAATGAGAGGTAGGGGATACTTGTTATTTATTGTCACATCATTGATCTCCAAGTAGTCAATTCACAACCTCATAGATCCATATTTCTTCTTAGAAAAATGAACATGGTCTCCCCATGGAGTAACAATAGGGAGAATAAATTCTTTATTACTCAATTCCTCTAGTTTTTAAATTAGTTCCACTAATTCCATAGTGGAAATTCTATAAGGAGTATTCGATACGGGCCTTGAACCAGAAATTAAAAAAAGGAAAACTTAATTTATCGTTTTAGAGGATGTCTAGGTAAATCCTCTGGAAACACATAAACATTTTCTAACATAATAGTCACATAATCTGTTTGAAAATTATTTTCCTCACCTGTAGTTATTTCACTACCATCCACCCCAATAATTGAATTTATTATAGGTACTAGGATTGGATCTAGATGATAATCAGATGGTGACATTTTTTCTCTAAAAATAAGGTGTTTTGTATCATCATTAAAAATTTTAACCTCTTTCTTCTTACAATAATTTTCCGCATGATGGTCTTAAATCCATTACATACTGAGGATTATATCAAATTCAACATTGGTATAATAATTAGATTAGAAAACAAAGCATGTTTATATGTCATAATGGTAACTAATTGACAAATCTGTGTTACAATGATACTTCCCTTAGGATATTTGACTGACAACTCCCTTGCTTAGTCAAATTGGAAATATTTAATTTTTATTGAAATATGGGAAGATATGAACGAATGCGATGATCTAGAATCAAATAAAGAATTGCCTAATTTTTATTAAACTATTAAAGTACCTTCCACCACGTCATTCACAGCTTCAACCATTGTTGTAGTTATCGTAAAAAGGTTGACCTTTATCCCATGGATTATTCTAAGATAATATTCCTTGTAACATAGAGAAATAATTTTCATAATGCCCCATTTCTCTAAAATTGTATCATTCATCATTGACATCCTCTTTTTTTCCAATGCAATCATAGGATTGGTGGCCTTTTTCACCACATTTAAAACAAACTCCCATTCTCTTCAAGGATGTACCAAGATGTTTCTTCCCACATTTACTAAAGGATGGAAATTAAAAATTTCCCTTCTTCCACTTATTTCCATTTCTATAGTCTTCTACAGATATCTTTTTCTCTTTATTTTATTTAAGGTCTTAAGACTTAGAGAATTCCTTTTCTATCTTGATAGCACATGACCCTATATCATCATATCACAAAAAGTGTTGTGAGACTAATGCTTGATGGAGAAATGGTTTTAACCCATCAATGAATAAGTAAATCTTAATCCTTGGGGTTTTTTATAATATACAACATGCCTTGCTAACATTGTAATGTTAACCTCATGATTTGAAACATTCTCATCCTCCTTTTGCCTCAGACTCAGAAATTGACTTTCCATATCCACTCGATGGTCATGATGAAAGTATTTTTCTAAGAAATGTTCTTAAAAATCTCTTCATTCCTTGTTTTATACTTATTCACCCTCCATTTTGTTTTTAATTAATGACCACCACTGATCTACATCTCATGTGGAGTGATAAACTGCCATGAAATTTTTTTCCCTTTGGCTACTCCCCAATGCATGAAATACTTTCTCTAAGGAACTTATCCATTGATTGGATACAAATGGATTCTTAGTTCTATTGAATGTTTGTGTTTTTTAACTCATGAATCAGTATAACATTTATCCTCTATGTTGTGGATTAGGGTGCTCCATATAGTTAAGGTTATTATTAATAACCTGAGTGAGTTTTCCTAGTATGGTTATAAGCTGATCAGCACCAGTTGCATCATGAGCTTCAATATATATATCCTGAGTAAGAGGGAAATCCATACATGGATTACTTTCACTAATGTGGCTTCCATTCTTTAAAGTAGGCGTTATTTCTATATAATGAAATACACTAGATTAGTTTATAAATCCCAATTGATAATTCCAAACTACTAAAATACCTATCTTAAATTGAATAGTTTATGCATATAATCAATAATCATAAAAAATGTTTTCTTTGAGGAAATATTTACTCATAAATCCTTCATAATTTTTTGTAAATAAAATATGAATTATCAGAAGAATATACCCTAGGAATTTCATAACCAAGAGGGAATCAAGGCTCATTCTTGTGTACTTGGATACCCTGGGTCAAGCCCAAAACTCCTTGTCAGAGTTTTCACTCCTAGGTACATCTGTGATAGAGTCGTATCTAACAGATCATATTCAGATAGGGATTTATTTCTTGGAAAATTCACAAAATCTCAACAATAAAAGAATTCTAGAAAATTCTTCTATACCAATCCTCAAAGTATATCTTAGGGTAATGTTCTCTAATCAGTGTTTTTTGAAATCTAGCTTCCAAGGTTTTGTACTAATATTTCTATGATACCAACTGTAATTTCCTAACCCCAGTTACAAAGAGTCGGTTAATTATTACATAACATTTCTTGATACAAGAAATCATGTCCCGAAGGACTGACCAGTTTAGTAGCCTTGGAAGTACTAGATACATACATAAGCTTTACATTACCTCATGAAATGAAAAACAACAACATTGTGACTCATTTGAACACATTTATATCACATATACTATTCCTTTAGGTCATTAATAATATAATTCTTCGCATCCAGAAAAAAATAAAACATTGAAAGGGGGGAGCTGAGATGCTCAGAATGGATAACAATATAGCAAAAACTATCATAAATAAGAATAAACATTTAAGGCAATATATAAGACCAAAACACAATCCATTTAAACATAAAAATTATAATAATATTGTGAAGATAAATCAAATAATTCTATTCTATTATTCATGTGGATATTCTACTAGTTGAATAATAACATGTAATACCAATAAAAATTTCATAATGATGGAATGCATAATATGATACATCATAACCACATAGTAAAGGCCTCTTTCCATGACTACAAATAATATTTTGTCAAGTCCTTGTACCATGACACTAGTTTTTCTCATGATACCTACCGATGCATCAAGGAGCTATAGAGGGCTCCACCCATCACTTACTAAGTCCAATGCAATCCTCATATGAAAAGGTTGAAACATAATATAAACATTCATATTAAAAATGGAATATGAAATGTCAATACCTTATCCATAAACCATGAATGATATAGAAATATAAAATCCACCGTGAAACATATCCCAAAACCTATAATACAGTTTGGAAGATTGTATCGTAATAAATAAACTTTAATAAAATGTTAAATCAAACGAAAGATGTTGGAATAAATGATTTTAGTCCAAAAACTATTGTAGTGAAATATTTCGTTCTACATTGAAATCATTCAAAAGTAAAGAAAACATTTATTTTGAAAATATTATTATATTCTTGTAAGGGAATCTTCTAAGGTGTCATAATGATGGAAAATTTCTACACCCACCATATAAGTTAAAAAAACATTCTTCCCTTATTTTTTTGAAAAGATCATAAAGTACAATGTTTGGAAAGTGACAGAATGACTCCTTTAAAACCATTTTATAAATGCAAACCAAGGGTATAAATGAATTTAATCCATAGTCAAGTAAATAGTAAAAATTATTTGGAATACATTTCTAAGAAACACGGATGTAGATGATAAAGAGTTCCCAGTAGATACTCATGTATAAAAAACCACGGATAATAAAGAGATTGTAAAATTAACCCATACATTGTATTCTTACATAGTCGATAGTACAATAACTTCTTGTATAATGGTTAAATAAATTTTATTAAATTATAAAAGAATCAACATACATAATTATGATATCATATATGATCTTATAATATTAATTTGTTAATAATATTTCAGTAGTATTATTGTTTCAGGTGTTAACTGGTTCATTTTTCTTTTATATGTTCTGTAACGGAAGTCATTTTTTTATGGATAAGATGTATCTGATTCATATCCAAAATTATATTATGTTCATTAAACATTATTTCTAATCATCAAATTAATATTATTCTTGAATGGTTATGATGGGGAATAAAATTTCATCACATCGTGGAGATAGTAGGTCGTACATACAGACGAAGGACAATATCATTCTATTGATAGTGATATATTATGTAATTCAATGGTATATTATATATATAGAACCATTTACATGTTATATTTATTATTTTCATCAATAATACTTATTATTATACCAAACCAAATAATGAAGTCCATTCTGAAAAATAAAATTTATAAAATTTCAAAAAGTGCGTATTACTATTCATAACTACTTTATAAATGGCTAGTTTGATTGGTCGTGGTGTTCTAGAACTCGATGATGTGTACACTGAAAGCTATTTTATTATCGAAAGAGAAGTGTACCGTGGAATCATGGGGTGTTACACACCTCCTCTTATCTAAGATACGTGAATGATTCAGTGTCTTACATATTCCAAATTCCATCATGTTTATGGAGCAGTCATCGTTATACTTCTTCTCCACTCCCGCGTATTCATGAAATTAAAAAACCTTCTGTGATGTATCGATTTACCGACATCATGGATGATGTGATTTCAATTTTTTTTCTTCCTACAAGAATTGTCATGAAACCATTTTTATGGTTAAAAAAATTATATTTATGTATTATATCGTATATAATGTTCTGGAATCATTATTTACACATGGTATTAATTTATAAAAAAATGTGTTCCTTACGATCGAGAAATTGCAAAAATGACCCAAACAAATCTCAATAATGTTTTAACTTTTGAATCATCCTCATGTAAGAATTAAAAATGATAAATATTATAATTTATGGTTTTGAAAATATGTTAATACCACTCCATTCCAATTCAGTAGTTTCACATCCAATTTAAAAGAATATCCATCATTAACCAATCATGTAAATCTTGTATAGAACGCACCCAAAACAATGAAAGGAGGAAAATACTAATAAATAAATGGTGAAATAATGTAATGAAATGATCATATATGGTATTATAAAGAATAATATGTTTCTGAAATATATTAATATAACTCATTTAACCGTTATACAGGAGGTTTAAATGAGTTTGACGTAATACATACTTGATGTAAGGGAATTCGTAACCAAATTTCTATTCATTGGGTTAACCTTATAATTCATTAATTATATGGTAAAAAGATTATTTTTGTAAAAAAAATTATAATGTTTTATAATGTTTTTTAGAATGTATATAGATATATCTGTCATTATATTAATTTCTCACAATAATTTTATGATATTTGTATGGGGCTTTTCTTTAAAATTAGTCATTAAAAGTTCTATTTTACAAAATTCAAAAGTAATGTTTTTATGAAATTATTCCTATTTACTATTATGTTTTATTTATTGGTAATTGTTTATGATGAAGGGTGGTACCTATATCTCCCTCCAATGCATTGGGTATGTGTGTGTTGGAGGTCAGATGTATGGTTACTCCAAGTGTATATTCGATGGTTACACTAATTGTATGGTAGTCGTGAGGGTTACAAATTATAAGGTTGCTGAGAGAGTTACAGGATTATGTAATTAATTCCCCAAGATTCCATTATTGATATATTTATGTTCTATATGTTTTTTAAAAATATCATGGATATCTGAAGTTTCACAAAGTACGTTTATATCGGAGACAAGAATGGATTTTTGAAAATGATTTCAAGTATTCATGCATTAATGTTTTCATTGATTATTTTAATATCCCTTAGTGAGATTTTGTTCTCATCCCAAGATTTTAATTGAATTTTATAAGTTATAAGTAAGTGTAACATGAATAAGGAATTTAAGTTAAATTTTATGAATATTTTTCAATGAAATCATGTTTTATTTGAAATGTTTTAATTTTGGAGGAAATGAATATTTTCTTTATGGTATCCACTCTGTATTAATGTGGAATGTTATGAGTGTATTATTCTTTAATTATCTAAATCTCTAAACTTGAAAATATCTTCAATGAGAAAGGAATTTAGTTCCTGACTAAATACAATATTATGTAATGTAATAAGGTCGGGTCCTTATAGTTGGACTCAGAGGATGGTTTAGATAACTTTAGTGGTTAGGATGATGATAATAGAATACCCTAAATTATTTTTACACTATGATTAATTTGAAATGTTATAGAATTTAAATATTACCATTTTTCTTCGACTAAGGTATGTTTTCTCAGAATGCTTGTTCGTAGAATAAATAGGGAAGTTGAAGATGAGAGGCACTGACAGAATGATATCCTTCTGAATATAGAGCTCGGAATGGTAGGGATTGGAACCAAGAAGTTTATGACAGTGATGGATTAGCTGACGTAGGAAATAAATGGTGGTGGCATGCATGAAAAAGAAAAACCAGAGGTACAACAATGGAACATTATGATAGTGGAACATTTTTTGAGACAACACCCTCCTTCTTTCAATGGATATCCTGAGCCAGTAGCATATAAAGGATGGATTAAATCCCTTGAAAATATATTCAATGTTATGGGATGTTCATATAATCAAAAGGTAAGTATTTCTATTTATCTAATTTATGGTGAATATGATCAATGGTGGTCAATGGTAAATTATATTACGGATAGAGAGGACATTGATGCTTTGGAGTGGGATGAATTTAAATGTCTTTTCCTTGAATTTTTTTCATAAGGTGGTGCAACTTTTGATGGAGAAGTAATTCCTTGAATTGAACAAAAGGAGGAAGATTAAATGGTTGTGTATGAACATAACTTCACCCCAATGAAGAGGTATTATCAAAATCTTATTCTATTTCTTGATAACAAAATCAAATTCTTTTACTCAGGATTGAAGCCAAGGTGTCGAAGGGTGTTGGCCTCCTGTGAATTGAATAGTTAGGAGAAACTTTCCTGATGTGGGGAGATGGTAGATATGGAGTGTTTTTGTTAATCGCATGAATTTTCAAAACATGGAATTGAATAGGTCCAAATGGAAAGCAATGGATTAGAATAATCCATATAAATCTATTGGTTAAAAAATTAGTTTTTATTTTGTGAAAAGTGTGGAAAGATGCACCCTGAGGAATGCCTTACCGAAACAGGTAAGTGTTTTTGATGTTTTATGTTTTGATATATGGCCCATGATCATAATGAAAATGATTCTAATACTAATCCGGATATGAAAACTATTATGTTTTTCAAATTTGGTGAGATGGGTTATTATGCAAATGTCCACCCAAAGAGAGATTCGAATGATGCAATGAAGTCAGACTATAAACAGAAAGGTGTAGTGAGACCCTCTGTGACAACGTCAGCAGATTTCGGGCCTTCCAATGAAGTTGTATCATGTACTTTTTTTGTTTACTCATATTTTTATAATGTTTTGTTTGATACGGGCTCTACACATTCCTTTATTTCTGAGGAATTTTCTAGAAAATTTTAAATATCACCTCAACAAATGAGATCAGAACTTATTGTTAAAACACCAGGGGTAAATATTATAGTAGATGAATTATAAGAATATTTCAATTATGGTATGTGGAAATAATTTACCTACAAACCTTTTTTTTCATTAGTAGATTTAGATATTATTCGTGGAATAGATTGGATTTTTTTTATCATGCTATGATTCACTGTAGAGCTACATGATGATTTTTCCAAATTAGTTTTAGTATGTATTCCAGAAACCACCCAAAAAATTTATAACATATCAAGACCTGAGAAAATATTGAAATATGGAAATGAATTTTATCTAGATCATATTTTCGAAAACAAGAGAATTGTTCAAATTAATGATGATCTAGTGGTAAATAAAAACCATGATGTTTTTTCGGATGAGTTACCTTGTATTATACCTAATCGGAAAGTCAAATTCACAATCGACATAGTTATTGATGCTAAGCCAATTTAAAAAACCCATATCGAATGGCACAAATATAACTTCTTGAATTAAAAAATTATTTACATGATTTTATTTATAAAGGCTCCATTCATCATATCACTTCTCCATGGGGTTCTCCTATTTTGTTCATTAAAAAAGAATTATGGTTCCCTGAGAATTTGCATTGATTATAGAGTTTTTAATAACATCACTATTAAAAACAATTATACATTGCCTCATATCGATGACTTGTTTGAACAACAGCATGTAGATCAATACAATGTGAAGATTGAATTGAGATCCAGGTACCATCAGATGAAGGTGAAGGAGGATGACATCCTAAAAAAACATTTCGTACTAGATATGGGCATTATGAATTTTTTTATGTCTTTTGGGTTAACTAATTCACCATATGTATTCATGAATCTTATAAAGAGAATATTTCATGAGTTATAGGATATGTTTATGGGTGTTGTTATTGATGACATTCTGGTATATTCTAATAATAAAAATGATCCTGATAAACATATAAAGATTGTTTTACAAACATTAATGGAAAAGAATGTTTATCGAATAATCAGAAAGTGTGATTTTAGGATCCAACATAATTATTTTCTAGGGTAAATTGTAAATAAGAATGTAATAACAACTGATCATGCCAAAACAAATGTGGTTTATTAATATCCAAGACCTAAAAATGATAAATATATTCTTATTTTTAATGGATTAGCTTGTTATTACCAATGGTTTGTTAAAATCATTGCATGGTTATCTGGCCCGATGACTATGTAAACATGAAAAGGAGTTACATTTTTTTGGACAAAAGAATGTGATGATCGTTTTCAGGAACTGAAGAAGAGATTGGTGAATGCTCCATATTTGGCATTTCCATCCTGATATGGTGAGTTTCTAATCTACAATGACGCTTAATTGAATAGAATTGGTTGTGATCTGCAGCTGAATGACCTGATAATTGCTTATGATTCAAGACAACTAAAACCTCATGAGTTAAATTATCCCAAACATGATTTGAAATTGGTATATGCGGTTTTTTCATTGAAAATTGTGTGGCCTCATTTATAGGGAGCCAAATGTAAAATATATACTGACCATAAAAGACTAAAGTATATATTCACATATAATCAATTAAAAATGATGCAGAAAAGATATCTAGAACTGATAAAGGATAATGGTTGGATGACGAATTACCATATGGGAAAATAAAAAAATTGGTCGATTCCTTGGGTCAAAAACATCATGCCTCATTAACCATGTTATTTTTGGAACATGATCACTTGATTAATGATTTGATGAATTGTGTCTTACATGTTGTTGGTGTAGGAAATACCTATATTTTTTGTCATGTTTTAGGGAATTCATCATTATGGGATAGAATTAAGTAAGCATGGAAAGAAGACTATGAGATACCAAAAAAGTTAGTATTGGTTAAAATGGGTAAGCTTCCAGAATTTAACATTTATAAATAATGTGTCCGGAGATTTGGAAAAAGGTTGTGTGTGCCTTGTGTTTCCATGTTGAGAAGGATTTTTTGTGTGAAGATCATAGATCTCCATTATTAGATCATCCTAGAATTACTAAGATGTACAAAGACCTACATGAGTATTATTGGTGGGATAGAGTGAAAAGTGATATTTTTATCATTACCCTGAAATTATTTACGTGTCAACATGTTAAAGTAGAGCAGAAGCTACCGAATGGTATGCTTCAGCCTTTTCCAATGCAAGAGTGGAAATTGTAGTATGTATCCATGGGATTTTTAGTGGGGATACCAAAGATTTCTTGAGGTAATGATGTAATTTGGTCTATTGTCAGTTGGCTAACAAAATCTTCACAATTTCATTATTTTCACGATAAAATGTCTTTGGATCATCTTTATATACAGTAACTAAAAGATATTTTTAGGTTACATGGAGATTTTCTTTCCAATGAATCTAACAAAGATCCCAGGTTCACTTTTAATTTTTGGAAGGGCCTTCAGAAGTTATTGGGAACAGAAATAAATTTTCGTACAGCCTTTCATCATCAATCAGATGGGCAGTTAGAATAAACATTTCAGATATTTTAGGATATACTTTTAGCTTTTTAAATGGACTACTAGGAAAGTTGGGATCATCATATCTCTTTATTTTAGTTTTCTTATATTTATAGTTTTCATTCCAGTCTACAGATGTCACATTTCATGTCATTGTATTAGAAGCATTGTAGAACAGCTTTTTTTTCGGATGAAGTTGAGGAAAAGAAGTTGATAGGACCAGAATTAGTAGAGGATGTGGATGGGAAAAGTGAAGATGATCAAGTAGCACATGAGAACATATCAAAGAAGATAGAAAAGATATATAGAAAATAGGAGGAAAGATTTTTCTTTTGAGTTAGGTGATCATGTTTTTCTTTGAATATCACAATGGAAAAGTGTTAACTATTTTGGTAAGAATGGAAGGATATTTCCATGGTTCATTGGAGAATACGAAATTCTAGAGAACGTAGGACTATTCACCTACTAAATATCATTGCCTCCAAATTATATTTAAGTACACAATTTTTTTCAGGTTTCAAATTGGATAAAGTACGTTCCAGATTCAACACATGTTATGAGCCCTGAAGTAGTTTAGATGGAAGAGAACCTTTTTTATAAATAGAAACTCGATCATGTTATGGATTGAACTGAAAAGGTATTGTGGAATAAGGTAATATAGTAGGTAAATGTTTTGTGAATAAATCACAATGTTGAAGAGGCAACTTGGGAATCTAAAAATGCTATGAGGGAAGGGTACCCTCACTTGTTTAATGAGTAAATAAAATTATGAGGGCTTAATTTCCATAAGGTGGGGATAATTTAACACCACGAGGTTTTCTAAAAATAAATTGAATTTCATGAATCATTTTTATATTTAGATGTTTATAACTATCCTATAAAATAATTTTTCCTCTTCTATGTTTTCAACTTCAAGAAACTGTCCTATACGGTTGTGATCACTATGTTAGTTGGATTCTAATAGAACCAACTTGTTATATTGGTCAATAGTAACATGACATTATGAATAGTAATATGAATTGATATATGAAAATAAAGAATAGTAAATAGTTTTATGATTTAATTTTCTTAAGGATTTTAGATAATGTCAACATGATTAAATTTTCAAGGTGTCAAAAATTGATTTATAGATTTAAAATGGTTATTTCAGAATAAATTAAAATTTTATTTGAAAATTAAATTATTAAGATTTATGAAAATTGTTTTTTTTAAAAGAGTTCATTTTAGAATTCTATAAATCAAAAAATTGTTAGAGTGAATTTTTTGGATTTTTCTAAAATTCTAGATTTTTGGATGAATTGTGAAATACAGTAAATTACCATATATTAAAATTATCAGATAAATACACTATTTATAATATAATTAGTGATTTAATCCCACATGTTTAGAACTAACATGATATTATTACTATTCGGGGTCACATTAATTTTTTATATTCATATTCTAGACCTAAAATATTATAATAATGACTAAAATAATGTAAAATACCTCCTCTCCTCCACTATAAATACAACCATTGTACCACTCTTCCTCCCACACCTCTCAATCACTGAGAATTACCTATTTTCTTCCCAATACTCCTCCAAAGGATCTTCCCTACATACTAGATCATTTGGTCTCACCAAAAGGCAAAAACCAAAGCCCTTAATGAAAATCTGAATGAGAATAGATCAAGATGTAAACATCCTCTTTTTTTTCTTTTCATTTTCATTATCATTTCTATTCTTCTTCTTTCCTCACTTCACATTATCCAAGTGGAATGAATAATTCAGTATCATACATATTATTTATTTCATCATGTTTATGGAAGACCCAACATTATACTACTTCTCCACTTCCACTTATTCAAGAAATTAAAACACTCTCTGTGATGTATCGATTTTTTGTCATCATGGATGATGTGATTTTAATTTCATTTACTTCCTTCAATAATGGTCATGAAACCATTTATATGGTTGAAAAAAATAAAATTTTTGAATTATATTTTATATATGGTTCTTTAATAACTTTTTACACATTTTACTAATTTATAATAAAAAATGAGTTCTTTACGATTGAGGAATCGACAAAATGACCTAAATTATAACAATAATGTTTTAAATTATGAATCACCGTAATGTTAAAATTAAAAATAATAAATGGTAAAATTTATATTTACATAAATATTTAAGTATAACTCCATTTAAATTATGGATTTTCATATCCAATATACAAGAATAACCATCATGAACCGATCATGGAAATCATTTAAAGAATGCACCCAAAACAATGCAAGGAGAAAAATAAAAATAATTAAAGGGTAAAATGATGTAATAAAATGATCATAAAAGGTATTATAATGATTAATATGTTGCTGAATTATATTAATAAAACTATTTTAACCATTATAAATGAGTTTTAAAGAGTTTGAAGTAATAAAAAATGAGGTAAGGTAATTCATAACCCAATTTCCATTCTTTGGGTTAACCTCCTACCTCATTAATTATATAGTACTATGATTATTTTTTTATTAATTGATGTTTATATTTTGTTTTATTATGTTTATTTATATATTATAAACATATTTATCTCATTATATTAATTTCTCTATTCAATTATATGATACTTGTAAGGGGATTTTCTTTAAAAATTACCTTTCAAAATTCATATTTTACAAAATTCAAAAGCAATTTTTTAATGAAATTATTCATGTTTTATGATTACGTTATGGTTATTGAGCACTGTTTTTTATTAAGTGTGGGACCTATGTATCCCTCCAATTCATTGGGTATGTGTATGTCGGAGGTCGCTGGTATCATTACTCCAATTGTAACTGCGATGGTTACACAAATTGTATGGTAGTCATGAGGGTTACAAATTATAAGGTATCTAAGAGGGTAAAAAGGTTATGTGTGTAATGTCCCATGGTAAAATTATGGTTATATATATGGTCTATATGTTTTTTTTAAATATCATGTACATCTCAAGTTTCAAAATGTATGTTTATATTGGGGACAAGTATGCCTTTTAGAAAATGATTACAAGTATTCATGGAATAATGTTTTCTTTCCTTATTTTAATATCCCTTAAAGAGATTTTTTGATCATCCCATTTTTTTATTTTATTTTCACATGTTATGAAACATTTTAAGACAAATAAGTATGTCAAGTTAAATGTTATGAATATATTTCAAATAAATCATTTTTTATTTGAAAAGTTTATATTTTGAAATAAATGAATAATGTTTTTATGATATCCACCCTGTATTAATGTAGAATTTTATGAATGTATTATGTCTCAATTATCAAAATATCTATAAATGAAAATATCCCCAATGTGAAATGAATTGTGTTCTTGAATAAATTCAATCTTTTTTAATGTAACAAAGTCATGTCCTTATAATCATTCTACACTTGCAACTAACGTCTTAAATAAATATCGAAGTTCTAATAAAATCTATATATAAATCTAGAAGTTTTATTTAAAGGATTTAAAAATTTTATATTAGTTAAAAAATATTAAAAAATATTTATTCCCAAAAAATTATGTTTTTGAGAGTATATGTTTAATTGCTATACAGTTAGTTTATTTAGGCGTGTTTTCAAACCGTGATGAACTTATTTTTTTTAATTTAATATTATTGATACTTAACCATTAGAAAATATAATGTAATATTTTATATACTTATTGATATCATTTTCAACCATTTTTAGTAAATTTAAAACATCCTTGAAGGCGATAATGGAAAACAAAAACCCATCATCCACGGAGGTAGTGAACCTACCTTAATAGGGATGAAATTATTATTTTTAGAATATTATACGATATTAAGCGGAAATTTAATGGATATAATAACAACTAATTATATTAAAAATATGTGTTTTATCATACCAACATTGATAATAATGTCTTTATGCGGTAAAAGAATGAATGAATTAAGGAATTCTCGGTTGATATTTTCATCTTCTCCTTTGGATGTCTTCCCTTAGGATTCCACTTAACGCACCTCGGGATTTTCCCTTTTTGGATAATAATTCTCAAATGACCATGGGGAGATATATAGGGTGAATGACTTATAGTTTTTTGTTAAGAATCAACGCTTTTGAAGGTGTGATGGAAAGGGGTTACAATGATATGTATTTATAAGGGTATTAGAGGGGTATTTTTTAATATAATATTTATTATTTTATTATTCAGAATCAAAAATACCAATAGTGATGAATCATGTTGACATATAGATTAATTATTTCTTGTGATGCTGATCCAATTAACACTTACATCATCTATGACTCATGTCATTGGGTATTTTTCTTATGTTGTTAATTATTTTATTTTGTCATATTTTACTATTCCCCAAAAATTAAACTATTTTAGAAAAATATCTAAAAATAATCATTAAATTTTAACAATGCATATACTATGAAAATAAAATACCTTTAACGAAAATAATTTTCAAAATATGTTAATTTTACTTTTTAAATAAAATCTTTATTAATTTGAAGGAATACTAATTTTGAAAATATGATAATTTTTATGACCCTTTCAATAATTACTTATGGTTTCATAATATTATGTAATAATTATAATACTAATTAATATTATTTTATAAAACCATTTTATGGAAATATATTTTATTTAAAATATTAATATCATTTATAAAAATAAAAATAAAACATATATGTTTGACAAAAATAAAAACACTTATTCTAACATTTTAAGAAAATTATTTACATGTATCATGATATAAATATATCATTTTGTCATTTTATAAGATACGTAAATATTATTTTACACTACCATAGGTGACGATTATATTATAATTATCATGTTATTATTCTTAATGGTCATATTAATCATCCAACAGTCATATTAATTTTCCAAATGACATATTTATAAGAGCCATTTCGGTTCCCAAATTTCTATAAATACATCACATTTCTTTCACGATTCATTAAATTCTATTTTAACTCAATTATATATATATTTTAATTATCAAAAAAATATTACATTACTAATATTATTTTTCATTTCTATAGTGTTTTTCCTAAGTATTATTAATCTAGGAGACTAAGCATATCTAAATTTTCATATTATAGTCATCTAATATTGTATTTTCCCCATTGTATTACTCCCATTTCTTATAGAAATTTTTATTACCAAAATTATATGTTAGATTTTATATAATAATATGTTATAGGTTTGATCATGTGGTTCATGTTATTTATATAGTAATATATTAATAAATATGACATATTATATATTCATGTTGGAAATTCCATTGATAAAAATTATAGGTTGTCACATTATCCCCCCTATAAGAAATTTCACCATTAAAATTTCATTTCACCCACTATGATAAAAACATATGAGGGTAAATATTTTGCCATTGCTTCCTGGGGTTCCCATTTCACCTCTGCAGACTAATGGTTATGTCATAGTACTTGGACTGGGTGAGTTATCCTATTGTATAGAACCTTTTCTCTAAAGTCCAAGATCTTTTCTTGGTGCTTCACATAAGAGAGATCATGCTCCAATTATATGAAATTATTATTAATTACATGTGAGATATCTGGTATGTGCTTCCACAAGATTGTAACGTGGAAATTTTCATGTACATTTTATAGGGTTAGTGGGAGTGTGATTTGATATGCCACAATTCTGATGCGATCAGCAATCTCAAAGGAGTTGATGTACCTGAGACATGGATTTCCCTTCGTAATTGCATGAATCTCTTCCATGGATATATTTATAGTAACAAATTATCTCTAACATTAAATTCTAGTAATTTATAATGCTTATCAGTATATATTTTTTTTCAACTTCCAGTCTCCCTAATGTGTTACTGAATGGTATTTAATTTTTCTACCATTTATTTGAAAATTTTAGGTCAAAATAGCTTACGTTCACCAACTTTATCCCATCAAGAATATGTTCTACATCTCTTCCAATAATGGGATTCATAAGGATCCATTTGGATGCCTGATTAAAAGCTATTATTATATAAGAACTAGACTAGATGTTAATTTTTATCCAATTATCCTTTGATATCCATCAAAAAAGACCTCAACATGTCTTCAAGTGTTTGTATATTCTACTTCTATTGGCCAACATTTTGGAGGTGACAATTCATTCTAAAGTTGGAATTATTGTTTAGATCATGTTGTAAACTTTTCTAGAACATAGAGGTAAACCTTTGATCTCGATAGGGTATAATTGATATTGGTGTTTCATGCATCCTCACCACTTATCATATATACATCCTTAAAATTTGATTGAGTGGGAAGTCCTCTCAAATCACAATGAAGTTAGAATTATTTATCAGATAGTCAACTCCAATCCATATGGAATTATTTCCTCTATAAGACTTTATAATACCTATGAAAATTTCCATGTTAATATTTTCTGAGTTCCATATAGGTATGGGTAATGGTTGCATAATACCCTTGGACTTTTTCATTTATTCCTTCCCTTACATACATATCTGGTACTTTGTGTATATTCAATGATCTTATTATTTATTGTTTCCTATAAATATTGACCTTAGAGATATTTACACATCATCATCCTCCCTATGTGGATAGAGAATGAAGACATATATAAAAAATTAAATAATTCCTTATTTGTCTCATGATTTGAAGGTACAAGTAGTCAGGAACCAAATCATATTACTACTTCTTCAATAATTTTTTATTTTAAGTATTTCTATTTTCTTATTTATTAATTTTGTTATATAATTTCATATCATCGCTTTGAGTATCATTATTTTTTTATAGAAGGAATGGTTGAGAAATCACCTAAGAAAGGAATGCATATATCCATTCCTTTAGGATTCTCATGCCATTCCATTTATTATATAAGATGATTGGATCCCAATAAAACCTCACTATGGATAAGGTTTTATGATCCTTTTATCATAGATAATCTTACACTTTATTCAACATCCCAGGTTGGAAGTGTATTGAGTAATCATAATCCTTGATTAACTCTATCCTACTTCATTGGCACATATTAATCTCTTTCTATGTGAATATATACTTTAGGTTTTTATAGTATATATATCTAAAATTTCTACCCAAAAATAGTATACTTCAAAATTTTTACTATGAGGATTGCTGCATCCAACTCATGATCGTGTATTTAATTGTTTTTCTCATGAACTTTTTACATCCCTAAAGAGTAGGCTACAGATTTTTAATTTCCATCAATACACGGAGTGATACTTCTTTAAAAGCATTGATATATACCATGATTAGTTCTCCACATGATGATTTTGGGAGGATAGGTGTAGTGATAAGAATATTTGTTAACTCGTCTTACAAGGGTCTATATATTCCTCCTTTATGGTGATAGAATACCCCAATAATGATACTTTCTCCAACATTAAATCACATGTACTCTACATTATATATTTCTTCTCCTTTAAGAATGTATTTAGAAAAATATTAAAACGATCATAATACTTCTCCATAAAATTTTATTATATAATAAAATCATTTATAAAGGCAAAAAAAATTTATTTACATAATCCCTAATGGCATTATTTATTAATTCCGTAAAGACTGCAGGGGTATTAGTGATTATTAAGGGAATCTATATGAATTAATAGTGTCCATACCTTAATTGAAATTAAGCCTTTAAAATATCTTCCTTCTTCATATTTAATTGGGGATATCCCAATTGAAGTTCTACCATAGAGAAGTACCCATCCCTAAGTAGTTGTTCAAAGAAGTCATTAATCCATAAAAGTTGACAATTTTTATTTATCATTATTTTATTGAGTTCATGATAATCAATACGGGGGTAAATTATACCATCCTTCTTCTTAACTAATTGGTCTAGTGTGACCCATGATGAATCACTCAGTGATATAAAAGCTTGTTCCAGATTAAATTCTCCCGGGAAGACATCCATATAGTCCCTCTTAATGGGAGTTTCTTAAATCATGAATCTCCCATTTTTCTTAACCATTGTACCAAGATATTAATTATCATTAATAATTAATATCAATTCGTGAGAGTAATATTTAATAGGATATTCATTATACTCTATACACTTTTACAAAATTGTAGGATGACTTGAGATATGGAGGGTTATTTCTCTCTCCCAGCAGTTAATGATGGATTTATATAGGGAAAACCTATCCATTTCCAATATAGCATCAAATTATACTAAAATTTGTATTTCAAGATTTCATGGGAGCTTTATAATATCTAAATAATTTCATAAATATGAATCTAATTATCACTCAAGTCTCTATATAATTTTTCTAACCAATTAAATTAAATTAATAAATATGTCTATTTTAGTAGGCATGTCATGTCGTAATTTGAATATGAATAATAAAGAGGCCATGTACCTACGAATACCATGTCACAATTCTGTTATAGCTTTGGTTCTTTTTTTTCAAGTAAAATTTAGAATGACATTGGATGTTCCATGATATTTATCATTTGAACCAACCATGAAAAATCATTTATTTTTATTTATCACTTCATTTAGATGTAACTAATTCAGGAACTCCATTTAACAATTTTTTCCTGGCCAATGGTACATCCTTAACTTACGAATCCCTCTCAGATAAAATCATCCATTTATTTTATGAAGGATATATCTAGATATTATAAAAATTGGTCGTAATCTATGTTATTCATTTTCATTGTGTATAGTTCTTGTATTTTTTTAACCATTTCACTTGTAGGAAGGAAATCTTACATTCTCAATGGGTGATTTAAATTCTAAATCCATAACTCAAGGGTCATAGAATATAAGTGACACATCCCAAGGGGTGATTTTATTTTAGGTGAAACACCAACGCCGATTTAATGAGAATCAAAAATAATATTCAATTTAATTCTTTAGGTTGTACATAAAAAATCAAAATTTAAGGGTGATGAATTGAAAATTGAGTGCATGGTGAAACAGAGTTTTCATAAATTGATGAGATATTAAGGTAAAATCCATATACCAAATTTCTTGTATTTATGATTATTCACTCATATATTATTGGGATTTATTTCCAGACAGAATGAGGGAAATCAGAATATTAGAAAAATGCATTTAAAATAGGGGAAATATCCTTTGTGGATTTAGATTTACATACAATGAGGGAAAATGAAATAAGAATAAAGAGGAATAAAGAGTTTATTGATACAAAATCAATGAGACTAAAACATATTTATTATAATGTTGTACGAGGGATATTTATTCATGTATGGGTGGAGAGGAAAGGGGGGCGTCAAACGAAGGGTTGTTGTGTGCATGGAGGAGAACAAAATGGAGGAAGGAAAAAATAAAGAGGTAGGGGAAAACAATAAAATTGCCATCATTAATGAACCACATGGTTTGGATACATAGTTTGGTTAATCATGCACTAATCATGTGGTTCCAAAACCTATGTTAAACTATTGGTGTGAGATAGACGCACAAGATTCTAGACCACGCACAACCAATGTAGATCACCTCTCTATTTTTTTGGATGTCTCCCATGGCCATGCACCTAGACTCACATGGAATAACCAAACCATGCAGCACTATCAGCTCTCATTGACTAGACCACATGGTTTCTATTAGAGGGTCATGTTTCTTAAAACAATTGTGTCCTTATATAAAATAGATCACATGGTTGTGGTACACAGTTAGCACTAACCGCACACCAACTGGGTTCCCTTGTGTACTTCTCTTAAAACTGAGTTTTCAGGACCAATGCTCCCAAAAATCATATGAACACCCAAGACACTATTGGGTCTTAAAACTCTTTTAAAAAAAACTTATAATTTTCACAATTCTCATATTTACATTACGAATCTTCGTTTATTGTTTTCCCCATCTGCTAAAAAAGTTAAAAATAACACTGAATTTTTCAATGGTCAAAACACATGGGACACTACAATCTCCCTACCTTATAACTTATCATTCCCAATAATCCTTTGGGATCAATTAAATAAAACCATAGACTACTAGAGACATGGAGTTTTTTCTCAAATGGTCATGATTCATTTCTAAACTCCCAACTCATCTCCAATAATAACATTATGTGTATGGTACATAAGACATTGGAACTCAATAAAATGATCGTATTCGAAACTGAACATTGATATAGTGCTTATCTGAGATCATCTAACATGTTCATGATCACACTATCATCACTTTCATCATATTTTATATTTCTCTTCCTACTATATGTTACAGCTTAAATATACAATTCAAGTTATGATACCTACAACTTCGATGTTTCCTACTCTACATGCCATTAGAATTGTAATGATGCAATTTAGTATGTTTCTCAACAAATCAAATATTCAATTACCAATATTCTAAATTTAGCCTCATCACACTAGATTTTCCATGAAAAGAAGCATCTATCCCTTAAACTTAGCTCACCTGATCTTGATGATGTTCTAGAAGTAGTTCCTCACCAACTCTAATCAATGAAACTAGAAAAATGAATGTTGAGAAACTATCATCCAACTATCTCCAAAAACACTTTGATTAAACATCCGACATAACAAAAATGTGATTAATATGACTTTATCCAAAGAAATTTAATGGTTCATGTAGAGAATGATAACTGAATCCCATAACCCAACTTATGGTGATGCTTTCACCTAGACATTCATTTATGATGTCATGTCACAATAAGAATGTAGGTGTGTACCCAATTAAGAACCCTTGGATTGTCGCACTCAAAACACATCATTCAATCATGAATGGAATCCTAGGGTAACCATGGAATCAACTATATGAGTCAAATGAGCTCATCCAAGGTAGACCATAATTCATATTTTACAAGTGAGAAGTCAGTACACAGTCAAAACATCTGCATATCAAAACACTAACTGAGCCCTAAGTTGTATTAACCTAAAGATCAAGTTAATGAACCAAATCGTGTCCAAGAGACTATCTATGGTCTTACTAAATTAGAATAATAGTATCACTCAATATTTTTCATGACTCTAATATTATCCATTATCTCATAGGTAAGCTTCCATGAAGTCTATTTATCAATCCATCAAAGAATTTAGTAATTTATTTCGCTCGACGTATAACTGATTCTCTCTTAGTGTACCCAAGATAATGTCAAGATAGGGGACATGATCACATCTAAACTAGGATTACACTAAGAGGATGTTAATGATTACCAATAAGACCCATGAAACGTTTTTTCATATCCAACAAGAAGTTCCAAACATGGGTTCTAACCAACCATAACTAATTACAATTAATATGAACAACTGAACCATTACTCGACCACTTCTTTTGAAAGTATAAGGCTACACCTTCTGATGAGTTTTAATTAAGTGGCTCTAATTAATTCATTACTGAGGAATTCATTGATCTTTCATTCATAACCAACAAGTGAATACTTACTAATGGTGACCTTAAATGATGTGCACATAGCTAACCATTGTACTGTTCTGATTCCTTGCAATCATCAATACACCTCAGAAGCATTAAATCCCTTTGGGTAACTCATGCAACATGATCCTAAGTCAAGAATATAATCTCCACCTAAACACATATCCACGTTTTATCTCTTGTATCAAATCAAGTACAAGATAACATTAACAACTAGCCTCATAAGATTTTAAATATCATCCCAGTTTTCATTTACTATGAATTGGAACTCATCCCATGTCACATGCTCCATATACCACTAAACATTGGTTACAGATGTTTCCAAAACACTTTTACCAAGTTCCAATTTAAAAGAGGGCTAAATATATATAAAAATTTGTTATTGTTGATTTAATATATATTTACGTATGTCACTCTCCTAAGAAAAGCACATTCATGTCATTAGAATCAAGAATATAGTCCAAACTAACTTGGATATGTAGTGTTAGAGCAGTTGATATTTTTTTTACAATTTTATCTTGAACACTATGATAACTCAATTCCCTTTAAATCCCAAGTCACTGTAAGATAGATATTAACTATCAATGCAGTATAGCATCTTAAGGATTATCTACTTCCACCAAACACATATGGTTCATTGTATAGCTTTAACAACATGACGGGTATCATGTGTATTGATGTGTACTACCCTGAGTTTTCTTCAAAACAACAAAGAATCATTTGAAACAATCCATGGGCTGATCAAACCAATGATTTATAGTTACTAATGGACTATATAAAATATTTATTCCAGTATTCATATTACCAATAATGACTATTAATATTGCTGATGAATTACTAAGCCATCCTTCACGGAAGAAGAATAAGAGTTACATAACCTGATAAGAGGCTGACCATGCCCAAGTCATGTATAACCTAAAAATATATAAATTACATGATTCACACACCCCTAACAAGGTTTAATCTATCAAATTAACAACGACCTATTTGAAGTTTCTTTTCATGATCTATGTGTCCCACCAAAGTCATGTGTCACCTGAATGAAACCTATCTCTTGGCACTATACACATAAATTTACTGATGCAAGATTAACTTAGAGGGTGAAACCTTAACTAGTATTTCCCATTGTTAAAGCATAAAGAATAAATCCTATTGCTTTTTCATGACATAAAAGATCATTTGGATTATATCCATAATTTTTACCATACATTAAATTAAAATGTAAATTGAAACCTATGGGAAACAGACACGTTCTTTTCAAATTCCAAACTCAGTTGAAATGTTAAATTACCCTTACATGAGGGATGAAGTTATAAACACCATTAAAAGTTTTTATTTAATCAATTAAATATAAAAAATATTTTAAAAATTAATGAGCCTCAATTTAACGAACATCAAGCACCAGTCATAGGTAAAGAGTTCTTGGTGCATTATTTAGCTAATGCCATAAGGCAACATAGGTAAGTTATTTCAAAATTCCTTTCATGTGCTATAATTTATTTTATATCATATAATAATAATTTTATTTATATTATAAATTTATTTTATTCATTTTTTTTAAAAAATGTATCTCATAATTTGTCTTTGAAAATGAAAAAATTTAATAACATGTTATAGAAGAAAACCCATTAGGTTGTGATTGATGTTATTATTAACTAAAGCCTCATAAAAATATTTCTCAAAAGTAGTCACGAGATCATTTATCAATTTAAGGGGTGGTTATGTAAGATTCCACCATATTTATATATATAGCATAATATAATTCGATATGATCACATTAAATAACCAATCCATTAGCATAATCATACCCCCATGGGGTTAAATACTAAGTCATATTTATATAATGTTGACATATTAGTGTTTTTTCGTCCATCTTGGGTATATCTAAATGAATCCCAATATAAATTGATTTATTAAGATTTTATCACACCATTATTGGATTTATTTCACAAGAAACATGCCCCAACTGACCTACTTGGGTCCCCTTGTTTATATAGAGATTTAATAATATGGGTCATCCTTCCCAAGTAATAGAGGTAAAAGCCTTTATAAGGAAACAATTTTGGATAATAATTACAATTTAACATACATATATAAGAACCATGGTTTGGTGAAATGAATTGTCATTCCCACGTCACAAAGTTACATAAATTATAAATTAGAATTAGAATTCATGTAGCTGAAAATAGGTTTTACATTTGATTTTTGAATATAGAAAGTTTATATTTAATGGTTTCATTATATGGGTTACCCTTCCCAATTTATAATGTCCCATCTACATTATAAACATTTATTGTAACCCATGTAATCAAAACTATAAATTGTTCAGACCATGCATCCAATGGTCTATTGACTAAACATGTAGTGATTGGTCTGTTAAGGTTCCACCATCAAGTTATACAGGAAAACACCATTTATGTTTATGGAGACACTTTAATAACCAATCATTTACCCCAATTATATTATGTATTGAAATCACCTAATAATTAGCATTATATACATTTAAATAGGAATTCATTGAAGCATGGAATATAGAAAAAAATCATAAATAATCACCTAATAAGGCATATAGGTAAGAGTATTGAGAATTAATCAAGGAACATCCAAGATGTTTTTAGGCGGTCAAGGAATGTAATATACATGTCACGAAATATGCATGGCATGTAAATGACTATGTTCCTATAATGATTCATGTTTCAATACATCCTAGCCATACCAAGAAAATGTTAAAATACAATAAATCCAATAAATCAATATGTAGCAGAAAGTATATCATTCACTCAAGGTGAAAAATTAATAAAACATAATAACGAATAGTGCACACAAATCTCTCATCTCGGGCCACCTGTCCTTTTTCCCCATGTGTGTGTTGATCACTACCAATCAAGAAAATTTACCATGTGATGACACATTCATAGTATTTTGTGTACTATCCAAAAATAGTAAAAAAATAGTAAAAACCCATCTGATACCACTTTTTAATTGACTTAGGATCCACTAAAACATTCCAAAAGATAGTTAGTCAAATGTTCTCAAGAAAAACTACCCATATTCTAGAGGAAATTGAATAGAAATGATGTTTCAATGATGGTATAGTGGGGAGACTATACACCCATGATTATTTTGGTCTACCTGTATAACATAAATCAATCAATAAAAAAATCAGTATAAAGAATAGAAGTGGAAATAAATCAGATAACCTAGTAATTCAAAATATAATATAGTTATGCATGCCCATGTGATACTATAATAACCAATCAATTACATAGGTCATTCAATACATAATAATATATAATTAAAAGAAAATATATCATAGGTTATCTCCCTTAGTATCATGAGCTCTAGTTCTATTCTGTGCTCTTATGCTCCCATGTACAAATGTCAAAACACGAGCATAATCCATGATCCTAAACCTACAACCATGATGTCTATTTGGGGTCCCCATTATATTTGAATCCTGAACACAGTGTGAGATATAATCAGTAGGAAACCACCAAATATTTCTAGTGCAATCCTGTCCATGAGTATAAAATACAATAGTGTGCAGGTATATCAAAAGTAAATTAGAAAAATGAATGAATAAATTTAAATAAGTTAGCTCGGGTTCCTCAGGGACACCCAGCCGACCATACTTGATTTGACATGAGTCGAAATAACTCTGACATGACCACATGTCTATATTAGCATATATGTAAATAGATATATACAGGGATATACATTCACATATGGGGATCCTAGTCGGAAGGCCAATACATCCACATAATAGTAGCACACAGGTCATTTATTTAATTAAGGTAATCATCCAAGACATCCTAACTAGGGAACATAGCCAAGGTTATAAAAGTATAATATATTTATATGACTAAGTTTAAACCCATGATATCTATGTATAATGAATGTCTCTAAACCATGGATCAATTTCAAGTAATCACATGTATCTGAACATAATTCCATTAATTGTTCCAGGATCCAATGTACAAGCCTTGGTTTCCTTGTATAGTATTTATCATAAAGAGAAACCATTATTCATATATATGTTAATAAAAATTAATGATATAATTTTATTGTCATATGAGCTCGTCCAAGGAATTTCGTATTGAGGAATTCATGTATCACCCAAGGAGTAACATAATTCTATTTATTATATGAGATCATCCATGGAATTATATAAAGATGAAACAAAACTATCAAATATAGATGGTAACTTACCTATGATCCAATCGAAATAATTTTGTAAAAATAAAACCCAAGTATTCCTCAAAGTTTGTGGAAAACCCTTTGGCCTATGATCCCAACCAAGGAGTTCCATAAAATGGAAACCCAAGTATCACTCAATATGGAATATAATTCAAGTATCCAATGAGATAATACATGGTATTATCTCATTAAGACATCTGTATTTTTCATGGTATATAAAAGGCATCTATTTGGTGATCCAATCCAAGGTATTCTATGAAATAACCCATGTATCGCTCCCGACGTATCATGATTAATTTTTCCTATGAGATCATCCAAGTAATTTGATAAATAGGAATCCATGTATCACTTAAATATTTGTAAAATTCATCTTACCAACTAAATTTATTTAATAACGAGTACCATGTTAGTTAGAATGATGTGTCTAAATTTGAATGTGAATAATAAATAATCCATATCCATAGGAATATAATATCAAAATTCAATTATAGCATTAGTTCATTAAATTTCATGTAAACTTTTTAAGGCCATGGGAAGGTCAATGACATGAATCATTTGACCCAACCAAGAAATATAAATTAATTTTATTTATCACTTCATTTATAAGTGAATGATTCAAGCACTCCATTTAATAATTTGGTCGTGGAAAATGGTAAATCCTTACCTTATGAATCCCCCCCAAATAAAATTATATATTTGTTTTATAAAGGATGGATCTAGAATATTATAAATAATGATAATAAACTAAGCAATTAATTTATACAATGTATAGTTCATTTACAACCATTTAAATTTTTCAGTTGAATGAGAATAATCTAGCATGATCAAAGGGTGTTTTAAATTAAAAATCTAAAGCTCATGGGTCACAGAATATAATAGAATCACCCAATGGGGGTGGTTTGAGTTTAGTTTAACAACCTCTAATTATTCAATTAGATGTTGAAATGATATCCAATTAATTTATTAGGTTCTACATAAACAATTTAACATATTTGGGGTAATGCACGTAAAATCATATGTGTGGAAAAATGAAATACATAATTTATTGATAAGACTTTAAGGTAAAATTCATATACCACCTACCTTATGATTAGGAAACATCAATAATCCATTATCAGGCTTTGGTTCACCCCAAAATAAGATAAATTAGATGATTATAGAAGCACTCAGAAATTCATGTGAAAGAGCCTACTTAGATTTAGTATTACATATGGTGAGGGAAAACCAAATAAGAAGAAATATGAATTGAGAGCTTAAAGATATGAATACAATGATATGGATGGATCTGGATTTTGATGTCAGGTGAGGGAGATGTCTCCATGCCTAGAAGTCGATCCAAACGATGAGTCAATCAGAGGGATACTGTGTGTGTGAAGGAGAGGAAAAGGGAGGAGGAAAAAATGAATAAGTAGTGGAAAACCATAAAATCACCCTCTTTAATAAACCTTATTGTATAGCCACATGGTTTGGAAAATAATGAACCAACCATGTGGTTACACTACATAATTGGAACTATAAGTGTTAGAAAGGTTCAAGGTTTTCTGAATCATGTGTAGCCCATCCTATTCACCACTTCATTTTTCTATAGATGTATCATAAAGTTGTGTGCCTCCTATCACAATGTTAGAAAAACCCATAAAAACACTTAGCTCCCCTAGACCTGGCCACATGGTTTTTCATAGAGGTCCTCATGATTTAAAAAACATGTGTCCACATAAAAAATTGGTCGCATGGTTGTGCTGCATAATTAATACTAAACATGTTTCCTTGTCTACTTCTCCCAAAACAAGTTTTTAGCACCGCTGCTCCTAATACTCATCAAAACACCTGAGATACCTCTCAATACATAAAACCCATTTAAAAATAAAATTTATTAGTTTCACAATGGTCAAATTTTCATTGAAAATATTTTTTTAATTTTTTTCCCATCTACCAAAAAAAAATCCCGAACTCATATGGAATTTTACAACATTCCAAAAATAAGTGACCGTACAGGTTCACTCCATAATCCCATGTACAAAATATAATGAGAAAAAACATTTCCCAATAAATTGGAGAACTATATGTGTGAATCCATCATAACATATATATTCTCATTTCTATCATAAATGGAAATAAACCATAACACATAAACATATGTTCTACCCACAGAAAGAAATGTGTTACATAATTTTGCTTCATATCAAAATAAAAAAATATTACATAAATATTATAAAGATAATAAGGGATTAAATATGTTTTTTGTTAATATCTAAATACATAAGTATTATTCAAAAAATAGTGAGTTTTACATGAAAGTATTAATGGGTATAAATTTTCCTCTTAATCATGTTTTATTTGAAAGAATTCATTTAAGAAAAAAATTTAAGGTATCTATTACCCTATTAAAGGAAGTGGTAATAAGATGTCTATATAGGTAACATATATATATATATTAAAATTTTATAATAATTTATTAACATATAATAGAGAGTGAAATTGAGTTGGTGATTGAAAATTATTAACCCAATGAAAATGTGTGGTTCGAAGAGATCCCTTACCTCATATTAAATAATCATTATATACTTGTACTTAATGTCTTGGAATATAAAATTAGATTAAATAAAAACTTAATAAAGAATATAATACATCTAAATTTAATTTACTATATATTTATTGTGTTCATTTATACCTATTTCAGTGAGATATGATGTTAAATTTTATTGTTATGAGGGAGTTTATTTCACGGTTCCAATAATTGATCATTATTAGATGATTATTAAGGTTCTTGTCAAATGGTACTAATACTAAAAAATACACTTGAAATGGTATTAATTTATATAGATAAATTTAAATTTTCCTAAATACCCATTTTTTCTAACATAGGGACAATTCATTTGGTAAATATGTTAATGTTAAACAATTAGTTTATTTAGATGGTTTTAACATACATCATAAACTAGTTTCATTTTATTTAATATTATGGATATATATTAATTCTATAATGAGAAAATATATATATAATACATATTAAGTTAATTTTAAACCATTATAATTGAATTAATACCTACCATGAATGTGGTAATTGAAAATGAAAACTCATCATCCCTGAAGGAGGTTAGCCGACAAAATATATACGATGGTTTCATTTTTAGAATAAGATGAGAAGAGAAGAAAATGGATGGTATATATTAAAATATAAATCTCAATTTATTGTATATATATGATACTATATTTATAATTACATGTTTTAGGAGGGTGGTGAGGAAAATTTAAGAGAAGAAAATAATTTAAAAGACATAGTTTGAGAATGTTACCTCTTGAATATCACCTCTTTGAATAACTCTTAATTGACATGGAATTGATATTTTGGTGAGACCAGAAGAACTAGTAAGTTAAAGATTATATTGGGAAGGGAATTTGGAAAAAACATGTGAAGCTCCATGTTATATAATTTCTAAAGAAAATGGGTGGTGAGGAATGGTATTTATAAGGGGGGTTATGGGGGTTTTTTGAACATTATATTTATTAGTTTATTATTTCTTCTCAAAAATTACAATAGTATTTATTATTGTAAAAATATATATTAAATGGTACATGTGGATTTAAACTAGTTTGTACATACATCATCCATGACTCAAAAGTTCATGTTTTTATCGTATAATGTTAAATACCTCATTTTATTGAATCCCACCATTCACTAAAAATTCAACAATTTTAGAAAAATACAAAAAAAATTAAACTAACAATTTTCTTAAATGTATATTAAAATTTTTAATCCATTTTATGAAAATAATTTTATAAATATTATGATTTTATTTTTAAAATAAAATCCTCATTTATTAAAAAAATACCAATTTTGATATTATGATCAATTTTATAATCAGTTGAAAAACAAATTATAGTCTCATAAATTTATCTTTTCACTATGATACTACATAATATTAATATAAAAATAAATTTTATGAAAATAAACTTTCTTTTAAATAATTATATTTATTTTAAAAGTGCAATTAAAACTTTTATGTTTTACAGAAATGCAAACACTTAATTTATCATTTTTAAAACATTTATTTACTTGTACCGTAGTAAAAATATAACATATTTTCATGTTATATGATACATAAATATTAGTTTACACTTCTATAGGTCATTATATAGTTCTAACAGCCATTTTAATATTCCTAATAGTCAAATTTCTATTCCAATGTTTAGGTTAATATTCAAACGGTAAAATTTGTAAGGGTCATAAGGGTTCCTTACTTCCTATAAATAATAAATATTTCATTCAATCTTAATTGATTTCTATTTATCTTCAGGTTATTTATTTTCATTTTCAAAATTTATATTTCAATAAAAATATTTTTCTTCATTTCTACATTTTTATTCATGAGTGTGATTATTCCAGGGAATCAAGAAAATCCAAATTTCCCTATTATTGTTATCATATAATCTATTTTTTCCCTTGTATTGAAATATTTAATCTATAAATTTAATGTTTAAATTAATATAATAAAAAAATAATTTTATCATGTTCTATGTTTTTATTAAATAATATTATATTACTAAATATGAAAAAGAAATATATTCAGAAGGGAAATTTCATCGATAAATTCAAGGTTGTTACATTATTCCTCCCTTAAGAAAATTTTCCCTAAAAATGTACATTTATTTAATATTTTAAAAATAGATGATTGAACTTTTTATTTATGGTTTCATCTAGTTCTCATGTCTCCCCATTATATTTATGGTTTCCTAATAGTACTTGGCTAGGTCAGTTGTCTTTTGCATAGAATTTTATCTCTATAGTCCAAAATCTTCACTAACTGGTCCTTATAAGATATGTCCTTTTCCAATTGTAT
The DNA here is from genome assembly GCA_963277665.1 of Viscum album. Lineage (NCBI taxonomy): Eukaryota > Viridiplantae > Streptophyta > Magnoliopsida > Santalales > Viscaceae > Viscum > Viscum album. The sequence goes on along the minus strand of OY728160.1, from coordinate 453,579,491 downwards.
CGCCTTTGAATTATATATATGTGAGGGATCTGATATGTAATTATTCATGAGGGATATGTATAATAAATCATCTTCTTTAGAAAGGTTTGGTGGGAGTTCTCTTCATTAGGACAAAACTATGACGTGATCATGAATCTAAAAGTGGTTAATATACCTAGTATATAGCTTACCCTTATTCCCAAATATCATGACTCTCATCCATGGAGATATATGGAAGAACAAATTATCTCAAACATCAAACACTATGTATTGTTAAATATTTTTTTGTATAACTCTTATATTGACTCTTAGTAGTCTTGATGTGATGTGGAATGGTCCTAACCGTTTCTACGATTTCATCAACCATTTCAGGTCCCAATGGCTTATGTTCACCAACATCAACCAAACATGTAGGTTATCTACATCACATCCCATTATGGGATTCATGTTAGTCAATTTGGATAATTGATTATAAACAATTATTGTACAATAACATGACCAGTGGAAGATATTGATCTCATCCTCCTTTAATGTTCATGAAGAATAACCTCAGCATGTCTTCAAGAATCTGGATAATCCAATCATATTGGCCATAATTTTGGGTGTGTTAAGTCATAATGAAGATCAATTTAGTTTTTACAGCATGTTGGAGACTATTCTAGAACATAGAAGTAAATGTCTTATCTCAGTCAGATATAATCAAACGTGGTGCTTAATATAGAATCACCACTTCTCTGATCTATAACCTTGAAATTTTATCGAGTTATAAGTTATCTAAAATTTAAATGAAATGAGAAGTTTTTTTAAGGTGCACTTCTATAATCCATATAGAAATATTTCCTCTAGATTTATTTAAAAGACTAGTGACAATGTTCATTGTGTGGTTTTCCCATATCTATGTAGTTATGGGTAATGGTTTCATTATTCCCTTGGATTTTTTTCTATTCAAACTTCACCTTATATATTATAATGTTGTAAGATGTTTTCTACTTAGAGAATATTCAACTTTATTTTCATTCTGAGGATAGTAGTGGATTGAGTAGTCATAGTTTTTCATCAGCTCTAATAATCATTACTACTATATGTTAAGTTCCTTCTATGTGAATATATTTTTTATGTTCTTATGATATGTATTTATTCTAAAAAACTCCCCATAATGATAAAATTTTAATATTTATAATTAAAATATTACTACATATTACTCCAAATAAGGTGTTGGATTTTTCTAATCAGTAAAATTCAACTTTATTGAGAAATAGGCTCTCACATTATCACACTTAATTATTGCAAATATAATTTCCTTATTTAAGATGCACTATATACCATAAAAAGTTCCCCACATGAGAGAAATGAGAAGAATAGAGTAATGATAAATCAATTTTTTAATTACATAATGCTCTCTTCGCATTCACAAGACTACACAAACTTTCTCTCATCCAAGTTAGCTTGGTTAGTAGTTTTGAAAGTCATGTGAATCTCCACACAAATCATCGGTAATACCTAGCTAATCCATGGAAAAAATGGATCACCATTATAGATATTGGTATGGAATACTGCCCAATTGACTTTTTATTCTAATATGTACCCATTTTTGGTGATTAAATTCTCCTAGAATGAAACTCCTTTAATCCAAAACTCCCATTTACTATTATTGTCATATAGTTTATCCTTTCGTAATGACTTAGGAAGTGTATTCAAATCCACATCATGCTCTTTCTAGATTTTAGATTATATCATAATAGAATTTATAAATACAATAAAAATATAGGTAATCTCTAATGTAATCCTTCATTAAATCTATAAATATGGTTAAAGAAATTGTGATTCTGAAGAGAATCAGTTCAAACTCAGAATATCCATACCTTCCTAAAAAGGCAGTGTTGGGAATAGTTTCTTTCTTCACCTTTAATTGGTGATATCCCAGACTATGGTTTACCTTAGAGAAACATTGAGGTCCACATAGTTGATCGATCAAGTCATCTATCCATTATAAGGTATACTTGTACTTTATCTTGATTTTTTTAGATCATGATAATCATTATAAAGCTGCATTGACACATCCTTATTCTTGATGAAGAGGATTGAAGCACCCTATGGTGAAGAACTTGGGCATATGAAACCCTTTTCCAAATTATCTTGCAACCACTTCTTCAGTTCTTCTAACTCAATGGTGTAAATTCTGTAGGGAGTATTAAATATATGTTGAGATCTAAGTGTCAGTTCAATTGAGAACTCAACCTCTCATTTATAAGGATGAATGTAAAACTTTTCAAGGAATACATCATTATTGTCTCTCGTAGTGGGAATGTCTTTAATCATGATTCACTCCCTGACCTTAATAATTAAATCTATGTATGCTTTATCCTAACGGAATAATATACATGCTTGAGTAGAATATTACAGGGGAAATTCATCCTCCTCCTTACACTTTTATAGAGTCAAATAACGAATAAAAATATTAATAGTTATCTCTCTCAATCTCCGGATAGTTGATGTCAGATTTATATAAGGTTATTCTATTCATTCCTAATAAAAAACCAAACACTATTAAAGTAATTATGACAATATTTTTTAGGAGGTTAAATCCATAAACATTAACTGATGAGGAGTTATATGCTTGGGGTGAAATAAGTTTTTTTGTTCTCATAAATAGTTTATTTCCATTTTTTTAGGTGGTGTTCCCTTTTTTATACTAAACTTTCAGTATATGAAATAATTCATAAAACCAAAATAAAATAGTTTGTGTAATATTCTTGAATGAATAACTAGTATACCTATCACCATATTGTTGTTGGGGTCTACCTCAGTATTAGTTGTAATATATTCCCTTACTTTATCTCTAGGCCTTGGAGGTTGTTGTCATTGATTGTATCAAAAAACCCTTATCTTTGGGAATTGATTCATATAATATTCGTGTTACTTCTAATTGAAACACTAAAATACAGTCTAAATGTTCATTTCTTCCATAACATAAGTGGGATTCATCATCTCCATTTGACATTGATTGTCATGATTTTCCAATATTACACATTTGAATCATCTCTTGTTTCCCTTTATATAGTTTCTAGTATACTTCTTCCAAGATTTTTGGCAAGTGGGAAGTTCTGTTTTTTCTTCTAGGTTATTTATCCATTGATACTCCTGAATTCAAAATAATTTTATTTTTTTATCGCCATCCCCATAAGACCAATGAGAGTCAAAAATCACCATATCTATATTAAGGGGACAATTATCAATCTCTTCACAACTGTTAAAGTCTAAATCACTAATGATTTTCATAGAATCAACTTTAACCCCCTAAATAATTGTTTCACCTTACATTCATTTTTCATAAAAAAGTTACAGGCATATCATGAAATCAGTGTAATGTTTTCCTTATACAACCCGATAGACTCATCTTCATTTCACTTTTATCGTATGAACTCCCTCTCTATTTTAAGATGGAGAGTTTGTGATAAATATTTACAGAAGAATTTTTTTTTGAATCCTTCCCATTCCATAAAATTAATATCCTCTTTGGACTTCATGTTCCTCATCATAGTCTACCTCTTATCAGTTTCCCCTACAATATAATAGAAATCTAGCAAACCTTTCTCTTATTCTGAGCATTGGAGGATAGAGAGTATCTTCTCAATGGAGTTAATCCATTATTTAATAATTATGGGATTATAAGATCTATTAAAGGCATGAGACCTTTTTCACATAGATTAATCAATTATAACTTTCTCATTCTAATGAGAAGAAGGGTATTCCATATGATTCAAGTTATTATTAATAACATGAGTTAGATGAGATTTTACATCCATGAAGTTATCAACTCCCATACCCATAATTTCATGAATCTCATTAGGTAAACCATCACATTTTCTATCACATTGGTTTTTGGTATATTTCCTCCTATTTTCTTGAATTATATAAAATAAAAATGGAAAAGGGTTGTGAATACTCAATCTCAATGTAATATAAAAAGAGTAATAATGAACATTTAAGGAATAAATTTTAAACGACATGAAAATTGTATCATATTTGTCTCTATGTTTCACACTATGTTATACAAGGCTATTTTCCTATTAGGTTTTCAAACCTAACAATCCATTCATGTCCTTCATAATGGTTCTTAAAGTGTGTGATTTTTCCGAATCATATCCCACAAGAGTATAAAAATAGGTGTATGGAAAAGTTACTTGTTAATGCACCATGTGACAATTGATGTAATACCCAATTCACCCTTTTCAGGGTTATTACCCCTAGGAACAACTTTTTTAGATCCACATCCACCTATAATATCATTATTGGGATGCAATTTCGTAGAAACCACTCACTCTCCACTTCACTATAAATTTAATATGTTTTCATAAACATAGGATTTTCCTTAGTATTATTAATAAATAATTATTGTCCCAATCATTTAAATTAAATAAACCTTTTGTTGATACCAACTATATAGAGCCACATATTTAAAAAAAATATTATATTATTTTTTACATAAATATCCAATAAACACAACTAAATGATTGATATTCATAGTCTCATTAGAAGAACATGTTAATAAAACAACAACATGAAACTAAAATAGAATTTATATATTTTCATATCTATAATGTTCTCATAAATAAATTTGATCATCTAAAACTCCATAGGATGACTTGGTGAATACATAAACAGTATGGGTGACCTACAAAGCCTAGTAAGGGAACAAATTTGCGGGAGAGGAATAAAATATAAATCAAAATGAATAAGAGGATATCAAATAGATAAAATACTCATGAATGATCATTTATAATTATAACATATAGAATATTAAATCATAGTGAATTAAAAATAACATAAAATAAGATGTAGGTATAAGTTAATGCTAATTCCCAAGACACCCTCACATTTTGGAAAAAGTATAATAAAAGATTAGGTTCACTCCCTAATCCCATAAATATCGTCTCATATAAAAAATAGTTGAAAAAAAATTAGAGTACTATCTAGATGCACCTATTATAACATGTAAAATATTAAGTGTTCCAAATAATTAAATCAATCATAAGGTATAAACACAAGAATTTACTATGGAAAGTAAGGGGTTAAATAATTTTTCCTCATATCATGATCAAAGGTGTTTTTATTATGATTCTAAATAGAGTAACGAATTAAATATTTTTGATGTTAATATCTGATTATATAATAATAGCTCTCACAATGGTGAGTGTTACATAAAATGATTAAGGGGTATAAATGTTCCCCTTGATAGGATTGATTTTAAAGAAGGCTTTGAGAAATGAACTTAATGCTTGTATTAACCTATAAATGAAATGTAGAATAATATAGGTATATATATAAGATACATATATATATAATTTTTATGCATTAAATAACATAAAAGGCTGTGAGAATGTGAGTTAGAGGGAGATTGTTCATTATACAAGGAAAAAAGGGTGGTTTAGAGAAATCCCTTACATTATGTTTTAGAATCATTCTACACTAGAAATTAATATCATTGGTAATAAAACAAGATTCATTAAAATATTAATTCAAAATATTTTCCATGTATATTTTATTTAATAAAATTTTATTCTATTCACACTACTGGAAATCATACTTTTCCCAAAACTTGTATACCAACTGTTCTTTTGAACCGTTGGTATAGGTGTTCTTTACCAACGATTTACATAAACCATTGGTAAAGATGGATTTTGATGGAGTATTCCCAATGGTTTCATCAAACCGTTGGGAAAAATTGTTTTCCCAATGGTTTTTAATAACTGTTGGAAAAAGACCCGAATTCGACTAAGGCAGGCGACCCCCCCGGGATCTAGAAGAAGATTACGTGACGACTCCTAGAAGCGCTGGTCGACTCCCAGAAGCCCTTCAGAAGCCCTAGCACAGGTGCACCTCTTCCATCTGATCAGCTGCCAGGTTAGAGTCCTTCCACCTCTTATCTAGGATATCCTTCCACCTCTTCTCATGTATATCATTCTATTTTCAAGGATATCATTATTCCATATTTCTAGGGATTTTGGAGAATTTTATGATTCACTACTCCATGAATTGTGTACTCAAATCACTACATCGACGAATTGTGTACTCAAATCACTACATCAGTTTACACATTTTACAATTAATGTTTTAATTACACATATACATTTCTAAGGTCACGGTGTCTCTTTATTGTGTTCTAATTTTAAAGATTTATAGTTTTTTTTATTCTCAATGCTTCAAATATTACAGATTCATGTATATGAGTTCATAAAAAATTGTTTGTAATATTTATTCATTGTATTTCATGAAAATCACCCCTTTAATTATGATTATGTCAGACATGAAGATCATATTCATTTTAATTTTAGTACACTATGTGTATTACATAACCAGTATGTATCATGTTTCTATCAATATAAATATATATATATATATAATGACACACCGTTCACTTATCCTTTGCACAATAGAACATATGGAGTATCTTCTTGAACTTTTCAAAATAATATGTGGTCCTTAGTTATTCTTCACAGATGAAATAAGAAATACTTAATCGTACAATCCAATGTTCATTATGAAAAAAATATCTACAAATGTAACTCTTGGTGAGACCTCTCATTTTCCCATGTAGTACTTCTTCCTTCATCATGAATCTAATTCACATAATGTAAAATTCACAATATTAATGAATATTATATTTCCTTATATAACCCTTAATCATTCTACCTTCAATATCATACATGATTTATTCAATCTCTTTTTAAAAACCCAATGAACATTTTCACTGATTTGGGGTTCCTCAAAATGCTTTGGAAAATTAGAAAAACACATGTATTGAATCGTGCATATCGTATAGTTTCATGGAAAAAATTTCATCTCAAAAATCATGAATGCGTGGTTTAAATATCAAATGGACAATTGGATTATTAATCTTCTCACAAATGAAGTGGTTTTCTGCAACTAGGTGTTTTTCTTTTCACTTTTGATTTAGCCGAAAAGGGAGATTTGTGGTCATTAATCATGGTTGTGGGTGTTCATTTAGGATTTAAGATAGTATGACTTCATTTTACTTCATATATCCAGTATTATTATTGATTTATGTTCAATTTGATTATCTTTGACAAATGATGTTGTTTAATAAGTTGTTATTAATGGTTGTAAAAATTATGATATGGTATAAGGGTTCACATGGTGTGTATGACAGTTGACATGGTGTCTATGATAATCTAGTTTCCTAAGAATGTACATTGGAATGTACACACAATACATGACTTGGTTAGTCATGTAAATATAGATGGTGAATCCTTTACGGTGAAAAGTATGTTTGGCCAAATGGGGTACTGAAAACGCCTCATTTACACATGGATTTGTTTCATGGTTATTCCCATATTATGTGTTGGCAATACTATAGAGTAGGTAGTAATTAGCTCAGTCAAAATAGTTTCATCCCTGAAATTCAAGAATACATGATTAAATGGAAGAACTCATATTCAACGGACATGCCTAAAATGGTTTGTAACTCACCTCACTTAAAAGTAATCTAGAACCCTGGTTAAATGCAAGAATTTATTCTAAACATACACTATAACATTGGTTAAATGGAAAAAATCATCCTTGTTACTGAGTTCCATACACATTTGGGAAAAAACCACCATTCATGAACATCATTTAAATGTATAAGCTCTTCACAAAACACATATCCCTTAAATGTCATGAAATTACAGTAGGCACTGATTTAAAGTTGTCATATTTGCAGGTGGAATATTTGTAGCTTTGGATAATATATTCTCAGAAATATAGAGTGGAACCCCATTTGGTGTTTTATGGTCCACCCAGGACAACCCCCTCCTTTCTAGACCCAGGACAACTACCCTCCTTCCTGGACCCTAGATAGCCCCCCACCCTCCTCCCTAGACCTTGTACATCCCTCCACCCTCCTTCTTAGACCCTGGACAGCCCCCTCCCTCCTCCTTGGACCTCGAACATCCCCTACCCACCTTTTTGGAACCATGAGAGCCCCCCTCCTTCCTGAAACCTTGGCAACCCCCCACCCTCCTTCCTAGACCACGGACAGCCCACCACCCTCCTCCCTGGATCCCGGACAACCCAAAAATCATTATTCATATGTGAGATAAAACACAATAGAACATGAAGGTCCCTCTATAATCAGTGGCAATATGGGTTCAGGTCACAAATGAGTGGAATCCTGGTTTGGGACATCACAATTCCTGGAAATCCATTTTATAGGTGTTTCTAATCAAATCCATACCTATAACTATTGAAGGTCCCTCTCCAAAATCAATTGGGACATGATTCAATGAATAAACCCTACCAACCAATGATTGATGTCCCCAAACCTAGGAACCTTTAATCCATGGTTAAGGTGAAACTTGATGAGTCCATAACCACTTTTGATGTGATCTTTGTCCTACTCCTCATACTGATATCCCAGATTTATTTAAAGTATAAAACTCATATACTCCAAACAAGACCCTTAAGGATTATTTATTCATTGAACCACTTCCCTGGGAAATCCTTGAATATAGTAATTAGATATTATGTATCTTATATTCTTATATACCCTGTAATTTTGTTGTATTTCTTAATATGATTCTCATATAGAACAATGTGTCAGTTATGCTTTTATTTAATGTAAACAATTTTCATTTAACTAAATATTTTTTTGATTGAGCTTCAATATTATTGAATTACTTTGAAATGACTTATTGAAATTTTTTTACAAAATTGATTGAATTTTTATGTACGAATGTGATCAGATCTCAACCAATTTTAAAAATAATTTGAACAGCATTTTACATTTTTCATTTGAAAAGGCTTCAGATAGAGGTCACATACACTGACCATGTTCTAATTGTGTTTGAAGACAATATTTGAGTCGTGAAGAAGTTAGCTATCATATAACCATATATGGTTTCCAAACAAACTATTATGGGTGGTATCACAATGGAGAGAAAATGGAATCTCAAAATGTTTATGATCCGAATGATAAGTCTGAATTGGAGAGTTTGATATATGATCGGTTTCCATTTATTCAATATCATGGGAAATAAAGGATGTCCAGCCAAAAAGATTTTGATACATTCACGCATGATGCATCCAATGAAAATGATTATTTTGATAGGATGCAAAAATTGAATGATGCTACACGACTCTAGTATATCGGCAATGTGGTAAAATGAAAAATTTGGAATTTTTAATCCGATTGTATCATTGGAAAACTATTTATGGGATTTCAAATACTACAATTGATTACATTCTTACCTTCTTGAAGGAATTACTTCCAGATGATGCAGATATTTCCTCAAACCACTATATGGCATAGAAGTTAGCTGAAGAACATGGATTCTCAAAAAAAAATCCATTCTTTCCCAAATGATTGCAGCTTATTTAGGGAGGAAAATTCTGAAACAAATGAGTGTATCAAATTTGGAACATCCCGATGGAAGCCAAATGATGATGGGACACCATCTCGTGTGCCACAAAAAGTAACGTGGCACATTCTATTGGTCCTCAGATTACAGAACCTTTTCATGTCTAACGATATATCAGTAAAAATGCGATGGCATGACACCGAGAGAAAAATAATAATAATGATGATTTGGATAACCCTGCAGATAGATTTTCATAGCATAAATTTTATGCTTGATATCCTGAATTTGTATCTGACGTGCATAATGTGAGACTGGGTATGTCATGAGATGGTTTTAATCCATTTGGCCATATGCTTACTTCGCACAACACATAGACAGTTTTCATACACATTTATAACCTTCCTCCATGGTTGTGTATGAAAAAGCATTACACATTCTTGAGTATACTAATATCTGGCCCTTATGATCTTGGAAACGATATAGATGTATACATGAATCCTTTTAAAAAATTGTTGAAACTTATTTGGGATGTTGGTGTTCCCATATACGATGCATGTTGGAAAGACATATTTCAGATGCGTGTTGTGCTTATATGGATGATCAATGATTTTCCTGCTTATGAAATGATGTCTGCATGGAGCACAAAAGGAAAATTGGCATGTCTTGTTTGTATGAAGAATAATCGATTGAGAAGAGTGAAATGTCATCATATTTTTAGTTTTATGGGACATCAACAATTCTTCCCAATGAACTATCCATATAGAATCAAGCATAGAAGATTTGAAAATACAATGGAGACTAACTATCCACCTCAGTGTATGTCTAGAACTGATGTGCTTAATGAATTGAAAGACCTCATTTATTCATTTGGGAAAGGTGTAATGAATCCTATAATGATGAAAATTATTCCAATGATACATGTTTCAATTGGAAGAAGAAGTGTATATTCTTTGACTTGTCATATTGGTCAACCAACTTGTTATGTCATTTCTTACACGTAATGAACATTGAAAAGAATATATGTGAAATGTTTATTTTGATTCTTCTAAATGTTAAGGGGGAGACAAACGATGATTTACAATTTTGGCATGACTTGGTAGATTGGGGGATCAGACTAGAGGTACATCTAGTCTGTATCAGTGAAAATAAATGGAATGTTCCATTTGGTTCTTATGTGATGAAACCTACAAAAAAAAAATTTCTAGATGTTATAGAGACTATTAATGTTACTGATGTCTATTCAAGAAAAATATCAAAATGGTTCAACAGAAAATAGTTGATGCGGAAATATTTGAAGACTTGTTATTATCATATCCCTTTTCATGATTTTATTCTAATAGAAATCCATCATCTCCTGTCCTATAATGTAAGAGTCTCAGTTATTCGATAGTGCTATTTGTTTATAGATATTTTTGCTAAGAAGTTGTCCAAATCCTTCTTGTAAGAAATTTTGGCAGAGAAACCATTAATTTTGTATGAGTTAGATAAAATATTCCCTCCATCATTTTTTACATTCATGTTACATCTGACCGTCCATCTTCCAACCGAAATACTTCATGGAGGACCTGTTGTTTTTCGTTGAATGTATCCAAGTGAAACAAACATGTACACATTGAAATCATATGTTCGGAATAGGAATTATCCTAAAGGTTATATTATGAATGGTTACTTGGCTCAAGAATGTATGGATTTATGCTCAATGTATTTGTTTAATCTTACTAAAAGAATAAACAGAACAATGAGAAATGAAGAAGAATAGTATGAGAAAATTGAACCCAGATTTCCATCACTTCCTTAGACAAGAGGAATTCTAGGATTATATACATTGACGACATTAATCCTAATGAGCGAGAGATGGAACATCGCACAGTGTTACTCAATTTTGATTTGTTCTATGAGTATATCAAGTATGTAAAATGTACATGTATCTCTTATCTTATCTCTTGTAATTTTAAATATTTGTTAAACTATTATTATTTTTATATACAGGGAACATAAATAATTTATATATAGAAACCATATTTCTTTATCTTTTAGATGGAAACAAACATTTCATAGCCACGGGTTTCTGGTTAGTGGAAATTAAAGGTAAAAATATTTTTTTAATAACTAAATAAAAATAATATTTAATTAAGTTTACTATTTTTTATTTTTCAGGTATCGAGTTTTCCTACAGAATATGTTTCTAAGGAAATAAGAGCTTTGGATTTTGGTCCTAATATCATGGTTTGTGCTTTTAAATCACTTGTTATCAATGGATACAAATTTATTATCACTGAATGAGCAAGAAACATGAGAACGCAACATGATGATGTTATGCTAACTGCCACAACAGACTGTTATGCCAGTTCATTCAATAATAGACCTCATTCGGAAAATGTAGCTTATTATGGAGTCATGGAGAAAATAATAATTTTGGATTATTACTCGCATGGTCGAGTATGATGATGAAATTTCAATGGTTTTATTCAATGACGAGGCAAGGGACCTTTATTTTTATTTAGGATAGGCCCAAAGCCTCAATATATTACTTAAATCAAAGACCTCTTTAGTGTGGGTAGAGGGAGACCCATTACATAGCCCGAAGGCCCAAGGCCAAGTGGCCTGATTACAAGGCTTGAATGCCCACTTTTGGGCAAAAAGGACCCCTCGGTGAACAGTACTGCTACAGTGTCACACTGCTACAGTGCCTACCAATGCACCTTTATTGATGATTTTGGATTTCGAGTTATTGAAATGACTTTCACTCTTGCCACTGATGAACCAAATATATTGGCATCAATGGTGAAAAAAGTTTTTTATGTCAAAGATCATTGACATCCTAAATTCGGTGTAATTATTGAAGTAAATCCCATACATTTTTTTGATGATGGTGATGATGAAGAAGACAGTATCCCTACTACAATAGGAAGAAATCTGTTTATTACTTATGATGACTCCAATAGCTCAACTGTCAGAGTTGATTGTGAACCCAATGTTGTGGTGGGAAATATATAGAATAATACAGTCATGTTCTCACCTACATGTTTCACCTACATCATTCAAAGTGCGTATCCTAGTACATACCTTCAAACCACCATAAATCATCTGTTTCTTTATGTTTTTTTATCAGAATGGTTTTTCTATATTTTGTTTTTTGGTTTACACATTATTTATCTATTTCTAATTACTTCCATATTTGTTTTCATTGCAAGAAATGACACCCATTGAAGAGAGGCAGTGGAAAAAGATGACAAAAAATAATCGTCGCATGACACATATGGGAGTTCCTCCACTCATCCCTGTTGTGAGTATTTTAGTTCAAATATATATATTTCAATAACTTATAATATCATGTGTTTACTTTTGTGTTGAACTTTTTTTCAAGATCAACCCCCTAGATGAGAGATATCCAATAAGGAGCCTGATATTGCTCCTAGTACAGAGGATGGTGGTAGGAGGGTGTGGTTTCAAAGTTAGAGGATCATCTTGGGGTCCCGATACTGAGGTCAGTGGTACGAGGGCTTGTGGTGTGAGAGTTAGACGATCCAATGGTCGTACCCAATTGAACTATGCCGCCACCACAGACGTGTCATCAATGCCCCATTTTGATCCCGGTGTGTCATTAGGGACACACGGAATATTTAGGCCTCCGATGTTTACACTATAATTTGGCCAGACGTCTGTGCCATCATCTTTTTCTTTTGGTTCATTATCACCAAGCTATTATATTCCACCATCTTCGACTCCTGCTCCGAAACAGTATGTGGCTGAGGAGAGTACACTGAGGGATACTCCACCTGTACAAGATATTCCTTCATCTTTTTCACATCCAGTGACACCCATTGATCTGACTACCACAGGTATATTTATATTACACTAACAAATTTTTATAACGAAATTTATTTGTATTATACCTTGTACTGAAAGTTTTTTCTTTAATAACAGATTCATCTACACATATAAGGAGGGGGAGGGGGAGTACTCACTTGCATGCAGTATGGAACTTCCATACACAGTTTATGGTTGAATACAATGATGATGGATAGATGATTGATAAATCTGGGCAGGAATGTTGGGGTTTTTTAGCGACACTAGCCAAATACTCTGACATCATTCTGATCAGCCCTTTTTCTTGGAGAAATCTTCCACATGAAGTCAAGGATAATGCGTGGGCACAAATATGGGTAAAAATATATTGGATTTAAAGTATTATTTTTCTATATTTATATGAATTAATCTATTGGGTGTCAACTTTGGTTTAACTTCCCTGACGGAAATGGTGCACGACCAGTGCATTTAAAGGAGCTCAGAGAGTTTTGGAGAGCATATATGTATGAGCTGTATGTTGGATGGTGTGATAGAGTGGGAACTGAGTTGGATACATTACCTATCATGGATGACTTCCTAATATAGAAATATTTACAAATGATTACCCATTGGGCGACTGCAAAATTTAAGGTATTAATACCATTTGAGGTATTTAAATGACAATTTTCATATTTTGCATTAATATTATCTTATTTATTATTAGACATTATATAGAAATAATCTGAATAAAATAACAAAAAAACATTTATTAAAAGCAATACCTCCACACTTTGGGAAACACAACTATGCCAGATCATGAGAGGTAGCTGGTACGATATATTTGTTTGTAATTTGTCAATAGGACTTTCCATTTTTATTGTTTCATACTTTAATTATGTGATTTATTGAATATTTAATATATTATTATACATAAACATTATATTGTTTCAATGTCATTATAGAAGCAAAAATTTAATATTGAAAGATGTATCCCTTGAGCAAATTATTTTTGCTCGAGTAGAAGGAAAAAAGATGGAATTTTGGTTAATGAACTAACATAAGAACATATTGTAAGTTTTAATTTGTTTATTTCACTGTTTAATATCTACATTCAAATTTAATAATCAATTAATATTTTTAACATGCTGCTTTAGAGTCCATTGATGCCCTGGATCCTGACAATTTAGGGCCACACGAACATTTATATCAGGTTTTGGGAGATGAGCACTCTGGTCGAGTACGTTGCTGACCTGGTAATAATATAGTCCTGACGAGGTATTGGTTCTCTCTAGGTATCCATTCTAGTACCACCGAGTTGGAATAGGTCAACGATCATGCAAGACATCATGATAAAAAAGTCGCAGAGTTGGAAGAACAGGTTCAAATGAGGGAGAAATAATTTATGAAACTGATCAATGCTTTATCTTCAACAATTACACCAGAGGCCAGCGTGGCTTGTAATACATATATGTCATCGATGGGTGAATTATCCTATGCAACAGGTGGTTGTTCTAGTGGATGTCGAGATGATGACGTTCCTGGTGATGACGAGGATGCTGAAGAGGACGAGGGTGAGGATGAGGATGAGGATGATAATAGGGACGATGGTGAGGATGATGACGATGACAGATATGGTGGCGAGGATGAGGCTGATGATGACAGTGGTGATGATGATGGTGATCGAGGGTAGATTGTTCCATTGCTTTTTTGAATTCTGTATAACTCTATTTTTGATCCTGGTTTTTCACTCTGGTATGGATATTTTTGAATTCAGTATAACTCTTTATTGTTGACCAAATACTAGACACTTTTCTAATTTATTTTTTCACAAAAATAATCACTTTTAATAATTATTACATCCACTAAAGCTTCTCCCAAATCTATCCTTCCATATATGTCTTCTTTAGAAAAATAAACATTATCCAATACCACCAGAAGGTTGGAAGGTTAAAAAGAACTAGCATCAACCGAACTTCTTCCCTTAGTCCCATCTCAATCCTACATGATTTTATATAATCATTTTTGAAAAGATATAGTTAAAGATTCACACATCAACAAAGTGGTTAGAGAACTCATGAAGAGTAAACTTCACTTTTTCCAACTTCAGAAACTCCAAAGTAGTTTACACGTGTAAAGTTTCATGATAAAAAGCTAGTTAAATATCTTAATGAATGAAACCCAGGTAAGACCTTTGTAAAACTTATCCTAAAATATATAATCCCAACATATTCATTATGGTAATTTTTGAAATGTACGAGTCATTAACCCCACCTCAATCTGAGGCATGGTTTGTCCGGTACCAGTCAAAGTGTCTCACTTTTATTTGAAATGGACAACAATTTATGTGAAAACAAAAACTATCATATGGAAAATTGACCAAACGCATCTTGATTCTATTGATAAATCAGGAAAAGGATCCATGGGTCATTTTTGAGGTGTATGAGTCAACCTCGACTCAATATGAGGCACAGTGTGGCCAGTAACACTCAAAGTGTCTCACATTTGATTGAAATGGACATTGTTTTAAGTAAAAACAACAACCATACAGAAAACTGACCAAAAATATTCTAATTGTGTTGATACATTTTCATAAAGATCCATGGGTCATTTTTGATCTGTACGAGTCAACTAAACCTCAATCTAAGGAATGGTTTGGCCGGTAACACTCAAAGTGTCTCGCTTTTATTTGAAATGGACAACATTTTAAGTGAAAAAAACAAATGGCATATAGAAAACCAACCAAATACATTCAGATTCTATTGATACTTCAATAAAACGATCCATGGGTCATTTTTGACGTGTACGAGTCAACCCTGCCTCAATCAGAGGCTCGGTGTAGCCTGTACCATTCAAAGTGTCGCACATTTGTTTGAAATGGACAGTGTTTTATGTAAAAACAATAGCCATAGGGAAAATTGACCAAACTTATTCTGATTGTGTTGATACATTAGAACAATGATCCATGAGTCATTTGTGACGTGTAAAATTAAATAGAACCTCAATACGAGGCACGGTTTGGCCAGTACAACCCAAAGTATCTCACTTTTATTTTAAATGGAATCATTTTAAATGAAAACAACAACTGGCATATGTAAAACCGACCAAATGCATTTAGATTCTATTGATACTTCAGGAAAATGATCCATGGGTCATTTGTGCCATGTAATAGTCAACACCACCTCAATACGAGAAACAGTGTGGCTAGTATCATTAAAAGTGTCACACTTTTATTTGAAATGGACAACATTTTAAGTGAAAACAACAACTGGAATACGGAAAACCAACCAAATTCAATCATATTATGTTGATACTTCAGGACAATGATCCATGGGTTAATTGTGACATGTACGAGTAAACCGAGCCTCAATACAAGGTACGATTTGTCCGATACCACTCAAAGTGTCTCACTTTTATTTGAAATGGACAACATTTTAAGTGAAAACAACAACTTGCAGAAGGAAAACTGACTAAACGCATTCGGATTCTGTTGATAATTCAGGAAAACGATCCATGGGTCATTTGTGACATGTAAGAGTCAATTGTGTCTCAATCCGAGGAACGGTTTGGCATGTACCACTCAAAGTGTCTCACTTTTATTTGAAATGGGCAACATTTTTAGTCAAAACAACAACTGGCATAAAGGAAAACTGACCAACACATTTGTATTTTGTTGATACTTCAGGAAAATGATCCATGGGTCATTTTTTATGTGTACGAGTCAACCCCGCCTATTTCCGAGGCATGGTGTGGCCGGTACCACTCAAAGTGCCACACTTTTTTTTTGAAATGGACACTGTTTTAAGTAAAAACAGTAGCCATATGGAAAACCGACCAAACGTATTATGATTGTGTTGATACTTTAGTAAAAAGATCCATGGTTCATTTTTAACGTGTACGAGTAAACCACGCCTCAATATGAGGCATAGTTTGGCCGATAACACTCAATGTGTCTCAGTTTTATTTGAAATGGACATCATTTTAAGTAAAAACAACAACTGGCATACGAAAACTAAAGAAATGCATTCGGATTCTGTTGATACTTCGAGAAAATGATCTCTAGGTCATTTTTAACATGTAAGAGTCAAATCTGTTTCAATATAAGTCATGGTTTGGATGGTACCACTCAAAGTGTCTCACTTTTATTTGAAATGGACAACATTTAAAGTGAAAACAACAACTAATAAACATAAAACCAACCAAACCCATTTGGATTCTATTGATACTTCTGTAAAATGATACATGGGTCATTTATGATGTGTAAGTGTCAACCCCGCCTCAATTCAAGGCACGATGTGGCCAGTACCACTCAAAGTGTCGAACTTTTATTTGAAATGATCAACATTTTAAGTGAGAACAACAACTGGGATATGGAAAACTGACCAAACACATTCGGATTCTGTTGATACATCAGGAAAACATTACATGGGTAATTTATGAAGTTTAAAAGTCAACCACGCCTCAATATGAGGCACGGATTGGCCGGTACGACTCAAGGTTTCTCACTTTTATTTGAAATGAACAACATTTTAAGTGAAAACAACAACTAGAAAACAAAAAAGTGAACAAATGCCTTTGGATTCTATTGATACTTCAGGACAACGATCCATGGGTAATTTGTGATGTGTATGAGTCAAATGCGCCTCAATTTGAGGCATGATTTGGCCAGTACCACTCCAAGTGTCTCACTTTTATTTGAAATGGAAAACATTTTAAGTGAAAACAACAACTGGCATAAGGAAAACAGACCAAATGCATTTGGATTATGTTGATACATCAGGAAAAAGATCCATAGGTTATTTTTGACATTTATGAGTCAACCCTGACTCAATCTGTGGCATGGTGTGGACAATACCACTCAAAGTGTCCCACTTTTGTTTGAAATGGACACTATTTTAAGTAAAAACAACATCCATACGGAAAACTGACCAAACACATTCGGATTCTATTTATACATCTTGAAAACGATCCATGGGTCATTTTTGACGTGTATGAGTCAATTGTGCCTCAATCTGAGGAACGGTTTGGCCAGTACCACTCAAAGTGACCCACTTTTATTTGAAATGGACAACATTTTAAATGATAACAATTACTGGCATACAGAAAACTAATCAAACACATTAGGATTTTGTTGATACTTAAAAACAACTATCCATGGGTCATTTGTGACGTATAAATGTCAACCCCACCTCAATATGAGGCACAGTGTGCCCGGTACCACTCAAATTGTCGCACTTTTGTTTAAAATGGACACTGGTTTAAGTATAAACAACAAACATACTTAAAACTGACCAAACGTTTTCTGATTGTGTTTATACATTAGACAAAAGATACATGGGTCATTTTTGACATGTACGAGTCAACCTCACCTCAATATGAGGCACAGTTTGTCCGTTACCACTCAAAGTATCTCACTTTTATATGAAATGGACATCATTTTAGGTGAAAACAACTACTGGCATAGGGAAAACTGACCAAATGCATTCGGATTCTGTTGAAACATCAGTACAATGATCCATGTGTAATTTGTTATGTGGAAGAGTCAATCTCGACTCAATATGAGACACGATGTGTCATGTATCACTCGATGTGTCTGTATTTTGATTAAAATGGACACTTTTTTAAGTAAAAACACCAACCATGCAGAAAACTGACTAAATTTAATCTGATTGTGTTGATACTTTAGCACAATGATACATAGGTCATTTTTGATGTGTACGAGTCTACCGTGCCTCAATCTGAGGCAAGGTTTGGCTGGTACCACTTAAAGTGTCTCACTTTTATTTGAAATGGACAACATTTTAAGTGAAAACAACAAATGGAATACGGAAAACCAACCAAACACATTCTTATTCTGTTGATACTTCATTAAAACGATCCATGGGTCATTTTTAACGTGTAAGAGTCAACCCCAACTCAATCCAAGGCACAATGTTGCAAGTATCACTCAAAGTGTCTGTATTTTGTTTAAATTGGACACGGTTTTAAGTAAAAAAACAGCCATACAAAAAACTGACCAAACATATTTTGATTGGGTTAATGCTTTGGAACATCAATCCATATGTCATATTTGATGTGTACGAGTCAAATTCACCTCAATTTGATCAATGGTTTTTCGAGTACCACTCAAAGTGTCTCACTTTTATTTTAAATGGACAACATTTTAAGTGAAAACAGCAACTGGCATACGGAAAACTGACCAAACACATTAGGATTCTATTGATACTTCAGGACAACGATCCATGGGTCATTAATGACATGTACGAGTCAACCCCGCCTCAATCCAAGGCACGGTGTAGCCAGAACGACTCAAAGTGTCGCACTTTTGTTTGAAATGGACAATGTTTTAAGTAAAAAAAAAGACAGAGTAAAAATCAACCAAACGTATTTTGATTGTATTGATACTTTAGTAAAAATATCCATGTCTCATTTTTAATGTGCATGAGTCAACTGTTCCTCAATCCGAGGAACGGTTTGGCCAGTACCACTCAAAGTGTCTCACTTTTATTTGAAATGGACAACATTTTAAGTAAAAACAACAACTGACATACAGAAACTGACCAAACGCATTCCGATTCTGTTGATACATCAGGAAAATGATCCATGGGTAATTTGTGACGTGTACGAGTCAACTCTGCCTCATTCTAAGGCATGGTATGGCCGGTACCACTCAAAGTTCATCACTTTTATTTGAAATGGACAACATTTTAAGTGAAAACAAAAACTGTCATATATAAAACTGACTAAAGCCATTCAGATTATATTAATACTTCCGGAAAATGATACATGGGTCATTTCTGATGTGTAAGAGGTATCCCCTCCTTAATATGAGGCACGATGTGGCCAGTACCACTCAAATTGTTGCACGTTAATTTGAAATGGAAAACATTTTAAGTGAAAACAACAACTGGCATACAGAATACTAAAAAAACGGATTCAGATTCTATTGATACTTCAGGAAAATGATCCATGGGTAATTTATGTCGTTTACGAGTCAACCACACCTCAATCTGAGGCACGGTTTGGCTGGTACCACTCAAAGTGTCTCACTTTTATTTGAAATGGATGACATTTTAACTGAAAACAAAAACTGGAAAACGGAAAACTAACCAAATGCATTCAGATTCTATTGATACATAAGTACAACAATCCATGGGTCATTTTTGACGTGTATGAGTCAAATTAGCCTCAATCTGACGCACGTTTTGGCCGGTACCACTCAAAGTGTCTTACTTTCATTTTAAATGGACAATATTTTAAGTGAAAAAAACAACTAGCATACATGAAACCAACCAAACGCATTCGGATTCTGTTGATACATCCGGAAAATGATCCATGGGTCATTTTTGACGTGTATGATTCAACGCTGCCTCAATCTGAGGCATGGTGGGGCCGGTACCACTCAAAGTGTCTCACTTTTGTTTGTAATGGACTCTATTTTTAGTAAAAACAACAGCCGTACGGAAAACCGACCAAATGCATTCGGATTCTATTGATACATCATGAAAACGATCCATGGGTCATTTGTGGTGTGTATGAGTCAACCGTTCCTCAATCTGAGGAATGGTTTGGCTGGTACCACTCAAAGTGTCTCACTTTTATTTGAAATGGACATAATTTTAAGTGAAAACAAGAATTGGCATATAGAAAACTGACCAAATGCATTGGGATTCTATTGATACTTCATGAAAATGATACATGGGTCATTTTTGACGTGTACTTGTCAACCACGCGTCAATTCAAGGCACAGTGTGGCCATTACCACTCAACATGTCGCAATTTTGTTTGAAATGGACACTGTTTTATGTAAAAAACAATAGTCATAAGTAAAACTGACCAAACGTATTCATATTGTGTTTATAATTTAGAACAATTATCCATGGGACATTTTTGACAAGTATGAGTAAACCACGCCTCAATCTGAGGCATAGTTTGGCTGGTACCACTGAATGAGTCTCACTTTTATTTGAAATGGACAACATTTTAAGTGAAAACAACAACTAGCATATGGAAAACCGACCAAACACATTCTGATACTATTGACACATCTGGAAAATGATCCATGTGTCATTTTCTATGTGTACGAGTCAACCCTGACTCAATTCAAGGCACGGTGTGGTAGGTATCACTCGAAGTGTCTGTCTTTTGTTTACAATGGACACTGTTTTAAGTAAAAACAACAACCATATGTAAAACTAACCATATTTATTCTGATTGTGTTGATACTTTAGAACAATGATCCATAGGTAATTTGTGATGTTTACAAGTCAACCGCTTCTCAATACGAGGCACGGTTTGGCCAGTACCACCCAAAGTGTCTCGCTTTTATTTGAAATGGATAACATTTTAAGTGAAAACAACAACTGGCATATGGAAAATCGACCAAACGCATTAGGATTCTGTTGATACTTTAGGACAACGATCCATGGGCCATTTATGACTTGTAAATGTCATACCCTACTCAATCCAACTCACGGTTTGATAGGTATCACTCGAAGTTTCTGTCTTTTGTTTAAAATGGACACGGTTTTAAGTAAAAACAATAGCCATATGGAAAACTGACAAAATGTTTTCTGATTGTGTTGATACTTTGGAAAAACAATCCATAAGTCCTTTGTAATGTGTATGAGTCAACGCCCCTCAATATGAGGCACGGTTTTTCTAGTACCACTCAAAGTGTCTCACTTTTACTTGAAATGAACAAAATTTTAAGTGAAAAAAAATGGCATATGGAAAACTGACCAAATCCATCCAGATTCTGTTGATACTTTAGCACAACGATCCATGGTTTATTTGTGACGTTTACGAATCAACCCCGCCTCAATCCAAGGCATGGTGTTCCTGGTACAACTCAATGTGTCACACTTTTGTTTAAAATGGAAAATGTTTTAAGGAAAAACAACATCCATATAGAAATCCAACCAAATATATTCTGATTGTGTTAATACTTTAGCACAGCTATTCATGGGTCATTTGTGATGTTTATGAGTCATCTCCATATCAATCTGAGGCACAGTTTGGCCAGTACCACTCAATGTGTCTCACTTTTATTTGAAATGGACAACATTTTAAGTGAAAACAACAACTAGCAAATGGAAAACCAACAAAACAGATTCATATTCTGTTGATACATCAGGAAAACAATCCATGGGTCATTTGTGACGTATACTAGTCAATATAGACTCAATATGAGGCACGATGTGGTCGGTATCACTTGAAGTGTCTGCCTTTTGTTTAAAATGGAAACTGTTTTAAGTTAAAACAACAGTCATATGGAAAGCATACCAAATTTATTCTGATTGTGTTGATACTTTAGAACAACAGTCCATAGGCCTTTTGTGACATTTATGAGTAAATTGTGCCACAATATGAGGCACAGTTTGGCCAGTACCACTCAAAGTACCTCACTTTGATTTGAAATTGACAAAATTTTAAGTGAAAACAACAAATGGCATATAGAAAACCGACCAAACGCATTCGGATTCTATTGATACATCAGGTAAATGATCCATGGGTCATTTTTGATTTGTACAAGCCAACCCCGACTCAATCTGAGGCACGGTGTGGCGGGTATCACTCGAAGTGTCTGTATTTTGTTTAAAATGGACATTGTTTTTAGTAAAAACAACAGACATATGGAAAACTGACCAAACATATTCTGATTGTGGTAATACATTAGCACAACGATCCATAAATCATTTGTGATGTGTACTAGTAAACTGCGCCTCAATTCGAGGCACGGTTTGCCTGGTACCACTCAAAGTGTCACACTTTTATTTGAAATGGACAACATTTTAATTGAAAACAACAACTGACATACGGAAAACCGACCAAATATATTCAGATTCTATTGATACTTTAGCACAACGATCCATCGGTCATTTGTGGCGTGTATGAGTCAACCCCACCTCAATCCAAGGCATGGTGAGACCGGTACCACTAAAAGTGTCTCACTTTTTATTGAAATGAACAACATTTTAAGTGAAAACAACAATTGGCATACCGAAAACCGACCATGTTTGGATTCTATTGATATTTGAGAACAACAATCCATGAATCATTTCTGATGTGTACAAGTCATCCAAGAATCAATTAGAGGCATGATGTGGCCCATATCACTCGAAGTGTCTATCTTTTGTTTAAAATGAAAACCATTCTAAGTGAAAACACCTGGCATACTGAAAGCCGACCAAACGTATTCGGATTGTGTTGATACTTGAGCTCAATGATCCATGGTCCAGCCTCATAGAATCTACTTCTCATGTGAGGAACTCCTACCGCTATTCTAAAACACATGTCATTTATTACGCCAATGACGACTACATTCCCTAAGTCACACAATCTCATTGATGCACACCCTTATCATCATCACTACATTCAAAGTCACCTTCCCCAAACCATGAGACATTATATTTGTGTTTGGTTGAATTCATTTATCCATTTACTTATTTTGGTGTTATTAGCATCTAATTTATTTATTTAATCGTGTATGTGTTATAGCAAAGGAATTTTTTTTATGTATTCTCAATTCTTTATAAAACATATAATTGCGTATTTTTTTATGTACTACATTCGTAATTGATAATTAAATTATTTATGTATTCAAATAAGTATTCAATTATAAACTTAATTTCATATTGCACATGTAATTGTCTCTCAAAATTGAATTCTAAATCAATTATGTATGTTTATAATTTCCTTATGAGTTATGTTTTCATTCTATAAATGTATAGTTTCTCGAAGGTGGAAACTAATTGATTTGGAATTATGTTTTTAATTGTATATGTTTTCATTCTATGTATGTATTTAATTAAGGCCTGGAAATGCAGGAATGGAAATCAATCGAAGAGGCCTGGACAGTAGCACCTCACCACTCAAAGCAACAACTCAAAGTATCCTCCTGCGGCAATTTACCAGCATGCCTTATGCCAACGGTTGTAAACCGTTGGCATAGGGAGTTTTATACTAGCATGGCCTACACCAAATGTTCTCAACCGATGGAATATGAAGTTTTATACCAACTATTTTCCAATGGTTTCAAACCATTGGTGAAATGTTTTTACCAATGGTTTTGTAAAACCGTTGGTATAAGGTGGATATCCTATGATATGCCAACATTTTTTCACAAACCGCTGGCAAAGATCCTTCTATACGCCATACTTCCCCACGGTTTTTATAACCATTGGTATATATTATACCAACAGTTATCCAGCCTTTACCAATGGTTTTGGACCATTATTAATGACTTATTTTCTAGTAGTGTCATTTATAACCATTTCAATGATATATAATGGTAAATTTTGTTGCTTTGAGGGAATTTGTTTCATGGTTTCAAGGTTGTATCACATGTGAGTAATTATTAATGTTATTATCAAATGAGAATAAAAATCTAGAAGTGAAATGTTATGGTATTAATGTACTTATTGGAATTGATATTTTCCAAAATACTCTTTTTTTGACATAGGTATAATTCATTTTGTTAAAAAAAAAATATTAAACTGTTAGTTTATTTAGGATATTTTACCAACCACCACGAACTAGTTTCATTTTATTTAATATTATGAATATATTATCATTATATAATGTGAAAAAAGTATAATATACATATTTATGTCATTTTAAACCATTATAAGGGTATTAAAATCTACCATTAAGTTGGTAACTAAAAATGAAAACACATCATCCATAGAGGTGGTGAACTGATATAATATCGACAATGGTTTCAATTTTATAACAAGAGGTAACAATAAGATGATTGATTGAAAATATTCCATTTTAATTATAATATTATATTATATATGTTTACATGTTGAATGACGGAGGTAAGGGAAGTACGGATAAGAAAATAATTTAAAAGAGGTAGTTTTGGAATGTTACCTCTTCGAAGTCATCTCCGTGAAAAAATCTTTATGGAACATAGAAGTTTTATTTTAGTGAGACCATAAGACCTAATACATGGGGGAGAGGATTGGGGAGGGTTTTGGGTAGAAATTTGGAAAGCTCCAGGTCTTAGAAGTTGTGTGTTGAAGGGGTGGTATTTGTAAGTAGAGGAGAGTGATGTTTTTGAATATTATATTCATTAGTTTATAAATTTGGATCAAGGCTTCCAATAGTATTGATTCCTTTTACTAAATATAGTAAATGGAGAATTTGATTTTGAACTACTGGGTTCTTACATGATCTATAACTCAAAAATTCTTGTTTTTATCTTTTAATGTAAAATACCATATTTTACCGTATTTCACTATTCACAAAAATCAATTATTATAGAAACATACCAAACAATCTCCCTATATTTATTTTAATGAGTAGATTGAAAAAAATATGAAAATAAATTTCTAAATATGGGAAATTTAATTTAAAATTAATATATTTATTAATTTGAGAAATACCAATTTTAATATTATGACCGATTTTATGACCCTTTGAAAAATTACTTATGGTCTCGTAAAATTATCATGTCATTAAAAACACATAATATTAATTGGTTAATAAATTTTATGAAAATTTAACTTCTTTTAAATAAATAAATTTATTATAAAATTGATATTAAAACATTTATCTTCTATAAAAATGAAAACACTAAATTTATCTTTTTTAAACATTTATTTACTGGTAACATATTATCAAAATAAAAAGATTTAATTTTATAAGATACCTAAATATTATTTTATTGTTCCATAGTTGATGATACTATTGTAATAGTAAGGTTTCTATTATTAATAGTCATATTTATATTGCAACTATCATGTCATTATTCCAACGTTTTGATCTTTAATGTTCATATATTCCCCTTGCATCCTATAATTACCACATATTTTATTCATACTTAAATAAATTATATTTATCTCAAGGTTATATATTTAAATTTTCAAGATTCATACTTCATTACTAATATTATACCTCATTTATATAGTGTTCTTCATGTGTGTGATTATTCTAAGAGAATGAACATATCCAAATATTCCTATTATGGTTATCTTATTTTCTAATCTTTGTCTAATTATAATACTATTAGTTCTTATAGATATATTTATTCACTAAATATAGTGTTTAAATTAATATAATAAAACATGTTTTTTTATCATGTTCTATACGTGCATTGAATAATATTATATTACTAAAAATGATAAAATTATATATTCATAAAGGAAATTCCATAGGTAAATTCTTGGTTATTACACACAAACATATATTAACTCACAATCACCCCTTTAATTACCCATTTCAATACCTAAGGTCACATACCCTCAATGGGAGTAAAATTATTTATCTACAAAATAACATACTATATAAGAACCATGGAATAATTCCATTGTGTGTTTTAAGGATGAACATATTAAATTGTTTTCGTAAAGTGTGTGGTGTGTCTGTAGGATTTCGCATCACACACACCTATAAATGGTGATAATTTTCCAGAAATTTTTTCTATCCCTCTAACATATAATCATAAATGATAACTGGTCTAGTATTGGCCTCTACTTTTCACTATAGAAATTTGGAATACATAAGAATACCCTAAAAATAGGTCATATTGGCTGAAATAGAGAGATATAAAATGGACGCAAGAGAAACAGAGAAAATTCGATGAAAGTGGGGTATAATTACCTTAATAATTAATTCTCATTAAACTAAATATGATTCCTTAATGAAATAAGGAATAACCCTTCTTAGAATAGAGGAGGTATAAGGGGGGATATTCGTCAAGCGTTTCTTCCAAGGAAGGGCCTCCCGAAAACTTTTAACACACAAAATAAAAATAGTTTACATAAAAACATAGAATGAAATAATCAAGATGGTTTTATGAGGGGAACATAGGGTTATTTCTATGAATATTTGGGGTAATTTTATCCTCCCGTATATCCAAAAATTTCATGGCATGAAGAAATTCTCCACAGTGTGAACCTATTATAGCCTATAGTTTTGGAACTACGGGTCATCCCGTTCACCCTAAAGTGTATCTTGATCTATCCCAAAACCCATTAATACTTATAAATAAGAAAAATACAAATATTTATAGAAAACAATTAATAGTAACATACCATTAATGGGTAAGGTTTTTACACGGTAAAACCCAAAATTCCAAAAAGCGTTGGGAATGCTTCCTGATAGCCATTGGTTAAATCCATTTTAAGATATAAAAGGTAATATATGAGAATAAATATCTCTTCACTAATTCAAAAAAATAAATATCCAAATTAATAATCTAAAATATTCCATAAAATATAACAATAACTAATAAATTTAAATTAATAAAGTGGTCATTATGTGTGTTATTTTAAAATAATTAAATAAAACATTCCATGACATGACATAAAACTCCAGAAACAAAATAAATACTGAATTTAAACTCCTCTAAAAATATAAATTTAATATGGATATCCCTCTATCATAATTAACTAATTCATCCTTCACTATACACTCACTACCCATCAATAATCAAAAAAGTGAAATAGTATAATCAAATTTTACATACTCTAAGAGGTATATATAATGTGTTAGTATATCCTAATTTTTAGACGTTCACAAATTTACCACTACTAAACTATCCTAAAGTAATATTAATATAGTAGGTACACAAATTAATTGGATAATAAAATAAAAAATTCCCAATATATAATATATGTATTAGAAATTAAATAAAAAATTACTATATTTATTTTTCTCATGTGATAACTTGGATACTATGGAGACTAACCATATTTTATTCAATACTTTCTTATAATCCTTTTAAAATAATTCTATATCCTCAATAGAAAAACCAATATAGAAAATTAGGGTCTTTAAATTAAATATATAATGGAAAATAACAATATAAATATATACATAATTTATTATGAAAGGGAATTGTATTGAACTAAAATGTTATAGGACTATGGAGATAGAGAATTTTTGTATTCAGTGAATTTGATGAAATTGTGTTTTTAATTAATTTTTTATTAAATATAGATATTTTTATTAAACTAATATATAAATAGGGTGTCTCTAAAGAATATTAGATATTATGAGGTAGGTTTGAGGTGTTCTAGTGGAGAATGGAAATGATGGTAAATTATAGATGAGAAATTGAAGGTACAACTAGGTAATCAGTAGTGTATTACATGGTACTTTTTCATGTTAGTATAGTGTATGTAATCCCCAAGTGTCCACTGATTATTTTTCAGACACCAACTAGAAGTCCAATGGCACACCAAATACCTAGTGGTAGACATAGGGTGCCTAGTGGGATATGTATTTCTATTTTAAATATTTTAGATTGAATCAATTTTTATAAAAACAACTTTTCTATTACCCCCACAATCACTCACATGGAATGATACAACCATGTAGCTATCCCCCCTCAGCCCCACTTCCAATATTTTTGAACACCCCTAGATGATTTTTTTTCAATATGATTTTCAATCCACTTATGGAATTAGGCTGTTATATGTGAGGTAAAGGTAAACCCCATAATTTTATCTAATTATTCCTCCATTTCCCGTGTTTTTAATCATAAATCTATAATTAGGGAATTTTTGAATGATTTTAAGATTTTAATTAAATAGTGATTAATAATTTGGAGATATTAGATTAAATAACTCCAAATACATTAGGGTTTCTATTCCCATATATATAAAACCATATATCATGTGTTTTATGTACGATATTGTGTACATGAATTTAGTCTTATGTTAGGGTGATGGGATTCGTAACTATGAGGTTTCTAAATTATATGGTGGACTTGGTATATTTTTATGATTAGGGAATATGTTATATCATAGGTTCATTTAATTTAAGATCATATAACTATTATATATCTAAGTGGCATGAAAACTAGTTATGTGATGTAGACCTTCATCTATTTGTTATGCTTGGGATAATCTATAGGTAGCATAAAATTGATCATTTTTAAATAAAATGAGGGTTTTATTGTTCTCAAACACATTAGATATTAGATAAGGTGATGTAGTTTTCTTTAAAGTTGCCGGTAAATATTCTTTAATAGAGGATTAGTGGTGTTATCATTTATCTAAGTGTTATAGTTCCTTTGTGCCTTTTTGTAAATTTTATTAGAGGCCCTCCAATGTTGTTTATTAGGTAAATGTTTCTTGATGGTTCTAAATCATGGAAATAATTGACAGATGAGGGATATAATGTAAAGTCATAACATCCCTTTAGAAGGATATCATATGAACCTTAATGAGAATGTTCCATAGAATAATGGATTGTATGGATTGGTGAGTTTTAGTGAATACCCTATTAATGGGTAGAACAATATGTTTTCCTTATAGTGGGTTCAATAACATTTATAGTGCATGGTTTAATTAGAAATGGACTTTGGAGTATTAAAACCATTATGGAAGTGGTGGGATTTGGATATGATAATTATGTGGTTTTATGTAGTCCAAATTTATTAGAGTATATATTATAAGAAATCGCCAAAAAAAGTGATATATATGGGTCGGTATCAATATTTTAGTAATGGTTTAGTTCTTCAGGAAATAAGTGGCATGGTTTCCACAAAGTGGAATGAGATAAGTAATTTTTTTATATTAAATGAATAAAGAGTATGTATGTGTTATGAAAAATATATGTGAGGTTATTTAGTGAGTGTGTTGTTTTGTGAATAAATATGGCTATTTTAGGTGTGATTAGATTCGAGTTTGTGATTAGGGATATTGAGATGATTATATTCCATAGATGTTAACATATGGTTGTGGTTATGGTGGTGTATGAATTATATGTGGGATGGTTTTATCCTAACTGTGATAATTCTATATTTTTGTAAGGTGATGATTCAATACACATTGTAGTTCAACTTATAGGGTATGTTTATGATCTGTGTTTACCCTTAGAGTTATATTATGGGTCTCTATAGGGATATATCATTCCCATGGTATGGTATATTGTTTTTCCGTATGGGGATACACGGTGACCTAATGATGGGAATATTATGATATAAGATGGAATTTATGGTTCTAGAGGTATGGGTATATTATGGTTCCAAATGATATCCACAGTTCCACAGTTTCCATTATGATGTAGGTTTATATAAATATCCATGGTTCTTGAGGTATTTTTATGATAGGGGATTAAATAATATTCTTGGGGAACGAGGTAAGGTTATGTTAGGATCCTAGATGAAAAATGTGTTTCTCGTGGTATGGGTGTATTAGAGGTTTATTGTGGTTCTTGGTAGCTATGGTATTATGTATTGAAAATATCCAAATCATGTGGGGTTATATGTTTTAGTATTTTTATTCACAAAACAACCTGGCATGATTACATTCATGTTGAGTGTTATTACTGATTTACATTCCCAAACATACTATATATATATATTATGGTATATATTTTTGGGATTTTTGGTGTTTTATTACTAATTTTTAGGATTAAATCCTATAAACTAATTTTAGTCTACGCTTAGACATTATTTTTGATATATAGGTTACAGTATAAGTATTATAGGTTACCAGGTATGATAAGGGTTGTATATGGGATCATGTAAAGGCTTTGGGAATTCTAGTCATGCCTCCTTGGTTATTATTTCGGGTTATCCTTTAATTTATATTTTGTATAAAAAATATATTTGGAGTTGTTCTTTATATATTCCAATTATTATATTTTAAGAGACCATGAATAACAATATATTTGTTATTTTTTATTATTTCTTCCACCAAGATATACTTTCATTTATGTGATATTTTTTATTAATATGGTAATAGATGTTTGGTTATTTTCATATTATTTATTTCATGGAATACCAAAGGTATAGAATCCTCAATTTTGGTCATAGACCCATGCCACTAGTCTAAAAACTCAAGTGTATGGTGAGGAATTACTATGGTTAGATAGAACCTTGAAAGAATTCATTATTCATGTGATCTAGGTTTGGAATTTTTAAATTGTAAAATAGCTTAGTTTATTTTGTTTAATTATTTAATGGTATGGTTGAAGGAGATATGAATGTTTGGAACTAATAGTAATCATTAGGCTTGCACATTATTATCAATTTCCTAGTGAAATTCTATGTTTATTGGATGGTAGGATTATGGATTTTATTTTCAACATTGAATTTGATTTTTTATTAAAGTATGATATTATGGTAATTGATTTGTTGTTTTACTCTTATTTTGTAGTTTCATGAAGAATTATAACATGAATCAAACTCTAAATGTTGTACTACATCACATGCGTCATAAAATTTTATGGTTGTTTAATAGTTTTTTATTATGAAATGTTTTTTAGAAATATTTTTAAAAAATACATATTTTTTAAAAATGTTTTAAAATATGGATTTTGGTTTATTACACATATATAAGAAGATATTCATTGTTTTCATAAATTTCATATTGTAACATGTTAATAAAATAAAATCAATAGTGGTGTTTTTTAAATGATTAATTCATTGTTATTTTATGTTTTAGTTATGATAATGTTGTGTTATTATATCCCATTAGTTGGTGGGCTTGTGTATTATATTACTTAGGTTTAGATTGGTACTGAAAATGAATTCCTAGTTTATTTACTATTATAATTGCGTGATTACATGGAGAGTTTGAATATTTTTAGAACGTAGTGTTAGATTATGTTTTTTCATAGTATAGTGATATTAATGACTATAAATGGATGTATTCAAGTTTATAGTAGGGAAATACATGTGTTTATTCTTATCATGGTGGTTGGCTTAATGTTTTTCTTACTTGAGGAATAGTTTATTCATAATTTATAAAGAGTAATGTGAGTGGGTAACTTTTTATCTTGGTTACATAGGATAGTTTTACTAGAGATATATAAGTAACCCACAGTAATTATTTTTATTTAGGATCATTTTTAGCATGTTGAGTGAGAGAGGAGGTGAATTACGTGCTTATATGGTAAATAATAAATGGATCGATTTTATTATCTTATATTATCATTATTGATAAGTTATTATAAAATTATTAGGTCATATGTAGATACATTATAGGTGCTTATACATTTATGGATAGTGTTAAAAGATATTTTTTGTGGTAAAGAACCCTTGTAATGGTGGTTCTCGGGGTCCGCTCTTTTTATGGATGTAAGACTGGGAGAACTCGTGTGAATCTTAAGGTATGGTCATGATGGTGGGCCCAAACATGTGTAAATTTAATTGAGAATTATATGGGTTATTAGACCCAATGGGAACCAATAGAGATGAAATTAGTCTATTGATCTTTAATTATCATGCCTATATTGAGATATGTTATGGTACTTTGGTGTGGTTCAGTATAGGGTCGCGTTTGAGAATATGATTGGTATAAGAGATGGAATCTTTGTGGAATGTTTTGAAATGAATACAAGGTTATGATTCTCATGATTATGTTGAATTCATTAGACTATGTTATAAATCATTGTGTGGTTTTGATAAATGAGTAATAAAAATAGATAAATTTAGTGATGTGTTGATGGGTGAGGTAGCTTGGAGTGTCTGATATTAAATTGAAAATGTGTACCTATCTATAATTCGATGTCTAATCAACAATAAATGAAAAATTCATTGTACTATGAGTTATATTTCATTATAGAAAATAATAAGAGACTCATTTGGGAATAATTAATCTCCATAGTTTCAAGTTATATCTATCAAGACTAGGTATTGGGATGTTAGGGTGTAATCCATTTTAATGGGATTTGTGTGGCCTATGAGAAGATGAGAACAATTTATGTTGGATTCTTTATCATATGATTCTTGAAAAGTTATGATATAGGTAATTATATGGTGGGAGGCATAGGATATAATAAAGAATAGTACAACCCTTTTTAGGGATAAATTTAGTAAATGTAAAGGGATTCATGTTAGGTCAATTGAGACTATAGAATGTTGAGGTATCATGTAATTGCATTAATGGTAGTGAGTGATTTATATTTAGTAATTACACTATGTGGTTGGTTATACATGAGTAATGGATAGTATCATGATACAGCCCAAGTCGACCCTGAATCGGTCACCCAGGCCAGCCCGTGACAAGTCCCGAGTGTTGTTCCTGATCCTCCCAAGATGGATACAATTACCGAGGGAATAAATAGTGTACACAAGGGAATTATTTCTCCCATATATAAATAATAAAACAAATAGTGTATAGAACAGATATCCCAATATACATTCATATAAAAATTGAACTGAACATTATTTGTACATGAAAGTTAAAATACAACTGAACCAAAAAATCAATCGTCCAGACCTAACAACAAGCTAACTCCATGTGACCCTACTGGTCACTCTCCTAGACAATGATCACACATAACCCAAGGTGATCGAACTCAAGAAGAAACCTACACAAGGGAAAAAATAGAATAAACCAATAGGCATGAGTATTAAAACATA
Source organism: Viscum album (assembly GCA_963277665.1). Classification (NCBI taxonomy): domain Eukaryota; kingdom Viridiplantae; phylum Streptophyta; class Magnoliopsida; order Santalales; family Viscaceae; genus Viscum; species Viscum album. The sequence continues at coordinate 453,546,038 of OY728160.1, read as the reverse complement.
GAAGGCTGGCCCGATAATCAATTCCCATTGCACATCCATTAAAATAATAGAGAAATCATGTACATGTTTGAAATAAAATATTTAAAAGTATTTTTTTCAAACATCATTCAATGAAATAAAAATTACCTAACAAAAAATTTCAAGTTTTACAACCTAGAAAGCTAGTAAGAACTTTTCAAAGAGGTGCAACATCAAAATGAAAATAGTTTTCAAGAGGGATGCTTTAAAAAAAATACACATTTAAATGAAACACACAAACTTATGAGTTTACAAACAAAACACACTTTATGTCAATGGTGAGTACAAAATACCCAATGATCACAAGTCACATGAACCCCCTTAGGCACAAGTTCACCGTGGGCCCCAGGTACCACGTATCTCATTGAAAAGTAATCAAAAAAATATTCATTCTCATGAACACAAGACAATAGTTGGAAAATCATTAAAAAACTAGTGGTCTCTAACATCATCATCATCATAGTTTATTTATTGTTGTCATCCATAAACTTTTTATGTGAAATAAGGATAAAAACACTCTGGATTATTAGCATAGCAGTACACGTCTTCCCACCTAGATACCTGGGTTCTCCCTTTTCTTCTCAAACAAGTTACGAATTTATTAAATAATATTTACCCATGAATATTACATTTCAAAATCATACCCACATAAAACATACTACACAGATGTCTCACCTTTCCTTCAAGAATCAATAAACAACCTAAATTTTCATAAAATAATTTTAAGAAGTATAACGAGTCCTTGCCCATAAAATCCTTTTAAAATGATATTTTAAGGAAAAACGCACACCAATACCATATAAAAATTGATTTGGAATCCCCAAAAATATTTTATAAATCAATTTCATGAATTATAAAATGTCCCTAAATGATACAACATAAAATAAACATGGAAACCATTTTTACTAGAAAAATTCCATACGAGCATGTAAGTATTACTCAAAAGTAACGTTTTCCTATGGTAAAATTATAAATTTTAATAAATATTTGTATAACCACAATTTATAGTAGAAAAACATATTCATAAATTCCTTAACTAATTCAGTTTACACATCCAAAGAATGGCCATTTTTACAAAGATGCTAAACTTTCCTTTTTCCAGAAGCTCGGGCCAAAACATGTTTACCACCAAAAACCCATTTGTTTATAAAACCAAAACTAAATTGTAAATCAATAAACGGCCCAAAAATACCATTATTCATACTTCTAGTGTATATATAAATCGAAACAAATCATTTTCAATCACACTAAGCACATAAAATCCAATCGGGCAATTTACCGAACACAAGGCGTGCCCTTTAATAAATGACTTATTTTAAGAACTTGGAAAGGGATAAGATACCATTATCATGATATAAATTTATTTACAATACTAAACCATGTTAAAAATTCCATCAACTAGGTGTGTAAGCTAACATAACATTTAAGTAAGCATGCAGTGTACACGTTAATAACAAAACGACACTACTTTTTACTAAATAAGGCTTAAACAACTATTTTTCATACCAAGAAAATTATCCAAAGGATGAAAAACAATAATTTACATATATATCAGCTGATAAGAGAAAGAAAATGATGAAATAGAAATAAAAGTCATGTTCAAGGGATATCCTACCTCAAAACCATGGAAGAAAGGAACTGCACACCCGATATCACCCGCCACGATTCCCAACACTCAAGATCTAGGAATACTAGACCTAGATGGAAAAAAACCCATAAAAATAATTTTATAAAATAGCCATAGATCATTCATGTCTAGGTGAGAAGAGGAAACTAGAATAATGTGTAATTAGAATGAAGAAGGAGGAGAATGGAGAAGGAATCACACCTTGGAAACTAGATAACTCTTCATCTTCTCTTTGATTTACATTATTAGAGGAAATTTAATGGATTTAAACTTCTTATAGAGGTTTATTATGTATTGAAGAACTAGGTAAATAATATTTTCGGGGGATAGAAAAAAATAATGATTCATTAAATAATCACATTACCTTATCAAATGTGGATTTTATTAGAATAGTTCAGAAATTTTTCCTAATCCGTGACAATGATGAGATATAAAGAGGGAAAATGGAACATGGGGGTTATCCTATAGTTCTTGGTTTAGAATGATTTTTGGAATCAGAAAAAAATATTAAAATTTTAATATGATATAAAATAAATAATTTTTTTAACATGAAATTGGCTCACGGGTTGTCCCAATACATGTAATAATAAACCAAATGCACCATGATTATGAATTACTAAGGGACTAAAAAAGTAAATACTGGTTTTAATAGGTATGTGGAGGCCATGTGGGAAGTCTAATGAGTGAAAAAATGTTGAAAACTAAGGATTTATAAAAGTAACAATTTTTTTTTAAATCCGGAAATGGGCTCACGGTTGGCCCAAATCGTTAAGTAACCACCCTTTTCCCCAAAAACACATAAAAATCGATAGGGAAAACACGGTAGGATGATTAGAAATAGTTTTTAGTTAGAAACTAAACATTCATCACACCCATAACCCATGAAAAAGGAAAAGTATTTCCAATAAATCTTATAAAAACAAGACATAAAAAAAATCCAGGTGTGACAATTCTCCCCACCATTAACACATTCTGCCCACAGAAGGCCACAACACATTCCAGCTGATTGATCAACACTTAAGGATTATTTATTAATATTGTCCAGAATCTAAATACAATAACATCTCGTTGACCATAAATGGATCTTAATCCTCTTACATAAACCAAAACACCAACTCCCAACCACTTTCTATGAATCAACCGAATGATCGAGTCTCTACCTCCACAACCAAACAAATAACTAGATCATTGGGCCTTCTCCCAATGAACTCAATGATCTCCAAAACCAAAGAGTAATCACTAAAACCAAAGAATATAGGGGATTTTTAAATGGACTCCCATCCATTATGAAATAACTAGCACTTGAAAAATTCTTAGGAGGAAACTGTACGAGACCCGTGGTTGTTCACCCAACTATTAAGAACCAACAATCAATGTCCAAATAAGAATTCAACATGAACTAGTAGTAGTTAACTCCCACAAAGGCCCACCAAAACTCTCCCACAACAACCTACCACCCCATGATAAGAGGAAAAAAACATGAACATTTAAACCCCCCCCCCACTCTTGAGAGGAGTGGATAGGAATTCGGCCAACACTCTCTGTATTGATATAAACCCCCACCACATAGGGTGAAGTGGGTAGGGGACCCAATAATTGGGTAATGAAACCACAAAATAAATAACGGAACTAACTCACTAAAATTGTAGAGGCACAATCATAGAAATACAACCCACAGACCTGGGACTCATGACTATGTGCCAGCTTCACTGTGAGACCTATGGATAGAGCTGTGATGGATGAAGACTTTCCGGCCTAACAGTCAGGCTTTGATAATTTCTAACATGAACTGTTCTCCATAGTTTCACAAGGTGACACATGACACTCCCTGGCCAAAACAACATACCAAGGGACACCATGAAACTGTCTTCCTCAAACAACACCCCTTTAACCAAACAAGAAATTGGAGATACAAGTCACTATTTTTCCTCACTCTGAAAGAGGAGCAGAATGGACAAGGTACATAGAGAAACACATAAACCTCACCAAGCACAACTACCCAAACCCAAAGGGACAACATAATGTAATGACACTTTAAATCGAGCCTGAAAATCTCTCTATTCCAGCAAACGGGTTGAGTAATAATTCTAAGAGGTGGATTTAACATTTGGGATGATTCAATAGATTGATCACCTAGAAATTTTGCCAATGTAGAACCATCCATGGACACATCACAACATCCAACACATAATTATAAACCCACTAAACATTGCTCCAAAATCATGCCACCAATGAGATCCCATATCAAGACCCAACAATAGTATGACTTCCATATCTCAATAAAGCATACCGAAATAACAACACTTATTAGATATAGGAAAAACCATACACATAACCATCAGTTTATAAAAAATACACAATTTTTTAGCTTAAATAAATTTTGAAAAAAAACATGGTGGATTTTTTCATTCACCAATGGTGTTTCATCATGTATCACTCATATGTAAGTTTTGGTGCCACCCTGGGCACCCAACCACCATGCCATACTGGCCATTCATCCATATGTACATAAAACCATGCATGTGAGCACCCATGAAAACAAAAAAGGCTAAAATAAAATAATCATAACTCTAAAAAGAATTATGTACCTTCCAAAGGCACATGAACCACCAAATCTAAAACTATTTTTAGATGTCACAAATCAAATCACACTTCATCAATAACCATTTGATTAAAAACCCAATCCATTTATTTTAATAGAACTTAAAAAAAACTATTTTATTCCAAATAGCCCTTTCCCATATTCTGAAATTCAGAAAGTTATTTTTTCATAATCCGACAACCACAAAGGCCAAAACCCCTTTACAGAAATAAACCAGCTGTTCAAATCCAAATTTCCAAAAACAATTCGTCGAATTCAAACACTTTTAAACATCCCAAAACCCCACATTTAAATCATTGTTTGGAATCACTATAAAATAATCAAATCTTTCCAATCATTTTATTTCAAGAAACCATATGCTTAGATTATGTAAATTCAATCTCGTTAAATCATTTCCCCTTTATCCACAAGATTTTTTTCACAAAACACAACATTCCAAAACCTTAATCGTATTTAATTTTGAAAATAAATTTTCCACTTTTCAAAAACCAAGAATTAATATAATATCATTTGCATAATTCTCACACATGGATTTTCAAAACCGAATTTTGAATTCATGAAAATTCCATGAGACCCACAAAAGGGAACTAGTGTTTGTGGGTGACTTGACCATATAGTTGGCGGCCATATGTCATAAACACTTACAACACAGTGAGAATTATAAGGACCATGTCCTTTCTCTAAATGGATTTCCATGCCATTAAAGGTCATAGATAAAATTAGTCCAACTCCCCTTATCATATCCAAACACCAAACAATCAATAAGAACCAAAGACACTAATAAAACCAGACTTTCAAAGGACACATGAGGGTTCGAAAGAGAAAGATTTTACGACGATCTTCCCAAACATACCCATGAAGTCCTTAAAATCCTACTCCATCAACCTTGACATACTTAAATAACAAAGTGTTCTCGAAAAGGAAATGTCCTATAGGATAAAGCCTCCTTTTGATGCAATTTTATCACGAACCAGCCCTAGTCGACCCTTAACCGGTCACCCAGGCCTGCATGTGAAAAGTCTCGAGAGGATTTCTTGGTAATCATGGTATGGATACCAACAATAAGGGCATACATAGAGTACAAAATGGAACAGTTTAATCCAAATATAACCAATAAAACAAACAGTGGAAAGAACGGATAACCAAATATATATTCATATAAAAATTGGACATTACATTATTTATACGTGAAAGTGAAAATAAAACTAAACCAACAACTCAGCCGACCTAAAATAACAACAATATAACTATATATGACCCCTCTAGTCACTCACCCACATAATGATCACACATCACCCAAGGCAATCAAACTCAATCTGAAACCTACACAAGGGAAAAACGGAAGAAAACTATAGGCGTGAGTATTAAAACATTTTAGGCTAGACTAATAATATATTATCAATACACATCCAGTAAAATAAAAGAAAAATAAATCTCATTTTTTAAATACACTATATAAATGTATTTTTTCCAAACATGGTTCAATTCTATAAAATTTACTAGACAAAAACATTCCATTTTCATAAACAAGAAATCCAGTAACAATTTTTCGAAGGGGTGACACTTCAAAATGAAAATACTTTTCAAGATGATTACTTTAAAAAATGTACACTTTTAAAAAAAACACACATGTTTGTGATTTTATCAACCACTCACAAAGTATACCGACAATGAGTACAAAATATTCAATGTGCACAAGTCATGGGAACACCCCTAAGCACTAGTTCATTGTGGGCCCTGGGTACCTCGTATCTGGGTGAAAATACTCCATAAAAAATATCCATTCTCATGCACATGATCCACTAGTTGGGTAATAATCCATAACCTATTTCCCCCAATTTCATAATCATCATAGTTTAGTTATTGATGTCATCGTTAAACATTCTACGTGAATGTGGGACAAAACCCCTCTGGATCACTAGCATACTAGTACACGTCCGCCCACCTAGATACCTAGGTTTTTTCTTTTTCTGCTCAAACAAGTAACTCATATTTAAAATAAAATTTTATCATAACTATTCCATTTCCAAATCATATACACATCAAGAAGCGCACACACATGTCTCACATTTCATTCACAGATCAATAAACCACCTAAATTTTCATAAAACAATTTCTAGAAGTATAATGAGGCCTTGCACATAAAATCCATTCAAAAATGCTCTTTTAAGACAAAACACCATCCAATACCATATAAAATATTATTTGGAAGCCCAAACACCATTTAATAAATAAATTTTATGAACCATTAAATGTCTTAAAATGATACAACATGATATACACATGGATACCATGTTTACTAGAAAAATGCCAAATAGGTATGTAAGAATTTCTCAAAAATGACATTTTGAAAAGGTAAAAAATTTCAATTTTAAAAAATATGTTAATACACAATATTTATTAAAAAAAATCACTCTCATAATTCCACTAAAACATTCCTATTACACATCCAATGCACGACCATTTTTATAAAGATGCTAAACAGACCATTTTTCGGCAACTCGGGCCAAGACATGTTTACTACAAAAAACCCATTTTTTTATAAAACCAAAAATAATTTTGACATCCTTTAAAGGTCCACATAATACCATTTTTCAGGCTTCCAATGTATTTATAAATCAAAAAATTATTTTAAATTGCACGAAGAACATAAAATCCAACCAGGCAATTTACCGAACACATGGAATGCACTTTAAAACAAACGACTTATTTTAACCACTTGAAAAGGTATAAAATACAAATTTCATGCTATAAATATATTAAAGTTACTGAAAAATGTTAAAAATAACATAAAAATGTGTGTAAACTAACATAAAATTTATGTAAACAAGCGGTGTACATGTTTATAAGAAAACAACACTACTTTTCAAAAACAAGGCTTAAACACCTATTTTTCACACCAAAAAAATTATAAAAAGGCCGAAAAATATACTAATATTATATATCACGTGACATAAGAAACCAATTTAGGAAATAGAAATGATAAAGGCATGTGTATAAGATATCTTAACATAAAACCATGGTAGAAAGGAACCCCACACCCTATATCACCCGCTGCGGTTCCCAACACTCTAGATCTATGATGATTGGCCCTAAAAGAACCAAACCCCATAAAATGGAATGGTATAACATATTCATTGGTATTTAATGACCTTGTGATAAAAGGAAACCAAAATAAAGTGTAAGGATAAGGAAGATGGAGGATAAATGAGAAGGAATCTCACCTTCGAAACTAGAGAACACTTCATCTTCCATTAGATATACACCATTAGAAGAAAGTTAATTGCTTGGAAATTCATGGAAAGGTTTCTTTAGTCTTTAAGAATCAGAAAGAAACCATGGGGGAAAAGAGATAAAAAAAATTATTCTTGAAATAAACAAATTACCATACCAAATCTGGACGATTTGAGAAGACTTGAGATATTTATCCCTAATTAATGAAAAAGATGAGCTCCAATATATAAAATGGAACATGGGGGTTATAATAGGGTTCTTGTGATCTAATAAGCGGTTAAATAACTGAAAAATATTAAAAAATTAACATGATATAATATAATCAAATTATTATTTTTAAAACTAGATATGGGATAGCGGGTAGTCTGAATACCTAAATAAATAATCAAAATACACCATGATTATGAATTCCTATGGGGGTCCAAAAGTATATGGTGGTTTTAATAGGTATGTTTAGTCTCTGTGGGAAGTGGAATGAGTGAAAAAGGTTAAAAATGAAGGATTTATAAATGAAAAAAATATGTTTTTAAATCTAGAAATGGGCCCACGGTTGACCCAAATCTTGAAGTAACCACCCTTTTCTCAAAAAAATACCAAAAAAGCTATGGGGAACACATGGTAGGATGATTAGAAATATATCATAGTTCAAAATTAAACATTCATCTCACCCATAACCCAAGTAAATTATTGTTTTTTTTAAATGATCTTGATCATAATCAAGACATGAAAAAAACTGTGTGGGGAAATTCTCTCCACCATTAATGCTTTCCAACTCAGAAATCCAGAACACATTCCAGATGATTGATCAAAACATAAGGATTCAATATCAATATGTTCCAACCTCTGAATCCAATGACACTTCATCCGCCATTAATGGAACTTAAGCCTATTACCTCAACCAAAACACAAACTCCCAACCACTTCTCGGGAATCAACCGAAAGATCGATTCACTACCTCCACTACCAAACCAAGAACTAGATTGTTGGGATGTATCCCAATGAACCCAACGACCAACCTAACCAAAGAGAACTCACTAAAACCAATGATTCTAGATGATTTAGGAATGTACTCTCCACCATTAAGAAACAACTAGTACTTGACAAATTCATAGGAGGAAACTCTACGAGACCTATGGTGCTTCTCCCCACCATTATGCACCATCAATCAATGACAATAAGGTAATTCAACATGAACTAGAAATAGGTATCTCCTATAAAATACCATTAAATCTCTACAACAACAACCTTCCAACCCATATTAAGAGGAATAGAACATGATCATTTAAGCACCCATTCCTGAACGGAGGGGAGAAGAACTGGGGCAACACTCTTTACACGGATACAAACCCCCACTACATGGGGTGGGGAGGTAAGGGGACTCAATCATTGGGACATTGAAACCATAAAATAAATAAAGGAACTACCTCAATGCAATGATATAGGCACGAGATTAAAAATACTACCCAAAGTAGTGGGACTCCAGACTACGCGCCAACTTCACTCCAAGACTTATGCCTAGAGCTCTGATGGATAAAGAATCTATTACCTCGCAGTTAGGCTTTGATAATCAATAACATAAACTCTTAACCTAGGTTCCACACAGTGACACATAATGCTCCCAGTCTGAATCAACAGATCAAGGGACACCATGAAACTCTCTTCCTCAAACAACACACTTTTACCCAATCAAGAACTTAGAGATACACAACACTATTTTCCCTCACATCGAATGAAAAGAAAAATATAAAAGGTAAATATAGAAACACATCAACCACACCAAGCCCAACTACCCCACCTGAGAGGGACACCATAATGGAAATGCACTTTAAATCAAGATGAAAAGTTCTCTATTCCGAAAAACTGGTCGAGTAATCATTAGAAGTGGTGGATTTAACATTAGGATTGAATCATTATGTTTATCACCTAGAAATATTTCCAATGGAGAACTATAAATGGCCACATCACAACATCCATTATGTCTTTAGAAACCCACTGAACATTGCTCCAAAATCTATCCACCAACAAGATCCCATATCAAGACACAACAAGAGTATGACTTTCATATTAAAAGGAATATTACTGAATAAACAACACTTTTAATATAGAGGAAAACCATCCAGATAACCATCACTTTATAACAAACACCACAATTTTTCATTATAAAACACTTTTTAAAAACAAACCAACCTTGTGGATTTTCACATTCACTAATGGTGATTTGTCATGTCTCACTCATATGAACATTTTTGTGCCACCCCGAGCTCCTAACCACCATTACATACTAGCCATTTATCCATATATCCATATAACCATGCATGTAAGCACCCATGAAAATACAAAAGGATAAAATAAAACAATCATCACTCCAAAAATAATCTTGTACCTTCCAAAGGCACATGAACCACCAAATCAAAAAACAATTTTTGATTTCAAAAAACAATCCACACTTCATCAAGAACCATTTGATTAAAAAACAATCCATTTCATTTAATAGAACATACAAAAACAATCATTATATTCCAAATTGCCCAATCCGAATTTCAATAATTTAGAAAGGTCACTTTTTATAATTCAATAACCATAATGTCCAAAACCTCTTTCCAAAAAAACACATGTCGCTCAATATCAAATTTCCAAAATCAATTCATCAGATTCCAACAATTTTTCAACAGAAAAAACACTACATATAAAAGAAATTTTGGAATCAATTTAAAATAATCCAAGTATTCAAAATATTTCATTTCCAGAAACCATAATGTTATATTAAGTAAATCCTATCCCATTAAATAATTTCTTCTTTATCCCCATGATTTTGTTAACAAAAACAAACATTCCAAATCCTTTCTCGTATTAAAATTTAAAAACCAGTTTTCCACTTTTTAACAACCAAACATTCCTTTAAAACCAATTTTCATAATTTTCACACAAGTATTTTCAAAACAACTTTCTAAATTCAAGAAAAGTCTAAGAGACCCAAAAAAGGGAACTAGTTTCAGTGGGTTATTTGTCAATATGGATGGCGTCCATATGTCAAACACACCACCAAAACAAAGATCCTTTTTAAAACCATGTCTAGGATCCACATGGATTTCTAGTATGGGTTAGCTCATAGAGACCATTAGTCCAACTCCCCTTTTCATAACCCAAAACCAAATAATCTATAAGAAACAAAGACACTAACAAAACTAGACATCCCATGGGCACCTAAGGTTAGTAATGAGAAAGCGTTTTCAAGGATCTTCTTGGACCCACCCCTAAACTCCCTAAAATCTCAATACATCTACCTTGAAATCCCCAAATAAAAATGGTTTCTCTTAAAATAAATATCCCCTAGGTGGCAACCTCCATTTGATACCATTTTGTCAGGAACCAGCACGAGTCAACCCGGAACTGGTCACCCAGGCCAGCCCAAGACAAGTCCTGATAGGCCTTCCAAATCATCCCAGGTTGTAGACAAGCACTAAGGGAATCAATAGATTATACAAGGGAATGATTTATCACAAATATAACCAATAAAACAAATATCGTAATGAACGGGAAACCCAATATAACTTAACTAGGAAAAGGGAATCCTTGAGAGTGGCCTTTTCGAACCATCCACACTCGAGAACGCCCCTCCCCATGAAGAGATTATTCGGAGATTCCCCAGCCAGGAAGGATTCATTGCTAGCCGAGATGATAGTGTGTCCCATGGGGTAACTCCTCGACCAGTGATGGTTCATCACAACAATCAATCAACCAGGTGAAGTGCGCCCATTCTGCCCCCCCGGTGAGACACCGGGTGACCCGGCAAGATGAGAGGTACATGGGAGGCAAAAATTCCCCCAATGGAAAACCCAATATAAAAACATATAAAAATTTTACTCAACATTATTCGTACATTAATGTGAAAATACAACTGGATGAACAACTCAACCAACCAAACCTAACAACCAAATAAATCTATGAGACCCCACTGGTCACTCTCCAAAACAATGATCAAATTTCATCTATGGTGTTCAAACTCAAGCCAAAACGTGGACAAGGGATAAAAATAGAAGAAAAATATAAGAGTGAGTATTCAAAACCAGTAGTGTAGCCTGATAATATATTCTCATTGCATTTAAATAAAAATAAAATAAAAAACAATTTCAAGTATGAAATACAATATATAAAATTATGTTTTCCAAATGTGGTTCTATTCTATAAAAATTAATAGAAAAAAATTTGGAATTTTTATAAATAAGAAAGCTCGTAACAATTTTTAAAAGAGGTTCAACTTCAGAATGAAAATTGTTTTCAAGAGGGCCGATAAAAAAAATGTACACTATTAAATAAAACACACATACTACTTAGTTTACCAACCAAACACTCTGTATTCCAATGGTGAGTAAAAAATAACCAATGATAACAAATCGTGGGAACACCCATAGGCCCTAGTTCATTGTGGGCCCCATGTACCTCATATTTCGGTGAAAAGTTACCATAAAAAATATTTTTTCTCATCCACACAAGCCACTGGTAGGAGAATAATACATGACATAGTGGTCCCCAATATCATCATCATCAAAGTTTAGTTAGTGTTTTCATTGATAGAATTGCTACGTGAAACCGGGACAAAACCCCTCTTTATCACTAGCATACATGTACACGTATGCCCACCTATATTCCATCATTTTCCATTTTGTGCTCAAACAAGTTACACATATATAAAATAACATTTTCTCATGAAGAATACATTTAAAAATAATACACACATCAACCATCCCATGCACATATCTCACATTTCATTCACGGATCAATAAACCACCTATATTTTTATAAAACAGTTTCAAGAAGTTTAATGTGGCCTTGAACATAAAATCCGTTAAAAAATGCTCTGTTAAGGCCAAACACCTACTAATACAATATCAAACTAGATATAGAATCCCCAACACCATTTAATAAATCAATTTTACCAACCATAAAATGGTCCCAAATGATACAACATGAAATACACATGGAGATTATTTTTACTAGAAAAATTCCCAACGAGCCAATAAGAATTTCTCAAAACTAACATTTTCCAAAGGTAAGAAATTTCAATTATAATAAATAAGTTTATACTGTTGGATTTGGTGGCCTGGAACTAACTAATTTTTACTTTATTCATTAGTAAAATTCCTTATCATAAATTGATTGTTATTTTTCCTGACAATGCATGTGATAATGTTCTAAGGATAACTATTGCACCAAAGGGTAATTGTGAATACCTATGATAGTGAGAAGTCAGATGTTCCATAAAAATATTCATGAATAAATGTTTTATGTCCAGATGATGTTATTGGATGGACACAAATAATACAGACCATTAGGAGTGAGGACTTATAAAAGATTGAGGCACCTTCTCATGGTGTGCCCCCTTGGTAATATCTAAGAGGATATTATAAGAACGAGACCGGCCAGTAAGAAATCAACATCCACTATATATACTAAAGCTGGGTTTTTTCCAGCTGATGTGTCGACTCCACAATCAACCACGTCACCTAATTCACCTATCTAATTACCATTTAACCCCCCTTTTTCTATTCAATCACCTGTTGTACCCAATGCAACTCAACTACTACCTACACCTTACCGCAACCCCTCTTCCCGCTTAGGGTTTCCGTCTTCCTTTTTTTCCTATTGCGCTTATCCATCGACCGCCATCATGTTCCTCCCACAAAAAAAAACTCAATCTAGATCCATTTCAAACCCTCCGTAATGAGAAACTCCACCTTCAGATCTTCGACGTCCGGGTCGTCTACTCCTCCTAGGGTTCCCACACCCTCCACTGCGTAGCGAGTATCCTATTTTATAGATTTCAGATCCTTTGTGGGAATTGTTGTCAGCATAAACAATCAGTGGATGAATCATGGAGCATCTATGGAATTGCGCATCGAGCCATAGAAGAATCGACAATGAGGTATCGCCTCCCACCTCCCTCCTCTTCCGTCCCTCCTTCCTCCACCCTCCTTTAGCCTCTGAAGCCCTGCCTACCCTCCCATTCCCCCGTTATTTATCCATATTTCATAAATCATAACCTCATCCAATTGAATCTTCTCCAACCTATTATTTCAAACTTCTATTTGATTTTTTTTCTAACGAAAAAATAGTAACTCCTTTGATGACTTCATGAGTATCCGGTAAATGTGGCATGATTACGTGATAGCTACACATGGTGTTGTATATGGTAATGAGATTATGGAAATGTAGATTATGGTCATTTGTTTGTTAATCCATGACTTCCTATGCAATTAGTGGGGAACTTTTAATGGATCACCACCGATTTGTGATAGAATGGCCCTAATTGACAGTTTGGAGGAGATGGAGTTATAATCTCAGGACCCCATTTCTTAATTATATACTGATGTTATTTTCCTTGATATTTTTATTGCTGTATCATGATAGAAATGGAATAGTTGCATGGAAACTTGAGAAATGAAAGAATGATGTTTCGATAAACCATATACCTTTCTTGATATGATAGTCCATGCTTTAGAAATTGTTTATGACTTTGAAATACCTTGTGATATGGTAATTTCAGGTGATTCTTAAGAAAGTGGTGGATGTTTTATATTGGGATTTGGCTTATTAGCATTATTTTCCAGCTCTGTCTTACTTAGTGTTTCTAAAAAAATTTATCCAATGACATTGATTTCACATGGATATTTTTTTTCTTATGGAATATAATTCTACTGAGTACTCTAAAAGTACTCACCCATCTACAGTTTTTCAAGCTGTTTTGCAGGATAGATCAATGGAAAATGTGAACTCTGATGTTCAGGCAAGCTAAGGTAGAGCATAAAAGCTGGAGTGGAGCTTTGGAGAACAGTTTTGATTTTCCTTGGTTGTACTGCATTCTGTCTCATGTAGTATAAGATGATATTGAAGGATATTTATTTTGTATTATGTATATAATGGAGTTGATTAGTGGATCTTATCTCTCTTATTAGATTCTAATTGAGAGGGTAATGCCAAAAAATGGCATCACACATAGAGACACACACATGCCAGTATCAGCTCTGTCTTACTTGGTGTCTTCCTTCACAGTGTAGTATAAATATGTGCAATTACATCCCCTTTAAGGTTTTTTATTTAACTCAATTCATATGAAATTTATAGGATGTAGTGCAATGCAGTGATTCTCAACAGGTTTATTCTCATATATTCGTTGAATTGAGTTTGGTCCTCTCCATGAATTTGTATTTCCAGTCTCACTTGACTTTCTCAAACATTTTTACACTACATCTCACTAGTTACTTTCTATGCTTATATTGTGTATCTCTACTTCATCGAATTATTAATTTAAAATAACTTGAAAACATTCTTTTATCAAACTATTTATCATGTGTTTTATTCTATTCAGTTTATTTAGAATTTTTTTCCAGTTGATAATATATTTCACTTAAACAGAGCCTCTTTATCCATTTTGGTGTGTTCCTTCACAATGTAGAATAATGATGTGCAATTACATCCCCTTTTTCGTTTTAAATTTAACTCAATTCATATGAAATTTGCAGGATGTAGTGAAATGCAGTGCTTCTGCACATGTGTTTTCTCATATATTCCTTGAATTATTTGTATTTCTCTCTAATAATTCATATTTTTCAGTTTCATATGCGTTTTTCAAACGTTTTTACACTACATGTCACCAATTACTTGATATGCTTATAATGTGCAGCCATTCATTATCGATTTATACATTTAAACTAACTTGAAAAAATAGTTTTCTATCAAAATATTTTGGAATATGTTTTATTCTGTTTTGTTTATTTAGAAATTTATTCTAATTAAGGTGCGCATGAATATGGTAGAGGGGTCATGGTGTCCAGCTAGTCGGGAGTGGGTGGTCTTAAGAAGCAGCCACCAGTACGCAATATGGTAGTTCAGTACACCGAAACCTAATATTCTCCAACATGTTAATTCATTCTAACTGGTTTAATTTACTCATTGGCCAGGTCCTCC
Organism: Viscum album; assembly: GCA_963277665.1. Taxonomy (NCBI): domain Eukaryota; kingdom Viridiplantae; phylum Streptophyta; class Magnoliopsida; order Santalales; family Viscaceae; genus Viscum; species Viscum album. Next base: position 453,530,592 of record OY728160.1, on the reverse strand, counting down.
CAACTTTAATACATGTTAGTTTATGCTATTTCCTTTATAGGTTCCAACATTAAAATTTCAGGTTTGATTATTTAGATTATCCCATGTTTATTTTCTTTCTTATCATGAATGCATCACTCTCTATTATATCACTCCTGATGGATATAATCTTTCATTTTTCTGGTCTTGTATAATCTGATGTACATGAGGCAGAACGTTCTGTCACTTGCTCATCATGGGTTCATCCTTGATGCATTTTTGATCTTCTATATAGGAAAACATGCTCGATTGTACCTGTAGGATTTTTGAAGTAAAAAGAAGGTATTTTTTCTTTTCATAAGTTGTTTATTAAGCTACCTTTAATTATAGGGTACCATATAAGATGATGTAGTGGCTGTTGAAATGTTTACTCCATATTATATTACATGGGATTTGAATTACCATCTTCTAAAATGTTGGATTCTCAATTATCATCATGGATTGTCAATCATCATCAAGATCTCCTCCAATACATTCTTTGTTGCTACCTCTAGGAAAACCTTCTCTCACCTCATGATGCATGTCTCACCCAATATGTTGATCTCCTTCCCTTAACATTAACATTTTAACTTTTATTAAGGGTTTTATTTTAAATATAGTGAAGTGAAATGGGGATTTACTTATGATACATGTTTTTTGAAAACTAGATGGCGTACTCTGTATGAGTAGTGGATGAGCTTATTAATTCCTTTTTTATTTTCTATTTACAATATCCATTGCTCTTATTTCCTTGGGTTTATTGTTATTTAATGTTGGATTTAAGCTGTAACATGTTTGTCTCTGTAGGTATATACATATACCCCTTATGTATTGATTAGTTTCAGTGCATTTGAATTCAGAAAAAGGATTTCTAAATGAATGCAGGTAATTAGTCCTAAAATCATGGAGTTATCCTTCCTTTTGTCAAACATATGAATTAAGGTAACATGTTTTCCCTATTGAATTAAATATTGTTTTTATACACTAAAAACATATGAAACGTATGATTATAATGCTTCCATCCTTGATAAAATATTACCAGTTTTATTTCACTGTTTTCTAATTATTTCCACAGTGTGCATGTGAAAACATTAATAGGATTTATAAATGTGAACCATTTCAACTTATGTGAACCATTTCAACTTACATTTCATCATACAACTACCATCGTAATCTTCACCTCTTTTCTGTAAATTTTTTGTTTTATTGTAATGTTATTCCTTAACGTACATGTCGATAATTTCTAAATAAAAAATTTCACTTTGGTTTTATTGAATACATTATAATGATTGAGGAATTTTTGGATGAAAAGTTTACAAAGATTTGATAGGATCTTCATTGGAGAATACAAAGGCATCAACTAAAAATAGGTTTTCTGGTATGTATTAATATTTAATTTATTTTATTTTATAAATTATGATTCATTTTCTACATTTATTTATTTCATGTGGTCTGTTTTATTTTACATTTCATTATGTTTAACTAATACAATCTATTATTAGTGTTTATTATTTTTAGGGGCTAGGCAGGTTGGAGGGGATGGGAGGGGAGGGGAGAATGATGGCGGGGAGGAGGGTGGTTCTGGGGGAAGAGGTATGACTGTCAATTCATAATGAAAGATGATGAAAAAATCATATGTGTTTTGACAAACATGCCTTCTGACATCACCCTTGATGGTGTAAACAAACATACCATCAAGGAAGAAAAATGGTATGTTTTCTGTTATAATCTGTTTTAATAAAAGAAATGATGGTTCTAAAAAGGGAACAGATGCCTATAGTTGTTCCAAGGAACCCTAGATATCTATATACTAGATACAAAAACAAGTTTTTGGATCTGTAACATCTAAGAATAGTAGAAACTGTTGAAGATGAATCTTTCAATGGTCAATTTATTAACTTCTGTTCCAGTTATTCAGTATTTCTGTTACATAGATGTCTTCGTTATGTACTTGATTATGGTCCTGGTGGAGGAGGAGAAGCATATTGTTGTTCATAGGCACACTTTTTTTTAGTATACTTGATACACATTCCAGTTTTGGGCTCTGCAACATCTTATAACAATATAGACTGCTCAATATGTAAATTTATATAATCATTTTTTAAACTTCTGTTTCCAGATTTCAGAATTTCTATAAAATTTATTTCTTCAATATGTAATTGTTATATAAGGATGATCATTATGTTATATGGATAACAATTTTGTTGTATTCTTGGTTTACATAATTGTAGCTGATCTATGGTTAGAGAGGAGATTCTGTGATTTTCGTGGTATTGAAATTTCATATTTGTAACATTTTCTATGGTATAAGAAATATTGTTCTGTGATTTCATTGGGTTTCAACTATTAACGTATAGGAAATTAGGAGTGGTATAAAATTTTCAGTTATTGGGATCCCCAACAACATCGACAAAGATTTTCTGGTACCCTATTACATCATGTGTTACTGTTTCTTATTATATCCACTTTCTTCATTTTCAATCCATTTCATATATAATTTATGTTACATGTTATTTTTTTTCTCTGCTTTTCATAATTATCAAAAAGTGAAATAGTTTTTTTAAATATTTTAGGTTTGATACGTGAAAAATGGTCATGGGTTTTGGGATGATGTCACTCTAGAATAACTATCACATTTCCTGTCATGGGAGATTTTTCTATCCTCTAAATATTCCTAAAATGGGGTTGGTTGATGTAGCATTCTGGTGACTATTGTGTATTTTTATAGCAAAATTTTGAGTTTTTTTAATCACATGTTGTTTGTTACATTAAGATTTCTATCTCAATAAATGACTTCATAATATTCCTTCTTTTCCATTATATGTACCACTCATTTTTTGTTTTAAATATTTCCAATTTTAATATGATTTATTATGTTACAAAATTGGTATTCTATTATTGATAATATTGATTTTTTTATAGTGTCGTGCAAGTGCACGGGTGGAGTACTAGTTTCATATTATAATTGGATGTTTTATTCTGTTGAAGTATGTATTGGTCCTTATACTTTAATATTTTTATTAATGGGTATTTCAACTCACACACTTAGATGTATTTATGAAAACTGTAATGACACACTGTTCGCAGTGAGGTAAGATATATTGGGTGCGTTGTGAGTAAAACTATATTAATATATAATTAGTGAAAGGATTGTCCACTTATCTTCAATAAAATAACATGATATCATAGGTACTTTGATTGAACTGATATATCCTAAATAAATCCATGGACATGGTAAGGAATGGTCAAGTTCAATTTCTGGAAGTCAAATAAAAAATAGTCAAGCACATCGGTAGATGGCACTTGCATGCAACCCGCTTGATTGGAGATATCGTGACAAAGGGATTACATTAAACGGTAAGAGTTCATAGGAGGTGACATGTCATTTCATCATTAACACCATTCTCTATGTGTTCCTTGCCATGTATCGAGATGCTAACATTAGACATTAGGGAGGCTCTGCCTAATTCCACTTAGAAAGAGACCTAGAGGGTAACAGGCTAAGTGTTTCCACGTATCTGAGTTAAATATTAATTTAACAAGATGAATAATGATTATTCCGGATTGTTGTTTAATAATTATTCAAGGATGGCTGATCATATTTATTTGTACTCTAGTTATTTGAGATAATATATTATGGGAGAAATAATATATTAATTTTCTAGTAATAAAGTGATATTTATTTAAGAAATAACTTGTCATTATTCAAGGTCTAATAAATGTGGTGATGTAAATAAAGAAAATAAAAAAACAAAAGTACACGCTGTGTATATTAATAAATACACGTTGTGTAGTTTTTCTAAGAATTTGTGAGAAATGTTATTATTTATTTAATAAAATAATATTAGGTGTAATTATCTGGGTACATGTCATGTGATAATAATAGTCAACTGTTATTATTATACATGAGTACTTAATAATAATTAAATGAAATGAATAAATTCATTCAGGTAATTAATTCATTTTATTATTCTAATTAATAAAATGAAAATTAAATTCTTCTCATGAGACCTATGAATTCATTGTTGTTGTGCACAACCGATCGAGAGAAATCTATCAATCCCATAGAGAATTACTTTTCCTCCAAGAACACTCTCACGTTACAAGATAGATCCCCCTTCATCGGATCAAGGAGACTGCTTTTGAAGCAGCTCTCAAGGTGATCAAAGGAGGACATCTCAAGCAAAGGCTATTCCATTCTAGAACATGTATATCTCTTCGGTGATGTTCATAGATGCATGGAGCATGTGAGGATCACTTCTAGAGGATGCTTACACTTGGCTTCTACGACAAAATGATGGATCACATTAGATCATGATCAGAAACATCAACAAAGAGAGAATTTCATCAAGTTAATTCTTGTATTTTAATTAAATTAATTATAACCAAGATATGATGATCCTTTCTATGGTTCTGAGACTCCACTCTTTTCTTTTGTTCTATGTTCTATTCCGAACATTTGGTGTTCTATCATCATCACGAATCTCATATTGATCATTGTTAAATGGAAAAATTAAATTGGTTATGACCATCCACACGCTTCTTCTTTTCCTAGAACCTAAAAGTTGTATCAAAGTGGTCAAATCATCGATTATAATTATTTAATATTTTATTAGTGATTTATGCATATAATAATTTAGTTTTTTCAATTCAAGTTAACCATTCTTCAAATTTAAATCTCAATATATGTTCCTTCAATTTAGTTTCTGATTCACCTTACACAAAGGATATTTTTATTTTAATTTTGATTAAAATAAAATAGAGAATATCCTTTGGTGGTACCAAATGTTACTTGTAGTACAACACCAGAACACATGACGTCTATTCGGAAGTACACATTGTGTAATCAAGGGTCAATGCATCATGACTGGTCCGCCAAACCAATCTGTTTGTTGGAGTTTATCTATGTCTTAAATGACATCTTTTGTTGATCAAGAATAGGTGGCATGCGGTTTCCAAATTACACACTGTGTGGCCCAAAGGAAAATTCATGTAGTGCTTTTAGGTTTGGGTCATACTGTATAACCCATACATGGTTCTCCCACATGGAGCCTGTGTATCGCAGATACTAAATGGTGTGTGGCCCATTGGAAATGATGTTTACTCTGATGATTTCCAATGTACACCCACACATCATATCACCAAGAGTGTACTTCAGATGGATGGTGAACAATAATACACACCATGTAGTGGGAACTACCCACTGTGTACTCATATAAAATATGAATATTTATTTAAATTTGTTTTTATAATATACAAACCGTTGAGTTGTGTACCATGGTGTGGGCGTAATGTTGAGGCACAACATGTATTAGGTGTTTTTATATGTGTGTTTAATTTAACATCTGTGTAATGTTCATTTCTACTCATAGGGTTGTTATGAATGGGAATTCACTGGGTTTCCTCCAATGTAAATTTTTTCTATAAAGATAATTTTAAATGAATGTATTTTTTTATAATTATGATGTATGAGAATCTCATGAAAATTCATAAAAATGGTTTAATATTAAAGAATTGATTAATTAAATATAATTTATTGATTTTTGTGTGATTTATCTTAAACAAAAATGATTAAAGAATTTAATAGTAGTATTATTTATTTATAAATATCATTGAATGTATAGATGATAATGAGCTATACCCATACTTTTGTATGTGGATGGTTTGTTTTAATTTATTTATTTAAATTAAATTTGTTGGCCTATGAGCCTTCTCCTCATTAATATGTATGGAATGCATGCCTGTGGTTTATTTTATGTAAAACCCCATTTTATGCCTCACCTAAAAGTTAGATAAAATCATATGTATTGGATGGAATTCTAATTCTAGTGTAGGAGGCTCAATTTAAAGTGATAAGGTGAAACCGATCCAAGGATACACAAAGGTGGATAGGTAGAAAGATGTAAACACGAACCCAAAATGTTCAAGGTGTTTCTACCCTAGGTTTTGGGATATTTTATCAATCGATAGATAAAATCACCAATATAACATGCTCATTATCAAATCATTTATTTTATTTTTGTTAGTTTTATGGTTTATGTATTGTGGGTGTGTTGTCATGATCACATAATTAATGAATTAAACAAGCATGAAAGTTGGAACTAAAATAGGACCTTCTTAATCATAAATGTTATATTAGACATCATTAATCACATTAGTATATCCCACTAAATATTAACAAGATTGTAATCAAATATAATAAAATGGAAATTACATATATGGATAAAATCCCACATAAAAATATTAAGTCGGTATAACCTTCCAGAATCTTGGATATAATCGAACCATAGTTCAAAGTGCTTGACCAACCCTAGCTGGGGTTATTTCAATAATGGGTGAATTATAATTACGTTTTTTGGGTTGACATGACTTGGTTCACATCAAAGGTTGACTACCATAGCGGGGTATGGTGTGACTAAGAGTCAAAGGTTTAGGAAATCCAAAATGAAAGGATTCCAGGATTGTGGAGTCCACTCAGATGATCAAGGAAATGCGAGTTAATGCAGTTGGCCTTTGTAATGCCTATATAAAACCCATAAAGTTCCTTTACCAACACAATTTGGTATAATTAAAGGAAAATATGGATCCTTTCCTCTAGAGTATTCGGGCAACAGAATATTCCAATTTCAATGGTGAGGGCTATTAGATTTCATTAAAATAGTACGATACTAATAAGTATTTATTTATTTATGTTGGTCGGAGTGGTTTACTCAAGAGGGGGGTGAATTGAGTACCAATTAAAATTTCTGTATTTAAAAACACTATCTTAAAGACCCCCAAAATAAAATAATAAATTAAACTGTAGTGAATTTATATTAAAGTAGTGGTTCTGTTAGATTCTCAAGGGATTGATTAATTCCCAGTTAATCAACACAAGAGTGTGTGATTATCTTTTGAAACTAACTTACTAATCTACACTTAACATAAACACTTGCTAATTTAATTATCAATGTAACTTTGAAAACAGTATTGGTTTTAAAGTGATTAGCAGCGGAATAAAACTTTGAAAGAGATGACACAACAAATGTAACCAAGAGGTTCAGTCTCAAGCCGAGACTTAGTCCTCTCAAAAGTTTATATATAAAAATGATCCACACCCTGGATCGGGGTTCAACAGTTTACAACTGTCCAGGTCCAAGACCTCTACCACTGTTCTTCGTGGGAAACAGTACAACAACACCCAGCTGTCCAGGTCACACACGACCTCTACCACTGTTATTCGTGGGAAAGAAAGAATGAAAGAGTTTGGTAAGGATTTACAAATCCTCCAGTTTAAGTACAGGAGACAGTGTATGGGTTAGATACAGCAGATAACACACACTGCTCGAAAAGTATAATAATAAATCATAGAACAAGAGATGTAGAGTTTAGAAGTGGTTCTGGTGATTTCAGTGTAGCTCTGGACTCCTTTTGATTCGATCAGAAGTGAGTCTGAGTCCTCTTCTCGTTTCTGTTTGAGAAACAGAGTATCGTATGCTCCAGGTTCACAGACAGTGACAATGTAGTGTTTCAAGTTATTCAGTGCTCTTCTTGTATGCACAGAACACTTCTCGAGTATGCTTGATTGTCTATGAGCTTCTCTGTGTTCTTCATGTTCTTGTGTTTTTGGTATATTCCATCCACCACACTTTTTCTCTTTTCGATTCTCGTTGTCGTATATCTTTGGGCAGCGTAATCTTCTCGTATTTATCTCCCAACAGGGGACAGAAAAGATTTCCTTTCTGCAGGTACGAGGTACGGGTTCCTGACATCTGACAACCTTTTTCAGATATTTTACAAATCATTAAAATGTACATGATATTACCGTTAGATGGATTAAATATAGATAAATAAATAAATTGAAACAGTGAGTTGAGTGATCGGTAGGTAATCAGCATCGGTAGCTTGGACATCGGTGGCTCAATGTCATTAGTTGCTTTGACTCTATCGGTGGCTCTATGCGTCGGTTGGTACATGCTTGTATCAGTGACTTTGTTTATCGGTAGCTCCATGCGTCCGTAGCTCCATGAGTCGGTAGCTTCATGTGTCTGTAGCTTCATGCGTCGGTAGCTTCATGCGTCGGTAGCTCCATGCGTCGGTATCGGTAGCTGTGAGTCTGTATCGGTAGCTTCATCCATCGGTGACTCTTATTCCATCAGTAGCTATTTATACTTACACCGGTAGCTCTATGTTTGTATCGGTAGCTGTCTATAAGTCAGTAGCTTACATTTATAAGTACATCGGTAGCTCTTTGTTTAAGTATATCGGTGACTCTGTCTGTCGGTAGACTAAGTCTATCGGTAGACTGGGTACCGGTAGCTCTTTATCAGTAGCTATAGGCAGATTACATATCTGTTTTATGCAGAACACATCCGATTGTGTTAGAATTAATTTATAACTTGTATGAACATGGATAAATGAGGATTAACATATTTCAAAGACTATTTTAAAAATTATTATTGGTTTGATCGCAGATTTGAAAGAATTAAAGTATAGATCAATGATATTTAAAGATATCATAGAGAATGAAAACATAATTGGGATTTTCAACACGTATGAATACATGATTGAGATTATCAAAACAGGTGAGGTCAAAAATATCCCCCTTTTGATAATCACAATTTATGATATGGGCATTTAACATAGTGAAAATATAATAGTAAAGAGTATAATATTGAATTCAATTTTCTTATTGAAAACAGCATCAGAGATAATAGAAATTGTATGATATAGACATAAGTTATCAGAGGTAACAATCATAAGGTACTAAATAGACATAATGTATCAGAGGTAAAAATGAAAAAAAAAGGGTAATGTGTCTCCCCTTATTCCTTATTTTTCTCCATTGAAATTATATCTCATTCTCTCATTTTGTTCTCCCCCGCTTATTGTCCTCCCCCTTATTATTCTCCCCCTTTGTGATAATCAAAAAGTGGGAAAGCAAATATAGGAGACAAATAAAACATGAGAAGTAAAAGGAGTTCTTCTGTATTAGAGTAGTCAAAAAGTACAAAAACAGAATACAAAGGAATTCCTATAAAAAATCCTGGCCACTGGATCAATCCTCATCTTCCACGTGAGATTTTCCTTTGGGATCAGAAGAAGGTTCGGGTGGTGAGGATTCAGGTGAAGGTTTTGGAACGCCAGAAAAGATCAAAGGAGGCTGGGCCACTGACACAGAGTCAGGCCTGTAGGGTGAAGATCATTGGGTGCTCACTGGTGTGAGGCTTCGAATAGCTTGAGAAGGAGTTAGCTGGACTGTGGAAGCAGCTGAGGCAGAAGCAGGCAAAGCAGGAGGTACGATGACTGGTCGGGCATCAACATGCAAGAAGGGCAGCAACAGATTTCTAAAATCCATAATAATTCCTCCTCCTCTTTCCATAGTAGAGATGAAATCATCTTTGTTCTCCATGAATTTCTCTAAGGCAGGAGTCAGTTCTCTTAGCTTGCTCACTTGTTCTATAAAATCTTGAGTTACTGGAGGTAGCTTCATGTTTTCCAACATCATCTTGAAGTGGTGTTCGAGTTGATGCTTGGTGAAAATTCTGGTGAAGTAGTATTCCACTTTGCTCTTTATGGCTTCCTGAGAGGCAGAGGCTTCTCTCATATAATCTTGAACAATCTTCATTATTTCTCTAGAAGAATTTCTTGTAGAAAGCAACACTCGGCTCAACTCTGATGAGTCTACAGAGCCACTGGTTGAAATAGAACTAATCTCCTCCTTCAACATTGCTCGAACTTGATTTAGGTCAACTAATAGTTTGGATGTGAGAGGGCCAAGAGAGAAGGAAACAGTTTCTTTGAAACTCTTAGACAATCCACTGATTAGGCTTTGAACATGAGAGTCCTGTAATTGAAGATGATCCTTCACTGAGGTTTTGAAACTTTCAAACACCGAGACAAACTGTCTTACTACACTCTTCACATAAGCTAGGTCCTTGTCATCTTGAGACTTGGAGCTCATATAAGAGTCCAAAGAAACAACTGTTGTCTTGAGAGCTTCAAGACCTGCTTCGATCCTAGAAGACTGTGTCTGGCACTCTTTCACTTCTTCCATAAGCTCAGACATAAAAGAAGATAAATTACAAGCCAGAGATAGCTCGAAGGATCTCTCTAACATTTTCATTTCATCATAAAAGCATTGCTTCTTCTCAGCAACTAACACACTGAATGATTATTTCAGCTCATTCTTCATGGATTCAAGATCGGATTTAGAGACAAAATCATTTGGGACAACTGCAGCAGATCCCCTTGCTGATGCCAGACTAACTACAGAATCAGTCATTATTGAATTAATTGAGGATGAAAGGGAGGTTTCCATTAACTTCACTTCTTCATCAAAACTGGTTTTGAGGTCCTCTTTCAGCTTATTCAGATCATGAAATCTGACCACATTATCTGGCAACAACTCAGAAGCAAGATCATAATTGGTCTTCGGTCTATTCACAGACATCTCATTATCAGAATCCGGATAATCCAATCCACAGACTATAAACCCTGGGTCTTCTACCCAGTCTCCATGCTCAATAGCTACTGTAACATTTCCAAGAACAGATTGATGCTCCCCCTCAATGGGTGCATTCTCATGTATCACAACAGCATTCAGTGCTGGATTCTCTTCATCAGAATCTTCTACTACAAGTTCCATCGGTGCAGCATCTAGAAGATCTTCTGATACAGGTACAGCTTCTTCTGTATCTCTTTCTACTTCAGCAGTCGGCATAACTGAGCTTCCAATCAAAGGACTCATACTTAAACTACCAGAAGCAGGCGATTCAGATACATTTTCCTTTTCCTCTTCTTCTTGGTGAGGCACAGACTGGTCTTCCTCATAAGTAGACAAAATTTCCTCTACCTTTCCTTTCCTAGAATAAACCAATTTTGCCACAGGATTTGGGGGCAAGTATGGATCTCCTCCAACATCCATAGGAGTTTCATCATCTTCTTCTTTTTCGTCACTATAAACAGGTTCCTCTTCATCAGGTCTCAGACTCGGATCTCTCTCATCCTTTGGTCTTGAGGGATGATCCACAGGATTAAACCTATCATATATCTTCTGATCATCACTGACCCATTCTCCCTTCCATGGGTTCCAGTTAATTTTCATATACTTGCAAACAGTCGAGGTGATGCAAAAATTATTCTTGACTACAACTGTCTCATCCTGAGACTCAGCTATTCCTTTCAATTTTATCATTACTGAAATCAGCTTGGCAAAGAACAAAGCATTAGTCTTTGACTTTGGTCTAATCATGTCTTCCATTTGAAGCATTAACAATCTGCACAGATTGATTTTTACACCATGTATTAGAAAATGAAGAAGATAGATATCTTGATGTCTCAGATTTGCAAAATCTCCTTGCCTCGGTATCAACACATGCTGAACAAACTTGAAGAGCAGTCGATTCTCTCCATCCATTTCAGCAGCAACCACTTGCCTTTGATTTCCATTACTGGTCAGCTCTTGTAAGGCGGTTTCATAATCAAATATGTCACTGATAGGTGGAATTTCTCTTGATACATACCCAGAGACACCTTAATGTAGTACTTTCAAACTCTAAGCCCACTCTACTGAAGAAAAAGACATCTCTTTTCCATTTACAAAACAGCTTACCCGATTCTCATTTTCAGATTTCTCGAAGGTTACAAACTCGTAGAACTGTTTTACCAACTTCGGGTAGTATGGGCCATTGTTATTCGAGAAACAATCCACCCATTTTTGGTCCTCCAGAATCTCGAGTACTAACGATTTGCTAGGCAGTAGCCATTCCACGCACAGTTCCTTCTCGATTACTATGTCTCTATTCTGCAAGTGAGGATTCACTGGTCGCTTTCCCGATCTAGTTCTGACTTCACTAACACTGGCTTTATGTTGTGTCTTCTGCTTCTTAGCTTTTGGTTCTACTCTTTCATCTCTGACGGTAGGAAGCTTTGTTTTTTCCATCGCAAGTTTAGGGTTCTTGGCCGATTTGGGAGAAAAGGTTCGAAGGTGAGAGATTTTGAGCTCGGTGAGGTAAGAAGTGGCTTAGACTTAGTTTTATCATTTAGGAATTCCAAATAAACGACTAAAATAGAGTAAGATAAAATAAAATAAAACAATTCGTATTCTTGGCGGCAGACAGATGTTTTAAAACATTGCATCGGTGTGAGTTTCAACATCGGTGAGGATTTTCACATTGCGAGAATTTCACATCGGTGAGAATTTTCACATCGGTGAGAATTTTCACATCGGTGAGAATTTCACGTCGGTGAGAATTTCACGTTGGTGAAAATTTTCACACCGGTTGTGATTAAACATTCCCAATTCGTGTCTTATGTAACTTAGCCTATCAGAACTTAAAGGTTTAGTGAAAATATCAGCCAATTGATGTTCGGTGCCAATAAATTCAAGAGAAATATCACCTTTTTGATAGTGATCTCTTAGGAAATTGTGTCTTACATCTATGTGTTTGGTTCTAGAGTGAGATACAAGATTCTTAGAGATGTTTATTGCACTGGTGTTGTCACATTTGATTGAAATATTTTTAAAAACATATCCATAGTCTAGAAGAGTGTGTTTCATCCACAGAATTTGTGCACAGCAACTACCAGCAGCTATATATTCTGCTTCGGCAGTAGATAATGCAACTGAGTTCTGTTTCTTACTACACCAAGAAACTAAGGATTTTCAAAGCTAATGACATGTTCCTGATGTGCTTTTTCTATCTAACTTACAACCAGCAAAGTCAGCATTTGAATAACTCATTAACTCAATGGATTGTCCTTTTGGGTAAAACAAACCTAAGTTAACTGTGTGTTTGAGATATTTAAAAATTCTTTTAACAGCAAGAAAATGAGATTCTTTTGGATTATCTTGAAATCTAGCACACATACACACACTAAACATAATATCAGGTCGACTACCAGTAAGATAAAGTAAACTACCAATCATACCTCTGTAATTTGTTTGATCAACTGGTTTCCCAGTTTCATCTGCATCCAATTTACAGGTAGTACTCATAGGAGTTTCACATTCCTTGATACTATCTAGAAAAAAACGTTTTAAAAGATCCTTTGTATATTTACTTTGATTCAAAATAATACCATTTTCATTTTGAAATACTTGAACGCCAAGAATGTACTTATGTTCTCCCATTAAGCTCATTTCAAATTCATTTTGCATACTTTTTGAAAAATCAGTACATAAAGAGTGTTTAGAAGATTCAAAAATAATATCATCAACATATATTTGTACAACTAAAACATCTTTAGAAATTCTTTTAATGAAAAGAGTTGGATCAGCAATCCCTTTAGTAAAACCTTTTGAAATAAGGAAATTGCTAAGTCTATCATACCAAGCTCTTGGAGCTTGTTTTAAACCATACAAAGCTTTAAAAAGTTTAAAAACTTGATTTGGAAAATGGGGGTTAGTAAATCCAGGTGGTTGTTCTACAAAAACATCTTCAATTATAAAACCATTTAGAAATGTACTTTTCACATCCATTTGATATAACTTGAAATCCAGATGTGCAGCATATGCAAGTAAGATTCTAATGGATTCTAGTCTAGCTACAGGTGAAATAGTTTCCTCATAGTCTATACCTTCTTCTTGGCTATATCCTTGTGCAACTAGTCTAGCTTTGTTTCTAACTATATTTCCAGATTCATCTACTTTATTTCTAAAAACCCATTTTGTGCCTATTGTCAAGGTGTCCTTAGGTCTGTCAACTAATTCCCAGACTTTGTTTCTTTCAAACTGATTTAATTCTTCCTGCATAGCTATTACCCAGAATTCATCATTGATAGCATCATTGATATTTTTGGGTTCTAGCTGTGAAAGAAAAGCTTGATGTTCAACCTGGTTTCTTAGAGAAGCTCTAGATTGTGTTCCTCTATCAAGATTACCAACAACATCTTCTAAAGGATGATTCTTTAGAATCCTCGTTGATCTGGTAAAGGTTGGACTAGAAATTTCAGGTTCATCTATGGGTTCGGGTTCAACGAAAGCAGATTCTGGAGAAAGTCCAGAACTGGATGCTTTTATAACAGGTTCTTTAGATTTATCATTAAGGTCCAGAATAGAAAAATCTTCTTCAAGATTCTCAAGAGAGGTTTTAGGCTCATGTTGATCAGTTTCATCGAATTTGATGTGAACAGATTCTTCCACACGTTTAGTTTTCTTATTGAACACTCTATAGGCTTTACTTGAAATAGAGTAACCCAGAAAAATTCCTTCATCACTTTTGGAAGCAAACTTATCTGGATTATCTTTAGTATTCTGAATAAATACTTTGAAACCAAAAACTTTAAAGTAATTAACCTTAGGCTTTCTATTGTTCCACAATTCATAAGGGGTTTTCTTAAGAACAGGTCTGATTAATACTCTATTAATGACATAACAAGCTGTATTTACAGCTTCAGCCCAAAAATAAATAGGCAGGTCATATTCATTGAGCATGGTTCTAGGAATTTCTTGAAGGGTTCGGTTTCTTCTTTCTACTACACCATTCTGTTGGGGTGTTCTAGGGGCAGAAAAGTTATGAGTATAGCCATTGTGTGAGCAATAAGATTCAAAATCTTGATTTTCAAACTCACGACCATGATCACTCCTCAATGTTTTAATCTTAAGTCCACTAAGGTTCTCTACAGATTTAGAGTATTTAACAAAAGAAGAACAGGCTTCACTTTTGTGAGCTAGAAAATATACCCAAGTATATCTAGAAAAATCATCTACAAGAACATAAACATAGTTCTTCCCATTTAAACTAGAAACTCTTGATGGTACAAACAAATCCATGTGAACCAATTCAAGTGGTTGAGAAGTCGAAACTTCTTTCTTTGATTTAAAAGAAACTTTGTGTTGTTTTCCCTTTTGACAGGGGTTACACACTCTACCATTTGGGAATTCTTATTTAGGTAGGTCTCTAACTAGGTTTTTTCTAGACAGTTTTCTAAGTGAGTGAATGTTGCAATGTCCCAATCTTCTGTTCCATAGCCAAGATTCTTTATGAAAAGCATTCAAACAAGTAATATTCTGCTTAGCTAAAGAATTCAGATTAACAGCATAAACATTTTCATTTCTTAAGGCAGAAAATACCAAAACATTCTTAGAATTAAAAACTTTGCAAGAATCATTTTCAAATTTAACATGAAAACCATAATCACATAACTGAGAAATACTTAATAAATTGTATTTAAGGCCATCAACAAATAGAACTTTAGAAATCAAAATTGAATCAGTGTTACCAATCTGGCCTAGGCCGATGATTTTCCCTTTTGAATTATCACCAAAGGTGACAAAGCCTCTATCAACTTTTATTAAACTCTTGAAACAAGAGAAGTCTCGTGAAATATGTCTTGAACATCCACTGTCCAAATACCAGGTCTCTTTACAGGATCTCTTTAAGCAAGTTCCCTACAAAACAGATTCAGATGGGAGATGATTTTGGTACCCAGATTTTCTTGGGTCCAGACAGGTTAGCCAATAACACTTTAGGTACCCATATTTGTCTAATGGGTATCATATAATTTGTAGAATTGACATGCTTTAAAAGATAAACTTTATTAGATCCATAGCTATGTATATAACTGGTTGAAGCATATGAAGTTCCAGAATTACCTTCATTCTGTCCAGATTTAGAAATGAATCTAGTTTTGGAAATTTTCCTCTGTCCAGGTTGGTATCCTATACCAGTAGTATATTTAGGTGCTATTTTCTTTCTTAGCATCTGTGTTAGTGTATTTTTTCCATTGGTGAACTTCTCTAAGTCTTTCTTGAGTTTCTCATTAGATAGTTTCATTTCATTGTTTTCTTTTAACAGTTGAGCATTCTTCTCCTTTTCTATATCAAGATCAGATTTATGCTTAACACTCAAAGCATGTTGTTTCTTTAAACCTTTGTATTTATCCTTTTGTTCATTACATGTCTCTTCCTGCATATTACAGTACTCAAACAATTCATTTTTAGACATTGTTCCAGAATCAGAATCAGATTCTGCATTATCTCCAGAGTAATAATAATTTAAAGCAAGAGTTTCAGCAGTTACCTCAAAAGTGTTTGTCATAAAGCACATGTTTGCCTTATTTTTGTGTTCAGTTTCAGAGCTTTCAGATTCAGTAGAGCTATCCTCAGAAGCACTCCAAGTAGCCTTCATGGATTTCTTAAACTTATTGTCCTTATATTCATATTTCATTTTATACTTCAGCTTTGGACAGTCGGATTTAATATGTCCTTTTCTCTTGAACTCATAGCAGATAACATCATCTGATTTGTCATTCTTCTTCCAATCCTTTTTCCATTTACCTTGGTGATCATACTTACCCTTATAATTTGTTTTTCTGAGGAACTTCTTTTTCCTATAAAATTTCTTAAATCTTCTAGCAATGTGAGCCATCTCAGCATCACTGTCAGAATCACTTTCACTGTCTTCACAGCTTGAACTTTCAACTACAACTTGAAGCTTTTCTGTGTCCTTATTCTTTGAAGTTGAAGATTTGAAAGCGACAGACTTTCTTAGAGGTTCATTTTCTTCCTCTTTATTCACTTTAAGCTCTTCTTCATACATCATCAGCTTGCCAATTAGTTCCTTGACAGGTAGAGCAGCAATGTCACATGATTCTCTGATTGAGAAAGATGTGCCCCTCCATCTATCAGGTAGACATCTCAAAATTCTCATAATTTGTTCCTTCGATGAGACATCCTTTCCCAGCGAGATCATTGTATTGACAATTTCATTGAACCTGAGATACATGTCAGAAATGGGTTCGTCAGGCTTCATTTTAAAATTATCATACTTGATAGTATAAGTGTTCAATCTCATTTCATTAACATTCGTTGTTCCTTCATGAGAAACAGCTAAGGTATCCCAAATTTCAAAAGCATTTTTACAAGAAGAAAGTCTATTAAACTCTTCATCTCCTAGAGCACAGTATAAGGCATTCACAGCTTTACAGTTGTTATTGTAAGCAGTCTTTGTAGGTTCATCCCAAGTAGATCTAGCAGTAGTGGGAATTTTGTATCTTGATTCAATAGCAGTCCAAATATTAAAACCTATGCTTTCTAGATGAATTTTTATTTTCAGTTTCCACTGAGCATAATTAGTTCCATTGAAGAAAGGTGGCCGGTTAGTAGCAGCACCCTCAAGTCTATTGTCCATGATGAGAAAATTTTAAAGAGATAAAAATTTAGATATAACAGAAATTTTAAGAACTTTAAAATACAACTAAAACCACAGTTCAAAAGCAGAGTACTTTTAGAAAGTATTTTCAACCCTCTGATACCAAGTGTTGGTCGGAGTGGTTTACTCATGAGGGGGGTGAATTGAGTACCAATTAAAATTTCTGTATTTAAAAACACTATCTTAAAGACCCCCAAAATAAAATAATAAATTAAACTGTAGTGAATTTATATTAAAGTAGTGGTTCTGTTAGATTCTCACGGGATTGATTAATTCCCAGTTAATCAACACAGGAGTGTGTGATTATCTTTTGAAACTAACTTACTAATCTACACTTAACATAAACACTTGCTAATTTAATTATCAAAGTAACTTTGAAAACAGTATTGGTTTTAAAGTGATTAGCAGCGGAATAAAACTTTGAAAGAGATGGCACAACAAATGTAACCAAGAGGTTCAGTCTCAAGCTGAGACTTAGTCCTCTCAAAAGTTTATATATAAAAATGATCCACACCCTGGATCGGGGTTCAACAGTTTACAACTGTCCAGGTCCAAGACCTCTACCACTATTCTTCGTGGGAAACAGTACAACAGCACCCAGCTGTCCAGGTCACACACGACCTCTACCACTGTTATTCGTGGGAAAGAAAGAATGAAAGAGATTGGTAAGGATTTATAAATCATCCAGTTTAAGTACAGGAGACAGTGTATGTGTTAGATACAGCAGATAACACACGCTGCTCGAAAAGTATAATAATAAATAACTGAACAAGAGATGTAGAGTTTAGAAGTGGTTCTGGTGATTTCAGTGTAGCTCTGGACTCCTTTTGATTCGATCAGAAGTGAGTCTGAGTCCTCTTCTCGTTTCTATTTGAGAAACAGAGTGTCGTATGCTCCAGGTTCACAGACAGTGACAATGTAGTGTTTGAAGTTATTCAGTGCTCTTCTTGTATGCAAAGAACACTTCTCGAGTATGCTTGATTGTCTATGAGCTTCTCTGTGTTCTTCTCGTTCTTGTGTTTTTGGTATATTCCATCCACCACACTTTTTCTCATTTCGATTCTCGTTGTCGTATATCTTTGGGCAGCGTATTCTTCTCGTATTTATCTCCCAACAGGGGACAGAAAATATTTCCTTTCCGCAGGTACGAGGTACGGGTTCCTGACCTCCGACAACCTTTTTCAGATATTTGACAAATCATTAAAATATACATGATATGACCGTTAGATGGATTAAATATAGATAAATAAAGAAATTCAAACAGTGAGTTGAGTGATCGGTACGTAATCAGCATCGGTAGCTTGGACATCGGTGGCTCAATGTCATTAGTTGCTTTGACTCTATCGGTGGCTCTATGTGTCGGTTGGTACATGCTTGTATCGGTGACTTTGTTTATCGGTAGCTCCATGTGTCGGTAGCTCCATGCGTCGGTAGCTTCATGCGTCGGTAGCTTCATGCGTCGGTAGCTTCATGCGTCGGTAGCTCCATGCGTCGGTATCGGTAGCTGTGAGTCTGTATCGGTAGCTTCGTCCATCTGTGACTCTTATTCCATCGGTAGCTATTTATACTTACACCGGTAGCTCTATGTTTGTATCGGTAGCTGTCTGTAAGTCAGTAGCTTACATTTATAAGTACATCGGTAGCTCTGTGTTTAAGTATATCGGTGACTCTGTCTGTTTTTAGACTAAGTCTATCGGTAGACTGGGTACCGGTAGCTCTTTATCAGTAGCTATAGGCAGATTACTTATCTGTTTTATACAGAACACATCCGATTGTGTTAGAATTAATTTATAACTTGTATGAACATGGATAAATGAGGATTCACATATTTCAAAGACTATTTTAAAAATTATTATTGGATTGATCACAGATTTGAAAGAATTAAAGTATAGATCAATGATACTTAAAGATATCATAGAGAATGAAAACATAATTGGGATTTTCACCATGTATGAATACATGATTGAGATTATCAAAACAGGTGAGGTCAAAAATTTATTTTTCTCAGTTTAATAATGATATAGTACTAAATATGTTCTCATTTTAATTTGTTGAAACAACAAGAAAAATGACATCAAACATATCATTTTGAACCATACTCATGAAGGAAAAACTATTCACTGGCACTAATTTCCAAGAGTGACAGAGATGATTACACGTCATCCTTCGCTGTGACATAAAATTGTATGTCCTGGAGGAACCTATTCTAGTTCTTCCTTGATATGAGGCCAGGGATAAGGAAATTAATATCTATATGAAACAATTGGATGATTCCATAATTTTCCAATGTTTCATGCTACCAACCATGTCTAATGAGCTCTTAAAGAAACATGAAAACATGGAGGCGTATATCATGATGTCTCACCATAAGGATCTCTATCATGAAAAGGTGAGGTAGGAGAGATATGACATCTCCAATGCTTTGTTCACAACTATTCTTGGAGAGTATGTTCAAGCTGGGCCTCATGTAGTCAAACTTCTTGGCTATATTGGACACCTGGACATCTTAGGGATTAAGTTCTTGGATGAGTTGCATACATATCTCATCCTATTATCACTGCCCAAGTCCTTCTCTAGCTTTATTTTTTACCACAACATGAAAAACATTTTGAAGAGTCTATAAGAACTTTTGACCTTAATTCTCTTGGAAGATAAGGACATGGGGTGTGACAAAACCACAGTCCTTATGGTGAATAATAAAAATAAGGACAAGGAAAAGGGGAGAAGGATTTATAAATGTTATAAATCCATTTATCACCATCCCTCCATGAAGGGGAGGATCCATACGAAGGTAATGGAATGGGAGGTGGTATGTTTTTCATGTGGCAATATAGGCCACTAGAAGAGAAACTTCACCTAGAAGTGTGGGGATACTAAAGGTGCATTTTTTATCAAGTGTCATCTTTCCATTTATGAACAATGGATATTAGGTAAAACATGTGGGGATCAAATATGTATTCAAATGTAGAAACCAAGTATATTTTAAAATATTACCATAGGAGAGGTGGATCTTCGAGCTTCCAATGGAGTGAGTCTAGTTGTGTTGGCCATTGGCGATTATCATCTCTAATTACGAACTAGAATGCTTTTGGTTTTACATAACTATTATTATGTGCCAACTATTACCATGAACATGATTTCTATATCATGTTTGGATACATATATATTTATTTTGGAATTTTGGAAATAAGGGTTGTTTCTTTAATAATAACAATGTACGTTATAGTATGGCGTATTTAAATAATGGTTTGAATGTTTTAAACTAGGAAATCGAGTTTTGGAAATCAATAACAAAACAAAATCATGTGACTCATACAACACTCAGTTGTTGCATCACCATATTTTTCAATTAAATGAAAAGTGTTTGATAAAGCTCTTCCAAGATGGTTATTTAGAAACTACTTAGCTAAAACCACTTGATAGATGTAACACTAATTTACAAGGTAAAATGACAAAGCCACCTTTAGATGGATAAGGTGAAAGGGAAACAGAGTTTCTATGATTGGTGTACACTGATGTGTGTGGACCATTTCCATAGAAGATAGAGGGGGATATTCTTACTACATTACTTTTACTGATTATTTGAGTAGATATGACTATATCTACTTAATGAGGTGTAATTCAGAGTCCTTGGAGAAATTTAAGTAATTCATTAATGAAATAGAGAATCATTATTGTAAGAATATAATGATTATTTGAACAAATCATGGTAGAGAATATCTAAACCAAGATTTCATCGACCTTTTACAGGAGTTTAGGATTCTATCTCAACTCAATACTCCTTATACAAAATAGTGGAATGGTGTTAGTGAAAGAATGAACTGAATATTGTTGGACCTTGTGAGCTCAATGATGAGTCATGTATATCTTTTATTATCCTTTTGGGGATATGCATTACAATCTGCCTCATACACATTATACTGAGTACCAACTAAGGTGTAAAATGGAATTTCCTCTGAGTTATGGAATGGAAAGAAACTGATTTTTTCGAGCACATGTGTATGGGGATGCAAGGAATTTTTTAAGGCCCCCTCGGGAAACAAACTATCACCCTGAGGAAAGGGGTGTATCTTTATAGGATACCCCAAGGAAATGAAAGGATATGACCTATAGAACCCTTTAGATTATAATGTAATTATCTCTAGACAAGTCATGTTTCTTGATAGGGAAAACATCCTAAAAAAGGATAGTGGGATAATTATTGACATTGATGAAGTTGATGCTCAAGATAGATATGAGTTAGTATAGGTAAAAGTTTCATAGGTCTCTGTGGAAGAAGATATTGAAACAGAAGTATTGTGTAGGAGCTCAAGAGAGGTAAGGGAACCAGATAGATTTGGTTTCCTAGTAACTAAGTTTGGTGAATCATTATTGTTGGAAAATGATGATCCTCTCTCTTATAAGGAAGCAGTAGACAGCTCAGAACCTGAAAAATGTCTAGAAGCTATGAATTATGAGATAGATTCCATGTATCGTAACCAATTCTAGGTTCTTCTTGAGGAGCTAGATGATATAAAGAAAGTTGGATGAAAATGGTTATTCAAGAGAAAGGTGTACATGGAAGGTCATGTTAGCATCAATAAAGCAAGGCTACTGGCTAAATAATTTAGACAACGTCATGGAATATACTATGATGAATTCTTATAGCTAGTTTACATGTTTAAATCCATTAGAATCATACTTTCCGTAGTATTTTACCATAAGTACGAGATTTGGATAATGGATGTCAAAACAACATTCCATAACGGGATCCTTCAGGAAGATTTCTAGGTGATGCAACTATAAGGGTTTGTGACACGAGGTGAACCCAAAAACGGATTGAATGTTGTAGAAATCTATTTATGTATTAATGAAAGTATCCAAGTTAGGGAACATTTGACATGATGAATCATTAATGGAATTTGGTTTCATTAAGAATGAATGTGAGTCATGTGATTAGAAACAATTTAACTTTAATGTGGTCATTATCCTAGTAGTATATATTGATGACATATTACTTATTGGAAACAATTTACAAGTCATATAGTCAGTTACAAACTAGTAGAACAAGTGTTTATCCAAGAAATACTTAGGTGAAGAATCCTACATTCAATGGATAATGATAATTCATGATATATCTAAGAGACTTCTTGGACTAGGTCATGCTATATACATTTACCAAACACTAAAGAGATTTAGTATGGAACAATCCTAGAGGGGATTGTTTCCAGTGTCATATGGACAACATATTTCTAAAAAAATATGTCCTCAGACACAACATGATAAAGATAAGATAAGCAATATTCCATACACTTTAACTATAAGATACATCATGTATGACATGTTTTGTATTAGGCTTGATGTTACCTATGCACTGAGCATGGTAGGTAGATATCAAGAAGATTCAAGAGAACAATTTTGGAATGATATTAAGACTATCCTTATGTATCTCAGAAGAACTAAGGATATTTTCCTGGTGTGTGGAGGAGACGAGGTGCTTGTCATCAGAGGGTATGTTGATGCTGGTTTTTAGATAGACGAGAACGGTCTGAAGTCGTAATCAAGATATGTTTTCTTTCTCAACAGAAGAGTTGTGAATAGGAAGAGTTCAAAGCAGCCAGTTTTTTCCAATTCTACAGCGGAGTCCAAATATATAACGGCTTCTGATGCAACCTTGCAAGCCATCTGGATTCATATCATTGTCCAGTATCTTGATGTGATGCCTAGTAGTAAATATCATATCACATTTTATTATGATAATACTATAGTAGTGGCTCATGAAAAAGAACCAAGGTCACATCAATGGAAACAGAACATTCTCCGGAAGTATCACCTCTTGAGGGATTTCTAGAAAAGTTTTAAAGTTGCAGTGAGTAGAGTGTCCATAGAAGAGAATGTGGCAGACCCCATGACTAAAGGATTATCTCAGAAGAAGCATGAATATCATGTGAGAGGTAGTGGGTTAAAGGTTGTTAGTTGTTTTCTATAGTCCAAGTGGGAGTCTTTTAGAGTTAGTGGCCTATAACCAACTACATTGGTCTTTATTAATTAATAAATACCTTACCACATATTTATTGTTCTTATGTGTGACAATGCATGTGATAATTTTCTAAGGATAGCTGACACACCAAAGGGTTATAGGGGATCCCTAATATGATAAGAACCCTGAAGTTCCATAACACTATTCTAGAATATATGTCATATGATCGAATGATGTTGTTTGAGGGACAAAAATAATACAGGCCATTAGTGGGGGAAGAATCATAAAACATTGAGGCACCTTCTCATGGTGTGCGCCCTTGGTAATATCGGGAAGGATATTATGAGAATGATACCTACTAGTAGGAAATCCACATTTCATAGTATCTTGGGATTTTTCAATCTGCACACGCGTGTATTGGTCCTTGGACAATAAGATTATTATTAATTGGTATTTCAACTCCTGCACTTAGATGTATTGATGAAAACTATTATGACACACTATTCTCAATGAGGTAGGATATATTGGGTGTGTCATGAGTAAAACAACATTAATAGATAATGCAATAAAGGATTTGTCTCTTCTTCTCCATAACTAAAGTTGATATCTTATCCCTTTTGATGGAATACATATAGCTTAAATAAATACATGTCCATAGTAAGGAATGAGAAAGCTCAATTTCGAGACATCAAAGAAATAATAGTAGAGAACATGAGTTGATGGCACTAGTATGAAACCCACATTGTTGGAGATATCGTTAAAAAGTGCTTACATTACCCGGTACGATTTCGTTGGATATGACACATCATTACGGTTTTAACATGATTCTCTATGGATGAATTTTCTATTGATAGACGCTAACCTTAGACTTTAGGCAGGCCCCACCTAATTACACTAAGAATAGAGACCTATAGTAGAACACACTAAGTGTGTCTAAAAAACTCATTTAAACATTCATTTAACAAGTTGAATAATGATTATTCCCAAATTTGGTTTAATAATTATTCAAGGATTCCAGATCTCATTTATTTCAACACTTGTTATTCGAGATAATATATTTTGGTAGAAATAATATATTTATTAGCTAGTAATGTAGTGGTATTTATTTAATAAATAAATAGTCTTTATTCATGGTCTAATAAATGTGGTGGATGAAATAAAGAAAATGGAAAAACCAAAGTACATATTGGGTATATTTGTAACATCCCAGGTAATTAAAGAATAAAGAATTTTCATATTTATTAATATTTACGAATTAAATATTAATTTTAATTAAAATGGGTTTCTAAGTTCGATAGCGTACTCGATACGCAACGATGAGTTTCTTTGAAAACTTTTGTTGCACACAAGTAATAAAATAATATTATTTTAAATGTTAGTTAACAAGTAGTCGTTGTACTGGCGGGAATGGATAGAAATAATTGAAATATGATTATATATGTTTTAAAATGTTTTTACATTTACCCAATAAAAGATAAAGGCTTAAAATACGGAAAGAGTTCAATTTTAGGTATTTATACCCTAATTTTCACTAAGGGTTCACTTATCACCTTTTGACGGAGAACCGTCATTAAATATAGTTTTTATCAATCTTATAAATTATATTGGACCAAAAATAACTCTTCTTTAGAATCGGGACATCAAAATTTACTTTGTGTAAATTTTTGGTACCTTTCCGATAAAGTTCGTTTTTTAATGAATAGTGTAAAATGTTGAATTTTAATTCAAAACCTCTCATTAATATAATTTATTTATATGATTATATTATCTTTTGAATTTTTTTTAAAGTGAAATTATAAAATATTTTTACCATTAAATCCAATAGTGGTCGTTGGAATTAATTTCACTTTGAAATCGGACTTAAACTACTGTCAATCTTTTGATATTTATTGTTTCATAAAAACACGCTATTTTCTATGACAGCGGGAATTAATTATTAAATTAATTAATGTGACTTATATTTTTTTAATTTTGTAAAATAGACTTCATTTTTTAATTCGTAATATCAAATATAGCTTAGGGTGAATTTTTTGTAATTTTCTGAAAAACTTCAATTTTTGATGAATAGTGAAACCACTAAGTGGTACTTATAAAAAATGATTTTCCGTTTAAATGAAATTTTTCCATCATTGTGTTTTGATTTTACAAAATCCAACATACATGTTTGTCATTAAGAATTAAAATGTAGTTCAATGAGATTAAAATAATTTTTTGGTGAATAGTAACTTATTAAGTTTTTAATCGTGATTACTGGTAATTAGTGTAGTTTAAGGTAAAAATAATGTCTTAATAATATTAGATGAGCTTTAAACATGTCCTACCCTCATTGGATGTGTCATGGACGACCAAGACAAGCCATGGGTCAACTTGGGGACCCCATGGAGCCACGTTGGTTGGGAAATGACATAAATAACTTTTTATTTAATGTAAAATTAAAAATGACACAAACATAATATGTTTTACGAAAACATTTTTTACATGGGGTTATAAAGATCATATTATTTATTATAAATAGTAATTGGATAGCTAAAACGATTTCCTACATCATAGTAGTTTTTATATAATATTTAGATATTAAATAAATTAAATTATTTATGACATCATGATGATGCAGCGATGACTTCATTATTTAACGATTTAAATAAAATGGAAAGATAATGTAATATCTAAAACCTACACATGTCCAAAACCTATTGGATGGGAATATTTAGAAGCCTTATCATCTTATCTTAGAAATATATCAATTTGGGACCTTTGAAATTCGAAACAGTTTTGAAAATAAAATAACAGTTTCATGATTTCCAAAAGTGCCCCTCCTCTCCTCTTATAAAAGGCCCCCACCTCTACCTCATTTCACACAGTCCTCAAGTCTTTGGCTCGGCCATCCCCTGACCATTTACTCTCTCCACATCCCTCTCCTCATCCTAGGGGATTCCATTTGTGCAGAATCCTTTCAAAGGAATACTTTAGGCTCAAATCAAAAGGAGTTACACTTTTGAAGGTAATTCATTCTCTCTTGTTCATTTGTTTTATTTTGCTTCTCCAACCCCATAAACTATTTTTATTTACCAATTTTGTAACAACAACAGTATCTTAAATATACTAGGATGTTGTTATAATATTTATTTGAGCTAAACTCTCACACAACTACATCAAATGGTTAAATAACATATGGTTTCCGTGGATGGAGAAATTCTGCCTCCCGAAACGATGATTGTTCAATACTCATTTAACACCTTCAAAGGTGGCCATTATGATGTAAATATTTTTATATGTGATATATAATATGTTTATTATTTCCTTAAGCTTCTGTATTTTTCATTTATGGCATACCATTATTGTTCCATTATGGGTAAACACGATATCTTCATTTTAGGAAGTGCGGACTACCGCCCCCTGAAAGTGATTTGATTCGTTAATACCATATGTGGGATGTGTAAAGGATAAATTTAATGATATTATATATGTTGATATACTGGAATAATAATATACTCTTATATCATTGTGATTCCATTCTATAAAATATGAAATAGAAATGAAAGTAGCCTTCATGTGTACGTACGGCTTACCGTCTCCATGAACGGTGCATTTCATTTCTTACCTCTAAATGATTATGTAATATTATAAATACATGTATATGCTGGATATATATGATATATATGATATCCAAATCATGAATTTCATTCTGGATATAAATAACCTTTGACCACACGAACAACATGTAATTGTAAGAAGTCCACTTTCGACTTAAGAACCAAATATTGACAAAACAAACATTATTAACTTAAATGGTTACATAATGTTTATAACATGGAAATAAGTGATGTAAAAGGAATAATGAACTTTAAAAAGGTTATTAATCAATTATAAATTAACTCAAGTTTATTATTCAGGACGTTAAAGAACGATCGAGTCAAGTCGGACCCGAGGTAAGGGACTTCGTCTCAATCTCCTTTCATTGAGGCATATTTCGTTTTATACACAACTTTATTTTATACGGTGTATAAAACCCTTTGAATTTTAATTATATACAAAAGGAATCTTTTTCTACAAATCTTTTTACTAAACGACAAAAAGGAATGTTTTTTTTACGTACGCGGTGACAATGACCTTTTCCGCCGCCGGGAGTATTGTTTGGTATTTGGCTTCCTCAACAAGCCGTAATGTTTTTAATATAAAATAAATACCATATATTCTATTATGTATTTTGGTATTGAAAATGGTTTTGATAGAGGATTCTATTATGTCAATATATTTTAGATATATTGTGATTGAAATGTGGAAATGTTATCATTCCTTTATATTGGTTTTATGTTTTATGATTTTATATTGGTACTTGGACATTTTAACGGGTGGTTAAGTTATAAACTATATGACGGGTGGTGCCATGAATACCAGGATGGGTGGTTACATTATAACCTCCAATGCATTGGGTATGGAAGTCGGCCGTATGGCTATTCCATTTACGTATGTATGGAAATTGGTCATATGGCTATTCCATTAAGTGATATGTGTGGAAGTCGACCGTATGGTTATTCCAATTAAGTATGTTTATGTCCCAAGTTACCTTTATATATGTTATGTGTTCATTATATGGGTTTTATGGTAATCCTTTGGTTACAAAAACGTAAGTAATGATACTTTATTTAGTGAAGAGTTTTTACTACTTCATGAAGGTGAAGGTATTACTTTGATAGAGTATACATGGTTTACTTGATGTTTGAAAAACTAACAGTTTTCATTCTTTGTGTATCCCTTACTGAGCTTTTTTTAATCACGCCAAGTTTTTTTGAAATGTTTTTCACAGGACTTAATGTGGAATAAGGTCAAGGATGGGATCAAGGGAATGTCATGCAATATAAAGCATGGAACTATACATGTTTTCTTTAAGAGTTTTTTTTATTATGGAAACTTAGTAGAAGTGACTACTTTGTAATCTTTTGAGATGTAATAGTTATGTTCTAATTCTCTAAAACTCTAAACCTGAAAATATCCTCAACGTGAATTATTCATTTAATTCAATATTAATTAAGGTTTAAGGTCGGGGCCTTATAGTTGGTATCAGAGGTCGGTTTAGACAACTTTAGGAGTTAGAAAAGTGTTAAATTATAATATGACTGAAATGAGATTGCATTTAAAGATTACCATGTTGCATCCCCTAAGGTATTTTTGTGTTAAGAATGGTTTTTTATAGAGGAAACAGAACAGCTTTTCTGGGAATGCATACAGAGGGAAATGACCTTTCAAATCAGTATCCTAAGATGGTCAAAAACAGAACTAAACGGTTTTTTGCAGTGATGTCTCAGTTGAGTCAGGTGATAAATGGTGGTTGTGTTTATTGATGATATTTTGGTGTTTTTTAAAAGTAAAGAGGGGCCTGAAAGACATTTAAGGGTTGTCTTGCAAACCTTAAAAGAAAACAAACTATATTGAAAATTCAGCAAGTGTGAGTTTTGGTTACAAAAAATTTCTTTCCTTGGTCATATTGTTTCTAAAGATGGGATAACTGTTGATCCTGCAAAAACAAAAGTTGTTGAGGATTGGCCAAGACCCACAAATGTAATAGAGATTCCTAGTTTCCTTGGTTTGCCAGGCTATTACCAAAGGTTTGTTAGAAATTTTTAATGGTTATCTAGTCTAATGACTAAGATAACTTGTAAGGGTGTTAAGTTCATCTAGACAAAAGAATGTGATGATTGTTTTCAGGAGTTGAAGAGAAGATTGGTGAATGCTCCAGTTTTGGCACTTCCATCCAGGAATGGTAAGTTTGTTATATACAGTGATGCTTCACTGAAAGGACTTGGTTGTGTCCTAATGCATAATGATCAGGTAATTTCTTATGCTTCACGAAAGTTGAAAACTCATGAGGTAAATTACCCTACACATGATTTAGGATTAGCTGCTGTTGTCTTTGCTTTAAAAATTTGGAGGCATCATTTGTATGGAGTAAAGTGTGAAATATATACTGATCACAAAAGTTTAAAATATATATTCACTCAGAAAGAATTGAACATGAGACAGAGGAGATGGCTGGAATTAATCAAGGATTATGATTGTACAATTCATTACCATCCGGGAAAATCATATAAAGAGGCTGATGCTTTGAGTCGAAAAAGTAATGCTTCATTAACCATGTTGCATTTGGAACTTGATCCTTTGGTTAAGGATTTGATGAACTTTGGCATAGAAGTTGTTGGTGCAGGATGTCCTTCTGTTTTGTTTCAGGTATCAGTGAAATCTTCTCTATCAGACAGAATCAAGCAAGCACAGAAGCAAGATAGTGAGTTGTAGAAAAAGGTAGAGCTGGTTCAGAAAAGTAAGTTGCATGAATTCAAAATTGATAGTGATTGTGTTTTGTGGAATGGGAATAGATTATGTGTGCCTTGTGATTCAAAGATGAAGAATGAGTTGTTATGTGACGCTCATAGTTCCCCGTTTTTAGTTCATCCTGGCAGTAATAAGATGTACAGAGATCTACGAGAGTATTAATGGTGGGATGGAATGAAAAGAGATATTGCTGATTTTACTGTGAAGTGTCTGATTTGTCAGCAGGTTAAAGCAGAGCGGCAGTTACCGAAAGGGATGCTTCAGCCTTTACCAGTTCCAGAGTGGAAATGGGAAAACATATCCATGGACTTTGTTGTGGGATTACCGAGGACATCTCGAGGTAATAACTCAATCTGGGTTATTGTTGATCGCTTGACTAAATCTGCTCATTTCCTTGCCATACAAGATAATTTTTCCCTAGATAAAATTTCCCATTTGTATCTTAAAGAGATAGTTAGTTTACATGGAGTTCCTCTCTCCATTGTATCTGATCGTGATCCCAGGTTCACATCTAACTTTAGAAAGGCCTTTAGAATTCGTTGGGTACTGAATTAAATTTTAGTACATCTTTTCATCCTCAATTAGATGGGCAGTCAGAACGAACAATTCAGACCTTGGAGGATATGCTACGAGCTTGTTCAATGGATTATCAGGGAAGCTGGGACCAACATCTTTCTTTTGATGAGTTTTCTTATAATAACAGCTTTCATTCTAGTATACAAATGGCACCATTTGAGGCATTATATGGGAAGCGGTGTCGAACTCCAGCATTTTGGGATGAAGTGGGTGAAAGGAAGCTGATGGGACCATAATTGGTAGAAGAGATGGCAGAAAAAGTTCAGTTGATTCAGAAGCACATGAGAACAGCTCAGAGCAGGCAGAAGAGTTATGCGGATAACCGGAGGAAGGATCTATCTTTCGAGGTAGGTGATCATGTTTTTCTCATGGTTTCTCCTTGGAAAAGTGTGATGAGATTTGGTAAGAAAGGAAAGCTGAGTCCAAGTATTATTGGACCATATGAAATTCTGGAGAATGTTGGAATATTTTCTTACCGAGTGGCTTTACCTCCGAGTTTATCTCAGGTACACAATGTTTTTCATGTTTCAATGTTGAGGAAGTATATGCCAGATCTATCTCATGTTTTGAGTCCAGAGGTAGTTC
Organism: Viscum album; assembly: GCA_963277665.1. Classification (NCBI taxonomy): domain Eukaryota; kingdom Viridiplantae; phylum Streptophyta; class Magnoliopsida; order Santalales; family Viscaceae; genus Viscum; species Viscum album. The sequence continues at coordinate 453,500,013 of OY728160.1, read as the reverse complement.
AGCTGGAGGAGAACGTATCTTATGAAGACAACCAGTCCAGATTCTTGACCACAGAAAGCAGGTGTTACAAAATAAGGTGATTCATCCGGTAAAGGTTTTGTGGAAAAACCATGTGATTGAAGAGGCAACTTGGGAATCTGAAAATGCTATGAGAGATAAATACCCCCACTTATTTTGATAAGTGAATAAAATTGCGAGGATACAATTCCCAAAAGGGGGGAAGGATGTAACATCTCAGGTAATTAAAGAATAATGAATTTTCATATTTATTAATATTTACGAATTAAATATTAATTTTAATTAAAAGGGGTTTCTACGTTCGATAGCGTACTCGATACGCAACGATGAGTTTCTTTGAAAACTTACATTGCACAAAAGTAATAAAATAATATTATTTTAAATTTTAGTTAACAAGTAGCCGTTGTACTAGCAGGAATGGATAGAAATAACTAAAATATGATTATATATGTTTTTAAATGTTTTTACATTTACCCAATAAAAGATAAAGGCTTAAAATACGGAAAGAGTTCAATTTTAGGCATTTATACCCTAATTTTCACTAAGGGTTCACTTATCACCTTTTGTCGGCGAACCGTCATTAAATATAGTTTTGATCAATCTTATAAATTCTATTGGACCAAAAATAACTCTTCTTTATAATCGGGACATCAAAATTTACTTTGTGTAAATTTTTTGTACCTTTCCGATAAAGTTCATTTTTTAATGAATAGGGTAAAATGTTGTATTTTAATTCAAAACCTCTCTTTAATCTAATTTATTTATATGATTATATTATATTTTTAATTGGTTTTAAAGTTAAATTAGAAAATATTTTTACCATTAAATCCAACAGTGGTTGTTGAAATTAATTTCACTTTGATATCGGACTTAAACTATTGTCAATCTTTTGATACTTATTGTTTCATAAAAACACGCTATTTTCTCTGACAGCGGGAATTAATTATTAAATTTATTTATTTTACTTATATGTTTTGAATTTTTTAAAATATTCTTCATTTTTGAATTCGTAATATCAAATTTTGCTTAGGGTGAATTTTTGGTAATTTTTTGAAAAACTTCAATTTTTGATGAATAGTGAAACCACTAAGTGGTACTTACAAAAACTGATTTTCCGTTTAAATGAAATTTAGCCATCATTGTGTTTTGATTTTCAAAAATCCGACATAAATGGTTGTCATTAAGAATTAAAATGTGGTTCAATGAGATTAAAATAATTTTTTTTGGTGAATAGTAACTTATTATGTTTTTAATCGCAATTAGTGGTAATTAGTGTAGTTTAAGGTAAAAATAATGTTTTAATAATATGATATGAGCTTGACACATGTACTACCCTCATTGGATGTGTCATGTCCGACCAGGAAAAGCCATGGGTCAACTTGGGGACCCCATGGAGCCACTTTTGTTGGGAAATGACATAAATAACTTTTTATTTAATGTACAAGTAAAAATGACACAAACATAATATGTTTTATGAAAACAATTTTTACATGGGGTTATAAAGATCAGATTTTTTATTATAAATAGTCATTGGATAGCTAAAAATATTTCCTACATCATAGTATTTTTTATATAATATTTAGACTTTAAATAAATTAAATTATTTATGACATCATGATGATGCAGCGTTGACTTCAATATTTAACGATTTAAATAAAATGGAAAGATAATGTAATATCTAAAACCTACACATGTCCAAAACCTATTGTATGGGAATATTTCGAATCTTTATCATCTTATATTCGAAATATATCAATGTGGGACCTTATAAATTCGAAACACTTTTGAAAATAAAATAATAGTTTCATGATTTCCAAAAGTACCCCTCCTCTCCTCTTATAAAAGGCCCCCCAACTCTACCTCATTTCACACACTCCTCAAGCCTTTGCCTCGGCCATCCCCTGCCCATTTACTCTCTAAACATACCTATCCTCATCCTAGAGGATTCCCTTTGGGAAGAATCCTTTCAAAGGAAGCCTTTAGGCTCAAATCAAACGGAGTTACACTTTTAAAGGTAATTCATTCTCTCTTGTTCATTTGTTTTATTTTGCTTCTCCAACCCCATAAACTCTTTTTATTTACTTCTTTTGTAACAAAACCAGTATCTTCAATATACTAGTATGTTGTTATAATATTTATTCGAGCTACACTCTCACACAACTACATCAAATGGTTAAAGAACATACGGTTTCCGTGGATGGCAAAATTCTGCCTCCCGAAACGATGATTGTTCAATACTCATTTAACACCTTCAAAGGTGGCCATTATGATGTCACTATATTTATATATGATCTATAATATGTTTATTATTTCCTTAATCTTCTGTATTTTTCATTTATGGCGTACCATTATTGTTTCCATTATGGGTAAACACGATATCTTCATTTTAGGAAGTGCGGACTACCGCCCCTGAAAGTGATTTGATTTGTTAATACCATATGTGGGATGTGTAAAGGATAAAGTTAATGATATTGTATATGTTATTATACTGGAATTATAATATACTCTTATATCATTATTATTCCATTCTATAAAATACGTAATAGAAATGAAAGTAGCGTTCATGCGTACGTACGGCTTACCGTCTCCATGAACGGTGCATTTCATTTCTTACCTCTAAATGATTATGTAATATTATAAATACATGTATATGCTGGATATATATGATATATATGATATCCAAATCAGGAATGTCATTCTGTATATAAAGAACCTTTGACCACACGAACAACATGTAATTGTAAGAAGTCCACTTTCGACTTAAGAACCAAATATTGACAAAAAAACATTATTAACTTAAATGGTTACATAATGTTTATAACATGGCAATAAGTGATATAAAAGGAATAACTAACTTTAAAAATGTTCTTAATCAAGTATTAATTAACTCAAGTTTATTATTCAGGACGTTAAAGAACGATCGAGTCAAGTCGGACCCGAGGTAAGGGACTTCGTCTCAATCTCCTTTCATTGAGGCATATTTCGTTTTATACACAACTTTCTTTTATATAGTGTATAAACCCCTTTGACTTTTACTTTTATAAAAAAGGAATCTTTTTCTACGAAGCGTTTTACTAAACAACAAAAAGGAATGTTTTTTATGTACGCGGTGACAATGACCTTTTCCGCCGCTGCGAGTATTATTTGGTCTTTGGCTTCCTCAACAAGCCGTAATGTTTTTAAAAGAAAATAAATACCATATACTCTTTTATGTATTTTGGTATTGAAAATGGTTTTGATAAAGTATTCTATTATGTCAATATATTTAAGATATATTTTGATTGAAATGTGGAAATGTTATCATTCCTTTATATTGGTTTTATGTTTTATGATTTTATATTGGTACATGGACATTTTAACGGGTGGTTACGTTATAAACCATATGACGGGAGGTGCCGTGAATACCAGGACGGGTGGTTACGTTATAACCTCCAATGCATTGGGTATGGAAGTCGGCCGTATGGGCATTCCATTTAAGTATGTATGGAAATTGTTCGTATGGCTATTCCATTAAGTGATATGTGTGGAAGTCGACCGTATGGTTATTCCACTTAAGTATGTTTATGTCCCAAGTTACCTTTATATATGTTATGTGTTCTTTATATGGGTTTTATGGTAATCCTTTGGTTACAAAAATGTAAGTAATGATACTTTATTCAGTGAATAGTTTTTACTACTTCATGAAGGTAAAGGTATTACTTTGATAGAGTATACATGGTTTACTTGATGTTTGAAAAACTAACAGTTTTCATTCTTTGTGTATCCCTTACTGAGCTTTTTATGCTCACCCCAAGTTTCGTTGAAATGTTATTCATAGGACTTAATGTGGAATAAGGTCAAGGATGGGATCAAGGGAATGTCATGCTATATAAAGCATGGAACTAGACATGTTTCTTTTAAGAGTTTTTTTTATTATGGAAACATAGTAGAAGTGACTACTTTTTAATCTTTTGAGATGTAATAGTTATGTTCTAATTCTCTAAAACTCTAAACCTGAAAAGATCTTCAACGTGAATTATTCATTTAATTCAATATTAAGTAATGTTTAAGGCTGGGGCCTTATAATATTAAAATATACAAACCGTGCTATTTTATTTGGTGATTTGTGAGAAATATTATTATTATTTTTATTAAATAATATTAGGTGTAATTCACTGGGTGCATGTCACGTGATAATAATAGTCAACTATGATTATTAGACATGGGGTCTTACTATGAATTATATGAAATAAATAATTGTTTTTGGGAAATTAATTCATTTTATAATTCTATGTAATAAAATCCCAATTACATTCTTCTCATGATACCTAGAAATTCATTATGGTTGTGCATAATAGATCTAGAGAAATATTACAAGCAATGAGAGAATTATTTTCCTCCATGAATTCTCTCAAGTTACGACAACGTTCCTTCTCAACCGGATCAAGGAGTGAGCTTTGGAAGCATCTCTCAAGGCGATCAAAGGAGGACATCGCAAGCGAAGGCTCATTCATGCTAGAACCCAGAGATCCCTTCAACGACATTTGAAGATACATGGAGCATGTGTGGATCACCACTTAAGGAATCCTACACTTGGCTTCTACGACGCAATAATGGATCACATTGGATCATGAACAAAAACCTAAACGATGATAGAATTACATCAAGGAAATACTTGTATTTTAATTAAACTAATTATAACCAACATATGATGATCCTCTCCATGGTTCCAGGATTCCCCTATTTTCATTCATTCTTCATTCTATTCTAAATATCTGGCATTTTATCATCGTGATAAATCACAGATTTATCATTTTTGAACGTTAAAATTAAATTGGGTACACCCATCCACGTACATCTGTTACACCAGAAACCTACATATACAAACCATTTATAGCAGAAAACCACCTTCAGAAATCCCTTAAAACATTCAGGTTACACATCCAATGTACAAATATTTTTAAAAAGATGCCAAACATTCCATTTTTTGGAAACTCAAGCCAAAACATGTTTACCAAAAAAAAATTTGTTTATCAAACCAAAACTATTTTAGACGGCCATAAAAGGGACCCAAAATACCTTTTTTCATGCGGCCAATGTATTTATAAATCCAAAAAAATCATTTTAAATAGCACTAAGCACATAACAACCATCCAGGAAATTTACCGAACATAAGGCATACCCTTTTAAACAAACGACTTATTTTAAGCCCTTGAGAAGGGATAAAATACGATTTTCATGCTATAAATTTATTCAATCTACTGAACCATGTTCAAAATTCCATATACTAGGTGTGTAAACTAATGGAACATTTAGGTAAGAAATCGGTGTACATGTTTATAACAAAACAACACTTATTTTCACAAAACAATGCTTAAAGAACCATTTTTCATAGCAATAAAAATATCTAAAGGCTGATAATACTAAAAATATATATCAGTTCAGAATAGTAAAGAAAATGATGAAACATAAATGATAAACGCATATACAAGGGATATCTTACCTCAAAACCATGTCGGAAAGGAACCACACACCTGATATCACCCGCCACAATTCAAAATACTCTAGATCTATGGATACTGGATCTAAAAAACCAAAAACACTTAAAAAATCATGGTATAACATAAACATAGGTTGTGCAGGACTAGAGGATGAGAGGAAATCAAAATAAAGTTGAAGGAGAAGGAATCTAACCTTGGAAACAAAGGAACTCTTCATCTTCCCTTTGATATATACTATTAGATGAATAAAAATGTATAGGATATTCTTGGATATGTTCCTTAGATCTAGAAGAACCATGGAAAGAAGATTTTGGGGGAAAGTGAAAAAAATAACGATTCATGAATGAAACAAAATACCTTTCCAAATCTGGACAATTTGAGAAGACTCAAAAATTTTAGCCCCAATCCGCAACTGACATATGATTCAAATAGGTAAAATGAAACATGGGGGTGCTCTTAGGGTTCTTTGGCTTGAGTGAGAGGTGGAATCAGAAAAAAAATATTAAAAATGAATAATATGTAAAATAAAAAATTATTTTTAAAAACTGGAAATTGCCTCACATTTTGTCCCAATAACTGAATAAATAACCCAAATCCACCATGATTATGAATTCATAAGATGGTTCAAAATGATGTGGTGGTTTGAATAGGTCAGTGGAGGATAAGTAAGAATTAGAACGAGCGAAAAATTTAGATAAATTAAAGCGTTATAAAAGAATCAAATATTGATTTTATATCTAGAAATTGGATCACGGTTGGCCAAACTTAAGAAGTAACCACCCTTTTATATAAAAACTCCCAATCAAGTTATGGGGAATACATGGTAGGATGATTAGGCATAGATCGTAGTTCAAAACTCAACATTTATCTCACCCATAACCCATGAAAAAAATCTGTATTTTCAATGAACCGGATCAAAACCAAGACATGAAAGAGAACCAGGTGTGACAGATAATGAATTGGAATTTTACAAGATTTTTAGAAATTTTAGTATACTAATACTAGGAGCTGGGGAATTTGGGGAATAAAAAAGGTTAATGATCGAGATAATATATATTATGTGATATGTAGTTCGTGGTTTTTGAGAATTACCATGCTATATTTATTCTTAGTGTAGGTCCTGTTTGATATGTGTTAGGATTGGTTCCCTAGAGCCAATTACATTGTACTTTCGATTTCATTTGCATTCATAGTTTTGGATATAAATAAATTCCCCATGATGTAGTGATTGTTATTTGATATAACATTAATCTGATAATGAGTTGGAATATTCTTCAAATTGAAATGGTCATATCAGTTCCTCGTTATGATGTGAACCTTGATATGAGACGAATATTTTATTAAACTCTATTCCCTATGGTCGAATAGTGTTATATGTCGGTACAAGATAAGGCCGAATATTATGAGTTGGATACTCGTTAGAGGATGATACTTCATCTAATGAAGCTTACACATGGTAATCTATAAGACTAATTATTATGAGGAAAATCATTCTAGTAAGAAATACACATGTATTCATGTCCATGGATATTCATATAAGAGTGTGTGTGTAATAATCCTTTGATTTTATTGTTATTATTAATGCATATCCCAAGTTTCATAGTAAGATGGTTTTCTATAAACCCTGCTGACATATATTAATAATGAAGTTGGGTATGTTTTGTGCATCAAAAATGTTATGTTATTAATCAATATGTCAAGGAATGATTTTTACATTGCATCATAATTGAAGTAGATATCTCAAACCTCTGATTGGAATCAAATTGTCAAACTAAATTCAATGGTTTTGGTTTATAGGTGAGTTCATTTTTGGAAGTCAAAGAAAGACATATCAAGAATATATTTTAATGACACGAATATATAGAAAAGGCATGCATCAATAATGTATTTCCCTTACAATTAAAGGCACTAATATATTTGTATAACTTTTTTTCCACCATATACCTCTTATACATGCATATTTCACATTTCCATGCTAAAAATAAATTTATCCTCCTTATAAATTTTCCTGAATGTTTTTCTATAAAATTTATCCTTAATGATGCATTCATATTTTTTCCAATATATTCCAATATAATGTATCACTAATTTGTTTTTTTTAATGGTTGTGGTTGTCACGACCCGTCCTTGGGACCCATGCCGTTACTACCCCATGCCCACCTCCCATAGGCCAGGGGCTGGCGACTAGAACCACGACATAAATCCCAACAAAAAGGGGAAGACATTGCCTTTATAAAGTAAACAAACATCATAGAGTAAACAAGCTGAAGTGAACACTATGTAAAACTGAGTACAAAAAGTAGTGCGGAAAAGTATGTGGGCCATAATACAAACCCAAACTGAAAGTAAATTACAACTGGAATGAAAGTACATAAACTGAAAGTAAAGCAGCAACGTCGATCCCTCCACTGGAAGTCCCACCTGAAGGGTGGGTACTCATAGCCTCCTCAGCCCCTCAGGTCCAGCCGTCTGCTCCGTGTACGTTTCGCCCAGTGGTCCACCTCCAGGTACCGACTTTATCCACAAGCCTCAACTACGATCAGCGTTGTCCATCGTCTGTATCCAACATAATGTAGTGTGGGCATAGCCCGTGAATGGATGAGTATATGCTACTCAATAGGGACCCCGAGACCCCTGAAGGTCTCCTAGAATCCACAACGGATAATCCACAATGGAAAGATACAATCACGAAGTAACAACCAACACTACATAGGTATATTCCCATACATATACCTATGTAATCAATTCAAGTTAGGCTCCAACACACGATCCCAAGTTCGATCACTTCCACACAGGATTGTACAACCCAAACCACACAGGATAACACAACCCAATTCACATAGGAAAGAAAGTCAATCATATCGAATGTATAGATTGAATGTCAATACTCACCTCACACAGGTATACTTCTTTGTATAGTTATAGAGATAGTCAAATATAGCCCCTGATTCATCTAAGTTGGGACCCACGTATGATACTAAACCGACCAAGATGTCTAACCCACATAGGATACAGATCAGCTACTCTGCCAGACCCACATAGGATAGCAAGAACAGAGTCAGACACTGCCAGACCCATGTAGGATACAAGAACATTAGTCATTGTCGTCGAACCCATGGAGGATTTCAGTAGGGTCTTCATTGCTGATGAACCCATGGAAGATTTCAGTGCAGTCTTCATTGTCGTCGAACCCACGGAGGATTTCAGTATGGTCTTCATCACTGCCGAACCCACATATGATTTCTGTGTAGTCTTCATTGCCATCGAACCCACAGAGGATTTCAGTACGGTCTTCATCGCTGCCGAACCCACATAGGATTTCCGTGCAGTCTTCATCACCGTCGAACCCACGGCAGATTTCAGTACGGTCTTCATCGCTGTCGAACCCACGTAGGATTTCAGTGCAGCCTTCATCGTCATAGTCACAGTCACAGCCAGCTCTAGGGATCCCACACACAACAAGCTCATTTCCGGGAGGGTCCGCTCCACGAGCCAAGGTGGTCGATACATCAACTGACACGTAGTCCGGAGTTGATGTATCTCAATGTTCCGTCTCGACAGGAGGAACTCAACGTGACATATGGCGCATCAATCGGACGCCCGGTCTGAGAGTTAATGGCTTTTTTATTCCAGGGGACCATTTTGTTTTTAAGTCAAAACCAACTGCATCACACTCCAACTACATCCAAACCTCGATCGGAGTAAGCCAAAAGGGCTATCTCACTAAGAGGAATCCAACAAATTCGAAGGCATGTCAATCGGATGTCTGAAGCTCATGTTATAAGTGATTCCGCTCTGAGGGCCCGGTTGGTTTCGTGTTCGAACCAACCCGGCCATACCCAAAGTTCTCCTAACCCTTGAGTGTAATATACAGAAACGATCATATCAATCCAAGGATTTCATCACAACTAATGGTGTGTCATTCAGAGGTCCATAGCCTATGATATGGGCAAAAGAACAAACTTGTCCGGTTTAGGGGGTTTGGGGCCCGGAAAGACCCGGCCCAAGAACCCCTGGGTCGGCCCAAACCGGGACCGGGTCCGGACCATTAGGTTGCGGCCTTTCCCAGCCAGGGCATCTTGTTGGCCTGGCACACGTGCACGGCCCGCGTGTCCAGCTCGGCCAGTGCCGAGCTAAGCAGAATGGGGAGGGGGGGGGGGGTTCCCCCCTTGATTGAAGCCACGACCCCACGTGGGGTGCCTCTCCCTTGCCAGCGGACGCGGCGCTACACGCTGTGTCTCCCCCAGGACCCGCACGACTACGTGAACAGTCACCTGACACCACAGCTTCAGCCGTGGCGGTCCCTCCTGGTGGCGCACCGGGACGCTGCAGCCGCCTCTGGCCATCGGCGCCGCCGCGCCGACAACCCACGCCGCCGGTGAAGTCCGCAGGCCACCAGAGCCGCTCCAGTGGTCCGTTCATGCTCCTGGCAGCGCCTGGGGTCGTCCTAGGACCCGTAGAATACTTCAACGGCCTCCAATCGCTCAACAGTCTCGTTTCATCATCGCCCAACGTCCCGCGCATCAAGAACAGAGAATCGGCGGGTTTGGACTTGTTAATTGGTCGACACCCACTGCGTTATTGGTTCAAGCGACTTCCAACAATTTAGTCACATTTCGAGGATATAATCCACATAAATTAAAATAAACCAAACCCCCTACCTCAAGAGTTGCTGAACGAATGTTCGTCGTGGGAAAAAGGACGTCGCGGAAGAAGGCCCCGTATGCGTCGTCGGCGTCGCGGTACACGACGTCGCGGAGAAGAGGATTCATCGGCTTTGCGGAGAAGAGGATTGTCAGCATCGCGGTACACGGCGTCGAGTCATCGATCTCTGGGGAACTGGCGTTCATCATCATCTTCCGTCAGAGGCTGGCGTTCTTCATCGTTATTCACATTCTCCAACGAAGAAGATGATGATTCGAAGGCTTTGAGAAAATCCTCTCCAATCCTTCTCGCACAACGAAACAACAAAAATAAAATATGGTGTTGCCTCATTGTATTACTCCTTTCATCCCTTATTGGAAATTAAAAAATTAAAACATGATTTAATTAACATGTGTTGACCAATTAATGAGTCGTTTGATAATCCAAATAAACGCAAGAGTTGACATGGCATTAAAGAGGGGGTGCGGGTGAGTTGCCAAATTAAATGCACATGGGAGTTAAAAGAAAATAATGGGGGTGGGGCTCGTGTGGGCCCCAACTCACTAATATCCTACCTAGTGGAGTTAGGATATTAGTGGGTCACACTCCAACCACCATGCCTAGGTTTTCATTACATAGAATAAAAATAAAATTGTAGCACAATATTTGATTTTTATTCTTTAGTTAACTCAACTAATTAATAACCTCACCCGAGAAAACACAACTCCGGAAAAAGTGTTCTTAAGAAATTACCAGTGTTGTGATTCCATCGGTTCCCTCGAAATATGATTCCGAGCACTAGTTCAAAAGTTAGGAAAATCCGCTCGTTCATTCACTGAACGTACTCGAGCTAAATTTTGGAAATTGATTCCGGGCACACCGGGTCTCGGAATCAGGTGCCGTCAAAAACTGTGTTCTTGTAAAATCCCAAAAAAAATTAAGAAAAAATATTTCCCTTGAATTTTACAGGTCTTTACATTACTCCCACCTCAGGTCTTCACGTCCCCATAATGATACATCATAAACTAGGGTAACAAATGTGGGTACTGTGCACGCATCTGAGCATACCGCTCCCAAGTACTCTCCTGGAGGTTCTCGTGATGCCATCTGATTGGCACTAGAGGTATCGACCATCCACGTAGGACCCGCTCCTATCGATCCTCGATCTCCACCGAGACCTCCAAAAAAGTCTCTCCATCATCAATGTCCAACTCCCCATGGTTGATGATATGCGTCGGGTCATGCACGTATCTCCTCATCTGAGATACGTAGAAGTCGTCATGCACCCGGTGCATCTGAGGTGTTAGAGCCAGGCGATAAGCCACCTCGCCTATCCTACTGAGAACCTAGAACGGTCTGATGAAGTGCGGAGATTACTTGCCACCCCAGCCAAATCTCCGTAATCCATGTCGAGGTGAGACCTGCAAGAAGACGTGGTTGCCTTCCTCAAGCTCCAGTGGTCTCCGCCTCCTATCAGCATAATACTTCTGTTGGCTCTGAGCTGTACTCATCTGCTCCTGGATGACTTGGACTTTCTCTATCGTGGCTTGGACCATCTCTGTTCCCAAAAGTGTTGACTCCCCAGGGTCTGTCTAGCGCAGAAGTGATCTGCAAGGTTGTCCGTACAATGCCTCTTATGGTTCCATCCCTTTGGTGGAGTGGTAGATGTTGTTTTTTGCGATCTCCACCAAGGGTAGGTGGTCCTCCCAGTTGTGACCAAAGTCAAGGACACATGCACAGAGCTTATCCTCGAGAGCCTGAATGGTTAACTCCGTCTGACCATCTTTCTGAGGGTGAAAGGTGGTGCTCAGCCATATCTGCGTCCCGAATGCCTCCTGCAACCCCATCCAAAGCCGGGAAGTAAAGCGAGCATCTCGATCGGAGACGATAGATGATGGCACACCATGAAGCCGTATGATCTCCTGAATGTAGAGGCACCCCATGCTCTCCACCTATCCCTGCTCTCTGATGGGTAAGAAGTGGGCCAACATGGTGAGTCGGTCGACAATCACCCAAATGGAGTCCTGACCTCTAGAAGTGCGTGGAAGTATAGTCCTGAAATCCATAGATATCACGTCCCACAACCACTCAAAGACCTCCAAGGGCTATACAAAGCCTACTGGTACCTAGTGCTCTGCCTTCACCTGCTGACAGGTGAGGCATCGAGAAACGAACTTAGCCACAACCTTCTTCATACCCGGCCACCAGTGCTGTCTTCTGAGATCCTGGTACATCTTCTCCACTCCTAGATATACTGCTAAAGTGGACGTGTGAAACTCTCTCAGCACCTCCTCCTGTAAAGAAACTGGTACCATCGTACGTCCTCTGAAAAGGACTTCGTGCTTTCCTCTTATAGAGAATCCATTAGGTGCCTGTCCTGAGGATATCTGTGCACGCCGCATCTCACAATCAGCGTCCCCACACTGTGCCTCTCTCGCCCGCTGCAGTAGTAGAGGAGTGATTGTGAGTGACTAAAGAAAGGCTTCTCCATCTATATCCATGAAGGATATCTGAAAAGCGGCTAGCTGCTCCGTCGTCTCACCATGTAGCTGAATTCACGTCCTCCTGCTGAGGGCATCGAGTACCACATTCCCCTTTCTCGGAGTATAGACTATCTCAAAGTCATAATCCTAGAGGAACTTGAGCCATCACTGCTATCTCAGATTCAGTTTCTTCAGCGAGAAGATGTACCTGCGAATCTTGTGGTCAGAGTATACTGTAAAGCGCTCACCCATCAGATAGTGTTGCCACATCTTTAGAGCGAAGACCACTTCTGCTAACTCCAGGTCATGGGTAGAGTATTTCTTCTCATGATTCCTCAACCGATGTGATCCATATGTGATCATAGACCACTCCTGCATCAGGACACATCCGAGTCTGGTCCTTGATGCATTGCAGTAGACTACGTACTCTACTCCCTCCTCTAGTAGCCTCAAGATAGGCGCACTTGTAAATCTTTTTCTCAGCTCCTGGAAGCTCTAGTGACATCAGTCTGACCACACAAATGGTTTCTCTTTCATTTTCAAAGATGAGAGTGGTGCCGCAACTCTGGAAAAGTCTGCACAAATCTCTGGTAGTACCCAGCTAGCCCCAATAAACTTAGCACCTCCATCGCTCTCCTGGGTGGCTCCCAAGCTAGCACTTCCTCGATCTTCGCAGGATCCACCGCAACTCCCGCCTCAGAGATGAAGTGTCCCAAGAAGTGGACCTGACGTAACCATAACTGTCACATCGAGACAATTCCATAATGATGTTGATCTTGGAGTGTGTCTAGTAAAACCCACAAGTGCTGGGTGTGCTCCTCCTCAGTGGTCGAGTATATCAATATGTTGTGGATGAATACCACGACAAATCGATTATGGTATGGCTGAAAGATCCTGTTCACGAGACCCATGGACACTGCTATAGTGTTGGTTATGCCGAAAGGCATGACTGAGAACTCATAGTGTCCACACCTACATCTGAAGGTCGTCTTCTGCAAGTCCTCGTCTCGAAATCTGAGCTAATGATAGTCTGATTTAAGGTATATCTTTGAGAACCACTGTGATCCCTTGAGCTGATCGAAGAGTTCGTCAATACTTGGTAGAAGATACTTGTTCCTCCCAGTCACCTGGTTCAGGAGACAATAGTCGGCACACAATCACAAGCTTCCGTCCGCCTTCTTGGCGAACAATATCGGGGAAGCCCAGGGTGAAACACTGAGTCGGATGAATCCATTGCCCTGCATGTCCTCCAACTATACCCATAGCTCTTGAAGCTTAGCGGGGGCCATACGATATGCTGGAGTGGATATCAGGGTTGTCCCGGGGTATAGGTCAATATAAAAGTCTACCTCTCTGTGAGGAGGTATTCCTGGAACGTCGTTAAAGAAAATGTATGCATACTTATCCACCACTACAGGTAAACTAGGACTCTGCACATCAAGTGATCCTAGGATGAGGTTAGCCAACTGATGATTTATGGGTTGTCCCCTCCTCTGCGTGAGTCCATCCTATGCTGAAAAGGCTCCCTTCTCACCGGTGAAGGTGAACCTATTCCCGTCGGTGCGTACACACTGCACCTTGCGCCTAATACAGTCAATCTGAGCATGGATTGTAGATAAACAATCCATGACCAAGATGACCTCGTAAGGCCTCAACGCCGCTACAAGAAGATCCCAGCTGAAGCTCTCGCCTCCTAGAGTAATCTCACACTGTCGGCTCCAGTGCGTAATCGTCGAGTCTGCTCCCGTATGAGTCCCCAGCTGTAAGGATCGAGCCAACGGCTCCGTAGGAATCTCTGAGCACTGAAAAAGGGCAGCAGAAATAAAATAATCACTTGCTCCTATGTCTATATGAACTACAAAAAGGGTGGAGTAGACACAAATAGTACCTAGAATCATCTCTGGCGCACCATGGTCGTAGGCCTCTGCTGCTTGAAGCTGAGCCTGTCTCTGCCCGCCAGCTCCTTGTGGTCGGGGTGGACCTCCTGGTGGTGGTGGTTGTAAAACCTCAAACTTTCTCCCACCACCTGCTGCTCGACCAGCTCCCCTCCCTCGTCCGCCTGCTCTCAGTGGACCTCCACGATTGACCCTCTTCCTCTGCCTAGGTGGCCCCTCAACCGTCTAGTGCTCCTCTGCACGGCGGGTCGGGCAGTCATGAGCCATGTTGCCCTGCCCGCCACATGCGTAGAACTGCCAACTCCTCGGAAGGCTGGCTCTGTGCCCAGTTCCCTTCACCTCTGAACCAATGTCTTGAGGTCGTCTTCCTGATGGTTTGGTACACCTGGACCCCTGTGACATCCGTCGACTGCCAGCTGCAGATGACTCTGCTACGTGCCACCCTGCGGTAGGTCTCACTGCTGGCGTAGGCTCGGCAAGAAAGCTCTCTATGAGAAGAGCTCGCTCTAGTACGCCTGCCTGTGTCGAAATACCGAGGGAGATCATCGCTGCCCTGATCTCATGACTTAGTCCCTACTAAAAGTTCCCGGCCTAGAAGAATGGGTCTCATACCATGTCCGTCGAATAGCGCGAGAGATCGGTAAACTCGCCGAGTACTGGGCGACCGTCATGCTGCCCGACTGCAGCTGTAGAAGCTCCATGATGCGCACTGCACGGAGGGTGGCTGGGACGAACTCTGAGCGGAAGAGGCTCTCAAAGTCCATCCAGAAGTGTGAGGCCTCATCGTGCACCTGGAGAATCAAGATCCACCATCTGCCTGATGCCGTGTGCAGGTGGCTCACTGTGAGAATCTCTATGAGGTCACCTGGTGTCCGCACTAACCTGAAACCACGCACAACTGCCTCCAGCCAATCCTCAGCTGCCTGAGGGTCTGTCTCCCCTCGGATCCTGGGCAGTCTCTGACACTGAATGTCGTGCAGTGCACTAAGGCGTCGTGCACTATCAGCGGCTGGGGCTAGTAGCATCGGTGGCTCGGCGGGTAGAGGTACTTTCATTGCCTCCGTTGTCAAAGGGCCCTACACCGAGGCCTCATCGCTCAGTGGGCCATCGTCTCGTACAATGCTTGGAACCCTAGCTGGCTGCCGTCATGGGGCCATCCTGAAAAGAAACAGGTGCACCATGGTCAAATAGTATACCTGGTGAGCTGACACAAAGTAATCACAAAGAAAACTTTTGAAACACACACACAATCAATGTTTTCGTGCATTGAGTCGAAAATCAGAAGTCAGGTTCCTGCTGTACGGATACGTCGGTTGCCACACCAACAATGGACTCCCTGGACTGATAACCACACTCAATATCCTTAACACTATTGCTTCACATAAAAGAAAGATCAGAGTCCTGAGTTCTTCGGTAGAACATAACTCCTATGATACCAATTTGTCACGGCCCGTCATCGGGACCCATTTCGTGACTACCCCAAGCGTGCCTCCTATAGGCCAGGGGCTGGCAACTAGCACCAAGGCATAAATATTGACAAAAATGGGAAGGCATTGCCTTTATTAATTAAAAAAACACCATAGAGTAAGCAAGATGAATTAAACACTATGTAAAACTAGGATTAAAAAGTAGTGTGGAAAAGTAAGTGGGCCAGAATACAAACCCAAACTGAAAATAAAGTACAACTGGAAAGAAATTATAGAAACTGATAGTAAAGAAGCAACATCGAGTCGTCCACTGGAAGTCCCACCTGAAGGGTGGGTACAGATAGCTTCCATAGCCCCTCAGGTCCAATCATCTGCTCCGTGTACGTTCCACCCAGTGGTCCACCTCTAGGTACCAACTTGCTCCACAAGCCTCAACCACGATCACCGCTGTATGTCGTCTGCATCCAACAAAACGTAGTGCTAGAATAGCCCGTGTAGGGGTGAGTATACGCTACTCAGTAGGGACCCCGATACCCCCGAAAGTCTCCCAAAATCCATAAAGGATAATACAAAAAGGAAAGATACAATCACAGAGTAACAACCAACACTACATAGGTATATGCCCATACATATACCTAAGTCATCAATTCCAGTTCGGCTCCAACACCTGAGCCCAAGTTAGATCACGCCCACACAGGATAGTACAACCCATACCACATAGGACAACACAACCCAATCCACATAGTAAAGAAATTCAATCATATCGAAGGTATAGATTAAAAGACAAGACTCATCTCACACAGGTATACTTATTCGTAAGGTGATAGAGATGATCAGATATAGCCACTGATTCATCTAAGTTGGGACCCACGTAGTATACTAAACTAGCCAAGCTGTCGGACCCACACAGGATACAGACCATCTACTCTGCCAGACCCACATAGGATAGAAAGAATAGAGTCATACACTGCCAGACCTATGTAGGATACAAGAACAATATTCATTGTCATCGAACCCACAAAGGATTTCAATATGGTCTTCATCGCTGCCAAACCCATGGAGGATTTTAGTGCAGTCTTCATTGTCGACGAACCCACAGAGGATTTCAGTACGGTCTTCATTGCTGCCGAACACAGATAGAATTTCAGTGCAGTCTTCATTGACATCGAACCCACGGAGGATTTCAGTATGTTCTTCATCGCTGCAGAACCCACATAGGATTTCAGTGTAGTCTTCATCGCCGTCGAACCCACGGAGGATTTCAGTACAGTCTTCATCGTTGCCGAACCCACGTAGGATTTTAGTGTCGCCTTCATCGTCACAGTCGCAGTCGCAGCCAGCTCTAGGGTTCCCGCACACAACAAACTCATTTCTAGGAGGGTCCGCTCCATGATCCAAGGGGTTCGATACATCAAATGACATGTAGTCCGGAGTTGATGTATCTCAAAGTTCATTCTTGACATGAAGAACTCAACGTGATAGATGGCGTGTCAATCAGACGCCCGGTCTGAGAGTTATTGGCCTTTTCATTCCAGGGGCCCGATTGGTATTTTAATCCAAACCAACCCGACCGCACTCCAACTACGTCCAAACCTCAGGCGGAGTAATCCAAAAGGTCCGTCTTACTAAGAGGAATCCAAAAAAGTCGACGACACGTCAATCGGACATTCGGAACTCAGGTTATAAGTGTTTCCGCTCCGAGGGCCTAGTTGGTTTTGTGTTCGAACCATCCTGGACATACCCAATATTCTCCAAAACCTTGAGTGTAATATTTTGAAACGACCAAGACGATCCAAGGATCGCATCCCAACTGACGGTGCGTCATTCGGAGGTTTGTAGCCCAAGATATGGGCAAAAGAACGAACCTGTTCGGTTTTAGGGGGTTTCGGGCCCGGACCGACCCGAACTGGGTCCGGGTCTAGCCCCTTAAGACGTAGCCCGGCCCAGTGGGTGCAGCCCGGCCTGGCCTGGGAAACCGATTGGCCTGGGTCACGCGCGCGGCCCGCGTGGCCAACTCAGCCAGCGCTGAGTTGAGCTGAAGGGGGGGGGGGCTACCCCCTTTGATTGAAGCCGCGACCCCACGTGGGAAGCCAGATCCTTGCCAGCAGACGCAGATCTAGGCACCACGTCTCCCACAGGTCCCGCGCGGCCACGGGACTGGTCGCCTGCTATCGCGGCTTCAGTCGCGGCAGTCCCTCCTTGCAGCGCACCTGGACGACGCCGCATCCGGGTGGCCGGCCGCTGCCGGCCGCCGGCGCAGCCGCGCAGGTGACCAGTGATGCCAGTGAAGTCCACGGGCCATCGGAGCCACTCTGGTGGTCCTTCCTTGCTCCTGTATGCGCATGGGGTCATCTCGGGATAGGTAGATTACTATGACGACCTGCAATCGCTCAATGGTCCTGTTTCATCGTCGCCCAACGTCCCACGCATCAAGAACAGAGAATCGATGGGTTCCTACTTGTCTGTTGGTCTGCACCCATAACGTTAGTGGTTCAAATGACATCCAATAGTTTATTCACATGTTGAGGATATAATCCCCATAAATTAAATTAAATAAAACCCCCTACCTCAAGCGTTGTTGAACGAAGGTTCATCACGGGAAAAAGGATGTTGCGGAAGAAGGCTCTGTAAGTGTCGTCGGCATCATGGTACAGGGCGTCGCAGAGAAGAGGATTCATCGGCGTCGTGGAGAAGAGGATCATCGGCGTCACGCTACATGGCGTCGCGTCATCGATCTCCATGGAACTAGCGTTCTTTATCGTCTTATGTCGGAGGCCGGCGTTCTTCGCCGTTCTTCGCGTTCGCCAACGACAAAGATAAAGATTCTAAGGAATTGAGAAAATCCCCTCCAATCCTTCTCTCACAACCAAACAACAAAAATAAAATAAGGCATTGCCTTATTTTATTACTCCTGTCATCCCTTTTTTGAAATTCAAAAATTAAAACACGATATATTTAACATGTGTTGACCAATTAATGAGGTGTTTAATAATCTAATTAAACACGAGAGTTAACTTGTCATTAAAGAGGGGGTGCGGGTGAGTTTCCAAATTAAATGCACGTGGGAGGTAAAATAAAACAAAGGGGGTGGGGTTCGTGTGGGCCCCACCTCACTAATATTCTACCTAGTGGAGTTAGGTTATTAGTGGGTCCCACTCAAACCACCATTCCGAGGTTATCATTACATAGAATAAAAATAAAATTGTAGAACAATATTTTATTTTTATTCATTAGTTAACCCAAATAATTAATAACCACACCTGAGCAAACACAACTCCGGAAAAGGTGTTCTTAAGCAATTATCGGCACTGCGATTCCATCGGTGCCCTCGAAATTCGATTCCGAGCACTGGTTTAAAAATTAGGAAAACTCGCTCGTTCGTTCACTGAAAGTACCCGAGCTAAACTTTGGAAATTTATTCCGAGCACACAGGGCCATAGAATCAGGTGCCATCAGAAACATCATTCTTGTAAAATCCCAAAGAAAATTAAGAAAAAAAGTCCCCTTGAATTTTACGGGTCTTTACAGTGGTCGAAGCCTCATTTATTATTAACGTAAAGATATGAACTCTTTAAACTTGGTAGAGGGAGACCCATTACATCGTCAAAAGGCCCAGTGGGAATTTAGCCCATTACATAGCTCATAGGCCCAAATATTTGGCCCAAGGCCCATCATGTGAGTAGTACTCTTACATTACCTGCCTACTATAGTATCACATAGTACCCTCCTCTAATACAGTAGCATGACACCGCTACAGTAACCTGCCACCGCTACAGTGCATGTCACCACTACAGTAACCCATCGCTAATACAGTTATGCCAATGCTACATCATACTACAGTACTTGCACCCCATGGGGTTTTAACCACCATTTTCATGTAAGACTATGGGGTTCTTATCACTAAGCCCAATCCCAACTACGACCGTGTTGATGGGTAATGAGGTATTCGGTTGTCCTGCCCACCTGCCCGCCGCACGTCCCCAGAGAGGCCTAAGGTGGCCAACCCTTTGGCTTAAACCATCTCCCAATGGGGTAGAGGGGCCCACAAGTGGTTTTCTATCATATAGTGCGTGTTTCATTGTGTGGAATCGAACCTAGAACCATGGGGTCAGGACACCAATGTCACAACCCATCCTCAGGGCCCGTGTCGTGACTAACCCAAGCCCACCTTCTATAGGCCAGGGGCTCGCAACTAGCACCAAATGCATAAATCTCTGTGCTGGGAAGGCATTGCCTCTATGAAAGTAAAGAAACACAACAAAGTACGCAATAAGAAGTAAACACTAAGTGAATATTGTATACATGACCAAAATAGTCATTTAAAAAAATATATAAAACTACAACAAAAGACAAAAAAATTATTAATTTTTAATTGAAATGAGTTTTAACTATCATTTCCCCTAATTTTTATCTCTCTTAACTTGCACCACACCCTCCCAGGCAAGCCTCATGTCAAGACCGCCCGATGACTCATATTTCTAAAAATAAATTATAGAAATTTTACCTATTTAAAATATATTTTATACCAAACCGAACAAACCCAGAAGAAATTAGTAAAAAAATATAAAATTAACAAGTAATACAAATTTTTTTTTAAACTACAACCATAGTGCGTGAAAAACAATTCAAAAAATATCAATCAATACATTAAATGATATGAAAAAATTATTTTTCTATATATGTAAATTGAACTTAAATAAGTTGAAACAACCTTTTTTTCTAACAGTATAAAACTATATATGTTTTAAACCTTTTGAAACACTTCAATAACAATCAAAAAGGACATTAATGATTGAAACAATTGTTTTACTAATCCTTTAAAAATGATGTAATAAAATAATATAAGACGTAAAAAAAATCATTTAAAACCAATACATCATTATGTATATAATTTAATTTTAAATCCACATCAAACAATGATTTAAACAATTAAAATTGGCTCTATTTCATTTGTGAAAAGTGTGTTGTAAACATAGAAAATTTGAGTTTTATACCTAAAAACTACACCCTTTCTACCCATGAAAAACTACAAAGAGAAAAGGGAAAAATAGTATTAAAACATTTGAAAAAACTACTCAAAAAATATTTTGTTGAATTTAAAAAATTAAACCAATCTAATCTAAAAAAAACATTAAAATACCAAAAAGGCTACTTAAAATAGTAAAACATTAAACCACTTTTATATATAACCCAAATGAAACAATAGGATTAAAAAATCTATTTGTAACACCATAGTGAATCTACATAACTCAGGTAATCCTCACATTTTAAGGCCTAATGTCACTCTATATTTATATACCAAATAGAAGATTTTATGAAAAGTTGCAACAACCACTGAAACTGAATAATGTCAAAATTAATATCACACAAATGATTTTTTATTTAAAAGATGAAATGTTAACTAACATGAATTCTAAAATAAATTCAAATCACTCATTGAATGTGTTATCCAAAACCCCAAAATGAGGAAAGGAAAAAAATTTAAAACTATAAATCATATCATATGAATGCCAAATAAATTTATTTTTTCATTTTAATTTTATCATAAATGTTTCAAAAAAAATTAATATTTAACCTTATTGTATAGAACAATTCAAATATCATCTGAATCCATCCATGAATCATCTTTATCTTCATCATCATCTCCCTCTTCTTCTTCCCAACCTATAAAAATTTTGACCAGCAGATTTAAAATAACATATTAGTTGAATTAAAAAACGCACTTAAAAATAATTGAAAACATTACCAACCAACGAAACATATTAGATCAGTTAATAATATGCTTCTAAAACTAAATGAAAACTATATTTTTTTAATAATAATAGATATTATAGAAAATACCTTATTTCTTATCAATTTAACAAATAAAATCAATACAAACTAAAAATTGACCTAAAATGAAAATTGAATGGATGATTAGGAAGGAGATTAAATAGTTTGTAAATAAAAATTGATTATTTTAAAAATTGATTAACCAGTCAACCAAACTAATAAAAATTAATCATATAAGAAAATAAATATAAATGTTAAATTAATTTTCTATTGAAAAATTTCAAATTTCACATTTAAGAGACAAGCCATGGGTGAATATGGAATAAATAAAATTTTCAAAAATTAAATAAATTTATTAATAAAAAGGAGAAATGAAAATCATTATTATAAAATGATGAAAAAAAATACTCACATACCAGTGGGATAATGGTAGTAGGGTATGGGAGGACATATCTGTATTGGGGGAACGCCAGCACATGCTCGGGCAGACATGTCGAAGTGGCGAGGTGCGAGATGGAATGCCTCCGACCATCGGGGTCTTCCAAGCGAGCTGAGGCTGGTAGGTGGGGGAGGAGAGGTCGAGGGTTGGACAACAGAGGGTGTGATGTTTATGTAGTGAAGTGGGAGATGGTGGGGGCAAGGGAACTCATAGATAAGATAATGGCAGTCATGCAGATGGGACACACATAGGGAATAGGTAAGTGCATAATAGTATATTGAGTGGTAGAACAGAGGGTAGATTTTGTTATATTTTTATTCATAAATATTTTAAATTGGTTGTTTTTTATTGATCAAAACATATTTTTCATGGATGGATGAGGTGGAATAAAAAAAGGTTAAATCCCACATTGGAAAATGTGGTTAGATTCCCATATATTGTCCCGTATAAAATGTTCATTGGGAATTGGTTTTTCAATAAAATAAATATTTTATTAAATTATATTAAATTCTTTTCAAAATATATATATTTAGTAAAATGTTTTTTTATTAAACCAACCAAATGGGTTTGATCCAAGACAAAACCATGACAATGGATTCTAGATCCCTCAGTGTGATGAACCAAGACACTGTTAAACGTGACTATTTTGATGGCAACATCTTCTCTCAGTGACAAGACAAGATGATGTTTTTTCTTACAGTATTGATGATTTTTAAAATTTTGGAACCAAAACTTCCTCTCATTCATGACATGCCTATTGCAAATCCCGATGACATACCGATTGACATGACTCAAGTTGATCACATTTTGGAAATGAAGAAAAAAACACGACGATTCTCATGTTTTGGGTCGAGGAAATATTCTCAACAAAATAACAAATCATCTTTGTGACTACTTCCGTCAAATGAATACAGCTCAAGAGATATGGGATGCACTCGAGTTCAAGTACAAATATAAGGGAGAATGTACTAATAATTTTTTTTACAATGTATCTACACAACAAAATGGTTGATAAGAATACCTTGTTGGATAAAATTCATGAGCATCATGTAATAACGAATAAACATATTTCCATTAGGATTAATATACCAGAAATTTTTCATGTTGGTACAATTATTGCTATATTGGCACCTATATGGAAATATAATTATAAATAATTCATTAAAAATAGTAATGATATTAACTTTGAACAATTGAATTTTTTTTCATTGAATAATAATCCATATTGAAAGATGTGGGTACGGATTTGAAATTTGATACCAATATTAATATCATTAAGGGAAAAGAATAACCAAATCCTTCCTTAAATTCCAAAAAGAAAACTCAACACTTATAGAAGATATCTAATCCTTCCATGAAGATATGCGAATTCATTATCTATGGAATACCATGTCATTTTGAAAGAGAATGTCGATATCGAAAGAATGTTGATAAACCCGCTGCAAATATGATGACCAAAGAGAATCTATTCTCAATGACATTCGAAGCCAATATGAAATCAATGAATATGGGATGATGGATTAATTTTAGATAAATGGTTCATGTGGGAAAGGATCGTTCGATGTTCAAAACATTTGATGATTGTACAATCATGAAAGAAGTTTAACTTGCAAATAATTCATGCATCAATGCCAGCGAACTAGGAAATGTGGAGATAAAATTTCATTCTAGAAAAAATTTTACTCTTCATAATGTGTTATATGTTCTCAAAATTCCAAATAACGTAGTTTCTATTGATATTCTATGTAAGAAGTCATTTTTTCATTCATTAGAATCCTAAAAGGTTATGTTGTTGAAGTGATTCATGTTTGTGGGGAAATGGTACTCAAATGAGGATATGTATCAACTATCTATTAATTATATGATTTAATCTCCTTATTATTTGATTAATTCCTATAATTTATGACTTCATCGTTTAGAACATGTTAATTATAATTCATTAAAAATAATGAATAATTTAAACATAATTATCTTTGAAAATGAAATTAATAAATGTAAAACAAGTGTAGAATCTAAAATAGTTATGAAGCCTTCTCATAGCATTGAATGAAATTCAGATATATGGGAATTTGTACATTATGATATATGTGAATTAAATTGATTACTAAATCATGAAGGAAAAATATATTTTATTACTTTTATTGATTACTGTAGTTGATATTTACACACACACAAACACACACACACACACATATATTCTTAAAACAAAGGATGAAGCCACTAATATGTTCAAAATGTATAAAGTAGAAACTAAAACCAATTAAACAGAAATATAAAATTATATCTCTCAAATGGTGACGGTGAAAACATTATGAATGAGTTTAATGGGTTTTGTGACGAAAATGGAAGAATTCATCAATGAAGTCATCCTTACACTCATAAAAAATGTCTTAATTGAGAGGAAAAATTTCACTTTAGTAGAAATAGTGAATTGCATGATTAATAAATCTATTTTCCCATTAATCTTATGGGTTGAAGAATTATTGGATTCAAGTCATATTCATGATAGGATTGCCTCTATGAAAACTATATTATCCCCTTATGAAATCTGGGGAGGTAAAATATGTAATCATTATTCTTTTAAAGTGTGGAGGTGTTTAACTAACTATTTATTTATTGATCCTAAATAAATTAAAAATTTTCTGAGAGCAATTAAAGGTGTTTTTGTTAGATGTGTGTAAAATATAAAATCATTTAAAATAGATGATTTGGGAGCTAATATAATTATTGAATCAATGTGTTTAGTGTTTTTTTTGAGATAAATTTTTATAAAGACGGAATGGAAGATGTTATTCCTCATACCCGTATCTTATGTATTTCATCTAGCTCAAATGAAATAGTTGAGAATAGTGATGATTCTAGAGTTGAACCAAAATGGAGTACAAGACTTAGGAAGGAGAGAAATTAACATATATATTTTATTCCTCATGATTCCATAGTTTTCCTAGTCCTAGGAGATCAAAATAATCATCTTCTGAATAAGTATCCTACAAAATTATCTATAAAATATTACCCAAACACTAATAAAGAGGACCTGAATTCTAGAGATGTTGCTTTTTCGAAAGAAGTAATTAATAAAGAAATAGATTCCATTATGGGGAATAATACTTGGGTTATTAGGAATTTACTAAGAGTTTGAAAGCCTATTGGTTGTAAATGGATTTTAAAACAGAAGTACAATTATAATGGTAACATTAAAGCTTCTAAAGATATATTGGTTGCCAAATATTTTAGTTAAAAGTAGGGATTGATTAGTTTTATACTTATTCTCTTATATATCAGATTACATTAATAAGGATATTATTTTCTTTGGCATCAATTAATTTTTTGTATATACATAAAATGGATGTCAAAACTGATTTTTTAAATGGTGACATAAATGAATAGATTTATATTGAACAAACTGAAGAGTTTATTTTACTAGTTAATGAAAAAAAATATTGTAAACTTTTTGAATCTCTTTATGTCCTTAAACATGCTTCGAAGCAATGGCATGGAAATTTTGATTTTATTATTTTATCTAATGGATTTACACATGATAATGGTAATAAATGTTTTTATTAAATGTTTAAAAAAAATTTGGAGTTATTTAGTTTTTATATGTTAATGATATGTTATTTTATTAACTAATATGATTGGTATAATTAAAAAAAACTACTCATCTTATATGTTCAGAATGTATGATCTTGGAATAGTTGATAATATTCTAGGTATTAATGTTTGTAATCATAGGGGGTTATTCCATAAGTTAGTCTCTTTAAATAGAAAAACTGTAAAATAAATTTGATCCTCTTGGTTTCAAGGATGTCAATAACCTATTTGATTCTACTGTTAAACATTTTATAAGAACATGTACATATGTAGCACACACTAGTATTAATAGTGGCATCAATTGCTAAGCTATGATGTCGAATATTTATAAAATGATGATAAATGTATATGCAGTAACTTTTTGGAAACGATTTTAACATAAAATGATGCCAAAGATTTTTTATATTGACCTTTTGGTGTCTGTTTTAACAAAGCTGATGCCCAAAATGGCCATCAAAAGGCCTTATGGAATATATTTTAAAAAAATTAATTATCAACGTCTGTTTTCACAAAAATAAACATCATTAATCAGTTTTGGAATCAGTTTCTATAAACTGATAAAAAAAACATTATAAAAAATACCCAAGATCACAAATCCCTCATTTTTTGGATCATCAAACTATTATACTAGACTCTTAATGACTCCGAAGGAGACACATTGATTCGCAACAACCGCTTTTTTTATTTTCATTGATTTTTGACTTCATTTTATGATTTGTGGTCTCCATTCTTTATCCTCTATCATTGTTTCATCGACCACGAAATTACTATGTCTTCACAAACTGTATTTTGGCTGACCATCAACCACGGTTTGATTTTATTTCTCTGTTATTGTTTTTTCTTCGTTTCTACGTACATTTTTGTTATATCATGTGGTGTGTATTCATCTAATAAATTTGTTGGAGAAAGATATGATTAAGGGTCCATTTTCCTTGTTGAACTCTAAATTCTGTATGTTTTTTTAATTTTGATGATTAGTTATGTTTCATTTATTTATTTTTTTGAGTTATTCTTTAAATTATCTACATGTAGTTGATTGTTATTTATAAATGTTGTTGTTAATGTTTTGTTATTTAGATAAATTTTTTATTTGATCAAATTATAAAATGTTCTTGATGATATTATGAAATATACAATGATATATGGTGTCATCGTTTATCAATATAATTTACATCACATGTAATGAATCCATATTTTTCACCCGATAAATTAATACAATCATTAATACCTTTTGACACATGCGACATAGAACTAATGTAAAAATTATGTAAAATGAACTAATAAAGGATCAATGATCGAAAATAATTAAATTATAATAGAAATAAGTAACATTTTTATAATATCATAATAAAAAATTACTATTTGTAAATTTAGATGATATATAATTTATAGTACCATAGGATATTTTTTCAAAGAAAATATGTTAAAATTTTGTGTAATAGTTCTAAATAAATTAAATTAACCACTTTTAAATGATTGAAACAATATATGACATTTCCAAATATGAACTAATATATTATAATTAATTAAATTTAGAATTCATTTGAAATAATATTACAAAACAATATATGTTCAAATTGTTATTTTTCAATAAACAAATGTTTTTCATTATATATAATACTTCATTTAAAAAAAATTTGTATAAATTTAATTTTGTAAAATTAAATTAAATTATTGATTTATAATTTCAATATTATCATAGTATAACTTTATTGTATTTTTCAGAAATAATGTATTTTCAAATAAAAATGATTAATAGAATTTTTACCCTAAAAAGATATTGATAGTAGTGAGGGTCTAAGGAGTAACCATGGGGTGATTATACCCCAATATTAGAATGCTAATTAGTATAATAAATAACCATTTTTCAAAAAAAAAATCCCAAATCTTAGGGTCTGAAATTAAATAAACATTACAATATTATAATATGAGCTGTGGAAAACAAACATGTAGTGAACAAATCATGATTTTCTATTAAGAATATCACATATATAAAAATAAATTTGAGGAAATAAATTAAAACCGAACAATAAACTAGTTTACAAAATCATTATTTTATAATATTAATTTCGACTAGGGTCATTACATGTGATGTACATTGGATCAACACGACACACATCATAAAAAATAAATACATTTAGTTGATTAGTTTTTATTTTATTCCTAATAATCATTGATATTTTCTATCTTATTACAAATAATTTTTATTGAATGTGTTTATGTTTACAATTTATATGTTTATATATATATTTTTAAATGTATATATGTGTTAATATATTCGAAAATTATATTTTGATATCAGGTATTGAATGGATCATAATTGGAAAATTTTACCAAGAACTGTTAGTGAATAAGAAAAAGGAGCTGATGATATCATGGAATTTTCTACATGAAATCTTCAAATCATAGATTATATTTTCTGTATGTGTGTGAAGTTATTGAATATAAGAAAGTTAAAATCCATAGAAATCAAGGATCATCTAATTTTCTATTGTAGTTTCATTAATTTTTCATGTTGGATATTGCATGATGAAAGAATTGAGAATTCAACATATAATGTTGAAAACGATGTTCAAAATGAGGTAGAGGATCTTATTGAAGAATTAATTAATGAATTAGCTGTTGAAACCATCGAAAAACGACAATTGTTGAATTCTTGTATGATGATTTTGAGAATCCATTATTCTAAAGTTGCAGTAAATACATAGTGTTATCAGTAGTTTTGAGATTAGTTAACTTGAAAGATATAAATTGGTGGAGTAATAAAAGATTCTCTAATAGACTTGAGGTTTTAAAGAGATACTTGCATAATGCAATGAGCTTCTATATTACAATTATGAGGTGAATAAAATTGTACACCCAATGGGATTGGGGTTTAAAAAGATACATTATTTCACCAAAGATTGTGAGTTTTATATAAAAGAATATGAATATTTATAAACCTATCATACATATGGGACATCACAATACAAGAGGGATGAAATAGTCGACTTGGATTCATTATGATATACTGGTATCTAACCTCATGAAAAATAAATTTTTTATACTTTCTAATAATTTCATCCATTAATTCCTAATTATAATTTTTAAAATTTCATCAGCTATTATTAATACTCAAGGAATAAAATCAAAAAACTTGTTAAATCGATTTGGTACCTTACAATAATTTCTCGTTTGAAGCATCTATTTGAAAATTCAATTGATAAAAAAGGATAACATAACATTCAGACAAGCGTATCTCTGATGGTAACTGACATTACCCTGTTGATTCACCATAATCGATGAGATATGATAAACAATTTTGTTATTTTGGAAGTGAAATTATAAATCTCAGAATGGAATTTTTTACTGATGGAATGAATCCATATTAGAGCCTAAGTATCCAACATAGTTTATGGATTATTTTGTTGGTAGTTTACAACATTTTCCCTACGTATATGTATGAAGAAAAAATATGTTATGATGAGCTTGATTATTTCTAGACCAAAACATACTGGAAATGACATAGATGTGTTTCATTCACCATTGATTGATGATTTGAAACTGCTATGGGAAACAAATGTTAACATTTTCAATTTATACAAGAAAGAGGATTTTATTCTTCATGCTATGATAGTGTTCACCATAAATGGATTTCATGTATATGGAAACATATTTGGATACAGTCTTAATGGACATAAACCATATCCAATTTGTGAATAAAAAAATTCATATTATCAACTTTAGAATGGGAAGAAGATAGTGTACATGTGACATTGAAGATTTTTGCGAATTGATCATCCTTATCATATATTGAAAATAGTATTTAATTGTTTACAAGAGTAAAATATTCCTCCATGACCATTATAAGTTGAAAAATATTATGAATGGGTGGAATATATAAATTAGATATTTATAAAGAAAATAATTTATAGACATCAACAAATATCTATTAGAAATAATCAATATTTTTCAAACTACCTTATTAGATATTTTTAGAGATAAAACATAACATTGATGTTATTCTTGTTGAGAAATACATATGTGATAGTTAAATTGGAATGTTTTTAGACATAAAAGGAAGTAAAATATATGGATTGGGTACTAGATTAGACATGATATCGATGAGAATGTGTTTCGAGTTATCTCCCACTATGAAAGGAAAGAGAACATATTTTCCTCTGACTAGTCACACATCAAGCAATATTTAGAAGATGATTTTTCTTTGTGTATTCATGGTTTTAATGTACCAATTGGTTATTCATTAAATGTAAAGAATTTAGTGTAATTTAAGTATTGTAAATTAATAGGTATGGAATCTAATGATTGTCATGTATTGATGCAACAAATTCTACTTGTCGCACTGTATGGTATATTTCTAATAGGTATCAGAAAGACAGTCATCAGGTTATGTAATTTTTTAAAAACCATTTATAGAAAAGTATTTGATCCAAATTTATATATGTGTTGAATAATTAAGCTACTATTATTTTTATAAAATATAAATATATTTTCCACCTACATTTTTTGATATAATGGTTCATCTGGTGATTCATTTGGTGTGTGAGATTAGAATATGTGTGCCTATGTATTTATGATTGATTAATTATTTTGAAAGGTATATAAAAATTTTGAAGGGATACATTAAAAATCCCTATTTATCAGATACCTTTATTGTTCAAAAATCTATACGAGAAGAGGTGATTGAGTTTTTTTTTGGTTACTTGTATGAAGTGGAGCATATTGGTCTCCCTATATCTCAGCATATGATTTTTGATAGAGAAGGTAGAGGTATTCAAGGCTTTAAGGTAATTTTAATTACATGTGATGAAGTTATGTAGGCACATTTATAAATTTTTAACAACACAGATTAGGTTCAATCATATATTTCATCACATGTTGCTGAATTAATTTTATGATGTCAAAAAATAAAAGAAAAATTGTTGGTGATTAAGAATAAAAAGACATATCGTTCATGGTTTAAAGAGAAATTCATCAAATATATATATGTATTAGAAACATTGAAATTTTTGTTAGGGGGAATATATCATAATGTGATCACTAGATCTAGGTTTGATATTAATTGGTAAACATTTTACACAAAAAAGTTGGATGAAAAGAGTACCATTCAAAACAGTGGTGTAATAGTCATTGCTGAACCAACACATTTTTCGAGTGAAAATGATAAAACCCCAATTTCTATATCAACACCATATTTTGGAGTTCTTGAAGTCATATGGGAAATTGTTGATAATATATTTTGATTCACCATGTTTATGTGTAATTGGGTTGAAAGTAATAGTGGTATGAATCCTGATGAATATCGGTTTAAACAGGATGATTTGAAAAGATTTAGTTGAAATTTGGAACCATTTATCATGGGCACGCATGCAAAGAATATATTTTATGACATTAATACATATAATGAATAGTGATCCATCATTTAGCAAGGGAAAAGAATCAATTTGGGTGGTGAGGATGATGATGATGCTAGTAATATATATGAGGCATCTTTTTCTATTACATGAATTTCAGATAACAATGTCTATAATGTAAACATAGTTCATGAATTATGAAATGATCATGTAGATGTGATATGGGAAAAAACTAAATTACACTCCGAATTAATCTTGTAATTATTTAAATTACATTTCATTTTTGAAATTTACCTATGTAAAAATGTATAATTTATTAACAATTTGAAATTTAATTATATATATTTGATAATTTATATGTTTTTTGTGTTAAATTTTGATACTCCATGGTTATGGTTAAATATTTTTTCACGGAAATACCTAACATATATTATTATATTTTGGATAAAGTTCTGAATATTAGAACACTTTTTTGAACTTTGTTATTTAAATTTAAAACTATTTTTATCATTTTATAAGTAATGTTTATATTTAATTGTTTACCTTGTATATGTTTTTGGTTAAAAACATAGCATCATTATTTTTTATAAAACATACACATGTGTGCCACGTTTTTTATTACATATTTATATTTTATTAATTTATATTTATTTACTTATCGAATAATATACAGCTACACAATAATTTCATTACATTTTGTTATTTCAATGAAGGATATAGATATAAAGATAGTGTAATATGCACCGATGTATTTTTATTTTTTCATATAATTAAATATCTAGTAATATAATTCTTTATTGAAAAAACATTTAATTTAAAAAAATTAATTTCAATACTACTAATGAGACATCAATGGTGGATTCTTCTTCTTTTAATGTTGATAAATCATGTTCTCAAGTTGGTAAATGTGCCATTACACGTTTACAAAAACTGTCAATTTCTGGTGGAGATGAGGGATTAAATATTAATTTTGATGATAATAATAATGAAATTGGACCAAATTCAATGAAGTTTATCAGATATATCATCATTCATAGCCATTGTAGGATTAACCTTTTATATCCTGATTAGAAAGAAATAGACAAGATAACGATAGATCAACATTAGGAAGACATAACAATATAATATCTCAATTGATTTATTTTATATCATTTTTCAAATATGTCATATATTCAATGCCTAATATTTGTTTTGTTCAATTATAGAAGAAATTCAATTTTGAAGAAAAAAAGAAATTAATAAAAAAATCTCTCTTTAGTGGTAGTTCAATGGAGAGATTTCAAAACAAAGTTAAAAAGAAATTATGTTTATGGAAAGAGACAAAATGAAAACCCATGCCTCAAGTATGAGTTTTTAGATGTAGAGACATGTAAGAAATTTGTTTCTATCCGACATGATGAAGAATTTATGGTTTGATAATGATATTATATTGTAATATTTCTCATATATGCACCTAATTTATTTGTACTTTACTTTTTATACAATAGGCCTCTAGAATATCCCATCATGACATCTAGTTGTAGAATGTATATCCTCATACTTTATCACGTGGAAAAAATCATTTATTAGAACAAAAAAATGATTGAATAAATATTTGAAGCATTAAGAGATCAGCCTTTTAGTGATTATAATGAGGTTTAGTTTGATCCTACTTCTCCCCCCACATCCAATGAAAAATGGAAAAGAGTGAGAAGAATGAAAATGAAAATTATCTTACAAAGAATGTTAAGAATTTAGTTGAAATAATTGTATATAAATATTTTTATTTTTCATTATTTTTTATATTCTATAATTTAAATACACTAATAAACCATTTTCATTTTTCATTTCACAATAAAATTAATGAGAAATCATTCCATGGATATTTTATCCCTGAGGGTAGGATGGACATCCTACCCACTGGTTTAGGAAAGTTAGAACACCCTATCTACAGAAGAAGATATGAGGTGAGTGTTAGTATTCAAAAAGTATTTTGTCATCAAAGTATGAAATCTAGAGACCCAATTATTGTTTTCGTAAATTATATGCCTAATGATATAAAACAGTCTATTTAAATTCAAATTCAATCTGTTGTACGGGCTATGTTAGAATAATTAATGAGACAATCATCGTCTGCGTATTCTTCTTAGCATGTTTTGCCAGCTACACAGCCAATACAACCCTCCCAGCTAGACTAGCATGCCCAACCAGCATATGAAGATCCTCCACCTCCTTGTTGAGACCCAACCTTATACTATGAGTTATATGTTGGATATTCTCATATATATATATATATAAGAGTTCTGATTCATGCATTTTTTGGGATTCTATACATCACCAACTTATATAGAATGTCCAGGTTAGAGTATCATTACACGATATTATTGATCTTACTGCTCTACTACCATTTCATAATGAGGATGTTGCTAGATTTGGGGATATTGTGGGCTATTTTTTAATTTTTCCATCTAGGTATCATCATTATCATTCATACGAGGTATGACTTTTTTAAAAAAATTAGTTATATCTGATTGAAAATTACTTATAATTTTTTCTGACATTTAACTTATATAGAATCATCTAAAATAAAAATACATGGCACAAAATAAACAAAAGATTAAGGAACAAACAACTTTATATACTTCTGATATTTTTTATGGGATAAAAAGATTATATCAGGCTTCTTATTCCTTGGATAATAGAAATGAGTTTCGAATGAAATCTGATATATGTGGAAGAAACTGTCAATTGAGAATATTCATAAAAGATATCATGGATCTAATTTATTTTAAATAGCTGAGCTTTCCTGTGTTGAAATTGTCTTCTATTAAGTAAATTGACAATTCAGTTTTTTTTAATTAATTAAAGATAGTTAAAATTGACTAACTATATTAATTTTTTAATTAGGTATCGACACATTCTTCTTATTCAAAATGATGCCTTAAGTATTTGTGGTTTTATAGATCCAAAACTCATTTCATCGACTATGAAATATTTGAAGACTTCTAATAGAGTAACATATATATGTGAGAGATTATCAATGATGGAGATTGTATGTAGATATTTTATATTTATTGATGGGTAAGAACACAAACATAATTATGAAACAATGTTGGTTATAATGTAATTAAATGTGAACTTTTTATTAGTTAGGGGGAATTGGATGTTAGGAATATATTACCCAAGTGAATGCATATTATATTGGGTTTTTTTTGTTATTATTAAGCGATGTTTGTAAAAAAATTTCAACCTTGTTAGACAGGTGAGTTTACTCCCTTTTATATAAGATCTTTATATTTAGTTATTATTGTATATACATATATTATTAGATGATATATATAAAAATAACGTTCAAGGACAAAATTTAACAAATATTACTTGTCGATAAAGAACCCAAATGAAATTCAATATGTGAAAATAATGGTAATTATTTTTTATATTAGATATTATTCTGATTATATATATAAATTTGTTTTAGTTATCAAGATAATGTTTAACAACCATAATTTCATCTCAAAAAAATATATGTTGAATGTGGTTATTATGTTCTACGATTCATGTATGATATAATCACAACTAGTGTAACTAATGAATTGGATAAGGTTAGTTTTATTAATTATTTTATATTTTCTATCATAGTATTCTATTTATTAATTTTATATCATTTAATGATACAGAGTAATATATAAAATATGAAATTACCCATCTTCAATCATTGTTTAGAAACTATTTTTTAATTATGATTATGATTTAAGGTATGTATATTATAATGTTTATGATTAATATTACATATTCCTAATAAAAGGTTTTCATAAACTAATTCATTTGATATAATAGTTGTCTGAATATAATAATATCAAAAGAATGCATCAACAAAAAACGTCATCGATTTTGTTGTAAATCATTATGTATGTGTTTATTATATTTAATTTATAATATAAATGTCTAGATAATGATCTTTTAATTACGTTATTTATTTTTATTTTTATAGATTTATAATATATGATACACTCTTTTGGATGGATGTATTTTGTTTATTATATGGATTCAGATTTTTTTGTGGTGTAATATTGAAATTATTCTCTTTTCCCTTTTGGCATAAGTTTTTATGAAAACCAACCCCCAAAAATATAAAAAAAAATATGAAAGGGTTTCAGCATCGGTTTTCATAAAAATTGACACTAAAACCCCTTTTCAGCATCAATTTCTTGTAGAAATCGAAGAAAAAAATAAATCCAAATCAATTTTTTAGTGTATATTTTTACTAAAAATTGGTGTTAAAAAATCAAAAATAGCGGACCTTCGACGTTAGTTTCTAGTAAAAACTCACGTGAAAAACATGATCGAAATATACAAAAATTCATTCCGGCATCATGTTTTAGATAAACTTCATTGAAAAAATTATTTTTACCACACATTAATAAACTTTGGTTAAAAAACAATGTTAAAATTGAAAAAAATCAATGTTAAAACATGTTTTTACACTAGTGAAAACATGAGTATACTAGTGTAACTTGTTCTCTAATGTATGAAATGCATTAAACTAGACATGATATTTCATTTTCAGTGTGTAGAATGTGTACATATACTATAAATCGTTGAGTGTATCTTTGGAGATGTATAATGAAAATCATTGCATACTTAAGAAATACCAAAGATTTGTGTTTATATGATAATGATTATCTGAATGTATTAGAAGGATACACCAATTCTAGTGGGATTACCATTATTGGTGACAACCAATCCATATCTAGATTGTTATTTACACTTGGAGGTTGTGTTGTTTCTTGGGGGAGTAGGAAAAAAAACACATATTTCACATTCGACCATGGAGTCAGAGTCTATCTATTTAGAAACATGTTGAAAGGAAGCTAAATTCATTGAGATTTTATTATTCAATATATGATTGTGGCCTATTATGATGCTTCCTATCTCTATCACATGTGATAGTGTAACAACATTATCAAGGGAATATAGTTTTATATACAATGGAATGTCTAGACATATAACTTTGAGACACAATTACGCGAGACAATATTTACAAGATGGTACCATAACAATTGTATATGTGAGATCGTGTAAAAAACCTTTCTGATTAATTTACAAAATCTTTGTTGAGAGAGATCATTTGTGCATCTAATAAAGTGATTGGGTTAAAACTGATAGAATAAATAATTTTTGTAATGGAAACCCAAAAATTTATGTAGGGGGGTCCTAATCAAAGAGTTTAATGGGTAAAAACAAGTTACGAAGATTATTGTTTAAATAGACAATTATAAACCCAACTATTTTGTCTTAATATCGCCTGTTATAACTAGAACATGAGTCATAAACTATTAAAAAAATTATAAGACTCATTAAGATAAGTGATCTAATAAAGGAAACACATTGTAGTATTTTTCCAATGTGAATATGGAAGTGGTGTCACTTCTTATAAGATATAATGAGTTTACTCCATAGAGTTCATGAAAATTATATAAGAACATGGTCATAAAAGATCTAAAAAATTAGATGTTGGATGTAATGATCATTTCTCATATGATTTCTCTAGTTTATCGAAAAGATAACATGTTTACTGTTTTTACAACTTGTAAATATAAATAAAAATTGAGATAATGATACAAAGTAAATGTTTCAATCAAAAGATATATTAATTATTTATAATGACTCACTTGTGATATGTAGAATTAATATTTATGAATAAAAGTGGGGCGATGTTATATTTTTAATCAAAAACATTTTAAATAGGGTGTTTTTGATTGGTCAAAATTCAATTTTCTAGGATTGATGAGGTGGTCTAATAAAAGGTGGAATCCCACATTGGAAAATGTTTGTCGAATCCCATAGCTCATCCCCTATAAAAAGGTATTTGGGAATTGGGTTTTCAATAAAATATATATTTTCCTCAATGCTATTAACGTGTTGTTTAAAAAATATATTTGGTAAAATGTTTTGGTATATATATATTTTATATATATAAAGAAAACTAAAATAAAATAAAATATTATATTATATTATATTAAAAGGACTAATAATGCGATTAGTTGTAACTGTTGGAATTCACTTTTTATGAAATTCAAATGGGTACCCCTCATCAAGAGTTTTCTCTTTTCAGTCGATCCAATCGGTTATTTGACTAAAATTGTGATATTTTATTGGTTAAGTTCACATGAATTTGATTTATAAATAAGCGATGATGATATCACTTATCTGTTAACTCTTCTCCAATGTAATGAAATTTCCCGAAATTATCAAAAAATATTTTTTATAGGGATGTCAAAAATTGGTGTTTTGATTTCCCAAAATATTGGTGAAATCCTTGAGGGAATATTCCACCGATAACCCTACACCATCAATGTGGGGGTGGAACAAAACCTTATGGATAGTGAATTAAGTTTGTACATCAAGGTTCAAGATTACATCCCCTTCTACCTAAATATATTCCAACAGGGCTGAGAATGAATGAGGAAAGGTTAAATTGGGGGAGATGGGTTGGGGGGTTTCCTTGATAATCATGTTTCCCATGGAAAGGGGCTCGTTTGGCTTTCCCATGGCGCCACCTTTCCCCGTGTTTGATCACATTTTTGAAGAATCGTTTTACCCATGTTTTTACATAACCCTGAGTTGTGAATTTCTATGATTTCTATAATAGTAATATCCATGTTTTTTAGGTAGAATTTCTTATTGAGAACACCTCAACATCCCACCCCCATTTCATTTAACCACACCCTCCCACCCTCAACTTGTTTTTTTGTCTAATTCATTTACCATCATTTTTAATAAATAGGTGTAATTAATTTCTTTCATTTTTATAATATATTTGTTTTGTTGATAATATTTTTTCTCCAATTTTTTTATAATTTTTTGGCATCAATAACATAATTTTTGTTCCTCTCTAACTTCCACTGCGCCCTTCTAGGAATGCCCCTTATTTGACTGCATTATTTGGATAATTTATTTACCCATGCTTTTACATAAATATGAATAGTGAATTTATCTGATTTTTATAATATTTCTTGGGTATCATACCTTCCTAAACATACCCCAAATTTTTCCCCCACGTCATCTAGCCACACCCTCACAACCACACCCCATGTTTTTATCTAATTCTTTTAAAATCATTTTTCATAAACAAGGGTAATTAATTTATCTAATTTTATAATATTTTTTCATTGTTTCACATATTTTTTTTAAAATTTTTCTATTTTCATGACATGTAGATGATAAATGTTTTTCCAAGTTACCTTCCACTCTGCCCTCCCAGACAAGCCCCATTTGGATATCATTTTTGGATAACTATTTTACCCTTGTTTTTATATAAACATGGGTAGTGAATTTATCTGATTTTAGAAAATAAATTTCTCTGTTTTTTTGGGTATCGTGCCTTCATGAAAATGCCATAGCTTCACACCACCACATCATCCAACCACACCCTCCCACCCACACCTATTTTTTTTGTTTAATTCATCTACAAACATTTTTCATAATCATAGGTAAGTAATTTCTTTGAATTTTATAATATTTCTTCCATATTGATAATATTTTACCTAAATAATTATAATTTTTGGCATGTAGATGATAATTTCTTTCCGTTTTACCTTCCACCATGACCATATAGGCATTCCCCTTGTTTGACCTCATTTTTGGAGAATTCTTTTACACATATTTTTATATAAACCTGGGTAGTAAATATCAATGATTTTTATAAAAATAATCTTCATTATTTTTTGGGTACCACACCTTCCTAAATAATCAATAGTTTAGTAATGAAAAACAGGCATGCGACCTGAATTCTTTTCAAATATGGGGAGAATGTGGGGTAGAGCGGGCCTAAAAACTTAGTCAACTAAGAGAACAAACCAATGTTCGGTTGAGCCCACAAAGGTCTGGGTTATGGAAAGTTGAACCAAAGAAGGTGTAGGTTTAACCAAAGGTGTTATATAGACGCAATATAATATATAATTCTTATACAAATTATTTTTATTAAAAAAATCCAGATTAAACAATGAAATTTGATTTTTTTATTGTAATGGCCACACTAATTTACAATCAATTCACATGTGAATTTTCAACAAGTCTATATTTATTATTTTTGTATGATATTATAAATATTATTAAACATATTCAAATTAAATGTCGTTCCACCTCTTTAGAAATATGAATCTTGTATCATGCACATGGTTTAATGAATAAAATAATTATTATAATCATAATTTTTTCTGTACTGATTTTCATTATTATCTTATTTTATTTTATTATTCAAAAACATGAAACGACAATCTTACTCATGATAACCCCAACCGCCTCTTCTAATACTGGTCGGCACATAGTGAGTCATCATTCATTCACTTCTCTTACTATTCACACCACCACACCACCTACATCATCATTTGTTATTCCTTACTAATCATACAACTACTCAACTTCTCAATGCTTTGTCACCAAAATGACATCCCCCCATTCCACCATTAACTCACCAAAGAATGCTACACCACCACACATAAAACAAAAACTATGGCCACTCCATACTTCATATATGTAACTTTTGGAATGAGAATAATTACAATATTTAATTTAATATAATTAAAAAAATTAAGGCAAGACGATGGGAAACATGTGGGTTTATACGAGACATGACATACTTGAACTTTTTGTTCTTATTGTATGATATATTTTGTGGACAAAACCACATGTTCTCAAACCTGTGTGAGCCTAGATTTCCCTACCCTCTCACTTCTATTTCATATTACTTACATTTGATACCTCTCAAACAATTATCATCCTTGAGAATTAAAAACTAAACTCTAAGAGGAAAAATAGAAAAGGTTTCATTAGAATAATCACCACTTGAAATACCTCTCAATAATCTATCCATCCTAGGTGAAAAACTACCTTACTCAGAGTAAAATGTTGTTAAACCATACAACACTAATAACCATATCCCAAACACTCTCATGGGATAGATACCTCTCCAACAAGATCAGGGCATTAAAAAGGATATAAGATAAGAGAAAACCATGTCATAGTCATGATAAAGGTTAAAAATATCAAAACAAGTAATGCTACATGAGAAAATCAAGTAAAATACAATTTTGGATTATGAGAATGTATATTTGACACAAGTTCCCAAGTGATCACCTCTACACCACTATGTGGCTTCAAGACACAAATTGAGTTAATTAAATTCCCACACAACACATTCCCCTAGTAGTCTTGGATCTCCCAAGCACCTCCATGAAATTTTCATCATCTTCAATGTTGATCTCACCCCAAATGATGATTTGAGAGTCCTCAAAAACATAAAAAAAATAATGTGAAACAAGGAAGAAATCATGATTCTATATCATCTCTCGGAGAAGTTTTATCCAATATTCAACAACTCCAACATAAGAAAATGCTTTAAATGGCCTCAAAATTATAGATAACTTTTAATCCCACAAAAAATCATGTACAAATCATTAAAAGGAGTCACCTTTAAGAACAAAAGATCTCCAATATTGAAGTATAGAGGTATCCTCCTATGGGATTAATGGGATTTATGATGGTCATAAGCTTCCTTCATCCCCTCATGAATTACCTGAACCATCTCTGTTGTTCTCTACACTAGGTATGACCTAAGAATTGTTGACTTTGATATCACAATCCAACACAATGGATAATGGTACAAATGGTTGTACAAAGCTTCAAACAGTGTAATACCAATGGTGTAGTGATAACTATTAGTATATGTAACCTCAAATAAATAAACGTGACTCATCCAAAAACATCAAAAATATTATACACAATTAAGAAACAATTCATCCGTAGTCTTTTTATCCACCACAGTTTGATCATATTTTTATGGAATAAAACCATATTTATGGTACAAATGAGAGACAAAATCATGTTATATTCCTCTATACACCCTAGAGGTAAAACAAGGATGACTATGAGAGATGATTATCATATGGACTACCTACAGCCAGAAAACCTCCTCTAGGTATGTCCTTGAAAAAAATTATATTGAGCATGCGGTAAACTAATAATGGATTCCATCGAGATGTCCTCCCACATACACTTTTGAATATATATTTGGTAGATAAATCCACCAGGAACAAGGTGTTCAACCTTTACCTTTTCAGAGACTGCTTATCGAGACACAAAATCTTCAATAAAATGCTTCAACACAGGTGACCAAAAAATGGACTATCAAAGCATGGAATATGTTTTTTATGAAAGGATGTACCACTAAGGGTGAACTTCTGAACTCATGGAGAACCTCCTCAATCATTAATGTTGGGAAAATCAATCCTCCTATGGAATAACAAACAATGTTGTTCATCCTTAGAA
This sequence comes from Viscum album, assembly GCA_963277665.1. Classification (NCBI taxonomy): domain Eukaryota; kingdom Viridiplantae; phylum Streptophyta; class Magnoliopsida; order Santalales; family Viscaceae; genus Viscum; species Viscum album. Next base: position 453,458,602 of record OY728160.1, on the reverse strand, counting down.
AAACCATCAGGTACATCACCATAGACAACTCGATCTCTCCAGGAATCTACTTAAAATAACATAGATTGGAAACCTACTCCCACTACACCAAATATGATTTCACCATTATCTGGAAGTTTCATCCTCTACCTCCAACCTATCCCATATTGAGATGTATCACTGATAACTATTCCATCACTCTACAAGAATCTTATGATTCATAGAAAATATCACTATATGACTTCATTCTCAAGGAATTAACTACAAAATCACCCTTTCATGGTGTATATGAAATATTGAAGTCATATTCCTTCAAGAATATCATTCACCATTATTGTATTGTATTCAGGTCATTATGGGGGATGAAATAGCTCAATCTCTTATGATTAGTGAAATCCAAAAAAATGCTCATCAATTGGGAAATTTCATCAAAACATCAAGGATAAACCTGACTACTACCAACTCGAGATCATGGGTGAAATAGTTAACTTAATGGGGAAGTAACATATGATACCTATAAGAATCAAATAATATTAATTGCATTAAAACTCCATCAAACCCAAGATGTTAAGAATCATAATAAACTATAAAATAAACTCCATATTCTACAAAATGGAGGATAGGAGCACTAACATGCATTTACATTAGATAATTAAAACTTACATGACATTGGTCAATCCATAAGAAATCCTGGTTTATTCTAGTCGAGGATTTTATTGATGTCAAAATCAATAAATAGTTGGGTACGATCCCCCTATAATTGTTTCAATATTAACGAAACTTTGAACCATGGAAGAATTCTTGAGGGATTCCCAAGAAACCACTCCCTCAATCATCAATGGATCCAAAACTAATATACGAAGGGATATGACATTCTCCATGGAAAAACATCAGACCCCAAAAATCATACGTCAACAACATCCCAAATAGTGGTTGATGATGAGGAACTCCTAAAACAAAATGAAGATGCTATGTGTGTTCATCCTCTGACATGGATTACACAAGAATGTCATAAAAAACAACAACCATGAATCAATACAATATCTCTCATAACACATCATTCATGAAACTCATGAATACAGCTGGAGCATTCATCCAATCGAACAACTTCACAATGAACTTTTCATGCCCACAATGATATTGGTATGATGTATTCAGTATATCTTAATCCCTTACCGACATTTGTTGATATGTAAACCATATATCAATCTTCATGAACCAAATAAGTCCTTTATACTGATTGAATAAATTATCAATCCATGTAAGAGGAAAATAGTTCATCACTGTCACTTAATTCATGCGATGATAGAAAATGTACATATGTATACCACAATCATCCTTCTTCATGAAAGGAACTAGTGTACCCAAAGGTGACATGATTTTTCGAACAAAACCTCATTGAAAATTTTCATCAATCAGTACCTATAAATCTCATAACAAAAAAGGCTCTATCCTATATGGATACATCGAGATTGGAGAAGTTCTAGGATATACATATATCCAAAACTCGATCTATCTGTGATGGGGTAATGCCAAAACGACCATATGAATGGAATTAGGGTACCCATACACAACCCTCAAAACACAAACTACTGAGGTTCTAACAAACTCATCATCAAATATTCCATCAAAGAAGAAAATGATGGAATATTACTCTATCCCATTTGAGGGTCTCGATCACCAATTAAAACTACATGCTCTTTATCATCATCATAGATCATAATATACCTCTAAAAGAAACCCATGATAGCCTGAACCAAATTATTTAATCCACATCAAGGATGATATCTTAGGGTTGTATTCGTAAACACAGGATATATCCCTAAGAGAGGTGATGATCCAAAATTAGATCAATGTCTCTATAATAATTATAGATACATGCTCAATCTCTAGATGACATAATCAACACTAAGTGAATTGGAATCCTCTCCACCTCTAGTCTCAAATCATGGGCTATGGTAGGTTATATAAAGGATTACATAGCTTCTTAATCAAACAAAGAATACACTTAATTAGAAAACAAGAAAATGGTACCTCAAACATTGTTTATCTAACCAGGAATTGGAAACTCTAGAGCATTTAGCTGGCCATGACCTACCCACATCCTCTCTTATCGATATGGAACCACCAACACGGTCACTCTATACTCATTGATGACTATGAACATATCATGATTTTCATGCCTACCCTATCTCCCCTCTACTGATCCAAAGCTGAAGCACCCTGCTATTACTACCTCGATTAAAATTGTCCTAATAAAAGATCCTAAAGTGGGACACCTACCACACACTACCTACTCAAAAACATGATCACTCTATCCATTGAGGACCTTTTACCACATAAGAAAAAAACATGTCTGGTCCCTTATTAGTGGATTGCTAACCGCCACCATGGGATAAATCAGATAATGAGGGTTGGGAACACCCCAAGCTATCTGGAACAATTTTTCCTATGATATAGGGAACCTTAAACCATAGTTCTATTACAAAAGGACTATTGATGACTATAATCTCATTAAAACATGGTCCTCGCTGGTATCCTCTCAATGATGTCATCTCTCACAAGTACCTTGAGATATATCGACAGTATAAATGGGGTAAATTGGGGTGGGGTCTGTATAGAAAATACTATGTGAAATGACTCACACTTGCCTCAAAATATATCAATAGATCTAATTCATATCAAATAAGGGTCATGAAATGGATCCCAAACCTCCATATGCTGGAACTCCCCTCCCAAAGGGTAAGACGATCAAAGAGACAAGCAGCCTTCGTGGTTGAAGAAATAATCATAGATCAAAACTGGTCTTCAAACTTCTCCCATTAGACATCAACTCATCACAATCCCTGATGAATAAGAACCACCACTCCCTCACTAATCCTTGAAGCATCATCACCACCAACAAAACCCGGTGCTTCTTCCAAGCATGGACTAAACTGAAATTTACCTCCACCTTCTCCAACTATTCTTCTATCACTAAATATGAAATGGATCCCTTGTACTTATTAAGACTCAAGAGTTTTAATAATCCTAGTGTCCTTTTCTATGTTGAATAGTTATCAAACTCAACATTGTGGAGATCTACAGACACCTCATTTTGAACATCCTCGATAGAAACTTGATGTGGTCATAGATCTCGATCCATTCATACAAAATAAATAATTGTTAGGGAATCATAAATTTGAAACATGAAATATTTAATTTTCATTTATAAATTATTTATTTAATGTTCAACAAAATATCTATGTTTACCCAATTCAAACATATGCACAAAATAGTATGTATCGTGATTCTTTTCTTGGTCTCCACACCAAAACCAACATCACCTCAGTTAGACTACTCAATATATATAATGGTTTGTACATAAGATCATGGAGGGACCTAAATTCCCATGTATCAGTCGGTATCACTTGTTTAAATTTTTTAATAAAAATAGCTATCATCATTTCCCAACAAAACAATATAATACTCACCTATTCCATACCTCCAAAATCCATCATATCCCTCAATATGAAACATTGATACCACTCTATCTTGAAACCCTCCCTCTGAAGGTACCTCTTCTGGGCCATAACTCAGGTATGGGAGGTAATGATTCCCCAATACCACCACCAATATGATACAGGTTAGTGAAAGGAAAAATATATTTATCATACACATAGATGTGAGGAATTACACACTATGAGTTTAGAATTAAGATATATAATTTAAAAACACCCAACAACTCATTCATAAGATAAAATTTCAATAAGTTCCCAATTACATGCATTTAATGACATAAAAAATGATACAACTGAAAATTAACTACATGTATGGAAAAGGAAGGACTCAACAATGCACTCAAATCCCAAAAAAAATCCTCAAAAATTCACAATTTAGTAATGTCTAGCCTAATCTCTAACCAACTCCATTAGACCTAATTTTTTTATGAATATGTAGAATGATCATAGAATTTATACTCGGTAGGATCCTTCCTAAAGACTCTCATAAAAAATACATGGAAATCATACTAAATCACTATGTACAACATTTGAAACCATGTTGTTAGATAAACATGAATGCTAATTTACCAGCCTCACTAGGGATATATATCAGAAAGTATTATATATAGGTGATCATAACATGTAATATCAAAAGAATTTACCTCATTATTGATTCTCCAATAGTTTAACACTCTAACCTAACACCGCATTTCCTAATCCATCTATCTCCAAAAGTATGTTACCCATAGACACATTGGTAAATTTCTCATCTGATTTATCTTATCCCACAGAACATCTCATCATCACGAATCGTGAAACCTATGCATCATGGTATCTCATAATCATTAATCATGGACCATTTAGATAACATAATCTCATTCAACATTTTAAAATATTAACCATGTAGGTTTTGGGATCCATCATAGCCTGTATGTCATGTATTATACCTCAAGTCATATAGCCCATACATGAAATACGTATAATAATCCTTAAGATACTATCAGGAAATACATGTGTGTGAAATAACCATAATACATTACATCAATTTTACACATATATAGTGAATATAACTATTATAAATACCTACAAATAGTACAACCAAGTGAAAATTGTAGGGAAAGAAGGTATAGTCAACCATTCATTCTTTGCTAAAGTATATGTTGAGGAAAAAACCCTCTCAGAGTCCAACGGGTGTCCATTTCCCTACTATCAAACTTGGGGAAACATATGAAATTAGATAATATATACGATATAATATACCTCAATACAACATTATGGTAATTGTCCTAATATAATGCCCAGATGTAGTTATCATCTCTAAGAAACCCCATTTCCACTACTAGGTACTAAATATCGTATAAGTAAACAAGAATTTAGGGAAATTCATATAATTAACTTTATCCTCTAAACATTTATTAGTTATGTTAAGTAATCATTAACTAACCAATAATTTACATCATCCCATTTCACTTTACTTTAACTACCAACTAAATTTCGTGACCCCAAGCCTAATCCAACTGATTGCATGGTTCTTTAAGATTATATTCGTTTCATCATTCCAAAAAAGCACTAACACCATGAGTAAAAACAGTAATTAATATTTCCATTAAACAATTCTAGGAACTCTTGAAAACATATTAAACCACCATTCAAGAGATTAATAACCAAGCACATCCAGCTGGCTCATGTAGCATGGAAAGAAATTTAGGTAAACATTAAACCGGACCATTAAACCTTTTAAGAATATTCATTAAAAATAAATTACCTAACATTCATCATAACAACAAGAAATCCTAGAATCAACTAATATCATCCATCTTAGTTCCATCACGGACACCACCATGCATAATATTATGCATCCACCCATCATAGACATAAACTAGTTCCATAATCATGGCCCTCCCCACACATATTTCATCAACCATCATCCATCCTAGTCCCAAATCACATCACATCACATTGAAGGGATCATATACAAAGGAAACACAAAATTTAGTAATAAAAAATAGATCAAACATGGTATCTAGGCTCTAAAAACAAGGAATACTCCATTTATAAGAAAATTGGATCACACATCGAAAAATATATATGTTTAACAAAAAACTGGTTTAATTACTATGATGGATTAATTGATTCATTTATCATATGAATCAACCATGGGAAACCTAGAGTATCAACTACTAAAAGATAAAAATTCTATACATGTTATCAATCATAACTTCCAATTTTTTAAGCATAATGGATGAACATTACAATTATCATGCCTAATTATAATTTCAATAAACAATAATTTAAATCTCCCTGATCTTTATATATAATCATGAAAATACATAAGAATAAATTCAATTAAACAAAAATTAATATTTAATTTTTAATTTTATACCAAAAATAATAAGAATAGTTAATTTAAACATGCCTCTTAAAATATTTACCCAAAAAATTATCATCTTCAATTTATTTTACAATTTTCATCACACAAAAAATGATAAACCATGAATAAAAAACATAATAACTCAATAATAAACATAAACATCTCACTGTCTATTAAAACAAGAGGAAAACTATTTTCACGGTGGAAAAAATGTGATCACTACAACAATAAACCATTTATTTTCATTATTCTGATTTAATTTTCATTACAATTAATTACACCATCACCCAATGGTTTAAATAATGATTACCTTACGATTGCACATAAAATAATAATAGAAAAAACAAATCCTCTACCCTGATTTTAATACCAACGTTCTTTGCCCAAGAATGGATGAAAGAGGTTCAACCACCATTGTAAGAAACACCATTGATCCATAGAAGGATATCCAAAACCTATAATTCAAAAATAAATATCGAACTAGGCTCAATTACACTTAAAAAAGTGTGAGAATCCACACACATAACCCTTGGTGAAAAGAATAAAGGGGTGGATGAAAAAGAGGAGAAATATGTACCTTGAACCTGATCCATTCGAATCGCCTCAACCCACTAGTTAAAATCCTAAAGAATAGATCAAGTGTAACAAAATAAAGTTAGAAAAAACAATACCTTAATGAAACATTATTGATGGAGCCTCAATGTTAGATAACATCACCGACTTCCTATATTTTTTTAACGTTTAGAAATAATATGAATTCTTGAATGAAGGGGTTTGGATCAATTAATGTAGGATTAAAAGGCCTAAGAATGAATTCATGACCCCAAATAAATTAATACGTGTGATTAACCATTCAAAACACAAAATATCCTCAAATGAAAATGATCATTTTCACCATTTCAAATGCTCCTTAATGCCTCTATGCTTGAAAAATTGCATAGAATTCTATATTACAAGACATGGTTGTTCTTAAGAAAGCCATCGTAAAAATGGATTTACCTACAACATGGTCCACAAACACAATCCATGTTTACCCACCACAACTAGAAAAACAACATAGAATGTCATTCCCACTGGTCTTTTCAAATTAGAGGTTCTTTATGGTACCACATCTGATGTCGCACCCAACTCCATGCCCACCATAACTGTTTGGGTTGACCATTTCAAACAAAATTCCTCAAAGAAACTTCCCCTATGGGTTGGTTCACAACCAAAATACGTTTTTACTCTATCATGGCTTAAAAATGGCTTGTCATTCCATTTTGGATTTTTACTTTTTGGTCAGATGGACTCCCCTAGTAGAACATCCATCTCCAAACACACAAATTCCATTTTAGCTTGGTTGTTTTAGACTCAAATCCTAGAAATGGATTTAAAATGGCTTCTGAATACTTTTTTCTAGTCGTGGAACCCCAAAATCACACCAACCTTTAAAATAGCCTCCACTGCTCCAAATAAAAAGTTTTAGTGACTTTTAAAAGGGATAAAATCATTTAAAAATACCTTCGAACACCTCGTCAACAACCGAAATCCATGAAAACCAACAAAGTAAGGAGCATGAATGTTTGGAACCAGATAAATAATTAGTTCCAAAATATATGTGCTTTTTTGTATTTTGAAACATTATTGAACTCAATATGATCAAAACCAAAATTCAATCCATTCACAGCTTTTCTATTATGTTCAGAATTCATAACTTCACTACGGGTCCATTTTTCTTCAAAATAATTAGTTTTAACATATTCATGAATTACCATTTCCAACATTGAATAACTAATACTACCATGAAAAATTGATCATTGATTATTTCGATAAAAATAATTGGGCCAATAAAAAATTGATGCATGTGAGTAAAATTTATATTTCTGAATAAATCCACGATTGGAAACCATTTATATATGTATTTTTTGGAAATAACCAAAAATTAGAAAAAAATTAATTTTGACTAAAAAAATTAACTCATTTCATACCAATTTTTTTTTTGAGAAAAATGGAATGTGGGAGGGGGGAGTGTTAATTGGCTTTTAAAAAATGAAAATATTTGAAAATATTAAGTGAATATTAAAATTATTAAGGAAGAGTAATGTGATTAATTGATTTCCCAATAGTTGATAAACGTCATTTGAGTTATAATGATAAAAACAATGTAATTTAAGAACAAAAATGATCAAATATAATTTATGCACATATTCCATTAAATGATAAATTATGAAATGTGAAAAATTAAAGATGAATTAAAAACAAGTGATAAGGTGATCATAAATAGATCAATGTGATCTCATAAATATTCACCCATTGACTCGATAAATTTGTATTATTAATCCCTTTATCTAGGTGATAATTAAGAAACTCACCCATAAAAATTATATTTTGTGATCACCCTATTGATATATATTTGTAGATGAGGAAATTTCCTTCACTTTTAATGAGTGATAACCCATTGAAGATATATTGTTGAGAAGAGAATTGTTTTCATGAAAACTCATTACAAAGTCACATGAAAATATTGTGAAATGAGGATTATAATTTTGGAAAATATATTTTATTGAGATTATGAGATCCTTGATTGATTGAGAATTTGAAATTACTAATTGAGAGAACATTGAAAATGGATTGCAATTCGTTGTTTTTTCATTGGAGCGCATTGTACGTAAGAAACAAGATTCTTCCTAGATTCTAGGGGACTACTTTAATATGTTACATGATGTTGGGAATATTCTCGAATTATATTGTGGTCATTAAAGCTAAACAATACTAGAGATATGTTCAGTTTTTACCATAATAAATTCATTCTTAAAAGACATGTATTGATGCCACTTTTAGTGGAGACAATGTTGTTCATTATTCAAAAATCCAATATAATTTTGACATCAATGATCATAAATTATGTCTTTGTGGTAGAAATATATGATGTTCTAGAAACACAGTCATTGATGAATGTTTCAACCTAAATGACTATGTACCTTGTTCCCAATTGGGACATCCTTTAGTTACTTTGTTGAAACATTGTAACAAATTTTCATAAGACGAAAATCGATTTATCATCCTTTACAACACAGATCTCATTGGAATCATCATTTTGGTGATAATTATATAACTCAACACCTTAATCCAACAATAATTTTAAATTTATAATCAATGGATCCAAATAAACATCAATGTCATTACCCAATTTTTTTGGTCATTATATATGAATAGATAACATAATTTATTTTTGTTTTATGGATAAACATGGTGGAATGTTTTAATTTTCCAGAATAAGGAAGAATTTAACATAAGTGATGATTTGAAACCAAAAGGATTCACTCTATATGCCGAAAGCACAAGAAGAAGGTTCTCAACTTATTTCCAAATCCAGGATACTCATGATCAATTATCTTCTACTTAAGATATTCTAACAATTGATGAAATGTCCTATTTTTATTTCATGAATCTACAAACAATGTCAATTATCTTATTGTCTCTTAACATAAATATATCTGCCCAAACCTTGGAATGATTAATAAGAAACAAAAAAATTGGAGGATCCCATTTACCATTATTTTATCTTGAACCACCTAACTTGGGTATGGTTTTAGGTGATTTTTTCCCTTTTAAAATATTATATAGTAATTTGGGTAGGTATACGTTCTTTTAAAGATCATACACATTTATCGCAATATAAGTTTACCAACATATGTATGAAAAGTATGATCATTATATTTTTGGATAATACCATTCGAGAGAGTAATTAGTTTACTAAAACTAGAATCACGCCATCAGTTTCTAGAATTTAAATTATATAGCTTTAGCATGGTTGAAAATGTTGTATATTTAGTAAGACAACCATGAAATAGAATCTTTGAAAAAATATTTATCTTGTCAATTTTTTTACAATCAGGATTTTCATCTTAAAGTATAATTGTAAATTCCTTAATATGATATTCATATTAATTCACATCTATAATCACATCCTTGATATGATTTCATCATTTTCCATAACTGTAATCATATCAGATGATCCATAAAATGCAGTCTTATCCCACCACTAGCCACATTCAGTTTTCCACGTGTGTAGTCAAACATTTATAATGTTGATCTATTTCATGATAGATAAATTATTTTTTGAACTCCAATGGACTAATTAGAATTGAATAAAAACAACATAAACATAGAAAACTGATTTGAAAATGGTTATATGAATGATATTTTGCAATCATGATGAACTCTTTCAACCCATCCTCTTACGCTTTTTTCATATGATCGACATTCATCCATTTTTTTATTCATATCCATCGTATTTGATTTAGTACTATTAATACTTAACAAAATAAATATATACAAAGAAATTCTGATCTTGAAACCTATATAAGGATATTCTTAATGAATCATTTAAGCAACATGATTTCATTGTTATAAGATAATAAGTGTCGAATGATTGGTAAGGGTTACCTCTAAAACCTGTAGAAAAGAGGGATATATTTCATTAATAAAAAATGTAATTTTTCCCCAAACTAAAAAAAATAATTAATGAAAATGAATGTGTGATATATATAAAGTTACAAAGATTATAATTAAATTTCAATCTATTACAAAATATAAAGATATCGTATAACGTTAATTTGATGATATCTTATAAGATGTAATAGATAGAAAAGATCCCGAGAAAGCAGTGATTAGTTGATATCAACAAGAGGGGGAGTTGATGTTTTTTCATTTCATAACATGGTACATGGAGGAGTACGTTGTGATTCAGGGGCATGATACTTAGGAGATAACATTGACCATTTTTTAGATGATGAAAACATTGATAGTTCCCAATCAAATGGTATTGAGAACCCAATGTTTGAAGAAACTATTGAATTTTAGTAAAATGAACTAGAAGTGTCGAGCTAGGGTTCCCATGATCCATTTCAATTTTTGAATGTTCCCATTTTATCAATGAGGCCTTTCAAAAACCCATGACAGAAAATTATAGTCATTAAACACCACATGGAACATTAAAAAATTACATTTCTCAAATTAAAATAGACATTTTAAATAACCCAAGAGGTATTAAAAACAATCGCTATCATTAGAACAAGTATTGAGATACTTAAATAACAATATATAAAACATGGCCTGAAAGTAAAACAATCCAATCACAGAATATTAATTTTAAATGACTATAATATTTTTAAAATACAATTTTGAGAGTCCAATTTTTTTTTTCAAAAAATACAAATAATGTTTAATATATATAATTTGAGTTCCTGAACCACCATTTTTTCCTTAGACACCTCTATATTTATAAATATAAATACCAATAATCTAATTGAAAATATTCACACATCATTGTGTAATGATATTAAATAATGTATATATATTTATTTCTATGTAGTCTTCATTAAATTCTTTTATTAACAAGAAATATAAATGGATCTTTTTTTCTTTATCTTGGTAAAGCACTGTATAAATCAAATATCATTTTCATGAACTAAAATAATTTTTTGATCTTCCATAAAGAACCATTAAATGAATACATATACCATTAATTTTTAAGGAATGAATAAAAATATCAAGAATATAAATTGGTGTTAAATAATCATTATATAGTGTAGTAGTTTTGAGTTTAAAAATAGCAGAGGATTCTAGCATCACAATACTCATTTTATTAAATAGATTTTTTAGCTACATTGGAATTAGAGAAATGAAATATCTGGTGTCAACATATTCATACTATGTTGGTAGTAATTTATGATGGTTTGGTTTGTTATGTAATTTATATTTTTAATGGAATGTAAAAAATTGAATCCACACCTGTTTTGGTTACATCATAACGTTAATTTGTTTAATCTGTGATAGTTTATACTACAAAAAAAAATCCCAGTTCATAACCCATGTGTCCATTCCACCTCACATATGTAATATATGATAAAAAAATTTAATCCATAATATATATATATATATATATATATTAGGTATTGGGGGCAGAATAACAATTAAACACACACACACCTCACAGGTTGGATGACGGGTCATAACCCCCCTAAGGGATAACCTATTCATATTGGCCCTTTTTTATTATATATGTAGGTTGAAATTCCCATATTATATAGTCCCATTTAATATTTCACATGCCACATACTCCAACGACATCTGAACCCTAGGGACACCGTCTGCAACATGGTTGGCCAGCTGCCCTTTTTCCAGTCATCGTTAGATGGATGCACCATGGTCACCCCCATGCCTCGGTTGTAAACCATATTCCAGTACTGAAATTTGGAAATATCACAACCCAGCCTACCATGTGCCCCGTTAATTGGTTTTCCACTTCACACCATAACCGATTTCATCCCCCTAACCCTACACCAATAGAATCCAACACTGGCCATAATTCTTCTTTAGATACTAAAAAAATCCATCAAAACTCAATGATGCAACACCAACCGCTAAAATAAAATAGCCATAGCTTTAGTGATTCCAACTAGTGTTTTAGTCTCATAGTGAATCATCCTGCATTGTGAATCCCCGCAATAATGTTTCTCAATGATCATGCACCATCATCTCTGGCTCTAAAGACCAAAATGTCACTTCCATCCTAGTTGATGTTAGCTAACCCCAAACAAATGTGTTGTTTTTTTGAGTGGTGTTCCATCAAATCCACCACCTACATGAGTGGATACTTGATAGATCCTATAGTGTCATGATTAGTTTCAAACAACATTCGATGTTTCCTGATACATAAAATCAACTGAGCTAGTTTCCACCACATGAGTCTTCCCCCCAAACACCATCCCCACCATGGTCAATGACTATTAGGAGTAGCCTATCAATGTTTTGAAAAGGATCACACCGATTATCATCCCACATCTATCAACCATTAGATTTAGCAACCAAACCACATAAACGATACCCCTTACAATACCACAATTTATGAAAAACTTCCCCTAAAATCACATATCATTAAAAGACTACACGCAAAATCAGGCCAAATTGATGCACTTTCGGGATTTAACCCTGGGATAATCCAAAAGTGGTGTCATAAATGAACCACTCAGCTATTACCATGGACACATATATATAAAAAGAATGTAAAAAAAAATATGAAACCATATTAAAAAATGTAAAAAATTAATAATTCTATAACAAGATAAAATTATTCATAACAAACATAAAAGATATACCATTCAAAAAAAGTATTTCTATATGCATAAAAAGTACCATGATATTATATTTATCAGGTGCTATAAATATAAAAATTTGGGACTAATCATATAAACAAAATTTAAACCCATTTTATAATTCCCATAAAAAGTAGAAGCAAATCACGAGATATTAAAATTATTGGGGTTCTTTTTCCTGGTAATTAAAGTGAATGTGAAGAATTTCTTTATTTTAATATGTTAGAGTAGGAGGGATACTAGTATCTTGGAGCTGAATAGCATATGTGCACCACAAAACTATGACTATTTATCATTTGGATTCACCCCATTACATGATAAGTGGGAAAAGATTTTTTCACATCTTGGAGATCCATGCAATAAAAGTGATTAATAATGATGAATGAGTGAAATGAATGTGAATATGAGAGATAGGTTGAACCAACAATGGATCGAGGATATGAAGATTGGTTGGTGAATTAAAGAGGTAGAACAATAACAAATAAGATCAATTTTGGTGTTGTTTAGACTATTTTGTAAAATTAAAAATAAACCAAGATGTTTGAAGGGGATAATATAATCACAAGTGATCTTATCCCATGGATTTTAAAGGTTTCAATTCATTCTAAATGGTCGAGGGAGAGCGATGATAGAGATTTGGTTGCATGAGATATTTAACGACACGAGTGAGGGGAACTCTATTAGGGTTCTATTTAAAATATTGAGGGGAGTATTATTAGCGCCTAAAAAAACCTTGCTAAAGTGTGGATTTATCATCGCATAAATAATAAATACTGATAAAACTAATCTTTATCAATTATTTTTTAGTGCAGATAAAAAGAATTCATTATCAACACTAACAAAGCATTGAGAAATACCTAATTTTAATAATATAATTAATCTAACTAAAAAATTTAAATGTATATATATAAATAAATATTTAAATAATTGTAAAGATATATTTATAAATATCATTATAAATAAATATAATTATATATAATTATATATAATCGGAACAAAATAATTATTTATTTAATTGGAAATATATTAAATTAATTGTAAATATTTATTTATAAAGATAATTTTAAATATATATTTTTAATTATAATTATAAATAAATATATTCATAAATATTTGTATATAATTAGAGATATATATATATATATATATATATTATAAATATTAATATATAAAAATATATATTTGTAAATATAATTAATATTGTTAATTTTTAAATATATTTTTCATAATTTTATACTATATATATTTATATATATCTATAATAATGAAAAATCATGAACCATGGATTAAAGGTCTTGGTCCTGGAAAATATATCATTGAAAGAAAGTACAAAAACAAAGAGAAAGGGGTTCTAATGCAGAAATTTGTCACAAAACGCCACAAAAACAGAGGATCATTCAAAAACATCTTTTCTTTATGTCTACCACCATATCATCAGGAGCCACCCTAACCTCTTTGGTTCCTACTTCTCTTTCAAAACTTAGGATATTTCAACGTTCCATTTTTATAATTTGTTCCAGACGAGTCATCTTCCTCATCAGGAGGATCATTGGATCCAATGAAATTAATTTTTAAGATCAATATAGTGTCATCTTATTTTGAGACATTATCCTTCATATTTGGATAACCCCATTCTTTGATAGTCTCTATTTTTGACGAGTTTACTTCAAAAGATCCATGAACATTACTAAATTCCTCTAGTAAAACATCCCAACAATTATATTTCTTTAAAATTTCAAGAAAAGTAAATCTATGTTTTGCTTATACCTAAGCCTGGTAGGACAAAATCTCCCTCCTCGATCACCCCCTTCCCTACCAATGTAGCACCAAAAACAAAATGACTCGTTGCATATTCATGATCAACCTCTTCCTCCTTTTCATCCCCCTTGCCAAAAATCGATTCCACTTTATCATCATTAACAATCAAAGAGACTTTCTTCCTAGGAAATCCTAGCTAAACACCTACCTCTATAATAGCTTCTTCAACCCTTTCCCTACATGGAAGATTAACGTCACCCAAAGAGATAGATCCCACTATGTCTGAACAAACAAGAACACTAGGGACCTACACATGTGGGTTGGATCTACGATGAGTGACCAATTTTAAACCCTCATCATCTATTGTGGTATTTATTCCATTGGAACGCAAACCTTGATAGAACCCTGCTGAAAGCTCCCCGTAAGAACCAATAATTGTTGATAATTACTTATTGACTTTTTTATCATTAAACATGATCAAATGATACTCAAAATCATGTTGTTTATCAGACTACACTTGGGAAGTAATTTCATCATCATCCTGACCATATCCTTGGGCATGAAAAATCACAAAAGTCTTCAGGGAGTCTTAAGAATGAAGACATCAATCTGTAGATGAAACCCAAAAGCATTAGTACCACAACATACAATGTTCACCAAAAAAGCATCACCAAAGATCAAAACCAGAAACCTCTGGTCATGTAATATTATTTATCATGTGAATGAGTTACAAAATTGTGTAGAGAAACTTAAAATCCCTATCCATGAGGACTTTGACCTCACCTATATGATTTGGTATGAAGCTATAGGTTGTCTGGATCATTCTAGTCACCTTCTATAAATCCATCATCATTGTGGGAGGACAAAACCACCAAAATTAGTTTCATCATAATACAAATAGTTTTCAGAGTATTCATGTTAGAAACTCTCAGTATAAGTTTCCATTGGATGAAGTATATTGAATGAGTTTCTAGTGGAGACATGGCTCTTTAAACGTAGGGTAGCATAATTTAGACCCATGGGGTTGTTTGGTCTCTCATAATCTAATTTTAATGAGCCATAACCTAATTAATTAAAGGTAGAATTAATATATAAATTATGAGAAGCCACTTGAATATCTAAAATATTGGTACACCCATACTGGTTAGTACATCCATAACATAATACTATAGGACCCTTATTCACTTTTTTTATTTACTTATTAAAAGGATCATCAATCCCTATAAGGAGAGCCTTCAAACTATCAGACCCTTTTGTTTTAGATTTTTATAATTCATTTTGAACCAAATAATCTTCCTTTATAAAGTTTATTGAATCCATATCACCATTTTTGGCAGCATCCATGGAATCCACCATGTTTCTGTCAAAAATTGAAATTTTGAGAGAATATTTTTTAGTGCCAGCAGTATTATCGAGGGGAGACATTATTGACGAATCCGAGGGTGATGCTTGGTTGACCATAGAATGGGGAGATCCATTAATTGTTTTATCACTCTATAATAAAAGAAAACTATTTTCAACTTCCCTTTAATTTTTTAATTCAATTTAATATCCAACTAGGATCAGTGGTTAGCCACCTCCTGAGCATCCATGTCATGATCAGTCTGATCATTCTCTAGAGAACCTTCAAAATTCTCTCCCTCATATCACCTAATAGTGATATCCATAAATGTAAAAACTATAAAATATGATTGATCTCTCTCAACAAGGATATCTCACGACTCCAAGCCTCTTCCAATAAAATTGGGTAGTGAGGATACTTCCAATCCCATTTTTGAATTGAATGTTTCATTTTATTATCTTCAGTATTACTTTGTTGTCATTCCAGTATTCCTCTGAGAGTTTTTTTCACGGTTGAATCTCCTATATGAACATAATTATAGAGAGTTTTTTTGAAATATATAGGAGAACCTATAACTGAATTTGGTTTAACAAACCCTATCATTATAGGGGAATGATCCTAAATTAACCTATAGTCTTGTACAAGATTCCGAACATCAGTATCCACTTGGGGTATTCTACCCCGATCAATAAAATTTTCCACCAGATCACTATATTGGCTATAAATATGAATCTGATCTACATATTATTTGGCTTGATTCATCCTCCTATATATATGTTTAGAATTACCCTTCAAGGAACAAAACGAGAAGGATAGATCCATTCTATAATCATCCTATTGATGTTGTATAGTTTTCCATAAAACACAAAAAGAAGGATGCTTATCATATGTTATTTGAAGATCATGATCATACTCATCGGTAGAAAATGCTACCTTAATAACTAGGGTGACACTAAGGCCTAATTCAATTATTTTTATTGCATGGTAACCAAGCGAGTAACCTCAACAGCTCAATCAAATTTTATGGCTATTCCTACAATAGATTCTGTATCAAATAAAATATGGTGATACCCCCAAATCCAATTAAATATAATTATTCTAATACAAAATTGAGTTTGAGAGTTCTTGAGGTTAAAAGGATTAAATTGGAAATCCCAATTCTGGATGGAAATCATTCCAGGTTTAATGGAAATGGAACCATAACCCCATGCCCTTATTTGTAATTCATCAGAAGGAAACAACAAATGGAAGTAGCCCTTACCTAGTGGGATACTCCAAAAATCCAAGAACACCCAAGTATTCATAAGAAGCCTCACAATGTAATCTGTTCTCCATTATTTCCCACCAATTGGTAGAGAAATGTGCTCCATGGTGTAAAATTACCAAATTTGAAGTTTATCTCAAATGAAATCTTTTTCTTCCAATTCATGAACCATGGATTTTCTTAAAACCACTCTCTCAAGAAGAGAGTATTTGAGTAAAGGAAAATCTCATCTATTAACATCTTCAGAATTCCCAATTCAATTATAGGAGAACAATAACCCATCCATCATATTCTTTGACTGAAGACCCAATCGAGACAAATCCCAAGATCCTCCCCTAGCCAACAGATTGAAACCAATAACGCGTGGAAGTGCTACTAAGCAAAAGAAAGCATAGTCACCATAGACTCAACGAGCTGAGCTCTCCAAGTCCTGACCATCTTCCAATAATCTATATTGATTATTTAATTAAATTTATTATAGTTGTATAATTTTTAAATATATATAATTATAATTAAAATTAAAATTAAATTATTTTATAAATTATTTTATATAAATATAAATATATTAATAAAATTATATATATTTAAATAGATATATATATATTTATTAATATATAAATGTTTATAATTATAAATATAATAAATACTTCTTTAATTTAAATATATTTGTTATAATTTTATAATTATTTACATATATAAATAAATATTTATAATTTTATAAATACTTTTTTGAAAGCTCTCTCTATATATAAATTTATAATGGACTATTTAAATCACAAAATTATTGAAAAATTATTTTGAATAGATTAATTGGATAAATTTCAAACATATTTTAAATGATAAAACCTAATAAACAAAAATGAATAAATACTATTAATAAAAATTACAAACATATTAGAAATATTACATATATAGTAAATAAATATATGTATAAATAAATATTACAAAATGATTGAAGTCCAAAAAACGTAAAATTCAGTAAATATAAAAAATTAATAAGTAATATTAAATTAAGTCAATATTAAAAATGAATAAATTTAATTTAATAGACAAAACTATATTAAAAATGAATTCCTATAAGATTAACAGAAATAATTGTAAACAATATTGAAATTAATGAAATATTTAAAAAATGCATTTAAATAACCTAATTATATAAATTTCAAACAATCTCAAAATATGAGAATTTAATAATAAAATTGAACAAATACTAACAATATAAATTAAAAACATATTAAAAATAATACTTAATAAAATATAAATATGTATATAAAATGAATAAATTTCAAAAATATTATATCAAAAATGAAAAAATATACATCAAATGTGAAATTATTACATTCCATATACACACATGTACACAAGTTATATATATATATATATATATATATATATGTATGTATATATATGTACATACCATGTACATGTGCACATATACATACACATACACATGCCTCTACACATACAACATCTTTATATACACAAACACACAATACAGACACACACACAACATAATGCATACACATATATGCACATAGTCATTTATATAATTATATATGTTCAAATATCAGAAATTAAGAATACATCATTAATATTTATATAATTGTTTGAATTATTAATATATATATATATATATATTAATATATCATATTTAAGTTAATTATATACAATCATTTTTGCAATTAATTTATATAAATAAAAATTAAATTTTTAATATAAATATTATAATTATATACATATTAATTTATTTTTATTATTAATTGTTTTTTTATTGATAAGAAAAGCCCTCATAAAGATGCAAGTTTATCAGAGCTAAAAAATACACTGATAAAGGGTTCACTTTTATCAATACAGCATTGATAAAGTTTACCTTTATCAGTACTTTTAGATTGCACTGATAAGGTTTACCCTTTTATCATTTCTTTATGTTTATCATTGATATAAAGACTAAAATTTCAATTAACAAGCATATTTATTATTTCCATCAACATAAATTTCCAAATTCATGTACATTACACAAGTTCAATAACATATTACAAAATAAATTCAATTAATCATTCATTTGGAATTACTTTTGATTTATCCATCGAACATAAGAAGAACCATATTTTAAAACATGACTCTTAAATTAATTATCCAATATCATTACAAGTATTTTTTTATTTAACTATTTTCATCATATAAAAATGCTAACCTAATCATAAAAACATTCAAACACATGCATAGACAAAGATAAGACACTTTCGAGAAGAAAAAGATATAATTCAATATCACTGTGAAAAAACATTTGATTACGACAAAGATAATACATTTATTTTCAATATTATCACTTATTTTTCATTGTGGATAATTCCACAATAATCCAAAGGGATAAAGAAAAATAACATTAAGAATTTATTTAAAATAATAAGTGAATAAGTGAATTCCCTACCTTGATTTAAATATCAATGTTCTTCACCTAAGAACGGATGAACAAGTTTAAACCAATATTTAAAAAAACACTACCGAGCCAAATGAACATAAAATAAAACTATAATATTCAAACCAACATAAATATAGGATCAACAACAACATAAATAGTGGTTAAAACAACAAACATGATGGCTAGAAAATATGAATAATAGGGTGGGGAAAAAGGGAGAAACTGGTATAATAAACATGATCCATTAGAATCTCCTCAAACTAGTGGTTGAAACAACAAATAATCAAACAAAAGACACAAAATGAATGTAGAAAAAACACCAACAAGATGAAAATTTTTTGATAGTTCCTCAGTTATAGAGATTAACACCCATTCCCTAGGTTTACAATATGTGTGGAAATTAATGGAACACTAAATTAGTGGGTTTAATATTGACTAATAAAGGATGAGACTACCTATGTTCACATTCTGGACAACTAATAAATTCATACACATCCTTACGTGTTCAAAATACCCATGTTCATCATGAGTTGGATGTTTTTTAACCATTTTAAATGTTAATGAATGCTACCATGTATTTCAAAAAATATTAGCAAGATATTTTTCAAGTCATGGTTGTTCATGAGCATGAAGACCTCAAAACAATATCCCCCTACAGTGTGGTTCAAAACCACAATTTGTTTTGACCCACCATGGATTTAAAAATACCTTGGAAGGATGTTTCCTCTAGCCTTTTCTGATGGGAAGTACTTCATGGCACTATGAACTGTTTCACACCGAACTTTATGCCCACATTGAATATTTGGGTTAGTTGATTTTTATACCAATAGTCAAAATGGATTATCCTATAATGTGGGGCATAAGAAAAATCCATATTGACCATATTGCGGATTTTAAAATAGCTTGAAAACCCAATTTGGCCCTAGCTATTTTGGTTAGGTGAAATCTCCCAGTGGCACACCCAACATTATGCCCACCTAAGCAATTTTTGATTGTCCATTATAGACTCTAAGACACAAAATTGTGACCCAAGTCATTTTTCTATAAGTGGTACACCCAAAACTCACCACCTATGAAAATATAATACAACACACCCTAATCTATGAAATTTTAAAATACAGTAGGACCAAACCCTTTTCAAAACCCCTCTGCACACATCCTAAATGACATTATGACTTGGATAACCATAAAGGAAGGAATGAAAAAACTCATACCCTACCAATTGATTCCTCATAAAAATTATAATTTTCTAGAATTTAAAAATGAACCCTTATTGAAGATAAAGTAAAGGGATAGTTCGAATAATCACCCTAATATATACCTCTCAAGAATGTTGAAATCAATAGAGTAAAACTACTCCACATAGAGTAACAATGTGTAAAAATATTTATCACTAAAAACTAGCTCTTAATCACTTTAATTATGGATATACATTTGAAACAAAATAAATTCCATAAAAAGGCATCAAACCAATGAAAAAAAATCATAATCATGATAAATGTTAAAAAAATCAAAAAAAATAAATGCTATAAGAGAAGTTCAAGCACCAAAACATTTTTCATAATGAGAATGTATTTGTGAATCATGTTCCTATCAAATGCCCTTTGCACCACCATGCCACTACAAGATATAAACAAATATAATATCATGCTTGAACAACACCATCTCCTGGATATCAATGATCTATAAAGGCCTCTCATTGATGGTTGTATCATCTTAAATGTTGATATCACCCTAATAAATTATGTGAGAGTAATTATAAAGAAAAAAAATGACGTTCTTACACATAGAATACATCATGTATCTATTTCATTTGCTGGGGAAGTGATATCTAATACACAATAAATTTTACATGATCAAATTCCTCAAAAGGCCCAAAAATTTATAGAGAAATATTACTACCATGAAAAAACATCTATTACACATGAATATGATTAATCATTAGAAACACATGATCTCTAATATTTAATTCAATAAGTCTCATATAATTGGTCACAAAGGACTTATGGTAATCATGTGCTGCCTTCATCCTCTCATGAATCACCTGAACTATATCTTTTGTGTCCTACTCTAGTTGTGATATGATAATTATTGAATCTCCGACTCCAGTCCAACACAATGGAGAATGGTAATGATGTTCATAAAAATCATAAAATGGTGCCATACCAATGGTGTAGTGATCAGTATTATTATAAGAAAACTGAACTAAAGGAAGGTTCTTCATCCATAAAACTCTAAAATAAAGGGCAAATACACAAAAAAAGACTTCAATGGTCTAGATAGTCTCCTCTATTTGATCATCCATTTATGGAGGAAAACTAGTATAAAGGTAAAAATAATATCTAAAATTATTATAGATTCCTCTCTGACCACTAAAGATAAATCAAGTATCATGGTTCGAGATGATTATCTTATGGACTTTGTGGTGTCTCACCACCTCCTCTAGGTAATTCTGCAATTAAAACTATACTGAGATCAAGGTTAACCGGTAATGAAGTTCATTGATATCTACTTGTACATTATTAAAGAAGATATAATTGGTTGATTAATCTACCAATAACATGGTGTTCTCCATTCTCCTTCTGGAAGAGTAAATATCAAGACTCAAACTATTCAACATAACACATTAATACATTCCACCAAAAATAAACTCTCAAAGCACGGAATATCTTTTTTATGAAACGATGTACTACCATGGGTGAACTATGGGACTCATTGAAATCGAACGCATGCATCCTAGGTAGGATGAGAATACTCCCATTGAACAACACATAGGTTTTTTAATCCTTATAAAACACATCAAGGGAATCACCATAGACAACACGATCTATCTAGACCTCTAACACATAATCCTCTAGTTGGGACACCTCCACATGTTGCGCCAATGATGACTGCAAAATCATATGAAAGAGGCATCCTCTACCACCAACCTATCCCATACAAAGATGAATTACAATGAATTATTCTATAACCCTATATTAATATCCATACTCATGTAAAAAATCACATTCTAAGTTCCTTCTTAGATTATTTGGAACAACATTACCCTTTCCCAAAAAATTGGATATATTGAAGTCATATGTCTTCAAGATTTTCATTCACCATTAATGTCACTTGTTAAAGTAATGGTAGGATAATAAATACCTCAAGCTCTTGTGATCAGTGAAAACCACAAAATGGTCATCAATGAGGTGATTTCTCCATAACATCAAGGGAAACATGAATGCTTCCAACTCAAGATTAGGGGTGGCATAGACACCCTAATAGGGATGTAACTACTGATACACTTATGAAAAAAATTTCTTCCATTTCATAAAAACACCATCCTTCACATGACATAAAAAATCACTTGAAAACTTGAACATGACTCCATATTCTAAAAAATAGAGGATTGAATAAATAATGAGATTTTCAATTAGATATTCAAAAGATTCATGACAATAGTCAGCCCACAAGAACACCTAATCTGTAATGATCAATGATTTTAAAGAGTTCATGATCTATGGTATGTTGGGTATGAACCCCCTATAATATCTATATGATAAATTAAATTCCATACCATAGCAGTAGTCTTGAGGGATGCCCAAAATTCCAATAGCTCGATCATTAAAGGATCCACAATTAATCCACCCTGTTACATGACATGCCCCACGAAAAAAAATTCATCATCCCAAAAATAACTCATAAACAACTTCTTAAATAGCTTATGATTTATTGAAACTCTTAAAACATCATGAAAATGTTTTGTATACTCTTCCTCATACAAGGATTAAACAAGTAAGTCCTTAATAAAAACCATATATTGATCTAATAAATATTACAACAATACATTAATAAAACCCATGAATACTTATGGGGAGTTTTTTACACTGAACAACATCACAGTGAACATCTCATGCCTATAACAACATTGGAAAGTAGTCTTTGGTATATCCTAATCCTTTACCAACATAAGATGATATATTGACCACAGATTGATCTTCAAGAACAAAATATTTCCATTATAATTTTTAATAAATCATCATTACAAGGAAGTGGAAAGAAGTTATTCACTGTCACCTAATTTAATCAATGATAACTGATGAAAATACGTTGACCTCCATCGACCTTCTTTAAGAAAAGAGCTAATGCAGCCCAAGGTGATATACTCTCTTGAAAAAAACCCCAATGAAAATGATAATTGATCAGTATCGATATCTCTACAAACTCAAAAGGCCCTATCCAATATGAATACATCGAGATTGGTGAAGTTCCTTGCTGCAACTCTACCCCAAACATGATCTTCTATTGAGGGAGTAATGCCAAAACCTACCAAGAAAAGGCATCTTGGTACTCTTACACAACCTAGGGAAACACCGCCAGGTAAGGTGTTTCCAAACTTTTCATCAATTCGAACATCAATGAATAAAATGATGAAATATGACTCTAAACCATCTGGGGGTCCCAATCACTTATGAAAATTAAAGGATCTCTATCGGCATCAATGAGAATGATATACCACTGATAGAAATCTCTGGTATCCTAAACCGAATATAATCAATTTATGATGAGGATGATATCATTTGGTTGTATCTATAAACTTAGGATATATTACTAATAGAGGTTCTTCCCTAGTACTATATTAATGTCTCTATAAAAATCATAGAAATAATATCGATCTCCAACTATCATGGTCAATGGTATGTGAATTGGATTCCTCTCCACCATTTTTCCCTAAGAATATACTATGGAAGGTGATATAATGGATTGAATAACTACATAGTCAAAAAAATCATGGATCCAAGTATAAATAAAGAAAAGGGTACCCCAAATGACGTCTGGCATACCTAGATGGGAAAATCTAGATTATGTACCTGGAACAACCTTTCCCATGATCACTCTTTCCCTGATGGAAACCACCACCATATTTGTGCTCTACTCAGTTTGGATTGAGAGAATCTCTGTGTTGACCTCTACCCACCACATCTCCCCTATTCTGATCCAAAATAGAATAACCCTTCTGATGTAGCCTCAACTAAAACTATCATAATAGATTTACCTAAAGTGGAACACCTACCACCTGATACCTACTAAAACATTTGGGAACTTTCCATATAAATTATCAGGACACCTATAAGAAACAATCATTAGATCCCTTGAAAGGGGCTTGAGAACTAACACCCCTGATGAAATGGGAGAATGAGGGTTGATGCCTACCTATAATTGTTTGGATCCACTTCCGATCAGGCAATAAGGAACCCCAAAACAACATTTCTACTGTATGAATAATATTAATGACTCTCCTATCATGAAAATCCTGTCTTATCTAGTGTACTCTCAATGAAATATGATATCACTATAACCTTGAGATATTTTAGCAGCATAAATGGGGTAACCTGGGGTTAAGATCTCGAAATTTAGAGGCTCCTTGAAATAACTTACCCAAGACTCATCATATAGGAATACATCTGAATAATATTCAGATAAGGGTCTTGAAATGAATCTTAAACATTCGAATGTTATAAATCCCTTATCTTTGGGTAAGAAACTCCTAGAGATTAGATACATTCATTGTCAAAGAATGAATGTCATCTTAAAACTGATCTTGGAACTTCTCCCATGAGACTACCAACTCCTCAAGATTGTTGACGAACAAGAACCACCACTCCATCATAACTCCATGTAAAAAATCACTACAAATAAAACATATTGCTTTTTCTATCATGGAGTGAACTAAATACTATCTCAACCTCATAAAAATAGTCCTCCATCACTTGGTCTGAAATGATGCACTTATACTTAAGAATAATATGGTGTTGTAAATCAAAGAGTGTCCTCCACCATGAATCATCTTCACAGACCTCAACTCTATGATGATCTGTTGGCGCATCCTTATAAACATCCTTGGTATAAACTTGATGTACTCATTGACCTTGATCCATACCTACAAAATAAAAATTAGTTTGGAACTCCAATATTTTGAATAAAAAATATTTAATATTAATTTTTAAAATATTTATATACAGTTAAATATAATATCAAGGTTTACCCATTTCAAAAAAAGAAATACAGAAGTATATTCCATGATCCTTTCCAAGGTATCTACCTCACAACCAAAATTACATCACATGGTAGGCTTAGTGAACATAATTCTATATTCATGAGATCACAGAGGTCCCCAAATACATGTGTATCGGTTGGTCTCTCTATTTTACATTTCATAATAAACTCAACAAACATAATTATCCTACCGACCTATATAGTCCTTACATGTTTATACCATTTAACTTCAATAAATCCCTCAACATATACCTTTAGTACCACTCAATCATAACCATTCCCCCAAATGGTATCCTCCTTTGGATGAAAATGAGAGAAGGGGGATGAGAATTTCAAAACACCACCTTCAATATGCCATGGGTTGGGGGAATGAAGAAAGGGTATATCGTACATAGATATGGGAGGCATTACACTCTATGATTTTCTAATTGAGAGAGACAATGTAAAGACACCCAATAAATCATGCCAATGATAAATGTATAGAAATTTTTCAATTACATGCATGTAATGAAATAAAATATATATACAATTGAAAATTAACTACATGTATGAAAAATATAAATCCTCAACATTTTTATTGAATCCCAGACAGCTCTGAAACAATCCAAAATCTACTAATTTCCAAACCAATCCTCAACCATCTCCATCAGACCTAAAAAATAGTTTATTTATATGTAGGGTGAAAATAACATATATACTCAATATAATCCTCCTCAGAGACATTCATACAAACTATAAATAAATCATAATAATGATCTATGTACAACAAGTGAAACTAAGTCATCACCTAAAAATGAATTTTATGTCCCAAACCTCACCATGGATATATTTCACCAAATATCATATATAAGTGATCATAAAATGTAATATCAAAATAAGGCACCTCACTACCACTTTCCCTGTATTTTTATGCTCTACCCAAACATTTCAAGCCTCAAACCATCTCTCTCCAAAAGTAATTCGTTACAAAGACACATGTCCTAAATTAACAAAAGGGAAGATTTGATTCAACCAGTTTCATCCATCATAATTCCATCACTAACACCACCATGCATAAAACAATGTATCATTCCATCATAGTTTTCAATTACATCCATAAACCTAAGCCTCCCCACCTTGTATTTGTCAACCATCATCCACCCTAGGAACACATCACATCACATAGAAATGATCACACCCAAATAAAACAAAAAAAAATTATAAAAAAAATAGAGTCAATAGTGTATCTAGACCCTAAAACATGACTTAAATACTTCAAAAGAAAACAGGATTACTGGGCCCCAAAAATTTATCTTTAAAAATGAAATGGTTTTATTAATTTCATAGATAAAATGATTTATTTATAATATGTAAAAACCATGGGTAACCTATAGTATCCACTATTAAAATATTATAATTATATACATGTTGTCAAGTATGACTTCTAGTTTCATTAAACATAAAAAAATTAAATTTTTATTGAAGATAATTTTATCATTTCAATAAAGAATCATTTACTACTTCAAGTCCTTTAGAAACATTAAATAAAATATGTATGAACAAATTAAATTAAATAATAATTAAGAAGTACTTTTGATTTTTCCATCAAACATAAGAAAAATAATTTATTTAAACAGGCCTATTAAATAATTTACCAATCAGCATTATCATTTTTACTTTATTTAACAATATACATCATGTCCAACAAGATTAAACAAGAATAATAATCATGAAAACTGAAGCATAATCATAGATAGAACACTATCAAGTAAAACAAGAGGAAACCATTATCATAGTAGAAAAACATATGAATGCGACTACCATAAACCATTTATTTTTATTATTCTTCATTAATTTTCATTATGGTTTATTCCACTATCACTTGAAGGGATAAATAATGAAAACCTTATGATTACACATAATGTAATTAGAGAAACAATGAATCCCATGTCCTAATTTGAATATCAATATTCATTACACAATAATAAATGAATAAGGTTCAACCACCACCGTAAAGAACACCATGAATCCAAAGAAGGCTATCCAGAACCTATAATTATCAAAAAAACATCAACTTACTGTCAAAAATACCTAAAATGGTGGGCGAAACCATATAAATAACCCTTGTATGAAAATAGAAAAGTTGTTGATGAAAAGTGGAGAAACTGGTTCCTTGAACCTGAGTCATTCGAATCTCCTAAAAGTATTCACTGAAAGACCAAAGAATCAATCAAGTGGCACCAAATAAAGGTAGAAGAAAATCCAAACTAAAGAAACTACATTGATGGAGCCTTAGTTTGAGAGAGCATCACCCACATCCTTTGTTTTTGGAATGTGTGGAAATCAGAGTAATGATCGAATAAAGGCGTGAAGATCAATTAATAGAGGATCAAATCACCTAAGACTACATTAAATACCACTAAAAAATTATATTCAATCTTACCCCATTTAAAAAACTGAGTTCCATAAAGGTTAAGGGTCATTTTAACCATTCCAAATACACATCAATTCTACTAAATCTTGAAAAATGGATTAACAATCCATTTTACTGGCCATGGGTTTTCCTAAGAACACCAACCTCAAAATAGATTCCATTATATTGTGGTCCACAAACACAAGCCATTTTTTCCTAACATGGCTTGAAAAAAATATTGCAAATTCAATTCAACTTTCCATTTCAAATAGGATGTTTTTCATGGTACCACATCTAATGTCACGCCCAAATCCATTCCCACCAAAAAATTTTATGTTTACTATTGTGGACACAAATCTAAAATTCCTTATATTGTGTTTCATAACCACAAGAATGTTTTACCATTTAAATGTCTTGAAAATAACCAGGAAATCAATTTTACCTTTTCCTTTTTTATAAGGTGGACTCTTAAAGCAACATGTACGGTGCCACTCCCACCTAAGCCATTTTGGCTATTCCATTTCAAATTAAAAACCTCAAAATGGATTTCAAAAAGTATTATAAATTTATCTTTCTTGTCATGGTAACCTAAAATCACAAAACACCTTAAAATGTTCTCTACTGCACCCTAAAATAAGATGTGGTAACCTTTATAGGGTAAAATCAATTTTCAAAACATCTTTAAACACCTCCTCAGTAACACAAATCCTAGAAAAACCACAACGTAAGGATTAAGAAATTTATGTCCATTACAACTAATAAGATTAAAATTATAGAATAAATTTTTTTAATTTTATAAATGATTGAAATCTTTAATATCAAAACCACAATATAAACCATATATAGATTTACTATTAATTTCAAAATTTATAACCACATCGCGGGTCCATTTGTTCAAATTATTTAGTTTGAACATATTCGAGCAATTCCATTTTCTAATGGGGATAACTAATACTACCAAGAAAATTAGTCCTATGATTATTTTTATAGTAATAATTGGTTCCATAAAAAATTGGGTTATATGAATAAAATTTAGATTCCATAATAAATCCGAAATCTGAAATCAATTAAAATTTATTTTCTTCAAATAACCAAAATTTAAAAAACAATTGAATAATGATAAAAATAAATGCACTCATTTAATACAAAACATTGGTGATAGATAAATGAAAAAAGGTAGGGGTGAATTTCCCTTTTAAAAAATAAAAACACAAGAAAATATTTATTCAAAATATATATTATCATGAAATAATATTGTGAGAAATTGATCAACCAGTAGTTGATAAATTTGATATGAGTTATAATGATAATAAAAAAATATAAGCACAAAAATGGATGGATAAAATTTATTCATGTATTCTAATTAATGATAAATTATGAAAAGTGATAAACTAAAGAGAGATAAAACAGAATTGATAAAGAGTTTGGAAAGTCTTGATGTGAACCCATACATCTTCACCCATTGACTTGATAATTAAATATTATTAATCCTTTGATATTTGTGATAATAAAAAAAATCATCCCACACAATTTTGGTTTATGATCACCCTTTTGAGTAGAAATGGAAGTCAAGGATATCATGCCTCACTTTTAAATAGTGAAAACCCATTGAAGATAGATGGATGAGAAGAGAGAGTTATTCTTGAGAAAACAAAATATAAATATACTTGAAAATATTGTGTAAGAAGGTTTAAAAATTTGAAAAAGTGAAATTAGATAGATTTTGAGAGCTTTGAAAGATTGATAATTTGAAATGGATCTTTGAGAGAACATTGATAATGGAATGAAATTCATTGTTTGTTCATTGGAGCACATTGTTGGAAGGAAACATGATTATTCCAATAGGCTAAATGAATACTTTTATAGGATCCATGATACATGGAATAATTTATAATTAACTGGTGGTCATTGAACCTGAATAATATTTCTATTATGTCCATTTTGTCCATAATAAATTCTTTCTCTAAGTAGCTGGATTGATTCCATGGGTTACAATGTATCCACCACATTGTATTCAGTGGCTAATATAGAGTTGTGGAATTCTAGAAAATCAGTATTGATGAGCTGAAATTTTCCATCGGGTTGTTAGTGGCCTTAGAATTGAGAGCTTCACTTATGGGAGATCTATCGGTGGTTTGGTGCTCCTCCACTGGCTAAAAAATGGGAGATTTTGGGAACAATAATTCTATCATCACTATGTCGCTTGGATGGGTCACTAAACCAGTGATATGATGCTATCAACACTTCAGCATCTTAATAAGGATCCTCCTCCAATTCATTATAAATCCATCTATTGAAATTATAAGTTGATTCTATGGTCTTTAAGGATAAATTAAGACATGTCCAAACCTTTTAAAATTATTCAATGGATCCTTAATATATAATTTATTTCAATCACATGGAACTAAAACTAGTGTAAATAAAAAAGTCAAATACATAGGTTAGTGTTTGTAATCATGAGAACATCACGAGATAGAGAGCGGTATAACATGAAAAACCTAAATGTAATGTATAATATCAATGTTCTTTTTCCTCACATGAAATATAGAATACTTGTAAATTTTTATAATACTTGTATTTTGAAAATTCAGGGTAACATTCTTTAATTGATATCAATAGTTTAGTAAATTGTATTTTCTCTACAAAATTTGTGCAAAAAATCATTAACAACATTTTTAAAAAATTTAATTATATGGAATGAAACACTGTTTACCATTTTATTATATCATGATAGTTGTGAGATTTCTAATAAAATGGGACTAGATTTGAAGGTTCTTTTTATTAAAATTACAATATATATAATCAACATCATAATAATTAACATGTTCAAAGTATTTTTCTTTAGAGTTAAGTTTTTTTATTAAGTTCTCCTAATGAATTTTAAAAATTCTTTTATCAATTGAAATATGAGAATTTTTTTGTGTTCTTAAAATTTACCGAATTTAGAAACATTGAGCATAATATCACATTTAATAATATTAATGTGTAGTATGTTTCAAATAATACCATTATAGATTGATTTTTTCAATGATTTATAAACTCTATCTAGGTTTTATTTACAGTGTAAATTCATGACAGTATCACTTATCTTATTTTTATTCATAAAAAAAATAAAATTAATTTACATCTCTTTTGGATTTAAAATTATACTGTTTTTATAAATATAAAATCCAAGGAAAAACATTAGTTAATCCACTAAACCCATTTCTCATTAATTTTTCATCAATTTTGAAAAACTACTGCACATATAGTTTTAGGTAGATCCAAATATAATATCATCAATATACATTTTTTAGTAAAATAGATTTGGAAATTATTTTCTATAAGTATTAGAATTTTTTTTACTTTAATAAAACCATTTTAGAATAAAAAATTGACGATCCATTGTTACAACGCTCTAAAATATGTTTTTAAGAAAAAAAATGTTTTACAAATTTTTTAAAAAATATGTTTAAATTGATGATTTTAAACATCATGGGTCTATTTAGAAAAAAAAACTTTACGAATAAAACTATTTTGAATGTCTCACTTGAAATAAATCTAATAAATCCAAAAATTCACATGAGTCTCAACAGAAAAAAATATCATAATGGCCTCAGATTTATCCACTAGTGCATGTGATTCTTTTTAATAATCCCTTGATTCTTTATTATAAGGTTCTAAGACTAGTGAATATTTTTTTTAATACCACAAGTCATATATTTTTTTCTTCACTCAAATATTGTCAATAACCAAGTATTCATCATGTATCATAAATGGTAATGAGAATTTATTTCAATCCAATAATTTATATTCTTATTTTTATAAAAAAATATATTTATAAATATTTGTATATAATTATATTTATATTTATATAATAATAAATATATTTTTAAATATATATATATATAATTGTATTATATATTTATTAATATTTAAATATAATGATTATAAATATAGTAAATATATTTATTATAATTTTATAACTACATAAATATAAATATATTTACCTATAACCATGAAAGGAATGATCCATGGATTAAAACCCGTGGTCCAAAAAAATATTTTATTAAAAGAAAGTAAACATGGAATGATAAATGGGGTTAAAATGTGGAATGTTGGTAAAAAATGCCACAAAAAACAAGAGACCATTCAGAAATAACCATCCTTTATGTCTACCGCCCCTTCCATGGGAGCCACACCAACCTCTCATGTGCCTTCTTCTTTTACTCAAATAAAGTTCTTTGAATGTTTCATTCTAATTATATTTTGTTGATGAGTCATCTTCCACATCATGAGGCTCAATGACTCTAATTAAATCATGAATTATGCTAAAGAAAAATACTTCATTATTTGAGGAATTATCCTATATAATAGAATAGTTTCTTCCATTGATATCCTGCATTCTCGAGGATTTCCCTTCACATGTTCCATGAATATTACCAAATTCATCTAAGAAAACATCCCTACAATTAGATCTATTTAAAATGTCAAGAAAAGTGAATCTATTTTTTCTGAGACTTGCATCTGTTAGGACAATGCCACAGTCCATGATCATCTCCTTCTAATGCACTATACCATTAGTAAAAAAAATTGCCCAATGCATCTTCAAGATTAGATTCTTCATCATTGTCTTCTCCCTTACCACCTAGAGAATCCTTTTTAACATAAAAAACAATCAAAGATACCTTCTACCTAGTCAGGTAAGGATAAACACCTACCTCTATAATAGCTTCTTCACCACATTCCATACATTGAGTGTTAACGTCACCCAAAGATATAGATCCCACTATGTCTGATCTAACCAGAACACTAAGGGCCTATATATGTTGGTTGGTTTACTGATGAATGACGATATAAAAACCCTCATCATATATTGTGGCCTTTTTTCTTTTGGAAGATAAAACGTGATAGTACCTAGATGAATGTTGGATAATAGAACATATAATTGTGGATAATTTCTTCTTTCATTTTCAATCATTGATGATGACCAATTGCAGCCCTAAATAATGTTGTTTATCATTCTCCACTAATTTTTTTTCATCAATTCTATGACCATATACAATGGTAAAAAAAGGATCAATATCCTTCATCATGACACAACAATGAAAATGAAAATACCATGGAGATTCCCAAAAGCATAAATACCACAACTTTTACAGTCCACCATAAAATCTTTACGAGAGACCCATGCTACAAGCCTCCAGTCATAGAATATTATTTAGGATGTTAATGAGTTATAAAATTATATTAAGGTCCTTGACCTCCCAGGTCATGGGGATGATGACCTTGAATCTATGTTTTTGTAGGATGTGATAGGTTTTCTTGATTATTCAAGTCACCTTTCAAAAATCTATCAGCATTGTTGCAGGAAACAAAAACCATGTTAGTTGCACCATGATAATAAAAGTCCAGAGTTAAATAGTTGAACATGATATTTAGAAGTTTAAATTTGATAAATAATATTAAAATAGATTCAGGTGGATATATGGATCTTCATACTTTGGGTAATAGAATTTGGACCCATGGGGATGTCTAATATCTATGCCACTGATTTTGAAGAGACAAAACATGATGAAAAATAGTTTTCTTCCAAAGGATCTTTACACCCATCCTAGTTAGTATTTCTAGGAGAGAATACAGTAATCCATTCATTGGATTTTTTTACCTTATTTTTTAGAAGGATCATTGATCCCTATAGGTAGAAACTTTGAATTGTCATACTCATCGGGTTTAGATTTTTCAAATTCTATATGAAATCTATTATCTTCCCTTATCCACTTTCTTGAATCTATATCTCCTTTTTTTCTCGAATCAATAGAATCCACCCTTGTGTATTCAAAAATATTGATTTTGAGAGAATCATTTTTACTGTTAGAAGCATTACCTGGGAAATCCAATTTAGAATAAGTATAGGGTGATTAATGGTTGAACATTTCATAGGTGAATATTTTTTTTGTTTTAATTTATTATAAGAAGCGTAAATGCTTTTCATCTTCCCCTTACTTTTTGAAAGCAATTTTTGTTACTTATAGAATTGATGGTCAACCGCTATCTAATAATCCAGGTTTGGATCGATCTGATCATCCTAGGGATCATCTTTAGTAGGTTCTCTCTCACACCCTCTAACAATAAAACCCTTCAATGTAAAACCAACCAAATATAATTGATAACTCTCTGCATAGTTATCCCTTGAATCTGATCCAATTCCTTGAAGACTAGATAGTGAGGATACTTCCCATCACGTTTTTCAATTGAACATCTAGTTTTAATATCTTCAACAACACTATGTATCTTTGGAGTATGCCACTAAGTGTTTTTATCATGGATCAATCTTCTCTCTCTACACAGTTATTCAGTTTTGTTGAAATACAAAGGAGCACCTACAACTAAAGTTGGAATTATTGACTCTTTCATTGTAGGGGAATGTTCTTAACCCAACATATGGCCTTGGACTAGCTTCCCAAAATCAGTATCCACTAGGGGTATTTATCCCCTATCAACAATATTTAACACCATATCACCAGATTGGCTATCAATACGAATTTGATCCTTTTAATTGTTTGATTGATTATTCCTCCTACAGTTTTTTTCATCATGACACTTTATGAAATAAAATGATAAGGACAAATCCATTCTGTAATCATCGTGTAGATGTCATATAGTTTTACATAAAATGAAAAAATAATTATATTTCCCATGATTTTTTTTATGATAAAGATCATCCTAATCAGTATAAAACCCTACCTTATCAACCAGGGTGACACTGAGTCCAACATCAACATTTATTCTTCCATAATGACAAGGGAGAGAAACGTTGGTGGCTCAATACAATTTGATGGTTAATCCCCCAAACGATTCTATATCAAATAAAATATGATAATCCACAAAATCCAACTCAATCTAATCATTATAATTCATATTTTAGCTCAAGAATTATTGGGGTTAAATGGATTAAATTGGAAATCCCAATAATGAATGGAAATCATTATAAGTTTACATGAAATGGAACTATAACCCCATGCCCTCTATTTTAATTCATCTGAAGGAAACAATGGATGAAAGTGTCCCTTAACAAACAGAATACACCTGTAGTCCATGAACCCAAAATTATTCATAAGAGTCCTCACAAGGTTATCATTTCTCCATGATTTCCCACCAATAGGTCGAACGAGTGACACCACAATAGATAATCGACAAATATGAATCCAATCATTGATTACATCTTGATTTCCCACTACCTGAGCTGTCGATCCCCTATGAACCACTCTGACTAGAATAGAGTCTTTGAGAAAAGGAAAATGATGCCTCTTAATATCTTTAGAATTTCTAGTTCCATTATGTGCCCACAATAATCTGTCCTTTAGATTCTTTGAGTGAAGACCCAATCGAGATGAATCCCAAGATCCTCTCCTAGACAACAGATCGAATCTAAAGCCATGTGGATGTGCCATCAAGCCTAAGAAACCCTATTCCCCATGAGAATCACTATGTCATGTTCTCCAGGTCCTGACAATATTTTGATAATCTTTATTTATTATTTAGATATATATATATTATATTTTTATAATTATCTAAATATATATATATGTAATTTTAATTATAAAAAATTATTTTTCTAATTATTTTTATATAATTAAAAAAATATTTATATAATTATATTTATATATATATATTTAATTATATATTTATTTATTTATTTATAAATATGTATAATTACAAATATAATTAATATATTCTTTATTTAAATATATTTTTTATAATTTAAAATTATTTAAATATATATTTAGTTTTTTATAAGTTTATAAATACTTTTTTAAACACCACATATATATATATAATTTTATAAGTAACCATTTAAAATAAATTTTTTTAAAAATCATTTAAATATATAAATTATATAAATTTACAAATTATTTTAAATGTTAAAACTTAATAAACAAAAAGAAATAAATATTATTCATATAAATTGTAAGCATATTCAATATATTATATTTATAGTAAATAAATATATATATAATGAAATATTATAAACTGATTAATGTAAAAAAATATAAAAAAAAAATAAATATTAAAAAAATAATAATATTAAATTAAATCAATATTAAAAAATAATAAATATAATTAAAAAAAAACTACTTTTAAATATGAATTCATATGACATTAATTACATGAATTGTAAACACATAAAAATATTAAGGAAATATTAAAAAATTCATTTAAATAACTTAATTATATAAATTTTAAACATTTTAAAAATAATAATAATTAATTAATAAAATTGAATAAATTCTATTCCTAAAAAATTTAAATAATATTAACGATAATTCTTATTAATATAAAAATATGTATAAAAAATGAATAATTTCCCAAAATATAATATAAAAAATGAAAAAATATACATCAAATTTGAAATAAGAACATATCATATGTACATATGTACACATGTTATATATATATATATATCTATGTGTGTGTGTGTGTGTGTGTGTGTGTGTCTATGTATATCTCACATACGTCTGCACATACACATACACATACATACATCTGTACCATTACAACATCTAGACACACACACACACACGACACATAGACACACACAATATAATGCATAAAAATATATTCACATAGAAATTGATATAAATATATAAGTTCATATATCACATATTAATAATACATCATTTATATTTATATAATTTTTTGAATTATTAGTATATATTTTAATAAAAAATATTTATATTAATTATATATATGCCTCTTGAAATTAATGTATATAAATAAATATAAATTTTTGAATATGAATATGATCATTATATATATTAATAATTTTTTATTAAAAGTTTTTTTAGTGATAATAGAGATTCAACTTTACAAGTTATACAAAATCATTGATAAAGGGTTCAATTTTTTCAATGATTTATTATCATTGATAAAAGTTACCTTTATTAGTCCTTTAACTATTGCTGATAAATGATAGCCTTTTATCCATGATTTATGTTTAGCACTGATAAATGGAAGAACAATTCAATTAACATGCCTCTATTATTTCCATATACAATAATTTCCATATTCATGTTCATTTAACCATGGTATATTAGCATATTTAAGAATATATTTAATTAGACATTTATTAATCATTATTTTTTATTTTTCCAACAAACATACAAAGTGAATTTTTTTGAAACATGCCTCCTAAATTCATTCTCCAACATAATTAATAGAATTATATTCTTTAACCATTTTCACATAAAAAAATATGTTAACCCAATCATCAAAAATATTCAAACTCAATCATAAATAATTATGACACACTATATATTAAAATAGATGCAAACTGTTATCATGGTAAAAAACGTCTGATCACAACAATGATAAAACATTTATTTTTCATTATTTTGCTTTAATATTCATTATGGTTAATTCCACCATCACCCAATGGGATAAATCATAACAACCATAAAATTTTACATAAAATAATAGGATCCTAAATGAATCCCCTACCATGATTTAATGATCAATGTGCATCAAAAAATAACAGATGAGTGAGGTTCAACCACTACTAAGAGAAGCACTATCGAGCCAAAATAAGGCTTTACAGAAACTAGAATTTAAAAAAAACAAAAATCTAGGATAGAAACACCCAAAATAGTGAGTGAAACTGCAAACATCACCCCTATAAAATAAAAAAATGAGTGGAAGATAAAGAGGAGAAACAGGTACCCATATCCCAAGCCATTTGAATATCCCCAATCAAGTGGTTGATAGATAAAAGAATTGAAAAATATACACCCAATAATGGTAGAATAAACACAACCTTGGAGAAAATTATTTGATGTAAACTTAAACATGGTGAGTAACACCCATTCCCTAGGTTATCTAGATGTGTGTAAATTAAAGGAATACTCAATTGGAGGTGAGAGTATTGATTAATAGAGGATTAAACAACCTAAGACTACATTTATTCCCCCTACTAAATTCATACACACCCTTCCCCATTAAAAATTCACTTATTATTCTTGTGTTGGTAGTTTTTTTGACCATTTTAAATGCTCATGAATGCTTCAATGAATTTAAAAATGTATTATAAATACATTATGAGGGTTGTGGTTTTTCTTGAGCACAAAAACCTCAAAACAGATTCCCCTATACTGTAGTGAACAACCATGAGCCATTTTGACCCAACATTTCTTGAAAAATGATATTGGAAGGGTATTTATACTACATTTTATGATATTAGGTTCTTTATGGTACCATGACCAGCACCACACCCAGCTTTATACCCACCTTGACTATTTCTGTTGGATGTTTTAGAGACCAATACTCAAAATGGCTTCTCCAATAATATGGATCATAACCACAAGCCATTTTGACCCTACCTTGTCTTGTAAAATATCAAGGATAGCTATTTTGGACCGGGCCCTTTTGGTCAGGTGAAATATTGAAGAAGAACACCTGACACCACACCCACCTAATCAATTTTAGGTTGTCTGTTTTAGACTCTATGCCTCAAATCAAATTAAAAAATAGATACCTAAGTCATTTTTCTAGTAGCGGTGCATCAACACCGCACCACCTATATAATGATCCTACACCACACCATAAGCTAAGGCATGGTAAAATTTAGAAGGACCAAAAACATTTAAAAAAACATCTAGGAACATACCCAATTCCACTATGCCTTGGAAAACCACAAATAATGGATTGGAATTTCTATAACCCTTAAATTGGATACCTCTCAAACAACTTTGATCATTTAGAATTTAAAACTGAACCTAGAGAGGAGAAAAAAGAACAATGTAGTTTGAATAATCGTCCCATGAGATACCTCTTGAGAATCTCACCATCAAAGGATGAAAACTTCCTCACTAAGAGTAATATGGTTTAAGACCAAATATCACTAAAAACTATCTCCTAAACACTGTCTTGGGGGATATACCTCTAAAAAATAGTATTCCCATGAACAAGGTATCAAACGAGAGATAACTATATAATAATAACGATAAAGGTCAATAACATCAAAACATGAAATGAAACTAGAGAATATCATGAAACAAAAAATTTGGTGTACCGAGCATGTATCAATGACTCATATTCCCATGTGATCTCTTCAACTCCACCATGATACTAAAAGACATGGAACAAGGGAATAACATGCCCCCACAACACCGTCAACTAACAAAATCGGATCTCCTTAGGCCCCTCTTTGATGGTTTTATCACCTTCAATTTTTTTATCACACTAGTAGATAATGTGAGATACATTATAAAGAAAATAATGAAACTATGACACGTATAATACATCATGTATCAAGATCATTTTGTGGGGAAGTGTTACCTGATATGAAACACGTCCAACATGATAAAATGCCTTAGTAGTCCCAAAAAACTGTAGAGAAAGATTATAAAAAACATCCTTTTCCACTAAAAATAAGGAAACATTAAGAATATATAACCTCTAATATTAAATTCCATAGTTCTCCTCCAATGGGTTATAGATTAGTTATATTAATAAGGTGCTACCTTTATCCTCTCATGAATCACTTGAACCATATATGTTGTTCCCTACAGTAGTTCTGAACGGATAATTATTGACTTTATGACTCCAATCCAATACAATGGAGAATGGTAAGGATGGTAGTATAAAAATTCAAACGGTTCCACACAAATGTTGTTTTGATAATTATTATTATAATAAAAGACTACAAATGGAAGGTACCTGTTTCTGATGCTTTCATAGGGGCGCACACATCCGTCATGCTGAGGACATGTAGTTGTTGCCCCCCCATTCCCGCTTTCTAAAGGCGAGTGGTATCCACTCCTTATTCAGGTGCGTCTACTCCTTGATCGCAATGGGATGATGGGATATCGATTCTTCCTTCCTTGGATTCCTCCTCAAAGCTTGTCACCTAGTCCGGGTCTCCCTTATAGACTTAATACATTGTTTGTGAAACTCTCCCTGGTGCCATATCTTCATGGACACCAATTAATTACATTGCTTTGGTCAGGTTGTTCCAAGGTTTCATGTCACGGTAGCAACATTCGGTTAGGGGAGTAGTCATGTTGGGCATCACTGGCATGTCTTGACATTGGGGGATTTGCATTTCTGTCTTTTGTCCCTTATTATAGGGCTTCTCGAGAGCGCGGAAGCCCAAGGAATCCCATATTGAACACAGGGAACCATATTCCATAGGCATGTATCTGAGTTTTTCCTAGGCTTCTTAAGTTTAACATAGGGTATGCCACAAGATTAATGTCTAGAAGAGATAGATCAGACTGATCGGAATGCTGATTAGAGTGGATCAGATTGAGGAACCCCCTGGAGGGAATGCCGATATTGGGGCCAGCACGTGGGCAACTTCACAAATGATGTCAAACAGAATGGGGAATGGGATGGCATGGTTCCACCGGGATGGGTCGGCCCGAGTAAGAATCTGTATGGACGATGGTTTTGGGTTTGATCCTTGAATGGACTTCCTACGTATCACCTTGGCGGGGAATCAAAGTCCACATTGTTCGGTGAAACGATGGGGCACCTCAGGAGGCGACCCGTGAGAATTGACGCATGGAAGGGAACCAGAGTAAATGGAACCTCCGGATTTGGGAATGAGCTTCCCAAGACACATAGGCTCGATAATTAGGTTGGGATGCGACATGAGTGATGGGGTTTGAACCTCGTGGAGGCTTCCTATGTATGCCCATGGTGGGGAATCAAAGACCATGTAGTTCAGATAGTGAATACAGTTTAACGCCATGTGGGACAGGGGTGAACCGACATGAAGGGGGTCGAAACGACCAGTTGGTGGGATTGAACATCGTGGAGGCTTCCTACATACCATGCCTTGACATAGATCAAAGTCCCATTGTTTAGGATGGATTGGGTCTTACACTCTAAGGCGGCCCAAGTAGTATGGGGATTACAATCTGAGGCGGCCCAAGGGGTTTGGGGCATACACTCTGAGGCGGCCCAAGTGGTATGGGGCATACACTCTGAGGCAGAACAAGGGGTTAGGGATTGAATTTCATGGAGGATTTCTTTGTACCATGCCTTGACATGGATCAAAGTCCCCGTAGTTCAGGATGGGTTGGGGCATACACTCTGAGGCGGCCCAAGTGGTATGGGTCTTAAAATCTAATGCGGCCCAAGGTGTTGGGGCTTGAACCTCCTGGAGGATTCCTACGTACCATTCCATGACATGGATCAAAGACTCTATAGTTCGGGATGGGTTGGGGCTTACACTCTGAGGCGGCCCAAGTGGTATGGTTCTTACACTCTCAGGTGGTCTAAGGGTTTGGGGCTTGAACCTCGTGGAGGCTTCCTACGTACCACGCATTGACATGGATAAAAGTACACGTAGTTCAGGATGGGTTGGGGCTTACACTCTGAGGCGGACCAAGTGGTATGGGGCTTAAACTCTGAGGAGTCCCAAGGTATTGTGGCTTGAATCTCATGGAGGCTTCTTACGTACCATGCCTTGACATGGATCAAATTCCCTATAGTTTGGGATGAGTTGGGGCTTACAACCTGAGGCTGCCTAAGTGGTATGGGGCTTACAGTCTGAGGAGGCCCAAGGTGTTGGTCATGGTCTGTACTTTCTCTACAATCACGTGAGTCAGGTTCAGTGTGAGAAATAAGAGATAGCACATGCCCGACGATCACGTCATGAAAGGTGCGTCCGCGGGAGATGGAGTGGGTCTTACCCATGGTTATCAGCCCATGAAGTTGGATTTACTCCAGGTTGGAGGCCCGAGGGCGAAAAAGCAAAGCAGGATAGGGATTTGGGACCAAATAAAAGAGGATCCCCATTCCCTATCACACCCTCTGCTGGACTTGGGGAGCAAAGATGAAAGGAGGAGCAGGGATGTTTTCTCCTAGAAGGAAAACAAGGTGCTTACACCATGTAGGATTCCCTTCCCCACAAACAAACTCCACTCTGACAAGGAGGATATCATCCCCTGTGAGGGGTGATCCCATCCCCGTAGAGATAAGTGGGCGTGGAGAATGTCCAAGGTGGGGGGACCTTGCGTGCGAGGAATGAGGCCTGGTCACAATTTAACATCATGTGTCAAGGATGAGGGTGCTTGGTAGTTTAACGTATTGTAGATCAGACGGGTTCGGTTTGTTCCGCACCCCTAGGACTTACATAACCGGTACCCTCTGCTCCTTGTGGGAGGGAAGGCATCAGAAATGCGATAGAAAGGGGGTGTCACGGAGCGAACCATCGAGGGGTCCACGTTAGCGTGGCTATGTGATGAATCCATAGCCGTTAGTGTGCCAATGCGAAGAAGCATGGGGCAAAGCAACGCAACAGGGTGGTATCGTCCAGGGGACTTTGAAGATACTTCATTTGAACCTAGAAGGTCGCATGAGAAAACGGTGCACGATGTGGATGCTTGGGGTGTGAAAAACCCCTGTGAATGGCATCATTAAGAGGAGCATCGGGCACTCTTACATAGGGGTGCCCGGGGAGCATCGAAGAAAGGGGTCCCAGGGGATTGCACGCAACCTTCGAGACTTTCACGAAATAAGTATTCCTATTGAAAAACACAGGGCTAGCATGAAATCGGTGATTCCTGTGAGTAATTGGAGCTGGGGTTTTCTGCGCACCTTGAAAGATTTCATGCAAGTTGAATGAATTGCGCACAAGTGGGAGAGACTACGCGCAATGACTGGGTTGCGTGAAATGGAAGGGGATTTCACACAATTGTATAGGGTGCACGCAATGGCATGGGATTGTGCGCAATTGGCTGGAATGTGCGCATGTGGAAGGAATTGTGCGCAAAGGGCGGACCCCGAAGGGATTGGAATTCATTCTAAACAATGGGGATCTCGTGAAAAGGTGGACCCTAGTGCGACATGGCGTGAAAATAACCATACATGAAGGCCATTTTTGTACGCGTACCAGACGAATTTTGCACACGAGAGCTGGTTCAGATTTTTAACCTTCAAAATGGATGAGGGTCGAATTCTAATTATAGGCACCTGGGCGCACAGAAAATAGGTCGGCGCGAAATAATTGTGCACCGAGGTCAGTGGTGTGAATTGTCAACCGTGCGGGGAATGGGCGTGAAATTATTTCGTGCCTGCACCGACGACTCTTTGCGAAACCTGGAACATTCCTCGTGAGCGATAATTTTTTTCACACTCCTCTGAATTTATTTTGTGCGGCCCCTTCGGGCCCCCCGAACAGGGTTCCCAGGTCCGAATATGACTTCGCTTTCTCGTTTCAAAACCTTCTTCAAAACATGGTCACTTTTCAGAATCAGCAAATGCCCCCCTTGGAATTGGGTCGGTGAGGGGTCGCAACGGTCAGATTCTGAGGGAAACGTAGAAATGCAGGGCTCTGTGGGGCCCATGTACGCAAAAATCTGAAGTGGTGTGCAAATTCCTGACGGTGCAAAATCCACTTTTCGCACGAGTGTGTAATCCAGGCATTGCTTATAAAAGTATCTGTGGGTCCCAAGCTCCGTACGAATTTTCTCACGCGACATCCTCCACACTCTCGTGTGTGACATTTTCTACTCTAGTGCACAATATTTTCTCTGTCCCTGTGTGAAATCTATTCTAGATGCGCGTAATTCCACAATGATTAGGCGTCGTTTTACGTCCAAAACCGAGGTTTGTCGCGCCATAGTCTGAAATGTTATGACTCCCTCTGATTTTACTCGCCACCCTCTCCCATTTCACGCCAACCACCCAAAATCATGTTGAAAGAAGCAGATAGTCGCAAACCAGGCTGGTGAGGGAGAAACCACTACTCGAAGGGATGAAATGTTTGGAAAACCATTGGTTTATGGCACTAAAAGAATTGTCTCCAACAACCATACCCTCTTCAATTTTCTAACCCCCTCCCAAAAGGAGTATGCCTTTTCCAATAATCTTCCACTGTGGGACTTTGGTATTCTGGAGGAGGTCCCTCTGCCGGGCTTTGAGATTGATACAATGCGTTCATGGGTGACCCGTGAATATGGCCTTCCTTGATAAAACATCACAAAAAACAGTCATCCTTCCAATGAAACTAGGCACATGGACGTATATGTCCTGAATCACAAGACAAGGACAATTTCTGGGGGTGACCCTATTGCGGAGAGTTCCCTGGCCCTCTACGCGAGCACCTTTTTTCAGAGCGTCACTGACGAGACTAAAGGATAGCTAGAGGACTGGGACCTATGGTCCGAAGGCAATTCTACCAGCGAATGGGCCTGGTTGTACTGGTTTCTCCATACATCTGACCAATTTGGGGCTGAGCTGCGGTATATTGGTTTATTTGAGGCAGTATGGACATCACAATTCCACTTCTACCACCAGCACGAACTCCGGCCAGAGCTGTTGACCCAATGTTCCTATGATACCCAAACATTCCATCTCCATCATGGGGAATTCGGCATCAGTCTCCCAGACATTCACTGCATCGAGGGTATCCCTTTGGAGGTCCACCAATATGATGAGTTCCTTCAGCCGATGAGAACCTGGGGAGACAGATCCTGAACCCCCATACTGACATGGCACCTGCTGAAGCTGGCCAAGGAGAAGCTTGGGGTCAAGGACTTCCGGAAGGACATCACATACAAGGACTGGTTCATCCTGATCCTGGAAAGGGATC
The DNA here is from genome assembly GCA_963277665.1 of Viscum album. NCBI lineage: Eukaryota > Viridiplantae > Streptophyta > Magnoliopsida > Santalales > Viscaceae > Viscum > Viscum album. The sequence goes on along the minus strand of OY728160.1, from coordinate 453,413,832 downwards.
TGGAAGTCAAATGCTTGGGTGGGGGATATGGTGTCCAACCATGGCATAGAGGAGCATGAGTGGATCATAATGGAGGATCCTGGAGGCGGGGCACTAGCAGTCTTGGGGATACAACATAAATGAGAGTTGGGACCCGAATGTTTGGTATGCCAGATTTCATGATACATTCTTGAGTGGGTGGCTCTTTCCGGTGAGGGACACAAGGATGAGAGTCCGTCCAATGACCCATGGTGATGGATGGCATCATGGATACCAACAAAAGATTCACTCTGGGGGTCCCCGTACTGGCTCGTCTGTATTCCATATTGGGTCGCATCTTGAGAGGGGGATCACATAGGAGAGTATGTGGACCTTCTAGATTTTCCATGGCTGGTTTGTGGCTCATTGTGGAGAATACACCTTCCCAAATTCCATCCTTCCTCCAGGAAATGGCATGTGACCCTCTCTACTGAACATTTACAGGGTCATTCCACTGACGCTCAATGAGAAGGGAGTACAGATCAGGCTTGGTAACCATTCCAACTTCACCTTCAACCTATTCACCACCCCAACTGGCTAGATGGTAGAAAATGGGAAAGGCTCATTGGAGAAAATGAGTACTTCCAGAGCATCAAAGGTGGGGTGTTTGTGGCCTGGATTGACGGGAATATTATCTGTGAGCCTTTTGTTCCATCTAGGATCGCCATGAAATTTGGGTGCCTCCAGCGAATACCGAAAAAAGCATAAAAAGATTTCTGGGAGGAAAGGCATACATGTGTTCTTCGTCTGTTGTGACTGATGTTCATGACCTATGGATCAAGTGACGTCATCACCTTTCCTCCCACTGGAGTCGACGCAGGTCTCTCAACCGATTATGCTGAACATTGGGCCATATCATACCCTAAGGGGCTCTTGAGGAAGTGATTTTGTCAACTCAAGGCCTCCAGTGTGGAACCAGGGCGGAGAGAGAGTAAGAAGTTTACCGCTAGAGGGGTAAGATCATAAGCGCGTCAGGAAACGGGGCCCACACAAGCTGAGACCTTAATAGCAGGGGAATCACTTGGTGTGGCCGCACCCTCATCGACTAGAGGAGGGTCCCACATGGTGGTCATAGAACTTACAAAGAAGAAAATAAGATATCTTCTTCAACCTTCTCAAGATGCCATTTTCCCTGCGCTATGGTCAGCATGGCTAACCCTGTGGTAGTCAGTGAGCACCGAAACCCTCTGGAAGAAGATAGTGCAAGACAGAATCCATCTTCTAGAATTCGGTCTTGTTCAGGTTGTCGACAGAGTGAAAATCCATTGTCGGCATGCATATTTGATGGCGATGGACATGTACACACACCAATGGGGTCGGCGTGTGGAGGCACCTCTCGTGGTGAAAGTGATGCTCAGCCAAAAGTATTATCCAGAAACGATGTTGCTGGGGTATGATGACAACAATGATGAGTCGGAGGGTGGTCAAAAATTAGAGGAGGCAAAAGTAGAAGTGGAAATTAAAGGTGAAGAAGAAGAGGAGCCAGAAGGTGAAGGGTCTCAGGGGGCGTCCCACCAAGGGAGTCTCCAGGAGAGCGGTGAGATCGTCAGCTTAGATATGGATGTGACTGAGATACTCGAGGTATGATTCAACCCTTATCATCTCATGTATCCTCTTTCCTTTACAATCCTTAACCCACCTTCCTTATCTTACTCAGGAGAACATTTGTGCTGACCAAGCATCTCCATCCAAAGGAGTGGGAGGAGCGCCATTGGAACAAGGTGGGGGCACTGACGCCCATTATCGAGATGACGAGCACATAGGGATCCCCCTCTATGACAGCTCTTGTAACGGACATAACACTGGAGGCTGGCACCTTGGGTTCCCATATATTCCTTGCTTCAATACTAGTACTTACCGTCGGATGACTCAATTCATTAGGGCGATCCTTTCCTATACAGTGATCACAGCATTGGAGGCTCATCAAGATGCTGAGCCTGGACCAACCGTGGGTGAGTTAATGGAAAACGTATCACCCCATCCAGAACATGCCTCCCAAAACGAGCCGGCCCCGAAAATTGGTGATCAGGGAGTGGAGGACGCCAGTGGAACTGCTGTCAGGGCAGGTCCGATAGTTGATGGACACGCCACCAGGGTCGAAGCGTGAAAGTTGGTCACTCAGATGCCGAGGAGCCTATTCCCCTTAGAGGAATCTCCATGGAGGAACCTTCTGCTAGTATGTTGGCTCTCTTCCCTATATATCGGCCCACTAACCCAGAGGAAATCTATGATTCAGACTCGGATGTGGCTGAGGAGAGCAGGATGATGCGACTCAAGGGGTGGAAGTGCATCCGATGTTTTCTCATCCAACCTCAGATGAAATGGATAAAGCGGATGGGGTCACTCCACACCTGGTTGTGTTTCCTATGTTCTGGAGGGGCAGATGCTCAATGCCTCCACTTGACAATTCGTGATTACATGGCCGAGAAGGTGCGTGAGAGAAGTTGGTGCTCCAACCTCACCCAGTGTCGGGAGGAGTTGGGGAGTACCCGCGCATTTCTAAGGGCGGAGCAGGAGGTTCAACGCCTCTAGGAACAGGCGAAAGAACAAGAGATATTCATCGCATACTTTTTTGAGCTTGTGGAGCAGTTGAGGGCCCAGCTGGAAGATGCCCAAGAACAACTCGTGGAAGAAGGTCACCAGATGGCTGAGCTCATAACTAAACAGGTGTGGGCACGAGCTAGAGTCAGAGAACTGTGCTTTGTGGCCATTGATGAAGAGAGTGTCCTCAGGATATGGAAGTTAGTCCAGGAGGACACCAACCAAAAGGTGGTGGAATTGGATAGATCTATCCAAGAAGTTGACCCTTAAGGGACCTATTTTGGATGAACCCATAAACATATTTTTCCTTACTGCTTCTTTTATTATTGAACTGTATGTATGGAGATATTTAAATACTTGTCCCTTTGGTTTAACATGCTCATCCATAATCTTTAAATAAATAGCAATCCATTACTATGCTCACATGGGCCATACCCGATGTGAGAAAGAAGGGAGGCTCATAATATTACTTCATTTGATCTTGGGGGCGTCAACCATGCTTCGGGCATTTTAAATTCGAATCCAGATTTCCAAGGAGAAGTGGGAGGCCCGATCAAAGGAAGAGGACCTCAGACCGATCGATGTATCATCTTCTCAATGTGCTCTAGCGCACGAGCGGGGCAATGCCAAGGGCATTGAAATCAGTCCGAACATAAGGAAATGAAAAATGTGAATCACATTACCCAAATTCAGAACACTAGGGTAGGGGCATTTAAATAAAGGATAAATTTTTACCGTGTTTGAAACACAACATCCTTATTGTGGTAGCATGAAATGTGGACAACAAATGAGGGTTAACCGCTGACCATTTCGCAACACAGGACCTAACACAAATATCATCCACCAGTCTTTCGGAACGTTGGCCCAGGACAGAAGACGGACCATAGGTTGAGCATCCATACTGTTAGGGGGTCCCTTCAGACCGGAAAGAGGATGAGGATCCGAATAAAGGGGCACAAAAAGAGTGGAAAGTGAAGAGGGTTTTTTTTTTGAATAGAATCCGACACTCCCAAAATTATTCCTCCAAGGTGGAAACACATTAGGCAGGTGCATTCACATTAATCTGATCAAGGATCATTCCTAATATTAGACAGGACCTCTCTGGTGAGGGAACTGTCGCTCCCCAATGTCATTACGGGGCATCCTCAACTTGTTCAGGGAAAATGTTGAAGTAAATCAACATCCTCGAGGGGCCATGCCAGAAGGCCGATGGTGGGGGTAAGGATAGGATTTGTGATTCCCAGGGATGGAATCGAGATGAAATGTATGGGATTCATAGATATCCCATAAGGATGGGAATCAATACACACGTAGTTCTGGGAAGGGTCTTAGTTTATGTTCTTAGGAATCAGTCCAAGGATCGGTAAGGAATTCAGGTGAAACATGGTTAGGTGATTATAAAACCTGATGTGAATGAGGACATACATCCAAATTACCATTTGTTCCTTGGGGAAGTGTTTAGTTCATGGGACCGAACACAAAAGTTAGGCTGGGCCCATGGGGAAGTTCTCGGGCATTCCTACGTATCTCATAAGAATGATAATCAATCCATACGTAGTTCTGGGTGGTATCACGGTAAGGTACCAGTGAAAATAATTAAGGGGGTGTGCAGGTCTAGCCCTCGCACCAAAATAAGTGGTATTTGATGTATCTTGTTTGTCCATTAAGGTGAATGAGGTTTTTTGTGATGCGACTGGCCTAGGGTAGAAATTCCCAGCATCGCCACATGAATCAATACATATACAAAATTGAAAAATTCTATAGGGGATGACTGATACCCAACATGACGTCCCCCATGGAAAGGTCATCACAATGCAGTGGCATTTTTCACCGTGCGACTGGGACAATATTATCACAGTTTAGGGTCATGTGGTAAGACCAAACAGTACATTTTAAAGTCATATGGCCTGGAAAATAAAAAATGGGCCTGAAAAGATAAATCATACCCGAAGTTAATGAGGACATAATTCCAAATCATCACCCCGCGTGATTCTGGGAAAGGGGCCTCGGGCCAAGAGGCCAGTGAGGGTTAGAGGATAAGGGTCCGAAGGAGATGGATTCTAGCTTATCTGGTCCTGAAAACACAATGTCTGGGTGATACCACGTATCCCATGAGGATGAGGATCAAGATACACATATTTCTGGGAGATGATCACAGCTTATGGTCTTAGGGATCGGATCGCGGGAGCCCCAAGGATGCCATATTACAGCCTTGTCCCCCTGAAGTGCGGAGGTGCACTAAGGGATAGTGCCAAGAGTGTCGAGATTCCACCAGGACATGATGGGGTGGAACATAATGTGAATCATGTAACCAACATTCAAGGACATAATGGTATGTCATGATGAAGGAGGATTATTGCTGACCATGTTCGCAACCAAGCATCCTATTGCGTTACCGAGAAATGGGGACAAACAAATGAGCATTGACCGCTGACCATGTTTGCAATGCGGGATTTGTATCGACTTGTTGTCTGAAACCCTCAATGGTGTTGGCCTATAACGGTAGGAGAGCCCTTAGGTATGGTATCCATGACGTTTTGGGGGGTCCCTTCAGGTGTGAAATATATTGGGGCCCAAATGAAGGGGAACACAAAGCTTGAAAAGTGGATGGAAACTTTCCCCAGTGGAATCCGACAATCCAGGTCCTAGACTAGAGTACTCGTAGACACACCGGTGAACCAATAAAAAGGGTCGAAGGGCTCAACTTGAGAGTGGCCAAGTGATGGATAATTCTTATGAGATGTGCGGAATGGTTCCAAACACCCAACGCGAAGGAGGGATTAACCCTGTTCCCAACCTATATATCCCCCTCATGGAGAGGAACAGGCCAAGGGGCCTAGGTGACTGGGAGATCAAGAGATCACTAAGATATGGGTCGAGATGCGAAATCAAAATGTTCATGTGGTTATACATATCCCATAAGGATGTTAATAAATCCACACGTAGTTCTGGGAAGTTATAGTTTAACTTCATGAAGGACGACATACAGTTTAATGTCATGTAGGACGAGCATGCAGTTTAACGTCATGAAGGATCGACAGTTTAAGGTCTTGTAGGATTGTAATCCAATTTAAGGTCATGTAGGACCTGTAAGGGTCAGGAAAAGTATTGTTTCAAGAACTTGGAATTGGTGGGAGGAGTTATACATTCACCATCGATGGTCACCATGGAGTATTCTCCATTGGGATAAAACTTATGAACAATGAAAGTTCCATCCCATTTGGGCTCCAACATGGGTGGTTTCTGGTAGGGGATCATTGGTGCCTTGAGGGCCAGTACCAAGTCACCTTGTAGGAAATAGTGGAGGTGAGCATTCTTGTTGAAAGCTCAAGCCATCCTTCTCTGATGCATTTCTAGATTGTGCAAGGAATGAAGCCTATTCTAGTTATGTGCTTCCAATTCAACTAGATAGATTTCAAGTACTCTATATGGTGCTTGCTGGTCATAGACCGCTATGCACAATGTGGGAAAATGAGTCTCGATTGGAAGGACGACCTCAGTTCCATACAACAAGGAATATGGGGTCACCTGGGTGGAATTATGAGTCCTCGTTTGATAAGACCAGAGGGTGTTGGGGAGCTTATCTGGCCAACTATTCTTGTTTTGAACAACCATTTTTTGCAGGATGTTATAGAGGGTTTTATTGAATGCCTCAATCTGTCCATTTTCATGCGTGTGATAATGGGAGGTATGGTTAGAGTGGATGTGGTACTTGGTGTACAACTTTTTTATCTCGGCTGCTCAGATGGTGGTTTCATTATCGGTGAGGACAACATGAGGTACTCCAAACTGAAAGATGATATTGGAACTCACGAAGTTGAAAATAAAACATGCCTTGACCTCCTTGAGTGGTGTTACCTCTGCCCACTTGGAAAAGAAATCCGTAGTAGTCAGAATGAATAGTCATTGGTGATCCATTTCTGGAGGGTATGGTCCTACGACATCTAATCCCCAGAATTCAAAGAGCCAAGAGTAATTGGTAGTGTGGAGAGGCTCCGGTGGCCAATGACCAAAGTTAGCATGAACATGGAGCGCATGGCAGCTCATGGTGAACTCGATGTAGCCGTGGATCATGGAGGGCCAAAAATACCCTAATCTCCAGATCTGGTGAGACGGTTTTGGCCCACCATGATGGGCACTGCAGGAACCAGCGTGAATATCTTGCATGACCTGTGGAATTTGAACCCCCGGAATGTTATGGAGGAGAAAACCATCAAACCCATTATTATAGAGGATCTACTCAAGACTGGGACAACTTTGGAGGGTAAAATGCAGCTCATGTCATTGGATTATCTCGCGCTTGGCCTGGTCTTATGGGAGGTTACCGTGTTAGAGGTATTCAGCCAATGATGTCCTCCAATCGGCAAGCATTTGGATCACTACATCCGGACTACCTGGGGGCCTTGACGTAGAGGCATCGATGGTAAGATGGATTAACTGTGGGACGTCATTTACATCTGGGGTAATAGGATATATGACTCTCTGATGTGCCACATGGATAATCAGATCATCCTATTCGGGCTCGGAAAGTGATGCAGCTAAGCCGACCAAAGCATCCGCTCGACCATTCTGTGACCAAGGGACATGGATAACCTCTTGCTGAGAAGGTAACTAGGCCATTAGCTGGAGAGTGTGTTCTAACAATGGTTCGAGATCTGGCTTCCTGACAACATAGTCTCCATTGACCTACTTAATAACTAGCTCGGAGCCCCCTTTCACATGCAGATGGGGCACGTCGATCTCAAGGGCCAACTCGAGACCAGTAATGAGGAAATGATACTCCACCTCATTGTAGGTGCAGCCTTCTGAAAACAGGAATGAATACAGTATAATGGATTGCATAGGGGTAATTAAAACAATACTTAGGACCACTTTGTTGAGTTTAGGATCATTGATCCTCCTACAGGTGTGGCTCTGGGAGTCACCATCAAAGTGCATCTGCCAACATGGGACGGCTTGATCGACTGAGAGGATTTACTCATCAGGAAAATCAAAATCCCAGGACTAGTCTATGGTGGTTGGATGGGAAAAAAGGAAATCGTCCAACACCTGCCCTTAATACCCTTCTGTGGCACGAACCTGATGTCAAACTGCTGGAGGATTACCACCCACCACACTAGTCGGCCAGTCAAAAGGTGATGGATTAGGATGTACTTAAATATGTCGATTTGAGACACCAGTTATACCCCGTGGTGCTGTAGGTAATGTCACAATTTCTCTATGGAAAAGAAGATCCCAAGTCAGCTCTTATCAATGGGGGAGTATCTAGTCTCCATATCGAGGACCATGCGGCTGAGGAAGTAGATGATGTTCTCTGTCCCCTCAATGTTCTTCTAGGTGATAAGGGCGCCGATTGACCATTACAGGGTGGTGACATAGAGGACCAACAAATTTCTGGTGATGGGTGGAATCAATACTGGAGGCTGGATAAAATACTTCATGATTTCCTCCAAGGCAGTCTATCACTCCACGTCCCACTCAGAAGCGGTGCCCTTCTTCATGAGCAGAGATAACATCATATACATGCCAACCAGATTCATAATGAATCGGCGTATATAGGCCAAGTGCCTTGAAAACTACTAATATCTTAGATATTGCTTGGGGGAGGCTCTGGCCGATTTCCTTGAACTTCTCTGGGTTGATATTGATTCCCCGGTACCTGACAACAAAGCCAAGGAACTTCCCAAAGGTGACCCCGAAGGCACACATCAATGGGTTCATCTTCAAATAGTGGGAACGAAGGAAGACAAACACTTTCTCAAAGTCCTTGAGATGGTCTTGGAACTGGCGAGATATGACTACCAGATCACCAGCATTGCACTCCCCCAATGTCCCGAGGATTGGATTAAATATGTGATGCATGGACCGCTGATAGGTGGCAACTGCATTCTTCAAGCTGAACAACATAACCTTGTAACAGAATGTACCTTGGGGTTCCCTTAAAGCTGTGGAATCCACGTCCTCAGGGGCCATCCGGATCTGATTATATCCATAGTAACCATCCATGAAGGAGAGGGCTTGGAACCCCCCGTAGCATCGATCAACAATTCTGTCAGTAGAATGGAAAGTCATCCTTCGTAAAATAGCGATTGAGATCCCAGAAGTCGATACAGACTCTGATCTATCTGTTCTTCTTCCTAACTGGTACAATGTTGGCCAGCCACATGGGGTACTAAAACTCCGTAATAAATTTGGCCATGATGATCTTGTCAACTTTGGCCGCGACCATGGCACCGTGAGAAGGGTGCATCTTTCTGGGAGGTTGCTTAAACCCGTGATCATTCGCCGGGAGACCGGGAGGTGGACGACTACCTGAGGATCGAGTTCCAAAATCTCATTGTAACACCAGGTGAATCCATCACGGTGATATTAAAAGAAACCTACGTACCACTTATTCTCCTCAGGGGAGATATCAGCACTGATCAATGTGGGTCATGGGTCCACCTCGCTTCCAAGGTTCACCTATACCAACTCATTGACAATGGCAGAGACGCCTTCCTCAAAGGCAGGGGAATCCTCTATATCCTCTTCTCCACTTATGGAGGGATCCCCTGGGGGGAAGTTGATTTTGAGTTACCACACCCTAATGGGAGGCAGGTACCAGCTTGTACGGTAGTGGTTATTGCATCGGGGAACTCTGGCACTGCTGAGACCATGGTTTTGAAGGCTGTCGACCCTATCCCATTTGGTATCCAGTCCAAGGGGCCATACATGACAATATCAAAGTAGTAGTGGCCCGTCGGCTGGAGCCGGCTTATTCCATCCCGGCGAAACAGACATGTATGGTCTTCTGATGATGCCTGTATTTGAGAGCATGGTTCCCCCATGTCACGGAAATGACAAAACATTGCCCCATATCAGGGGTTGTGGACTCCAACAGATGGATCAGGAAGATGTAGGTGTCATTCAGGCATGCCCAAGGGTCAGTCCTAGCAGTGACAGGCTCAACTCCACTTCCCTGAAATTTCTTATCCTTTCTCTTGTAATAGTCAGCATCCAAATAGAGAGCTTCAATAGAGGTGAGAGGAGATTTATCACCTTGTAGTACACCAACTCGACCATTAATGGAGTACTTGATGAATTGGTGATATGATGAGGGGACCACTTCATGCAGGTGGAGCCATGTCCTGCCCATCAATGCATTATATGTGGTATCGTGGGAGACAACCATGAACTCGGTGCTGGAAACTAGGCCACCGAACTGGGTCTTCAGACGGATCTTGCCGACCGGGGTCTACTATATCTTGTCATATCCCTAGATTATTAAATAGGAGGGAGTCGGGTCATCTTTAGATAATTCTAGATACTGCAGTGTCTGCGTCGGGATAATGTTGATCCCGGAGACAGTGTCAATGAGACAACTTCGATCCTCTACGCCATTGAATTGGCCCATGATATATAGTGGGAAGATGTTCCCATGTATGGGGGAGCCTTATTCCTCTCTAAGGAATAAAATGATGGCCTAGCATTCTACATCCTCCATTGTTTCAACATAGAAAGCTTCTACAGCTGCTACCTACATCTCAAACTGGAGGGAGATACTAAAAGCCTCGGTGAGTGCTTCGCGCATATATGGTGGCAGGCGAAGGGATTCAATTATAAGAAGCCTCGCTGGGATGCCGATGAGGTGCTTCAGAATGTCATACTTCTATTTCAGGTGTGAACTTCTGCTTGCGGGAAGCCACTCTGGGATAGAAGGCATAGCAGGCCCTGCCGGCCGGACCGACGGCTGAATGGTACTGGGAATATACCACTGATCACTAGTCGAATCCTGGAGTGTAGTTGTCAGATGAGGACCAGATGACTGAGATCGGCCTGTAGTGGGGAGAAGCTAGTTCCAGCACGACCGAAGTGGTTCTTCCTGATCCAGTAGCACAAACAGTGGTGGAGGTGGGCCTGAAGACACTAGATGAGGAGGCTGTGCATTCTGGGTTCTATGTTGGTCTTGCTGTCTGGTCTTAGCGGCATGCAAGACCTAGCTAGAGGTTCCAACTGACGTGCCCTGATGACTCATATAGTCACGGCTCTGCCGATGTTGGCGTTGGCTGGGGACATTTGGGAGGTTCACCTGGCACTCCCCCTTGTCAGGAGTCACATAGTGGTTTACCAACTCAACGATGTTAATCGAAGCATACCCTTGGATATCACATGACAAATCATCCACCACTAGGTGGATTCTGGGGGGAATCCCCATCTCCGGGTGCATAAAGTCACTGAGAGTACGGGACAATGGTGGCATTTGCAGAGCACGTTACTTTTTCTTACGCCACTGATGCTTTCTCTTTTGGGAAGAGGCCTACTAAGACGATGATACAGGAGTGGTGGGCGCAGCTTCCGAAGGCTCTAGATGATTTAGGAATGCACGAATAATGCCATGGATGTGGGTGACCATTTTCTGGGCCATCCAGTCATTATAAATCTGAGACCCACAGTCAAAAACCTGCTGCCACTCACCTTCGCTGTCACTACTGCTATCTGGCCATATGAAAACACCCACCACTTGTGCCAGGGTTGGGCCCAACCTCACTATGTTGTTGTCAATCTGGTCTTGGAGCCAGTTCCTGAACACATATCATTTCCTAAGGGTGTTCCCCAATATCCGGTGATAGCTGTAGTAGTTGGGGTGATCAGTGAGATGCACCTCTTCTGGCTTTCTTCACTTTGGTAGGCGTACATTTACCTAATCTAAGGTGCTGTGGAAGTAGCCAGGGACCTGAGCCTCATTGAATGAGTAGGTCCGATTTCTTCTGTTAGGAAAGGGGTCTCTAGGAGCCTGACCTTGACGAGGGTCCGGAGGAGCCTGCTGAAAAGGTGGAACATGATTTTCTCACCTTGGCGATGGCGGCGCGTTACGCAGAGGTGCCTTCTGATTCTGAGGTGTTCACTACTGGGCTGGAAACTGCTCCTGTGGTGGTGGACCTTTACGTGGCTATAGAGTTAGCTCCACTGGTAGCAATTCTAGATTCCTAGGGGCCTCTAGCTGGGCCACCACATCGGGCTCAGCTCTAGCAGCCCTCCTTGCTAGGATTACAGGGGCAACGGACGTTCCTGGTTGGCCTATTGTAGGGCTTCTTCAAGGCAATTTGCCTTATATGAGATGTCTCAGAACCCTTTGGGATAGTTATGAGTGATCAGGGAGGGAACCAGTTCCATCTTGACATTCCCCATGAACATCATCAGTAATTACTCCTAAGTCAGTGACATGTCAAGGGAGTGTGTGAGCCCCTTCCACCTGGCGACAAAGTCTGCAACTCTCTTATCAGGCCTTTTTTTGCACTTGAAGAGGTCTGTGATGTCCATTTTATGGGTGGTAGAGATGAACTGGTAAAGGAACTGCCTGCGAAGGTCCTCCCAGCTAGTCACGGATCCTACGGGGAGCTAGTTTTACTAGACGAATGTCGGCCCCTCTAGTGTATGAAAAAAACCGTAAAGCTTGGCGGCCTCCTGCTGCACTAGGGTTCCTAACATAGGCCCACACCTTGAGTTAAAGAGGGATTGGTGTTTTCGTGGGTCCCCCGTCCCATTGAAGGGGGAGATTGTGGGATTCTCGGATCTTGGGGGTGCTAGCATATCATCCACCAATGCCGGATATTGCTTACCATCAGGTGTGATGGCCACCTGTCGCATTTCCAATCCCTCTAAGTGGGCGATGAGTGCTGCCATTGGGTCATTTGGGCGGGGGTACCTGTCTTGATGGGGATCTCTAACCACGAGCGTGCTGCCGGGTTCATCAATGTGGTAGACAAGCTCGGCGGCTCGTGGAGCGGCTGGTAGAGCAACCCTTGGGGTAGTCGGTGGAGCCCGAGCGAGGTTCTTTGGATTGCCAGGCCGTTCAGGAGGGTTTGGAGAGACACACCACTCCCTTTTGCCATGAGCTCTGGCTTTCGCCTTGTCTGCGGGAGCGACACGATCAGGATTGCCTTGAGGAAGCTCCCCAAGGAATAATGGTTCCTACCCATGCTTCCACGGCCTAGGATCACCATAATTAGGATGTTGATCTACAGAGCATTCAGCCAGGAGTTATCCGACCAACCTCTTTTTCTCAGCAAGTTGTTTGTGCAATGTGGCCTTCTCGGGGTCCTCCTGTGTCTTGTACACTGAAGCGGATGGGTCAGAGTGCATGATAGCTATGATGCGCTCCATTCCCTTACTGACATTATAGCTTAGAACTAGTGCCTCAGTGGGCAGAGGGAGACCTAGAAGGTTCCTCTGGTTATGCGTAATCCTCCCTGATGGGTCCAGTAGTGGTGGCATTTCCTTAGGGAGGATGTTCCCATCGAGACGTACCATCTCGTTTTCCCCTCCCGAAAGATCGGTCATGATGACCGCAACCCTTCTTTAGGGCATATCGTCAATGTTTCCTAGTGATTCATGATCCCAGTGAATAGCACTGAAGAGAATGAAAACATACATCCCCCAGCCATAGAATTGCATGTGGGTGGTAGCCTCCTTAATAACCATGCAGTGTACTTGGAAGCTCTAAACTCATTGTTGTTGGAGGGCCCTGCGGTGACCAAGTGACTCAGGATGTTGGACCATAGAGGATGCACCGACGACCAAAGGTCCTGAAATTGCATCAGTGTCTTTCGAGGTTGGGCTATGCCGCGGCTCTCCAACCATTGGCCCCCAAAATAGCTCTCCACAGTCTCTAGTCAAGATAGAGGGTGCTCCTGGTGATGCCGGCGGTGACTAAGCGGTCGGTCCCTGGGGGCATGTCATGTTATCATCCTCCTGGATACACCTTCGGAGGGAAACATGGATCATGTGGATCTTGTATTCCGGGAGTACAAGGTTGATGCACCTCATTCTTACCCCATCCATTGACTCGGATGGCTATGGAATGGGCTGCATCACTAATTCGTACTTCACCTTGGAGTCTAAGAAGAGGACTGGTCTTATTCCTGTCCGGCCTACCCCATAATTCCTCTAGTGGCGGCGATGACCCGCTATCCTGCCCCTGGGTGGATCCTCTAGATATGGCTGATTTCATACATGGGGTCCTCTAGCTACACTGGTGCTAGGGCGGAGAGGGTTTCCAACCGAGAAAGTCAGGGTGTGAGGAGCACCATGAAAAATGTCGAAAGGGTCACGGGGATGACCTTCATGGTGGGCATTGGTGAGGTGAGTTTGGACTCCACCACTCTGATCTCTGGGTCGAGGAGTGCCTTCGCTGACTAGCACGGGGACATGGGGTGGACCTCCATGATGACAAGTGACCGGACATGAAATGCCTCCATACCTGCGGTCTATGGAAGGGGGAGTGACCACATACCCATTGTAGTGAGTGCGGAATCTACCCCCATAAGAAGTATTGCTGTCACAAGGAAGATCCTCACTTTGGTTGAAGGTGGCATGAGGCAGACCTCCAAACCGAGTTTGCAAGAAGGGAGGTAAAACACCTTCCATAGTGGCGGTATGGAGTAGGCCTCCACACTGGGTGGAATTTCTGCGGATTAGTCCGTAGCGTCTATCGCCTCTTCCGGCGACCAGGCGAGTCGACCAAACCTACCTGTGGGGCAGTTGAGGCCACGATCCAGGCCGGGCGTATACCTTCCCTTGCTCAATGTTTGCGGGGAGTTGAGGATATGAGTCAGCAGTGGCTCGGGCCACAGAAGTCGCTGACATTGACGTCCCATAGTGGGCACCCTATTCTATTTGCGCCCGATGCTGACACATGGCCAGATGAAATGGAGCTGGTGGTGCAAGAACACGACTTACCTTCTCCTTGGCAAGGGGAACTTGGCGGCGGTGCTGACACAGCCTGGTGGGAGCCTTCTCTAGGATCCCTTAAAGCGGGACTCCGATCGGTCCGCCCCTGGTATCCCCTACCTCGTCAGCGTAGCGGAGGGAGTTGTCAAGTCATTCTGGGGAAAATATCGTGAAATTATTGAATTTTGGGGTGGGGATTAGTGCCTCCCTATGCGGCCCTCAAGGGCGGTGTTGACGGAAAGGCACACCTACCTCGAGATACCAGCGGGACATATGCCTTGTTGGGATGATCCCCTCCTCCTCGTACCTATGATCAAGGTCATTAATTACCCTTCTTGGGATAATTTCAGATGGGGAGAGGGGGAATAAGCGCCCAGTAGTTGTGGAAGTCGAAGACTTCATGGAAGAGGTAGAACCGCGCTGGGTAGCCGCGTCGATATTTCCCCTTCCCCTGCGCTGGTGGATAGGTGATCGAGCTCCGGATGCAACAACTTGGTTCCTGAAATCAGGGAGATGAACTCATTAACACTGCTAGGAAAATAAATCGACAAACAGTGCACTAGCATCATTCCATCTTTCGTGGCCGATAAGAGGGATCCACGCTGACAACGTCACAGAACCGAATGCTCAGTGTCCCGACTGCCCCAACTTTTGGTGAGTTTCATGTCAGGCCCATTGTTTGCTTGGTGGGACCCGGTACCAGATGATGGGGTCTGATGACAAGCTAATCCACTGATGCCTCAAATGCTACTAGTATACATATTGATGAGAATAATTTCATGTCGGGTTCACCATTTCTATTTCTGACGCTTTAGTCGGGGTGTGTGCTTCCATCACGCAGAGGACTCGTATTTGTTTCCCAGCATTCTAGCTTTCCAAAGGTGGGCGGCATCTGCTCCTTATTCAGGGGCATCTTCTCCTTGATCGAAATCGTATGGTGGGATGTCGGTTCTTCCTTCCGTGGATTCCTCCTCAGATCTCGTCACCTAGTCTGGGTCTCCCTTATAGACTTAAGACGTTGTTCGTGAAACTCTCCCTTGGGCTATATCTTCATGGACAACAGTTAATTATACTGCTTCTGTCAGGACATTCTAATAACTCCTAGAATACTACTTTCATAATACCCATGAATACGTCTAGTGTGTTTGTCATGCTGGATGAGTTCATAGTGAAATTTTCATGCCCATAACGACATTCAAATTTAGTCTTTGGTATATCCTTATCCATTACAACATTTTTTGATATCTTGACTATAGATCGATCATCAAGAACCAAATAGTTCCTTTATACTTTTTGAATAAATCATTAATCCATGGAAGATGATAGAGGTACTTTACTGTCACCTAACTCAAGTGATGATAAAGGATATAGAGATGTAGACCCCAATCAGTCTTCTTCATGAAAAGAAACAATTCAACATAAGGTGTATCAATCTCATAAACAAAACCACACTGAAAAATACCATCAATGTGTACCTTCATCTCTCAAAACTAAGAAGTGCATGTTTTTCTTGAGAAATATCATTTCAAAGATGATCATAAATATCTTGAAAGGTGGTTTACAATATGGAACAATATATTTGATAGAGGTGACAAGAGCCTTGAGATATTATAAATTTGAAATTTCTCTTTGATAGAAATTTGAGAATGGAATGAAATTCATGGTTAGTTCATTGGAGCACATTGTTGGTAAGAAACATGATTCTTCCAAGAGGCTAAGGGAATTGTTTTATAGGCTCCATGATACTGGGAATATTCTATAATTCACTGGTGGTCACTGATGTGGAAGATGACTGATGTTATAGAAATGTTTACCATAATTAATTCATTCTTGAACAAACGAGACTGACATCACTGGTTAACATGTAGCTACCACTAGGTATTCAGTTTCTTACATAGAGCTCGGGGATTCTATAAAATCATAGTCATTGAGCTCCAATTAGCCATTGGGTTGCTAGTAGACTTCGAATAGAATTATTCACTTATGGGAGAGCCATCAGTGGGGTGGTTCTCCCCCACTAGTTGGACAATGGGTTATTTAAAAAACTACATATATGTCATCATTGTGTCAGTTGGATGGTGCACTACACTTGTTATCTGCTGCTATCCGCACTTCCCCATCATTATGTGGATCATCCCCCAATTATTTGTAAATACATATAAGGAACTTATAAGTTGATTTTATGGTCTTGAAGGATGAATTACGTTATTTCAAATACCTTCTCAATACATTAATGGATCTTTAATATTTCATTTATTTCCATCACATAGAATTTAAACTCAGGTAAATAAATAATTTGCATAGATTGATTGGTGTTTGTGATCAGGAAAAAATCATGGGAGAGTGAGGAACAAAAATACCTCCCAAAAAGTGATGTCTAATATCAATTTGATTTGTCCTCAAATGAAATATAATATTATTGTAAATTTCTATAACACTTGTATTTTAATAGTTCAGGATAAAACTGTTAAATTGATATCTGCAAATTAATAAATTGTGTTTTAGCCAAAAATTTTTTCAAAAAACCCACCAACACATTTTTATAAAATATTATTTATATGCAATTCAACATAGTTTTTCTTTTTTTTCATATTATGATAGTAGTGATTTTTTGATAAATATTGACCAATTTTTCTAGTCCTTTTTTATTTAACTTATAATATCTATAATTATCATCATAATAATTAACATATTAAAACACGTTGCCTTTCGAGTTAAAAATACATTGATGTTCTCTTAGGAAATTTTAAAATACATTTATCAATATAAAAATGATATTTTGGGTTATCTTATAATTTACCAAATACACAAACATTGAACATAATATCATGTTTTATAATAGTATGGTGTATTGAGTTTCCATTCAAACCTCTATATATTTATTATTTACTTTATTTTTTAAACATTATCTATATTGTATTTTCAGTTGATATTCATGGAATCATAACTTATCATTTTTTATACATGATAATTTTTTTTGAAGTATGTTAGTTCACTTTTTTATTTACAAAAAATACTTTTTTAATGTAAAATCCATTGAATAACATTAGTTTATCCACTAAACAACGTTCAAAATTATTTTTCATCAATTTTGAAAGCAATAACACATAGAGTTTTTGGTAGATCCAAATATAATATCATCAATATATTTTTATTAGTAAATTATCATTGTAAATTATTTTTAAAAAAGTATTAGTAAAAACATTAACATTAAATAAAAAATTTTAGACAAAAAAATTATTCATCTAATGTTACAGTCACAGGGATCACGTATAATTATTTGAGAAACATCATAGATACCCATTTTTCCAGTGATTGTGACCCCCCGATAATGGAAAAACCCATATCCCATTTCTACCCATGACCTCATCCTCATCCTACCCGTGACTCGACCTGATTCCCCATACCTCCACTACAATAAAATGATATATTAGTTCTGTTTTTAATAAATAATTCTAAACAAATAATATTAAATATAATTAATAATTCCTGGAAGTTTCAAAGAAATAACTAATAATTGTTTTTTAATATTTAGTGGTGATTTAATTTAAACTTCTGCAAATATTTAAAAATTAACCCATATTAAAACCCCCAACCTGATGTTGTATCCCCCTTCCAAACCTCTTAATACATCGATGACTGATCCTCAACTCGCCTCTCCCCAACACCATCAATCATCAATCCCTCTCATCCTCACCCCTCTCAATCACTGACGACCACCCCTCCTCCTAGGATTAACCTCTACCCGGCATCGGCAACCATCACTCCCCCTAGGCCCCACATCTTCCTGATAGAAACACCCCTTTTTTATGATATCAATGCCCTCCCCCTGACCCCCCTTCTCCTAGATGTCTTTCCCCTCAACCCTGATGTCAACTGTACCTCCCCACCCTCACCTCTAATCCTCATCACCTTGACCACACCTACTTCCTGATGATGACCCCCCAAAGACCCCCTGCCCCTAGCAGATAATCAACCATAACGTCCCTTCTTCCCCCTTTCATAGTGAGTTTAATCCCTAATCGTAAGGTATGGTATTGTTTTATTTTATGATCATTTTGGATATATCATTATGCAATATGTAATATTATATAATAAAATGATAAATGGTGTCACTTAGGAAATCTATACACATAATTATAATTAATTAATTTTATAAATGACGATGATGATTCATTTATATGATAAATTCATATTCATCCATGGGTTTATAAATATTTTTTAATCACATGATTCATTTATCACTCATGAATACTTGGTGAGTAAGCCTTTGTGAGTTTGGGATAATAGTTGATATGAGGAAAGGAAACTAGTTGTTTTTATTGATTATTGACTATATTATTATTATTATTCTATCATATTGGAATAAGAGTTTCTATGTAAGAAAATACTATGTATAATTTTATGTTAACCATTATTTAATATTAAATATTTATAAAATTATAGGATAGAGTTAGATATAAACCTAGATGATTTTGGTTGATGTTTAATTTTGACTACAATTATTTGATTATGAATTTAAATATTTATATCTAAATGTATAGGGTTAAGAGAGAGAATACAATAACCATTGATAAATGTTGGATTAATTTACCTCAAATCACGCCTCAGTATTCCAAGAGTTTAGAAAAAAATTTACATCATGCAATTGCAAACTTATCAGTGGATGGTAGAATAAAATATGTGTGTATTGATTTCAAATTCAAGCGATAATTGAATAGAAACAAATTATAGGAGGATTTGACATTGAAATAATTTTATTCCCGATATGTATGTTTAACTTGGAATTTAAATAGAATTTCATAGAAAGTCAAAACAATGAAAATCCTATAACAAAATACAAACTGACCCTCTAGAAGATAATTCTATTCGAAATTTGATAAATGATGTATTTTTATTTTTAGGATACATTGTCCAAGATTATAATAGATCGACATAACCTTCAGTATATTCTGATCAATTTTATCTTTCTCCATACATCAGAAATCAAGGAAATGTGTTTTAGGAATTAGTTGACGATGGAAAAAAGAACTGTATGAAGGTAGTTATATGTTTTTGAAGTTATCATTTCTACTTAAGATGTTTCATACCACTTATCTATATAGAATTACTGAAAAGAAAATATCCTTAATTTTAATGTTGCATCACGATGAATTTAGTGAATCTAAGATCCTGGTATCTTTCTATGAGATGAAGAAATTCATCAAAAAACATGGACATGATTATAAAAAGATACATGAATTCCATAATGACCACATGATTTAATGGGAAGAAGAGTCCGATAATGAAGACTTCATAATATTTCATACAAAAAAATGGATGTCAATGAAAAAAAATGAGAGTATAAATCAACCAAACTCTTGGAAGAAACGGAAGAAGAAAAATTCTATAAATTTAATACGTTATTTTCAAATAAAGCCATTCTTGAAAAATTATTCATGATGTCTAATATTCATATTACATGAAGTTGAATGCCCAGGATTGTAACGATGGCTTAATGAGATATTCAAAATATTTACCATCTTATAATATGTTTGATTCATTATATCAAAATATTTATTTGGATAATAGGAATAAATGTTTGGTATTGGATTCGGATGGTTTTAAACATTTTGGTACTTTATGTACAAACTATAAAATTTTTCCATTTATTTTGATACTTTATAATATACCTCCATGGATGTGTATGAAGAAGAGTTATTTCATTATTTGTATTATTATCCCTAAATATAAAATTCATATAAATGACATTAATGTATACCTTCAACCTCTAATCAAAGAATTGTGAGAATTATGGGATGATGTTATGGAAACATATGATGATTAAATGACAAAACTATTAAAAAAGTATGCTTCTTTAATGTTGAAATTTAATGAATTTCAAGGAATAAGAAATTTATCCAGGTGGAAGAGTCATAATGGTTTTTCTTTTCCAGTTTGTAATTTTGATTTTGAACCTCAACGTTTACCTAATATAAGAAAATGGTGTTTATGTTTCATTGTCAATTTCTTGATGCTTATCATAAATAATGGTTTAACATGACAAAATTTAATTGAGATATTGAATTGAGAAATCCAAATAAGGTGTTATCTTCTTTAAAAATCTTGGGAAAATTAATTAATTTCCCTAATGATTTGGGAAAATGTCATTTGTTTAAAGAAGAGGGAATAGGGTTCGTGGTACAGTATCTGAAGTAATTAAAACACAAAAATGGAAGAAATTGAGTATATTGTTCAAATTTCCATATTTGAAGTTTAATTGGATACCTCATAATCTTGAGGTAATTCATATTGAGAATATTGCATTTGACAATGTAATTTTCACACTTCATAATGATAAGGGTAAATTAAAGGATCACTTTAATGATCTTAAGGATTTAGAGTCAATTAATATAAATTATTGTTTCAGTGGAATGAGAATGGAATGTTTCCTTGTGCTATTTTTAGAATTAAAATCATTATAATTACATATAACATAATAATTTAAAGAATATATATGTCACAAATGATTATTCAAGTAACATATGAAGGTTTATTGACTGAAAACATTGAATGTTACAGGGATTGAAAATTCATGACTCATATATTCTGATGTAGTAGTTGATTCCATATTATTTCATAATACATTAACTAAAAAATAATTGATTTTTTAGTTTATTTTTTTACCTTTTTCAGTGTTGTTTGTAGAAAAAATCTAAATCCAACTAAGATTTATCAAATTCATAAAGGAATAGTTTGCAGAATATAATTTAATGTTCTTATTTCCCCCCTTCATTATTCAAAGAAATGATTCATTTTACTTTTCATTTGTGGAAAAAATCAAAATCCAACTAAGATTGATCAAATTAAAAAAGTAATTGTTTGACACATTATCATTTGGAGTTGTTATTTTCCCCCTTCATTATTCAAATTCATTATTCATTTTACTTTTCATTGGGGTGAAGAAGATAAAATTGGGGGTGTGATACACTATCAATTGATGTATCCAACTTACTGGTATTTTGATATTATTTTTATTTGCGTTGGTGAATTATATTTTATCAAATCATCATGTAAAATATTTTAATATGTTTTTCTCATATGGTACATAGGTCAATGGAAATCAAATGTGAGTAATAAATACCAACCAAAAGTCTATATTGCTAAATGTTTCATAGCCGAAGAGTTCTGGACCTTACATTTTATGTATTTATATGGTATTAATACTAGACTCAATAATTTTGGATATGTTTACAATATCTACACTAATTATCATTATGAATACCCTTCATTATTATTTCCAATTATTGGACCACCAATAAGAAAGGGGTCAAATTATACACTTACTGAATTAGAGTTTCTACAAGAACAAAGATATGTGCTACTCAATAGTCTTATTGAAAATATATTTATTTAAGAATTTCAATTGGGAAAAGAGAGGTGACTAAGTTTTCATGCTCTAAATGAGATTTAATAAATAATATCCAATAATAAGGAGATCTTCAAATTTTTTGACCGTCGTGTAAATATATACTCATATTCATATTATTTATGTGTAGTTATTTTTCTCTGTTAAAAGTAACACCTTATATACATTTTTCTAGATAATTAATGTTGAAAATTGATCTAAAATATTAATTTATTTTAGGTTTTTGGATCGAGGTCCTCTATGGAATTTTACAAGATTCGATGCCTAAAATATTCATGGATTTAGGTTTTCTAAAATTTATCTTGAAGAAGACTCGAAAACCCAAAATAATGGTGTATTTACACTTCAAGTGGTGGGATAATATGGGAATTTGGGTGATATAATTGAATTAACCTATCATGGTTAGTTTTTAGTTGACTTATTCAAATAAATTTTGGAAAATATTGAAAGGGGTATAATGAAATATTCGTTACATTTTCATTATGTCAACTTCTCTCACTTGATCTATACCGGTGAGAGTTTATAGCATGAACTATTTATTTTGGCTTCAAAAACGATGATGGTTAATTATGTGGATGATGAAATACATGAAGTTTGGATGGTTTTTTTTACACTTAATGTAGAGAGACTTATATTATATGGGCAATGAAAATTAATTGGTACTTTGTAACAATGAACTACATCAACCAAAAAATAATGGATGATTTTTTCTTGACTGTATCAAAACAAAAGATCATGCAAGAGAGGATTAAAATGAATCACTCATTACAATGGATGTTAATTACAATGAAGATAATAAAGATGAATATAATTTAATATAAATTGGTTATGAAAATATATTACAATTTCTCATAGATAAGTGTTTTGTACATATTTATATTGTTCTTGTCTTCCTTTTTTAAATTTATTTTAGTATTTAATTTATTAAAAAATTAATATATCTGAACCTTTTTAATTGAAGGAATTACATGTATAAAAAAATCAAGATCCTAACATTTCAATATCTCAAAGAACACCACCACTACCATCAGCATCAGTGAATCGAAGTGATTCTATTAAACCAGAGACTACTAGAAATCCATCAATTTCTTTGGATTTTAATGGTAGCCCACCATCTGATTCACCTATGGTGATGGAGTAGTTGGTCACCCATCTATCTAGGGAATATTAGTAAATTACTATTATTTGTATGTATGCCATTGTATAAAAACAATATATCTTATTAATTATTTAATGTATTTGTTAAATAGATAAATATATTAATAGAAGGGATAATAATATGAACATGGTAGATATATGGGACCTGAAGGATTTTAAGATTATCATTCCATTTGATGAGTTCGTGGGGCCTACTGGTGATGTTTCCAAAATCACGGGGATGATTTTTTGAATCATTCTTGCGAGACGATGATCATTCCACTTCATTATAAATTTTAGAGGCATATTCCTACAACATAGGAAAATGAGGTCTTTAATACTCGCGTAATAGTATTATTAATTTAATATTCCATTATAACTAATTTAAAATACATGAGTAAAATTTGGTAATATACTTATAAAGTGTTTTTCTTTTTATTTATGGATGTTTATTTATTTTTATGTCCCTTAATCCATTTCATACCCATGGTCTCTAAAAAAATTTTGCAAAAATTATAGAGATATAAATTAGTGATTATGACATGAGTTTTATGATACATCTCTAATATAATGATAGATGTATGAGAAATTGCGTAAAGGAATCTATCATGTGTAATGGTTTTTTTCAATATGAACATAATTTCATCTCATAGAGTAATTACATAATTTATACTATCATAATAATATAATCACATTAAAATTATAATTTCTAGTAATGCTACTATTTTTTTAATTAATTATCCAAAAAAATGTCTGAATTGTTAGAAACAAGCCATTCCACACATCACTTGGTATCATAATTTTTTTGATAAAAACATTTGTTTTTATTTTCTTCATTATTATTTATATCATTTTTTTATAATTCAAGAATTTCTCTAACATGTTCATATATTTTTTATAATTTCTGATGAATTTGGTCAATCTTTAGAGTAAACAATGATATGGTTTAATCAACATTGGAAACCCAATTAAAGTTATTTATATGACCCTTACAAAGATGTTTGATTATGTACTTTTCATTACCATTTCATGTTATTTCATTAAAAAAATATAATAATTAAAAATATATTATAACAACAAACAATACATAAACCGAATTAAACGGGGTCTTCTACATAGATAAAATGATACTTATATGGAATTTTTTAATACATCTAGATGACCCCAATTAATTGGGTTTAAGTTTTTTTTATAATATATTGTTCAATATATATTTGTTTATAGTAATGAAATAAAAATAAAGAGATATGAAAAAATTATTAATTAGATAATATTATGAAGTTCATATTTATTAAAAAGTAATTGTTAAAAAACTTATATTAATAGGTTAAAATTTAAGAATTATGGGATGATAACTCTTCATAATCATCATTGGTTTCTAGTACAATTCAATTGCAATCGTTTTAGGGAAGGTGAATCTGTGACATGTATAAGGGACTGGTTCTATATAGCAACACTGCACATTATTTCACAGTTAAACATAATTTATTACATTAGAACAATCACTTGTTACGACATAGAATATCAAGAGTTCTAGTGTCATTGGGGCTTAGGAACATTACATAGAAACTTAAAACATGAAAACACTTCTTTATTGAAAAATTCTTTTACATGACCACACACATTCCATCATACATAACATTGCATTGGATAACCTGAGGACCTGCATAAGAAAAGGGTGATCTATAAAGCCCGATAAGGGATAAAAAAGGAATAACATGATGAAAATAGTACATGTTAGAAAATACTCATATCATTGGAGCATAAGAGAAACATGAACATAACGTCATGATATGGAATGATTATCATAACATGGAAATGTGGCATCAACATTTAACATGATATTAGCATGAGACAAGGCTCATTTCACATGGATCTTGAGTAAACCCTCATTGAAAATTAATTAGGATGAGTAAACCATGATTCCTCTTGAAATATCATGATACTATTCTTTTCCCAATGCATTCGAGCGCTATCAGGGCACACCCTTTATAAACATTTCATTTCATGCATAAGTGTTCCACATGGATCATACAATATAGATTGGTTAAACATTATAATTTATTCCACAAATAATAGATGTGGAATACGTAAATGTATGTCCTCAATTAATAAGTATGTGTGCATAAATGTGAATGTCCTTGATAGAGAAATGAGTATGGTATTCACTTACATGATGATTTTGGCATGAAAAGTTTGTTGTAACTTCGGAAGCATAACAAAGTAAAATAGAAATAATCAAATGGGTTGATGAGAGACAAAGGGGTATCTCATCATTTATACATTAAATGGAAAGTAAGGGGTTCATTTAACATAATATCCCAATATATTTAATGTAATTTAGATTCTTAATATAAAATAAACTCTTTGAATGTAAATTAGGAGAGAGAAACCCCTTACCAAATTTCGGTATGGTAACAGGTGTACATGGAAGGAATTAATTAGAGATAATATGGACTCTCATACTTAAAAAAGGAATGGAAATGTAGTGGAGGTGATAAATCATACCCCATCATTTTTAAATAAAAATAAAAGGGTATAACAACAAAAAGATATTGGGATAAAAATGAGAAAGAAAGAAAACCCTTACTTAGAAGTGTGATCACAAAGGCTTGGGAGAGGCTTGAGAGAGGCTTCTTGAGAGCTTTGGAAAACTTTGGGGGATTCTATTAGAAAGAGTTTTGGGGTTTGTAGAGAATCAAATTCTTTGATTGAAGTTGGAGAGGGAGATTGGATGGGTTTATATAAGAAAAGAGATGGAATTCATTATTATTTAGGTTTTTTCCACCACACATTAAACTAATCAAAACCATAAACCAACACATGATTTATGCCCCTGGTTTTTGAAAAAGGGGTGTGGAAAATATTATTTTTTAAGTCCAATGTCATAAAATATGAAAATAATACTCTTGGTTATATAGAGGTGAGTGACTCTCTAAAGGAAATCAAGTTACAAAGTTAGAAAAATTAATGAGTTGTGGAGGGTCCACTAAGATACCATAAAATTAAACAAAAAATTCTAAAATCACATTATTTTAAATATAAAACATATATTGGCCTAAAAAATCATTAATAGTATTTTATTACATCAATATTGGGTCATTATGATGTCATAAAACAAATTATATAATTAAATAGTATTTAATGTTTACCCAAAATTCGACCGTCTCAGAAAATTAACCAAAGTAAACCATTGGATAATTTTTAATTCCTGATTAAAAAAATAATATTCATTTTATCTAAATAATTTTATAAATATTTCAATTTTTACTTTTATAATTAAAATTGATATTTATCGAAAATCCACGGGTTTTGAAAAAAAACGGATTTCAAACCATAATAAAAATTACATTTGTATTAATAAAAATTATATGACCATTTATATTTAATAAAAAGAAATTTAGTAATAATATTTTATTAAAAAAATATTTAATTCAAAAATCCATTAATTCATCAAAATAGACTTCATAATTGAATATTAACTAAAAATACTATTTTTTCTTTAAGAATGATTTAAAATGAAAAAATAATAAAATGAACGTTTAATCATTATTATATACAAAAATAATGTATATAATCATAGTACTAGGGTCTTGTTACATAACCCATTATTACACCTGCATATGACTTATGTGTATGGTGTGTGATGGCGACATACTCTTGGGGTGTCTCGGATAACATTCCTCGATTAGTAATCTCAAATAACTTCCACTTATCCCATATGAAGTTTTGTTTGAGCTTAACATGTTGAGGCTCATCATGGAATTGGTCAAGATAAATACCGAGTGATGACAACCCCTTTCCAATATCCGACAAATGGGATTCGTATGAGGAAATTCTACTAGATGCGGCCATCACTTCCTTTTTCTAAGTAAATCTTATTTGTTAAATCCCTATATTTATACTAATGAATTGATAACTATTCAATGAAACATTAGCTATAATAAAAATTCTTAGCATTTTTTTGAAATCCAAAATCATAAAACCAAACAAATTCATATGTTATATAATAATTTTACAAAATAATACATTTAATTATATCAAGATTAATTTTCATTAATAAAAGTTAGGTTCATTACAATATTCACCCCTTAAGAAATTTCACCCCCAAAATTTTCTTTTCCCACACAAAAATAGATGTGGGTAACTCTGATTCATCACTTCCTCTGATCACCACATTGCTTCATCAAACATGTGGTTTCTTCAGAACACTTTCGTGAGGGGAATTATCTAATTTATTTGAATTTTTTCCCTATTATCTATGATCTTCATCGACTTCTCTTTATAGGTGTGGTCATTTTCCAATGGAACCCCATATGGACTGAGAACATGTGATGTGTTTGGTATGTACTTCATTAAGCATGATACAAGGAATACATTATGTATTTGAGATAGGTTCAGTGGGTGTTCTAGTCGATATGCCACTTCTCTAATGCAATCAACGATCTCAGAAGGTCTGATGTACCATGGACCAAGATTTTCCTACTTCCAAAATATCATAACACTCTTCCATGAAAATATGAAGAGGAATACCATGTCTCCGACATCAAACTCTTGGTCTCATCGACGATTATCAGCATATCACATTTTTCAACTCTGAGTAGCTTTAATTTACCGCTGGATGGTCTTAACCTTCTCCACCATTTATTCAACAATTTATAGAACTAGAATTTTTTGCTCCCCATCTTCATCCCCACATGTTGGTGTTCTACACCTCTTCCCATAAAGGGATTCATAAAGAGCTATTAGGATATTTGAGTGGAAAATGTTGTTTTAAAGGACCTCAAATAATGGAATATGATTATCCCATCCTCCTTTCATGTCCATTGAGAATTATCTCAACATGTCCTCATGTGTTTGGATAGTCTGCTCAGATTGGCCATCCATTTGAGGATGACAATCCGTACTGAGTTTCAGCACAGTATTCGAAGCACGTGGAAGACCCTTCCAAAACATAGAGGTGAATCTTGGATTTCAATCGGATGCAATAAATAGTGGTACTTCATTCATCCTTACCACTTCCCTAATATATATCCGTTCTAGTTGATCCAATGATAAAATATCTCAAATTGAAATGATTTGTGAATTCTTTATAAGACGATCCACAACAATCCATATAGCATTGTTTCTTTTAGATGTATTCAGTAGTCTGCTAACGAAGTTAATGGATATGATTTCCAATTTCCATTTTGGTATGGGTAATGGTTGCATCACCCACTTATACTTATGCGTCATAACCATCACTTCCTGACATACCAGGAACTTTGATATATACTCTGCAATCTACTTCCTCAAGTTATCCCACCAAAAATTCTCTCTAATATCTTGATACATCTTTGTGATTCCTGGGTGAATGGAGAAATTCAAACTATGTGCATCATCCTATAGTTCATTCTTGATCTCTGGATTTGATGGAACACATAGTCTTGTCCCAAAGATCACAATACATTCTTCATTAAGATTGAAATCTGAGGATTTCCATTTTCTGATAGTTTCCACTTCCTTTGGAATTCCCACATCATCCTTTTGAAAATCCTTTATCATTTCCTAAAGAGACGATTGAGAAATCATTTTTTAAAGGAATTATGATGTTCCTTTCTTTATGATTCCCATGTACATCTTCATCAAATCGGAGAAGATTGTATTCTTTTCAATTATCATCAAGGATAGAATTACTGGGTCCTTTATACATATAGTATCTTCCATTGTGTTTTCTTTCCTATGGTGGTAGTGGATTGAGATGTAACACTCTATGATCATCTCTAGCCATATTCGTTGGTTTATATTAAACTCTTTCTATGTGAATATATACTTGAGGATTTTTTGATCCGTTTATATTTCAGAATTCTCCCCAAAGAGGTAATGACGGCGAATGTTTTAAGAAAATATTACAGCAACCAAATCTATATCATATTTTACATAGTTTTTCTCATCAATAACCAATTTCCTTGATGTATAGGAAATTAATTTTTCAATTTTCATCAACACACAACACAAGTCCATCTTTAAAGCATCACTAAATACCACAAAAAAGATTCCACTTGTGGGTAATGCGAGCATAGGCATAGTGATTACCCTCCTTCAACTCCTTGATTCTCTCTTCGCATTCACCACTCCATGAAAACATTACTCCCTTCCATGTTAGCTTGGTAAGAGGGTTGTAAAAGCATGATAAAATTCCCACAAATCCGAGATAACATCCAGCTTACCCTAAGAAGCTACGGATATCCATCACTGATGTTGGCGTCATCCATCCCTCAATTGTAGTTTTCTTGAGAGGATCCACAGAAATTCCTTACATGTGATGGTATTACAGAAGACTGAGACCTCCTTTGACCAGAAATTACACTTGATGTACAATGCATAGAGCTTCCCCTTTCGCAAGGTCTCTATTACAGTTCGTAGATGCACCTCATGATCCTTCTTGGTTTTGGAGTATATTAGAATATCATCTATAAAGACTACCAAAAATTTGTCGAGGTAATCTATAAAGACACTATTCATCATGTCCATGACGATTTCTAGGTAATTAGTTAGTTTGAAGGGTATTACTAGGAATTCATCGTGCTCATATCTTATATGAAATGCAGCCTTAGGGATATCCTCCTTCTTTACCCTTACCTGATAATATACTGACCGAAGATCCACCTTGAAGATGTATTGTGCTCCATGTAGCTGATCGAACTAGTCATCAATTCGTGGTAGATGATACTTGTTATTTATTGTGATTTTAATGATCTCACGATAATCAATGGAAAGGCACATTGACCCATTCTTATTCTTAATGAAGATGATCGGTGCACCCCATGGTGAATCACTTCGGCATATAAACCCTATATTCAGGTTCTTCTATAGTTTTTTCTTTAGCTCCTCATTCTCAACAAAAAGAATTATATACAACATCTTGGATATTGGCAACTCCCCAGGTAGAAGATCAATTAAGAATTCAAAATCTCTTATAAGAGTAAGAACAAGAGATTCCTTAGGAAATACTTCATCGAATTCCCTCACAATAGGCATCTTTTCAAGGATGGATGCTTCCATGTAATCAATCATCTGATCCAGATACGCATACTAATAGGGAAGTAATATCCACTCTTAAGATGATGATGTTAAAGAAGATTCAACCTCCTCCTTTCACTTGTATAGAATCAGGGGTTGATTATCCATATGGAGTGTGATTTCTCTCTCTCAAAAATTTATTTTGGATCTATATGGGTAAATACAATTAATACCATGAATTGCATTAAATTCTACCTGAGGGAGTATGATGAGGTTCTCTTGGATGATCAATCCAAAAATTGTGACATGGGAGGAGTTATATTCATGGGTTGCAATGATTGTCGCATTATCTGTACTCATCGACATCTTTACTTCCATGATATTTGGTGGTGTTGGGATTTTTCTACTAAAATTTATGGATATGAAAGAATGCATAGAACCAGAATAAAAAGTATGTTCACTATTCTTGAATGAATAACTAGTGTACCTATCATCACATCATTTTCATAGTTCACTTTAGCGGTACTGATGGGAAATGTTTTCCCTTACTACCTTGTTGATTTCTTGTTGCCTTCGAAACCCCATGGATTAAGGAATTAGATTGCAAAGATCTCTAGTTATTTGTAGTTGAAGAAATGAACAACATGTTGAGGGTTGAACAGAGTGTTCCTCTCTTATATCCCAGCAACAAGTTTTTTTCGGTAGTTAATGGTTTGGTGCGCTTCTCTTCCACACCTATAGCATTTCCACATCCCCTTCAGGAAATTTCTGGGGTGCTTCTCTTTTCACCATTGGAAAGTGGGGTGCTAGATTTTATTGGAACTGTTGAATTTATACATCAAGACACAAGAATTAATTTCCACCTTATGGATTATATCCTCATGATACCTCTGAGATTCACTGATCTCCATTTCGACTTTGAGGGCACATCATACAATTTCTTCATAGCTATCGAAGTCACCAATCATAAGGTCTTTCCGTAGGCTGGGTTTTAGCCCACCAAGGAAGTGTTCAACCTTACATTCATGGGTAAGGACAAAATCTAGAGGCATATCATGATATCCTTGTGATCTTATCCTTGTATGCTCCAGTATATTGTTCATCTTTTTTTTCTGAGGGAAAGGAAGTCCCTTTCAATATTAAGTAGGAGGGTACGTAGAAAATATTTATCAATTTTTTTTCTAGAATCCTTCAATTACAACACCTCAATCTCTTCCTCAGGTTTTGTGATTTTGATCAATGTCCACCATTGATTCACCTCACCCTCTATACGATAAAAATCTAGATGAAATATCTCTAGTTTGGAGTATTGATGTATGGAAAAGACCTTTTCAATGGAGTTGATCCATTGATAGAGATTTGAGGGATCAGATAATCTATTAATAGTAGGAATCCATTGTCCCATGAACCTCTCAATTAAGACTTTTTTTTCTTAGTGGGATTGAACGTTCCTCTTGATCCAAGTTTATATTAAAAACATGAGTTAACTGAGAGAGTATCGTGACAATGTTTGTGACTCCTGCTCCCATCGTTTTGGGAATCTCATTAGAACAATCATCATATTTATCTTCAAATCGGTTATTATCTTGAGTATTCCTATTACTGAACAATGTCTAGAATTAATGGAATGTTAGGGGTAACACATATAGGGAAATCCAAAGACAAAAACAGATGACTAATTAATTATTTTATTTCTTTATCATATGAATTTATAAGCTTCCATCTATGTTATCCATGATCAATATCCTAACATATATTTTTAGCCGAATTTTTTTTATTCCCTTACTAATGGTTTGTACTAATCTTATAAATTTATGAAAGAATATGCCCTGGGGGTGTTGTAACTAAGAGAGAAGCAAAGACCATTGTCGTGAACCAGTTCTCGTTTGAGTCTAGCTCAAAGCGGTGTTTTCAGGTTTCACCCCTAGATATATCTATACCAGAGCTTCCTCCACCTGCACATATCCATGCATAGATGTGTTTTCATGAGAAAACAATTACTCAATAATCACCAAAATTTTGGAATGTTATTATTATACTTAGTCTTATCCCTAAGGATTTCGATAGTGTTTTCCAATCATAATCCCAAAAATAACTAAACCTATCTTCTGATACAAACTGTAACAACCTTGTTCTTTATTTCACACATAAACATAATTTATTACATAAAACCATAACCTGTTAAAACATATACGATCGAGTGTTATTGTGTATTTGGGGCATATAAACATTACATAGAAACATAAAACTAGAAATACTCATCTTTATTGAAAACTTCTTTTACATGACCACACACATTCCATCCTACTTAGTATAACATGGGATAACCTGAACACATGAACAAGAAAAGCGTAAGCTATAAATCCCAGTAAGGGAGTAAACAAGGCATAACATGAAGAATACATTACATGTTTTGTAATAGTCATTTCAATGGAACATTAGAGAAACCTGAACATAATGTCATGCTTTATCATGATTATCATAACATGGAAATGAAGAATCAAAATTTATCAAGATATTAGAATGATCCAAAGATCATTGAACATAAAGCATGAGTAAACCATCATTGCGCTTGACGTATCATGATACTATTCTATACCCAATTCATTGGAGTGCTATCAAGGCGCAACCTTTATAAACATTTCATTTCATGCATAAGTGTGGCATATAGTTCATACAATATGGAATCATTAAACATCATAGTTTTTCCATGAATAAGAGATGTGGAATACATAAATGAAATTCCTCAATCAAAATTTTTGTGTGCATAAAGTTGAATACTATTGAGAGAGAAATGTGTATGGTATTCACTTTCATGATAATTTTTCCATGGAAATTTTTGTGTAACTTCAATAGCATAACGACGTCAAATAGATATTGTAAAATGGATTGATGATAGGGAAAGGGGTCTATAATAATTTATACATTAAATTTATAGTATGGGGGTCATGGAAAAAAATATTTTAACATATGTAATGGAAATTAAATGCATCATGTAAATTAATTTCTTGAATGTTAATGAGGATCGTGAAATCCCTTACGGAATTTCAGCATGGTAATGGGTGTACATGGAAGGAATCAATGAGAGATAAGGTGTCTATAATCATTCAAAAATATGGAGGGAAGTATGGGGGGTTAGAAATTATATCCCAACATTTTTAATTGAAAATATAAGAATATAACGACATAAATAAATTTGGAAAAAATGTGAAAGGAAGAAGTCCCTTACTTGGAATTATGATACCAAAGGATTGGGAGAGGCTTGTGAAAGGCTTCTTGGGAGCATGGGGTGACTTGGAAGGATTCTAGAAAGAGGATAGAAAGGGTTTTTCAAGCCTTAAAGGCTTTGAGTGAAGATGATGTGGGAGATTGGGTGGGATTATATAGGAAAAGAGATGAAATTCTGTATTATTTAGGTTTTCACAACCACATATTAAACTAAACAAAACAAGATTCCAACCCATGGTTTTTGCCCAGGGTTTCTTCCAAATGGGAGTAGAAAAAATTATTTTAAAAATCCATTGGCCAAAATTATAAATATATTAGGCTTTCTTTTGTGGAGGACAGTCACACTCTCAAGGACATCCATTTTAAAATTTACAATGTTTTATAAGTCTTGGAGGGTCCACTAAGGCACTGTAAAATCAAAAAAACAAATCTAAAATCATATTATTTTAATGATGAGACATTTATTTTCCGAGATATCATTTACCGTATTTTATTACATCACTATTGGGTCATTATGATGTCATAAAACACACTATATAATTAAATGTTATTTAAATTTTACCCAAAAATTTTATTGTCTCCGAAAATTATGAAAAACTCATCATTGGATAATTTCAATGTCCTCATTAAAAAAATAATATTCATTTTATGTAATTAATTTTCTAAATATGTGAATTTTTATTTCTAAAATAAAAATCGACATTTATCGAAAATTTATGGGTTTTGACAAAAACTACTTTCAAACCTTCTTAAAAATCACAAATGTATTCATAAAAATTATCTGAAAATTTATATCTAATAAAAATTATTTTTGTAATAATATTTTTTTAAAATATTATTTCATTAAATAATCCATTAATTTTTAAATATTGATTTCATAATTGAATATTAACTAAAAATACTATTTGTGCTTTGAAAACTATTTACAAAGTAACAATAATAAAATGAATGTATATTCTATATTCTATACAAAAATAATGAACATAATCATAGTACTAAGGTATTCCTACATAAAGCCTTATAACACATATATATGACCTAAGGGTAAGGTGTGTGATGGTGACAGACTCTTGGGGTGGCTCAGATAACATTTCTCAGGTGGGAACCTCTACTAACCTCAACTTTTTTCGTAGTAGGTTCTTTTCAAACTTAAAATGTTGAAGATCAGCTTTAGATTTATCTAGATCGAAACCCAGTAACGCCACATCCTTTCAAAGCACCGAAAATTGGACTTCGTATAGAGAAATTCTCCTAGATGATGGCATCGCCTCCTTTTTCTGAGTAAATTGGATTTGTTAAATCCCTATATTTATACTAATAAATTGATCACTATTCAATGGAAATATTTGAAATGGTATCAATTCATTACAGTATTTTGAAATCCAAAATCATAAAACCAAGGAAATGAATATGTTATATTATCATTTTACATAATAATACACTTAATTACATCAAGAGTAATTTTCATTAACAATTGTTTGTGTCGTTACATTCTGGGAAAACATAATCAGTTGTATTTGATAGGGAATCATCATTAGTTACTAATACACCCATTGGGGTTCTAAGTATTCCCTTTGATCAGTAATAACAATGAGAAATTAAATGTTTGAAATACAAATTTCAAGAATAAGATACTAATAGAAATATAAAGGAGCAGTGATGGTCGAAAATGGAAAATGATTTAGTTTTTTGTATTTCAGTTGATGTCCGACATGATCCCTGGGAAATTTTTATCCTTATATTACATATTACTGAGGTAAATTCTAAATCACATCGATGATTCAATCATTTGAAAATAGAACATACAACTACCATAAATAAAACTAAAATGACACCTTTATATAGAAAATACACACTTCGAGTCATCCTAACCACGTCTTATGCCGGATTGACATGTGGTTGATTCGTACATGTAAAATATGAATTTTATATCATTGTCCTTATGTTTTTTAAAAAATTGATCTCATTTTCATGGTTTTGACTCAGTAAACCATTTCTAAAGGTAACAAATCCTTTAAAAACTTGTTTCCGGGGCTCAGAACTATCCAAATGACATCTGATTTCCATGAAATCATAGGGAAAAAAATTATTTGGTTTTCCAATTTTAGAAACTACATAAAATTTATACCGAGTTTCGATTTTTATGGGATTCCCAAATAAAATTATTAATGTATTAAAACACATAACTATACATGTAGTGATCCAAACCAAATATGGAAGCCTCAGATTGATATGAAATCATTAGAATAAAACTGTTTTGTAATTTTTGATGTGTATGTGTAGAAAAAACATCAATCAGACAAGCGTTGTGGTTATAATGACTTGATAAAAATGTTTTTAAAGGTACCACATCCTTTAGAAATGCATGTTAGGGGGCCAAAATAAGACAAATAATACCATATTTCCATGGAACCAGATGTAATCAACCGTTGATTTATTTTTTAAATGTATTAAATGAAAACATGTCATTGCGAGTTACAGTTTGTCCAAGATACCCATAAACGTGTTTTTGCCATTTTAAATAACTAAAACATGGGTGTAACTTTGTAAACCATATTAAAATACCTTATATTGACATGAAATAATAGGAAATATAGTGTTAGGATATTCTTGATGTGTATATAGAGAAAACATGTCAACTTGACTTGTGGTGGGTTATAATGAATCAGTAACAAGTTTTTAAATGCACAGAAGCCTTTGAAAACATGAGTTGGGGTAAAAACTAGGAAAATGTTGTTATTTTTACATTAAATTCTTGGAAAACGGAGTTTTATTGATTTTTGAAATGTACGAACTGATGAAACATCATTCTAGAGTTACAATTTTCTCCGGATACCCATAATCAGTTATTTAGTGTTTTAAAACACATAAACGCGCGTGTAATGGTCCAAACCAACGAATAAAAACTCCTATTTATTTGACATCATGATACAACCACTATTGAGTTATTCATTATATGTACTCATAGAAAAAATATCAATCCAATGTGCAGTGTGGATGGAATGACTCTATAAATAGTTTTTGAAGGTACTGAAGCCTTTAAAAAAGCGTGTCAAGTTGTTTAAAACCATCCAAACGATATCATATTATCATGAAATAAGACGATAATTTTCATCAATTTATTCTTGAAATGTAGGAATATAAGGTATGTCATTCTGATTTATGGTTTTCTTAGATGCCTGTAAATGCATTTTTTGTGTTTTAAAAGACTATATGATTAGTGTAATTGTCCAAACCATAGAAAACGACCTCATATTGAAGTGAAATCAGAGGAAAACCACCATTGAGATATTTGGGACATGTTAAAAAATACAAAACATCTATATGATGTTTATTTCTGTGGGAATGACTTTATAAATAGTTTTAAAATGATGAAATGCCATGAAAAACATGTGTATGGTGGGGGGTCAAAACATGTCAAACATCACAAGATTTCCATGAAATCAGAGTAAAATAAGAGAAGATTTATTTTTTAGATATAGGAACTAATGTCACATCATTCATAGTTACTTTTTTTTGAGATGACTATAAATACATTTTTAGTGTTTTAAAACACTAATACAAGCATGAGACAGTAAAAAACATAGAAAAAAGCCACATATTGATATGAAATTATGGGAAAGAAACCATTGTGTTTATTAATATGTAAGCATAGAATAAATTCCAATCCAACATAAAGTGTGGTCAAAATGTCTTGGTAAAAAAATTTAATGTTTCTAAAATCATTAAAAACATATTTTGGGGGTCCAAACTAGGATAAATATCACATTGATATAAAATCATAGAAATAATTCTGTTAATTGAATTTTGAAATGTAGGAATTGATGAAATATCTTATCGAGTTATTATTTTCCCAAGATTCATGTAAATTCATTTTTAGTGTTTTAAAATCCTAAAATGTGCTTGTAACATTCCACACCATAGAAAAAAATCTTTCATTGACATGAAATCATAGGAAAACCAACTATGACATATTTTTGATACTTACATCTAGAAAATATTTCAATTTGATTTGTGGTTTGGTCAGAATGTCTTGGTAAATAGTTTTTAATGGGACAAAAGACTTTAAATCTTGTTTGGGGGGGTCAAAATTACCAAAATGATTTCCTATTGACATGAAATCATAAAAAAATGACACTTTTTTTATTTTTAAAATATTGAAACTGATGGAACATCATTCTAATTTACAGTTTTCATGGGATACTCATAAACATGATTTTGTGATTTAAAAAACATAGACATGTGTGTAATGGACCAATCCATAACCAATGACCTTATATTGATGTGAAATCATGGAAAAACAAGCGATGAGTCTTTTTGACATGTATGAATAGATAAAATGCCAACCTGGCGTGCAGTACAATATGAATAAATTGAAAAATAGTTTTTAAAGGTAATTTACCCTTTAAAAACTAGTTACCACGGGTGAAAACCTAGAAAATGACATCCAATTTTCATGAAATCAATGAAATATGACTATCAGTTGATTTTTGAAATGTAGGAACTAACAAAACAACATTCTTGATTTATAGTTTTCTATAAATGTACGTGTAACTATAAAAACGACATAAAATTTCATCGGATTAATGTGAAATCATGGAAAACCCACTATTAGTAATTTTTGACATGTATGCATAGACAACATATCAATTTGATGAGCAGTGTGGTTGGAATTACCTGATAAACTGTTTTTATTAGAACTAAATCCTTTAAAAATGTTTGTTAGTGGTTCAAAACTAGAAATATAAATTCATATTGACATTAAATGAGAGTAAAATTACTATTGATCTATTTTTGAAATATAGGAATTCATGTCATTTCATTCCAAGTAAAGATTTTCCAAGCATGACCATAAATAGGTTTTTAATGTTTTGAAACACTAAAATATATGCGTAATGGTTAAAAACATAGAAAATAACCACAAACTAACATAAAATCATGGGACTTCCACTGTTGAGTTATTTTTGAAATATAAGACATGCTTTCATATCAAAAAATTTAAAAAATATATTAAGAAAATTTCAGGGACACCATACATAGATGTAAAAATTAATTAGATTTTTATATAATTATTCAATTTTAGTTTCAGTGTTGAACCATGTATTAAATAGGTATGCTTTTGGTATCAAAAATAATTCATAATGTATTATTTTTTATGTTGATATATATTTTTTTGATTAGAAAATAATAATAAAAACATTATGTTCAACATTTTGAATATATCATGTTTATATTCTCTTTCGCATTTATTTTCATAAATGTTCTGTTATTTATTATCAGTTAAAGATGTCAATAGTAGGTAGGATGTTGACCACTCTGATCCATGAAATTATTCATAAGGTAGTCATGATTTTTCTTAGTTTCCATGGTATGTTTAAAATTTATCAATGATTCTACTGTAATTTTGATTCATTATATTTAGATTGAATTTAAATATTCTCTTTTTTGTTTCAGTTGAGGAGATGAAGTGGTATATTTCAGTTTATCAGATGATGTGGAGGCTGTTGAATATAGTAGAGGTCATGGGGTGGATGTTTATTGGGCATCAGTTGTTATTGGATATATTTTAAATGTATATATTGATGACTAGTGTATAGGTTGATTGAGATTATGGTGACTAAGGTTTTGCTGACTGTGGATTTATGTATATATTATTATGGATGTAAGATGTATGTATGATTTTTTTATCATGAATTTATGATATATTTTATTTCACATAAGAGTATTTGTATTTATTTTTTTGATTAGTTTTTTTAAAATCAATTAAATGAAATATTTAGTGGTGGTATCTAAGAAGATCCACTAAATAAATTATTTAAAATCCTAATTAGCAGTAGTTAATATTAACAACCTCTAAAAATAACCACTTATTAATATATAATCGATGGTTCTATTCATCTTATCTATTATCTCATTATTTTTAAAAAAACCATCGCAAAATAAAATTGAAACTCTCACTAAATGCACAAAAATGACACATAGAAAAATCCTTACTAAATGAAAAAAAAATCAGTGAAATGACTGAAAACCATGCAGTACATGGGAGTTTTAATAACCAAAATTAAACAATAAGGTGGAAGATTAATGTGCATATATTTGGATAGAAAACTACCGCTAATGCTTTCTTTTTTATAATACCCTTTCCATCAGTGAGTCAGCATTCCCTATCCTCTTCTCCCTGACCTCCATGTTTCTTGGAACCAAAATGTCAACTTTAATCTAACAACATAAATTTCAAGTCATAATTGGAATATCGTGTGTCCAATTGAGTTTTGGTTTATTCCTTTACATTACACCATGTCTTTTTATTCTTTAATGAATTCATCATTTGGGGATATCCAACTGTATTATTGTTTGACAACCCAAAATGATGAATACATTGAAAAAAAGGAAAAGTTAATCATCGTGAGTTTATCATCCCTTTTTAGTGAATAATCATAGTACATGATTGCATCATGATTGTATAATTCTTCTTCATGATCTCTATGAATATTTAATAAAAATATTGAATAAAATGGATAATGAAATGAACTAAAAAGGATGATAAAATGATGAGAAAATAACTTAATAAGTTGTAGGAAATCACATCTTCATGATGCCTCTATAAAATCAGACACCATTTATTCTACCCTTTTTATTCTAAATAAATATATTACCTCTTATTCAAAAAAATACTATTGAAAGTCCCAGTAGTACAATAATACAAATAAAAAATTATTTGAAAATTTTTAAAATGAAATTGAAATTATCATAAGAAATACCTCTTCGGTGATTCTAGTTTTTTGATGTAATAAGGTATATTCCAAAAATATTAATCATAACAACCAAAATATTTTACATTAGTTTGTTCTGGGCATTGTAGAAACATTGATAAAAAAAGTAATTTTTTGGTTATATGATTTGATAGTGGAATGTTATTATATATACCATAATACTTATCCATATGTAAAAGTCAATTGAAATTTTGTGATCATGGATTTTCTTCATGCCTTGATTTTTTGGATAATTAATCATTTCCCTATCATAATATATTTTTCATTAGAACATAATACAAAATGTATAACTTGAAGTTTATTTGTAAAATATTTCATGCAGTGTTACAAATTGATAAACATGATCACATGTGATCATTTATTGAGTATTAATGCATTGAATCTATAACATAAATATTTAGAGTATGTAAATTTACTACAATTACTAAACAATATTGGGTAAAAAACTAAATGGAATAAGTAATAAAATAAATGAAAATATATTTTACATAATTATATTGTAGATTTTTGTCCCTATATCGTGGGTATTAATAGGATTCAATCATCTATAAGTTTTCTTTTAAATAGTGTATCCATTTTTCATACCATTTCACCATATGTATTTTGTTCTACATAGAATTTTTGTGTAGAAATGATGTGAGGACTAATGAGTGAAAATTTCTAATATCCAGGATTTCCTTTCATATTTTGTTGATATATATGCCTGCAAACAATTATGAATAGTATATGGTCATAATTAACATAATAGATCATCTATTTTAAAAACAAATCTTGAAACCACACCTCTTTAATTCAATTAAATCAAAGAATACTAACCATTAATGGTTGAGGATTATATTTACTTTCTCATAACCTATATACTCTATAATGGCATCTCTGTACATCTGTTCTTTAAAATCAATTCTGGTTATATCACCACTTTAAAACATTGTATCTACATGAAAATTTATTGTTAGTAAATACTAATATTGAAGTTGTGGTGTAAAGGAACTTGTTAAGGTCTTTTTGAATCATTACACCAAATTCATTTTTTAGGGGTGGATTACTAAACTGTTGCTAAAAAATTAAATGATTTCATTGTGGATCACTAAAATATACAACTAAATATTATTTTTTCATTAAAAAAAGTCACTTCTTCCCCTTTCCACATTCTTCTCCCCCAAGGACACACTCCCTTACGACCTTGATCTCTAGAACCACCATGGTTTCCCCCTCACCAACACTCAGTAATCTCCCAAGCCCTCTTAACCTAAGACCCTTGAGCCCTAACTAATATTGCAGTCATCGCCCCCAACCTTTTTTCCTTAACATTTTCCTTTCCCAATCCATCACCCTTATATGAGCCCACTCTTACCCTGAGCTATCACCTTTTCTCAATGCCACGCTGATGCTGTGGTGAACCCTGAGCACCCCGACCCGTCACCCTAGACTTCTCCCATGAAAAATCCCAGAGAACCCCACTTCTCGCCCTTCTCCCTCAATTTCCCTTGTGGTAATACCTCCCATATTTGTATTATTTTCAACTCCATTCATCACATTCGTCATTTTTAAATGTTTCTTAATCCTACTAACTCTTGGTAATCTGTAATGATTTTGATTTTGTTGTCTTGGTAGACTATGTTGATTATTGTCTCGATTGTGTAGTTTCCCACTTGTATACATGACTCAGGTCACCCAATATAAGGGTATTATTCATGTTAATTATTCATATAATTATTGACATGTGTTGATTATAAGATAAATCTTATATAAGGTGTTTTATAGAAAAAATTCATTATTGTTGTCTCTTTATAGATTTTATGGAATGTAAAATTTGTTTTCATTTGTAGATATTTCGCTTATTTCTTTTTTTAAACAAACGGGTTGTTTTAAATCTTATAGATTTTATAAATTTCTCATGTAGAGTGGTTTTATAAAACTAATGGGGTTATTTTTAAATCAGTAGAGGCTTCTATTTGGGTGAGTATTATATGCATTTGGAAATTAAATATTTAGTTTGTGTTCTCTTAGATGTGTTCATTAGTTTTATTTTTTGGGTACACCTTGTATTATTTCTTTTTATAGATATTTTTTACAATGCTTTATATAATTTTGATGTTATAAATTGAATATAACATGATTGATTTATTCATTTTTGACTTTCTTATTTATATTTAATGCTTATAAGGGATTTCATGGTTGTTTATCTTTGGATTATATTAAGGAGACCATATATTTATTCTTTTAATCAAATTACTTCCATGCATTTGGTTTGGGTATACAAACACTTTGAGCTTTAAATTCATAATTAAAATATTTCATTGCATATAAACAAATGTTCTGAATAGTTTTTTGAGTTCGTTATTAATTA
Source organism: Viscum album (assembly GCA_963277665.1). NCBI lineage: Eukaryota > Viridiplantae > Streptophyta > Magnoliopsida > Santalales > Viscaceae > Viscum > Viscum album. Next base: position 453,371,666 of record OY728160.1, on the reverse strand, counting down.
ATAGTTTTAGCTACATGTTTTTTTGTTTGAGGAAGGTTGTTAATCGAATTTATAGACTCCATATAAAATAATAAGTTAAATTAACCACATTTCAATATAAATCATTATTTTATACATCATGGAAAGGAGAATTAAATTTATGGATAGACATTGGTATTTTGAAATCATTATTATTTTTATTTGATTAATATTACATGGGAATATATTTAAAAAAAAGATATTTTAACAAACTAAAATAATTGGTTTCCTATGAATTCGTTGGAAATATATATTATTTTAAATTGGTCATCTGTCATGTGTTTTAAATGGGAATGGGATAAATGTATACCTCCTTATTTAGTTATATAATAATCTTTTTGTTTTCATATGTTGGTATAATTCTAGATTATTTTGTTAAGAGTAATTTTTGTATATGTTGTAGAAACTCTCAAACTTCTCTTTCATTATTAATTCACTTTATATTTTATATCTTCCATGGTCACTACATAATTTTTCTAACTATATGGGAGAATCATGAAACTTACTTATATATGAGAATTATAGTCATTTTGAGTTTTTAAATTTTTGTGTCCCTTCTATATATCCCCCACTTGAAATTTCAAATCCCACGAGCTCTTCCTATCTATTTAGTACCCTCTTTGATCTTATCTTGGTGGTTTTAAAGAGATTTCTTAGGGATTTCTCATCCAGATCATAAGGTAATCGATTCCTTCTCATTATCCCCCCACTTTCTCCAGGTTTCTTCAATGTTATTTCTTTACTATATAACCCTAGTGGAAATTGTTTCTAGGTATCATGTCTATGGATGTCTTAAATTAGTGTTATTTATATCCAGGGATTTTAGAATCCCTCTTATGACTTAATCTTGGGATATTAAGTAAAGGTGAAATGATTCAATTGATTAAGGATGGATTATTCATTCCATTCCTTTTATTTGAGAGTTTATTTGGTACTTAATACATTAAAACATGTTTTATTATTTACAAAAAAATAATATATTTTACATATGATATTTTAATAAAGAATCCTCGTCATTTTCCATTAATTTACTTTCCACATAATGGGGTAGTTTTCTAATTTGATTGTGTTTTTATTTTTTAAAGTCATGAGATAAATTTGAAAATTTTATACATGAGTGCATATGTGCATTTCGCTATTTGGTTGGTGAATTAATGTTACAGAGCCTAATATATTTGGTATGATGCATGGTAACAACCTTCATCATTATAACAACCAATAATGTGATAGGTTTTTGGGAACTTTTTTGGAGGTTATCAATTTTAGTCCCCTAGGGAACCCAAATTACTTTTCTTCTTCCTGGGTACATTTACATGCTCACAGTGGTAGAGCTTCTCCACTGTCTATCTTATTTTGGTACACATCATGGGAGGACAACACCTGTTTTTTGTTCTATGATATACAGTACACCATCGATCACCCTAAAAATCAGCATCATTGTGTCATTATAAATTGAGGCACATTATGATTTAGATAAATTTCAATGAGAAGTTTTCTCAAATATAATTCTTTGTATATGGTTCTCTGAAACAAACATGATTTATGGGGTTGTTCATTTAATAGTATAATGAGTTTCCCAAGTAATAAAGGGTGTGTTTGGACTATGGGATGGTTTTATGAAATTCATTAAATGAATTTGATTATATTTTTATGATACTTATGTGTTATTTATATTTCTCTTAGTTTTCAATCAGATTTTAAAAATGAAATTTAAATTATATGATTAGTTCCACAAAGTAAAGGCCCATTTGGATCATTAAGTATAATGACTTCAGAAGTTATGGTAAAAACCATGATGATCCCCTTGATTATCTTTTGTTCTTAATCATGTATATTGTGATATTATTAGATAATAGAGTGATTCTTATGCACTAGAAATGTCATATTTTTTAATGGGTTTTGGAGGGGGTATGGATAAATTTTGTTATAATATATTGGTTTTTATTTTTTTTATTCTAAGGCTGCAGATTTTAAAGTTTCATTTTTTAAAAGAGATATTTAACGGATATTTAAACTTCTTCAAAATATTCCAAATTATTATTAGGTAATGTTTAGACCACCACAGTAAAATGTTAAAATTTGTTTAGCGGTGGTTTTAACCACTTATAAATAATGTGAATATCAAACAGTGGTGGTTTTCTCATTTTAGCAGTGGATTAACCTCCGTAAAAATCATTAGGATGTAGTTGCGGTTTAAACTGCCACATTATCCATGACCTTTTTTGGGTGTGGAAACCACTAATAAACAAAGGTTCTATGATGGATCCTAGAAACCACTGCTAAATGGAATGAACCGATGTTAGTTAGATGTTGATTCCAACATTAGCAATAGTTTTTGGATACCATCCTAGAAATATTTTTCAGTGCTTTAAACTAATTCCTCATAAAAAATAATAAACTACTGGTAATATATGCGTTTGTTGTAGGATTAGTTGGTTGATTTTTTAGATCGTTTTTATTTGAGATTCTATTTCACCCCTTCCATTTATTTTTCTATAATAACATTAATTAGTTATGGACATTTATCATTAGTTGTTAAATGTTTTGAATGAAAAATAAATTATAAAGGAATAATTTTTTTCAACATTTATTTTAACGTGATCTAACGACCATTCTATGAAAGGTACAAAACCTTGATCAACTATATGAATATCCACATCATCAAGTGGAATTGGTAGGCAAGTGATCATCTCCTGAGATACATAAATCCCCACTCTCACATGACCTATTGGACTTTTATGTTTATAATATCTCCATTGATATTGTACATGACACCACTTGAAAAAAGAAATATGTGGGTGTTGATAGATATAAATCACATTAATTATCACACTATAGAATTTCAGTACATGAAAGGTATTACTGTATTCCTGATTCACATTTCCCAAAAACAATTAGTAAAATATTTATTACCACTTCTAAGATAGATCTTTGAGGGTAATGGTTCACCTAAATGTTGGTGGGGGATGGGGTGGGGAATAATTACATAGTATATGTTCTTGTGATGTTTGTTATCTTTGATTCCATCCCATAAAATTTTCTATAAACTATGATTTATAATTAGGTTTTTTTTCTAGAAAAGTTATTTTTTCTTAAAACTCATCCATTTTCTTATCTTTACCCCTATTCATTTCTTTTCTAAAAATAGGTTTGGGGGGACACCCCAAAACCCACAGCTCTAAGACCACTATACATTTGTAGCTACTTCAAGGCCAGTAATATTATTTTTTCATCAGGTATATCTAATGATGATTCATGAGTCCATGTCAGATATAAAATATATAAAAATAAATAATCATTATTATGCAATTTCTATTGAAAGAAAAAAAATTTATTGTGTCATACTTACACATGATTTTCATACATTTTGTGTGTTTTCATATTTTAGTATCTTGACTTTATTTACACATTCCTCCTTCCAAAGAGCATGATGTCGGATTAATGTGGATTTGGATTTCAATTCATCAATATTAATATAAATAAAGGAACATAATTATGGTGTTTCTTCATGTCACAGTAAATTACTGTGGTATATTTAAAATACATACAATTTTTTTCAACTGAGGCATACCCCAACCATACTTTACTATAAGTATATATTGGTCTTGGTGTATGTTTCTTATTTTGATCACTAAATTATTGTTTCATAATTTAAATTTCTTAATAAAAGTGATTAATAAATGTATTTTCAATGTAATGTATTACTAGTCACAATGTAACTGAAATTTTTTCCCCTTATGATGCCCAATAAATGCATCCAACGCTTGTCGGTTTATCACGTGTTCATACATCTTCATTGTGTGTTGGTTTATTTTCCCTTAAGTATCATTGAGATTATACTTCATAATAATTGTATAAAATAATATATGAGCCGTTATATTGACCATTAATAAAAATTTCATTTGGGATTCATAAGCTATGAATACACACTTCAAGGGATAATGAAGAGTAAATAAACATTTCATTATTTTGTTTTTTAATAAAATAAATAAGGTATATCATAATGTTACCCTAATTTTTTCAAAAACTATTTTTGTAAAAATGGGCACAATATTGTTCCGTGGATCTACATTAATTTCCATGCACATTTGACTGTATAGCATAATTTGACTATGAACACATGGTTTTATTGGGGTATGTCTACGTATTTTCCATCCAACCTAGAAATTTATGTCTTTGTTTCTCACCTTAAAATTTTCTCTAACAGTTTCATGCTATAAAACTCCTATTTTCTCAAGGATACATTTTTATCATCATATACCATTTATTTGGATTCAACACCATCAATATGTGTTTCCTATCGATTTGTAGAATCAATATGTATAGATGGTTTTTATTACTATATATTGGGCGACCATCATATCGAGACACCTGTGGTTCCTCAGGATTGGGAGAATTATCATGTTAAGAATTCATTATCTATATATGTTGTTGAATATTTAATATAGATTACATAAATTTATCTATGAACATATAATAATATGAGTTAACTAAATGTATATTACCAAAAATTATAAGCTAATTATTGAACTTCTTTTTTATGGATGAATGGATTTGACCCTTCTATTGAGTATCCAGATACATTTATTGTGGTTTCCTCTGACATACAAGACCCCCTCTTTATTGGTACCATTGTGAAATAATTTCGACATCCCAATGAAAGGGTAAACCACATTTTAATTGACATTTGACCATTCAGTGGTTTTGGTTGATAAATAAACAATTGAACACTATCCGTTTGGTGGATTTGGAACATAGAATACTTGTACCGACTATGATGAAATTATAAATGGTTCATCTTTGTACCCTGCCATAGTGAAATACACTTTCCTGATTACCAATTAATTAATTATAACTAAATACTTATTATAAACTCAATTTCAATGAAAAATAGTCACATGGAATGTTCTATAATGCATCCCCCAAATTTTTTTGATGATACCTAAGTATGACATATTCACACAATTGGATTTCAATAATTGTTATTAGATAAATTCATACCTTTATCCACATGTGTAACAATCCTAGTTTTCATTGTACTACGTTCATCATGATCATTTCTATTGAACGTATAACCATTAATTATAAATCCATTATAAGTTAATACATAAAAACTTTCACCACTAGCTAACAATCAAAGTCGTTCTAAAATTTAATCCGTGTTTTTAGTTGACTTTAGAAACATGGTTTCAAAACCATCATATAAACTGTTGATTATGTGTATTTTATATATTTCCTTCATCCCTAGATTCCAATTCCTAAAAATTAGTTTTTGGGTTTTAACATAATGAGAAACCTCTAAATTGGTATGAAAAATACAATGGTGGGCCTTATGTCACTCTGTAATAGTAATTGTGACAACATCTATTCTAGAAATTCATTCACACACAATCCACCTTTTGTTATGAGATTTTCGTAGGCTAATTATTTCTAAATCAAACATGTATTATATATAATAATCAATGGTTTCCTCAGTAACATATTTCTACACAATAAAACCTTCTATTCAAAATCATTTTTATATACCCTTTAAAATGTTGAAAAACCATCAATGGGGTATATCTATATATAATGTATAGGGACACATTGTAAAATCTCTCTTATCAATTGAACCATTAAGTGAACCATCATATTAGTGATTTTTAGTGGGAAGAACATATCCAATTCGCATAATATAACAAAAATTTGCGTTCCATATTTTGAAGGTTTTTGGGACATATAACATTGTAGCATATAAACATGAAAAATAAATGGAAAGTGGTTAACATATGATATAAATTCTGGGAAAAAAATTAAATTAAATCTAAAACAATAGATTTTGAATTTAAACATGACAGTCATGTGATTTTAGGCCCTTGAATTTTAATTAGTCATTGACATAATATTCTTAATATTTTATGAATTCCCATATTGAATCATTAAATAATTCAAGAAGTTGAAAAACTAGTATCTCTCTTGCCTAGAAATATTGTATGTAGTTGTAGGAAGAATATTTTATTTTCCACTCTTTGTTAGTGCTAACTCCTCCTTTCTTCCGATGTTAATCATGTCCAACCTAGTGTTAATTAAATTTTTTTCAGGAGGCATTTAGTGGCGTGTTGATGAAATTTGAAGATACATTTTTTTCAGCATGAAAAATATCACGAACAATCATGGCATACAAACAATTATATTTATGTAATTTTAAAAAACTGATCCCATTTTCCTACATATTTTTTATGTTTTTTCGAAAATGTTTCACCAAATTCAGTGTCAACATCATTAACATTCTCAAATAGTTGATCACCAATTAAGGAAGCTTATGTTGTATGATCTTATGTACTCTCATTGAATTATTTATTCCATGATTAGAAATTATGTATCAAGGGAATAAATTTTTGTTGTCATAGAAATAGAGTATTCAATGAATATTTCAACCTAATTTAATGTGTACCATGTTGGAAAATGCGATAACCTTGAGTTTCACTAATGCTAAATATTTTCAAATTTTTTTTAGTAGGAATGTAATTTATCAACCCATAAAACATGGATAATAATGTGAATTCTTCATTTCAGTAAGTATTATAAAATATAAGACCTGAATCACACAACAATTTCAAGTATTTGATCAACGGAGCTAAATAAACAACAATATTATTGCCTAGTTTTTTTAATCATGACATAAGGAGAGATAATTTAATGAATTTTTTTTATGCATAACCATTTTGAAAGTTATATTTTACCAATATAACCAGCCATGTATCATGAGTGATTATTTGAAATTAAAAAGATTCACTCAATCTGTAGAAAGCATGAGAAAAATCTTTCTCGACTCATTTCATAATTTGGGATACTGAAGATCAATTCTCATCTAGTAAGGAGGGTTTGTTTGGGGAAAGAAGTTTTCTACATTTATTTATTCAATATTCATTCTATTTTAATTATATTGATGTCTAGTCACTCCCATATAGGTTCCTAAACATTTGAATGATTGGAATGTTCTATAAATCTTTCATAGGACTAGATTCATCATTTTTGTATCCAGAAGCACCACACATTCTTAAAATTTTAATTATTTTTTATGAAGAATAGTAAATAGTCATTTAGATAGGCATGTATTCTTTTAGATATCATACCCATTTAACGTAGAATTCATTTAGCATCATATGTTCAAAAATTAAGCTTATTATCTTTTAGGAGAATGTCATTCAAGAGAGAAAATAGTTCAGTAAAACTAACATCACTCCATACATTCCCAGATATTAAATTATATATCATTTGTTTGTATATTAATTTTGTATATTTAGTAGAACCAGTATAAAATTGTACCCTTGAATAACTCTTTAACATATCAAAATTTTTTGGACAATCATGAATTTCATATTCAACTCTAATTGTCAATTATTCAATACAACCTTCATCATCATTCACACCTATAAGGACATTCTCAATACAATCTTGATCATTTTACACAATTATAATCATATTATATGATCCATAAAACATATTATTATCCCATTCACTAGATATATTCAGTTTTCCTTGTGTTTAGTCCGACATTTATAAATTTGATCTATTTTGTAACAGATCAAGTATTCCTCCAACTCTAATCGACTAATTATTCTTGAATAAAAAAACATAAACATCAAAAATTGATTTGTGAAGGGTCATATCCCTGATATTTTACGAACTTTAGGAACACTTTCACACAATCCTCATAATCGATTTTCATAGGATTAACATCCATCCATTTTTGATTTATATCCATCCTATTTGTTCCAAAACTATTAATATTATTAAATAAAAATAAATACAAAAAAATTTAATCTTGGATCCCATAAAAATTCATTCTTAAAGAATTTTTTAATTTAAGCGAAATCATATTTATAATATAATAATATTTAAATAATGGGCAGATTTACCCTTAATCTATATTGAATATAGGGATATATTTCTTTATTAAAAATGGTGTTTTTCCCAAACCTATAAAACGAATTTATGGAAAGTAATGTATGATATCTATAATGTTATAAAGAATATAATTAAATTTTCATATTTTAAAAAACTCATAGATCTCAGGTAGGATTAATCTGATGATATCTCACATGATTTAATAGAAAAATAATATCTAGAAAAAGAAGTGAGAAATTGACATCAAAAAGAGAGATTAGTTGATTTTTATCAATTACAAAATTTGAATGTGGAGAGACCTGTTTTGTTTTAGTGATAATATTTATAGAAGCATAAGTTGATCTTTTTTTGATGAAAACATAAATAGTTCCCAATCACATGGTCTTGAGAACCCAATCATTGATGAAAATATTGAATTTAAATCCAATGAACTAGAAGTCCAAAATTAGGGTTCCTATGTTCTATTTCTATTTCAGATAGTTAACATTTTTATCAAATTCTATATTAAAGAACCAATTCCATGAAATTCAAGTCACTTAACACAAGATGAAACATTAAAAAATTATATTTACTAAAAATAAGAATAATTATTAAATAACTCAAGAGGCATAAAAAACATGCAATATCATAATAAAAATTATTTAATTAATTAAACAAACATTTATAAATCGAGACATGAATGTAATACAATCCAATAAAATAATTTTATATAGAATGGATTACCAACTTTTGAAAATACAATTTGTAGAATCTTATTCTTTAAAACAACATTTAATAACAAAATTGAAGATATAGAATTTGAGTTCACAAACCAACCTTTGTCCTTAAACATGTATGCATTTATAAATATAGATACCTCTCATCCCATTTAAAAATATTAACACAACATTGTGTGAAGATTTGAAATAATGTATCTATATTTATATCTATGTAGTATTCATTTAATTCCTTCAATAACAAGAAATGAAAAAAACTTTTCTTCTTCAACTTGGTAGGGAACTATATTAATCAACTATCATTTTCATGAACTGAAAATATAATTTGATCCTAAATCAAGAAACATTAAATTAATTAAAGTACCATTAATTTTTAGATAATAAATAATAGTATGAAGAATATAAACCATTGTTAAATAATCAGAATGTAGTATAGAAAGTTCGAGTTCTAAAATAATGGAGGACTCGAGAATCACAATACTCATTGTGTTCAATTGATTTCATTAGCTACATTGGAGTTGCATCAATGTAATATCTTGTGTCAACATAGTTGTACCCCATTAGTGGTAATTTATGATTTATTGGGTTGTGATATAATATAATTTTCTAACATCAGGTAAGTAATTGACACAATCGATGTTCTGGTTATATTATAATGAAATGTTCTTTCGTATGTGATAGTTCATCCTGCATCCATAATCCTTGTGAATAACCCACGTGTTCATTCAATATCACATGTTTAAAATATAAAAAAAAATCTATATCCATAATATATATATATATATATGTGTATATATATATTCGGTATTGGTGGAACAATAAAAATGAAACACACACACACACAGAGACCTCTCAGGCCAGAGGACACGTCGTTGCCCCAAAGAGATAACCTATTTATTTTGGCCCTTTATTTATTATATATGTAAGTTGGTAAACCTCTATTATATGGGGACCATATGACCATTACATTAGTCCTGACCAACATATGAACCATTTAATTGGGAATCCCATAATCACCAACAGACCTTGCATCATCGACAAAACGAACCCCAGGGACGTCGTCTGCACTGAGGTCCTCTAGTCACCCTTTTTCTAGTCATCATCTTCTGCATGCATAGAGGTTACCCCAAAGCCTCTATTTTAATCCATAATATATCACTAATGTTTGGATAAATATCTCCCATATCCAAAATACTCCATACTAATTGGTTATCCAATTCACATCATCACCGACCATAGCCCCCTAACTCGCCACCCATCAAATCCTACGACACCCATCATCGTACTTCAACTACTACCCAAAACCCTTGATACCAAACAATGGAAAAACACCCCCTCAAATCAAGAATCCAAACCTCCATTTTTCATGATTGATGTTTTAGTGTCATTTTGCATCAACCCACGTCATGCATCCACACACTAATGCTTCTCAATGATGATGAACCATAATCTCTTGTTCCAATGACTAGAATGCCACCTCCATCCCAGTTAATTATGGCCAACCCCCAACTCTCGTGCTTTTTTTATTGGGGTTCCATCAGATCCACTGAACACCTAATCCAATCCTAGTTTCATCCTCTAGTGTCATGATCAGAGTCAACCAACATGTCCCAATGCATGATCCTTGAAATAACCCGAGGTGGTCTCCAATACGTGATTCATCCCCCTCAAAGACCCTCACTGACATGGTTGATAGGTTCACGGAGTAGTCTCTTGATGTTCGACAAGGATATCACTGATCATCATCCCATATCTATCTTCCATTGTATTAACTGAATGACCCATGAAAATGACAATGTAATTTCGGTATCTAGGAAAAGATGCCCCCAAAATCATGCCTCCATGAAAACCCACACTCGAAATCAGGCCAAATTTATGTAGTGTCAAGAATTGATCCAAAGAACTGCTAGATGAGGTGTCATTGTAAAAGAAATTAGTTATGGAAATCACAACACATATATAGTAAGATTTTTTAAAAATAAAGATAATATAAAAGCTTATTAATGACACAACTGAATAAAATTATTAAGAATATACTTAGAACAAAAAAATAAAGAATATAAATAAAGAGTATGTGTATAAGTGTCAAATGTATCATGAAGTTATTTTTATCAAGAAATATAAATATAACGATTTGGAAAAAATCATACTAACTAATTTAGTCCAATTTCAAAATTCATATAAAATTATAAAAAAATCAATATATATTAAAATGATTGGGTTTCTTCTGCCTGCTAAAGGAAGAAAATGGGTAATTTTCTTTTTATTTTAATCCATGGAATTTGAAAGGATACATGGAATTTGGAGTCAATTTCCATCATCGTCCCATAAAACCATTGCTTACTTATCATTTACAATCACCACCTTACATGATAAGTAAGTAGTGTTTTTGTGGTAAACATATATGAGATCTCTGAAACCAATGTGAGAAATAATGATGAATGAGTGAAATGAATTTGAAGGTGAGATAGAGAGTGAACAAGAAATGTCTTAAGGCTAGGGAGATTGGCTGGAAAATTAGTGTGGAAGGTAGAGCACCAATATGATCATTGTGAACTCTATTAAAACAATTTGGGAAAATATAAAAACAAATAAAATTTGTTTGAGGGGGACAAATTAATCACAAGTGATCACATAACATGGATTTTGAAGGTGTTATGTTTTCCAAAATGATCGAGGTAGAGTGATGATAATGATTCATTTCCATGAGATCTTGAACAATGTGAGTGATAATAACTACGTTAGGGTTCTATTTAAAATATTCAAAAGATTGTTATTAGAGTTTTGAAATAAAACATTGATAAAATGTGGCTATATGATCATTAAAATAATAAACATTGATAAAACTGATCTTTATAAGCACAAAAAAAAAGCACCAATAAAACAACTCATTATCAGCACTAACAAATCATTAATAAAGACCTAATTTTAATAATATAATTAATTTAATTAGAAATTTTAAATGTACATAAATATAATTAAATATTTAAAGAATTGTAAATATGTATTTATAAATATCACTATAAATATATACAATTATATATAATTATATATAATAATAAACACATAATTGTTTATATAATTATATATTTATTAAAATAATTGTAAATATGTATTTATAAAAATAATTATATATATATATAATTATAATATTAAATAAATATATTTTTAAATATTAGTATTTAATTATAAATATATTTATATAATTATTTATATATATATTTATATAATTATATTTTTTTTATTAATATATAAATATAAATATTTATAAATATAATAAATATTTTTTTAAATATAGTGGTAATAATTTTCTAAATATATATATATATATATACATATAACCAGGAAAGGTGTAAACCATGGATTAAAACCCGTGGTATTGGAAAATTTATTATTAAATGAAAGTACACTAGAATAGAGATAGGGGTTGAAATGCTGAAAGTGGGCACAAGATGCCACAAAATAAAATAGATAATTCAACAATCACTTTAGTTTATGTCTGCCGCCTCTTCCTCAAGAGCCACCCTGGAATCTTTCGTTCCTGCTTCTCTTCCACTGCTTAAGATATTTCAAATTTTCATTTTGATGATTTTTTCCTCTTGTGTCATCTTCCTCATCATAAGGCTCATTGACTCCAATGAAATATCTTTTTAAGATCAAGACATAGCATTCTTGATTTGAGGCATTATCCTTCATATCAATATAGCCCTTTTTATAGAAAATATATATTCTCAAGGACTATCCTTAAAAAGATCCATGAATGTTAGAAAAATACTATAGGAAAACATCCATATAGTTATATTTATTTAAAATGTCATGGAAATTGAATCTATTTTTTCTAATACCTGAGTCTAGTTGGACAACATCACCCTCTTCGATCACCGCCTTCCCTACCATTATACCGCTAGTAATAAAATCACCCATTACATCTTTAATACTAGATTCTTCATTTTTGTATGTTCTCATTCTTGTTTGAAAATCCTATTGATCAACATTAATAATCAAAGAGGAATTCTTAATATGAAATCTTGGATAAAGAGCTGCCTCAAAAATAGATTCTACAGACCATTACCTATATGGCGGATTGACATATTCGAAAGAGACATATCCTGCTATGTCTGATCCAACAAAAACACTAGGGCCCTACACATATGGGTTGCGTCTCCAATGAGTGACCGGTTGAAAACCCTCATTATCCACTATGTTATTAATGCATTAGGATGATAAAAATTAACAACACCCTACTAAAATCTAGACATGAGAACTATTAATCAAGGATAATTTCTTCTTTCCTTTTTTGTCATTAAAAATTTCTAGTTACTACTACAAATAAAATTGGTTTTCAGCCTCCACTTGTAAAATAATTTCATCATTATTCTAACTATCACCATGGGTGTAACAATTCATAAAATCTTTCAAAGTGGCACAAAAAAGCAGAGAAAAATCCCAAGAAAAAACCCAAAATCATTAGTACCCCAATATGAAATGTACACTAAAAAAGACTCACTAAAGATAGAAATAGGAAGCCCCTAGTCTGAGAATTTTATTTATCATGTGAATGATGGCCCAAATTATGTATAGAGATGAAGCATCCTGAATTTTTGAGTTGTGTCAAAAAGCACTCCCAATTTGTACATTTCAATTAGTCCTATGATACATTTTATTTCATTGATAGGATCCCAATTACGAGAGTCGCATCATCTTTATATCATTTTTATATGATTTTAATGATTTTTCTAAAGCCTTGGTGGTTCAAATTAGGTTTTGGGAGCATTAGAGGCCAAATGAAAAATTTTGGGTTGTAGGTCCAAGGCGCATGGTTTAGGGGAAAACAATGTGGCCCATTCATGGTAACTGTGCGACACATATTTGAACTAACAACTGAATTTTTTAAACCATGCAAGGGAGGATCACATACATGTGAAAGTATATATAGTAATCAAATAGATTTTTTCCCGATTGGTGCACTGTTAGAGAAAACCATGCAGAATTCCACATGGGTACTGCCACATTGGCAATACATATTCAATGTATCTCACACTTTTACCTAAAAGCTGTAAAAACCATGAATGTAAAATGTGTGGCCTAATAAATAAGAAAAATTACATTTTTGATCTTTAATTTTTTCTCATTCATTTCTTTCCTTCTCCATCTTTCGTTTTCCTTATCAAGAATATTAGGGGGAGAGCCCACCATTTTTATTTCGGCCATGGTTTTTTCTCTAGTATCTTTATCTTAGGTTTGATTTCAGATCCTTAAGATTCTTTAGACTCAAATTGGTAAGTCTTGATCCATCCATACCTCCCTTCATTTTTGTTTTCTACTTATAGACTGATATTTCCATCTGAACCAATTTCTCAAGTTTTGATGGAATCTTAGATCTATTCGAATAACCTTTGAATTAGAGATTCAAAATGGATGTGACTATATCTACATGTCTAGGGTTGTTGGTGAATACCTTTATTTATTCTTTCATGGAATTTTGGGTGGTATTGAATTTAACATGCCTTTGACAATTTGAGTGAGACTCGTGTTACATCATATTGAATTGACTGTATTCTTTATGGGAGGCTGTGGGGAATTCCCTTACCTTTTTTTGTTAGTGAGGCTAAGAATAAATTATATGTCTCCTTGGGTTGTTTTGATGAGGTTGTTTAACTAAATTATGTTTATTTTTTTTAAATTTGAATTGATTTGGTTATTCAATTATGAGGCATTTAATACCTCCATTATATATTTTTATGAATATTTATATTTTTTAATTCAATCTATTTAAATTGAATGTCTTGATTAAATTGAATTTCTGAAATGGTATATTTCTTTATTGATATGTTGTATGTGATCAGCCCCAATGGGTTGTGATAGGCACGACCCAGAAGATTATTGGGATCACATGGACATTGAGATTGGGCATTGAGGATGTCGGTTGAGGCGATAAGGCCATAAGGTTGGGCATGACCCAATTAAATGGTTGGTTTGACCATCAGTTGGGCATCATGGATGTCAGTTGAGGATATAATTCCATTAGGATGGGCATGGCCCATGATATTGGGATGAAAAGGCAATTGATTTTATTTAACATGGTCAAATGGGCACAAGGTTCTAGTGTTGATGTGGCTTAGGTTCTTAATTTTGTGAATTTTCGCTCACCAGTGATGGTCAATGTGCCGATTGAGTCATGTGAACATATGGGGACTCTACTGATGAGGTGGATTTGACCAATAATGTGGGTGGAGGAGCATCATTATTGTGTCTTAGGTGAATATGGTATGAGGTTTCCTTCCATATAATTCCACATTGAAGGTGATAAGACTTTAGATGTTACCATTGAGGCTGACAGTTGGGGAATGAGGCTCGCTGTGATTGAGGTAGTGGGCCTGGATATTTATTTGAGGGCATATATTATTGTTCTTATGGTTGTTGGGTCATGGGATGATGTGAGGTTTTGAGAAGGTGTATAAGGGATTGGTGAATTTTTTGGTTGTGCCTTTGGGACGTCTATACTATTTTGATACATGATGTGTCAGGTGGAATGAGGTGATGGGTGACACGGTTGAGGTGGAAACTGAGTGTTCATCAAGGATTTTGGCATTAGGGGAAGCATTGTCCATGGACCAAGGACCTTATTTACTTATGAGATTTTGGCGTTGGCCGAGGCAGGTGATATTTTCTTGGTGGTTTTTGTGCACTAGGTAAATCGTGTTCATTATAGCATTTTATTTCATAATTTTATTTATTATTGATTTCTTCTTAAAAATGTATTCTTGGTACACACCATTGGGTGGTATCCTACTGATATTTGTCTCACACCCTACACAGGACCTTTGAAAGTTGTGTAGAATTTATGAATTTACATTCCTGTAAAGGTCAGCCTCAGGACATAGTTTGTAGTTTCTATTTTGCATGATGGTTGGAATGGACCTTGAGGTCATTACTAGATAGAGTTAATGTTAAATGTTTTCTATTTTAGTTTATGTCCATATATCATCATTTAGTTTTTTATATTGTATTTAGTTACAGTGGTTTGCAATGAGAACCTTTTTTTGTATATGGACATGTATGACCGGTTATGAAATTAATTCCCTATTTATTTTTATTGGTGGATATTAGTGATGTTTGGAATGAAGATATGTTTACTTTTTGATGCTTATGTTTATTCTCTTATTCTGCTATTTCTCTATTATTGACTGTGCTTCCACATTCCTGGTATTGTTCGAGTCTAAAAAGTATTATATTTGCGATTCATGTTATATTATTATTACTCAGACCAGTATATTATCTTTCCTAGACGGGAAATCCTCCCTAATATACCTACTTACACCGTCAATATTAGTTGGAAAACATTGTCATTTGTGGTGGTGCACCTAATGCTAATGGCACCTGGCTCGATAGTATTGTATGGGTTGTTGTCAAGGTCTGGGATTGTACAAGTGGTATCAAAGATGTTCATGACTAGGATTTATAAATAACTTTCAACTGACTACTAATGATATCAAGACTACCTTTTTCCTTCCATTAGGCTTACTATTTGGGGTTACTGTTGACTAGATATTAGGTTGTGGTTGGAATTGGATTTTGAACCCATGCATTGGTGCATGTGGCCCCATATATGAGGGGCATATTAAATTTTTTTTGGGTGGTAATTATTGTATTTTTTTTCATAGATTATTATTTATATGATTTCCACCCTGGAATATCACTTTATATGTGATGTAATCTATTTTGATGTGACCCTCGACCAGGCTAGTTAAGTGAGGATAGGAAACCTTGGATTGGTATAATATGGAATGATATATTGGACCCTTGGACTGTTAGGGAAAGTGGGTGTACTTTGATTTTTCTTGGCTTCACATATATTTTTATTATATAAATTCATGTATTCTATGTAAACTGAATATACTTTGTGATATATATAAAATTACATGATTTTTGTGAATTTATTTTTTTATATTCAATTGATATTCCATGTTATTAATATATGTATAATTTCATATGGCTTGAGAACTGGGCCTAGCTCTTATAGGATCAAGAATGTACTATGGATAAGGTGAATTTGATCACCAGTATTGGGAAACTAGGTCAACGAATTGTGGAAAATGTTGGTTATTAGAATGAGAATGGCATGAGGATATTGTAATACTTGGATCTATTGAGGGTGGGTAAGTTCCATTATGCCAAGACACCATGGGGCACATTAACGATATGGGAGGTTAAGGGTAGTCATTATATGTATCATTTTACCACGTTAATTTTTTATGATTATATATAAGATATAGGGGTTGGGTGAATATTTGATTGCATTCAATGGGTTCCCCATAGATGGCTTAGATGGATTTCCAGGTGGGTGATGGATTAGTTTCGCAGGTTCATGAGTTTGTTGAGACCTATGAGGTTTAGGTGGAGTAGGTATAAGATCGAGAATAGGCTCAGGGATTGGCTCATGTATATATTCTAGTGTAGGTGGGTTATCTACCATATTTCCCTGCATTTGGACCATTGATCAATGTGAAACATCGATCAAGCCTGATACGGGTTATCCAGGGTATCGATAGGGGTGTTTAGGAAGAAGATCCATACATGGAACACCGTACGAGGGAGTTTCAGTAGCAACACCCATTGATTTTTTATGGTGAGGGTGGTCCATAGATGGATAAGAACAAAATCAAGTGTATACAGATGATATTTGAGTAGCTCACGATGCCTGTAAGGAGAATTGTTGTAGACGTACATACTCAGAGGACCATCAAAGCATTGGTGGGAAGTGCATGTCCATGTGTGGAGATACGAGGGACTCAATGTGAACGATTTCAAGTCCATGTTCTTCGATCACTTTTTCCTAGAGACGTTGAGGGTAGAGATATCTTGGGAGTTCTTGAGATTTTAGATGGGT
Source organism: Viscum album (assembly GCA_963277665.1). Lineage (NCBI taxonomy): Eukaryota > Viridiplantae > Streptophyta > Magnoliopsida > Santalales > Viscaceae > Viscum > Viscum album. Next base: position 453,354,152 of record OY728160.1, on the reverse strand, counting down.
GACATGTCCAGGATGGACTATGCATCTACCCTCTTTGAATTGTCTCACATTACACCTGGTATGGTAAAAGATGACACCTCGATGGTGAGGAACATGGAATATTGTTTATGACCTGTCATTCGAGTATAGGTAAATATCATTAGGTTGGAATCATTCTCATAGGCAGTGAATTAGGTGATAATAACTGAGATAATCATGAAGGAAATCTCCCACTTGAGCTGGGAAACAACATCAGGTGATCGTTTATATAGAAGAAAACAATGATGAGATGATATTTAGTAGGGGGGTCAGGACAAGGACCCAGATAGGCCACCTGGTGGAAACTCTATTGTTATTTTCTTTGAGTGTGGGTAGACACAACATGTATGGACTCAGTGTGATCAGCCACTAAAGGAGTGTCGAGTATGTGGACAAGTCGGACACCTTGAGATGTTTTGAAAGAGTCCTTCTAGTTTTTCCAGTGATCAAGTTCAGGGGAATACGTAGGATTATGAGGTTGGAATAGGATCAACACTAGGTGGTGATAGCCGGGGATCAGCTTCACATGGAGGACATGGCAGAGTAAGGGGAACCCAACTGTGGTGTTATTGTCCGGTGGACGGTGAAGCAGCGCAGGGTGGTCAGGTGTCAGGTTGTTGAGCATCTAGAGAGGTGCATGTTTTAGAGCTACCAGAAATAGCATAGGCTAGTGAGAAAATTACCATAAGTGGCATTCCATGGGAATATCTTGGTTATGTTTCATTCATTATTTTGGAACGGCATGTTGAGACATTTCTGTTTTGCAATGGCCTGATATGGCATGAATGTTTTGAATGCATGAGGTGCAGAGGGTGTATATGGAGTAAACAAACACTGGTCAGCAGGTTGGCACTGGCTCTATGGCATGTTTATATGTATATATGAGATTATTGGTATTAGGGGAACTTTAAGATGTGAGTATGAGGTACTTGAAATCAGGAGCATCATTGGATGTGAGTTTTGAGGAGCCTTGGGTATTGAGGAATCTGAGGGATATGGGTTATTTGAGGTGCCTTGGGCATCTGGGTATCAAGGATGTGATATTTTATTTAGGTATGAGGCATCAATATTGTTTTGATCATCCATGGGATGTGGTACCAAGTTTTTCTATGGGAACCACGGGCTCAAGGAGGGACCCTATGCATTGTAGGATGTGATTGGGTGTCATGAGTGTTATGGGAGCACCAAATGAGGTGCAAGATTGATGAAGCATCACAAAAGGAGAAAGGGTCCAGTATTTATTCATTGGACCTATTTATGCTTTGAGATTTGGTCGGGTTGAGACCAGGTTACGAAATTCCTAATGTGGGGAGCCACCTTGAAGAAATTGTCCTATAACAATGAGGCTGCAATAGTCCCAATTAACTTTTACCAATATGGGTATGTTTTTTTACCATCTTTGGGTTTTTTAGATAGCTTGGGGATGAGCTATGATAAGATGTGGACATTGTAATGCCCTAGGTATTTGATTCAGGATGAAAAATCTCCTAATTTGAACTTTTCAATTAGTGTATATACTACTATTTGATTAGATGATTGGAACAGTATTCCGATATTTCCATCATATATATAGTGTTTTTACATTAGTTTCATGATTTTTCCAATGCATCGGGGGTTTAGAAGATGTTTCAGGAGTTTAGGAGGCCAAACAACCTATTTTGGGTTACAGGCTAAAGGCGCATGGTTTAAGAAAAAACCATGAAGCCCTTTATAGATTACAATGTGGAAATTTTTTTAACATACACAAGGTTTGTGTAAACCATTTGAGGGGATTTCCTGTAAATGCAGAGGGTTCCATATGGTTAGAGCAAACCGTGCAGAAAACCACATGGGTACTCCCACATAGGCAGTACCTATGCACTGTAGTTTTCATAGTTGTCACACGGTTTAGAAAACTATGCAGCCAAGTAAATGAGGAAAAATGAAAATTTTCCCCTTTCATCATTTTTATCTTTTTTTCATTAATTCTCCCTATTTTTCTTCATTGTCGCACACAGCTGGGGGAGAGACTTCCTTTTTTTCCTCCCATGGGGTTTTCTCCTCTCTTTTCTTATAAGGTCCAATTTCAGATCCATCATAAGCTAGAGACTTGTATCTGTAAGCATACCAACATTCATTCATCCCTTGGTGTTTGTTTTCACTTTTGGGACCACCATTTCTATCCGTTCTAATTTCATGGTTTTTTATAGAAACTCTTATCCATGCCAATACACTTCGAAATAGAGATCTATATATAATGTTCTTTCATATTTGAGTCTAAGGTATGTGGTGAATACCTTGATTTTTTATTTTCATAGACTTTTTCGGTGGTTCATGTTTTACAACACCTTTTCATATCTGAGTTAGACTCTTGTTTCTTCCTATTTAATTGATTGTATTACTTATGGGATGTCGAGGGATATTCCCTTACCTAGTTTATGTGAGCGAGGCTAGGTTAGAGGTCATCACTTATTGGGTTTCTTTTCTGGGGGTCTTTAATAAAATTAATTTGAATTGTTTTAATTTTAATAATGTTGGTTATTCAATTATGAGGAATCCAAGTCCTCAATTTTAAATTGTTATGATTATTTAAGTTGAAAAATTCAATCTGTTTAAATTTAATTTCTTGATTGAAGTGAATTGTTGAAAGGGTATATATTTGTAAAGGATAAATTGCGTGTGACGATACCCATGGATTCATGAAGTGTATGAACCGAGATGTTATTGGGATTGAATATCCATCAATATTGGGAATCGAGGACTTCTGTCGATGATGTAAGGTCATGTAGTAGGGTTTGGCTTAATTACATGGGTTCTTTGACCATCAGTTGGGCGTCACAAATGTAGGTTGAGGCAGAAAGGCTATCATCTTTGGCATGGATCGTGATATAGGGATGGAAATGCCATCCATTTTGAGTAAAAAAGATGTAGGGGCATGTGGTCCAGTGTGGATGTGTGTTTTGTTGTAACACCCCAAGCATCCATGGTACGTTTCCCTTTGAATAATTCAATAGCTTACATTGTACGCTGCTTCGAGATTCTAACACATCGCGACCAATCAAACTAGTCATTATGAATACTAATACCCACTTTTTGAAAATTTTATTATTTTAATTATTCAAAATGGACTTCATTTTGGGTTTGTAATATCAATATTAGCTTAGGGTGAATTTTTGGTATTTTTCTAAAAACATCCAATTTTTGATTAATTGTGAAAATTACTAAATTTTAATTAAATTTTTTTAATCTAAATAATTTATAGTGCTAAATTATACTATTGAGTTGTTTTTAAGTATAATTATATTATATTTTTACCATTTATACCAATTTTGGTCATTTAATGTAATTTCACATTTAAACGGGACATAAGAAAGTGTCAATCTTTTGATAGTTATTATTTCTTAAAAACATGCTTTTTGTTTTGACAAAAAGAATTAATTTTAAATTAATTTATACCACTTAAATGCTTTGAATTTAGAAAAAATGATTCCATATATAGAATCAGGAGGTTCAAATTGTGTAAATATGTAGATTTTATTTTTAGACATTTTGAATAATTACTTCAGTAAATATTTTATTTACCATGGTTAAAGGGTAAATTTGGTAAATAAGGTTAAACAAATAATATTATAATAATATTAAATTACCCTAACACGTGTTCTAACCCTATTTTCTGATACTTGTTCGACCATTGGAATCCTTGGGTCTATTGTGGGAACCCATGGAGCCACTTGTAAGTTATAATGACACTTTATATTAATTAAGTTAAAGTGAATACAAAAATGACATTATCATATATATTTTAGAAAAATAAATTACATAGGGTTATATATGTTATCTCTTAGACTATAAATATTAATTAGAAATCAAAAAATATTACCTAAATAATAGTATTTTAATTATAACTTTTATACATTCAATAATATAATTTATTTATGATAGAATGATGATGCAATATTTTCTTTATTAATAAAAGTATCAAATAAATGGTATTATAGATGACAAAATTTATATAATTTGTATTTTTTGATGCCATACACGAATTTTCGAGGTTTGTATAAAAATTTATGAATAATTTAAGGAATTTTTTTCAAAGTAATAATGCTTTTTGGAATTTAACAAAAACAAAATATGAAATAGTGTCTAAATTGAAAAAAAATGGGTTTTAAAACAAATTTTATATTATTAATTGTTATTCTATTCTTAAAAATATATAGTTTGTCCAAAGGTATTAAATAATATTATATATTTCATTAATGAACAGATTTATTTTCTCTTGGAAGTTTATATTATGCTTATTAACTATATAATATTAAAATATAAAGCGACATTGTAAATGTCAAACTAATTAACTAAGAGTTAAATCTAGAAGATAAGGTTAATATAGTGACCCAAACTTATCTAAAACCTATTAGTTGAGAGGTTTTCGACCCATACCCACCTTAGTCTTTAAATAAATAATTTTGGAACAATTAGAAACCGAATAATATTTTATTATGAAATAATATTTCAATCTTTTCCTAAGGTTCACCTCACACCTCTTATAAAAGGTCACTTCCCCTTCTCTCAAATTCACACCTTCAAAGACATTTTTCACGGAAAAAACCGGACAAAATATCCTCTAAACTTTCCTCACTTCACCCTAGAGGCCTTCCTTTAGTCATAAATCCATCATAAGGATCCCTTTTGATCAAATCAAAATGAAGAACACAGAGAAGAGGTAAATATTTCATCACCTCTTTCAAGTTCCTTTCATCTTCACTTCCTATTTCTTTGTAGTTTCCATTATAAAATAATAACTCTAGTATCTTATATATACTATAATGTTAATGTAAATATTTTACAGCCATATTAATTATTATATACATTCTTTTAATGAGATTTCACCATATGTGTGTACGTACGGCTTACCATCTCCACGTCGGGGTGTAGTTGTTATTCAATACATTATTATTTTTATGGGTATAATAATGATGTATAATTGATATAAATAATAAATATAACATGATAATTATTCTTTATATATGATGTACCATCCAATTATATATTATTTTAATATCAAAAGAACGATATCGTCGCTCGTGCGTACGTACGGATTACCGTCTCCATGATGGCGGTGAGAATCATTCCCTATCATATCCATTAAGAATAATTTTCATTTGATGATTAAAAAAATATATAAACACTTAATATCCATCTTAATATTAATAAGATACATCATATCCACAATGAACATTACTTACGTAATAAAGGATATAAAGGAAAACGAATTAGTTAACACCTGAAATGATGATACTACTGAAATATCATTAAAAAACAATATTAGAAGAACATATATGATATCATATTAACGTATATGGTTTGTGTATAATTTAATAACAATAATTTCACCGTTATACAGAAGGTTAAACCACCCTCGACCAAGGAAAATAATAGGGTAAGGGTTAATTTCACAATCTCTTTATTATCCGATGTTTCTTTATATGTAAGTATCTACTGGGACTTCCTTATCATCCATATCCAAGTTTCTTGAAAATGTAATCCAATTTTTTTTACTATTTACAAAACAATGGGTTAAATTCATTTATAAACTTTTTTGACTTTTTATAAATTGGTTTGAAAGGAATCTTTCCGCCGTTTTCCAAACAAGGTACTTTATGACCTTTCCGACAAAATTAAGGTATGAATGTTTTTTTAACTTAGACGGTGGGTGCAGCTATTTTCCACCCTTATAAAATCGTCAAAGCTTACCTTAAAATATTATAAGAATATTTTCAAAATAAATTTTATATTTTAAAATTATATTACTTTTAAATGATTTCAGAACAAAAAGATAAATTTCTCTAAAAAAGGTTTTGATTTAATCTATGTCAACATAATTTGATGGATTTTAAGCATAATTGAAGTTGTTTTACTAGGATACAAAAAATACATATTGTATTGAAGGTATTGTGATATGTTTGACTGTAAATGTTTTATTTATACACCATTCATGGTTTATGGATAAAGTATTGACATTTCATATGCGAGTTTTAGTACGAATGTTTATGTTATGTTAAAAACTTTTTATATGAGGAATGCATTAGACCTATTAAGTGATGGGTAGAGCCCTCTATAGATCCACGATTCATTGGTAGGTCTCATAAGACAAACTAGTGTCTTGGAATAAGGCCTATAAAAAATATTATTTGTAGTCTTGGCACAATGCCTTGAAAAAATCATATTTGTTGTATTGGCACAAGGCCTTGACTATGTGGTTATGAAGTCTGGATTTATGTTTTAAATTATTATGAAAGTGTATATTGACATAGCATGTGATTATTAGAATAGTAGAATATCCATGTGAATAAGTAAATGGCATTATTTTATTTTATCTTTTCCATATTATGTTGAAGTTCTTGTTTAAAGGGATTTTATTTTATTCCTATACATTGCATTAAATGTTTATGGTTATTTTTGAATGTTTCCAATATATTTTTATCCTTACTAAGAGTCTGAGCTCACCCCTTTCTATGTTTTATTTTTCCCATGATGCGAAGAAATACTTTATGACTGACCTGCAGGGATAGTATAAGGGGATCTGAGTGTGGTCTATGGAAACAATGTTATTGTAGTTTTTAATTTTTTATTGTAATGTAAAACATATTAATGTATCTAGTATTTACAATTCTACTAAACTGATCGGTCATTCAAGAAATGATTTCCTTCTATGATTCTAATGTTAGGTAATAATGCACCGACTCTAGGTAACTGGGGTCGGGGCATTACAGTTGGTATCAGAGGAAATTTAGTACAAACCTTGGAATCTCGATTTAGATAAACTCTAATTAGAGCACATTACACTGAGACAAACTTTGGGGATTAGTATAGAATAACTTCCTATAATTTTTGTATTGTAGAGATTTTTTGAGATTTTCATACAATACATCCCTATATAGATACGAGAAGGAAGAGGAATCTCTGGCACATATGTACGTAGGTGTAAAACCCGAATACACCAATTTGTGCTAGACTCAAATGAGAACTGGTGCACGACAATTGGCCTTGCTGCACTCTTGGTTATGACACTCCCAGGTTATATGATTAGGATAATTATCATTTTCTTTACAAACCATTAGGAAGGGTTTATGAGTATATACTTCCTCAAAGAAATCATTTTTATGATTATGGATTATGTCCATAAACTGTTCAGTTTATGTTAAGTGTTTTACAAGTTTGGAATTATGTATTTCGATTCATAAACTAATCAAGATTATGACATTGTTTAGAAATGGCGCCTAATGGAAGGAATGGAAACTATATCAATTCACATAATCCATGTAGGGATTTTCCTCCTACTGAATATAATTATAGTGGAGCTGGTGAAGCAACTGGTGCTAATCAGCTTATCACCATACCAGGATAACTCACTCATGTTATAAATAATTACCTTACCCGTATGGAGCACCCTGATCCACAGCGTGGAGGATCAATTTTAGATCTCTTCATGAGGAAACAACCGAAAACATTCAATGGGACAAAAAATCCATTGGTAGAAGAGAAATGGATAAATTTCTTAAAGAAAATATTCCACGCCTTGGGGAGTTGTGAAATGGAAAAAGTTGTCATGCCAGTTTACCGCCTCACTGGAGATACTGATTAATGACGGTCATCGATTCAAAACATAAAGGACGACGAGGAAGTATCAAATATAGAATAGAGGGATTTTAAAGAGATTTTTGTAGAAAAATAATTTCCTCATGACCTTCGAGAGGATATGGAAATAAATTTTTTGAGTCTGAGGAAAAAGGAGGATTAGAATGTTGCAATGTAGGATGTTAACATTACAGGGTTAGTGAGGCATGATGCAGATTATATACGTAATCCAAGAAGTAATATTGATCGTTTCATTGATGGGTTAAAACCATTTCTCGGTCGAGCATTAGTCTCACAATCCTTCTCGTCGTATGAAGATATTATCTCTTGTGCTATCATGACGGAAAAATAATTCTCTAAGTCTTACGACATTAATGGAAAGAAAGAAAAGAAGAGATCTACTGAACACTCTGGAAATGGAAATAAGGTGAATAAGGGAAAATGTGAATATTAATCCTTCATTAAATGTGGAAAGAAACACCCTAGTACTTTCCTGAATGGAATGGGAGTCTATTACAAGTGTGGTGAAAAAGGCCACCAAGCTCAGGATTTCAAGTGGTAGAAGCAGGTTTTCAATGTTGAATGATACAATTGTAGAGAAAGGGGGCGTTATGAAAATGAATGTCCTAATTGCCAAAGAAACTTACCTCAGAAAAGGCCATGGGATCAAGGCCATGCTTATGTTATAACTACTGTTGAGGTTGAAGCTCTGAAAGACATGGTGGTAGGTAATTTAATTATTTCCTCATGTTTAGTAAATGCTTTATTTGATTCTGGATCATCGCATTATTTCATATCATCCCAGTTTTTTATGAAAAGTAGATATTTCCAATTTGATTTAACAAGTAAGTTATCAGTCATAACTCATAAGGGAAGTATCATTGCAACAATGTATTGTGAATCAGTCCCCATTAGGGAATATAAATGTTCTTTATCTGCTAATCTTATCGTCATACCCATGATTTAATTTGATATAATCCTCGGTATGGATTGGCTTTCAGACCATGATGCAAAAATTTATTGTCAGAAAAAGGGGGTTACTATTTTTGATGATGATGATAAAGAACACCTTATCGTTAGAGAAAAATCTTCACCACCTGATTCTTATCTTGATACACCCCCAGTAGCTCAACTAAATTCAATTATTATGGAGGAAGAGAATGAAATAACTATGGTTGATTAAATGAATGTTGTAATAGAATATTTACCTATTGTGCTAGAATTTTTTGAAGTGTTTCCAGAAGATTTACATGGACATCCTCCTGAATGAGAAATTGAGTTTTCTAATGATTTAATTCCTAGTTCAAGGCCCATATCGAAGACCCCTTATAGAATGGCCACTGTGGAATTAGTGGAACTAAATAAAAAACTAGATGAATTGAATAACAAAGGATTTATTTTCCCTATTTCTTCTCCATGGGGAGCCCCTGTCCATTTTGATAAGAAGAAATATGGATCTATGAGGTTGTGCATTGACTAGAGGGAGAGCAATGCTATAACAATAATGAACAAGTATCCCCTACATAACATTGATTATTTATTTGACCAACATAATGGACCTCATTATTTTTCAAATATTGACCTTCAATATGGATATAATCAGTGGTGTGTGAAGAAGGATGGCATTCCGAAGACAGCATTTTGAACTAGGTACGGGCATTACGAGTTTATAGTAGTGCCTTTTGGATTGACTAATTCACCCTATGTCTTCATGGATATAATGAATAGGGTTTTCAAGGAATATCTTGATGAATTTTTAGTGGTATTTATTGATTATATATTGTTATAATCCAAAAGCTACGAAGATCATGAAAATCACATGCGCATTATCTTGAAGACACATAGATGAAATGAATTATATGCTATGTTTAGAAAGTGTGAATTCTTACATTAAGATATTTATTTTCTTGGCCATATTGTCTCTAAAGATGGAATATATGTTGATCCTTAAATGACCATGGCAATCCAGGAATGGAAAACACCGACATGTATAACTGAGGTACACAGTTTTGTTGGTTTAGCAGTATATTATAGACGTTTCGTCCATAATTTTCCCCGATTGGCTAACCCACTAACAATTCTCACACGTAAAGGGGTTAAATTCATTTGCAAAAAAAGTGTGAATTATGTTTTAAAGAACTATAGATAATATTTGTCAATGATCCTATATTTACTCTACCATCGGGAAATGATGGGTTTGTTATTTATAGTGATGATTCAATTAAAGGACTTTGTTGTGTCATTATGCATAATGATAGGGTTATTACCTATTCATCATGACAGCTAAAAATTCATGAACATAACTATCCTACTCATGATCTTGAGTTAGAAGCTGTAATATTTTCTTTGAAGATTTAAAGACACTATCTATAAGGTAAAAAATGTGATATTTATACTGATAACAAGAGTATGAAGTATTATTATCAGAAAAAAAAACTCAACATGAGGCAAGGGTGACTTCTTGAACTACTCAAGGTTTATGATTGCACTATTAACTACATCCCAGGGAAGGAAAGTACGGTGGAAGATACTCTGACTAGAAAGGATCATTGATTTTTTAACAAGATGATAGTTGAAAAGGATCCTATATACATGGATATAGTAAATATGGATATTGGAATGACCATGAAATATGAAACATCAATTATTTTTCAAATGGTTTCCAAACCATCTTTACAAGAAAGATTAAAAAGTTCTCAGGCTAATGATGAGGAGTTTCCAAAGAAGATTAAATCTGTGAATAACGGGAGACTGAGTGACTTCGTATATGAAGATGGAATTTTGAAATTTGGGAAGAGACTTTGTGTTCACGATATACCTGATCTAAAAAGAGAATTGACGGATGATGATCATTTCTCCAATTTCCCTATACCCCCTCGGAGCCCCAAGATGTACAATGATTTGAAGAAAAAAATTTGGTCGGACAATATGAAGAGGAATATTGCTGATTTGTGTGTCAACATGTATGGTTTGTTATCATGTGAAAGCTGGAAGGCAACAGCCTGGAGGAGTCATGAAACCTCTTCCCATACTTGATTATAAATGGGATAATATTATGATAAACATTTTCATGGGACTACCAAAGACTCCTAGAAGGAATGATGCAATATGGGTCATTGTTGATCATCTTACCAAGTCAGCACATTTTATTTCTATAAGAGAAGATTTTCCACTTGAATGTTCAACAAGACTGTATATTAATGAAGCTTTAAGACTTCATGGAGTACCCCTATCAATTGTTTCCGATCATGATCCCCATTTTATATCATGATTCTGGAAAAGTATTCAGAAATCCCTGGATACTAAACATCATTTGATCACTGCCTACCACGCTCAAACTGATAGACAATCTAAATGGACAATTCAAAACTTAGAAGACATGATGAGATCTTTCTCACTTGACTTTCAAGGAATGTGGGATCAATATTTACCTCTGGTAGAATTTTCTTATAACAATAGCTTCCATTCAAGTATTCAGATGGCACCATATAAAGCGTTATATTGAAAAATATGTCGCACACCAACCTGGTGGGATGATGTTTGTGAAAGAAAACTTGTAGAACCATAACTTGTTGAGAAAATAATGGAAAAGGTGAAGGTAATCCAAACCCACATCAATGCAGCTGAATTAAGGATGAAGAGCTACACAGATAACTGAAGGAAGGATTTGGAATTTTAGGTAGGAGATCATGTTTTGTTGATGTTATCTCCTTGGAAGGGTGTTATATGTTTCTGTAAGAAGATTAAATTGAGTCCTTGGTACATCAGACCTTTTGAAATTCTAGAACGAATTGGGGCTGTAGATTACTCTTTGGAAATGCCACTAAGGCTCTCCAATTTTCATGATTTCTTCCTCCTATCACTGTTGAGAAAATAAATGCTTGACCCAATGCATATACATACCTATGAGAAATTAGAACTGGAACCTGATCATTCCTATCGCGAAGAGCCCGTCAAGGTTCTTGATACAATGAACAAGTGTTGTGAAACTGGATGACTCATCTGGTAAAATTTATATGGAGAAATCATATAATGGAAGAGGAAACATGTGAACCTGAGAAACATATGATGAAGAACCACCCATATATTTTTATGTAGTAATATTATTGAAATTTCGAGTACAATATTATTTGATGGAGGGGATAATGTAACACCCCAATCTTCCACATTACGTTTCCTTTTGAATAATACAATAGCATGCATTATACGCGACTTCGAGATTCTAACACAACACGACCAATCAAACTCGTTGTTATGAATAGTATTACCCACTTTTTGAAATTTTATCAATTTTATCATTCAAAATAGTTTTCATTTTTGGGATAGGAATATCAAAATTAGTTTAGGGTGAAGTTTTGGTATTTTTCTGAAAACATTCAGTTTTTGATGAATAGTTAAAAATACTAAATTTTAATTATAAAGAACTTTTTTAATCAAAAAAATTTATAGTTCTAAATTACACTATTGAGTGATTTTTAGGTATAATAAGATTATATTTTTACCATTTAATCCAATGTTGGTAATTGGATGTAATTTCACATTTAAACTGGAAATAAGAAAATTTCAATCATTTAATAGTTATTATTTCTTAAAAACATGCTTTCTGTTTTGACAATGGGAATAAATATTAAAATAATTTCTGCCACTTTTGTGTTTTGAATTTAGAAAAATTAATTCCATATTTAGAATCATGAGGTTTAAATTTTTTAAATAGGTAACTTTTATTTTTATACATTTTGAATAATTACATCGATAAATATTTTATTCACAATGGTTAAAAGGTAAATCCGATAAATAAGGGTTAAAAACATAATATTATAATAATAGTAAATTACCCTAACACGTGTTATAACCATATTGGATGATATATTTCCAACCATGGGCATCCTTGGGTTGATTTTGGGACCCCATGGAGCCAGTTATAAGTGATAATGACACTTTACAGAAATTAAGTGAAAGTAAATATAAAAATGAAATAAGCATATATCTTTTAGTAAATGAATTTTTACATAGGGTTATATATGTTATATCTTCGACTATAAATATTAATTAGAATGCTAAAAAAATCCCTACATAATGTTATTTTATTTATAATTTTTATACATTGAATAATTAAATTTATTTATGACACAATGATGATACAATATTTTCCTTATTACGAAATGAATAAAATAAATGGTATTATAGATGATAAAATAAATATAATTTGAATGTTTTTATGCCATAATCTAATTTTATAGGTTAATGTGACATGGAATAATTTATTAAATGAATTTTTTTTCATGTAATGATGCTGTTAAGAATTTGACAAAAACAAAATAGGAAATAGTGTCAAAGTGGACATAAAAGAGTTCTTAAAACAAATATTATATTATTAATTGATATTATATTCTTAAAAATCAATGGTTTGGACAACAATTATAAATACTATTATATATTTCATTAATGAACCAATTGAGGTTCTCTTGGAATTTTATAGTATATTTATTAACATATAATATAAAAATACAAAGAGACATGGTAAATGTCAAACGAATTAACAAAGAGTTAAATCTAGAAGATAAGGTTAATTTAGTGACCCAAAACTGTCTAAAAGCTATTGGTTGAGTGGTTTTCTACCCATCCCTACATTATCCTGTAAATAAATGATTTTTGAGAAATTAGAAACAGAAAATGATTTTATTATAAAATAATATTTCAATATTTTCCTAAGGTGCCCCTCACCCCTCTTATAAAATGTAACTTCCCCTTCTCTCAAATAAACACATTCGAAGTCATTTGGCTCATCCAAACCCTTCCCAAATATCTTCTCAATTGTCCTACCTTTATCCTAGAGGATTTACTTTAGTTAGAATATAACGACCCATACATTACATACATTGTTATTACATTAGAATTGAAACACACTTATTACAACATATAACAAATCCAGGAAAGGACCGTATAGGTATAGAGTCTTTAGAAACTGGGAAACATAAACAACTGGTTCATAAAGCATATACTTTGCCTCCCATTTATTTCATCATATCTAGAGTCCCTTTTGGGATATCCTACTTAATATTATTTTTCCTGACCTGGGGAAATAAAACATACAAAAGGGGTGAGCTCAAATGCTCAATAAGGGTAAACAAAAGAAATATCAATCACATCACATACATAAGAACATAAATATTGGAAATCTTAACCTGAAAAAGAGATCCTAATTTCATAACATGGGATAAATCATAGTAGTGAATTGTAATCCCAATAATCATATATTAAAACATGTAACTTTTTGGAATACACACATAATCATAGATAATCATTTCTTATTAGTCAAGACTCATTTCCAAGACTATCTTAGTGGACAAAGACAATTTCTGAACCGAGTTCACTCCTCGGTTCAGTCATGATTCACTGAACCAGTTTAACCTACCGTTCCAGCCATGTCTATCTCATGAGATATAAAATCTTTACCCAATGCATTGGAGGGAGATATAGGTCCCACCCATCTCATAATGATATCATTCTTATGTGTGACACAAAATCATAAACCGTACATCATAGCGTAACCGATTAAATACCAAAGTATAAACAATCTCAGATAAATTGAGATTGTGATATTTTCCCTTAACTTAGGTCCGATTTTCTTCGTATGTGTCTGAACCTCCTGTATAATGATTCAAATATTGTTATTGACTTATTATATAACAATACTTATTTTTATGATATAATATATGGTCATATTCATAGCTTCTTATTAGTAATATTTCATTACTACTTGTTATTCAGGTGTTTATTACTTTTTGTTCTTATGCGTGTTTTGTCGAATAAATTATTATTTTTATATTTAGGTTATAGATACCTCATTTACAGAATGGTATTAGTGAAATATATATCATATTAATTTATTCAATTCATTTATATAATCATTATTCAATGAAGATCATGTAGAACGAGTCGCATCACATCATAGAGACGGTATTCCGTACGTACGCACGAGCGATGATATCGTTCCCATGATCGCGATATTGTAATGGAGTGTATATATACTATTTCAGAAACAATATAACTTTACAATAATCATATATAGTCATTATTTACACCATTATACCCATCCAAGTAAGGTGGTGGTGGAAAATATATTACACCACGGTGTGGAGACGGTATTCTGTTCGTACGCATGAGTGGTGATTTTGTTTTCCGTAGGATGGATAGATGGTGAAATAGTGTTGTTTCATACTTATAATAATATATCAGAATAGGAGTGATATTTATGTTATTACTTCATAATGAAACAACTAAAGAAAAATAAGTAGAAGAAGAATTAATGATGAAAGAATCAGTAACGGGCATTACCTCTTCTTTGAAGCGCCTCTTTGAGACCTCCTCTTAGGGCACTAAAATTGGTCTTTGAAGATGACCAAGACCTCTAAAATGTTTCTAGGGAAGTGTATAGGAGATATTTTCAGGGTTTGGCCGAGCTTGAAGGCTCAAAGTGGTGTGAGGAAGATAGGGATGAGGTGATCTTTTATAAGGGAGGAGAGGGGCACCTTTGGAATAACAAAAAATATTATTTTATTATAAAGTCTAATTAGGTTTTTAATAGATCGAAATTGATATATTTTGAAGCTAAGGTGGGGATGAGTAGAAATCCTCTTATCCAATAGAATTTAGACATGTTTAGGTATCAATTTTAACCTTATCATTTATATTTAACTTTAAGTTAGATAATTAACTTTTACGGTGTCTTCTTGTTTTCATACACTATAAGGTTAATAAACTAACTATATCAAGCCTAACGAACCCCAAGTTGTTTATTTTTAATATATATGACCTTATCTAAGTCATTTGTCCGATACTTATATTTTTAGGAATAAAATAACAATTAATAATATAGTATTTGTTTTAAAAACTATTTTATGTCAATTTTGACACTATTTGGTAAATGATTTTTGTGAAAATCATAACAGAATTATTAGTTCGAAAAAATTTAATTAAATCAATACTAAAATGTCATATTAACTTATAAAATTATTGGAGTTCCTAAAAAGACTCAAATTACATTTATTTGGGTATTTATAACATCAATTATGTCAATATTTCATTAATAAGATAATTACTGCATCATCATTGTATCATAAATAAATTAAATTATTTTAAGTATAAAAATTACAAATAAAATTCCATTATGTTGATAATCATTTTAAATTTCTAATGAATATTTATAGTCGAATTTATCTTATGTATAATCCTATATGAAAAATGATTTAGTTTTTAAATATTGATTTTAACTATTTTAACCCTTCTTTAAATAAATTGATAATAAATGTTCTAATCTAATCCAAGTGGGCCTAAATGGTCATATTTTATTCCTAAGGTTGTTTTTGGTCTAATTACACTTATCCAATAGAATTAGGACATTTCTTAGGGTAATAATAATATCAGTGTTACCCTTAACTGCCCTATTTACTTTCAACCATGGTAAAAAAAATTAAAAAGGTACTATTCACCAAAAAAATTTCATCTCATTGAACCACATTTTAGACCTTGATATTTACCGTGTCTCTCAGATTTTCGAAATTCCACTCACAGAAGCGGTAAAATTATGTTTTATGAAAAATTCAGTTTTTTTAACTACCACTTAGTGGTTTCACTATTCATCAAAAAATGAATGTTTCCAGAAAAATAACAAAAATTAGGCCTAAGATATATTTGATATTATGAATTCATAAATTATGTTTATTTTACCAAATTCAAAACATATCAGATAAATTAACCAATTTAAAATTTAATTCCCGTCATCAAGACAAATATCGTGTTTTTAAGAGATAATAACTATCAGAAGATTGACACTTCTTTATGTCTGGTATAAATGTAAAATTACATCCAATGAACAACATTATATTAAATTGTAAAAATATATTCTAAATATACTTTAAAACCACTCAAATAAATAATTTATCACTATTAATTATTTCAATTAAAAAAGTTGTTTTTAATTAAAATTTAGTAATTTTCACTATTTATCGGAATATGAATGTTATCCAAAAAGTACCAAAATTTAACCCTAAGCAAATTTGGATATTCTGAATCCAAAAATGAAGTCCATTTTGAAAAATAAAATTTACAAAATTTCAAAAAGTTGTTATTACTATTCATAACGGCTAGTTTTAATAATATTTTAATAGCATATCGTTGTTTAGTGAAACTCGGTATTGCGTACGACGCAAGCTATCAAGGAAGGCCGTGGTTGCATGTAAAGCAAGAAAAGATAGTGTTGAATGTATTGAAATATTACTTTGATGATTTATATAACATAAAAACAAAATATTTCTCATAAAAGTCTCGGGTGTTGCATTCTACCCCCCTTAAAATGAATTTTGCCCTCGAAATTCGTCACTTTGTAACAAAAAGGTGAGGATACCTCTCCCTCATCATATCCTCAAGCTCCCATGTAGCTTATTCTAATTGGTGGTTCCTTCATAAAACATTCACCAAGCGAGTGGTCTTGTTCCATAGGACTTTTTCACTACGATCTAGAATCTCTATCGGTTGTTCTTCAGAAGAAAGATCTTGCTCTAGCGGTACAACTTCTGAGCTGAGTACATGTGAAGGATCATGTATGTACTTTCTCAGGAGAGATACATGGAACACATCGTGAACTTGAGAGAGATTCGGTGGAAGTTCCAATTGGTAAGCTACCTTTCCTACATGATCCCGTATTTCGAAAGGACAGATATATATAGGGCTCAACATCCCCTTCTTTCCAAATCTCATGACCCTCTTCCAGGGAGATATTCATAAGAACACTTTATCACCCACTTCAAACTCTATGTCTTTTCTTCGATTGTCGGCATAACTTTTCTGTCGACTCTGAGCTGCTCTTATGTGTTTTTGAATAGATCGGACCCTTTCTGCAATCTCATCAACAAGATCAGGTCCTAATAGCTTTCTTTCCCCAACTTCATCCCAGCATGTTGGAGTCCTGCTTTTCTTTCCATAGAGAGCTTCATAAGGAGCCATATGAATACTGGAGTGAAAGCTATTATTATATGAAAATTCTTACAAAGGTAGGTGTTGATACCAACCACCTTTGAATTCCATAGAGCAAGCTCTCAACATCTCATCTAGATTTTGAATTGTTCTCTCAGACTGACCGTCTGTCTGAGGATGATAAGCAGTGCTGAAACTGAACTCTATATCCAGAGTATGCTGAAGACTTCGCCAGAACTTTGAGGTAAATCTCGGATCCCGATTATATATAATAGAAAGTGGTACTCCATGCAATCTTACCACTTCCTTTACATATATCCTGGAATGCTAATCCAGTGAGAAATCCTCTCTATTAGCAATGAAGTGTGTAGACTTTGTAAGAAGATCAACTATGACCCAGATAACATTATTGCCTTTGGATGTTTTTAGGAAGTCCTGTGACAAATTCCATAGTGACGTTTTTCCATTTCCATTCGGGTATGGGTAATGGTTGTAACATCCCCTTAGACTTCTGTCTCTCAGCATTAACATGATGACAAACCAAGCATTGAGAGACATATTCAACAACATCTATTTCCATGTCATCCCACCAGAAGTACTATTTCAGGTCCCTATACATCTTTGTGCTTCCATGATGAATAGAGAATGAAGAACTATGAGCCTCATCATGTGGCTCCTTCATTAATTCTGGGATGGGAGGAACACAAACCCGATTCCTGAACTTTATTATCCCATCGCAATCAAGGTTGAATTCTGGAATATTTCTCACCTTCTTTTGTAACTCTACATCTTCTTTCTGCGCCTCTTTAATCTTCACATGTATAGATGGTTGAACATTTATTTGCGAAAGATACGATTTTCCCCCTTCCATTATAATTCCAAGATCCATCCTTTGTAAATCCATAAATATTGGATCTTTTGTGATCCTCATCATAGATAAACTGGCCTGGTCTTGTCGACTATATGCATCTTCCACCTTGTTTGCTTTCTCAGGGTGTTAATGAATTGAGCAGTCATAATCCTTAATCAGCTCTAACCATCTTCTTTGGTGCATATTCAGATCCTTTTGTGTGAAAATATACTTTAAACTTTTATGAATAGTATAAATGTCACACCTTTCTCCATAAAGATAATGCCTCCAAATCATTAATAAAAGATTACCGCAGGCAACCCAAATCATGAGTTGGGTAATTTTTCTCATGGATTTTCAACTGTCGTGAGGCATAAGCTATCACCATATAATTTTTCATAAGAACACACCCCAGCCCCTTCTTGGATGCATCACTATAGATCACAAAGCTTTCTCCACTACAAGGCAGTGTGAGCACAGGTGCACTAGACGACCTTATTTTCAACTCCTTAAAATTCTCTTCACATTACTCCATCTAAACAAACTTAACTCCTTTCCGAGCCAACCTGGTGAGTGGATTAGATAATCGTGAAAAATCATTCACAAAACGTCGATAATATCCATCCAAACCAAGAAAACATCGGATCTCAGTTACTGTTGTTGGTCTTGACCATCATTCGATAACATCTGTTTTTGCTGGATCCACAGATATCCCCTCTTTCGAGATTATGTGACCCAAAAATGAAACTTTTTGAAGCCAAAATTCACACCTGGTAAATTTGGCATAAATCTTCTCCTTTCTTATGGTCTTTAATATAATTCTCAAGTGATCTTCATGTTATCCCTTTCTCTTTGAATAAACAAACATATCATCTATAAAGACTACCAAAAACTATCAAGACAGTCTCTAAAGACTCTATTCATCAGATCCATGAAGATAATAGGGGCATTAGTAAGACCATATGGCATCACTATAAATTCATAGTGTTCATACCATGTACTGAAAGCCGTCTTTGGTATATCCTCCATTTTGACCCTTAATTGATGATTCCCCAAATGAAGATCAATCTTTGAAAAGTATTGAGCTCCACGTAGTTTGTCAAATAAGTCATCAATGCACGGTAGAGGATATTTGTTCTTGAAAGTGATCTTGTTAAATTCTTGATAATCAATGCAGAGTCTGATTGATCCATCTTTCTTCTTAATAAATAGAACTCATGCTCCCCATGGTGATGCACTTGGGCATATGAATCCCTTATCAATATTCTCTTTAAGTTTCTTCTTCAATTCCTGCAACTCAATTGGGGCCATTATATAAGGTGTCTTTGAAATAGGCAAAGCTCCCGGTACAAGTTATATTGAAAACTCAACATCACGATTTGGTGGAAGACTCGTAAATTCCTCCAGAAAGACATCATCAAACTCCCGTACAATGGGCGTATTCTTAATTGTGTGTTTCTCGACAACCATTTGAGATAAATAACCTTCATTCAGTGGAATCAAGACCCATAAGATGGAAGAAATTTCCTCTAGAAGGTTATGTTCTTCCTTGCATCGATAGACGATCATAGATTGATCAAGAATATGAAATGTGACTTCCCTTCATTGGAAATTGATATGAGATCCATATAAAGAAAGCCAATACATGCCACGAATCACATAAAATTACACTATAGGAAGGATCATAAGATTTGCAGGAAGAATTTTCCCACAAACTTCAATCGGGGAAGAATTATAAACTTTTGATGCGACTTTTGTGCCATGAGGTGTTGTCATAGCTAACTCAACATCTAATTGTTGAGGTAATACAGTGATACCCTTAGAAAAATCTTCAGAAATAAAAGAGTGGGTGGATCTAGAATCAAATAAAACATTTTCTACTTTAGAGTGGATGGTAAGTGTACCTTTCACCACATCCTTATCATACTCCACATCGCTGATAGAAATTTCATGGGAAATTCCTTTGTCTCTAGCCTTATGATTTTGTTGATGTATATCATCATCAAAAACCCTTGGATTAGAGAATTTAATGGCATAATTCCCCATCTCCTTGCACTTGAAACATTGAAGTGTAGTAGGTTCATTTTGTGTGTCCCTTCCTTTGTTTGCATCATTAGACATCTTCTTCCCATCATTGCGGCATTCAAATGCCCAATGACCTTCCTTTCCACATTTGAAACATTTACTTGTCCGTTTAAGACAACTCCCTCCATGTTTCTTTCCACACTTTGAGCATAATGGAAAGCTCATCTTCTTTTCAGTGTGCTCTTTAGATTTTCCTTTGAATTCCATTTTCCTCTTCTTATCAAACCCATATGACTGATTGGGTTACTCCAATCTCCATCTCAACTTTGAGATCACATCGAACGATTTCCTCACAGCTATTGAAGTCACTTATGGATAACTCCCTTTGAAGACTTGGTTTTAATCCACTATAGAATCAACCGATCATACTCTCAATTTGGATAATAATCCCAGAAGCATACCTTGCAAGTCTTGTAAAATTTGCTTCATAGGTTCCAACAGATTCATCATCCTTTTTCTTTAGTTCAAGAAACTCTTTCTCCATCTTTGTTCGTAGAATACGAGGGAAGTACTTATTGAAAAATAAGTTCTTGAACTCGTCCCATTCCATGGACTCAATTTCATCCCTTTTCCTCGTATTCTTAATAAGATTCCACCATTGATCAGCATCTCCTTCCAAACGATACATATCTGGGATGAATTTATCATGATCAGAACATTGAAAAACTGAAAATATCTTTTCAGTAGTACTAATCCATTGTTCAGCAACTAATAGATCAGTAGACCCGCTGAAAGAAGGCGGACGCTGCCTCATGAAGGATTCAATAGAATGTTGTTCTTTCCTTTGCTCGTTTGGAAGTCCTGCATGATTCATAGCTTGAGAAAGTTGTGTGAGCATGGCTATAAGATTTTTCATTCCATCTCCCATAACGTTTGGTTTCTCAGGGGGACAATCATTTCATTTCCCGTCGCATTCCGCATTAACATAGTTCTTTCGGGTTCCATCCATTGACTAAAACTAAGAAGAATAGTGTAAGAAATACTAATTATAATAGGAAAACCACATAATCAAGAATAAAATTACACACTTGAGGTCTTATCCAAGGTTATTCATGGTCATTTCTAAAACACTATGATTGTGTTCTATGCATAGAATTATCCTTAGGGTTCTTACTAAGGATTTCACATCCTAGTTTCCAAAGGTTGACTATACCTTTCTTCTGATACCAACTACAATGACCCATATATTACATACATTGTTATTACATTAGAATTGAAGAAAACTTATTACAACATATAACAAAACCAGGAATGGTCCGTATAGGTATAGAGTCTTCAGAAACTGGGAAACATAAACAACTGGTTCATAAAGCATCTACTTTGCCTCCCATTTATTTCATCATATCTAGAGTCACTTTTGGAATATCCTACTTAATAACCTTCTTCCTGACCTAGGGAAATAAAACATACAAAAGGGGTGAACTCAAATTCTCAGAAAGGTAAACAAAAGAAATATCAATCACATCACATACATAAGAACATAAATTTTGGAAATTATAACATACAAAATAGATCATAATTTCATAACATGGGATAAATCATAGTAGTGAAATGTAATCCCAATAATCATAAATTAAAACATTGAACTTTGTGGAATACACACATAATCATAGAGAATCATTTCTTATTATTCAAGACTCATTTCCAAGACTATCTTAGTGGACAAGGTCCATTTCTGAACCGAGTTCACTCCTCATTTCAGTCTTGTTTCACTAAACCGGTTTAAACTGCCATTCCATCCATGTCTATCTCACGAGATATAAAATATTTACACAATTCATTGGTGAGAGATATAGGTCCCACCCATCGCATAATGATACCATTATTATGTGTGCCACAAAATAATAAACCGTACATCATAGCATAACCCATGGAATTAAAATGGGAATCTTAATCAACATGACATCATAAAACAATTCATATAAGATAAAGGAATTCATAAAAATAATTTCATCACAACATAATCAAATCAATGTAATAATAGGAATAGAAACATAACCCTATATTATCTTAGATGGAAAATAATTTTGATATAAAAAACTTGAACTCCATTCTTGAGGAAAATATCATTTCTACTTCAAAAACATTTTTACTTTCCTATCATGTCATAAAATTTTCAACTAAAAGAAGTTGATTAAAAATAAACATGAAAACATGTAAAGGAATATTCTTGGAAAAAATGTTTTAAAATTCCATTCATGCCGTAAAAGTTAAAAAAACATTATTCCCGTACTTTTGTCGGAAACGTCAAAAAGTTCCTCATACGAAAAACGACAAAATATTCCTTCCATATCATTTACTAAAAACTCAAATAAGGGTAAAATTGGATTTAAACAATTGTAGGTGGATGGAAACAATATTACCTATTGAGGAAACATGGATGTGGATGATAAAATACACCCCAGTAAATACCAAAGTATAAACAATCTCCGATAAAATTAGATTGTGATGTTTTCCCTTACCATAATTCCGATTTGCTTCGTAAGTGTCCGAACCTCTGGTATAATGATTTAAATAATGTCATTGAATTATTCTGTAGTCATAATCCTTGTTATGATATCATATATGGCCATATTTTTTGGTTCTTATCAGTAATATTTCATTGCTACTTGTTATTCGGGTGTTTATTACTTTTTGTTTTTATGCGTGTTTTGTCGAATAAATTCCTATTATTCACATTAGGTTATAGATACCTAATTTACAGAATGGTATTAGTGTACTATATATCATTTTTATTCACTGAAGACATTTATATAATCATTATTCAATGAAGATCATATAGAACGAGTCGCATCACATCGTGGAGATGGTATTCCGTACGTATGCACGAGCGATGATATCATTCCCTTGATCATGGAATTGTAATGGAGTGTATATATACTATTTCAGAATCAATATCACTTTACAATAATCATATATAGTCATTATTTACACCAGTATACCCATCCAAGTAAGGTGGTGGTGGAAAATAGATTACACCACGGCGTGGAGCCGATATTCCGTTCGTACGCACGCGTGGTGATTTCATTTTCTGTAGGATGGATAGATGGTGAAATAGGGTTTTTTCATACTTATAATAACATATCAGTATATTACTGACACTGATGTTATTACTTCATAATGAAAAAACTAAAGAAAAAGAAGTGGAAGAAGAAATAAAGATGAAAGAATCGGTAACGAGCATTACCTCTTCTTTGAAGCTCCTCTTTGAGACCTCCTCTTAGGGAACTACAATTGGTCTTTGAAGAAGACCAGGACCTCTAGGATGTTTCTAGGAAATTTTAGAGGAGATATTTGCAGGGTTTTGCCGAGCATGAAGGCTCAATGTGGTGTGAGAAAGAGAGGGAGGAGGTGCCCTTTTATAAGGGAGGAGAGGGGCACCTTTGGAATAACTAAAAATATTATTTTACTATAAAGTCAAATTCGGTTTTTAATAGCTCCAAATTGATATATTTTGAATCTAAGGTGGTAATGGGTCTAAATACTCTCATCCAATAGAATTTAGATAAGTTTAGGTATCAATTTTAACCTTATCATTTAGATTTAACTTTAAGTTAGATAATTTAACTTTTACCATGTCTTCTTGTTTTCTTACACTATATGGTTAATAAACTTATTATATCAAGCCAATAGAACCCCAAGTTGTTTATTATTAATATATATAACCTTATCTATGTCATTTTTCATAACTGTAGATTTTTAGGAATAAAATAACAATTAATAATACAGTATTTGTTTTAAAAACTATCTTATGTCAATTTTGACACTATTTGGTAATTGATTTTTGTGAAAATCATAACAGAATTATTATTCACGAAAATTTAATTAAGTCAATACTAACATTTTATATTAACATAGAAAATTCTTGGAATTCATTATAAGACTCAAATTACATTTATTTGGGTATTTATAACATCAATTATGTCAATATTTCATTAATAAGATAATTATTGCATCATCATTGTATCATAAATAAATTAAAATATATTAAGTCTAAAAATTACAAATAAAATACCATTATATTTTAAATCTTTTTTGATTTCTAATGAATATTTATAGTCTAATTTAGATTATTTATAACCCTATATTAAAAATGATTTAGTTATTAAATTTTGATTTTAACTATTTTAACCCTTCTTTAAATAAATTTATAATAAATGCCATAATCTAATCCAAGTGGGCCTAAATGGTCATATTTTATTCCTAAGGTTGTTTTTGGTCGAATTACACTTATCCAATAGAATTAGTACATGTGTTAGGGTAATAATAATATCAATTTTACCCTTAACTACCCTATTTATTTTAACTGTGGTAAAAAAAGTAAAAGGTTACTATTCACCAAAAAAATATTTTCACCTCATTGAACCACATTTTAGTCCATGATATTAACTGTGTCTCTCGGATATTTGAAATTACACTCACAAAAGCGGTAAAATTATGTTTTATGAAAAATTCAGTTTTTTTAACTACCACTTAGTGGTTTCACTATTCATCAGAAAATGAATGTTTCTAGAAAAATACAAAAAATTAGGCCTAAGATATATTTGATATTATGAATTCAAAAATGATTTCTATTTTACCAAATTTAAAAAAAATCAGTTACATTAACTAATTTAAAAATTAATTCCCGTCGTCAAGACAAATAGCGTGTTTTTAAGAGATAATAACTATCAAAAAATTGACACTTGTTTATGTCTAGTTTAAATGTGAAATTACATCCAATGAACAACATTATATTAAATTGTAAAAATATATTCTAAATATACTTTAAAACCAATCAAATTAATAATTTATCAATATTAATTATTTCGATTAAAAAAGTAGTTTTTAATTAAAATTTTGTAATTTTCACTGTTCATCAGAATATGAATGTTATCCGAAAAGTATCAAAATTTCACCCTAATTTAATTTTGATATTCCAAATCCAAAAATAAAGTCCATTTTGAATAATATAATTTAAAAAAATTCAAAAATTGGTTATTACTATTCATAACGACTAGTTTTAATAACATTTTAATAGTATATCGTTGTTTGGTGAACCTCGGTATTGCGTACGACACAAGCTATCGAGGAATGCCACTGTTGCGTGTAAAGCAAGGCAAGCTAGTTTTGTGTTTAGTGAAAGATTCATTTGATGATTTATATAACATAAAAACAAAATATTTCTCATAAAAGTCTCGGGTGTTACATAGAAAGCCAACCTACAGAGACCTTTTGATCAAATCAAATGGAAGAACCCGATGAGGAGGTTAATATTTCATCACCTCTTTCAAGTTCCATTCTTCTTCCACTTCCTCTTTCTTTTTTGTTTCAATTATAAAATAACAAATCCAGAATATTCTATATACTATTATGTTTTTATAAATATGGTACAACCATATTCATTATTCTATCCATCCTTTGAATGACATGTCACCATATGTGCGTACGTACGACTTACTGTCTCCACGTCGTGGTGAATTATTATTCAATAAATTATTATTTGGATGGGTATAATAATGATCTATAATTGTTTTAAATAATAAATATAACATTATAATGATTCTGTATATATGATGTAACATACAATTATATATTATTTTAATATCCAAAAAATGATATTGTCACTCGTGTGTGTGTACAGATTACCGTCTCTACGAACGTGATGAGATTCATTCCCAATCGTATCCATTCAAGACTAATTTTCAATTGATGATTAAAAAAAATGTATAAAGACTTAATATAATTCTGAATATGAATAAGATACATCATATCCACAATAAACATTACTTACATAACAAATCATATAATGGAAAACAAATCAGTTAACACTCGAAACGATGATAATACTGAAATATCATTAACAAAACAATATTAGAAGATCATATATGATATCATATTAATGTATATGGTTCATTTATAATTTAATAACAATTATTTCACCATTATACAGGAGGTTGACCTACCCTTTACCTAGGAAATGAACAAGGTAAGGGTTAATTTCACAATCTCTTTATTATATGAGGATGCTTTATAACTCAGTATCTATTAGGACCACTTTATCATACACATCCATGATTCATAAAAATGTATTTCTAATTTTTTTTAAAATTTACTATACTATGGGTTAATGTAATTTATACCGTTTTTTAACTTTTTATAAAATGGTTTTAAAGTAATCTTCCCGTTGTTTTCCAAACAATGTATTTTATGGCCTTTCGACAAAATTACGGTAAGAATGTTTTTTAACTTATACGCTGGGTATGGATATTTTCAACCATTATAACATCCTTGAAGATTTCCTTATAATATTATAATAATATTTTCTAAATAAATGTTTTCTTTTATAATTATATGACTTTTAAATGATTTCAAAATAGAATGAGATATTTCTCTAAAAAAAGTTTGTGATTTCATCTATGTCAACATCCTTGATGTATTTTAATCTTAGTTGATGTTGATTTATTAGGATAGAAAAATTACATATTGTATTGATGGAATTATGATATGTTTGACTGTGGATGTGTTATTTTTACACCATTAATGGTTTATGGATAAATTATTGACATTTCGTATTCTAGTTTCAATACGAATGTTTATGTTATGCATAAACCTTTTCATATGAAGAATGAATTGGACTTATTAAGTGACAGGAAGAGCCTGCTATAGCTCCTCAATGCATCAGTATGTCTCATGAGACAAACGTGTGTCCCAGCACAAGGCCTTGAAAAAATCTTTTTTGTAGTCTTGGCATAAGGCCTTGACTATGTGGTTATGAAGTCTGGCATTATGCATTCCATCATTATGAAAGTGGCTATTGATATTTCATGTGATTATTCTACTAGTCTAATATCGATGTGAATTTGTAAATGGAATTATTTGATTTTATATTTTCTATATTATGATTATTTTCAAGTTTAAAATGCTTTTTTTTCAGTTTTATACATTGCCTTAAATTTTTATGCTTATTTGTAAATGTTTTCGCTATATTGTTATCCTTAATGAGCATCTGATCTCACCCCTTTCTATGTTTTATTTTTTCCAGGATGTGAAGAGTTATTTTATAACTGACTTGCAAGTATAGTCTAAGGGGAAATGAGTGTTCTCTATGGAAACAATGTTATTGTAGTTTTCCATTTTATAATGTAGTGTATAAATTAGGAATGTATCTAGTATTTCCAAGGCTACTAAACTAATCAGTCTTTCGGGACATGATTTTATTATATCATTCCAATGTTTTGTAATAATGCACTGAATCTGGGTAATTGGAGTCAGAGAGTTACATAAGTTATTAATTTGGTAATTTTATTTTCACCTGTGATGTGCAAAGTGTCAATTTAGTCATGTGCACATAAGAGGACTCTGTTGATGAGGTGGTTTTGTTAACAAATGTGGGTAGAGACCCATGATAGTTGCAACTTATGTGGATATGTTTTGAGGGAGATTTTTGTAGAAACCCATGTGGATGGGGAGAAGCCATTAGATGTTAGTGTTGAGCATAAGGGTCGGGGGCTGAGGCTCAGCGTGTTTGAGACAGCAGGCCAAGATATTTATTTTGTCATAGATATCACTGTTCCTATAGTTTTTGGTCCATGGGATGATGTGAGCTTTCGAGCATGGGTCCAAGGGACTAGTAACATATTTTGGTGTGCTTTTGGGATTTTGGTTTTTTTAGACAGGAGGTGTTAGGAGGCATAAGGTGCCAGGTTATGTGGTTGAGGTGGAACTCGAGGATTAATCCATGATTTTGACATCAGGGGTATCTTAGGAAATGGGACAAAGACCTTATTTATTTCTAAGATTCCGGTATTGTACGAGGCAGGTGATGGTTTCCTTGTGTCTATTGATCACCAGGGAAACCATGTTCATTATTTCATTATAATTCTTAATAATATTTATTACGTACACCTACATAAACACATATCCTTGGTACACCCCATTGGGTGGTATTCTATTGAGATTCATCTCACACCCTACACGGGCCCTTCAAGACACATGTAGACATTATGAATTTAAATTCAAGTAAATGGTTCACCTCAGGACCTGGATCGTAGTTACTATTTGGATGGAGGTTGGAAGTGACCTTGAGTTCATGCCTAGATGGAGTTACTATCTTAGTTTTCCAATTTTAGATTACATCCTGGTATTCAACATGTTGTTTTGTATATTGTATGTAGCTATAGTGGTTAGCCATGGGTGCCTAATTTTTTATTGTATTTTGACATGTATGACCTGTTATGAAATGAATAGACTATTTATTTTTAGTAGTGTATAAAATTGGTGTTTGACATATTGATCAGTTTTCTTTTCACTACTTTTATTGAATCTATATTTTTTCAATTTTCCTATTGTTGATTGTGCTTCCACTTTGTGTATCTGGTTCTAGTTTTCTGAATATTATATTTCTAGTTCATGTCATATTATATTTACTCAAACTAGTATATTATATTTATTAGAGGTTTTAAACACCCCACTATACCTTTTTACACCCAATTTCATAGTCAGGCACCTTTGGAATTTTGGGAGGTGTGTCTAAGTCCAATGGCACCAAGATCGATAGCACTGTTCAAGTGGTTGTTTGGGTTAGGGATGCTACAAGTTCCCTAACCTACCTATACATGGGGACTCCAAGCTTACCTCTATGTTTTTGTAGGCATCAATATGTTTTTTTGATCATTTATGTCACCTTTTGTAAAGCCATCATCATTTCTGGAGGATAAACCCACCATGTTAGTTGTACCATCATACAAACAGTTTTTAGAGTATAACATTTGAACATGATAAGAAGATGCTTCCACTAGATCATGATTAACAAAAGAGTTAAGGATGGAGACCTAACTATTCATACCTCGGGTAGTAGAATTCAGACCCATGGAATTGTCTAATCTCTGATAAATAGATTTAAAAGTGCTAGCACCCAATGAAAATAATAAGCATTAATCTAGGAAGTATTTTAAGACACTTGAATGTATGTAGGATCTTTACACCCAACTCGATTATTATTTTTAGTAAAGAGTGTAGTAGGACCTATCATTGGTATTTTTACCTTAATTCATAGAAGGATCCTATATCCATTTATCTAGTTATTTTAAACTATCAAAACCATCAGCTTTAGATTGTTCTAAGCCATTTTGAACTGGATGATCTTCCTTTATCTCATTTCATGAATCCATATCACCTTTTTCAGCAGTATCGATGGAATCCAACCTCTTATAATCCATAATCGATATTTTTAGAGTATAATTTTTAGTTCCATCAGCATTACAAAGGGTAGCCACTATATATATAGTTCAGAGTGATTCTTGGTTGACTATGACATGGGTAGATCCATTAATTATTTTATTTTATTAGACGAAGAGGGAATGGCTTTCATCATCCCTTTACATTATCAATTTAATTCATCCTCCTGCTAGAATTGATGGTTTGCCCCCACCTTAGAATCCATGGCTAGATCAGTTTGATCACCCTCTTGAACATCTTCAACAAGATATCCCTCAGATATTCTAATAAGAACATTATTAATAGTAAAACCTATCAAAAATGATTGATCTGTCTTTGCAAGATCATACAATGACTCTAATCCTTATCCTAGAAGACCTGGATGGTGGGGATACATCCCATCCCATTTTTGAACAGAATAGCCAATTTTAATATCTTCAGAAACAATTTGAATCTTACCTATCTTCCTCTAAGAGTATTCAACATGAGCCAATCTCTTATCTAGACATATTTATTGGGTATTGTTGAAATATAGTGGAGCACCTAAAACAACAATTGGATTAGAAACATATATCATTACAAGGGAATCCTCTTGAATCAACATATGGTCCTGGACTAGATTTCCAACATCAACATCTACTAGGGATTTATAGAACCTATAAATATAATTTCCTATAGGATCAGTAGATTGGTTATCAATAAGAATATGACCTAAAATATTTTTTTGCTCAATTCATCCTCATACAGTTCTTTACATCATGGCTATTTATGGCAGAAAAGAAGGACATGTCCCTTATACAATCACCCTATATATGTCCTATGGTTTGACATGAAATGCATAAATAAGGATGATTCTCATAATTTATTTGAAGATAAATATCATCCTCATCAGTAGACAACACTACCTTATCAAACATGGTGACACCAAGGACAACATCAAAATGTATTCTTGCATAGTAACCAAAGTGATGGACAACATCGGCTTTATCCATTTTGATGGGTATTCCCCAAATAGATTCTATATCAAATAAAATATGGGGACTCCCCAAAATCAAATTCAATACAATTATTCTAAGACAAATTCGAGCCCGAGAGTAATTGAGGATAAACGAATTAAATTTGAAGTCCCAATCTTTGATGGAAGTCATTCCAGGTTTAGGGGAAATGTAACTGTAGCCCCACTTCCTTCATTTGAATTCATTTGAAGTAAAAAACATATAGAAGTATCTATTACCATGTGGGATACACCTATATTCCTAGAATGGCCATGTATCCATAAAAATCCTCACAAAGTCACTAGTGATCCACGATTTCCCACCAATAGGGAGAACAAGGCGCGCTATGATGTAAAATTAACAAATTTCAATTCTATCATTGATTTCATCTTTATTTTCTCTACATGAGCCTTGGATACTCTACAGAACACTCTCTCTAGAAGAGAGTCTTTGTGAAAGAAAATTCTACCCATTATCATCTCAAGAATTATAAATTCAATTATGCAACGAAAATAATCTATCCTTTAGATTCTTTGAGTGGTGTTCTAATCAAGACGAATTGCAAGATCTTCCCCCAACCAAATGATCAAATCTAATGTCATGAAGAAGCACCATCGAGTGTAAGAAAACCTAGTCACCGTGAGAGTCACCGAGTCAAGTTCTCTATGTCCCAACCATCTTCCAATAATCTATTTTTATTATTTAAATATAGTTATAATAATTTTATAATTAGTTAAATATATATATTAATAATTTTATTTATATAATTAAATATATTGATATAATTATATATACTTATTAATATATAAATATATATAATTATACATATAAATTATATATTTTTTATTTAAATATACTTGTTATAATTTTATAATTATTTAAATAAATATTTATTTATTAAAAATTTTAAAATTACATTTTTTAAACACTATATATATTTATAATTTCATAAATAACAATTTAAATTACTAAATTATTAAAAACTCATTTCAATAGATTTATTATATAAATATGATAAATATATTAAATTTTAAAACATAACAAAAAATAATA
The DNA here is from genome assembly GCA_963277665.1 of Viscum album. NCBI lineage: Eukaryota > Viridiplantae > Streptophyta > Magnoliopsida > Santalales > Viscaceae > Viscum > Viscum album. Next base: position 453,322,364 of record OY728160.1, on the reverse strand, counting down.
ATAAATATTATTCATATAAATTTAAAACATATTGAATATATAACATGTATAGTAAATAAATATATGTATAAGTAAATATTACAAAATCATTAAAGTCCAAAAAATAAACCAATATTAAAATTTTAGAAATAACATTAAATGAAATAAATATTAAATAAATAATAAATAGGATTTAATATAGATAACTATTTTAAAAAAATGAATTCATATAAGATTAACTTCATGAATTGTAAACAAGTAAAGAAATCAAGGAAATATTAAAAAATGCATTTAAATAACTCAATTAAATAAATTTCATACATTTTAAAAATATTACAAATTAATTAATAAAATTGTATGAATACTATTCATATAAATAATAATTATTTAAATATAAATATGTATAAAAAAGGAATAAATTCCAAAAATATTATATGAAAAATGAAAAAATATACATCAAATGTGAAATAAGTACATGTCATACATACATATGTACACATGTAAAATATATATATATCTATATATTCATCCCATGTACATGTACATGTATACATACACATACATACATCAGTACACATAAAACATCTATATAGACACATACATAACACAGACACACAACATAGTGCATACACATATATACAGATAGAAATTAATATCAATTTATAAGTTCAAATATCAAATATTATCAATACATAATCTATATTTATTTAATTTTTTGAATTATTAATATATATATATATATATATTAGTTATATACAATCATTTTTAAATCAATTTATATAAATAAAAATTATTTTTTGAATATAAATATGATAATTTTATATACATTAATAATATTAATTTAATTAATGTTTTTATAAGTTCTATGAAAAGCGCTAATACAGATGAAACTTTATTAACGCTAAAAAATGAATTGATAAAGGGTTCCATTTTATCAAATATTTTTTAATGTTAATAAAATTTACCATTATCAGTGATTTTAGCTAGTGGGGATAAAGGCCACGCTTTTAACAGTGATTTATGTTTATTACTAATAAAAGGCAGGAAACTTCAATTACTGTTCCTCTTTATTATTTCCATCAACAATAATTTCTAGTTTCAGGTTCATTACCCATGTTCATTAACATATTGAAAAATAAATTGAATTAAACATTCATTAAGAATTACATTTTATTTTACATCAAACCAAAGATGAATGACTGTTTTGACACGACTCTCAAATTCATTAACCATCATCATTATCAGCTTTATGTTCATTAACACTTTGGATAACATAAATATATGATAAATCAATCATAACAAACCTGGTAACTCAATCATTAACATAGATAATAAACTACCTAGTAAAAAAATGAATATAGTTATCATGATATAAAAGCATGTGATCATAAAAATGATAATAAATTTATTTTCATTATTCAGATTGAATTTTTATTATGTTTAATTCCACCATCACCCAATATGACAAAGCATAATAACGATATGATTTCAAATAAAACAATATGAGAATAAATAAATACCCTACCATTATTTAATGATCAATTTTATTTGGGGGAAAAAAAGATGAACGATGTTCAACCACCACTGAAAGAATCACTACACAGAAAAATAAGGCTAACCAAAAACATGAATTTTCATACCAAAATCATTATATCATAAACAACACCAAAAATGGTGGGTAAAACCGAAAACATCACCACATGAAAGAAAGAACAATATTGTGTAAGAACAAGAGGGGAAATAAGTACCTTGAACCTTATCCACTTGAATAATCTCAAACTAATGGTTGAATGAACAAGTAATTGAACCACAACACAAAAGAAAGGTAGAACAAACTCCACTTTGAATAAAATTCATTGTTAAACACTCAATCTAAGATAATAAAACACACTCCCTAGGTTCTCAATATGTGTGGAAATTACTAGAAATCTTAATTAGAGTGGATGAGATTGATTAATATAGGATTGAATGATCTAAGACCACATTTAGGTCCCCAAATAAATTCATACACATCCTTCCCCATTAAGAATTCCCATGTTATGGATGGAATGGTATTTGGTTTGACCATTTTAAATTATAATTAATGCTACCATGAATTTCAAAATGGACTTGCATGAAATTTTTTGGTTCATGGTTGTTCTTGAGCATACCATTCTCAAAATATATTTTCATATGTTGTGGTTCAAAAACAAAAGTGGTATTGACCCACTATGGCTTGAAAGAATTCTTCGTAGGCTATTTCCACTAGCCTTTTCTAATAAGGGGTTCTTCATGAAACTATGACCCTGCCACACCCAACTCCATTCCCACCATGATAGTTTGGTTTGGTTATTTTAGATACCATTACTCAAAATGTATTCTCCTATACTGTGTTTCATAACCTCAAACAATTTTTGAACTTATTATGTCTTGTAAAACATTGTCAATTGATGTTTTGGTCAGGTGAAATCTCCAAGTGGAGAAACTGACACCACACCCACATATGAAATTTTGGATTGACCATTTTAGTCTCTAAGACTCAAAAATACTATCATAATTTCTACACAAGTTTGTTTTCATGGAATGTTCACATACACCACACCACCAATAAAAAGATCCTACACCACAACTAAAGCTAAAGCATGGTGAAATTTAGAAGCTCGAAACCCTATTTAAAACACCTCAGGACACATCCACCAAGCATTGGAAAACCACAAAGGAAGGATTCGAAGATATCATGACCTTACATTAGATACCATACAATCAATTCCCATTAGGGAGAATTTAAAACCAAACCCTGAGAGAAAAAAAAGAAAAAAAGGTTGTTCAAATAATCACCCCAAAAGTTACCTCTCAAGAATATCACCATCATAGGAGGAACACTACCTCCCTCACACTAAAGAGTTGTAAAACCACAAATAAAAAACAACCAAATCCTAAACACTCTCATGGGTGATTTTCCTCAAAAATAAGACTAAGGTCGCAATCAAGTCATCAAATGAGGGAAAAGAATATCCTAATCATATAAAAGGTCATCAATAACAAAACAAGAAATTGTACAAGAGAATTTAAAAGAAAAACAATTTGGTATACTAGGAATTTATTTGTGAATCATGTTCCTAGTGGATATCATCAACACCACCATGCCACTATAATAAATTAACCAAGGGAATTTCATGCCCACAAAACACCTTCTCCTATAAATTATGGATCTCTAAAGTCCTCTTCTAGATGGTTTCATCAGCTTTATCATTGATCTCAACCAAATTTATTATGTGATGTTACTATAAATCTAAAAATAAAGCTATGAAACATACAAGGCATCATGTATCTAGCTCATATGGGGGGAAGAATTACCTGATACGCAACCGCTCCAACATGAGTGAATACCTAAAAAAGGCTCAATAAATAGTAGAGAAAGATTACTCCAGTGATTAAAACTCTGATACCCTTTAAGAGGAGGCATGATTAGGAATACATGATCCCCAAAGATTAATTCCAGAGGACTCATCCATTATGATTCATAATACTTATCATAATCATGTGCTACCATCATCCCCTCATGAATCACTAGAATAATATATGTTGTGCTCTTCACTAGTTCTAACCCAAGAATTATTGTCTCTATGGATCAAATTCATCTCAATGGATAATAGTAAGGATTTTCATTCAAATATTCAAATGGTTCCTTAATAATGGTGTATGGATAACTATTATTATAATAAAGCTCAACCAAAGGATTGTTCCCCATCCACAATCCTCCAAAATCTAAGACAAATGAACAAAAAAATTATTCAATTGGTTCGTCAGTCTAATTAGTTTAGATTATTTATCTATGGATGATAACAAGTAATAAGGTAAAACGATGTGCCAAAATCATTATAGAGTCCTCTCCACACCCTATAGAAAATACGGGGATCTAGGTAAAAGATGATCTTCCTATGGAATTTGTGGAGTCTCAACACACCCTCCTAGTACTACCTAAAAAACCACTATTAAGATCAGGGTAAACAACTAATAATGTCCATGAATGTGTCCTAATATGTATATTAAAGAACATATACTAATTAGAGTAACCCATAAGAAACTTGGTGTTCATCCATAACCTTTTGTTAGACTAAACATCTAGACAGAAACACATAACAGAATTCTTTAACCTTGTCTATAAAAAAGTACCTCTTAAATCATGGTATATCATTGTTATGTAAGGATGTACTACTAGGGGTGAGCTTTGTAACTCTTGGATAACCACCCCATGAATATCTTATGGTATTAAAATATTCACATGGATCAAAACCTATTGTTTTTCATCCTTAAAAACCCACTCAGTTCATCACCAAAGACAATGTCGTCTCTCCAAACCATTACACTGGAATCCCCATGTTGTAAAACCTCCACTCATTAAACCAAAGATGACTGAAACGTCATCTAAAATATGAAATCTCTACCACCAACCTATCCCACATTTTGATTCTACAATATGAATTTTTTTCATCACACTGCATGAATATCCAAATTCATGTATAGTATCACTACACGACTTCTAGCTCAGTGCATCAGCTATATAATTACCATTTACTAGTGTGAAGGGAATATTGATTTATTATTAATTCCGTAATTCCATCCACTGTTGAAATATCATGTCCAAGTCATTATGGGATAAGTCATACTTCAATCCCTTATGATAAGTGAAAACCAAAAAATGCTCTTCAATGAGTTAATGCCTCACCAACTTCAAAGAAAACATGACTGCTTCCAACTTGAGATCACGAATGTCTTAGTTACAGTATTGGGGATGTAACTATTGAGACCCATACTAAAAAATAATCTCTGTTCCATTAAAAAACTCTCCATCCCAAGACATGAAGAATCACATTAAATATTGATCCAAATCCATCATCTAAAAAATTGAGGAAAAAATAGCCATCTAGATTCTCCATCAGATACTCAAAAGTTGCATGAAACCGACCATCCCAAAAGAAAAATTGATCTTTTATAGTCAGGGGTTTTAGATATGTCACGCTCTAAGATAAGTTGGGTATGAACACCCTATAATCGTCGCAAGATTATGGAAATGATGTGCCTTGGAAGCAGCCCCGAGGGATTCCCAAGAAACCACTACCTTGATAATCAATGGATAAACAACTACTACATGGTAGGACATGAAATTCCTCAATAAAAAAACTTCACTAGCCTAAAAATTGCATTTCAATGGATTTAAAAATAGAAGATGATGATGATGATGAACTCCTAAAATGACATGTAGATGCTATGCGTGTTCCTCCATAGACATGGATTACACAATGATTTCATCAGTAAAAACAACCATGAATAAATTTAATATCTCTCAGAACATTTCATTCATAAAACCCATGAATATAAGAGGATTTTTCATCACACTAAATGATATAACCATGAAATTTTCATTCCTATGAAGTCATTAGAAGATAGTATTTATTATATCCTACTCCATTACCCATATTTGATGATATCCTTACCATAGATCAATCATAATGAACCATATAGATCATCTACACTATTGGAATAAACCATCAATCCATGGAAGAGGATAGAAATTATTCACTATCACCTGATTCAAGATCTGATAATCGATATAGAGATATGGACCGATATCTTCAATTTTCATGAAAAAAGACCTAATACACCCCATGGTGAAACACTCTCTGAAACAAAACATCATTATAAATTTTCATCAATCAGTACATGTAACTATAAAAACTCTGAAGGTGACATTATATATGGTTAAATAATTACTGGAGAAGTTCTTGGATACATCTCTATCTCAATCATGATCTTTTATTGAGGGGGTAACATAAAAAACTCTATATAAAAGGAAACTGGGTACTCTTACACAGCACATTGAAGAACCTATTACGGAGGTATTGGAAAACATTACATTATCTTATCCATCAAAGAAAAAAATTATGAAATATACCTTTGACCAATCTAAGGGTCTCGTTCACCAATGGACACTGTAGGATCTCCATAATCATCAATGACCATGATCTACCTCCAAAATAAATCCATGGTAGACTAAAACAAATATAGTCAATATTTTTTTAGGTCGATGTTATATGGTTTTATATGTAAACATAGGATATATCCCCATTAGAGGTGTTTCCCAAGAACAAAATCAAAGCCTCTATAAACATCATAAAGACAAGATCTATCTCTAGCTAGAATATTAAATGCCATGTTCACTGGAGGACTCTCTAACTCTAGTCCCAAATTAAGGAATATATAAGGTTATATGAAGGAGTGAATAGATCCTTAGTCAAAAAAATCATTAACCCAAGTATAAAGCAAAAAAAGGTACCAAAAATGTAGTCTGGATCACCTGGAATGGAAATTCAAGAGCATACAACTGGCCATGACCATCCACATGAACTATAAAATCCTTATGAACACCACCACCATAGTCACACTCTACTCAATGAGGACTAATAGAATCTCATGTTTTTTTTTCTTACTATCCCATATGCCCTCTACTGATCCAAAGATGAAGGACCCTATTGATGGTGACTCAATTAAAACTCTCATAATTGAGGAACATAAAGTTAAACACCTAACATAGGTATCTACTAAAAAATTCAAGATCTTCCCTCATAGAAAACATTTTCCTCTGTAAGGAAAAACATTTTTTCCCTCAGAAGGAGATTTAGAATAGCCACCCATAATGAAATGATATAATTAGGGTTGTGACCTACCTCTAAGTATAGGAACTTATTTTTACTAGTAAATAAGGAACCCCATACCACAGTTCTACTATATGAGGAACATTAGATAAAAACTTCTCATAAAAATTATTTACTTCTTAGATTCCACTCAATGATATCTACTCTCACCAGTATGTCAATATATATCATCCTCATAAATGGGTTAACATGGGGTAGAATATCTGGATGAAAAGCCTCCATGAAATGAAATACCTTGTCCTCATCATCTGAATAATATTCTGAAGAAAATTGGAGATGGTTCTTGAAATGGATACCCAACGTTCATATGTTGGAACTCCCTCATCGAAGGGGAAGAAGCTTCTAGAGACTTTATTCTTTCATGGTAAAATAATGAAACTCTGATAGAAACTAATATTGCACTTATCTTATGAGACTACTAACTCCCCACAATCCCCAATGATCAAGAATCACCACCCCCTCACTTCCCTATGCTGTATCATCACCACCAATTAAACCTAGTTCTTCATCCAAGCATGGATTGAAATAAAATATTTCTCCACCTCCTCCAACTTGTCCATTGTCACAGGGTCTAAAATGGATCCATTATTCTTATAAATATTATTCTATTGAAAATATTAGAGTGTATCCACTATAGACCATCTTCATTAACCTCAACATTATTGTGATATAATAGAATGTCCTTTTAAACATCCTTGATGAAATCGTGATGTGGTCGGAGACCAAGATCTATACCTGAAAAATAAAAAACTATTAGGAACTACTAAAATTGGAATATAGAATATTTAAGATTAATTTATAAATTATTTATTTAAGGTTCAACATAATCTAAAGGTTTACCCATTTCAAACATAGACTCAAATAAGTATGTCTCATATTCTTTTCCTTGCTCTCCACTACACAACCAACATCACAAAACGTAGTAGGATCAGTGAACATAATGGTATGTACATGGGATCACAAAGTCCCATAAATACTTATCTCTCAGTCGGTCTCCCTAATTTACATTTATTACTAAACTCATCGAACATCATTTCCCACCAACGCATGTAGCAATTACCTATGTATACCATCAAAGTCCATCAAATCCCTTGACATGAAACTTTTGATAGCATTCTTTCATAACCCCCCCCCCCCACCCAAAGAAACCCCTCTCCAACTTGAAATGAGGGAAGGGAGATAATAATTCCCTAATCCCACATCCAATATTACATGGGTTAGTGATAATTAGAATAGGTATATCATACCCAGAGATGGTAGGAATTAAACTCTATGATTTTAGAATTGAGAGAGATAAGGTAGAAATACCCAAAAAATCATTCCTCAGATACACGGTAATAACCATACCATTTACATGCTTTTAATTACATAAAACATTGTTACAACTAAAAATGAACTACATATATGACAAAAGAATGTATCGACAATGGTCTGGAAGCCCAACCAACACCAAAACAATCCACAAGCTAGTAATGTCCATACCAATCTCCAACCATCTCCATAATACCTAAAAATAGTTTATGTATACATATGATGATTATAAAATGTATACCAAATAGGATCCTCCTTATATCCTCTCATAAAAATGGTAAGGAAATAATACTAAATCTCTATGTACAATAAGTGAAACCAAGTAATCAACTAGACATGATTTCTATGTTTCCACCCTCACCATGGCTATCTATCACCATGTATCGTATATTAGTGATCATAAAATTTATTATCAAAATAGGGTACCTCATTTCCACTTCCCCACTGGTTTTTTTCTCTACCCCAACATGGAATATCCTGATCTATCTCTCTCCAAAAGTACGTCAGCCCAAATACACCTAGGATAAAGTCTCATCTAATGCGTCATTTGAATCATAGCTTCTCATCACCATGAATCATAATACTCATACACCAAAACATCTCATCATCATGAATAATGGTCCTTGTGGATCACATCATATCATTCAACATTTAAATAAGAAACCGAGTAGGTTTCAGGATCAACCAAAACTTTTATAACATGTATTATACCTCAAGATATCGTAGACCAAACACGAAATACCTATAATAATTATTAAGATAATATCTGGAGATATATGTATGTGAAATAATCACAATCTAATAAAACCCTCTATATATATATATGGGGGAAGTTAACTACCATGCATCCCATCACATACTGTGACTATGAGATAAGAGTGGGGAAAGACAAGGTAGTTATCCATTCATTCCTTTCAAACCTAGATGTTGGGGAAAACACCCTATTAGAGTACAATGGGTGTCAGTTTCCCTATCAGAAAGTGTGGGTAGAATAAGAAATCAAGTAATATACAGTATATAATATATCTCAAAACCACACTATGCATCATCCTAGTATTAGGATCAACTATAGCCATCATCTCTTAAAGAGCCGACTTCCACTACTATGTTCTAGATATAATACAAGCAAAAAATCATTTAAGGAACTTCATTTAATTAAATCATTACATTGAAAATTTCTTACATACGTTAATTTATCATTAACCAACCATTAACTAACATAATACCATTTTACTTTACATTAATAACCAATTGAAGTCTATCCCCTCCAGTCATAATACAAATATTCAATTAGTTCCCTAAGATTATCTTCTTTTCATCATTCCAACAAGCACCAACCCCATGGGTTAAAACATTAATTAACATTAAAATTCCATAATTATAGGTACACTAGAAAACTTCTTAAGAAACAATTAAAAAGAGATGCATAACCATGTATAACCAACTTCCTCAAGTAGTGGGGAAAGGAAAAAAGGTAAAATAGAAACTAGGCATATTACATTTTATGTAGATTCAGTAATAAAAAATTACCCCATCTTCTAGCATAACAATATGAAATACACGATTCAACCAGTTTTATCCATCCCATTTCTATATTCACCACCACCATGAATAACACTATGCTTACCACCATCACAGGTGTCAAATACTATCACAAACCCAAGACACCTCACCCATGTCTCAAAAAACACCATCAATCATAGGCACACACCACGTCACATAGAATGTTTCACATCCAAAGAAAAAAAATTAGGTTGTAAAAAATAAACCAAGTCAACAAGGTATCTAGTCCCTAAAAATAAGGCATCCAGATATCAAAATAAAATAGGATCAGTGGGCCCTGAAAATTTATCCTTAACAAAAAAATTGGTTTTATTACTATCATGGATGAAATGATTCATTTATCATAGATAATAACAATATCCAACAAAAAATATCTACTATAAAAATATTAGAATTGTGTACATGTTGTCAATCATAACTTTTAGTTTCTTTAAACAAGAAAGAATAACATTTCCTTTGCATGCCTCTTTATCATTTTAATAAAAAATCATTTCCTGCTTCATTTTCATTAACAAAATTCATTAAAATTTGTAAGAAAAAATAAAGTTAATCAAGAATTAATCATTACTTTTGATTTTTCCATCAAACATAGGATAAATAGTTTATATAAACATTCCACATAAATTATTTACCCAACATCATTATCATCTTTAATTTATTTAATGATTTTCATCACATCAATCATTATAATCCAAGAATAATAAAAATGATAACACATTCATAAACATAGATATCACATTGTCAAGTAAATTAAGAGGAAACTATTATTATGGTTAAAATACAAGTGATTGTTATAACTATAAAACATTTATTTTCATTATATTGGTTTAATTTTCATTATGGTTAATTACAACATCACCCAATGGGATAAATATTGATAAACATATGACTTCACATTATGTAATAAGAGAAAAAATAAATCATGTACCCTGATTTTAATATCAAAATTCTTCACACATGAATATATGAACTGTGCTCAAGCACTGCTTTAAGGAACAATTTCATGCAATAAAAATATCCTTCTATTTATTGAGTTATGATTTAAGTTAAAATATCATATAATTGTATACATTCCATTAAATAGCATTTATTACCTTCAATAAACCCCATGATTCATAACAATAATTATATTATTATTATTCTGTGGTGCACTCTAACTTTAACAATAATAAATATTATGTAATGTTCTTGTCAATTTATATTTGTCACCAAACTCATTATTGGTCCCTTCGAACTCACCTAGAATTTATTAAATATCGAAATGAATATTTTTTCATAAATAAATATTTTTTTCACAATCAATTCAATAATTATTTATTAAAATATTAAATAAATAAAATAAATATTTTTTTCTCATGTTGATGAATAAATATTTATTTAGTTTATGTGATCAATATATCCTGAATAAAATTATTCCTTGGAATTAGGAATAATATTTACTAAATTAATAAAACACAAATATAATTTAATTTAGATCAACATAAACACATAGTGTCTGACCATATAGGGTTCTTTTTCATTGGAAATAATAATTCCTTCCCAATGATAAAGATTAATGTCTATTAATGGGTCAAGGAATCCAAGATAAATAACTAAATGTCACAATTTCAACAACCAAATAATGATGTTAAATATGTAATATAATCTCTTTATATAACAATATCGCATCAAGAAGGATTCAAATACATGTCACCAACCTATATGCTTGATATATCTTTCTTTTACTATCTAAAATAAAAAGGTTGTTACACCAAGGACATGGAATTTAATGCAACAGTTCTATTAAAATAAAAGGGATGAGACATCATCATTTATAAATATAGAAGGGAAAAATCATTCCTAGAATTATTCTACAATAACATGTCACTCGTGACACACCCAACATATCCAACTTCACCACAAACTATTGTCATCGTGGGTTACGAAATACACACAAGTACATGAGTTGTAACATGAATTAATAATAATCTTAAATTATAAGTACCGTCATACACACTCATATATTGGAGTATCCATGGATACCAAAACATGAAGAATTTCCACTGGCATGTATTTCCTCAAAATATCCCATTATGGAGATTACGAATGTGAAATCTATGATAGGAATCGTCATATACATTTGAGTACTCACATGAAACAATATATATAAAATGTGTCCTGTCATAGTATGTTACCTAGCCACAAAACATTATTTGGTAATATCGTCATAACACATCAATGTTCTCATCATAGAAGGGAACACCTATGACATTATTAATATGACGTATACTCTACAACATCAATACATTAGAGTCATGTAAAACTGAAAAGTAATAATTTGTTTTATTAATATTCAATACATTGAATATACATGTAATAAAAGTACATACAGTTGTTCCTAGGCCACCAAATCCAAAATTCACCCACTATTGTTAGAGATAACTGCCTATGAACATAAGTCCTCTAGAATCACAAGATATTCTTATTTCTGCTATATCAAGGATTTTGTCAAGGGATCTTCCACATTGTGCTCTATGAAATTACTAATCACTAAAACTTCAACTCTCTAACAAAATACCTCAATAGACGATACATCTAAATTATGTTATTAATCCAATGATGCAACCTTAGCTCATTTTTAAGAGTCGTCACTGCAGTATTATCACTATAAATTGTTTTTGGATCTTTACCGGTAGATACCACATCCTACTCCTTGAACAATTTGTGCATCCATAATTTTTCTTTAAATTACTCAAAATACAAAATATACTCATACTCTATTTTAGAATTTGCAACCACAACCTCCTTGGGCTCTTCAAACTCACAACACCTCCATTCAAAATAATGATGTGTCTCATTTGGGACTTCATTTCAACTTGATCTGTTCCAAAACTAGAATATGCATATCCTCTGATGACTAGTACCACATATCCACCATAAACTAAAAACATATCCTTAGTATGACTTAGATAATTGAGGATACTCTTGACTACCATGTAATGGAAATCACTCGTATTAACATGATATCATCCTACCATACTTAATGCATAATAGACATATAGCCTATTACATAGAATATCATACATGATTGACCTAGTTATTGATTCATATCAAATCCTTTTCGTTCTGTTTCTTTCCTATTGTGTCTGAGGAAACATTTACCATGAAATAAGAATACCATGTGATACTAGAAATAATCCCCTCTTGGATATTTCTCTACTAAATATCTTCATTATCTTTTTGATTTATGTACATTAACATAGGCAGGTGAACCACTTGGATCTATCATGATGGATCACGATCCCGAAAATATGTGCTTTCTAACCGACGTACTTCATAGAAAATAATTTTTTCAACCATTCTTTAATATACTCTAAGACTGGTATTTCATTTCCAATGAGTGATATGTCATCAACATATAATATTAATAAAACTACTGCACTCCCACTAAAAAATTTATAGACACATGGAAAACATTATTCCTTTATGAAATAAAATATCACTATGGCCTCATAAATATGAATGTTCGATGATCTGGATGGTTTCTTTAATCCAGAAGTGGACCTTTGAAAATTTCATACCTTATTGGCATCATTTGGAGTCTCAAAAACATTATTCTATTTATTATAAACATCTTTCTAATGATTATAATTAAGGAAGTATATTTTTTCATCGATTTTACCAATATCAAAATTATGGAAATACAAAATGTAATTTATAATTCATATGGATTTCATCATTGAAATAGGTGAATTTTTTTCATCGTTGTCAATGCCTTGATTTTGTATAAACCCTTTTTCTACCAATCGCTATTTATATGTAATGAAATTTCCTTTCATGGCCATTTTCTTATTGAATACCCATTTGAATCCAATTTTCTTTATATCTACTTGAGGTTCTACCAAAATCTAGACTTTGTTTGGTACATGGAATCCATTTCACTCAATAATTTCAATAGGACCCTCAAACCTATGCGTAGTATTTCTCTGTTTTGCAAGAAATTGGAGACCCAACCATGAAAAAACTCTAAAAACCATGGTCACCAATAGATATCTATTCATTTTGACAATGAAGATCGACATAGGATTTATATAATCATTGTGTCATCAATATACTCTAATAAATTGATTGAATCTTCATCTTCATGTCTTGGAACAAAATCGTTCCAACCAAGGAACTTTCAAAAATTTAAAACTAACACAATGAAAATCTACTAGGCCTACTATAAATGTTCTCAAAAGGATCCATTCTATTAGAAGACAGGTTATAGTTTTTGTAAGTAAACTCAACCAGAACCAGACGGTTATCCCAAGATAAACGAATTTCAATAATGAAAGAACAAATCATGTCCTCAAAAATAGGTATAGCTCGCTCTGTATAGCCCTTCATTTGTGAAAGATAAGACATGATAAAATGATCCTGGGCTACCAGTGCCTCCTGGAGGCCTCTCCATAACCGATAAGTGAAATGGGGATACCTATTAAAGACAAAATTATATTAAACTCTATACAATCAATAAATATATTGTATGTTGAGTCATCCCTAGTCATCATCTTTGGATGTATCTCGATTGGGTATAAAGTGATCCAATTTTGCTATACCATCAATCAAAACGGATATCGTGGACTTCCCTTCAATGGTATGTGTATACCAAACCACAAAATCCATGTAAATATCATCCAACTTACAAGTCATCACTAGAAGATGATGAAGAAAAATTGAAAGTTTCTTGTGCTCATCCTTGACCTATTGGAAAGTATGACTGTGATTTAAAAGTTCAGTAAATTTCTATATCATACATAGAAAATATAATCGTCACTATATGTCATTGAACATCTTTTTTGTTCCTGGGTTCCCAACCCACTAGGAACTATGAAAGTACCCTATCACTAACTTTCTAATAGACATGGAAACATAAAATTGATTATTGAAACATAGGATACCATTTGAAGATAAAAATCACACACCAATGATATCCCAATGCTAAAGAGATTCCATAATTACATGAAATTCATCAAACTATTGCTCTCAAAAAATCAACTAATGAAGAGGGGAGGTCAAGTGCATTCTTTTTAAACCAACCTCATTGAAGTTATCCCAAATTTCCAAATGAAATTTCCCAATGTGGGCCATCTGATTTCACTCTTATGATTATTATTTCATGGTCATGGTCGGATGATTCCGACATAATGCATCAGTGATGAAATTTTCCTTACCAGGGGTGTAGGAAATTTCAATATAATATAACTATAGGTACTCCACCTAAAACATATATAGGAGATTAAGATTATTTTGGGAGAAGATATAACTAAGGATTTATGGTTATAATAAACATTAATAATTCCTCTGAAATGGTAAAGACACTATATAATAGGAGAATTCATTACAATTGTGAGTTTGAGATCATGGGATTGGTAATTTTTCTGATGTGGCCTATGATTTCTAGAACCATAGGCTACTATGTTTCCACCATACATTAGAATACGACCCAAACTTCAACCAGAAACATCAAAGAAGACCACATATCCCTGCCCGACATCTTAAAGGGTCAACACTAGTGAAAAAGTCAAAATAAAATTCATATCATGAAATGAACTCTAACATTTTTTATCCCCATAAAACATCACTCCTTTTCTTCTGAGAGCAGTCATTAGGGAAGCCAACATCAAGAAATATCTAACGAATCAGTGGTCATATCCTCCCAAACCCAAGAAGCTCCGAATATAGAAATATATTCATGTATATATATACATTTATATATATCAATATTTATAATATTTCCGAAAATATTATTTATTTAATACAAAATATTTATGCATACCTTAAATAAATCATATGTTTAATGATGAATTGTTTATAATTAAAAATAAATATTAATTAAAAATATTAGATAATTTTATTGAGTAATGGACATTAATTGAATGTTGTTTTTTTTTCTATTTAACATATACAAAATGTGTGTAACATTGATTTCACAGGTACTTATACATAAAATAATGCATCTTTATATACAATGTACACATACAAATTTTTACGTAGCTAATGAAATCTTATATAGAAGCACATAATAATAATATTTTTCTAAGTTATTAAAATTTTAATATTGGATTTATAATTTCATTTAGAAACATGATACATTTAATACATTATGTTTTTAATGGGTAAATTTTAATTATTTATATTTAATGTTATAACATTTATGTAATATTTATTAATTTTTTATTTTTTTTCACATTAAATCATCTTGTAATATTAATTTATATATATATATTTATATATATATTTACAATGTATTAATATTTTCAACATGTATTCATATTTAATTTAATATATATCCACGTTTTTCAATATTTTATATTATATTAATAAAAATTATCCATTTGTCAATATTTTAAATTGTACTCTATTTTAATTATTCAATTTTACTCATTTTTAACATGCATGCATTTACGATTATATATTCATTAATAATGAAACAAATATACCATTAAACAATTGATTATAAATAAATATATTTATAAATTTATATTTTATATAATTATAAAAATATATGTTTATAATTATAAATAAATAAATATTATTTTACATAAAAGTATTTATGTAACTATAAATTAATAATTATATATATAAATAGTAATACAATTATAACAAATATATTTAAAGAATGAATATATTTACTATATTTATATTTATACTTATATTTATATGCATTAAATATATATAATTATATAAATACATATAGTGGTGTAAATACATATATACATATTTAAAAATATATATATATATATATATATATATAAATATAAATAAATAATTATATATTAAAATATATTTAAAATTATATTTAACAAATTTAATTAATAAATATATTTACTATATTAGTAATTATATATATTTATTCAACACATATATAATTAAATATATATAAATAAATTTATTTATAATTATAAAATTAAAATAAATATTTTTAAATTAATTAACATATTTAATTTATTCATATTTACTTATATATATATATATTAAATATGTATATAATTTTATAAATATGTATAATGGTATAAATATATTTATATCCATAAGTAAGTAGTTATAAATACTTTTTTGAAAAATATATTTAATATATTTATAAAATAATATATTTATAATTATAATGAAAAAATATATTTATTTGAAAATTATTTATATAATTATTAATAAATAATTATATATTTAAATAATTATGAAAATATAATATATATATATATTAAATAAATATATATATATAATTTTTATATATATATATACATATATGTAATAATATAAAATTATATAATGATATAAATAAATTTATTATCATGTGAAAATATTTATAAATATATATAAAAATGTATTTAATTAAAATAAAAAGTACAAATCTTTTATCAGTTCTAATGTCAAGACCCACCTTCACTACGATTTGGGAAGGGACAAGAAATTGTTAGGCCATTCCTTCTTCATGTTGAAGGAGAGATAATGACCGCTGAGTACCGCCATCAATTGGCCCTGGAGTGGCGACTAACACCAAGGGTATAAAATCACACATAATATGGAAGGATTTACCCTTTTATTAGAAAAGGATCTGGAGATAATATGGTAAAACCCAAATAACTCCAAACCTGAAAGTAAGAGTAAAACCAAAAATCCATTCCCACATGCATGTTAAAATAATGTTATTCAAAAAACAATAAAATTCCATAGGAATTTACTAAATGAAAAGAAAAATAGTAGGAACCATGAAGCTCAATAAACTCCTTCAACCCCAGGCTAGTAGTAACCAGCCTGATCTCCAACCTACTCCAAGTGACCAGAAAAAGAGTTTTTAAATATGTAGGGTGATTATATTTATAATCTATAGTGAGTACTAAGATCTCTCATTCAAAAGTGCAGAAAGAATATAATGCATGTGAGAAAAATAGAGATAACCAAAACACCTAGTAAGGAAACTGTCCACCCAGCCTCACCAAGGAACACTCCCCAAATAACGCATGTCCGGAAATGTAATAGTAATATAACATCGATATTTGGGTACCCCACACTACATTACCACTTGTTATTTTAGACACCTTTGCATCAGATCTCCCCCACCGGTTCCACTGCAGTCCCACTACCTCCCCAATGACAACCTTATGAGCCATCCCAACTGCACATCTATCCCACATGCAAATACCTGGGCCGCAACAACCACTCATAACCACGACCACAAGAACTTGGGTCACAATAACCACTACCACGCCTGAAGTCACAAGGGTCTCATCCGAAAGATTCTTGGGAAACAAACCAGAATGCAAATAACCAGGCCAACCCCTAGAACACCCCCTACCCAAAGAGCATAAATCTATAATAATCCTTATTCTATCACAACCAACCTGAAGAATCTTTGGATACCTAGGAGAGTGATCAGAAAAGTAGCTAATAACCAGCCATTCCTAGGAATTCTGGAAAAAAACACCCTTTCCCATGAAATAGTGGTGTTCAGAATGAAGTTCTCTAGATGGGTGGGGTGCATATGAGAAGCATAAGAACTAAAATTTATACATATAGGTAATCAAGGACACATCCCAACCTAAGTGTTCTGAAGCAGATAACCATCCCGTACACAACCACACTTGCTGCTATCCCCACATGCAGAAATACACAACATCCACAACAAGAGCACACCACATTTCTAGAAAACAATTGCCCATTATACCCATTCTCATTATCAAGTTCAATTTATTTTATTTAAAATTATTCTTCAAGACCAGAAAACTAGTCAGGGATAACTAAAAGACAAAAAAATAGTATCAAAATAGTCAAGCATGATTTTAAGCATTCACACCCAGTCTACTCGTAATGTCACAACAACAAATGGGATATATGAGATCCCTAGAAGTACTAGAACAAAAATAATCCCGAACATATGAATCCACACAACCTCAGATTCATAACCTACCACTTTGTAACCAGATATTCCATTCCCATCCACGTCACCCCACAAGGTTTCAAACAAGACAACCATGCATATTTCCAGAACAGAGGAAGCGAGTTTTCATATTTAGCCACACCATCCAAAAAGTTCCTTCTTTCAGTTTTTTTAACTGGGGTGATCACACATTAATTATTTTTCATTGGTCATCCATTTAATCAAAAGATTTTACGTGATTAACCAATATCCATGTTACATCCATTCAATCACAAGAGTAAATTAAAAAATATATGATCATTATTGTGCAAGGAAGGACCACCAACGACAATGATTTTCAGTGGACAAAAGACCATACAATTTACAACATAAGAAAAATTATATAACACAACATCATCATCATCATTCCCACCCCTTCATTCTTAATAGGGTCATTTATTATCTTTGTTTAATTTGGTTTCATCTACATCAAAAGGTAACATCATTATACCCACCCTGCAAGATGGATAGTAAAGAGTGATGAAGGACGGACCCCTACATTGTTGATCAAGGATCGACGTTTCCTCCATGTGCCAAGAAATGTGCTTGTGCGGATAGCGGGGAAAACTCTACGAAAGGTGAGAGAGAAGGGCTCCAGCGTGGGTGCAGGACTCGTTGGTGAGGAAGGACTTCATGCGCTTCCAGAGAGAAAAAAAGAGATCATGGAAGATGATCTTGGTGATAAAGGCCTGATCCAAGAGTTATAGGAAATGTTGTCTCAATGTGATTGAAAACGGCTCATGGATTGACCACATGTGTGGGGGTTTCAGATGATATAATTTATTAAGAATTAATAATTCTCCTTAGAGATGGTAGAGATAATGACTGTGAGTTAATAGATTTTCTTCAAACCAGGAAAACAGGTTACAGGGGAAGGACTAGAAATCACAGGAGGCTAGGAAACACGACAATGGTGTGAAACTAATTAGAAAGCCATATTTTATGTTGTGTAAATGGTCGATTCTATTTTGTGGGATTTAAGACATCATTTATGAGCATAAAAATTTCCATGAACCACTTTTAAAGGGTAAAAAGACTTAGAAGATGTGTTACAGGAAAAATGGGGAAGGAAGCCCTGAAACCACTTATTATCCAATCAGTGAGACCGACCGGGGAAACTGTTCAGTGGATATGATCAGGTGAAGTGGAACGGGTTATGAAGATTGGGTGAACCGGATCAATGAAGTTGATTGGTGATGTGGATCGGGTGAAGCCGATCTGGTGAAGCTGATCGGGTGAAGCAGATTAGGTGAAGGTGATCGGTGAAACTAAGTGGTGGAGGTGATAGGGTGAAGGTGATCAGGTGAAGCAGATTGAGTGAAGCTAATCTGTGAAACTGATTAGTGGAGCTGATCAGGTGAAACTAACTGGTTGAAGCTGATCAGGTGAAGCTGATCAGGTGAACTGGGCCAGTGAAGCCGATCAGTGAAGCTGATCAGTGAATCTGATCTATAAAGTTGGTATGTGTAGCCAATCAGTGATTCTGATCTGTGAAGCTGATCTATGAAGCTGATCTATGTAGATGATCCGTGAAGCTGATATATGAAGTTGATCTGTGAAGATCATCAGTGAAGCTAATCCCTAATGTTGATCGGTGAATCGGATCCATGAATCGGATCCGCTTCATGGAATGGGGATGTTGATTTGTGAAGGTGATCATTGAAGTAGATCAGTGAAGATGATTAGTGAAGCTGCTCTAGAAAGCTTATCAGTGAAGCAGATCTGTGAAGTGGATCAGTGAAGCAGACATGTGAAGAAAATCTGTGAATCTGATCGATGAGACTGATTGGTGAGAAACCGATCAGTGGGATAGATTGGTGGGATCGATCATTGAGACCGATCAGTGAGAATAATCGGTGATAGAACGATCAGTGGGAGGGATCGGTGGAACTGATTGGTGAGATAGATCATTGAGACCGATTGGTGGCAATGATCGATGAGACCGATGAGTGGAACCGATCGGTGAGACCGATCAGTGGCACTGATAGGTGACACCACTGTGACACGTTGGAACCAATAATGACATCCTCATGACTCACCAATGGTGTCCATGAAACTCTAACACATATAATTTGGAAATTTATTGGAGGAATAGGGTTCGAGCCATTAAATCAAATACCTCTCATACAATTCTTTTCCTCGGGAATTAAAGAGTAACCGAATGAAAAGAGAGTTTTCTAGAGAACCTCCTCGAAAGATTCCTCTCCAGGAAAACCCACCCCAAACATCCATTATAACCCCAAGGATCAAATTTTCCCGAAACACAAATCAAGGATTTCCTTCCTCCATAACAAGATACTATCCACTTTGGGCAGCATGAACTCGCCCACACAGTTTTAATCGCATATGTACTGATGCGTCTTGATTCAGAATTACATTCTCCCTTCCCCACACATTGTGACTTTTTATGCACATTCACAATGTAAAGGGAAAAATCATCTCATAACCAAAAAAGGTAAAAAAATACATCACATTAAGTCAAAAAAAAAGAACATCAATGAATGTTTTGGAATAGAAACTCAAAAAATCTCTAAGTACTGGGAGTCATCGTGTAGATATCGATGAAGCTGGGAGATATGGAAAACATCATGGATCCTTTCCTGCTAAGGTGCAATGCAAGCTGATATGCCACCTCACCGACTCTTCAGAACACTTCCAAAGGCCTGATTAACCCATGATAGAGCTTTCTCCCCTTGATGAACCTTCACTACCCATGTTGAGGGGAAACCATCAAGAACACATGGTCTCCAACTTCAAACTCCAAGGCCCTGCTCCAACAATCGTCATATGTATTCTTCCGGTCCTGGGCTACCTTTATCCTCTCACACACAAGTTGAACCTTCCCTTTTGTGCCCTATACTACCTCTGGGCCCTGAAAAACTTCCTCCCCAACCTAATTCCATCGTACTTTCAAATGAAACAGCCTCCCATATAGGTCTTAAAATGGTTCCATGCCAATAGAAGAGTGATTGAAATTATTTTATGTAAACTATATTGAGGGAAAATGTTGTAACCATTATCCTCTGAAGTCCAAAACACATACCCATACCATATCCTCCAATGTCTGGATGGTCCTCTCTATCTTCTCATTTGTCTTGGGGTAGAAAGTGGTACCAAGGCGTAACTGGGTGGCAAAATCATGTTGCAATACCCTCTGGACTCGGGAGGTGAATTGTGTATCCCAATTTGAGACTATTGACCTCAGAACACCATAAAACCACACCACCTCAGCCAAGTGTCTTCGTGTTTAGGCATCCACTGCACTAGACTCCTTGATTTCTAGGAAGTGATGTTATTTCTTCAGGTGGTCTACCACTACCCAGATAACATCATAGACTCCTCGAACCCTATGAAGTCCTGTGATGAAATCCATTGTGATTTTTCCCACTTCTACATGGGTATATCTAAAGGCTGAGACCAACCTCCTAAGACAAGGTATTCTTCCATCACCTGGTAACACACTAGGCGCCCTGCCACAAACTATTCCACTGTCTGTTTCACCCTGGGCCACTAAAACTATTCCTTTGGGCCTCAATACATCATCGAAACTCATGGGATTGACACTAGGGGTGAGTTATGGAGATTACTAATAACTACCTCATGCATCATCTCTAGGACAAGAAAATCTCATGGAAAAGCATATTATTATGACCATCCTCCAACCACCCTGTCCGAGCATTGCCCTGGTCAACCAGATCGCACCTCACTTCACTCTATGAGTCTCCCCACTGATTCTCCTCCACCTACCGTAACAGAGAGGATCACAATATCATCTGAAACAGACATCCACTACCACCACCCACCCATGCTTCCAGGTGCAAGGAAACCAACTCCTCTATTTCCATCTAAACATCCATATATTACTGAACAACTTCCCTCTACAAATTTGTACTCAAGGAATAGGAAAAAACGTTCCGCTTACCTTAAGTGTAAGAGATATCAAAGATGTAGTCCTGAAGAAAATCAACCAACCTTTTTTATCGCATGATCAGGTCCCATTGGGTAATGATATGCCTCAAACTCTTGTGATCTGTGAAGACAACAAAGTGCTCCCCGAGGAGGCAATGTCACCACAACTTCAATTCAAACACAACTGTACAAGCTCTAGGTCATGGTTGGAATAGTTACACTCATGAGGACGTAAATTCCTAGACCTATAATAGACCACTCTCAGATTTTGCATTAGCACACACCCCAAGCCAAGACCAGAAACATCAGAAAACACCTCAAAAAACCCCTCATCTTGAACCATGAGTACTGGAGAACCGACTAACCCTTCATCAGATATCTAAAAGACTCCCGCAACAGCTCACTGCACATAGACTCCTAGTACTTTCTGGTCAAAGCTGTAAAAGGATATTCAACTTAAGAGATGTCGGGTACAAACCATCGATAATAGCCTACGTGGCCCTGGAAACTACAAACATCCATCATGTTCTTGGGTGATTCTCATGAAATAACAGCTTCAAACTTTTAAGGATCTACCACAACCCCATTATGAGAAACCACATGTCCATGAATGTGCAATTCTAGTTTAATGAACTCACACTTGGAAAACATCCAATAGAGCTGGTGGTGATGAAGGATCTCTACGACCATCCTGAGGTGCGCAGTATTATCCTCCTATGATCATGAGTAGATCAAGATGTCGTCGTTGAACACATTGATGAAACAGTCCAGAAACTCAAATAAAACAGTGTTCATGAGCCCCTTGAACAAACCAGGTGCATTCGTAACACCGAATGACATGACTACGAAATCAAAGTGCCCATACCTGCACCTGAATGAAGTTTTTCAGATATCACTATCTTTCACCCTTAACTAGTGGTACCTAGAGAATAAATAGATCATAGAGAACCATCCTTCTCCCCTCAGGTGGTCAAATATATTTTCTCTCCTTAGGATATGGTAACAAATTTTGACCATTACATGATTCAGTCTTCGATAGACTATGCACAACCTGAGACCACCATGTGAAATTATCTCAAACAAGATTGGATCACCCAATGGAGAAACACTGGGTCGGAAAATACCATTCTTCAAAAAAAAAAATTCAATCTGAATATACAACTCCTAATACATAGAAGGTTCTATCTAATAAGGAGCCATTGAAATCATATGGGCACTGAGTTGTAAGTTCATCCCTAACTCAATGACATGTTGAGGGGGTAGAGTCACAACATCCTTATAAAATACACTCAGTAACTCTTTAATAACTCCTGGATCATCCTTAATCTTTGAGTCTTCTGATTCCACTAACAACTTAGCTAATAAGGAAAGAAGGGGCTCTGCATGCCAACTGACCTCATGAAAACCTCTCTCACTCACAAAAGCTACACACTGGCCGCCCATATCTGAGAAAATTACCCATATCAAGAAGAAATATCTAATAACATTCAACAAAAATATCCATTGTATTCCTAGGATGATATTTTGTGGAATCATTTGTTGTAGAAAAAGATCCATGCTAGACTGATGAGGCACCAACATCAGTTTGCATCTTCGACAGACATCAAACAGGCTGGTTTGACCTCCAACTGGCATACTCAACACCCAGGGAATGGAGATTCTTTATATGTGTATACCCAATTCATGGGCTATACTGGGTTCAAAAAAGAAGTTTCAGACTCTGGAATCAAACATTAATAGGCAAGAGTACTAAAAAACTGATTATACCTTGAACGACCTCCAGACATGTTGTGACTGCTACCTCTATGGAATGAAACATACCACACCCATCTCCTATTCCCCTCGGATGTTTTCCACCACCCCCACCACACCCTGGTCGATATCCCTGCAGAGTTCCCTGAGGTCGACCTCCGCCTACAATGTCTGCCCTTGGAGGAGCCAGAGCTCGCAGTCCCTACTACTACTACTGAAAAGTCCTATCTGGGAACTGTTGCTGTAGAGATGGGCATTGAAATGGACCACCCAAAATGTTCTACACTCAATCAAGGAACTGATTCCGAAGATTCCCATAGCTTCCACAGATAATGCATCTTGGTCCTATTCATGTAGAGAAAGGGTGAGGACAGGGAGACTAAAACTCGAATTGCTAAGGCCTTCTCCCCATCATATGAAATCTGGAAGGCCATGATGCTGGAGGCCTGATACTGAAGAACATCCATTTCGATGAACCCAAATCGCTCCCCTCTCATGGAACACCACCCAGCGTGTTCATCCTCTCCACTACTTCAGCCTTCTTCTGGAACTCCATGTACATTAGTAGAGTGAAGGGTGTAACATAATACTGTAGATATGGTCAGAGCGCCTCCTCTAAACATCTCACTTGAGACAATCCTTCTTGAAAGATTATAGGAGAGAATTGATGGATATCCATAAACTTGACACGCAACTCTCTTACCAAAATTATCCCTTGGTATAGGGAGAAAAACTCTTGCTTCTTCTAGGACTTCATTGAATAAGAAATAAATTTCTCCTAGAACTCCTTCACGAAGTCATTCCTCAAAACCTCAGTCTCCATCTTCTCTCCAAGGTAGAGAATCTACCACTGATGCGCTGATCCCATCATCTGACTAACTACCAATGGAACCCAGTACCCCCTCGAAGCACAAATCAAGGTAAAGGTTAACGTCATCTCCTCATGCCAGCCCTCTGTCTCCATGTAGGAAACACTTCCCTTGTACTTCATGAGGGTATGCCGCTGGTAGGAATGTAGAGTCTTCTACCACATGTCATCCTCTTCCTCTCTATAAATCCTCCAGTGATCGATCAGATCAGGCTCCTGGGCCTTAATTTCCCATAATACTCATGGATGTCGTCTGGGTGTCGTAGCAATAATGTAAAAAAGGAATTCGGAATCCCATGTAGTGTATAAGATTCCTTTTAAATTTTTCTTAAACTTTATATTTATTTTAAATTCTAAAAAAACCCATGATACAGAAGAACACAAGTCAATATGATCTATATACCTTTCTTAGGGTCTCTAACCTATAATTTTGGTATCCTCACTTGGTCGTTATGTAGGCCCAGAGACCTTGTATTGAATCATGGGGGGCCCAAAAATCTCGGGTCTTAGCCGGTATTCCCTGAAAAATTTCAAACACTATGATTTCCTAACACTGTTTCCCTACCAGTCAATGAAATCCTCACTGTACCTAACCCTGAACTATATCATATCTCTCAACCATCACCTCTGATACTATTCAAGCATGACTCGCCATCAAAAAGATGAGGGAAGGGGAAAAACATCCAGGCCCTTCCCTTTTAATTTTAAAGGAGAGATAATGACCCCCCATTTCCCACCTTCAGTTTCCCCAAAGTGGTGACTAGCACCAAGGGTATACAATCACATGTAATATGGATGGAATTAAAATTTTTATCGAAAATTGTAAAACTGAAAAAAAAATCCAAACCTTAATGTAAGAGTAAATCCAAAAATCCAAACACACAAGCATGTTCAAATTAACGTGATAAAAACAAGAAAAATTCAAAGGAATGCACCAAAAGAAAGGAAACACAATAGAAACCACAAAGTCTGAACATCTCTTGAAACCCCATTCTAATAGTAACCAACCTAACCTAAAACCCGCTCAAAGTGACCTAAAAAATATTTGATAAATACATAGAGTGAGTACATAGGTATACATAGAAGGGAAGTCTATGAGCTATCAAGAAAAAGTATGGAGACAATCTAAGGCCCATGAAAAAAATATAGATAACCAAAACACCTAACCAGAATAAAATACACCCAGCCTCACCAAGGCACACTCCCCAAATAAAGTAAGACATGTAAAGTAATAGTAATATCACATCGATATTTGGGTACCTCAATATTCTTCCCACTGGTTATTTATGATATCATATGCATCAGGCCTCCCCCACATGTTCCACTACAGTCCCACTGCCACCCCAATGGCAACCTTATGGGTCATCCCAACCACAAATCTATCTCACCTGAAAACACATGGGCCACGACAACCACACATAACCACACCCATAGACTCCCTATTCACAAAAACCACTACCATTCTAGGAGACACCTAGGCCTCATCCCGAGGACGGTTGGGAAACAAAACTTCATGCACACACCTGGGCCAACCACCACAACACACCTTTCATGAAGAGTCTAGGTATATAATAATCCTTTGTCCATCATAGCCTTCCTGAAGAATCTTGGGAAACCTAGGAGAGGGTGTAGAAAAAGGACCTAATGACCTGACATTAATAGGAATTTTGGGAGAAACACCCTCCCCCATGAAATGGGGGTGTTCAGCATGAAGTGTTCAACATGTGTGGGGTGCGTATGAAAAACATAATAACTAAAATTTATACATATAGGTAATTGAGAACGCATCTGAACTTAAGGGTTCTGAATCAGACAACCAACTCCTACACAACCACACATACTTCTATCCCAACATGCACAAATACACAATAGCTTCAACCAGATCACAACCCATTTCTTGAAAACAGTCCCCCATTGTACTCGTCATCTTTATCTTGTTCAACTAATTTTCATTTAAAATATTTCTTCACTACCAGGAAACTAATCAGGCATAACCACATTAGAAAAACATCAACTAAAACGAAACCGTCAATCATTATTTTAGGAAATCACGCCCAGTCCTCTTTTAATGTCACATCAACAAAAGGGATCTTTGAGATATCTCAAAGTAATTGAACCAAACCAACCCCTGACACATTACTCCACATAATCTAAATTCAAAACAAGCCACATCATAAATAGATATTCCATTCCCATCCACATCACCCCACAATTCATCAAACAAAACAACCATGTATATTACCGTAATATAGACAAAAAATTTCATAATTATCCCAAAATTCATTTATTTTGTTCTTTTAATTTGTTTAAATTGGGTGGTCACAAAGGGATTCTTTTTCATTGGGAATTCATTTAATCAACTGAGTTTACGTGATTACCCAATTTCAATGTTACAACCCTTCAATCACAGGATTATCCTGAAAAATATAGGATCATTATTGCGTAAGGAAGGACCACCAATGGACCTGATTTTCAGTGGAAAAAAGACCATAAAATTCACAATATAACAACATAGGTATAACACAACAAAAAATCATCCTTACCACCCTTCATACATTAAAGTTTTGTTTATTATATTCATTAAATTTGGTTTTATCTAAGACCCAATGGAACATCATCATACCCACCCCGCATGATGCATTATAAAGAGAGAAAAATGAAGAACCCCTGCCTAGTTGATCCAGGATTGACGTCTCCTCATGTGAAAAAATGTGGTTGCGTGAGAAGGAAGAAAAAATCCTTAAAGACTGAGCGAGAAGGGATCCATCATTGACACATGAATTTTCTCCTGGGGAAAAAATTCAAGTGCATAAGCGGGATCAAAAGAGACTATGGAAGATGTTCCTGGTGATAAAGGCCTGATTCAAGAGTTACAGGATATACCATTTCAAAGCACATGAAAAACAGGTCATGGATTGACCACACATGTGAGTGGTTTCAAAAATTATAATTTATTAATATTTAATAATTATTCTCCGAGATGGTGGAGATATTGGATATGAGGTATTAGATTTCTTTCAAACTAGGAAAATACATTACATGGGAGAGACTAGAAATCATGGGAGGATTGAAACATATAAAGGGTGTGAAACTAAGTAAAAAGCCACAATATTTGGTAATTCCAGGGTCACCCCAATTTTAAGGGATTTCAAAAAATATTTATGGGATAGAAAATCATTTTAAACCAGTATAAAAGGGTAAAAAGACTTAAAAGAGGAATTATGAGAAAATTGGGGAAGGAAAACCTTACCCACCTCTGTGGCTGATTAGTGAGACCGATCAGTGAAACTGATCATTGGAGCATATCAGGTGAAGCAGATTGGGTGAAACTAATCAGGTGAAATGGATCTATGAAGCCGATCAGTGAAGCGGATTGGGTGAAGCAGATCAGGTGAATCCGATTGGGTGAACCAGATTGGGTGAAGCTGACCAGTGAAACTGATCAGTGTAGCTGATCGGGTGATGCAGATCGGGGGAAGAGAATCTCATGAAGCTGATTGGTTGAAGCTCATTAGTGAAGCATATTTGTGAAGCTAATCTGTGATGCATATCTGTGAAGATTATCTGTGAATCCAATCAGTGAAGCTGATTGGTGAATCTGGTCTGTGGAGCTGATCTGTGAAGCTGATTCGTGAAGGTTATTTGTGAAGTTGATTAGTGAAGTTGATTCTTGTGAAGCTGATCAGTGAAGAAGATCAGTAATGCATATTATTGAAGCGGGTCTGTGAAGCTAATCAGTGATGATGATCGGTGAAGCAGATCAGTGATACCGATCGGTGAAGCAGATCGGTGATACCGATCCGTGAAGCAGATCGGTGATACCGATCGGTGAAGCAGATCGGTGGAACCGATCAGTGGGATAGATTGGTGGAACCGGTCAGTGAGACTGATTGGTGAGACTGATCAGTGAGACACCGATCAGTGAGACAAGATGGTGGAACCAACTGACGAGATTGATCGGTGAGACAAATTAGTGGAACTAATCATTGAGACAGATGGATGGAACCAATCAGTGGCACCGATAGGTGACAACACGGTGATGTGTTTCCACTAACACCGACATCCTCGTGACACACCGATGTTTTATAAGACACCATAACACTTATAATTTAGAAAAGTAATGTAACAACAGGGTCTAAGCCATAACAAATAATGTTTTATCACTAACAAAGATACCTTTTACCAACACATCTTTAGCACTAATGAATACTTATTTTTATCAGTGATAATGAAGTACTGATAAAAGGAATATTTATCATCACTAAAACAATAGCTGTTATAATGATATATATTTACTATCCCTTTTTTGATGTTTTGATAAAACCCTTACAAATCCTTTAAACTGAACCCTAACGAAACCAATTTCTGTTGCACCTCTCATGCTCTCATGGAATTCCACTACTTTCACCACTCCCCCTCTACATTCTCTACAATGAATAAATCATTAAATATAATGTATGTTATTTTTTCTCTTCCTCTTTCATTTCAGGTTTGTTCGGGTTCTAAGGTGTGTGTTAACACATTGTTGTCATGGTTCGAGGCTCTCGTGGGTTTCATGTTTTGGGTATTCAATTATTCCTATTTGAGTCTTATTGATTTTGTAAGGATGGATGATGAAAACCTCAACATTCGAGTTCTATGAGACCCCTGAAATTGTTATGGAATCCTATGCTTATGAAATTTATGCATGGAATAGTATATTCCTTTTCCTTTTCAGTACCTATAGAGAGTGTCATGGAATCTTCACATCGAGTATGGTGATTCAAGATTACTCATTTACATTGAGTAAATTGTGGGATTATCATGAAACTGCTTCCATTGGGTAAATTGATTAACTAACCCAATAAATAAATAACTGGGATGAAAAAATTAAATCGGGGAAGTGCATATTATGAATTTATATATGTTTCTATGTGACTCTGTGAGAAATGGTTATAGTTGTTACAATGATCAGAATTTATTTAACTCTATGAAATTTTATTTTCTTACATTTATTAATTTGAATGATTACATTTTGTAAAATGTTAAATATTTTAATATGGTAATGAAATGGGAGTAAAAATTCTGAAGAGGGAAAGGGTGTTTATACAGGATAATAATGAATTTTTTAGACTCACATATTTTTATAATCCCAAATCATGTTAAATTCAACAATGGGTTAGTTGTTTGACAATCAATTTCAATCTATTTTGATCATATGACTTTACTAAAATCGGTTTATAGTATAAAAAGTCTCCATGTCAAAGGTCACTGTTGAAGGTGACTGGTATGAGGTCATTGTTCTAGGCCACTGTCTCGGTCACCGTTGACAAACCTAGAGCTGAACCTTACCGCTTGAAGTCATTGGTGAAATGGTCACCGTTGAAGACATTAGTGATGAAGATTACTACTATAAGAGATACAGTTATAAAGTTACAGTTGTATGTCACATGTACAAGGTCACTTTTCTAAATACTATCATCGGAGTACATACCAATGCATAGATATGTTGAGTCAATGTGATAGGTCACTATTGTTACAAGGTTTCTACACTAAAGTGTTTCTGTTAGAAGTCCAATGTCAAACTTATTACTGGAATTATACTATTAAGAAGTCTACCGTTGGTGAATTATACCATTGGAAAAGTCTAAAATTGGTAAAGCGTACCATTTGAGAAGTCTATCATTTGTAAAGACTACCTTTGGTGAATTCTACCATTGGTAAAGTCAACCATTGGACAAGCATACCGTTGGTGAATCCTACTGCTGGATACGCCTACTGTTGGATGTCTACTAGTGATCAAGAGTGCTGATGAAGATGCTATTGATTCATAGGATACTATTACCATTCTAATGATAACATATTCTAAACATTATCCATTTTATAAATATTATCACAACAGTCATATTTTATTTATTTAATGCATCTAACATTAATTAATATTGTTGGTAGACATATAGGGAGACCATATCTTGACTGTACGATGTACGAGAAATATCACTTGATGTACCAACTCCTTCTGTTGGACCTCAAATATGAATGAAAAAGCCCAAGGAAGATATTTAAATAGAGGTACATAGAAAAATAATTTCTGGGAGCACAGAAGATAAATGCATTACTGCCCAAAAAGAAGAAGAACACTCCAGTGCTTATACTGAAAATCCATGAGCTTCACAAGGATTGATTTGAAGAACACATTCAAGGATGTACTGTTGTGATTAAAAGAACCCTTGTACCATGAATTTGAACATCTCAGTACCTAAAATCATGTACCTGAAAGTGGCGACACTCTATTTTTTTAGGAAACATGCAGAGAAGAACAAAACCTTTATTTCCTCATATCCAAGAAGTCCAGAGAATCTTCAAACACATAGAGCATTCTAAACTCCATACTAATTTATCTGGATCTACTATGTTTCTCTTTTTCCATTTCTGAGTAGTTTGTTTTTGTTACACATATATTGTTTTATGTAATTTAACTGGGGGATACTGAAAATCTCCACTAAAACCTATCTCACCTTGTTTCCCACGCATAACTGTGGAAGGAGACTTGTGTGTCTTGGTGGCTTGATTCCCCATGATGAACTATGGTAGAGGTTGTAGAACCTGGATAGTTATTAAAAACTGTTTTAAACACTAATACACATCATGTATCAAGTTTATTTTTACAAACTTCTTGGAGGATGTTAATCAACATGTGGAAATGATTGGGTCTCGGCTTGAGACTAAACGTCAATTTTATGTTGTTGTGCTAATTCTCATATACGCTGTTTTATTTTATCCGTTGTTTATATTTTTTAAAGACAGAAAACTGTTTTTACATTTCCTCTGAAAGTTAGTTTTGGTTAGTTTGTATATACGCTTAATTTAGTAAAACTATTTCAAAAGTTGAATAAGTGATCGCACTGATTCAACTGAGGACTAATCAAACATAGTGAAACTTGTTGAGAAATTAAACATTTATATCTCAACTTCCTTAATTTATTGGGCTGTTTTGAATTGGGGGATTTTTGTCATAAAGTTTTTAACAGAAATTTTCATTGGAACTCAATTCACCCCCCCCCTCTTGAGTATCCACTCCAACCAACATTGGGCATTAGAGGATTCTATTTTCATTTTTTCAAGTTATTTTCAACTGCGATTTTATTTTTATCTTAAAGATCTTAAAATTTCTGTCATATTTAAATTTTCAGTTCATTAAATTCTAAGTAACTATGGAAACTAGAGTTGAGGGTTCTCCTACTAACAGACCACCTTTCCTTAATAGTAATGACTATGCTCAGCAGAAATTAAAAATGAAAATGTATCTAGAGAGCATGGGACCTGAAATATGGGAAACAATTGAAGAATGACATGTATTTCCTGCTACTGCTAGGGACACATGATCTCAGTTGACTAAAGCTACATATAATAATAACTAAAATGAAATGGATGCTTTGTACTGTTCTCTATGTGAGGAAGAATTCAATAAAATATCTTCTTGCAGATTTGCATATGAAATTTGTGATACTTTAGCTATTTCTAAGGAGGGAACAACTAATGTTAAAGACATGAGATTAAATACATATACTATTAAATATGATAATTTTAAAATGAAGCCTGCTGAACTTATTTCTAAAATATATGTTTAGTTCAATGAAATAGTGAATACTATGAGTATGCAAGGAAAACTGGTGGACACCAAGGACCAGATCATGAGACTACTTTGATGCATACCTGATAGACGGAGAAGAACATCTATTTCTATCTTAGAATCTTGTGACATAGGTAAACTTATAGTGAATGAACTAATTGGAAAGATTATGATGTATGCAGAATAATTTAAATTTAATCAATAAGTAGGAGAAGAACCAAGGAATAAGTCAGTAGCATTCCACACTTCATCCTCAAAGAGAAAAGACGAAGAAAAAGTTCAAGTTCATGTTGATAGTTCCACTAGTGAAGAGTCAGATTTAGATAGTGATGAGGAGATGGATCGTCTTTCTAGAAGGTTAAAAAATTTCTATTGAAAGAAGAAAAAAATTAGTACGTCGAACAATAAGTGAATGTATAATTGTAAAGGAAAAATGGAGAAAAATAGAAAATGGAATGACAAATCAAATGAAATAATTTTCTATGGGTGAAAATGAAAAGGTAATGTGAAGCCAGACTACCCCATGCTGAAATTTAAGAAGAAAAATGAAGATAAGTGAAAGGGTTATAAAAAGGCCATGAAAGCTATATGTAGTGATTCATAATACAGCTTCATTGGATCGGATTCTTTTGATAATGACGATAACAATCATGCTAAATTATGTTTCATGATAGAAAAATCTAAGGTAACACTTAATTATCCTATACATAATGCATATTATTCATGGGAATAGGAATGAGTCACATAAAGATGAATATATGACTAAGGATGAACTATTTTAATACTATGAAATTATTGAGGATACCTTTAATGAGCTCAAGGAAAAATATAAATCATTAAATAGACGTCATGCTTTAAAAATCAATTGTATGTCAAAACTGGATATTGAAAAAGTGAAATTCCCTGAGTTTTTAAAAGAAAACACTAAACTTAAATTATCAAAAGAACAACTGAATAAAGATATTGAGTAGTTTACTAGATGTAGAGATACCTTAACTCACTTTCATGGAAAAAATATTGCCCAAATATATACAACTGGTCTAGGATATCAACCAGGACAACGAAAAAATAGAAAATCAAATTTGTTCCACAATATAGAAAGTTCACTACTAATTCTATGTCTGTACAATATTTTGAGAGAATATTTTCAAAAGTATCTAACAAATTATTTATGATTCAATATATGTATGTTGATGTTAGGAAACCTGTAAAACAAATATGGGTTCCCAATGTTTTACATGCTAACCTCTCAGGACCCAAGAAAATATGGGTACCAATGTTACCCCATGCCTAATCTGTTTTTGCAGGGAAGATGCTGAAAGAGTTCATGTAAGACATTGTGGTACCTGGACAGTGGATTTCCAAGACATATGATAGGATATTATTCTTTCTTCAAGAGACTAATCAATGTTGATGGTGTACATGTAACTTTTGGTGAAAATTCAATGGGAAGAATCTCCGGCTTATGCCAAATTGGTAACCCTAATACAATGTTAATTTCCAAATTACTTTTTGTTGATTGATTAAAGTACAATTTACTTATCATCTCTCAGTTTTGTGATGGTGGTTTTAATTTTATGTATGAAAATGATGCATGTAATGTTTTTAATTCCAAAAATGATGTAGTATTCACAGCTTGTATAAATGAAAATGTGTATGTTACTGATTTAAATTCCATAGGCATGCAAAATTTTTCTTTCTTAAATTCTTTTTATAAGGAATCCTGGTTGTGGAACAGATGATTAGGAAACTGAAATGTGCACTCAGTTAGAAAACTGACTAGGAATGTTTTAGAAAGAGACTTACCTAAATTGGAATTTCCTCTTAACAAAGTGTGCAATCCCTATAAAAATGGAAAGCAACACAAAGTTTCTTTCAATCCAAACAAATAAGTCTCTATATCTCATCTTCTTGAGTTGGTTTACATGGACTTGTTTGGACCATCATGAGTTTCAAGTATAAATGGGAAGCGTTATGTTTATGTTATTGTAGATAATTATTCTAGGTACACTTGGGTATATTTTCTAGCTCACAAAAGTGAATCTTGTTCTTATTTTATCAAATACTCCAAGTCGGTAGAAATCATAGTGGACTTAGAATTAATACTTTGAGAAGTGATCATGTTCATGAGGTTGAAAATCAATAATTGAATCTTATTGCTCACACAATGGCTATAGTCACAATTTCTCTACTCTTATAACACCTCATCAAAATGAAGTCGTAGAAAGAAAAAATTGGACACTCCAAGAGATTGCCGAACTATACTTAGTGAGTATAATATACATATTTTTTTGGACTAAATCTGTATATACAGCTTGTTATACCATCAATAGAGTCTTAATTAGACATGTTCATAAGATGACCCCTTTTGAACATTGGAACAATAGGAATCCAAAGGATAATTACTTTAGAGTTTTTGGCTGCAAAGACATTATTATTAACACTAAGGATAATATTGACAAGTTTCCCTCCAAAAGTGAGGAATGAATTTTCCTAGGTAACTCAATATCGAGTAAAGCCTATAGAGTACTCAATAAGAAAACCATATGTGTGGAAGAGTCAGTTCATGTCAAATTTGACGAGACTGATCCACATGAACCCAAAATATACATAGAATATCTTGAGGAAGATATGTCAATTCTAGACCTTAATGATAATGATAGTGAACCCCCTATAAAAGTAACGAGTTATGGGAACCATCTAGAATCTGCACCTGTTGATTATGAACCCATATATAATCATGAAGAGTCTAGATCAACTATTTCTAGAGGTGTTATAACTCTCAAGAATCATCCTTTAGATGCTGTAGAGGGTGATTTAAAAAGAGGGACACAAACTATAGGCTTCTCTAAGAAACCATGTTGAACATCAAGCTTTTCATTCACAACTTGAACCCAAAAATATTAATGATGCTATCAATGATGAATTTTGGGTGATGGATATTCAAGAAGAATTAAATCAATTTGAAATAAACAATGTCTAGGAACTAGTTGAATGATCTAAGGACAGTTTAACAATAGACACTAAATGTGTTTTTAGGAACAAGGTTGATGAGTCTTGAAATATAGCTAGAAATAGTGGTAGGTTAGTTGAACGAGGATATATTCAAGAGGAATGAATAGACTATAAGGAGACCATTGCAATTATATCTCGGTTAGAGGCCATTAGAATACTACTAGCTTAGGCAGCTCATCTGAATTTTAAACCTTATAAAATGGATGTTAAAAGTTCTTTTCAAAATGGGTACATAGTTGAGGATGTGTTTGTTGAAAAACCTCCTGGTTTTACAAATACCCATTTTCCAAATCTTGTTTTAATCCATCAAAATCTTTATACGGTTTAAAGCAACCTCCAAGAGCTTGGTATGATAGGCTCAGCTCTTTTCTTATTTCAAAATTTTTTACTAAAATAATAGTTGATCCAACACTCTACATTAAAATAATTTATAAAGATGTTTTGATAGTACAAATTTATATAGATGATATAATTATGGGATCTTCTAAAAATTATTTATGTACTAATTTTTCTAATATAATGAAAATTTAATTTTTAATGAATTTAATGGGATAACTTAAATGTTTTCTTGGATTTTAGATTATTCAAAATAAATATTGTATTTTTTAAATCAATATAAATATATTAAAGATATTTTTAAAACATTTTGGATTGGATGGTTGTAAAGTTAGTGATACACCTATGAGTACCACATGTAAGTTGGATATAGATGAAGCTGGAGAACCAGGGCATCAAACCAACTATAGAGGTTTGATAGGGAGTCTGATCTCCCTTACAGCTTGTAGACCTGACATTATGTTTAGTGTATGCATGTGTGCTTGTTTTCAAGATAATCCAAATAATCTCATTTAAATGCTGTTAAATGGATTTTCATATATCTCAAATATAATCCCAACATAGGACTATTTTATCCCGGATGACAATCATTGGATCTATTAAGTTATTCTCATGTTGACTTTGTGGGTTACAAATTAGACAGAAAAATCACCTTCGGAACATGTTACATTTTAGTCAAGTCACTAGTATCGTGCTTTAGTATGAAATAGAATTATGTTTCATCATCTACTGGCGAAGCTGAATATATAGCTGGTAGTAGTTTTTGTGATCAAATTTTGTGGATAAAAACACTTTACTAGACTATGGATATCAAATCAAACATGTCTCTGTAAACTATGACAACACAAGTGATATTAAAATTTCTAAAAATTCACTATCTCATGCTAGGACAAATCATTTTGATGTAAGACATCACTTCTTGAGAGATCATTATCAAAGAGGTGATATCTCTCTGGAATTAATTGGCACTGAACATCAATTTTCAGATATATTCCCAAAGCCTTTAAATTCGGAGAGGTTAAACCACATAAAACATGAATTAGGGTTGATTAATTTATGTATAGGGAACGTCACTGTTCCACCTCACTGTTAGAACCTCACCGTTGAACCTTACTGTTAGATCCTCACTATTGAACCACACTATTAGAACCTCTCTGTTTCACCTCACTATTAGAACCTCACTATTAGATCCTCACTATTTCACCTTACTATTAGTACATCACTGTTGGACTTTACCGTTATATTGTATTTTATGTGGGAATATGAACCATTTTATTAGTATTATTTTCCTTTTTTTGTTTTTGTTTCAAACCATATATGATAAAATTATATTACAAACACATTTGAATCCACTCTCTTCCTCACTCTCGAACCCCTGCTCTCAGAATCCTTAAACCCTATCTTTCAACAGAATCCTCAAACAGCTTAAATCCAAAATGGAAAGAATCAAGGGACCTTAGGATGATGATGGAAATGTTCCAAGGTCTAGGAGTCCACGATCCACGTCCAGTGGTGGCAATAATATATCAACGGAGTCTGTTAACCCGCATCTGTCAAAAAGAACAATTTTGGCTCAAAAGGAGTTTCAGGAAGATTGGTTGCTCTCATGAAAATCTTTAGTGCTGGAAGAACTAGAGGTTCAAGGTTGGGTGGAGTGCTTTGAAAAAAATAATGGACCATATTACACAAGGCTATCCAATTATTTATACGATTATCTGAAATTTGAGAAGTCAGATGATGAGAACCGACTGGTGTCAAGAGTAAATGGAGCAGAGGTAAGCTTTTCATCTTCCAAGTTGGGTAAATGTTTAAGAGTGCCTCATGAGGGTATATGTGACTATTACTCTGGAGTGATTCTTCTAGACAGTGATATTTTTGGGTATGAGAAATATTTGGTTGAACTGATAGGAAATGGGACATGAAGGAAAATTATTGCTACTGAAATGAATGGAGAGGATAGAATTTTGTTCAAGTTTACCCAACATGTGATAAGTCCTAAGAGAGGTGACTTCACTATGTAGAAGTATCAGGAAATATTATTACTGTATTTGCTAGAGAATGGACATAAGATCAACCTGTGTAGGTTACTGATGGATCAGTTGGAAGACATGACTACGACAAGTTCTAAATCAAATGCTCCATTTCATGCCAAATTGATTTTTGTGATGCTGAAAGTTAAGGGAATTGTTGGAGATAAAATGGAAACCATTATAGACCAATTTTTTTTGTATCTCAAAGATAATTTTAATGTTCATTAAGATCAGTATGAATCCCTGGAGAAGGGAATGGGTAAATAATGAAGAGAATCTTTATGAGAGGATTGACTCTTTAAATAATCCTTCTAGGCCAAAGGATAAGAGGGATCGAGGTCTGAATCCTAATGAGGAAGAACCTATATATTCTGATGATGAAGTAGAGTAGGTTGCGGAACATGAGAAAGAGGGTACCCCAATATATGATAAGAGTGATCTTGATCAACCATCCAGTCCCCTAGTTGGAATGATAGATTCTGGAGAGCCCAGTCCTCCAAGAGATTTACCAAAGAGAAAAATTTTCCTCAGGGACAATGAGGTTGAAGAAACCCCTGATGAACAGTATGATGAGGCAAATATTGCTGTTAGAGATACTTCAGAAGAGGAAGAAGCTGCTAAATCTGGTCATTCTGACCATGAGGAATATGAGAATGTTGTTTATAAGGATAATGAAGGAGATGAACTCAGTTTGAGTCCTCTTATTAGAGTCAATTAAAGGGAAGTGAGTGAATAGGAATTAGAAGTTGTATCTACTAATCTTGATATGGAAATTGTGGATGAATCAGTAGAAGCACTGGCTTACTCTACTAGTGAGTCAGTGGATCAAACAGCAAAAGAATCTGAGGTTGCAAGGCTGTAAGAAGATGAAATAGGTGTCCAAGAGGTAACTCCAATTGAGGGGGAGCATCTAATTGCCATGAGATCAGAATCTATTATGCATGACATTGAAGGCTGGACAGAGGACTCTGCATTTCTGTGGTTGAGAATATATTATGATGACTCAGAAGATGAAAGTCCCAACAGAAGATATTCAGTTCCAAACCTCATTTTCGTACCTCCATAAAACTCTTTACCTCAAGATTATTTCAGTAAGCTAGACCTCGAATCCTTGAAATCCGACCTGCAGAGAATGAATAAGGATAGGTACTCTAAGATGGACAAGGCTCTTTCTCTAATTTAGGAACATTCAGCATCAAAGTTAGCCAAAATACACTCTTTTATTCACTCTGATGTGCTTCAGGATGTAAGGAAGTGTCACTGTCAAATGAGTGAGTTATCAGAATCTGTGGAGCTTCTAAAACTATCAGTGGTGAGTTTGAATACTCTTCTGACCTCTAGATTTCATGTGGGAATGGATATTCAATATGTAAAAAGTGTAGAGTAGCAGTTGGTAACTGTGTTTGAGGATTTTATGAAGTCCATGAAAACACATGTGAGAGGACAAGATGATGAATTGAAGTGTTTTATCAGTGGTCTGACTAAATACTTTAAGGGGATAGTAGCTTTCCCTATGGCACCTCAAGGTGCATATTCTTCCAATTCAGCCTCCCCTCTAGTTGACATTGAATATTTCAGATCCATTGTTAGATAAGAAGTGTAAAATATCTCTGGTGCTAGTACATCAAACTCTCAGGTCATTTCTATTACCAGATAAATGCATACCCTTTTGGGTAATTATTTAAGTGAAGATGGTCAAGATCAAAAGTCCATCAAGAAACATGTTGACTTTTATTACCAAAGGGTATACACTAAGAATCATATGGATGTCCACTTCAAGTTGTTATTGGAGAACTTGACGATTCCACCTATCACTTAGGAATTTAAGGATCAAGTAAGCAAGATTCGACATCTGACTCCTACATGGAGAAATTTATGGAAAATAAGGATGACTTTATCTCATCCATGGATAGATTTGTAAGAATTATCATGGATTCAGAAATCTTCTATTACACTTCCTCCATTTGGACTGTACACCCATTGTTGTTCCGCCAGAATTACCTTCTGGCTCCACTACCTCTGCCCCAACCTATGCTCCTCCTAGGATGTCTCCTACTCAGGCCTTCAGAAGCATGACTCTAATAATTCCTCCTAGAGTCACTCCCTCTAGAGACACTGAATCTTCTGTTGTAGCTTCTCCTGTCATCCTAGATGTTACCCCTCGGCCTCAGTCTCTCCAACCACCTGTAGACCCTCCCTCTTCCTCTTCCAAAGGGAATGAGTCATTACCCATTTCTGATCTGGATTGACTGTGGTTATATCTTTTGATAGGGATTTTATAATTTTCTTTCAATCATGTAATAATCTTTCAATAATACAAATATTCTCTTCTGTATCTTATTGTATTTCTTTTTTCTAATAAAAAAGGGTGAGAAAATACAACACAAGTAATTCAATATCTATATTACATTAATACCAGCTACAGCATGTGTGATAGGCTTATCTGTAACACCTATTTATTTTATTTACTTACCTCTAATTTTCATTATCTATGATCATCTTATAATTATTCTAATGTTTAATGGCATAATCTGTGATTATCAAAAAGGGGGAGATTGTTGGACTCAACTACTGTGATAATCCCAAATAATGATTAATTCTATAATGGGTTAGTTGTTTGAAAATCTATTTCAATGTATTTTAATCGCATGACTTTTCTAAAATTAGTCCACAGTATAAAAACTCTCTATGTCAAAGGTCACTGTTGAAGTTTACTGGTAAGATGTCACGGTTCTAGGCAACAATCATGTTCACCATTGAAAAAGCTATAGCTGAACCTTACCGCTTAAAGTCATTGGTGAAAAGGTCACCATTAAAGACCTTGCTGATGAAGGTTACCGTTATAATAGCTACAGTTATAAAGTTACTTTTGGACATCACTAGTACAAGGTCACTATTGATATGCCTATTGTTGGAGTACTTACCAAAGCATACAGATGCTGAGTCAATGTGATAGGTCACTGTTGTGACATGGTTGCTTCTACAAATAGTTTCTATTATATTTCCACTATCAGACATATCACTAGAAGTCTACTATTAATATGTCTACCATTGGTGAATTCTACCATTGGTAAAGCCTACCATTGGTAAAGCTTGTCGTTGGTAAAGCCTACCGTTGTTGAAGTATATCACTGGTAAAGCCTACCATTGGTGAATTCTATCGTTGGTGAAGTCTACCATTGGACAATCCTACCGTTGGTGAAGCCTACCGCTGGATATGCCTACTATTGGAAGTCTACTACTTATCAATCTTTCTGATGAAGATGCTATCGATTCACAGGCTACACTTACCAGTCTACTGAGAACATATTTTACAATCTATCCATTTTCATAATATTATCATAATGGTCATATTTGATTGATTTAAATGCATCTGACATTAATTAATATTGTTTGTAGACATGTCAGGAGACCATATCTTGATAGTACGAGTTACGAGAAAGATTTTACGTGATGTACCTACTCTTTTTGTCAGTCTACAAATACGAAATAAAAATACCAAGGATGATATCTAAATAGAGGCACACATAAAAATAATTTGCGTCAGCCCAGACGATAAATGCATTGCTGAAGAACAAGGAGAAGAACACTCTAGTTCTTATACTGAAAATCCAAGAGCATCGCAAATATCGTTTTGAATAACAAATTAAAGGTTGTACTTTTGTGATTAGAAGAAACCTTATACCAAGAAGTTGAAAATATCATCACCTAGAAGCAAGTGCATGAAAGTTGCAACACTCTTTTTTTAGGAAACTTTCAGAGAAGAACAAAACCATAATTTCCTCAACACCAAGAAGTACAGAGAATCATCAAACCCATAAAGAATTCTAAACATCATCCTAATTTCTCTAGCTCTACTTTGTTTCTCTTTTTACATTTCTGAGTAGTGTGTGTTTATTACACATACACTGTCTCTCGTTAATTAAATGGGGGATACTGGAAATCTCCACAAAAAACTCTCTCACATTTTTTCCCATGAATAAATTTGGAAGAAGCCTTGTGTGGCTTGGTTTCTTGATTTCCCACAAAGTGATGTGGTAGAGATTGTAGAACCTGGACAGTTTGTAAAAACTATTGTAAACACCGATACAGGTTGTGTATGAAGTTTATTTTTTCAAACGTTTTTGTGGAAGGTGATCATCATGTGGTGAGGATTAGGTATCTACATGACATTGAACCACTTGTTTATGTTATTGTGATAATCCTTATATAATCTGTTTTATTTTATCCTCTACTTATATTTTTCAAAGATAGAAAACTTTTTTTACATTCACTCTGATAGTTATATTTGATTTGTGTGTATATATGCTTAATTTAGAAAACCTGTTTCAAAAGTTGAATTATTGATTTCACTGATTCAAATGAGGACTAATCAACCTTAGAGAAACTTTTTGAGTAATTAAACATTTATATCGTTACTTCCTTAATT
The DNA here is from genome assembly GCA_963277665.1 of Viscum album. NCBI lineage: Eukaryota > Viridiplantae > Streptophyta > Magnoliopsida > Santalales > Viscaceae > Viscum > Viscum album. Next base: position 453,279,927 of record OY728160.1, on the reverse strand, counting down.
GACAGGGTTGTTTTGAATTGGGGGATTATTTTCATAATTTTTTTAAAATAAATTTTCATTGGAACTAAATTCACCACCCCTGTTGAGTATCCAGTCTTCCCAACATTGGGCATTAGAGGATTTTATTTTTATGTTTTCAAATTATTTTCAACTGTGATTTTAGTTGTATCTGAATGATCTTAAAATTTCTGTCATATCAAAATTTTTGGTTCTTCTAATTCTAAGTAACTATGGAAACTAGAGTTGAGGGTGCTGCTACTAACAATAGAAATTTCATTAATGGTAATAACTATGCTCATTGGAAATTAAAAATGAAAATCTATCTAGAGAGAATGAGACTAGAAATTTAGGATACAATTGAAGAACAACATGTATTGCCTGCTACTTCTAGGGACACATGGTCTTAGTTTCCTAAATCTACATATAATAATAACTATAATGAAAAGAATACATTGTAATTTTCTCTTGGTGATGAGGAATTCAATAGAATATCTTCTTGAAAAACTGCATATGAATTTTTTTATACTTTAGATAATTCTCATGAGGGAGCAACTAATGTTAAAGAAATGATATTAAATACATATAATATTAAATATGATAATTTTAAAATTATTCCTAATAATATTATTTAGGAAATTTATCTTTTGTTCAATGAAATAGTGAATATTGTGAGTCTTCTAGGAAAACCAGTGGACAACAAGGACCAGATCATGAGATTGCTTTTATGCCTACCTGATTGATGGAGATGTACTTCTGTTTCTATCTGATAATCTTGTGAAATAGGAAAACTTCCAGTGAATGAACTAATTGGAAATATTATGATGTATGAAGAGGAATTTAAAGTTAATCAAGATGTAGGAGATGAACCAAGGAAGAATTATGTTGCATTCAAGACTTCAACCTCAAAGAAAAAGGCAATGAAAATGTTCAAGTTCCTGTAGACAGTTCCACTAGTGAAGAGTCATATTTAGATAGTGATGAGGAGATGGATAATATTTCTATAAGGTTCAAAAGGTTCTACTAAAATAAGAAAATATTTCAAAAGTAAATCTACAAGGGAAAGTATGATAGTAAAAGACAATGGAAGAATGACAGAAAATGTAATGAGAACTCAAATGTAATAATTTGCTATGAGTGCAAATGAAAAGGTCATGTGAAGGAAGACTGCCCCATGCTGAAATTTAAAAATAAATATGAAGATAAAGTAAAGAGTTATAAAAAGGCTAGGAAAGCTACTTAGAGTGCTTCAGTAGACAACTCCAGTGGATATTATTCTTTTGATAGTGAAGAGAACAATCATTATAACTGATGTTTTATGACAGAAACATCTGAAGTAACACTTAATTATCCTATACATAATTCCTATTATTTAAGGAATAAGAATGAGTCACATAATGATGAAGAAATGACTAAGGATGATGTATTTGAATACTGTGAAATGATTTTGGCTATATTTAATGATCTCAAGGACAAATATAAATCATTAAAGAGACAACATGGTTTAAATGCAAATTATAAGTCAAAATTGGATATTGAGAAAGAGAAATTCTACCAGCTGCTAAAAGAAAACACTGAACTAAAATTATAAAATTAACAACTAAATAATGATCTTGAGAATTTTACTGTAGGTAGTGATACCTTAACTCAATTTCGTGGATACAAATTGCCCCAAAATATACCACTAGTCTTGGATATCAACCAGGATAGAGAAAAATTAACAAAATCAATTTTGTTCCAAAATCTGGATAGTTCACTACAAATTCCAGGTCAGGAAAATCTCTTGAGAGACAACTTTCAAAAGGTCCTAACAATGTATTTATGCTTCCAGATAGGTATGATGATTTTTGGAAGCCTATAAGGAAAATATGGGTTCCCAAAGTTCTACTTACTAACCTCTCAAGACCCATGAAAACCTGGGGACCAAAGATACCATATGCCTAATCTGTTTTTGTAGGGAAGTTTCCTAAAGAGTTCCTATAAGACCTTGTGGTACTTGGATAGTGGATGTTCAAGACATATGATAGGAGAATATTCTTACTTCAATAGCCAAATCAATGTTGATGGTGGTCATTTAAGTTTTGGTGATAACATAATGGGAAAATTGTCAGCATGTTCCAGATTGGTAACCCTAATACAATATTAATTTCCAATTTACGTTTTGTTAATGGATTAATGTAAAATTTAATTATAATCTATCAGTTGTGTGATTATGGTTTTAATTTAGAGTCTGAAAATGATGCATGTAATGTTTTTAATTCCAAAAATGATTTAGTATTCACTGCCTGTAGAAATGAAAATGTGTATGCTGTTGATTTAAATTCTTTAACTAAGCAAAATGTTTTTTACTAAAATTATTTTCATTAGGAATACTAGTTGTGGATCAGAATCTTAGGACACTGCAATGTGCACTCACATAGAAAACATACTAGGAATGGTTTAGTTAGAGACTTACCTAAATTGGAATTTCCTCTTAACTAAGTGTGCAATATCTGTCAAAAGAAAAAGAAACAGAAAGTTTCCTTAAAACCAAAGAAAAAAGCCTCTACATCTCAACCGCTTGATTCGGTTCACATGGACTTGTTTAGACCATCAAGAGGTTCATGTTTAAATGGGAAGAATTTTGTTTTTGCTCTTGTAGATGATTTTTCTAGGTACACTTGGGTATACTTTCTGGTTCACAAAAGTGATTCTTGTTCTTATTTTATCAAATTCCCCAAGTCTATAGAAAATCATAGTGGACGTAGAATTAATACCGTGAGATGTGATCATGGTCGTTCGTGTTAAAATCAAGAGTTTGAATATTATTGCTCACAGAATGGCTATAGTCACAATTTGTCTACTCCTAGAACACATCAAAAAAATTCATTCATATAAAGAAGAAATTGGACACTCCAAGAGATTTCTGGAACTATGCCTAGTGAGTATAATCTACCTATTTATTTTTAGGCTTAATCTGTATATAAAACTTGTTATACCATCAATAGAGTCGCAATTAGACATGTTCTTAAGAAGAACCCTTGTGAACTTTGGAGCAATAGGAAGCCTAACGTTAACTACATCAGAGTTTTGGGCATTAAAGTCTTTATTATTAACACTAAAGACAATCTTGACATGTTTTCCTACAATAGTGATGAAAAACATTTCATAGGTTACTCAATCTCGAGTAAAGCCTATAGATTATTAAACAAGAAAACCAGATGTATGGAAGAGTCAGTTCATGTCAAATTTTATGAGACTGGTCCACATGAACCCAAAACCTCCCTTGAATATCTTGAGGAATATATGTCAATTATGGACCTTAGTGATAATGATAGTGAACCCCCTGTAAAAGTAACCAGTTCTAGGAATCGTCTAGAATCTGCACCTGTTGATTCTGAACCTATAGATAACCATGAAGAGTCTAGTTCAACTCTTTCTAGAGCTGTTAGAACTCTCAAGATTCATCCTTTAGAGGTTGTAGTAGGTGATTTAAATAGAGGGACACAAACTATAGATTCTCTACGATACCAGGCTGATCATCAAGCTTTTGTTTCACAGCTTGTACCCAATAATATTAATGATACTATCTATGATGGATTTTTGGTGATGGTTATGCATAAAGAATTAAATCAATTTGAAAGAAACAAAGTCTGGGAACTAGTTGAAAGACCTAATGAACCTTTGAGAATAGGCACTAAATGGGTTTTTAAGAGCAATGTTGATGAGTCTGGAAATATAGTTAGAAACGGTTCTAGGTTAGTTTCCCAAGGGTATTGTCAAGAGGAAGGAATAGACTATGAAGAGACCCTTGAACCAGTAGCTAGGTTAGTGTCCATTAAGAAACTACTTGCTTATGCAGATCATATGAATTTTAAACATTATTAAATGGATGTTAAAATTTCTTTTCGAAATGAGTACATAGTTGAGGATGTGTTTGTTGAACAACCCCCTGGTTTTACAAATCCCCATTTTCCAAATCGTGTTTTTAAAATTTCAATAGCCTTATGCGGTTTGAATCAAGCTCCATGATCATGGTATGAGAGGCATAGTTATTTTCTTATTTCAAAAAGGTTTACTAAAGGAATAACTGATCCTACTCTCTACGATAAAAGAATTTCCAATGCTGTTTTGATAGTACAAATTTATGTATATGATATAATTTTTGGATCTTCTAAAAATTCCTTATGTACTGATTTTTCAAAAATAATGAAAAATGAATTTTAAATGTGTTTAATGGGAGAACCTAAAATCTTCCAAGGATTTCAGATTTTTTTTAAAATGATGGTATTGTTTTGAATCAATGTAAATATGTTAAGGATATTTTAAAACATTTTGGTTTTGATGGTAGTAAAGGTAGTGATAAAACTCTTAGTACCACTTGTAAGTTGAATGCAGATGAATCTAGATAACGAGTGGATCAAACCAACTACAGAGGTTTGATAGGGAGTCTACTCTAACTTACAGCTAGAAGACCTAACATTATGTTCATTGCATGCATGTGTTCTCATTTTCAAGATAATCCCAAAAAATTTCATTTAAATTTTGTTAAAGGGATTTCAAAATATCTCAAATATACTCCAAACATAGGACTATTTTTCCAAGAAGAAAATCATTTGATCTGATATGTTATTCTGATGCTGACTTTACGGGTTGTAAGTTAGATAGAAAAATAACCTCTGGAACATGTCACCTTTTAGGAAAGTCACTAGTATCATAGTGTAGTATGAAACAGAATTCTGTTGCATTATCTACTGCTGAAGCTGAATATATAGCTTCTGGTAGTTGTTGTGCTCAAATTATGTGGATGAAAGACACATTACTAGATTATAGATTTCAATTCAAACATGTCTCTATAAACTGTGACTACACAAGTTCTATTAACATTTCTAAAAATCCAATATCTTATGCTAGGACAAATCATATTGATGTCAGACATCACTACTTGAGAGATCATTATCAAAGAGGTGATATCACTCTTGAATTCATTAGCACTAAACAACAATTGATTTATATATTCTAAAAGAATTTAAATTAGGGGAGGTTAAACTACATCAAACATGAATTAGGGATGATTAATTTCAGTACAGGGAACCTCACTGTTGAACCTAATTGTTGCACCTCACTATTAGAACCTCACTGTTGAACCTCACTATTAGAACATCACTGTTGAACCTCACTGTTTATCCTCACTGTTAGAACCCCACTGTTCCACATCACTATTAGAACCACACTATTAGAACCTCACTCTTGCACCTCACTGTTAGTACCCCAAGGTTGTACTTTACTGTTACTCTGTATTTTATGTGGAAATCTGAACCATTTTATTAGCATTATTTTCCTTGATTTTTTTTGTTTCATTCCCTAAATGATAAAATAATATTAGAAACACATTTCAATCTACTCTCTTCTTCACTCTCAAACCCCTGCGCTCAGAATCATTAAACCCTACCTTTTCGCTGAATCCTTAAATTGATTCAAACCTGAATGGAATGAGTCAAGAGGCCTTCGACTGATGATGGAAATGTGACAAGGTCTATGAGACCCCGAGCTGAGTCCAGTGATGGCAGTAATATATCAACAGAACCTCTTAACCAACATCTTTAAAAAAAACAAGTGTGGCTGAAAAGGAATTAAGCAGAGATTTGTTTCTCTCGAGAAATTCGTTTGCATTGCAATCAATAGAGGTTCAAGGCTAGGTGGAGTGCTTTGAAAATAACAATGTACCATATTACCCAAGGTTAGTCAACTAATTGTACGATTATATGAAATTCCAGAAGTAAGATGATGAGAACCGAATGGTGTCACGAGTAAATAGAACTGAGGTAATATTTTCATCAGATGAGTGGGATGAATGATTAAGAGTACCCTATGAGGGTATATGTGACTACTACTCTGGAGTGATTCCTCCAGACAGTTAGATTTTTTGGTATGATAATGATTTGGAAGAACTGATAGGAAATGGTTCCTCAAGGAAAATTATTGCTACTGAAATGAATGGATAGGATATACTTTTGTTCATGTTTATCCAAAATGTGATAAGTCCCAAGAGAGGATCCTTCGCTGTGTAGAGTTATTATGACATATTCTTACTATATTTGCTGAAGCATAGAAATAAGATCAACCTGTGTAAGTTACTAATGGATCAGTTGGAAGACAAGACTATACCATGTTCTAAATCAAATGATCTATTTCATGCCAAACTAATTTATATGATGTTGAAGGTTTAGGGAATTTCGGGAGATAAAGGTGAAAAAATTATAGCCAAGAACAATTTTTGTATCTCTAATATAATCTGCAAGTTCATGAAGATTAGCTGGAATCCCTGGAGAAGAGAATAGGTAAATGATGAAGAGAAGATTTATGAGAAGTTTGACCCTGTAAATAATCCTTCTAGGATAATGGATAATAGGGATATATATCTAACGCCCGATGAGGTAAAACATATATATTCTGATGAAGAAGTATAGGGGATGTGGAACATGAGAAAGAGGGTACCCCAATAGATGATAAGAGTGATCCTGATCTACCAGCTAGTCCTCTAGCTAGAATGATAGCGTCCAGAGATCCCAATCCTCCAAGAGAGTTATAGAGGAGAGAATTTTTCCTAAAGGACAATGAGGTTGAGGAAACCAGTGAAGAAGACTATGATGTGGTTAATATCAGTTTTAGAGATACTTTATAAGAGGTAGAAGTAGCTGAATCAAGTCATTTTGACCATGAGGAATTTGAGAATGCTGCTGATAAGGATAATGAAAGAGAGGAACTCAGTTTGATTCCTCTTATGGGAGTCACTAAAAGGGAAGTGAGTGAAGAGTAATAATAAGTTGTATCTACTGATCTAGCTATGAAAATTGTGCATAACTCAGTAGAAGCAGTGGCTCACTCTACTGGTGTGTCAGATGACCAAACAACAATAGCAGCCGAAGCTGCAAGGCTGGAAGAAAATGAAATAGTTTTCCAAGATGTTGCTCCAATTGTGGGGGAGCATCTTATTCTCAGATGATTAGTATCATTAATGCATGAAATTGAAGTATAGACAGAGGACCCTAGGTTTTTGGTGTTGGGACTAGATTATGATGACTCCGAATATGAAAGGCCCAATAGAAGACCTTCAGTGAAAAACCTCATATTTGTACCTCTAAAAAACTCTTTCCCTCAAGACTATGTCAGTAAGGCAGACCTAGAATCCTTGAAATCCAACATGCAGAGAATGTATAAGGATAGGTACTCTGAGATGGAAAAGGTTGTTTATCTAATTTAGAAACATTCATCATTAGATTTATCCAAAATACACTATAGTATTCACTCTGATCTGCTTCAGGATGTAAGTAAGTGTTAGAGTCAAATGAGCGAGTTGTCAGAATCTGTAGAGCTTCTATAAAAATCAGTGGTGAGTTGGAATTCTCTTCTGACCTCTAGAGTTCAGGTGGACAAGGATATTCATAATGTCAAAATTGAAGTGCAGTAGTTGGTAACTGTATTGGATTATTTTAAGTAGACCATGGAAAAACATGTGAGAGGTCAAGATGATGATGTGAAGAGGTTGATCATTGGTCTGAATAAATCCTTTAAAGAGATAGTATCATTCCTTCTAGCACCTCTAGGTGAATCTGAATCCACTTCATCCTCTCCCCGTGTTGACATTGATACTTTTAGATCCATTGTTATATAATAAGTGGAAAATATCTCTGGTGCTCGTACTTCACACTCTCAGGTCATTTCCATTACTAGGGAACTTCATACCCCAGTGAGAAATTATTTAAGTGAAGCTTCTTCATATCAGAAGGTCATCATGGAACAAGTTGACTTTTATTAAAAACAATTATACACTAAGCATCAAATGGATGGAAACATCATGTTTATGATGGAGAACATGAGGATTCCACTTGTCACTCAGGAATTTAAGGATCATGTGAGCAAGCATCGAGAGCTGACTCCTACCTTGGAGAAATTTATGGAAAATAAGTATGACTTTATCTCAGCCATAGAGGGAGGTGGAATCATCATCATGGACTTCAGAAATATTCGGTTACCCTTCCTCCATGTGGAATGTACACCCATTTTTGTTCCTCCAACATTACCTTCTGCCACCACTTCCTTAGCCTCAACCAGTGCTTCTCCTATGATGTCTCCTGCTTAGGCCATTAGAAGCCTGACTCCAATGATTCGTCAGAGAGTCAATCCATCCAGAAACACTGAATCATCTCTTGCAGCTTCTACTATCATCCTTGATGCTATCCTTCATTCTCAGTTTCTTCTACAACCTGCAGACCCTCCCTCTTCCTCTACTAAAGGGAAGGAGTCATTACCTATTTCTCATGTAGATTGAGTGTGGTTATATCTTTTGATAGGGATTTTATAATGCTCTTTCAATCATGTAATAATCGTTAATTAATACAGATAGTATTTTGTCTCTTAATTTATTTCTTTATTCAAATCACAAAGGGGAGAAAATACAACACAAGTAATTCAATATCCATATCACATTAATCCCTACTACTGCATGTGTGATATTCTAATCTGTAACACCTATTTATTTTATTCACTTACCTCTGATTTTCATTATAACTGATAATCTTATAATTATTCTAAAGATTAATGGCATAATTTGTAATTATTAAAAGGGGGAGATTGATGGACTCACATTTTTTGATAATCCCAAATCATGTTTTATTCTATAATGGGTTAGCTGTTTGAAAATATATTTAAATCTATTTTGATATCATGACTTTGAAAAAATTATTTTACAGTATAAAAAGTTTCCAAGTCAAAGGTCACTGTTGAAGGATACTCGTAAGAGGTCACTGTTCTAGGCCACTGTCACCGTCATCGCTGAAAATCCTACAACTGAAACTTACCACTTGAAGTCATTGGTAAAAAGGTCACTATTGAAGACCTTACCAATGATGTTTACTGTTATAAGAGATATAGTTATAAAGCTACAGTTGGACGTCAGCAGTACAAGGTCACTATTGTAAATCCTACAGTTGGAGTACTTACCAAAGCATACAGATGATGTGTCAATGTGATAGGTCACTATTGTAACAAGGTTGCTGCTACCATGAGTTTCTATTAGAAGTCCACTATCAGACATATTACTGGAAGGCTACTGTTAATAAGTCTACCATTTTTTAAGTCTACAGTTGGTAAAGCCTACTGTTTGTAAGGCCTACCATTTGTGAAGTCGACCATTGGTAAATCCTACCATTGGTTAAGTCTACCATTGGTGATGTTTACCGTTTGACAATCCTACCGTTCTTGAAGCCTACCATTGGATATGCCTACTATTGGAAGTCTACTGCTAATCAAGCTTGCTGATGAAGATACTATCGATTCAGAGGATATTGTTACCAACATGCTGATAACATATTCTACACTACATCAATTTTTTTTATTATTATCATAAAGGTAATATTTTGTTTATATAATTCATCTTAAATTAATTAATATTGTTCATATACATATCAGGAGACCATATCGTGACAGTAAGAGGTTCAAGAAAGATAGAACGTGATGTACCTAATCCGTTTTCGGACCAAAAATATGGAAGAAAAAGACCAAGTAATATATTTAAATACAGGAACACAGAAAAATAATGTGCAGGAACCCAGAAGATAAATGCTTTACTGAATCACAAGAAGAGGAAAACTCTAGTTCTTATACTAAAAATCCAAGAGCTTCACGAAGATCGTTTTGAAGAACAAATTCATGGTTGTACTTTTGTGATTAAAATAACCCTTTTACGAAGAAGCTGAACTTCTCAGTACCTAGATGTTAGTACCAGAACATTGTGACACTCTGTTTTTGGAGGCATCTTGTAGAGAAAAAACCTTCATTTCCTCAAATCTGCGAAGTCCAGATCATCTTCAAACACATAGATCATTCCAAACATCATCCTAATTCTATATATCTACTGTGTTTCTCTTTTTACATTTTTGAGCAGTGTGTGTTTGTTACACATAAAAAGTATCATGTGCTTTAACTGATGGATACTGAAAATATCTATTGAAAACACTCTCACCTTGATTCCCTCTCATAACTATGGAAGAATCATTATGTGACTTGGTTGGTTTATTTCCCATGAAGAACTTTGGAAGAGGTTATAGAACCTGGATATTTTGTAAAAACTATTGTAAACCCTAATACATGTTGTGTATCAAGTATATTTTTAAAAACTGCTTGGTGGAAGGTGATCACCAAGTGGGGAGGATTAGGTCTCGGCTTGAGACTAAACCTCTTGTTTATGATGTTGTGATAATCCACATATACTCTATTTTATGTTATCAACTACTTATATTTTTTATTGAGAAAAACTATTTTTACATTCACTCTGATAGTTTGTTTTGGTTAGTGTGTATATATGCTTAATTTAGTAAACCTATTTCAATGTTGAATTAGTGATTGAACTAAATCTAATAAGGACTAATCAATGATAGATAAACTTATTGGGCAATTAAACATTTATATCTATATATCATTAATTGACTGGGCTGTTTTGAATTGGGGGATTTGTTTAATAATTTTTTTAACAGAAATTTTCATTTGAACTCAATTCATCCCACTCTTGAGTATCTAATCAGACCATCATTGAGTATCAGAGGATTTTATTTCCAAGTGTTCAAATTCATTTCAAATATGAATTTAGTTGTATCTTAATGATCTTAAAATTTCTTTCATATCTAAATTTTTCTGTTCTTTAAATTCTAAGAAACTATGAAAACAAGAGTTGAGGGTGCTTCTACTAACAGGCCACCTTTCTTTAATGGTAATAACTATGATCAGTGGAAATTAAAATTGAAAATTTATCTAGAGAGCATGGGACCCGTAATCAGGGATACAATTGAAGAACAACATGTATTGCCTTCCACTTCTTGGGACACATGGTATAAGTTGAACAAAGCTACATATAAAAATAACTGTAAAGCAATGAATTATTTGTACTATTCTCTAGGTGATGAGGAATTCAATAGAATATCTTTTTGCAAAACTGCATATTAAATTTGGGATACATTTTCTATTTCTCATGAGGGAAAAATTAATGATAATGAAATGGGATTAAATACATATACTATTAAATATGATAATTTTAAAATGAATCTTGATGAACTTATTTATTTAATGTATCTTAGGTTCTATGAAATAGTGAATACTATTAGTCTTCTAGGAAAACCAATGGGCAGCAAGGACCAGATCATGAGACTGCTTCGATTCCTACCAAACAGATAAAGAGGAACTTCTGTTTCTATATGAGAATCTTTTGAAATAGGAAAACTTCTAGTGAATGAAGTAATTGGAAAGATTATGATGTATGAAGAAGAATTTAAATTGAATCAAGATTTAGGATAAGAACCAAGGATGAAGTCCTTAGAATTCAATACATCATCCTCAATGATCAAAGACAAAGAAAAAGTTCAAGTTCTTATAGAAAGTTCCACTGGTGAAGAGTCCTATTTAGACACCAATGAAGAGATGTATCATCTTGCTAGAAGGTTCAAAAAGTTATTCCGAAAGAATAAAATCATTAGGATTTCTAACTAAAAGGGAATGTATGATAGTAATAGACAATGGAAGAAACACAAAAAATGGAATGAAAACAAAAAATAAATAATCTACTATGAGTGAAAATTAAAAGGTCATGTGAATTAAGACTGCCCCATGCTCAAATTTAGGAATAAATATAAATATAAGGGTAAGGGTTATAAAAAGTCTATGAAAGCTACTTGGAGTGCTTCAAAATAAAGCTCTAGTGGATCTGATGCTTCTGATAGTGAAGAGAACAATCATGAAAACTTATGTTTCATGACAAAAACATCTGAGGTAACACTTCATTCTATTATACATAATGCATATTATTCTGTGAAAAAGAATGAGTCACATAATGATGAAGATATGAATAAGGATGAAATATTTGAATACTGTGAAATTCTTGAGGATACCTTTAATGAGCTCAAGGAAAAATATAAATCCTTAAAGAGACAACATGCTTTAAATGAAAATTATAAGTCACAACTGGATATTTAAAAAGAGAAATTCAACAAACTGTAAAAAAGAAAACACTGAACCTAAATTATCAAATGAACAACTAAACAAAGGTCATGAGAAGTTTACTATAGGTAGAGATACCTTTAGTCCGTTTCATGGAAAATATATTACCCAAAAATATACAACTGGTCTTGGATATATATTAGGACAGAGAAAAATTAAAAAAATCAAATTTGCTCCAAAATATGGATAGTTCACAGCTCTTTCCATGTGTGGACAATATTTTGAGAGACAATTTTCAAAAGGTCATAACAAATTATTTATGATTCCGAATACGAATGTTGATGTTAGGAAACTTGTAAATCAAATATGGGTTTCTAATGTTTTACTTGCTGTCCTCTCAGGATCCGAGGAAATCTGGGTACCAAAGTTACCCCATGCCTAATAGGTCTTTGAAGGGATGTTTCCTAAAGAGTTCATATTTGTCCTTGTGATACTTTGAAATTTGATATTCAAGACATATGATTGGAGATTATTCTTGCTTCAAGAGCCTAATCAAATTTGATGGTGGATATATAACTTTTGGTGAAAATGAAAAGGGAAAAATCATCAGCTTTGGCCAGATTGGTAACCCTAATACAATAATAATTTCCAATGTAGTTTTTATTTATGGATTAATGTAAAATTTAATTAGCATATCATTGTTTTGTGATGATGGTTTTAATATCAAGTTTGAAAATGATGCATTTAATGTTTTTAATTCGAAAAATTATTTAGTATTCAGTGCTTGTAGAAATGAAAATGTGTATGCTGTTGATTTAAATTCCTTATCCAGGAAAAATGTTTCTTGCTTAAATTATTTTCATAAGGAATATTGGTTGTGTAATAGAAGATTAGGACACTGCAATGTGCACTCACTTAGGAAACTGACTAGAAATGGTTTAGTTAGAGACTTAAATAAATTGGAATTTCCTATTAACAAAGTGTGCAATCCCTATAAAAGGGAAAACAACACAAAGTTTAATTCAAACCAAAGTAATAAGTATCTACTTCTCAACCTCATGGGTTGGTTCACATGGACTTGTTTGGACCATCAAGAGATTCTAGTTAAAATGGAGTGCTTTATGTTTGTGTTCTTGTAGATGATTTTTCTAGGTACACTTGGGTATACTTTCTATCTCACAAAAGTGAAGCTTGTTCTTATTTTATTAAATAATCGAAGTTTGTAGAATAACCTAGTGGACTGAGAAATAAGACCTTGAGAAGTGATCATGGCCGTGAGTTTAAAAATAATGAGTTTCAATCTTATTGCTCACACAATGTATATAGTCACAATTTCTCTGCTCCTACAACACCTCAACAAAATGGAGTCGTAGAAAGAAAAAATAGGACACTCCAAGAGATTTCCTGAACTATGCTTAGTGAGTATAATATACCTATTTATTTTTGGGCTTAATATGTATATAAAACATATTATACCATCAATAGAGTCTTAATTTGACCTGTTCTTAAGAAGGCCCCTTATGAAATTTGAAACAAAAGGAATCCTATGGTTAACTACTTCAGAGTATTTGGCTGCAAAGTCTTTATTCTTAACACTAAGGGCAATCATGACAAGTTTTCCTGAAAAAGAGATGAAGGAATATTCCATGGATACTCAATCTCGAGTAAATCCTATAGAGTATTCAACTAGAAAACAAATGTGTGGAAGAGTCAGTTCATGTCAAATTTGACGAGACTGATTTACATAAACCCAAAACCTCTACTGAATATCTTGAGTAATATATATCAATTCTATACCTTAATGATAATGATAGTGAACCCTCTGTAAAATTAACTAGTTATGGGAATCTTCTTGAATCTGCACCAGTTGAGTCTGAACCTGTTGATAACCATGACGAGTCTAGTTAAACACATTATAGAGGTGTTAGAACTCTAAAGAATCATCATTTAGATGCTATAGTAGGTGATCTAAATATAGGGACACAAACTAGAGCTTCTCTAAGAAACCAGGTTGAACATCACACTTTTGGTTCATAGCATGAACAAAATAATATTAAGGATCCTATGAATGATGACTTTTGGGTGATGGTTATGCAAGAATAATTAAATCAATTTTAAATAAATAAAGTCTCATAACTAGTTGAAAGACCTAAGGACACTTTGACAATTGGCACTAAATGGGGTTTTAGGAATAAAGTTGATGAATCTCGAAATATAGTTAGAAATAGTGGTAAGTTAGTTGCACAAGGATATAGTCAAGAGAACGGAATAGACTATGAGGAGACCTTTACACCAGTAGCTAGGTTAGATGCCATTAGGATAATACATTCTTATACAGATCATTTGAATTTTAAACATTATCAAATAGATGTTAAATGTACATTTCTAAATGGGTACATAGTTGAGGATGTGTTTTTTGAACAACCTCATGGTTTTACAAATCTCCATATTCCAAATCATGTTTTTAAACTCTCAAAAGCCTTATATGGTTTGAAGCAAGCTCCAATATCTTGGTATGATAGGCTCGACTCTTTTCTTATTTCAGAAAGTTTTACTAAAAGAATAACTAATCCTACTCTCTACATTAAAAGTATTTCCAAAGATGTTTTGATAGTACAAATTTCAATTCATGATATAATTTTTGTATTTTCTAAAAATTAATTATGTATTGATTTTTCAAAAATAATGAAAAATGTATTTTGAATGAGTATAATGGGAGAACTTAAATTTTTACTTGGATGTCAAGTTTTTTCAAAATAATGATGGTATTGTTTAAAATCAATGTAAATATGTTAAGCATATTATAAAATATTTTCACTTAGGTGGTAGTAAAGGTTGTGATACACCATTGAGTACCACTTGTAAGGTGGATGTAGATGAATATGGAGAACCAGTGGATCAAACGAACTACATAGGTATGATAGAGAGTCTGCTCTACATTACAACTATCAGACCTGACATTATGTTCTGTGTATGCTTGTGTTCTCATTTTCAAGATATTCCCAAATAATATCATTTAAATTCTATTAAAAGGATTTTTAAATATCTCGAATATACTCCCAACTTAGGACAATTTTATCCTAGCGGATAATAATTTGATCTGATAAGTTATTCTGATGCTGACTTTGCAGGTTGCAAGTTAGATAGAAAAAGCACCTCTGGAACATGTCACCTTTTAGGAAAGTCACTAGTATCGTGATGTAGTAAGAAATAGAATTATGTTGCATTATCTACTGCTAATGATGAATATATAGCTGTTGGTAGTTGTTGGGCTCAAATTATGTGGATGAAACACACTTTACTAGACTATGGATATCAATTCAAACATGTATATATAAACCATGACAACACATGTTCTATTAACATTGCTAAAAATCTAGTAACTCATGCTAGGAAAATAAATATCAATGCAATACATCACTTCATGAGAGATTATTATAAATGAGGTGATATAACTCTATAATTAATTGGCATTGAACATCAGTTGGATGATATATTCCCCAAGCTGTTAAATTTGAAGAATTTAAACCACAAAGAACTTGAATTAGGGATGAATAATTTTAGTATAGGGAACCTCACTATTGAACCTCACTATTAGAACCTCACTGTTGAACCTCACCGTTAGAACCTCACAGTTGATCCTATCTTCTGATCCTCACTGTTAGAACTTCACTGTTGCACCACACTATTAGAACCTCACTGTGGCACCTCACTATTAGTACCTCATTGTTGGAATCTACCGTTACTTCATATTTAATGTGGGATTCTGAACCATATTATTATTATTATTTTGTTATATTTTTTTTTCAATACGTAAATGGAAAAATTATATTACAAACACATTTCGATCAACTCTCTTCCTCACTCTTGAACCCCAGCTCTTAGAATCCTTAAACACTAACTATCCGTTGAATCCTCACACCGCTTAAAACCTCAATGGCAAGAGTCAAGTGACCTTCAACTGATGATGGAAATGTTCCAAGGTCTAAGAGACCCCGAGATGAGTCCAGTGGTGGCTGTAATATATCAATAGATCCTATTAACCAACATCTGTAAAAAAGAACAATTGTGGCTGAAAAGGAGTTAAGCAAAAATTGGTTACTCTCGAGAAAATCCTTAGTGCTGGAAGCACTAGAGGTTAAAAGTTGGGTGGAGTTATTTGAAAATAATAATGGATCATATTACCCAAGGATAGTAAAATAATTATAAAATTATCTGAAATTAGAGAAGTTTGATGATGATAATTGACTAGTGTCAAGAGTAAATAGAACTAAGGTATGCTTTTCATCTGTTGAGTGGGATGAATTTTTAAGATTACCTTGTGAGGGTATATGTGACTAATAATCTAGAGTGATTTCTCAAGATTATGGGATTATTGGATTTGAGAAATCTTTGGAATAACTAACATGAAATGTGACTTCAAGAAAAAGTATTTCTACTGAAATGAATAGAGAAGATATAATTTTGTTCAAGTTTATCCTACATGTGATAAGTCCCAGGAGAGGGGACTTATCTGCATTGAAGTATCAAGAAATATTATTACTATATTTGCTGAGGCATGGACAAAAGATCAACCTGTGTAGGTTACTGATGGCTCAGTTGGAAGACATGACTAAGACAAGGTCTAAATCAAATGATCTATTTCATGCTAAACTGATTTCTGTGATGCTGAAGGTTAGGATAATTGCTATAGATAAATATGAAACAATTGTAGCCAAGAACATTATTTTTATCTCCAAGATAATCTACATGTACATGAAGATCAACTGGAATCCCTATAGATGAGAATGTGTAAATGATGAACAGATTCTTTATGAGAAGTTTGGCACTGTAAATAATCCTTCTAGGCCCAAGGATAAGAGGGATCCAGGTCTGAAGCCTGATGAGGCTGAACCTGTATATTATGATGAAGAAGTAGAGGAGGCTGTGGAACTTGAGAAAGAGGGACCCCCTATAGATGATAGGAGTGATCCTAATCTACCAGCCAGTCCTCTAGTTGGAATGATAGTTTCTGGAGAGCCCAGACCTCTGAGAGAGTTACCTAGGAGAGAATCCATCCTAAGGGAAAATGAGGTTGACGAAACCAGCGAAGACGAGTATGATGAGGCAAATATCATTGTTTGAGATACTTTAGAAGAGGAAGAAGCTGCTGAATCTGGTCATTTTGACCATGAGGAATATGAGAATACTACTGATAATGATAATAAAGGGGAGTAACTCAATTTCAGTCCTCTTATAGGAGTCACTCAAAGCGTAGTGAGTAAACATGAATAAGAAGTTGTATCTACTTCTCCTACTATGGAAATAGTGGATGACTCATTAGATGCAGTGGCTAACTCTACGGGTCAGTCATTCGATCAAACAATAATAACAGTCGAGGTTTCAATGGTGGAAGAAGCTGAGATAGTTGTACCAGAGGTGGCTGCAATTGAGAGGGAGCATCCTATCACCAGAGGATTAGTATCTGTTATACATGACATTGAAGGCTGGACTGGGGACCCTGGGAATCTAGTGTTGGTACTAGATTATGATGACACAGAAGATGAAGTTCCCAACAGAAGACCTTCAGTTCCAAACCTCATTTTCATACCTCCCGAAAAATCATTCCCACACGACTATGTCTGTAAGACATACCTTGAATTCTTGAATTCTAACCTGCAGATAATGTCTAGTGATAGGGACATTGAGAAGAGAAAGGTTGTTTCTCTAATTTAGGAATATTCAGTATCAATGTTAACCAAAATAAAATCCATTATTCACTCTGATCTCCTTTAGGAAGTAAGGAAGTGTTAGAGTCAAATGAGAGATATGTCAGAATCTGTGGAGTTTCTATAAAA
This sequence comes from Viscum album, assembly GCA_963277665.1. Classification (NCBI taxonomy): domain Eukaryota; kingdom Viridiplantae; phylum Streptophyta; class Magnoliopsida; order Santalales; family Viscaceae; genus Viscum; species Viscum album. Next base: position 453,262,126 of record OY728160.1, on the reverse strand, counting down.
ATCAGTGGTGAGTTTGAATTCTCTTCTGACCTCTAGAGTTCAGGTGGACAAGGATATTCAACATTTCAAAAGTGTATTGCATCAATTGGTAACTGTGTTTGAGGACATTAATAAGTCCATGGAAACACATGTGATAGGTTAAGAAGATGATGTGAAGAGGTTGATCAGTGGTCTGACTAAATCCCTTAAGGAGATAGTAGAATTAACTCTGGAACCTATAGGTTCATATTCATCCACTTCAGCCTCACCTACAGTTGACATTGAATATTTTAGAACCATTTTTAGATAAGAAGTTGAAAATATATCTGGTTCCAGTACTTCAAAATCTCAGGTCATTTCTATTACCAGAGAAATTCATACCCCTGTGAGAAATTATTTAAGGGAAGCTGCTCAAGATCAGAAGGCCTTCAAGGAACAAGTTGACTTTTATTACAAATGGGTATACACTATGCATCAGATTGATGGCCACTTAAACATACTGTTGGAGAACTTGAGGATTCCACCTGTCACTCAGGAATTTAAGGATCAAGTGAGCAATCTTAGAGAGCTGACTCCTGCCTTGGAGAAAGTTGTTGAAAATAAGGATGAATTTACCTTAGCCATGGAGAGAGGTGGACGAATCATCATGGACAACATAAATCATATGTTACCCTTCCTCCATTTGGAATTTACACCCATTTTTATTCCTCTAGCATTACCTTCTTCCACCACTGCCTCAGCCCTGGCCAATGCTGCTCCTATGATATCTCCTGCTTAGTCCATCAGAAGATGGACTCCAATGATTCATCAGAGAGTCACTCCCTCCAGATACACTGATGCTTCTATTACAGCTTCTTCTATCATCCTTGATGCTATCCCTCGACCTCAGTTTCTTCAACAACCTGTAGACCCTCCCTCTTCCTCTTCCAAAGGGAAAGAGTCATTACCTATTTCTGATGTGGATTGAGTGTGGTTCTATCTTTTGATAGGGCTTTTATAATGCTATTTCAATCATGTAATAATCTTTCATTAATACAAATATTCTCTTTTGTCTCTTATTGTATTTCTTTTTTGTAATCACAAAGGGGGAGAAAATACAACACAAGTAATTCAATATCCATATCACATTAATCCCTGCTACTGCATGTGTGATTGGATTATCTGTAACACCTATTTACTTTATTCACTTACCTCTGATTTTCATTATCTCTGATCATTTTATAATTATTCTGAGGTTTAATGGAATAATTTTATATTATAAAAAAGGGGATATTGTTGGACTCACCTATTTTGATAATCCCAAATCATGTTTAATTCTATAATGGGTTAGTTGTTTGACAATCTATTTCAATATATTTTGATCTCGTGACTTTGCTAAAATCAGTTTACAGTATAAAATGTCTCCAAGTCAAAGGTCATTGTTCTATTTTACTTCTAAGAGGTAACTATTCTAGGCCATTGTCACCGTCACCATTGAAAAACATACTACTGAACCTTACCTGTTAAAGTCATTGGTGAAATGGTCATTGTTGAAGTCCTTAATGATGAAGGTTACCATTATAAGATATACAGTTATAAAGTTACTGTTGGATGTCACCATTACAAGGTCACTGTTGTAAAGCCTACCATTGGAGTACTTACCGCAGCATAAAAATTCTGAGACAAAGTGATAGGTCACTGTTGTGATAATGTTTTGGCAACAAATGGTTTCTGTTAGATGTCCACTATCAGACTTATTACTTGAAGACTACTATTAAGAAGTCTACCTTTGGTGAAGTCTACCATTTGTAAAGCCTACCGTTGGTAAATCCTGATGTTTGTGAAGTCTACCATTGGTAAATCCTACCATTGGTGAAGACTACCGTTGGTGAATTCTACCATTTGACATGCCTACCGATGTTGAAGCCTACTGTTGGATACACCTACTGTTGGAAGTCTACTGCTGATCAAGCCTGCTGATGAAGATACAATGGATTCACATGCTACTGTTATGAGTCTAATGATAACATATTCTACACTTCATCAATTTTTTTAATATTATCAAAATAGCAATATTTGATTGATTTAATGCATGTGACATTATTTAATATTGTTTTAAGACATATCAAGAGACCATATCTTGAACGTACGAGGTATGAGAAAGATTGCACGTGATGTACAAACTCTTTTTTTTTGAACTTCAAATATGAAATAAAAATACCAAGGAAGATATTCAAATAGAGGCACATAGAAAAATAATGTGTGGGAGCCCAAAAGATAAATACATTACTGAAGAACAAGATGAATAACACTCCAGTTCTTATACTAAAAATTGAAGAGCTTCATGAATATCGTTTTCAAGAACACATTCAAGGCTATACTGGTGTCATTAAAAGAACCCATGTACTAAGAAGTTGAAAAGCACAGTACCAAGTTACCAGTACCGGAAAGTTGCGACACTCTGTTTTTGGAGGCAACTTGCAGAGAAGAAAAAAACTTCATTTCCTCAACACCAAGAAGTCGAGAGCATCTTCAAACACATAGAGCATTGTAAAAATCATCCTAATTTCTTTGGATCTACTGTTTTTATCATTTTACATTTCTATGAAGTTTGTTTTTATTACACATACATTGTCTCTTTTTCTTTAACTGGGGGATACTAAAAATCTACACTCAAAACACTCCCACCTTGTTTCCCACACATTACTGAGGAAGAAGCCTTATGTGGCCTGTTTTCTTGCTTTCCCACGATGATCTGTGGTAGAGTTTGTAGAACCTTGACAGTTTGTAAAAACTATTGTAAACCCCAATACATGTTGTGTATCAAGATTATTTTTACAAACTTTTTGGTGGTTGGTAATAACCAACTAGAGAGGATTAGGTATCGAATTGAGACTGAACCTCTTGTTTATGTTTTTGTGATGATCCTCATATACTCTATTTTATTTTATCTGCTGCTTATATTTTTCAAAGACAGAAAACCCTTTTTACATTCAATCTGATAGTTAGTTTTGGTTAGTGTGTACATATACTTAATTCAGTAAACCTGTTTCAAAAGATGAATTAGTGATTAAACTGATTCAGCGGAGGACTAATCATCCTTAGAGAAACATGTTTTTCAATTAAACAATTATATCTCTACTTCCTTAATTGACCAGGCTATTTTGAAATGGGGGATTTTTTTCATAATGTTTTTAACAGAAATTTTCATTGGAACTCAATTCACTCCCCCTCTTGAGTATCCACTACAACTAACAGAATTTTATTTAAAGAATGAATGGTTATTGATTTTATATAATAGGATCATCTATCTTTATTCTCAAAATATTCACATAATATCCATAAATAATTCACTCTTTATGGATATAAAAAATCTACATCTTCAACAGATTACTGTGTAGAGATTTCTCATTGTGTCTTGAGAGCATCCCATGAAACATGTATATATTCATCATGAATCTATAAACAAGAATAGAAACGCAATACACTATTTATTTTCATTTAGATGGGAAAAAAATATTTGGTGATATTTAAATCATTGAATATCATCTTTGTAATTATATCTATTTAATCATCATTATTATGATTAAAATTGTAGTTCAAATATCATAATATGAAATTTAAAATAAAAAAAATACTTATCTCCTCATATTCCATCTCATTTAATCTTTATAAAATTATTCTTATAAAATGGATTGAAAAGCATAATGTTGTTTTGGAAATGAACGAATGGATTTTGAATCGTCATTGTTAACTCCCTTCATTAGTGTTTAAAATTGTATATGCCCATTATATTTTTTAGAATTATATAATGTTTTCTAGGCTTTGATGATTACATAGTACCAGGACTAATTGTTATTCATTGAGGATTTATAATCATGTAGTAAATAAATCATTCTTATATAGGATTTTATGCTTACAAAAATGAGGGATGATCCATACACTGGATGATGTGTACATATATGATTCTTAGACAACCTCCATTATCCTTATATAGAACAAAAATCATCCTTACATGAGTCAAGGCCATGTTTACAAAAATATGGAATGATTTTTATATAGTGTTAATATATTCTTATACAAATTAATTCATCCTTTCACATATCATAGTTTGTTCTGAAATTTCTTAGGATTAATTTTTACACATCTCATGAATTTTACATTTTCCATACTTCTAGATAATAATTTTTATAATATATTAGATTAATTTATAATAACATAAAATCATTACTGGACTATATCATGCTCTATAATTCACATTAAATTTTATTTCAATAATTTTTAGAGTAATAAAAATAATAGAAGACCCATTTTATATCATTTTAATACCCTATGTTGCATTTAAAATACTCAGGATATAGTGTTTCAATAACCTTCACAACCTCCAACCATTCCATCCTTAATGAACCTTTATCTAAGAGATATTGATCTATCATTTTAGTAGATATTATTATATGTAACTCAAAAAATGTATGCTTAAAACTCAAGTTATATTCTCACAATCCTAAAAAAAATTAAACCATTTCAAATACAGGTTATACAAGATTTGTAGAATAGTTCAACAACCATATCATTTTACATTTGTTTTCCAATTTTAGATAGTTATCCAACATTCAAAATATTTCTTTACCCTAAAAAACTATATCACCAGTCACATAATTTGAAGAGTTTCTCACAAAAAACCCAACTCTTCCACGTTTCTTTTTGAACATTGGAAATTTTTATATTTCATGTATATTGATTACCAACTTCAAATTTATTCTTCTTTAAAAAAATTGAATTTACTTTAAATTCACAAAAAAATTAACATCATGCCAAGATAACATCATTGATCTATTTGACTTATAATGTTTAAAATTCCCAATAATTTAGAAATATGGTTCTTTGAAAAAATAACATATTATTAATATTAATTATATTTATCCACCTTCTATAAAATTTAATTATTACTCATGAAACAATTTCTTCCAACATACTTACTAGTGAATTTTAGATTAATATTTTTCTTCATGTGATCTAGTTGAGAAATAAATAATTTTTTTTGAAATTTTTAATAATATGTTTTATAATTGTACGTGGAATAATGATTTAAATTCCCTTGATTTATGATGTAAATTGTATTAGAACCTTGTTACAGGAAATAAGTGAGAGATGAAAAATATATAATTTATGTGGATACAAATCATTGGTTAGATGTAATAATTAATGGAACAAAGGATCAAGGGTTTTAACAGTACTTATCAGTTGTCAAATCTCCCATACTATTTTAATTTCCCACTGTTTTTTTGGAAATTTTAATTAATCATACATTATGTTTATCCAATGAAAGTTAATGGCCACCTAAACATTCCCACTCTTTTAATTCTCAACACATAAGAATCTATGTTCTTCTAAAATTTAGTCCATAGACCAAAGAAGTTTTACTTTTCATGGTGTAATTAATGGTTCTATTTGAATATAGAAACTATAATGGATATATCACCATGAGTGTTTTTCAATTCATCCAACTAAGCCTTCTCACCATCACGCCAGTTAAGGATCCCCTTGTAGGGAACAAACCGAAGCTAATTTTTTTTTATTTTTAGGAAATAATGTATGAAATTTTTTTTATCTCTTGACTAACTCACATCCGGGAAACATTTATTTCTAAGAAGAAAATTTTCATCCCCATTAGTTTCATCTACCATTTAATTATTATTGGATTTTGTTTTTGATATTTATCCCCTATATCTTCTATAAATTCACCTATGTTTCTTAAACTACTCTAAGAATTAATCATCCAAAAGTATGAAAAATGGTCATTTTGGATGACTTCAGAGGATAACACCTACCACCGATGGAGTAATAATTTTCTTATATTCAGTTACCCATTTCATTAAAAGCATACTAAAATTATTCAAAACCATCAAATGTTGGATTCCCATTAATATAACTACCTATAACATTAACCTTTGATTATGAATACATTAGGTGTATTTATTTATTATTTGAACAAAAATTTTATCTTATAAGCCTAATATAATGTATATGAATACAAAATGGTTTCACACTAATTGTATGACAAAATATATTGATGATGGTGTTAAACAGTTCATCATGTTTGTAGTAGAAAATGCATATAACCCTTATAAAATCATTTTTCCACATTTATGTGATTTTATGTCATGAAAACTAGTCTGGAAGAGTCGGATTAACATTTTATTTTTCATGGAATTGATTAGAGTAATAAATATTGGACAAAAGGCGGGAAACTAAATAAGCATAATGATTAGAATGATACTACGGTTTATGTATCATTCAATTGGAATACCAGTGTAAATGATGATGGATTTCATATGGAATTACTGAAAATATAAATTTAATATGAACATCATGATTTTAAAAAGTACATCGTGTAGAGAAATAGTTTTCGTAAGAGACCATTTTAGAAAATTTTTAATAAATACACAACATTGATAGTTGTATTGATGTTATTTAATTTGAAACATGGAAGCATAAAGAGAGAATCTAGCTTTATCAAAATACATGGAATCCAGAATGATTAACTACTAGAAGAAAATGAATATCCATTTCCATAACATAACACTAAAAAACTCTTTATTCAATGGGAATGATGTCAAAAAATAAATTATTATCCAAATGAATGCATACTGTTTCAAAAGCAGTATGAATCACTCAAAAAGTTCCCTATGTGTGCTGTGGATTGATTAATGAAAGATGAATCAATTCCCTAACATGATTTATTGTAGTTTACAATACCTCCATAGTTTAGAAGAATATATGGATGTCAGGAAGACATGAAACAATTGACATGGAATGTAGATACACGTATTAAAGATGGGAAACTACGTCATCTTATAGAATCTAATTTGTGGAAGAAAATTGATTATAAGTATCCAAAATTTGGAAATGATCCATGAAATATTCATATTTCATTATATATAGATGGAGTAAATCTGATTGGTGTATAGGTTAGAACTCATCATTCATGGCCAGTGATGTTGGTAAATTATAACTTTCCACCATGGTTATGTATCAAGTGAAACTACACTATATTTTCAATTTATATCTGAACCAAAACAACTTAGTAAGTATGTTGATGGCTATATGGATCCATTTATTGATGATCTAAAATTGACACAGGATACAGGTGTTACAATGTATCATTCTCATTGTAGTGAATAATTCATATTGTGGTCCATGATCCATTGAATGATAAATGAAATTCCTACTAATAGAAATTTGTTAGGATATATAATTAAAGGAATGTTGGGATGTACTATTTTCAAGAATTTACACAATTAATTATATGAAACATTCCTCAATGATGATTTGTTTGTAACATTATAATGTTTTACCACAATGAAATAAATATTGATATTGTACAACAACATTTGATGAGAATTTTGAACAATGTATAACGCAATCTCCACTAATGGATGATTATATATTTTATAATTTAAAAGATATTGAATTTGATTTTGGTATACCATTTTCCAACAACCTTATGAAATTAGGTTGGAAAAACTTATCAATTTTCATTGAATTAAAATATTAGAATTGGTCTTACATTAGAAATTTTCTAGAATTCATGCATATAGTAATAAATATATTTGATAATGCTATTGGCATGTTACTAAATGTTACAGAAAAAAATAAATATGGCATCAAGGCTAGGATTTACATGATTGACATGGGGATAAGGTAATATTTATAATTAGTAAATGGTAAAGGGTGGACTTTTCATCCTCCAACAGCATACACTCTATCCCGGAAATAAAAAATTCAAATTTTGAATTTTTCCTTATGGTGTAAATGTTCTAGATAGATTATCATAAAATATAATTAATTTCATTTCAATTAATAATTTGATGTTATAAGAAATACAATTATACCATTGTCATTTTCTGTTGTAAGATCTGATGCTGGTCACTTCATGTTTCCTTCTACCGAAAAATTTATTAAATACATTAAGAAAACTCAACTTATTTATGAAATCCATATATAGAAATGTTATAGACCTAATAAAGTTTCCAACTATGAACAAGGATTTTGAATCCATGTTATGTGAATTGGATATGTTATTCCCACCATCATTGTTTGATATAATGGTCCACCTGATTGTTCACTTGCCTAAAGAAGTTGAACTATGTGGTCATATACATTACATGATAAATGTACCTCATTGAATGATATAGGAATATTTTGAATGTGTATTTAAATATTATATGTCTTTTAGAGGATTTCATTGCATAATAATATATTTTTGAAAAAGTTATTGAATTCCCTACCAATTACCTATTAGATGTTGATATGATCAGTCTTCCAATGTCTCTTTACATCAGATGTATTATGGGAAAAGGGATTTATGGAAGATATGTTATAAAAATTACAATCACATAGTGGGATGAAGAACACCATTACATTATACATAATAGGAAATATGTTTTTCCATACATTGAAGTCCGCAGATAAATTTTTAGAGATTTAAATCTATCATTTATGAATGTATGGTTATCAAATACACATAATAGTCAATTTATAGGATGGTTCTAAGATCATATTTATAGTCTGTTATTAGAAAATTTGAATTCAATGACTGAATGAATTTGATTGTTATCCCGGGCAATGACTGAGATTTTTATATCTTTTACTAGTTTTATAATCAATGGTTATACGTTTGGTACAAAGGAACAAAATGACTAAAGTACATTAAAAAGCGGTGGAGTTATTCTTATGGTTAAAGTGATGCACATATCTAGTTCCAAAAATAGAAATCAACATTGTGCGAATATGTCATATTTCAACATCATTTCCCAGATATATGAGTTATATTATACATAATTTAAAGTACCAATTTTGTATTGAAAATGGGTAGACAATAGTAGTATATTGAAATATGTTGAAATAGGCTTCGTTGTGGTTAATTTTAGCATGGAAGGGTAAAATGATGATTTTTTTATCATGACAACACAAATAGTTAGACTATTTTATTTGTCAGATCCAGAAAACAATAATTTGTTTATTGTCCTTCTAGTGACTAAAATGTTTATAGTCAGATGAAATTTTAATTGATGTTGAAAATTTCATTGGGAGATCACAACCAGTTCCCAGAAGTCCTAATGTATACATTCTCTTGTACGTTAGAGGGGTCCACGAAGAGAGGATTTGGATTCTCAATAGAGTATCCAAATTCCACCAACATTTCAAAAACTAATGTGATTTTAATGAGTTGGTTAATGTTTTTTTAATATTCAATTCTTTTTCCATATTTTTATTTGAATTCTATTGTATTAACCTAATATAAATTAAATGTTGCACTTCTCATATAGACAATATATTCTCCACATCATGATGTTACCAATCTTGGGGAAGAACATGCAGTTGATTCTAAAACATCAAAATTATTTTTGGATCCACTTCATGTTGATGAAATAAAATAATGGCACAAAATCATAGTGTTGAATAAAATTATCAAGGTAAGAAGTTAGGGGATAAAATTTGAGGCCTACTAGAATCAATGTTGCTGACCTATTGAACCCAAAAATTCAATGTTCATTAGTTACATTGGGGTGACAACGAGGATGATTGTGCTAATCTATATAGATTCATGGCTTGATGTATAGTGCATAACAAAGGAAACCTTTTGGGAAGATATAAAGTTAGTTGTACAAAATTCTATTTGTGTTTTTCTAAATAATTATATACTAATAAATTAAACGAAATTTAAATATTTCTATCAGATTTCATTTATATTAGAAAATTCCCTATAATATATATTCCTTAATGGATCTTGAAAAATCAAATAGAGTCTTCCAAAATCCTCTTACCAAGTTTCATATTATGGATCCTGAGGGGAATGTAATTCCCCAAACACCAAAAACCTATGAAAACATTTTAAAGCAAGAAAAAGGGAATTATTTCATTTGTAGTTGTGATGAGAAATCATTTTAGATAAAATTTATTTGATAATATATTAAATTACAATATTTATATTCTCTAATTTGAATCAAAATTTTTAATTTTTGAAATATCCCATGACTACTGATATTAAAAAAACATACATTAAAACTAATATACCCCTATTAGAAAACGAGGATGGGGTATGATTCAATAGAGATGAAATTTTTATGTTTTTTAAATCAAAAATAAATTTGTTATATTATATGAAACAAAAATATGCTCCATTTTAATTATGTATATTGATAAATCAATATTCAAATCCCCTTCCATCTCCCGACATTTTCTATGGAATGTGGCTAGCTTAAAAATAATGGTAAATTAGTTGATGAGGACACAATATTTGTGTTGGAGTCATATGTTATTATGACATAATAGTAATTAATTATTATTTATAATAGTATTAATTTGGAATACTGATTTATGTTTAATTATTTTTTATACATTTTAAACACAAGATTTAGTAGTGACTATATAGAAAGAAAAACTACTTTCAAATCTTTTAAGAGAATGGAACAATATGTTCTCATTATTGGTTGAGGTTTTAGAGTGTCTCCTTGAACAGTTTTTGGGAAGACAAAACCAAAAGAAGACCAATATAAGTTGATGAAATGATTTGAGGAACAAATAAATGTTTTTTAAGATATTATTTTATGGTCTAGTTTGAAATTTTAATATATGAAAATTGATCAATGAAAACCAACAATGGAATAAATATGAACTCATGAACAACCAAATGACCCCGCAATCATTGATGCCATTCATTCCCCTCAAAATCATACGTTACCAGAGGTAATTAATTTTTTGATTACTCTTCAACCTAAATGCGAATCAAACAATATCCAATAACATTATATTTCTGAAATTATATAGGGGGAATTTTGAATGTGATTTTTATCTAGAAAACACACACACACCACCTTTTGGTTAGGGGTATGGGGTATAATATCATTGGAGACATGATACAAAAAAAATAACACCCAAAAGAACACATGATAGAGGGGAATATAGTAGATAAAGATCTCAGTGTTGACATACCTCTTCCACTAGATAATCCTGATAGTACAATAGTCAATGATTCTATTGGAATTTTTATATTATGGCTATATAATCTTATAAATATGTCCATAATATTTTTTTAAATTAAAACATTTTAAAATTTTATGAAGACGGTATGAAGTGACGTATGGTATTAAAAATGGATAAAACTATGGGTCAACGAATGGTTTTATCAAGAAAATATGGTTAATAGACCATGAAAAGAAAAATACCGTTAGAGAGTACCTTCTACTTATCAGTACCAATTAAACATGTATTAGCATTAAAACATCACATAGACACCACATACAAATATGGTTATTTCTCCTATATTAGAAATGAATAATAAATATTTGGAACATTCATTTCAATCATGGATGGTCTTTAGAGTATAAATGAGATTCTAATATTTGAATTTCTAAGATTTTTAGTTGTTAATACATATATAAGCTACATTTTCATTACACGTCTATCCAAAAAATGTTCTAATATGCTCGCTAATATTATTTTCTATTCATGTAGACTTCATGAGATTATAATACTCTAATATAAAATAAAAATCATAAAAAACATAATTTGGATTCATTAATATTTATATCATTTCTACACATGAAATTTCAATGGAGTTGGAAGAAATTGATCTGAAAAAATATTTCTTAAATGAGCTATTTTGAGTATAAAAAAACTGAAAATTATATTTTTATGACTGTAGTGTATGAAAAAACACTACAATCTAATCATATAATGTATATTTTTATTTTTTCCATTACAATTTTATTAGGAATCCCTTACTATTTATTTATATTATTCTAGATACTAAATATATTTATTTTTGTATCCAATTAATTAATATCCAATAAATAGAGCACACATTATGTGTATTTTTAATGTTTATTTCACAAAAATCTACATTTTATAGATAAAATTATAATTATATTTTTCATTATGTGTTTTAAAAGTAATTAATTACTGATAGGGATATCATTAAATATAGGATTAATCATTGCTTGAATTTAGTGACTGTATATAAGAACACAATGGATTACATAAAATTGAATGAGATTAGTTATATAACGAAATACATAGTCATCCAAACATATTTAAATCTAATTTACATATTCGGCCTGTGTTACTACAATGTTTAAAGAAGGACAATAGAAAAAAATGTTTATATTAGGTTTGTATGTTTATGAATGATATCATAAACCATTTGAAGATCAGAACCCCTAAATAGGTAATTTTCGAATGTAAATACAGTTAATTTAAAAATATTTCTGAATAAATTTTCTATCTATATTTTCTCAATAATACAAAGACTTATGAATATATTTGTACTCAAAATATGAACTAAATTTCAATATAGATGAGTGGGAATAGTACATGGTGTCAAGGTGTTTATGGAAAACAAATTTTATTGATTACCTGCTATGTTTGTGATAAAGTATAGGGTACACGAATTGAAATATATTTGCAATGTGATGCATTAGAATCAAAAGAATTATATATTGTTATAGATCTACTTATTAATGTGTAGTATAATGGAAGTAATAAATTTTTATAGAAATGAATGAGTAGAACACATTGTGTCATAATGTATATAGACATCATGAAGAGGTGACTTAATAGTACTTATTTGGTAAAATTTATCATTATTTTCAATATATTTTTAGTTAATTTCATGATCACCTTTATTTTAAGTTAATTTAAAAAAATTAAACATTATTTAAAAATGAATATAACATTCCCAAAACTGAGAATATGAGATCCTCTTGTTTTCAATCATTAGGGAAACAATCCTCATGTACTTTGTGATATGTTGGAATTGAATAAAAATCAATGAAACAAAAGATTTTTTAGGTATTTATTAAATTATTTTTTAATAAAAGTGTCATTTTAGATTAAAATAGACATAAAATAATCAAAACCCTACAAAAGATATTGGGTTGTTTTTGAAACATTATAAAAAGATCAAGTAATTCATTTATCATGTGAAGGAATTGATTGCACATAAATCAATAATACCATGTGGTTAATATGAATTTATTAATGCATCTTCAATAAAAAAGTTTCATTTTATTTTATAACAGAAATAAAATAGTAAAAAAATATAAAATGAGCTTATATTTTACACATATATCCTAAATTTGTGACTTCTTAATACTTATTTAGTTGATTTCATCATTGATAATCATATTTTTTTTGTTAATTTCCTCATTATTTATATATCATACTTATTTTGATAATTTTCATAGGGATCCTGAGGAAATGACTTCTTCAACAATGATGATTCACTAATGTACTATGATCATGCACTAAAAAATTATTATACACTCATGATGATGAAATTATCTTTTTATTCTCCAATGCAATCAATATTCTGGGTTATTATACATCAATATTGTTAGATAACCTAGAATGTTGAATGATTAATAATATATAAATACAAAATTGAATCAAGCATCCCTTAATATGATACACGATGTACCCGGTGTGACCGAAATTGTGTGGATTCAATTTAAAATTAAAATTGTATTAATTTGTTGATTAATATTTACATTTAATTTATTTTATTAAAGTATTAATATAATATGAATATTTTTCACTTATATGTTGATTATTTTTCTCATGTAGGTGTGGTTTATTTTGAATAAACTCGTGATCAATAATTACTGGACTTCACGGATACTACTAAGATAATGGAAATAAGGAAATTTGTCAAGACTATATACTGATAGCATGAAAAGGTAAATTCATGATACTTATTTAGTTATTTATGTCATCATTTTATCTACTACTTATTTTTTTATTTTATTATCATTTTTATATAAATTTTTTTTAGTTTTTGTCTTATATATGTTATGAATTCATATTTTATTTCAACTGTCTGAAATAAGCCAAAAATGATTGAACTTGTTTCTTTTGGATGGAAGATGAAGCCCCGTGTTGCCAAAAAGAGGAAGTGATTCAAGAAAAATGAGGTTTCATATTCCCCCCAAATAGAACATGGTCTCTATGTTCTGGGTTGTTGGAGTTATTTTAAAGCAAAACTCAAATCACATACTCAATAATAAGCACTCCAATTTGATACACAATGTTTTAGGTTAGATTTAAACTGTAATTTTTTAGTTTATAATTCACATTTATTTCCATAAACTCATCACATAATTAAAACTAAGAAAACACATTTTTATTATTTTAATACTTTAGTATAATTATCCATAAGAAATTTGTGATGTGAACGAATCTTCCACACCTCAATATGACACATGGTGTGACTGGTACAACTCCAAGTGTGTCTTTTTATGTAAAATTTACATTAATTTTTGTAAAACAGACAAGTGATGAAATCAAAATGAATAAAACACATTGAGATTATTTTAATACTTTTAGAAAACCATCCTATGTCAATTTTCATGTCCAAGAATCATCCTAATCTCAATCTAATACACGATGTGACCAATATTACTCAAAGAACCCATGGTCTTCATAAAATTTACTATTTAGTTAAAAACATGTGTCACTCACTAAAACCATTGAACATTTTCTCTCATTGTCTTGATAATTTATGTAAAATATTCATGTGTCATTTTTGACATATAGGTATCATTTACATGTTAAATAGACACATTACGTTACGTATGTGTCTCAAAGTGTGTGTTTCCAGTTTAAAATGATATTTTCATAAATAAAAGTAATACACAAAATTATGAAAACACATTATTATGTGTTTTTTGGATTAAGAAATATATTTATAATTATTTATTACATTTAGGAATCAACAAATATTTAATTTTAGGCTTGATGTGACCAGTATGACTCCAAGAGTGTCATTTTATTTAAAATTCACACTACTTTTAGTAAAAATGACAATCGACATATTCAAAACTAATAAAACACATTTTTTTGTTTTTATACTATAATAAAATTATATAGAAGTCATTTATATTGTGTAAAATTCATACATGCCAAAATTCGATACACAATGTTCCTATTATGACTAAATATAAAATTGTTGATTTAGTTAAACATGACTATCAATCCCTAAGAACCAAAAAAACACTCATATTGACTTTATAATTTAGTAAAATGATCAATAAAATATTTTGTCCCTTTAAGAATTTTCCTCATGTAAAACAATCACACTATGTGACTGGACTTACCTAAAGTGTGTGTTTCCAATTTAAAATGAAATTTTAGTGAAAATAAAGGTACATACCCAAAACTAAAAAACTACATTCAAATATTTTTATATATTAGGAAAATGATCCATATTTAATTTTTTCCATATAAAAATTATCCACACATGAATAATATGTATGATGTGACCCGTATAACTCCAGTTATGTCCTTTTATTTAAAATTGACATTAATTTTAGTGAGAAAGAGAAATGACATAATCAAAACTGAGAAAACACATTACGATTTTTTATACTTTAGGAAATTGATCGAACCATAATCTAATATAGGGTATTCCAGGTATGACTCAAGGATTCTATTATCTATTTAAAAATGTGGATTAGGTTAAAAATATGTGTCACTAAATGGAAACCAAAATAACACACTCATGTTATCTTGATAATATATAAAATTAATTCATAAGAAAAATTCAATATGTATGAATCATGGTATCAATAAACCAACACATGATGTGACCACTATGATTCAAAGGGAAGGTTTCCAATTTAAAATTAAATTTTAGAGTAAAAAACATGTGAAATACACAAAATTAAGAAAATAAATTTTCATAGTTTTTATACATTAGAAAAATAATCCATAATTCATTTATGATGTGTATGAATATGTTGAATCTCAATATAACACATAGTGTGACCTGTATGACTCATAGCATGTCTTTTATAGTTAATATTTCCATTAATTTGAGTTAAAAAATATCATACTTAAAAATGATAAAACACATTAGTATTGATTTGATGCTTTATAAAAATTTTATAAATATAATTTTTGATGTGTACGAATATAATGATTCCCAATCTGATACATGGTGTACCTGATATGATTCATATTATACTTTGTTAGTTTAAAATTTTCATTTTCATTCAGAAAGTGTGTCACTCATTGGAAATAGGTAAAACATATTAAAAAAATATTGATAGCCTAGGATTTTGATTCGGAAGTCATGTTTGACATTTATAATTTTTTATCACTGTAATGTATTGGATATTCAATGTATTATTTTTTCAAAATATTATATGGAATTACTTCCAGATCAGGCGTGAAGACGGCACATCATTCCGAGGCCCAGTGAGCCCAGAATGGTGGTTTGAACTTTTTTTAAGTTAAGCGAGTCAGAACATGTGAGCGTTTGTGGATGTTTCCAAATGGATACCTGCACTAAAAATATAAGGGCACCATTGATTCCGGGAAGATGAATTTGCCTATGAACAAGTCTAACCTCGACCATCAAGGGTCGAGGGAAACATTTAATTTTCGGACGTTTTTTCTAAAAATAAAAATAAAAATTAATTCACAATGTTTATTTTTATTTTATGGAATCATCCACTGCAGCACGGCGACAAGTCATGTGTTTCTTTAATAAATGGCACGTCATAATGACTCATGAATGGAAAGCTAGACTCATTAATACCACATCATATTTTTGAATGCCAATACACGTTTCACATTTTATTGGGATAATCAAACTTCGATCATTGTTGAAAGATTGAGAGAAAATTCTGGAGAGAACTCTCGGTGACGAACGACGGAAGATCAAAGCTACGAATTGATATGCCAACAAAGTTGAAGGATCTCAATTAAAGTGGTAGCACAAACTCTTTGTCAGTGATCGATCCCTTCTTAAGGTAGGGTTTGTTATTTCAAATCTCCATTACCCATTTTTTATTTTAAATGACGAATAAGTATCAACTACGAACAAGTTGATCTGCCAATTAGTACATTCTTATGAGAGGGTTTTATTTGGGTAGATTTTAGGAATTGATCCATGTTGAATTGTGGTGGTTTGATTCTACTCCATTTATGCCTACTAACAAGATCATATCAATACTGTGAAGAACGACTGCGGAGGATCGTTACTTGATTCGGTTTGGGTTTCTTTCCCCCCTTTTCCTTTCGTGCGTTCATTGCATTCTTCATGGGGCAAAAAAAAAACAGATCATTTCACATCTGTTCTATGACACAATGATCCCAAAATGAATAATTGACCCCAAAACTACCTTGAGGAGGTGCGAAGACGATGGAAGATGACGAATCAGACCAAATAGGGAAGGGCCATTCTTCGAGCGTTCTTCGCACAGATGGAGCGTTTAATGTTTTCGGAGCCGATTGGAGGTCTGATAACAACGGAATCGGATTCGTGGTGTCTGGGGAACCAAAACATGGGGGTTTCGTGGCCATAAGATGACCTATTCGATAAACGGAGCATCAGGGAAGGCACGAGGGTGGAGGTATGTGTTTCTAGAAATTTCTATAGTACACGACCTATAATTCCTATGAACATGTCGTGTAGTACTTGCAAAGACGGCTAGGGTTTCTGAGGTCAGAGAGGAATCACATGGCATGTGACCCTGGTCACATGGTATGTTATAATTTCCCCAAAGCATGCCGTGCATTTTGGGAAGTACACAAACACATAATGATCTACACGGCTTCAGAACACGTCGTGTAAAACATGGCAGAGTTGGATACATGAAACACGGCCTATATTCAGGTGGTACAGGGACACGGGATGGAGTACATGACCATGTAATACAACACATGGCTAGGTGAGGCCATTTACGTGGGTCACCCCATGTACCGATTACACGGGTTGGAGTACACGGGTTGATGACCGTGTACGGGAACATGGCCAGTATACACGGAGCCAACCCTAGTAACTTGGAAACGGCGTGTACACCGCACTACACTCCATGTACTCAGTTTTCTACACGACCATCCTTATAAAATGGGCCATTTTACACGGACAATACCTGGGGTCAGACAACACAGTGTGTAACTTTTCTACACACCATATACATTTTGGAAAATGGCATGGTCCTCTTGTTCATTGTAACTTGGACATTTATAATTTGGTTTAGTGCCCCTTATTCTTGCTTCCCTGAAGGTCAGGTATCGTTTACCTATAAAATAGTATGATCCCTTTAGTAGGACATTCTGTGATAGAGTCAGGCATCCATCCAAGAGGCCCGGATCGAGATCCCTTATCCATCCTTCACCCTAGGTACAGTCCGGAATCGATGTGACCAACTCCAATGGGTGTCGATCCTCTACCTAGTAGGTTAATTTCAGATGATTCGTGGTATCCTCCATGGCCCTATCAGTGATCCTCATCTATTTATCATGATCCTTCCCACTCAAGAGTGTGTCTCCCGTAATGATTGCATCTTTGTATCATGATCTTTCCCACATAGAAGTGTGTCTCCCGTAATGATTGCATCTATCTATCGTGACGTTTCCCAACGAATAGTACTTCTCGGACGAACGTCATTAGAGCTATAAGGCTCTAGGATTGTGTTCTCTTGGAATAAGTGCTTCATGGAATCTTTGAACTATACTCCTAGGGGTGGGGGTATGCGGTTGTGTTCCTTGTCTCTAGACTACGGTTCTAGGTTTTGAGTATATCTGGTTTGTCCTATATGTTCTGTAGTCATATACTATGCATATATGACTGTACCTTTACTTTGTGTAATGATTTATTTTTTTGAGGTCCTCTAATGAGTATTTTTATACTCACCCTTGCACAGTCTTTTCCCACACGTGTCATGTCTTGTGCATACGAGCAGCCTTTTGACGGAGTCGAGGGCGGACCATGACAGGACCGAGCATTCTAAGTTCCCTACAGGCCGAGGTGTTCCTATAGCTATGAGCAGCAGTCCCAATACGTTTTGTGCTTATAGGTTGGAATTTTTAGTTTTCATAGTTTTTTTTGGTAGGCCTATATTCTGGAACAATTTACATTCAGTACATTTCCATCCTTCGTACTCTATTTGTTGGGTTTAGATGTATGCATGCATTTTTTATCATTAGTGTTTTTTTAAATTTCATCATTTGTGGGCCTGGATATGGGAGCGTGTGTACAGGTACATATGCAATGCCTCCAATTTTACTATATTCCTTGTTGGTGCTATTCACCAGCACCTGGCCTATTGGAGGTAGGTTTGGGGAGTCGTGGTGCGGGCCCCACTGGGACGGGTCGTGACAGAGTGGTATAAGAGGTTGTTCGGTTCTACATTAGGACCAAGAGTCTATGAGATTTGTTTGGGGAAACAATGTTATGTTTTTTGAGTTTGGATTGTAGGACAGAGACTCCAGTGTTGGTGTGGTGGCTGACGTATCCATACACTAGGACTCTGATAATCTGTTTTTTGAATCGGTTCACAAAAACAATGGTTGCGGGGAAATAAAAGAAAGGTATGTGCATCATATAGGAATGGGTTTTGTTTTCCATATCCTTTGTGTCAGCTATAATGATATACTAATTGATCATGGTACATCTTGTTTCATTACAGGATGCCTCCATGACGCAAACTTGCAAGGATTTAGCAGCACGATCACAAGGATGACACCCTCAGTGTCGAGGCTTCGATATAGGGACATGTTCCCCAGGCGTTGCCACCAGGTGGTGAACCAGTTATGCCAACACCATTGGAGCAACCTGTGGTAACTATGGTACCGACCAACAAGGAGAGTAGGCTGAGCGCACTCCATCAGTTCCAGAGACAGATCCCACTCTAGTTCCGAGGTGAGCCCGATCCTCAAGCGGCTGAGGACTGGCTTGAGGCGGTGACTAGAGTTTTCTCTCTAGTGAAGACACCAGTGGACCAGATGGTTATCCTAGGAGCGAGCCTTCTTTAGGGTTCGGCGGTACTATGGTGGAGTCTGTCCACACAGACTCACAACGAAGAGACTCTTTCGTTGATGGAGTTTGATAAACTCTTCATGGAAGAGTTCTATCCAGTTACACTGAGAGATGTACGCATCCAATAGTTTCTTCCCCTCTAGAAGGGAAGTATGAAAGTTTCTGACTATTCATGAAGGTTCACGAACCAAGCCCGGTACTCGATGGATATGGTCCGAGAATAGTACTTCAGATCTTGGACTATTGAGTGAGGTCGACGAAGAGAAATTTGAGCTAGTTTCGTGCCTCTATGCATTTAGACTTATGATGGAGTGCTCAAGTAGGCCTTGGTGATCAAGAGCTTCTTGTCGGAGTAGAGACATCTGACTATTGTCAGCAGCTGGAAGACAAATGCGGAGATCCCGAAAGCAGGGATCTGATGTCAGGAACAAGGATATAAATGTGGGAAACATCATAGGAGGACCTTGGACAAAGGATTGATAGTCCAAGGAACTCAGGCTGGATCCAGTCCTCCTAGGGAGAATCGATTCTACGTGTGCGACGGTAGGGGACATCTCGGTAGAGATTGTCCAACCCATCGAGCTGCTGATAGGGAAGCGGTGGATGGGCCACCGAGGCAGATGCCGAGAGTGGAGCAGACAGACCCGCTAGGCGGCGGATGTGGTAGAGGAGCATGGAGAGTAGAGGGTGGTGTCAGATGCTTTGACATACTTCCACCACCACCCTCATTAGGTCCGCACCAGGCTCAGGGAGCTAGGGGACAAGGGCGGGGAGATCTTCATGCGTTCAAGGCATATGACCCAGGGGCTCCAGGGATGATTTGAGGTAGGGTCTATGTCTTTTCTACATTAACTATCATACTTATTAACACATGTTCTAGTCATTCCTTTATAACCACTTGTCTTGTACGAAATCTCGAGATTCCTGTAGAATCGTTGACTCGATCCTTATGCTTGGAAACACCAATGAGATGAGACTCGATGATCACAAACCTTTGCAGACAGTGTTTTATTACCCATGGAGGCGATAGTTTCGGTTGGAAGCTCTTGGTGGTAGCGTCGAGGCCTTACGACGTCATTATCGGAATGGATTGGTTATCTTCAATCCATGCCCATATTGACTGTTTTTGGCGAAGAGTGCGGTGTGTCCGCCATGATGGAATTAGTTTTTCCTTTGTTAGAGAAAGGGAAACCCATTCAATGCAGAATGTGCTTATTTATAAGAGGGTGTAGCCAATCTCTCATGAGTTAGCTAGCCTTTCCCTCGGAGTAGTGGATGTTGTGAGCTCCCAATTCCCAGCAGTAGTGGATGAGTATAAGGACGTTATTCTCAATGATGTTCCAGGATTACTTCCCCACTGTGAAATCAACTTCTGCATCGACATACACTACTGGATGACACTGATTTCATCATCAGAATATCAGATGGATCCCGTAGAGATTTGCGAGCTGAGGGTGATGTTGGAGTAATTGCAGATTATGGGTTCTGTAAGACCCAGTCTTTCACCCAGGGTGGCCCCAGTCTAGTTTTCCAAGAAGGAAGACAGAAGTCTGAGGCTGTGTGTGGATTAACGTCGCCTGAACTAGGAAATGGTGAAGAGTAAGTACCCACTTTCGAGAATCAATGAACACTTCGATCAACTAAGAGGGGCTCAGTGGTTCTTGAAGGTTGACCTTCTATCAGGCTATCATGAGTTACGAGTACGAGACAAGGATATACCAAAGAAATATTTCAGATGCTGCTACTATCACTACGAGTACATGGTGATGCCTTTCGGTGTGACCAACGCCCCTGTAGTGTTCATGGGACAGATGAACTGGATCTTCCAGCCGTACTTGGACCGATTCATTGTGTTCTTCATCAACGACTTCCTTGTGTACTCGACGTCAGAAGAGGAGCATGTGAGAAACCTGCGGATGGTTCTCGATGTACTTCGGGAGCACCATCTTTTTGGGATGCTCTCAAAGTGATAGTTATGGATTCCGGAGGTCTACTTTTTGGGACATGTCATCTTAGAAGATGGAGTAGCTATAGACCCAGCCATGGTGGAGGCTATGTTAGCATGGGAGCCACCTCGGAGCGTGAAAGAGGTGTGCAACTTCATTGGGTTTGCAGGATATTACCAGAGATTCATTCCTGATTTTTCCCAGATATCAGCACCTATGACAGCCTTGAACCGAAAGGGGAAACCCTTAATGTGGATGGAGAAGTGCCAACATGGTTTTGAGTAGTTGAGACTTGAGATTTCCGGAGGAGGGGGTTGAGTGCATAGTTTTCAGCGACGCATCAAGGACCGGGCTTGGTTGTGTCCTGATGCAGAGGCATGCAGTAATTGCTTATGGTTCGTTCCATCTTAGGCTACATGAGTAGAAATATGTGACCCGTGATTTCGAGTTTACAGCTGTAGTATTCACATTGAAAATGTGGAGAAACTACCTTTTAGGTGAGCATTTTATCATCTACTTTGACCACAAGAGCCCCAAGTACATCTTATCACAGAAGGATCTGAATATGAGGTATAGGTGTTTGCTATATTTCCTCTAGGGTTATTATTTCAAGATCATCTATACTCCTGGGAAGGGGAACAAGGTGGAAGATTCTCTTGGTAGAAGGTCGACCTCACATCTGTTAAGTGAGGTGACATACCAGTTAGCCATGTTGGAGTTATCCTTCGTGGATGGAGAGGAGACAACTTACCTACAGTTGATGGTTGTCGCCCCTCCATTCATACAGCAGTTTAGGGAGGCGCAGTTAGTAGATGTTGACTGTGTGGCCTTACATGCTCAATTCTCCATAGGACATGCTCTTGATGGAAACTCGCTAGGTAGGGAGAATATACTTCTCTTTAGAGGATGCACTGTTGTATTGATGGCATTACAGAGGGAGGTCCTGAGGGAGTTTCATACACCCCCTTTGGCGGTACATCCTAGAGTGGCAATGATGTACCAGGACCTCTGACGACAGTTCTGGTGGTTAGGCATAAACAATGAAGTAGTAGAGTTCATTTCTTGATTCTTTGCATGCCAGCAGGTGAAGACCGAGCACCAGGTTCTAGCGGGATTAGCTCACCCTTGGAAGTTCCAGAGTGGAAGTGTGATGGAATATCGATGGACTTCGTGATAGGCTTACCATAGACGTCAAAGGGGCATGATTTCATCTGGGTGATCTTTAACTGACTCACTATGTCGGCCCAGTTCCTAGCTATCAGGAAGCATACTTCCTTAGAGAGCTTCAGACGCCTCTATGTTAACAAGATAGTTCGGCTTCATGGAGTCCCCTCAATCATAATCTCGAACTGAGATGCCCGTTTCACATCCCGGTTGTGGAAGGGATTTTAGGAGGCTTTTGGGACTCAGCTACACTTGAGCACAAAGTTTCATCCCCAGACAGATGGTCAGATGGATAGGATCATTCATGTTCTAGAGGATATCAGCGAGCCTATGTCTTGGGCTTTGGTCATAGTTGGGGGAACCACCTACCACTGGTGGAGTTTGCATACAACAATTGCTACCACTCCACCATTTTCAAGACACCATTAAAGGCCTTGTATGGGAGACCCTGGCGGTCACTGCTTTACTGGAATGACCTCAGAGAGTCAGAACTCATGGGTCTAAAGTTGGTGTGAGCTACCATCGATAAGGTGAAAATCATCCGGAAGTGTATGAAGACTACACAAATCTGGCATAATTCTTATGCTGACAAACGATAGAGACCTCAACAGTTCAAAGAGGGAGACCATGTCTTTCTTCGGGTCTCCCCTCAACGAGGGTTACAAATATTTGGCCGCGGCTACATGCTATCTCCATGGTTCATCGGACCTTTCAAGATACTGTGTAAAGTTTTCAAGGTGGAATACAACCTAGATCTAATTCCACAGTTGAATCAGGTACATGATTTCTTCCACGTGTCACAACTGATCAGGTATGTGCATTACCCATCACACATCATCGACTGGGGCGAGCTGGACATCGAGGATAGAGTGACCTTTGCTGAGTACCTAGTAGTGATTGAGGATTGTCAAAAGAGGATCCTTAGTGGGAGATCGATTCACTTTGTTTGTGCCTAGTGTTAGAATGAGAATCTGCAGGAGATCACATGGGAGAGGGAGGCCCAGATCCAAGCTCAGTGCCCACATATTTTTTAGTAGCCTTTTTCTTGGATTTTTACGGATGAAAATCACAAAGGTGGGGAGAATATAATGTCTCGTAATTTCTATGTAATATTATTTTTAAATATTATATGGAATTATTTCAAGACTGGGGTCAAAGAAGACACATCATTCTGAGGACCAGTGAGCCCAGAATGGTGGTTTGAACTTTTTTTAAGTTAAGTGAGTCGGAACTTCTGCGCGGTTGTTACAATTTCCAAACAGATGGCCGGATTAAAAATTTGAGGGCACCATTGCATCCGGGATGACAACATTACATACGATAGATCATATCCTTTATTGGCAAGGGTCGAGCGAAAAGGTAAAGTTTTGGACATTTTTCATAAAAATAAATATAAAAATAAATTCGCAATGTTTATTTTTATTTTATGGAAACATCTTCTGCAGCGTGGTGATGAGGAAGCAGTTTCTTTAACAAATGGCACGTCATAATGACTCAAGAATGGAAGGATGGAATCATTAATACCACAATGTATTTTTGAATTCCAAAACACGTATTCCTTTTTTTGGGACAATCGAACGCTGATTGTTGGAAAAATATTGAGAGGAAACTCTGGAGAGAACTCTCGCTGATGAATAAAGAAGGATCGAAGCTGTGAATCGTTACACCAACAGAGTTTAAGGATCTCGACAATGTCGGTAGCATGAAATATTCGTTAGAAATTGATCCCTTCTTGAGGTAGGGGTTGTTATTTAATATATCCTTTCCCCATTTTTTATTTTAAATGACTAACGCGGATCAAAAACGAACAAGTTAATCCGTGGATTCTTACATTATTGTGGGAGGGTATAATTTGGGATGATTCGGGGAATTGATCCATGTTGATTTTTTCTTGTTTGATTCTTCTCTGTTTATGCCTACTAATGGGAGAGGATCAACACCATGACGAAAAATGGCGGAGGTTCGTTCCTTGATTTGTTTTGGATTTCTTTCCCCCCTTTTTCTTTTGCATGTTCTTCGCGTTCTTCATGGGGAAACGAACAACTGGTCATTGCACATCTGTTTTGCGACGCAACGATCCCAAAAAGAAGAATCAACACCACAAAAATGTTGGATAGGTGTGACGATGATGGCGGATGACGAATCAGACCGGATTTGGAAGGTCCGTTCTTTGAGCGTTCTTTGCGCGGATGGATAGTTGCATGTTTTCAGAGCCGATCGGAGGTCCGAATAGAACAGAATCAGCTTCATGGTGTTGGGGAGACCCAAACCTGTGGTTGTCATAGTGATTAGACAACTGGATCGACGAACAGAGTATCATGGAAGGTGAGAGGGCAGAGGATCATGTTTTTAGAAATTTCCCGAATACACGGCATGTACATCTGAAGAACACGTCGTGTAGTACTGCCAGTGGAAGCTAGGGTTTCGAGGATCAGATAGGAATCACACAGCATGTGACCCTGGTCACATGGCATGTTATACTTTTCCCGAAGCTCGGCGTGTATTTTGAGAGGTACATGGACATGGGATGATCTACATGGCTTCAG
Source organism: Viscum album (assembly GCA_963277665.1). Lineage (NCBI taxonomy): Eukaryota > Viridiplantae > Streptophyta > Magnoliopsida > Santalales > Viscaceae > Viscum > Viscum album. The sequence goes on along the minus strand of OY728160.1, from coordinate 453,236,681 downwards.
AACACGGCGTGTACAACATGGTAGAGGTGGCTACATGGAAATCAGCGTGTATCCTGGTGGTACAAGGACACGGGGTGGAGTACATTACTGTTTACTACATCACATGGCCGGAAGAGGCCAATAATGCATGTCACCCTGTGTACTGATTACATGGGTTGGAGTATACAGGTTGATGATCATGTACGAGCACATGGCCAGTGTACATGGAGCCAACCCTAATCACTCGGACACAACATGTACACCATACTACACGCTATGTACTCAGTTTTCTATAAGAACAACATTAAGACATGGGCCATTGTACACGGGCAGTACCCCGGGTCAAACAACACGGTGTGTAACTTTTCTACATGCTGTGTACTTTTTGGAAAATGGCATGGTCCTCTTGTTCACCATAACATGGAAATATTTCGTTATGCTTAGTGAACCTTCTTCCTGTTTCCCTAAAGGCCAGGTATCATTTCCTTCTACAGGAGTATGATACCTTCAGCATGACATTCTGTGATAGAGTTAGACATCCATCCAAGAGCCCCAAATCGATATCCTCTATCCATTTTTGACCCTAGGTGGAGTCCGAAATCGACATGACCAACTCCACCAGGCATCCTTCCTCTACCTAGCAGGTGAATTCCGGATGAGTCACGGTATCCGCCACATCCCTAGTAGTGATCCTCATATATGTATCTTGATTTTTCCCACTCAAGAGTGTGTCTCCCGTAATGTGTGCATCTATGTATCGTGATCATTCCCACTCAAGATTGTGTATCCCGTAATTAGTGCATCTATCTATCATGACATTTCCCGATGAACAGTACTTTCCGGATGGACGTCATCAGATCTATAAGACTCATGGAGTGTGTTCCCCTAGAATGAGTGCTTCTTGGAATCTTTGAACTGAACCCCTAGAGGGGGGGGGGGTATGTGGTAGTATTACTAGTCTCTTGAATACGGGTATGGGTTTTTAGTATATCTGGTTTGTGATATATGTTATGTACACATATATTGTGCATAGCTAACTGTACCTTTACTTTGTGTACATATTTTTTTGGGTCCTCTACAGTGTATTGTTATACTCACCCCTGCATGGGCTTTTCCCGCATGTGTCTTGTCTTGTGTAGACGAGCATCCTTTTGACAGATTCCAGGGAAGACCATGACAGGGCTGAGGTTTCGGAGTTCCCTACAGGCTGAGGCGTTCCTACGACTACAAGTAGTAGTCCCAGTACCATTTCTGTTTACAGGTTGGACTTTGTAGTTTTTATACTTTTGTTTTGGTGGGATTGTATTATTGCCCAGTTTACTTTTAGTAATTTGCTTTCCATCATACTCAGTTGGTTGGGTTTAGTTGTATGCATGTATTTTTTTTCCTTAGTGTTTTGTTACATTTCAGCATCTGTGGGCTTGGATATGGGTGCGTGTGTATAGGTACTTAGGGAATTCCTCCCATGTTAGTAATATTCATACTCAGCGCTAGTCACTAGCCCCTAGCCTATTGTATGCAGGCTTGGGGAGTCGTAGTGTGGGCCCTACTAGGACGGGTCATGTCAATCACATCAAATTGACACATGATGTGACTATTATGAGTCAAGGATCGTATTTATAGATTAAAAGGTCATTTTATTAAATAAGACAAGTGACATACTCAAAAATGATCAAACACATTTAGAATATATGGATACTTCAAAAAACATGTCTTTAGATATTTTTCATGTGTATGAATCATCTTATCCTCAATATGATGAACGGTGGTACTACCATGACTCCAAATGTGTCTTTTTATTTAAAAGTCACTTTAATTTTTGAAAAAAAGACATCAGACATAATCAAAAAGAGAAAAAACATAGAATTTATTTGACGCCTAAGGAAAATAATATATATGTTATTTTTGACTTGTAGGAATCGTTCTAAACTCATTATAATATATAATGTTCTTGGTATGACTCAAATAGTTTGTTATCATTTTAAAATTGACTATTTTGTTAAAAGAAATTGTCACTCACTATAAACTATGAAAAACAGTAGGATTGTCTTGATAATTTGTAAAAATAAGTTATATGTTATTTTTAATTATAAGAATTAATCTCATATCACCCCGACACCTGGTGTGACCAGTATAACTCAAAGTGTTTGTATCCCAATTAAAACAACATTTTAGTAAAAAACCAAGGTTACATACTCAAAACTAATTAAAACATTTGGATTTTTTTTGATACATTATGAAGGAAATCTATATATCATTTTTAATACATAAGAATCATAATCACTTAATTTGATAAATAATGTGATCTGTAAGACTTAGATTTTGCCTTTTTATTTAAACTTTACATTAATTTTAGTAAGAAAAGACAGGTGATATACTCAAAATTAGGAAAAAACCTTTTTATTTTTTTGATTATTTATTTAAATGATCCATATGTTATTTTCTACATGTATCAATCGTCCATACCTAAATTTGATACACTGTGTTCCTTGTATGAATCAATGTTCCTATTATGAGTTTTAAATTTCAAAATTTTTTCAAAAAGAGTACCACTCATTGAAAACAAATAAAACATGCTAGGATTGTCTTGATAATTTAGGAAAATTATTTACCAGTAATTTATGAGATGTAGGAATTAGTCTCTTTTGAAATCGGCACATGGTGTGACTGTTTTGACTAATATTTTGTATTTTGAGTTTAAAAAGATATTTTAGTAAAAAACACCTCTAAAAAATGAAAACAAAGAAAATGAATTCGGATCATATCTATACATTTGGAAAAAGATCCATAATTCATTTACGATTTTTTAGAATCATCCTCACCTCAATCAGACACATAATGTGGCCAATATGAATCGATGTGTGTCATTGTATTTAAAGCTGACATTTATTTTTGTTAAAAAAGGAAAAAGAAATACTAACATAAGATAAAAAGCATTTGAATTGTTTTGATCCTTTCAGAAAATGATCTATAAGTCATTTGGGATTTTTTGAAATCAGTTTCACCTCAATCAAACACATGGGGTACATGGTATGACTCAAACTTCACATTATTAGTTTGAAATTGTCATTTTACTTGCAAAGGTGTGTCAATCACTAAAAATTCAGAACTCATGATTGAATTGTCTTAATAATTTTTTATAATGATTATAATCCATTTTTCACATATAGAAATGGATCACACACCAATTTGATACACGATGTGGCAACTATGTCTCAAAGTGCGTTTTTACAATATATAAGTGAATTTTAGTTTAAAAGGCATATCACATCACCAAAATCGAGCCAACAAGATCAGATTATTTTCTCCTAATTTTAAATAAAATTATGTAATTAGTTTCCTTTCCATTTTTATTTGTTACTTATTCCATTATGTTTTTACGAGATTATACTTTTTGATGAACAATAAATTGTGTGATGTTCCAGAATCAACTACAACTCAATCTGATAGTCGGCGTTCCTTGTATGAATCGATGTATAGGTTTTTAGTTTAAAATTGAAACATTGTGTTTAATTTATGTATTAATATTATAAATAACATTGTAATTATTTTCTTATAAAGTTGGATTCATTTTCGTGATTTGGGGTGGTTTGATCACCAATAGAATGACTACAGGTCGGGGGCCAAAGACAAAGGAACATTGATGTTTTCAAATTTCTATGATAATTTGTATGTAATCATTTAATTTTACAAACCAATGTTTGGAATGCTTGTAATATTGTTTTATTGATTTATTTGTGCTATAAATGTTTTTTTATTTATATTCTGTATGTGCAACTTATATTTCTATTTTTTTCTGCTTTAGTTTGAAATAATTTTAATAGCACACTACATAAATATTCCACTTTATCTGAGCTAGTAGTAGTGAGAATAAAGGGATATCATATCAGTGATTTTAGTAGAACTGATAGTGGTACCTTTTATCTAATCATTTCATATCACTAATAAAGCATGACTTTATCTACTATTTTCTATCATTGATAAAATCCTAGGTATTTTAATTTTGTTATGATAATTAGTGACTTTTTTCACTAGAAATGGTCAATTTTTGCATAGGTAATATCCATGTATATAGTAGTGCCTTCTTGGGATCAACTGAAATACCATTTTCTGAGACCACATGTCTAAATAGAAGTACATTTAAAATAGTGAAATTACATTTCCTCTGCTTCACATAATTTTAATGATTTATCAAGGTGCCCAAAACATATCTTGATGATTTACATGGTCCTCCTTTATCTAAGAGTAAAAAATAATGTCACCCACAAATACCTCCATGATCATGTCATGTTACTCATGATATACTATGATCATCAAATCCATAAAAACTGCAAGATAATTGTTTGAGACAAATATAATAATAAAATACTCATAATGGTAATACATACTTCTAAAGGTTATCTTATAATTTTCAGATTTTTTTTATTCTCATGTAGTGATAACCAGATCAAAGATCAATCTTAGAGAAAAACTTTTATCCTTTCATACTGTCAAATAGATCTTCCATCCATGGTAATGGATACTTCTTCATCACCCCAACTCAAATAAGATTCTAATAACCCACATAAAGGTAATGTGTTCCATCAAACATCTTCAAAAGGAGAACATGTTCCACCTAAGGTGACACACTAGGTTGTGTAAATCCTTTTTCTAAAATATAATCCAATTTATTTTTTAGAACTCTCACTTTAGCTTGTTCCATGTGGTGGGAATTAATAAATACTTGTTGATTACTACGAATTAAATCATTAGAGATCTCTACCTCTACTATCATTTAAAACACATAAAATTAATCGGGAAACATAATGGGAAACTCAAAGTCAAATAGATGGTGATCATCACTCAAATATTCAAACACAAAAAATGAATGAAAACTCCAATATTACCCTTAAAAACTCCATAAAATGTAGTTCATCTCTAGTTGACATAGAGTCTCATTCTCCTTGAAAAAACGACACACCCCGTTGTTCTCAATAAAGGAGATCTACTAAAGACAATATTAAATCTAGATGATATGAGTAATCATCCAATAAATCTCAAAATTTATTTCAAGAGATTTCATGTTTTGAATAATAAAACTTCAACTAATATTGAAATATGATAAATAGAAAACACTAATAGGACACCAAATACCCTAATCTTCATTCAATTTGAGTGGAAAAGTAATATCCATCACATATTGAAAACAAACAGTTGGATGATTCAAAACATTCACTACACAGGTCAATATAATTGAGTAAGAAACAAAATTATAAAAAAAAATATTCCCTAAGGATGAATCTATAGTTATTATACCAATAAAAATTGTTGGAACTACATCAACTTCTCTGGACAATTTTTCACATTGTGGTGATGCTTCATTACAGATGCTTTTGGGTGGAACCTTTTAGTTCGGGAAGATTTTTATTTTAATGTAGTATTTTTTTGTGCAGTTGATCTAGTTCAACTATTTGGAGTTGAAAAGAAATGGCATTACTTCTATAGTTTTGATGGGTAATTTCTTTAACCATAGACCATTGGTGGGTAAGTGCAATCCCATCACGAATTCCCAACCATACCATAATGGAAGAATGTCAAATGGGATTCTTCTTGGAACTATAGGATGTCTCAATAATTCTATAATTGAGAACCACCATGAGACTCGTCAAACATTATATTTTCTTTAAATGGACTCAATTAACTCCATTGGTAAAAACAAACTCACATAAACCCTGACTTACCAGTAAGTTCAAGATCAACCATCAATGATCTGTCCAAAATATCATCATAAAAAGCGACTTTCATTAAGAAAACAAGGGATTATAAGTCATAACTAATCCCCATGTCAAATCATAATGCCTTCAACATTTCATTTGAGACAAACTTATACGAAAACTATAAAATCATTCTAAATTCAATTCACAGATAGTGTCATGGTAGTATCACCGTGCTAGAGGTTCAGAAACTCCATGGGCATCACAAATAACATTGAATGTGGATTGAATTATTAGTAAAAAAACTCTAAATCCCTTCCATTCGAATACCTCTTGTATCTTCAAGATCACTATAGATTCCCAACATCTTCAGCTAGGTGAATAATGTTTCAATGTAGAATGTTTTACATTAACTGAATCATGAATTTTTGAGAACTCAAAATGAAGCTCTATATCTTCCCCCCAATCCTCAAACTCCTGATGATATGTTGTAACTTGGATCATGGGAGGTTTTTGAAAGGGAAACTCTTGATTATGATAAGTTGATTTTAACCCCCAAATATTTTTTTGAGATATATATATATATATATTTAAAATTTATTAGATTTATTTTATTGTATGTCACACCAAGATAATATTGTACTACATGCAACACCAGAGTAGCTTGTGGTATACATAACACATTGCTCTGATGGTGTTATAGACAAGCTTGAGTTCTTTTGATAGATATCATTTCACCCAAGATAGTGTTTATGGGAATAACTAAATATTATTAGGTTACCTTATAACAATGTCATTATAATTGTATGTATAAAAAAATATTAATTGAATTATTAAAATAAGCTTTAAAAATTTATATATTGTTAATTATTTCTTGAGAAAATAATTATAAATGAAAATAAAACTCTTTTTAAGTAAATGGGATTTTTTTTCTAAAAAACTATTTGAATGAAAATAACTGAGTTTATAAAATATTAAAATAATAATTAATGGAAATTAATTCTGAAATATATATTTAATATATTCAATATAGTGTTTAAAATTAATATTATATATTTTCATTAAATGATATAGGAACAAATTCAATGTTTTGGATAAAAGAAGTTTTGTTTTAAAAAAAGTAGTTGGGTTGCCTTTTGATGGAACACAGATTTTAAATCTTGTTTTTAAATATTTTTAATATTATATTTGAAAAAATAAACTTATTTTTTGAATTTTTTTACCAAAAATAAATTTTTTTTGAATTTTTTGTATTTGTATAATAAGTGTCATGTTTTGATGAATTGTAAAAAAATGTTGTATTTTAATTGAAAACTACTAATTCATCAAATTTATATATAGAATAAAATTTTAAATTTGAGTTGTTTCCATGTATAAATAGAATATGTTTTTATAAGTTAATATAATTTAAGTCATTATAATTCACTTTGCATAGACTTTGGATGTATAAACATTTCAATCTTTGGAATATTTTCACTTTTAAAACCCATTTTTTAATTACTACAATGAAGTAAAATTTAAATTATTTACTAAAAATAATATATTTAGAATTTTGAAAAATAAATAATATATTTATAATCAGTGGGTAAAAATAATGTAAATAACTTTTATTTTTTTATAATATGAATAGTAACATCATTACATTTTATCAATACGGTAAAAAGGTAAATCTGGAAATTAAGGGTAAAAACAGAATTATAAAATATCTCTAACACTTTTAATAATACCAATTTATGATATTTTTTTCAATATAAAACATCATTGGGTCAAAATTTTATCGATTTAATTCCACTAGGATGAGATTAAAACATTTAATGTATATTGTTTAATGAAAGGTAAATGTTGTACTACTCAAATTTTAATAAATACGTGATTTTTTAAAATGTTATACAAAAATATAGATTTGATTGTAAATACTAATTATATATATATTTTTCATTTCCATTGTTATTTTTTTGTTATTTTTAGTATATATATTATTACTTTAAATGCTTATACAATGAGGAATAAGAAATTTTTTAATAGATGTAAAATCAATAAGATAATTTTAATTTAAATTATAATAACCATTAAATGACCAAAAATCTTGAATAAGTATTATTTATAGAGTATAGGTCTACCATAATCATAAAATGGTCAAATTATTGACTATTTAGAGCCACATGGCAATGATTATGACAATTGTAATATTATATTTAAAGTGATTTCAAAGTTGTCACATTCATGTTTTAATAAATATTAAAATTTTAATATAGGATTTTCCAAAAGATATATTTGACTATAAATATTCCTCAAAAATATAGACTAGTTATCTTCTTCATGTTATTTCATTTTAAAATTTTAATAACAACTAATTAAAATAAATATTTGAAAACAATGATGTCGTTTTTATTTAGTTAAAGGAAACATCAAATTATTGTATATAAAAATATTAAAATAACTATAATTTTGGATAATTAATATATAAAAATAATTTTATAGCTGACCTTGACCCCAATTTGATATAATAAAAGATTCTTTCTCTCATAAAAACTTATTTTAATATTTTTAATATCCAAGAATTGAATAGTGTCAAAATTGACATTATTGGTATTTTTTCAAGATAAAGTTTTATTCAATTATTTAAAAATCATATTAATATTTTTAAAATATAAAATATTTATGATATAGTCTATAATTTTCCTAAATATTCATTTCTGGTTTAATTTACATAATATTTGTAAAAGTTGCACTATTTTAATATTGAATAATTTGTAATCATAGCTGAAATTAAAACAGAATAAGTAAGTGTTAATTAAAATGATAATGTTTAAATTTATAGAAAAACATTTATAAAAATTATTGGATAATTAAATTAAAACCTAATCTAATATCTTCTACTAAAATATGACATTTATGTGGTTTTTTGATGTGGTTTGAGTTTATTATAGAATAATATTATTGGATATTTTAAAAGTGTTCTTAAAATCAATTATAAAAGGGAAACTCCTACATCACTTATTCAATTTTTTTGAGCATTAAATATTGGATATTACGATCCCATTTAACTTTTTTAACTTACCTAGATGAATTATAGTGGTTATATAATTATTAAAATACAAACTCTATTGCCTTTTAGGGGAGATCTTGAGGGAGCTTGTCGGAGAAGAGGTAATCTCCCCTACTGATTCTTTCAAAATTATTTGTTCTTCTACTTCATATTACTGATTTGTTTCCATTATAATGTTATAAATACATAATCACTTATATTCTGAGATGTTATTATGATTATGCAACAACCAATTTATACCTTCTAGACATCTTATGAAAACTGAAATCGCCACGCGTGTGTACGTTCGACGGACCGTCACCACGTCATTGAGTAGTCTATTTTTTACCACCACTATACTTGGAAGGGTATAATGATGGAAATAATAACTATATATGATTATTATGAAAATAGTTTTATTCTGTGACAATATATATACCATACACTTCTATACCATTTCATAATTAATGGAATTATATCATGTCTTGTGTCTATGTGTGGTGTATCGACTCCACGACGGGCTATGATTCGTTCTCCATGATCTAATTTAATGCATGATTATATAAATTTATATAATTAAAAACTATAATATATTTTAAATTATCATCGTTATCGAAATGTTATAAAGGAAACCTATGAAGAATAACTAAGATTTTGGTAACAAAACATGCTGCAAATAATGACTGAATGAAGAGTAATAATGACATATTATTAAACATGTGATGATATGATATAAATATTGTTCTATATAATGTTTATAACACTCTTTAATCCATTATAAGTAATTTTATAAAACATAAAAATGAACCCAAACCTATGTTAAGGAATAATTTTTCAATATCATTATTTTCTGATATTATTTATAAGTTCGTATTTGATGGGTTTTATTTATAATTCATCTCCATGTTTTCTAAAAATGTTTCATAATGTGTTTTACTATTTTCTTCTAGATTTTTATTGTTATTTTTACCCATTTTTGAATTTTTACTACATGGTTTAAATGGAATATCTATTTCATTTTCTAAATGAGGAACTTTTTAACTTTTTCGACAAATATACAAGAATAATGTTTTTAAAATTATACAGCACAACAAATATTTATTATTTCAAAACATATTATTTACATTAAGATTACCTTACATGATTTCATGGTTATTATACATGAAATTATTTTCATTTAAAATGTTAGGGTATTTTAGGAAAATAAATCATCTTCGAAGAAAAATAGAATATTTTCCTTAAGAGTTAATTTCAAGTGTTATATCAAAATTATTTTCCATCTAGATGGCCTTATTTTATAATGATATGTTTCATGTAATGTATCCTTAATATTCATTTTGTTTATTATGTTTAATATGGAATGATATTTATTAAATCCATTCATTTTCCATGGATTATTCTATGATGGAATGATGTTTAAGTAACCCCTTTTATTCCACGAGTTATGATAAGAATTATATTCTTATGACACACATATATATGTTTTCAATTTTCTAATGGGTAGGAACATCTCCCTCCAATTCATTTGGAAAATATTTATCTTTCATGAGATAGATTGGGATTGAATGGAAATGATATCGGTTCAATAATACAAGGATTTAATTTAAAGTAAACCCGCTTTAGTAGTACTAGGATGGAATACAATGTAAACCCAGTTCTGTAATACATGGATAAAATGAAGAGTAAACACCATTAAATAAAGGACTTTTTCCACTATGATGGTCTTGGAAATGATCATTGGAAATTATGGAAATGGTTTTCTAAGATTGTGTATTTTCTATAATTCCAGGTGTTATGCCGATTCTATTTTTGCATGGCTCCTATTAATTTATGATCTATACCGTATGATCTACCATGATTTATTTATATACTAAAAACATTGATATATATTATATTTGGTATGATTTTAAAATTTTCTTTTCCAGTTTTTACACTTTTATCTTCATGTTCTTTTTTATATTATACTATTTTATGCTTATTAAGCATCTGAGCTGATCCTTTTCATAGGTTTTCTTTTCCATAGGATATAAAGAAAGGTTTTTTGTAGGAAAAAATATGGGTAATATATTCATGGGATATGTTCAAGATCATTAACCAAATTAGAGGAATGTGTTTCATGTTTCCAAAGGAAGTAAGATAATATGGTCCTTGGGTGACTGTTTGTGTAATTTACTAATTATTCCACAATAATAATGTAATATTAATACATATTAATCATGGGTAATTAGAGTTTGTATCATATTGATGGTTTCGTTAACATTTAAAAACTATGTTGAGGAATCATTGGTTGAATCCTTATAGATATTTTTAAGGATATTTCTATGTACGTCCCTAAGTATAAATATAAATATAGCTTATAATCCTGGAATATTGCTAATGATCATTGATAACCTATTCTTAAAACTAACAAATCATATATTGAAATATTATAAGTAATTTTCCTTAATTGTTTGGTTTTCATCTATGATAAGTTTTTCCCACACTTTTTTTATAGTCTTAGTCAATAGGTGGAACTATATAAAACATAGTTAACCATGAGTCTTTATGATGTGAGAAGTATTTCCATTATATGTCCTAAGTGAAAATATCATGAAGAGAATAGTGAAGGATGTTTGAGGATTGGTTATAAATCTACGGATAAAGAGACTACAAATGACATGTGAAAGGCATCTGATGATATAACTATATTTTATACCCTAAAGATAAAAATAATTATTAGATTAATGCTGATGAACCATAATACATTATTCAAATTTTATATTTTTTGAATGAATTAAATAATTAATCATGGGTAATGGGATTAAAATATGGTTTGATCATTGAAGTGTATATATTTAATAATTCAAGGATTATACCTTAGTATTTTAAGTATATGTTTTTATCTATGGGTAAAAAAGGATATCTTGAAAGGTAATGAAGACATATATAAGTGAATTAAGGTAAAGGTAATATTTTTATTAAGGTTAGGTAACCCTTGATGTGTTCAAAATATGGATAAAATTGTGTTAATATCAGATAATTATATATTGGATATAATTAATTGGACAATACTAATTATGAATTTGTTGACATGTGGATTATGCTATCATTGATGATGCTTACACAATTTTTAACACTAATAATATATCCAATAAAATTTTTAATAAGGAAAAATTTATAAATTTAATAAGGATTTGTGGTAATTCAGTTTATTACCATTTTTCTAGAGAATACCTGGTCAAGAAATTCATCTTGTTTTCAATGTGACCAACAAGAGCTACATTATTTTATATGAGGGACAACTATTAAGTGTATTTAGTACACCTATTTCTAATGTTTTGAATTATAATTTTTATGAAATATTTTAAGGATATCCATTTATGGAATGTTTATGTTAAAATTCCGATGTTGTTTTTTTGATTAAAGTATTATATCTCCATAGGTGGTTGTTTTCATTTTTCATAAGTCATGTGATCATTTTTTTTATAATGAGTGATGGAATGAATTATAAATCTACATGTGGTTATCGTGATCTATAAGTATTTTAGGAATTTTAAGTTCAAATTAATTTCATGGAAAAAGAGATAATTTTTAAATTGATCAAGGCATGACAAACAGTGAGATTGTACTGAAACAAATTAAGTATGTATTCTCAAGAAATTTATTTAACATTAGAAAAAAGATCATGATGTAAAAAGGTTGTCATATTATCATCATTTTAATGATTTGAATGAACCCTTTAAAACTTATTTAGTATATGGTTTTTTTATTGTTAGCTTCCTCTAGATCACCCACTTTTTAGTGACTAGTGATCTTTATCAATCACTATGATTATTTAAACTTTTCCACCATGCCCAAATCTTCACCTATGTTCTCCTATGTAGAGACATAGTTAAGAGTTACATTGGGAAAAACTTATTTTTAAACATAACATTTTAAAAGGTAGTTTTATTATACATTTCTATGATGTGGAATTCTATGACTGAAACTTTCAAGTATTCATCCATTTATAACCTAGATGAATTTCGAGAGAGAAATTCATTTTACTAGGGGTAGAATGTAACACCATAAGATTTTTATGAGATAATTTTTTTTAATTTAACTGATGACTTCTGTTGTATGTTACACCATGATATTATTGTGTAACACACAACACTTACATATCTTTTGGTATATGAAACACTATGCTTGTCATGTATTACACACAATTGATATTTTTTTGAGAGATTTCATTTACCGCAAGAACGAGTTCTAGATTACAACTAAATATGATTATGTTACCTTATAACCTCACCATTATAATGGAATGAATGAACAATATTTATTTAATTATGAAAATAATCTTTTAACTTTTATATATAATTAATTATTTGGTGATAAAATATTTATAAATAAAAATGAAACCCTTTTTAAGTAAAAAAGAAATGATTTTCTGAAAAACTATTTAAATGAAAATAAGTGAATTTATAAAAAAAATAAAATCACTCCAGATGAATTTTATTAGTTTAATATGTATATAATATATTAAATATAATTTTTAAAATTCATCTTATATTTTTTCTTGACATGATATATAAAAAAATTAATTTTTTGGATAAAATAAGTATTTTACAATAAATTGGAACTTTCCATCCTTCTGATAGTGCACAAATATTAAATAAAGTTTTTGAAACTTGTTAATATTTTATTTGAGAAAATAAAGTTATTTTATGAAATTTTAATATTAAAATTTAATTTCTTTTAATTTTTGTTATTTTTATTATATGTTTCATATTTTGATGAATAAAAAAAATTATGTATTTTAATTGAAAATTACTTATTCATCAAATTTATTTATATTGTTAAATTATATATTTGAATGGTTTTAAAGTATAAAAAGATTATATTTTTCTTAATTAATATAATTTATGATATTTTAATTAATTTTACATTGAAGTTAGATGTAAAACCATTTTAATTTGTTGCGTGTTTTAACTTTTAAACCTCGTTTTCTTATTCCAATAATGGGATTAATTTTAAATTAATTACCGAAAATTATGTATTTTGAATTTTTAAAAATGGATTACATATTTATAATCTATGGTTTCAAATTATTTAAATACCTTTATTTTCTTTTTGGCAATATGAATAGTAACATCCGTAATTTTTATTCATATGGTAAAAAGGTAATTCAAGTAGTTAAGGGTAAAAATAATATTATAAAGTTACCCAAAAACTTTTCCTAATAACATTGTATGCATGTGTTTCGACCTAAATTATCCTTGGGTCGAAATGTTATACTTTTTTGGCCACTTGGAGGAGATTACGACATTTAATATATTTTATTGAAAGATAAGTAAAACATGTCTTACTCAACTTTTAATGAATATATTATTTTAAATATAAGTTTTTACAAAAGATAAATTTGACTACAAATACTCAATTTAAATATAATTTCTTTAATTTATCATGGTAATTTATTTTTAATTTTCATGAGGTAAATAATTACCTTAAAGGCTTATAATGTGAAGATGCACAAATTATTTAATTGATGAGAAAACAATAAAATAATTTTAATTAAAATGGTAATAGCCATTAAAAAACCAGAACACTTGACCAAATCTAATTTTTTGATTATATATAGACCATAATCATTCAAGGGTAATATTATTGACGTTTTTGAGAAACCTGGAAATTATTATGACAATAATAAAGTATTATTTAAATAGATGTCAAAGTTGTCACATTCATTTTATAATAAGTACAACATTTTTAATATAGTATTTTGAATAATAAATATTTTACTAGAAATATTCATTGTAAATAAAGAAGAGTTATATTAATCATGGCAATTTTTTAATTTCTTTCAAAAAAATAGGTATATTAAATAATCACACAAAACTAAGTTTGTAATAATTGTTTTCGAGGAAAAATAAAATTAATATTATTAAACATATTAAAATAAATATAATTTTGAATAATTAATATATCCAACAAATTTTATAGATGACCCTGATCAATTAGGGATATTATAAAATATGTGTTTGGAGTATAAAATCTTATATTTAAAATTTTAAAAATCTATGAATTGAATAGTGTCAAAATTGACACTATTTATATTTTATCGAAATAATGTTTTATTAACATCTTAAAAAATCATAATGCATATTTAAAAATAAAAAATAATTATTATATTCAATAAAATATTATAAATTGTTCATTTTTGGTTTAATTGACATAAAATAAGTTAAAATTGTAATATTTTAATATAGAATGACTAGTTACCATCGTTAAAATTAAAATAGAATAACTAAGGGACAATTAAAATGAGAATGTTTAAATTGAAAACAAAAC
The DNA here is from genome assembly GCA_963277665.1 of Viscum album. Classification (NCBI taxonomy): domain Eukaryota; kingdom Viridiplantae; phylum Streptophyta; class Magnoliopsida; order Santalales; family Viscaceae; genus Viscum; species Viscum album. The sequence goes on along the minus strand of OY728160.1, from coordinate 453,221,669 downwards.
TTATCTAAACATTATTTTTTGAATATATTTCAACAATATATCATATAGAAATCAAAATATGACATTTTGGAGGTTTGAGGATCTGTTTTGAGTTTATTATAACTTAATATTTTTTGATATTGCAAAAGTGACCCTCACTTAAATTATAAAAGGGAACCCACTACCTCTCTTTTTATCTTTTAATTGAGCATTCAATACCATATATTCCCTTCCCATTTCAATTTTAAACTTATCTATTTACATTATAATGGTTATTAGATCCTCAAAATAACTACTCGTGTGAATTTAAGATGAGATCGAGAGGGACCTCATCAATGAATAGGTAATCTCCTCTATTAATTCTTTCAAACATATTTTTTATTCTATTAATCTTTCTATGTTACTTCCATTATAAAGTAATAAATACAGTATCACTTATATTCTGAGATTTTATTATGATTACTGAACATCCATTCTCCACCATCTATCGATCCTATAAAAAATGAAATCACCACGCATGCATATGTACGTAAAACCGTCTCCACACCGTTCTGTAATATGTTTTTTACCTTCAATTTAATTGGATGGGTATAATGATGTAAATATTAACTATATATGATTATTATACCATATATTTATTTCGGAACAATATATATATACCATCTACTTCTATACCATTTCATTATTAAAGGAATGATATCATCTCATCTGGGTACGTACGACCTACCCACTCCACGGCGTGATGTGATCCATCCTCCATGATCTCATTTAAAGCATGATCATATAAATTTATAGAATTATTAAATATGATATATATTAATATTAATAATATAAAATAACTAGATAAATATTTATCACACTTTTTTTAAAAAAAATTATCTTTTCAAATGCTTTAAATGAAAGGTTAGTTTTTAATAAAAATTTATTTTGTTAGTATTCATCCAAAAATAAATCCTTTTATAAAATTTAAAAAATAACAGTCAGATTATATGAAATTATTATTATAAAAATTAATTTTATTTTGATATTTTTTTCTAAAAGTGGATGAATTTAATTTATAATTTCCACACAAAAAATGTCACGACCCGTCCTCGGGTCCCGTGTCGTGACTACCCCAAGCCCGCCTTCCATAGGCCAGGGGCTGGCGACTAGCACCAAGGCGTAAATCTCGATAAACAGGGAAGGCATTTCCTTTGTAAAGTAAACAAGAACCTGAGAGTAAGCAAGTGGAAAAAGTAAACACTAAATAAAAACAGAGTACAACTGCAAGTGCGGAAAGTAAGTGGTCCAGAATAAAAACCCAAACTGAAAGTAAAGTACAACTAAAAAGGGAAAATAGCAAATGAAAGGTAAAAGCCTCTATGCTGATCTTTCCACTGGAAATCCCACCTGAAGGGTGGGTACAAATAGCTCCACTGCACCTCGGGTCCCACCGTCTACTCCAAGTATGTCCCGCCCGGTGGTCCTCCTCTAGGTACCGTCCTGCTCTGCAAGCCTCACCCTCGATCAACGCTGTCTGTCGTCTGCAACCAACACAACGTAGTGCGGGCATAGCCTGTGCAGGGGAGAGTATAAGCTACTCAGAAGGGACCTCGAGACCCCCGAGGGTCTCCCAAAATCCACAAAGAAAAGATACAATCACGAAGTAACAACCGATACTTCTTAGGTATATGCCCATACATATCCCTATGTCAACAATTACAATACTATCCAACCTCCGAGCCCAAGTAAAACTCAGTCCACACAGGAAAGTAAAACACAATCCACATAGAAAAGAAAACAGAATTCAGCTCACAAATGTATACTTCTTCAAATGAAGATAGGGATGATCAGATGTAGCCACTGATCCATCTAATCTGTCGGACCCACAATGGATCAGAAGGTACAAACCCCCGCAATGACCCACATAGGACCGATCATGAAGTTGGACCCAAAGCTAATGGGAACCTCCTTCTCCATCAAGTACAGTGGTTATGCCGCTACAACCAAGCGCTTCCCTCTTACCTTGGACTGCTGTTGTTCTCCACCAATCGGGTACTGTCGGCCTGCTGCTACCACCATGCGCTCCCCTGTGCTGTTACAACCAAGAGCTCCTCCGTCATGGGTCTGCCGCTACAACCAAGCACTCTCATGTGCCGCTAAAACCAAGCACACCTCTATCGTGGGTCTGCTGCTACAACCAAGCGCTCCCATGTGTCGCTACAACCAAGCTCTCCTCCGTCGTGGGTCTGCCGCTACAACCAAGCGCTCCCCTGTGCCGCTACAACCAAGCAAACCTCTTTCGTGGGTCTGCCAATACAACCAAGCGCTCCCCTGTGCCGCTAAATCTAAGTGAACCTTTGTCGTGGGTCTGCCGCTACAATCAGGCGCTCCCCGTCGGGCTATCCGTAACACACCGAGTCGTTCGATCAGCAGTCGTCAAGTCACAACTGGCTCTAGGGTTTCCGTAAACAGCATGCTCGTTTTGGGAGGGTCCACTCCACGAACTAAGAGGTAGATGCATCAACTGACATGAAGTACAGAGTTAATGTATCCCAAGATGTACCGTAGTGGTCACTGCTGAAACACGGAGGATTCCCGTACGGTTTTCATCATCGTCGCAGTCGAATCCACTGAGGAACTCTGTACAGTCATTGTCGTCACAACAGCAGTAGCAGCCAGCTCTAAGGTTCCTGCACACAGCAAGCTCGTTCGGGAGGGTCCGCTTCACGAACCAAGAGGCTGATACATCAACTGGCTCAAAGTCCAGAGATGTTGTATCCAAAAGTTCTGTATCGTCAACAGGAACTCAACGTCGCAGATGGCGCGTCAATCGGACACCCAGTCTTAGAGTTATTGGCTATTTCGTCCCACGGGCCCGATTGGTTTTTAACGCAAAACCAACCCGACCGTACTCCACCTGCATCCAAACCTACGGTGGAGTGAGCCAAAAGATCCGTCTCACTTATAGGAATTCAACAAAGTCGACGACACATCAATCGGACGTCCGGAGCTCAAGATATGAGTGTTTCTGCTCTGAGGTCCCGGTTGGTTTCGTGTACGAACCAACCCGGACGATCCCAAACTATTCCGAAACCTTGAGTGCGATATACCGAAACGACCGTCTCGATCCAAGGATCGCATCTCCACTGACAACACGTCGTTCGGAGGCCAGAAGCTCATGTTATGAGAGAAAGGCCTAAAACATCCGGAGACTGGGGTTCTTGGCCTGGGCCGACCCGGCTGGACCCGGTCCGGTCCAGCTAGGGCACGGCCCGGCCGGTCGGACCGGCCCGGATCAGCTCGGTCGAGTGGCCGAGCGAGGGTGCCACGTGGAGCTACCCCCGCGGGAAGACGATGTTGCGGCCACGCGTGGGGCCGCGCTGGAATCAACGGACGCGACAAAGGCCGCATCCCGTGCGTGTGAGCTGGACCCGCGCAACCGCGGTTCCGCTGGCCGCTGCCTCCGCGGCTTCAGCCGCGGCGGCCCTGTTTGGCGGCACGCCAGCGACCTGCGCCTTCGGAGGCTTCCACGGGCCCCTGGAGTTGCTCTGGTGGTCCGTTTTTCTTCTCGTCTGTGCTGGTGCTCCTCCCGGGTCCTGTTCTTCACTGCGGAAACATCAAATCACCCTTGCGTCACGTTTTGTCGTTGCCTGCCAAATCCGCACAACAACGAAGAACTGCAGAGGGTTGTTGGGCTGTGTTCGTTCGACCCGCACCCTCCGCATTAGGCGATAACAATCGGGAAGAAATAATCAACATATCAAATCACAATTTTAATAAATTAAAATTGTTCTTATGAAACCGGGTTCTTTATTTTTAAGGAAACGTTCACGGGAATATAAAACATTTAAATAAAACCCATAATTCATCAAGTCGTCGCACACACGTTCTTCACAGAGTTGATCGCTGCGGAAGGACGCGATCGTCGCGTCGCAGAAGGGCATCACGTCGTCGTGGATAGGCGTTGCGTCGTCGCGGAAGGGTGTCGCGTCGTCGCGGAATACGGTGACACGTCGACGAACTCCGAGGTTCAAGAACAAAAGATTTAATTAAAAATAATTAAATCCATGTTGTTGTTTTTATCCACAAAGTAAAAATTAATGAACCGCAATCTCTCACCTCAATGGGTGATCGAAGATTTTCGTTGCGGATGAAGGAACGTCGCAGAAGAATGTCTCGGGAGTGGAAACGTCAGCATCGCGGCAGACGGCGTCGCATCGTTGATTTCCGCAGGTTTGGCGTTCTTCGTCGGAGGCCGGCGTTCTTCGCGTTCTTCGCGAAGGAGGATGAAGAACTCTTGGTTTCTGTCAAATCCTCTCAATGAATATTTTTCAAGAAGTCGTGCATTGGTCTTATTTTATTATTTTGCCAACGGATTGAAAACCAGGTTAAGAAACGATTAAATTAATTTATAGAATTAATTCAATTAATAAAACCACCCAATTAAATGGTGAGTTATGAATTTAAGAAAACACGCCAGTTGACTTTCATAATGACGGGTTTTCGCGGATGCGTTACTTAGCGGAAAAGAAACGGTGGGGCTCGTGTGGGCCCCACGTCACAAATATCCTACCAATAGGGTAGGATATTATTAGATAGAACCTTATCCGCATCAACTCAGCTTAAGCGGCTTTAAGTGGCTTTTAAGTGGCTTAAGTGAAACGAAAATAAAATTGTCGCACAACTTTATTTTATTTCATAACTTTAAATACAAAAATAAAAAACCACAACCGAGAAAACGCAACTCCGAAAGAGGCGTTTCTAAGAAAATATCGGCACTACGATTCCATCGGTGCCCTCAGAATTCGATTCCGGGCACCGGTTCAAAAGTTATAAAAACCTGCTTTTCCGTTCACTGAACGTACCCGAGCTAAAATTCGAAACATGATTCTGGGCACACCGGGCCTCGGAATCAGGTGCCGTCAGAAACTTCGCTCTCGTAAAATTCCAAAGAAAATTAAGAAAAAAAAATTTCCTTGAAATTTCCGGGTCTTTACATTACTCCCACCACATGGATTTACGTCCCCGTAAAGATTCAACACAAACTAGGGATACAAAGGTGGTGGAGCTAGGCGGTAAGCCACCTCGCCAATCCTGTTGAGGACCTGGAAGGGTCCGATGAAGCATGGAGACAACTTAACAACTCGTCCAAATCTTCGTAATCCACATCGAGGTGAGACCCGCATGAAGACGTGGTCGCCATCCTCAAACTCTAGTGGCCTCCGCCTCCTGTCAGCAAAAGACTTTTGTCGGCTCTGAGCTGTCTTCATCCGCTCCGGGATGACCTGGACTATCTCTATCATGGCCTGGACCACCTCTGGTCCCACAAGAGCTGCTAAGATTTCTTCTTTGCCGATAAGAGAAATCTGGTCTCATCCCCTGGATGAACCACTTCCTTTTCCTAATACAGTGAATTCTGACATGGATGTTACTAATCCATACCAAGGATTATGTCGTAAGGCCTCGACGCTACTAACAAGAGATCCAACCGTATCTCTCGCCTCCAAGGGTTGAGTCACACTGTCCGCAACATTGTGTGGTAACTGGGTCTCCTCTAGTAGATGTCTCACAAGTGAGGGTCAAGTCAACAGTCTAAACCGAAACCTCTTAGTAACAACACCAAAGAGGATAGGAATAAAAACATCACAAGGGTATTCGTCTTTTATTATTGCAGCTCATAATACAAAGACACTACACCATAGCAACAAGGAACTAGAAGTAAAAAAGACGTATCCACTAGTTTCGCTCCTGTCCATCTGCTCTCGGAGCTATATGATCGTAGGCCTCAACAGCCTGAAGCTGAGCCCTCCCATGTCCTTCTGTCCCATGCGGTCGGGGTGGACCTCTTGGTGGTGGTGGTGGAAACACCCCGAAGCGTCGTCCACCTCCAGCTGCACGGCCAGCTCCCCTTCCATGGCCGCTTTCTCCTTACGGCCCGCCCTGATCGAACCTCTGCCTCTGCCTGAGGGGCCCTTTGTCCATCTGCTGGTCATCTGTATGGTGGGTCTGACAGTCACGAGCCATGTGACCAATCCCGCCACAGGAGTGACACTGCCCTCTCATGGCAAGTCGTTGTCCACCCTGAGTGCCTCGCACAAACGATTCAGAGTCATGCTGTCGACCACCTGTAGGTCTAGTCCTCTTGGACCCCTGCGTCATCTATCTACTGCCCGCTGCAGAAGACTCTGCCGCATGCCAGCAAGTGGTGGGTCTTGCTGCAGGAGACCGCTCAGCAAGGAAACTCTCCACTAAGAGGGCTCGCTCGAACACCCCTTCCTAAGTCGGAATATTTAGGGAGATCATCGAAGCCCTGATATCATGCCTCAGTCCCTGCTCGAAGGTCCGGGCCTGGAAGAATGGGTCCAGTACCATATCTGTGGAGTAGCTCAAGAGATCAGTAAATCTCGCCGAGTACTGGGCCACTGTCATGATGCCCTGCCGCAGCTGTAGTAGCTCCTGGATGCTTACCGCTCGGAGGGTGTCTGGGACGAACTCGGAGAGGAAGATGCTCTCAAAGTCCATCCAGAGGAGAGATGTCTCGCCGTGCACCTGGAACATCATGCTCCACCATCTGCCTACTGCCGCGTGCAAGAGGATCGCTGCGAGGATCACCATGAGGTCTGTTGGTGTCCTCACGAATCTGAAAACCCGTACAACTGCCTCTAGCCAGTCCTCAGCGGCCTGAGGGTCCGTCACCCCACGGAACCTGGGCGGTCGCTGGCGCTGGAACTCATGCAGTGCACTAAGGCGACGTGCATCATCAGAAGCTAGGGTTGGTAGCATCGGTGGCTCGGCGGGTATAGGTACCGCCGGTGCCTCAACTGTCAAGGGCCCTGTACCAAGTCCTCGACGCTTGGTGGGCTCTCTCCACGCACATCGCTCGGAACCCTAGCTGGATGCCATCGTGGGGCCATCCTGAAAAGGAAACAGGTGCTCCATGGTCAGAACAGTATACCTGGTGGGCTGACATAAAGTAATCACAATGAAAAATGAAACACACATGCATTCAATGTTTTCGTGCATTATGTCGGAAATCAGAAGTCAGGGTCCTGGTGTACGGATACGTCGGCCTCCGCACCAAAACTGGACTCCCTGGACTGATAACCACACCCAATACGCTAAACACTATTGCTTCACATAGAAGAAAGATCAGAGTCTGCGGTACAACCGAACTCCTTTGATACCAATTTGTCACGACCCATCCTCGGGGCCCGTGTCGTGACTTTCCCAAGCCCGCCTTCCATAGGCCAGGGGCTGGCGACTAGCACAAAGGCGTAAATCCCGATAAACAGGGAAGGCATTGCCTTTGTAAAGTAAACAAGCACCTTAGAGTAAGCAAGCAGAAAAAGTAAACACTAAGTAAAAACAGAGTACAACTGCAAGTGCAAAAAGTAAGTGGGCCAGAATACAAACCCAAACTGAAAGTAAAGTACAACTAAAAAGGGAAAACAGAAACTGAAAGGTAAAAGCCGCTACGCCGAGCTGTCCACTGGAAATCCCACCTGAAGGGTGGGTACAGATATCTCCACTGCACCTCAAGTCCCGCCGTCTGCTCCGAGTACGTCCCGCCTAGTGGTCCTCCTCCAGGTACCGTCCTTCTCTGCAAGCCTCAACCATGATCAACGATGTCCTTAGTCTGCAACCAACACAACATAGTGCGGGCATAGCCCATGTAGGGGTGAGTATAAGCTACTCAGTAGGGACCCCTAGACCCCTGAGGGTCTCCCAAAATCCACAAAGGATAAAACAAAAAGGAAAGATACAATCACGAAGTAACAACCGATACTACTTAGGTATATGCCCATACATATACCTAAGTCAACAATTCCAATACTCTCCAACCTCTGAGCCCAAGTACAACTCAGTCCACACAGGAAAATAAAACACAGTCCACAAAGGAAAGAAAACAGGATTTAGATCACACAGGTATACTTCTTCAAATGACGATAGAGATGATCAGATGTAGCCACTAATTCACCTAATCCGTCGGACCCACAAGGGATTGGAAGGTACAAACCCCCGCAATGACCCACATAGGATCGATCATGAGGTTGGACCCAAAGCTAATGGGAAACTCCTTCCCCATCAAGTATAGTGGTTATGCCGCTACAACCAAGCACTTCCCTCTTACCTTGGACTGTTGTAGTTCTCCTCCTATAGGGTACTGTGGGCCTGCTGCTACCACCAAGCACTCCCTCGTGCCATTACAACCAAGCGCTCATCCGTCGTGGGTCTGTCGCTACAACCACGCGCTCCACTGTCCCGCTATAACCAAGCGCACCTCCGTCGTGGGTCTGCCGCTAAAACCAAGTGCTCTCCTGTGTCGGTACAACCAAGAGCTCCTCCGTCGTGGGTCTGCCGCTACAACCAAGCATTCCACTGTGCCGCTACAACCAAGCGCACCTCTATCGTGGGTCTGCCGCTACAACCAAGCGCTCCCCTCTACCTCTACAACCAAGCGCACCTCTATCGTGGGTCTGTCGCTATAACCAAGCACTCCCCGTCGGGCTATCCGTAACACACCGAGTCGTTCGATCAGCAGTCGTCAAGTCTCAACCGGCTCTAGGGTTTCCTCACAGAGCATGATCGTTTCGGGAGGGTCCAAACCATGAGCTAAGAGGTCGATGCATCAACTGACATGAAGTTCAGAGTTAATGTATCCCAAGATGTACCGTAGTGGTCACTGCCGAAACATGGAGGATTACCGTACGGTTTTCATCATCATCGCAGTCGAATCCATTGAGAATCTCTGTACAGTCATTATCGTTACAACAGCAGTAGCAGCCAGCTCTAAGATTCCCACACACATCAAGCTAGTTCGGGAGGGTCCGCTCCACGAGCTGAGAGGATGATACATCAACTGACTCAAAGTCCAGATTTGATGTATAAAAAAGTTCCGTATCGTCAACAAGAACTCAACGTCGCAGACGGCGCGTCAATCAGACACCCAGTCTATGAGTTGTTGGCTTTTTCGTCTCAGGGGTCCGGTTGGTTTTTAAGGAAAAACCAACCTGATCGTACTCCACCTGTGTCCAAATCTCGGGTGGAGTGAGCCAAAAGATCTGTATCACTTAGAGGAATTCAAAAAAGTCGACGGCATGTCAATCGAACGTCCGGAGCTCAAGATATTAGCGTTTCCACTCCAAGGGCCCGGTTGGTTTCGTGTACGAACCAACGCGGCTGAACCCAAAGTATTCCGAAACCTTGAGTGCGATATACCGAATCGACCATCTCAATCGAAGGATCGCTTCGCCACTAAAGGAGCGTCGTTCGGAGGCCCGTAGCTCATGTTATGAGCGAAAGACCGAAAACATCCGGAGACGGGGAGTCTGGGCCCGGGCCAACCCGGCCCGACACCCCCTCGGTCGGCCGAACCGGGTCGCCCCGACCCAGTCCGGTCCGGCCAGGGCGCGGCCTGACTGATCGGACCGGACCGGCTCAGCTCGGCCGAGTGGCCGAGCGAGGGTGTCGCGGGGCACTGCCCCCGTGGGAAGATGGTGTCGCGGCCCCACATGGGGCCGCGCTGAAATCAACGGATGCGGAAAAGGCCGCGTCCCGCGCATGTGAGCCGGACCCGCGCCGCCGGAGGCTCACGCGGGCCACCGGAGTTGCTCTGGTGGTCCGCTATTCTTCACGTATGTGCCGGTGCTCCTCCCTGGTCCCGTTCTTCACTGCGGAAACATCAAATCGCCCTTGCGTCACATTTTGTCGTGGCCCGCCAAATCCGCACAACAACGAAGAACTGTGGAGGGTTGTCGGGCCGTGTTCGTTCGGCCCGCACCCTCCGTGTTATGTGATAACAATCGGGAAGAAATAATCAACATATCAAACAACAATTTTAATAAATTAAAATTGTTCTTATGAAACTGAGTTCTTTATTTTTAAAGAAACGTTCACGGGAATATAAAACATTTAAATAAAACCCCTACCTAGTCAAGTTGTCGCACACGCGTTCTTCGCGGAGTTGATCTCCGTAGAAGGAGGCGATCGTCGCGTCGCGGAAGGGCGTCGCGTCGTCGCGGATAGGCGTCGCTTCGTCGCGTCGTCACGGAATACGGTGACGCGTCGACGAACTCCAAGGTTCAAGAACAACATATTTAATTAAAAATAATTAAATCCATGTTGTTGTTTTAATCCACAATGTAAAAATTAAAGAACCGCATTCTCTCACCTAAACGGGTGATCGAAGATTTTCATTGCGGATGAAGGAACGTCGCGGAAGAATGTCACGGGAGAGGAAACGTCGGCGTCGCGGCACACGGCGTCGCGTCGTCGATTTCGGCGGGTTCGGTGTTCTTCGTCGGAGGCCGGCGTTCTTCGCGTTCTTCACGTTTTTCGCGTTCTTCGCGAAGGAGGATGAAGAACTCTTGGTTTCTGTCAAATCCTCTCAACGAACATTTTTCCAGAAGTCGTGAGTTGGCCTTATTTTATTATTTCACCAACAGATTGAAAAACAGGTTAAGAAACGATCAATTTAATTCATATAATTAATTCAACGAATAAAACCGCCCAATTAAATGGTTTGTTAATAATTTAAGAAAACACGTCAGTTGACTTTCATAATGACGGGTTTTCACGGGTGCGTTACTTAGCGGAAAAGAAACGGTGAGGCTCGTGCAGGCCCCACCTCACAAATATCCTACCGAGAGGGTAGGATATTTTTGGATAGCACCTCATCCGCATCAACTCAGATTAAGCGGCTTTAAGTTTCTTTTAAGTGGCTTAAGTGAAAAAAAAAATTGTCGCACAATTTTATTTTATTTCATAACTATAAAACCCAAAAATTAAAAACCACAACCGAGAAAACGCAACTCCGGAAGAGACGTTTCTAAGCAAATACCGGCGTTGCGATTCCATCGGTGCCCTCAGAATTCGATTCTGGGCACCGGTTCAAAAGTTAGAAAAACTCGCTCGTCTGTTCACTGAACTTACCCGAGCCAAACTTCGAAACATGATTCCGGGCACACTGGGACTCGGAATCAGGTGCCGTCAAAAACTACGCTCTTGTAATATTCCAAAGAAAATCAAGAAAAAAAAATTTCCTTGAAATTTTTGGGTCTTTAAAAAAAATGTAATAAAAATTCCTTTTAATGAAAATTCATTTTCAAAGCGTAATATAACTTCACTACAAATCGAGTTCTTATTTTATAATAATTAATAAATAAATTTTTATTATATAGGAACACAATAGATATATTAAATAATTAGGTTAAACTTGATTATACTTACTAATTCAACATATATGTTATATATAAAATATAATTTTTTTTAATACATCTCAATTCACATAATTCTTTGTATTTTATTTTAAAAAATATGTCAAGATTATTTTTTTAATCTAAAATTTTTAGGTGTTACATAATTCCCCCCATATATATATTTCACTCTTGAAATATCCTCTCACTCATCAAAGGATTATTATTTGAAAATGATACTATTGAAAACACACATCATATAGTGTTAAAATAAAAGTTTCCTTAAAAAGTGGAAGTGGGAAGGATGAAGGTTACCCAAATTGAATCAGAATTAGATTATAATATATTGATAATTTTGATGGGAAGTTAAGAAATATTTAGTGAGGATATAAATACCATCAAAACAATAGTAGTGAGTGATATATAATGTGGTCATAAAAAATTAAATGAAAAGAAAACCATAAATTAGTCATGGTTTAAAAGATCACCAATTCATTGGAAAAGGATGTAAACGGGTAATACTTTTAATTCAAAATGATTTTCCAAAATTCGAATGATGTATTTACTATCATGGTATAAAACATGATAAATATTATTTAATTTATTTGTTTCTTTTTCATAAGGAGACATTAATCATTTAGTTTTACAATGATAAATTTCTAATTCTTCTTTTTTCGATAAAAAGAATATTCCAGACGGATTTTTATCACTCAAGGAACTAAAATGAATTATTAAATGATCAAAATAATCGTAAAATAATTACATGGAATTCCTTATATATCCAAATATTTTATAAAACTAATGTTTTTGCAAAAGTTATCCAATATGTTTAAATATGATTCATTAATCTCTAAAACCTAAATAATGACCCACACGTTTCAACTAATCCATACCATAAATAGAAAACCATAATACTCCTCCAAAATATATCTGACCAAAATCAAAACAAATAAATAAAAAATATTTTAATATGAATTTATTCATAAAAAACAAGAAGTAGCTTATAATGTCACATAGAAAATAATTGAATAACTTGATCATATATTCTCTTCAAACATATCAATAAACAAAAATATTATAAAATCTAAATGTAATAATATACTATTAAGCATTTTCCATAATTCCATAAATGAAATAAACTTGATCAAATATGATGTTAATCACCCTTTCATAAAATTTATATCCAATTTCAATGTTTCCAATATTTCCCCATTTACTTCTTCTATTTCATTCATCTATTTATAGTAACTAAAAATTACTAATCAACATCATAAACATAATAAGGGTTTCCTTTACCTTATTCATGTGTTCTCCAAAAATATCATCTTTATATTCAATCACGTTTCTTTTTAATTTGTACCATTTAAGATATTTTCTCCAATCCTTAAAGAAAAACTACTATAGAACAACAACTATTTGTTTCATGACACTTATTACCTGAATGTCAAAACTCTTCAATCCCAATGACTAAAAATTTCAATCATTATAGCTCAATGATTTGACATAATATATGTACATCCTTGGTCAAGGATTTAACCCTATGATTTTGAAATTAACTCAGATAATTTCCATGTTTCCCAGGTATAATACATTGATCTATAAATGGTACCATAGGATGAAATTCATATCCAAACTTCAAACTCTTTATTTTCTTAGTAAATTAAATAATTTTAGTCCTTTATTACCACACACAACACATCTTCTCATTCCTCATAGACAATCCCCTGAGTTATTCTTCCCACACTCTCGACAAGTAAGAATCCAAATATTCTTTCTTATATGATCTTCAAAAAAATTCATTTTTCTCATATTATGTCTGTCAAGAATCTCACCCAAGATGAGATTGTTAATAATATAATGGGATATATGATTAAGATATAATAGAAAGGTTTCAAATTATATCTATTATTTAATTTGGTTTCCCATGGGGATAGTCATTCTAATATACACCACTTTCAACTTTAAAAAAATTATCATAATTCTTAAAATTTACTAAAACACGAAAATCATTGTGTGAGATCCAATAATCAATGTGTTAAACAACATAATAATTAAAAATAATATATATGACGTCTAAATAATGACACCTTATTCTAAATATTTGACACCTTAGGGTAAACGTGGGTCATCTAGAATCATAAACTATTCAAATACTCTATAATGATTTATAATGAAAATGTGATTCCACTTATGAAAAACCATTGGAAGTATCAAACTAGGTGTTTAGAAAAGAAAAAATCACCATGAAAATTAATAATGGTCAATATTTACCCAAATAACTCTTTTTGAGTTTATTACCCCTAAAATCATCTATTCCAAAACCACATCCAAATTTTTTTATCCATATAGGGTTATATTTCTGGGAAAATTACATAATATATACCTTAAAAAAACATTAGGATTATATCCAGTACATAGACATACCCCCAGGGTATTCACTAAATACATATAATCATCATTTCATATTTTTTACTAAACCATTCCAACATTACATGTTACAGTTACTCATGCTTTTAAAATTAAGATATTACATTTTATATGATTGAGAATCTAATATATATTTAAAATACATGCCCAAGGGAGAATATGGATTATTGTGTTTGGATACTATAGACACACTCTTCATACATATTGGAATTTTTTCAGCATATACAATGAATATATTACATTATAATAGTCTTATTTGATATAACCTACTCAAAACATTTCATTATAACCAAAGGAAGTGAAACCTAAGAAAAGTTGATCTAATATTCTTAGTATGGGTAAAAAAGGGAGATATAAATAATCAATTATGCATAAAATGAGAATACATGTATAAAACTATGATATTATAATTTGAAAACCGTACCCCTCATAACATAGATAATAATTATGGTTCATATCATAATCTTAGTAGTTGATAATTCATGGATAAAAAAGCAATCAAATAACATGATCCGTGAGAGAATAACATTGATATAGGAATGTTGAAAAAACATAATCTTATAAAATCATGATGTTTTATAAATAGAAACACGTTCACTTATAAATTTAAAGAAACAAATGTAGACCCTAGGATAAAAATGTAGAAATGGAAATGGTGACCAAACATAATCTTATGGATATGAAATCCATGTCCATTCATAAAAATATGGATATAATGATAGGTCAACTCTTAATATTATGGACATAAAAACTAGGTCAACATATAATGTTGTGAACCTGAAATTAGTTTCACACATAATATATTTCTCTCATCAATTAAAAATATTTACAAAATTAATTTTTGGTGTATAATGGACCAATACATCACATAATATTATTATATTAATATATATTTCCTAAGAACATGAATAAAATTAACATTTAATCATTACATAACTCAAGTAAAGGATAAATTATTTCTATAAACATCTCATTATCATTATAATAAAACATAAAGATAAATAATAAAGAGTGTATCATATAATAATATCCCAGGGGATACAAGAGTAACATTAATTGATGTCATCGTAGATGAAAATTATTTTAAAAGATCACTTTTAACATTTTCCGAGGAAAATACCATTTTCATTTTGAATCCAAATTTTAAAAATTTAAATATTTCATAAATATTTATGAAAAAAATTTCTATGAAATGAACCATCAGAAAATTTAAAATAACAATAAAATCATTGAGTGGACATGATAGTGGGAAACTTTATTCATGCTGTATATGTTAAAAGAAAACAATCCTTTCACACATTTGTAAAAAAAGTAAACAATTACAACATTTGGAAGATGATGAGAAGATTAAATTTAAAATGTTTCATAAAAATATAGTCATGGGAAAAAATGGAATCATAAAATCATATAATAATATTAAAATCAGTCATGTAATTATTTATAGAATATAGGGACATGAGAGGAAAATATTTTCTTCTGAAGATTGAAATAATGTCTGTTTTTCTAAAAAAATGTTTCTCAATATTTTTTCATACCCGAAGTGTTAAAATTGTTATTATTACTAAAAATGACATCAATAACTAGTGGAAAATGTAATTCAGTATATTCTTGAGAGGTGGATCATTAAATTTCATCTTTAGAATCTAAAAAATAACAATCCCGATAAAGATTAAGATTGTATAATAATACCCTTACTACTTTAGTAACATTGTATTCTAAGACCAAAGAAATAATACCATAAATGAAAAATTACATATCATTAAAATAAAAATAATAATGATATAACATGTCAACATTTTAGTATATACACCTAAAAAAATAAGTGGTGAATATGGAATAAGTCACAAAAAAATAAAATTGAGATGATAAATCCCCCTACATCAAGTGATATCATTATTTATAGGCATTCAAAAATCCTATATAATAAATCTATATTTATTATAAAAATATTGAATACATAATACTATACATAATACCATATATCATTTTCTTATAACATATTATCAACTATTTTTAATAATTATTTATTAAAATTACTATTTTAGGTGACAACCACTTCATTTTTCTTGCATGTTCTAGTTCGAAAGTCTCAGCCTTTATACATTTATCCTAGTCAAATAACCTTAAAAATGTTAAAATTGATATTAATATAATATATATACAATATATAGACTTATATTTATATTTATGGTTGTCCCTAAAAGGTATAGACAAAAAAATGAATCCCTCTTTTCATGGAGACCAGAGGTCGTACGTATGCATGATTGGTATTCCCATTTTTCAATGGATGGAACGAATAGAAAAAAAATAATAATTAAAATTTGAAGAATCATAAAAATATAATAATTAAAACATTAAATAATTAAATAAAGTAATATATCCATCCAAGTTAAATTATGATAAAAAATGAATTACACTGATACATGGATACAATAAGTCATACGTACATAGAAGTGATGTCTTCACATTGTCTACTGTAGAAGGATGATTGATAATGGTTAAACCATTAAAATAATAATAATAATTTATATTTAATATAATTAATTAATTATTTTTAAAAATATACTTTGAATTTATAATAGGTAGAATAAGAGATAAAAGTTAATACTCATAGTAAACAGTTATACCTTTTTGTTAAGAAACTTATTTTCTCTTTTACCTTAATCACCTAAAGAGTCATATTTCAGAATGAAAAATATTACTATGATGTGTTGAAGTAATTAGTAATTTACTATGATTGGGAATATCTGATATATAATTCTCAAAATTTGTGATGAGTAGAGAAGAATCAGTGTCATTTTGTAATTGAGTGGAGGGAGAGTCTTCAAATTACATAAAATATTAAATTAATATAAATTAATTTTTATATTATAGTCTCTCAAAATATAAAAAATTAGAAAAATGGGTGAGGATAAGAAGAAATACACTCATCAATTAAAATTTATACAAGTTTAATTCATTTTTTAATTCTAATCATTTACTTTTACCCTCCAGTTAATCTTTTCGACAATTACTACAATTTCAAATATTTATACAATTCATGGAACATGAATGTTTCCATAAACAATAAGGTGACCCATAAATAGTACAATTTTTAAAATTTTCACCATAACAAATTTAATTTTCTAAAAATAGGATATTTATTAATTTCAAATCATTCATAAAATATTATTAATTCAAATTCAATAAATTATATTTGGGAACTATTTATATATTATGACATTAATGTCATTCTCATAGTGATTTATTTTGTATATTAACTAGTAACACATCCGTAATATGTTATATTTATCTAAAAATTTCTTGGAACATAATAATTCACTCAAACATTATTACTTTATATGTTTTTGAATGAATTTATTTTATTTTTATATAAATTGATTAAGTAATGATTTTCACTGTTTAAGAATTTAATGTAATTATACAAGGACTAATAACTAAAAAATAATTCTATTATAAAAAATATTAAATCAAATTTATAAAAAAATATTACCACACTTTTCTTCATTTTATCATTAGGTAAATGTTTTGGAGTTATTAAAGCCATGAGAGTGACATTTTGAATTTATTATTTTCTTAAAATAATATAAAGGTCATAATCAAAGAAAAAAGTAAAAAAAGTAGCTGTATTTTAGAAACATGAATTTTTATTTTCATATTATACTCATCAAATTGGATAAAATAATATTTTAGAGAAAATATTTATGTCGTATTCAAAAGTTTGAACATTGTTTTACTCATTTGACCCTTACTACATTGAAAAATATTTACCAATATTACTATCCATGATGATGTATAATAAAAGGGAAATATTTAAAAAAATATGCTCATAATTCCAAAGACAAATTCCATTTTCCAATATTCAATTAAAATATTTTTAAAATTTTTATTTATAATTTCACATTCAAAACATGATGAAATTTTTTTTTCTTAAAAACAATTTCCTAGTGTACAAACATTTTTCTGCCAATAATCAACATTAAATTAATTTCAATGACATCAATTATAATATTAATATTATTAATTAACTAATTTTACTTTTCTAACCATTTTTAAACAAAAACTAACATTATAAACTCTTTAAATGAAATAAATTTTTTCAATAAAAATCATAATATTTCACAATTCATCAAGATATCAATCTTTTCCAAACAAATTATAAAAATTCACGCATAGATAATTTTTGCATGATTTTTTCAAAAATGAGATTCATTTGTTAAAATATAGTTTATAAATTTAGCGGAAATTAATATGTAATTTCCATGTATAAAATTAATTAAAAATATGTTTTGATGAAAAATAATTTTTAAAGCATAAAATGACATCACTAAAAATTGAGTTTTTTCTTCTATGAATTGATCACAATATTTATAGATTTGTAACTATAATTATTTTTCATAATTCATTCACTAATATTCATACTCATTAATTTTAAATCTCGGTCACATTTAAATTATTATATTTTTAAAATATATCTCAATTCACTTAAATCTCGGTATTATGTGTTGATCTAGTTATCCCATTTATTATTATTTTAAACTATTTATTCAACATGTTTTAGTTTAGTGGAATGCTCGAAATATTATACTTAAAATATAATTTGGGATGTTTTAAAAAATTTATTCATTAAATAATATATAATTAATTATTTTTTATTCATGTTAATAAAAAATAATTATATCATTATTACTATAAACATGGGGTTTCGTGGGGAATATTGAAATAATAAGGGACCATGTGAAAATATTATTTTTCTAACTATAGCACTATTTAAACTGAATAATATTATTTTCGACCCTAAATCTATCCATTGTGTTTGATCTGAATAATAACAACGAGAGAATCCTCTCAAGGCCTATAATGATACTCTCTAAGAAATATCTCAAAAATTAAGAGAAATCCTCCTCCACCACCCATATTGATACCATAGAAGTCACGAAAAATTATTACTAAAATCAATTTTCATAGAGATCAAGGATGAATCTGCAAAGCATTAGGATCTTCAACACATGCTCATAGATTTTTCTATGGTGAAGCTCAAATTTTTGTGGTACATGTGTTGATCACCACTATAGGGAATATACACGTTTTTCCTATAATGCAATGAGAGTTTGATCTTGATATGTTTTTAGATTCTTCAACAAAGAAATAATTATTCATTTGACAATTATTTACTTGATTAAATTAATAATAATATATAAAGTTGGTCTTGAAGTTATTCATAGATCTAAATCTCAAATTATACACCGATTACTAAAAATATCCAAGTTCGATATTCCCCACCAGTTCTCCTACTCCATCTGGAACATCAAATTAGTGTCTGAGTGGTTGAAAAATTATTTATAATTACTTCATGACCATTGACTGATTTACCACATTATCATTATTTTTTTAATCTGGTTTAATCATTTTATAAAATTAATTGTGAGATATAATCTTCTTATCTTTTTCCTCAAAATATAACAATAAATGGGTTGATTATAGTCAATAAAATACAAATAACTCATCAAGAGGATCTAGGGATTCTAGAATGACAGTACAAGAATACATGATGTGTATCCTGTCGTCCCAGGTTAGGTACCCATGTTGAATACCCCAGTGAAACTCCATAATTAAATAAAAGTATGTTCAATTATTTGATTTGGTTGGTATTTAATAGACTAAATGTTTACTAGGCCATATCACCAAATGTTTTCCCAGACTACACTTTGTGTAAATCTCATATTTGGAATTTTCTTCATTTTTGAAGCACAGTCCATGAATTTTCTTAAAGGACATACATGCATTTTGATAGTGTAACCCGTAGGTCTCCTAAAATGTATCCCAAGTACATGTCATGTAAACCTTTAATTTCTATGGAAGTAAAACATGAATTTTCCGGAAGAATGTGTTGTGGATTGGCGATGAATATTTATACATGATATATAATTGGCTAGTAAACATCATGTATATTACCCATTTACGTATAATTTTAAGTTAATTTATAAAATATTTTAAACCTTACCAACATGTGTTCCATTTTTCATTAAGTTGACTCATACATTACATGTTATTAGTCATGTAGATATATTTTAATTTAATGAATTTTTATTTTCTATGTAATATTTGAACCACTATATTATATGTAATCTATAATAGATAAATTACCCTATGAACATTTAAATATAACAAAATAAAGAAATAAAATGTGTTTTGTGTGTGATTATTTGACTCTTACATTCCATAAAATTACATGGTAAAATGTGTATGATACATGTCATGTGAATGAAAATTATATGAATATAATACATTCTGTGTAGTTTGGATAGGTACTCATCATGATTCCCCCAGCGTAAAAGTTTTGTGAGTAATCAATTTTAAATAAATATCTTTATTTTGTTTAAAATTTTGATGGATGAAAATATATACAATTTTTGGATGAGAACAAAGATAAAATAATTGATTTACTAAAGAGAATATTCAATTTATTACATGTATAAGTATAATCAGGAGTGTAGACCACACCATTGTATGTGAAGTTTTTTCCATTAAATTTATTATTGAATTAAATCGAGGTAGTGTTTGTCATTCCTCTTCTAATTATGTACGTGATAACATTCCCATTGATTCATTTAATTTAAACCCCCTTAACCAATCATTTGGTTACTGTCTACTATATTTTTGTAAAATCTATTATAATTAATAGAGATCCTAAGAGAGTGGAGGTTGTTCAAGATTGGTTTCGAGGTGAAACCAATCAAAGATAAACATGGTCTTATAGGTGGAAAGATGTGACAGAAACCATGACTTGGTTTAAGTGGTGTTTCCACTTGGCCAATCATTAGTTCATAGTCTACTTGATAATTAATCCATTAGGAAAATCTCACATGCATTCCACTATTATTATTTATTTATTTATATTTTCATTATTAATTACATAATGGATTTTTTTTCTAGATCTCATTAATTAATTAATAAAGAATCATGCAAGATAGAACTAAAATAAATTGGATTATAAGTCAAATTTATCTCTGCTATTTTCAATCACATATTTAAATACACTTAATATTTTATATTATGTAACAAATATAAAATTTTATATTTATTTTTAAAGATAAAAATTCCTTAAAAATATTTTTTGTCCTTACAATATTTCACTATTTTAGTTTGAATCAAACCATAGTTCAAAATTTATGACCAAACTTAATTGGAGTTCTTACAATTATTAGGGAATTTATATCATGAGTTTTGGTGTCTAATTAACTAGTTTTTAATTGATGGTTGATTTTCTTCATGAGAATTACTAAAACTAGTAGGAGAAGTGATGAGGAAATCCAAATTAATGATTTTTTATTGGTGTTCCCACTAAACATATCATGGAACTGGGATTTAATGTAGTTAAAATTTTATACAAACATAGGTACCTTCCAATTTCTAGACATACTTCTAAATGGGTTATTATTATGAGAATATGAATCATTTCCACTAAAATATAAAAGAAAAAGTTTATTTGAAAACTAATGTTGAGGGAAACAAGGCATTGATGAAATAAATAATGATTAATAAATTGTATTATTTATTATCCATTTTTGTAGATAAATTACTAAAATTATACTCGATATTACTATAGAAAAAAAGCTCCGACATCAACCATATATCCATGACCCATATATGAGAAGGATAATCATCTCACTAGTACTAATTTCAAAAAATTGAAAAGGTGCTTATGTTTTATTATATTCCCTGAAATAAAATTATATGTATTGGAAATACCCATTCCTTTGGCACCTGGATTTGTGACTAGAAAGGTTAAATTGAATCTATTGGAGGAAATTTGTGATGGTTCCACATATATTAAATGATTCACGCTACCTTCTTCAACAAATCATCATTTAATGAAAATTTAGGATATGCATGTGTATAAAAATATATCTGACCTCTATGATCTCAATCCAAAGAAATAGAGAGGCAAAAGAGATATGAGATTTCAAATTCACTATTATCATGCATTTTTTGAGAGTTAGTGACCACTAAGACTCATGTAGTCAATAAAATTAACTACATAGAGTGTTTATACATGTTGGGAATTAAATAACTAGATGAGCTATGCATAGATCTCATTTTATCATCCTTTCCTAAATCATTCTCTAGTTTTTTTAATTAGTACATAATTAATATAGATATGAATATTTTAAAACCTCTTACCTTCATTCTCGAAGTTAAAAAGGATATGAGGTGTCATAAACTCAACCTACTTATGACGAATAAGAAGATGAACAAAAATTATAATGGTAACAATAATAAATGTAATTATAAATCACCTTATAACTATCCTTCCTAGAAGAATAAGATCTGAAGGAAGGTGATGGAAAAATATGTTGTATGTTTTGCATATAGCAGGATGGGCCACTGGATGTATAATTATGACCAGAAACATGGAGATGCAATATATGTATTTTTTATCAAGTGTAACATTTCTATATCTACACATTTGGAATTTGATAAATATTTAGGTTCTCAAAAAATTATCCAAAATATTAACCAATTAGATTTTAAAATATTTCCATAGGAGAGAAGGATTTTCAGAAACTAATGGATCATGACTCTCTACTTTGGCAATAAGAGTCTACTGAAATCCATTTACAAATGGAATTATATTGATTTTAAATAAATTATATATTGTTCCACGTGTTATAAAGAACGTAATATTTGTTTGATTCAATGAAATGTATGGATTTGTTTTAAAATTTTGAAATAATGAATGCTTCTTTTACAATGATAACATTGTTGTACAGAAAGGAACTACTAAATAACATTATTTTTGTCTTAAATTGAGAAAAAATGTATTAAAAATAGATAAATAATCATGTTTTCATGAATCATATAAAATATTATACAGGTCAATATGTTTTTAATGTAAAAATATTCTTCTAAAAAAGATCTATTATGATGTTTATTTCAACAATATCGATCAAAAACAACATCAATGTTGTCATGATGGTTTCTAAGAAAAAAATACCAAACCAATAGTCATTGGATAGGGTGAAATGGAAAATATAATTCTATTATTGTCACACACTGATGTGTATGGGTTATTTCCTACTGCATCTAGTGGTGGAAATTAATACAACATAACTTTTACTAGTCACTTAATTAGATGCAGCTATGTCTTCATAATTATGTAAAATTTAAAATGCTTTGAGAAATAAAATAAGTTTAAGAATGAATTATAGAACCATCATGGTAATAAGATAAAGAAGAATCAATCTGATAGATATGTTGAATTTATTAACAATTAGTTTATCAAATTTCTATAAGATTTTGAGATCCTATCCCATGTGACCCCACTTTATATACCATAGTGGAACGGTGTTAGTGAAATAATGAACTATACAATTATTAAAAATGTATGTTCAATGATTATTCATGAAGGAATTACACTATAATTTTATGGATGGGAATTTCAAGATATAAGAAACATTCCAAACTGAGTATGAACTATGGAAGAAACCATAATCTCATATGAGTTAATATGTGGAAATAAATCTATATTGTAAACACTAATTTATGGGGACGTGAAGCATTTTTTAGTATATATAAGTAAACACACCAACCAATGGGGGAATAAAGTGTATGTTTATAGGGATGAGAGGAAACAAGGGGATAATATCTATATAAATCATGAACCTAATGTTTTTTTAATGTCTTTCTACCCTTATTTTTTAAAATGAAAATTACCTCTTTAAAAGTATCTACATTACTAACATTCATACCTCACTTGTTCATTGAATGTTTTTGTGTAAAGGATATTTTACTAGAGATAGAAAACATTTATTATCAATTTAAATTTAAATAATCAGATGAATATATACTATTTTAGATTGGATGAATATAATTACATGGAATATAGATTTATAAATTCCAATTGAAAATGAAAAACCAAGTTTGACGAGAATAAATTCTACGAATTCCATTGATAAAAAATTTAGCAAACATAGGAAAACTTGATTTTTTAAAATAACCTAATAAAATATACTAGATTAAAAATTCCATTCCACTGGAGAAATAAATACCACTCTACTGGATAAAATAATAAATCATTTTTATAGTGTGGCCATGATGACTATCATGTGAATTTTTTTCGAACCTATCAAGTGAGGAATGAGTCCTCTAACTTTTTTACCACTATATCTGAATAATTTGGAATATATCATTATATATATTCTTATTAATATAATTTTCATTTGAGGAGTAGGAATATCTATCATTATAAACTATCTAAATATGTCATGAAGAGTTTTTAAAATATTATAAAATTGTTATAGATTCATTGTATTATTTAGGGAGTTTTATTATTAAGTAATCTATGATAGGACTTACTATAAATTAATTAATTAATAATATTTTTGTAGTAGATTCTTGTTCGATACATTTGATCAAGGGCTCTTAGGTTTTTGAGAGACAAATATTTTTCAAAACTACGGATCAAGGGTTCATTGTGATAGGAAAATAGATCCTATTTCTCATTATATTATGGAGAGCATACTTGTGTGTATGGAATACCCAATGATAGAGAGATATATCATAGATATATTGAGTTTTATTAAGACACTGTTTATAATAAGTGTTAAAGATTAGTATGTTTCGTAATAATTTCATTCTATTTTTTTCTTAAACCCTTTTTAAAACTAGAGTTTTATTGTTAGTATTATTAAATTTAGGTTTCTATATATTTTATACTACGAATGAATAAAGTAATTTTTTTGAATGTTATATTAATTTCCTAAAATATGATTATAAAAAAATTACAATATTTTATATAATTATATTCATATAATTAATAAATAATATTTTTGTAGTAGATTCTTGTTCGATACATTTGATCAAGGGCTCTTAGGTTTTTGAGAGACAAATATTTTTCAAAACTACGGATCAAGGGTTTATTGTGATAGGAAAATAGATCCTATTTCTCATTATATTATGGAGAGCATACTTGTGTGTATGGAATACCAAATGATAGAGAGATATATCGTATATATATTGAGTTTTATTAAGACACTGTTTATAATAAGTGTTAAAGATTAGTATGTTTCGTAATAATTTCATTCTATTTTTTTCTTAAACCCTTTTTAAAACTAGAGTTTTATTGTTAGTATTATTAAATTTAGGTTTCTATATATTTTATACTACGAATGAATAAAGTAATTTTTTTGAATATTATATTATTTTCCTAAAATATGATTATAAAAAAAATTACAATATTTTATATAATTATATTCATATAAACTGGAAAAAATAATTTTAAAAAT
Source organism: Viscum album (assembly GCA_963277665.1). Classification (NCBI taxonomy): domain Eukaryota; kingdom Viridiplantae; phylum Streptophyta; class Magnoliopsida; order Santalales; family Viscaceae; genus Viscum; species Viscum album. The sequence continues at coordinate 453,196,798 of OY728160.1, read as the reverse complement.
ACATTCATGATGTGATTATGTAATTTTTATATTTTATATTATATGTCATAATTCATCCCCACCCCATATAGTGAGACTATTGTATTATTATCTGACCAAAAACCCTCTAACAAGAATGTCACAATCGTAAGATAGATCATATTTCATGAATGTCATAATATCATTGCTAAGGATAGTTGTAGAAATGTTGAATTCGATTAAGATGAAGATCAAGGTAAACAAGATTTGGCATAAGAACAAATTTAATTGTTCCCCCTAGATTATGTTATTATTAAAACACAAGTACTATGTAGGATCAATAGAGAGGTAAGAAAACCTAAATGGTATGTTTTTGTAGTTATCTAAGATGAAAACTTGGTGTTGATTGACAATAATTGTAAAGTCCCAATGTTTTATCAATGAAAATAGTTTCTTATAATTATTACTTATAGTATAATAACATTAGTATGAAATAACATATCATGATAATAAATACTATGTTATCACTAAACACAATTTTTTCCACTTATATGTTTTTCATTTTGAAAACCTGTCATCTAGAATTGTGTTCAGTATGTAATTTGTTATCAGATGAAACCACCATGTTTTTTTGTTGAATTGTAACATACCCTTATCAATAGTAATATGAAACTAATGAATAGAAAATTTTATTATTATTTGATTTTCTTAATATTTATGATAATGACATCTTGATTAATTTTTTAATGAAATATAAAAGAAGTTATAGCTTAAAATTTATTATTTTTTTAATTAAGTATATTTTTATTTAAAATATAAATTAACAATATATATGAAATAATTTTCAAAAATTGATGTTCGTTTTTTAATTCTACATGTCTATAAAATTTTATGGTGAATTTTTTGGATATTTCTGAAACAGATGAATTTTCAGAGAATAGTAAAAATACAGTTTTGAGTTTCGTTGTGATTAATGTCATCATTTATGATTTAATAATTATGTAATAATTATGTTTGAAATTCTTACTGTAATATAATATGTGATTTTCGCAAGTGGAAAATACCATGGACAAATACCATGGGAAATCCCATGGTTTTTCAAATACCACTAATGAGGTGTCACTGGGAAATTATTAAAATATTCCCACAATTATTCTATAAATACAAACGAATTCCATCATTAAATTCTTTCCAAAATTTTCCTAAAATAAGATCTGGACTTCTTACATCCCTATAATTCCACCCATAGTGTCCTCATGTCCCCAAGGTCCCAACCTTCATGTCATTGGGGTTACTCTACATGGTAATAGAATTCTCAACTTCTCTCTTTTTCTATCCAAATTCTCTTTTATGTGGTATAACATTCATGTTCCCACAACATGTTATTATTTACATTTTATCACTTATTTATAATATATTGTTATTAATTTATGGATGGTTTTACTTTTCCCCACTCTTTTTAATGTTTTCTAAAACCATAATGCATAGTAGTTAAGATGCTAAATTTTCGTAAGGAATTTCTCAACTTTTCTTCAAGTTCTGTTCTATAATTTTACATTCGTCACATTCCAATTATCCAAGAGGAATGAATGATCCATAAATATTTTATATAATTTATTTTCTCATTTTAATGAGATATCAATCATCATTCTTCTTCTCCTCTCCCACTTATTCAAGGAATAAAAACATTGTGTGTGATGTGTCGAATTACCAACATCATAGACGATGTGATTTTAATTTTCTTTAATTCCTTAAAATATGTTCATGAAACCATTTTTATTGTCGAACCTGATTATATTAAACGTATTATATCATATTTAATTTTATTTAACTAACTTATGTACATATTACTAAATGGTTAATCAAAATAAGTTCGACGTAGTAGAAAAAGATCTTGTATAAACCAAACGATAATCATTAAATATTAACTAATGATTCATCCACATGGTATATAAAATAATAAAATAAAAGATAATTTAAAATCCTTTAATATGAATAATAACATGATATAATATTTCTGGATATTTATCCATGTTCTACACAAAATTCCATTTGTGGATGCATGTGAACCATTCAAGAAAACAATAAAAACAAACATTACCGTGCAATGGATTTGAACCCTATAAGTCATACAATGGCTCATAAAATAACCTAATGAAACCATAATGAACCTATTTCATATATAAAAGGTTTTTAAATTATTAATTAATGAATCTAATTTTGTTATACATGTCTTTAAAGTGAATAAAACTTTTTAATACAAGGAAAGGGGAAATTTTCGAACCCAACTTTCTTTCTTCAGGTTCTCACTCTTTCCCTTCATTTTTTTGTATGGTTACTCCATAAAAATAATTTATTGGTAATTATATTTATTATTATGGAATATAAATGTTATCTACTGGATTTTTTGAAATACCCAGTGTTTTCCAAAAGAACTCTTCTATCATGAACACACCTTTTACGTTTCACTCAAAGTTGACAGTTCTTGAATCAAGTATGTTATTAATTGTTTATTTTTGGAATAAAATATTTATTAATGTACTATGTAAAACCCATTTCATTCCATGGGTTATTTTATTTCCAACTATCAAATATTTTTAACGTGTCATGCATGATAATGATAATATTATGATGTGAATGTTGCACCCGTAACTATATACCAAAATATGAATGTTTAAATGTGACGGGTGTGCCTGGAATTATATAGAGCTCCAAAGCATTGGTTACAGTTATTAACCTCATAAGTAAAAGTTAAATGATTTGTGTACATGAATCTAGAATTTTTCACAAGTATTTAGGGGTAATTAACCACAAATAAATGATGTGTACTTTTTTATGCATTTCCTCATTTCATGTCTTTTATTAATTATTCCTCTTATGTTCATGATCCAATACCTATGATATGGTTATACTCACCAAAAGGTGTACGTTTCTTCTCAATACTCTTACTTGGATTTTATCTCACCCCTTTTTGATGTATATCCTCAGGTGACAACATGTACTAAGGGGAGGTCAAGTGAATATAAGAAGTTAGAGAAGATGGAATTAAATAAAAGTTTATTTATGTTGTTATAAATGTTATGCTCTGTCCTAGTTTTTCCAAGACACTAATCCTTTAGATCATCTTTTTGTAATACTATTAGGTTTTTATCTTTTAAATGATGTAATAGTAATGTAAAAAAAGTAAGGGTCGCCATTTTTTGTATCAGAGGAAAGGGTTAGTTATTTTGGGAATTAGGATTAGTGAACCCATGAGAAAACCTATAGTATTAGACTATATAAAAATATGCACATAAGGATATTTACATATGGATCCCATAATTCATGAATTTTTTGTAATATTTACAAATTAATAAGTTATTTATTCATTAGATGTTGACTTATTTTTTGTTCTAGCCAATTCTATTTTAGATAATGGTGGGATATAGGAGAAATGAGGCCAAAAAATTGTGCGAGGGCCATTGAAACTATTTCCCAAATGACATCCCTAATGATTTTGGTGGCGTAGTTCAAAACATCATGTAGATTCTTGTCCAAATATCTTAGGTTATGAACAATAACCAGAATAATGGGTAATTTTCTCCTTCACCAAAAAGGGAGAAACTAGATATCAAATGTTTTATATGGAAACAACCCCGACATTTAGTGGATCTTCTGATACACTAGTTGTGGAACAATGGGTAAACTCCATGGATAAGATCGTTTCTATGATTCAATGTTATGAGATGTAGAAGGTGACACTAGCTGTTTATCATCTAGATGGAGAGGTTGATCAATGTTGGTCATTGATTAAGAAAACCAATCCAATAGATGAAATCGAAGAGATGGAATGGGAAGACATTAATATAATACTTCTTAATAAGTATTTCCCATGAACACATCATAGGAAGATGGAGAGATAATTGATTGAGATAAATCAAAAAGAAGGATAATATTTCACAACCTATAAATCTAATTTCCCTAGTCTTTCAAGGTACGCTTTAGGTATTGTTATCAACAATGATAGAAAAATTTATAGATTCTTTAGTGGAATAAAACCACATCTTTGAAAGGCTCTTGCAATTATAGAATTTTGGAGTCACAATGAATTTTTTTCAATGTTATCTCAATGTATAGATGGAGTTTCAAAAATGTTTCCATGTATTTTTCTATAAGAAACTAAAGATGGAGTTTCAAGCTAGAGGATCTAATGATAAATTTGGGAAGAAAACTCAATGTCCTACATTCAAAAAAATTTGGTAGTTACATCATGGGAACAACCTAAAAGGAATGGTAAAATTCTTCACATTTGGGAATGAAGGACACCATGCTAAAGAGGTTTGAAAAGACATGAAAAGGAAGGAAAATGTAGTTGAAGAAATGAGAGAACCACCCATGGTGCAATGCTAAAATTATAGGTAATGAAGGAACTTTGCATTCCAGTGCACTAAACCTCAAGCCCTCGTGGGTAGTCTACTTCAGTAGCTACATATGGCAAAGGATTAAGGGAAGGATTATGACATCACGATTGCAGAAGTGAAGAAAGATAATGAAGTCATACAAGGTAAACTTCATATTCACTCAAGAATTGAAAATTCCTTATTTGATTCTGGTTCTACGCATTCCTTTATATCTTTTATGTTTTCTAAAACTATATAATTTAAGCCACAAAACCTTGATGTAGAGATATATGTAAAAACACCAAGTGGTGAAATCATTTCAACCCAAGTGTTTAACTCATCTCTTATTGGAGTATGTGGGAATATTCTTCCAGTGGATATCCTAATACATCCCATGGAGAAATTAAACACTAAAATGGGAAGGGATTGGAAGTCATTATATAGAGCATATATCAAATGTCTGGAAAAGGAAATATCTTTTTCTATTCTGACCCATCCCATGCTCCTATAAAAATTCAAGGAAGATCATGAATCTCCTTTGAAAAATCCATTAAAGGTGTCAGTGTTGATTCCCTATGAAGAAGCATACCTCACCAAAAATGTTGAGTCAAAGAAAAGTGTCAACCTTGGAAAAATTCCCATCACGAGAGAATAAAATGATGTATTTTATGAAGAGTTACTCATACTTCTTCCAGATCATGAGGTATAGTTCTCAATAGAACTCATACCTGGAGCTAATCCTATCTCAATGTGTCCCTATAGGATGGCTCCTATCTAACTATAGGAGTTAAATAAACAACTACAATATCATTTGGACAAAGGGTTCATACGCCCTAGTGCATCTCCTTGGGGTGCACTGGTGCTCTTTATGAAGAACAAGGATGGAACAATCCAGATGTGTATCGATTATCAAGAAATCAATAAGACACCATAAAGAAAAAGTATCATCTTCCATTGATTGATGACTGTTTTGATAATTTAAGAGGGGCTCAATAATTCTCAGTGGTGGGTCTTCTTTTTGGATATCATCAGCTAAAGGTGGATAAGGAAGATATTCAGAAAACTGCCTTCCATACAAGTTATGGGCACTGTGAGTTTCTGGTGATGCCATTAAGACTTACTATTTCCCCAGGAATTATCAGGGATTTGATGACTAGAGTCATTAGAAATTACCTTGAAATTTTTTTGGTAATGTTTATTGATGATATTCTCATATAATACCAGAGCAAGAAGAACTTGAAGAACATCTAATACTTGTGTTGGCGACATTGAGAAAGGAGAATTTGTATACCATGTTCAAGAAATGTGACATTTGGATGCAAAATGTCACATTCATGGGACATGTGATTAAATGGGATGGAATTTCTGTAGACCCTTCAAAAACATAGGTGATTGAGGAATGGCCCATGCCCTCTAGTGTCACAGAAATCAATAGTTTTCTTGGATTAGCTGGGTACTACCGACGTTTTGTGATAAATTTATCATGATTTTCAAGCCCACTAACTATGTTAACATGGAATGGGGTAATGTATGTCTCGATGGAAGAATGTGAGGGAAGCTTAAAGGAGGTAAAAATAAGGCTGATCACTACACATGTACTCACATTACCGAATACTGGTAAAAGTTTTGTGATATAAAGTGATGCTTCAATGAAAGGACCGGGTTGTGTAATCATGGAAGATGATAATGTGATAGCTTAGATATAACATCATTTAATGATCCATGAGAAAAACTACCTAACACTTGATCTAGAGCTAGAAACCATGATTTTTTCTTTGAAAATATTGCGGTTCTACCTTTTTGGTGATTAGTGTGACATATACACTGAACACAAGAGCATGAAGTACATATTCACACATACATAGAACAACATGTGTCAAAGGATATGGTTAGATCTATTCAAGGACTATGATTGCTCTATTCACTATCATCCTCAAAATGAAATCACAGTAGATGATGCTCTAAGAAGAAAAGAACATGCTACTCTATCTATGATACAGACGGATAAAGTCCATATCTTATTGGATATGAAAAATATGTATTTGGAAATCATAAGGGCATGGGATACATCCTACCATTCCAACATGATCGCGCAACCATCCATATAAGAGACAATTAAGGATGAACAAAGGGATGATCTAGAGTTATAAAAGATGCTGAATGATGTAATGTAAGGGAAGCTACAAGAGTTATATATTGACAATGAAGGTGTGATTCTATTTGAAACACATATTTGTGTGCCTTCATCACCGAGGATAAAGAAGATCTATTGTAAAATGCACATAGATCAACATTCCATATCCATCCTAGTAGCACCAAAAACATTCCATGATCTCTGAGAACAAATCTGGTGGGATAACATGAAAAGTGAGATCACATAATATATCTCAAGGTGCTTGGTATGTCTACAAGTTAAGGCAGAGAGAAAAAATTCTAATGGGATGAAGCAACCACTGCATATACCCATGTAGAAATAAGAAAATGTCACTATGAACTTTTTTCATAGGTCTCCTGAATATGATTATGGGAAATAATTCAATATGGGTTGTGGTTGACCGACTCACCAAGACCGTACATTTTATCACTATTTGGGAATACCTCCCTCTTGAACAACTTGCAAAGAAATATGTGAATGAAGTGGTGAGACTGTATCATGTTGCACTCTTGATTTTCGCTGATCGTGATACAAATTTCAAATCTAAATTCTAGAGGAGCCTCTAACATGGTTTTAGTGCTACATTAAATTTTACCATGGCCTACCAACCGCAAACTAATGGCCAATCTGAAAGGACTATTCAGATGCTTGAAAATTTTCTAAGTGCCTTCTCTCTAGAATTAAAAGGTGGATGGGACCAATATCTCTCATTGGTTGAGTTTTCATAAAACAATAGACTCCACTAAAGTATTTATATGTCTCTATATGATGCTCTATATAGAAAGTGATGTAGAACTCCCAACCTGTTGGGATGAAGTTGGAGAAAGAAAGCTACTTGTACACGATCTTGTACAACAGATGGTAGAGAAGGTTCTAGTCATCCAAAAACACATCAATGCTGCTCAGAGTCGGATAAAGATCTATGCTGATAACCATCGAACAGAATTGGAGTTTTACATTATAGATAAAGTCTTCCTTTTAATATCACCATGGAAGAGAGTCATGTGGTTTGGATAGAAGGAGAAACTAATCCCAAGGTACATTTGCCCCTTTGAGATCCTTGACCACATAAGATCCATGGCCTATTAGATTTTAATTAAACCGAATATGGCTCAAGTTCATGATGTGTTTCACGTATCACTCCCAAGTAAGTACATACCACACCCCTCACAGGTAAAAAACTCAAGGGTGGTACAGTTAAAAGATGACTTCTCTTATGAGGAGAAACTGGTAAAGATTCTAGACAAGATATATAAGGTTCTACACAACAAACAAGATATCTTTTCAATGTGCTGTGAAGAAACCATATTTTTGAAGAAGATACCTGGGAAACATAGGAGGTGATGAAGGAGAAGTACCTTCACCTGTTTTTGAAAAATGAAAATTTGATGGCGAAATTTCAAAAGGGGGGAAGAATATAACGACCAAATATTTTATCAATGGAAATCCCTAATTATAATTATTCTTTATAGTATAATCACATTATTAAGAAATAAAATATCATGATACTAAATACCCTGTTATCACTAAAAAAAATATTTCCACTTCTATGTTTTGAGATTCGTAATGCAGTCATCCACACTTGTGTTCTGTAAGAAATTTGGATTCTAATAGAACCAACATTTTTTAGTGAATAGTAACATACCCTTATGAGTGGTAATACTAATAGTAAAATGACCCTAATGAATATCAAATTGGATTATGATTTTATTTTATTAATGATTTAAGATAATGACATCTTGATTAATTTTTTAATGTAATATAAAGGCAGTTCTAGTTTTAAAATTGATAATTTTTTAATTAAGTATGATTATATTTAAAATTAAATTAATAATATTTAGAAAATTATTTGAAAATAATGGAGTACATTTTTGAATTCTAATTGTCAAAAATTCTTTAGGGTAATGTATTGGGATTTTTCTTTAACAGATGATTTTTCAGTGAATAGTAAACAATGCGGTTTTGAGATTCGGTTTGTTTAATGACATCATTAATGATGTAATAATTCTGGTCATCCTTCTTATAGTTATATAATATTTTATCTGTCCTAAGTGGCTAATACCTTGGGGAAATACCACTAATGAGGTGTCCCTTGGAAATAATTAAAATATTCTAACAATTTTTCTATAAATACCAACACATTACTTCTTTCCATTCATTCCAAATTCCTCCTAAATAAAGATCTGGCATTATTACCTCCCTAGTAATCCTCACAAGGTTTTATCAATCCCCCAAGGTCCCAAACATCATGTCTTGGGAGTTACTATATAAGGTAATAGAATTCTCAACTTCTCTCTCTTTCCATCAGAATTCACTTTTGTATGGTATACCATTCATGTTTCTATACCATTTTATTATTTCCATTTTATCCTTTATCTATAATGTATTAGGATTCATTTATATATGTATTACCCTTCGCCAATATTTTTAATGTTTTCTAAAACCATGATGCATAGTCGTTAGGCTGCTGAATTTTCTTAAGAAATTTCTCAAATTTTCTTCATGTTCATTTCTCATATTTTTCATTCCCCACATTCCTCTTATCCAAGAAGCATTAAAGATCCATAAATATTATATATTATTTATTTTATCATTTTCATGAAAAAATCATCATCATTATTATTCTTCTCTCCCACATATTTAATGAATAAAAACATTGTCTGTGATGTGTCGAATTACAGACATCATAGACAATGTGATTTCAATTTTCTTTAATTCATTCATATATGGACATGAAACCATTTTTATGGATTAATTAGATTATATTATATATATTATATCCAATTTAATGTTATTTAACTAACTTATGTACATATTACAAAATGTTAAACAAAACACGTTAGTTATGGTTGAAAAATATCCCGAATAAACCATACGATCATCATTAAATTTTAACTAATGATTCTTCCACATGGTATATAACATAATTAAATATAAGAACATTTTAACTCCAGGAATATCATTAATAACATGTAATATTAGTTTTGGTATTTATCAATGTTCTACATGAATATCCATTTATGGATATAAGTGAACCATTCAAGAAAACCATAAAAAATAAACATTCTCGAACAATGGATTTGAACCCTATAACTCAGCCAAAGGATAATAAAATAACCTTATTAAACCATTATTAACCAATTTATTGTATACAGGGTTTTGTAATTTTTAATTTGTAAATATAATGTGGTTATACATGACATTAAATTGAATAAAGCTTTTAGATAAAATGTAAGGGGAAACTTACGAACCTAACTTTCTTTCATCGGGTTCTCCCTCATTCGCTTAATTTTAGTTATGGTTACTACTAAAAGATAATTTTTAAATCATTATATTTCTTATTTTGGGATATAAATGTTTTCTACATGATTTTGAGAGAAACCCAATGTTTTCCAAAATAACTCTTCTATCAATAACACACCTTCTACGTCTCACTCAAAGTTGATGGTTCTTGTATAAAGAACATTATTTTCTATTTATTTTGGGAAACAAATGTTTATGAATTTATTATGTAAAACAAATTTCGTTACATGGATAATTTTATGTTCATTGTTCAATTATTTTTAATGTGGCATGCATGATATTGTTAATATTATGATGTTATGGGTGTGCCCGAAATTAAATAGCACAATATGAATGTTTGAATGTGACGGGTGCACCCATATTTATACAGAAATCCAATGCATTGTGTAAAGTGATGAATCTCATGAGTAAAATTAAAATGATGTGTGATCATGATTCTATAATTTTTGACAATTTTGTGTGGTAATTAACCACTAAGTGATAATGTTTCATTTTTTATGCATTACACCATTTCATGATTTTTATTAATGATTCCACTTATGTTCATGAGGTTATGCCTAAGTTATGATTATGATCACCCCATGTCATATTGTTCTTCTATATCCTCTTACTAGGATTTCACCTCACCCTTTTGGATGTATATCCTTAGGTGACTACATTTACTAATGAAATGTCATGTTCCAATATGAATCTAGGGAAGATAGAATTAAATAAATGCTTATGTATGATGTTTTAAATGGTATTATTGTCCTATTTTTTCCAAGAAACTAAACCTTTGGATCATATCTGTGTAATAATATTGTGTTTTTTATCTTTAAAATGATGTAATAGTAATGTAAAAAAGGAAGTGTTCTATAATAAAGAACCATCATCCTATAAAAATGTTGTAGAGATCTCTAAATCTATAAGATGAAAATAATCCATGAGTTTTTTGTTGGACTTCATATATCAGATCCATGTATTAGTTTTGGTTGATCCACCATTTTTTGTAAATTCTATTGGGTGTAAATGGGTTTCGAAGAGAAAATTGAAGATGGATGGTAATGTAACTATCTATAAGGTATGATAAATGTTTGATGGTTTTACTAATTATTAAGGAATTTAACATGATAAATCCTTTTCTCTAGTTTTTATGTTTAATTCCATCATAATTAAAGAGGTTATAATATATTTCCATGGTTATGAAAATTGGGAGATGGATGATAAAACATATTTCCTTAATGGGAACCGTAATGATGATTTCATTATGAATGATTCATAATATCATACGACTCTTGTAAATTCCCAAAAGATATAAATGATAAAAATATATTTAAATGTTAAATAATGCATCTAAGATATAGAACATTTGATTTGATGATTCTATGAATGAATTTAGTTCCATTATGAAGAAATATGATCCATTTTTTACAACAGATTTAGTGCGAGTAATTTTGTTATCCTAATAGATTACATCGAGGACATATTACATATTGGAAACTATGTTCCAAACATATATTTTGGTAAGGACTAGTTAAAAAGTTGATTATATACAAAGAAATTATGTAAATATGTCAACATTATATGGATCAAGATCACTAATGATAGCTCTAATAAGCTCATTAGACTAAGTCATGGTATATAAATTTACCAAATACTAAAGGGATTTAGTATAAAACAATCCTAGATAGGATTGGTTCTAGAGTAACATGATATACAACATTCTATGAAATATCTTCAAGAAATACAGGAGGTGAAAGAGATAATGAGTATTATATCATTCACTTCTATTATAGGATCGATCATGTATTCCATGTTATGAACTAGGATTTATGTTTTCTATAACGTGAGTAATATATCATGATATAAAGATAATATATGTTTATAAAAATATTCTACTATTGAGGTCATCCTTATGTACCCAAGAATAAATACAGATATATTCTTGATTTATGTAGGGGAAGAGGATATAGTTAATGTGGGTTATACAGATTTTATCATTCAAATAGATCAAATTTATTTGAATTCATAGTCATGAAATGAATTTTTTATAAATGTAGGATCTATGATTTGGAAGAGTATATAGTAGATGTTTTTCTTTAATTTTGTTGTAGAGTCAGAATATATAGAACCTTCTAATACATTCAATGTTTTTTCAGATTCATAACTTTTTCCATGATTGTTATGTGGTACCTTGAATTAAACACCCCATAAAATTATATTGAGGTAATACTATAGTGGTGGATATTCTAAAGGATCCAAGACCCCAAAATGCAGTAATGACATACTTTAAATGTATCACCTATTAAGAGACTTTTCTCATTGGGGTGATGTTGTGATTAGAAGTGTTTCCTCAATATAAAGCATGGTGTACCCCTTGACTAATGATTTAACTCGGCAAAAACTTTACTATCATTTGAGATCTAGAGTATTTAATGTTCTTATAAGTTGAATCTACCACAAGTGGAATTCTATATGTGTTTTTCCTATAAAAACATCCATATAATTTATTATATCCTTTATTCATTATTTTTTAATTTAAATTATCATCTTATGAAATCATTATTGTTCTTATGCATGATATAGTATGTGATTATCTCCTTAGAGTAACAATAATACTGAAAGGTTATATCACTTCCCTACTATGATAAGAACCTAGAAGTTACATGAAAATTTTTTAGATATATATATTCTATAAAATTTTGATATAATTGTATGGGACATGAATGAAATAGGTTATTAGTGGGGGAGAGTGATTGGACATTGAGTCACTTTCTCATGGTGTTCTACCTTATTAATTTATAGTGTATGATTTTTTTGGGAACACATCCCACCAATATGAAATCCATAGTAATATATTACAGTATATTTTACTATGAATGGAAATTTGTACTGATCCATATACATTATTATTATTATTGGATATTATTAGTCTTAAAATTTTATGTATTCCAAAAAAAATATGGAGGGATGTCTTTGTAGTGAGTTATGATATGTTGGGTGTATCATGAGTAATATTGAATTAATAAATTATAAATGAAATTATTTTTTAAGTATTTTATTTAATGGATGTTTATTTATTGGTACCATTGATTGAAATGAAATTCCCTAAATAAATCCATGCCCAATAGGTTATTTATAAATGTTTATTTCATGGAATTCAATGAATGAGAAATTGTGCTATTAGTTTTATGACCTCATCATGAAAACATCATGATTGGTGATATCATGTTAAAAAAATTATATTACATAGTATGTGTATCGAAAATATTAATAAAATAGTATTATTAGTTTTTATTAAATATATTGACTAATTATTATTCCATTACAAGTTTTAAATATTATTCAGGGTTATTTTGAAAGCATAAATTTAGTCACTAGTTATTCAAGAGAATATTTTTTTAATTGAATATTTAATGTATATTTTTTATATCGAGTGAGTATAATATTTATTTATTTAGATGAAAAAATTAAAGTAATAATATTTTTTAAATAATTATTTATTATTCATATCCCAATAAATAATGTACTGGAATTGTGGACCGAGTTTAATGGTCTGTTAGAAATATTATATATTAAAAATTATTTTATAAAATTATATATAATTTATTAAGATAATAATATTTTATAAATTTTATGGTATTGAGAATTTCATGAAATAATGGTATTATTATAATTATTCTATAAATTTTTTTACAGTGGGATTAAGTGAATAAGAAGGGTGTATGTGTAATTATTATTTTCTAACCAGAGGATTATTAAATCTAAATTATATCATATCTAACCATAATGATAGCCATTGTGTTAGTTGTCTATAATGACATCTAGATAATCCTATCAATATTTTGAGTGATCCACTCAAAAAAAAATATTTTTAATAAAGATAAATCGTCCCCTTGCATCCATATTTCTTCTTGAGATATCATGTATATTTCTTTTTGGAATAAATTCTCACAGCAATCAATGATGAACAATGAAAGCAATATGATCATCTATGATATAAATTATTGATTCATTCAATGATTCTCAAGGGTATGTGGTTCATGTGTGGACTACCATTATATGTTACGTACGCATTATTTGTAGTACTCAATGATTTTACGATGTGGATACTTTTACAAATTCATCGAGATAGAAAAAGTTCATCACAAAATAATTATTTAACTGCTTAAATTAGTTATAAATACTAATGTGATGATCTATCATATGGATATAGAATCCCTATATGAATAAATATTTGATTAAATTTTGTGGGTATTTTAATTATTATTAGATTCATGATTCATATTAATTATTTTCTACAAAAAAAATTGTGTTCATAATTCCCCATCGACATATCCACTGTGATCATAACCATTTTTAACAAAGAGATTTAGGGAAGTGAAAATTTATTTATTTTATCTCCAAAACAATAGAATAATAGTAGGAATATACAATGGTATTATTCATTTGAAATGATTAAATTGTGATGGAATAGAAGTAATATGTAGTAGATTACTAAAAGAATAATGTTTAGGAGACTAAAAGTGAGAATGAAGATCAAGACTTTTCTAAAATAATGTCTAGAAACACTAGAATGGATTATAAGGTAATGAAGTTGATTTTATTTAGAATGTATATATGTAATCTATTAATGAGGGAGGACGATTATGAATAATTATCGTCAATTATATATATATATATATGAACATCCTAGAATACAAAAACCATTATATTTATGGTTTCAAAAAATTTAGAAACATCCATAAGTGAATAAAATGAGGAAGAGGAATGCTCTATTGAGTATATGGAGAAATTTTAATTTAAATCATTCCTTTAACATAATTTAATGTGAATGAAGAGAATAAAGTAAATATAAAAAGTGAAAATAACTGAAGTTGAAGTGATTCATCTCTGTAAAGAGATATAAAAGCTCTCTTTTTAATATAATAGACATGATATGATATTAGAATAGTTTAATAAAAAGATGTATGTAATGAAATAATATATTCATGGAGAGAAATAGTGAGATATTAAAGAGGAAAAAACATTTAATACAATGATATAATGATATCAAAATTCATTGTAAACTAAGGAAGAATCATCCAAGGATATTGAGATAACTAGTCCCAAGTGGAAGGTATAGAGTGGCTTTATTTTTTTCAGGTGATAATAAATATATTTTCACAGTCAGTAAATATTGTAAAGAAAAAACTAGTGGTGTTTGGGATGAGGTAATATTTATTAAACTCACTCCAATATCAATAATTATTGCTATTAATTAAATGAATAAAATATCTCTAAGTGTGCACCTAGACAATAAATTTTTTTAATATAAATAGTCACTAAATTTTAGAAAACTATATGTCTAAATATTACTGATAGTGTTATCGAATATCTATGAATATAGAATAATGTTTTTTATAATATATAACTCTAATATGGTAGAATTATTCAAGTTATAGTAGACTTAAAAAGAATAGGAGCATCTATTTTATAATGATTAATAATCATTGGTGAAATAAGTGAGAATTTGAAAAATATATGGGTCTATCTACATAAACTAAAAATGACTTTATGTAGTAAATATTTTCAATATATAACTAGAAAGGTCAAAATTATGATTTATTCATGAATGTAATTTTAGGAAATTAGTTATAGGCCATCAGAGTGTATACACATAAAAACATATGGGACAAATATAACCACATTGCCTAAGGTGACACGTTTCAAATTATGAAGGGGAAAATGGAACAAGGGAATTCATTTGAAAAATATATAATAGGAGGCTCACAATAATTTAAGAGTTTATAAAAAACTAACTATGAATAACATCAAAAACAGTGTTGTATAAATGAATAGAACTTGGTATGTAATTCGTTAGTGCTCAAATCATCCTAAGAATCCATAATAGAGGTAAATGTCGGCATATAAAGCTTTTAGTTCGTTCATGGATCACAATGTGGTGTGCCCACACAATAAAACAATTGAGAATAATTATAAATCCATTATAACTTATAATAATCCTAAATGTAAATTCAAAAGATTACATATAATGAGATCCTTAAAATATGAAATTATAAAACAAGGAAGAACCAAGTTGTGATAGAACTCTCAACCTTAGTGTTATCATTAATAAAGAAAAAACCCACCCCAATTTCAATTGAATTATATTATAAATAAATACATGAAGGAAATTACATGTGATAGGTTAGTGGGGTGTAGATAATTATAGTAATAACTATGTTTCACAAGAAATAAATTTCCATTATAGAGAACATTGGAAGAATAATCATCCTTGAATATTATTATTTGATTCCATCCATTGAAGGGGTTAAATATTAAAAGTATATACCAAATTATATTTAAATTCATCTAATCTATAAAATTTATATTTCACATTAAAACTATATTTTGAGGTATTGAAAAAAATATCCATCCTTATTTTTCTTTATGAAATTTTTTATAATGGGGGTGTGTTGATTGATGAAAAATTTGAGCCAATGGTATAGTTTTAATGCATTTTAAAAAACATTTTTGATGTGCTTCTTGATATGTTAGTATGATTTAATCCTCAGGGAAAATTTAACTAAAATATTCCAGAAAATGGGAAACTAGAACTGTATAACATTCCGGGGAATTTATGGAGAACTTTTATTTCGTGGTTACATCACTCTTGATTTCTTCACTATTGTAGGTTACATAGAGTAATAGTATATTAATTTAATGGTATTGGTTATGTTGTGTGTGGTTTCCCCCATCATCCTCAAGAATAAATCTAGTTTTAATTCAAATCTAGGATTGAGAATAATTTTTTATATATTTGTTGTATTTCAAAGGAGACGAAGGGGTCAGCGAGTCAGGTGCATTCTCCATATTCCATTTTCATTTATTATCAAAAAGGGTGGGGATAAATATTTAATTTTTTATATGAAAATGTTAACTAATATTAGTAAAAAACATAAAGGTATGTTAAATTATCTAAATGTGTTTGGTTTAATATTTTATCAATAAGTTTTAGTATGTATGTTATGGAGTTGGGTTATGGTTTGATATTACACCCACTAAAGTTGATGCGAGTTGTGATGGTTTGAGACTCTACCCAATAATGTTGGATAACTTTATGACCATGATGAAAAAAATTAAATAGATATACATCATAAAATTAATTAGTTGTTCCTCATGTCATAGAAAAGTGCCATAGGTGGATATTTATTTTAGACATTATTTAAAAGTGAAGTGAATAATTTGAAAAGTGATATTTTTTGAATCTATACTAGACATATTTTACAACTGTGTTTAATAAGTGTAAAATAGTTTCAATGTTATGAATGAAGCAGTATTGAATATTATATAACCTATAATTGAGTGACTGATCATTAAGTTTCTTTATTATAGTGTTTAATATCTCTTGGATGGTGATTTACAATGTAAAAAATCATGTCTGAGTTAATAAGAAAAAATATTTCATCAAAATATTATATCTTGATTGTTTGTAATTATAGAATTCTTTAGAAAAATATTAACGGGATTTAGATTTTTATAATTAAATTAATTATTTTATGTGTTTTTGAAGATATTTTAGTTTAGAGATAATGTCTAAAACTCATTTTAAATAGTTATAATTCATTTAAGGATATTTTAGATATACTATTCATGTATTGGAGTTCAGAGAAATGATAAAGGATGTTTTCATATATGTACTATTTTTTCTGCATAATTAAAGACATTTTACTTCATATAAGATATTTGGAGTCCATGTAAAATAATTCTAAACCATGTAAGATATTTTCCCCAAATATATTCTTGAATCTTATATAGTCTTTATATGATTAAGAAATTTTATCTATGCATTGATTATATGAACAGAAACAATTATGTTTTCGATTCTTTTTCAAATTGTTTTAGTTTGTATGATATTCTATCCTCACATAAGATAATTCTCATATGCATAAAAAAATGGTACCTACGATTAGATATTTTGATTATTCAAAACAATTCTATAGATATTGTAAGAATATTTCCACATGATGTTTTTGGTTTCAATCATCATTCTATATTAATTAAAAATATATTATGAATCATATAACATATTTTACATATAAAAATATCAATAATTACAGAATCATGCGTTTCTAAAGAATGAATTATTTAGATGATGTAATATTTTTTATAATGTTCTCCAAATATCATGAATCTTTTTTAGGAAATTATTCTATCTATGAGATTAGATGATTGATATTGGGAAATTATGCGGATCTTAATGTGACATTAATTTAATTTAAATAACAATTTATATGTTAGAAAATATGATGCATGGTTTTGGGTCATGTGGTTAAAATATCAAAAATGTGTTTCAATTTATTATTTCCCACAAGAAATTTTTTATCACAATGAAAACAAGGTTATTTAATTGAAAATATATGTTGGGACGAATTATTCATGGTTTTATGAAGATACTTTATTCCGAAGTTTATATATTATATGACCTTTATGTAGAAATATAAAATATATATTATTGGGTGAATTGAGTGTAAAATTTTTGGAATGCGATTTGAGAACAAGACTCATTAATATCCAGTGATTAAATAATTATTTAAATTAGTTTATTTTTTATATGCCCCATAAATATAATGTGGGGAAACTATATTAGAGACTGTCTATGACATGAAACACCAACCAGATAAGAGATTATAATATCCTGAAAATTTATAATATATTTAATATTTTAAATAAATTAAAAATATTTTATATCTTTAAATTCCCAAGAAATTGATTTATCATTCGTCACATGTAATAATGAGTTTCATCAATGGCTTGTGTTATAAGTGAGACCGATTTTTACAACACAATAATATATTGTCAGAATATTATTGTTTAATATAATGATTTATAACCTAGTCATAAATTAGTAGTTATTAACAAGATCAAATAACTTATGAAAGTATATGGTTTAAATAAATATTAAAATAATCTATTGGTTACAAATAAATGATAAATTAAAATAAGAATCAATTGGATATAAATGGTATGATTTTATAAAAAACTAATTTTATGATCATAAATATTATTTATCCTCAAAAATTAAATTAATTAAAATTGGTAAATGATATTTATTTAATATATATATATATATGATATATTGAGTGAAATATTTTTTACATTCATAAAATATATTTGATAGGAATAAGATAAGAACAAACCCAATTTGAAACATAAAATAACATATTTGTTTTGAGGCAATTTTTGCTTCCTTTTAATGGAAAATCTAATTTAATGTGATTTTTTTGGAACTTTTATACATCTTATATTTCAAAATAAACGTAATATTGGACATATTAACAAAAAATTAGCATAGGGTGATTTTCGTTTGGAAATTTCATTTTTTAATGAATAATAAAAAATATACAATTTTCAATAAAAATTTCGTTTTCATATAATTATTTATAAGATTAAATCGTATTTTAATTTTTTTTAAAGTTAAATTAGATAATTTTAATAATAATTAATCTAATTTAGTTAATTGGAATCAATTTCAATTTTAATTTTAATATAATAACATAGAAAACTATTGAATGTTTTTTCTTTAAAACCCCGCATTGTCCTCCCATCTAAAGGATTATATTTAAATTAATTTCTAGAACTTATGAATTTGGAATTTGGAAAAATGGATTACATATTTATAATAATAATAATTTATAATTTATAATAAGTTCAAATTATTTTTTTACCAATAATATTATTGAAATAAATAAAAAACAATTACAATAATTAAGGTAAAATTAAGCTTAAAAATAGGCGGAAACTTAAACTTAATTGATAAATTGACTTATAAAATTGTAAAAAGGAAATTTTATTGAAATATTTAGACCCTATACTTCATTTTATATAATATTGGAAATTATTGGTTTCACCTACAATGGGGAAAATTTGGGTGGAATTCACTTTTCCAAATTTTAAAAGACTGCTACACCTCCTCCACTATAAATGGCCTCCTTTCCTCCCAGTTAATAACACCTCTCAAGACACATTAAATCAAAAAATATCTTCTAAAATATCTCCTAATATTACCTAACATAATTCTGTAATCCTCCCCTTTGGAATAAATCTATCCAAGAAATCCCTTTGGTTTAGACCAAAAGGAGTTACCCAAACCAGAGGTAGCATCTTTCCCCAGGTTCTTTATATTTATTTACATTATACACTCCCTAAATAGTTATTATTCAATGATTATATAAAAAAATTATCATTAATATAATTTTAGGTTTTTATGTAAATTTTTTTACCTACTATTACACACGGTTCCACATAATGGGTAATTAACTTACTGTTTATGCGTACGGTGAATTACCGCCACATGAAATAATGTTATTTGTTTCTACTTCACTACCATTCTTGGTTTGGATTTAATTGTGACACAATGTTTCTATATGATACATATGATAATTATTATTATATTTATTCTTAATTAATTATTTTATAACAATTACCCTTATACATTCATTTTTTTATAAATATGATATCATTTTTTGTGGAAGTGTGTACTACCGCCTCCTCAAACTTGTGTGATTCGATCACAATATACATGGAATGCATAAATAAGGTTCTAATTAAAAAAATGTCAAATTAAAATATATCTGATATATTCATTATGTAATTAAATTTCTTTAAATATAATATATATCTTTATCTTTACTACCTTTCCACACACAAGGAGGTGATAACATTAGTTATGAACAAGTGGACTACCACATCCTCAACACAATGTGATTCAATTTACATAAAAATATTTATATATACAAGTATATATGATTTCAAAAAATTATAATTATGATATAGTTATAATTATGGAAGGATATAGTTCATATTATCCTTATTCCATAATTATCACTCAAAAAATGGAAATGTTATTCATGCGTATGTACGATCTGTTGTCTCCATGATTGAAATGTCGGTTCATTTATCATAACCATATTTAATGATTGTATTTAAAATTAATTTTTATATATAAATATAATAATTATTTCATTATTATAATTCTATATATGTTATATAATCAACACTTTGAACATAGCTTACCTATAAAAGTTGTTTTTGACACATTTACCGATTTTTGTTAAAACACCCGACATAAAATTAATTAATTAAGTAGTTGTGTAAAATATTCTATCTTCCAAAAAGAATTTATAAATCAATGGATACTTCATACTATTAATTATTTAGGAACTTCCTCGTCACCCAAAATTTTTACGTGTTGAATTTTCTTCTCATTTTAATGTTTAAAACTATTTAATATTTTAATAAAACTCTATTTTAATTATTTATTATAATGTTTTTGAATTATTATGAATGGAAATTTCAATTCAAAATTAAAATTTTCCCCTTATTGATAAAAAAATAAATATATAAAATTAATGGTAAATCCTCCACATTCCATAACTCTTCCATGATTTTTAATATTTCCTCTTCTCACTATTTGAATCTAAATATTGATCTATTTATCATTGGTGTTGAGACGCATTTTTCTATGAATTAATAAATAAATTAACCAAATATATGTCTATACGAGATATCTTTGTGCTGAAAACATGATTGATTAATCTATAAATAAAATATATCGATAAATTATTCAAAATCTAATATAAAAATTGTTTTTTCTTCTCGGGGATAATCATTCACATTTTCTAAGAAATTTATAATCTTCACCAAACTGAATAAACAGAATAAAATTATTATAGTCAAAATAATTAACTATCCTTTCAAATTATATTACAACTTAATAAAGTGTCCCCCATAATAATAAAAATTGATACACTCAAAATAGAAAAGTAAACTGTATGATTTTTATACATAAAATTAAAATTGTACCCATATTTTATATTCGTATGAAATAATATCAATTGAAAACATAATCATCTTCATATATCTCTATAAAGAGATTTACACCATCAAAACATCATCATGGTTGGTATTCATCAAAATTAAGTCCAAGAATTATTGGATAACTCTTTATATGATGAAAGTAGTAATTAAACTCTACATGATCGATGTATCTTCATGGAGTAAAATTGGCATGGAATCCATTTCTACTTTTTTATGTGTCACAATAATTTATATTTGTATATAGTCAAAAATTATAAACATACTAAAAAGGATGACTGCACAATTGCTTCTTAAGGAGAGGAATGTGGATTGTATTTTCTTCACAACAGAAAATATATTTCATTCATACCTCTAATTTGATGTGAAATCTTAGTACATGTAAAAACATTGAATTTCGAAATTTTACCCCTATTGGGAAGCATATTCCTCATACCATTAGAATAAACCTTGTGTGAAATAATAATTTACACATTGTCTAGTTAGAAATATGTACCCATGGATGATTTAGCATTATAGATTATAATATTTTTAAATCCAAATATAAATATTATAAAAATATATTCAGTGTATTTATTATATTTTATAATTTTTAAAATATTTTCATGAAACATTAGGTAATCATCTCTTAGCAACCTAATATGAAATTAGATTTTTTTTGAGAATTAAACTTTTCATTTTGGTACTTTAATTCCCTTACTATTTCATCATATTTTTAACCAATTGAAATTAACCAATCCCAATAGCAATGAATTATTTTATCACATTCCCAACCTACTTAATTTCTTCACATGCTTTCTTAGAAACCACTGAGAATAACTTTTAAAGAAAGAATTAAATTATCAATTCTATGACATGTTACACCATATAATCCTCATCTTTCATTATTATATTTATTCTTTAATCAACTTATTATTAATTTCTTCAGTTTTGATGACTGTGGAAAACTTTTAATGGTCCATTATATTCACTTTTATTTCATTGAAGAATAATTGGTTCCTTGGTGTGACATAATCATTTTATTTATTCAAGGGTTTATTTTATTTAATTATTTTGATAAATGTATTATATCTCAAGTTAGTTTCATCATAATTCTTAATTTATTTTTCAAATTTTTATGTATTTTTTCATAGAAATACTGATAATGAATAGAAACTTTCTAATAATACTCATCATTACTCTAACCACTTTTTTTACAGTTATCACATGAATTATAATGATAATAAAAAAATTTCATTGTGAATATATGTATCAATTTATTCAAACATAGCCTTATATCATCAAAATTATTTACACCTTAAAATCTACTCAACCATAATTATTTTCTTATATACCCTCCTTCAACTCAAATATTATTCCATAATTGAGTGGAATTGTTTCTAGACCTGTACCAACATAAAAAATGGGGACTGAATCTTATTCTCATCTCTTTGGTACTTATCCTTATAGATTTTGTATCTTTCTATTTTTTGGTAGCAAGAAAAACTTTTTTTTGGTCCTTCACACAAGGTTTATATTATTTAAATCGTCTTATCCAAAATTAATCAATTATTGGGTTTCAAAAAACCACATATTTGTTAAATGGTTCAATTTTTTGCAATACTAGTTTATGAAAAAATATATAAATATAAATATCTGAAACATGGGTAACGTATTCCCTTGATCCTATAGTTGGTATGTTATTTAATTATTTTAGTAACTTCTTGATAATTACATGAGTATTTTTTGATGCAAGAATCATAATGGCTCCATTATTAGATTCACTTTTATTCTTAATAGTTTTATAAGTCTCAATGTATATTGGTTCATTATTTTATAGTTATAATTCATAATTAGAAAATTTAAGGTTGAGGAAATAATTTTTATCTTATATGGATAGAATTATTTCTTCCCACACACTTTTCATATTATAAATCCAACTATCATGAGTTTTATTAATTTCATGTAAATAATTTTCGTGTTTGTAAATTATTTTATACATTGATTTTGGTTTGGGAATCTTTGAGATATATAGTAGCTTTGTGAGTATGTTATAAACCATGGGTCTTTTATTAATAATTTATTTTACACCTTATTTATCATCAATAATTGTTTTCAAGTATTATGTGACTAGGGTATATTTTTATTTATAGAACTATCCAATTTTGTCCATAAGTTCTGGATCATTGATTAAATTATTATAAAACTATAACCTCTCAGCCATTTTCTTATCCATAACACCATATTCCACTAATATCTATGAAATATAAAAATTTGAAACCTTGAAAAACACCAATATATATATTGTAACAACTTTTTTTCCTGACATGAATTTATTATATTCTTGATTTTATCCATTGTTGATATACTTTCCAAACATATACGGTGTTCATGGATTTTTTTACTAGTGATAATTCTAGTGTTTTTTGGTCATGAATATTGGTGTTCATGAATATATGATTATTTTGAAGTTAGTTATTTAGTATTCTATTAATATCTTAATTCTTAAGATATGTTTGTTAATTCAAACAAATTCTTAACAAGGGGATAATTTCCATTATATTCATAATTTATCGTTGACATGTGTTGATATAAACCTCAGTATGTATTAAAAGTTATCCATAAATAGAACCAACAACGTCTATCATAGGTTCACCTTCAATGGTACAATTTATATATATAATAGGTTCTTTGTATTCCTTTTATTACTTCATTATGTTGTGGTTTGAAGTTGTGTACCTGGTTGTCTTGGATTTTTTCACCAATTATGTAGGTAGTGAAATTGATGGATTAATGATTATACCAATGAGTGGATCATCCAATGAATCCCTAAAAAGAGGATTAAGATGTATCTATCTTAGATCCACTTAAAAAAATTATATCATTAATGGTTTTCTGTAACAGACCTCCATGGTGCCTATTATGGTTGTGCTTCTATGACCACTTCCAAGAAGTTTATCATAATGTAGAGTGTAATGGTAGGAGAAACAATCCCTGAAATAGTTTATTTGGGACTTAATAATTATCAACCATTCATATTTTATCTTAAAAGGATTAAAAATCCTTTGATATAATATTTATCTGAGTGATATGGATCTCTAATGAAGGATATATTTATCAAAGTGAATATATCCGGATGAGGTTTTTTATAGATCAAGATGAATATTTCCTCAAGAGTGTATGGTCATAGTGAAGGAATGATATTGGATGTTAGTTTTGATCCTAAAAGTGGTTTCCAAAATATCTTAGCTAACTTGAATCAAATCACATATAGTTAAATTTTTTATATTTAATATCATGTGACAAGACCATACAAAGTAGTTTCATCTCATATGGTGATGATGTTTCCAATCATTATTTTGTACTCTTACTAGTAATTTTACTTTAATTATTAAATCATTCATCTATTTTTTATGTCTTAAAAAGAGGAAATAATTATTGAATGGGGCCTATGAATGGTTATCACATGATAAGAATTCGATTTGTTAATGATTAATGAGGATGGGATTATTAATGGGTATTTGAAATGGTTATACACCTAGTTGGATTCCCACGTGAAGCTTAAAATAAATTAGAAACTTCTTATGGCTTATGATTATACATCATAGGGAACCATATCATTATAACATCTATCAGTAACTATATATGGAGTGAAAAAATGGACACAGGATGAATATATCATTGTGTGTGAAAATTTATGGCTTAAATATAATTAGCGGAACCCCTACATGCCTGGATAATTGAGTGGATGAGGTTGGGGAAAATAAAACTTTGTTAATAATTATATGAATTATGATCTAGGGGAAGATTCACTAGATTAATAATGTTAAGTAACCTCATTATTTTGGGAATACATGATTATAAAACCCTTGAGGTACTTATCAGTAGTTAAGGGTAAGAAAGAGTGACCTTTAATCAATAGAATACATGATTAAATCGGTGAACACTAATGTGGATATCATGTCTATGTATAATTGGGAGCTATGGAGGAGGATGGAAGGATTTTTACAATGTAATGTGTTTACTTGGTCTAGTGAGTGTCGATAGGTATTTGGGAAACCATGTTTGCCCATATTGCAGTAATGAGTGAACAATGTGCTTTTGAGGATTTTATATGGGTTTGGAATAGAAAACTAGGAAATTTTTTGTGTCCCATAATTATCATGCATATATATTTTATCTTGATACAGTAATATTAATTACATAACATATAGATCCATGTTGAAATAATTTTGGTCTAGAACCTTTAGAAACTGAAATACATAAACAACTTTTTCATAAGTAAAGTACATAATCTCCGACTAAGTTCTTCATAACATGAACCCTTATTATCAATATTATACACAATACCTTTCTTAATAATATGGGGAAAGAAAACATAATAAATTGTAAGCCCATATGCACAGTAAGGCTAAACATGGGAAATATCAACATAAAATGAGCATAAGGGTAGGAGAACATGCGAATAACATTTGGAAACCATACCATTCATATCATTGATCAAAAAATGATTCATGGAAAAAATAATTCAAATTTCTCTATGACAAAGATTTGTGGAATAAATAAAATAATATAAAATCATTTCCATAATATTCATGTATTACTTTTAATGTTATCATAGTGCAATGTGCTGACTCCCAAAACATCATAATAGTTGAGATTTTATCCCAAGACTATCACAATAAAATAATTATATTAATAAAATAGGTTTTATCTCCATTCTATTCATCCTTATCTTAGGAAATATCATTCTTCACCCAATTCATTTAAGGGGGATAAAGGTATTACCTATATTGGCATATAATGTAACCAGATGTACAGGGTTATAATATTACCATAACCATTGGTTAAAACATAACCATCAATAAAAAAATGAAATAAACACATAAGTGTGCCACAAGAAAAAAAACATCATATCAAAACCAATGAAAATAAATGGGTTTTATATACAAATTTATATGGTATAACCCATGGAAAATTAATAGGTTTTATAAACATATAATTATCATATTATATCATATCTTGTGGAAAAAGGAATGGTTTTCAAAAACATTTTATAAAAATTAAAAATACATATAAATAATAAATATGATATTTTTGGATCATATACCTATTAAACCGAAAGTAACATCAAAGGATTTCATCTTATGTGGAAAATAATTTTAAAATATCACTTGGGGAATTTATTGAACAAAATGAATTTTTTAACATTGAAAATAAACTTTTTAAAACAAAAAGTTCACATAACATTGTGAAATAATTTTTAATGAAATTAATATTTTTAAATTAAAAAGTAATACTTAAAACATTGATTGGATTTGATGGTATAAATATCGTTCATTCCGTACAAGTTAAAACAATGAATCCTTTCCACTTTTGTTAAAAGTAAAAATCTGATCATATAGAATACGAAAATAATATTACCTTAAACAAATTTTTTAAAAATTAAAACACAAGTACAAATGGATTTTAATAATTTTTTGATATTAACAAAGACCTTATTAAATTTTTTTAAAATCATAGATATCTCATTAAACGGATTTTCATCCTATGAGAGAAATAAAATATATTTCCATTAAAAATATCCTTCAAAAGACATGAGTACATAAAGATATGAAAAAGAAATGAAAAAATTCATTTTATTGACATAAGAAAAAGGATAAAAAATCATCAGACTCATGATAAATATAACATAATACTTAGTCATTGAAAAAATGAACATAATCAATGTTGATTAATAATGGTATTGTACCGTAAAACATATACGAGTTTAGTATCCTTTAAATCCCAATGCTCAGGAAATAAAGAATATTTAACAGATATTATGATCACACAATTTCATCATATAATGATTGTAAAATACATTTTTGGGTAGTATATACACAAAAAAATAGACGACTAAAGAATATAGTATGTGTACCACAAAAACAAAAGTGAGATGAAATCCCTTAGCTTAATTCTCATCATTATTATAACACAATCAAAACTAATATATAATAAATAATGTTTTATTATTTATCTATTTAATGACCATAATAATATTAATCATTAAATAAATGATTTTCCTATAACCTTTTATTACCTGTTTGTTAACAATTATATGTTAGAATCATGTTTTGAGTAATAAAATTGTTTTTTAGGTATGGTTTGATTTTTTAATTTTTGATACTTTTAATTTGGACATAGTCTTATCATCTATAGTATATTAAACATGATATAAATATCATACATTTTAATTAAATTAGACATTATATTAATCCATAAAATATTGAAATAGAGAATAAATTACACCATTACTGAAGACGGTATGGCATTTGTATGCAATAAATCTGTATAGATTTTATTGAAGAAAGGAATGAATGTATGGTGAATAATATATCAAATTTATGGATTCATTATGATTTCATATATATGTATATCATTTATTTCTAAAATTTACCCTTATATCCTTCTATAAAAAAATGAATCACATCACATTGCAAGGCTTTCAACTGTAGTACCCAAGAGCAATATTATCATATTCCCATAAATTAGAGAGTAAGAAGGTAAATATAATATTTTAATTAAAAGATTATATTCATGTTCTTAATATTATTTATATAATTTAAATC
Source organism: Viscum album (assembly GCA_963277665.1). Classification (NCBI taxonomy): domain Eukaryota; kingdom Viridiplantae; phylum Streptophyta; class Magnoliopsida; order Santalales; family Viscaceae; genus Viscum; species Viscum album. Next base: position 453,168,575 of record OY728160.1, on the reverse strand, counting down.
AATATTTATATCCACACATGAATGGTTTTGATAGAAAATGATTTATATAGGTTCACAAGGTAGTTGTTTTCCAAAATCATGATCCACAATTCAATTTCCAATTTGATGAATAGGGAGGAATATGCATGTCATTCCATTAACATAATATCATATAATTATTTATTTGAATTTTTTTTATTATATCATAATATTTAAAGTGTATTTTATGGTGATAAAAATAGAAATAAAATAAAATCACTTGTATAAGAACATTATCTCTTCTTCATACAATCGCCTTTTGTTTGCACCAAAAGTATTATCAGCTGAGTTTAATAATAAAAATAAGGACTCTAGGATGTGGATATGGGATTAGTAAGGATATTTTTGTAGTAATTTTAGGAACCAAATAGTTTTGGAAGTGTGCATATGGGATAATAGGGGATTACCTTTTATAATTGGGGTAGGGGACACACATGGAATTTTTGAAAAAAGCAATCCCATGTCTTAAAAATTTCAAAAGTCCCAAAATGGGTCCTTATTTACCATTATAGGTAATTAGTTAGAAATATTCCAAAAAATTAGGAGTTAGAAATTTTTTTATGGATTTGTAAACATTATTAATTTAGTTTAATCACCGGTAAACCGGTTTCATCCATAATTATGATAATCATTTTTATTGTTTTTACTATTCATTTTAGAAAAATAATTTTGAATATGATATATAATAATATTTATTATAATTAAAAATATAGAATCTATTTTTAAAAATTTTATTCAAAAAATGTAAACATTTTAATTTAAAATTATACCCACATTCGTAAAAAAAATTGGTTTTCTAGAGAGAAATTTTTTATTATTTTGATGGATCATATTTTCTATATGTTATTTTTAAATATTATATTGAATTATTATGATACACGGCTTTGTAACGACTTGTGATTACAAGGCCCAGAGTGCCTGAGATAAGTGCCTGAGATAAATTAAATTCATAATATCATGTGTGAGCAGTTTTTATAAAAAAAGTTGTATAACTAATAAAATATGAACCCAAATCAGAAATTTGAGGTCACTATTTTGTTCATAACAACTTATTTACTATAGGTGGGGCCTAACATCGACCTATGCGGGTCAATTGTAAAATTTAGTTTTTGTACATTTTAAGGGAAATTAAAGAAAATAATAAATTATTTTAATTTAAATGATTCCTTATGGAAGTGACCTAATTCCTCCCCTATTAATAAATATTTATGAAAAGTTCATAGGGCTGGTGGAAGAACCCTAAAAATTGAGGATTTTTTATTAGGGCATTGGAGGGGAACCCATTGATGGATAAGGGTGACACAATCTATCAATGCATCTCAGATTCGACAAACCTCACAAATTAATTCGACATGAAGATTGTTCATCAATCAAATCAAGGTATGGTGTTTATTTCCATTTATTTTGGGTTTTTCATTCTGGAATTGATTCTATAATAATTGTTGGATTATTTTTTGATTCATCAATTAAACCTACTAACGTGAGTGGATCTATATTGTGACGCACAACATCGGAGGTGCATTACTCCTTTTTTTATTGAATTTCTTCCTCCTTCCCCATGTGTTATTCATGTTCTTCATAGGACAAAGAACAATGGGTCATTGTACACCCATTTCACAAGGAAAAGTTCCCAAATTATAGTTATTTCATCATGATGACTTATGGGGGGTGTGACAATGACGACGGAAAAATAATTGATATTTTTTGAGAGAGATATAACTTTATGATTTCATCATATGGGTGGATGAAGACTTGTTATTGGGCCCTATTGGAGGCCTGAAACCAATAAGAAGGGCCTTGAGGTGTTAGGGTGACCTTGAAGCTTGAAGTTTTAAGCGATCAGCTGACCAGATCGATGATCGACGGATCACCCAAAGCGTGGAGATGAAGAACTATGATTCTAGAATGTCATGATAAACCGAATGTGTATCCAGAAGAAGATTCCATGTGTGGTCATCATGGCGGCGGCTAGGTCTTGCGTGCAGCACATGATGAAAGAAACGACGTGCCCCCTAGAAGACACGACGTTTTATCCCCCACCCAGCAGCGACTAGAGTTCCAGGTGATAGGATGCGTAGAAAGAACCTGTGACCACTATCACATGACTTTTATGTCCTTACAGAGAACATTGCATGTATCTTTGGAAATAAGGAGACATGGGGTCGATCGCACGCCATGTATTCCACAACATGGCCAGACGAGTCGAGTTATGCTAGTCACACTGTGTACAAGTTACACGGGTTGTAATACATGGTTGCGGACATGTACGGGCACATGGACTACGTATATAGAGCGAGTCCCATTTACATTGACACAATTTGTGATCCTTAGAACATGTTGTGTATGTGCATTTTTTCATGACAAGTTCTCCAGAATCTGGACATTGTACCCAGGTAGTACCCGGAGTCTGGGGACACAGCGTGTGACCACTCCTAAATGTTGGGTACTCCCATCTACATGGTTTGATTCTCTTTCCCACTATTCCTTGGAACAATTTCATTTGGGTTAGTTCCCCTTGCTCATTTCCATGAAGTCCAGGTATCATTTCCATCCACACGAGTATAATACCTTCAGTTTGACTTCCTATTATAGAGTTAGGAATCCATATGATAGGCATAGTGCGAGATCCTCTATCCATTATTGACCCTAGGTAGGGTCAGGTATTGATGTGACTAATCTTATAGGATGCTGATACTATAATTAGTAGGAGAATTCAATTGAGTTGTGGTATCCGTTAAGGCCCTCACAGTTTTCCCCATCTGTGTATCGTGATCTTTTCCCTCTCAGGAGTGTGCTCTCCTGGAACAAGTGTATCCGTTCTCTCTTCAGATCTATCAGTTCATATATCTCAATTGTGGATTTTCTCGATTAACAATGCATATCGTACGGACATCTTCAATGCTATTAAACTCAAGGTGTCAGTTCTCCCAGACGATCACTTTAGAGAATCATTGAATTGATCTATTAGCATGGGTATGCATCGTTGTAGACTATGGGTCTGGATTTTATGTATATCTGGATTCGTTTCTCTTTCTATATTTTTGGTAGGCACATCTTGTGTTGAGATGATTGTGACATTATTTTGTGTATTTCTTTTGGTTTTTATGTTCCTATTCTGAGTATTGTTATTCTAACCCCTGTACAAGATTTACCCACACATGTTGTGTCTTGTGAAGATGAGGGGACTTTCGACGGTGTCTAGGGAGGACCACGATCGAACCGAGCGTTCTGAGTTCCTTGTAGACCAAGGTGTTCCTAAAACTTTGAGAAATAGTACCAGTAACTCTTTATTGTTACAAGTTTGACATTTTAGATTGTCTATTTTTGTTTTTTTGGGATTTTATTCTGTACCATTTTACATTCCTCGCATTACTTTCCATTGTACTCTATTGGTTTGGGTTTTTTGTATTCATGCATTCTGTTACATTGTGGGTTTTACTTTTTAGCATTTCTGGGCTTGGAAAATTGTGATTCTGTACATGTACTTCAGAAATTCCTCCCATGTTAGTGATATTCTTACTCGGTGATAGTCACCAGCCCTCGGCCTATTTGATGCAGGATTAGGGAGTCCTAGCACGGGCCCTATAGGGATGGGCAGTGACATAAGTATAAAATGTATTAATAAAAAAAGTTAATATGAATTTGATTCTAATGAAATATCATGGTTTAATAATAACAAAAATGTTGAAATTTTACGTCTAAAACACATTAAAAAAATATTTAACATTCTAAATTCATTAAATAAAAAAAATTAGTAAAAAATATCATTTCTTAGTATTAACCGAAAAAATAATATTTTTTTTTGAAAATTATCAAAAAATAACCATGAGATAATTTTTCCTTTTTGATATAAATAATTGAATTAACTTTTTTAAATAATGGTTCTTATATTTTGAATACTAATTTTATTATTTTCATTGAAAAACCAATAAAAATTATTTTTTTACAAAAATTATGTTTTCAAAGAATATAATGACTTTACTAAAAATTAAGTACGTATTTATAAATATATTTTATTTATATAAAAATTTTAAAATGTTATAAAAAAAATTTGTTATTCCTATACATAATTCAAAATTTAACAGCAAGGATATAATAAAAACGTTTGAAAAAATAATATTAATAGTATATTTCAGTTCATTATAATGTGTTGTAGCATGTAACAAAAGATATCTAACAAATTTTTATTTTTTTAATAAAATATTTCATAAAATATAACAGTATTAAATTATGAAATCATGAAAATAATTATCACCATTGAAATTCTGTCACACTGATACAAAATAAGGTGGATACTTTTACCTTAGTGAATCTTTAGATCCCATATAGCTTTCTCAAATTGGTAGTTTCACCGAGAAACATAACAATAATTATGGTGTTAAATATTATCACATTATCTAAATGATTAATACTATCCACTTATTGTTCCTCATAATAAAGATCATACTACAATAGTATGAGTCCTGAGTTATTTAGATGATATGAATTAGGTGTGAACTTTCTTAAGAGATATACATAAAACATGTTATGAACCTCAAAGTGGTTCGTTGGAAACTCCAAGTGATAAGATATATTCCTCATAAGATCAATATTTTCAAGGGTACCTATATACCTAGGGCATAGTTTCTACATCAATCCGAACCACATTACATAATTCCACAGATAAATTCATATAAAGACCTTGTCACTAATTTCAAATTCTACAAAACATTGGTCATTGTAAGTATAAATTTTCTCTCAATATTGTGTTACCCTTGTGCATTTCTTAATTTATCTGACCATATCTATCATTTCTTATACTAGATCTTTTAGTAATTAATTTATCTCTTCAAAATCGTCCCAACACATTGGAGTTGTAAGCATCTCTCCATAAAAAGATTTTGAATTCTTGAGTAATAACTATTGGTGTAATAAAAATCAACTAGAGGAATTCATTGATCCCAACCACTCTATAAATTTACGGAAAAACATATGAATGTATCCTCTAGTGTTTGAATTGTTCTATTATTCTAGGAATCTATTTCAAGATGATACACAGTGCTAAAACTCAACTGTATTCCAAGAGCCTACTGAATGACTTTCTAGAACATCAATGTAAACCTAAGATCTCAATTAGATAAAATGGAATGTGTTACTCCATGAATACTTTCCATATACATATCATATATCATGGAAATATTATCTAGATATAAATAATCATTGACAGTGATGAAGTGTGCTGAAATTTTTAGGCAGTCAACTATGACTTATATAACATTATTCCCTTTATATGTTTAGGTGATTATAATGATAAAATCCATGGTGTTGTTTTCACATTTCCATTATAGGATGGATATTTTTTGTAACATCAATTTTTTATTTTTTCTCTCATCTACAATATGTTTACAAACTAATAATATATATACAAACGTTGTGATATATCTCTTTATGTCATCCCAAAAAATATAATCTTATAAATCCTTATACATATTCATAATTCAAGGACAAAATGAGAATGAAGAACAATGTTCCTCCTCCAAACAATCATTCATAAAATGTAGTATGGATGGAACACATACATAGTTCCTAAAATTATCATTCCATTAAGGTTACATATATATATTTAAACATTTATCACCTTCCTTTTATGACCATACCATTATTTGTTTCTCTTTAATATTAACTTGTATTTATGGTTGAACCCTCATTTGAGAAACAAAATATTTATCCACTTCCATTAGTATTTCCATATCAATCCATTAAAATCAAAAAATATTTGATTTTCTATGATCCTCATCATTTATAAGATATCCGGATCCTTTTTATTGAAATTGTATACTACAATGTTTTTATTCATAAGGTGGTAAAGTATTGAGAAGTCATAATATTAAATCACCTACAACCATATTCTCTGGAACATATTAAACTCCTTTTGTCTGATTATCTACATTGGAAGTTTGTGATTTGAATATATATCAATGTTTTATACATGAATAAAATTAAACCAAATCATTAATAAAAATATTACCACAACTAGCTAAAAACTATGAGTTCGGTAATTTTTCTTATGAACCATCAATATCTATGACGTATAATCTATAACAAATTCATTATTATGGATAAAAAATACAAGTACCATCACAGATTAATAACTATAGATAGAAAAAAATTATACAATATAGGTTACTGTAACCACAAGGGAACTGGAATATTATTATTTTTATTTCATATAAATTTTTCTTGTAGTTATTCATCATGAGAAACATGAATCCCATCTAAGTAAACATGGTGACTATATTAAATAGTCATTGCAAATTCCCCAAACCCATCGATAATGTGAAGATAGGCCAAGAATAATTTACATATCAAGTACCATGGTTAGTGTAAGACAATTTTTAATAGCCTATAGGTTTTATATATCTACCAATATACCCTTTATAAAGATTGTATGTCCAAAAAATGAAAATTTGTGTATCCAAATTTCCCTATTTGTAATTTTTTTCATACAGTTTATCTTTTTTCAGTGTCTTTAGAATAATTATCAAATGAATTTCATGATCTTTTTGATATTTGAATTAATAAGAATATATTTCATAAATACTACCATAAACTAAGAAATTTAATCTCTAAATAACCTATTGATTCACTCCATGAAGATAGTGGGGGAATTAGACAACCTAAATAAAATCACTATAAACTCATAGGGTCCATATCTGTGTATAAAATACTATTTTACGTGTATCCTCCTTATATCACATCAAATTATGTTATCTATAATGAATTTAAATCATGAATAATTATTAAGCTCTATATAGTTGATCAAACAAGTCATCCATATGAGATTGAGGATTCTTTTTCTTAATTATGAACATCTTCTATTTAGGGTAATCATTGTAGAGTCTCCTCAATCCATTAATATTTTCTAAATATATAATAGGTTCACCCCAAGGTGAAATAATATTAAAAATTAATCCCATGATAATATTCTCCTAATGTTTTTTCTTGAATTCCAACAACTAAATTTGGAACATTATATATAGAATTATTGAAATTGGAATGGAACAAGGTTTGAGTTCTATTGAGGAATAAAATCTATGTTTCTTTGTAATACTAAGAATCTATTTTAAAAATAAATAAAAAAATCTTATAAAATAGGCATTTCATCAATGATGAGATTCCCAAAAACCATACACGAAAAATTTCCATTTTGAATGGGAATGAAAAACAATAAAATCAATTTGATATCCATAGGATATTTATATATATCATCAAACTGGATGTGGGTCATAGGATGGTTTTTAATATCAAAAGTGTCATTCTTTACTCAATAATTGATATGGTATTTATTTAGATAAATCCCATACATGCCTAATATAACATTAGACTCAACCAGTTTGAGAATAACATGGTTTTTATGAAGCGCATTCCTGTAAATGTCAGTTGAAGAATAATCATAGGCTTGAGTGGTGATCATCAAACCATTTAGGGGTATCGTTGATAATTCAACATATACCACTTTGGGAAACTAATTAACATTACCAGTAATACATACAACTATGATAAAATAGGGTAATTCAATATTTGATCATATTTATAAACACCTCAGATATATCATTATATCTTAAATCCCATGATAAATCTATGATGGTTATAATAACCATCAATTATCTCTAATCAGAGTGATTAATCAAGAAAAATCATTTATAGGATATATACATTGTGAAATCTTCTGCCATGTATATGAAACCCTAGTTTTGACCTAGGTCATTCATGGTTATCATGTATTGAAATATCATATGATAGTTAATATAGACATTAAGAATTTATAAATCGTATCTCTTTGGTGTATCAATTCTATTGTGAAGAAAGGCCCATTATCATGCACCAGGTGATGATTGAATCTAGATTAGTATGCCCTTTTCATTTTTATTACCCCTTGGTACAATTGTTCCAAATCCACATACACTAAAATATGAAGGGAAAGATGTTTTTATATCAGAAAAATACATTATTAATGATAATAACATATGATGTTATCCTATACATTGGAATATCTTAAGGATTATCAATAATTTTTTCCCATCATAGTTTCCAATGGATTATTAAACATGTCCTTAATACAAAATATAATAACCAAAACATTTTGTAAATTTATATTTAATCTTAATAGATGAATTTTAAATACCAAACATAATGATCCACACCAAAATAATTTATGTCTAGTGCCTTTGGAAACTTGGATACAACAAAAATTGGTTCATATGTGAACTACAACATCTCTCAATAGATTATTCAAAACTAGAACCCTTATTAGAATTATCATAAATAATACTTTCATTCATAACCTGGGGGACAAAGACATAATAAATGGCAAAATCCGATTCATAGTAATAATATCAAGGGAGATATCTACAAAACTGGGGCATAAGGGTATGGGATCTTGAGAGTTACATTTTAAACCATGCCTTGCATATCAGTGATCATAAACAGGTGTCCTAGAATAAATCAAGGAAGTTTATAATACATGAATCATAATGAAATAAAAGTATATAATCCATGATAAATAAAAATAGAATATGATATATATTTTGGAATAAAAAATCATAAAAATCATTTCCTCAATATTCATGTCTTACTACCTAGGATATCATAGTAGAATGGGTTCACTCCCCATACCATCATAGTTGTTTGGGATTACTCCCAACACTATCATAGAGGAAAAAGACACTTAATTAAATGGGTTCACTCCCCTATATATTCCATTTTAACTCATGAGATATCAATCATTAACCAATACATTAGAGGTATAATAAGTCTCACCAATAACGGTTTATAATGAAACAACTCATACATCTTTGTAATATAAAATCTCCCATTGGTTATAAGATAACCGCTATAACATAATTAAAACCATACATATTTGAACCAAAAGATCATAATATATAGTTACCCCGACAGTAGTATTGTAGAGCCGATATCATATTGTATTACATTGGCTTAAGATAAAGGAATATCATTCTTAAGGCCTAAATTGTTTAGTAGTCTTGGTAAACTAGATATATACATGAGACCTGTATGTAATTTTAATAAACAAAATACAACATTTTTTTCAAGAATATAATTATTACCTCTTTAACATCATTGTATATAATTCATTGAAATTTTTTTTGATTCCCATGATAGGGGGAAAGGAATGGGTGATCTCAAATTCTTATTAAGGGTTAGGTACAAAAGAATATATCAAAGATCAATATGAATACAAATTTTAAGGTATGAATCTAAAAAAATTCCATTTAAATAACATCAAAATCATGATAAGATAATTTTTAAACAATATTAAATGGTAAATATGAAAACAATATTCCATTTAATAAATATACTAAAAAATGAGATGCATCTAGAGATATTGTAATTGTAAGAATCTCATGGATAATAAGATAAGTTATAATAAATATGGAATGTAAAATAATGAAAAAAATGTACCACTTAATCAATAAACTAATAATTAAATGAATCAAGAGATAATATCATTTTAAAAACCCCAGGGATAATATTATAAGGCATAGTGAATATGGAAAGGTAAGTAAATAGAAACACATTCATTCAAACCCATAAACATAGAATAAAATACACCAAAAGATAATACTATTTTTAAATTACCATGTATAGTAATGACTAAATTATAAATGGAATAAATTATTAATTATTGGATTTCATGTATCAGACACCTCATACCTATACTATCAAAACCTTTTAGAGGATAATATTAACTATATTGGTAGAAGCCTATTAAATGTGTAGTTACATATTTGTCACATGAGACAGAATGATTCACCAGGGGGATATAAAATTCCAGGCCCAACCCATCACTATAGGCCTAAATAATTCCTCAAAAATCCATTTATTGATTTAATTCATGAATTAATATTCCCTAAAAAATATTTATATTGAACAATGAATATGAATAATCAGTATCTACCATATTACTAAAATAACATTCAAAGGAAAACCCAATATACTGAAATGAGATATGATTTTATAAATAAGCATACCCATGTCAAATATATGTATATTTATGTGAAATTTAATCTCCAATGATAATTGGAAAGTGAATAATTCAAGGGAATGTTAATGACTAAAAAAATAAATCAAGTAAGTGAATATCCATGTTATCTTTGGTCAAAATAAACATAATCTATATAGTGTAAGGATAATTATGGTATCAATACAATATATCCAAAATGGAGTATATTTAATACATTTTTTTTGATTTTTATGAATATAAATATCATAAAAGGATCATTACATGAATTATTGAGTACAATGTTAATATAATTTTGAAAATATACTTTTAAAACAAAAAATTTTGATAATAATATTCATTACAAATAATAATTGAAAAATATAAAGGAATATTTAAATTATTTATGGGATCATGATGGTTGTAAATTTCAGTCAATCCATATATTTTAAAATTAGGATTCCTTTCACTTTTTTTGTAAAATCAAAATGAGAATTTTTTTTGAAATAACATGAGGAATCCTCTTAATTTTTTTTTGTCAAAAATAAAATGTATATAAAAATTTTGTTGATAAATAATTTTAAAATGGTTAATATAATCTTTGAAACCATTTTTAGGATAAATGGTTTCAGAAGAAATTGGATTTCATACTAAACTGAGAAATGATTTCAAGTTTTCATCAAAAACATTTTCTGAATAATTTTAAGTACCGTAGAGTGGAATAATATTAATATTACTTGAAAATGATTAAGAATAACAAGGGGAGATGAAAATTAAATGTTTCATTAAATTATAATCAAATAATTTTCTTTATTGTAAATTCATTTATAAACAATACCGATTAAATTGAGATTGTGAAATAAACCCTTGATATGATCATAACATTGAAGTGAAAGAAAAAAAATGAATAAATTATTATTATAAAGTGTAAATTGAAACAAAACAAGTGTTAATACATAATAATGTGTTCAAAATTAAATATGTACATTATAATATAATACCAAATACTACAAATAAGTAATGTAACCCAATGAAAAAAAAATTGAGTTATAAATTCTTACTATATGGTAACTATGATTCCAAATCAGCTTGGATAAATTAATTCAAATGAAAAATTCAAATACTATGAATTATAAATAATTCATGATATTATATGTCACATTGGTATTATATACAAAATATAAAATAAATTAGGTGTATAACGTTACAATATGAGTCAATGAAGGGAAATTGAGATGAAGTCCCTTACCTCAATATTTCCTTTAGTTGAACATGATTTAATATCACATATAATGGTTTTAAGACTCTTGATAATTTCTATGATAACTATAATAATACATATAATATCATATACAGAACAATTATTATATTTTACCACCTTATTTTTAATAGTATTTTATTATTTTCATTGTTTCTTGAGATAATTGCCTTGTTTTCTCATTCACTTTTTTTAATAAAGGTTCTAGTTCTTGTCCATAGAATATAATTATATAAAAAAATGATAATAATGTTATAAATATTATTTTTACTCAATTTAAACATTATTATAATCATTATTTATTTTTTTTTCATGGAAAATAAGTCGCATCACTTCATGGAGTTGGTAAGTCGTACATACACTCGAGGTAAGTCTCATTTCCTTTTGTTTTCTTAGATATACACCTTCCCTCTTGATGGGTCCTTAGATCTATGCACAAGCTTGGTAGATCAAAGGTAGTGGATGAACTATAAGTCGGTTTTTGGTCTCGTTAGTGATAGGGGAAGGAATCTAAGGAGGTTTCATGGTGTGTCGACCCGGTTCTTTGTCGGTTTCACCTTTTTTATTGAGGTAGGTGGATTCACTCTCGATTACTCTATCTTAGAACTTGAAGTCTTAGTTCAAATTGATTTAATTTCTTTGTTTTGTTTGTAAAATTATTGTTCAAAGCATGTTATAAATCTTCTTTAGTGATGATTTATGGGTTTTGATCGAATTGTTGAAATTGAAAGAATGGTTTGTACAAAGTGTTTTTGTTTCATGATTTTAAAATAGTGATTTTAAAACATGGATTTTTTGGATTTGGAAAATGGTTTGCGAGAAGAATGTTTTCAATAAAAGGTTATTTTTATTGAAATGGTTTTGGCATGGTAGGAATGGTGTGGTTTTTGGGTGTACTTAGTGTGTGCGTTCATATTGCATTTACGATGCTTGGTTGAAATATAACCTTGTACTCGGTGACAAAGGTGTAATGGAACCTAGGGAATAATTACCTTGTGACGACTTAGTAGTTCAACGGGAGACTGCTCATGAGTATGGAACTATCATAACAAAGCATGAACTGTTGATTTCATGGGTTCTGAAATGGTTGGGTGTGCCAAAAACAGATTTTATGAAATGGAAATCTGAATATTATTGGAAAATTTGATTGTTTTATTTTCTTGAGAAAGATGGTTTTTGTTGGAAAATGGTTTTTAAATGGAATTTGTTATATTGTGAACTATTTTGGATTTGTTTTATATGAATTGTTTTATATAAATGTGATAACATGTTTTATTCTAGAACCATGGGTTGGGAAGTCATCGGGTAAAACCTACTGAGTTTCATTACTCACCCCCTGATTTTGCACGTTGGTGATTTTGCAGATGTCATATACTGGGATGTTGGCAAAGGTAATGTGTCAAATGTTTATAGCACTACCTCGTGACACTTGGGTAGGTTCATGATGTTGGAGCTTGGAGGTGTGGAGCATGGAGTTGAGTTGTCATCTTGTAGCCTTTTAGTTTGTCTTTCCGCTGTTTACTCTGATTTGGTGTTGGATTCTGATGTGGTACTTTTGGATGGGTTATGATAAAATAAATGGTTGATTTGTATTATCTTTTATCATTCATCATTTATTTGTATAGTTTGGTTATGGTTGTTGGTTTTTTGGCATGTTCTAAATGGGTAAATCGTCCCCCACTTGTTTTGAAACCCTTAGGAATTTATTTCCAGCCTTTGGCACCTTGGGGATATCTCTTAAGGCCAAGTATCCCCCACCGCCTCCTCATGACAATGAGTTAGGGGTGGGGTGATACAAATGGTATCAGTTTGTTTGGTCCTAGGGGTATAAATGCAATCATCTTTTTCCTTTCATTGTGAAACAAGTAGTCCCCAGTTTTGTTGGTCTTGGGATTGAAAATTTACGTGTCTTTTACTTGGGTGGTCATCTTAGGAATGAGTAGGATTTTCGGAACTAGGAATTTAGGGCATAAAAAGATGTATCTAACCTTTTTATGTTGAACTTCAAGTTACCAGGGAGTCGGGTACATAAATGTTTTGAAGAAACTTATAGGATAACAAATATCATTGTCATGGGTTTAGCCAATGGGATGAGCATGGTATGCATTTGAGTAATGACTTACCGCTAGGATTTCATATATAATTTTGAGAAATGGATTATGGTTTGATGAAAAAGTGGGATTTTTGAAAATTGTAAACCTGATTTCAAATGAAGGATTTTGAAAAGAGAATGGTTGATTTACTTTGAAAATAGAATGATTTTAAAAAGAAAGAAAATATTTATTTTTAGAAATGGGTAAATGTGGAAAATCTTGATGGTGGGAAATCAATGTTGTGATAGTGAAGTGATAGTAATTTAAATGATAAGCCTTCAGTTACTAGGAAGTGAGACTAATGGTGTGCGTTGTTTGTATAGAAAATGGCACTCGTAAGGCATCGTAGAAACCAAACGGAATAGGTTGTGGAGAATGTGGTCTCACCTGAGCCACAGGTGTAACCGAAACTAGTCCAATGTATAGTTCAACAATTCTATGTTGTGTAAACGTGGAATCAGAGGGATGAGTCAAGCCATGTAGACCATTCTGTCTTGTTCCTGAAGCAGAATCCACCCATCTTTTGGGGTGATTCTGACCAGAAAGGGTAGAGGTGTGGCTGAGTAGGATGAATAATATCTTTGTTTTCATCGGCACACCAGAAAAATTGAATGTAAAGTCGGCGACGTATATGATGGAGGATCTTTCACGATAGTGGTGGGAGATAGTGGTGCAGGCTAAGGTGGATCAAGACCTTGGATGGTAGGAATTTGAGGAATTGTTCAATAAACAATTCTATACTCACATGTTCAAGATCCAGAGGATGACAGAATTTTTCCTCATAAAGTAGGATAATCTCTCTTTCATAGAGTATGCGTAAAAAATCAGGAATTTAGTATGATTTGCACCTGATGTTGCTACAAGTGAGTGGCTTAAGGCACACATCTTTTAATCATGGTTGCGACAGGAGACTTGCTCGAAGATAGTTTTTCTCTATATTACGGATTATAAAGAGATGGTAATCATGGAAGCAGTAGCTGAAAGAGATATCTCATGAGTTATGGGTGGAGGAAGTATGATGATACCCATGGGAACAGGTGGGAACTCTAATGTTGGGAACAAGGGAAAGAGGGACACCTAATTCCAAGGTGGATGTACGAATCAGAATCAGACAGCGGGATTGGTGAATCTTCCTCCACGACCCAAGATGAAAGCCAGATGTTTTGTAGAGAACCGAAGCTTAACGTACATAGATATTACATTAATTTTGCGGAATACATAATACATAACAAAAATAGACACACAAGGACCGTAATAGTTTAGTATCTTTGGAAACTTGGAAGGTAATCTTCTAATCGTGGTGAATGATCTTTAACATCTCCAATAAATATCTTCCACTTTCTGTTTCCTTACCAAAAACCTTTCTTTTAATCCTGAGGGAAAATAAAACATAAAAAGGGTGAGCTCAAATTCTCAATAAGGGTATGCATGGATAAAATAAAACATACCATATACGTTTGAACTTAAAAACATGAACATAATGTTTAAACATCAAAATCTTGAGCAAAGACATAAATTGTGGAAGTACATAAGGCATAGATAATAATGGAACATAAATCATGATAAAATAGAATGGGAATAAAACATGTAATTATGGAATACATTAAGCACATGTAATGATTTCCATAGTAGTCAAGGAATTGCTGCCAAGACCATCTTAGTGGACAAAGTCCCTTTCTGAATCGAGTTCACTCCTCGTTCCAGTCCTGTAATACTAAACCAGATTAAGTTACCGTTCCAGCCATGTCTATATCATGAGATATAAATCTTTACCCAATGCATTGGAGGGAAATATAGGTCCCACCCATCTCATAATGAAGTCATTCTTACTTCTTCCACAAAATAAACATACATCATTCATAAAAACCCAATAAATAAAATGTGTTTCATAAACATCATCCCATCATCACATAATCCATATAAAGGAAATGGATATCATTTCATAATAAGAAAAGTGAAACCATATAAATCATAGAGACATTATAATTGAAACATACACATATGAAATAATGTTATCTTAGATGAAAAATGTTTTTTGATAAAACACATGAAATGAATTCTTGAGGAAAATATCCTTTCTTCTTCAAAATCATTTTCTTTTCACAAAATTCCATGAAATTTTAAAACAATAGGATTTTTTTTAAATTAGTCATGAAATATTTTGGAGATAGCTTCATTAAAATAAGGCTTTATAAAAAATCGTAAAAATCTGTTCGTGCCGTATATGTTAAAAAAAATGCTTCTCGTACTTTTTCCGAAAAAGTAAAAAAGTACCTTGTAAAAGAAATATTTCATACATACCATGTAGTAAAAGTAAAAAATGTGTAAAAAAGACATACATAAAAACACTTTTAGAAAATATGTATATGGATGATAACAATAACCCCAGTAAATACTTACGTATATGCAATCTCAGATAAAAATGAGATTTGAGAAATTATCCCTTACCTTAGGACTGATATGGTTCGTACGTATCCAAACCTCCTGTATAATGATTTAAATTATGTCATTGACTTATTAAATAATCTTATTCACTGTTATTATATCATTTATGGTTCACTTGTGACTTGATATTACTCGTTCTTTTGTAAATTAATGTTAAAGTAGCGGTTTTGGTAAAATCGTTTCATTTGTCATTCGTGTTTTAACTTATAATTATTCATATGATTACGTAGATCATTATTACTTATATCCAGAATTTAAAACATGATTTATATATAATATATATTCAGAATATACATATATATAATATATTGATAAATGGAAATAAATACACCGTTCATGGAGATGGTAGGCCGTACGTACGCATGAACGCTGTTTTCGTTTCCTTATTGAATTGAATGGAATTAAATAGATGAAATAAATATATATATACATAAATAAAGTAGAATTATAATGTCATATATTTCATTATTACTTATTATATATACTTTATAATCATTCTTGAATGGTTAACATGGAGAGTGAATCTCATCGCATTGTGGAGACGGTAGTCCGTACGTACGCACGAGCGATGATATAATTACTATTATCGTGGAATTTTATTAAACTGTATGTATAATATTACAGAATCAATATCACATTACAATAATCATATATATTCATTACTTTCACCATTATACCCATCCACAGAAGGTGGTGGTGGAAAATAGATTACACCACAGTGTGGAGACGATATTCCGTACGTACGCAAGCATAGTGATTTCATTTTCCGTAGGATGGATAGATGGTGAAATATGGTTGTTTAATATTTATAATAAAATATCAGTATATGAGTGATACTGATGTTATTACTTCATAATGAAACAACTAATCAATAAGAATTGGAAGAAGAAATAAAGATGAAAGAATCGGTAACTGACATTAACTCTTCTTTGAAGCACCTCTTTGAGACCTCCTATTAGGGCACTAAAATTGGTCTTTAAAGAAGACCATGACCTCTAGGGTGTTTCTAGGGAAGTGGATAAGAAAATTTTTCAGGGGTTGGACAAGCTTTAAGGCTCAAAGTGGTGTGAGGAAGAGAGGAAGGAGGTGCCCTTTTATAACGGAGGAGAGGGGAACCTTTGAAAATATAAGAAATATTAGTTGATATTAAATCCCAACCCCACATAAAACATCCAAAATGACTCATATCCGAATATTAGATGATATAGGGTTGTAATATAATAAAACCATAAAATTTAGACATGTTAGGAATTTATTTTAAACATTATCAACTTGATTTATCCTTATTTACCAATTTAATTTCATTTGTGGTAATCATATTCTAAATTTTACATTATTATAAATAATTAAATTTGTGTTGGGAATTTTCCATAATTTGACACTTTATGACATTTTCGACCATATAAATTTTAATTTATAATTGGAAAATATTTTTGTGATTTTTAAACAATTTTATAATATTTTATTTTTATAAAATAACAATAGTGTCAATTTTGACACTATTCATTTATTTGAATTTAAATAAAATATAAACAGAAGATATGACCAAAATAAAAACTCTAATAGAATCATAAAATGTTATATGTATCTATAAAATTAGTGGAGCACATTAAATAGTTCATATAATATTAATTTTATTATTTTTAAAACCATTTATTTGATATTTTAATGTATAAAATAATTTCAACATCACTATTGTGTCATAATTATTGATAATTATTTAATCCCTAAAATTTATAAATAAATTCTTATGATGTATATAATTGTATTAGATTTATGTATACTATTCAGGATCGAAGATTCATTAAGTTTATCACTAAATTAAAATTATTATACTTATAATATTTAAGAAAGTGACATGTTGTCACATTCTTTGGTTTTAATAACAAATAAATTATTTTCATGGAAAAAAGTCCATTAAATAAATCTAATCTGACCCTTAGGTGATATGGGTCTACTTTTAGTCATCCAATAGAATTTTTCCATGTGTTAGGATAAGTTTATAATATTATATTTACCCTTAATTACCTGATTTACCTTTAACTATGGTAAAGAAAATTTATCGTAGTTACTATTCATAATTCCCAAAAATAAAAAGTATCCTATTAACATAATTTGGACCCAGTGATTGAAAATATGGAATCAATTTTGTCAAATTCAATACACAGAACTTTCAGAAATTAAATTAAAATTAATCCCGTTGTTGAATGAAAACAGGTTTTTGTTTAGACCATTGCCAACGATTGAATTGATTTAACCTATGAATTCAATGTAAAATCAATGCTAATGACACAAATTATATTAAATTATAAAAATATATTCTATTTATACATTAAAACCATTAAATAATATAATTTAACCATATCAATTATTACGATGAAAAAAAGTTGTTTTTAAATAAAATATAGCGTGTTTTTACTATTCATTAAAATATGAAAGTTATCAAAAAAATATCAAAACATTATACAATGTAAAATTTTATATCCATATTCAAAATAATAATTTTATTTTGTCAAATTGAACTTATAAACATGTCAAAACTAGATTTAATGTGGGTGTTCAATCAAATGGTGGCAAAATTGCATTTTTTGAAAAATACATATTTTACCCAAAAACTTTATTTTGTTCTTATACCATGTTCTAGAAAATGTGTAAGATGAATAATAATGTTACAAAATTCAAAATTTAGTTTAAACTATTCATAAGGCTAGTTATTAATAATATTATAATAATATATCTTTGTTTAGTAAAACCCGGCATGGCTTACAACACACGCTATCGAGGAAGATCATGATTGCATGTAATGAAAGCCAAGTTAGGGTTGCGTGTTGTGCAAGACTCCTTTGTTGTTTAGTTATAAAAAAATCCAACCACTTTTCATTTATACATTGAATATATATATACTCAATGTTGCGTAGAATGTCTATTATCAAACGAACTTGGAATTCTGTGTAACACAATCTATGAATAGTGTTGCGTATACTGCAAGCTAATACGGTGTTGCGTATAGCACAAGATAATCTTGTTGTAGCATAAAACGCATGACATCAAATATGTTAAAGAGAATACTTATCATAAAATATTGGGTTGTTACATTCTACCCCCCTTAAAATTAATTTCTCCCTCAAAATTCGTCGGGGTTATACATGGTTTTCTACTTGAAAGTTTTTTTAATTGAAACCCTCATCGTAAAATGAAATACCAAAACTTAACATTAAAAACTAAAGTATGAAATGTAATAGTTACCCAAATTAACTCATCACTGGGATTCCACGTATGAGAACATAAGCGAAAATATGGAAATGAAAGAGAAATCTAACCATCAAGTTCTTGATGGAGAGTGGTAGAGAACATGGCTATGAAAACACCAACAATCAGAAAGCCATAAATTTGTGATGATCTATGGTAGCATCTGATTCATTAGATATAAGGGCACTAGGACAACATTTTTGGTTTTCAAGATCATTTCTCTAAAGTTGAAAATTTTGAATTAGAAGAAATACTTGCTTGATTTTGGTATAATCTCAATATTGTTCGTGCATTGAACAATTTCCACTTCATCTCTTAAAGAAATTAAGTTGAATTTGTTATTCGTGAAGTGTTAACAGGTCATGTGATAGAATGATGGTTCATTCCATCTATTTCAACCAAAAGGTTTGCAAAAGTTATCAAATATACATAAGTCCATCTATGATGAGGTTAATCATATACGATTCCAAAAATGAACTTATACATTATATATCATACGGCTTAATATGATAAAATTAGTTTCTACTAACTAGGGACTTCCTATAGGCCATTGGTATGCGATAAAGGCCAGTAGCACTTCAGTTGTGGGTTTGATTCCCACAGCCTTGTCCGACGCGATGGGTTGTCGCCCGTCCTATAGGTTGTCTTTTTTCTAAAACTACATTACTATAACATCCCATCAATAATATCAAAAAAATTTCTATCCTTAAACAATATTAACTTATGTCGAACATAATCCATTCCTATCATTAGGCTTATCTAAAATACATCAGTCCAATCTCATATTATAAAGAAATAGATTACATGAAATTTCACATAACAATCACGTCAATGCCGTCATTTATCTTCCATATATCATAAGATATATCTTGTTGGTCAAATTACAAACATGTGAATACCTTTATCATGTATTCTCTTGAAGAATAAATACCCATTGAACCTTACTGAAAACATGAATGCAGTTAAAAGTTAACACTATCCACATACCAAAATCCTCAAAATTCTATATACTCAAACCACGATATCACTTAGTCCTTATATCAATCATGAGATCATGAATACAATCAAACATCTCATTATCTTCTTATCCCTTCATTATACGCATATCATATTCTTTCCAAAATATTTGAATCACTTTTCATGGTTACTGGTACCATAAAATTATTGAAAACCACAATAGACTAATACAAAAATTTTATAATAAACCCTAAAAGTACCTCAACAACATTATTCTTTAATACCAATACATAAACACTTCAATCCATCCTCTTCAATGATTTTCCTGGAATAATTCCTTCCTTGATTTAAGAGTAACCTTTTATGTCAGGGCATTGATTTGGGTAATGCCCATGTTCTCCAAAAATAAGTCATTGAACTCCATAACAGTCTGTCACTCTATGACCCTTTTCTCCACACAGATAACATTTGTCCCTCCATTTGAGGTATTCCTCAAGGTTCTTCTTCCCTTATTTAGAAATATCAATCTTCCTTTCTTTATACTCCTCCACATGCGAACATGCATAAAAGTATATATTCCACTTATTTGATGAATTAGGTATACCAAAAAATTTCACCTTGTTAATCATATATCACGATGAATGATTCGGCATAATCACAATATCTTTCTCTCTAGGCATTACACAATTTTGTTGCTCATAATCATCAATTTTTCCATTGGATTCAATGTTAACAAAATTCCTTATGGTTCTCTCCATTAACTAAAACACAAAAAGAAATCTGTGAGAGGAAAAAATCATGCAAGAGAAAAAAACATAGTAAAGGGGGAGTACCCTCAATATCTAACATCTTAGGTTAAATTCTATGATCTTTACCATAGTTTTAAAACTATATCCTATATGTATACTTATCTTTAGGGACATCCCTAGACATACCTTAGAAATATCTCTAGGGATCTCACTAACGTTTTCACATCCTAATTTCCAAAGGTTGATGAAACCTTTCCTCTGATACCAACTGTAGAGACCTAAATCTTGACGTACATAGATATTACATTACTTCTGTAGAATACTTAATACATAACAAAAATAGACACACATGGACCGTAATAGTTTAGTGTCATTGGAAACATAGAATGTAATCTTCTAATCATGGTGAAAGATCTTCAACATCTCCCATAAAAATCTTCCACTTTTTGTTTCCTTACCTAAAACCTTTATTTTAAGACTGGGGGAAAATAAAATATAAAAAGGGTGAGCTAAAATGCTCAGTAAGGGTAAGCATGGATAAAATAAAACATACCATATACATTTGAACTTAAAAACATGAACATACTGTTTAAACATCAAAATATTGAGCAATGACATAAATCGTGGAAGTACATAAGGCATAGATAATAATGTAACATAAATCATGATAAAATAGCATGTGAATAAAACATGTAATTATGGCATCCATTATGCACATGTAATGATTTCCATTGTAGCCTAGGAATTCCTACCATGACTATCTTAGTGGACAAATTCCCTTTCTGAATCGAGTTCACTCCTCGTTCCAGTCCTATAATACTGAACCAGATTAACATACCGTTCCAGCCATGTCTATCTCATGAGATATAAATCTTTACCTAATTCATTGGAGGGAGATATATTTCCCACCCATCTCATAATGAAATCATTCTTACTTGTGCCAAAAATAAACATACATTATTCATAAAAACCCAATAAATAAAATGGGTTTCATAAACATCATCCTATCGTCACATAATCCATATAAAATAAATGGATATCATTTCATAATAAGAAAATAGAAACCATGTAAATCATAGAGATATTATACTTGAAACATACCCATATGAAATAATGTATTCTTAGATGAAAACTGGTTTTTGATAAAACACTTGAAATGAATTCTTGAGGAAAATATCCTTTCTTCTTCAAAATCATTATCATTTCACAAAATTCCATGCAATTTTAAATGAATAGGATTCTGTTTAAAATAGTCCTTAAATCTTTTGGAGAGAGCTTCAGGAAAATAAGGCTTTATAAAAACAGTAAAAATCTGTTTGTGCCGTATAAGTTAAAAAAACATTCTTCTCGTACTTTTGCTGGAAAATTCAAAAAGTGCCTTGTAAAAGAATGATTTCATACATACCATGTAGTAAAAGTCAAAAATGGGTAAAAAGGACATACATAAAAACACTTTTACAAAACATGTACATGGATGATAACAATAACCCCAGTAAATACTTACGTATAAGCAATCTCGGATAAAAATGAGATTTGCAAAATTATCCCTTACCTTAGGTTCGATATGCATTGTACGTATCCAATCCTCCTGTATAATGATTTAAATAATGTCATTGACTTATTACAGAATCATATTCACTGTTATTATATCATATATGGTTCACTTATGTATTTATATTACCCATTCTTTTGTATATTAATGTTAAAGTAGCGGTTTGGGTAAAATCGTTTCATTTGTTGTTTGTGTTTTAACATGTAATTATTCATATGATTATTTAGATCATGATTAATTACATCCAGAATTTAACACATGATTTATATATAATATATATTCAGAATATACATATCTATAATAGATCGATAAATGGAATGAAATACACCGTTCATGGAGACGGTAGGCCGTACGTACGCATGAACGCTATTTTCGTTTCCTTATTGAATTTCATGAAATTATGTAGATGACATAAATATATATACATAAATAGAGTATCATTATTATGTCATATATTTCATTACTACTTATTATATATACTTTATAATCATTCATTAATGGTTAACATGGAGAGTGAATCTCATCACGTCGTGGAGACGATAGTCTGTACGTACGCACGAGCGATGATATCATTCCAATGATCGTGGAATTTTATTAAAGTGTATGAATAATATTACAGAATCGATATCACTTTAAAATAATCATATATATTCATTACTTTCCCCATTATACCCATCCAAATAAGGTGGTGGTGGAAAATAGATTACACCACGGCGTGGAGATGGTATTCCGTACGTACACACGCGCGGTGATTTTGTTTTCCGTAGGATGGATAGATGGTGAAATATGGTTGTTTCATATTTATACTAAAATATCAGTATATGAGTGATATTTATGTTATTACTTCATAATGAAACAACTAATGAATAATAAGTGGAAGAAGAAATATAGTTGAAAGAATCGGTAACTGACATTGCCTCTTCTTTTAATCACATATTTGAGACCTCCTCTTATGGAACTAAAATTCTTCTTTGAAGTAGACCAGGACCTCTAGGGTGTTTCTAGGGAAGTGGATAAGAGAATTTGGCAGGGGTAGGATGAGCATGAAGGCTCAACGTGGTGTGAGGAAGAGAGGGAGGAGATGCCCTTTTATAAGGGAGGAGAGGGGCACCTTTGGAAATATAAAAAATATTAGTTCATATTAAATCTCAACACCACTTAACAACTTCAAAAATTAATAATATATGAATATTAGATGAGATAGGGTTTTAATATCATCAACCAATAAAATTTAGACAGCTTAGGAATTTATTTTAAATATTATCAACTTGATTTATCCTTATCTACCAATTTAATTTTATTTATGGTAATCATATTCTAATTTTTAAATAATTATAAATAATTATATATGTGTTGTGAATTTTCCATAATTTGATACTTCATGACATTTTAGACCATATAAATTTTAATTTATAATTTTAAAATATTTTTGTGATTTTTAAACAATTTTATAGTATGTAATATTTATAAAATAACAATAGTGTCAATTTTGACAGTATTCATTTATTTGAATTTAAATAAAATATAAACAGAAGATATGTTCGAAATAAAAGAATTAATAGATTCATAAAATTTCATATGTATCTATAAAATTAGTGGACAACATTAAATGGTTCATATAATATTTATTTTAATATTTTTAAAACCATTTATTTGATATTTTAATTAATAAAATAATTTCATCATCACTATTGTGTCATAATTAATGATAATTATTTAATCCTTAAAAATTCTAAATAAATTTCTATGATGTAGATAATTGTATTATCCCTATTTATATTATTCATGTTTGAAGTTTCATTAATTTTATCACTAAATTAAAATTATTATACTTATAATATTTATGAAAGTGACATGTTGTCACATTCTTTGGTTTTAATAATAATTAAATTATTTTCATGGAAAAATGTCCATTAAATGAATTTAATCCGACCCTTAGGTGATATGGGTCTACTTTTAGTCATCCAATTGAATTTTTGGATGTGTTATGGTAATTTTATAATATTATATTTACCCTTAATTACCTGATTTATCATCAACTATGGTAAATAAAATTTACCGTAGTTACTATTCATAATTCCCAAAAATTAAAAGTTGCCTGTTTACATAATTTGGACCCAATGATTCCAAATATGGAATCAATTTTTTCAAATTCAATACACAGAAGTTTCAGAAATTAAATTAAAATTAATACCATTGTCGAATAAAAACAGGTTTTTGTTTAAAACATTGCAAAAGATTGAATTGATTTAATCTACGAATTCAATGTAAAATAAATGATAATGACATAAATTATATTAAATGATAAAAATATATTCTATTTATACTTTAAAACCATTCAATATTATAATTTAACCATATAAATTATTATGATGAAAAAAGATGTTTTTAATTAAAATATATCGTGTTTTTACTATTCATTAAAATATGAAAGTTATCAGAAAAATATCAAAACATTATCCAATGTAAATTCTTATATCTTGATTCAAAAGAAGATTTTTATTTTGTCAAATTGAACTTATAAACTAGATAACAACTAGATTTAATGTGGGTACGCCATCAAAAGGTAGTAAAATAGCATTTTTTGAAAAATACATATTTTACCCGAAACATTTATTTTGTTATTATACTATTTTCTAGAAAATGTGTAAGATGAATAATAATGTTATAAAATAAAAAATTTATTTAATATTATTCATAACAGCTAGTTCATAATAATATTCTAATAATATATCGTTGTTTAGTAAAACCCGGTATTGTGTACAACACATGCTATCGAGGAAGGTCGTGATTGCGTGTAATGCAAGCCAAGTCAGGGTTACGTGTTGTGGAAGACTCCTTTTTTGTTTCGTTATAACATAATACAACCATTTTTCATTAATACATTGAATATATATATATACTCAATGTTGCGTAGAATGACTATTATCAATCAAACATGGAATTATGTGTAACACAATCTCTGAATAGTAATGCGTATACGACAAGCTAATAAGGTGTTGCGTATAGCACAAGATAATCATGTTGTAGTATAATACACATGACATCAAATAAATTAAGAAGAATACTTATCATAAAATATTTGGTTGTTACATGTTTTCAGTGTGGCGCGATTGACCACTTGAAACAAGAATGTGCAACACCACCGAGAGCCTGTCGCAATTCCAACAAGATTGGACATCTTCAGTGATATTGTCGCAGTGCTCCACGGTTGGGTGTTCGTGACACTTCTCAGGTGTTGAAAACATCATATTCTTTGACTGGGCGAGGATAGAAAAACCAGTCTAACCAGAAGAAGAGAGGTAGCTATGGTGATTCCAGGAATACCATGACTCCTGAGGAAGGGAAATCTCAACAAGGAAACTTGGAGAAAAGTGCATCAACAAAGTAATTTTACGGAGTGGAACTTGTGATTGTGGATGACCATTCTAGACCATCTACTGTGAGAGGTACAATTCTTTTGAATTATACCCTCATTAAAGTGTTGTTCGATACTGGCGCATCACATTGTTTTTTTGCTTTCAAATTGATGATTTGCTGAACGTAAAACATGAAATGATGCCTCTGTGATAAAACATCAAACTTCTCTCAGTGAAAGAAATTATAGAGCCTTCGTGTGTAGAGAATGTTATATAACTATTGATGGATCTGAGCTGAAATGGTATTTCTCTGTGCTGGAGACGAAAGTCTATGATATAATTGTAGGTATTGATTTGTTGATATAGTTCGAGGCTCACATAGACTGTTATAGAAGAACAGTCAGTTTCGTGACTGAGGATGGTGTCGAGCATCTCTTTAGAGAAGAATAAGTGATAAAGGCAGGTGGAACTGACTTGTTGGCACCAGTAGTGGCAACTATCTCTTACCAGTTGGCTGCGTTAAACTTGGAAACGATGGAGGAGATCATGAAAAAGAAATTTCTAGTAGTCGTGGATCAATTTCTTGATGTTTTTCCTGTTAACTTCTCATGGTTACCACATTTAAGAGAAGTGGAGTTTATGATTGATCTCCATTCGGGGACTAGTCCTATCTCACTTCTATATTATAGGATGAAACCAACAGAATTAAAGGAATTGAAAGTGCAGTTGGAGGAACTGGAAAACAATGGTTTTATTTGGACAAGCCTGTCTCCGTGGGAATCTCCAGTTTTTCTTGTAAAGAAAGCATATGGAACTTTAAGGCTATGTGGGGATTATAATAAACTTAACCAAGTTACGATAAAGAATAGATATCCAATTACATGTATTGATTACCTTCTTAATCAATTGAGTGGAGATTAGTGGTTCTCTAAGCTTGACATGTGGTCAGGATATCCCCACTTGCAAGTTCAGAAGGAGGATATTCCGAAAACAGCCATCAGAAGCAGATATGGACACTACGAATATGTAGTCTTTCCTTTTCATCTTATGAATACACCAGAAGTCTTAATGGAATTGATGAATATATTATTTCAGTGATATCTTTATTCTTTTATTGTGTTGTTTATGGATGACATATTGGTGTATTCAAGAACAAGGGCTGAGCATGAGCATCACTTGGTGATAGTGTTGGATATCTTGGGAGACCATCAGTTGTTTTCCAAATTATAAAAGTGAGATTTTTGGATACAAGAGGTATGCTTTCCATGCCATGTTGTTTCTGAGAAAGGTGTTTCAGTGGATCCAGAAAAGATAGAATTTGTTTTTTCTTGGAAACCGCCGAATAATGTCTTTGAGATGCGCAGTTTTCTTCATCTGGATGGTTATTACCGACGATTTTTGAATGAGTTCTCACGACTATCTTCGCCTATGACAGCATTGAAAAAGAAGAACATTTCATTTCAATGGACTGAGGAATGTCATAGATCTTCTCAAGAGTTGAAATTTCGCCTTACATTGACACCCATCAAGATTTTTCAGGAATCAGGACAGGGGTACATGGTGTATTGTGACGCTTCCGGATCTGTATTGGGATGTGTTCTCATACAAGGAGACCATGTTTTTTCTTATGGATGAAGATATTTGATAATGAATGAAAATACCTATCCAACACATAATTTGGAGTTAGCTGTAGTTGTGCATGCCTTAAAGACATGGCGTCATTATCTATTGGATGTGAAATTTACTGTGTTTACTAATCAAAAAATCTTGAAAAACAATTTCTCACAGCGAGATCTGAATCTAAGGCAGAGGAGATGGATGGAGTATCCTCAAATGTTCGATTCTGACTTGATTTATACACCAGGTAAGGGAAATTCAGTGGTCCATGCATTAAGTAGAAAGTTGTATGCTCAGTTGGAGAAAAAAGCATCAGATGAGTGGCATTTGATGTCGGTCCTAGCCGAGATGAATGTGAAACGTGAAGACCGAGGTGATGTTGAGGTTTTCTATCCAGTTGCGCTTGTTCATCATTTGGTGGAGATATTAAAGGAGGAACATTCATTTGATGTTGACTGTGTTGAAATGAGTTCAAAACTCAATGGTGGGGAGATCATTTATGTATGGAAGCTGGATGGGAGATCAGTTTTGCGGTTTTGAGATCGGATGGTTGTAACATTAACCACTTAGGAACAACTCCATCATGCTTACCAACATTCCATATGGGCTGTTCATCATGGAATATAGAAGATTTATATGGTGTTAAAGGCATAGTTGTGGTGGAGCGGTATGAAACAGAAGGTAGCTGAATTTGTTTCATGGTGTTTAACTTTTCCGCAAGTTAAAGCAGAACATCAGTAGCCAGAGGGTATGTTGCAGTTTCTACCAATTACAGTGTGTAAATGGGAGAATATAGTTATGGATTTTGTTACCGGTCTTCCAAGAATGGTTCGGAAACACGATTCAATTTAAGTGATAGTGGATCGTCAAACCAAGTCGGCCCATTTCATCCTGATTCATGATACTCATACGGAAGAGGATATTTCAAAAATCTATATCCAAGAAGTAGTAAAGAGACATGGAATACCAGTTTCAATCGTGTTATATAGAGATCCATGGTTTACATCTTGTTTCTGGAAATACTTACAGAAAGCCCTGGGAACTCAGTTGAATATGAGTATGGCGTATCATCCTCAGATGGATGGAAAATCCGAAAGGATGATATAGACATTGGAAGACATGTTACAGGCTTGTGTAATTGATTTTGGTGGCTCGTGGGAGGAGCATAAACCCTTATTAGCATTGTCATACAATAACAACTATCAAACCTTGATACACATGGTTCCGTTTGAAGCATTTTATGGGAATCCATGTCGTTATCCACTTTTTGGGTGGAAACAGGTGAGACTTCACTAGTTGGGATGAGCAGTGTCCAAGAAACAACATAGATGACTCAGTTGATAAAAAAGCGGATTGAGACAACACATAGTCGTCAGAAATCGTATGCGGATCATCACTGAAGACAGTTTTCATTTGTGGTGAGTGATCATGTCTTTTTGGGAATCTCTCCAAGGCTTGGAGATCGTCATTTTGGGAAGTAGGGAAAATTATCTCCTAGATATATATAGGCCCTTTTGAGATACTGGAATGGGTTGGAGAGGTGGAATATTGGTTGGCATTTCCACCAAGATTCAGTGTGGTGCATAATGTGTTCCATGTATCTCAGTTGAAAAAGTATCAGCCTGATCTTAACCATGTGATCAGATGGGATCACATTGACCTAGATCTGGATTCTTCATTGATATATATTCTGGTGTGGATTGTGGATAGTTAAGAGAATGTCTTGCATGAAAAAATCATCGGTCTAGTGCGGATTTTATGGCAACATGGTCAGATTCAGGAAGAGACTTGGGAAGGGGAGAATGAAATGAAAGAGTGGTGGCCAGAACTCTTTCAGGTAGGTGATGATTTTATACTTTTTGAGGATGGAAAGGCCAATGGTGGGGAGAATTTAGTACCCCTGGTTCTTGGTAATTAACCCTTGTTTTATGCTTTTTATCTACATAAAGCATATGAGAAATGGTTGGGGAAATGTAGGAGACTTTTAACGTGTCAAAGGGAAAAAGTTGGTGACTCACGGGCTTCACATGGTTTTCCCAATCCGTGAGGAAGCCATGAAGGTGGTGTCACCATGGACAGAGGAGACCGCATGGTGTGCGCACGGTTTGGGAAAACCGTGCGAGGAGGCCATGAAGAGTGCCCCTTCCAAGCAGTGACTACTGCATGGTTAGTGCACGATTTGACTAACCGTGTGGAATAACAATGTATGAAGTCAACTAAGATATTATTTTTAAGTATCTAATCTATTATATCTTAAAACCCACTTGTTTTTTCTCCTAGACATTCCTAACTCGGTATTTCTCTCTGGTGAAGGTGGGAAAACAATTACCAGGTGTTTTGGAAGCGATCCAGAGGGTTACCTTCGCATTTAGAGGCCAGTTGATCAAGGTAAGTATCATTTCCTTTATTGTTCTTAGATCTCCATAAACCATCTTGATGGATCCTTAGATCTACGCCCATGGTGGGTAGATCTATGGTAGTTTATGGCCATTATGTTGGGTTTTGGTATTTTTGGTGATATGGGAAGAAATTTAAGGAGTTTTCATTGTTTTTCGACCCAGTTCTTAGTCAGTTTCTACATTTTTTTTGAAGTAGGTGGCTTCACTCTCGATTCCACCTTCTTAGAACATGAAGGCTTAGTTAAAATTGTTTTAATTTATTTCTTTTGATTGTGAAATTTTGGTGAAAATCATGTTATAAATATTCTTTAGTGATGATTTATGTGTTTTGATGGAATTATGGGAATTGAAAGAATGGTTTGTCTAATGTGTTTTGGTATCTTGATTTTAAAATACTGATTTTAAAACATGGATTTACTGGATTTTGAAAATGGTTTGTGGGAAAAATATTTTCAATAATAGGGTTGTTTTATTGAAATGGTTTTCACATGGTTGTAATGGTGTGGTTTTTGGGCGTACTTGGTGTGTGAAATCATATTGCATTTACGAGGATTGGTTGAAATATGACCTTGTTCTCGGTGCCAAAGTTTTAATGGCACATGGGGAATAATTACCATTTGATAACCTAGTGGATAGATGAGAGATCGCTCAAGAGTATGGAACTATCATAAATAAGAATGCATGGTTGATTTCAAGGTTTGTGAAATAGATGGATGTGCTAAACATGGCTTTTTTGAAATGGAAATGTGAATTTGATTGGAATCATTGCTTGGTTTCTTTTCTTGAAATAGATGGTTTTTTAAAATGGTTTTGACATGGAACTGGTTATATTGTGAAATATATTGGATTTATTTTATATAAATTGTTTTATATAAATGTGCTAACATGATTTATCCTAGAGTCATGGTTTGGGAAGTCATCGAGGAAAACCAACTGAGTTTCATTACTCACCCCCTCCTTTGGCACATTGGTGCTTTTACAGATGTCATGTACTAGGATGTTGGAAAATGTAAAGTATAACATGTTTATAACACTACCTCATGATACTTGAGCGAGCTTGTGATGTTGTAGTTTGGATCTATTGAGTATGGATATGGGTTATCTTCTTGTAGCATTTTAGTTTTCCTTTCCAATGTTTACTCTGATTTGGTGTTGGTTTCTACTGTGGTACTTTTGGTTGGGTTATGATAAAATAAATGGTTGAGTTGTCTTATCTTTTATCATGAATTATTTATTCTTTTAGTTTGGATATGGTTGTTGGGTCTATGGTATGTTCTAAAATGGTAAATCGTCCCCCACATGTTTTGAAACCCTTAGGAACTTATTCCCAGCCTTTGGCGCCTGGGGGATGTCTCTTAAGGCCAAGTAGCACTCACCACCTCCTCTGTCTAATGAGGTAGGGGCGGGGTGTTACAATAAATATGTATAATAACATCATAAATATCATATAGATGTTTTAAATTAATCATTATATCCATACTTGAATGATGGTGATGGAAAACAACTACATCGGTTTGTTAAGCAATATTATGTCGTACACACAATCGATGATTTCATTTCCCATTTAATGGAAGTGGATATGGATAAATTTTATTACATAAACAAAATTAAATGTAATTATATTTTATATATTATTGTTTTTATATATATTTTTTAATAAATAATTGAATGTGGAAAATGAATAAATAAAATAAATGAACATCATAAAAATAATTACATTCTCTAAGAGAAACCTCTATTAGATATCGTATTAAAGACCCTAGGGGAGAACATTGGGGAGAAAAAGAATATATATAATTTGACTAAGGATTTTTGGGAGATAATTAGATTGGTTTTTCCCTAGAAAAGGGTTTTTTAGCTATGAATATGTAAGTGTTCCCTTTTAAAAGTGGGGTAAAGGGACCTACTAGGATATTACTTTGAAAACTCTCAAAAGAATCCAAAATAATATATTCATTCGCATGAAGAAAGATTAAAACTGATCCCATGTTAGATCTTTTGAATGGTAAGTTGTATATATGTCCAAACTAAAAATATATTTTCATGTATTTAGTTCATTTTTACCCATATCTTCTCAGTTCAACCCTCTATAAGTCAACTATTACCTTAACCTCAATAAATAATTTTTATTATTTTCAATATTTTATTTGGTCCAAAATGATGTTTAAATTTTTATAAAAAATAAATTATTCTAATTAAAAATATGTATTCTATTTTTAAAAATTCAATTTAATGAACTGGAAAATATTAATTCAAAACTATTCTTACAGACATGATGATAAAGTGGGTTTTCAAATATAAAATATTTATGATTTAAAAAAACATTTTGTATTAAAATTCAATATAAAAATGATTATAATTACCTATATTGGATTAATATATTTATAATTTAACTTAATATACATTAAAATCAAATTAAAATATAATTTATATCTATAAACAATTTAAACGAAAAGACAATTTTCAATTAAAATTCATTGTTTTTCACTATTCATTGTAAAAGGAAATATTTCAGAAAAAGATAAAAAAGGACACCAAAGATAATTTTTATTTGATGATTTAAGAAAATTTAGATATTTTTATAAAATAAAATATTTAAATGTGTCAAAAATTAATTTTAAATTATATACAGAATGTGTGACAGAAAGGTATTTTAGAGAAAACATTGTTTTTCAGAAAATATTTATTATTATTTCTAATTTTTCTTATTTTATTTATAAAAAATAAATAACCAATGAATTTCTTTTTACATGTTTAAACCATATAAATTTCTTAATTTATTTATTACAATACATAAACAACATTTTATAGTTAAGTTAGATAAGTATACCATGTTATAGTTTATTTAGATGTGAGGTTACATTTTCCACAAGCTATAGAATAGATTAAATATAAAAAAAAATTCATGGGTTGTTTAAGATTAGTTTTTCATGTCAAATGTGATATAAATAAAAATTTTATTATTTTAAAGTGTCAGGGTATCACATTATCTCCACCTTAATTAAATTTATTCTTCATAATTTAATCTTGACATTGGTAATAAAAGGACTCATATTTGAAAATTATTTTGATAAAAACCCATGAGATAAAAACAGTTTGTAAAAATCATCTTAAAAATAATTTCAAATAAGTACAAAGCTCACATAACATGGTTTCTATGTTAGATAACATGAGTTGAAAGTGAAGATATGAACATTGAAGAAAAGCATAAATAGTAATATAGAATGGTACGGGTCATTAAATACAAGAATTTAAATTATTAGTGTGTAGTTCAGAACCTAAAATAAATAAATCAATAATGATTTAAAAAACACTATGATTCATCGAATATGAATATAATATGATAAATTTTCTGTTTCATGATCATT
Organism: Viscum album; assembly: GCA_963277665.1. NCBI lineage: Eukaryota > Viridiplantae > Streptophyta > Magnoliopsida > Santalales > Viscaceae > Viscum > Viscum album. Next base: position 453,135,511 of record OY728160.1, on the reverse strand, counting down.
TCCCAAAAGATGAAGAGTTTTTCTATTGTCTGGGGATATAATCAAATATACATAGTTGATATTTGTATATTTCATAAGAATTATTTCATCCATTAGCTGTGTTTAAATAATTATACAATTCATCACTTACGCAAATAATTGAATATTGAAAAAAAATTGTGCCTGATGTACTGAAATTCACATTCAATGGATTATAAGATCCATAAAATTGTAACAAGTCTTTTCATATCTCGAATAATTTTCCAAAACCAATACGGTTAGCACAAGTTATCTAATATAATACAATATTAAATAAACCTCAAAAGGAACACTAGAAGTTTATCCATAATATTTATTTATCAAATGATTTAACTAAAAACAATGACATATTAACCAGATAATCTCTTGGGCCAGTGGTAGGTGTGAAACCATTGTTATCCTTTGATCATAGATTCACACCCTACACCCATTCCATATGTGATGTGTTTTTAATTGACATTTGGAATATCCGTTTCCTAAAAAAACATAAATATTATTACTATAATTTTCCCAAAAAATGATGATCATCCTGGTAATAAATAAAACATTAAATAACATTTTTACTAAGGTTTTCAACACAACTATTTTTACCACAAAGTCTAAAAGTATTATTTTGCTATTATTACAAGGTCAGTAAAGATCATATTAACCCTAATGGTTATAAATACATTTAAAAATATGTATATAAAATATAGAGTAATTATTCCTCAAATAATATTACAAAAAATAACATATACTAGGAATAAATTTATCCCGAAATATCCTTAATATTTGTACACCAACATCACATAGAACATTAAAAGTAGAGATTAAGACAATAAAATTATTAAAAATCATTGAATTATAATCCCATTATGGTATCAATAACTATTATGTTAATAATGATGGTTAAGATTAAAAAATTTATCATTATCTTTTGATGTTTTATGATTCTTATAACCAAAATACTATAGAAAAAATAGTTCTAAAATATTATACACGAATCCCATTGAATAAATAATTCATTTATATAATATCAACATAAGTTTTTCCATGTTCTAGGAAACAAAATATAGAAGAGGTCATTGAATTAGATAATTCCCAAGCTAAACAAATTTATGAAAATGAACTATTAATGGATCCTTAGGATGTGATTTATTTCTCTCAATGGTACTCTTATTTTTTTCTTCTCCAAATCATTGCTTTATGCCCTTATTTTTCACACATAAATTATTTTACTACTCCATTGAGTCACTTTCCTGACTGTCTTTTTAAACATTTCTAACATGATGGAAATAAATCCATCATTACTTCTTGGTCTTCATCACTCAAGTACTTTGTGAAATCTATCCTTCTCTTCTCTGGGGAGTCTGGGAGTTGGTTAATGTTTTGGTTGTTAATAATATTTTGAGGAAACTGATTAGGGATAATAAAAATTTATTTAACTATATTCATCATCCCATTTAGTTTCTCATACTCACATCCTTTTATTTCATACTCAATGTTAACAAGGTTCCTTGGGGTTCCATCCATTTACTATAACCAAAAATCACAATATTAGTTAAAACAATCATAGTGGGAAAACCATAAATTCATTCATAGGATGTTTTAACCATGAAATGTTATTTTGAATATAAGACACCATTGGTTTAATAGAAGTCATTATTTTTCAATATATACTCAAATCATTCATAGTGGTTTGTAATGAAAATTTCAATTATCCATTGCATATATCTTGCGATTGTTAAACTAGGTGCACATTTAGTCCTACTGTTATACACAAACTAATGATCCGGTATAACCTAATGTGCCCTTTTTATAGTTATTACCTCTTGGTACAACTATCTTATAAGAAAAACCAATTCTATTATATAGTAATGGATGCATTTCTAATAAAACCACATAATCTATTCCATCCCAAAACTTGAGGATATTCATTTATGATTATACTCAAGGTATATCTTTGGGTTAGGTTCCCTCATCTATGTTTTCCTAAATCTATTTTTGTAGGTTTCTACTAAACATTATCAAATACTAACTATAGTGTCCCCATCCCTAGTAACATTGAGCCAGTATTTTATTATATTACATTTTCAAAATATAAAAATATTATATCAGGATTGAAGAAATAGTTTATTATTCTTGGTGAAAAAGTTACATACATCAATATTGTATTACTTTTGAATACAATATTTAACGTTTTTTTCACAAGAATATCATTATTCCATCTAGAATATCCTTATATATTATTCATAGGACACTTCCTATATTCAAGGGAAAGGAAAAAAAATAACTGTGCACACAAATGATGAGAAATGGTTATGTACAATAGAAGATATCATGAATCAATAATTTTAAACATGGAAATGTATGCAACTAGATATACATGCTATTTTAATAACATGAAAATCAAGATAAGATAAGGAATAATCATATGGAAAGGTAAATTTCAGAAAATACATTTCATTTAATCAGTCAACTGATAGGGAAATGCATCCATTGATAGGATTAGTATGAAAATATCATGAATCATATGATAATTCATAATTAATTTGGCAAGGTAAGAAACTAAACACATGTTCCCTTTAATCAATAAAATGAGAGTGAAATGAATTCAGTGATAATATCATTGTGAATAGATCATGGATAATAAAATAAGGAGTTATGAATGTGGAATATTGAGTAACATAAAACAAAAGGAATTTAATCAATAAATTGTGAATGAAAATCATCAAGAGATAATGCCATTGTGAAAATCACAGGGATAATAATAACTGAATTTTTAGTGAATAAAATTCATAACAATCAAATTTAATATACACAGAATCACTACAAAAAAAATGCTTTTGTGATGGGTAATTTTTGATGGGTCTGTCGCCCATCAAAAATAACCCTTGACATGTGATTATTTTATATAAGAGAAAAACCCCATTGAAAATTGTTTTTTATGAAAGACTATTTATAATTGGAAAACTAGGCCATCCCAACTAAATTTAATGTACATGCACTCCAAACCACAAGAATTTTATTTGTGATGGAAATATACCTACTAGAAAATACCTTCAATCATAATTGTATTTTATGATGGGAATTAATTCCCTACCCGAGAAAGCATTTAGTAAGAGGATATTTTCAGTGAAACCCAATAGAAATTCTTTTTTAATCATAAAATGGGTTTCAAATTGTGGGTATTAATTATTATGGTTCCCTTAACAAATAATACCATTTGTGATTATAAGACAACCATAATTACTCATCTCACTAATAATCTAACCTTAATATACCCTTGTTACTATTTTATTTACATTCTCTCATACTTTGATCTCTCTTCTATTCATTTCAATTTATATTTTTCTATATAACCTTTTTAAAGTATTAAATTTTATAGAGATTTTTTGAACCTTTAATCTGATAAGAAGTTTAGTTTTAAAGTAATAAATTAATGTTTTTAATTATTAATAATTTTTTGTTAGTAATTGTTATTAATAATTAGATGAAATTAGTTTAAATTATAGTTATTACTTTTATATTTTAGTAATTAGTTTTTAGTTAGAGTAATTTTTATTAATTAGAAGTATTTAGTTTTAATTTTTAATAATTATTTATAATTAGAAGTAATAAGTATAAATTAGTATAAATTATTTTGAATTAATACTATGTAATAAGAAATAACTTATATGATTTAGAGGTAATTAGTAATAATATGTGGTACTTAGTAGTAATTTTTCATAATTAGTAATAATTAGTTGGAGTTAGTAATAATTATTAATAGTCATTAATAATTAGTAACAATTAGTAATTATTATTAATAATTAGTGGTAATTTGTAATAATTACTAATAATTAATGTCATATTTTTATGGATCATGATGGTTTCATTGAACCTCATGATGTTTCAGTTTGTGCGTCGAAGAAGACTAGAGGTTCAGATGAGGTGTGTTGGGGAAGATGCATCATTATAACCTTAGGGAGAGGGAGATTGTGTGGTTCCAAAATCTATTCATATGAAGTTTGTGGAAACAAGTACTGATGATTCTTGGTGTGCTGACCTAGTGGAAATTATGATAGATTTAAAATTTTAACATCCCCTCTTATCTAGGGGTCTCATTGATTTAATAATTTTTTTTATTTATATATTGGATTCAAACACCTCACATAATGCAATATAGAATGGTGCTTTATACATTGTGAAAGTGAACCCTAAATTATTTATGGACTGAGTTGAAGACTGTATGTAATCTATCACAGTATGGTTATATCCCCAACTATGATCCAATACCTAGATGATTTTGGATTTTAAGATTCACATTCTTCGGGTATGGGGCTTCGATAGATGACATATAATCTCTGTTGTTATAAAATTATTCATTTCCTTATTTCATTCACATCAATTGATGTTAGAATTATGGGTGTCATGTTGTGTATCCTTTAACTCAGACAACATGATGTTCAATGACTATGATCCATGGTTTGATCTATAAGAGTTGAAGAATTCAATGAACCAATCATAGATCAAGATCATTGATGTGAATTGGAATTTCCGGTATCCCATTATTCCATGGGATGTTTCCTTTGTAGTGGGGACTCCCATCAAGATTAACAAAGAGACAAAATAAGACATATATGGGAATTTTTCCAGTATTCTCATTGAGTCTGATCTCTGTTATCCTTTAATTTAAACGGTCTGTTTATTCAATAATAAATCTGAATTTGAATTATCTATTCAGTATGATCATGTGCCCAATTTTTGTACCAACTACTAAAATATTGGACACGATAAAGAGACTTTCCATAGGGTGCCAAAATATTCCCACTGTAAAAGTCTTAGTCACCAAGATGAGCATTGCAATATCAACATGCCTTTGTTGACTAAGGGGAATGGAGAGGATAAATAGTGCATATTTAGTGGGTAAAATAAAGAATGGTGAATGGTATGGAAAGAAGCAAACAAATCATGTCGATTAATTTCAATTGAAGCATAGGTAGTCTTATACATCTTATAAGGACATGGTTTTGTCTCTTTTGGTACCACTTCAAAAGAAATCTGTTGTTTTTCTTCTTTTCCCACTATGATTTAATCTGTTCCCAGTAATGCTCGGTAGTGGAATAAGGGTGTTACCACTTATTTGATGAACTCATAATCATTACATAAATGGATGAAACCATAGTTTCATTTAATGAGTCTCAAGCTATTTTATCTATATCTATGACTATTCCTGATGATAAACATGGAAATTTCTAACATGTTGATGAATTGAATGCAGGAATATATGAAAATGGATCCCTTGATGGCTCAATAGATGATGATATGGTTGAGATGATTGATGAATCTATTATGAAAGTTAATAGTAAGGGAAATAGTCTTAATCATTCCCATGTGAAGTTATAAACAAAAACATCAAGGACCTCTACTGGAATGGTGACATAACATGCTCTTGTGGTCATCAAGGACGTTACTCCTTTTGGATGTGCTGTTAATGAGGGTTCTGAGAATCCCACATATTCACATGCAGTCATGGTTTATAGTGACAATGAGGGGATTATTAGAAGTATGTTAGATGTGAATGTGATACTAGTTTCAATGTGTGGAATGGTATAATGTTTGCCTTATCTTTCTGCTCAGGATGGACAAGGTGGAAAGGAGGGTGTTACAGCACCCAATTTCATTGGAACAAGTGACACCATTAATAGCCCATATTTTAATATTTTCTACCATGAACGCCTTGAAATGAAGGTAATAAAGAAGAAAAGGAGTATTAAAGAAGGAATCCCACAACCTATTAAAAGTTCTGATAGTATTGATTCTCCCTCTATATTGATTGTGCAAGTTGTAAATAAGGATCACCAGGTGGAATCTGTTTCTATGATTGTGGTACATTTGCTTGTGGACATTTCTTTCAACCATGAATTTCCTAGGGATAATCCTCTTAATGAAACCATGACCCAAGATGATACAATAGAACATGATATGATTGCTACTAATAAAGAATTTCAAGCATTGTTGTTGAAAACTGCACTGTATAAGGATCAAGTTGCTAACTCACAGAGTGAGAGGGATGGCCCATCAGATGAGGAAGATAAAGACAATACATGGAATGCTCCAAAGCAATATAGGAGGGGTAAACATCTAGAGGGACCAATTGGATCACATGGGAGGTGTGGTGGATATAAAAAATGATGAATGTGTAGGTTCATATTGTATTATGGTGGGGACATGCATGCCACTTTTCATTTTGCAACTCTATCATATCTAGTGTATTCTCTCTTTATTTTTAATAAAATTTACTAGGCCATGGATTTTAATCCATTGCTCATGCCATTCCTAGTAATTAATAGTAATTAGTATTAATTTTTAATAAATAGAAATAATTACTGTCACATTGTTGTAATTCGTAATAATTTGTGAAAATTCGTAACAATGAGTAATTTTTTTTGATAATGAGTAATAATTAGTTATAATTAGTATTAATTAGTGGCAACTTGTTGTAATTAGAAATAATTAGTGGTAATAGTTGGGAATTAGTAATAATTAGTAAAAATTAATGATCATTAGTTGTAATTAGAAATAATTAATAATAATTGGAAATAATTAGAAAAGAGTAGTAATTTTTAGAAAAAATAAGTAATAATTTGTAAAAATTAGAAATAATTAGTAATAATTATTTAAAATAAGTAATAATTTTTTATAATTTGTATAAATTGGTAATAATTAGTAATAATTAGTAATAACAAGAAAAAATTCATAAAAAATAGAAATTATAAGTTAAAATTAGTAAAAATTATTTAAAATTATTTAAAATTAGTAATAATTCGTAATAATTAATAAGAAATAATAAATAATTGTAAAAATTAGTAATGAATTGTAAAAACTAAAAATAATTAGTAGTAATAAGTAATAATTAGTAATAATTAGAAAAAATTACTAATAAATAGGTTAAAATTAGAAAAATATTTGATAATCAGAAATAAATATATATAATTAGTAAAAATTGGTAATAATTACTAGTAATTAAAAATACTTAGTAATAAATAGTGGCAAATGTCAATAAATATTAATAACTAGTAATAAGTAGTAATAATTAGTAATAATTATTAATAATTAGTAAAAATTTGATGTACCTAGCAATAATTAGTAATAATTAGTTGTAGTTAGTAATAATTAGTAATAATTATTAATAATTAGGGTTAAATAGTAATAATTATTAACAATTTATAAAAAAATTACTAATTAGTAATAACTCGTAATAATTAGTAATAATTAGTGGTAATTAGTTATAAATAGTGGAAGTTTTCAATAATTAGTAATAATTAGTAAAAATTAGTTTTACATATTAATAATTAGAAATAATAGGTAAAAATAAGTAATACTTAGAAATAATTAGTAATAATTAGTAATAATATGGGGTAATTAGTAATAATTATTATTTTTTAGTTATATTTAGAGGTTATTAGTAATAATTATTAAAAATTAGTCATACATAGTAATAATTAGTGGTAATTAGTTGTACTTATTAATAATTAGAGGCACTTAGTGAGAATTAGTAATACTTAGTAATAATTAGTAAAAATTAGTAAAAAATTATAAAAATACACCTCTGATTATTATAATTAATAAAAATAGAATAATTGGTGGAATATTAATTTAAAATACTCTATATTGTCTAATATTTATAAATTTAATATAATTTTGAGTTAATTTAATTAAAATGGGTTAAATTAATAAAAATTCATATAAATTAATAAAAAATAGTGAAAATTATTATAATTTATTAAAAATAATTTTATATTACTATAAATATTTATAAAATTACAATTATTGATAAATATTAATAAAAATTAATATAAATTAAAAAACTAGCTTCAATTTCTATAAATTTGTATACATTTTTTAAAAAATAATTTCAGTTATTATAAATTAGTAAATATCATTATAATTTATCATATAGTTGTTTTAAAGTAGTATAAATTATTGTAAATTAATGAAAATTTTATATAAATAAATAATTAAAATAAATTGTTATATACTTATAAAAATTTGTATGAATTTGTAATTTTTTTTAAATAAGTAATTAAATTGATTTTAAATTAGTATAAATTATGATTTTTTTAAAAATATATATAATTTACAATAAATTATTATAAATTATTAAGAAGTAATAATTTTTTGATAAATAAATAAAAAATATTAAACATATGTTTTTTATAAATTAATAACAATATTTACAATTTGTATAATTTATTATAAGTTACTATGAAATAAAATAAATTTTTATAAATTACTAGAGAAGGGAAAACGATATAGGTTGTTAATTTTTATTACATGAGATTTAAAAAATTTGGACACTGTTGACACAAATTGGTCATTTCTCGTGGCCAAAAGATTATAATTTCTACGATTTACACATTTTTAATAATATATAATATATATTATTAATTTATATGAAATTAAACTAATTTGTTTTAATTTTAAAAAATATGTAGATTTACACTAATTAATAGTTTATTTAGTATAATTTATAGTATATTATAAAAAAGGTCATAAATCAATAAAACATTTCATTAATTTTCTAAAATTAAAAAAAAAATATTTAACAGAATCTATTTTTAATTATTTATATAAATGGATTACTAAATATTTATAAATTGTTTTGATAACTTTGGACTCAAGAAATAAGAAACAATTTTTTTATGAGATATCGATTCAACAAATCATCAAAATAATCCAAATTATTAGGGTATAAATCCTATCTACATTGAGATTGTCAAAGCATTTATATCATTATCTATATAAAATTTTGATTTTGTTTGAAAAAGGAAAATTATGTACCCATTTATGATGTGTGATCTCAGAACATATAAAACATTTAACAATTCTAGGGATCATTTTTTGTTGATTAGTATTCAATGTGACAATTTCATTTGGTATTAAAATGGTGAATGGAATATAAATAGATATATAAAAATTTTGTTTTAGATCCATCACAATATCATAGTGATAGGAATAATCTCGAGCTTAGGGTGTGGTTATTTAGGCCATGCATTGTGAGTATGAATAGCTCCATTTATAGTACCAATAATAGTATGAGGAAACGAAATTATGGAAAGAGAAGCAGATCATGTATATGTGATAGCTGGTTTTGGGTTTAAGGGTGTATTCCCCCTCCCTTCACTTCCAAATCACCCCCTCCTCCCCATCCATATAGATTGATACATTATGTACATATTTATTATTTTATAATTTAAATGAAAATATTTTTTAAATATTAATATTATTTCAAAAGATTACAATTTTATTTATTACATTTTTTTAAATAATGTCAATATTTTAATATTTTGATATTTTAATTTTTATTTTTATTTATTTTATTTTTCTTGTTTTTTTCATTTTTTTAAAATAAAATTGATCTTTTAGAGTTCCATCACAACAAATAATATATTAAAAACATTATTTGTGATATTTGTTTTGGTGACCCATTATTTATGAGGGGACCCAATCACAAATATCGACTTGCGACAACGTCTCGTCATAAATAACCCATCGAAAATAATCTATTTTTTAGTTGGTCACAAGATACCTCAACTATCACAGCCTTTTAAAATAAATTATAATCTACAGATAGAAACTTGTTTAATTCTAGATTACTAATTTGTATCATGATACCTACTGATTCATCGAGGGGCACGGTAACATTATTGGACACCCATAATTGTTGCTCCAAATCATTCCTTATATATTGAAATATAAGTTTAATTCCTGAAGTAATATGACATATCAATAAATATCTATATTTAATAAACAAAAAGGATTATCAATATTTATCCATTCAATAAAATAAAATTGAACATAAACAACCACATATAGAAATTAGAAATTGTTTATGAATTAATAATATCCCTGAAAAATAATATGGATATTTAGTGGAAATTTATTGTCCAATGATCACATAAATGTAAATAATTTTAGTTAAATATAATGACTAAAAAATGAATTAAGGAAGTAAATGTAAATATTATACATGTTCAAATAATGATAAACAATATAGGTGAAAAATATATATGGTTTCAAAATAAAATATCCATATTGGATTATTTATAAAATATATGGTTGTTTTAGTTGACTAATATAAATTCTATAAAAATGTTCATTGAATAAATTCTTGTGGAAAATATCCGTTTATTTATTAAATTAATGTTTTATAAAAAACAATATTGAAAATATTTTTCAATGAAAATATTATATAAAACATATAAAGGAATGCTGAAAACATTTTATTGTACCTAATGGATGGGAATTCTATTCATGATATACGCATTAAAAGAAAGAATACTTTCACTTTTTTGGTAAAATACAATGTCCATTATTTTGAAAATTACATAAATATTACATTCAGAACATTTTTAAAAAAGTAAAAGGAGGAATAATTTATTTAATAAATGTTTTTTAAAATGTTCAAATCATTTTTGAAAACATTTTAAGAAAAATGTTTTTAGAGGAAAATGTATTTTTGTCCGAAGTGATAAATAAAGTTGGATTGTTTTAAAATATATCAATTATTTAAAGAAATAATGTATAGTAAAATGCTAATTAGTACTTGAAATATTGAATGAATAACTATATAATATTAAATTGAAGGGTTTATTAAATAATTATGAAATAATTTCCTTCAATATAAATTCATGTATAAATAACCCTCATTAAAATGAGATTATGAAATTACCCCTCTCAATGGTCATAACATTGATGTGAGAATTATCTAATAAATCAAATATGTGAATTAATTGTAAATACTACAAAACTAGAAAATAAAATATAATTGTGTAAAAATTAGATATACACATAATCATAGAATATCAATGATATTGATGAAGTAATAAAACCCAATGAAAGAAATTGAGTTATGAAATTATTTCCACTTTGTTAGTCTTATGTAAAATCTACATAGATGCAAAAATTTAAATAGAAACATAAAATAACATGAATTATAAATTAATCATGGTATTACATGTCAAATGGAATTTATATACAACATATAGATGAAATTAGGTGTATAACATTAAAATATGACTCAATAAAAGAAAATTGAGATGGATTAACTTACCTAACACATTTCTTTAGTTAGAATCTATTTGAACACATGAATATTTGTTTTAAATTACCTTGTATTGTCATGCTTTTTTTGTAGTGAATGTTCTGGTTCTTGTACATAGGGTATTGTCACATCATCTATAGAATAATAAAAATGTTATAAATATCATATTTACTAATTATATTCATTATTATATTCATTCATAAATTTTGGGAATGGAAAATGTTTCACATCACTTTGTGGAGATGATAGGTCATACGTACACATGAGTGACGATATCATTTCTTTAATGAGTGAATGAGTAAGAAATTGGGAGATATATTAATTTTAATGATTCTATATCATATCATATATACCATATATTTAAAATTTTATGATACATTTACATTCTATGAAATGATTATGTGAAAAAAGAATCAAATCACTTCAGGATGAGGTCATCCGCTTTACACACAAGAGACATTATTATATATAAAATAGAATGGAATGTAAAAATGAAGTTTTTTTATTAAAATTAAAATTTAATAATAATAACACAAATTTGTGGTATATTTTGAAAATATATCATTATATCTATCATTTAAATTTGGTAAAATAAAATAAACTACATTAGTTCCTAAAGTGGTAGACCATCGTAAACACGATCGATAGTATCGTTTCCCATTTATTAGATGTGGAGATAGATGGTTATTGTTACTTAAATATAATAACATATCAAAATATGTTATAAATTTTTTATTATATTTTATCTTTTATGAAATAATTTATGATATAAAATGGAGAAAAAAATGATAGATCTTTTTTAAGATAATTACCTTCTTTAAGATAAACCTCCATTGGATCTCATATTAAGGACCCTAGGGATGGTGTTTTGGGTGGACCAGAAGCTATAGAATGTGAGTAATAATTTTATGGAGAATTGTTTTTGGGATTTATTTATACAAAGTAATTTTTTTGTATGAATAAGTTAGAGGAGTGATTTCCCTTTATAACTAGTGAAAGTAGACCTCCTGGGAAATTATTGGAAAATTTCCCAAAATTATCTAAATTGATAAAGTTATTGACTTTAAAAACGATATAATACCACATAATATTATATATTTTGAATTATAAGAAGGATATATGGCCATAAAATAATATTTTTAAAATTTTATAGGTCGTTTAAACCTTTAATAGAAACCAGATGAGACCTTTCCCAGAAAAGCAAGACCCCTTTATTAAAATAAAAAAATCCAACTTACATGATCCTAAAAAAATAGATCTATCCAAATCCCTATTCAAAAGTTGAAAAAACATCAGGGAGATTATCATTCCAGATGAAGTCAACACCGTTAATTCTATTTTTTTCCAAAACAACTGCAGTAGAATTAGCTTCCCGATAGACGTGAGTAATAATGTTTAACCTTTAATGTTTTAATCTAAGCCCATAAGTAAACCCATTTTTACCTTAATCGGGATAAATGACTTTTACTATTTTTAGTATTGATTTTTTGTCAAAAATTGAGTAGAACTTATTAGAAAATAAAATTAGTCTTATTAAAAATATAGATTAAATTTTTTAAAATTAAATTAATTGAAGTGGAAACATTTAATTTATAACTAATCATACAGAAGCAATGAGAAAGAGGGATTTTAAGGAGAAATTGTACAAAGGTGTACAATTGTCTTATATAAAAATTAACTATTACAATTATTTAAATAACCTTTATTTGTTTAATAGATATATAATTGAACTAATTGTACATTAGAAACAATTAAAAATATTATTTAATTTTATAAATATTTTTTTACAGAAAGATAGTTTTCAATTAAAATTTAGTTTTTTCACTATTCATCATAAAAAGAAATATTTTATTAAAATAACAAATTTATCCATAAGATAAATTTGATATTATTATTTAAAAATTTAATTTTACATTTTTAATAAAAATATATAAATGTGACAAAAATTAAACTTAAATTTACACTCACAATGCTTGGGAGAACTTACTTTTAGGGAAAATCCGTTTTTTCATAAAATATTTCTTTTTCTTTAGATGAATATAATTTTATTTCTAATCAATATAAATCTAATGAATTTTTTCCATATAAAATCCATATAAGTTTCATAATTATAGTTATTACTATTCATACCTTCATATTAAACTTCTAGTTTATAAATTTATAGCACATTACGTTAAATTTAGATTCGGTGATTCATGTTCCACAAGCTATTGATGAGATTAAATTTAGTGAAATATATTTATTAGTTTGTTTCAAATCTGTTTTTTCTAAATTCATATTCTATCAAAAAACAATTCATCTACAAAAATATTGTGGTGATTGCAAAACATTTATTATATCAGAACCCCAAAAAATGGGTTTCACAAAAAAAAAATCTTGAATACCCCATGAAAAAGAACAGGGTTTCATAAAAATTTCATTATTTCATTATTTCATAACACATGGAAAAAGAAATTGGATTAATTAATATATATTTATTATATATATATAATATCTATAGAAATATTTGGGATGGTATCCTTGGATAATATACCTAGTTAATCTTACCTAAAATCTAAGGATGTCATATTAAATGGAAAATGACTTTGAAATATCACTTGGGACATTTCATGACGAAAATAAGATTTTCAATTGGAAAACATCAATTTCAAAAATAAAATTTTAAAAAACAATTTAATAATAATTATCAATAAAAATAATATTTTAAAATTATATGGAATCTATTATGTATTTATTGGTCATGATGTTAGAAAATACCATTAATGTTGTACATGTTACATTATAGATTCCTTTTACATTTTTGGTAAAAATAAAACGTACATCATTCAAAAAATAAAAAGAAGTTTCCTATAATTTTTTTTAAAAAAATTCATGAATTGTTAAAAAATTATTTAAAAAATTAGTTTATAAATATTAAAACATCATTTAAAACGATATTAAATAACACATGCATATAATAAAAAGTAATTTTTTTCATAGAGATAAATAGAATTGGTTTTTATTAAACGAATTATTTTGAATTTTTGAGTAAAAATAGAGAGAAAAATGAAACCAAAAATTTGTCTTAATTAAATAATCAAATGGGAATAAGTCACATGAGTCTTTTTTTATATTTACATATGATTTAAATTTTAGATCATTTATTATAAAAAACCCTATAAACAATAATAGTTTAATAAAAAAACATTAATGATGTGGGTAAACATTTAATTAAAAGACCCATAAAAGAATCATAATTTTTTGGATATTTAATATAATTAATATCAAGTTAATAATCACGAAATCCCTTAATTATTAGTATGTAAACCACAATAAACATACAACTGGTGAATATCGAATGTGTCCCATATAAAGAAAAGTGAGATGAGAGTCCCTTACCTTATGTCTCACCCTCCTTTGTAAATGTAAAAAACTACAATATAATAAATATAATCATTTTATAAATATATTAATGAATAATAATTGTATATATAATATCATATATGATTTACATATAACCTTTTATTACATTTTTATCAACAGTTCCATGATTAGATCACATTTTAGGTAATAATTACTCTGTTTTCCATGTATGTTTTGATTTTGTATTTTTTTCCATTTTACAATGATCCATTGTTCTATAATATCTATAATTTTAACCATGTTATAAATATATTTTATTTTAATTAAATATGTATTTAGAGTAATAGATAATGTTGAGAGATATAAAATGATATACACCATTCATATAGAGTGTAAACCATATATATATATATGAACACTGTTTCCATTTTTATAACAGAAGGAAAAATGGAAGGTAAATGATGTATAAAATATTAAAATACATTATTATTTCATATAAATATTATATATTAATTGAAATTATCCATATTAATTTCCATGTAATGTACATGTAAAAAAAATCACATTACCACGTGAGGTGGTAGTCCGATGTACTTATCATATTCCCATATAATCGAAAGTTAGTAGGTAAATTAGATTTTATAATTAAAAAATTATAATTATGTTATTAATAATATATATATGTTATAAATCCATCATTATACCCCCCATGATATGTGGTTATGGAAAATAATTACATCAATTCACGAGGAAATAGTCCACCATACAATGAACGACGATCTCGTTTCCCATTTCATGTTAAAAGATATCAATGTAGGTTATTATATTAAAATAATAAAATAGATGTATAATTTATATAATGAGGTTATTATATCATCATATTTTAAGATTAATTTAAGGATTTTGAATAACAAATAAAATAAAAACACTCGATTAATAATGTTACCTCTTATTCAGACATCCTCCATAGGTTAGCACCAGAATTCTTCTTTAGAGGGATTTGTATGAAAAATAATATAGCTGGTATGTGGGGAGGTATTAAAGGAAAATATTTTAGTGTGTTATATCATAACCAAAGAGTTTGTGAAGTGTGATGAGTAATGTATAGGTGGTTTCCCTTTATTTAGAAGAGGAGAGAACATAATTGAAATTTTTGGAATGAAAAAAGTCTCCCCATATTTAAATCATTAAAAAATCACCCAACAGAGGCCACTATCAACCCTTATAACTTATATGGTCTATATATTTCCATCCAATGTGAGTTTTAAGTAATATTATTTTATTTTAACCCTTATTTGTTTATTTTAACACTCGGGTAAACTCATGTTAACGTTAATCATGGTAATAATATTTTACTATTTTTACTATTCATTTTTACCAAAAATTATATTTACATTACAATAAATTTCTAATTATTTTAATTTAAAATATGGAATAATTTTTTTTAAATTTCATTCACATAAGTGTAAATTTTTTATTTAACATTAAACCCGCATATGCGATAAAAATATGGGTTTCCAAAGAGAATTTTTTTATAATTATAGAATTTTTTAATATCAAAATTCAATATATATTTTATTAAAATAGAATTAATTGGATTAATAATAATATAATTTTTCTAATTTTTTTAGTCGTTTTTAAATAATACTTTATTTTATAAATTCTACAATTGGAATGAAATCATTTAATAAAATTATGTATTTTTACTATTCATTGAAAAACTAATATTTTCACAATGTTCTAAAAAATTCATCTAAAGATAATTAGGAAATGCTGATTTCTAAAACGTAGTTAATTTTTTAAAATAAGTTTTCTATATCTGTGAAAAATTAATTTTGATATATATTCATAGAAATTAATAAAAAACATTTTTCGAGAAAAAAGTATTTTCAATGCGTATAAAGACATTACAAAAAACAATTAGTTAGTTACAAATATATATTATTTAAATAAAAAATTGGAACATAATATTAAAAATATTTTTATTCCAAATAATACTTATAAATTTAATATATATTTCATAATGGATATGTTTTAAATAATAATATTTACAATATATGACGGTTCGATAAAACTCGGGGTTGTGTATCATTCCAGCTACCTAAGAAATAAATTTTTCATGAAAAAAATTATTTCATAAAATATCAGGGAATTAGAAATATATTTCTATATTATATAGTGGGGGTGACATAAATCCTAGGAAATGGGTCCTAAGAAAAGTGATTCCAAGTTATGAGGTTCTAGAATAGTGATTTTCATAGAGATGCTTTGGAAAAGATGTTTCTATATTGATGATAGGGAAATGTCGACACCTTAGTGAGGGAAATGTGATGGGGTAACCATTATGAGGTTTGGTTTATGTGGTATCCCAAGTGTGGAAATAGAAAATTATTTGTACATTTGATTATATAATTAATTCCACTCCTTAGTTAGGCTAGGGTGATTTGGTTAACATCATGAGGATAGGGATAAGTGGATTCCCTAATGAGTAGCTATGGGAAGTTTCACCCAGATGGAGTCCTTGGGGGATTGTATCCTTATTTTAGAGTAGGGTGAATTATCAGAGCGATGGATTTTTTTGGTGAGGTTTATACATTAGTGTAATACATTATGGAATATATTGGTATATGGATCCCAAATATGAATCATACAGGGAGGGGTTATGTGACTTAGTTATATATTACAATGTTAAATTGGTCTTATGAGAAATATTTGGTGTGTTGAATCTTTTGTTAACATAGTTTTCATATTCATGTAGTGGTTTCCATTAGGTTTTTTCTTAATAATATACCTGAATAGAAAAGTAATGAACTAGGCATGGAGAGCTTTATCGATCTACATGATTTCTATAAACGGTCCCCAAAATATTTTCTATGGGGTAATTTTTTATATCATGATAGGATATGTTTTATACTATGAAACGGCTATATAATGTCATTCTCATTCTGGAAATTTAGTTTCAAATGGAATTTTAGTTTTAATAATGTGGAAGGGGTTTAATTTGAGTTATATGTCATGATGATATTCCTCTTGTTTTGGGACTTTAAATAGATTTTTCAGACTTTTAATAGGATCTTCAAAGGTAACGTGGAGCCCTAGTGAGTTTCGGGAAGTGGTGAAGGAGGCTACAACAAGTTGTATCAAACCACTGGGTTGCTGGGTGGAATTTTAATGGGAATAAACTATAAACTTTCCTCTGATGGCTTTTAATGTGAATCATACTTTTCCATATTTTTTGGGTGTGAATGTTCTATATCATCTCTCATCTCATTCACTTTTTATACGCCTTTTTATTTTATTGATTCATAGCTACTATTCAATTGAGTTAGGTTGGTATCACCCTCCCCCTCCACTATTGGTTACCTAATCTTGTTCTTAATTATTTTATTTATCTTAAATATTTTTTCTATGTATTCATGGTGACTCATCAAAGGGTTAACCTAAATAATTTAATTCAATGGTTAGTTACCTTACTTATAAAATTGAATATATTGGGACAATGGAAGGTGGTTTGGTCTAGGTAGACCCTTGATAGATATTAAAAAAATAGTGAATCAATGTTTTTCCATACTTATGGGTGATTTTTGGGTAGTCTATGGTTTCCCATATTGACATAATGGTGTACTAAGGGATGTAGGATTCCATAAATGACCTCTAAGACACCTTTTATTATTATGGATGGGGATTATTAAAATATACATTTAAGTGAACTTTGGTGTGGAAATTTTTTTAAATAGAATTTTTAGGATATTTTATTTATTTTTATATATATTAATGATACATTTACTAATATTAAAATGGTTATGATTATGGAATTCCTTAGAGGACCTACTTGGATCCCTTGATTTCTATCGTCATAGAATTCAATGGATGAACCTTGGATTCCATTAGGGGGCATATATAAATTTCAAGGATTGATGACACCTTTTGATTCAATGGGATCTAATATTTTTTAATTCCGTGACAAATCTAGTGGATTATATATAGATTCACTACATTAAATTATGCAGGTTCAATCACCCTTATATTTACAGAATTTTTATATTTATTGAATAGCCTAGATTAATTTAATGGATTCATATAGGAATCCCTTTTTGAATTAAAAGGGTTGAGATCTCTGTATTAGGATTGATTAAAATAATTCAATAATTCCATGAGCGAGAGATGAGATTTTAATGATGCCTTGATTCATAATGTTGAGGGTACTCCCTTAAATTAAATCTAAACCAATTATTATTTTATTTATTTACATTGAGAGGGAATGAATATTTTATACATACAGATTCCTCTTAGTAAATATTATTATAGTTTTTTCATTATTTTTCCTTTGAATGATATTATGATTTAATAATTCCACCATGAAAATAGTTATGGATGATGTTCAAAGTAGGCAGTGTCGAGTTGAGTAGTTTTCCTAAGACCTAAGGGTTGACTAAATTCAATTTGTCTCTATTACCTATAATTATTAATACAAATTTATAAGTATTTATGTAAACATTGTATAATTTTCTTTTAGAAACATTTTTTTTAGTTGACACCATTGGTGGTGTCCTTATTAGTTTGAATCATGCCCTACTCGGCCCACTATTTCAATGGGGTACTGGTGCAGCTTCTCCTTAGTTATATGCCACACATTTAGGGAATGGACCATGGTGGATTCTTTAATATGTAGAATTCATGGGAGTGGGGTTCTAGGACATATCAGAGTAATTCTTATGGTGATGTTTCTTTGGTAATTTTATTTTTATTTATTTTTGTTAGGATATTATACTTTTTAGTTATTAGGTATTTCTATGGCTATTTTGGATGTAGCATGATGATGTTCTCACATGGGTGGTTAATTTGTATCTAAGTTCATGTATATTTATTATGGATGTGATGTATATGTTTATTTCATTATTTCTATAATGTTTAACTCTTACCAAATTTTATAGTCTCCCCATCATATAACTTGTAGACCCGCACTGCTAGTCGGCAACATCTAGTGTATGGAGAGGCTGTCTTGAGGCATTCTAAAATAGAACCTCAGGGCACCAGTTTAGAAAACCTCATGAAATTGTATTTAATAAATGGTATAATGTCTATATGTTTTTTTTTTGTACCATTTTCGTATGGTATATATAATAATAGGTTGTTTTTTAGGCATCATAATGAGCTCATTATTGGAAGTTATAGACCTACATATTGTGGAAAATCCAATTTTCCATGGGTGGTAATTTTAATTTTTATATTGAGTTTTTAAAATTCATTGATTTATACCTTCAGTGGTGCACTTGGGTGTGATGTTATACATTTATAAGATTTTATTTCATGGCCTCGAATGGAAAGAGGGTTTTTTTCACACATCAGGCCATTAACATAACGTTTTTATGTTATCTGAATGTGTCCCATGATTATTAATATCTTTGTATTATTATATATACTGTGATTTATAATATTTTAATGGAATTTATCTTCAAGTAGTTTAGATTAAATAATTATTTAAAAAAATTTATAGGGTTTTGTATTTAAATTTTATATATCTATTTTTATAGATACATATAATTGCATCATGGAACTATCCTAGAAAAACACCTGAGGTGACCTATGGTAAATAGGTAGGTATAAATTAATTATAAAGTGATGTATCAGTTACATAAGGTTCTAATAAAAAACTTATAGTATTTTTTCTATTATAAACATTTAATGGAATCCATTCTAATCAAATAAAGTATTATGATAAACAATAAATCGTTAATGATTGAAAATCTATTAGTAAATAAAATGTCTTAAATTTGGAATCCTTGGGAATAATTATATGTAGCATCATGGTTCTAAATTTATATCATTGTTTATTAAATAGGGTTCCAAGAACAACATAAAGAGTGTTATCCTCTAGAACTCGTGTATGAAACATCGTATAGTGACACCAAATGTGATAGGTTTTGAAAATTGAAAAGACCTAAAACATTTTAATATAGAGATATAGAATGATTAATTAATGGTTTGTGTTAAATAATGATATACTATGTATCCTATAATATTTTTCACTCATATATTGTGAATGAAATCTTATTTTACTATGTGTTTTGATGTGATATTTCCCTTCTTATGTGTGACTTGACCCTGGGGTGGGTAGTTGGGGTTCAAGGAGGGATCATGTAGTGAACATGTGTGTTGGTTGTCGACCATGGATATGGGAAGAATGGGTTTCTAAGAGAATTAAAAATATGGTGTGGTACCAAAGTATTACCTTTGAGGAAATAGTTAAAACTAGTTGCATAGACCTTGTTTGTTCCTATTGTGTCATATGGTGTATTATTTTTCTAACCCTTGATGAAGTTACTATCCTGGTGGCATGTGTTTTTCCCTAGCATGGGTTGTTGGTGATGGTATTCTAGTTGCTCTTTAACTTCATGAAAAGACATATAGTTATGTCATGGAAAAATATTGAGGCGATATATGTCCCTTGGTTAGGCATAAGATCACTGTGTTTCTATATGTAACATGAGGTTTGAAAATTGTCTCTTGAATCTAATGATAACCAATGATGTGTTGGACCTGACATTGGATTACTTAAGATAGATAATCACGAAGATACAAACTATTTTTTTGTAAAAATCCATGAGAGGTTTTATCATATGGGATGTATTGAATCTTTTTAATAATTTTTTAATTACACTCTTTATAGGTAATCATTGTTCACATGCCTAATCATATCTTTCTATGGTCCAGTTTTGACAGACTGGTCAACATTGATCCCAGGTGGGTAAATTAATATTTTTTGAAGCATACTGAGATACACAAGATTAGAGACAAGGTATAGGAAGTGTGTAGATGTGTGTAGTTAATAATAGAGAATGTAACACCAAGATATATTTTTGAAATATTTTCTTTAAATAATTTGAATTCATCACTAGCTTTCATTTCACAAAATCGTGAGTTTAAACGAACTGCGATATGACCTTAGTATAAAATAAACCTTATTACCTTGTTACGAGGTTAGCAAAAATAAATATAAATAACTTATAGAAATTTATGGTGAATTCATTTTTTACTAATTATCTATAAAAAATATAAATCAATTATATATTTGTATTTTTGTATTTGATAAATTAAGTGAATTAAATTTATTAACTGAAATTAATAACGTATATTTTTTATAAAATATATAAAATATTTTTTATATTAGTCTAATATATATTTTAGTCATAGGGTATGAAAAAAACCTATTTGATGTTTAAAAACCTATAATTTCAAAAGGGTAGTTTTACATCCTTTTAATATTGAACCCTTTTTAAATTAAAATTTTAACACATTAAAATTTTTTAAATAAAAACATGAACATAATATTATGAAGTGGGTAATAAAAATTTACTTTGAATGAGTTGTTGATATTTTTTTTATAACATTCATATTTTTGTGAATAGTAAAAATACATTAAATTTTAATGGAAAAAAACTTTTTTTATCAAAATAATTTGTATAGGTAAATTATATTATTTAATGGTTTTGAAGTATAAATATAATATATTTTTCTCATATAATATAATATAGTTCATTAGTATTAATTTTACATTGAATTTAGATGCAAAAATATTTCAATATTTTTCATTGTTTTAACTTTTAAAACACGTTATCTCATTTCGACAATGAGATTAATTTTAATTTAATTAATGGAAGTTATGAATGTTATGTTTCGAAAAACAAATTCCATATTTGGAATCATTAATTCCAAATTATGTAAATAGCTTAATTTTTTGGGCGTTATGAATAATATCTTTGGTAATTTTATTAATTCGATAGAAGTGTAAATCAGATAATTATGGAAAGAATAATATTATAAAATTACCATAAAACATGTCATAATATCATATGTTTACTAGGTTTCTACCTAAATCATTATTGGGTTGAAATTTTATCCATTGGTATCCACTTGGATGATATTAGGACATTGAAATTATTTTTTTTATGAAAAGATATATATGTCTTACTCAAATTTCAATAATTATTTCATTTTTAATATAAGGTAATACAGAAGATAAATTAGACTGTAAATACTCAATTGATAAATATATTTTTTAATTATCATGATAATTTATTTTTCAATTTTAAGAAATAAATAATTACATTACATATATTTACATTGATGATGCAGAAAATATTTAATTATTGAGAAATCAATAAAATAAAAATTATTAAAATGATAATAACCCTTAAAAGACCCAAATAATTTAAAAATTCTTATTGATCGAGTATATCTCAACTAGAGTCATTTGAGGGCCATGTTATTGACCATTTAGAGACATATTAGAATGATTATGACACTAATAATATAATTTTCATTGTGATGTTAAGGTTGTCACATTCATTTTTTAAATAATATAAAATTTTAATATTGGATTTTATAGAATATATATTTTATTATAAGTATTATTATGAAATATAGATGATTTATATTTTTTATAATATTTAGTTTTTATTTATTATTCAACAAATAACCATATTAAATAATTACAAAAAACTATTGGGGTACAATTTTTATTAAGGGAAATATCAAATAAATATTGTTAAAATTAGTAAAATTAATTTAATTTGGGAAAATTAATTTAGTAAATGAATTTTTTAGATTACCTTTACATACTAGTAATATAATAAAATATTTTGTTATAAGTTAACTTGTTATCGAAATATTTTTAAAAATCAATGAATTGAATATTATAAAAATTGACACTATTTATTATTTATCAACAAAAAGATTTGTTAAATTATATAAAAATAATAACCTTTTTTAAAAACATATAATCATTATTATATGATCTAAACTGTTCTATGGTATCTATTTATAGTTCAATTTGCATAAAAATGTATATATTTTACCCTTTTAATATTGATATATTTGTTACCCGAGTTAAAAATTAAATAAAATAACAAAGTGTGGATTAAAATGAGAAGGTTTAAATTGAAAGTAACACTTGTATAAAATTTATTGTTTGATAAACTTACAAACCTATCACATATCATATTCTAAAATGATACATTTTTTGTTGTTTTTTTATGTTTTTTAATTTTATTATAAATTAATATTTTTTTGTAGTGTCCAAAAACTGCCACCCACCTCAATTATAAAAGGGAACATCCTCCTCCACTTCTACACAACTCATTGATTCCTAAATCTCTGTTATCACAAAAAAGAATTACATCGTAAAAATTTCTAGTAACATTATTTGGTTTATGGTATTCATCAATCAATGACTCTAGTTTTTTAAGTGGAGCTTCAGTTGGAGCACATCGAAGAAGAGATAATCTCTTCTACCAATTCATTCAAACTTCATTCATCTTCTAATTAAAATTAATGATTTATCTCAATATAAAGTAATAAAAATAGTGTTAATTATATATTTATATGTTATTATTATTATGAAACAACAATATTCAACCTTCTATCCATCCTATGAAAAATGAAATCACCACACATTCGTACGTAGAGATTTCCATCCCCACAATGTGGTGTAATCAGTTTTTCACCACCACCTTACTTGGATGGGTATAATGATTGAAATAGAAACTAAATATAATTGTTATAACATGATAATAGTTCTAAAATATTTTACACCATCCACATTAATACCATTCAACAATTATTGGAATGATATTGGCGCTCGTGCATCCGTTCAACCTACCATCTCTACAATCTGATGCCATTCATTGTACTTGATCTAATATAAAGTGTGATTATATAAATTAATTTAATGAATAAATATGATATATATTATACTAATATCATTCTATAAATGATATACATATAACCTATGAAGATTAACAAAAACATATTTGATAAAACATGGGTAAGAAAATGATGTTGTTAATACACTAATAATGAGTAATAATAAAATGTTATTAACAAAAGATAATTATATGACCATATATGATATCATAAAAATTACTACGATTCTGGAATAATCTAATTAAATTTTCTAAATCATTATACATGAGGATCAAATACATTCAATTGAAATCACATATAAAGTAAGGGATAATGTCACAATTTCATTATTTTATGAGGTTTTTTATACATAAGTATTTACTGGGGTATATTTATCATCAATGTCCATGTTTTATACATATATATTATAAAATATTTTTAATATACTTATAATATTGATTAAAATTAATTTTTACCATTGGTGAATTTTTATGAAGTGGTATGAATGGAATCTTTTTTCACTTTCAATACAAGGTACTTTTGACATTCCGTCAAAAGAACAAGAAGAGTGTTTTATTTTACCTTATACAGAATGAATGGATTATTACAATATCATAATGAATTATTTCCATGAATCATCCTTTCTAATATTTCCTGTTTATTTTCAAAAGAAATTGTTTAAATTTAAAATTACTTGTAATTTTCAGAAATGAAATGTTTTTTGATGAATAAATTATATTTTCCTCAAATATTGATTTCAATTGTTTTATCAAAAAAAAAATTCCTTATATAATTAAATTATTTAGATAGTTTTATGTTTCTATAACTATTATTACTATGTTTTTATTGTGTTGATGATTTAATGCTATTTATGAAATCCAGTTGTATTTTATGGATTATTATTGAATGATGTTTAAGACACACGTTTTATTCATTGGGTTTTTTCTATGATGAATTATAAATGTTTTTGTGGAACACGTATTAATGATTTAATTATGAGATGGGTTGTAACAATATCTACCTCCAGTGAATTGATTAATTATTTATATCTCATGATATTAACATGGATCGAATGGGAAATTATCTCGGTTCGGAAATACAGAGATAGAAAAAGGACTGAACTCGATTCTGTAATGAACTTTGTCTCCTTTGATGGTCTTATGAATGAGCCTTGACTAATATAAAATTATTTTCTATGCTTATTTTTATTCCAAAAATTTAATTTTTTATGTTATGACTATGTTCATTGATATTATATAAAATTTTATGATTTATCCTATGACATGATATCATGATCCTTTATATATAGGATATATTTTTCAAATGTTATGTTATTATGTCTTATGATTATAATATGATTTATATCTCCCTCATTTACCCTTACTATGAATCTGAGATCACCCTATATTATGTAACTTTTCCCCATGTTGTGAATAAAATTATTAAGTAATATATGTAAAAATTGGTCTAGTTTTTTTGGAATAAGAAAGAGACAATCTAGATGTCTTATGAACCAGTTTTTTATGTTTCTTAGTTTCTAAAGACACTAAACCTATATAGTCATGCTGTGGTTTTGTTATGTTTTTTTAAAAATATTATTAAAATTTCGAATTAATATCTATGTTTGTAAAGCAAGGGTTGGTATAGTTGGTATCAAAAAACATTTATAGTTAATATTTGGAAACTAGGATGGTAAAAACTTAGTAAGAACCATACGGATATGGCGAAGGGGAGGTTATAATCTAGGTGTTTTAGAAATGATCAGTATTGAACATAGATAAAACCAAAAGTGTCATAAATTGAAATTTTATTCTTGATTATTTGGTTTTCCAATTATTATTTTTATTTCCCACACTATGCTTCTTGGTTTTAGTTAATGGATGGAACCTGAAGGAACCACATAAATGCTTAATGTAAATGGAGATGACATGATTTTACTATGTGAAACCAGATGTTATGGGATCTAGAATAAAAAATATTTTATGGTCATAGATCATTCAAAAACTATGAATCATTTAGAACTTCAAAACGAGTAAAGGATGGAACATAATTCTATTGAGTCCTTCATGGGGTATAGTCCAAATTCGTTCAGTGGTCCATTTGATCCACTAGTGGATAAAAAATGTATCAGTGCCACTTACAAGTTATTTTCTTCTATCCAATGTTTAGAACATGATAAATTCATCTTATAAATCTATCATTTTTAATGTGGAAATAATAATTGGTGGAACCTTATCGATAATACTAGGAAAATATATTAAATTTAGTCCACAGATTATAATTTGTTCATGAATTTTTTTTCAATAAGTATATTCCTTATATTCATCACAAAAATATGGAGAATGAGTTCTTTGAGCTTAATAAAAATGATGATAAGTCCATTGGATCCTATAAAAAAAATATTTCAAGACTTTAAAGGTACACATATATAATTATTATCCATCCATAGAGTAACATTTCTCAATTATTTACCTTCATAAAAACAAATCTCACAAAATAATTATCCATAAGGGACATCAGTAGCTATGAGGAAATCATTCAATGTTCTCTCAACATTGATATGGAGATCGTAATAACCCATTAGTCCTATGGGTTTGATAAGAATATAAAAAAGGAATTCAATGGAAAATATAAATACCACACTGTAATGAAGATGAGTTTTCACTTATACTCAAAGTGTGGAAGAAAACATGGAAGAAATTATCTTAAAGGAACAAGAAAATGTTTTATGTGGGGAGAAGAAGTTCATCAGGAAATTGAATGATAAAGTTATGTGACAATATGTTTAATGATCTGAATAATGAAAAAGCTACATATAATGAACCTCCTGCACTTCAATATTACAAGTGCAAGGAAATGAAGAATTATTCCAATCAATCCCTAAACCCAAGGGTTAATTACGATGATCAACATCAACAAACAATTAAGGTAAAAGAAAAAGGAATGTCACATGAAAACACGATTGATGATTTGGAGTATAATAATGAAGTGGTTAAAGGTACACTACTATAAACAATAATGTAGAAAATGCTTTATTTGTTTCTTTGTGGAGAAACACTTTTATTTCAGAATAATTTTCTACAAGTATTTTCATATAACCTCTTTAATTAGATGTTGAGTTAGCCATGAAAACTATTAATGGCACAAAAGTTCCATCAAAAGTTTATAATTCATCATTGATTGATGTTTTTGGGAAAGTGCTTCCTCCAAATCATGTAATCCTTTCTATAGTGGAATTTTATGTGATTCTTACCATAGATTGGATTTCTCTATATGGATCTCATATCAATTTCCAAACAACGGAATTAACTTTTCATATTTCAGATTAATATCTAATCATATATTGATGCAATGATGAATATGATCTTGTAGTGTAAATTTATTCCATATTATGGGTCTTTATTCTTATAAATGAAGGTTATCTATCTCAAATGGCTAGGGGGAAATAATCCATTAGTATTAAACCTATTTTATTAGAGTTTGAAGATTTATTTTCAGATGAATTAATTCTTTTTCCACCAACTTGTGAGGTTTAGTTTTCAAAAGAACTCATACCAGGTACTTTGCCTAATTCAAAGACACCTTATAGAATTACCCCAACCGAGTTACAGGAATTGAAGAACAAACTACAAGATGAACTTGAAAATGGATTCATATACCCATGTGTATCACCATGGGGGGAACATATTTTTTTGTTGAGAAGAAAGGTTAATCAATGAGTCTCTGCATTGATTATCGGGAACATAATAAGATCACCATCAAGAACAAATATCCTCTTCTGCACGTTGATGACATATTTGAACAACTATTGTAATATCAATAGTTTTCCAAGATTGAAATTATTTTTGGATATCATCAATCAGGGGTCATGAAGGATGATATACCAAAGATGTTATTCATTACAAGGTATGGAAAATTTGAATTTATAGTGATGCAATTTGGTCTTAATAATTCATTCACTATTATCATGGATATAATGAATATGTTTTTAGATACTATCTTGATCAGTTTGTGGTCATGTTTATAGAGATTATTAGTATCTATTTGAATATCATTTAATAACATGAATGTAAATTGATAATTGAACTAAAGACACTAATAATGTTGAATCTTTATGAAATATTTAACAAGGGTGAATTTAGCTTCCAAAATTTTTCATTTTTCTGGACATATAATCTCAAGAGATGGGATATTTGAGGATCTATAAAAAATACATGTTATTTAATGTTGGCCGAGACCAAAAATAGTAACTATGATTAGAATATTTCATGGTTTGGAAGGATATTATCAATATTTTATGATATATTTTTCATGATTATGCAATCCAATAACCATTTTAACTTGTAAAGGATTTTAGTTCTTGTGTATATGGGAATGTGAATAGAACTTCAAAGAGATAAAAAGTAAGTTAGCCATTGCACTTGAACTCACACTACCTTTTTGGGGAAAAAGGTTTGTGATCTATATTGATGAATCCAAGAAGGGGTTGGGTTGTGTTCTCATGAAAAATGATATAGTGATTTCTTATGCCTCAGGAAAATTTGAAAACCATCTGACAAATTACCCAACTCATGATTTGGAGTTAGCGATGGTAATCATTGAATTAATGATATGGAGTCATTATCTTTATGGTTAATGGTGTGATATTTATACAGATAATAAAAGTTAAAATTATATTTTCACACAAAAGGAGAAGAATTTTCACATTAGAAAAGGGATGGATTTGATTATTTATTATGGATGATCAATACATTAGCACCATGAGAAAAAGAATAAGGTGGTATATGCATTGAGTCTAAAAGAAAATGCTATCCTATCCATGAAGAGGATCACAAAAGACCCAATATTTATGGATTTTTGAAGGATGTATATTTAAATTTTAATGGATGTGGAGGAACCTTTTGTTTATCAAATGAATATTCGACCATCTACAACATAGAATATTATGGAGGTTACAAAGGAATATGCAGACTACAAAAGATAGTGAGGTATTTTCATTAATTCAACCATTATTGTGATAGAATAATAAGGTTCCGGAACCAGGTTTTTTGTTGCTGTCATACTAGAAATAAAGGAGCTATTGTATGAGGTTTATAGTTCTTCATTATCTATTAATCCATGATGCAACATGATATAAATGGACCTGAATGAGTATTTCTAGTAGGATTAAATGAAAAAAGAGGTTTTTGAATATGCCTCTTGGTGATTGGTTTGTCATCAAGTTAAGGATGGGAGGATATAGTCTAAGGGTATGTTATAACCATTACCCATACCTGAATGGAAATGAAAAAAAATCACTTTTGACTTTTTCATTAGACTTTACAAATCATCTAATGAATATAATGTTATATTGGTTATAGTTGATCGCATTAAAATATCAACACACATCATTTCTATTAGAGTGGATTTATCTCTTGATCACATTTCTATGATTTATGTATAAGGACGTGGTAATATTTCCTGGAGTACCACTTTCTATTATATTCAATCAGGATCTGAGGTTTATCTCGAAGCTTTATAAATGTATTCAACATGATCTTGATAAAGACTTAATTTTCATCCATTTATATCATCTTCTAATAGACATTCAGTCCGAGAGGAAGATTTATACTATAGAAGACATGTTGATAACGTTCTATAAGAATTTCAATTGTGGTTGGGATCAACACCTAGCATTGGTAGAATTTTCATACATCAATAGTTTTAAATCCAGTATTCAAATGGATCATTATGATTCCATTTGTGGAAATATGTGAAGACCTCCAACTAGATGTGATGAAGTTGGGGAAAAAAATCTATTAGTACGTGATCTTGTTGTTGAAATGTCTGATATGGTCAGATATATTCCACAACACATAAGATAATCTTGGATTCAACAAAAAAAATATGTTGACATCCGGATAAAATACCTAGACATTGAAGTGGATGAAAATATATTTCTTAGAATATCTCCATGGAAGAGATTAATGATATTTGTAATGAAGGGTATGATAATCCCTTGGAATATCATATCTTTTTAAATTCTGAATCGTGTTTGGAAGGTAGCCTACTGATTGGTTCTTCCACCGAATATCTCTATGGTTCATGATGTGTTACATGTATCTCCCTAGGGAAAGTAAATAATTGGTCCTTTACATGTACTAAACTCATAATTAATACTACTATAGTGTGATATTTCTTATGAAGAACAAATTATAGAGATTTTGGATGGTAGTGAAAATTTTCTATGAAACAAACCCACTATCTTGGTTAAATAATTTTGGTAGAACCACCAATTTTAGGAAGCTACATGGGAACTTGAGGATGTGATGAGGTAGATGTATTATCATCTGTTTGTATCCAAGTTATGAATTTCAAGGTTGAAATTTTGTATAAGGGTGGTGTAATGTAACACCCAGATCATTTTTTGAAATATTTTCTTTCAATAATTTATATTCATAAATATATTTCATTACATGAAATCGTGAGTTTAAATGAACCATAAAATGGACTTATTATAACATGACCTTTATAAAATAGTTTTTAGGTTAACAAGAATAAATATAACTCATGATAATATATGTTGAATTTATTGGATACTAGTTATTAATGAAAAATATAAATCACTTATATATTTTTATGTTTTTATTAATAAATTATGTAAATTATAATTAGTAAATTAAATTAATGAAATATATTTTTTATATATTTAATAAAATATTATTTATATTCATCCAATAGATATTTTATTCATAGGGTTTGAATAAACCCTACTTTATGTATAAAAACCTATATTTTCAAAAGGGTAATTTTACCGCATTTTAATGGAGAACACCTTTTAAATTAAACTTTTGACACATTAATAATTTTTATATCATGACATAAATATCTTATTTTTAATTGGTATTTTAAAATATACATTGAATGAATTTTTGATATTTTTCTGATAACTTTAATGTTTAGATGAATACTAAAATTTAACTAAAATTTAATTGAAAATAACTTTTTTCATAAAAATATTTTATATGATTAAATTATAATATTTAATTGTTTTATATTATAAATATAATATATATTTATTACTTAATATAATTTAGTTCATTATCATTAATTTTGCATTAAATTTAGATGTAAAAACATTCCAATCGTTTTGAGTGTTTTAACTTTAAAAACGTTTTCTCTCCTTTCAACAACGAGATTAATTATAAATTCATTACTAAAAATTCAATGTATGGAAATTTAAAAAATTAATTCTTTATTTTGAATCATTTGGTCCAAATTATTTAAATTTATTAAATTTATTTTTGGGCATTATGAATAGTAACATTAGTAATTTTTATTATTTTGGTAAAAGGGTAAATCTGGTAATTAATGGTTAGAATTATATTATCAAATTACCCTAAAACTTATCCTAATATAATTTTATAAGTCATTTTCGACCTAAATCATCATTGGGTGTAATGATTATTCATTGGAATCCACATGGATGAGATTAGGAAATTTATTTTATTTTATTTAAAGAAAAGCTAAATATGTCTTACTCAAATTTTAATAACTATATAATTTTTAATGTAAGGTTATATAGGATAAAAATTAGAATATAAGTACTAATTTTAAATATAAATTGTTTTTTGTCATTATAATTTATTTAAAATTTTTAGGAGATTAATAATTTCTTTACAAACTTATTCTTAGATGAGGAAGAAATTATTTAATTGATGAGAAATCAATAAAATTACTATTATTAAAATGATAATAAACATTAAAAGACCCAAAACCACGATCAAATATTATTGGCCAAGTATATCTCGACCATAATCATCCAAGGGTTGATTTATTGACCATTTGGATCCATATGGGAAAGATTATGAAACTTATAATATTTTGTTTAACGTGATTTTAAAGTTGTCACATTCATGTTTTAATTAATATAACATTTTTAATGTTGTATATTGCACAAGATTTATTATTTTATAAATAATATTATGATATATATTTTATTTATATTTGAAAAATATTTTATTTTTAATTTTTATTCCAAAAATCAGCATATTAAAAAATTACACAAAATTGTTGTAGAAATTATTTTATTAAGGGAAATATCAAATAAATATTATTCAAATATATGAAATAAATATAAATTGAGATAATTAATATTTAAAATTAATTTTATATATGAATTTTTCATCTTATAAATATAATAAAAAATTAGGTTCAAAATAAAAATGTTATCGTCATATTTTTAAAAATCAATAAATTGAATAGTTTGTAAATTTACACAATTGTTTGTTTATCAAAACAATGTATTATTAAATTATTTAAAAATCAAATTTTTTTAAAAACATATAATAATTATTATGTAGTCTAAAATTTTATAATTTATTTATTTATGTTATAATTTACTTTAAATAAGTAAATATCACACCGTCTTAATATTGAAATATTTGTTGCCCTAGTTAAAAATTAACTAGAATAATTATGTGTTAATTGATATGATAAGGTTTAAATTTGATAGAAAAACATTTCTAAAATTTATTGGTTGATGATATTAAAACCGTATCATTTCATATCATTTAAATTGAGATATTTTGGAGGTTTTGGCTGCTGTTTTATTTTTTTATAAATTAACATTTTTTATGTTCCCAAAAGTTCCCCTCACCTAAATTCTAAAAGGGATCCTCATCCTTCATTTCATCAAAAATCATTGAGACATCATGATTTTCAATACCATTCCATTTTCCATTAAAAACAATTTATACTAACATTATAGAGGTTTTTTATTCTTAAAAAACTAACTCTAATGCTTTAAGAGGAGATTTAGAGGGAGCATGTCAAAGAAGAGATAATATGATCTTCCGATTCTTTCAAAATTCTTACTTCTTCACTTCCTCTTCATGATTGTTTCATTATAAATTAATAAATTCAATATCAATTATATAAATATATTTTATTATGATTATTAGAAAACCACTTTATATCTTCTATGCATCAAATGAAAAATGCAATCACCACATGTGAATACGTACGATTTACCGTCTCCACACTGTGGTGAAATTCGTTTTTCACCACCACCTGATGTAGATTGGTATAATGATGGAATTGATAAGTATATTATTTCTATAACATTATATTTATTCTTTTATATTATAATCCATCCATTTTTGTAGCATTTAACAATTATGGAAATTATATTGTAACTTGTGCGTACGTACAACATACCATCTCCACGATGCGTAACAATTCATTCAACAAGATCTTCATTTAAGAATGATTATATAAATTAACTTAATGAATAACTAAAATATATAATATAATATTATCATTATTTAAATTATATTAGTATATCTTATGAAGAAAAACAAAAACTTATCTCACAAAACATATGTAAAAAATGAAGTAGTTAATACCCAAATAATGAGTAATAATGTAATGTTATTAAAAACTGATGATAATATGATCATATATGATATCTTAAAAATTAATATTATTCTGTTATATTTCAATGAATTTATTTAAATCATTATACTATATTCAAAGGAAATCAGACCTAAGGTTATGGATAATTTTGTAATCAAATTATTATATGAGATTGTTTGTAAATGAGTATTTACATGGGTATATTAATGATCCATGTACATTATTTATACATATATATTATAAAATAATGTTCATGTTATTTTAATATTTATTAAATTCATTTTTACCTATTGTTTTATTTTGAAGAAATGGTCAGAAAGTAATCCATTTTTCCTTTCAATATGAGGCACTTTTGACATTCCAACAAAAGTAAGAGGAGAATGTTTTATTTTAACATACATATCATGATCATATTTTTACACATTCATAACAACATATTTCCATGAAGCTTTATTTAAAATATTTCATGTTTATTTTAAAGGAAATTAGTTTCTTTTTAAATTTTATAGCATTTTGATAAAGAAAAATATTATTTATTAAGAAATGATATTTTCTTGAAGAGTGAATTTCAAGTGTTTTATCAAAATTAACTTCCATCTAAGATGACATTATTAAAATATGGTTATGATTCTATCCATATTATTAAAAAAGTTATTGTTTTTATGATGGAATTATATTTATGATATCCATATGTTTTATATATATTATGATGGAATGATGTTTGAGAAACCCATTTTAATCCTTGGATTATTCTATGATGAATGATTTATGTTTTTATGGAACACGTATGAATGATTTAATTATGAGATGGGTGGGACCTATATCTCCCACCAATGCATTAGGTAAAAATTTATATCTCAAGAGATATAGATGGATGGAATGGGAAATGAACTCATTTCAGTAAAAAAAGGGCATAAACGAGGAGTTAACTCAATTTAGTAATGGAATTTTTCCACTATGAAGGTCTTGGTAATGAGCATTGACTAATATAAAATGATTTTATATGATCACGTGTCTACCAAAAATTCCATGTCTTATGTTATGAATATATTCATTGATTCTTTATTAACCATTATGATTTATCCTATGATATAATATCATGATCTTCTATTTGTAGGATAAAATTTTTAGTTGTTTTGTTCTCATGTTTTAGGATTATGATGCGATTGATATCGAGATTTTTTACCCTACTGATTATTTGATATAATAAATTATTATGATTCTTTTTCCCAATATATTAAAATATGTATTACGTAAGATATGTCCAAATGCGTATAGTTAGGAATGGATAAGTGGGAGAGAATGTAGATGTCTTATAAAGTAGTTCTTTATGTTTTCCAGTATCTAAGGAAACTAAAGCTATACAGGCCTAGTATAGCTTTGTTATGTTTTGTAATGAATATTCTTTAAATTTTCATGAAATATGTATATTTGTAATGTATGTTCCATTATAAATATTCCTTGAGTATTATCATTTGAGGGAAGTTGGATTATTTGATTTGGATATAGTTTTAGCCATTCATTTCCCAATGGTTGAGGATAACTTTAGGGATATTGATAATGGACTGTATTTGAACTCATGAATTGGATATTATTCACCCTAAGTGTTAGTGATTTTGCAGTTAAATCTAGTTGTGAGGGTAGGATTGATGTGATTTCTGGCCCTATGGTTCTTGTTCCATGATGGTTTTTGGAAAGGATGGTTAGATCCTCTAGGAAGGATTTACATTGAAGCAATGGGTGGTAATTATGTATACTTGGGAATAGACATAACTCACCAGAGATTTCAATACTCTTGTATGGTAATATAGAGGATGCCTCGATCTAGATAATTATAATGGGTTTAGGGTAAGGACCATATAAATGTGTATTTTTTTCATCCTATATTGGGGGATGCATGAATACTAATTATTTTAGCATGGTTGAAAAATGCTCCCATGGGAGAATTAAAACCTAACGATTATTGAGTTCGATGTTGAATGTGCATTTTGGAAATGTGTGATATAGTTGGGGTAGTAAAATCAGGTTTCTTAATTGTAAACACCCATAACATTTTAATGAAAAAAGTGATATTCATTTTCTATGGATGTGTATGGTGGATCCTTGAAGCAATATGGTGGACTATCTATGATTCTTGGAAACAATATCTAGTGATCAAGAAAACATGAATGATGTTGTGGTGGTAGTTTCATGGTCAATGTTAGTTCACAACCACTTGGAAAGGAGCCACATGGAGGTAGTGGTTTTGGTTAATGATTCACTCTTTAATGAAGGTGACTAGAAGTGGATTAGATGATTATAGTAATGGAGGCCCATGGACTTGTAATGAGTCATGAGATATCCCCGTAGTGATAGGTCAAATCATGGAGGAATCATTTTGTGGTGTCTTGGATGACTAGTTTTGACTAAGAGATAGGAATTAGGTTTCGTGGATATATTGTGTGTGTGTCTTTGAAGAGTGGATCACTTTGTTTTATGTTTTTATATTGGAGGCTGTGGTTATGGTGTAATTTTTGAGAATCCATATAGTGGAAAGTGAACCATATAATATTAGAGGAAGAGGTCCTTATTGCAGACATTATATTGGAAGAGGTCACGAGTTCCGTTCATAGTAAGAGAGAATGAGTGGTAGTGGATGTTTCATCTTTTACTCAACAAAGAGCATAATGACCACATAAAATTATTAATTTTAGTGATAAAGGGATGTTGGGACATTTCATTTAGTATTGTATCATGTAATGTTATGATAATGATACTTATATAGAGGGGAGTGATGTATTGGTCACATGCATGTAACACTTTTAATGGAAGGGTCAAGGTAATGCAGAACATGATGAGGAGCAGTCAATGAGAGATTGTGTTCTGGTGGGGAAATGATACAGTGAATACATAGATTTCTAAAGTAATTTCAATATGGATTTAGATATTGTGGTGGATCTAGACCCATATTTGTCCTCAATCTTGGTATGAAACAAAATTATTCTAGGGTGATTCAATTTGCGGTATATTGGTGTCTGTACAAAGCATGGTGATAGTTTGTGGTAAAATATGGATCTTTACATGAAAACCCGCCCCGTGTTAGGTATGGAAATCATTGTCCATTTCTGAGTGAATTATACATTCCTCTATTTGATAAGGCATCATAATCATGTCAGTTGATGATGTTTCAGCATTTGGAGATGGTTTTTTTGAAAAGATTCCACATATATTGGTTATATATGATTTGAAATAGGATTTTGGTTGCTTAATTTTGTACATGTCAATTGGTTTATCTATTGGGAAATGGAGGTTGTGTTTTGGGAGTAAATAGTTAGATAATTTGGATTTTTAGTGTGTTTCTAGATTAGTAATAGGAAATATTTATGCATCCAACCATAGGTGGTTTTTAATGAAAATCTCATGTTCTATTTTTTGGATGGTGCTTTCATGTATTTTTAGGTGTGGTGGGTTGGAAACAATACGATGTGCTTCATTGAAATTTGAGATTGGTGACTCAATAAGAATTTCTATGGTAGTGGTGGTGAATAATACTAATTTGGTGGTCGAAAAATAAATCATATAATGGTGATAATTATCGGAATATACTGTGTTTTTAGGATGCTGTTATTAGTTTATAGAATGTATTTGATTTGGTATGTTCAATATTAATGTTTAGTTGAATTTATCAAGGTCAGTTCTTTTTTCAGGATGTCTGGGTTTTGTAAACTATGGGTTGTTACATGGTAGTGTTTTGGGTATTTTATAATGCAATGAAGACATTAATCAAGGAATTAGTAACTTCATATGTTGGGGGGGTGAATGGAGGACACTTAGGACTTACTAGGGATGAAAAGTGTTCTGTTTGGGAGTTTATAGCACTTTGTTCTCATGTGGACATTTTAGATTCAAAAAGATTTTGAGATATTAAAATATTTTACACTTGATATTTTTATTTGAAACACAATATTAAATTATAAGTCTTTTAAGAACATAATAGAGGTGTTTTCTACTTGAAATGGGAAAAAGTAGGTAGCTCGGAAGAAAGGGAGTGTTGTGAAGTGGCTAGTTTGGATACTGCATGTTTCAGAAGACCTATCTCAAGACATTGGACTCTATATAATAACAATTACTGAATCATCCCATCATTATTTTGATGGGTATGCCCCCATATTTTTTTGAATTTTGGTCCACATGTCCTCCATCTGGTCTCGTAACCTTATTATTTTAATCCCCCTTCTTTTTTGGACATTTTGGAGTTATTATTCAATGGTTTATTATTATTACCACTATCCTCCTTCCTCTTTTGATCACTCCTCTTGTTCTTACAAATTTTATTTTTTTCAGTTTTTTTATTTGGATTTCACAAAACCATTGTGGAATCAATGGATTATTATAGCGATTTTATTTATCACTAGAAAAGGATCTACTATGGTATTGTTTCATTTTGGTGGCTTGGTGTTTCATTAAGGTGTGGTGTCTTTGTACATTTTATTTTAATTTTAGTTAAATTTGTTATAATATAACCACTATTTTGGAATTTCCACATAGTGGTTTTTGATTATTTTTTATCGGGGGTATGTTGCAGGACTTTGGTGAGTATTTAGCTTCGGTCTAGCTATCGTGAGAACTTTTTAATGGTGATTGTCATATTTTTAATAGTAGATGTTTTTTGTATAAATCATTAAACATAATAATTTATAGACGATAAATTTTTTATAATTGGTTTGTGTTGTGTATTAAGTCCAGTTTTAGTTGATTATGTGAGATCGACAAGCAATGGAAAATTTATTAGCCTCTATAATTAATTTGAGAGAATAAAATGATGTATGTGGTCTACTTCCTTCCCATAATTTTTATATCATTTATTACATATTTTGTGTGTTTAGTTTTTCTAAATCATAAAGCTATTAACCTAAATAATTTAATTTGATGTTTTTTCTAATTGTTATGGCATAAGATCTCATTGTAAATGGGAAGGTGGTTTTGTTTGGGTAGTCCCTTAATGTAAATTTTAATGTGGATAGTCTATTTTGTTTTATACTGTGGTTGTCCATTGGTGGTTGTTTAGGTTTTACCTTATGGACCTAATGTTTTATCATATGAAGTGGGTTTTAAAGATTGATCTATAGAATCCCCTTATTTTTTATGGATGAGGATTGTTAAAACTGAAATTTGAATCTAACTCTAATGGTTTATTTGGGTTTAATGGTGTTTTTAATGGTTATTTTTTAATTTTTGTTTTGTATTGAGGATATATTTTGAAGTCTAGAAAATGATTATGATAATGTAATTCCAAATAAGATGTCCTTGGAAACCCAAAATGTGTACAACCATGGAATTTGTGGGACAATCCTTGGATTCCATTTTAGTATTCATGTTTATATATAGTTATGATGAAAAATTTTGATTCAATTTGATCTATTATTGTAAAAATCCTTGAGAAATCCAGTGTATCCTGTCCATATTCATTACTATGAATTCCATATGGTTCAACCCCCTTGAATTTGAGTAATGCGTCAATTTTTTAAATGCCACAAATTAAGGGGGTAAATTCTTATAGGAATCCATTATTTAATTCATGGAGATGATCCCCTGATATCCATCTTGAATAGAATTGGTGTGCAATTCCGATAGTTTTAGACCATAGTTAAATCAAGGATTGACTCTCAATATCATGGGCAGTCCCTTGAATTCACACCATAATGATGATTGTTTCGTTGGACACATTGAAAGGGATAACCCATTTATGACATGTTAATTCATCTAGAGACACTTGGACATGGTTTTTAGAACACTAAATCTTGGAATGTAAGTATATATGATACTGCAACCATTACCAGAGTTATCGATGATGGTTGTAGTTGGTACTATCAAGAGAGAATATCATCTTGAGACCCAAGGCTCGACTTAGATCCTTTTGATTTCAAAACATATTATTCTTAGTACTAATTTATTTATATATATTAAAATCCAATATTATTTACATATGTTTACTTTATTTTAATTAGAGAGAATTATCGGTGGACAAATATGTTTTACTCGTAGCCTTATCAGGGAACCATTGCACATAGGTTCCCCAATTGATTTTATTTTGTCATAGGTTATTTGTTAGTGGGATGGATCAGGGTTGTTTATTATTATTTTGCCTTTGTTACTGAGTTTAATGTTTGGATAAAGATCATTACTTATAGGGGTGAACATGTTTTTGGTGATTTTATTTTTATTTACTTCTTTGTATTGTTATACATGTCAGTTTTAAATATTTATATGAATATTTGGGATGTCATATCATGATTTTATTTCATGGGTTATGGTTTGGTATTTTAGTCCATATTTGATAATGCAATATGTGGGGATTATGTTTTATCATTTATTTGTATTTTTTAAAATAATAAAATAGGCCATAGTCTCCCTATTAGACTACATGTAGACCCCCACAACATGTGAGTAGCCTCTAGAGTATGGACTGGTGTTCTTGAGGGTTTGTGGTGCACTAGATTTGGGAATAACTTTACTATATCCCTAGTTAGGGTGTGACATAGGGTACCTAAAATCATGAAATAACTATGAAATCAAAACATAATCTTGTTAGTAGAGAATAATACTGGGGTTTTTGGTTATCATTAGGGTATATGAAAGGCCTACATGAAGAATAGTTGGACATGCACTTGGGATAAGGGTGATGTCACCAAGGCTCATTGACCATGAAACAATATCCTGGGCACATGGGCCTAGTCCCATAGGCATGGGTTCTTACTATGGTTTTCAATTGATACTTTTAATTTCTCAATTACAGTTGGAAAAGACGGGCCTACTAGATATTACCAAAATATATTAGGTCTAATTGAAAGAAAGAGTATCAAATTACAATGAAATGTAATTATAGTGTAACTAAGGTATTATGGGAGGGGTTATCACTAAGTTAATGGCTCATAACATGATTCAAACTAGAATCTAAGTGTGTAAAACATTATAAAACCTAAGAACATGACATAGATATACTATAAATAACGATGGAATACTCCTCTCATATACATAATCTAACTTGAGCGTAACCTACCGATCCATAAATCGTCTCTCTCTAAATATCTCTTTACACTAGTCTTTCATAAAAATCAACGTTATTATGTAAATACATAATCCAACCCATAATGCACTAATTTAATAATTTAAGGCTGAGCTAAAGACTTTTAAATTTGTGAACAAAACATGTCCAAAGATGCTAAATAAATCCATAAGTG
Source organism: Viscum album (assembly GCA_963277665.1). Lineage (NCBI taxonomy): Eukaryota > Viridiplantae > Streptophyta > Magnoliopsida > Santalales > Viscaceae > Viscum > Viscum album. Next base: position 453,094,783 of record OY728160.1, on the reverse strand, counting down.
TAAATCACTCTTGGGGAAGCACTTGGTTTAGGTGAAGCACGTGATAAAAGAACATGGGATAATTTATTTCCTTTGATTAATTATCACCCGGTTAATTTTTTTGTTGAGGTCACTTCACAACATTATTGTATATTCTTATTTTTTTCTTTTATTTAAGGATATTTTTGGATTTGTTCATATATTAATATGTTGGATTATTGTTTGAATATCATATTGAACACCAAATATAAGGCCCCAGCCTTAAACCTTACTTAATAATGAGTTATTACAAGATTATACATTGAGGATCTTTTCAGGTTTAGAGTGTTAGAGAATTAGATCATGAAACTTGCATTACATTCCACATTTAAACAAAGTGGTTACATAAAAGACAGTATTCATTCTTCCCATCAACGGGAACATATTTAAAATATAACACGGATTCTTTCTTGACACATCCTTGACACTATCATCACATCATGTACCTTTCCCTTGACCTGTGAAAAACATTTCAAAAACTTGGGATGAGCATAAAAAGCTCAGTAAGAGTTATAAAAATATGGAAAGGAAACATGAGTTCATATATACATAAGAATGAAATCATACTTTACCCATAAAACAAAGGCACTTTAACATACCTCATCAAACCATGAATAAATCATAGAAATCATAAGACATAAAGGTAACTTGAGGCATTCATAGCATTCTTATGTAAGGAGTAACCCTCTTGGTTACGTTTGGAATACCCATCACAGTATATTCCCTAAATCTCTTCGTAGAAACCTTAACGTTTCACTCCTTTGCGTTACCCAATGCATAGGAGAGCTATATCGGGCTCACCCGCCCTTAGTTAATCACGGAACCACCCGTTCTTCATAACAATTCCCAAGAACCATAACATAATCGTATCACATAAAACATGAATAAAGGAAACATAACATTTCCACATTTCAATCACAATATGACATTTTAGGATATTGAAATAATGAATCCATTCCAAAAGAAACCATTTCCAAAACCATTTAAAACATCTAATAAAGTGATTTTTGAATCAAAGTGTCCCATACCACCTTGAAGCTTTTAACATTTTAAACCATTAATATAAATCCTTAAAACCATTTTGAAAACATGGATATTAATAAGAACAAATAATTAAAACATTTAAAACGATATTCTGGAAAAAGGGGTTTTACCAAAATTAGAGACACTTGAATACAATAATTGAGGAATAACATTTAGTCAGAACTTTATAATATCATGAGAATAAAAGGATTCATGATATAATACTCTATAGGACAGTATATACACCATATAAGAGTGAATTGGTGCATAACAACAATGAACCCTCAATAGAAATGTCAAATGTGATGAAATCCCTTATAAAGAAGGTATCCTTAAATTAAGGACAAATCAATCTCAAAATATGTGTGACAAATATAAATACACCCAATATAAGTGGATATTAAGTGTAAAACAATAAAAGGTCATTCACACATATTCAATGGATGACATATTCAATGACTACATGTTGAACCCAAAGAAATCGAAATTGGGTTAAAAAGTTCCCTTGACAGCCTAACGGCATCACATCAAAATGAGTTGATGAGAGATAAAAAGTGTATCTCATCACTTGGACATCAAAATTACATCAATAAGGATATATGAGAACATATCCCAACTTAACAATATGTAAATTAAAAGACCCAACAAAAGAAGTCTTTTAAAAAAGAGGAGGGTGAAAGGTTCCCTTACCGACTTGGGTATCTTTCAAAACATACACCCCATGAAATAAGGACAATAGATCATTGATGTAAATACTCTTAAATGCATGTATATTACACAAAGAGTATAATAATGGGCAGTACATACACCACTCAATGCAATTTGTGGCAAATGTAGCATAAATCTCACGAGAATAAAAGTGAGATGAAAAATCCCTTACGAAAACTCAGTAGCCTAACGGCGCCACTTAAAACATCCAAAAGGGATTGATGAGATCAAATAGAGTATCCCATAATATTACAATAGAATTTACAGAAAGAGGAATATAAAAGAAATTCCCCCAACATAACAAATAGGAGCTTAGAAGAAGTGACACAAAGGAGAGTACTTAAAAATAAAGAGAGAGGTTAGATCTCTTACGAAAGTTCGGCAGCCTAACGGCGCCACTCAAAACTCCCAAAATGGATTGATGAGAGAGATTATGGTCTCTCATCACATGAACATAAAAACTACAGTAAATCTAATATAAAAGATCATCCCAATAACAAGAAAGATGAGCTTTAAAAGGAATGACATAAAAGTGTATACTTAAAAAGAAAGAGAGGAGTAGGATCCCTTACCTCGGGTCCGACTTGACTCGATCATTCTTTAATCTCCTGAATAATAAACATGAGTTAATTTTGAATTCCTTAAGAACCATTTTTCAAGTTCATTATTACTTTTATACCACTTATTACCATGTCACAAACATTATGTAATCATTTAAGTTAATAATATTTGTTTTGCCGATATTTAGTTCTTAAGTCGAAAGGGGTCTTCTTACAATTACATGTTGTTCGTGTGGAAAAATGTTTATTATATCCAGAATTGTATTCATTATGTATATATCATATATTTAATATATATCCAGTCCATGCATGAATTTATAACATTACATAATCATTTAGAGGTATGAAATGAAATGCACCGTTCATGGAGACGGTAAGCCGTACGTACGCATGAATGCTACTTTCATTTCTATTTCGTATTTTATAGAATGGAATAATAATGATATAAAGGTATATTATAATTCCAGTATAATATCATATATAATATCATATTTCCATCCTTTATACATCCCACATATGGTATTTAACGAATCAAATCACTTTGAGGGGGCGGTAGTCCGCACTTCCTTAAATGAAGATATCGCGTATACCCATAATAGAATCCATAAAGGTAAGACAAAAATGAAAAATACAGAAGCATAAATAAAACATAAACATATCATATATCATATATAAAAATAGTGACATCATAATGGCCACCTTTGAAGGTGTTAAATGAGTATTGAACAATCATCGTTTCGGGAGGCAGAATTTCACCATCCACGGAAACCGTATGTTCTTTAACCATTTGATGTAGTTGTGTGAGAGTGTATCTCGAATAAATCTTATAACAACATCCTAGTATATTTAGGATACTGGTGTTGTTACAAAATAAGTAAATAAAAAGAGTTTAGGGGGTTGGAGAAGCAAAATAAAACAAATGAACATGAGAGAATGAATTACCTGTAAAAGTGTAACTCCTTTTGATTTAAGCCTAAAGGCTTCCTTTGAAAGGCTTATGCCCAAAGGGAGTCCTCTAGGATGAGGAGAGGGATGTTGAGAGAGTAAATGGGCAGGGTTTGGCCGAGCCAAAGGCTTGAGGAGTGTGTTAAATGAGGTAGAGGTGGGGGCCTTTTATAAGAGGAGAGGAGTGGTACTTTTGGAAAGTAAAGAAATATTACTTTATTTGAAAATGTTTTTCGGTTTTAAAATGTCCCACATTGATTGAATTCGTGTATAAGGTGATAGGGCTTCGAAATATACTCATAAAATAAGTTTTTTACATGTGTAGTTCATAGATTTTACATTATCTTTCCATTTTATTTAAATCGTCAAATAATGATATCATCGCGGCATCATTATTATAACATAAATAATTTAATTTATTTAGTGTCTAAAAATTATAAAAAAATTCTATTATGTAGGAAATCTTTTTATCTTTCAAATTAATATTTATAATCAAAAATATGACTTGTATTACCCCACTTAAAAATTGTTTTAGTAAAACATATCATGTTTGTGTCAATTTTACTTTTACATTAAATAAAATGTTATTTATGTCATTTCCCAACCAAAGTGGATCCATGGGTTCCCCAAGTTGACCCATGGCTTTTCTAGGTCGGCCATGACACAACCAATAAGGTTGGGACATGTGTCTAGGTCATTTCATATCATTAAAGCATTATTTATACCTTAAACTACACTAATTACCACTAATCGCGATTAAAAACTTAATAAGTTACTATTCACCAAAAAATTATTTTAATCTCATTGAACCACATTTTACTTCTTAATGACAACCATGTATGTCGGATTTTCAAAATTCAATACACATTAGTGGTAAACTTTCATTTAACTGAAAAATCAGTTTGCTTGATTACCACTTAGTGGTTTCACTATTCATCAAAAATTGAAGTTTTTCAGAAAATTACAAAAAATTCACCCTAAGCTATATTTGATATTCTGAATTCAAAAATGAAGTCCTTTTTGAAAAATTCAAAACATATAAGTCACATTAATTAATTTAATAATTAATTCCCGATGTCATGACAAATAGCGTGTTTTATGAAACAATAAGTATCAAAAGATTGACACTAGTTTAAGTCTGATTTCAATGTGAAATTGATTCCAACGACCACTATTGGATTTAATGGTTAAAATATATTCTAATTTCACTTTAAAAACAATTCAAAATATAATCTAATCATATAAATAAATTAGATTAAAAAGTGGTTTTGAATTAAAATACAACATTTTACACTATTCATTAAAAAAAATGAACTTTATCAGAAAGATACCAAAAATTTACACAAAGTAAATTTTGATGTCCCGATTCTTAATAAGAGTTTTATTTGGTCCAAAATAATGTTTAAGAGTGAACAAAACTATATTTAATGACGGTTCTCCATCAATAGGTGATAAGTGAACCTTTAGTGAAAACTAGGGCATATACGCCAAAAATTGAATTCTTTCCGTATTTTACGCCTTTATCTTTTATTGTATAAATGTAAAAATATTTAAGAACATATATAATCATATTTTAGTTATTTATATCCATTCTCGCCAATACAACGGCTACATATTAACTACCCTTATTTTATTATTAGAGTGCAACGTAAGATTCCCAAGAAACTCGTTGTTGCGTGTTGGGTACGCCATCGAGCATAGCTTCCCCTTTAAAGTCATTTCAATATTTTATTCACAAATATAGATAAATATGAAATGTCATATTCTTTATTTACCTGGGGTGTTACATCCTTCCCCCCTTTTGGGAATTGCGTCCTCGCAATTTTAAAATTGCGCTTGGAAACATCCTTGAAAGTCCCACATCGGAACAAAAGTCGGTAAAACAAACACTTTAAAATAAAGAAAGATAAGTACAAAGGTCACCCGAGTTGACCCATACTAGGATTCCAAGTATGAAAATATGGACATGGAGGAAAAAACAAAGGGTCATGTTCTGATGGAGAGTGATAGAAAACATGTTTAGGAGAAAGTTAACCACGAAAAAATCACAAACTTGTGATGGGTTAAACGGTCTTCGATTCCCCAGTAGGAAAAGTTAATAGACAACATTTTTGTTTTAAGTTACTTTTTATTGGGGAATTTATTCATAAGGAAACATAATCACTTATCATATTGACTTTCAACCTTTATTAGATTCCTTACACAAACTCATATTTTCTCCAAAAGACGAGTATTTAGGAAGACTTGTTCACATTAAGAGTACTATAATCAACTTCTAGAGAATCACCTAATCCACAAAATAGAACTATATACTTCCCATGTCTTTAGACTTTAACCAAATCAAAAACCAAAAATGCTAGTACAAGATCAGATAATCCAGAAAAGGATAACCCTTTATAAAAAGAAAATCAATTCTTAATCTCCAAAATTTGTCCAACAAAACCCAAAGTTCAACGAGGACCATTCTATAATCAATTTGTCCATAAAATTATTCAAAGTAAACCAATATAAGATTGAAACCCAAATATTTGAAGGATTTAGTCGCATGGTCTTCCAAGATAAATCGTAACATTTATCTCCAAAAAATATCACTTGCTCCTAAAGTCTCGTTTGGAAAAGTAATTAACCTAATCACATATCCTCCATGATAGGTTAATCATTTTCAAAAATAACCCAAAATCAACTTACTCTTAATTCATAAAATCATATAACTAGAATGAATCAGTCAAACTAACCAGGGACATCACGTAGTCCAGTGGTAGGCGATAAATACCAGTCACACATTGGTTGTGGGTTCGATTCCCGCAGCTTTGTCTGACGCGACGGGATGTCACACGGTCTGCGTGTTTTCCTTTTTTCCAAAACTATATAATTCTTAAAACATTCCCCAAAATGAGATAAAATCTTCAAGAATAATCATAACATATTTTAACCTCAAGTTTATCTCATTCCTTTCATTTTCCATCATATCATAGAGTAACCCATAATTACCTAAAAATTAAGTATCATATAAACCCTAATGGTTACCTTAATAATTATTACCTGAATTTCAACATCGAATTGGCCATCTCGTACCTGATGCATTAGAGAACTCACCATGGTTGAAGTGGTTGATCATGACTCCTTGATACTTGGTTTAGAACAACCACGAGTTTCCTCATTGAATCCATCATATTATCTAGTATCTTAATCAGAGAACCACCACAGTTTCCTTCAAACCTGTTGTCTCTTTGGTGCCTACTAGATCCATCCATTCACTAAAAATAGAAATGTCAGTGTGAGTATATCAACAAAACCATCATGTACTAATGATTAAGATAGACAATAAGATATACTTACTCATTCACTTTATCTAAAACTATGACTCTTTCTGAAATCCTAACCATTATGGTAATTGTCAATTATGCTTAAAGAATACCCTAACCTCTAAAGTTATCTAAACCGACCTTTGATACCAACTATAAGGCCCCAGCCTTAAACCTTACTTAATCTTGAGTTATTACAAGATTACACATTGAGGATCTTTTCAGGTTTAGAGTTTTAGAGAATTAGATCATGAAACTTGCATTACATTCCACATTTAAACAAAGTGGTTACATAAAATACAGTACTCATTCTTCCCATCAACGGGAACATATTTAAAATATAACACGGATTCTTTCTTGACACTTCCTTGACACTATCATCACATCATGTACCTTTCCCTTGAACTGTGAAAAACATTTCAAAAACTTGGGATGAGCATAAAAATCTCAGTAAGAGTTATAAAAATATGGAAAGGAAACATGAGTTCATATATACATAAGAATGAAATCATACTTTACCCATAAAACAAAGGCACTTTAACATACCTCATCAAACCATGAATAAATCATAGAAATCATAAGACATAAAGGTAACTTGAGGCATTCATAACATTCTTACGTAGGGGGTAACCCTCTTGGTTACGTTTGGAATACCCATCACAGTATATTCCCTAAATCTCTTCGGAGAAACCTTAACGTTTCACTCCTTCGCGTTACCCAATGCATTGGAGAGCTATATCGGGCTCACCCGCCCTTAGTTTATCACGGAACCACCCGTTCTTCATAACAATCCCCAAGAACCATAACATAATCGTATCACATAAAACATGAATAAAGGAAACATAACATTTCCACATTTCAATCACAATATAACATTTTAGGATATTGAAATAATAAATCCATTCAAAAAGAAACCATTTCCAAAACCATTTAAAACATATAATAAAGAGATTTTTGAATCAAAGTGTCCCATACCACCTTGAAGATTTTAACATTTTAAACCATTAATATAAATCCTTAAAACCATTTTGAAAACAAGGATATTAATAATAACAAATAATTAAAACATTTAAAACGATATTCTGGAAAAAGGGGTTTTACCAAAATTAGAGACACTTGAATACAATAATTGAGGAATAACATTTAGTCAGAACATTATAATATCATGATAATAAAAGTATTCATGATATAACACTCCAAAGGACAGTATATACACTATATAAGAGTGAATTGGTTCATAACAACAATGAACCATCAATAGAAATGTCAAATGTGATGAAATCCCTTATAAAGAAGGTATCCTTAAATTAAGGACAAATCCATCTCAAAATATGTGTGACAAATATAAATACACCCAATATAAGTGGATATTAAGTGTAAAACAATAAAAGATCATTCACACATATTCAATGGATGACATATTCAATGACTACATGTTGAACCCAAAGAAATCGAAATTGGGTTAAAAAGTTCCCATGACAGCCTAACGGCATCACATCAAAATGAGTTGATGAGAGATAAAAAGTGTATCTCATCACTTGGACATAAAATTTACATCAATAAGGATATATGATAACATATCCCAACATAACAATATGTAAATTAAAATACCCAACAAAAGAAGTCTTTTAAAAAAGAAGAGGGTGAAAGGTTCCCTTACCGACTTGGGTATCTTTCAAAACATACACCCAATGAAAGAAGGACAATAGATCATTGATGTTAATACTCATAAATGAATGTATATTAAACAAAGAGTAGAATAATGGGCAGTACATACACCACTCAATGGAATTTCTGGCAAATGTAGCATAAATCTCACGAGAATAAAAGTGAGATGAAAAATCCCTTACGAAAACTCAGCAGCCTAACGGCGCCACTTAAAACTTCAAAAATGGATTGATGAGATCAAATAGAGTATCCCATCATATTAAAATAGAATTTACATCAAGAGGAATATAAAAGAAAATCCCCCAACATAACAAATAGGAGCATACAAGAAGTGACACAAAGGAGAGTACTTAAAAAGAAAGAGAAAGGTTAGATCTCTTACGAACGTTCGGCAGCCTAAAGGCGCCACTCAAAACTCCCAAAATGGATTGATGAGAGAGAATAGGGTCTCTCATCACATGAACATAAAAATTACAGTAAATGTAATATAAAATATCATCCCAATAACAAGAAAGATGAGCTTTAAAAGGAATGACATAAAAGTGTACACTTAAAAAGAAAGAGAGGAGTAGGATCCCTTACCCCGGGTCCGACTTGACTCGATCGTTCTTTAATATCCTGAATAATAAACTTGAGTTAATTTCAAATTCCTTAAGAACCCTTTTTCAAGTTCATTATTACTTTTATACCACTTATTACCATGTCACAAACATTATGTAATCATTTAAGTTAATAATATTTGTTTTGCCGATATTTGGTTCTTAAGTCGAAAGGGGTCTTCTTACAATTACATGTTGTTCGTGTGGCCAAATGTTTATTATATCCAGAATTGTATTCATTATGTAGATATCATATATTTCATATATATCCAGTACATGAATTCATTTATAACATTACATAATCATTTATAGGTAAGAAATGAAATGCACCGTTCATGGAGACGGTAAGCCGTACGTACGCATGAACGCTACTTTCATTTCTATTTCATATTTTATAGAATGGAATATTAATGATATAAAGGTATATTATAATTCCAGTATAATATCATATATAATATCATATTTACATCCTTTATACATCCCACATATGGTATTTAACGTATCAAATCACTTTGAGGGGGCGGTAGTCCGCACTTCCTTAAATGAAGATATCGCGTATACCCATAATGGAAGCCATAAAGGTAAGACAAAAATGAAATATACAGAAGCATAAATAAAACATAAACATATTATATATCATATATAAAAATAGTGACATCATAAGAAGGTGTTAAATGAGTATTGAACAATCATCGTTTCGGGAGGCAGAATTTCACCATCCACGGAAACCGTATGTTCTTTAACCATTTGATGTAGTTGTGTGAGACTGTAGCTCGAATAAATCTTATAACAACATCCTAGTATATTTAGGATACTGGTGTTGTTACAAAATAAGTAAATAAAAAGAGTTTAGGGGGTTGGAGAAGCAAAATAAAACAAATGAACATGAGAGAATGAATTACCTTTAAAAGTGTTACTCCTTTTGATTTAAGCCTAAAGGCTACCTTTGAAATGATTCTGCCCAAAAGGAGTCCTCTAGGATGAGGAGAGGGATGTGGAGAGAGTAAATGGGCAGGGGTTGGCTGAGCGAAAGGCTTGAGGAGTGTGTTAAATGAGGTAGAGGTGGGGGCCTTTTATAAGAGGAGAGGAGGGGTACTTTTGGAAAGTAAAGAAATATTACTTTATTTGAAAATGTGTTTCGGTTTTAAAAGGCCCCACATTGATAGAATTAGTGGATAAGGTGCTAAGGCTTCTAAATACACTCATCCAATAAGTTTTGTACATGTTTAGTTCATATATTTTACATTATCTTTCCATTTTATTTAAATCGTCAAATAATGGTATCATCGCTGCATCATTATTATGTCATAAATAATTTAATTTATTTAATGTCTAAAAATTATAAAAAAATACTATTATGTAGGAAATATTTTTAGCTTTACAATTAATATTTATAATCAAAAAGATGACTTGTATAACCCCACTTAAAAATTGTTTTAGTAAAACATATCATGTTTGTGTCAATTTTACTTTTACATTAAATAAAATGTTATTTATGTCATTTCCCAACCAAAGTGGATCAATGGGGTCCCCAAGTTGACCCATGCGTTGTCTTGGTCGGCCATGACACAACCAATAAGTTTGGGACATGTGTCTAGGTCATTTCATATCATTAAAGCATTATTTATACCTTAAACTACACTAATTACCACTAATCGCGAGTAAAAACTTAATAAGTTACTATTCACCAAAAATTATTTTAATATCATTGAACCAAATTTTACTTCTTAATGACAACCATGTATGTCGGATTTTCAAAATTCAATACACATTAGTGGTAAACTTTCATTTAACTGAAAAATCAGTTTGCATGATTACCACTTAGTGGTTTCACTATTCATCAAAAATTGAAGTTTTTCAGAAAATTACCAAAAATTCACCCTAAGATATATTTGATATTCTGAATTCAAAAATGAAGTCCTTTTTACAAAATTCAAAACATATAAGTCACATTAATTAATTTAATAATTAATTCCCGCTGTCATGACAAATAGCGTGTTTTATGAAACAATAAGTATCAAAAGATTGACACTAGTTTAAGTCTGATTTCAAAGTGAAATTAATTCCAACGACCACTATTGGATTTAATGGTAAAAATATTTTCTAATTTAATTTTAAAAACAATTCAAAATGTAATCTAATCATATGAATAAATTAGATTAAAAAGTGGTTTTGAATTAAAATACAACATTTTACACTATTCATTAAAAAATGAACTTTATCAGAAAGATACCAAAAATTTACACAAAGTAAATTTTGATGTCCCGATTCTTAATAAGAGTTTTATTTTGTCCAAAAGAATTTTTAAGAGTGAACAAAACTATATTTAATGACGGTTCTCCATCAAAAGGTGATAAGTGAACCTTTAGTGAAAACTAGGGCATATACGCCAAAAATTGAATTCTTTCCGTATTTTAAGACTTTATATTTTATTGTATAAATGTAAAAATATTTAAGAACATATATAATCATATTTTAGTTATTTCTATCCATTCTCGCCAATACAACGGCTACATATTAACTACCATTATTTTATTATTAGAGTGCAACGTAAGATTCCCAAGAAACTTGTTGTTGCGTGTTGGGTACGCCATCGAGCATAGCTTCCCCTCTAAAGTAATTTCAATATTTTATTCACAAATATAGATAAATATGAAATGTCATATTTTTTATTTACCTGGGGTGTTACACCAAAGATTCCACCAACATTGATCTTCTAGTTTAGGATACTGAGTAAATAACTGCCTACTAATATAGAACCAGAATTTTATATTTCAGGAATGCCATGTATAGGAATATCCAGAATTATCTAATTTCAAACATCCCACATTTTTATGACAACATACTCTTGACTTACAGGGAAGTTCTAAGGAATTATTTCTACTATCTAGGATCATGGTTTTTATAATAATCTAACTTTAATAGTACTCATATATCATAAAAGGGAGAATATATAAACATGGGGGAGGTCATCCCTATGTATATTATATATCAAAAAAATACTACCTCTTGAAAGAGCTCCTACATATCAACACCTAGTATTCACTATTAAAAAAAATCACCTGCTAATTGGTTATAAAAAAATATAGATTCGAGTAAGAGGATTAAAACATACACCCCATAAGTAGAATGAATCATGAATGGATATGGGAATATTGGGTTCATTGAACATGCAAGGAGTTCAAGGTTTCATTTAGAGAAGTAGAAAATATGTTTTTGTCTATATATCAAAGACTTCAAAGTAAAAAATTACTTCGTTATTTAGAATCATAGTCATTGGATCCCACAAACAAGAACCATTAGTCATGTCTTCAAATATGGGTCTATATATAAAATTTATCTTGTGTAGAAATCATTGGTGACATGTTTGATTAATTAAATCCTATATAATTTTCCTTTGGAGATATCCAATGAATTTTCTCTTTGAAATATGTGAGATTGAGGGAATCCATCAACATTTTGGGGGAAGGAACCTCACCCATAGAGGTAAATAACTTTCAAAACATAGAAGATAATTTTATTGGTTCCACTAGGAAGAATTCAATGTTCAAAAATGCACTCATGGTTCCCCTTCATGTATAAAATAGGATCCTCAAAAATATACTTTCCCAAAATATACTAAGGCTTATGGATGGAATGATATTATGTTCATAATAAAATACCCCCTAAAAAGATTAGAATAGTGGGATAACTTTATTTGTGTCTATGTGGTTATCTTATTCCAATTCATGAATCAAAAAATATTGTATGTAAATTTACAAATCCAATAGTGGCTAGATTTGAAAAGAAAAAGTATACTAGGTATGAACTACATATTTTTCAATGTAAACCTTTTCCTAATACACATATATAAATGTGAAATATATTTCACATATTTCAGATATTTTTAGTGTTGTAGGTTAGGGTGGTAGAATAATCAAAATTTAATGATATCCCTAGGTATTTTGAAATCATTTTTGTAGATTTAGACAACTTATCCTTGTTATCTATATTAGTAGGTTACTGCCATTGAAGGGTTATAATACTATGAGGACACTGAAGTTTTTATATAAATTCAAGATTCTTATCTATAAAGAATCCCCCATAAGTATAATCATTAATGATTGAAGTGGATTCATATATGTATGGCCATTCAAGATCATTGTGGTAGCTTTCATTTTCTCATCCAGAATGATTGTGACATTTTTACAAGGAATATACACTATATCAATTTTCTTTTAGATTATATTGTGTCCAAATTTGAGAAGTAGAACCACTAATAGATGATTAAATAGAGAATTAGAAAATAGTGATAAGTAATCTATTATTGATAAATACCAAGCAAAACATTGGTGTTGAAATTATGATGGAATTGTAAAATTCATTCATTGGAGTGGCACATTGGTTTACCTTGGGTTGAATGTCATTATCAAGATGAAATTTTGATTAATATAATTAAATGGTAAATCACATACTTGACTATAGAATGTGAGAAAAAGGAAACCTTAAGGTGTCATAAAAATAGTAATAACGGAAATTCATCCCGGTATCCTCATAAATACTTGCCACATACCTCTTTATAGTCCCTTATCAAATTGCGTATGACTGAGGAGTGGGAAATGAGGTTGTGAAGCTGAAGTCAAAAAAAGAACAGTCCATCTATGGATGAGAGTATCAAGAATAAGGCAAAATTTAAAGATACCATTTATTATTTGAAACAGAAATGTGTATTAGTTGATACCTTCTCAGACTATATATATTCAAGGCTACTAAATTCTGGTTGGGGTGCTGATGGATATCGATATGGAAAAGATATGGAAAATCCTTTAGTGTGGTTAACACATTCCCAAACTTGGTATCATTAAGGCCGATATAAATATTAATTTTAATAGTATCCCCCTTGATACTGAGAAATAAAATATCTATATTAAAATATCAATATTATACTGACACTATGATTCTCATCATAAGGAGGCCACAAGATATAATCGATATGGGCACTAAATTTTTTTTCATCAACCAGTCCCATGATAAGGAATATAATGAATTAATAGTACCAAATGATGTATTTCAATTGAAAATAAATAATTATATTTCATATTTTTTCCAAGAAACTACTTGGATGTTTGATTTCGACCCTCTTATTGAGAATAGGGATCAAGAATGTACATTGGAATCTCAATATTTTATATAGGGTGACACCTCAATAAGTGTTGTTGTATTGACCACCCTCTATGAAGAGGATTTTTCATATGTGAAATGAGAAATTAAAATAGTGTAGGGATAAAATCAAAATTTCCCTTTCTCACCTGATAGACCATTTCCCATGAAATTGAAAGTGGGTCCCCCTTCACGTGATATCAGTCATCAGCAGAGCACCCAAATATTAGGCAAAAACATCTGACTTGTGAAAAATATGAGCTATAAAATTCATTATCTACCTATTAATTTTACATATATATATATATGAATAATTTTATCATGATAATTTGAATAATATAATTATTCTTGGAGAGGGCCCCTATAATGTATAACTAGTAGATATCTAAGGGGATGGTCAAAGAAAACTCTTGACTTCCATTGAAAATACATATTTAATTTTAGTGAAAGGAACATTAATAAATCCTTCAAAAATAACTAATAACAATGGAGTGGTTTACAGATATATAATAATTACATGTTGGGATTATTTCATTTCATATCACCCTAATCATTATCTCTTTCAGGAAAAGGATCATCTTTCTCACTAAAGCCACACACACATTAGAAGACCTTCAATCAGCCAAACATATTATATCTTTTCAAGATATATTCAAATAAATTAACACATATATGGATAATAATATGTTATACTCAATAAATATAATAATATATCTACTTAAAATGTAATTTATAAACTTCTTGCTTATGCAGCTCTCTCTATAGATAATATAAGTAAGTTGATCAATCGATGGGAGATTATAACCAACTCAACTCTCTAAGTAAATTAATAAATAGATATTAAATTAGATAGGGTGAATTAATATGAATTTACATAAACATTCCATGATAATTCACTTGGATATTCACCTCACCCATATATATCTACCAAATAACTGGCGAGGAATCCCTCGTTGGAGGGGTCTAGAGCAAAATGAATGAGGATGAACTAGAAAAATAAGAGAAATAATACATAATTATAATAGATTGAACCTTGTGAATGGCTAAACATCCTCTTTAAATTAATGAGGAAATAACCACGAGTTGAGATTTCTACATGAACACACCAAAGGGAGTTCAATCGATTGAATAGGCCAGTGATTTATTAGAGATATTTGAGTATCCATGTTTATTTATTTTGATTTCATAGAAATATATATATATATATATTATAACATATATAAATACAATCTTAAGTTTTGGTTATGACAAAAGTGTCTCCCATCCTCACAATCCAATTATACTATACGTAGATGTTGGGGAATTTTCAGTATTGAAAAGTTCATTAGGGGCGATCAGATATTCCATCTAGGTGAATGAATTATAAAATATATACTAGTTATTAAGAGTAAATATCATCCAGAATATGAGTCCATGATCTTCTAATGTACCGCAAAATAACAGAAATGTAAGGTTATATAGAGGATTATTCATTATACCATCTTGGATGATTTGAGTAAAAAGTTTCATCAACTTGACCACGTGTGTACAATCATGGGACATTAGGAGTTCAACTATCGGGGAATCCATGTTTTCATGATCTAAATAATTCTAGATAAATAGTTATATTTTTTCCTCAATTATAATTACCCCTATAAGGGTCTTTCGTGCATTCTATATGCCTCATGGATGCAGTTCTTTAATAAAATTTATATATATAGATGAAGAATTGATAAACTAATGTTTTATTGATGATGTGATTGTAGAAGTATATCACCTTCATTAAGAGGTATGTACTATTGATTTTCGGTTGGTGAAAAAATAAAATATATTTAATATTCTCAATGTTTGGAAGTAGATATTTCCACCATAGCATAAGGGTTACACCCGATCAAGGTAGATGAGGTTGAAGTGTTATAAAAAAATCAATCCAAGTTGTAAATGTATGGTCCCATAGTATTATCTATAAAAATACCTTATTATAATAATTTCTTAATGTATAATCACATTAGGAAACACAAATACAAATATTCATAAAAAATACTATCTGACCTTTGAACATAAATTTACCACTTATATATTTGAAATTTTTAAAATCTGGCATACAAGGTTGCGTTCATGATGATTTTTGGGATATGATGTAATAAACACAATTTTTGGAAAATAGAAACCTACCTATATGAATAGTAACCCACCCTTATTAAAATTAACATCACATATGATAGTATATATATACTATTTAGGTGAAAGTATGATATACCTATATCTCGGAGTCTGTAAATAAATGATTTTAAATCAGTAATTTTTTAATAAACATTTATTTTATTTAAAAAATTAATTTAGAATGTTAAGAAAATTATTTTTTAAAACTTGATTTCATATTTGGATTCTAAACGTTAAAAAATGGTTGGGGTGAGTTTTTGGGATTCTTCTGAAATACTTTAATTTTTGGTGAACAGTAAAATACATTAATTTACTGTATAAATACATTATAATTTAAATAAACTATTCTTGATATAATGACTGATATAAGAACCTAAATCCAGAACTCACATGAACTTATTACTATTATTGTTCATTGAATCATCACTATTTCTCGTCTTGTGGAGAAATAACAAACTAATGAATATAATATTGAGAAATCCCCTCTACCCACCACTATAAATACCACCCTTCACACCCTCATTTCGTCACTCCTCTCAAGATTAAATACCTATCTAAAATCTACCAAAAAAATCATCCCTAGACCCTCCCCCACGTCCAAGAGCATCATTTCACATCAAAATACTAATATAAGGATCTTCAATTAGGATTCAAGAGGTAATTCTCCCCTCTCTTTTCCTTTAAGTTCCTTTTAATTTCATGTTCTTTTATTAATATATAACCAATTATCCTCATACACAATATATGGAAACTTATTTATCTTAAATATAATTTAAATTTATGATACTAATGGGAAAATATATCATCCAACCCCAATCTCCCCTTCTATTAATATTAGAAATGAAAACGTCATCCGTGAGGTGTTAATGTATCACTTCAAGAATGACATGTTTTCATTTTCCATTACGTCCTTCATATTTGGTAATAAAACCATTTTTTGTTTGAAAAAGATAATTTTATATTTGTTATAACCTATTTCATTTTCTAGAACTACCATTTTTGTAGGACCCCAGGACACCCTGAGAGGTAAGGGGTGAATCAGGGTGACCACTTTTTCTTTTAATGTGAAGGATCTTGTTCCCATGTTGGTAAGAACATGTCAAACCTGTATGATGAAAAGGTTCAAAAAGCAAACATACACATGCTGAAAGATGACAAAACACTTTTTACTTGGTTCACCACTAAGGGCTACGTCCAAGGAGAATACGCCGACAGGTTGTCAGTCATACCAAAATCCACTATGATTCAATAGCTGTAGATTATAAAGGTTCCGGCACAGTCACTCTGTCCCAGGCTCACTACCTTTACAAAAGTTCTGGGATGGCTCAATGCATCCCTCGGGTCACTCCCATTAGGTTTTTGTGGCTCACTTCCTTTGGTGAATTCCCACTCAGTTTATACACGTGAAGGTAACTTCAATAGGTTTTCATTGAAGTCTTTGTCTCTACTTAGCACGAGACTCCACTTGCATCCATGTCCAAAATTGATGCACAAGAACGCACAAAACCACTGAAGTGGTTAACCAGAATGTGCAGACAAGCTTCACTGATAACTGCACGCAACACCAACCATTTTCACGCAAAACCTTCCTATTGCACGCAAAATTTCATTTTTCGCGCGGAAAAATATTTCGCGCCACAACACCCGTTTTCACGCAACTGAATCTTTATGAGCGACCCCAATATTTACGTGCAGCTCTTCCTTTTTTTGCACATCCCGGAATTTTCCACGCAATCCAGAATATTTCGTGCAAGCCCTTTTCATGATCCTTTTTCACGCATCAAACCTTGAATCTTCTCTAAGTCTTCAACCGTGCGGAATGAAAGGGGTCACCTCATATTTATATGTGTATGATACCCCCGCGCGCAAAATCCACTTCAGCGCGAAAACATCTCCTCTGGCACATAATGTTTCGTGCATGTATCGTTTTCCGTGCACCTCTCTAGATTTTTCGCGCAGCCCATGCCTTTTCCATTTTTTGACGTTTTGATTCTGAAACACTATTTGCGCGAAAAACGTCGCTCCGCTATTTCACGCACCACGCTGTTTTTCGCACCCAGCTCATGTATTTCGTGCACACCCTTATTTTCCGCGTACCACTTATTTTTTGTGTGCACCTCCTTTTGCAGACAAACCATGTCTTCATTTTCCGATTTTGAGGCCCAAAAATTTGGTATACACTGGGAAATAGAACCACCTTCAATACTCTAGTCTGCTCGAACTGTATGATCACTTTGTCGGCACACATTCTGAACTTCCACTGAGGATTGACAATGAACACAAACCAAAGTCCAATTCCTGCAAATAACATCCATGGTTCCAACAATTTTTTACATATTACTAAATGATTAAACTATAAACATCGTTGTGGTTGAAAAACAACCCAAATTAACCCAAATGATCATTATTAAATTCATATCTAATGATTCATTATGATGGTATAAAAAAATTAATTTATAATATCATTTATAGTTTAGTATAAATATTGATAACAAATAATTACAATTGTGGATGTTTATCCACGTTTTAAATGAATTTCCATTCATGAATACAAGTGAACCATTCAAGAAAACTATAAATACAAACGTTCCAAAATAGTGAATTTAAACTATATAACTCATAAAAAATCCCATAAATGAACTTAATAAAACATTATTGAATATTATTAATTTATATAAGGTTATTTAATTTATAAATATTAAATATAAAGTTATTACATGGGAAAATAAAGTGAAGAAAGATTTCAGATACAAGGTAAGAGGAAATTCTCGAACCCAACATTCTTTCTTTGGGTTCTCCCTCTTTCACTCCATTTTATTATGGTTACTGCTTAAAAATAATGTATTGATAATTATCGTAAATTGTATAGGATATAAATGTTTTCCACTAATGTTTTTGTCCAAAAAATTTTTTTCCAAAAGAACTCTTCATTCAAAAACACACCCTTTACATCTCATTCAAGGTTGATGGTTCTTGTATCAAGGTTATTATTCCCTCTTACTTTTGGGAACCTAATGTTTATGAATGTATTATTATGAGATGAAAACCATTAATTTTATGTAATATATATTCATGATTTATACATGCTCTATGTGGAATGCATTATAATAAAAATGTTATGATGGGACGGGTGCGCCCAGAATTATATAGCGTAGTATGAATGTTTGACTGTGACGAGTGTGCCTGGAATTATATAGTGATCCAATAAATTGGGTAAATATATGTTTTTGATGAGTTAAAGTGAAATTGTGCCTAAACATGATTCTATATTTGTTCATAAATAGGTATGGTAGTTAACTACTAAGACACGATGTTTCATTTTTATGCATTTCTATATTTTACACCTTTTATTAATGCTTCCTCTCATGTTCATGATCCATTGCGTATGTTATGATTTTGATCACCCATTGTTATATTATCCTCTTAATAGGATTTTATATCACCCCTTTTTATGTACATCCCCATGTGATTATGTATACTAATGAGTTTTCAAGAGAAAATAAGAATATTAAGAAAAATGTATTAAACAAATGTTTGTGTTTCATATTGTAAATGTTTTGTATGGTCCTAGTTTTCCCAAGAAACTAAACCTTTGAATAATTTTGGTGTTATACTATGATTTTGTTTATATGATAAATGTATCAATAGTAGTGTAAGAAAACCACGGGTCGCAATAGCTGGTATCAGAGGCATGGTTTAGTTAATTTGGGAATTAGGATTAGTGAACCCTAGAGAAAAACTCTAATATGATAATAAGTATAAGTAAACACACAAGAAGTTCCACTACCAAAAAACGGGCCAAGGCCAATTCCAACCTTTATCAACACTTTGTTTAGCACTGTTAAAGGGTACCCCATTATCACCCCTTTTTTTAGTAGCGCCGATAAAGGGGTGTCTTTATTAGTGTTTTTTAAAAGCACTGATACATGGTCTACATCCAATAACTAATTAAAAATATATATTTATATTTAAATATATAAATATAGTTATATTGATATAAATATAATATACATTTTCTAAATATAATTTTAAATATATTTTAGAAAAGTATAAATTTAGAGTTACAGTTAATATATAAGATATTTAGTGAAAATTCCTTATAAAAAAAATAAAAAAAAATATTTTTAATTTTTAATTTGATAATTACTATGGAGTAATAGTCATTTAATAACAATTTTAAGACAAAAAAATTAAAAAAAAATTAATAAAAGATCCAAAATATGTTCAAAATGCTACTCAAACTTCGAACGACCATAAGTTTTGATTCGGGTGTCCGTTTGAGCTCTACCACATATCAAATCAATGCCTGCAATGAGCTCTACAACCCTGTGATCTGGGTGCACCTTTTTCAAGGTTTTTTCGAGGCCAAAAAGTCCCAGAAGGCCTCCAAAACTTCGTTTTTAATCAGGATACCCCGATTGTTTTACATTTTGTGGATTTTCAGCCACATTTAAGGGGGTATTATTGGATTTTTCTGGTGGGGACTGAATTTATTCCAAGTTATTACATTCATATTGATATTATTTTTTGAAATTTTATCGTTTTTTATAGTTCACTACTATTCATAATCAAATATATAACAATACATATATTTTTTTTTTATATTTCCAAATAAAAATGTAATTATAAATGTAAATAATAAAATATATTTACATATAAAATATATTAGATTTATCTAAATAATAACTAATATGAATTTTATTTAAAATAACAATTTATTAATATTTATATACCTATATATTAATCTAACTATATATATATATTAATATAACTACATATATATATTGATATAACTATAAATATATATATTAATATCACTATAAATATATATATTAATATAACTATATATATATATATTAATATAACTATATATTACAATATGAATAAATAAAAATAAATAAATATATATAAATAAATAGATATGACATTAACTGGAGAACAAATCAATATGAAAGTGTGGTAAAGTCTTTAGGCGCGCTAGAGGGAGGTCTCGAGATAAAATCTTGGTGGTGGCAAGGGCGCGTGAATGGGGGTGGATTTGGGGGGCTAGCGCTGATAAAGGGGGTGAATGTAGTGATGATATAGGGTGGAGGGGGGGTGTGTGTGGGTGTTGGAGGGGCTAGAAGGCACTGTTAAAAGGGGGGATCAAGCGCTATAAAAGCCCCCCGATTGGTAGGATTTTTTAAAAAACTTTATTTTTTTAACTTTTACCAGCGCTAAAAAAGCACTTCTAAAAGGGGTCTTTTATAAGGTCTAAAAAGAAAGCGCTGATAAAGGAACCTTCTACCAGTTCTTCTTTTTAGCACTGCTAAAAGAGCCCTTTTATCTGCGCATTTTTTAGTACTGATAAAAGGGGACTTTATCAGCACTATTTGGAGCGCTAATAAATGGGACCCCAATTTATCTTTGCAAGCTTTAATAGAGATTTTCTCGTGCTGTTAAAGGCCAATTTTAGCACTGATGAAAGGGTTATTTATAGCATTAATAAACATAGGGATCCCATAAGATATAATTTTAGTACTATTTTCACAAAGTAATATATTATTTATTCAGGACTTTTTGACTTATGTTTTTATCTTACTTTTTCTATTTTAGAAATGGTGGGAACCAGGAGAAACCAGGATAAGAACCCATGTGACAAGCAATGCATTGATTTCCCAAATGACATACCCAATTCATTCAGAGGTGGCGTTTGAAAATTCATGGTGATTCTTACCCAATTATCATAGGTTTTGAACAATAACCATAATAATGGGGAACATCCTCCTTCACCTAAGAGGGATCAACTGGATGTTTAGTGTTTTATGCGATAATCACCATCGAAATTTAGTGGGTATTCTGATCCACTAGTTACAGAATATTGGGCCAACACAATGGGGAAAATATTTTCTGTGATTCATTGTTCTATGATGGGGAATGTGACATGGGCCGTTTATCGTCTAGATAGAGTGGCTGAACAGTGGTGGGATTTCGATAAGAACACCATGCTGGCCGAAATAATTGAAGAGATGATATGGGAATACATTAAGATAATGTTTATTAACAAGTATTTCCCATGAAAGCTTCATAAAAATATGGATAGGGAATTCACATAGTTCAAGAAAAAGGTAGGAGAATCTATTGCAACCTAAAAAGTGAGTTTCAAGAGGCCTTAAATTAACGCCTTAGGTTTTGTTATAAAAAATGATAGAAAAATTGATAGACTATTTAGTGGATTAAAACCGCACCTTCAATTGGCTCATAAAATTTTACACTTTTGGAGCTATGAATAAGTTGTTCAATGTACCCTAAATGTGGATATGGATATTTGGTAATGATCCAATGGCACTGGTGATATGAAACAAAAGATGGAGTTTCATGCTAGTGGAACTTAAGATAAAGGTGGAAAGAAAACTCAACTACCCACATTCCAAAAATGTGGGAAGATGTGTCATGAGAACAGCCACAATGGGATAAAGAAATACATAAAGTGTAAGAAGGAAGTCCACCAAGCTCATGAATGTCGAAAAGACTTGAGAAGGCAAGAGAATGTGGTAGAATAAGGGGAAGCGCCACCCATGGTCCGATGCTACAATTGTAGGGAGAAAAGGGACTATGCAAGGAATTACACTAAACCTTGAGTCCTCAAGGGTAATTAGCATTAGAAGCCACCAAATATAGAGGAGAAGGGGAAGTCCTATTCCATCACTACTGCAGAAGTGAAACCAGAAAATGAATTAGTACAAGGTACACTTCCTATTAACTCATGAATGGGAAAATTATTATTAGAATCTAGTTCTACGATTACATTATATCTTTCCAGATTTCTAGAACTATAAAATCAAATCCCTAAAACCTTTATGTAAATATATCTATAAAAATTCCAAGTGGTGAAATCATTGAATCCCTATTTTTTGAATCTTATAATGTTGGATTATGTGGAAAGATTCATCATGTGAATCTTGTAATACACCACTTGGTGGAATTCGATGCTATAATGGGAATGGATTGGCTCTCATTATATAGATAACATATCAACTATCATGAAAAGAAAATAAATTTTCATATTCTGAACCATATCATGCTCTTCTACAAATGAACGGATGATCATGAATCTCTTTTGGAAAATACATCAACCTAGCAGATATCCCCATCATAAGGGAATATGGTGACATACTTCCTAAAGAGTTACCCAGACTTCCCCCAAATCAGGACGTATATATATCTATATAACTCATTCCTAGAGCTACTTTTATCTCAAAGTGTCCCTATAGGATAGATCCTATCAAACTGGAGGATTTAATGAATCAGCTGCAATTGCATTTGGACAAAAGGCTATTACACCCTAGTGCATCACCTTGGGGTGCACGAGTGCTCGTTGTGAAGGCGAAGGATGGATCAATGCAGATGTGTATTGATTATCAATAACTCAACAGGATTACTAAAATGAATAAGTATTCTCTTCCAAGTATTTATGACTTATTCGAAAAATTAATAAGGGCTCATCACTTTCAAAGGTTGATATTTGTTCTGGATATCATCAACTTAAGGTGAAGAATAATGATATTTAGAATATCGCCTTCTGTACATGGAATGGTCACTATGAGTTTCTGGTGATTCCCTTCAAACTTACTAATGCCCCTGAAATATTCTTGGAATTAATGAATGGAGTCTTTTTACATTACCTCAAAAATTGTTTGGTGATGTTTATCGATGATATTATCTTCCACTACAAGAGTAATGGGGAAAATTAAGAACATAAAAGGCTTGTATTGATGACATTAAGGAAGGATAAGTTGTATGCCAAGTTTAAAAGGTGTGAATTCTGGCTGAAGCAAGTTGCATTCTTGGGACACATGATCAGAAGAGAATGAATTCATGTTGAATCTTCAAATATAAAAGTAGTTGATGAATGGAATAGACCCTCTAGTATCATGGAAATCCATATTTTTTTGGATTAGAAGAGTACTAATGATTTTTTGTGAGTAATTTATCACAATTTTATGGACCTCTATCCATGTTAACAAGGAATATAGTATAGTATGTGTGGACGGATGAATGTGAGGAAAGATTCAAGGAGCTTAGGAGAAGTCTGATCACTTTACCTGTACTCACATTACCATAGAATAAAGAGTGTTTTGTGATATACAATGAGTATTCAATTAATGTATTGGGTTGTGTACTCATGAAAAATTATAATGTGATAGCCTATGACTCACGATAGTTGAAGATCCGTGAGTAAAACTACATATCGAATGATCTAGAGTAGGCAGCCGTGATTTTTGCCTTCAAAATATTGTGGCACTACCATTATGGTGAGAAGTGTGCCACATACATCAACTAGAAGATCCGAAAATATATATTCACACAAAAGGATCTCAACATGCATCAAATGAGATGGATAGAGCCTATCAAGGACTATGATAGCTCTATTCATTATCATCTTGGAAAGGAAAACAAGGTAGATAGTGATCATAGAATAAAGGAACCTGCTACACTATCCATGTTGTGGATTGATAAGGATCCTATATTCATGGACGTGCAAAGGATGGATTTGGAAATCATAAGGGAAGGGGATTCATCCTACCTATCCCAAATGATTACACTACAATCTATCCAAGAGATGATTAAGGATGCACAAATGGATGATTTAGAGTTACAAAAGAACATGAGTACAGTAAAGGAAGGGATGATCCTAGAGTTCCATATTGACAGTAAGGGCATGATTCGATTTGTAACAAGGGTTTTTGTGCCTTCATCAAATGGGATAAAGAAGGTGTTATTGGATAATTCACATAGCTCAACATTCTCTATCCATCCCAGGAGTACCAAGATTTACTGAGATCTCCAATAACACTTCTTGTGGGACAACATGAATAAAGACATTGATGAGTATATATCAAGGTTATTAACATCTAATCATGCTAGTACAGTGCGACAAAAGTCCAAATGAATGATTCCATAATTACTAATTCCCATGTGGAAATGCGAGAAAGTCACTGTAGACTTTTTCTTGGGTCTCCTGAAGGCATCCAAGGGAAATAATGCGATATGGGTTGTGATTGACCAAATCACCAAGAATTCCCACTTTATCTATATTCAGGAAGACCACTTGCTAAACAACATACAATTATATATGTAAAGGAAGTGGCAAGACTGCATGGGGTTACCCTATCGATTTCCTCGGATCATGATCCACGATTCACATATAAATTATGGAGGAGTCATCAATATTCTTTGAGTACTGAATTAAATTTCATCACAACATATCACCCCCAAACCGATGGAAAATCTGAATGAACTATTCAGATGCTTAAAGATATTCTAAGAGCCTCCTCTTTAGAATTAATAGGAGGATGAGATCTGCATATCCCATTGGTTGAGTTCTCATACTATAATTTCTTCCACTCGAGTATTCATATTTCTCTATATGAATCCCTCTATAGAAAGCGATGTAGAACTCGAACCTGTTGAGGTGAAGTTGGAGAAACCAAGATACATGGACATGATATTATGAAATAGATGATAGAGAAGTTTCAAGCCATCCAGAAACATATCAAAGATTCTCTAAGTTGGCAAAAATAGCTCAGCTAAAAACTATCCTAGGGGCATGGAGTTTGAAATTAGACAAAAACTATTCCTTCCAGTATCACTATGGAAGAGATTCATGTGGTTTGGAATTAAAGGGTAGCTAAACCAAAGCTATATTGTCCTATTTTAGTTCCTTGACCACATATAATCCATGGCCTATTGGCTTGAACTTCCAAAAAATATGGCTCAGTTTCATGATGGGTTTCACATATCACTCATGAGTAAGTACATAGTAGATGCCTTACATGTATATAATTGAGAGGTGGTAAACTAGAAGATGATCTATCCTATGAGAAGATTCCAATAAAGATTCTAGACCGGACAGAAAAGGTTCTACACAATAAGACAACCCACCTAGTAAATGTGTCTTGGAGTAACCATATGTTTTAATAAGTATCTTGGGAACTGGAGGAGGCGATGAAGGAGAAGTACCATCCCTTTTTTGTGTAAAACAAAATTTAGAGGGTGAAATTTTATAAGTGGGAAAAATGTAATGACCCAAAGTTATATCAATGAAAATTCCATATTATAATAATTATTTAAATTATAATCGCATTAGGAAAACACAATGACATATAATGATACTAAATACTATGTGACCTTTAAACATAAATTTACCACTTCTATGTTTTGAATTTCAAAAATATGACATAAACGGTTGCATCCTAGATGATTTTTGGGGTCTGATCGAACGAACATAATGTTTTGGTGAATAATAACATACACATATGAATATTAACATACCCTTGTGTATAGTAACTCTACATATGATTGTTTATATATATATATATATATGTTTTAAGTGAAAGTATTATATACCTATATCTTGGAGTATGTAAATAAATGATTTTAAATTGGTATTTTTCAAATAAAATATTATTTTATATAATAAATTAATATAACATATTTAGAAAATTATTTTTGAAAAATTTAGTTCATTTTTTGTATTCTATGCATTGAAAATTGGTTAGGGTGAATTTTCTAGGTTTTTCTAAAATACTTGAATTTTTTGTGAATAGTAAAATACATTAATTTACTATATAAATACATTATACATTAAATCCAATATTCCTAAAATCATGAGTGATGTAGGCACCCAAATATAAAAGTCAAATTTCATTATTAGTATTCATGGTCATGGAATCATCATAATCTCTTGTCATGCAGAGAAATAATAAATTAATGATTATAAAATGGAAGAATCCCCTCTCTCTTCCACTATAAATACCACCCTTCACACCCTCATTTCCTCACAATTATACAACTTCAAGACTTGTTTATACTCTTCAAAAACATCTAAAATAACCCATATCTCACATCTAAGGGATTATGGTGTCATAAAATTACAATTCTAATGTTTTCTAATGTCGATTCAAGAGATAATTCCCCTCTCTCTTTTCCATTAATTTCTTTTCAATTTCATGTTCTTTTCTTAATATCTACCAACCAATCCTCATCCACATTGTATGGTAACTGTATTATAATAAATATAATGAAATTTTATTATTATTATGGGATATTATTTCATCCAACCCCCTTAACCTCTTCTTTTTATTTTAGAAAGGAAAACGTTGTTCGTGAAGAGTTAATTTGTAACTTCAAGAACGACAAGTTTTCAATTTCCATTACCACTTTCAGGTCTAGTCATTAAACAATTTTTATGGTTGAAATGGATTATTTTATAAGTATTATATAATATTTAAAGTTCTTGAACTAACTTATGTACATATTACTAAAATATTAAACAAAACAAATTCATTGTGGTCGAAAAACCTCCTGAATTAACACAAATGACCATCATTAAATTTTTATCTAATGATTATTTCTCATGGTATATAAAAAACGTATTTATATAATTATTTAAAGTATAGTAACATCATAAAAAGAATATAATTATAATTCTGTATGTTATCCACGTTTTAAATGAACTTCCATTCATGAATACAAGTGAATCATTCAAGAAAACTATAAAAATAAATGATCCTAAACAAAGAATTTAAACACTACAACTCATCCAAAATACAATAAATGAACTTTATAAAACCTTTATGAGTATTATTAATGTATACAAAGATTTTTAATTGATAATTAATTAAAAAAATGTCCTTTTGTTGGAAACCAATTTCAATAAAACATTCATATTCAAGGTAAGGGGAAATTCATAATCCCATATTTCTTTCATCGGGTTCTCCCTCTTTTACTCCATTATGGGTATGGTCACTCCATAAAAATAAATTTTTCATAATTATAATACCATTTCATGGATATAAATGTTTTATACTATAGTGTATGTCCAATAAAATGTTTTCTAAAGGAACACAACTTTCAAAATCCTACCTTATACTTCTCACTCATGGTTGATTGTTCTTGTATCAAATATATTATTCCCTCATTATTTTGGGAAACCAATTATTATGAATGTGTTATTATGAGATGAAACCCATTACTTTACATGGTTTATTTACATTCATGATTGATAAATTTTCTATGTGGATTCATGATAATGAAAATGTTATGATTTGATGGGTGTGCCAAGAATTATACAAAACAATATGAATATTTTAATGTGATGGGTGTGCCTAGAATTATACAACACTCCAATTAATTGGGTGAAGGGATTGATATCAAGAGATAAGGTGAGATTATTTGTGAACATGATTCTATCATTGTTCATAGCTTGGTGTGGTAGTTAACCACTATGACATGATGTTTCATTTTTATGTATTGTCACATTTGAAGTCTATTATTAATGATTCCTATCATTTTCAGGATCCTTTTACTATGTTATGATTGTTATCACCCATGGTTATATTATCCTATTAATAGGATTTTAACTCACCCATTTTTATTTATATCCTCAGTTTATTATGGATATTAAGGAGTTTTCAAGGAAAAATTAGAAGATGGAGAATAATGAAATAAATAAATGTGTACATTTTATATTGTAAATGTTATGTATGGTCCTAGTTTTCCCAATACAGTAAACCATTTGATCCTTGTTGTGTAAAAATATTATTTTTTATTATATTCTAAATGATTTATTGGTAGTGTCAGAAAATTCTGAGTCGCTATAGTAAATTAATGAACTTTATACTTCAGTAGATCATAGATTATAATGCATGATTATTTATAGGATCTCCCCCTTTTTATTATTATGAGAGACTGTAGATTTTGGATTTTCGTCCACTTTTTTCCTAATAATGATGAAATGAAATTTTAAAAACTATTATTTATCTTTTGTTTCATCTTGACCATTTTTTAATAATAATTTCTGATACTGACAATGAGTAATATTAAGAAAAATGTATTCTGATGATCATTGTATGGATATGAACGAAGTAAATATTGATCTAAAAAACATTTTTATTCTATGAGGAAATGTATATAAATCCATTATGTTTCATACATGTTCCTTTGGATAGGAATATTCTTACTAGATATAATGGAATTTATACCATCAATTTACATAAGGGTGATTCTTGTGATATAAATGTTTGTGTGATATAGTATCTTTCTAATAATGTGCACATTGTAAATTATATGATGGAAAGATATTATGTTATTTGAACCATATCTTTAAGATAATGTTATATCACTATAATATGAAATATGGATTCAATCAAGATGTGTTCTCTTATATGGGTAACATAGAATTAATATAGAGATGTTTGTATCATCATCATGCACCATGTTATTACTTTTTGAAATGAGTGATATGTGACCCAAAATATTGAAATACATGGAGGGGAATTTTTATAATGACTATTCCAATATTCAAAAGGGCTCAATTAACTTTAAATTTTAACTTTTTATATTTTATATATGTTATTAGGACTAATATAAGCGAATAATAGGGGTTGTGTAATACTATATTAGATTTAGAGACCATGTAATAATGATTTTCTCTTATTGGGGTCATGTGGTGGACCCCACTATCTTTGTATTTTTAATTTCATAGCCCTAATTGTTTAAAAATCCTTAAATGTGTGGCATTCACATGTGAACCATGATTCCTCACAGGCTTCCATTTGTTGGTTTTAATCCTGATATTGTTTTGAACTTATTCCTTTTTAGATGATCATTTTATCCCAGTTTATGTGAAATAAATTCTTATCAAGTGCACACTATACATTTCCAAAGTCTACATTTGAGGGATTTCATCATAAATAGTACCATATCTTTTTCAATATTCAATTTTTTTTCATGTAAGCACCACCATTACAGATGATTTTTAATGTGACAATTATTTTAATTTTTTTTTGAGTTGGTCTATCCAATAGGAATTGTGAGATAAGAATAATTCGAATGAATTCCCAATTCTAATAATTTATATATCCCCAAAAAATATGAGAACATAGTTTAAGGTCATAATTTCTGTACCAATAGTAAAAATATTTATGGCTAGACTACTTTGAATAGAATATGATATAATATATATAGAAAAAAAATGAAATAA
Source organism: Viscum album (assembly GCA_963277665.1). Lineage (NCBI taxonomy): Eukaryota > Viridiplantae > Streptophyta > Magnoliopsida > Santalales > Viscaceae > Viscum > Viscum album. The sequence goes on along the minus strand of OY728160.1, from coordinate 453,064,650 downwards.
ATATATTAAATATGGGCCTACTTCAAGAATAAAACATCTCATAATGAAAAGAAGATTGCATAAGGTTATAATTCAAATACCATTTTGTCTTTCATTTTTTAGATCATGCGATGATTGAACTTATTCTATCTAGTTTATAGTTGTGAAATTAAGACCATTATATCATATGATGTAACATTTCATGATGATGACCAATAGAATTTTTATAATATGGTGTGATATCCTTGCAATAATAATGTGTATAATAAATGAATTTGTAAAATTGAGTGTATCTAATTCACATTAATTTTTTCATTATGGATTGTTTAAATCATGGATAAAAATTTAGAAAAAATGAATGATGGGATAAAATTTGTATATTGATGATACCCACTAAACACATTCGAATAATGGGTTCCTCTATAAGGTTTTTGGGGAATATTTGTATCATAGGACCTTATCCTAATAATGATATATGCCTTTGGATGGGTGGGTAAAATATGGTTCCTCTAAAATTAATTTATAAGTAGTGGTGTACCTTTGAACCAATTCACTTGTAACGCCCCGACCCCAGCTACCCAGAGTCGGTGCATTACTTCGTAACATTGGCATGATCACAAAAGATCAAGTCTGGAAAGACCGATTAGTTTAGTATCTTTGGAAACACTAGATACATTCATAAATGTTACATTACAACATAAGGTGAAAAACTAAAATAACAAAGTCTTCATTGTCCACACTCATATCCTCTTCTGACTATCCCTACAGGTCATTCCTAAAATAATTCTTCACAACCTGGAAAATATTAAAACATTGAAAGGGGTGAGCTCAGATGCTCAGTAAGGATAACAATATTGCGGAATCTTTCATAAATAAACATAAACATTTAAGGAAATGTATAACTAAAACAAAATCCTTTTAAACTTGAACATCAACATAATATGGGAAAAGTAAAATGAGATAATGCCATTTACTTCTTCACATGGATATTCTACTGGTCGAATAATCACATGAAATATCATTAACCACTTTCATAATGACGGAATGTATAATGCCAGACATTCTGAAACATTTTGTCAAGGCCTCGGCCAAGATGTCTAAAATGATTAAGGCCTCGGCCAAAACCATAAATCAAATTGGGAAAGGGCATCGGCCAATTCCACGTCTAGTTGTCTCATGAGACCTACCGATGTAATTTTTTAGAAGATACATACGTTTAAAATTGCTCAAATATAATCCAATGTTTTTCTGAAAACATTATTCATGCTTCTGAAAACAAAATAACTAATTATGAGACTTCTCGACTAATTACAGGCCATGATGGGTCCATTCCCAATCCCTTCCTGTCTACCACACTCGAGAGTCGGTTTTTCTGAAAAAAATTTTAAGCTTGCATTAAATATGTATACATTTGCACTAGATTTTCATATATTGGAGAGAAATATCTCTTTTTTGAAATCATTTAAAAATCACATAATTATAAAAGAAAACCTTTAGAATAAACGTAAAAGTCAAAGGGGTTTATACACTATATAAATGAAAGTTGTGTATAAAACCAAATATGCCTCAATGAAAAGAGATTGAGACAAAGTACTTAAAAAGATCATTTTTAAAATAAAATAGATCTATTATGTGTATTCACTATAGGTACACATGAAGAAAGTAAAAATACAAAATTGGACATAATAATATCATGACATAATTTGAAAGAAGGAGATTAACCCAAAGAATAGAAATTGGGTTAAGAAGTTCCCTTACCTCGTGTCTGACTTGACTCAACCATTCTTTAACCTCCTGAATAATAAACTAGAGTTAATATATACCTTATTAAGAACAATTTTTTATTTCATTATCCTTTTTATATCACTTATTTCAATGTTATGAACATTTTGTAATTATTTATGTTAATAACGGTCGTTTTGTCGATCTTTGGTACTTGAGTCAACAATAAACATCTTATAATTACAAGTTGTTTATGTGGTAGAATATCCATTATCTCCAAAATTATATTCATGATTTAGATGTCATATATATCATATATATCCAGTATATACATTCATTTATAATATTACGTAACATTTAGAGGTAAGAAATGAAATGCACCGTTCATGGAGACGGTAAGCCGTACGTACGCATGAACGCTGCTTTCATTTCTATTTCGTATTTAATGGAATGAAATCATAATGATATAAATGTATAATATAATTCCAGTATAATATAGTGTATAATACCATTTACTCCATCCTTTATACATCCCACATATGGCATTAACGATTCAAATCACTTTGAGGGGACGGTAGTCCGCACTTCCTAAAATGAAATTATCGCATTTTACCCATAATGGAAATCATAAAGTATGCCATAAATGAGAAATAAAGAAGCATAATTAAAACATAAACATATTATATATCATATATAAATAGAGTTACATCTTAATGGCCACCTTTGAAGGTGTTATATGAGTGTTGAACAATCATCGTTTCGTGAGTCAAAAATTCGCCATCCATAAAAACAGTATGTTCTTTAACCATTAGATGTAGGTTTGTGTAAGTGTAGCTAGAATCCTTCTTATAACAACATCCTAGTATATTTAGTATACTGGTTTTGTTACAAAAGAAATGAATAAAAAGAGTTTAAGGTGTTGGAGAAGAAAAATAATACAAAACAACATTAGAGAAGACATTACCTTATAATCGGGTAACTCTTTTTGATTTGAGCCAAAGGCTTCCATGGGAAGAGTTCTACCCAAAGTGAGGCTTCTATGAGCAAGAGGGGGAAGTTGGGAGAGTATTTGGGCAGAGGTTGGCCGAGCCAAATGGCTTGAATGTGTGAATGAGGTGGTAGAGGTGGGGGCCTTTTATAAGAGGAGAGGAGGGGCACTCTTGGAAAGTAAGGAAAGTTTACATTATTATACAATGCTTTTAGGATTATAAAGGTCCCACACTTTTATATTTCGTGTATAAGGTGATAAGGGTTCAAATTATACCCATCAAACAGTCTTTGGGCAAGTGTAAGCCATAGATTGTACATTATCTTTTCATTTTATTAAAATCGTTAAATAATGAGGTCATCGCTGCATCATAATGATGTCGTAAATAATTTACTTTATTTAATGTCTAAAAATTATAAGAAAAATACTGTTATGTAGGAAATCTTTTTATCTTTCCAGTGACTATTTATAGTCAAAAATATTACTTGTATAACCCCATATAAAAATTGTCTAAGTAAAACATTTCATGTTTGTGTCATTTTTTACTTTAACATTAAATAAATATATATTAATGTCATTTTCCAACCAAAGTTGCTCCATGGGGTCCCCAAGTTGACCCATGGGTTGTCTTGGTCGGACATTACTCATCCAATAGGAGTAGGACAAGTGTCAAGCTCATCTCATATTATTAAAACATTATTTTTACCTTAAACTACACTAATTACCTCTAATCGTGATTAAGAACTTAAAAGTTACTATTCACCAAAAAATTATTTTAATCTAATTAAACCACATTTTACATCTTAATGAAAACCATGTATGTTTTATTTTTGAAAGTCAAATCACAGAAGTGGTAATATTTCATTTAAAGGAAAAATCAGTTATTTAACTACAACTTAGTTGTTTCACTATTATTCAAAAATTGAAGTTTTTCAGAACAATGCCAAAATTTCACCCTAAGCTATAATTGATATTCAGAATTCAAAAATGATGTCTATTTTACAAAATTAAAAACATATAAGTTTCATTAATTTATTTTATAATTAATTCCCGCTGTCACAACAATAGCGTGTTTTTAAGAAACAATTTATATCAAAAGATTGGCAATTGTTTATGTCAAATTTCAATGTTAAATTAATTCTAATGACCACCATTGGATAAAATGGTAAAAATATATTCTAATTATACTTTAAAACCACTAAATAGTATAATTTATCACTATAAATTATTTTGATTAAAAAAGTTGTTTTTAAGTAATTTTCACTATTCATAAAAAATTGGCAGTTCTCAGAAAATTACAAAAAATTCAACTTTGGATAATTTCGATATTACGAATACAAAAATGAAGTCCATTTTGAAATATAAAATTTCTATAATTTTAAAAAGTGGTTATTACTATTCATAATGGCTACTTTGATTAGTCGCAGTGTTTTAGAACTCGAAGTTACGTACATTGCAAGCTATTGCATTATTGAATGAGAAGCGTATCATGGAACCTCGGGGTGTTACATCACTTATTATTTATTTCCATGAAATGGATTTAAAATATTCCAAAATTAGTTATTATTTATGTTAATTGATAATATCCTATTCATGATGGGTTATATCACCATATAAATTGTTCTAATATGTATTGAAAACATTCCTTATTCAATGAGATATTAGATAAATTTCTCTAACATTTTCCTTAACTAGTGGGTCTAATACCCACAACTCTCATTTCTCTTATGAATTATGATATGATGCATAAAATTTTTTCATTCCAATTTATTCTCTATAATTTTCCTATGTCATCTAATTTAATAACACAGGGAGTGGAAATATGAATTTTTGTTTGGTTGACCTTACATTGTTTGTATATGACATGTTTTATGTCTCCTTAATTTTTAGTTAATGGAATTTCCATTTTCTCATTGAACGTACTATTTTATTATCATTTATATTTCACCAAAAATGTATTGAAGTTTAATGTATTGTAGCATTGATTAAGACACGAGGTAGTATAACTAACTATAAGGAACAAGTTAACCAGGTATAAATCAAAACAAAATTACAATAATATAAATATACTATATAAATTTATTAAACTGTTTATGTTCATAGATAATAGACACAAAAAAACATTATAGTGTTTATGAAACAAGGTTAAAGTAAAACTAGATTTGAATCGAGAGACCATTATAAGGATCGAAATATTTAGTGTTTGTTAAATTTTATCATAACCTTGATTTTAGGGTACAAAATCATATACTAGGGAGGATCACATAAATATATATTGTATGAATATGAAAGGATCAATATAATGGGTTTCTCAAATTTTTCATGTCATACAGGTTGGACTACATGTATTTTAGTTTAATATAATGCAAAAAGGACACTGTGATTTTTACATTTTTTTATCAGGTGCTATGGTCATTTAAATAGGGAGTTTTTTTAAATCTAGCATTTGAAAAAAACCTGATAGCGCAACCCCATTTATATGTAATTAAAGAAAACCCCAAAATTGTGGATGAGGCAATGGGAATATGTGGTTGATGGTTGGAAGTTATGGATGTGTATAGGTTACTAAATCCAAGAATATGAATAGATCATGAAATAATATGAATCAAAACACATATAATTATTGGATATAAATAGTTATTTAATTTCAGTATAGATTACAATATAGAAAGACCTAATGTGAATGATGAGATCATACAATGAGTGGCAGTGGTATATTTTTTGAATTGTATTGAGGCCTAAGATTTTTGATTTGATAATCATTATGTATCCTTAAATGATAAGAATCAAAACACATGTAATTTTGATTAAGGAGGGATTTTCTATAATAGTTTAGGTGAACAATATCACTAGGGTTATTCCACAATTAAATGACCATCAAAACCACAAGGAAGGGAACCCACCATGTTGATCAGTCTCATACATGGGAGAACTATTTTTTCTCACTGGTCACTCCAACATGGATCTAGATATTGTGTATGTAAAATAGAAATCTCCAATTTCTTTTTATGATAAAATAAAAATCTCAATAATGGTATACCATATATCATTCAATTTAGCATCATGTGATGAGGAGAAATGTGTTCTACAATTTAGGTTCATATGATAGTGACATGTATTACATAATTTAACATCATGAATCAAGGACACATGTGAAACCTAGGTTAATAGATAATATCAGGTGCACCCAATGTAAAAATAAGAATAACGTATGGTAATAAAAACAATAGGGAATATTGGCATTACAATTTTTCTTGAAATAATTGTAATCTAATTACTTATAGTTATTTTATATTAGTGTATTGTATTCTTTGTGAAAATAAATGAATATAGAATAAAAATAATCAAGATATGCTATAGAGATATGAAAATAAATTACGAATAAGGTTATTGATATTGGTGATAATTTTTTGGGTCCTATGATATGTGATCTGGGTTAAACTATATATCCGAAAACTATAAGAATCAGGTTGCATATAGTTATTAATGGTACAATTTCAAATATTTAGCTCATTTGTGTGGGAAATAAAATATTGTTTCATATTTGAATTAGGTGATTATATGGAAACCTAATTTTAATATGTATGTACTTAATCATAAGTAATAAAATTATTGGAATTTATTGTTGATCCCCAGATAGATATTTCAAAAAAACATCATTTCATTTTAAATGGGAATCAATCCATACATAGTTATTTTGAAATAATCTATACATATTAGGGAATTTAATATATAATATATGTTGATGGATTTATCCTAATGTCATAACATTGATAAAACCGAACATTAATGAGTATGCCTAAACCCTGGGATGAAAAATGGGCGTGAAATTGATTAGATTTGTGATTGGTCAAAAAATATGGGATCTAATAAAAAATATGTATTTCAAGGGTTGGTAATCAAACTACACAATTTTCCAGTGAATTGGGGTTATTATCCAAGTGATTTTTTATCATAACTATAAAATATTGATAGATAAATTAAAATATATTTATAGAATCTCCAATGAAATATATCTAAAAAATTGGATATCTCTTATATATAGGGGAGTTTATTCTCAGTGAAGGTTCTTGTGAAAAGAACCATATTCCAGAGGTTCCTATATATATTTTTTTCATACATATGAGGGGATGAAATTTTTTTATTCTTTTATCTAGATATGAAGGGGTGAACCCAATATGAACGGTAATGATCCAAAAATTAAAAACCCATTTTGAAAAGGATGGAAATTTTTATCCCACTATGTGGTTATTAATAATTATCCATGTTGTGGTGGGGATTGTAACTAGTTATGGATGATGAATTGTTCATAAAAGATATGATACTCTAATTAGATTAATATTTCATATTATAAACCTATTATTGTTTATTTTAACATCATGCAATTAAGATTTTATTCCATATAGTTTCATGTTAAGTTGAAAGGATGTTTTTATTCAATTAACATGAAGAGAAAAAGTTTTTTCATGTGGTTTATTTTATATAACCAGGATGTTAGTACCTCCCATGAAATGATATGTGGTGTTTCTTGAGAAACATTTCATTAGAAGCCACCATGATACACTACCCATTCATTGTAATAATGGAGTATTATACATTGACGCATGTATTATTTATTTTTTAAAGACCGTTATATTTTCACTAGTGATTTGGAGGATTATACCAATGTATCATTGGGGTTCATAGAGAAAATATGGTTCTCCTTCTATGAATGATATTAACCGATCATCATTATTTAACACAACTGAAGCTCAATTCTAATGTGTTTCTAGGTTGTTTAGTGATCATAAAAATTTAAAATCTAGTCACACCAATTATAATAGTCATTTATATGAGTATTAATCATTTTAAAGATAATTATATGTTTTGGGATTTATTGAGTCTAGCTGAACCTTGATGAGTAGGAGTGTCATTATCATATATACAAGAAAGTAATGGTTTTTATAAGTAGTAGTGTCAGTAAATGTATGATAATACCAAAATCATTGAAAATTCTATATAGCTATGATTTCTTGTCTTTTTCATCTATATTTAGAAGGATAATATATAATTTTTTTTTCTAAAGCCACAATATGTCTGTTCACCATCCTACGAAAAGTAGAATACTGTTCTAGATAAATATTATACTAAAGATACAAGTTTTCAAATCACATTAAATGATGTTTTTATTTTTTTGAACATATTCAGAGAGGACACTAAATATTTTCATAATTATTTACTTAATATAAATTATGGTGTCCTTTTTTAAAACTTCCTTAGGTGAAATTTCCATAATTACCAAAGAGAATTAGTTTATGGTTTTATGGATATAAGTGAATTGTATAGATGTAGCCGTGAGATATATATTAATAAAATCTCTCCAAAAGAGGGAAAATTTACATGAATACATTAAATGATGAAATAACTCATACATTTGATGGATGTAATTATATTGTATTTCAAAATCAAGGAACATTCTGGTAAAATCCATGAAGTCTTGCATCATCAATGGATAAAGGTATCCAAGCATCTTGATGTGAGAGGAAATCCTACATCCAAATTTATTGTCACTACAAATAACATCACAAAACGCTTGTATAATAGTATGGATCTATCCAAATTTAGTAAATTTGAGGATAACTCCATCAAATAAATATTTTAATAGGAATTTCTAGGAATTTGGGCCATCATAATGGATGAAATTTACAATATGTCACTGATTATATCCCATCATAGATAAATCTAAAAGAAAAGAATTTCCATTTTGAGGGAGTCCATTATATGTGAAAATCAACATAATTATGGATTTATTCAAGGAATATATCCTATAAACCATCCCCAAGGTGGTGTTCATCTCATTGATTTCATAAATGATACAACAAATTAAGGGACAAATCACAAGTTCTTTATGATATTTGGATGATTTTCTAATCCTAGTCTAGGTTTTCTATGGTTTTGTCGATATTAACTAATGCATCTGCATTGGAATTATGTTAAAGATTAATATGATATAGTGTTTTATTAAATTGGATTTATTACATTAACCCTCACACATAGTCAATCAAGGGTATTACATACTAATTTTTAATCACATATTTAACCTTAACATACTTAACTAAAACACATATCCATCCATTAAATTTAATCAAATTATCACTATAGAAAGAGACATATCCAAGAGTATAATAGAATATTCATATTCTACTTCATTTTTTTTAAATCTTCTAATAGTAGAGAATAATAGTGAAGAACACCTATCATCATGGAGGCAAGTATAATTTCTATGACATCCTTATTAACCATTATATTTTCCATTGTTCTTATGAATAGGATCCTAGAATCACTAATATAGAAAATATACCTTATTTGTGGAGTGTCATGAATAGGTAAAATATATCCATTACTTTGATCTATATTTATTCATTAACTTCTTTGGGTTTGGTGTTTTACAAGAAAATATGTTAACACAATTAATTTATCCAGCTTAAAGAATAAAAAACCTACTGTTTATTACACACTTAAACAAGATTTATTACAAAAAATTGCACAAAAGAAGAATCTAAGGATCATGAGGTCTAGTGTATTTGGAAATTACGAACATTACATAACAACATACAACATAAAACACAATAACTTTTTTGAAAACTTTTTTTATATGACCACAACTTTCCATTGTACTTAGCATTGCATTTGATAACCCGAGGACATGCATAGAAAAGGATGAGAAATAAAGCTCAGTAAGGGACTGAAAAGGTCATAACATGAAAAATATTATACATTTTTGGCAATAGTCATATCAACCAAGCACAATAGAAATATGAACATAAAGGCATGATTTTTCATGATTATCATAACAGGGAAATTTCGCTCTAACATTTAACCTGATATTAGCCTGATATAAGTATCATAGCACCTGGATCATGATTAAACAGTCATTAAACTTGAATTATCATTATTCAAACCTTATTTCACATAAATTATCATGATACTAATTTTTACCCAACACATTGGAGCGCTATGTGGGCACACTATTTATAAACATTTTATTTCATGCACAAGTGTGCCACATGGATAATTCAACATGGATTCATTACACATAATAATACATTCCACTTATAAGATATCTGGAATACATAAATTTAAGTCCTCAATCATAATTTACATGCTCAAAATGGAGAATATCCTTGATAGTGAAATGGGTATGGTATTCACATACATGATGATTTTTGCGTGGTAAATTTTGGTGTAACTTTGGAAGCATAACGATGCCAAATAGAAATAGTAAAATGGGTTCATGATAGTGAATGTGGTCTCTCATAATTTATAAATGAAATGTATAGTAAGGGGTTCTGGGTAAATAATATCCCAACATGTGTAATGTAATATAGATGCATCGTATAAAATAATTTCTTGAATGTACATGAGGAGAGAAAAACCGCTTATTGAATTTTAGCATTTTAATGGGTGTTAATTTTCGGAATTAGTGATAGATAATGGGTATATAATCCTTAAAAAATAAGGATATGTGTATAAGGGAGGGTAGAAATGATACCCCAATATATGTAATTGAAAATAAAATGGCATAACAATATATGGAATCTTGGACATAAATAAGGAAGAAAAGAAAGTGAAGCTCCCTTACATGGAAGTGTGATACCGATGGCTTGGGAGAGGATTGAAAAAATATTCTTGGGTGCTTAGGGATCCTTGTGAGTACTCTAGAGAGATGATATCAGTAGTTAGTCAAGCTTCAAATGGTTTCAGTGTAGTGGAATGGGGGATTTAGTGGGTCTATATAGGGAAGGAGAGGGAATTTTTTTATTTAGGTTTTGGACACTACACATTAAAAAAATAAAAAAATTAACCTTCCCATGTTTTTCCCATAGTTTTTACTGATGTGGAGTGGAAAAAATAATTTTATAAGTCTAATGGCCTAACTTATTATAATATTGGGCTTTCTTATGTGGAGGTGAGCCACACTCTCAAGAACATTATTTTCAAAAGTTAAAATATTTTATAAGTCTTCGAGGGTCCACTAAGGAAGCATAAAATGAATCAAACAAATATAAAATCACATTATTTTAAAGGTAAAACATATATTGGCCAAAAAAACCTTTTATAGTATTTTATTACATCACTATTAAGACATTATGATATCTAAGAACAAATTATATATTTAAATTGTATTTAATTATTACTTAGATATTTGATTTTCTAACAACATAATGAAAAAAATCACCATTAGATAAGTTCGAAATCCTGAATACAAAACTGATATTCAATTTATTTCAATAATTTTTTAAATTTGGGAATTTTTACTTTAAAAAAAACGGACATTTATAAAAATTTATTACATTTTTACAAAAACAACTTTCAAAGAATAATAAAAATTATAATTTTATTCATAAAAAAATACACGACCATTTATATTTAATAAAAATAAATTTATAAATAATATTTTATTATTTAATTAAAAAATATATTAATTCATCAAACTAGATTTCATAAAATGAATATTAACTAAATATATTATTTGTGATTTAAAAACAATTTACAATGTAACAATGATTCAATGAATGTATATTATTTATTCAAAAATAATTTACATAATCATAGTGATTGGGTATTTGTTACATAAACTCTTTTAACACCCATATAATACCTAAGGATAAGATGAGAGATAGTAACAGACTCCTGGGGTGACACAGATAACATAACTTCAGTGGTAATCTCTATAAACTTCCACATCTCCTGTATGATATTCTATTCAAGCTTATTGTGTTGAAGCTCATCATGGGCTTGGTCAAGAGAAAATCCCAGTGATGATTCCTCTTTTCGGATCTCTAACAAATGGTCTTTTTATGAAGCAATTATAAATGATGAGGCCATCATTTCCTTTGTTTCAGTAAATTGGATTTTTTAAAACAATATATTAATACTAATCTTGTGATCACTATTCAATGGATATATTTGCAACAATAAATTTTCTCAAAGGTGTTTTATAATAAAAAAACATAAAACCATGGATGTTCATATGGTTTATAAAATCATTTTACATAATAAATCATTAAATCAGATCTAGAAGAATATTCATTAATAAAATTTTTGGTCATTACATTCTCCCCACCTTAAAAATTTTTCCCTAGAAATTTCCATTTCCCACACTAAAATAAATGTGGGTAACTATGCATCATCACTTCTTCGGATTCCTTCGTTTCTTCTTCAAACCCGTTGTTTCACCAGAACACCTTGATGATGGGAATTGTCTTATTTCCTAGATCAAACTTCCCTACGGTATAATATCTTCACCATCTTCTCTTCATAGAAGAGGTAATTTTACAATGGTACCGCCTCTAGATTGAGTATATGTGAAGGGTCAGGTATTTACTTCGTAAAGAGTAATACATGGAATACATCGTGTACTTGAGATAGGTCCGGTGGGAGTGCTAGTCAATAGGCCACTTCTCCAATGCGATCAAGGATATCAGAAGGGACGATGTACCTTGGACTAATATTTCCCTTCTTCCCAACTCTCATAACTCTCTTTCACAGTGATATGTGGAGGAATACCATATCTCTAACATCAAACTCTACATCTCATCGATGATTATCAGTATAGCTCTTTTTTCAACACTGAACAGCTTTAATGTGATGTTGGATGGTCTTAACCATAACCACCATTTCCTCCCCAATTTAGGGACCTAAGAGTTTTATCTCCCCAACTTCATCCCAACATTCCGTTGTTCTTCACCTCTTCCCATAATGGGCTTCATAAAGAGCCATTTGGATGATTGAGTGGAAGCTGTTATTGTAAGTGAACTCAACCAGTGGAATATGTTGATCTCATCCTCTGTTGAATTCTATTGAGCATGCTCTCAACATTTCCTCATGTGTTTTGATAGTCCAAGGAAATTTTAAATCAGTTTGAATATGATAAGTCATATTGATGTTCAACTCAGCCTTTAGATCTTTTTGGATACTCTTCCCAAACATAGAGGTGAATCCTGGAATTTGATCAAATACAATTGATAGTGGTACTCCATGCAGTATTACCAATTCCCTTATATATATACATTCTATTTGATCCAATGATAATTCATCTAGAATTACAATAAATTGTGTTTTCTTTGTAAAATGATCCAAAACAAACTCGATAGCATTGTTTCTTTTGGATGTCTCTAGATGTCTGGGGAAAAAGTCTATGGTGATGTTCTCCCATTTCCATATTGTTATGGGTAATGGTTTCATCATATTCTTAGACTTCTTCCTCTCATCCTTCACCTGCTGACATACCTGTCACATTGATTTTTACTCATCGATCTCCTTCTTCATGTAATTCCACCAATAATGCTCTCGAAGATCTTAATAAATATTGGTGTTTCCTGAGTGAATGGAGAAATTTGAACTATTTGCGTTATCCAAAAGTTCTTTCTTTAACTCAAGATTTTATTAAACACATAGTCTTGACCCAAATCCCACGATTCTTTCTCTATTAACATTGAAATATGATGATTAAATTTTTTATGATAGTTTCCAATTTCTTATTAATTCCCACATCATCCTTTTTAGAATCCATTAACCTTTCCAAAACAGATGGTTGAGAAATAATTTGTGATGGGATTGATGATGTTCCCTTAATTATGATTCCCATGTCCATATTCATCAAATCTAATTATATTATATCCCTTTCAATTATCATCAATCAATGAGTTGATGGATTATTTCTAAATAGAGCATCCACCACCTTGTTCTCTTTCCATATATGGTATTTAATTGAGTATTCATAGTCTTTGATCAGCTCTAACCATTTTCGTTGGTTCATATTCAACTCTTTTAGTGTGGATATATACTTGAGGCTTTTGTGATCTGTATATATTTCACACTTCATCCCAAAGAGGTAATGTCCCAATATTTTTAAAGTGAAGATTACTATAGCCAACTCCAGATCATGTTTTGGATAGTGTTTCTCATGAATATTCAATTCCCATGAAACATAGATAATGAATTTGTCATTTTACATCAACACACAGCCCAATACCATCTTCTAAACGTCACTAAATACAACAAAAAGTTATTCACTTGTGGGTAGTGTGAGCACGAGGGTAGTGATAAGCCTCCTTTCAACTTCGTTTAGCTATATTCACATTCATCACTCCATGAATTCATGACTCCCTTATGAGTTAGCTTGGTAAGAGGGTTTGAAAATCATGAAAAATGTCTCAAAAAAACTGTAATAATATCCACCTAACCCAATGATGATACAGATATCTGTCAATGATGTTGGCCTCAACCATCCCTCAATTTAATTTTCCTTGGATTGGTCCATAGATATCCCATTTCTTATAATTATATTACTGATGAATGAGACTCCCTTCAACCAAAACTCACACATCATATAAATTTCTTCGAGATTCTCCTACCGTAAGGTCTTTATTATAGTGCTTAGATGCTGCTCATGCTCCTTCTTTGTTTTGGAGTATATTATAATATCTTATATAACGAATACCAAAAAAACATGTTAAGTTAATATCTAAAGACTCTATTCATCAAGTCCATGACGATTGTTGGAGATTTAGTGAGTCCCAAAGGAATTACTATGAATTCATAGAGCCCATACCTTGTATGAAAATCTGTCATGGGGATATCCTCCTTCTTCAAACATACTTGGTAATATATCGACCACATATTCACCATGGAGAAGTATTTTTATCCATATAGCAGATCGAAAAAGTTATCAATTTGTGGCCTAGGATTCTTGTTCTTTATCATGATTTTATTGAGCTCATGATAATCAATTAAAAAGAGAAATAACTCATCCTTCTTCTTGAATAAGAGGATTGGTGCACCCCATGGTGAAGCACATGGTTGTATAATCCCTTTATCCAGATTCTCATATAGTTGTTTCGTTAGCTCCTCATGCTTCACAATAGCCATTATATATGGAGTCTCGTATATTAGAAATTCCCTTGGTAAAAGATCAACCATGAACTCATCTTCTCTACTAGGAGGAAGAACATGGAATTCATCCGAAAACATTTCTTTGAATTCCCTCACAATAATAATTTATTCAAGGATGGTTTCATCCATATATTTAATCATATGGGAAAGATACACATGATCATAGGGAAGCATATTCAGACTTGAGATTGTAACGACCCGAGTCAGGAGACCCTCCATTGGTGCCCCATACCCAGTTCGCCACATGACCTCAAGAATGTTTCCCCAAATGCCAGAGGCTGCCGACTAGCAGCGGGGGCCTTGGTGAGTCGGTGGGGAAACAATGCCCTCATTCGGTAAGGTATAGAAGGTAAGTAAGACAACAATCAAGAGCGGAAGAAATAGAAACATGCATAACAACAAAAAGAAAAAAGCGGAAGCAAGTATATATATAGAAAAGATGACAATGATGCAGCAAGTACAAGTATCTAAGGAAATCAGCAAACACAACAACGTGCTAAAATACAACTGAAAACAAATTCAAAAGAAAAACAAAGTAGACTACTCAGCATTGAGATCCATGGCACGGTCCCATGCTCTCCAACTCCAGTGCAATCAAGAACCTGATGTAGAAGGGTGCATGCCCATATCTATACCTGCAGCAACATAGTCTGCTTGGGCCAAAAATCATGGCCCAAATAGGGAGTGAGATAAAATCCCAGTAGGAATTCACCCAATGATTTGTGCCTAACATTCAATAAATAGATGGAAGTAATAAAACAAGAAGCAGTAAACATGATAGCACAAATAGCTACAAACCACGGTTCTAAAATACAAGTGCACAAGTAAACAACCAGCAACAAGAAGAACATAAGTAACCCTCTGGGTAGCTCTCACAGCCTGACCCCTATGGTTCAACCTATAGTACTAGAACTCCTCTAGGAGGCACACATAGTCTCACCCCTCTGGTTTAGTTATGTAATTAAGCAGACTCTCTGGGTATGCACTCACCGACATTTCCACATACAGGCTCGTATCGTGCTAAAGGCTCTCTAGGGAAGCACTCAACATCTATTCCCCCTGTGGCCCGCGTCATGGAATTATAGACTCTCTGAGGAAGCACTCAACCTCAATTCCCCCTATAGTCTAGCATCATAATTAAAAGACACTTTGGAGAATCCCTTATGCCAATTCTCCCTATGGTCTACTACACTAGGCTCTCACAGTCTTGTGTAAAACTAAACATGCTCAACATGTGCATATCATCCAAGTAAACCTCATGAACTACTTGGATATCAACTAAAGCTCAGCATCATATCAAAAAGATAGTTCCACTATCCTAAAACAAGGTATAGATAATTTGAAAAATGCCCAATAGGAAAAACAAGCATGGAAGAGAAACCTGAGCACAAAATAATTTACTCTACTCACAAGCAATAACCTCTACTAAAGCAATCAATCAAAGTAGGAAAATAACAAGGAAAAAATAGGAAACACACAATAGCCCATTCAAGGGTATTGGTGGAATTTGCACATAATATTCATCAACTTTCGACGGAAAGGCACAAACCACCTACCTCGATCCTAGGAGATCAATTTACGTGAACCTCGATGACAGATTCCCCTTAGAACGACGAATATCTAAGAAAATGCACAAAAATTTCATCCCACGATAACTTGGAAACGAGGAGTAATCAAGAAACAAGACTCAACCAGAAAGAAGAACTTACCACTGTGATTCCAACACAATCGACCAAGCTCGAATCAGAGAATGGACGGCGAGGCAGGAGTTCGTCAAATATTCGGTTGTACAGGTTGCTCTCAGACAAACCAGACCTAGAAGAAGGAAAATATCACGATGAGGCACGACCCCGGTACGTTTAATGAAAAAAAAGAAAGTACAAGACATGTACTTCTTGAGTACATGGCGTGTAATTCAGTTTTCTGTACTCCGAATTAACCGGCCTCCACCTCACCCTTACACACTGTGTGTGTGGCCCGGACACGGCCAGCACACGGATTCGAGCGAAAAAGGGAGTACACGGCATGTACTTCAAAAACTTCCAGAATATTCATTTTTCTCAAAAACATCAGAAAAAGGAAAATGTACCTGAAAAGAAGATCCAAGTTCTTACAAACTTCCCCCTTAAAGAAATTCGTCCATGAATTTTTCTGACGAGGTGGAGAAAAAGAAACCATGAACAGCTCTGGCCACTGCGATCGTACATCGGTCTCCCTCTCCCAGGTCACGTCTAATACTCGTCCGTGTTGCCATAGCACCCGTACCAGAGGAATAGACCACCCATGGAGAACCTTCGTACTGCGATCTACAATCTGGATGTGATGGTCCTCGAACGACGCATCTGCTTCAAGCTCGACTTCCTTGGGCTGAAGGACACAAGATAGGACTGAAAAGTAATGTCGGAGCTGAGAGGCATGTAAGACTTCATGCATGTCCCGATACCTCTGAGGTAGCTGAAATCGATAGGCGACCAGCCCCACTCTCTCCAAGACCTCAAACGGCACGACATACTGCGATGAAAGTTTACCCTGTCTCTGAATCCTTTTGTGTCCCAACCTCAGTGCGACATGTAGGAAAACCTGATCTCCAACCTCGAACTCCAGAGGTCATCTCCGCTGATCAGCATAAGACTTCTATTGAGGCTGTTCTATAACCATCCTCTTCTAAATCAGCTCCATCTGCTCTGAAGTCTCCTGTACAAGACGAGGTCCCAGCAAAGCTGCCTATCCTACCTCTGGCCAGTATAAGGTTGATTGGCATGGCCTACCGTAATAAGTCTCGTATGGTTTCATATAAATGGTCTCCTGAAAAATGTTGTTGTAGGCGAACTCCACTAGAGGAATTTGCTTCTCCCAAGAGCCTCCAAAGTCTTGAATGCAAGCTCGGAGCATATCCTCGAGCACCTGGATCATGCGCTCAGACTAGCCATCAGTCTGGGGATGGTATGCTATACTCAAAAGTACTTGTGTACCCAAGGCCTTCAGAAGTCCCAGCCAGAACTAAGAGGTAAAGCGTGAATCTCTGTCTAAAACAATAGAGCATGGAACTCCATGCAGACGAATGATCTCTTTGATGTAAAGTCGTCCCAGATCATCGACACTGAAGGTTTTCTTTGATCGGCAAGAAGTGAGAAACCTTCATAATCCTGTCGACGACAGCCCAAACAACATCGTTTCCCCGAGGTGATCTCGACAACCCGGTCATGAAGCCCATCACAACATCATTCCACTTCCACTCTGTAATGGGTAACTGCTGGAAAAGACCCGCCGGTCGCTGATGCTATGCTTTCACCTGCTGACAAGTAGAACATCTCATGAAAAACCAGCAACATCTTTCTTCATACCTGGCCACCAGTATTGGAGATGAAGGTCCCGATACATCTTGGTGATGCCAGGATGAACTGCCCAAACAGAGGAATGGAAATCCCCCATCAGCTCCTCGCATATGTCTGATGGCACCCATACGCGTCCCTGGAAATGCATGATCTAATCCTCGCCCACTACCCATCCAGGAAGAGGGTCCTCTCCTAACACAATCTCCTTCACGAATAAGCCTTATGAGTCTGACAGTTTCATCATCCGTACCCGATCAAGTAGTGTTTAGGTAACAACTAAAAAAGATGGAAAAGTATGTCATCGTCTGTCTTGAACCTCCAGATGCATCTCATAGAACAGAGCCATTAGCTGCCACTCACTACTAGCCTCCCGAACTTCCTGAATCTGAGTTCTCCTGCTCAACGCATCTGCCACGACGTTTCCCTTTCCCGGGGTATAGGCAACCTCGATGTCAAAAGACTGAAGATACTCAACCCACCTGTGCTGCCTCAGATTCAGATCATGCTGAGTGAAGATATACTTGAGACTCTTGTGGTCAGTGAAGACCAAAAAGTGCTATCCCAGAAGATAGTGTCTCCAAAAGCACAAGGCATGAACAACAACGGCCAACTCCAGATCGTGTGTAGGGTTGTTCCTCTCATGTGGCCTCAACTGCCATGACCAGTGTGCAATGACTCCATCTACCTGCATAAGAACAGCTCCTAGACCGATACCTGAAGCATCACAATAAACATTGTAGCTCTTTCCTGGCTCCGGAAAGACTAGTATTGGTGTTGATGTCAACCTCCCTTTCATTTCCTGAAAGGATTACTCACAAGAATCTGACCATAAGAACTTCTCCCCCTTCTTGGTCAGACCCGTCAAAGGTGTTGATAAGGGAGAAAAGTCCTGAATGAAGCGTCGGTAGTATCCAGCTAGCCCTAGGAAGCTCCGTACCTCAAAGACGTTCTTCGGCTACTCCCAAGAAACTACAGCTCTCACTTTCTCTAGGTCAATAGATACTCTTGCCTCTAATATGATGTGACCTAATAAGTGAATCTGATCCATCCAGAAGTGGCACTTCGTGAGTTTAGAATAAAGACAATGCTCTCTTAGTGTACCCAGAATGATCTCAAGATGGTTAGCATGGTCGTGTCGAGTGTGAGAGTAGACCAAGATATCGTCCACGAAGACCACGACGAAGGAATTCAAGTAAGGATGGAACACTCGGTTCATCAGTGTCATGAAAATTACAGGTGCGTTTGTGAGTCCGAACAGCATGACTGTATACTTGTAAAGACCGTACCTGCTCTTGAAGGCTGTCAGAGGTATATCTGAATGTGTAATGTGCAAATGATGATTATCAGACCTGATGTTGATCTTCGAGAACTCCCAGGCTCCTTGAAGCTGATCAAAGAGGTAATCAATCCATGGCAAGGGATATTGGTTCGTGACCGTCAACTGGTTCAACTTCCGATAATCCACACAAAGTCGAAGGGTACCGCCTGCCTTCTTCACAAATAGAACAGTCGAACCCCACGGAGAAGTACTGGGTCAGATGAAACCCTTATCTTGTAGCTCCTCCAACTACTTCATGAGCTCCTGCAACTCAGGTGTGGAGATCCTATAGGGATGAATGGAAATCGATGCCACTCCTGGCATGAGCTCAATAGAAAACTCTACCTCACGCTCCAGAGGAAAACCTGAAAAGTCCTCTGGAAAGACATCCCTGAAGAGATCCACCACTGGAGGAAAGTCTAACTGTGGATTCCCCTAATCATCTAGATAAAGGCTAGAAATCTAGGCTGTCAGCCCTTCTAGCCCAAGATGCTCAAGTCCTGCCCGACTCGCCCGAACGTCCCATTCCCCTATATGAAGGAAAGATTCAACCTCTGGTGAAATGAAACTGAATCTACGGTGATAACAGTCAACGACTTCCTGGAAGGGAATCAACCAGTCCTTGCTGAGGATGACATCACAACATGTCATGTCTAGGATATTGATATCCCATAAGAAGTGATACCATGTAACCTTGAGAGGGCACTCCCTACACCGGCATAAACTAGATGTCCTCGTTCCCAAAGGTGTGTCTAGTGTTAATGAGTCGGCAGAAGAAAAGATGCAGAGACCGAGGCTCTCCACGACAGCAACAGAGATAAATCTATGTGTGGCACTGGTATCGAAAAGGTATGAAGATAAAACTGTGGCAACTAAAATCGTACCTCGAACAGTAGAAGGGTCGGGATCATCCTCCTGATAAGTCTGCTCCACGGAGAAAGACTGGCCTGTACCGCGGCCCTGCGCCCCTAGTTCACCACTCTGAGCAGAACCTCCCTGCTGGTGCTGAAAAACTGGTGGCTGAATGCCATGGCCTCGACCTCCACCTTGGCCTGGATGGCCGAAAGAACTCCAGTTTCCCGACTGGTGAGAAACTGGTGGGGCTGCTCGTTAACGAGGATTCATGGAAGAACCCCTATCACCAGCCTCTGGTGAGAAAACCTGACAAAAACGTTGAAGGAGTCCTATCTTTCCGCATGATCAGCACTCCATGGGGTGTCTCTGGCACTGCGGTCTCTTGTGCCCTGACTGACCACACAGGTATCTTGTCACTTGGCTGCCTTACTATGCATCTCTCTTCCTTGAATCACCGCGCTTAGGCTCTCTACGGTGTTTTTTGCTATCATCTTGGAAAAAACTAACTCTGGAAGCAGAACTGCCCTGACTCGTAGCTCCAGAGTCTCTCAGATTGTGCACCGCAATCAGTGCCTGGTTGATGATGGAAGCAATGGAAGTCAGCTGATTGATGTTCACCTGCAAGCGGATCTCCCACCTGAGACCGTCCTTAAACTTCCTTGCTATGAACACCCCACTCCCATCCCGGTGGGGTGTGATGTGATAAATCTCGGTGAAATGAGTGGAATACTCCATGAAAGAATGAGTACCCTGCTCCAAGCTCATGAACTCCTGGGCTCGATCATCCCTCCGGGTCTCCAGGTAGAAGTAGTCGTAGGATAGGCACTGGAACTCCTCTAAAGTCATAGCCTGTTGTTGACCCGCCTGTGAGATCACGTCCCACCACCTATTGGAGGAGTCTCGGAGCATGTAGGTGGCGAGCATGAATTGCCTCTCTGGAGGCGTCTCCAGGTGCTTGAAGATTGTAATCATGGCTTCCAGCCATGACTCTACAGCCTGAGGTCCTCCCTCCCCCGAGAGTGTGGGAGGATGCAACTGCTGAAAGACCCGAGTCAAGTCTGCCACAGACGTGGAAGGATGTGGTGCTCCCTGGAAGGCATGCATCATCCTCATGAAACCATCCCTGAACTACACATCTGTGCCTGAAACTGGTACAACAACCGGTGCCAAGGCTGGCTCGGCTGGGGGATCAGCAGGAAGTCCCTATTCAGCTATATCTGGCGTCTGATCACTACCTGACGACAGACGTACGATCAGAGGATGTCTCTGAGGCATAGCTCTGAAAGATCAAAAGTACACCTTAGATCATAAATGAGGACATAGAACACAAGAGTACAAAATGGGAACAGGGGAAGAAAAACACAAATGATGGAAAAACACAACTACAGGGCGTGTATAAAAACTACATGGCATGTCTTTTTAATCCACTGACATGGGCATGTACTGTCCCCCTAAAAGTTGTGTAACAACTCATCTACATGGCATGTTGACCCCAAAGCCTGGCGTGTACAAGAAGAGCATCCCCTGCCCAAGTCTCTTACACGGATAACCCACACAGTCTTACTTAACTCGAGATTACACGGCGTGTTCTACACAAACACGACATGTACCAGACAAGGCTTCAGCTATCCGTGTTGTTGAGTACACAGCTGGACCTTACACGGCGTGCTCCGAACAAACACGGTGTGTATAGGTGAAGGAGACACCATCCCGTGTTGTTCTTGACATGACCGAGTACCGGGGCAGGACTACACGGTGTGTTCCGAACATACACGGCGTGTGGAAAGGAAGGGAACGCCGACCCGTGTTGTTCATGACACGGTCGGGTACCTGGAAGGAACTACATGGCGTGTTCCAAACAAACACGACATGTGGAAAGGAAGGAAACGTCATCCTGTGTTGTTCGTGACATGGCTGGGTACCTGTACAAGACTACACGACATGTTCCCAATGGACACGATGTGTTCTACCCGAGCTTCCCCGACCCGTGTTGTTAGTGACACGACTAGGTACAGGGCTCCGAACTTACACGGTGTGTAGCTACCGTACACGGCGTGTTTCCGAAGTTACTTCCATGACACTGTGTTCTTCTCACACAGTCAGTGACATGGCATAAAAACTACACGGCGTGTATCCAAAAAGTACACGCCGTGTATTCTGGGTTTTTTTGGGCAATAGCTCAGAAACTACACAAAATTCCAGAAACACTAAAACAAGGTGAAAATTGCCACATCTTAGATCCGTGAGGGCCCATAACACCTGAAGAACCAAAATTTGGCGTCATTTTAGGCAAAGAACAAAACAAACAGTTTTCTAACATAACAGTAAAGAATCTATCAAGAAACTATCACAACATCATGCATAATCTACAAAATGTCTATCACAACCTCATGCAATCGCAAATTCACCCTAGATGGCATGGAAAGAATGTAGGGCATGTGATTACTATAAGTTTCTATATGATGAATGAGACGGAATACCCTCATCTCACCGGGTTGCGACAGAAATAGAACCTTAATATCAAAATAGTAATAGGACAAGCCATGTGAGTCACTCTAGGTGAAATCGGATCAACTATAAAATCTCAAAACCAGCAACTGCAATTAACGAGGTAGTATGGATTTTCCCTATACACGGGTTAGCTACTCCCGAGCACAACTTAATACCATGTACCAAATCCATCCTATCCTTGGATAAGGTCTCCAAACAGTAAAGAAAGAGAAAATAAATCCTCTGATACGACTTTGTAATGACCTGAGTCTAGAGCCCCTCCATTGGTGCCCCATACCCGGTTCGCCACATGACCTCAAGCACGTTTCCACGAACGCGAGAGGCTGCCGACTAGAAGCAAGGGCCTTGGTGAGTCGGTGGGGAAAATATTCCCACACTTAGTAAGGTATACAAGGTAAGGAATACAATAATCAAGAGCGAAAGCAATAGAAACATTCATAACAATAGAAACCAAACAGCGGAAGCAATCAGATATATAGAAATGATGAAAATTATGTAGAAGGTACAAGTATCTAAGTAAAGTAGCAAACACAACAACGCGCTGAAATAAAACTGAAAAAAAGTGAAAATGAAAAACAAAGTAGGATCCTCAGCATCGCGAGCCACGGCTCGGTCCCATGATCTCCAGCTCCAGTGCAATCAAGAACCTGATGTAGAAGGGTGCTTTCCCTTATCTATACCTGTAGAAACATAGTCTACGTGGGCCCAAAAGAATGGCCTAAACAGGGTGTGAGATAAAATCCTAGTAGGCAATCACCCAATGATTTATTCGTAATAGTCAATGAATAGATGGCAGTAATAAAACAAGAAGCAGTAAACAGGATCGCACAAACAGCTACAAACCATATTTCTAACAAACTAGTGCACAAGTAAACAACTAGCAACAAAAAGAAAATAGGTAACCCTCTGGGTAGCTCTCACAGCCTAACCCCTATGGATGAACCTATAGTACTAGCATCCCTCTGGGAGGCACACACAGTCTCACCTCTCTGGTTCAGCTACGTAATTATGTAGACTCTCTGGGGAAGCACTCACCGTCAATTCCCCCTATAGTCTCTTATCGTACTAACAACTCTCCGAGGAAGCACTCAATGTCTATTCCCCATGTGGCCCACGTCGTGGAACTACAGACTCTCTAAGGAATCACTCAGCGTCAATTCCCCCTATAGTCTCCCATAGTAATTAAAAGACACTCTGGAGAAGCCCTTACGTCAATTCTTCATGTGGTCTACTACACTAGGCTCTCACAGTCCAATGTAAAACGAAACAGGCTCAACGCATTTATATCGTCCAACTAAACCTCAAAATCTACATGGCTATCAACTAAGGCTCAACAACATATCAAAAAGACAGTTCCACTATCCTACAATATGGTATGGAAACTTGGAAAAATGCCCAACATGCAAAACAATCATGGAAAAGAAACCTGAGCACAAAATAATTTACTCTACTCACAAGAAATAACCTATACTAAATAAATCAAGCAAACAAGGAAAACAACAAGGGAAAAACAAGAAGCCTGGAATAACTCGTTCAAGGGTATTGGTGGAATTTTCACATAACATTCATCAACATTCAATGGAAAGGCACAAACCACATACCTCGATCCTAGGAGATCGATATACGTAAACCTTGATGACGGATTCCCCTTAGAACAATGAAGATATGAGAAAACACACAAAACTTTCATCCCACAGTAACATGGAAATGAGGAGGAATCAAGAAACGAGACTCACGAAGAAGGAAGAACATACCGTTGCGATTCCAACACAATAGACCGTGCTCGAATCGGAGAATAGATGGCAAGGATGGAGTTTGTCAAAGATTCAACTACACGGGTTGCTCTTGAATGAACCATACCTAGAAGAAGGCAAATATCGCGATGACGCAGGACCCCGGTCTGTATGATGAAAAAAAAAGTGCACAGCTTGTACTTCATGGGTACATGGCGTGTACTTCAGTTTTCTGTACTCCTAATTAACCGGCCTCTACCTCCCCCTTATAGACCATGTGTGTGGCCCGGAAACGGCCATCTCACAGCTTTGAGCAGAAAAGGTAGTACACGGTGTGTACTGATAACATACACGGCGTGTACTTCAAAAATATCCTGAAAATTCATTTTTCTCAAAAACCTCAGAAAAAGGAAAAACATACCTGAAAGGAAGATCTGGGTTCTTACAGAGATGATGGTGCTAAAGAAAATTCATCCTTCCTCTCTCACATGTATAGAATCATGGGTTGTTTCTCCACATGGATTTTAATTTCCCCCTTAGGGAAATTTATGTTGTCCTTATATAGAGAATGCCAATCCATGCTATGAATTGCATCAAATTTCACCAAAGGGAGTATGATAGGATTTTTCAGGAAGTTCAATCCAAAAATTGTGACATGAAAGAAGTTATATTCATGGGATGAAATTATTTCCCCATTTGTTGTTCTCACCAACATCTCAACTTCTATAAAATATTGTGGCGTTGGGATTTTTCTAATAATCCTTAGGTATATGGAAGAATGTGTAGAATGAGAATAAAAATTTATGATCTATATTTTTAAAGGAATAATTAGTGTACCTATCACCACATTGTTTTTGGGGTTCGCTTCAAAAATAATGAGGGAAAAAGATCTCCCTTACTGCCTTGGAGGTTATTGGTCTACTTGGAAAACCCTTGGATAAGGGCACATGTTTACAAAGTGACCTATTTATTTGTAGTTGAAGCAATGAACAATGCGTTTGGAATCGAATGGAGGTTTCCTCTCCTCTGTCGTATAAATGTGATTTTCTTTTCAGCAGTTAATGACTGGGTTCCCTTATTTACAACAGTTAAAGTATTTCCTCATCCCCTTCAAGAAATTTATGGGGTTCTTCATTACGCACCTTTGGAAAGTGGGGTGCTGGAATTTCATAGAACCATAGGATTTATCCATCAGACCACCGGAATTAAAGTACACATTTTTCTTCTTATCCCCATGATACCCTTGATATCGCTGATCTTCATTTGGACATTGAGGGAACATCAGACAAATTTCTTATAGATATTGAAGTCATAGATTTATAAGGATTTCTGTAGGCTATGTTTTATCCCACCAATGAAGTGGTCAACCATTCATTCGGGGGTGATGACAAAGATAGAGGTGTACCAAGTGAGTCTTTTGATGTTTTCCTAATATTCATTTATGGATTTTACATATTTTTTTGTGGGAAAGGAATTATTTTTCCATCTTATGTTGGAGGGTGCGAAGAAAATATTTATCAAAAAACATTTTCCTAAAATCCTTCCATTACATCACCTTAATATCTTCCTCCGGCTTTGTATTTTTGACCAACATCCTCCATTGATCTGCTTCACTATCCATATGATAAGATGCTAAAATAACCTTCTCTTACTCATAACATTGACAGATGGAGAAGATCATTTAAATGGAGTTGATCAATTTTTCCGCGATTGAGGGATCAGATGATCCATTACAAGTATGAGGCCTTTTTCTTATGAATTTCTTGATTGAGACTTGTTATTTATTTGGGGGGGGGGGGTTGAAGGTTCCTCTTTAACCATGATTCTATTCAAAAAAATGTATTAATATAGAGAGTATCATGAAAAAGTTTTCGATTACCACTCCCATCAGATTGGGTATCTCATTTGAACAGTCATCAAATTGATCTTCACATCAGTTCTTAGCTTGATTCCTCCTATTACTAGCCATTGGATAGAATGAAAGAAAGGTTTGGGGTAACACATAAAGGGGAATCCAAATACAAAAAGGTATAACTTATAAATTACATTTATTTCCTTAACATATGAATTTATAGGATTCAATCTATGTAATCCATGATCTACTTCCCAACAGATATTTTTAGATGCATTTTTTTATTCCCTTAATAATGGTTGATACTAAGATTATGATTCTTCCAAAGCATATCCCCCAAGAGTTTCGTAACCAAGAGTGTAGTAAGTCCCATTTTTGTGCACCAGTTCTCATTTGAGCCATGCTCAAAGTGAGTTTTTTAGGTTTTACACCTAGAAACATCTTTTTCAATGCTACCTCTACTTGTTTGTATCCAGAAAGGGATGTATTTTCTTAATAATCCACATAATATATACTCACAAAATTTAGTTATGTTTTTATTATACATATTCTTATCACTAATGATTTCACTGGGGTTTTCTAACCCTAATCCCAAAAATAACTATACCAATCCTTTGATACCATCTATAACAACCCTTCACTTTATTACACACTCAAACATGATTTATTACATAAACATGCATTTAAGACAACTCTTAGTATATATAGGTCTAGTTAATTGGTAAATTAAGAAAATTCCATAACAACATTGAACATAAAACACAACAAATTTATTGAAAACTTGGTTTTTATGACCACAACATTCCTTTATTCTTAGCATTGGATGGGATAGCCTGAGGATATACATATGTGAAGGGTGAGATATAAAGCCCAGTAAAGAATTAAAAATGGAATAACATGATGAATATAGTTCATGATAGTAAATTCGGATATCAATGGATCACAAGAGAAACATGAACTTAAATGCATGATATAGCATTATTATTATAACATGGAAATGTGGCCCCAACATTTAACATGATATTAGCAGGATCCAAATCTCATTGCACTTGCGGCATGAGTAAACCCACATTGCAGTTGAATTATAATGAGAAAACCTACATTGAACATAAATTATCTTGAGTGAACCATCATTTCCCTTGATTTATCCAGATAATAATCTTTACCCAATGCATTAGATAGCTATTAGGGACATCCTTTATAATCATTTCATTTCATGCAAATGTTTTCCACATGGATCATACAACATAGATTCATTAAACATAATAATTTATTCCACTCATAAGTTATGTGGAATAAATAAATGTATGTCCTCAATCCAAA
Source organism: Viscum album (assembly GCA_963277665.1). Lineage (NCBI taxonomy): Eukaryota > Viridiplantae > Streptophyta > Magnoliopsida > Santalales > Viscaceae > Viscum > Viscum album. The sequence continues at coordinate 453,037,097 of OY728160.1, read as the reverse complement.
GGTACATGTTCATAAAGGTGATTACCCTTAATAAGAAAATGGTTATGGTATTCAATTACATGATGATTTTGGAATGGGATGTTTGGTGTAACTTCAGCAGCATAACAACGTCAAATATAAATTGTAAAATGGGTTTTTGAGAGATAAATGGGTCTCTCATAACTTATAAATGAAATGGACTGTAATGGGGTCATGGAACATAATATCCCAAAATGTGTAATAAAATTTATATGCATGATATTTATAAAATTTCAGGAATGTAAATGAGGAGAGAGAAATCCCTTACGAAATTTTGGTATAGTAACAGGTGTATATGGGAAGAATTAATGAGAGAAAAGGGATATATCATCATTCAAACATAAGAAGAGAAATATATGGGAGGTTTTAAATCATAGAGAAACATTTTTAATTGAAAATAATACGGCATAACAATATAATGAAACTAGGACATAAATAAGGAAGGAATTAAAGTAAGGATACCTTACTTGGAAGTGTGATCCAAAAGGCTTGGGAGAAGCTTGAGAGAGGCTTCATAAGAGATTGGGGTGCCTTGGGAGGATTTTAGAGAGAGGATGGAAGAGGATGGTAAATCTCCAATTGGTTTGAGTGAAGAGGAATGGGAGATTGAGTGGATTTATATAGGAAAAGAGAGGGAATTATTTGTTATCTAGGTTTTTTAATCTAGACATTAAACTAATCAAAACTACAAACTATACCATGGGGTTTTCCCGTGGTTTTTGAAAAAGGGGAGTGGAAAACATGATTTTATAATTCCAAAGGCCTAACTTATGAAAAAACTAGGCTAATTCACACTCACAAGAACATCATTTAAAAAAGTTAAAATATTTTACAAGTCTTGGAGTGTCCACTACGACACCATAAAATTAATAAAACAAATCTAAAATCACATTATATTAATGGAGAAACATATATTTTCTAAAAAAAATTTATATTATTTTATTAAATCACTATTGGGTCATTATGTTTTCATAAAACACATTATATATTTATATTGTATTTATTTTTTACCCAAAATTTTGACACTCTCAGAAAATTTTGAAAAAATCAACGTTAGATAATTTCGACATCCTAAATCCAAAAATTATATTAATTTTTTCTAAATAATTTTTTAAATTTTTAAATTTTTTCTTTTAATAAAAACCAACATTTATAAAAAATTATTATGTTTTGACACAACCAACATTCAAACCTTAATAAAAATTACAATTTTATTTATAAAAAAAATTTACGACCATTTATATTTAATAAAAATTAAATTTTTAATAATATTTTATTAATTAATTCAAAAATACATCAATTCACAAAAATATATTTATCATTTGACTATTAACAAAAAATAATATTTGTGCTTTAAAAACCATTTAAAAAGTAACAATGCTAAAATGAATGTATATTGATTATACAAAAATAATGTACATAATCATATTGCTATGGTCTTGTTACATAACCCCTTATAACACCATCCTATGACCTAAGGGTAATGTGAATGATGGTAAAAAACTCTTGGGGTTGCTCGAATAAAATCGCTCGGGTAGTAATCTCTATTAACATCCACTTCTCTCATAGGTGATTCCATTAAATATTAATGTGTTGAAGCTCATCTTGATCATCATAAAGTGTGAAGCCCAATGACGCTACCTCATTTCCAAGATCCAAAAAATGGGCTTCATATAAATCAAGCCTACTGGATGAGGAAATTGCTTCCTTTGTCTGAGTAAATTAAATTTGTTAAAGACCTATATTTATACTAACCATGTGATCACTATTTAATGGCTATATTAGCAACAATAACATTTTTTAATGGTATCTTAAAATAAAAAAAATAAAAAACCAAGGATGTTCATATTTTTTATATAACAATTTTATAGAATAAAACATTTAATTAGATCAAGAGGAATTTTCCTATATTAATGTTTGGGTCTTACATATAGGACCTGAATAGGATGCCAAACTACTGTAGGATAACCAACCACCATACTAGACATCCATTTAAAATCATTATACAAAGGATATAATTATATTTATCAATTTGAGAGGGAAAGAATACCTCATGCTGTTGGTGGTAGTGTCTATGCTTCTATCCCTTTGAATGAAATGCAAGGTAGTTATCCATGATATTGAAATCATTGGGTTTAGTATCCATATTTATTATGTTGAGATAGTATATACTATTCAAAATACCCAAATCATTCTTCTATGAATGGTTCACCATGTTACAATCACATGGATTCCATATATTGGATTATTGTATTCCCTTATAATGGTGGAATTAAAACTAGTGGGTGTAAGAAGTATTTCTTGAGGTCATCAAAATCATCCATAAAATTCCCACCCCACCAATACATGACCCCTTTCACCATCATATTTTTAATCAACAACCACTTCTGGAATAATTTCCTATGAAACACCAGATACATTGCAGACATCCATAATGTTCCCTTAACTCTATGGTTTTGAGGATATGGAAATTATAGAATACTTTTATAATTTTAGGATTAACCTCTATATCATGATGGAACACCATGAAACTAAGAAAAGTTTCTAGTGTTACCCTAAAATACGTATTAGAGGGATTTAGATTCGAGTTGTATTAATTTATTATGTTAAAAAATCACCCAAATTCAGCTAGATGATCCTATATTTATTGATACATGACCAGATGATCATGAACATTGAATTATGTAGTCATCCCCTGGTTGTGATTTAAGATATAATCTATTAAATGTTGGTTTGTAGTGTAAACATTCTTCAGGATTAAGTGAATTAATCGATAGAAATATAACTCTTGTGGACACTGAAAAGTAGCAACCACTCATCATCATAATCTATCTAGTTATGATTATAACTTCAGTACCAATAAATAAATTGCAATAGTGGAAAGATATCTATTAGATTGATTAGTAACTCTATGATTTATAAATAGAAATATTCATGTGGGAAATTCTTATTGAGATACCTAAAGTTGATGAAGACTAAACATTTTACATTGTTATTATTGATGGTGATGGTGTTGGTGTGTTATTTTGGGTATTTATGCTCCATGATAAAATTTTATTTGATAAACTTATCAATTGTTTCTTCTACCTTAGCTTAATATACTAGATGCATTATTTTGGAATCATTATTATAACCTTTGTAGTCATCTAGAAAGCCTAAATGATTTTAATCCACATCATGATCCATCCTAAGAATTTATATGTACTTCATAGTGAAGATGTAAATTTACTTCTTAATTAAGATAATTTACATATCATGTTACTTATGAGTTATAGTGTCACTAATAAATATAGGTTTACCATACTCCTCTATACATAGATTTACATACTCGATCTCATCAATGGTAGTTGAAATTTCATTATAAAATGATGGAAGGGAATCTATAAAATCTTCCAATTATCTTTCTTATTCCCTTTTTATTTCAACAAAAAAATATAGATTTGAATTTTGAGAACTGTTTGATTGTATAGGTAATATTAAAATCTCATAAATAAATATTTAGAGGTTCCAGAATTAATGAAACCCATAATTGTTTTCTTTCCTCCTCACTGTCATTGATGGAATAAGATGCACTGATATTTTTTGATTTGGGAGTTGAAGTGAAGAATTTTTCATCTAGGGATGTGTTATCATTTATAAGATAATATACTTATTTCATCTAGCTTGACACAACTAGTTAAACTGATATCTTGAGGACAAGGGAATATATTCCTTTTCTTCATTCCCACCACTTTCTTAATGGGATGAAGTCAATTTGATGAAATTTCATCAGCTGTGTTGTCTAAATATTGGTTGTACCTTACATAGAATATAGGTGCTGAAGAGAAATATTTATTCATATAGGTGGTGTGTAATTATTTCCACCAATAGATGGTGGCTGATTAATAGGGGAATCCACATAACCATCACTTCATAAGAGGATTATCGAATGTATTGACCTACTCAAAGGAATTCACATGTCCTGGTTATTACACAATGTTGTGGTGGTTACCTCAATCGTCTTCATCAAAAACAAAACGTATTACATAAGTCCTTTCAATGGATTTAGAAGATACACTTCCAGACCATTTGAGCAAGTAATATAGATGATGTGTCCTACCACTAACTTCCTCCCCAACCTTTTGTAGAGAACTCCATCTTTATATTGATATTTTTAGGACATAGAACTAACATTATCACCATAAAAAACATAATTTTTACTTTTTATAGATTACATGAGGAATTTATTATTTTACCAGGGAACTAAAACATACATATAGAAACAAGGCCTCCCCATAAATACTTCGAAGGATGTGTATTGCTGAAAAACAGTATGCTTAGAGTCAGAGATTTGTCCCAAAACATTTCACGAAGTTTGATCTTTCTGAGTGAATTATAGTCACCCTTTTAATGTCCTTAATTAATTATGATTTAAGGGGAAAATTTTCCTCACACTAGCCTAACTGTCAGAGGGTACACATTGATATGTATTTACTCTATAACCATAATCAATCATCACTTGATGAATTTTATCATCATCCATATTTGTAAATATATATTTAAAGGTATGATATGTCCTGTTATCATAATTTCTTAATCCTGTTCTATAAAAGTGATGACACAATGAAAATTTATAGTTTTAATCGCCACATGATACACCTCAACTATATCTAATTAATCCACTAACTGTTAAAGTCCGAATTCGGCCGCAATGATAGCTTCTAAGAGATATTTTAGGGGTGGAGGTAATCTATAATTAACATATTAACTAGAATATTAATATGATATTTCCAAATATAAAATTTACATACATGGGGCCTTCAGTTCTCATTATGAGGTTTTTCTCTAGCATATATCTTGGAGGTTAACGTTGTTTGTTCTGACAGTCCCTGTAACACACCAAAACTTTACAATATTTTCCTTTTAGAAATTTTTTTTATTCCTAGATATATTTATATGAAACACCAAGTTCAGATTATGTTATAGTAAATGTTATGTTTATATTTAACTAAATAGAACACCAATGTTTTCTTTCATTACATGCAAGACCTAATTTCCTCAATGACATTCATAACACAGAATATTGAGTTTTAATTAACGATAATATATTATTAAATATATCATTATCTAATGGAATAAAATAAACACTAGCAGGTAAATTTAAGATTATGAATTTGATTTTCTAGATTTTGAAAACATATGTTTGAATTCATTGGATACAAATTAATTATAAATTAATATACGGACGAATTTATTTTAAATGGAATGGTTTCATAAAAAACTATTTTTAGGCTCACAAAGTCATTCTAACTTAATAAATTAAAAAAAAATTGTGAGCTATATTAATTATATTTATATTATATTTATAATTTTTTTTTGAAATTTATCCAATATATTTGATAAGCATAAGATAGGAATGAGCCCAATATTATGCATAAAAACGTATATTTTATATAAGTAATTTTACTGCTTTTTAATACAGAAAATATATAAAATCCAATTTTGGACACTTTTCAGAATATAATATAAGAAAATAAACTTAATTTTCTATATATAAATTTCAAAATTATCTTAGAGTGAATTTTTGGTATTTTTATATGATGTTTCATTTGTTGATGAATACTAAAAAACATACAATTTTAATTCAAAACTACTTTTTCATCGAATTTATTTATAGAGTTAAATTATATTTTTAATTGTTATTAAAATTTAATTTTATAGATTTTAAATAAATTAATCCAATTTATTTCATAGGCCCTAAATTTACTTTAAAAATGGATATAAAACATAGGGATCTTTTGAACATTTTTACTTTAAAACCCACTTTGTTGTATCGTCTATGAGATTAAATTTAAATTAATTTCATCCACTTATGTGGTTATAATTTGATAAAATGTATTAAATATATGGATTAATAATAATGTATAATTTATATTAATTTCATCATATATTTTTATGAAAATTATTTGAGAAAGTAATTAATATTAATCATAATGATTAGGAAAAAATTATCTTACTAATAGACTAAACCTTAAACATAATGCCCCAAATAATGTAGAAACTTGTCCAAAATCCAATTTATGGAAATATTTGAAACCTATAATCACATGTTTCTAATTTGGTCCATTATTAGTTCCAATTAACATTGGAAAAATGTGTTTGGAATTCACTTTTCAAAAATTTTGAAGAATGCCACTTCACCTCCACTATAAAAAGGCACTCACCCTCCATCTTCCTCACATCTCTCAGACCGCCTTGGCTCAACCAAGATCATAACAAATAGATCCTAAATATATCTAACCAAATAATATAATCTGATATTTTTTTCATCAATACTACTATGGAAGTCCTTTGGTGAAATCAAAAAGGAGTTACCCAATGAAGAGGTAACATTTTTTCATCAAACTCTTTTGTTTTATTTACATTCTCCACACCCTAAAATTATCTTATTACATAATGACATAAAAAAATAATTATCATAAATATTCTAATATTTTATTAATTTTATTAATTTTATCTACAATAACACACACTTCCATCTAATGGGTAATGAACATATCATTTATTTGTACGGAGAACTACCACCTCATGAAGCAAAGATTGTTCATTTTTTTTCTTTACAACCTTTAATGGTTAGAAATTATGATGTAAAATAGGTTGATATTTGACATTTATAATTTCTTTATTAATATTTAATCTTATATAAAAAATACCATTTTCATTTTAATTTGAGGATATACAATTAGATCGATTGTGGAAGTATGGACCACTGACTTCTCAAAGCGATGTGATTCTATCACAAGATGCATGGAATGAATAAAGTATGGTTTTAATATATCTATATTACATGTATTAATTAGATATGACAATATAATTATAATATTAAAATAAATAATTTACTTTCCAGTCAATCAAATATGACAATGAAATGAAAGAAGCATTCATACATACGTACGACCAACCGTCTCAATTAACTGTGCATTTCATTTCCTATATATATGTATTGTGGATTATTATAAATAGATATATAATAAATATATATTATATTTAAATAATTTTTTACATTCTAGAGAAGATAAAATAATGATCTATTTAATAATAACAAATAACAAGTCAAAACATACTAAAAATATGGAAATTAAAAACAGAAAAAATAAAAACAATGAAATATTAATATAGAATTGGTAAATAAATAATATAAGATGATAATATTTGATATTATAAACATTAATATGGTTATGGAATAAGTTATTAACATTATTAAAACCATTATACATGATTTTAAAGGAAATGTACACAAAATTAAACACAATATAAGGGGTTTCATCTCAACTTACATTTCATTGAGACTTATTTGTTAATACACACCAATTCACATTATAATGGTGTATATAATTCACATTTTTCATTTAATATCATGATTAAATCATAAATCATCGGATTTTATGTTTTATGTCGAATTATATCACCCATGAGGGTTATATTTAAATCTTCCATGTGGTTAAAGTTACCATTCAAGTCATACTTTATTTTCTTATTGTTAACTTTCTCCTGAAACAATCACTCTATCGTAATCAATTATCACAAGATATTTCATTAAATATACATTTTATTTGGTGATGGATATAATTATTTCCTAAATCATATACCATATTTACATAAGGTTTTCACTTATATAGTTATTTTACTAATTAAATAATTATTGATAAATTTGTATCTTCTATTCAATACGGATACATTTTGATATAGAAAATTAATTTTGAATTAAATTTACTATTATATATATTATGAATTTTACATAAATGAAATTAATAGGTTGGGAACCATATATTTCAAGCCCTACCTATTGTAGATTGGTAAATTCACTCCCCTAGATGAATTAGTAGTCTCAAGAGATGAAAAAGTTGGCCAAATAAGAATAGTTTAAACTATCTTATCTTCACAGTAATGGTATCATATTCTTTGAAAACATGAAAAACAATAATTAATGATTTAATTTTTTTAATATTATCCACTTGATTATTGTTTCAATATATATATGGATTCATTTCATTATAAATTTATTGATTAAATGGAATGAGTTTCAGGTCTCAAATTGTCATATAGATTATTCCCTATCTAGTTATTTGAATGGAATTTATTTTCAGTTATTTACCTTGACATATTGATTGATTCTCATTAATTATTTTTTTATTCCACTTTAATTTCCCTTAATGAGCATTGGATCTCACCCTTATTATGATTCCTTTTACATGGTTATGAAGAAGAAATATTTTTAAGATCATTCAATGATGAATTTTATTTCATTTTATTTCATATCATGATTAATTTTGTATTTCCCAATGTAATATGGGTATCATGTATTTAATCTAATTTTTGAAAACTACGAAAATGATAGATCCTTTAGGAATTGATTAATTGTAATCATGCTAATGTAATAAAATAGTTTAATGGAACTGGGATTTTAGGGTTACAGGATTATAGTTGGTTTCATAGAAATTTTAGCCAAATCCTCATAAGCTAGTTTTTGAAAACATAGATTAGTGAATATAACCCTAAGATAGCCTTTGAAGAAAATTATATAATAACATAATATTATTTTGGTAAGGTGGCTATTATGTTGGTCTTCCTAGAAATACATCAGTGTCAGGATAATATAAGTGAAAATTATTCTAGAATAGATGTACCAAAGGATAATAGCTACGAAAAGTTGATCCACATCTGAATTTTTGTAATCTAGTACATGAAAATGAGCCTTACTATTCATGTGGTTTCAAACTCCAATGTGAAATGTTTTTTGATTATTAAAATTTATTTTCAAACCATTATGAATGATTTATTAGTAATTATGTCCGCAAAAATCCATGTGTATAATTGTAAGATTAGCTATGAAATTTATGTTAAGTGTTATCCCCAATTAAGAATTATACAAAGTTCACAATTTTATGAACCAATAAAGTATATTCCATTGTATATAAAATAAGTATCGAATGATGAATGGTACCAATACTCATGGAATATGTAGAGGATTCCCTAATGAGAAAGATGATATACATGTTATTGGAAATGACAAAGTAATGTATAAATTAGGGTTGCATAATTATGTTATGAAACATAACCTCTCCCAGATAGAGTAACCTACTCCACAACGATATTCCCCAATTTTGGATCACTCCATGCAATAGATGCCCCCATCATTTAGTGGAACTACTTACCCAATGGTGGGTAATAAATGTATTATGTCTATAGAGAAGATATTTATATCCTTGGGATATATTGAAAAGGAAGAGATTTCACTTGTAGTGTACTGTCCAAATGGTGATGTAGATTAGTGGGATTCATTGATCTAAAATTCTAAGAAGGAAGAAGAAATATAACCCAAGGAATGAAAAAATATTAAGGAGAAATTATTGGATAAATAACTCCCTCATGACAAAAAATAAGATAATGATAATGTCGTGTATGTTAATGAAAAATGAAGAAGAAATTGGCGTGCAACTAGAATATACATTTACTAGGTTATCAAGGTATGATACAAATTTCATATGAAACATGGAATGCAAGATTGATAATTTCTGTGAAGGACTTAATCCATGACTATTAAGGTTGATGGTGTCTCAATAATTTTCTTTATACGATGAAATAGTGTTATGTTCTATCAAGAGAGAGAAATAATTCTCCCAGTCCTATGGATTAAAAGGTAAGAAAGTGAAGAACATAATGGATGGAAAAGTGAATGAAATGTGAATAAGGGAAAAAAATTATGACATATGATAATAGTGAAAATAATCACCTTTTTAAATGGTTGAAAATTTTGTGTGTTTTTCAAAAGTGAGAATAAAAGGGTATCTAGGAAAAATATTTAAAATGGAAGATGTAAAATGCTGATATTTAGTGTTATTACTACAATTATATGAAGAACTATGCAATCCAGTTCTCCAATAATCAAAAGAATATACCTCAAAAGAATATTGGGGGTCATGGTCAAGAATATGTTATTTACATAACCAAAGTAGAATAATTAATATAATTTTATATTTGTATTTAATAAATATATTGTAATAGTATAATATATATGATTTTCTCATAATATTATTGACGAAATATATAAGGATTGTACAATATTAAATTTTTAATAAGGATTTTAGAGCATATATTGAATGGTATAAAGAAAATTAATCATTAGAAAGTAATTTTTTTTGGAAAACAAATGGATGAGGGAAAGATAACCCTTAATATATTTCATTTATTAAAATAATGATGTTTAGAAAAAGAAATTATTAGTTGGGAAAACATAAATTATATAAGTTATGAATACCATTGAACTAAGTAATTATTCATTAAAAAATATGGGGTTTCTATCATTGATGGAGTTTAAATAATCATTTTATTTAATGAATATATATGATGATATATAATTTATTCAAGTAATAATAAGAATGAAAGTTTTCAATAAGTTTTTATACTAATTGAAGTTATTACCAAATTAAAATGTTTTGTATGTAATGATTAAAAACTAATTCATTTTATTTTATATGATGATTTTAGAAATTTGGTGACCTTCCTTCTAATGTGTTGGATCATAATATTTCAAAACAATTATCCTTTTATAAAGTGGTTTTTTGATTGTTGGATGAGGTTTTAATGTTTAATGTATTAATTCACTATATGATGCATCCTTTTCTATGAATTTAATTAGAAATATTTCAACTCACAACCAAAGTATAACATTTTGTTTATGAAATAGAATAATATATTTAATTATTTTATTATATATTGAAATAATTCCTCAAATATAGGAAAAGTTTCCTTGACAAAAAAAATTCATACTATCATCATTTTTTTATATCAATGATTTTATTCACAAAAGTAATTTAAGGCTTTGTGTTAGTAAACATTCAGCTGAACACATTCTCTATAAATCTTCATCTAGACTTGAATGTTATATTTTTCTTTTTTATACATGTTCCCATTTCCCCACATCATTCAAATTTTCCTGATTAGGGAAGTATTCATCTTCATTTCTCACTTCCTCCCAATTCCTCTTTTCAGCTGCCACTGTTGATGGTTTTCTTCCACTGGTTACCCTAGGGGATCCTCCTAGTGTAAATTGTTCTCCTAGATATGAGATAGATGGGGTTTTGGATTGAGTTTTATAGTGTATGTCTTTAAAATATGTCCTTTGTTGTGTGGCGGCTTCATCCACTCTGACCAGGGGTGAGGCTCAACCTTCTAATCCAATAAGATTATTACGAATCCAACAAATTTAGGTCAGTATTAGGGTTACTGGTAATGTGGATGGAATCCTAGTTGTGAAAATTTCTGAGAATTAGATTTAGATGGTGGATGAATTTCATAATCTTATTCTGCCAGACCATTTTGGTGACAATAACCCGCCCCATGGATTGCTTAAACACTTTTTCAACTCACGGGACCACGGGATTCTGATATTCATTTATATCCATTCCAGAGTAGCCTTTGTCATTTATTTTTCCTACAAGGATGATTTTGTGTCATCTTGGGCCAGTGAGGACTGGCGATGTGGGTTATGGTGCTTATCCTTGTCTTATTGGTCATGGGATTGCAACTTCGGTAGGGAGTCATTCTCAACGGTTGTTTGGGTCAGCCTACCCAGCATACAGCTTCCATTTTATAACCTAGAGATCATCAAGTCAGTGGGTTCCCTATTGTCTCATTTTTCTGTTCTAATGAAAACGCTGCTCGTGTTCATGTTGCGGCCAACCCTCATATCCGCGTGGAGATGGATCACTCTATGAGATTTCCTGCACGTATCCTGTTTTGGATGGGTGAAGGCTTATAGTGGTGGAAAAGAATTTTCATTAAGTATCCTATAAGGATCGGCATTTTTTGTGATCTACATGGCTGCTCGATTTTGGTTTGTAAAAGGATGTGTTCTGATCCTATCTCGTCTGGTTCGGTGATTCAAGGAATTTGATAAGGTGGATCAACGATTGTGGTGGTGGAGTGACCGGATGAAGTTACCATTAGGGAAGATTATTCAAATTGAAATTGTTGGGATCAAATTCTTTATAAGTATTCTGACATTTTCTCTATGCCTTCATCTAGGGTACCATTTTCAATAACTCCATAGACGTTTTCAAACCTGATTTCTCTATCTACTACTTCTAGCATGGTCGTTTTCTATTCTTGCTCAGTCGACACACCCAAGGATGCTATAGGGACCTCATTGGAATAGTGTGGCCTACTGGCTTATCCCCTGTTGCTTCCTCCAAGGGCCTTGTCACCGCTTTTCTTAGAGTTCTGGATCTCTTTTCAGAAATCTCCAGATTTCCTGCAACGATCCTTGATCAATAGCTTGTCGTGTGTCACAAGAGGGATGGCCCAGATAGAGATAGTTTTAGAGGGCATGTCGACAGATGATTATTCCTTGTATGGTTCTCCACAATGCTTTCTTATGGTATCCCTTTTTCAAGGTTAAATGGAACCGATTCTTTTATTGTCACCCCGATCCTTCTGAATGTCTCTTCTTGAGGATTCATAAGGATATTTCAAGAAGAATATTCTATCCCCAATGCAATGTACACCATTTAAGGGGTCCTTGAATGAGTCATGAATTCCAACTTAAAGTAGGCACCTATGATCCTCTCATCCCCATCATCTGGTGACTCTGGCCTTAAAGCCAGGTATTCCGTGATATAATGTTATCTCTTATTTTATGGAACACATGTGGGATGGTGGAAAAAGATAAGTGCGCCTTCATTTCCCTGGAATCCATGAAGAATCATTTGTATATTCTTTCTATTTTCAATCCCATGTAGGATCCAAGAATGATTCCTTATCTATAAATTAGAATGTGATACCTGGTGTCCATTCATGAGTTATTGGATGAAACAAACATATGGATTTCCTGGATGAATAACGTCAAAGTGGATGTGGTGAGTCTGATGTATCAGTTTATTATTTCCAAGATCTATTGTGTTGGAGGTGAGATGATGATATCCTTCATTTATGATAGTAATTAATTTCATGGGATGTTTGATCGTTGGATCTTTTTTGTGTCCTTGAAAACAAAAAATATTCCATGGTTTGTGAGCAGTTATTTCAACTTAATTATGAACTATTCATAGAAGGGAGTTGGTTAAATCATATTTAATGGTGGCATTCTAGATTTATAGAATATCATTTTCTCTAGGGGGATTTTTTACTTGGGCTTCATAGTTAATTGATACACTTGGTTCAACAATGGTTGAGGTTATAATCGCATATGGAGCCAGCTTTAATGATGTTTGTCGAACCATAAAAGCTTATATTCCATCACTCGGATAAATTTCACTCACCTTCCTCACTTCCTTTCAGATCAAGAACCATTACATATGGACATTATATGGGATGTGCATGTTAATCTTTCCTTCCAATACTCCAATAACTGGCACTAGGATGACATTTTCATGTAGAGGGTGAAATGCACATGGGATCATGAGGAGGATGAAGGGTCATGGAGTGGCCTTCTTCGTTGCCTTAAATGACTCAATAAGGACTTGTAAGACTAGATAAATAATAGGGAAAATGAAAATCCGAGTGTGGATAGTATTCAAGAGGATATTGAAAGGCTAGATGAGGACCTTCAGAACTGTTGGGATGAGAACAGATTTACTATCCTTTTTGATAAGTGCATTTTTCTTATTGAGAAACAGGAAGAGATTGAGAGGGACTGCAAAAAGAGTTCTCTGGTGAGATGGAATATGGAAGGAGACTACAACAGTGCTTTCATTCATGTATGATGGTTGGATAGAATTATCATTAAACTCAACCATATCCTTGGTAATGGAATCATCACATCTGATGTGGATTTTGATTTTCTCTTAGCACTTGATCATATTGAAGGTTTCTTCTCTTGTGTGGTAGCTTATATATATGAGGATATGTGAGGGGATGAATAGATGAGGTCTTATTGGTGAGAATTCTAAAACGGGTGGAGATTCATGGTAATGATTCTCCGATGGCTATAACCAATAAAATGGTGATAAAAGGAATGGTTCTCATGAGGTTTCAGGACAAAGCCCCGGTCTGGGTGGGTTCTCGAGAACTTTTTTTCTGATTTCTTGGGACATTTTTGGCCTAAAGGTCTTGGTTGTAGTTCAAGATTTCATTCATGATGGTGGCCTGAATATGAGTGTGTGTGCTTCCAGTGTGGTTCTTATACTGAAATTCAAGGACCCCACAAACCTCAATATGTACAGACCCATTTTGTTATGTAATGTGTGCAATATAATTCTGGAAAGTTATACTGTAAGAAGGATGATTTGGATTATTCCTAGGATGGTGTCTTGTGAGCAGCATGGGTTTGTCAAGGGTCGGAGCATCCAAAGGAAAGTTAGTATTTCTAGTCAGTTGGTGAATTATATTAATATAATATTAGTTGGATCAAACATTATATTCCACGATGATACGAAAAAGTCTTATGAAAAAGTTGAAAGGAGTTTCATAATTCCTGTGATGCATAAGTTTGGGTTTAAAGAAGGGTTTTTTGATATTTTCTTCATATATTACACTTATCTATGGATTTCAATATCCCTTAAGGTGAAGTGATTTGGTTTATTTAAAATGGTGTGTGGAGTTCATCAGGGAGATCCACTATCCCTAAGCCTTTTCATTTTGGCTCAAGCTGCACATTCTCAGAATCTACCTAGAGGCATAGAATATGGAAGGATGCTTCCGTAAAACATACGAAGTGGCCAGGAATGAATCTCACATCTAATGTTTGTTGGTGATTTTTTAATCTTCATTAATGGAAGATGCAAATCCTTAATTGGTATCATGGAGATTATCGCAGATTATGCTCATTTGTGTGAGAAGAGTATCAATTCAATGAAGAGTCATGTGTTTATATCTAAAAAATATTCATGAAGATGTTGTAGGTATATTAAATATATTTTGTGTTGTTAAAGGAAGCAGTTGTGGATGTTTTATCTGGGAGTTCCGCTTTCTTCTAGTCTCATTTGGAAACACTTATTAGATGATATTGCTAGCCGGATGATGGGGAGGATTTTTGGGTGAAAAAACAAGTTTCGTTCATTCAAAGGGAAGGTTTCATTGATCAACAATGTACTCACCTCTCTCCTGATGAATGTTTTTTCAATTATCAAACCTCTTAAAGGGACTATTGTGAGGGTAGGGAAAATAATGAATGTATTCCTATGGGTTGAAAATCATAGGGACTGCTACCATTTGGAATTACCGAGCACATTTGGCGAGACTAGTCGAGGAGGGTGGTGTGGGGCTATGTGATCATACTGAATTGATGCAGAGCATTTAATCACAACTTTCTTGGGATATCATTTTATGGTACTCTATGTTGGAATAACTCATCAGAGCATGGTACATGGAGCATTGGGAGGATTTTGATCCCCATAATACTCATCTTTCTTACATTGCGAGATGCATGTATTTTCATCTTGAGGAGCTCCACGTATTGTCTTGGTAGATTATTAGGAAATGTGATATTGGTTTTTGGATGGATAATTTGGTTGGTGAGAGGATTTTAAATCAGGATGTCCCACCCCTGACATATCCATTAAGGAAGCGAGTGGACACCGTGTTCTCAACCAAGTTGTCCTAAAACAGAGTCATGAGGAGATGTTTGAAGGTATTATAATTAATTATGATGTAGGTATATTTTGATACACAAGATTGAGCTCATGATTTTTTTCCACTCAGGAGTACAAAAGGTTGATACATACATAGGGTTCCTCTGATGAGTTCTCTTTGAAAGAGTCGTGAAGTGAGATACCCAAAAAAATGAACATTATTTTTTAGTGCATAAAGAAAAGGAATTACAGATGGAGGATAATATAAAATGTAAGTGTATAAACTTGGATTCACATCTCATCTTCTATAAGAGTCCACAAAAAGAATGAATGAGGAACATTTCTTAGATTTATTGGATGGTAAGCCTCTCGTCACTCTTCACTCCTCTACCCCATATAAACTTGGACCAGTTATCTTATAAAGACTAATTTGATTCCTAGATAAAAATTTGGAGGGAAGTGTTATAGAAAAAAACGTTTAGATAGTAATCCTATCCACTATTTTCTAGACCATTTATGAGGCTGTAAACTAGACAAGACTGGGTTCTCATTGCTTGGTGTCATATCATCAAGTATAGTTAAGGGTTATAATTTTTTATTTTGGTTCGGTACTAAAGGGGGAAAATCACTTACGGTATGCAATCTCCTCAACAAATCATATGTGCATGGATGACCAGGAGAATGCTAGATCAGAGGTAGTCTAACTACTTGTGATCTGAATCTTAATGTGGATAAATATGTTATGAACAGAATTTTGAGAGGTGGAGGGGTTCTTCGTGACTCATTTTGTTTGTTCCATGTGGATTTCAATTTTTTTATTGGTCTGAGTAATTCTCTAGTTATGTAGGCATATGAACTTCATACTGGCCTCATGGTCCGTAGGAGGTTTGGCCATCAAGTGTCCGAGGTAGAATTAGATTTAAATGTCATGGTGAGAATGGTTATGGGGATTTATGAGGCACCATATGATCTAGTTTGTGTGACTAGGAGATGTGCTCGGGAGGCCCATCATGGGCATATTTTTCATCACAATTGGAGAGAGTCCATCATTGCTGAAGATATGTTTGCCTTTATTGGGAGGACATACCCAGATTTAGTAATTTATGATGGTTTTGGTTAACTTATGTTATAATGAAATACTTTTGTCCAAGCGGATTCCATTAGATTGTATAACTTTAGTCCACATTGAGGGTCTTTTTTTCTAATGGTGTTTGACCATCCTTAGTTTTCTAATAAAAAATAAATTTTCAGCACTTCATGATTCCATTTCCCACCTATGTTCTCCTACTAGGAAACCATGTTACGTGACAATTGTACTTACCATTCTCTCTTATTAAGAATATGTGTTATTATCCCTCTTTACGATATGATTTTTTTTAAAATAGTTTATTTTCAAATATCATTCCCCTGATTATCGAGATAACTTTCTAATAGTGAGGATG
Source organism: Viscum album (assembly GCA_963277665.1). Classification (NCBI taxonomy): domain Eukaryota; kingdom Viridiplantae; phylum Streptophyta; class Magnoliopsida; order Santalales; family Viscaceae; genus Viscum; species Viscum album. The sequence goes on along the minus strand of OY728160.1, from coordinate 453,020,089 downwards.
TAATTTATTTGAGGTGGAGGGAATGTAACACTCCAAAAAACTTAAATATTTTCCATTTAAAATTAATTTTTATTCAAAAATTAATTTATAGTAAACATAATGATAAACATATGTTACATGAAACATTAATTTTAGCTTTCTCTATACATAAAATTGAGGCTAGGTTTCATTACACGCATGACTGACTTTCCACCACGACTTGCATAACATGTAATACCAAGTTGTACTGAAAAATAACATATTAATAAAAATATATTTATTTAATATAATAAGATAAAACCTAGATGTTAATTTTTTTTGGAATATGATTAACTAAATTATGATAATATAAGGTTGAATTCATTTGTTTCAAATTAATTAGAAATATATATAAGAAAAAATTGAATATAAAGTAAATATTTTTATAAAAATCTAATTTTATGCTCAAAAAGTCATTTTTTCCAAATGAATTAAATTAATTATAATTAGTGAGTGAAATTAATGTAATATTTATATATATATATATATATATATTCAATAAAATATTTTTTACCATTATCCAATATATTTGATAATAATAAGATAAGAAAAAATCTATTATTGTTCAAAAAACACATTATTTTTATAATGGAAATTTATACCTTTGTAATTGGGAGAAAATTTTAAAGAAATTTTTTGAGAATTTTATGATGTTAATATGATAAAATAAAATTTAGTTTTTAAATAAAAAATTCAACATTAGGTTTTGGTGAATTATTATTATTTTTTTAGGAATTTTGATTTTTTGATTAATAGTGAAAAATACAGACATTTAATTAAAAACTACTTATTAATTAAATTTATTTATAAGGATGAATTTTATTTTTTATCAGTTTATAAACATAATTAGATAAATTTTACAGAAATAAATCCAATTTAGTTTATTGGAACCAATTTTGCAATGAAAATGGATATAAAAACATAGCAAAACTTTGATCATTTTTATTTTAAAACCCACTTTATCGTCCCATATGCGATATTAAATTGCAATTAATTTATACCACTAATGAGATTATAATTTGTAAAAAATTTATTCAATATTTGGAATTATAATAATTTAATTTTTTAGTATGTTAAACTTAGTTTTTTAACTAAAATATTAGTCAAAGTGATTAAAATTAGTTACATTGATTAAGAGATAATTTGCTTTACAATAGAATAAACATTAATCCTAACACCCAAATAACCTAAGAAATTGTTCAAAATCCTTTGGATGGACATATTTATATATTATACTACATTTTATATAATTTTATGTATTATTAGATCAACTTGTCACAGAAAAATGTGGGTTGAATTCCCTTTTAAAAAATTTACACGAATACCACTCCTCTACTATAAAAAAGTAGTTTCCCCTCCCTCTTCTTCACCCCTATCATGAAAAATTGGATTTATCAAGATATTAGTGAATATCTCTTAAAAATATCTATTTTAATCCTAGAATACTCTCTTTTTATATAAATCCTTCCATGGTAGCCCTTTGTTGAAAATAAGTTATCCAAAGATGAGGCAACATCCTTCCTTAGACTCCTTTGTTTTATTTACATTCTTCACCCCCTATAATATTGTAATTTAATGCATAATAATAAAATAGATATTAAAAATATACTTATGTTTCATTATATTAAAGGTTATAACCATACTTACACACACATCAATCTGATGGGTAACGAACTTACCATTTATGTCTACGGTGAACAACTACCTCATGAAATGATGATTGTTCATTTTACCATTACAAACATTAATGGCTGGGAATTATTATGGAAAATCTATTTATATATGATATATATTATCATTATAATATCTAATTTCTTATATAATTAATAAAAAATAAATACCTTTCTTCTTTTATTTTTCTTGGAATATGATAACATCATTTTTGGAAGTGTGGACTACTGCGCCCTCAAAGTGATGTTTTTGGTTCATGTTATTCATGGAATGTATAATAGTTGGTTTTAATAAATATATGTAAAATAAATGACATATATATGATACTTGAATCATAATAATCATATATATATTTATTTTCATTCATTTATATTATAAATAGATATGAAAGTAGTTTTTATGAGTACAAAAGGCCTACCGTATCCTAAAATGGTGCATTTCATGTCCTATCTCCTAATATCATGGAATCTTATAAATTAATATATATAGTAAATATATATTATAGTTAAATAATTTTTTATATTATGTAGATGGTGAAATCCCGATCTATGTAATAATAATAAAAAATAACATGTCAAAATGTACTTGGAAAACTAAGTAATTAACACCTTAAATAGTGAAAATAACGAAAGATTGTTTTCAAATATGTAATTAGATATTAAAATAAGATCATATATGATATTAATAATATGAATATGGTTCAATAAAAATTTATTATAATTATTAAATTCATTATATATGAGGCTAAATTATGTTCACACAAATGGAATGGCAAGGTAAGGGTTTTCTTCTCAATTTAAATCCCATTGAGACTTATTTTTTACAATACACCAATACGTTTATTATGGTATATATTCCAATTATTTGTCTCTAAATACCATGATTCACCCATATTTTATGGTATATTATGATTTAATTTGAATTATCTCACTCCAAGAGTTTATCTTTAAAATTTCCTTATGGTAAAATTTACCGTTGTAATATTACTATATTTTGTATTTGATAACATTCTAATGAGATAATCACTTTTTCATAATAATTTTTCATTGGCTATTTCCTTAAATAAACCCATTATTTAATTATGGATATTATTATTTCCAAAATATTATACCATATTTATGTATGATGTTTAATTTGATAGTTATTTGACGGACTGTTGAATTTATTAATACATCTCTATCATCTATTCAATAAAGGTTAATTTTGATAAGGCATATTGTTTTTAATTAAATTAATTATTACATATATGTTTAATGATGAAGTCATGAAATATATGGGTTGAGGTCTTTTTAATTCTTGCCCTGTGGGTTGGGGACTAGTTAATACCATACCCTCAATACATCAGTAGTCTCATGAGTCGAATCCCTTGGACAAAATAGAATATTTTAAACTATCTTATATTGAAGGTAAAGGTATCATGTGTCAGGTAAATAGAAAGCTCAGTAATTAATAATTTTCATTATTTAGAATTCATTTATTATTATTATCCATGAGATTATTTCATCTACATATCAATGGATATATTTAATTATCATTCTATTTAATGAATGGTATGTATTTCAGGTTTTCAACTTAGAATATTGATTATTCATCATCTAGTAATTTTAAAGATATTATTTATTAGTTATTTTTTTAGAAATGTTGATTTAATATCATAAATTCATTATTTATTCCACTTTTCATTCCCTTAATAATAATTTTATCTCACCCTTATAATGTTTCCTTTCCCTGTGTTATAAAGAATAATATTCAAATTAGAATTCAAGGATGAAATTTATTTCATTTTATTATGTATCATGGTTTATTTTATATTTTCCATTGTAAAATATATATCATGTATGTAATATGGTTTTCCCAAAAATCTAAAATTATCTGTCAGTTATGGTTTGGTTCCTTGTAATCATGCTAATATAATAAAATAATGAACCATCTCGGGTCTTCATGGGTTAGGCCATTATAGTTCCTTCCCTAATATAAACATTGGGATAGTTTAGTTTTTGGTAGAAAATTTATAGTTGGACTTATTGAATAATTATTATAACGAGAAAATTTTACATTTTCTTTTCACTACTTTTATATAGTTAGATTTTTCTTGGATCTAGATGATTATGTAGTATATTGATGCTCCCATTAATCTCACTAATGTTTCTATTTCAATGTTTATGAAAAATATATGACTATTATTGAGACATTTCCCACACAAAAGAGGTTAATGATGACCCCTTCATCTTTTAAAACCTTATCCTTTATGACATTCCCCACAATTTTTTATGATAATATCATATTCACATGCATCATTATTATTAGAGAAGGTTTCCATCAGGTGGATTTCAATGTGACTCTGTGTATGGAATCTTCATGTGAAACAAATATTGTTTGGCATGGTTGGTGCCTTTACCACATTTTATCAACGGATTATCATCCAACATTTCAAAATGGTATGGAGTTTAATGATTTCTAACGTGCTTGATCATTTTCATGGGTTTTTCATGTTGGGATTTTTTTTCTTTCTACATTAGTTAATTTTTATCTTTAAAGGATACAATGTTAAGGAATATATCTTGGTTTTCTTAAAAATAGCTAGGATATGAACTTGTTGATTCATTTTCCCCTTCAGTAAGGAATTAACCTATTTAACAAATTTAATACTCATTTAGTTATCCAATGATTTTCCTCTATTTATTAACTCATGTCACCCCCTTATCTCTATAAAGGAACAATAGAGGCATTAGTTAATTATAAAAGTTTCTTTACCACATTGATTTTCCAAAAGTCACAAATTTTTTATGTTTGCATTATATGATGAACCAATCCAAGATGTTGTGACTCAAGTTTTTATGGAGGGGCAGTGTTTAGGATAGTTATTAAGTAAACTTAAGTGGGACTATAGACCTATGGTATCATAAGAATATTGTTAACCAATGAAATGATGAAGTGCATTGGGACATACTCCTTTCATAATAAATACCAATTATTTTTAAAACATTAATATGTTGGATAAATGTACTCCATTGATGAGGTTTAGATTTTTTTTATTTTCATTAAAGGTGAGGAATCATGTGATATTTTTTTGTTATAAGGTGGATCATGTGATAGTTGTAGTTTGAGTCTGAAAAATTGTGCTCTCTACACTGAAAAATTATCCCCTTGGGAAAATGATGTTGGGTGAAATTTTTTAATTTCATATTAAATAACATCATACAAAAAATTAAAAATATCTTAAAAAAATAAAATACACTACGGAATTTTAATTTTTTCAATGGAATATGTATATCATCCTAATGATTTTAAATGCATGTCTCTAGTAACTATTAATTTTCGAGTTTCTTATTTATGGATTTTTTCATACCCTTCTATTTGGGAATAAAAATTGTTCCCCTATAATTATCATTAAATATTAAATTTTATATATTATGTATCATTAGTATTCTCAATAGAGATCAAAATTTTTAAATTTTTACGAAGGCCTTCAACAAAAATAACAGACTTATCTAGTATTTTATTCTTACTATAGAAACGACTTTCCCTCTAGAGTTTGCAAAAAGAACCTAATAATTCTGGTTTTTTACAATTCTATTATTCCAATAATTTTTGTATATTAAGACATAGTGTTTTTTTAATGCTTTTACATATCCACAGTTCCATTGAATATAATGAAGGCAGGGTTCCAAATTTTTTTTTGTTTTTTGAATCATATCCACCCACATAGGATATGGATTTCATTATAGAATAACCTTTTCTCATCACCATATCATGAATTCTATTAGTGTGGACTGGGACTCTACGGATTATAGGAGTGATAAAGATCTATATATATAGGAATAATAAAAAATACTTTATATAGTGAAAAAATATTTATAGGTTTCATATATTGAAAATATATTTATAAATAAGTGCCTAATTTTTATTTAAAGTATTTATATGTTTTGAACATACTTTTTTTCTCAAAAATTTTTTTGTATTAGTTTTTTTGAATAGGTTAAAAAATTGTTATAATACTAATTTTGAATTTATTTTAAAAAATTAAAATAATATTTCGAGTGTACGTGTCAAAAATAACTTCCATTGAATTTTTTATATTTTTTTTAATGATTAATTTTTCAATGATTAGTGAAAATCCTAATTTTAATTAAAAACTACCTTTTTCATCAAACAATTTACAATGTTCCATATTTTTTATAATTTTATTAAAAGTAAAATTATTTCAATTATTTTATTATTATACAATTTTTTTTCATTATAATCTATTTAATATTTACAATAGATATTAAAACACTCTATACGTTATAAAAAGTTAAATTTGAAAAACCATTTGTTCATCGCATTTACAGGTTTTATATTAAATTTATTTTTCCAAATTATGTAAATGGAATTATTAAAAGAAGAATAATTATTTAAAATCACAATAATTAATATTATATTATTATTTCTTCTTAATATTTGGTGAAGATACATAGAAAAAATAGTAAAAATTAATTACCCTAGTTGAGGTTAAAATTGGTTTACCGAGGGTTAAACTAAAATGGTAAGGGTTAAAATGACATGAAAACATGTTAAATTACTATATTAATGACTTATATTGACATTATGTCTCTTAATTTATAATAATTAAACATTTTATATCCAATATTATAGTTTAAAATGGGTTTACATATTTTTCATTTTGAAAATTCCATCAGTATTCTCTCACCAACTTATAATTGGCCAACCACTCTTATCTCCACATCACACTTCCAAAACCATTGGGTTAATATAAGACCTAGAAAAATATATTACTTACTTCCCTCCCTAAATAATAGTAATTTATTTTGATTATTAAACCTTCATATTGAGTATTTTGGTTTACAAAAAAAAGAGGTTGTCCGAAGAGTATGTAAAAGTATTATATTTAATTTTTTTGTAATATTTCTGAATATAGATCCTTAAAATTATATTAAACTATTATGATATAAAAAATATCTCCAAAATACAAATATGTTAATTTTTTTTTTAATTTAATAACCTATACCTACCTCTTCTTCCATAAAATGAGAAACAAAACTGCCAATCGTGTGTACAATGGACTACCACCTCACAAACTTATATAATGCATTTTTGATCACCACATTTCAAAGATGGATTTAATGGTTTATTTAATATATATATATTATATTTATGAAATAATTATACATATGTAATTATTATATCACTTATACCTTTTAAATTCTTATTTTATGTGAATACAACAATGTCGCTCGACTGTACGGAAGATTACCGCCTCTCAAAGAGATGCAATTCATTTTTCAATTACACATTTCATGGAAGATAATAAGGATACCTTTATTGAATATATGTGAAATATTTCATACCACAATGAATCATTAGAGGTGATATATTATTTACCTTCCATTCATTAAATATGTCTTGAAAACGGATACAATTCTAATGTATATGTACGACTTACCCTCTATGTGAACAATATAATTCATTTTATATATATAAATTTTAAGGATTACACTGAATAAATTTATAATACATTAATATTATAACTTTATAATGGTTACCACTTTTTATATTCTGGATCCATGATAGAATTAATATAATCAAAACTAAAAAATTACAAACATACATGAAAAATGATACTATTATTTCATGGAACATTATTTTAAAAAAGAATTGTTATGACAAATGTAATAAAAGGTTATGGGTAAATAATATATGGTAGTATACATATTATTAGTTTAATTTTATATACTTATAATAAATGTTTTTTTTTATTCTAGATGTTCAAACAATTATGAAGGATGTCGATAGTCAAGGTAAGGGGATTTTCACATCACTTTTATTTTCCAAAGAAAAATGAATTCTGCCCTAGTTCATTATTATGTTTGCTGTACATAAATATCATGATTATATTTTATGATTATTATCATGAAATATTGGTATATACATATCCTTACACTTTTTTCATTCATGGGGATTACAATTCATAAGATACCTAAGTGGTAATGGTTTTATGTTACAATCTCATTGTATGTCAGAATTATTTAGGATTAACATTCCAATGTCAAAATATTATAGTATATCTCTAAAAAACTCATAATTTTGTCGTATCATTCGGTTATTTCATGAAAATACATTTTTCAGTTCATTTTCCACTCATTATGTACCCTTTTTTATAAAAGAATGTGTTTAATAGAAAAATTGTGTTTATTTCTATATTCGATCAAAAATACGATTTATCCCAGCTTCATGTTTTCCAAAAATATTTGTTTGAAATTTTATATTATTCTCAAATGAATATTTAATTAAATTATTTAATTTTTTTAATAATTACAAAATGTTTTTAAATGAATATTCTATTCATTTTTTGAATGAGACATTGTTATATTTTTACTGAAAATTTGAATAGAATATTTTTTTAACATGATTGACATGAATGATATTTTTCTTATTCATGACCACTCAATAATTAATGAATACTGTATATGTTTCTATGAATATATTCAAAGAGAAGTATTTCCACAATGTAATATGAAATTATATTTTTTTAAAGGTTATTTTTGTAGTTGAAATTTTATTTTCCTCAATAAATATTCAAAATGTTATTTCAAAACCATTATTCCGTATGATATGACATCATTTGTTGTCACATATGATTTTCTAGGTATTTAATCAAATGATAATATCCTTATTATTTCTCAATATGTATTATCGTTATGATGATAATATATTTATGAAGGGTATAGCATTTCCACGTGTTATGCTATGATGAAATGATAATGAAACTGATTTCCATTTGTGGTTTATATTCTGATAAATGCTTTATGATATTAGGGGAAAAATTATGTATTATATGATTTTTGGTACCTATATCTACTTCTAATTAATTTGGTAAATATTGATATATCGTGATATAAATTGGAATTTAATGGGGATTGAACCTAACTTGGTGGGGTACTATAGACACTATGATGATTTTGGGAGTAAACATGAACACTATGACTGTTTAAGGAGTTAACCCATTACACTATTATATAATTAGTATCATTCCATGACTAATAAAGGAATAAATTTTTATTCTTATGTTTATACAAAATATTTTTGACTTATTCCATTATTATTCTCTTATGGCTAATGTTCTATGATTCTATTATTATTAATTTCTTATGAACTACCATGATTTTGTCCATGAATCCTATTTATGATTGTATGATATGCATGGTATGTTATTCAAATACTATTATATTATTATCAATGCCTTATTCACTTTTCATGATGATGTAACTCTTATTTACCCATACTGAGCAACTATTTCCACTGTTTCTTCTATTTCTTTTTCCTAGGTTATGAATGAAGGTATATTGTTTGATATGTTTAAAAAGGGATCTATAAAATAATAATATAGTGATATATGATGTAGATTTACAACAAACCAGTTGTTTATGTGTCAATGTTTCGAAAGGAAATAGAATTAAATGATCATGTTGGGGATCGTTATATTCTATAATTATATTCAACTGTTAGGATTAAATATATTTGTTTGAGATATCTAGGTCTTTATAGTTTTTATTAGAAAAATGATTATTTATCCTTTTAAATATGAATGAGAAAACATTAGTGAGAACCCTAGAATTAAGCATAAGGATAAGTCTAGGTATATGAAATTTTATTTTAATTTTATTAAGCATAAAGAGAGTGGTTCTTAAGAAATTATATCCTCGAATGGTCACTATAAGTGGATTTGGAATTTTAGTAGTTACACCGAATGTTAATAACACCAAAAATTGAACATTGAGATGGACTCAATCATCTCCTGGGGTATGATAGTGGTAATAGTATCGAACATGGTTTGAAATTACATGGAAATATGATTTGTAAAATTAAAAAATCATTAGAAACCATTATGGAGGATTTCAATAAACTCTGACAAAAAAATAACCATTTTTAAACCTAAATTGTTGTATATAGAAAATTTGGAGCCATAATTTAGACATCCTTTTAATGAATTTTTATGATTATATTATTTCACACTATGATTAGTGTTTCATACACTATTTTTTGGGTTTTAGTAAATGGATGGAACCTAAAGGAAACATGGAAAGGATTAATTTAAAGGAAAATACAATGATTTTACTATTAAGTCACAAAACACTATAGTATTTCAAATAAAATAACTCGTTGATATGATCACACATATTTATCAAGCAATGAATCACACTAAATGTCCAAATTAGAAAATAAGGGAACACCATTCTATTGTGTCCTTCATGGATAAACATCCACCTTCATTTAGTGGTTTCACTAATATACTTGTTATTAATAAATGGATGTGTACCATTTAAAATATTTTTTCTATTATCTAGTGTTAAGATCATTGAAAATTAATATTAGTTGTTTATAATTTGGAATTTGAAGAAAATCAATGTTGGAATATTATCTATATTTTGAGTCAAAAAGATAATATTCACTCTATGTAATGGGATGAGTATAAAAAGTTATTTTTCAATACATATATAAATTTTATTATTTGGACTAAACTAGTGATGTAATTCCTTGAGTTAAACTAAAAATATGATGAATCCTTTTTTACATATGAGGAGAATTTTACAAAACATGAGTGGTACACGTCTGGTATTATCATCAAAGTAGAATATATGTTCTAAGGATTATTTGTGTGGCTTAAAACCAAGTCTCCTAAGAGATTTATTCATAAAGTACATCATTAGTTATGATTATGTAATTTTATGTTCTATTGATGTGGAAATGGAGATTTAAATTACCCATTAATCTTAAGTTTATGATAGGAAGAGAAATATGGGATTCAAGGAAAACATTAAAACCCATGGAGAAAGAAATATGATCATTCCTTCATCCTAAATGTGTGGAAAGAAACATGGGGGTATTTTATAAAAGGGACTAGTAAATTATTTATGTATGGGAAGTCTAATCATTGATAAATTGATTTCTAATTTTATGGAAAGAAGTTATCTTATGATGTGAATAGAGAGAAATCTCCCTAGAATGCACCACCCACAATCTAGAATTTGAAATGGAAATATTATGGGAGTTGTTCTTAATAGTTTTCAAATAAGAAGGATAATGATTCTTATCAATGATATAAAACTGCTACAACCCATGTAAAAGGAAAAATATAATGCGATCACTTTTTGAATGATGGGTGAAATAACAACATAGTGATATGTACATTTTCCATCCACTATAGAACTGCAAATGTTTTATTTTACTATTAATCTACCAACTCTTTTATGTATAAATAATTTGATAATGGTATCAAAATTACACATTAATTATTATATTTGGAATTATAATTGAAAAATAATAATGACATGGTGATTGTAACTAAAGCTGGAAATTCTTCTCTCATTGATGTTTATGTAATTTTTCATCATACATAACAAGTAATTTTATCTGTGGTTGAATTTATTTATATGTTAGGAATAGATTTTCATTCCCTATAAAAGTACCACATCAATATATGAGGAAGTTAAGTCACATTTTATATTCCAAATAAACCTATGAAATTCTATTATTATGCTTATATATATGAACAACTGATGGAGGTCACATCCATCCTATGGGTCTTGATTCCCATTCCAAATGGTATTTTTTTATTTTAGATAGTTGAAGAGAAACTCAACATAAATGAAATCCCAATAGTATAGTAGTTTTTTGATGTATTTTTGGAATATTTTATAGTATTATAACTAATCATGAAGCTTATTTCTCAGTATAACTCATACCCAAGGAGACACCTATTTCAAAAACTCCCTAAAAATGGTCATGATTTAGTTGAAAATGTTTATGAAGAAACTCCTAGAGAATCTTGACAAGGGATTCATTTGGGAAACTATGTAACCTTGGGGTGAACGTATTACTTTCTATTAAAAATAGATATTGATCAATGAAAATATGCATTTATTATCATTGACTAAAAAATACGAAATAAATAAATTGTATCCCCTACAAAATATTGATGACCTATTTGATCAACTCTACAGTGATCAAAAAATTTTATTAGTTTGAACTTCATTCTTGATTTCATCTATTGAGGTTCTAGGTGGAAGATATATCTATGATAGGATTGCGTATAAGTTATATAATCTATGAGTAAATAGTGATTCCATATGGTCACTTAATTACCATATTATCTTCATAGATTTAATTATTTGATTATTTAGAAAATACCTTGATTATTTTGTGGTAGTATTTATAGAATATTTTATTATGTATTCAAAGAGAAAGGAATTTCATGAATATAACATGAGAATTATTTTAAAGACACTATAGAAGAAGAAAATTTATGAAAAATTTACATATTTTTACTTTTGGATACCAAATGTTTCATTTTTGGGTTATATAATCTCATGATAGGGTACATCGGTACAATTAGTTATGATGAAGACAATTTATCATTGGCCTAGGTCTACCACAGTGAATGATATCCATAGATTTATTAGTTTACCTAGATATTATCAACATTTTCTGTAGAATTTCACGTTATTCTATTATCCATAGACCATTTTAACTAGGAAGGGATTCAACTTCCTCTTGGAAGATTAATATGGTTAAATATTAAGGAACTAAGGAGAAGAGTAGTCAACACACATTTTATTAAATTACCTTGTTGTAGATAAGTGTTTTTATCTATAGTGATGTATCCTTGAATGGATTTGGGATGATTGTTATGAGTACTAAAATGTTTATAGGCTATACCTATTTAAAATTGATTCTTCAAAAAAACAATTGACCAACACATGATTTGGAGTTAGATATGATAATGTTATCATTTACGATATGGGAACATTATGTTAATGGATTTATTTTTGGAATATATAGAATTATAAGAAAATTTTAATGTATATATTCACAAATAAAGTGTTGAATATGCACCAGAGAAGAGATTTTAAATGATTACATATTCTGAAATTTTATTACATTACCTCCTTTGGAATGTAAGTATGGTTTCAAATTCTTTGAGTCAAAAAGATAATACATTTTTATATATTATGAGGATAAAAAATATATAATATTAATGGAATTTCAATTGATGGATCATGAAAAATTGATGGAGGGTGATAAATATTATCTTTGTAGAATAATTGTTCAATTATAAATCCTGGTGAATATTAAATAGGCGTATAAATATGATATGTAGATGAAACATATGATGATAAATTTTCTTTATTTTAACATTGATCATGATGGAATGATAATGTTAAAGAACCATATATTTGTTATGTACATTCCAGTGTTGAGGAAATTAATATTAGAGTAAGCCCATAGTTATTCATTATCTTTTAATTCTATATGTATAAATATTTATAGAGATAATAAAGACTATTTATAGTGGGATGGAAGGAAGATAAATATTACAATGTTTGTATCTCCGTTCTTGGTATGCCATAATGTTAATTTTGAGAGAGAAAAACTATGGGGATGTTTCAAATATTACATATATATATATTGAAATGGGAAAATATCACCATGGATTTTCATGTCAGACTACACAAATCATCAAAAGGGAATAATGATATATGGGTTATAGTCAGTCACCTTATAATGTCATCACACATAATTTTGATTTATATTATTTGTCTCTTGATCATCTTTCTAGAATACAAATTAAATAAGTATTAGTTTATCATATAATTCCACATTAAATTGTATCAAATTAGGATATGAGGTTTTCCTTGAAGTTTTTGTGAAATCTTAAACATTATTTGTTTATAGATTTAGGATTAAAAAAATTATATCATTATCATAATGTTGGAAATTATAATAGTACAATTCTAACCCTAGATAATACACTATTATATTATTATATGCATCTTAATGTTTCTTGTGATCACCACCTTCCTATATTTTATATTTTTACAAACAGAATTGGTTGATCATTAAAATGGCTCCTTATGATGAAATATATGGAAATAAGTGTAAAAACCCACATAATATGATGAAGTTTGATAAATATCACTATTGTTACATGAGATATCTTAAGAAATTGTTGATAAACTGAGATCCATTCAACACCAAATAAGGGAAATATAATGTCGAAAGAAACATTAGACAATCAACCATAAGAATTATCTAGAATATGAAGTTGTAGAAATTGGTTTTATAATAATTTTTAAATGAAATAAGGTCACAAGATTTGGAAATAATGGAAAACTAAACCCAATGTATATTAGCCTCTTTGAAATTTTTGTCCATATTAGGACTATAACTTATTCCTATGAACATCCACCAAACCTCTCTTAAGTCCATGATGTATACCTTGTGTCCTTCATGAGGAATAAAATACCATATTAGACAAATTTAATAAAATAATAGGTCATCCCATTTGTTCATGATCATTCTTATGATGTTAAAATGGTTCTGATTGTAGATTGTATAGTGAAAGTGCTCTGAAACAAAACCACTCACCTAGTAAAAGTTATATGGGGAAACCAGAAACTTGATAAAACTATGTGGGAACCTAAGGATATAATAAGATAGAATTATACATTATTTTTTGTATTAAACTAATATAATTTCATTGAAGAAATCACTTTATTGTTGAATAATTTAACACCATATGATTTAATGATTTTTTAATAAATTTACTTTCTTCGATAACTTGTGTTTCACATAACAATGAGTTTTAATGAACCGTGATATACTATTAATATTATTATTAAAAAATGAATGTTATAACCTAGAGATTAAAATAATAGGTCGAAATAGGATTAAAAATATTTTTAAAATAATTTATAAAGTTTTTTGGAAAAATAAAATACATTTATAAAGAATTATTTAATTTATAGTTAAGTCGTTAGATTCTTTGAAAATATTTTTTCTCAAAAAATTTAATTTTTTTAAATATTGTGAACAAATAAAATAACATTTTTTGTAAAACTGAAAAAAATATAAAAAATAATTTCTGTTTCTAAATCACCATGTCAACATTAGATTAGGATTAATTATTTAGAATATTTATAAAATACTAACTTTTTAGTGAATACTGAAAAATAATTATTTTTATGAAATTTTATTTTCATTTAATGAATTTTAATTTTTTCATATTTTTAAAATTTATTTAAATTATTATTATCTAAATTACGATATTATTAAAAAAAATTGGGTCACTGGAATAAATTCATTTTTAATTTTCATGTTAAAAGATTCTTTACTTATGAACTTTTTTTCGAAAAATCATTTTTTCATTACGTCTGCAGGTTTAATTTTAAAGTATTTTTTGGAAATTTTATCACATTAATTTATATTAAAATATTACATATTTTGAATTATAATATTAATTTTTATATAATAATATCAAATTATTTTTTTGAAATTAATTATTAATAATAGTAACAATGATTTACCACAGTTAATGATAAAATGGGTTTACTAGAGGTTATACTAAAGTGATAAGGGTTAATATGACATTAAAACATTAAAACATCATATTTTATGGATATATATAGAATTGATCACATATAAGGTTTTTTAATTAATAATATTTTATCATTTTCTCATAATTAAATATGGGTTAAACTTTTTTGTTTTAAAAAATTAATTGTACGACCTCTCCCCCACTTATTAATGAGGACCCCTATCCCCTCCTCTTTAAACATCCAAAACACTTTAGTTCTGACATTAAATTACCAATTATCATACTCAATTTCTTTCCAACATCATATAGTCCTTATTTGGATTATGAAACCCTCCGATAAAGGCCTTTGGTGTAATCCTACAATGGTTCTTTGAAGAAGAAGTAGAATTCTTAAACTTCCATTTTTATGGTATATATCATTCTACCTATTTCCAATATTCATCAACATTGATGATAAAAAAAGTATCACACATATATTTAGAGTTTATTATTTTAATTTAATAACCTATATTGACCTCCCCCAAAATCATATGGTTAATGAAACTGTCTATCGTGCCTATGATGGACTTCCTCCTTGTGAATTGATGTAATTCATTTTCCATAACCACCTCTCATGATTTGTTATAATGATGGATTTAATATATATATATATATATATATATATTATGATATTTATTTAATAATGATAATTTTTCAGTTAACATATCACATATACCTTTTTTACTTTCCATCATGCGGGGATAAGATAACGTCACACGTGTGTAAAATGGGATACCACCTCACGAAGCAATGAAATTCATTTTCACTTACACAATACATGAAATGTAATAAAGAAAAATAAAATTAATATATGTATTATATATGACATAATAATGAATTTTTAAATTTGATATATTATTTACCTTTCTTTCATTCAATCCATTGAGAAAATGGAAACAATGTTGAAGTGTATAGACAACCTTCCATCTCCATGAACGATGTAAAACATTTTCATTATATAAATTTCACAGATTACTATAAATAAATATATAATAAATATATATTAATTATATCGTGATTAATAGTATTTATATTATGAAATCATTATCGAAGTAAAAGGACTGAAACTACCTAATCAAAACACAAATGAAAACAAAGTAATTATTATTTTAAACATGATTTAAACAGGGACTACCCTAAATAAAATGTTATAGGTAAATAATATATGGTATGATACATATTAGTATGGGATTATAATTGATTTATAATAAACCTATATTTATTATACAGTAGTTTTGGTCTTGTGTGATTGAATTGAAGACTTATAAAAATGGTATTTTCATCTCACTTTTATTTCTATGGGGAAGATGCCTTATACACCACTATTTTCTTTTCTGTGTTGTATATAATACACATTAATTTTTTTTATTTTGATATTATGGAATAAAAATTCCATAATAATTTTATTTATTGAGTAAGGAATTCGATTTAAAATATGCCTAAGTTGTAAACATTTTTTGTTTCAATCTCATTATTTTATTAGGCTTCTGTAAGATTAAGTTACCAATGATGAAATTTTTTGATCTATATCTCATGAAAGCAATTAAATTTTTTATCCTATAGTTATTTCATGAAAATAAATGATTAATTTAATTTTTCTCTATTTTTTAATGCCCCGACCCCAGTTACCCAGAGTCGGTGCCTTAATTACATAACATTGGCATGATCACGAGAAAGATCAAGTCTCAAAAGACCGATTAGTTTAGTAGCCTTGGAATAACTAGATACATCCATAAATTTTTACATTACATCATAAAAATAACATCTTGTCTTCATATCCCCTCATACTATCCCTACAGGTCATTCATAAATTACTTCTTCATAATCCTGGGAAAAAAACATAGAAAAGGGGTGAGCTCAAATGCCCAGTAAGGATAACAATATAGCGGAAACTATCATAAATAAGAATAAACATTTAAGGCAATGTATAACTAAAACAAAATCCTTTTAAACTTTAACTTAAACATAGTATGGCATAAATAAAATGAAATAATTCCATTTACTTATTCACATGGATATTCTACTAATCGAATAATCACATGCAATATCAATAACCACTTTCATAATGATGGAATGCATAATGCCAGACTATCATAACCACATAGCCAAGGCCTCGTGCCAAGACTACAAATAAGATTTTGCCAAGGCCTTGTTCCAAGACACTAGTTTGTCTCATGAGACCTACCGATGCATCGAGGAGCTATAGCGGGCTCCACCCGTCACTTATTAAGTCCAATGCATTCCTCATATGAATAGGTTTAAGCATAAAATAAACATTCGTATTAAAACTAGCATACGAAATGTCAATACTTTAACCACAAACCATGAATGGTATAAAAATAGAACATCCACAGCCAAACATAACTCATTTGATACAATATGGAAGATTGTATTGTATCACATTAACCTCAATCATGAATAATGAAGGATGTTGACATAGATGAAAATAATCATCAAAACTATTTGAGGGAAATATCCCCCTTTTCTTGAAATCATTTAAAAGTCACACTATTTGTCAAGAAGCCATTTAAAAATAGATTTTTGAATCAAAGTGTCCCATACCACTTTGAAACTTTTTAAAAGGAGTTTTGATTTCTAAACTTTAATGTCCATATAAATAAATCCTTAAAACCATTTTTAAAACGTGGACATTAATGAGAAAGGTTTAGATGAATAAGTCTTTAAAACATTTAAAAATGGTATTTTAGTTAGAGATTCTAACCAAAAGAGACACTTGAATACAAATAATTGAGGTAATAAAAACTTTGTAATATCATGAGAATAAAGGGAGTCATGATATTCTATGTCAAAGTACATTATATACACCACATAAAAGTGATTTGGTGTATATCATCAAAGAAGTCTCAATGGAATGTAAATTGAGATGAAATCTCTCATAAAGGTTGTATCCTTAGGTTAAGGATAAATCAATGACATAATTATGTGTTACAAATATAAATACACTAAATATGATTGGATATTTAGTGTAAAACAATCAAAGGACATTCACACATATTCTTGTAAAAACAATACCAACGAATTGGATGATTAACTCAACAAATGGAGAATGAGTTAAAATTACTCTTATCAAATTCATATCAATGACTTGAGAATTATCAATGGAGTGATTATGTGTATCAAAAGTATATCCACAGGAAGTGGAGTGGAAATTATGACATAATCAAATGAATAGTGATTCCACACATAATCTTGGGGTAATATAATCAATGAAATATGCGTAAAGCCAAATGAGTGGAAATTGAAATCTCAAATTCCCTTATCGATTAGGTAACTTACGAAACATACACCCACGAAAGAAGTATCATACCATGATGATGTAAATAACCATAAATTAAAGTATATTACACAATGAATACAATCATGGATAGTACACATACACCACATACAATAATCAAGTGGTGAACAATGGAATTCTCACGAATTTAAGAGTGAGTTAAGAAACCCCTTACCACGTTAATCAACTGAGTCGTATGGCCAAAAGTTAATAACCACCAAATGATTTACAAAATAACATGAATATAAAGAGAATCATGATAATATATATCAAATGGCAGTACACAATACACCACTTTCAATAATTTAGTGGCGAACAATGGAAATCTCAGGGAATTGAAAGTGAGATAAGAAAATCCCTTACTTTGTATTTTTTCCTTGGTCGATGGTAGGTTTACCTCCTGTATAATGGTGAAATAATTGTTATTGAATAATACAAGAATCATTTAATTTAATATGATATCATATATGCTCTTTTAAAATTTATTTGTTAATAATATCTTAGAATTATCGTCATTTCGGGTGTTAACAGGTTCATTTTACTTTATATTCTTTGTTATGTGATCCATATTCGTTATTAATGGGATGTATATTATTCATATCTAGAATGATATCAAGTCCTTAGTCATCATTTTTAAATCATTAAATGATAATTATACTTGAATGGATACGATGTAGAATTAATCGCATCGCGTTCGTGGAGATGGTAGTCCGTACGTACGCACGAGCGAAAATATCATTATTTTGATATTAAAATAATATATAAATGGATGTTATATCATATATACAGAATAATTAACATGTTATATTTATTATTTACATGAGTTGCACATCATTATTATATCCATCCAAATAATAATATATTGAATAACAATTACACCATGACGTGGAGACGGTAAGCCGTACGTACGCACGTATGGTGACGTGTTATTCAAAGGGTGGATAGAATACTGAATATGGTTGTACCATATTTATAATAACATCACATTATATGTGAGATACTGGAGTTATTATTTTAGAATGGTAAGAACAAAGAAAGAAGAAGTGGAAGAAGAAAGGAACTTGAAAAGGGGTGGTGAAAACATTACCTCTTCTTCGGGTTATTCCTTTCGATTTGATCAAAAGGGCTCCTTAGGTTGGCTTTCTGATCAAACTAAGGACTCTAGGTTGTATTGAGGGAAGTTGGGAGAGTATTTGGGCAGAGTGTTTCCGATCCAAAAGGCTTTGAAGGTGTGAAGAAATGAGAAGGAGTGGTCTCCTTTTATAAGGGAGAGGAGGGGCTCTTTAGGAAAGAGTGAAAGTATTACATTATAATATAATTATATTCTGTTTATAATGGTCCAAAAATCATTGATGTCGAAGATACGATGACCATTTTCTAAATAACATCAACCAATAAGAATTGGACAGGTTTTAGATAATATTTTAATCATTATAATCTTATTTATTTAAATGATTTATTAATGAGGTAAACATTGCATCATTATTGTGTCATTAATAATTTAAATTATTTTATGTCTAAAAATTATAATTAAAATATCATTATGTAGGAAATCTTTTTAGCTTTCTAATGAATATTTATAATCGAAAAACCAACATGTATAACTTTATGTAAAAATTGTTCTTCTAAAAGATGTAAGCTTATGCCATTTTTATTTTTATTTTAACTTTATTAATATAATGTGTCCCTACAACATACAAGTTGCTACAAGGGGTCCCCAAATCGATCCAAGGATGCCCATGGTCGGGTATGTGTCCACCAATAAGGTTAGGACACGTTTTTGGGTAATTTTGTATTATTATAATATTATTATTTTAACCCTTATTTACCGGATTTACCCTTTAACCATGGTAAATAAAATATTTACCGCAGTAATTATTCAAAATGTGTAAAAATAAAAGTTACCTATTTACATAATTTGTACATACTGATTCCAAGTATGTAATCCATTTTTCCAAATTCAAAACACAGAAGTGGCAGAAATTAATTTAAAATTAATTCCCATTGTTAAAATAAAAAGCGTGTTTTTAAGAGATAATAACTATCAAAAGATTGACACTTGTTTATGTCTGGTTTAATTGTGAAATTATGTCCAATGACAAACAATAAATTAAATGGTAAAAATATATTCTAAATATACTAAAAAACCACTCAAATTCATAATTTATCATTATTAATTATTTTGATTAAAAAAGTTGATTTTAATTAAAATTTAGTAATTTTCACTATTCATCAAAATATAAAAGTTATCCGAAAAGTACCAAAATTTCACCCTATGCTAATTTCAATATTCTGAATCCAAAAATGAAGTCCATTTTGAAATATAAAATATATATGATTTAAAAAAGTAGGTATTACTATTCACAACGGCTAGTTTAATTAGTTGTGGTGTGTGTTAGAACTCGAGGTTGCGTACAACACACGCTATCACATTATTCGAAGGGAAGCGTACCGTAGAAGCTTGGGGTGTTACATTCTCACCTCCTTCAATAAATTGCGTCCTCGCAATTTTTAAAATTTTTCTTGGGAATATAATGGAAAGTCCCACATCGGAAAAAGAGTCAATAAAACTATCACTTTAAAAGAAAGAAATAGAGGTATAAGGGTCATCCAAGATAACCCATACTAGGATTCCATTTAAGAAAACATGGATATGGATGATAAACTAAGTGTCAAGTTCTGATGTAGAGGGATAGAAATCATGATCAGGAGAAAGTTAACAATGAGAAAACCACAAACTTGTGTTGGGAAAAACGACCATTAGTCTCCTAGTAGGAAAGTAAACGGACAACATTTTTTTTAAGTTACATTACATAAGGAAGAGGAATTCATTTATGATATTGACTAAGAACATTATGAGATATACTTACATTTTAAGTAGATTTTCATTCTTTAATAAATTTCCACCACTAACTCAATTTATTTAAACGATGAGTATTCAAGAAGACTTGGTCACACTGGAAGAGCTAGAATAAACTTCTATAGAATCACATGATCCATGCAGGATAAACCATATATTTACATTGTCTTTGAAGATTAATCAAAACCAAAATGGTTAGTGAATGATCTAATGATCCCCCAAAAGGATATTCATTGAGATAAATATGCACTAATCTTAATTTCTAAAATTAAACCAACAATACCCCAAAGTTAAATAGATACCATTCAATAACCAATTGTCCTTAAAATCCTTTAATATAATCCAAACTAATATTGAAACCCAAAACATAGAAGAATTTGATTATGTAGTCTCCCATGTTACATTGTATCTCCAAATGACATCAAATACTCTTAAAGTCACATACTTAAAAGAAATTAACATTATCACATATTCTCTGTTATAGGTTAATCATTTCCATAAATAACCCAAATCAATATAAATCAACAATAAAAACGTAGATAAAAATCCACCATTACTCTACAAATGAAACCCCATTGTATTCTATTTTCCTTGGGCATATAGTGTTCCCAACAAAACGAACATCTTCCAAAATAACATTTATCACTTAATCACCAAATCATTTTCCTATACCAAGGGTATTCATTTGATAAGACATAAGAACCCAAATCATCTTATTATTGATCAATAAAATCATTTAACAAAAAAAAGTCACACTAACCAGGGACTTCACGTAGTCCAGTGGTAGGCGATAAATCCCAATCACACTTTGGTTGTGGGTTCGATTCCCACAGCTTTGTCCGACGCGACAGGTTGTCACACGGTCTACGTGTTGTCCTTTTTCAAAAACTATATTTTATAATATTACCAAGATGAGATAAATTCCTCAAAATAACATAATTTAACCACAAATGTTATATCATACCTTGCATTTTCATCCCAAATTATAATAACTTATAATTTTCTCAAACCCCCAATGATCATATAAAACCAAATGGTTATTTATAATTATATCCACAAGAGAAGAGACAATTCTTCCTCAAATATCATTCTCACATGGAAAACTGCGGGGTTACAAATACAAGAGAAAATTATTCCAAAGTAAACCCATCAATAAAGAGCACTAACACTTTTAAACATTTCACCATCCATTTATTTCCACATAGGTTCTTTATCATATGTTCCTCAGGTTCCCACATTGCCTCTTCCATCTTATGATTTCTCCATAGATCTTTTACCAGACGATTCATCTGGTTTCGCAACACTTGATCTTTGGTATGAAGAATTATGATAGGCTCTCCACAATAAGATAGATCGGGTTCCAGTTATAATTCTTCATAGGTGAATACATGCGTTGGGTCAGGCATGTATTTTGTCACTAGAGATATGTGGATCACAACATGAACTCTGGAGAGACTAGGCGGATTTTCCTTTTGGTAGAATGAATTCATGTGTCACAATGGTACCTCAGGAATTTTTCAAAATCATCTACTTCCTTTACCCAAAAACTCCTCATCCATTTTGGATTATATCGATGGAAGCATCGATGCATCATAAAAAAATAGGTATTTCTTATATATAATTTTGAGACATCGTCTTTAACATGTTTTTTTTAGAATAATTCTCACTGATTCATCTTCAAATATTTAAAAATAAGGTTTTGGTAAATCAGTTTTCGTATATCCCAAAAGACATAAATATATAATTTGATACATATAGGCTGATCGAAGGTCTCCCTATTCTGCAGCATCTAGAAAATCATTTAGTGCATCGTAATTTTGAGATAAAGTGAATAATTTGAAAAGACCCTGATGGTACTTCCCATGCTTAGCGTGGTAAGAAAGTTGAGAGCGCAACATTATCCCATAGTCGGTACTTGATCCTTGAAAGAATCGTTCAATGCTAGAGGTATTGGATGTCTCATAAAGTTGTTTGAATGTAACTTGGACATTTGAAAAAGTTTCAACATCGTCTGCGCATGACTTCTGGATAATAATTGTAAGTAGTTCTTCAGGAAGAGAGAGAAGAGTTGTTCATGATCTTTCTCCCTCCATGTTTCAACTAACAAAAGAAAATACAATTAGGGTTTTTGAATACTTATCTAATAAGAATGTAAAGAAAAATAGATATAATAGGATAATCTTGTAATTGAACAATATATCCTAACTTGGGGTACCCTATGTTAAAATCTAGGTTATCCACTATCTATTTGCCGACATATATTCTTAGGGGCATTTTTTTGTATTCCCTTAATAATGGTTTATACTAATCTTGTGAATTTACCAAAGCATATCCCTCGGGAGTGTCGTAACCAAGAGTGCAGCAAGGCCCGTTGTCGTGCACCAGTTCCCGTTCGAGTCTAGCTCAAAGCGGTGTTTTCGGGTTTTACCCCTAGGTACATCTGTGCCAGAGCCACCTCTACCTGCTCGTATCCAGACAGGGATGTATTGCTCAGAAAACTCACAAAATATTCTACAATACCAAAATTCTAGGAAGTTCTTCTATAATAATCCTCAAAGTTCATCTTAGGTCTACGTGCTCTAATCAGAGTTTATCTAAATCTAGCTTCCAAGGTTTGTACTAAACTTCCTCTAATACCAACTGTAACGCCCCAACCCCAGTTACCCAGAGTTGGTGCATTAATTACATAACATTGGAATGATCATGAGAAAGATCAAGTCTCGAATGACCGATTAGTTTAGTAGCCTTGGAATAAATAGATACATCCATAAATTTTTACATTAAATCATAAAAAAACATCTTGTCTTCATATCCCCTCATACTATCCCTGCAGGTCATTCATAAATTACTTCTTCATAATCCTGGAAAAAAAAACATAGAAAAGGGGTGAGCTCAAATGCCCAGTAAGGATAACAATATAGCGGAAACTTTCATAAATAAGAATAAACATTTAAGGTAATGTATAACTAAAACAAAAGCCTTTTAAACTTTAACTTCAACATAGTATGGCATAAATAAAATGAAATAATTCCATTTACTTATTCACATGGATATTCTACTAATCTAATAATCACATGAAATATCAATAACCACTTTCATAATGATGGAATGCATAATGCCAGACTATCATAACCACATAGCCAAGGCCTCATGCCAAGACTACAAATAAGATTTTGCCAAGGCCTTGTGCCAAGACACTAGTTTGTCTCATGAGACCTACCGATGCATCGAGGAGCTATAGCGGGCTCCACCTGTCACTTATTAAGTCCAATGCATTCCTCATATGAATAGGTTTAAGCATAAAATAAACTTTCGTATTAAAACTAGCATACGAAATGTCAATACTTTAACCACAAACCATGAATGGTAAAAAATAGAACATCCACAGTCAAACATAACTCATTTGATACAATATGGAAGGTAGTATTGTATCACATTAACCTCAATCATGAATAATGAAGGATGTTGACATAGATGAAAATAATCATCAAAACTATTTGAGGGAAATATCCCCCTTTTCTTGAAATCATTTAAAAGTCACACTATTTGTCAAGAAGCCATTTAAAAATAGATTTTTGAATCAAAGTGTCCCATACCACTTTGAAACTTTTTAAAAGGAGTTTTGATTTCTAAACTTTAATGTCCATATAAATAAATCCTTAAAACCATTTTTAATACATGGACATTAATGAGAAAGGTTTAGATGAATAAGTCTTTAAAACATTTAAAAATGGTATTTTAGTTAGAGATTCTAACCAAAAGAGACACTTGAATACAAATAATTGAGGTAATCAAAACTTTGTAATATCATGAGAATAAAGGGAATCATGATATACTATGTCAAAGTATATTATATACACCACATAAAAGTGATTTGGTGTATATCATCAAAGAATTCTCAATAGAATGTAAATTGAGATGAAATATCTCATAAAGGTTGTATCCTTAGGTTAAGGATAAATCAATGACATAATTATTTGTGAAAAATATAAATACACTAAATATGATTGGATATTTATTTTAAAACAATCAAAGGACATTCACACATATTCTTGTAAAAACAATACCAACGAATTGGATGTTTAACTCAACAAATGGAGAATGAGTTAAAATTACTCTTATCAAATTCATATCAATGACTTGAGAATTATCAATGGAGTGATTATGTGTATCAAAAGTATATCCACAGGAAGTGGAGTGGAAATTATGACATAATAAAATGAATAGTGATTCCACACATAATCTTGGGGTAATATAATCATTGAAATATGCATAAAGCCAAATGAGTGGAAATTGAAATCTCAAATTCCCTTATCGATTAGGTAACTTACGAAACATACACCCACGAAAGAAGTATCATACCATGATGATGTAAATACCAATAAATTAAAGTATATTACACAATGAATACAATCATGGATAGTACACATACACCACATACAATAATTAAGTGGTGAACAATGGAATTCTCACGAATTTAAGAGTGAGTTAAGAAACCCCTTACGACGTTAATCAACTGAGTCGTATGTCCAAAAGTTAATAACCACAAAATGATTTACAGAATAACATGAATATAAAGAGAATCATGATAATATATATCAAATGGCAGTACACAATAATCCACTTTCAATAATTTAGTGGCGAACAATGGAAATCTCACGGAATTGAAAGTGAGATAAGAAAATCCCTTACTTTGTACTTTTTCCTTGGTCGATGGTAGGTTTACCTCCTGTATAATGGTGAAATAATTGTTATTGAATAATACAAGAATCATTTACTTTAATATGATATCATATATGATCTTTTAACATTGATTTGTTAATAATATCTTAGAATTATCGTCATTTCGGGTGTTAACGGGTTCATTTTACTTTATATTCTTTGTTATGTGAGACATATTAGTTATTAATGGGATGTATATGATTCATATCTAGAATGATATAAAGTCCTTAGACATCATTTTTAAATCATCAAATGATAATTATACTTGAATGGATACGATGGAGAATGAATCTAATCGCGTTCGTGGAGACGGTAGTCCGTACGTACGCACGAGCGACAATATCATTCTTTTGATATTAAAATAATATATAAATGGATGTTATATCATATATACAGAATAATTAACATGTTATATTTATTATTTAAATGAGTTGCACATCATTATTATACCCATCCAAATAATAATATATTGAATAACAATTACACCACGACGTGGAGACGGTAAGCCGTACGTACGCACGTATGGTGACATGTTATTCAAAGGGAGGATAGAATACTGAATATGGTTGTACCATATTTATAATAACATCACAGTATATTTGAGATACTGGATTTATTATTTTAGAATGGTACGAACAAAGAAAGAAGAAGTGGAAGAAGAAATGAACTTGAAAAGGGGTGGTGAAAACATTACCTCTTCTTCGGGTTCTTCCTTTTGATTTGATCAAAAGGGCTCCTTAGGTTGGCTTTCTGATCAAACTAAGGCCTCTAGGTTGTAGTGAGGCATGTTGGGAGAGTATTTGGGCAGAGGTTGGCCGAACCAAAAGGCTTTGAAGGTGTGAAGAAATGAGAAGGAGTGGTCTCCTTTTATAAGAGAGGAGGGGCTCTTTAGGAAAGAGTGAAAGTATTACATTATAATATAATTATATTCTGTTTATTATGGTACAAAAATCATTGCGGTGGAAGATAAGATGACTCATTTTCTATATAACATCAAACAATAAGAATTGGATAGGTTTTAGATAATATTTTAATCATTATAAGCTTATTTATTTAAATGATTTATTAATGTGGTAAACATTGCATCATTATTGTGTCATTAATAATTTAAATTATTTTATGTCTAAAAATTATAAATAAAATATCATTATGTATGATATCTTTTTAGATTTGTAATGAATATTTATAATAGAAAAACCAACATTTATAACCCTATGTAAAAATTGTTCTTCTAAAAGATGTAAGCTTATACCATTTTTATTTTTATTTTAACTTTATTAATATAATGTGTCCCTACCACATACAAGTGGATCCAAGGGGTCCCCAAATCGACCCAAGGATGGCCATGGTCGGGTATGTGTCCACCAATAAGGTTAGGACACGTTTTAGGGTAATTTTGTATTATTATAATATTATTTTTTAACCCTTATTTACCGGATTTACCCTTTAACCATGGTAAATAAAATATTTACCGCAGTAATTATTCAAAATGTGTAAAAATAAAAGTTACCTATTTACATAATTTGGACATCCTGATTCCAAGTATGTAATCCATTTTTCCAAATTCAAAACACAGAAGTGGCAGAAATTAATTTAAAATTAATTCCCATTGTTAAAATAAAAAGCGTGTTTTTAAGAGATAATAACTATCAAAAGATTGACACTTGTTTATGTCTGGTTTAATTGTGAAATTATGTCCAATGAAAAACATTAAATTAAATGGTAAAAATATATTCTAAATATACTTTAAAACCACTCAAAATCATAATTTATCAATATTAATTATTTTTATTAAAAAAGTTGATTTTAATTAAAATTTAGTAATTTTCACTATTCATCAAAATATAAAAGTTATCTGAAAAGTACCAAAATTTCACCCTAGGATAATTTCAATATTCCAAATCCAAAAATGAAGTCCATTTTGAAATATACAATATATATGATTTCAAAAAGTAGGTATTACTTTTCACAACGGCTAGTTTAATTAGTTGTGGTGTGTGTTAGAACTCGAGGTTGCGTACAACACACGCTATCACATTATTCGAAGGGAAGCGTACCGTAGAAGCTTGGGGTGTTACATATTTAGGTTCTCATGTGTTCAAAATAGTTTTTTTAATAAAAAATCAACTTTATTTCTCTCTTTTATCGAAAACCTTTTCAACAATGTCCATTTTTATAAATTGTTTTAAATAATGTTTTTACAATTATCCAATATCAGTTAAATGCAAATTTTACATATGTTTTACTTTTGAAATTTTTTTAATGTAATTTTCTTGAGAGTTTCCAAATGAATTCCTTTATAATATTTATTGAAAATGTGAAAATAACTATTATTTTAATGTGTATTAAAAGAAATATATTTTCTTACAACATGGCCAATCAATGTTTTACATAATAGATTATATTTTTTGTGGATATTTTCATGTAAAATTATTTCCAAAACATTAGGTAAAATTATTATTTAGAAAATAGAATTTTCAAAGAGGAAGGGTTACATTCCTCATGATATGTTTCAAGTGATATTTCAAAATCATTTTCCATATAATATGAAATCCATTGATGTTACACAAGTTTTACAATTAATGTAATCTAATGATACCATAATTATTGTTTAACTAGAAGGTTTTTGTCTATGATAACAATAGTTTTATGAAAAGATTTTTTATTCCATGGGTTATACTATGATGTAATGTCTAATATATCGATTAATTTTAATGGGTTATTATATGAAGAGTGTTTTATGTTCTCATGTCGTAGAAATGTTTAGATTATATGATATGTGAGACCTATATATCCCAAAAATAAAGGTTATACATTGTTATCTCATAAGATAAATAGGACTAGAATGTGGGTGAACCTAGTTCATAAAGGTAATATATCCACTATAATAATATTTGGAATGATCCTTAACTACTACAATGGTTTCGGGAGTGAACCCATTACTATATGATATTTATGGAAGTAAGCATTGGCTACTAATGAAATCATTTTATTTTATTATGTGTATTCCAGAAATATATGTTTTATGTTATTTTTTTGATCTCATGCATCATGTTCTTGGATTCCAATTTTATTCTTGTCTTATGAACATAAATAATTTATTCTGTGACATATTTATGATTTTATGATATGTGGGGTACCATTTTTGAAATTATATTCTATTATTAAAAAACCCTTATGATCATGTTAGGTTAGTATCCCTCTTATTTACCATTAATAGGATTATGATGTCACTCTGTCCTATGATTCTTTTATCTAGTTCATGAACAAAGGTATTGTGTAATATATGTCTAAGTATGATGATATTTATAAAGAACGTAGTTGTAGATGATGTAGTTCACCCATGAAATATTTGTTCATATACCCAAATTATAAATGGAACTGAACCTAAATGATATTAGTATGGATATTTAGGATATGAAATTAATATTTATATAATAATATGAAATTTATATTCATGAGATGTTTTGGTTCATACATAAAACATTTCAGTAGATGTGGTGGTCGAATACTGATATGGTCAACTCATCCAATTCATTTTTGGACATCCATTATTATTCAATTTGTTGTAACTTATAAAAAATGATTTCATTTACTATAAAAATAGAGAAATATAGTGATAATCATCATACATTAGATTTAGAAACAGCCCTTATCTGGGCCTACACCCAATTGGATGGTTATATTACACCGTCATGGGTTGAGTATTTTTATTAAGTTTAGGAAACGTTATTTGGGGAAACATATTCATATATTTATATAAGATACACTCAATATAAATATTTACCTTGTTAAATTTAACATTTACCTTCTCCAATTACTAAAACTCATATTCATATATTGATAATTTCCCATTGGAAATAATTTTCTCAACTTCCTTAGGTTGTGGGTGTAATGTGTTTTTCCCTCGATTGTTTTGGTATAATCTTATCTGGATAGTAACATTAGAAAAATTATATGGACTCCCACAATTATAATCTACATCTGCTTCTTGGTACACACACCCATTTAACCATTTTGGTGTGTACCATATTAGAAGCAGATACATCCCAATCATATTTTCCTACATTAGATTCATTATAGGATTTATCAGAGTGACTGATGCAAATGAATTTCAATAATTCACATCATAGAATATGGATCATATAATCGTTATAAAAACATTGTGATTTATCATCCACTATATATCTATTGAGGGATAAATTTTTATACCCTAAGATTAATCATTCATCGAGGAATTTTTTTATTTTATTACCACTGCGACTCTTTACCTTCTCCCTTTAATATTCCCCAGCATAAACCATATAGAGGGTGATGATGTGGAAATTCCCTAAAAAATGATTGAATATGTTCATAATGAGAAGTATATATTTTTTAGTATAAAAAAATAGCGATGGATTTCACTATATAGGTCATCCCAATCTATAGAATACTGACTTTCATAATGGATTAGAGGGTAATAAATCCACTTGCAATACATGATTTCATTTCTAGGATTTAACACCATCCCATATTATACCCATTGGGTATTTCATGATTTCAAGGGTGGTGGTGGTAATAATAACTCTAATAATATGTTCTTTGGATACTAAAACATTACCATTGAGGAAGATATTATTTCTTCTATCATAACTATCTATGATATAATCTTATATTTTTGTGTGTTTTATAAGTATAATAAGCCCACCACTATGAATTTTCATTCAATTTTAATCTTTGACTACCTTTTATATGATACCCTATAGAATTTCCTAGAAACATGGAGTAAGAGTCTATATATGTCCCACTCCCACTGCATACACAATTTATTGGCCATGGATGTAGTGGGATTCTAAAGGATTGAAAAGCAAGCATGTTCATGAATCAGGGCTTAAGACATGTCTTGTGGCACAAATTTTTCAAGTGGAACTTCATATTGGACTCTTTTACTTGTGTATAGTGGTAAAATTCAATGCTCTATATTCATTCCACCCATTGATATAGACGTTGAGTTGTGTACTATAAATTTCCTAATAAATAATCATTAAACACTATGGTAAATTTTTTCGAGGCACGTGATATGATTTATTTACTTTTTAATTTCATATAACATAGATATAGGCATTTTAAAATTGGTGTTAGAGATAAAATAATATATTTACATATATTTTATTAACCCAAAATACAATGATTTATTCTTTTGATGGTAGATATTAGTCTATAGATTCAATCATTGACAATATATTCACTCCTCTTACAAGTCATCTAGAATGCCATACTAGGATGTGGATATAGATTAGATAATGACCAATATATTCCCATTGAATGTTTTTTCTCATAATAATTGTATCATCCTCCTTCAATGATAGTTAAAATTCTACTTTTTCTAACAAATTTAGTCATTTACTAACTAAATTTTCAAGGGGTTCAGGTTTTTTGGAATCTCCTCATATGCATATGGGGAGTATGTTATAGGGCCGGTTTATATGATGATCAATACCCTAAATACCCTATTTATGTAGATTAGATAGAATTTTTTAATGATGAGGAACTACGAAAATATATACATGAATTTAGAAGTTCTTATTAATTTGAAGGACCACATGAAGTAGTCTAACACTTGGAGGAAAATTATTTCAATGAGATATTTCACTTTTGAGAGGATCTCTATAACGAGAACCATGGGGAGGACCTCTATTAAGGATTGATGTTCATTTTTAGGGAGGACCATTTTAATTTATACTCTACATTTGAAAATTGGTGTTTATGGTCTAGTTTCCATGTTGAGGACCATTCTGGTTACTAATATTTGAGGAATTAGAAAGAGGGTGACTGACTTGTTAGTTGGTGATTATTTTTTATAGAGGACCTTTATAGAATGAATCATCAGAATGACCATTCTGAATGATCTTCATATTATAATGTTGAGGAAAAAATAACTTGCACACTATGGGGGACAACCAGATCTCTTAATATTATCACTATAGGGAGGTCCTTTACAATTTCTACAACCTTCTCCACGATATGAAGAGTGAGCAGATTCATGAGCCTCTATTGATAGATATTAGAGGGATTCAATAATATCAACATTTATTAGGGGTATGAATATAAGACATATTTTGATTTATAGTATTACACTTAATTACATATTCTAGATCATTTTGGCCTGGAGACTAGGGTCAAAACCCCAATCTTTATCTGATTCATTCAATGAGTATAACAACCCTCGTGGGAATAAAACCTTTTATATGATCATCTCCTCATTAACTAAATATTTTTAGTCCTTTCTTGGATGTATGGTAGATTATTTTTGTGCGCTTTGGAGTTATAGTATTGTATATGGATAAGATATTGTTATTTATCTTTAGATAATGTCAACATATGTGGAAAGGATTACAATGTGACGATAAAAATTGTGAGTCCTCGAGACCCACACATCTGGATCTAGTACAAAAAATGATGATTTATTATTTTTAAATAAAACTAATAATATATAATAATTTTTTCATCCAAGGATATCTTTCAGACTGTGATTTGGATGAAATATTCTATTATTTAAAATTATCAAACATTAATCAATGAATAAAAAGGAATTTATTGGAATTTTCACACACTAGTTCCATATCAAATCTAATCTCCATGATAATTAATAATGACCTTGAAATTTTTTTAAAAAAATACGGTGAGCATATTTTTTCTTTAACTAGTTTTTAAAATCTTTTTAATAGCTTTTAAAAAATACCATTTTTAAAACACTTTTGAATAAACATTTATTTATGTGAAATGAAATTTTTTATATATATGTATACATATACATTTCAATAATGAAAATTATATTTTTTCCAAAATATAGAATTTGAAATCCCATTTAAAAATTCTTACAAATTTTAAAAAATTATTATTAAAACACATATAAAAAATATAATAGTTTTAAAATTTATTAAAAAATCATTGAAAACATGGTTTTGAATATTTCTTTGAAAATACATACACCTTGAAAATACAACAATACTTTCAAAAATGCATTTGTTTCTATAGGAGTATAATACCTTTTAAAAATATAAAGCTTTGAAAATACTACAATACATATTAATATAATTATGATTTAAAAAATATTTTTAGAACAAAATAATTAAATTATTCTTTTGATAACATTATGAAATCTTTTGAGAAAAAAATGAGGCCATATAAAAAATTGATGACTATCTCATCCTACCCACTTATGGAGGGATGGGTTATAAATAATCGACCTTATTAGATTAAATAATCTTGAATTTAGTAAATAAATCACTTCCTTCCATATTGAAGATCATTTAAAATTCATAACATTAGGTAAATGTTAAATAATAAAATCATAACATTACACATTATTACAGAGTGGATACCATAAAACATAATGTCATTTTATTAAAAAATATATGATTTTTGAAATAAAACATGATTCCTTGAAAAATCATCATAAATTTTAAAAATGAATCCATCATTTTCTTACACATAATAATAACCTATAAAAATAATTTAGAAATATTGGATAATCACAAAAATCTCAGTAAATGATATAAAAAAAGTAAACAACACATTAGTCCATGAACACTTGTAACATATGATATCATTTTCAAAATACATAATTCTCACCCATATATAATTTGTTAAATATGAGATATAATAAATATAAAAAAGAAAACAAAAGAAAAAAAATATAAATATAAAGGTATCTTGGGGAGTTACATACATAATCATGTTACCCTCTCAGTTACCTTATCATTTGTAACCCTCACAGCTACCTTACAATTTGTGTAACCATCGCAGTTTCACATGGAGTAAGCATATGACCAAAATCCAATGTACACATAAACAATTCATTGGAAGGAAATATTGGTCCCACTATTAATGATAAAAAATTCCCAGGAACCAGAACATAATCATACAACATGAATAATTTCATAAAAACCGTGAATTTTTATTTTGAAAAACTGATTTTTAAAAGAGGATTTCCAAATAAAAGCCCCTTAGAAATATCATACAACTGAATAGAGACTTAATAGAGTAGATGGAATATGTATATAAATTTTAAATACACATAAAAACATTATATAAGCATAATTCGTCCCAAAAACTATTCCAATACCACATAAATAACGATGTAGAATGTTAACCCAAAGAATGGAAATCAGGATAAAATTCCCTTACCTCGGATTTTTCATACTTAAAACTCATTTAAAAAACCTGTATAATGGTTAAAATATAATTATTAGTATCTTATAGTAAACTATCAATCATTACATTTCCTTATATGATCATTTAATTACATCATTTCACCCTTTAATTGTTAGTATTTTGTTCCTTGCACTGTTTTTGGGTGAGTTCTTTACATTATTTCCATGATTGGTTCATGATGGTTGTTCTTGTCAATTGGAAGTGAAACACTAGAATTGTAATGGAGTGGTAGTTACTTATTTCTATAACCATAATTTATACTATTTATCATTTTTAATTCTTACATTATGATGATTCATAAGTTAAAACATTATAGATATTTTTTTTGGTTCATTTTAGGGATTCATCGATCGTAAAGAACTCCTTTTGTTTCATAAATTAATAACATGTGTATAAAATGATTCCATAACCATGTATGATACATAATAAATATATCAAAACCTAGGTAAACCTTAAAAATGGTTTCATGACCAGACTTGTTGGAATTAAAACAAATTGAAATCACATCGCCAACGATGTCGGTAATTCGGCACATCACTGACAATGTTTTTATTATTTCAATAAGTGGTTGGAGAGAAAATTAATGATGAAGAATTTTCAATGATAATGAAAAAAACCATAATATACAAAATTCTAGAGGTTTTATACTTCTTGTATCAGATGAGGTGAGGAATGGAGATGAAAATAAAAGAACTCAAAAAAAGAAGAGTTGAGAAATCCCTTATGAAATTTTGGTAGCATAACAACGTCTCTTAAACATTCATAAAATATTTTGATGAGAGAAAAGGGGTCCATAATTATTATTAAATAATATGGGAAGTAAATGAAGATATGGAATGAAATATCCCATCATAAGCCAAAGAAGATTAAAATTAATAACATAAAATTAAGGAAACAAAGAAAACACAAGAGGATGATTACCTCTTGATCTTTTATTCTTTGAGATCCTTCTGAAGGCCTTTGGATTAGTCCTTTTGGTGTTACCAGAAGGTCTTGGACATGGTAAGTATATTAGGGAGGGAATTTGGTAGACATTAGACAATTCTCAAGGCTTGAGAGGTGTGGGGGGAAGAGGGGAATAATGGTGGTATTTATAGTGGGGGAGGGGAGGTATTTTAGTTTATTTTAATCATTATTATAATATTTTATCCCTAGACTATGAATATTATTAGTTCATGTTACCCAAAATAGTAGTAATGGAATGTGAGTTATAACCATGTGTCCATACCTCAATTATGATGTCATAAATAGTGTATTTTACTTATAAATTGAATATATGATATTTTACCATATTTCACTATTCATTGAAAATTCAAAAATTTTAGAAAATTCCCAAAAATTCACCCTTAATATTTATCAATGTGTAGAATTCAAAAATAAACTCCATTTTTTAAAAATAAATTTCTAAATAATATTAATTTAATTTTTAAATAAAATCATAATTAATTAAATAATTAAAAATATTAATTCTATAATTTCTTTTATATCACATTGAAAAATTAACCAAGATGTCATTATCTTAAAGTCTTATGAATATAATATAATAATAAAATATACTATTCTTCAGGGCCATATAACTATTCATATTACTATTCATAGGGTATGTTACTATTAACTAAAAACAGAAGTTGGTTCTGTCGGACTTCAAATAACTTACCGAACACAATTGCAGATGACCATTTTTAGAAATATCAAAACATAGAAGTGGAAAAATTATTTTTAAAAGAAATTTATAAATATCTACATAAAATAGTGTTTCATGCATTTCAAATTATTTTTAAAACCATTGGGTGTTACATTATCCCCACCTTCTATAAATTGTGTCCTCGCATTTTTATTTACTTATTAAATAAGTAAGGGTATTTTTTCTTCATATCATTTTCAGACTCCCATGTTTCATTCTTCAACCATGTGGTTTCTCCAAAAAAACTTTTACATGGTGGATTCACTTATTCCACAATACCTATTCACTTTTATCAAGAATCTATACTATTTTCTCTTCATAAGAATGTATATCTTCTTGCTAAACTCCTTCTAGGCTCAAGACATGTGATTAATCTGGCACATTCTTCCTCAATAATGAAACATGAAAAACATTATGTACCTGAGATAAACTCAAAGGCAATAAAACTCAGTATGAATATTTATCAAATTTCTCTAGGATTTCAAATAGACCGATGAACCGCAGTTCTATATTCAATTTCTTACTAAAATGCATCAATCTTTTCCAAGGAGAGATTTTAAGGAAAACAAGGTCACCTGCCTTGAGAGAGAAATCTTTCCTTCGGTTATATGCATAATTTTTATGCCTTCTCTGAGATTCCCTTATGTTTTGCTGAATCATATTCACTTTTTCATACACTTTTTCTACTAATTATAGCCCCATCAACATTCTTTCACCAACTTCATCCCAAAACGTTGGAGTTTGACACCGCTTTCCATAAAATTCCTTAAAAGGATCCTTATGTATAATCGAATAAAAACAATTATTTTATGAAAACTAATATAAATAAATGTGTTGATCCCAACTTCCCTGTAGTCTATTTAACAAGCTTGAAGAATATCCTCAAATGTCAGAATCGTTTGTTTTGATTTCCCATTTGATTGAGGATGAAAAGTTGTACTGAAATTTAACACTATTCCCAACGACTTCTAAAATCCCTTCTAAAAGCTAGAAGTTAACCTGAGATCCCAGTCATATACGATGTAATTAGGAACTCCATGTAGCCATAAAATCTAATTGATGTACATTCTATAATTTTGATCCAAAGGCATTGTGTGTTGAATAGAAAAAAAATGTGCATATTTTGTCATCCGATCAACAATTACCCAAATCGTATTGTTACCTCAAGATGTCTTAGGTAGTCCAACCATGAAGTCCATGGACATATTTTCTCATTTCCAATAGGGAACTAGAAAATGCTGAAACATCCCCTTTGGTAACTACCACTCTGCTTTAACCTATAGACATGTAAAACATTTCATGGTAAAATCAGTAATATCAATTTTCATTCGCTCCCACCAATAATACTCCCAAAGGTCGTTGTACATCTTAGTAATTCCAAGATGAACTTAAAATAGAGAAGTATGAGATTCACAAAAAAAAATTCCTTCTTCAACTGAGAATCACAAGGAACACAAAACCTTTTTGAAAATCATAAAAAACAATATTTATCAAGGCTAAATTCTAGCAACATACCAATTTTAATAAATTATAACATTTTCTATAGCTCATGGTCTTCCTACTGTGCTTTCTTAATTATGTATGATAATGATGACGACATTGAAACTAGATAAAAACATAGGTATTTCTTGCACCAACAACTTCTATGCCAAAATTCATCAAATTATTAATCATGGGATCATGTCCCAAATATAACATGGTTAAAGATACATGGGTTTTTTTGAATCTAGACATCTGTAACTTGGTTTTCTTTTCCAGTAAGTAAATTAATTGTGAAATCATAATACTTTATTAGTTCATGAAATCTTCTAGGCCTCATGATTAATTCCTTCTGAGTGAATATATACTTCAAACTTTTATGGTCAGTATATATATGACATTTGGCTTTGTATAAATGATAAATCCAAATTTTCAATAAAAAAACCCATATATTCCAATTCCAAATCACGTGTGGAATAATTTAAATAATGGAGAATATGTTTTCATGAATCCTAAGAAATTACCTAATCAATCTGTATCAAAACACAACCAATTAAATTCGAAGAAGCATCACAGTAGATGAAAAAATCACCATTTTGGGAGGGAAGGCCAAAACTAGAGCATTAACCAATTTCATATTCAGTTCCTGAAAAAAAAACATCACATTATTATGTCCAAATAATTTTAACCCCTTTTGTGTTAACATAGTTATTGGGCTAGATAATAATGAAATTTTTTTAACAAACTGTCCGTAATAACATGCTAATCCATGAAAACTATGTACCTCTCTAACATTTGTTGGTCTTGGCCATACATTAACAACTTTTGTCTTGGAAGGATCTACTATTACTCCATCCTTATTTACAATGTTCCCAAGAAAATAAATATATTTAAAAAAAATCACAGTTGTGGAATTTTCCGTAGAGTTTCTTTTCCTTTTATGGTTTGTAAAACAACCCTTAGATGTTTTTCATATCCTCTTTATTTTTAGAAAATATTATAATGTCATCAGTAGACACAACCCAAAAAATATCCTAGAACTAATGAAATATTCTATTAATAATATTCATGAATACTATAAGGGCATTAGATAACCCAAACGACAAAACAAAAAATTCATAATTCCCATATCTAGTATGAAAGGTTGTTTTCGAGATGTCATCCTCTTTCACCATCAGCTGATGGTATCCATCTCTCAAGTAAATCTTAGAAAAGTACTGAGCTCCCCAGAGCTGATCAAACAAGTCATCGATATGAGGTAAAGGATACTTTTTTAACAATTATATTATTCAATGCTCTATAATCAATGAAATATCTCATGGAACCATCTTTCTTTTTAACAAAAAAAATTGCAGCCCCCCATTGTGAAATTCTAGGATGAATGAAGTCTTTTTCATGAAAATCCTGCAACTTATTTTTCAATTCAAGAAGTTCAATTTGGGCCATACGATAGAGGGATATTGAAATTGTCTTAGCATCATGAACTAAGTCAATTTTGAATTCAACTTCTCGACCAGGAATGACAACGAGTATCTCATTAGGAAAAACATTAGGGTATTATTTTACCACTAGCACATAATTAATTGGAAATGTTCTATTGTTTTCAACAATATGAACATGATAACTTTCATTTCCATATTTACAAAGTTTCTTATCTTCCTGGTATGTTATCAATTTTATTATTTCGTTCTTATATAAAAACTAAATATCATAATGAAAAACAACCTCTTTATCTCTACAATAAATCTTTGTATGGTAAATAGAAATCCAATCCATTCTCATAATAACATCAAACTCGACTAAGGAAAAAATAGCAAGGTTTGCAGGTAAATTATTTTCAAAGAACAAAATAGAAATATTCTTATAATTACTCTTTTCTATAATAATTTTCCCTTTTATTTTAACAAAAAGGTCCATCCTCAATTGTGGAGGTGATATTTCCAATTTACCCAAAACATACTCCGAAATAAAGGAATGTGTATATCCCATATCGAATAAAACATTATAAAAATATGAGTGAACAAACAATGTTTTTGATACACTGTCATTAGATGGCTCAACATCTTCTAATGTAATCAAAAAATATCTCACTTCACATTTCATCATTTTGTCTGGCTTCTTTGAATCATTTGGATCTTTTTTTGGGCCAGCATTTTCATAGGGACCCATCTACCCACATTGAAAACACTTTATAGTTTTTTAGGAGGATTAGTCTAAGGATCTTTTACATTATAATTTTGGGCCATATGTCCAAACATACAACATTTAAAACACTTCCCAAATTTGGTAAGACATTCCCCAGGGTGCTTCCTTCTAGACTTTTCAGAAACTGGAAACTAGATTTTCTTACCATCAAATTTCTTTTGTTGAATTTTACCAATCACATTCCATCTGGACCTCTTATTCTCCATGTTTCCAAAATTCAACTGATCATTAAGAAACTCAATATCTACCCTCATAGATCATCTGAAAAGTTTCTCATTACTTTTGAATTCATGGGTGGCCAACACCCTTCGATAAAATGGCTTCAGTCCTGAGTAAAAGAGGTTTATATTTCTATCATGATCAAGAATATAATTTGTAGTATACCTCAGCAGTCAGGTGAAGTTAACTTCCTACAAAACCACTGATTCTCGTTCTTTTTTCTTCAATTCAAAGAATTTATTCTCAATCCCAATCCGTACCAACTTAGGAAAATATTTTTCAAGGAAAACACTTTTAAATTCATCCCACACTAAGTCATATAAATCTTCTCTATCTCTGATATTCATTACCATTGACCACCAATGATCAACCTTAATTTCAAAAATATAAATGGAAAGACATTCTTTTTTATTGTCTGAACATCCCATAACATCAAATATCTTTTTGAGGGATTTAATCCAACCCTCAGCCGCAACTAGTTCAGAAGATCCATTGAAAGCAGGAGGGTGTTGTCTCATAAAATATTACAATATTGTCATGTTCTGTTGTGGTACATCTGTTTGTTATCTTAAATTTATGCCACCACCATTTCTCTCTTGCGTTAGCTGATCCATCACTTTCTAAACATCTTGGTTCCAAACCCTAACATTCCAGGATATATATTCGAAAGAATGTCGTTCTATCGGTGCCCCTATTTTCATCTTCCCAATTTCTTCAATAGAAAAACATTATGAAAAAACATATCTTATATGAAGCAACGTGGTATTCCTTAAATTCTATAACATTTCAAATTATTAATAGAGAAAAAATTGTTTACGACATTCTTTTAACAACATTCAAGCAACTAATGGTATCTAAACCATCCTATGATACCAACTATAAGAACCTAGCCTTATTGCATTGCATAATCTTGAATTTAGTGAGGAAATAAATTTCTTTCACATTGAAGATATTATAAAGTTTATAGATTCAGGGGAAAGGGACATAATACAATCATAACATTATACATTGTTACATAGTGGATACCATAAAAACAATGGTCATTTCTTCCAAAAATATATGAATTTTTAAATAAAAATGATTCCTTGAAAAATAATTATGACATTTAACATTGATTTCTTATTGGTCGTACAAATAATATTAACCAATGAAAATCAATTAGAAAAATGGGATTATCACAAAAATAGCAGTAATGGATACAAAAATAAGGAAAGAACACTTTAGTCCATGATCGCTAGTAACATATTAAATCATTTTCAAAATACATACTTGTCACCCATATATAATTACTTTGGGAAGAACGATATTTAAACAAGATCGAAAAAAACATAAGAACATAAATATGACCATAAAGGTATCTTGGGTCATTACTTATATATTCATTCAACCGTCACATCTTCCTTATCATTTGTAACCCTGATGTCAACCTAAAAATTTGTGTAACCATCAAATTTACACTAGGAGTAACCATACGGACGACATCCAACATACACATACCCAATGAATTGGATGGGAATATAGGTCCCACACTTTATTGTAAAAAATTCCCAAGAACCATAACATAATCATACAACATTAATAATTTTATAAAAACATTGCTTTTGAATTTTTTAAAATAGATTTATAAAATATGATTTTTAAAGAAAACATCCTTATAAATATCATAAAATTGAATAGATACTTAATGGAGTAGATGTAATATGCATATAAACTGTAAATATACATAATAAATAATAATATAAATAGAATCCATCACACAATCAATTTTAATACCACATAAATATCGAAGTAGAAGGTTATCCCAAAGAATGGAAATCAGGTTAATAATTCCCTTACCTCGGGTTTGTCTTACTTCCAAATCGTATAAACCACCTGTATAATTGTTAAAAGAGTTTTATTATTATCATAACGAAATGTATCCATATTTATAATACCTTATATGATCATTTCATTACAAAATTTCACCCTTTAATTATTATTATTTGGTTCCTTGCACTATTTTTGTGTGAGTTCTTTACATGATTTCCATGATTGGTACATGATGGTTGTTCTTTTCAATAGGAAGTGAAACTCCAAAATTTTATTGGAATGGTAGTTACATATTTCTATAACCATAAATTATTCCATTTATAATTTTTAATTCTTGCATGAGGATTATTCATAATTTAAAATATTTTTGATATTTGTTTAGGTCATTTTAGAAATTTTTCGATTGTAAAGAACTCATTTTGTTCATATATGAATAAAATGTGTATAAAATGATTCATGAACACTGTATGAGAAATAATACATATGTCATAACCAGTTTTGACCATTTAAATGGTTTCATGACCAGCCAGGAAATAATTAAAGCAATTCTAAATCACATCATCCACAATGTCGGTAATTCGACACATCACATACAATGTTTTTATTCCTTCAATATGTGGTAGAATAGAGGAAGAATGAGGATGAATTTTCCATGAACATAAGAACTTCTAGATTATAAAAATTCTTGATTTTTTCATGCATCTTGTATGACAACCATGCTTTTATTACAAACATACACATGATTTATTACATAAAACATCACATGATACAACAAGAAGATCGAGAGGTTTGGTGTATTTGGGGCTTAGGATCATTACATAAAAACTTAAAACATGAAATACAACATCTTTATTGAAAACTTCCTTTACATGACCACTACATTGCCTCATACTTATCATTGAATGGGATAACCTGAGGACATGCATAAGAAAATGGTGAGCTATAAAGCCCAGTAAGGGAGTACACATGGAATAACATGAGGAGCACAATACATGTTAGAAAATGGTCATATCAATAGAGAATAAAATAAACATGAACATAAAGGCATCATAATTCATGATAATCATAACATTGGAATGTGGCAACAACACTTAACATATAGTTAGCAGGAGCCAAGGCTCATTACACATGGAGCATGAGTAAATCCTCATTGCACATAAAGCATGAGTAAACCCTCGTTGCACTTGATTTAGAATGAGTCAAAACTCATTGCACATGACATATCATGATATTATACATTACTCAATGCGTTGGAGCGCTATAAGGGCACACCCTTCTTAAACATTTCATTTCATCCATAAGTGTGCCACATGGATCATATAACATGGATTCATAAAACATAATCATTTATTCCACGATAAAAGAATGTGGAATTCATACATGAGACTTTGTAATAAATACGTAAAGGTGCATAAAGGTGGATACCCTTGATAGAGAAATGGGCATGGTATCCACTACACAATTGCGTTGGCTTACAAAATCGGTGCAATTTCAGCAACGTAACAGCGTGACATAAGAATTCATAAAAAAGGTTGATGAGATAAAAAGGGGTTCCTCGTCATATTTACATATAATGGACAGTTAAGAGGTCATATAGATACATGTCCCAACAATTGTAATGGAATTTAGATTCATGATATAAAATTATTTCTTGAATGTAAAAGAAGATTGAGAAGTTCCTTTCTGAATTTCGGCATAGTAACAGGTGTACATGGGAGGCATTTAATGAGAGAGAAAGGGGTCTCCCATCATTCAAACAATATGAGGGAAGTATGGGGGAGGTGAAAAACCATACCCCAACATTCATAACTGAAATTAAAAGGGCAACACAACTTAAAGAAAATTGACAAAAATAAGAAAGGAAGGAAAAAACCCTTACTTGGAAGTGTAATTCCAAAGGCTAGAGAGAGGCTTGTGAGAGGCTTCTTGGGAGCTTGGGGAACCTTGGGAGGATTCTAGAGAGAGTAGGGAAGAGGTTGGATG
The DNA here is from genome assembly GCA_963277665.1 of Viscum album. Taxonomy (NCBI): domain Eukaryota; kingdom Viridiplantae; phylum Streptophyta; class Magnoliopsida; order Santalales; family Viscaceae; genus Viscum; species Viscum album. The sequence continues at coordinate 452,976,534 of OY728160.1, read as the reverse complement.
AACTGTAAAGACCCGTAAAATTCAAGGGAAATTTTTTCTTAATTTTTTTTTGGGATTTAAAAAAAATGCAGTTTCTGACGGCGCTTGATTCTGAGGCCCAGTGTGCCCGGAATTAATTTCCGAAGTTAGGATCGGGTACGTTTAGTGAACGAACGAGCAGGTTTTTCTAACTCTAAAACCGGTGCTTGGAATTGAAATATGAGGTCACTGATGAAACCACAGCACCAGTAATTGCTTAGGAACACCTATTCCGGAGTAGCGTTTGTGTGGGTGGAGAAGATAAATTTCTGGATTAAATGAGGAATGAATAAAATTGTGAAACAATTTTATTTCTATGTCTAAGGTGGTTTTATACTACATGGGGAACTTGGGGTGACACCTAACTACCCATGTGAGGATGAATGAGAGAATAAAGGAGAGGTGGGGCCCACACGAACCCCAACCCCTTCACATTCCTCTTAAACACCATAACTCCCTCTTCAGTTTGGTAAACTCATCTTTAATGGAGTGACCCTTCACTTTCTCACTCTCCCTCATTAACTCTCACCAAAACACACCTTAATTATTTAATTGAACCTATTCAATTAATGAACTAAGAGTTTGAATTTTGAAAAGTTGAAATTACTTGTTTTTATAAAATAATAGCATGAACTTATTATTTTATTTTGGAACCTTTGCGTTGGAAGAAAAGGGAAGGAGCTCTTGTGTAAAGGAAGGAAGAAGTTCCTCTTTAGTGGGAGAACATCATCCTCTCTGTGAAGAACGGTTCTTCTCCGACGAAGAACATTGACCCCCTCGACATGGAACGACTCGGCAATCACGGTTCTTCATCCTATTCTTCCTCCACGACAAGATAGGAGATCTAACATCCTCGGGTCACTCCGACGACAACGGAATCGATACCGTTCTACCGCGACTCGACGATGTGTGAAATCTTTTCGATGTAGGGGTTAATTGATTTTGTTCATGAGTTATCCTTTACCCTTCTCCGTCTGTGTATTTTGGCCGCTTGATATCAACTTAATGGAAGGAGGTCGGACCGCACGAACACAGCTGACTCTCCACCTTCATTTGTTGTTGTTATATTGCGGTTTTGAAAGAAGGTGGCACAGTGAAAAGGCACCATGTAGAAACAAGGAGGATCATCGGCGAAGAAGCACGGCGCAATTGTGCCGCGCCGTAGAGACCGAACGAAACCGCGGCCAGAGTTGGGGCCACATAGATGAATCGAAGACTCTGAAGATTTTTAATTGACGTGTGGATCGATGGGTGATGAAGAATCGGGCCGAAATGGCGTTTGAATCTCTTCTCAGTAAAGATCCGGTCCCGGGAGGACAGTTGGCGAAGGCGACAGATGAAACAGACCACCGGAGCGCATCTGGTGGTCAGCAGAAGGCGGCGGTTGAGGCGCGCCGCCAGAGCAAACCACCGCGTCTGAGCCGCGGCGGTGGAATGAGAACGAGAACGGCCTATGGTCGTTCCGGATTTGGGGCGGCGCGGCTTAAAGCCGCGCCAGTTCGTCAACCGTGGGGGGGGCATTTGTAACCCCCCGCACGCGCCGGCCATGCCGGCATCGCGCCGTGCCAGCGCCAGGCCAGCCGGCTGGCCAGGCCGGGCCGGGCTGGGCCGTGCCCAGCTGGTCCGGGCCCGGAATCGGGTCGAGTCGACTCGGTTCGGTCGGGCCAGGGGGGGTGGGCCGGGCCGGGCCAGGCCCAGACCCCATATTTCAGACTATCTTTAGTCTTTTGCCTATAACTTGGGAAAAGGAACTCCGATCGACACACTGTCATTTGAGATGTGATCCTTGGATCGAGATGGTCGTTTCAGGATATTACACTCAAGGTTTCAGAGAACTTTGGGAATAATCGGGTTGGTTCGAACAAGAAACCAACAGGGCCCTCAGAGCGGAAATGCTTATATCTTGAGTTCCGGATGTCCGATTGACGTGATGTTGACTTTTTTAGATTCCTCTTGATGAGACGGAACGTTTTTCATGCTTCGCCTGAGTTTTGGTTGCAGTTGGATAGTGGCTGGGTTGGGTTATACCCGAAATCCAACCGGGCCCGTAGAACGGAAAAGCTGATAACTTTCAGACCAGACATCCGTTTGACGAACGGTCAGCAGAGTTTTTGATCACGTTGAGAAAAGGTCCCTCTGAGTATAACCTATGAGATTTCGGGGTACAGTTGAGATACGTCCGGGTTGGATCGCACAGGAAACCAACCGGGCCTTTGGGACGAAAAGGCTAGTAACTCACAAACCGGGCGTCCGACTGACGCGCCGTCTGTTGCATTGGGACCCATATGACGAGGCGGTCCTTTGAGATGATTCTTTGTGGGACATTTAGATACTTGGAGTATCGACCTGTAGCTCATGGATTGGACCCTCTTAGAGACGAGTGTACGGAGTACGGAGACTATGTAGCCGGCTGAGACCTGAAGACTACTTGACTGACTCAACTTGGAGTGAGTCGACTAGCCCAGTGGACGGAGCACTACTTTGTTTGGGTGCAGACCCATGGTGGATGAAGCACTACTGTGTGACAGTTCATACCCGTGGTACTCGTCTGGAGAGTACCTCTATAGTCTATTAGGGGATGTGCACTACTGTGTTTGGGTGGCAGACCCTGGTAGGAAGCACTACTGTGTTTGGGTGGCTGACCCGCGGTACTCGACAGGAGGAGTACCTCAGTAGTCTTAGGTTAGTGAGCAGTACCTTGGAGTCGTGACAGGACCACTGTACACTCTAGAGATAGGGCTCTTCAGCAGTTACGGTTTCGATAATCAAAATTCTGGTTTGAGCTGAGTCTATGATCTTGTATTTACCTCATTATTGAAAAGGGTCTCTTGGTAACTTAGGTATATGTATGGTCATATACCTGGGTAGTGGTTATCCATTGATTTCATAATCTTTGTGTTTCCTCATGATTGATATGGGTTACTTGATAACATAGGTATATGTATGGGTATATTCCTAAGTAGAGGTTATCTGTTGAGATCGTCCTTTGTGGTTATCCTTGTTGGATTTAGTGAGACCTTGAGGGTCTCGGGGTCCCTACTAATTATCGTTATAATCACCCCTGCACAGGCTATTCCCACACCTCGTTGTGTTGGTTGCAGATGACGGGCAGTGCAGACAGAGGCCGAGTGTACGAAGACTGGATGGTACCTGGAGGTGGACCTCACGACGAGACAATATCTGGTGGTGGACTTCACGATGAGGCGACACTCGGAGGAGGTTTATGGGCGAGAACATTGTTGAGTCTATCTGTACCTGCCCTTCTGGTAGGATCTGGGGTGGACGATCCAGGATCTGCGCTATCTATACATACCATTCAGGTAGGATCTGAGGAGGATGAACCAGGAGCTGCTTTAATCTTCTTTCAGCTGCTTGTCATTGTTGTACTTCCTTTCAGTTGTAGCTGTACTTTCAATTGGGTTTGTATTCTGGCCCATATACTTTTTAGTACTTCTTTTTTGTACTTAGTGTTTTACTTATGCTTGTACTCTATGCTGTTTTTTTACTTTTATAATGGAAATACCTTCCCAGTTATCGGGATTTACGCTTTTGGTGCTAGTCGCCAACCCTTGGCCTATGTAAGGCGGGCTTGGGGTAGTCACAACATGGGCCCTGAGGATGGGTCGTGACAAATTGGTATCAAAGGAGATCGGTTCTACCTCCGGTCTATGGACTCTGATATTTTTATATGTGAAGCAATAGTGTTAAGGGTACCGAGTGTGGTCTTCAGTTCAGGGAGTTCAGTGTTGGTGCGGCGACCGACGTATCCCTACACCATGACCCTGACTACTGATTTCCGACATTGTACACGAAAACACTGATTGTGTGTGTGTTTCCAAAGTTTTAAAGTCATCTCAAAGCAGGTTATCTCACCAGGTATAAATCGTTGACCGTGTCACATATGTTTAGGATGTCTCCACGCAGACAGTCAGATGGAGTTCCGAGAGAGTACTCGATGACGGCCCACCGAGCGGCGAGGCTCCAGTGCGGGGCCCTTTTTACTATGTTTGCACCCTCATGTGGTTTACCAACAACACCACCACCTATTGGGAAATAGATGCCACCAGCCTTACTAGCGAACTGTGCACGCTGGCAGAGCGCGTTGCATGAGTTCCAACAGAAGTGGCCTCTGAGGTTACGAGGCGAGACTGATTCCCAGACAGCAGAGCACTGGCTGGAGGTGATTGCTAGAGTTTTCCGCCTATCTGAGACATTAATAGAGTGGATGGTGGACATATCTAATTATGTTTTCCAGTGAGTGACCATGAGGATGGTCCACATAGCGATGAGGGTTCGGTACATGGAAAGATGCCTGAGATAGTGCCTTCGGGTAGTGTGTCAGCTATACATTACTACCTGTTGGTCTGCAGTTACAACTGGCGGTACCGGTAGGTGAAACATGTAGGATTACTGCCTTACACGTGTTCTAGTATCAGATACCCTCAAGTTACAATGAGAGGCCGACTCACAAGTAGCTGAGAACTGGCTTGAGGAGGTGGCTGAGGGTTTTCTAGAGCTTATACTGCTTCGGCAGGACGATGTTTCAGTAGCTGAGTAATCATTGAGGCGTACCGATCATTCTTGGTACTTGATGACTACGATATGATCAGGTCTTTAGAGTTCGGACCTCAGAGCGAGGTGTGTTTAAAGGATATTCGAGTAAGAACTCCTTTCTCTATGCATTCCTACTTATGTTAGGGTGCTAGAAAGAATCTTTGTGTTCGAATGTTCTTTGGATGATCGGTTTTAGACAGTGAATGTTAACAGTGTGAAGAAGAAAATTGGCGTTAGTATTAGAGACTTGGGCGTGCAAATGTTTCAGAAAGAGGAAATTTTAATGACAGATGAATCTGCATAGTAGCAGACGTGGAGGCAGAGCTAAGAGAGCAGGATGAGGTGGTGTACATATCAATATGTTACGACCACCCTCCTCTATTGTTCCCTCCAGGCTTAGGGAGCTGGAGGGCAGGGAAAGAGAGTAACTGCATGCGGTCAAGTAGAGTGACCCAATGGATTTAAGAATGAATTGAGGGACAGTCTGTGTCCACTACAAGCTTCGGTAGTAACACACATTGATACGAATCATTCCTTCCTTCCACGAATCTTGTCCCAGACCTAGAGTTTCCGGTTAAGTTGTTGACATGACCCTCACATCTGAAGATACCTTGGGAGGAGACTCAATAATCAAACTTACACCGATAGTGTGATCTGACCCATGAGGAGAGAGTTTCGGTTGGAATCTCTTTGTGGTAGTGTCGAGGCCTTACGATGTTTGTCTGAGTATGGATTGGATCTATAGTTCATACACAGATTGACTGTATTAGGAAAAAAGATTTTGGTTTATCTACAACGTTGGGAGGAACTTTTCTTTGGTTAGTGAAAAGGAAAACCTAGGTAGCACAAGATGGATTCATGCATTAGATGGTGCATTTGAACACACATTAGATGGCTAAACATACCTTTGTGCCAGAATTCTCCAAAGTTGTGGCACCACATCCAGCAACGCTTTTAGGAGCTGGGATAGAGGTGGACTGGTGCGCCCAACCTGTGGGCGTTGGTTACATAGTTCACTGCGACGCATTAGGGACCAGAATCGATTATTTCTTGATGTAGGAGTGGGCAATGATCGCCTATGGATCACGGGATATGAGACTGCACAGAGATGACAGGAGACCTCTAGAGTTCGAGGTTGACAATCACATCCTTATTCGGGTGTAGAGACCCGAAGCTTGACATATATGGACATTACATTACTTTTTCGGAATACTTAATACATAACAAAAACATACACACAAGGACCATAATATTTTAGTGTCTTCTAAAACATGGAACGTAATCTTCTAATTGTGGTGAAAGATCTTCAACATCTCCCATAAAGATCTTCCACCTTTTGTTTCCTTACCTAAAACCTTTCTTTTAATCCTGGGGGAAAATAAAACATAAAAATGGTGAGCTCAAATGCTCAGTAAGGGTAAGAAAAGGGAACATAAAATAATCCAGAAACATTTGAATGCAAAAAAATGAACATAAAATCTAAACATCAAAATCTTGAGCAAAGAAATAAATCATGGAAGTACATAAAGAATATATCATAAAAGAACATTAATCATGATAAAATAGCATGGGAATAAAACATGTAATTATGGCATCCATTAAGCACATGTAATGATTTCCATAGTATCGAAGGAATTGTTTCCAAGACAATCTTAGTGGACAAAGTCCCTTTCTGAATCGAGTACACTCCTCGTTCTAGTCCTATAATACTGAACCAGATTAACATACCTTTCCAGCGATGTCTATATCAAGAGATATAAATCTTTACCCAATGCATTAGAGGGAGATATTGGTCCCACCCATCTCATAATGAAATCATTCTTACTAGTTCCACAAAATAAACATACATCATTCATAAAAACCCACTAACTAAAATGGGTTTCATAAACATCATCCCATCATCACATAATCCATATAAAATAAATGGATATCATTTCATAATAAGAAAATTGAATCCATTCAAATCATAGAGACATGATACTTGAAACATACACATATGAAATAATGTCATCTTAGATGAAAAATGGTTTTGATAAAACACTTGAAAATAATTTTGAGGAAAATATCCTTTCTTCATCAAAATCATTCTCTTTTCACAAAATGTCATTCAATTTTAAAAGAAAAGTATTTTGTTGAAAATAGTCATGAAATATTTTGGAGAGAGCTTCATAAAAATTTGGCTTTATAAAAATCCGTAAAAATCTGTTCTTCCCGTATAAGTTAAAAAAACATTCTTCTCGTTCTTTTGCCAGAAAAGTAAAAAAGTACCTTATAAAAGAAAGATTTCATACATACCATGTAGTAAAAAGTAAAAAAATGGGTAAAACGGACCTACATAAAAACACTTTTAGAAAACATGTACATGGATGATAACAATAACCCCAGTAAATACTTACGTATAAGCAATCTCGGATAAAAATGAGATTTGTGAAAGTATCCCTTACTTTAGGTCTGATATGCTTTGTACGTATCCAAAACTCATGTATAATGATTTAAATAATGTCATTGACTTATTATATAATCATATTCATTGTTATTATATCATATATGGTTCACTTATGGCATTATATTACCCGTTCTTTTGTAAATTAATGTTAAAGTAGGGGTTGGGGTAAAATCGTTTCATTTCTCATTCGTGTTTTAACTTGTAATTATTCATATGATTACTTAGATCATGATTACTTACATCCATAATGTAAAACATGGTTTATATATAATATATATTCAGAATATAAATATATTTATATTCATAATATAAATACACCGTTCATGGAGACGGTAGGCCGTACGTACGCATGAACGCTATTTTCGTTTCCTTATTGAATTGAATGGAATTTAGTAGATGACATAAATATATATATAAATAAATACAATGGCATAATTATGTCATATATTTCATTATTAGATATTATATATACTTTATAACAATTCTTTAATGGTTAACGTGGAGTGTGAATCTCATCGCATCATGGAGACGGTAGTCCGTACGTACGCACGAGCGATGATATCATTCCCATGATTGTGGAATTGTATTAAAGTGTATATATAATATTAAATAATCAATATCACTTTAAAATAATAATATATATTCATTACTTTCACCATTATAACCATCCAAGTAAGGTGTTGGTGGAAAATAGATTACACCACGGCGTGGAGACGGTATTCTGAACGTACGCACGCGCGGTGATTTCTTTTTCCGTAGGATTGATAGATGGTGAAATATGGTTTTTTGATATTTATAATAAGATATAAGTATATGAGTGATACTGATGATATTACTTCATAATGAAACAACTTAAGAAGAAGAAGTGGAAGAAGAATTGAAAGAATGGGTAATGGACATTACCTCTTCATTGAAGCACCTCTTTGAGACCTTCTCTTATGGCACTAAAATTTGTCTTTGAAGAAGACTAGGACCTATAGGGTGTTTCTAGGGAAGTGGATAAGAGAATTTGGCATGGGTTGGCCGAGCTTGAAGGCTCAAATTGGTTTGAGGAAGAGAAGGAGGAGGTTCCCTTTTATAAGTGAGGAGAGGGGAACCTTTGGAAATATAAGAAATATTAGTTTATATTAAATCCCAACCCCACATAAAAACATCCAAAATGACTCATATCCTAATATTAGATGAGACAGGGTTGTAATCGCATCGACCAATAAAATTTATACATGTTTGGAATTTATTTTAAACATTATCAACTTGATTTATCCTTATTTACCAATTTTATTTTATTTGTGGTAATCATATTCTAAATTTTAAATTATTATAAATAATTACATATGTGTTCTGATTATTACATAATTTGACTCTTAATGCCATTTTAGACCATATAAATTTTAATTTATAATTTCAAAATATTTTTTTGATTTTTTAAACAATTTAAAATATGTTATTTTTATAAAATAACAATATTGTCAATTTTGACACTATTCATTTATTTGAATTTAAATAAAATATAAACAAAAGATATGTAAAAACTGAAAGCTTTAATAGATTCATAAAATTTCATATGTTTCTAGAAAAATAGTGGAGCACATTAAATAGTTCATATAATATTTATTTTAATATTTTAAAAACCATTTATTTGATATTTTAATTAATAAAATAATTTCAACATCACTATTGTGTCATAATAAATGATTATTATTTAATCCCTAAAAATTCTAAATAAATTCCTATGATGTATATAATTGTATTAGATTTCCTGAAAATATTCAGTTTTGAATATTCATTAAGTTTATCACTAAATTAAAATTATTATACTTATAATATTTAAGAAATTGACATGTTGTCACATTCTTTGATTTTAGTAATAATTAAATTATTTTCAGAGAAAAAAGTCCATTAAATGAATCTAATCCGACCCTTAGGTGATATTGGTCGACTATTTGTCATCCAATAGAATTTTGGCATGTTTTAGGGTAATTTTATAATATTATATTTACCCTTAATTACCAGATTTACCTTTAACTATGGTAAATAAAATTTACCGTAGTTACTATTCATAATTCCCAAAAATAAAAAAGTAGCCTATTAAAATAATTTGGACCCACTGATTCCAAATATTGAATCAATTTTTTCAAATTAAATACACAGATGTTTGAGAAATTAAATTAAAATTAATCCCGTTGTCGAATGAAAACAAGTTTTTTTTAACATTGCAAAAGATTGAATTGATTTAACATACGAATTCAATGTAAAATCAATGCTAATGACATAAATTATATTAAATGGTAAAAATATATTCTATTTATAATTTAAAACCATTAAATATTATAATTTAACCATATAAATTATTACGATGAAAAAAAGTTTTTTTTAATAAAAATATATCGTGTCTTTACAATTAATTAAAATATGAAAGTTATCAGAAAAATATCAAAACTTTATCTAGTGTAAATTTTTATATCCTGATACAAAAGAAGAATTTTATTTTGTCAAATTGAACTTATAATCATTTCAACAACTAGATTTAATGTGGGTGTGCCTTAAAAAGGCGGCAAAACTGCATTTTTTGAAAAATACATATTTTACCCGAAATATTTATTTTGTTCTTATACCATGTTCTAGAAAATGTGTAATATGATTAATAATGTCATAAAATCCAAAATTTCGTTAAAACTATTCATAACAGCTATTTCATAATAATATTATAATAATATATCGTTGTTTAGTAAAACCTGGTATTGCGTACAACACACACTATCGAGGAAGGTCGCGATTGCGTGTAATGAAAGCCACGTCAGGGTTGCGTGTTGTGCAAGACTCCTTTGTTGTTTTGTTATAACAGAATCCAACCATTTTTCATTTATACATTGAATATATATATATATATACTCAATGTTACGTAGAATGACTATTATCAAACGAACATGGAATTATGTGTAACACAATCTAAGAATACTGTTACGTATATTGAAAGCTAATACGGTGTTGAGTATGGCACAAGATAATCTTGTTGTAGCATAAAACACATGACATCAAATAAATTAAAAAATAATATTATCATAAAATATTGGGTTGTTACATTCTACCCCCCTTAAAAGAAATTTCTCCCTCGAAATTCGTCGGGGTTATACATGGTTTTCTACTTGAATGTTTTTTGAATTGAAACCCACATCATAAAATGAAATACCGAAACTTATATTTAAAAACGAAAGTATGAAACGTAATGGTTACCAATATTAACTCATCACTGGGTTTCCACTTAGGAGAACATAGTTGAAAATATAGATATGGAAGAGAAATATAACCATCAAGTTCTTGACGGAGAGTGTTAGAGAACATGTCTATGAGAACACCAACAATCAAAAAGCCATAAATTTGTGATGATCTAAGGTAGAATCTGATTCATCAGATATAAGAGCACTAGGACAACATTTTTGGTTTTCAAGATCATTTCTCTAAAGTTAAAAATTTTGAATTAGAAGAAATACTTTATTTATTTTGGTACAATCGCACTGTTGTTCGTGCTTTGAAAAATTTCCACTTCATCTCTTAAAGAAATGAAGTTGAATTTGTTATTCGTGAAGTGTTAACATGTCATGTGATAGAATGATGCGTCATTCCATCTGTTTCAATAAAAAGGTTTGCAAATGTTATCAAATATACATAAGTCCATCTATAGTGAGGTTAATCATTTACAATTCAAAAAACGATCATATAATTCATATATCATACCTCATAATAAAATAAAACTAGTTTCTACTAACCAGGGACTTCCTGTAGGCAATTGGTATGCGATAAAGGCCAGTCGCACTTCAGTTGTGGGTTCGATTCCCACAACCTTGTCCGACGTGATGGGTTGTCGCCCATCCTACATGTTGTCCTTTTTCTAAAACTACATTACTATAACATCCCATCAATAATATTGAAAAAAGTATTATCCTTAAACAATACTAACTTATGTCCAACATAATCCATTCCAATCTTTAGGCTTATAAAAAATACATCGGTCCAAGATCATAGTATAAAGAAAATGATTACATGAAATGTCACATAACAATCACATGAATGCCATCATTTATCACCCATATATCATAAGATATATCTTATTTGTCAAATTAAAAACATGTGAATACCTTATTCATGTATTCTCTTGAAGAATGAATAACCATTGAACCTTAGTGAAAACATGAATGCAGTTAAAAGTTAACACTTTCCACATACCAAAATCCTCAAAATTCTATATACTCAAACCATGATATAACATAGTCTTTATATCAATCACGAGTTCATGAATATAATCAAACATCTCATTTCTTTCTTATCCATTCATTATGTTCATATCATCTACTTTCCAAAATATTTGAATCACTTTTCAGGGTTACCGGTACAATAAAATTATTGAAAACCACAATAGACTAATACAAAAATATTCTAATAAACCATAAAAGTTTCTCAATAACATTATTCATGAATACCAATACATTAATACATCAATCCATCCTCTTCAATTATTGTCCTGGAATAATTCCTTCCTTGATTTAGAAGTAACTTTTTTTGGTCAGGGCATTGAGTTGGGTAATGCCCATGTTCTCCACAAATAAGACATTGAACTCCATAACAGTCTGTCACTCTATGACCCTTTTCACTACACAGATAACATTTGTCCCTCTATTTGAGGTATTCCTCATGGTTCTTCTTCCCTTCTTTAGAAATCTCAATCTTCCTTTCTTTATGCTCCTCCACATGCGAACATGCATAAAAGTCTATCTTCCTCTTAACTGATGAATTAGGCATACCACTAAATTTTACCTTGTTAATCATATATGGTGATGAATGATTCGGAATAATCACAATATCATTCTCTCTAGGCATTACAAAAAATTTTTTCTCATAGTAACCAATTTTTTCATTGGATTCAATGTTAATTGAATTCCTTATGGTTCCCTCCATTAACTAAAACACAAAAAGAATTCTGGGAGAGGCAAAAATCATTCTGGAGAAAACAACATAGTAAAGGGGGAGTACCTTCAATATCTAACATCTTAGGTTAAATTCTAAGATCGTTACCATTGTTTTAGGACTATATCATATACGTATACTTGTCCATAGTGACATCCCTAGACATACCTTAGAAATATATCTAGGGATCTCACTAATGTTTTCGCATTCTAGTTTCAAAAGGTTGACTAAACCTTTCCTCTGATACCAACTGTAGAGACCCTAAGCTTGCTGTACATGGAAATTACATTTACTTTTATGAAATACATAATACATAACAAATAAAGACACACATAGACCGTAATAGTTTAGTGTCTTTGGAAACATGGAACACAATCTTCTAATCGTGGTGAAGGATCCTCAACATCTCCCCTAAAGATCATCCACTTTTTTTCCTTACTTAAAACCGTTCTTTTAATCCTGGGGGAAAATAAAACATAAAAAAGGTGAGCTCAAATGCTCAGTAAGGGTAAGCATAGAGAACATAAAATAAATCATTAACATTGGAATGCAAAAACATGAACATAAAATCTAAACATCAAAATCTTGAGTAAAGACATAAATCATGGAAGTATATAAAGAATAGATCATAAAAGAACATTAATCATGATAAAACAGCATGAGAATAAAACATGTAATTTTGGAATCCATTAAGCACATGTAATGATTTCCATAGTAGCCAAGGCATTGCTGCCAAGACCATCTTAGTGTACAAAGTCCCTTTCTGAATCGAGTTCACTCCTCGTTCCAGTCCTATAATACTGAACCAGATTAACTTACCATTCCAACCATGTCTATCTCATGAGATATAAATCTTTACCCAATGTATTGGAGGGAGATATAGGTCCCACCCATCTCATAATGAAATAATTCTTACTTGTGCCACAAAATAAACATATATCATTCATAAAAACCGAATAAATAAAATGGGTTTCATAAACATCATCCCATAACCACATAATCCATATAAAATAAATGGATATCATTTCATAATAAGAAATGTGAATCCATGTAAATCATAGAGACATGATACTTGAAACATACACATATGAAATAATGTCATCTTAGATGAAAATTGGTTTTGATAAAACACTTGAAAAGAATTTTTGAGGAAAATATCCTTTCTTCTTCAAAATCATTCTCTTTTAACAAAATGTCATGCAATTTTAAAAGAAAATTATTTTTTTGAAAATAGTCCTAAAATCGTTTGGAAATAGCTTCATTAAAATAAGTCTTTATAAAAAACCGTAAAAATCCGTTTGTGCCGTATAAGTTAAAAAAACATTCTTCTCGTACTTTTGCCGGAAAAGTCAAAAAGTACCTTGTAAAAGAATTATTTCATACATACCATGTAGTAAAAGTAAAAAATGGGTAAAAAGGACATACATAAAAACACTTTTAGAAAACATGTACATGGATGATAACAACAACACCAATAAATACTTATGTATATGCAATCTCGGATAAAAATTAGATTTGCGAAATTATCCCTTACCTTAGGTCTGATATGCTTCCTACGTATCCAAAACTCTTGTATAATGATTTAAATAGTGTCATTGACATATTACAGAATCATATTCATTGTTATTATATCATATATGGTTCACTTATGACTTTACATTACACATTCTTTTGTAAATTAATGTTAAAGTAGTGGTTTGGGTAAAATCGTTTCATTTGTCGTTCGTGTTTTAACTTGTAATTATTCATATGATTACATATATCATGATTAATTACATCCAGAATGTAAAGCATTATTTATATATAATATATATTCAGAATATACATATATATAATAGATCGATAAATGGAATAAAATACACTATTCATGGAGACGGTAGGTCGTACGTACGCATGAACGCTATTTTCATTTACTTCTTGAATTGAATGGAATTAAGTGGACGACATAAATATATATATACATAAATATAGTAGCATTATTATGTCATATATTTCATTATTACTTATTATATATACTTTATAATCATTCTTGAATGGTTAACATGGAGAGTGAATCTCATCGCGTCGTGGAGACGGTAGTCCGTACGTACGCACGAGTGATGATATCATTCCCATGAACGTGGAATTTTATTAAAGTGTATGTATAATATTACATAATAAATATCAATTTACAATAATCATATATATTTATTACATTCACCATTATACCCATCCAAGTAAGGTGGTGGTGGAAAATAGATTACACCACGACGTGGATACGGTATTTCGTACGTATGCACTTGCAGTGATTTTGTTTTCCGTAGGATAGATAGATAGTGAAATATGGTTGTTTCATATTTATAATAAAATATCAGTATATTAGTGATACTGATGTTATTACTTCATAATGAAACAACTAAAGAAGAAGAAGTGGAAGAAGAAATAAAGTTGAAAGAATCGGTAACAGACATTACCTCTTCTTTGAAGCACCTCTTTGAGACCTCATCTTAGGAAACTAAAATTGGTCTTTGAAGAAGACCAGGACCACTAGGGTGTTTCTTGGGAAGTTTATAAGTGAATTGTGCAGGGGTTGGCCGATCGTGAAGGCTCAATGTGGTGCGAGGAAGAGAGGGAGGAGGTTCCCTTTTATAAGGGAGGAGAGGGGCACCAATGAAAATATAAGAAATATTAGTTTATATTAAATCCCATCCCCACATAAAAACATCCAAAATGACTCATATACGACGATTAGATAAGATAGGGTTGTAATCTCATTAACCAATAAATTTTAGTCATGTTATAAATTTAATTTAAACATTATCAACTTGATTTATACTTATTTACCAATTTAATTTTATTTGTGGTAATCATATTCTAAATTTCAAATTATTATAAATAATTACATATGTATTGTTCATATTTCATAATTTGACACATTATGACATTTTCGATCATATAAATTTTAATTTATAATTTTAAAATATTTGTGTGATTTTTAAAAAATTTTATAATATGTTATTTTTATAAAATAACAATAGTGTCAATTTTGACACTATACATTTATTTGAATTTAAATAAAATATAAATAGAGAATATGTTCTAACTAAAATCATTAATAGATTCATAAAATGTTATATGTGTCTAGAAAATTAGTGGAGCACACTAAATAGTTCATATAAAATATATTTTAATATTTCTAAAACCATTTATTTGATATTTTAATTAAAAAAGTAATTTCAACTAAACTATTGTGTCATAATTAATTATACTTATTTAATCCCTAAAAATTAAAAAAAAATTCTTATAGTGTAGATAATTGTATTAGAGTTTTAGAGACTATTCATGTTCGATGTTCCATTAGGTTTATCACTAAATTAAAATTATTATACTTATAAGATTTAAGAAAGTGACATGTTGTCACATTCTTTGGTTTTAATAATAATTGAATTATTTTCATGGAAAAAAGTCCATTAAATGAATCTAATCCGACCCTTAGGTGATATGGGTCGACTTTTAGACATCCAATAGATTTTTGGCATGTGTTAGGGTAATTTTATAATATTATATTTACCCTTAATTACCCAATTTAACTTTATCTATGGTAAATAAAATTTACAGTACTTACAATTCATAATACCCAAAAATAAAAAGTAGCCTATTAAAATAATTTGGACCTACTGATTCCAAATAAGGAATCCATTTTTTCAAATTCAATACACATAAGTTGCAGAAATGAAATTAAAATTAATCTCGTTGTCGAATGAAAACGGGTTTTTGTTTAAAACATTGCAAAAGATTGAATTGATTTAACCTACTAATTCAATGTAAAACCAATGCTAATGACATAAATTATATTAAATTGTAAAAATATATTCTATTTATACTTTAAAACCATTCAATATTATAATTTAACCATATAAATTATTACGATGAAAAAATTTGTTTTTAATTAAAATATAGCGTGTTTTTACTATTCATTGAAATATGAAAGTTATCAGAAAAATATCAAAACATTATCCAATGTAAATTTTTATCCTGATTCAAAATAAGAATTTAATTTTGTCAAATTGAACTTATAATCATGTCAACAACTAGATTTAAAGTGGGTGCGCCATCAAAAGGAGGCAAAACTGCATTTTTTTAAAAATATATATTTTACCCGAAAAATTTATTTTGTTCATATACCATGTTCTAGAAAATAATTAAGATGAATAATAGTGTTATAAAACTCAAAATTTAGTTAATACTATTCATAACGGCTAGTTCATAATAATATTATAATAATATATTGTTGTTTAGTAATACTCGGTATTGCGAACAACACACGCTATCGAGGAGGGTCGCGATTGAGTGTAATGAAAGACAAGTCAGGGTTGCGTGTTGTGAAAAACTCCTTTGTTGTTTCGTTATAACAGAATCCAACCATTTTTCATTTATACATTGAATATATATATATATACTCATTGTTTCATAGAATGACTATAATCAAATGAATTTGGAATTGTGTGTAACACAATCTAAGAATAGTGTTGCGTATACTGCAAGCTAATACGGTGTTGCGTATAGTACAAGATAATATTGTTGTTGCATAAAACACATGACATCAAATAAATTAAAAAGAATACTTATAATAAAATATTGGGTTGTTAAAATGAGTCTCACCTCGACAAGGTTTACGGAGTTGTGGCCGAGGCAGAATGATATCTCCGAGGTTCAACGGACCTTTCTAGGTCCACAGAAGGGTAGGCGAGGTGGTTTACCACTTGACCATTCCACCGCAGTTGCACCAGGTGCACGGCGACTTCCACGTGTCTCAACTGGGAAGATACGTGCTTGACTCGACGCATACCATCGACCATGGGGAGCTGGACATTGGCGATGGGGTGACTTTTGCAGGGGTTCTAGTAGAGGATGAGGATCGACATGAGAAGATCCTACGAGGACGGTCTATTCCTTGGTTGTGCTTTCACTGGCTGTATGGGAACCTCCATGTGAGCACATGGGAGCGGAAGGCTCAGGTGCGTGCTTAGAACCACTTTTGATTCCCTAGTTTGTGTTAAAGCTTTACGAGGACGTAAAACCCTAATGTGGGAGTAATGTAAAGACCCATAAAATACAAGGAAAATATTTTATTAATTTTCTTTGAGATTTTACAAGAACGCAATTTTTGACGGTGCTTGATTCCAAGGGCTGGTGTGCCCGGAATTAATTTCCAAAGATAGGATCGGGTACGTTCAGTGAACGAACGAGCGGGTTTTTCTATCTTTAAAACTGGTGCTCAGAATTGAAATTTGATGGCACTGATGAAACCACAGTTTCGATAATTGCTTGGGAACACCTATTCCATAGTTGTGTTTGTGCGGGTGCAGAAGCTAAATTTTTGGATTAAATGAGGAATGAATAAAATAGTGAAACAATTTAATTTTTAAGTCTAAGGTGGTTTTATCCTACATGGGGAACTTGGGGTGACACATAACTACATATGTGAGGATGAATGAGATAATAAAGGATAGGTGGGGCCCACAAGAACCCCAACCCCTTCACATTCCTCTTAAACTCCCTAACTCCATCTTAAGTTTGAAAAACTCATCTTAAATGGAGTGACCCTTTACTTTCTCTCTCTCCCCCTCATTAACTCTCACCAACACACACCTTAATTAATTAATTGAACCTATTAAATTAATTAACTAAGAGTTTGAATTTTAAAAAGTTGAAATTACTTGTGTTAATAAAATAATAGCATTAACCTATTATTTTATTTTGGAACCATTGTGTTGGAAGAAAAGGGAAGGAGCTCTTGTGTATAGGAAGGTGGAAGTTCCTCTAGGGTGGAAGAACATCATCCTCTCTATGAAGTACGGTTCTTCTCCGATGAAGAACATCGTCCCCCTCGACATGGAACGACTCGACGATCATGGTTCTTCATCCTCTTCTTCCTCTATGACATGAGAGGAGATGTAACTTCATCGGGTCACTCCGATGACGATAGAATCGATACCGTTCTTCCGCGACTCGACGACGTGCGACATCTTTTCGAAGTAGGGGTTAATTGCTTTTGTTCATGAGTTATCCTTTGTCGTTCTTCGTCTGTGTATTTTGGCGCTTGATATCAACTTAACGGAAGGAGGTCGGACCGCACGAACATGTCCAACTCTCCTAGCCCATTTATTGGTGTGATATTGCGGTTTTGAAAGAAGGCAGCGCAGTGCGAAGACACCACCCAGAAACAAGGAGGATCATCGGCGAAGAAGCGCGGCGCAATTGCGCCGCGCCGTAGAGGCCGAATGAAACCGCGGCCGGATTCAGGGCCGCAGAGGTGAATCGAAGACTCCGCAGTTGTTTAATTGATGTGAGGATCGACAAGCGATGACGAATCAGGCCGAAATGGCATTTGAATCTCTTCGTAGTGAAGATTGTGTCCCGGGAGGACTGTTGGCTAAGGCAGCAGGCGAAAAGGACCACCAGAGCGTGTTCGGGGTTCCGCAGAAGGCGGTGGCAGCGGCGCGCTGCTAGAGCAAACCACCGCGGCTAAGCCGCAATGGTGGAATGAGAACCGGAACGGCCTACGGCCGTTCTGGATTGGGGGGGGGGGGGTGAGGCTAAAAGGCGCGCCGGTTCGTCCACCACAGGGGGGTTTGTAACCCCCCCGCACCCGCTGGCCATGCGGGCGCCGCGCCGCACCAGCGCCCGGCCAGCCGGTTGCTTAGGCCGGGCCAGGTTGCGCAATTCGGTCCGGGCCGCGCCCAGCTTGGCCCAGCCCATACCCGGGTCGGGTCGACCCGGTTTGGCCAACCCATGGGGGGTTGGGCCGGGCCAGGCCGGGCGCAGACCCCCTATTTCCGACTATCTTCATTCTTTTGCCCATAAGTTGGGCTACGGACCTCCGATCAACGCACTGTCAGTTGCGATGTGATACTTTGATCGAGACAGTCGTTTCTGTATATTACACTCATGAATTCAGCAAACATTGAAAACAACCGGGTTGGTTCGAACACCAAACCAACGGGGCCCTCAGAGCAGAAACACTTATATCTTGAGTTCCGGACGTCCGATTGACGTGTCGTTGAATTTTTTGGATTCGTCTTGATGAGATGGAACATTTGTCATGATTTTCCGAAGTTTTTTTTGTAGTTGGATAGTGGCTGGGTTGGATTGTACCCGAAATCCAATGGCCCTTGGAACGGAAAAGATGATATCTTTCAGACCGGACATCCGTTTGACGAACCATCAGCAGCATTGGTGATCACATTGAGAAACGGTCCCTATGAGTATACCCTATGATAATTCTGGGTATAGTTGAGATATGGCCGGGTTGGTTCGCATACGAAACCAACCGGGCCCCTGGGACGAAAAGGCTAGTAACTCACAGACCGAGCGTCTGATTGACGCGCCGTTTGTTGCGTTGAGACCCCTATGACAAGGCGGTCCATTGAGATAATTCTTCGTGGGACTTTGAGATACATGGATTATTGACCTGTAGCTCATGGAGAGGACCCTCCTGGAGACGAGAGTACGGAGTACGGAGACCATGTAGTCGGCTGAGACCTGACGACTGCTTGACCGACTCGACTTGGAGTGAGTCGACTAGCCCAATGGACGGAGCACTACTTTGTTTGGGTGAATACCCATGGAGGACAGAGAAATACTGTTTGACAGTGCAGACCCACGGTACTCGTCCGGAGAGTACCTCGGCAGGCTATTGGGGGTTGTGCACTACTGTGTTTGGGTGGCATACCCCGGCGGGAAGCACTACTGTGTTTCGGTGGCTGACCTGGGGTACTCGATAGGAGGAGTACCTCAGCAGTCTTAGGTTAGTGAGCAGTACCTCGGAGTCATGATATGAACACTGTACACTCCAGAGATGGGGCTCTTCAGATGTTATGGTTTCGATAATGAAAATCCTAGTTTGAGATGAGTCTATGATCTTGTATTTACCTCATGATTGAGATAGGTCACTTGATAACATAGGTATATGTATGGGCATATACTTGGTTAGTGGTTATCTGTTGATGTCAAAATCATTGTGTTTCCTCATGATTGAGATGGGTTACATGATAACTTAGGTATATGTATGGTTATATACCTAAGTAGAGGTTATCTATTGAGATATTTCTTTCTGGTTATCCTTGTTGGATTTTGTGAGACCTTGAGGGTATTGGGGTCTCTACTGAGTATAGTTATACCCACCCCTGCACGGTCTATGCCCGCACCTCATTGTGTTGGTTGCAGACGACGGGCAGTGCAGACAGAGGCTGAGTGTACGTGGATTGGACGGTACAAGGAGGTGGAACTCACGACGAGACAGTATCTGGTGGTGGACTTCACGACGAGGCGACACTCAGAGGAGGTTGACGGGCGAGAGCGTTGTGGAGGCTATCTGTACCTGCCCTTCAGGTAGGATCAGTGTTGGACCATCCAGGAGCTGCGCTATCTGTACCTACCCTTCAGATAGGATCCGAGGAGGAAGACGCCGGAGCTTCTTCTATCTTCTTCCAGCTGCTTGTCTTTGTTTTCCTTCCTTTCAGTTGTAGCTGTACATTCGATTGGGTTTGTATTCTGGACAATTTACTTTTCAGTACAACCGTTTTGTACTTAGTTTTTTACTTCCTCTTCTACTTTGTGGTGTTTTGTTACTTTTATAAAGGCAATGCCTTCCCAGTTATCAGGATTTATGCCTTTGGTGCTAGTCGCCATCCCCTGGCCTATGGAAGGCGGGCTTGGGGTAGTCACGACACGGGCCTTGAGGACGGGTCGTGACACGAACTCCAAGGGATTTTAGTGACGAGGAAGTGGGAGCTTTGGTGGGATTATATAGGAAAGGTGAGAGAATTCTTTACTATTTAGGTTTGGGTCCCCTTATATTACATTAATCCAAACCACATACCATCCCATGGTTTCTGCCCATGGTTTTTGTCAAATTAAATAGGAAATAAATATTTTATAAGGAAAAAGTCCTTACTTCTTAAAATATTAGGGTTGCTTATGTGGAGGTGAGTCAAACTCCCATGGAAAATAATTTAAAAAGGCAAGGTGTTGAATAAGTCTTGAGGGTCCATTAATGCATTGAAAAGTAAGTCAGACAAACCCAAAATCACATTATTTTAATGGTAAAACATATATTGGCCGAACATAATGATTATAGTATTTTATTACTTCACTATTGGGTCATTATGATGTCATAAAACACATTATATATTTAAATGGTATTTAATTTTTACCCAAAAATATAACTATCTCAGAAAATTATGAAAAATTCACCGTTGGATAATTTCGACGTCCTGATTCCAGAAGTAACATTAATTTTATCTAAATAATTTTCTAAATATGTTAATTTTTTCTTTTAAAATAAAAATCGACATTTATCGAAAATTCACGGGTTTTGACAAAAATGGCTTTCAAACATTAATAAAAAATTTATTTTCATTCATAAAATTATAAGATAAATTATATTTAATAAAGATTAATTTAATAATAATAATAATATTTTATTAAAATATTATTTAATTCAAAAATCCCTTAATTTAAAAAATAGATTTATTAATAAAATAATAACTAAAAACACATTTTGTACTTTAGAAACTATTTACAATGTATCAAAAATGACTAGAAATTATTTTCATTATTATATAAGAGAATAATGTACATGAACATAGTACTACTTATTTGTTACATAACCGCTTAAAATAGCTGCATAAGACCTATGGGTAAGGTGTGTGGTGGTGATAGACTCTTGGGGTGGCTCGGATAACATTGCACAAGTAGTAATCTCTATCAACTACCACTTTTCCCATAGACGGTCACGTTCGAGATTGAAATGGTGAAGCTCAACTTGGGATTGGTCAAGAGAGAAGCCCAAGGATGCCAACTATTTTCCGAGCTCCAAAAAATGGGCTTTGTATGGGGAAATTCTACTGGATGAGGCCATCGCTTCTTTTGTGTGAGTAAATTGGATTTGTTAAAGTCCTATATTTATACTAATCATGTGATCACTGTTCAATGACTATATTTACAACGGTCAAAATTCCTAACATAAACCCAAAGAATTTGACATCTTATAAAAATATTTTTCACAGAGAGACATTTAACTATATCAAGTGGGATTTGTCATTAATGAAACTCTGGATCGTTACAATATTACACCCTTAAGAAATTTCACCCTCGAAATTTTCCTTTTCCCACACTAAAACAAATGTGGGTAACTCAGCTTCATCATATCCTCCGATTCCCAAGATGCTTCTTCATACTTGTGGTTTCTCCACAACACCTTGACGAGGTGCATTGTCTTATTTTGTAGAACTTTTTCTCTACGATCTATGATATTCACTGGTTGCTCCTTATAAGAAAGATCATCTTTCAATTTTACCACCACATAAGAGAGTACATGTGAAGGGTCTGGTATGTACTTCTTTAAAAGAGATACCTGAAAGACATCATATACTTTGGCCACGACAGGTGGAAGTGCTAGTCGATATGCCACAGTCCCGACACGATCAAGAATATCAAAGGGGCCGATGTACCTTGGACTTAACTTCCCATTCCTTTCAAACCTCATGACCTTCTTCCATGGAGATATGCGTAGAAACATCATGTCTCCAACTTTAAACTCAAGGTCTTGTCGATGATTATATGCATAATTCTTCTGTTGACTCTGGGCTACCTCGATATGCTGCTGAATGGTTTTCACCTTCTCCACCATTTCTTCGACCATTTCTGGTCCAAGCAGCTTCCGTTCACCGACCTCATCCCAACATGTCGGTGTTCTTCACCTCTTCTTATACACGGCTTCATATGGTTCCATTTGGATACTCGAGTGGAAACTAATTTTATAAGAGAACTCAACCAGAGGAAGATGTTGATCCCATCCTTCTTTAAAGTCCATTGACAATGCTCTCAACATGTCCTCAAGTGTTTGGATTGTCCGCTCGGGGTGGCCATCAGTTTGAGGATGATAGGTCTTACTAAAGTTCAGTTCAGTATTCAGAGCATGTTAAAGACTCTTCCAAAACATAGAGGTGAATCTTGGATCTTGGTCAGGCATAATAGATAGTGGTAATCCATGCAACCTTACCGCTTCCCTGATATATATCTTTGCCAGTTGATCCAAAGAGAAATCCTCCCGAATAGAAATGAAGTGTGCAGTCTTTGTTAGACGATCCACAACAGCCCAGATTGCATTGTTGCCTTTGGATGTCCTTGGAAGTCTAGTGACAATGTCCATGGTGATGTTCTCCCATTTCCATTCTGGTATGGGCAATGGTTGCATCATCCCCTTATACTTCTGCCTCTATGCCTCCACTTGCTGACACACCAGACACTTTGATGTATATTTAGCGATCTCTTTCTTCATATTATCCCACCAAAAGTTTCTTCGTATATCTCGTTACATCTTTGTGCTCCCTGGGTGAATAGATAAATTTTAACAATGTGCATCGTCCAAAAGTTCCTTCTTCAGCTCCGGACTTGATGGAACATACAGTCTTTTCCCAAACCGCACAATTCCTTCTTCGTTAACATTAAACTCTGAGGATTCCCCTTTTTTGATAGCTTCCACTTTTTCCTGAATTCACAAATCATCCTTTTTAGCATTGTTTAACATTTCCAAAAGATATGGTTGAGAAATCATTTGTGAAAGGATTGATGATTTTCCCCTCTATATGATTCCCACGTCCATCTTCATCATGTCTAAGAAGATTGGATCCCTCTCAATTCTCGTCATTGATAGAATTTATGGGTCCTTTCAACTTAGTGCATCTGCCACCATGTTCACTTTCCCAGGGTGGTAATGTATTGAAAAATCATAATCCTTGATGATCTCTATCCATATTCTCTGGTGCATATTAAGCTCCTTCTGTGTGAATATATATTTAAGACTCTTTTGGTCAGTATATATCTCACATTTCTCTCCATTGAGATAATGCATCCGGATTTTCAAGGCAACGATCACCGCCGCCAACTCTAGATCATATGTTGGATAGTTTCGCTCAGATATTTTCAACTTACTTGAGGCATAGGATATCACTTTATCATTCTGCATCATCACACAGCCTAATCCCTTCTTTGAAGCATCACTGAATACCACAAAAAGTTCCCCACTTGTGGGTATAGTGAGCACGGGCGCAGTGATAAGCCTCCTTTTCAACTCCTTGAACCTTTCTTCTCACTAATCACTCCAAGAAATCATTACTCCTTTTAGAGTTAGATTGGTAAGAGGGTTGGACAATCATTAGAAATTCATCACAAATTTTTGATAATATCCAGCTAACCCCAAGAAGCTACGGATATCCGTTACTGATGTTGGCCCCGACCATCCCTCAATTGCATCTGTTTTGGAGGGGTCCACAGATATCCCATTGCTTGTGATGATATGGCGCAAGAATGAGACCTTCTTCAACTAGAACTCACACTTGCTGTACTTTGCATAGTGCTTCTCCTTGTGCAAAGTCTCTAGTACAGTTTTTAAATGCTCCTCATGATCCACCTTGGTTTTAAAGTATATTAGAATATCATCTATAAATACTACCACAAATCTGTCAAGCTAATCTCTAAAGACTCTATTTATCAAGTCCATGAATATTTTTGGAGAATTGGTGAGTCCAAAAGGCATTACTATGAATTCATAGTGCCCATACCTTGTAAAAAAAGCAGTCTTGGGGACATCTTCCTTCTTCACCCTTACTTGATAATATCCCAACCGCAAATACACCATTGAGAAGTATTGTGCTCCACGCAGCTGATCAAACAAGTCATCTATTCTTGGGAGAGGATACCTGTTCTTTATCGTGATTTTTTTATGTTCACGATAATTGATGCAAATCCGCATTGACAGATCTTTCTTCTTGACGAAGAGGACTGGTGCACCCCATGGTGAAGCACTTGGGCGTATAAACCCTTTATCCAGATTCTCCTGTAGTTGTTTCTTCAGCTCTTGAAGCTCTACAATAGCCATTCTATATAGAGTCCTGGATATTGGAATCGCCCTAGGTATAAGTTCAATTGAGAACTCAACATATCTTCTTGGAGGAAGACCATGCATTTCCTCGGAAACACTTCAGTGAATTCCCTCACAATAGGAATTTCTTCAATGATGGTTTCTTTCTTGGACTCAATCATCTGAGCCAGATACGCGTGCTCATATGGGATTAATATCCATGCTTGAGATGATGGAGCTAAAGGAGATTCATCTTCCTCCTAACACTTGTAATGAATCGGGGGTCGAATCTCCATATGGAGAGTTATTTCCCTCTCCCGACAATTTATGTTGGATCTATATAAGGAAATCCAATCCATGCTAAGAATTGCATCAAATTCCACCAGAGGGAGTATGACGAGGTTCGCCGAAAATTCAATCCACAGAATACAATAGGGAAGGACTTATATTCATTGGATGCAATGATTGTTCCATTTTCTGTACTCACCGACATCTTTACTTCCGTGATTTGTGGTGGTGCTGAGATTTTTCTACTAAACTTTCAAGATATAAAAGAATGCGTAGAACCTGAATCAAAAAGTATTGTAACACCCCGAGATTTTATGAAAAATATTCTTTTTAATTTCATTAATGTCTTGTGTTGTACGCTGCACCAAAATAAGCTTGCTCAACACTAATCCTTGACATGCCTTGAATCACATGCAATCGTGACCTTCCTCAATAGCATGTGTAGTACGCAATACCATGTTTTACTAAACAACGATATGCTATAAAAATATTATTAAAACTAGACGTTATGAATAGAAATAACCACCTTTTAAAATTATAGAAATTTTAGCTCTCAAAATGGATTTCATTTTTGGATTCGGATATCAAATTTAGCCTAAGGTGAAATTTTGGTACTTTTCGGATAACTTTCATATTCTGATGAATAGTGAAAATTACTAAATTATAATTAAAAACAACTTTTTTAATCGAAATAATTAATAGTGATAAATTATTAATTTGAGTGGTTTTAAAGTATATTTAGAATATATTTTTACAATTTAATACAATTTTGGTCATTGGATGTAATTTCACATTTAAACCAGTTATAAACAAGTGTCAATCTTTTGATAGTTATTATCTCTTAAAAACACGCTATTTGTTTTTGACGACGGGAATTATTTTTTAAATTAGTAAATGTAACTGATATGTTTTGAATTTGGTAAAATATACATCATTTTTGAGTTCATAATATCAAATATAGCTTAGGCCTAATTTTTGGTATTTTTCTAGAAACTTTCATTTTTTGATGAATTGTGAAACCACTAAGTGGTAGTTATGAAAAATGAATTTTTCATAAAACTTAATTTTACCGCTTCTGTGAGTGGAATTTCAAAAATCTGAGAGACACGATTAATATCAAAGACTAAAATTTGGTTCAATGAGATGAAAATAATTTTTTGGTGAATAGTAACTTTTTACTTTTTTTTACCACGGTTAAAAGTAAATAGGGTAATTAAGAGTAAAAATGATATTATTATTACCCTTACACAAGTCCTAATTCTATTGGAAAAGTGTAATTCGACTAAAAACAACCTTAGTAATAAAATATGACCATTTAGGCCCACTTCGATTAGATTAGGACATTTATTATTAATTTATTTAAAGAAGGGTTAAAATAGTTAAAATCAAAGTTTAATAAGTAAATAATTTTTAATATGGGGTTAAACATAAGATAAATTCGACTATAAATATTAATTAGAAAGATAATAATATTTCCTACATAATGATATTTTATTTGTAATTTTTAGACATTAAATAATTTAATTTAATTATGACACAACGATGATACAATAATTATCTTATTAATGCAATATTGACATAATTGATGTTATAAATACCCAAATAAATATAATTTGAGACTTTTTATGAATGAAACTAATTTTATAGGTTAATATGACATGTTAGTATTTATTTTTATTAACTTTTTTGGAGCTAATCATTCTGTAATGAGTTTCAAAAAAATCAATTACTATATAGTGTCAAAATTGACATAAAATAGTTTTTTAAAAAAATATTATATTATTAATTATTATTTTATTCCTAAAAATCTATGGTTAGGACAAATGACTTATATAAGGTTATATATATTAATTTTAAACAACTTGGGGTTCTTTTGGCTTGATATAGTAAGATTATTAACCTTATAGTATAAGAACACAAGAAGACACGGTAAACGTAAAATTACTTAACTTAATGTTAAATCTAAATGATAAGGTTAAAATAAGAACCTAAACTGGTCTAAATTATATTGGATGAGATGATTTCGACCCATCCCCACCTTATCCTAGAAATAAATCAATTTTTAGCTATTTAAAACCGAACTTGAATTTATAATAAAATAATATTTTTAGTTATTCCAAAGGTGCCCCTCTCCTCCCTTATAAAAGGGCACCTCCTCCCTCTCTTCCTCACACCACTTTGAGCATTTAAGCTCGGCCAAACCCTGAAAATTTCTTCTCTCCACTTCCCTAGAAACATCCTAGAGGTACTGGTCTTCTTCAAGGACCTATTATAGTGCCCTAAAAGGAGGTCTCAAAGAAGCACTTCAAAGAAGAGGTAATGTCCATTAACGATTCTTTCATCTTTATTTCATCTTACACTTATTCTTATTTAGTTGTTTCATTATGAAGTAATAACATCAGTATCAATCATATACGGATATGTTATTATAAGTATGAAACAACCCTATTTCACTATCTATCCATCCTACGGAAAAAGAAATCACCGCGCGTGCGTACGTACGGAATACCGTCTCCACGCCGTGGTGTAATCTATTTTCCACCACCACTTTACATGGATGGTTATAATGGTGTAAATAATGACTATATATGACTTTTATAAAGTGATATTGATAATTAAATAGTATACATACACTCAAATAAAATTCCACGATCATAGTAACGATATCATCACTCGTGTGTACGTACGGAATACCGTCTCCACGATGTGATGCGACTCGTTCTACATGATATTCATTTCATAATGATTATATAAATGAATTGAATGAATGAATATGATATATATAACACTAATACCATTCTGGAAATGAAGTATCTATAACCTAAAGAGAAGAATAAATATTTATTCGACAAAACACGCATAAGAACACAGAGTAATAAACACCCGAATAACAAGTAGTAATGAAATATTACTAATAAAAAGCTAATAATATGACCATATATGATATCATAAAAATAAGTATGATTTTGTAATAAGTCAATAAAATTATTTAAATCATTATACAGTAGGTTCGGACACGTACAAAGCATATCGGACCAAAGGTAAGGGAAAATATCACAATTTCATTTTTATCCGAGATTGTTTATACTTTGGTATTTACTGTGGTGTATTTTATCATCCACATCCATGTTTCCTCAATATGTAATATTTTTTACATCCACATACAATTTTTTAAATCTAATTTTACCCTTCGGTGAGTTTTTAGTAAAAGATATGAAAGGAATCTTTTGTCGTTTTTCGTACAAGATATTTTTTGACTTTTCCGACAAAAGTACGAGAAGAGTTTTTTTTAACTTATACGGCATGAATGGATTTTTAAAAAATTATTTCGAAGAAACTTCCATTATAAGTTTTAAAGTTTATTTTTATTCAACTTCTTTAGTTTAAAATTGTATGACATGTTAAAAAACAAGGAAAATGTTTTTTTGAATGTGAAAGGATATTTTCCTCAAGAATGGAGTTCAAGTGTATTATCAAAATTATTTTCCATCTAGGATAATATAGGTTTCTGATTCTATCCCTATCATTACATTTATTTGATTATGTTGTGATGAAATTATTTTTATGAATTCATTTATCATATATGAATTGTTTTATGATGTCACGATGTTTAAGAATTCCATTTTTATTACATGGGTTATGTAATGATGTATGATTTATGATTTTGTGGAACACATAAGAATGGTATCATTATGAGATGGGTGGGACCTATATCTCCCTCCAATGCATTGGGTAAGGATTTTATATCTCATGAGATATACATGGCTGGAACGGTAGGTTATACCTATTTAGTGAAACAGGACTGAAATGAGGGTGACTCGGTTCAGAAATGGACTTTGTCCACTAAGATAGTATTGGAAATGAGTCTTGACTAAGAAGATATGATTCTCTATGATTATGTGTGTATGCCACAAAGTTTCATGTTTTATTTTATGATTATTGGGATTTAATTTCACTACTATGATTTATCCCATGTTATGAAATTATGCTATCTTTTGCAGGTTAGGATTTCCAAAATGTTATGTTCTTATGAAAATTATGCGATTGATATTTCTTTTGTTTACCCTTACTGAGCATTTGAGCTCACCCTTTATGTTTTCCTTTCCCCAGGATATAAAGAATGGTTTTAGGATAAAAAAAGGAAGATCCTTATGGGAGATGTTGAAGATCTTTCACCACGATTAGAAGATTATATTCTGAGTTTCCAATGACATTAAACTATTACGATCCTTGGGTGTGTGTCTTTGTTATATACTAAGTATTTCGCAAAAGTAATGTAATGTCCATGTACGTCAAGCTTCGGGTCTCTACAGTTGGCATGAGAGGAAAAGATTAGTCAAACTTTGGAAACTAGGATGCGAAAACGTTAGTGATATCCCTTGAGATATTTCTAAGGTATGTCTAGGGATGTCCCTAAGGTTAAGTATACGTATAGGTTATAGTACTAGAATTACGGTAACGATCATAGAATTAAACCAAAGATGTTAGATATTGAAGGTACTCCCCCTTTATTATGTTGTTTTCCCTACATTGATTTTTTCCTCTCACACTATTCTTTTTGGGTTTTAAAAAATGGCTAGAAACAAGATGATTCATGATAATGGAGGATATGATGGACAATGGAATGATATTCTTCATGACCAACCAAATGAAATAGGATTTGGAAGTCCAAACATCATTATTATGCTGAATCAGCAATCTCATAATATGATCAATAATGTAAAATTTGGTAAGTTTCCTGACTCGGCTAATAAGAGAAAGATGGAGTTTCATGATGATCATAGAGGAAATAAAGTTCAATTTCCCCTATGTAAATCATGTGGGAAGAGGCATCAAGGAGAATGTTTCAAAGGAACTGGAAGATGCTTTGGGTGTGGAAAAGGACACAAAGCCAGTAAGTGCAAAGGAAAAGGTTCAGTTAACACCAGGGATGAGGATAATGGTATTGCTACGACATAAACAATGGTTAAATGTTTTAAATTTGGAATGTACGGGCATTATATAAACCAATTCCCTAAGGGAAAGTCTCATGAAGAGAATCAGTATGGTCGTATGGGTAGTATTTATGTGGATGATGATGAAGAAACTAAAAATGATATGTGAGATGAAAGAATTGTTAAAGCTCGGTCAATGGTTTAAGAATGTAGTGGAATGATTACATGTTTATCATGTGTAATGTTGTATAAGCAATCTCATGGTACTATAGAATAAAGAGACATCAAAGGATTGTTACACTGTTGTCTTTCCTTGAGTTCTGAAAGTGTATGATTAACGGTACCAGTATCCATGAAAGGTTATTCGGATATTTTAGGCATGTAGATGATATGCACATAATTAATGGATAAAGAGAATCTAATATGTTTGATAGTATTCATGATCTCATGATTGATATAAGGACTAAGTGATATCATGGTTTGAGTATATATAATTTTGAGGATTTTGGTATGTGGAAAGTGTTTACTTTTAACTGCATTCATTTTTTCACTTAGTTTCAATGGGTATTCAAGAGAACACATGATTAAGGCCTTTGAATGTTTGGATTGTGACCAACAAGACATATCTTATGATATATTGGGATCAACGATGGTATTAAATCTCTGGTAATCGTTTTCACTATATTATGAGAGTGGACTGCAGTATTATGGATAAGCCTAAAGATTGGAATGGACTATGTTGGAAATAAGTTAGTATTGTTTAAGGATAAAAGTTTTTTCAATATTATTGATGGGATTATATAGTAATATAGTTTTAGAAAAAGGACAACCTGCAGGACGGGCGACAACCCATCGCGCCGGACAAGGCCGTGGGAATCGAACCCACAACCAAAGTGCGACTGACCTTTATCGCCTACCACTGGCCTACCAGAAGTCCCTGTTTAGTAGAAACTAGTTTTATTATATTCATTAGTATGATATATGAAGTATAAGTCCATTTTAGGAACCATATATGATTATTATCACTATAGATGGACTTATGTATTTTTTGATAACTTTTCTATCCTTTTGTTTGAGACAGATGGAATGACCACTCATTCTATCACATGATCTTCAAACACATCTCGAATGACAAATTCAACTTCATTTCATTAAGAGATAAAGTGGAAATTGTCTAAAGAATGACAAATGGTGAGACTGTACCAAAATCACGAAAGTATTTCTTCTAATTTAATCAACTTTAGGGAAATGATCTTAAAAACAAAAAATGTTGTCCTAGTGCTCTTATATCTGATGAATCAGATGGTACCATAGATCGTCACAAATTTATGGATTTTTGATTTCTTGATTTTCCATATCCATTTTCTCTACCACTCTCCATCAGAACATGATGGTTATATTTCTCTTCCATATCCATATTTTCACCTATGTGGAAACCCAATGATTAGTTTATTTGGGTAACCGTTACGTTTCATACTTTTGTTTTTAAATATTGGTTTTGGTATTCCTTTTTATGATGTGGGTTTCTATTATAGAAACTTTCTAATAGTAAACCATTTATAACCCCGACGAATTTCGAGGGTGAAATTTATTTTAAGGGGGATAGAATGTAACACCCCGAGATTTTATGAAAAATATTCTTTTTAATTTCATTAATGTCTTGTGTTGTACGATACACCAAAAGGAGCTTGCTAAACACGCATCCTTGACTTGCCTTGCATCACACGCAATCGTGACCTTCCTCAATAGTGTGTGTAGTACGCAAAACCGAGTTTCACTAAACAACGATATGCTATTAAAATATTATTAAAACTAGCGGTTATGAATAGTAATAACCACCTTTTAAAATTTTAGAAATTTTAGCTCTCAAAATGGACTTCATTTTTGGATTCGGTGTATCAAATTTAGCCTAGGGTGAAATTTTGGTACTTTTCGGATGACTTTCATATTCTTATGAATAGTGAAAATTACTAAATTTTAATTAAAAACAACTTTTTTAATCGAAATAATTAATAGTGATAAATTATTAATTTGAGTGGTTTTAAAGTATATTTAGAATATAGTTTTACAATTTAATACAATTTTGGTCATTGGATGTAATTTCACATTTAAACCAGTTATAAACAAGTGTCAATCTTTTGATAGTTCTTATCTCTTAAAAACACGTTATTTGTTTTTGACGACAGCAATTATTTTTTTAATTTGTAAATGTAACTGATATGTTTTGAATTTGGTAAAATAGAAATCATTTTTGAGTTCATAATATCAAATATATCTTAGGCCTAATTTTTGGTATTTTTCTAAAAACTTTCATTTTTTTATGAATAGTGAAACCACTAAGTGGTAGTTAAGAAAAATGAATTTTTCATAAAACATAATTTTACCGCTTCTTTGAGTGGAATTTCAAAAATTAGAGAGACAAAATTAATATCAAGGACTAAAATGTGGTTCAATGAGATGAAAATAATTTTTTGGTGAATAGTAACTTTTTACTTTTTTTTACCACGGTTAAAAGTAAATAGGGTAATTAAGGGTAAAAATGATACTATTATTACCCTACCACATGTCCTAATTCTATTGGACAAGTGTAATTAGACTAAAAACAACCTTAGGAATAAAATATTACCATTTAGGCCCACATGGATTAGATTAGGACATTTATTATTAATTTATTTAAAGAAGGGTTAAAATAGTTAAAATCAAAGTATAATAAGTAAATAATTTTTAATATGTGGTTATACATAAGATAAAATCGACTATAAATATTCATAAGAAAGATAAAAAGATTTACTACATAATGGTGTTTTGTTTTTAATTTTTAGACATTAAATAATTTAATTTATTTATGACACAACGATGATGCAGTAATTATCTTATTAATGAAATATTGACATAAATGATGTTATAAATACGCAAATAAATATAAATTGAGACTTTTTATGAATTAAACTAATTTTATAGGTTAATATGACATGTTAGTATTGAATTTATTAGATTTTTTTGAACTAATCATTCTGTTATGAGTTTCACAAAAATCAATTACTAAATAGTGTCAAAATTGAAATAAAATAGTTTTTAAAACAAATATTATATTATTAATTGTTATTTTATTCCTAAAAATCTAAGGTTCGGAAAAATGACTTAGATAAGGTTATATATATTAATAATAAACAACTTTGGGTTCGTTTGTCTTGATATAGTAAGTTTATTAACCTTATAGTATAAGAACACAAGAAGACACGGTAAAAGTAAAATTATTTAACTTAATATTAAATCTAAATGATAAGGTTAAAATAGGAAGCTAAACTTGTATAAATTATATTTTATGAGATGATATCGACCCATCCCCACCTTAGCCTATAAATATATCGAATTGGAGCTATTTAAAACTGAACTTGACTTTATAATAAAATAATATGTTTAGTTATTCCAAAGGTGCCCCTCTCATCCCTTATAAAAGGGCACCTCCTCCATCTCCTCCTCACACCACTTTGATCCTTTAAGCTCGGACAACCCAAGAAAATTTCTTCTCTCCACTTCCCTAGAAACATCCTAGAGGTTCTGGTCTTCTTCAAAGACCTATTATAGTGCCCTAAAAGGAGGTCTCAAAGAAGCACTTCAAAGAAGAGGTAATCCCCATTACCGATTATTTCGTATTTATTTATTCTTACACTTCTTCTTCTTTAGTTTTTTAATTATGAAGTAATAACATCAGTATCAATCATATACTGATATGTTATTATAAGTATGAAACAAACCTTTTTCACCATCTATCCATCCTACGGAAAAAGAAATCACTGCGCGTGCGTACGTACGGAATACTATCTCCAGGTCGTGGTGTAATCTATTTTCCACCACCACCTTACTTGGATGGGTATAATGGTGTAAATAATGAATATATATGACTATTAAAAAGTGATATTGATTATGAAATAGTATACATACACTCCAATACAATTCCACGATCATAGGAACGATATCATCACTCGTGTGTACGTACGGAATAACTTCTCCATGATGTGATGCGACTCGTTCTACATGATATTCATTTCATAATGATTATATAAATTAATTGAATGAATTAATATGATATATATTACACTAATATAATCCTGGAAATGAGGTAACTATAACCTAAATAGAAGAATAAAAATTTATGGGACAAAACACGCATAAGAACAAAAAGTAATAAACACCCGAACAACAAGTAGTAATGAAATATTACTAATAATAAGCTAATAATATGACCATATATGATATCATAAAAATAAGTATGATTATGTAATAAGTAAATAACATTATTTAAATCATTATACAGGAGTTTTGGACACGTACAAAGCATATCGGACCAAAGGTAAGGGAAAATATCACAATCTCATTTTTATCCGAGATTGTTTATACTTTGGTATTTACTGGGGTGTATTTTATCATCCACATCCATGTTTCCTCAATATGTAATATTTTTTACATCCACCTACAATTGTTTAAATCCAATTTTACCCTTCGGTGAGTTTTTAGTAAAAGATATGAAAGGAATCTTTTGTCGTTTTTCGTACAAGATATTTTTTGACTTTTCCGAAAAAAGTATGAGAAGAATGTTTTTTTAACTTATACGGCATGAATGGATTTTTAAAACATTATTTCGAAGAAGCATACTTTACATGTTTTAAAGTTTATTTTTAATCAACTTATTTAGTTTAAAATTGTATGACATGTTAAAAAACAAGGAAAATGTTTTTTTGAATTTGAAAGGATATTTTCCTCAAGAATGGAGTTCAAGTATTTTGTCAAAATTATTTTCCATCTAAGATAATATAGGGTTCTGATTCTATCCCTATAATTACATTGATTTTATTATGTTGTGATGAAATTATTTTTATGAATTCATTTATCATATATGAATTGTTTTATGATGTCACGATGTTTAAGAATTCCATTTTTATTACATGGGTTATGTAATGATGTATGATTTATGATTTTGTGGCACACATAAGAATGGTGTCATTATGATATGGGTGGGACCTATATCTCCCTCCAATGCATTGGGTAAGTATTTTATATCTCATGAGATAGACATGGCCGGAATGGTAGGTTATACCGGTTTAGTGAAACAGGACTGAAACGGGGGTGACTCGGTTCAGAAATGGACTTTGTCCACTAAGAAAGTCTTGGAAATGAGTCTTGACTAATAAGATATGATTCTCTATGATTATGTGTGTATGCCACAAAGTTTCATGTTTTATGTTATGAATATTGGGATTTCATTTCACTACAATTATTTATCCCATGTTATAAAATTATGCTCTCTTTTGCAGGTTAAGATTTCCAAAATGTTATGTTCTTATGAAAATGATGTGATTGATATTTCTTTTGTTTACCCATATAGAGAATTTTAGCTCACCCTTTTATGTTTTCTTTTCCCCATTATATAAAGAAAGGTTTTAGGTTAAAAAATGGAATATCTTTATGGGAGATGTGGATGATCTTTCACAACGAATAGAAAATTATATTCTGAGTTTCCAAAGCCACTAAACTATTACGATCCTTGTGTGTGTGTTTTTTTTATATACTAAGTATTCCGAAAAAGTAATGTAATGTCCATGTACGTCAAGCTTCGGGTCTCTACAGTTGGTATCAGAGGAAATGTTTAGTCAACCTTTGGAAACTAGGATGCGAAAATGTTAGTGAGATCCCTAGAGATATTTCTAAGGTATGTCTAGAGATGTCCCTAAGGTTAAGTATACGTATAGGTTATAGTACTAGAATTACGCTAACGATCATAGAATTAAACCTAAGATATTAGATATTGAATGTACTCCCCCTTTATTATGTTGTTTTCCCTAGCATGATTTTTTCCTCTCACAGTATTCTTTTTTGGGTTTTAAAAAATGGCTGGAAACAAGATGATTCACGATAATGGAGGATATGATGGACAATGGAATGATATTCTTCATGATAAACCAAATGAAATAGGATTTGGAAGTCCAAACATCATTATTATGCCGAATTAGCAATCTCATAATATGATCAATAAAGTAAAATTTGGTAAGTTTCCTGACTCGATTAATAAGAGAAAGATGGAGTTTCATGATGATCATAGAGGAAAGAAAGTTCAATTTCCCCTATGTAAATCATGTGGGAAGAGGCATCAAGGAGAATGTTTCAATGTAACTGGAAGATGCTTTGGGTGTGGAAAAGAAGGACACAATTCCAGTAAGTTCAATGGAAAAGGTTCAGTTAACACCAGGGATGAGGATAATGGTATTGCTACAACATCAACAATGGTTAAATGTTTTAAATGTGGAATGTACGGGCATTTTGTAAACCAATTCCATAAGGGAAAGTCTCATGAAGAGAATCAGTATGGTCGTATGGGTAGTATTTATGTGGATGATGACGAAGAGACTACAAATGATATGTGAGATGAAAGAATTGTTGATGCTCGGTCAATGGTTTAAGAATTTAGTGGAATGATTACATGTTTATCATGTGTAATGATGTATAAGTAATTTCATGGTACTATAGAATAAAGAGACATCAAAGGATTGTTACACTATTGTCTTTCCTTGAGTTTTGAAAGTGTATGATTAATGGTACCAGTATTCATGAAAGGTTATTTAGATATTTTTGGAATGTAGATGATATGCACATAATGGATGGATAAAGAGAATCTAATATGTTTGATAGTATTCATGAGCTCATGATTGATATAAGGACTAAGTGTTATCATGGTTTGAGTATATAGAATTTTGAAGATTTTGGTATGTGGAAAGTGTTAAATTTTAACTGCATTCATGATTTCAGTAAGGTTTAATGGGTATTCAAGAGAAAACATGATTAAGGCCTTTGAATGTTTAGAATGTTACCAACAAGTCATATCTTATGATATATGGGGATCACCGATGGTATTAAATCTCTGGTAATCATTTTCACTATATTATGAGAGTGGACTGCAGTATTATGGATAAGCCTAAAGATTGGAATGGACTATGTTGGACATAAGTTAGTATTGTTTAAGGATAAATGTTTTTTCGATATTATTGATGGGATTTTATAGTAATATAGTTTTAGAAAAAGGACAACCTGCAGGACGGGCTACAACCCATCGCGTCGGACAAGGCCGTGGGAATCGAACCCACAACCGAAGTAGGACTGGCCTTTCTCGCCTACCACTGGCCTATCGGAAGTCCCTGTTTAGTATAAACTAGTTTTATTATATTATGTAGTATGATATATGAAGTATAAGTCCATTTTAGGAACCATATATGATTAATATCACTATTGATGGACTTATGTATTTTTTGATAACTTTTCTAACCTTTTGTTTGAGACAAATGGAATGACACCTCATTCTATCATATGATCTGCAAACACATCACGAATGAAAAATTAAACTTCATTTCTTTAAGAGATGAAGTGGAAATTGTCCAAAGAACGACAAACGGTGAGACTAAACCAAAATCACAAAAGTATTTTTTTCTAATTTCGTCAACTTTAGGGAAATGATCTTAAAAACCAAAAATGTTGTCCTAGTGCTCTTATATCTGATGAATCGGATGGTACCTTAGATCATCACAAAATTATGGATTTGTGATTGCTGGCTTTTCCATAGCCATGTTCTCTACCACTCTCCATCAGAACATGATGGTTATATTTCTCTTCCATATCCATATTTTCACCTATGTGGAAACCCAGTGATTAGTTTATTTGGGTAACCGCTACGTTTCATACTTTTGTTTTTAAAGATTGGTTTTGGTATTCCTTTTTATGATGTGGGTTTCTATTAATGAAACTTTCAAATAGTAAACCATTTATAACCCCGACGAATTTCGAGGGCGAAATTCATTTTAAGGGGGGTAGAATGTAACACCCCTAGATTTTATGAATAATATTCTTTTTAATTTCATTAATGTCTTGTGTTGTACGCTACACCAAAAGGAGCTTGCTCAACACGCATCCTTGACTTTCCTTGCATCACACGCAATCGTGACCTTCCTCGATAGCCTGTGTAGTACGCAATACCAAGTTTCACTAAATAAAGATATGCTATTAAAATCGTATTAAAACTAGCTTTTATGAATAGTAATAACCACCTTTTAAAATTTTAGAAATTTTAACTCTCAAAATGGACTTCATTTTTGGATTCGGAGTATCGAATTTATCCTAAGGTGAAATTTTGGTACTTTTCGGATAACTTTCATATTCTGATGAATAGTAAAAATAACTAAATTATAATTAAAAACAACTTTTTTAGTCGAAATAATTAATAGTGATAAATTATTAATTTGAGTGGTTTTAAAGTATATTTAGAATGTATTTTTACAATTTAATACAATGTTGGTCATTGGATGCAATTTCACATTTAAACCAGTTATAAACAAGTGTCAATCTTTTGATAGTTATTATCTCTTAAAAACACTGTATTTGTTTTTGACGA
Organism: Viscum album; assembly: GCA_963277665.1. NCBI lineage: Eukaryota > Viridiplantae > Streptophyta > Magnoliopsida > Santalales > Viscaceae > Viscum > Viscum album. The sequence goes on along the minus strand of OY728160.1, from coordinate 452,937,988 downwards.
CGGGAATTATTTTTTAAATTAGTAAATGTAATTGATATGTTTTGAATTTCCTAAAATAGACATCATTTTTGAGTTCATAATATCAAATATATATTAGGCCTAATTTTTGGTATTTTTCTAGAAACTTTCATTTTTTGATGAATAGTGAAACCACTAAGTGGTAGTTAAGAAAAATGAATTTTTCATAAAACATAATTTTACCACTTCTTTGAGTAGAATTTCAAAAATACAAGAGACACGATTAATATCAAGGACTAAAATGTGGTTCAATGAGATGAAAATAATTTTTTGGTGAATAGTAACTTTTTACTTTTTTTACCACGGTTAAAAGTAAATAGGGTAATTAAGGGTAAAAATGATATTATTATTATTACCCTAACACATGTCCTAATTCTATTGGACAAGTTTTTTTCGACTATAAACAACCTTAGGAATAAAATATGACCATTTAGTCCCACTTGGATTAGATTAGGACATTTATTATTAATTTATTTAAAGAAGGGTTAAAATAGTTGAAATCAAAGTTTAATAAGTAAATCATTTTTAATATGGGAATATACATAAGATAAATTCTACTATAAATATTCATTAGAAATATAAAAAGATATCCTACATAATTTTATTTTATTTTTAATTTTTGGACATTAAATAATTTAATTTATTTATGACACAACGATGATGCAGTAATTATCTTATTAATGAAATATTGACATAATTGATGTTATAAATACCCAAATAAATATAATTTGAGACTTTTTATGAATTACACTAATTTTCTAGGTGATTATTACATGTTAGTATTGATTTTATTAACTATGTTCGAACTAATCATTCTGTTATTATTTTCAAAAAAATCAATTACTAAATAGTGTTAAAATTGACATAAATAGTTTTTAAAACAAATATTATATTATTAATTGTTATTTTTTTCCCAAAAATCAGAGGATCGGACAAATTACTTATATAAGGTTATATATATTAATAATAAACAACTTGGGGTTCGTTTGGCTTGATATAGGATGTTTATTAACCTTATAGTATAAGAACACAAGAAGACACGGTAAAAGTAAAATTATTTAACTTATTGTTAAATCTAAATGATAAGGTTTAAATAGGAACCTAAACTTGTCTAAATTATATTGGATGAGAGTATTTCGACCCATACCCACCTTAGCCTTGAAATAAATCAATTTGGAGCTATTTAAAACCGAACATGACTTTATAATAAAATAATATTTTTGGTTATTCCAAAGGTGCCCCTCTTCTCCTTTATAAAAGGGCACCTCCTACCTCTCTTTCTCACACCACTTTGAGCCTTTAAGCTTGGACAACCCCAGAAAATTTCTTCTCTCCACTTCCCTAGAAACATCCTAGAGTTTCTGGTCTTCTTCAAAGACCTATTATAGTTCACTAAAAGGAGGTCTCAAAGAAGCACTTCAAAGAAGAGGTAATGTCCATTACTGATTCTTTCATCTTTATTTCTTCTTCCACTTCTTATTATTTAGTTGTTTCATTATGAAGTAATAACATCAGTATCACTCATATACTGATATTTTATTATAAGTATGAAACAACCTTATTTCACCATCTATCCATCCTACGGAAAAAGAAATCACCGCGCGTGCGTACGTACGGAATACAGTCTCCACGCCATGGTGTAATCTATTTTCCACCACCGCCTTACTTGGATGGGTATAATGGTGTAAATAATGACTATATATGACTATTATAAAGTGATATTGATTCTGAAATAGTATACATACACTCCAATATAATTCCACGATCATAGGAATGATATCATCACTCGTGTGTACGTACGGAATACCGTCTCCATAATGTGATGCGACTCATTCTACATGATATTAATTTCATAATGATTATATAAATAAATTTAATGAATGAATATGATATATATTACACTAATACCTTTCTGGAAATGAGGTATCTATAACCTAAAGAGAAGAATAAGAATTTATTCGACAAAACACGCATAAGAACAAAAAGTAATAAACACCCGAATAATAAGTAGTAATGAAATATTACTAATAATAATCTAATAATATGACCATATATAATATCATAAAAATAAGTATGATTCTGTAATAAGTCAATAACATTATTTAAATCATTATACAGGAGGTTCGGACACGTACAAAGCATATCGGACCAAAGGTAAGGGAAAATATCACAATCTCATTTTTATCCGAGATTGTTTATACATTGGTATTTACTGGGGTGTATTTTATCATCCACATCCATGTTTCCTCAATATGTAATATTTTTTACATCCACCTACAATTGTTTAAATCCAATTTTACCCTTCGGTGAGTTTTTAGTAAAAGATATGAAAGGAATCTTTTTTCGTTTTTCGTACGAGATATTTTTTCACTTTTCCTACAAAAGTACGAGAAGAATGTTTTTTTTAACTTATACAGCATGAATGGATTTTTAAAACATTATTTCGAAGAAGCATACTTTACAAGTTTTAAAGTTTATTTTTAATCAACTTCTTTAGTTTAAAATTGTATGACATGTTAAAAAACAAGGAAAATGTTTTCTTGAATTTGAAAGGATATTTTCCTCAAGAATGGAGTTCAAGTGTTTTATCAAAATTATTTTCCTTCTAAGATAATATAGGGTTCTGATTCTATCCCTATCATTACATTTATTTGATTATGTTGTGATGAAAATATTTTTATGAATTCATTTATCTTACATCAATTGTTTTATGATGTCACGATGTTTATGAATTCCATTTTTATTACATGGGTTATGTAATGATGTATGATTTATGATTTTGTGGCACACATAAGAATGGTATAATTATGATATTGGTGGGACCTATATCACCCTCCAATGCATTGGGTAAACATTTTATATCTCATAAGATAGACATGGCTGGAACGGTAGGTTATACCGGTTCAGTGAAACAGGACTGAAACGAGGGTGACTCGGTTCAGAAATGGACTTTGTCCACTAAGATAGTCTTGGAAATGAGTCTTGACTAATAAGATATGATTCTCTATGATTATGTGTATATGCCACAAAGTTTCATGTTTTATGTTATGATTATTGGGATTTCATTTCACTACTATGATTTATCCCATGTTATGAAATTATTCTCTCTTTTGAAGGTTAATATTTTCAAAATGTTATGTTCTTATGAAAATGATGTGATTGATATTTATTTTGTTTACCCTTACTGAGAATTTGATCTCACCCTTTTATGTTTTCTTTTCCCTAGGATATAAAGAAAGGTTTTAGGTTAAAAAATGTAAGATCTTTATGGGAGATGTTGAAGATCTTTCACCACGATTAGAAGATTATATTCTGAGTTTCCAAAGACACTAAACTATTACGATCCTTGTGTGTGTGTTTTTGTTATATACTAATTATTCCTCAAAAGTAATGTAATGTCCATGTACGTCAAGCTTCGGGTCTCTACATTTGGTATCAGAGGAAAAGATTAGTCAGCCTTTGGAAACTAGGATGCGAAAACGTTAGTGAGATCCCTAGAGATATTTCTAAGGTATGTCTAGGGATGTCCCTAAGGTTAAGTATACGTATAGGTTATAGTACTAGAATTACGCTAAAGATCATAGAATTAAACCTAAGATGTTAGATATTGAAGTTACTCCCCCTTTATTATGTTGTTTTCCCTAGCATGATTTTTGCCTCTCAAACTATTGTTTTTGGGTTTTAGAAAATGGCTGGAAACAAGATGATTCACGATAATGGAGGATATGATGGACAGTGGAATGATATTCTTCATGAGAAACCAAATGAAATAGGATTTGGAAGTCCAAAAATCATTATTATGCCGAATCAGCAATCTCATAATATGATCAATAAAGTAAAATTTGGTAAGTTTCCTGACTCAGCTAATAAGAGAAAGATGGAGTTTCATGATGATCATAGAGGAAAGAATGTTCAATTTCCCCTATGTAAATCATGTGGGAATAAGCATCAAGGAGAATGTTTCAAAGGAACTGGATGATGATTTGGGTGTGGAAAAGAATGAAACCAAGCCAGTAAGTGCAAAGGAAAAGGTTTAGTTAACACCAGGGATGAGGATAATGGTATTGCTACGACATCAACAATGGTTAAATGTTTTAAATGTGGAATGTACGGGCATTATGTAAACCAATTCCCTAAGGGAAAGTCTCATGAAGAGAATCAGTATGGTTGTATGGGTAGTATTTATGTGGATGATGATGAAGAGACTACAAATGATATGTGAGATGAAAGAATTGTTGAATCTTGGTCAATGGTTTAAGAATTTAGTGTAATGATTACATGTTTATCATGTGTAATGTTGTATAAGTAATCTCATGGTACTCTGGAATAAATAGACATCAAAGGATTGTTACACTGTTGTCTTTCCTTGAGTTTTGAAAGTGTATGATTAATGGTACTAGTATCCATGAAAGGTTATTCAGATATTTCTGGAATGTAGATTATATGCACATAATGAACGGATAAAGAGAATCTAATATGTTTGATAGTATTCATGAGCTCATGATTGATATAAGGACTAAGTGATATAATGGTTTGAGTATATAGAATTTTGAGGATTTTGGTATGTTGAAAGTGTTAACTTTTAACTGCATTCATGTTTTCACTAAGGTTCAATGGGTATTCAAGAGAACACATGATTAAGGCCTTTGAATGTTTGGAATGTGACCAACAAGACATATCTTATGATATATGGGGATCAACGATGGTATTAAATCTCTGGTAATCGTTTTCACTATATTATGAGAGTGGACTGAAATATTATGGATAAGCCTAATTATTGGAATGGACTATGTTGGACATAAGTTAGTATTGGTTAAGGATAAAAGTTTTTTCTATATTATAGATGGAATTTTATAGTAATATAGTTTTATAAAAAGGACAACCTGTAGGACGGGCGACAGCCCATCACATCGGACAAGGCCGTGGGAATCGAACCCACAACTGAAGTGCGACTGGCCTTTATCGCCTACCACTGGCCTACCAGAAGTCCCTGTTTAGTAGAAACTAGTTTTATTATATTAAGTAATATGATATATGAAGTATAAGTCCATTGTAGGAACCATATATGATTAATATCACTATAGATGGACTTATGTATTTTTTGATAACGTTTCTAACCTTTTGTTTGAGACAGATGGAATGACCCCTCATTCTATCACATGATCTGCAAACACATCACGAATGAAAAATTAAACATCATTTCTTTAAGAGATGAAGTGGAAATTGTCCAAAGAATGAAAAACGGTGAGACTATACCAAAATCATGAAAGTATTTCTTCTAATTTCATCAACTTTAGGGAAACGATCTTAAAAACCAAAAATGTTGTCCTAGTGCTCTTATATCTGATGAATCAGATGGTACCTTAGATCGTCACAAATTTATGGATTTGTGATTGCTGGATTTTCCATAGCCATGTTTTCTACCACTCTCCATCAGAACATGATGGTTATATTTCTCTTCCATTTCCATATTTTCACTTATGTGGAAACCCAATGATTAGTTTATTTGGGTAACCGTTACGTTTTATACTTTTGTTTTTAAAGAATGGTTTTGGTATTCCTTTTTACGATGTGGGTTTCTATTAAAGAAACTTTCGAATAGTAAACCATTTATAACCCCGACGAATTTCGAGGGCAAAATTCATTTTAAGGGGGGTAGAATGTAACACCCCGAGATTTTATGAAAAATGTTCTTTTTAATTTCATTAATGTCTTGTGTTGTATGCTACACCAAAAGGAGCTTGCTCAACACGCATCCTTGACTTGCCTTGCATCACACGCAATCGTGACCTTCCTCGATAGCGTGTGTAGTACGAAATACCAAGTTTCAATAAACAACGATATGCTATTAAAATATTATTAAAACTAGCCGTTATGAATAGTAATAACCACCTTTTAAAATTTTAGAAATTTTAGCTCTCAAAATGGAAATCATTTTTGGATTCGGAGTATCGAATTTATCCTAAGGTGAAATTTTGGTACTTTTCGGATAACTTTCATATTCTGATGAATAGTGAAAATTACTAAATTATAATTAATAACAACTTTTTTAATCGAAATAATTAATAGTGATTAATTATTAATTTGAGTGGTTTTAAAGTATATTTAGAATATATTTTTATAATTTAATACAATTTTGGTCATTGGATGTAATTTCACATTTAAACTAGTTATAAACAATTGTCAATCTTTTTATAGTTATTATCTCTTAAAAACACGCTATTTGTTTTTGACGATGGGATTTATTTTTTATATTTGTAAATGTAACTGATATGTTTTGAATTTGGTAAAATAGAAATCATTTCTGAGTTCATAATATCAAATATAGCTTATGCCTAATTTTTGGTATTTTTCTAAAAACTTTCATTTTTTGATGAATAGTGAAACCACTAAGTGGTAGTTAAGAAAAATGAATTTTTCATAAAACATACTTTTACCACTTCTATGAGTGGAATATCAAAAATCCGAGAGACACAATTAAAATCAAGGACTAAAATGTTGTTCAATGAGATGAAAATAATTTTTTGGTGAATAGTAACTTTTTACTTTTTTTTACCACGGTTAAAAATAAATAGGGTAATTAAGGGTAAAAATGATATTATTATTACCCTAAAACATGTCCTAATTCTATTGGACTAGAGTAATTCGACTAAAAACAACCTTAGGAATAAAATATGACCATTTAGGACCACTTGGATTAGATTAGGGCATTTATTATTAATTTATTTAAAGAAGGGTTAAAATAGTTAAAATCAAAGTTTAATAAGTAAATTATTTTTAATATGGGATTACACATAAGATAAATTCGACTATAAATATTCATTAGAAATCTAAAAAGATTTCCTACATAATGGTATTTTATTTTTAATTTTTAGACATTAAATAATTTAATTTATTTATGACACAACGATGATGCAGTAATTATCTTATTAATGAAATATTGACATAATTGATGTTATAAATACCCAAATAAATATAATTTGAGACTATTTATGAATTAAACTAATTTTCTAGGTTAATATGACATGATATTATTGATGTTATTAACTTTGTTAGAACTACTCATTCTGTTATGATTTTCACAAAAATCAATTACTAAATAGTGTCAAAATTGACATAAAATAGTTTTTAAAACAAATATTATATTATTAATTGTTATTTTATTCCTAATTATCTAAGGTTCGGCCAAATGAATTAGATAAGGTTATATATATTAATAATAAACAACTTGGGGTTCTTCTGGCTTGATAGAGTAAGTTTATTAACCTTATAGTATAAGAACACAAGAAGACACGGTAAAAGTAAAATTATTTAACTTAATGTTAAATCTAATTGATAAGGTTAAAATAGGAACCTAAACTTGTCTAAATTATATTTTATGAGAGGATTTAGAACCATCCCCACATTATCCTTGAAATAAATCAATTTGGAGCTATTTAAAACCGAACTTGACTTTATAATAAAATAATATTTTTAGTTATTCCAAAGGTGCCCCTCTCCTCCCTTATAAAAGGGAACCTCCTCCCTCTCTTCCTCACACCACTTTGAGCCTTTAAGCTCGGCCAAACACGGAAAATTTCATCTCCCCACTTCCCTAGAGACATCCTAGAGGTTCTGGTCTTCTTCAAAGTCCTATTATAGTGCCCTAAAAGGAGGTCTCAAAGAAGCACTTCAAAGAAGAGGTAATGTCCATTACCGATTCTTTCATCTTTATTTCTTCTTCCACTTCTGCTTCTTTAGTTGTTTCATTATGAATTAATAACATCAGTATCACTGATATACTGATATGTTATTATAAGTATGAAACAACCCTATTTCACTATCTATCCATCCTACGGAAAAAGAAATCACCGCGCGTGCGTACGTTCAGAATACCGTCTCCACGCCGTGGTGTAATCTATTATCCACCACCACCTTACTTGGATGGGTATAATGGTGTAAATAATGACTATATATGACTATTATAAATTGATATTGATTGTGAAATAGTATAAATACACTCCAATACAATTCCACTATCATAGGAACGATATTGTCACTCGTGTGTACGTACGGAATACCGTCTCCACGATGTGATGCGACTCGTTCTACATGATATTAATTTCATAATGATTATATAAATGAATTTAATGAATTAATATGATATATATTACACTAATACCATTCTAGAAATGAGTTACCTATAACCTAAAGAGAAGAATAAGAATTTATTCGACAAAACACGCATAAGAACAAAAAGTAATAAACAGCCGAATAACAAGTAGTAATGAAATATTACTAATAATAAGCTAATAATATGACAATATATGATATCATAAAAATAAGTATGATTCTGTAATAAGTCAATAACATTATTTAAATCATTATACTGGAGGTTCGGACACGTACAAAGCATATCGGACCAAAGGTAAGGGAAAATATCACAATCTTATTTTTATCCGAGATTGTTTATACTTTGGTATTTACTGGGTTGTATTTTATCATCAACATCCATGTTTCCTCAATATGTAATATTTTTTACATCCACCTACAATTGTTTAAATCCAATTTTACCCTTTGGTGAGTTTTTAGTAAAAGATATGAAAGGAATCTTTTGTCGTTTTTCGTACGAGATATTTTTTGACTTTTCCGACAAAAGTACGAGAAGAATGTTTTTTTAACTTGTATGGCATGAATGGATTTTTAAAAAATTATTTCGAAGAAGCTTCCTTTAAAAGTATTAAAGTTTATTTTTAATCAAGTTATTTAGTTTAAAATTTTATTACATGTTTAAAAACAAGGAAAATGTTTTTTTGAATTTGAAAGGATATTTTCCTCAAGAATGGAGATCAAGTGTTTTATCAAAATTATTTTCCATCTAAGATAATATAGGGTTCGGATTCTATCCCTATCATTACATTGATTTGATTATGTTGTGATGAAATTATTTTTATGAATTCATTTATCTTATATGAATTGTTTTATGATGTCACGATGTTTAAGAATTCCATTTTTATTACATGGGTTATGTAATGATGTATGATTTATGATTTTGTGGCACACATAAGAATGGTATAATTATGAGATGGGTGGGACCTATATCTCCCTCCAATGCATTGGGTAAAGATTTTATATCTCATGATATAGACATGGCTGGAACGGTAGGTTATACCAGTTCAGTGAAACATGACTGAAACGAGGGTGACTTGGTTTAGAAATGGACTTTGTCCACTAAGATAGTCTTGGAAATGAGTCTTGACTAATAAGATATGATTCTCTATGATTCTGTGTGTATGACACAAAGTTTCATGTTTTATGTTATGATTATTGGGATTTCATTTCACTACTATGATTTATCCCATGTTATGAAATTATGCTCTCTTTTCCAGGTTAAGATTTCCAAAATGTTATGTTCTTATGAAAATGATGTGATTGATATTTCTTTTGTTTACCCTTACTGAGCATTTGAGCTCACCCTTTTATGTTTTCTTTTCCCCAGGATATAAATAATGGTTTTAGGTTAAAAAAAAGGAAGATCTTTATGAGAGATGTTGAAGATCTTTCACCACGATTAGAAGATTATATTTTGAGTTTCCAAAGACACTAAACTATTACGATCCTTGTGTGTGTGTTTTCGTTATATACTAAGTATTCCACAAAAGTAATGTAATGTCCATGTATGTAAAGTTTCGGGTCTCTACAGTTGGTATCAGAGGAAACGTTTAGTCAACCTTTGGAAACTAGGATGAAAAAACGTTAGTGACATCCCTAGAGATATTTCTACGGAATGTCTAGGGATGTCCCTAAGGTTAAGTATACGTATAGGTTATAGTACTAGAATTACACTAACGATCATAGAATTAAACCTAAGCTGTTAGATATTGAAGGTACTCCCCCTTTATTATGTTGTTTTCCCTAGAATTATTTTTTCCTCTCACACTATTCTTTTTGGGTTTTAGAAAATGGCTGGAAAAAAGATGATTCACGATAATGGAGGATATGATGGACAATGGAATGATATTCTTCATGAGCAACCAAATGAAATAGGATTTAGAAGTCCAAACATAATTATTATTCCGAATCAGCAATCTCATAATATGATCAATAAAGTAAAATTTGGTAAGTTTCCTCACTCGGCTAATAAGAGAAAGATAGAGTTTCATGATGATCATAGAGGAAAGAAAGATCAATTTCCCCTATGTAAATCATGTGGGGAGACGATCAAGGAGAATGTTTCAATGGAACTGGAAGATGTTTTGGGTGTGGAAAAGAAGGACACAAAGCCAGTAAGTGCAAAGGAAAAGGTTCAGTTAACACCAAGGATGAGGATAATGGTATTTCTACGACATCAACAATGGTTAAATGTTTTAAATGTGGAATATACGGGCATTATGTAAACCAATTCCCTAAGGGAATGTCTCATGAAGAGAATCAGTATGGTCGTATTGGTAGTATTTATGTGGATGATGATGAAGAGACTACAAATGATATGTGAGATGAAAGAATTGTTGAAGCTCGGTCAATGGTTTAAGAATGTAGTGGAATGATTACATGTTTATCATGTGTAATGTTGTATAAGTAATATCATGGTAATATGGAATAAAGAGACATCCAAGGATTGTTACACTGTTGTCTTTCCTTGAGTTTTGAAAGTGTATGATTAATGGTACCAGTATCCATGAAAGGTTATTCAGATATTTTTGGAATGTAGATGATATGCACATAATGAATGGATAAAGAGAATCCAATATGTTTGATAGTATTCATGAGCTCATGATTGATATAAGGACTAAGTGATATCATGGTTTGAGTATATAGAATTTTGAGGATTTTGGTATGTGGAAAGTGTTTACTTTTAACTGCATTCATGTTTTTACTAAGGTTCAATGGGTATTCAAGAGAACACATGATTAAGGCTTTTGAATGTTTGGAATGTGACCAACAAGACATATGTTATGATATATGGGGATCAACGATGGTATTAAATCTCTGGTAATCGTTTTCACTATATTATGAGAGTGGACTGCAGTATTATGGATAAGCCTAAAGATTGGAATGGACTATGTTGGACATAAGTTAGTATTGTTTAAGGATAAATTTTTTTTCTATATTATTGATGGGATTTTATAGTAATATAGTTTTAGAAAAAGGACAACCTATAGGATGGGCGACAGCCCATCATGTCAGACAAGGCTGTGGGAATCGAACCCACAACCGAAGTGCGATTGGCCTTTATCGCCTACCACTGGCCTACCGGAAGTCCCTGTTTAGTAGAAACGAGTTTTATTATATTAAGAAGTATGATATAAGAAGTATAAGTCCATTTTAGGAACCATATATGATTAATATCACTATAGATGGACTTATGTATTTTTTGATAACTTTTCTAACCTTTTGTTTGAGACAGATGGAATGACCCCTCATTCTGTCACATGATCTACAAACACATCACGAATGAAAAATTCAACTTCATTTCTTTAAGAGATGAAGTGTAAATTGTCCATAGAACGACAAACGGTGAGACTATTCCAAAATAACGAAAGTATTTCTTCTAATTTCATCTACTTTAGGGAAATGATCTTAAAAACCAAAAATGTGGTCCTAGTGCTCTTATATCTGATGAATCAGATGGTACCTTAGATCGTCACAAATTTATGGATTTGTGATTGCTGGCTTTTCCATAGCCATGTTCTCTACCACTCTCCATCAGAACATGATGGTTATATTTCTCTTCCATATCCATATTTTCACCTATGTGGAAACCCAGTGATTAGTTTATTTGGGTAACCGTTACGTTTCATACTTTTTTTTTAAAGATTGGTTTTGTTATTCCTTTTTATGATGTAGGTTTCTATTAAAGAAACTTTTGAATAGTAAACCATTTATAACCCCGACAAATTTCGAGGGCGAAATTCATTTTAAGGGGGGTAGAATGTAACACCCCGAGATTTTATGAAAAATATTCTTTTTAATTTCATTAATGTCTTGTGTTGTACGCTACACCAAAAGGATCTTTCTCAACACGCATCCTTGACTTGCCTTGCATCACACACAATCGTGACCTTCCTCGATAGCGTGTGTAGTACGCAATACCAAGTTTCCCTAAACAATGATATGCTATTAAAATATTATTAAAACTAGCCGTTATGAATAGTACTAAACACATTTTAAAATTTTAGAAATTTTAGCTCTCAAAATGGACTTCATATTTGGATTCGGATTATCGAATTTAGCCTAAGGTGAAATTTTGGTACTTTTCGGATAACTTTCATATTCTGATGAATAGTGAAAATTACTAAATTATAATTAAAAACAACTTTTTTAACCGAAATAATTAATAGTGAAAAATTATTAATTTGAGTGGTTTTAAAGTATATCTAGAATATATTTTTACAATTTAATACAATGTTGGTCATTGGATATAATTTCATATTTAAACCAGTTATAAACAAGTGTCAATCTTTTGATAGTTATTATCTCTTAAAAACACGATATTTGTTTTTGACGACGGGAATTATTTTTTAAATTAGTAAATGTAACTGATATGTTTTGAATTTGATAAAATAGACATCATTTTTGAGTTCATAATATCAAGTATAGATTAGGCATAATTTTTGGTATTTTTCTAGAAACTTTCATTTTTTGATGAATAGTGAAACCACTAAGTGGTAGTTAAGAAAAATGAATTTTTCATAAAACATAATTTTACCGCTTCTGTGCGTGAAATTTCAAAAATCCGAGAGTCACGATTAATATCAAGGACTAAAATGTTGTTCAATGAGATTAAAATAATTTTTTTGGTGAATAGTAAGTTTTTACTTTTTTTTACCACGGTTATAAGTAAATAGGGTAATTAAGGGTAAAAATGATATTATTATTACCCTAACACATGTCCTAATTCTATTGGACAAGTTTAATTCGACTATAAACAACATTAGGAATAAAATATGACCATTTAGGCCCACTTGGATTAGATTAGGACATTGTTTATTAATTTATTTAAAGAAGGGTTAAAATAGTTAAAATCAAAGTTTAATAAGTAAATAATTTTTAACATGGGGTTATACATAAGATAAATTCGACTATAAATATTCATTAGAAAGATAAAAAGATTTCCTACATAATGGTATTTTATTTTTAATTTTTATTAAATAAATAATATAATTTATTTATGACACAACGATGATGCAGTAATTATATTATTAAAGAAATATTGACATAATTGATGTTATAAATATCCAAATAAATATAATTTGAGACTTTTTATGAATTAAACTAATTTTCTAGGTTACTATGACATGTTAGTATTGATTTTATTAACATTTTTCTGAGTAATCATTCTGATATGATTTTTACAAAAATAAATTACTAAATAGTGTCAAAATTGACATAAAATAGTTTTTAAAACAAATATTATATTATTAAATGTTATTTTATTCATAAAAATCTAAGGTTCTTCCAAATGACTTAGATAAGGTTATATATATTAATAATAAACAACTTGGGGTTCTTTTTTCTTGATATAGCAAGTTTATTAACCTTATAGTATAAGAACACAAGAAGACACGATAGAAGTAAAATTATTTAACTTAATGTTAAATCTAAATGATAAGGTTAAAATAGGAACCTAAAATTGCCTAAATTAAATTGTATGAAAGGATTTCGACCCATCCCCAACTTAGACACGAAATAAATATATTTGGAGCTATTTAAAACCGAACTTGACTTAATAATAAAATAATATTTTTACTTATTCCAAAGGTGCCCCTCTCCTCCCTTATAAAAGGGCACATCCTCCCTCTCTTCCTCACACCACTTTGAGCCTTTAAGCTCGGCCAACCCTGGAAAATTTTTTCTCTCCACTTCCCTAGAAACATACTAGAGGTTCTGGCCTTCCTTAAAGTCCTATTATCGTGCCCTAAAAGGAGGTCTCAAAGAAGCACTTCACAGAAGAGGTAATGTCCATTACCGATTCTTTCATCTTTATTTCTTCTTCCACTTCTTCTTAATTAGTTGTTTAATTATGAAGTAATAACATCAGTATCACTCATATACTGATATGTTATTATAAGTATGAAAAACACTATTTCACCATCTATCCATCCTACGGAAAAAGAAATCACCGCGCGTGTGTACGTACAGAATACTGTCCCCACGCCGTGGTGTAATCTATTTTCCACCACCACCTTAATTGGATGCGTATAATTGTGTAAATAATGACTATATATGACTATTATAAAGTGATATTGATTCTTAAATAGTATACATACACTCCAATACAATTCCACGATCATAAGAACGATATCATCACTCATGTGTACATACGGAATACCGTCTCCACGATGTGATGCGACTCGTTCTACATTGTATTAATTTCATAATGATTATATAAATGAATTGAATGAATTAATATGACATATATTACACTAATACCATTCTATAAATGAGGTATCTATAACCTAAAGAGAAGAATAAGAATTTATTCGACAAAACACGCATAAGATCAAAAAGTAATAGACACCCGAATAACAAGTAGTAATGAAATATTACTAATAATAAGCTAATAATATGACCATATATGATATCATAAAAATAATTATGATTCTGTAATAAGTAAATAACATTATTTAAATCATTATACAGGAGGTTTGGACACGTACAAAGCTTATCGGACCAAAGGTAAGGGAAAATATCACAATCTCATTTTTATCCGAGGTTGTTTATAACTTGGTATTTACTGGGGTGTATTTTATCATCCACATCCATGTTTCCTCAATATGTAATATTTTTTACATCCACATACAATTGATTAAATCCAATTTTACCCTTAGGTGAGTTTTTAGTAAAAGATATGAAAGGAATCTTTTGTCGTTTTTCGTACGAGATATTTTTTGACTTTTTCGACAAAAGTACGAGAAGAATGTTTTTTTAACATATATGGAATGAATGGATTTTTAAAACATTATTTCAAAGAATATTCATTTACAAGTTTTAAAGTTTATTTTTTATCAACTTCTTTAGATTAAAATTGTATGACATGTTAAAAAACAAGGAAAATGTTTTTTTGAATTTGAAAGGGTATTTTCCTCAAGAATGGAGTTCAAGTGTTTTATCAAAATTATTTTCCATCTATGATAATATAGAGTTATGATTATATCACTATCATTACATTGATTTGATTATGTTGTGATGAAATTATTTTTATGAATTCAATTATCTTATATGAATTGTTTTATGATGTCATGATGTTTAAGAATTCCATTTTTATTACATGGGTTATGTAATGATGTATGATTTATGATTTTGTGGAACACATAAAAATGGTATAATTATGAGATGGGTGGGACCTATATCTCCCTCCAATTCATTGGGTAAAGATTTTATATCTCATGAGATAGACATGGCTGGAATGGTAGGTTATACCGGTTCAGTGAAACAGGACTGAAACAAGGGTGACTCGGTTCAGAAATGGACTTTGTCCACTAAGATAGTCTTGGAAATGAGTCTTGACTAATAAGATATGATTCTCTATGATTATGTGTGTATGAAACAAAGTTTCATGTTTTATGTTATGATTATTGGGATTTCATTTCACTACTATGATTTATCCCATGTTATGAAATTATGCTCTCTTTTGCAGGTTAAGATTTCCAAAATGTTATGTTCTTATGAAAATAATGTGATTGATATTGCTTTTGTTTACCATTACTGAGCATTTGAGCTCACCCTTTTATGTTTTCTTTACCCCAGGATAAAAAGAAAGGTTTTAGGATAAAAAAAGGAAGATCTTTATGGGAGATGTTGAAGCTCTTTCACCACGATTATAAAATTATATTTTGAGTTTCCAAAGACACTAAACTATTACGATCCTTGTGTGTGTGTTTTTGTTATATACTAAGTATTCCGAAAAAGTAAAGTAATGTCCATGTACGTCACGCTTCGGGTCTCTACAGTTGGTATCAGAGGAAATGTTTAGTCAACCTTTTGAAACTAGGATGCGGAAACGTTAGTGAGATCCCTAGAGATATTTCTAAGGTATGTCTAGGGATGTCCCTAAGGTTAAGTATACGTATAGGTTATAGTACTAGAATTACTCTAACGATCATAGAATTAAACCTAAGATGTTAGATATTGAAGGTACTCCCCCTTTATTATGTTGTTTTCTCTAGCATGATTTTTTCCTATCACACTATTCTTTTTGGGTTTTAGAAAATGGCTGGAAACAAGATGATTCATGATAATGGAGGATATGATGGACAATGGAATGATATTCTTCATGAGCAACCAAATGAAATAGGATTTGGAAGTCCAAGCATAATTATTATGCCGAATCAGCAATCTCATAATATGATCAATAAAGTAAAATTTTCTATGTTTCCTGACTCAGCTAATAAGAGAAAGATGGAGTTTCATGATGATCATAGAGGAATGAAAGTTCAATTTCCCCTATGTAAATCATGTGGGAAGAGACATAAAGGAGAATGATTCAAAGGAACTGGAAGATGCTTTGGGTGTGGAAAAGAAGGACACAAAGCCAGTAAGTGAAAAGGAAAAGGTTCAGTTAACACCAGGGATGAGGATAATGGTATTGCTATGACATAAACAATGGTTAAATGTTTTAAATGTGGAATGTACGGGCATTATGTAAACCAATTCCCTAGGGGAAAGTCTCATGAAGAGAATCAGTATGGTCGTATGGGTAGTATTTTTGTGGATGATGATGAAGGGACTGCAAATGATATGTGAGATGAATGAATTGTTGAAGCTTGGTCAATGGCTTAAGAATGTAGTGGAATGATTACGTGTTTATCATGTGTAATGTTGTATAAGTAATCTCATGGTACTATGGAATAAAAAGACATCAAAGGATTGTTACACTGTTGTCTTTCCATGAGTTTTTAAATTGTATGATCAATGGTACCAGTATCCATGAAAGGTTATTCAGATATTTTTGGAATGTAGATGATATGCACATAATGAATGGATAAAGAGAATCTAATATGTTTGATAGTATTCAGGAGCTCATGATTGATATAAAGACTAAGTGATATCATGGTTTGAGTATATAAAATTATGAGGATTTTGTTATGTGGAAAGTGTTAACTTTTAACTGCATTCATGTTTTCACTATGGTTCAATGGGTATTCAAGAGAACACATGATTAAGGCCTTTGAATGTTTGGAATGTGACCAACAAGACATATCTTATGTTATATAGGGATCAATGATGGTATTAAATCTCTCGTAATCGTTTTCACTATATTCTTGGAGTGGACTTCAGTATTATGGATAAGCCTAAAGATTGGAATGGACTATGTTGGAAATAAGTTAGTATTGTTTAAGGATAACAGTTTTTTCGATATTATTGATGGGATTTTATAGTAATATAGTTTTAGAAAAAGGACAACCTGCAGGACGGGCGACAGCCCATCGCGTCGGACAAGGCTGTGGGAATTGAACCCACAACCGAAGTGCGACTGGCCTTTATCGCCTACCACTGGCCTACCGAAAGTCTCTGTTTAGTAGAAACTAGTTTTATTATATTAAGTAGTATGATATATGAAGTATATGTCCATTTTAGGAACCATATATGATTAATATCACTATTGATGGACTTATGTATTTTTTGATAACTTTTCTAACCTTTGGTTTGAGACAGATGGAATGACCCCTCATTCTATCACATGATCTGCAAACACATCACGAATGACAAATTCAACTTCATTTCATTAAGAGATGAAGTGGAAATTGTCCAAAGAACGAAAAACGATGAGAATATACCAAAATCACGAAATTATTTCTTTTAATTTCATCATCTTTAGGGAAATGATCTTAAAAACCAAAAATGTTGTCCTAGTGCTCTTATATCTGATGAATCAGATGGTACCTTATATCATCACAAATTTATGGATTTGTGATTGCTGGCTTTTCCATAGCCATGTTCTCTACCACTCTCCATCAGAACATGATGGATATATTTCTCTTCCATATCCATATTTTCACCTATCTGGAAACCCAGTGATTAGTTTATTTGGGTAACTGTTATGTTTCATACTTTTGTTTCTAAAGATTGGTTTTGGTATTACTTTTTACTATGTGGGTTTCTATTAAATAAACTTTCGATTAGTAAACCATTTATAACCCTGATGAATTTCGAGGGCGAAATTCATTTTAAGGGGGGTAGAATGTAACACCCTGAGATTTTATGAAAAATATTCTTTTTAATTTCATTAATGTCTTCTGTTGTACGCTACACAAAAAGGAGCTTGTTCAACACGCATCCTTGACTTTCCTTGCATCACATGAAATTGTGACCTTCCTCGATAGCGTGTGTAGTACGCAATACCAAGTTTCACTAAACAACGATATGCTATTAAAATATTATTAAAACTAGCCTGTATGAATAGTAGTAACCACCTTCTAAAATGTTACAAATTTTAGCTCTCAAAATGGACTTCATTTTTGGATTCAGAGTATCGAATTTAGCCTAAGGTGAAATTTTGGTACTTTTTGGATAACTTTAATATTCTGATGAATAGTGAAAATTACTAAATTTTATTTAAAAACAACTTTTTTAATCGAAATAATTAGTAGTGATAAATTATTAATTTGAGTGGTTTTAAACTATATTTAGAATATATTTTTGCAATTTAATACAATGTTGGTCATTGGATGTAATTTCACATTTAAACCAGTTATAAACAAGTGTCAATCTTTTGATAGTTATTCTCTCTTAAAAACACGGTATTTGTTTTTGACGACGGGAATTATTATCTCTTAATTTTACCGCTTATGTGAGTGAAATTTCAAAAATCCGAGAGACACGATTAATATCAAGGACTAAAATGTGGTTCAATGAGATGAAAATAATTTTTTTGGTGAATAGTAACTTTTTATTTTTTTTTACCACGGTTAAAAGTAAATAGGGTAATTAAGGGTAAAAATGATATTATTATTATTACCCAAACACATGTCCTAATTCTACTGGACAAGTTTAATTCGACTAAAAACAACTTTAGGAATAAAATATGACCATTTAGGCGCACTTGTATTAGATTAGAACATTTATTATTAATTTATTTAAAGAAGGGTTAAAATAGTTAAAATCAAAGTTTAATAAGTAAATCATTTTTAATATGGGGTTATACATAAGATAAATTCGACTATAAATATTCATTAGAAATATAAAAAGATTTCCTACATAATGGTATTTTATTTTTAATTTTTAGACATTAAATAATTTAATTTATTTATGACACAACGATGATGCAGTAATTATCTTATTAATGAAATATTGACATAATTGATGTTATAAATACACAAATAAATATAATTTGAGACTTTTTATGAATTAATGTAATTTTCTAGGTTAATATGACAAGTTAGTATTGATTTTATTAACTTTTTTCGAACTAATAATTCTTTTATGATTTTCAAAAAAATAAATTACTAAATAGTGTCAAAATTGACATAAAATAGTTTTTAAAAAAAATATTATATTATTAATTGTAATTTTATTCCTAAAAATCTAAGTTTCGGACAAATGACTTAGATAGGATTATATATATTAATAATAAAAAACATGGGGTCGTTTGGCTGCATATTGTAAGTTTATTAACCTTATAGTATAAGAACACAAGAAGACACGGTAAAAGTAAAATTATTTAACTTAATGTTAAATCTAAATGATAAGGTTAAAATTGGAACCTAAATATGTATAAATTATATTGGATGAGAGGATTTCTACCCATCCCCACCTTAGACTCGAAATAACTCAATTTGGAGCTATTTAGAACCAAACTTGACTTTATAATAAAATAATAATTTTAGTTATTCCTAAGGTGCCCCTCTCCTCCCTTATAAAAGGGCACCTCCTCCCTCTCTTCCTCACACCACTTTGAGCCTTTAAGCTCGGCCACCCCATGAAAATTTCTTCTATCCACTTACCTTGAAACATCCTAGGGGTTCTGGTCTTCTTCAAAGACCTATTATAGTGCCCTAAAAGGAGGTCTCCAAGAAGCACTTCAAAGAAGAGGTAATGTCCATTACCGATTCTTTCATCTTTATTTCTTCGTCCACTTCTTCTTATTTAGTTGTTTCATTATGAAGAAATAAAATCAGTATCACTCATATACTGATATGTTATTATAAGTATGAAACAACCCTATTTCACCATCTATCCATCCTACGGAAAAAGAAATCACCGCGCGTGCGTACGTACGGAATACCGTCTCCACGCTGTGGTGTAATCTATTTTCCACCACCACCTTACTTGGATGGGTATAATGGTGGAAATAATGACTATATATGACTATTATAAATTGATATTGATTCTGAAATAGTATACATACACTCCAATACAATTCCACGATCATAGGAACGATATCATCACTCGTTTGTACGTACGGAATACCG
The DNA here is from genome assembly GCA_963277665.1 of Viscum album. Taxonomy (NCBI): domain Eukaryota; kingdom Viridiplantae; phylum Streptophyta; class Magnoliopsida; order Santalales; family Viscaceae; genus Viscum; species Viscum album. The sequence goes on along the minus strand of OY728160.1, from coordinate 452,917,577 downwards.
TCTCCACGATGTGATGCGACTCGTTCTACATGATATTCATTTCATAATGATTATATAAATGAATTTAATGAATTAATTTGATATATATTACACTAATAGCATTATGCAAATGAGGTATCTATAACCTAAAGAGAAGAATAAGAATTTATTCGACAAAACACGGATACGAACAAAAAGTAATAAACACACGAATAACAAGTAGTAATGAAATATTAGTATTAATAAGCTAATAATATGACCATATATGATATCATAAAAATATGTATGATTCTGTAATAAGTCAATAACATTATTTAAATCATTATACAGGAGGTTCGGACACGTACAAAGCATATCGGACCAAAGGTAAGGGAAAATATCACAATCTCATTTTTATCCGAGATTGTTTATACTTTGGTATTTACTGGGGTGTATTTTATCATCCACATACATGTTTACTCAATATGTAATAGTTTTTACATCCACCTAAAATTGTTTAAATCCAATTTTACCAGTCGGTGAGTTTTTAGTAAAAGATATGAAAGGAATCTTTTGTCTTTTTTCGTACGAGATATTTTTTGACTTTTCCGACAAAAGTACGAGAAGAATGTTTTTTTAACTTATACGGAATGAATGGATTTTTAAAATATTATTTCAAAGAATCTTCCTTTACAAGTTTTAATGTTTATTTTTAATCAACTTATTTAGATTAAAATTGTATTTCATGTTAAAAAACAAGGAAAATGATTTTTTTGAATTTGAAAGGATATTTTCATCAAGAATGGAGTTCAAGTGTTTTATCAAAATTATTTTCCACCTAAGATAATATAAGGTTCTGATTAAATCCCTATAATTACATTGATTTTATTATGTTGTGATGAATTTTTTTTATGAATTCAATTATCTTATATGAATTGTTTTATGATGTCACGATGTTTAAGAATTCCATTTTTATTACATGGGTTATGTAATGATGTATGATTTATGATTTTGTGGCACACATAAGAATGGTATAATTATGAGATGGGTGGGACCTATATCTCCCTCCAATGCATTTGGTAAAGATTTTATATCTCATGAGATAGACATGGCTGGAATGGTAGGTTATACTGGTTCAACGAAACAGGACTTAAACGAGGGTGACTCGGTTCAGAAATAGACTTTGTCCACTAAGATAGTCTTGGCAATGAGTCTTGACTAATAAGATATGATTCCATATGACTATGTGTGTATGCCACAAAGTTTCATGTTTTATGTTATGATTATTGGGATTTCATTTCACTACTATGAATTATCCCATGTTATGGAATTATGCTCTCTTTTGCAGGTTAGGATTTCCAAAATGTTATGTTCTTATGAAAATGATGTGATTGATATTTCTTTTGTTTACCCTTACTGAGCATTTGAGATCACCCTTTTATGTTTTCTTTTCCCTAGGATATAAAGAAAGGTTTTAGGTTAAAAAAAAGGAAGATCTTTATGGGAGATATTGAAGATCTTTCACCACGATTAGAAGATTATATTCTGAGTTTCCAAAGACACTAAACTATTACGATCCTTGTGTGTGTGTTTTTGTTATATACTAAGTATTCCGCAAAAGTAATGTAATGTCCATGTACTTCAAGCTTCGGGTCTCTACAGTTGGTATCAGAGGAAAAGTTTAGTCAAACTTTGGAAACTAGGATGCGAAAACGTTAGTGAGATCCCTAGAGATATTTCTAAGGTATGTCTTGGGATGTCCCTTTGGTTAAGTATACGTATAGGTTATAGTACTAGAATTACGCTAACGATCATAGAATTAAACCTAAGATGTTAGATATTGAAGGTACTCCCCCTTCGTAATGTTATTTTCCCTAGCATGATTTTTGCCTCTCACACTATTCAATTTGGGTTTTAGAAAATGGCTGGAAACAAGATGATTCACGGTAATGGAGGATATGATGGACAATGGAACGATATTATTCATGAGCAACCAAATGAAATAGGATTTGGAAGTCCAAAAATCATTATTATGCCGAATCAGAAATCTCATAATATGATCAATAATGTAAAATTTGGTAAGTTTCCGGACTCTGCTAATAAGGGAAAGACGGATATTCATGATGATCATAGAGGAAAGAAAGTTCAATTTCCCCTATGAAAATCTTGTTGGAAGAGGCATCAAGGAGAATGTTTCAAAGGAACTGGAAGATGCTTTGGGTGTGGAAAAGAAGGACACAAATCCAGTAAGTGCAAAGGAAAAGGTTCAGTTAACACCAGGGATGAGGATAATGGTATTGCAACGACATCAAAAATGGTTAAATGTTTTAAATGTGGAATTTACAGGCATTATGTAAACCAATTACCTAAGGGAAAGTCTCATGAAGAGAATCAGTATGGTCGTATGGGTAGTATTTATGTGGATGATGATGAAGAGACTACAAATGATATGTGAGATGAAAGAATTTTTGAAGCTCAGTCAATGGTTTAAGAATGTAGTGGAATGATTACATGTTTATCATGTGTAATGTTGTATAAGTAATCTCATGGTACTATAGAATAAATAGACATCAAAGTATTGTTGCACTGTTGTCTTTCCTTGAGTTTTGAAAGTGTATGATTAATGGTACCAGTATCCATGAAAGGTTATTCAGATATTTTTGGAATGTAGATGATATGCACATAATGAATGGATAAAGAGAATCTAATATGTTTGATAGTATTTATGAGCTCATTATTGATATAAGGACTAAGTGATATCATGGTTTGAGTATATAGAATTTTGAGGATTTTGGTATGTCGAAAGTGTTAACTATTGACTGCATTCATGTTTTCACTAAGGTTCAATGGGTATTCAAGAGAACACATGATTAAGGCCATTGAATGCTTGGAATGTGACCAACAAGACATATCTTATGATATATGGGGATCAACGATGGTATTAAATATCTGGTAATCGTTTTCACTATATTATTAGAGTGGACTGCAGTATTATTGATAAGCCTAAAGATTGAAATAGACTATGTTGGACATAAGTTATTATTATTTAAGGATAAAAGTTTTTTCGATATTATTGATGGGATTTTATAGTAATATAGTTTTAGAAAAAGGAAAACCTGCAGGATGGGAGACAGCCCATTGCGTCGGACCAGGCTGTGGGAATCGAACCAACAATCGAAGTGCGACTGGCCTTTATCGCCTACCACTGGCCTACCAGAAGTCCCTGTTTAGTATAAACTAGTTTTATTATATTAAGAAGTATGATATATGAAGTATAAGTACATTTTAGGAACCATATATGATTAATATCACTATAGATGGATTTATGTATTTTTTGATAACTTTTCTAACCTTTTGTTTGAGACTGATGGAATGACCCCTCATTCTATCACATGATCTACAAACACATCACTAATGACATATTCAACTTCATTTCATTAAGAGATGAAGTGGAAATTGTCCATAGAACGACAAACGGTGAGACTATACCAAAATAACGAAAGTATTTCTTCTAATTTCATCAACTTTAGGGAAATGATCTTAAAAACCAAAAATGTTGTCCTAGAGCTCTTATATCTGATGAATCAGATGGTACCTTAGATCGTCACAAATTTATGGATTTGTGATTGCTGGCTTTTCCATAGCCATGTTCTCTACCACTCTCCATCAGAACATGATGGTTATATTTCTCTTCCATATCCATATTTTCACCTATGTGGAAACCCAGTGATTAGTTTATTTGGGTAACTGTTACGTTTCGTAGTTTTTTTTAAAGATTGGTTTTGGTATTCCTTTTTATTTTGTAGGTTTCTATTAAAGAAACTTTCTAATAGTAAACCATTTATAACCCCGACAAATTTCGAGGGCGAAATTCATTTTAAGGGCGGTAGAATGTAACACCCCGAGATTTTATGAAAAATATTCTTTTTAATTTCATTAATGTCTTGTGTTGTACGCTACACCAAAAGGAGCATTCTCAACACGCATCCTTGACTTGCCTTGAATCACACGCAATCATGACCTTCCTCGATAGCGTGTGTAGTACGCAATACCAAGTTTCACTAAACAACGATATGCTATTAAGATATTATTAAAACTAGCTGTTATGAATAGTAGTAACCACCTTTTAAAATTTTAGAAATTTAAGATCTCAAAATCAAATTCATTTTTGGATTCGGAGTATCGAATTTAGCCTAAGGTGAAATTTTGGTACTTTTCGGATAACTTTCATATTCTGATGAATAGTGAAAATTACTAAATTATAATTAAAAACAACTTTTTTAATCGAAATAATTAATAGTGATAAATTATTAATTTGAGTGGTTTAAAAGTATATTTAGAATATATTTTTACAATTTAATACAATGATGGTCATTGGATGTAATTTTACATTTAAACCAGTTATAAACAAGTGTCAATCTTTTGATAGTTATTATCTTTTAAAAACACGCTATTTGTTTTTGACGACGGGAATTATTTTTTAAATTAGTAAATGTAATTGATATGTTTTGAATATCCTAAAATAGACATCATTTTTGAGTTCATAATATCAAATATAGATTAGGCCTAATTTTTGGTATTTTTCTAGAAACTTTCATTTTTTGATGAATAGTGAAACCACTAAGTGGTAGTTAAGAAAAATGAATTTTTCATAAAACATAATTTTACCACTTCTTTGAGTAGAATTTCAAAAATAAGAGAGACACGATTAATATCAAGGACTAAAATTTGGTTCAATGAGATGAAAATAATTTTTTGTTGAATAGTAACTTTTTACTTTTTTTACCACGGTTAAAAGTAAATAGGGTAATTAAGGGTAAAAATGATATTATTATTACCCTAACACATGTCCTAATTCTATTGGACAAGTTTTTCTCGACTGAAAACAAACTTAGGAATAAAATATTACCATTTAGGCCCACTTGGATTAGATTAGGACATTTATTATTAATTTATTTAAAGAAGGGTTAAAATAGTTGAAATCAAAGTTTAATAAGTAAATAATTTTTAATATGGGATTATACATAAGATAAATTCTACTATAAATATTCATTAGAAATCTAAAAAGATATCCTACATAATTTTATTTTATTTTTAATTTTTAGACATTAAATAATTTAATTTATTTATGACACAACGATGATGCAGTAATTATCTTATTAATGAAATATTGACATAATTGATGTTATAAATTCCCAAATAAATATAATATGAGACTTTTTATGAATTAAAATAATTTTCTAGGTTATTATTACATGTTAGTATTGATTTTATTAACTATGTTCGAACTAATCATTCTGTTATTATTTTCAAAAAAATCAATTACTAAATAGTGTTAAAATTGACATAAAATAGTTTTTAAAACAAATATTATATTATTAATTGTTATTTTATTCCCAAAAATCTGAGGTTCGGCCAAATTTCTTATATAAGGTTATATATATTAATAATAAACAAGTTGGGGTGCGTTTGGCTTGATATAGGATGTTTATTAACCTTATAGTATAAGAACACAAGAAGACACGGTAAAAGTAAAATTATTTATCTTATTGTTAAATCTAAATGATAAGGATTAAATAGGAACCTAATCTTGTCTAAATTATATTGGATTAGAGTATTTAGACCCATCCACACCTTATCCTTGAAATAAATCAATTTGGAGCTATTTAAAACCGAACATGACTTTATAATAAAATAATATTTTTAGTTATTCCAAAGGTGCCCCTCTTCTCCTTTATAATAGGGCACCTCCTCCCTCCCTTTCTCACACCACTTTGAGCCTTTAAGCTCGGAGAACCCCAGAAAATTTCTTCTCTACACTTCCCTAGAAACATCCTAGAGTTTCTGGTCTTCTTCAAAGACCTATTATAGTTCCCTAAAAGGAGGTCTCAAAGAAGCAGTTCAAAGAAGAGGTAATGTCCATTACCGATTCTTTCATCTTTATTTCTTGTTCCACTTATTATTATTTAGTTGTTTCATTATGAAGTAATAACATCAGTATCACTCATATACTGATATGTTATTATAAGTATGAAACAACCTTATTTCACCATCTATCCATCCTACAGAAAAAGAAATCACCGCACGTGCGTACGTACGAAATACAGTCTCCACGCCATGGTGTAATCTATTTTCCACCACCACCTTACTGGGATGGGTATAACGGTGTAAATAATGACTATATGTGACTATTATAAAGTGATATTGATTCTGAAATAGTATACATACACTCCAATACAATTCCACGATCATAGGAACTATATCATCACTCGTGTGTACGTACGGAATACCGTCTCCACAATGTGATGCGACTCATTCTACATGATATTAATTTCATAATGATTATATAAATGAATTTAATGAATGAATATGATATATATTACTAATTCCTTTCTGGAAATGAGGTATCTATAACCTAAAGAGAAGAATAAGAATTTATTCGACAAAACACGCATAAGAACAAAAAGTAATAAACACCCGAATAATAAGTAGTAATGAAATTTTACTAATAATAATCTAATAATATGACCATATACGATATCATAAAAATAAGTATGATTCTGTAATAAGTCAATAACATGATTTAAATCATTATACAGGAGGTTCGGACACGTACAAAGCATATCGGACCAAAGGTAAGGGAAAATATCACAATCTCATTTTTATCCGAGGTTGGTTATACTTTGGTATTTACTGGGGTGTATTTTATCATCCACATCCATGTTTCCTCAATATGTAATATTTTTTACATCCACCTACAATTGTTTAAATCCAATTTTACCCTTCGGTGAGTTTTTAGTAAAAGATATGAAAGGAATCTTTTGTCGTTTTTCGTACGAGATATTTTTTCACTTTTCCGACAAAAGTACGAGAAGAATGTTTTTTTAACTTATACGGCATGAATGGATTTTTAAAAAATTATTTCGAAGAAGCATCCTTTACAAGTTTTAAAGTTTATTTTTAATCAACTTCTTTAGTTTAAAATTGTATGACATGTTAAAAAAAGGAAAATGTTTTCTTGAATTTGAAAGGATATTTTCCTCAAGAATGGAGTTCAAGTGTTTTATCAAAATTATTTTCCATCTAAGATAATATAGGGTTCTAATTCTATCCCTATCATTACATTGATTTGATTATGTTGTGATGAAAATATTTTTATGAATTCATTTATCTTACTTGAATTGTTTTATGATGTCACGATGTTTATGAATTCCATTTTTATTACATGGGTTATGTAATGATGTATGATTTATGATTTTGTGGCACACATAAGAATGGTATAATTATGAGACGGGTGGGACCTATATCTCCCTCCAATGCATTGGTTAAACATTTTATATCTCATGAGATAGACATGGCTGGAACGGTAGGTTATACCGGTTCAGTGAAACAGGACTGAAACGAGGGTGACTCGGTTCAGAAAAGGGCTTTGTCCACTAAGATAGTCTTGGAAATGAGTCTTGACTAATAAGATATGATTCTCTATGATTATGTGTATATGCCACAAAGTTTCATGTTTTATGTTATGATTATTGGGATTTCATTTCACTACTATGATTTATCCCATGTTATGAAATTATGCTCTCTTTTACAGGTTAGGATTTTCAAAATGTTATGTTCTTATGAAAATGATGTGATTGATATTTATTTTTTTTACCCTTACTGAGAATTTGATCTCACCCTTTTATGTTTTCTTTTCCCTAGGATATAAAGAAAGGTTTTAGGTTAAAAAAAGTAAGATCTTTACGGGAGATGTTGAAGATCTTTCACCACGATTAGAAGATTATATTCTGAGTTTCCAAAGACACTAAACTATTACGATCCTTGTGTGTGTGTTTTTGTTATATACTAATTATTCCGCAAAAGTAATGTAATTTCCATTTACGTCAAGCTTCGGGTCTCTACAGTTGGTATCAGAGGAAAAGATTAGTCAACCTTTGGAAACTAGGATGCGAAAACGTTAATGAGATCCTTAGAGATATTTCTAAGGTATGTCTAGGGATGTCCCTAAGGTTAAGTATACGTATAGGTTATAGTACTAGAATTACGCTAAGGATCATAGAATTAAACCTAAGATGTTAGATATTGAAGGTACTCCCCCTTTATTATGTTGTTTTCCCTAGAATGATTTTTGCCTCTCAAACTATTCTTTTTGGGTTTTACAAAATGGTTGGAAACAAGATGATTCACGATAATGGAGGATATGATGGACAATGGAATGATATTCTTCATGAGAAACCAAATGAAAAAGGATTTGGAAGTCCATAAATCATTATTATGCCGAATCAGCAATCTCATAATATGATCAATAAAGTAAAATTTGGTAAGTTTCCTGACTCAGATAATAAGAGAAAGATGGAATTTCATGATGATCATAGAGGAAAGAATGTTCAATTTCCCCTATGTAAATCATGTGAGAAGAGGCATCAAGGAGAATGTTTCAAATGAACTGGATGATGATTTGGGTGTGGAAAAGAATGACACAAAGCCAGTAAGTGCAAAGGAAAAGGTTCAGTTAACACCAGGGATGAGGATAATGGTATTGCTACGACATCAACAATGGTTAAATGTTTTAAATGTGGAATGTACAGGAATTATGTAAACCAATTCACTAAGGGAAAGTCTCATGAAGAGAATCAGTATGGTTGTATGGGTAGTATTTATGTGCATGATGATGAAGAGACTACAAATTATATGTGAGATGAAAGAATTGTTGAAGCTTGGTCAATGGTTTAAGAATTTAGTGGAATGATTACATGTTTATCATGTGTAATGTTGTATAAGTAATCTCATGGTACTATGGAATAATGAGACATCAAAGGATTGTTACACTGTTGACTTTCCTTGAGTTTTAAAAGTGTATGATTAATGGTACTAGTATCCATGAAAGGTTATTCAGATATTTCTGGAATGTAGATTATATGCACATTATGAACGGATAAAGAGAATCTAATATGTTTGATAGTATTCATGAGCTCATGATTGATATAAGGACTAAGTGATATCATGGTTTGAGTATATATAATTTTGAGGATTTTGGTATGTGGAAAGTGTTAACTTTTAACTGCATTCATGTTTTCACTAAGGATCAATGGGTATTCAAGAGAACACATGATTAAGGCCTTTGAATGTTTGGAATGTGACCAACAAGACATATCTTATGATATATGGGGATCAACGATGGTATTAAATCTCTGGTAATCGTTTTCACTATATTATGAGAGTGGATTGAAATAGTATGGATAAGCCTAATTATTGGAATGGACTATGTTGGACATAAGTTAGTATTGTTTAAGGATAAAAGTTTTTTCTATATTATTGATGGAATTTTATAGTAATATAGTTTTAGAAAAAGGAAAACCTACAGGACGGGCGACAGCCCATCACATCGGACAAGGCCGTGGGAATCGAACCCACAACCGAAGTGCGACTGGCCTTTATCGCCTACCACTGGCCTACTGGAAGTCCCTGTTTAGTAGAAACTAGTTTTATTATATTAAGTAGTATGATATATGACGTATAAGTCCATTTTAGGAACCATATATGATTAATATCACTATAGATGGACTTATGTATTTTTTGATAACTTTTTTAACCTTTTGTTTGAGACAGATGGAATGACCCCTCATTCTATCACATGATCTGCAAACACATCACGAATGACAAATTAAACTTTAGTTCTTTAAGAGATGAAGTGGAAATTGTCCAAAGAACGAAAAACCGTGAGACTATACCAAAATCACGAAAGTATTTCTTCCAATTTCATCAACATTAGGGAAATGATCTTAAAAACCAAAAATGTTGTCCTAGTGGTCTTATATCTGATGAATCAGATGGTACCTTATATCGAAACAAATTTATGGATTTTTGATTGATGGATTTTCCATAGCCATGTTCTCTACCACTCTCCATCAGAACATGATGGTTATATTTCCTTTCCATTTCCATATTTTCACTTATGTGGAAACCCAATGATTAGTTTATTTGGGTAACCGTTACATTTCATAATTTTGTTTTTAAAGATTGGTTTTGGTATTCCTTTTTACGATGTGGTTTTCTATTAAAGAAACTTTCGAATAGTAAACCATTTATAACCCCGACGAATTTCGAGGGAGAAATTCATTTTAAGGGGGGTAGAATGTAACACCCCGAGATTTTATGAAAAATGTTCTTTTTAATTTCATTAATGTCTTGTGTTGTACGCTACACCAAAAGGAGCTTGCTCAACACGCATCCTTGACTTGCCTTGCATCACACGCAATCGTGACCTTCCTCGATAGCGTGTGTAGTATGCAATACCAAGTTTCACTAAACAACGATATGCTATTAAAATATTATTAAAACTAGCCGTTATGAATAGTAATAACCAGCTTTTAAAATGTTAGAAATTTTAGCTCTCAAAATGGACATCATTTTTGGATTTGGAGTATCGAATTTATCCTAAGGTTAAATTTTGGTACTTTTTGGATAACTTTCATATTCTGATAAATAGTTAAAATTACTAAATTATAATTAATAACAACTTTTTTAATCGAAATAATTAATAGTGATAAATTATTAATTTGAGTGGTTTTAAAGTATATTTAGAATATATTTTTACAATTTAATACAATTTTGGACATTGGATGTAATTTGACATTTAAACCAGTTATAAACAAGTGTCAATCTTTTTATAGTTATTATCTCTTAAAAACACGCTATTTGTTTTTGACGATGGGAATTATTTTTTATATTTGTAAATGTAACTGATATGTTTTGAATTTGGTAAAATAAAAATCATTTTTGAGTTCATAATATCAAATATAGATTATGCCTAATTTTTGGTATTTTTCTAGAAACTTTCATTTTTTGATGAATAGTGAAACCACTAAGTGGTAGTTAAGAAAAATGAATTTTTCATAAAAAATAATTTTACCGCTTCTATGAGTGGAATATCAAAAATCCGAGAGACACGATTAATATCAAGGACTAAAATGTGGTTCAATGAGATGAAAATAATTTTTTGATGAATAGTAACTTTTTACTTTTTTTACCACGGTTAAAAATAAATAGGGTAATTAAGGGTAAAAATGATATTATTATTACCCTAAAACATGTCCTAATTCTATTGGACTAGAGTAATTCGACTAAAAACAACCTTAGGAATAAAATATGACCATTTAGGCCCACTTGGATTAGATTAGGACATTTATTATTAATTTATTTAAAGAAGGGTTAAAATAGTTAAAATCAAAGTTTAATAAGTAAATTATTTTTAATATGGGATTATACATTAGAGAAATTCGACTATAAATATTCATTAGAAATATAAAAAGATTTCTTACATAATGGTATTTTATTTGTAATTTTTAGAAATTAAATAATTTAATTTATTTATGACACAACGATGATGCATTAATTATCTTATTAATGAAATATTGACATCATTGATGTTATAAATACCCAAATAAATATAATTTGAGACTATTTATGAATTAAACTAATTTTATAGGTTAATATGACATGATAGAATTGATGTTATTAACTTTGTTCGAACTAATCATTCTGTTATGATTTTCACAAAAATCAATTACTAAATAGTGTCAAAATTGACATAAAATAGTTTTTAAAACAAATATTATATTATTAATTGTTATTTTATTCCTAAAAATCTAAGGTTCGGCCAAATGACCTAGATAAGGTTATATATATTAATAATAAACAACTTGGGGTTCTTCTGGCTTGATAGAGTATGTTTATTAACCTTACAGTATAAGAACACAAGAAGACACGGTAAAAGTAAAATTATTTAACTTAATGTTAAATCTAAATGATAAGGTTAAAATAGGAACCTAAACTTGTCTAAATTATATTGTATGAGAGGATTTCGACCCATACACACCTTATCTTTGAAATAAATCAATTTGGAGCTATTTAAAACCGAACTTGACATTATAATAAAATAATATTTTTAGTTATTCCAAAGGTGCCCATCTCCTCCCTTATAAAAGGGCACCTCCTCCCTCTCTTCCTCACACCACTTTGAGCCTTTATGCTCGGCCAACCCCGGAAAATTTCTTCTCTCCACTTCCCTAGAAACATCCTAGAGGTTCTGGTCTTCTTCAAAGACCTATTATATTGCCCTAAAAGGAGGACTCAAAGAAGCACTTCAAAGAAGAGGTAATGTCCATTACAGATTCTTTCATCTTTATTTCTTCTTCCACTTCTGCTTCTTTAGTTGTTTCATTATGAATTAATAACATCAGTATCACTCATATACTGATATGTTATTATAAGTATGAAACAACCCTATTTCACTATCTATCCATCCTACGGAAAAAGAAATCACCGCCCGTGCGTACATACAGAATACCGTCTCCACGCCGTGGTGTAATCTATTTTCCACCACCACCATACTTGGATGGGTATAATGGTGTAAATAATGACTTTATATGACTATTATAAAGTGATATTGATTCTGAAATAGTATAAATACACTCCAATACAATTCCACTATCATAGGAACGATATCATCACTCGTGTGTACGTACGGAATACCGTCTCCACGATGTGATGCGACTCGTTCTACCTGATATTAATTTCATAATGATTATATAAATGAATTTAATGAATTAATATGATATATATTACACTAATACCATTCTGGAAATGAGTTATCTATAACCTAAAGAGAAGAATAAGAATTTATTCGACAAAACACGCATAAGAACAAAAAGTAATAAACAGCCGAATAACAAGTAGTAATGAAATATTACTAATAATAAGCTAATAATATGACCATATATGATATCATAAAAATAAGTATGATTCTTTAATAAGTCAATAACATTATTTAAATCATTATACATGAGTTTTGGACACGTACAAAGCATATCGGACCAAAGGTAAGGGAAAATATCACAATCTTATTTTTATCCGAGATTGTTTATACTTTGGTATTTACTGGGGTGTATTTTATCATCCACATCCATGTTTCCTCAATATGTAATATTTTTTACATCCACCTACAATTGTTTAAATCCAATTTTACCCTTCGGTGAGTTTTTAGTAAAATATATGAAAGGAATCTTTTGTCGTTTTTCGTACGAGATATATTTTGACTTTTCCGACAACAGTACGAGAAGAATGTTTTTTTTAACTTATACGACATGAATGGATTTTTAAAAAATTATTTCGAAGAATCTTCCTTTAAAATTATTAAAGTTTATTTTTAATCATGTTCTTTAGCTTAAAATTTTATGACATGTTAAAAAACAAGGAAAATGTTTTTTTTGAATTTGAAAGGATATTTTCCTCAAGAATGGAGATCAAGTGTTTTATCAAAATTATTTTCCATCTAAGATAATATAGGGTTCTGATTCTATCCCTATCATTACATTGATTTGATTATGTTGTGATGAAATTATTTTTATGAATTCATTTATCTTATATGAATTGTTTTATGATGTCACGATGTCTACGAATTCCATTTTTATTACATGGGTTATGTAATGATGTATGATTTATGATTTTGTGGAACACATAATAATGGTATCATTATGAGATGGGTGGGACCTATATCTCCCTCCAATGCATTGGGTAAATATTTTATATCTCATGATATAGACATGGCTGGAACGGTAGGTTATACCAGTTCAGTGAAACATGACTGAAACGAGGGTGACTTGGTTCAGAAATGGACTTTGTCCACTAAGATAGTCTTGGAAATGAGTTTTGACTAATAAGATATGATTCTATATGATTATGTGTGTATGCCAAAAAGATTCATGTTTTATGTTATGATAATTGGGATTTCATTTCACTACTATGATTTATCCCATGTTATGAAATTATTCTCTCTTTTGCAGGTTAAGATTTCAAAATGTTATGTTCTTATGAAAATGATGTGATTGATATTTCTTTTGTTTACCCTTACTGAGCATTTGAGCTCACCCTTTTATGTTTTCTTTTTCCAATGATATAAAGAATGGTTTTAGGTTAAAAAAAAGGAAGATCATTATGAGAGATGTTGAAGATCTTTCACCACGATTAGAAGATTATATTCTGAGTTTCCAAAGACACTAAACTATTATGATCCTTGTGTGTGTGTTTTTGTTATATACAAAGTATTCCACAAAAGTAATGTAATGTCCATGTACGTCAAGCTTCGGGTCTCTACAGTTGGTATCAGAGGAAAAGTTTAGTCAACCTTTGGAAACTAGGATGCAAAAACGTTAGTGATATCCCTAGAGATATTTCTACGGTATGTCTAGGGATGTCCCTAAGGTTAAGTATACGTATAGGTTATAGTACTAGAATTACACTAACGATCATAGAATTAAACCTAAGCTGTTAGATATTGAAGGTACTCCCCCTTTATTATGCTGTTTTCCCTAGAATAATTTTTTCCTCTCACACTATTCTTTTTGGGTTTTAGAAAATGGCAGGAAACAATATGATTCACGATAATGGAGGATATGATGGACAACGGAATGATATTCTTCATGAGAAACCAAATGAAATAGGATTTGGAAGTCCAAACATCATTATTATTCCGAATCAGCAATCTCATAATATGATCAATAAAGTAAAATTTGTAAGTTTCCTGACTCGGCTAATAAGAGAAAGATGGATTTTCATGATGATCATAGAGGAAAGAAAGTTCAATTTCCCCTATGTAAATCATGTGGGGAGACGATCAAGGAGAATGTTTCAAAGGAACTGGAAGATGATTTGGGTGTGGAAAAGAAGGACACAAAGCCAGTAAGTGCAAAGGAAAAGGTTCAGTTAACACCAAGGATGAGGATAATGGTATTTCTACGACATCAACAATGGTTAAATGTTTTAAATGTGGAATATACGGGCATTATGTAAACCAATTCCCTAAGGGAATGTACCATGAAGAGAATCAGTATGGTCGTATTGGTAGTATTTATGTGGATGATGATGAAGAGACTACAAATGATATGTGAGATGAAAGAGTTGTTGAAGCTCGGTCAATGGTTTAAGAATGTAGTGGAATGATTACATGTTTATCATGTGTAATGTTGTATAAGTAATATCATGGTACTATGGAATAAAGAGACATCAACGGATTGTTACACTGTTGTCTTTCCTTGAGATTTGAAAGTGTATGATTAATGGTACCAGTATCCATGAAAGGTTATTCAGATATTTTTGGAATGTAGATGATATTCACATAATGAATGGATAAAGAGAATCCAATATGTTTTATAGTATTCATGAGATCATGATTGATATAAGGACTAAGTGATATCATGGATTGAGTATATAGAATTTTGAGGATTTTGGTATGTGGAAAGTGTTTACTTTTAACTGCATTCATGTTTTTACTAAGGTTCAATGGGTATTCAAGAGAACACATGATTAAGGCTTTTGAATGTTTGGAATGTGACCAACAAGACATATCTTATGATATATGGGGATCAACGATGGTATTAAATCTCTGGTAATCATTTTCACTATATTATGAGAGTGGACTGTAGTATTATGAATAAGCCTAATGATTGGAGTGGAATATGTTGGACATAAGTTAGTATTGTTTAAGGATAAAAGTTTTTTCTATATTATTGATGGGATTTTATAGTAATATAGTTTTAGAAAAAGGACAACCTATAGGACGGGCGACAACCCATCACGTCGGACAAGGCCGTGGGAATCGAACCAACAACCGAAGTGCGACTGGCCTTTATTGCCTACCACTGGCCTACCGGATGTCCCTGTTTAGTAGAAACTAGTTTTATTATATTATGTAGTATTATATATGAAGTATAAGTCCATTTAGGAACCATATATGATTAATATCACTATAGATGGACTTATGTATTTTTTGATAACTTTTCTAACCTTTTGTTTGAGACAGATGGAATGACCTCTAATTCTATCACATGATCTGCAAACACATCACAAATGACAAATTCAACTTCATTTATTTAAGAGATTAAGTGGAAATTGTCCAAAGAATGACAAACGGTGAGAATATACCAAAATCACGAAATTATTTCTTCTAATTTCATCAACGTTAGGGAAATGATCTTAAAAACATAAAATGTTGTCCTAGTGCTCTTATATATGATTAATCAGATGGTACCTTAGATCGTCACAAATTTATGGATTTGTGACTGCTGGCTTTTCCATAGCCATGTTCTCTACCACTCTCCATCAGAACATGATTGTTATATTTCTCTTCCATATCCATATTTTCACCTATGTGGAAACCAAGTGATTAGTTTTTTTGGGTAACCGGTACGTTTCGTACTTTTGTTTTTAAAGATTGGTTTTGGTATTCCTTTTTATGATGTGTGTTTCTATTAAAGAAACTTTCACATAGTAAACCATTTATAACCCCGACGAATTTCGAGGGCGAAATTCATTTTAATGGGGGTAGAATGTAACACCCAAAGATTTTATGAAAAATATTCTTTTTAATTTCATTAATATCTTGTGTCTTACGCTACACCAAAAGGATCTTGCTCAACACGCATCCTTGACTTGCCTTGCATCACACACAATCGTGACCTTCCTCGATAACGTGTGTAGTACGCAATACCACGTTTCACTAAGCAACGATATGCTATTAAAATATTATTAAAACTAGCCGTTATGAATAGTAATAACCACATTTTAAAATTTTAGAAATTTTAGATCTCAAAATGGACTTCAATTTTGGATTCGGAGTATCGAATTTAGCCTAAGGTGAAATTTTGGTACTTTTCGGATAACTTTCATATTCTGATGAATAGTGAAAGTTACTAAATTATAATTAAAAACAACTTTTTTAATCGAAATAATTAATAGTGATAAATTATTAATTTGAGTGGTTTTAAAGTATATTTAAAATATATTTTTACAATTTAATACAATGTTGGTCATTGGATGTAATTTCATATTTAAACTAGTTATAAACAAGTGTCAATCTTTTGATATTTATTATCTCTTAAAAACACGATATTTGTTTTTGACGACGGGAATTATTTTTTAAATTAGTAAATGTAACTGATATGTTTTCAATTTGGTAAAATAGACATCATTTTTGAGTTCATAATATCAAGTATAGCTTAGGCATAATTTTTGGTATTTTTCTAGAAACTTTCATTTTTTGATGAATAGTGAAACCACTAAGTGGTAGTTAAGAAAAATGATTTTTTCATAAAACTTAATTTTACCGCTTCTGTGAGTGGAATTTCAAAAATACGAGAGTCACGATTAATATCTAGGACTAAAATTTTTTTCAATTAAATTAAAATAATTTTTTGGTGAATAGTATCTTTTTACTTTTTTTTACCACGGTTATAAGTAAATAGGGTAATTAAGGGTAAAAATGATATTATTACTACCCTAAAACATGTTCTAATTCTATTGGACAATTTTAATTCGACTAAAAACAACCTTAGGAATAAAATATGACCATTTAGGCCCACTTGGATTAGATAAGGACATTTATTATTAATTTATTTAAAGAAGGGTTAAAATAGTTAAAATCAATGTTTAATAAGTAAATAATTTTTAATATGGGGTTATACATAAGATAAATTCGACTATAAATATTCATTAGAAAGATAAAAATATTTCCTACATAATGGTATTTTATTTTTAATTTTTATACAATAAATAATATAATTTATCTATGACACAACGATGATGCAATAATTATATTATTAAAGAAATATTGACATAATTGATGTTATAAATATCCAAATAAATATAATTTGAGACTTTTTATGAATTAAACTAATTTTCTAGGTTACTATGACATGTTAGTATTGATGTTATTAAAAGTTTTCGAAGTAATCATTCTGATATGATTTTCACAAAAATAAATTACTAAATAGTGTCAAAATTGACATAAAATACTTTTTAAAACAAATATTATATTATTAAACGTTATTTTATTCCTAAAAATCTAAGGTTCGGCCAAATGACTTAGATAAGGTTATATATATTAATAATATGCAACTTGGGGTTCGTTTGGCTTGATATAGCAAGTTTATTAACCTAATAGTATAAGAACACAAGAAGACACGGTAGAAGTAAAATTATTTATCTTAATGTTAAATCTAAATGATAAGGTTAAAATAGGAACCTAAACTTGTCTAAATTAAATTTTATCAAAGGATTTAGACCCATACCCACCTTAGCCTCGAAATAAATCAATTTGTAGCTATTTAAAACCGAACTTGACTTAATAATAAAATAATATTTTTACTTATTCCAAAGGTGCCCCTCTCCTCCCTTATAAAAGGGCACCTCCTACCTCTCTTCCTCACACCACTTTGAGCCTTTAAGCTCGGCCAACCCCGGAAAATTTCTTCTCTCCACTTCCCTAGAAACATCCTAGAGGTTCTGGTCTTCTTCAAAGTCCTATTATCTTGCCCTAAAAGGAGGTCTCAAAGAAGCACTTCAAAGAAGAGGTAATGTCCATTACTGATTCTTTCATCTTTATTTCTTCTTCCACTTATTCTTATTTAGTTGTTTCATTATGAAGTAATAACATCAGTATCACTCATATACTGATATGTTATTATAAGTATGAAAAAACACTATTTCACCATCTATCCATCCTACGGAAAAAGAAATCACCGCGCGTGTGTACGTATAGAATACCGTCTCCACGCTGTGGTGTAATCTATTTTCCACCACCACCTTAATTGGATGCGTATAATGGTGTAAATAATGACTATATATGACTATTATAATGTTATATTGATTCTTAAATAGTATACCTACACTCCAATACAATTCCACGATCATAGGAACGATATCATCACTCGTGTGTACGTACGGAATACCGTCTCCACGATGTGATGTGACTCGTTCTACATTGTATTCATTTCATAATGATTATATAAATGAATGGAATGAATTAATATGATATATATTACACTAATACCATTATAGAAATGAGGTATCTATAACCTAAAGAGAAGAATAAGAATTTATTCGACAAAACACGCATAAGAACAAAAAGTAATAGACACCCGGATAACAAGTAGTAATGAAATATTACTAATAATAAGCTAATAATATGACAATATATGATATCATAAAAATATGTATGATTCTATAATAAGTAAATAACATTATTTAAATCATTATACAAGAGGTTTGGACACGTACAAAGCTTATCGGACCAAATGTAAGGGAAAATATCACAATCTCATTTTTATCCGAGATTGTTTATAATTTGGTATTTACTGGGGTGTATTTTATCATCCACATCCATGTTTCCTCAATATGTAATATTTTTTACATCCACATAAAATTTTTTAAATCCAATTTTACCCTTAGGTGAGTTTTTAGTAAAAGATATGAAAGGAATCTTTTGTCGTTTTTCGTACGAGATATTTTTTGACTTTTCCGGCAAAAGTACGAGAAGAATGATTTTTTAACTTATATGGCATGAATGGATTTTTAAAACATTATTTCGAAAAAGATTCCTTTACAAGTTTTAAAGTTTATTTTTTATCAACTTCTTTAGATTAAAATTGTATGACATGTTAAAAAACAAGGAAAATGTTTTTTTGAATTTGAAAGGGTATTTTCCTCAATAATGGAGTTCAAGTGTTTTATCAAAATTATTTTCCATATAAGATAATATAGGGTTATGATTATATCACTATCATTATATTGATTTGATTATGTTGTGATGAAATTATTGTTATGAATTCAATTATCTTATATGAATTGTTTTATGATGTCATGATATTTAAGAATTCCATTTTTATTACATGGGTTATGTAATGATGTATGATTTTTTGATTTTGTGGAACACATAAAAATGGTATCATTATGAGATGGGTGGGACCTATATCTCCCTCCAATTCATTGGGTAATGATTTTATATCTCATGAGATAGAAATGATTGGAATGGTAGGTTATACCGGTTCAGGGAAACAGGATTGAAACAAGGGTGACTCGGTTCAGAAATGGACTTTGTCCACTAAGATAGTCTTGGCAATGAGTCTTGACTAATAAGATATGATTCTCTATGATTATGTGTGTATGCCACAAAGTTTCATGTTTTATGTTATGATTATTGGGATTTCATTTCACTACTATGATTTATCCCATGTTATCAAATTATGCTCTCTTTGGCAGGTTAAGATTTCCAAAATGTTATGTTCTTATGAAAATGATGTGATTGATATTTTTTTTATTTACCATTACTGAGCATTTGAGCACACCCTTTTATGTTTTCTTTTCCCCAGGATATAAAGAAAGGTTTTAGGCTAAAAAAGGAAGATCTTTATGGGAGATGTTGAAGCTCTTTCACCACGATTAGAAGATTATATTCTGAGTTTCCAAAGACACTAAAATATTACGATCCTTGTGTGTGTGTTTTTGTTATATACTAAGTATTCCACAAAAGTAAAGTAATGTCCATGTATGTCACGCTTCGGGTCTCTACAGTTGGTATCAGAGGAAATGTTTAGTCAACCTTTTGAAACTAGGATGCGGAAACGTTAGTGAGATCCCTAGAGATATTTCTAAGGTATGTCTAGGGATGTCCCTAAGGTTAAGTATACGTATAGGTTATAGTACTAGAATTACGCTAACGATCATATAATTAAACCTAAGATGTTAGATATTGAAGGTACTCCCCCTTTATTATGTTGTTTTCCCTAGCATGATTTTTTCCTATCACACTATTCTTTTTGGGTTTTAGAAAATGGCTGGAAACAAGATGATTCATGATAATGGAGGATATGATGGACAATGGAATGATATTCTTCATGAGCAACCAAATGAAATAGGATTTGGAAGTCCAAACATCATTATTATGCCGAATCAGCAATCTCATAATATGATCAATAAAGTAAAATTTGGTATGTTTCCTGACTCGGCTAATAAGAGAAAGATGGAGTTTCATGATGATCATAGAGGAATGAAAGTTCAATTTCCCCTATGTAAATCATGTGGGAAGAGACATCAAGGAGAATGTTTCAAAGGTTCCGGAAGATTCTTTGGGTGTGGAAAAGAAGGACACAAAGCCAGTAAGTGCAAAGGAAAAGGTTCAGTTAACACCAGGGATGAGGATAATGGTATTGCTATGACCTCAACAATGGTTAGATGTTTTAAATGTGGAATGTACGGGAATTATGTATACCAATTCCCTAGGGGAAAGTCTCATGAAGAGAATCAGTATGGTCGTATGGGTAGTATTTATGTGGATGATGATGAAGGGACTACAAATGATATGTGAGATGAAAGAATTGTTGATTCTCAGTCAATGGATTAAGAATGTAGTGGAATGATTACATGTTTATCATGTGTAATGTTGTATAAGTAATCTCATGGTACTATGGAATAAAAAGAGATCAAAGGATTGTTACACTGTTGTCTTTCCATGAGTTTTTAAAGTGTATGATTAATGGTACCAGTATCCATGAAAGGTTATTCAGATATTTTTGGAATGTAGATGATATGCACATAATGAATGGATAAAGAGAATCTAATATGTTTGATAGTATTCATGAGCTCATGATTGATATAAAGACTAAGTGATATCATGGTTTGAGTATATAAAATTTTGAGGATTTTGGTATGTGGAAAGTGTTAACTTTTAACTGCATTCATGTTTTCACTAAGGTTCAATGGGTATTCTAGAGAACACATGATTAAGGCCTTTGAATGTTTGGAATGTGACCAACAAGACATATCTTATTATATATGGGGATCAATGATGGTATTAAATCTCTCGTAATCGTTTTTACTATATTATTAGAGTGGACTGTAGTATTATGGATAAGCCTAAAGATTGGAATGGACTATGTTGTACATAAGTTAGTATTATTTAAGGATAAAAGTTTTTTCGATATTATTGATGGGATTTTATAGTAATATAGTTGTAGAAAAAGGACAACATACAGGACGGGTGACAGCCCATCGCGTCGGACAAGGCCGTGGGAATTGAACCCACAACCGAAGTGCGATTGGCCTTTATCGCCTACCACTGGCCTACCGAAAGTCCTTGTTTAGTAGAAACTAGTTTTATTATATTAAGTAGTATGATATATGAAGTATATGTCCATTTTAGGAACCATATATGATTAATATCACTATAGATGGACTTATGTATTTTATGATAACTTTTCTAACCTTTGGTTTGAGACAGATGGAATGACCCCTCATTCTATCACATGATCTTCAAACACATCACGAATGACAAATTCAACTTCATTTCTTTAAGAGATGAAGTGGAAATTGTCCGAAGAACGAAAAACGATGAGACTATACCAAAATCACGAAAGTATTTCCTCTAATTTCATCATCTTTAGGGAAATGATCTTAAAAACCAAAAATGTTGTCCTAGTGCTCTTATATCTGATGAATTAGATGGTACCTTATATCATCACAAATTTATGGATTTGTGATTGCTGGATTTTCCATAGCCATGTTCTCTACCACTCTCCATCAGAACATGATGGTTATATTTCTCTTCCATATCCATATTTTCACCTATGTGGAAACCCAGTGATTAGTTTATTTGGGTAACCGTTATGTTTCATAATTTTATTTCTAAATATTGGTTTTGGTATTACTTTTTAATATGTGGGTTTTTATTAAAGAAACTTTCGATTAGTAAACCATTTATAACCCCGACGAATTTCGAGGGCGAAATTCATTTTAAGGGGGGTAGAATGTAACACCCCGAGATTTTATGAAAAATATACTTTTTAATTTCATTAATGTCTTGTGTTGTACGCTACAACAAAAGGAGCTTGCTCAACACGCATCCTTGACTTGCCTTGCATCACATGCAATTGTGACCTTCCTCGATAGCGTGTGTAGTACGCAATACCAAGTTTCACTAAACAACGATATGCTATTAAAATATTATTAAAACTAGCCTTTATGAATAGTATTAACCACCTTCTAAAATTTTAGAAATTTTAGCTCTCAAAATGGACTTCATTTTTGGATTCAGAGTATCGAATTTAGCCTAAGGTGAAATTTTGGTACTTTTCGGATAACTTTAATATTCTGATGAATAGTGAAAATTACTAAATTTTAATTAAAAACAACTTTTTTAATCGAAATAATTAATAGTGATAAATTATTAATTTGAGTGGTTTTAAAGTATATTTAGAATATATTTTTACAATTTAATACAATGTTGGTCATTGGATGTAATTTCACATTTAAACCAGTTATAAACAAGTGTCAATCTTTTGATAGTTATTATCTCTTAAAAACACGGTATTTGTTTTTGACGACGGGAATTATTTTTTACTTTTTTTTGGTGAATAGTAACTTTTTACTTTTTTTTTACCACGGTTAAAAGTAAATAGGGTAATTAAGGGTAAAAATGATATTATTATTACCTTAAAAAATGTCCTAATTCTACTGGACAAGTTTAATTCGACTAAAAACAACCTTAGGAATAAAATATGACCATTTAGGTGCACTTGTATTAGATTAGGACATTTATTATTAATTTATTTAAAGAAGGGTTAAAATAGTTAAAATCAAAGTTTAATAAGTAAATCATTTTTAATATGGGGTTATACATAAGATAAATTCGACTATAAATATTCATTAGAAATCTAAAAAGATTTACTACATAATGGTATTTTAATTTTAATTTTTAGACATTAAATAATTTAATTTATTTATGACACAACGATGATGCAGTAATTATCTTATTAATGAAATATTGACATAATTGATGTTATAAATACACAAATAAATATAATTTGAGACTTTTTATGAATTAATGTAATTTTCTAGGTTAATATGACATGTTAGTATTGATTTTATTAACTTTTTTCGAACTAATAATTCTTTTATGATTTTCAAAAAAATAAATTACTAAATAGTGTCAAAATTGACATAAAATAGTTTTTAAAACAAATATTATATTATTAATTGTTATTTTATTCCTAAAAATCTAAGGTTCTGACAAATGACTTAGATAGGATTATATATATTAATAATAAAAAACTTGTGGTTCTTTTGGATGCATATTGTAAGTTTATTAACCTTATAGTATAAGACCACAAGAAGACACGGTAAAAGTAAAATTATTTTACTTAATGTTAAATCTAAATGATAAGGTTAAAATAGGAACCTAAACATGTATAAATTATATTGGATGAGAGGATTTCTACCCATCCCCACCTTATACTCGAAATAACTCAATTTGGAGCTATTTAAAACCAAACTTGACTTTATAATAAAATAATATTTTTAGTTATTCCTAATGTGCCCCTCCCCTCCCTTATAAAAGGGCACCTCCTCCCTCTCTTCCTCACACCACTTTGAGCCTTTAAGCTCGGCCACCCCCAGAAAGTTTTTCTCTCCACTTACCTAGAAACATCCTAGGGGTTCCGGTCTTCTTCAAAGACCTATTATAGTTCCCTAAAAGGAGGTCTCCAAGAAGCACTTCAAAGAAGAGGTAATGTCCATTACCGATTCTTTCATCTTTATTTCTTCGTCCACTTATTCTTATTTAGTTGTTTCATTATGAATAAATAACATCAGTATCACTCATATAATTATATGTTATTATAAGTATGAAACAACCCTATTTCAACATCTATCCATCCTACGAAAAAAGAAATCACCGCGCGTGTGTACGTACGGAATACCGTCTCCACGCTGTGGTGTAATCTATTTTCCACCACCACCTTACTTGGATGGGAATAATGGTGTAAATAATGACTATATATTACTATTATAAAGTGATATTGATTCTGAAATAGTATACATACACTCCAATACAATTCCACGATCATAGGAACGATATCATCACTCGTTTGTACGTACGGAATACCGTCTCCACGATGTGATACGACTCGTTCTACATGATATTCATTTCATAATGATTATATAAATGAATTTAATGAATTAATTTGATATATATTACACTAATACCATTATGAAAATGTTGTATCTATAACCTAAAGAGAAGAATAAGAATTTATTCGACAAAACACGGATAAAAACAAAAAGTAATAAACACACAAATAACAAGTAGTAATGAAATATTACTAATAATAAGCTAATAATATGACCATATATGATATCATAAAAATAAGTATGATTTTGTAATAAGTAAATAACATTATTTAAATCATTATACAGGAGGTTCGGACACGTACAAAGCATATCGGACCAAAGGTAAGGGAAAATATCACAATCTCATTTTTATCCGAGATTGTTTATACTTTGGTATTTACTGGGGTGTATTTTATCATCCACATACATGTTTCCTCAATATGTAAAATTTTTTACATCCACCTACAATTGTTTAAATCCAATTTTACCAGTCGGTGAGTTTTTAGTAAAATATATGAAATGAATCTTTTGTCTTTTTTCGTATGAGATATTTTTTGACTTTTCCGACAAAAGTACGAGAAGAATATTTTTTTAACTTATACGAAATGAATGGATTTTTAAAACATTATTTCAAAGAATCTTCCTTTACAAGTTTTAATGTTTATTTTTAATCAACTTCTTTAGATTAAAATTGTATTTCATGTTAAAAAACAAGGAAAATGTTTTTTTTGAATTTGAAGGGATATTTTCTTCAAGAATGGAGTTCAAGTGTTTTATCAAAATTATTTTCCATCTAAGATAATATAGGGTTCTGATTCAATCCCTATAATTACATTTATTTTATTATGTTGTGATGAAATTTTTTTATGAATTCAATTATCTTATATGAATTGTTTTATGATGTCACGATGTTTAAGAATTCCATTTTTATTACATGGGTTATTTAATGATGTATGATTTATTATTTTGTGGAACACATAAGAATGGTATAATTATGAGATGGGTGGGACCTATATCTCCCTCCAATTCATTGGGTAAAGATTTTATATCTCATGAGATAGACATGGCTGGAACGGTAGGTTATACTGGTTCAGTGAAACATGACTTAAATGAGGGTGACTCGGTTCAGAAATAGACTTTGTCCACTAAGATAGTCTTGGCAATGAGTCTTGACTAATAAGATATGATTCCATATGACTATGTGTGTATTCCACAAAGTTTCATGTTTTATGTTATGATTATTGGGATTTCATTTCACTACTATGATTTATCCCATGTTATGAAATTATGCTCTCTTTTGCAGGTTAAGATTTCCAAAATCTTATGTTCTTATGAAAATGATGTGATTGATATTTCTTTTGTTTACCCTTACTGATCATTTGAGATCACCCTTTTATGTTTTCTTTTCCGTAGGATATAAAGAAAGGTTTTAGGTTAAAAAAAGGAAGATCTTTATGGGAGATATTGAAGATCTTTCACCACGATTAGAAGATTATATTCTGAGTTTCCAAAGACACTAAACTATTACGATCCTTGTGTGTGTGTTTTTGTTATATACTAAGTATTCCGCAAAAGTAATGTAATGTCCATGTACGTCAAGCTTCGGGTCTCTACAGTTGGTATCAGAGGAAATGTTTAGTCAACCTTTGGAAACTAGGATGCGAAAACGTTAGTGAGATCCCTAGAGATATTTCTAAGGTATGTCTAGGGATGTCCCTATGGTTAAGTATACGTATAGGTTATAGTACTAGAATTACTCTAACGATCATAGAATTAAACCTAAGATGTTAGATATTGAAGGTACTCCCCCTTCGTTATGTTATTTTCCCTAGCATGATTTTTTCCTCTCACACTATTCATTTTGGGTTTTAGAAAATGGCTGGAAACAAGATGATTCACGGTAATGGAGGATATGATGGACAATGGAATGATATTCTTCATGAGAAACCAAATGAAATAGGATTTGGAAGTCCAAAAATCATTATTATGCCGAATCAGAAATCTCATAATATGATCAATAATGTAAAATTTGGTAAGTTTCCGGACTCGGCTAATAAGAGAAAGATGGATATTCATTATGATCATAGAGGAAAGAAAGTTCAATTTCCCCTATGTAAATCTTGTGGGAAGAGGCATCAAGGATAATGTTTCAAAGGAACTGGAAGATGATTTGGGTGTGGAAAAGAAGGACACAATGCCAGTAAGTGCAAAGGAAAAGGTTCAGTTAACACCAGGGATGAGGATAATGGTATTGCAACGACATCAACAATGGTTAAATGATTTAAATGTGGAATGTACGGGCATTATGTAAACCAATTCCCTAAGGGAAAGTCTCATGAAGAGAATCAGTATTGTCGTATGGGTAGTATTTATGTGGATGATGATGAAGAGACTACAAATGATATGTGAGATGAAATAATTGTTGAAGCTCGGTCAATGGTTTAAGAATGTAGTGGAATGATTACATGTTTATCTTGTGTAATGTTGTATAAGTAATATCATGGTACTATAGAATAAAGTGACATCAAAGTATTGTTACACTGTTGTCTTTCCTTGAGTTTTGAAAGTGTATGATTAATGGTACAAGTATCCATGAAAGGTTATTCAGATATTTTTGGAATGTAGATGATATGCACATAATGAATGGATAAAGAGAATCTAATATGTTTGATAGTATTCATGAGCTCATGATTGATATAAGGACTAAGTGATATCATGGATTGAGTATATAGAATTTTGAGGATTTTGGTATGTGGAAAGTGTTAACTTTTAACTGCATTCATATTTTCACTAAGGTTCAATGGGTATTCAAGAGAACACCTGATTAAGGCAATTTAATGTTTGGAATGTGACCAACAAGACATATCTTATGATATAACGGGATCAACGATGGTATTAAATCTCTGGTAATCGTTTTCACTATATTATGAGAGTGGACTGCAGTATTATGGATAAGCCTAAATATTTAAATGGACTATGTTGGACATAAGTTATTATTATTTAAGGATAAAAGTTTTTTCGATATTATTGATGGGATTTTATAGTAATATAGTTTTAGAAAAAGGACAACCTGCAGGACGGGCGACAGCCCATCGCGTCGGACCAGGCTGTGGGAATCGAACCCACAACCGAAGTGCGATTGGCCTTTATCGCCTACCACTGGCCTACCGGAAGTCCCTGTTTAGTAGAAACTAGTTTTATTATATTAAGAAGTATGATATAAGAAGTATAAGTCCATTTTAGGAACCATATATGATTAATATCACTATAGATGGACTTATGTATTTTTTGATAACTTTTCTAACCTTTTGTTTGAGACAGATGGAATGACCCCTCATTCTGTCACATGATCTACAAACACATCACGAATGAAAAATTCAACTTCATTTCTTTAAGAGATGAAGTGTAAATTGTCCATAGAACGACAAACGGTGAGACTATTCCAAAATAACGAAAGTATTTCTTCTAATTTCATCTACTTTAGGGAAATGATCTTAAAAACCAAAAATGTGGTCCTAGTGCTCTTATATCTGATGAATCAGATGGTACCTTAGATCGTCACAAATTTATGGATTTGTGATTGCTGGCTTTTCCATAGCCATGTTCTCTACCACTCTCCATCAGAACATGATGGTTATATTTCTCTTCCATATCCATATTTTCGCCTATGTGGAAACCCAGTGATTAGTTTATTTGGGTAACCGTTACGTTTCATACTTTTTTTTTAAAGATTGGTTTTGTTATTCCTTTTTATGATGTAGGTTTCTATTAAAGAAACTTTTGAATAGTAAACCATTTATAACCCCGACAAATTTCGAGGGCGAAATTCATTTTAAGGGGGGTAGAATGTAACACCCCGAGATTTTATGAAAAATATTCTTTTTAATTTCATTAATGTCTTGTGTTGTACGCTAAACCAAAAGGAGCTTTCTCAACACGCATCCTTGACTTGCCTTGCATCACACGCAATCGTGACCTTCCTCGATAGCGTGTGTAGTACGCAATACCAAGTTTCACTAAACAACAATATGCTATTAAGATATTATTAAAACTAGCCGTTATGAATAGTAGTAACCACCTTTTAAAATTTTAGAAATTTTATCTCTCAAAATGGACTTCATTTTTGGATTCGGAGTATCGAATTTAGCCTAAGGTGAAATTTTGGTACTTTCGGATAACTTTCATGTTCTGATGAATAGTGATAATTACTAAATTATAATTAAAAACAACTTTTTTAATCGAAATAATTAATAGTGATAAATTATTAATTTGAGTGGTTTAAATGTATATTTAGAATATATTTTTACAATTTAATACAATGATGGTCATTGGATGTAATTTCACATTTAAACCTGTTATAAACAAGTGTCAATCTTTTGATAGTTATTATCTTTTAAAAACACGCTATTTGTTTTTGACGACGGGAATTATTTTTTAAATTAGTAAATGTAACTGATATGTTTTGAATTTGGTAAAATAGACATCATTTTTGAGTTCATAATATCAAATATAGCTTAGGCCTATTTTTTGGTATTTTTCTAGAAACTTTCATTTTTTGATGAATAGTGAAACCACTAAGTGGTAGTTATGAAAAATGAATTTTTCATAAAACATAATTTTACCGCTTCTGTAAGTGGAATTTCAAAAATACGAGAGAAACGATTAATATCAAAGACTAAAATGTGGTTCAATGAGATGAAAATAATTTTTTTGTGAATAGTAACTTTTTACTTTTTTTTACCACGGTTAAAAGTAAATAGGGTAATTAAGGGTAAAAATGATATTATTATTACCCTAACACATATCCTAATTATATTGGACAAATGTAATTCGACTAAAAACAAACTTAGTATAAAATATGACCATTTAGGCCCACGTGGATTAGATTAGGACATTTATTATTAATTTATTTAATGAAGGGTTAAAATAGTTAAAATCAATGTTTAATAAGTAAATCATTTTTAATATGGGGTTATACAAAAGATAAATTCGACTATAAATATTCATTAGAAATCTAAAACGATTTCCTACATAATGGTATTTTATTTGTAATTTTTAGACATTATATAATTTAATTTATTTATGACACAACGACGATGCAGTAATTATCATATTAATGAAATATTGACATAATTGATGTTATAAGTACCCAAATAAATATAATTTGAGACTTTTTATGAATTACACTAATTTTTTAGGTTAATATGACATGTTATTATTGATTTTATTAACTTTTTTCGTACTAATAATTCTGTTATTATTTTTACAAAAATCAATTACTAAATAGTGTCAAAATTGACATAAAATAGTTTTTTTAAAAAATATTATAGTATTAATTATTATTTTATTCCTAAAAATCTAAGGTTCGGCCAAATGAATTAGATAAGGTTATATATATTAATAATAAACAACTTGGGGTTCGTTTGTCTTGATATAGTAAGTTTATTAACCTTATAGTATAAGAACACAAGAAGACACGGTAAAAGTAAAATTATTTTACTTAATGTTAAATCTAAATGATAAGGTTAAAATAGGAACCTAAAATTGTCTAAAAAATATTGGATGAGAGGATTTAGACCCATAAACACCTTATCCTCGAAATAAATCAATTTGGAGCTATTTAAAACTGATTTTGACTTTATAATAAAATAATATTTTTAGTTATTCCGAAGGTGCCCCTCTCCTCCCTTATGAAAGGGCACCTCCTCACTCTCTTACTCACACCACTTTGAGCCTTTAAGATCAGCCCACCCTGGAAAATTTATTCTCTCCACTTCCCCAGAAACATCCTAGAGGTTCTGTTCTTCTTCAATGACCTATTATAGTGCCCTAAAAGGAGGTCTCAAAGAAGCACTTCAAAGAAGAGGTAATGTCCATTAAAGATTCTTTCATCTTTATTTCTTCTTCCACTTATTCTTCTTTAGTTGTTTCATTATGAAGTAATAACATAAGTATCACTAATACACTGATATGTTATTATAATTATGAAACAACCCTACTTCACCATCTATCCATCCTACGGAAAAAGAAATCACCGCGCGTGCGTACGTATGGAATACCGTCTCCACGCCGTGGTGTAATCTATTTTCCACCACCACCATACTTGTATGGGTATAATGGTGTAAATAATGACTATATATGAATATTATAAAGTGATATTGATTCTGAAATTGTATACATACACTCCAATACAATTCCATGATCATAGGAACGATATCATCACTCGTGTGTTCGTACGGAATACCGTCTCCACGATGTGATGCGACTCGTTCTACATGATATTCATTTCATAATGATTATATAAATGAATTGAATGAATGAATATGATATATATTACACTAATACCATTCTGGAAATGAGGTATCTATAACCTAAAGAGAAGAATAAGAATTTATTCGACAAAACACGCATAAGAACAAAAAGTAATAAACACCCGAATAACAAGTAGTAATGAAATATTACTAATAATAAGCTAATAATATGACCATATATGATATCATAAAAATAAGTAAGATTCTGTAATAAGTCAATAACATTATCTAAATCATTATACAGGAGGTTCGGACACATACAAAGCATATCAGACCAAAGGTAAGAGAAAATATCACAATCTTATTTTTATTCGAGATTGTTTATACTTTGGTATTTACTGGGGTGTATTTTATCATCCACATCCATGTTTCCTCAATATGTAATATTTTTTACATCCATCTACAATTTTTTAAATACAATTTTACCCTTCGGTGAGTTTTTAGTAAAATATATGAAAGGAATCTTTTGTCGTTTTTCGTACGAGATATTTTTTGACTTTTCCAACAAAAGTACGAGAAGAATGTTTTTTTTAACTTATACGACATGAATGGATTTTTAAAACATTATTTCCAAGAATATTCCTTTAAAAGTTTTAATGTTTATTTTTAATCAACTTCTTTAGTTTAAAATTGTATGACATGTTAAAAAACAAGGAAAATGTTTTTTTGAATTTGAAAGGATATTTTCCTCAAGAATGGAGTTCAAGTGTTTTATCAAAATTATTTTCCATCTAGGATAATATAGGGTTTTAATTATATCCCTATAATTACATTGATTTGATTATGTTGTGATGAAATTATTTTTATGAATTCAATTATCTTATATGAATTGTTTTATGATGTCACGATGTTTAAGAATTCCATTTTTATTACATGGGTTATGTAATGATGTATGATTTATGATTTTGTGGCACACATAAGAATGGTATCATTATGAGATGGGTGGGACCTATATCTCCTTCCAATGCATTGGGTATAGATTTTATATCTCATGAGATAGACATGGCTGGAACGGTAGGTTATACCGGTTCAGTGAAACAGGACTTAAACGAGGGTGACTCGGTTCAGAAATGGACTTTGTCCACTTTGATAGTCTTGGAAATGAGTATTGACTAATAAGATATGATTCTCTATGATTATGTGTGCATGCCACAATGTTTCATGTTTTATGTTATGATTATTGGGATTTCATTTCACTACTATGATTTATCCCATGTTATGAAATTATGCACTCTTTTTCATGATAAGATTTCCAAAATGATATGTTCTTATGAAAATGATGTGATTGATATTTCTTTTGATTACCCTTACTGAGCATTTGAACTCACCCTTTTATGTTTTCTTTTCCCCAGGATATAAAGAAAGTTTTTAGGATAAAAAAAGGAAGATCATTATGGGAGATCTTGAAGATCTATCACCACGATTAGAAGATTATATTCTGAGTTTCCAAAGACACTAAACTATTACGATCCTTGTGTGTGTGTTTTTGTTATATACTAAGTATTCCGAAAAAGTAATGTAATGTCCATGTACGTCAAGCTTCGGGTCTCTACAGTTGGTATCAGAGGAAAAGTTTAGTCAACCATTGGAAACTAGGATGCGAAAAAGTTACTGAGATCCCTAGAGATATTTCTAAGGTATGTCTAGGGATGTACCTATGGTTAAGTATACGTATAGGTTATAGTACTATAATTACGCTAACGATCATATAATTAAACCTAAGATGTTAGATATTGAAGGTACTCCAACTTTATTATGTTATTTTCCCTACCATGATTTTTGCCTCTCACACTATTCTTTTTGGGTTTTAGAAAATGGATGGAAACAAGATGATGCACGATAATGGAGGATATGATGGACAATGGAATGATATTCTTCATGATAAACCAAATTAAATAGGATTTGGAAGTCCAAACATCATTATTATGTCGAATCAGCAATCTCATAATATGATCAATAATGTAAAATTTGGTAAGTTTCTTGACTCGGCTAATAAGAGAAAGATGGAGTTTCATGATGATCATAGAGGAAAGAAAGTTCAATTTCCCCTATGTAAATCATGTGGGAAGAGGCATCAAGGAGAATGTTTCAATGGAACTGGAAGATGCTTTGGGTGTGGAAAAGAAGGACACAAAGCCAGTAAGTGCAAAGGAAAAGGTTCAGTTTACACCAGGGATGAGGATAATGGTATTGCTACGACATCAACAATGGTTAAATTTTTTAAATGTGGAATTTACGGGCATTATCTAAACCAATTCCCTAAGGGAAAGTCTCATGAAGAGAATCAGTATGGTCGTATGGGTAGTATTTATGTGGATGATGATGAAGAGACTATAAATGATATGTGAGATGAAAGAATTGTTGAAGCTCGGTCAATGGTTTAAGAATGTAGTGGAATGATTACATGTTTATCATGTGTAATGTTGTATAAGTAATCTCATGGTACTATGGAATAAAGAGACATCAAAGGATTGTTACACTATTGTCTTTCCTTGAGTTTTGAAAGTGTATGATTAATGGTACCAGTATCCAAGAAAGGTTATTCAGATATTTTTGGAATGTAGATGATATGCACATAATGAATGGATAAAGAGAATCTAATATGTTTGACAGTTTTCATGAGCTCATGATTGATATAAGGACTATGTGATATCATGGTTTGAGTATATAGAATTTTGAGGATTTTGGTATGTGGAAAGTGATAACATTTAACTGCATTCATGTTTTCACTAAGGTTCAATGGGTATTCAAGAGAACACATGATTAAGGCCTTTGAATGTTTGGAATGTGACCAACAAGACATATCTTATGATATATGGGGATCAATGATGGTATTAAATCTCTGGTAATCGTTTTCACTAAATTATGAGAGTGGACTGCAGTATTATGGATAAGCCTAAAGATTGGAATGGACTATGTTGGAAATAAGTTAGGATTGTTTAAGGATAAAAGATTTTTCAATATTATTGATGGGATTTTATAGTAATATAGTTTTAGAAAAAGGACAACCTGCAGGATGGGCGACAGCCCATTGCGTCGGACAAGGCCGTGGGAATCGAACCCACAACCGAAGTGCGACTGGCCTTTATCGCCTACCACTGGCCTACCAGAAGTCCCTGTTTAGTAGAAACTAGTTTTATTATATTAAGTAGTATGATATATGAAGTATATGTCCATTTTAGGAACCATATATGATTAATATCACTATAGATGGGCTTATGTATTTTTGGATAACTTTTCTAACCTTTTGTTTGAGACAGATGGAATGACCCCTCATTCTATCACATGATCTACAAACAAATCACGAATGACAAATTCAACTTCATTTCTTTAAGAGTTGAAGTGGAAATTGTCCAAAGAACGACAAACAGTGAGACTATACCAAAATCATGAAAGTATTTCTTCTAATTTCATCAACTTTAGGGAAATGATCTTAAAAACCAAAAATGTTGTCCTAGTGCTCTTATATCTGATGAATCAGATGGTACCTTTGATCATCACAAATTTATGGATTTGTGATTGCTGGATTTTCCATAGCCATGTTCTCTACCACTCTCCATCAGAACATGATGGTTATATTTCTCTTCCATATCCATATTATCACCTATGTGGAAACCCAGTGATTAGTTTATTTGGGTAACCGTTACGTTTCATACTTCTGTTTTTAAAGATTGGTTTTGGTATTCCTTTTTATGATGTGGGTGTCTATTAAAGAATCTTTTGAATAGTAAACCATTTATAACCCGAATGAATTTCGAGGGCGAAATTCATTTTAAGGGGGGTAGAATGTAACACCCCGAGATTTTATGAAAAATATTCTTTTTAATTTCATTAATGTCTTGTGTTGTATGCTACACCAAAAGGATCTTTCACAACATGCATCCTTTACTTTCCTTGCATCACACACAATCGTGACTTTCCTCGATAGCGTGTGTAGTACGCAATTCCAAGTTTCACTAAACAACGATATGCTATTAAAATATTATTAAAACTAGCCATTATGAATAGTAATAACCACCTTTTAAAATTTTAGAAATTTTAGCTCTCAAAATGTACTTCATTTTTGGATTCAGAGTATCGAATTTAGCCTAAAGTGAAATTTTTTGTACTTTTCGGATAACATTCATATTCTAATGAATAGTGAAAATTACTAAATTATAATTAAAAACAACTTTTTTAATCGAAATAATTAATAGTGATAAATTATTAATTTGATTGATTTTAAAGTATATTTAGAATATATTTTTACAAATTAATACAATGTTGGTCATTGGATGTAATTTCACATTTAAACCAGTTATAAACAAGTGTCAATCTTTTGATAGTTATTATCTTTTAAAACCCCGCTATTTGTTTTTGATGACGGAAATTATTTTTTAAATTAGTAAATGTATCTGATATGTTTTGAATTTGGTAAAATAGACATCATTTTTGAGTTCATAATATCAAATATAGCTTAGGCCTAATTTTTGGTATTTTTCTAGAAACTTTCATTTTTTGATGAATAGTGAAACCACTAAGTGGTAGTTAAGAAAAATGAATTTTTCATAAAACTTAATTTTACCGCTTCTATGAGTGGAATTTCAAAAACTCGAGAGACACAATTAATATAAAGGACTAAAATGTGGTTCAATGAGATGAAAATAAATTTTTGGTGAATAGTAACTTTTTACTTTTTTTACCACAGTTAAAAGTAAATAGGGTAATTAATGGAAAAAATGATATTATTATTACCCTAACACATGTCATAATTCTATCGTACAAGTGTAATTCGACTAAAAACAACCTTAGGAATAAAATATGACCATTTAGGCCCACTTGGATTAGATTAGGACATTTATTATTAATTTATTTAAAGAAGGGTTAAAATAGTTAAAATCAATGTTTAATAAGTAAAGCATTTTTAATATGGGGTTATACATAAGATAAATTCGACTATAAATATTCATTAGAAAGCTAAAAGGATTTCCTACATAATGGTATTTTATTTTTAATATTTAGACATTAAATAATTTAATTTATTTATGACACAACGATGATGCAATAATTATCTTATTAATGAAATATTGACATAATTGATGTTATAAATACCCAAATAAATATAATTTGAGACTTTTTATGAATTAAACAAATTTTCTAGGTTAATATGACATGTTAGTATTGATGTTATTAACGTTTTTCGAACTAATCATTCTGTTATGATTTTCACAGAAATCAATTACTAAATAGTGTAAAAATTGACATAAAATAGTTTTTAAAACAAATATTATATTATTAATTGTTATTTTATTCCTAAAAATCTAAGGTTCGTCCCAATGACTTATATAAGGTTATATATATTAATAATAAACAACTTTGGGTTCTTTTGGCTTGATATAGTAAGTTTATTAACCTTATAGTATAAGAACACAAGAAGACATGGTAAAAGTAAAATTATTTAACTTAATGTTAAATCTAAATGATAAGGTTAAAATAGGAACCTAAACTTGAATAAATTATATTTGATGAGATGATTTCGACCCATACCCACCATAGCCTCGAAATAAATCAATTTGGAGCTATCTAAAACCGAACATGACTTTATAATAAAATAGTATTTTTAGTTATTCCAAATGTGCCCCTCTCCTCCCTTATAAAAGGGCACCTCCTCCATCTCTTCCTCACACCACTTTGAGCCTTTAATCTCGGACAAACCCGGAAAATTTCTTCACTCCACTTCCCAAGAAACATCCTAGAGGTTCTGGTCTTCTTCAAAGACCTATTATAGTGCCCTAAAAGGTGGTCTCAAAGAAGCACTTCAAAGAAGAGGTAATGTCCATTACCGATTCTTTAATCTTTATTTCTTCTTCCACTTCTTCTTCTTTAGTTGTTTCATTATTAAGTAATAACATAAGTATCACTCATATACGGATATGTTATTATACGTATTAAACAACCCAATTTCATCATCTATCCATCCCAGGGAAAAAGAAATCATCGCGCGTGCATACGTACGGAATACCGTCTCCACGCCGTGGTGTAATCTATTTTCCACCACCACCTTACTTGGATATGTATAATGGTGTAAATAATGACTATATATGACTATTATAAAGTGATATTGATTATTAAATAGTATACATAAACTCCAATACAATTCCACAATCATAGGAATGATATCATCACTCGTGTGTACGTACGGAATACCGTCTCCACGATGTGATGCGACTCGTTCTACATGATATTCATTTCATAATGATTATATAAATCAATTGAATGAATGAATATGATATATATTACACTAATACCATTATGGAAATGAGGAATCTATAACCTAAAGAGAAGAATAAGAATTTATTCGACAAAACACGCATAAGAATATAAAGTAATAAACACACGAATAACAAGTAATAATGAAATATTAATTATAATAAGCTAATAATATGACCATATATGATATCATAAAAATAAGTATGATTCTATAATAAGTCAATGACATTATTTAAATCATTATACAGGAGGTTCGGACACGTACAAATCATATCGGACCAAAGGTAACAGAAAATATCACAATCTCATTTTTATCCGAGATTGTTTATACTTTGGTATTTACTGGGGTGTATTTTATCATCCACATCCATGTTTCCTCAATATGTAATATTTTTTACATCCACCTACAATTGTTTAAATCCAATTTTACCCTTCGGTGAGTTTTTAGTAAAAGATATG
Source organism: Viscum album (assembly GCA_963277665.1). Lineage (NCBI taxonomy): Eukaryota > Viridiplantae > Streptophyta > Magnoliopsida > Santalales > Viscaceae > Viscum > Viscum album. The sequence continues at coordinate 452,879,820 of OY728160.1, read as the reverse complement.
AAAGGAATCTTTTGTCGTTTTTCGTACGAGATATTTCTTGACTTTTCCGACAAAAGTACAAGAAGAATTTTTTTTTAACTTATACGGCATGAAAGGATTTTTAAAACATTATTTCCAAGAAGATTACTTTACAAGTTTTAAAGTTTATTTTTAATCAACTTCTTTAGTTTAAAATTGTATGACATGTTAAAAAACTAGGAAAATGTTTTTTTTGAATTTGAAAGGATATTTTCCTCAAGAATGGAGTTCAAGTGTTTTATCAAAATTATTTTCCATCTAAGATAATATAGGGTTCTGATTATATCCCTATCATTACATTGATTTGATTATGTTGTGATGAAATTATTTTTATGAATTCATTTATCTGATATGAGTTGTTTTATGATGTCACGATGTTTAAGAATTCCATTTTTATTACATGGGTTATGTAATGATGTATGATTTATGATTTTGTGGCACACATAAGAATGGTATCATTATGAGATGGGTGGGACCTATATCTACCTCCAATGCATTGGGTAAAGATTTTATATCTCATAAGATCGACATAGCTGGAACGGTAGGGTATGCCGGTTCAGTGAAACAGGACTGAAACGAGGGTGACTCGGTTCAGAAATGGACTTTGTCCACTAAGATAGTCTTGGAAACGAGTCTTGACTAATAAGATTTGATTCTCTATGATTATGTGTGTATGCCACAAAGTTTCATGTTTTATGTTATGATTATTGGTATTTCATTTCACTACTATGATTTATCCCATGTTATGAAATTATGCTCTCTTTTGCAGGTTAAGATTTCCAAAATGTTATGTTCTTATGAAAATGATGTGATTGATATTTCTTTTGTTTACCCTTACTGAGAATTTGAGCTCACCCTTTTATGTTTTCTTTTCCCCAGGATATAAAGAATGGTTTTAGGTTAAAAAAAGGAAGATCTTTATGGAAGATGTTGAAGATCTTTCACCACGATTATAAGATTATATTCTGAGTTTCAAAAGACACTATACTATTACGATCCTTGTGTGTGTGTTTTTGTTATATACTAAGTATTCCACAAAAGTAATGTAATGTCCATGTACGTCAAGCTTCGGGTCTCTACAAGAATTTTCTCTATTATTGAATGAATAACTAGCATACCTGTCACCACTTAGTTTTCGGGGTTCACTTCGGTAGAAGTGATGGAAAAAGCTCTTCCTTGCTGCCTTAGAGGTTCTTGCACTACCACAAAAACAGTTTTTCGCAGCGCCCCCCTTTATCAGCGCTAATGAAAAAGCGCTGATAAAGGGGGGTCCCTTTATCGGCGCTTGTTTAGTAGTGTTGATAAAGGGGGGCCTTTATCAGGGCTTTTTTTAGCGCTGATAAAGGGTCTGCTTCAAAAAAAATTAAAAATATATTAATATATTAATATATAAATATAGTTATATTGTTATATGGATATAATATATACTTTTTAAATATATATTAGAGAAGTATAAATGTACATTTACACTTATTATACTTAATATATAAGATATTTAGTGAAAATGACTTCTTAAAAAATTAAAAAAATATTTTTAATTAATAATTTGATAATAATTGTGGAGTAATAGTCATTTAATAACAATTTCAGGACTAAAAAAATTAAAAAAATTTAAAAAAATATCCAAAATATGTTGAAAACACAACTCAAACATCAAACGGCCATAACTTTTGATCCAGGTGTCAGTTTGAGCTCTACCACATATCAAATCGAAGCCTGAGACGAGATCTATGTCGCTATGTCTGGGGTGACCCCAGTCAACCGTTTTTCGAGCCCAAAAGAGGCCCAGAAGGCCTCCAAATCTATGTTTTTTTGTCGGGGTACCCAGATTTTTTAACATTATGTGGATTTTCAAACTCGTTTAAGGGGGTATTATTGGCTTTTCTTGGCAAGGACTGAATTTATTCCAATGTATTACATTCATATTGATATTATTCCTTTGAAATTTCATCCTATTTTATAATGAACTGCTATTTATAATCAAATATATAACTATATGAACATATTTTTTATATATTCGCACCTAAAAATTAAATTTTTTAAATAAATAATTAAACATATTTACATATAAAATATATTAGCTTTATCTAAATAATAACTAATGTACATTTTATTTAAAATTCCAATAAATGAATATTTATATACCTATATATTAATCTAACTATATATATATATTAATCTAAATATATATATATATTAATCTAACTATATATATATATTAATCTAAATATATATATATATATATAACTATATATATATTAATCTAATAACTATATATATATATATATTAATATAACTACATATATATATATTAGTATTACTATATATATATATATATTAATATCACCATAAATATATATATTAATATCACTATATATATATTAATATAACTATATAAATATATATTCATATAACTATATATATGTTAATATGACTATATATTTGTTAATATAACTATATATATGTTAATATAACTATATATATGTTAATGTAACTATATATATGTTAATATAACTATATATATATAAATATATGTATATATTACTATACGAATAAATATAACTAAATATATATATATAGATATAGATATATATTAATACCACTATATATATATTAATATTACTATATATATTATAATATAACTATATATATATTAATATAAATATATATTACTATACGAGTAAATATAACTAAATATATAAATATATATATAGAGAGATATCATGAATTGGAAAGAAAATCAGAATAGAGTAGTGGTAAGGGCTTAGGCGCGCAGGGGGGAGGTCTCGAGTTCAAATCCTGGTGGAGGCAGGGGTGTGCGCGCATGAGGAATATTGGAGAAAGCACTGTTAAAGGGTGGAGGGGGGTGCGTGGGGTGTTGTATAGGGGTCGAAAAGCGCTGTATAGGGGGGGTTCAAGCGCTATAAAAGGCCCCCCTCGATTTGCAGTATTTTTTAAATTTTTTTAAATTTTTTTAACTTTTATCAACGCTAAAACGAATGCGCCGATAAAGGAAGCGCTGATAAAGGGGTACTTTTATCAGCGCCATTTATAGCGCTGATAAAAGACCCCTTTTATCAGCGCTTTTTTTAGCACTGATAAAGGGGTCCTTTATCAGTTCTTTTTGGAGCCCTAATAATGGGGACCCCCCCTTTATCTACATTGGCGTTATCAGTGATTTTTTAGCGCTGATAAAGGCCATTTTTAGCGCTGATAAATTCCGTGTTTGTAGTAGTGTTGGTTGTCTCCGAAAACCCTTGGATTAGGGAACTGATTTGCAAAATGACCTGGTTCATTGCATTTGTAGAATTCAACAATGCGTTGAGGTTCGAACGGAGCTTTCCTCTCCTATGTCGCACCCGTGGGTCTTTCTTGCCGACAGTTAATATCTAGGTTCCCTTCTCTTCTACACCTGAAGGATTTTCTCGTCCCCTTAAGGCAATTTCAGGGTGCTTCTTTCCGCACTTTTGGAAAGTGGGGTGCTGGATCTTCTTAGCACCGTAGGATTTATCCATCGGAACACCAGCATTGATGTCCACCTTACGCTTCTTGTCCCCATGATACCCTTGTGATTCCCCGACCTCCATTTCGACCTTGAGGGCACATCGGAAAATTTAATCGTAGCTGTCGAAGTCACGGATCGCTAATTCTTTCCACAAGCTAGGCTTGAGCCCACCAATGAAGCTGTCAACCTTGCATTCGGGGGTAACGAAAAATCCGGAAGCGTATCGTGCAAGCTGTGTGAAGTTTTCCTTATAAGAACCAACATATTCATCATCTTTTTCCTTGAGGGAAAGGATTTCCCTTTCCATCTTAAGCCGGAGGGTGCACAGAAAATATTTATCGAAAAAACATCTTCAGAAAATCCTTCCATTCCAACACCTCGATCTCCTCATCAGACTTCGTTTTTTTATCAATATACACCATTTATCAGATTCACCAACCATATGATAAGCCACTAGGAGAACCTTCTCATATTCCGAACATTGGAGGATGGATAATATCTTTGCAATGGAGTTGATCCGTTGTTCAGCGATCATGGGATCGAACGATCCACTAAAAGTAGGAGGCCTTTGTCTCATAAAGCTCTCGATAGCGACTTGTTCATTCTTAGGGGGGATTTAACGTTCCCCTTGAACCGTGATTCTTTTCAAAACATGAGTTATCTGAGAGAGAAGAGGGACAAAGATCGCTATTCCCGCTCCCATTAGATTGGTCATCTCATTAGTATAGTCATCACACTGATCTTCACAACGGTTGTTATCCCGAGTCCTCCTATTACAGGCCATTGTATGGAATAAAAGGAATGTTATGGGTAACACATAGAGGGTAATAAAAATAAAAAAAAATTGATGACTTATAAATAAACATTTATTTCCTCTACTCATGAGTATATAGGCTTCAAACTAGGATTTTCATGATCTAATTTCTAACATATATTCTTATTGGAATTTTTTTAATTATCTTAATAAGGGTTCATACTAAGCTTGTGAATTTATCAAAACATATCCCCTGGGAGTTTCATAGACAAGAGTGCAGCAAGGCTCGTTGTCGTGTACCAGTTCCCATTCGAGTCTAGCTCAAAGCAGTGTTTTCGGGTTTTACCCCTAGGATACCTCTCTTCCAGAGCCACCTCTACCTACTCGTATCCAGACATAGATGTATTTTCTTGATAACCCACTTAATTAATACTCACCAAAACATAGGGACGTTTTTATTGTACATAGTATTGTATCTAAGGATTTACTAGGGTTTTCTAATCCTAATCCCAAAAATAACCAAACATATCCTTTGATACCAACTATGACAACCCTTCTTTTATTAAAAACTCACACATGATTTATTACATAAAACATAACTGGATACAACAAGAAGATCGAGGGGTTTGGTGTCTTTGGGGATTTGGATCATTACATAAAATCATAAAACATGAAATACAACAACTTTATTGAAAACATCCTTTAGATGACCACTACATTACCTCGTACTTAGCATTGCATGAGATAACCTGAGGACATGCATAAGAAAAGGGTGAGCTATAAAAACCAGTAAGGGAGTACACATGGAATAACATGAGGAGTATAATACATGTTAGACATTGGTCATATCAATAGAGCATAAATTAAACATGAACATAAAGGCATGATAAAGCAAGAAAATCGTAACATTGGAATGTGGCAATAACACTTAACATGGAATTAGCATGAGCCAAGGCTCATTGCACACGGAGTATGAGTAAATCATAATTTCACATAAAGCATGAGTAAAACCTCATTGTAATTGATTTATCATTAGTCAACACTCATTGCACATGACGTATCATGATACTATACATTACCCAATGCATTGGAGCGATATAAGGGCACACCCTTCTTAAACCTTTCATTTCATGCATAAGTGTGCCACATGGATCATAAAACATGGATTCATAAAACATAATCATTTGTTACACGATAAAGGAATGTGGAATTCATAAATGAGACATTGTAATCAATAATTAAGGGTACATAAAGGTGGATAACCTTGATGTATAAATGGGCATGGTATCCACTACACAATGGCATTGTCTTAGAAAATCGGTGCAATTTCGGCAGCGTAATGGCGTGACATAAGAATTCATAAAAAAGGTTGATGAGAGAGAAAGGGGTTCCTCATAATATTTACATGTAATGGACAATAAGGAGGTAATATAGATAAATTTCACACCAATTGTAATGAAATTTAGATTCATGATACAAATTTATTGCATGAATGTAAAAGAAGATAGAGAAGTTCCTTTCAGAATTTCGGCATAGTAATAGGTGTACATGGGAGGCATTTAATGAGAGAGAAAGGGGTCTCCCATCATTCAAAAAATAAGAGGGCAGTATGGGGGAGGTTTAGAACCATACCCCAACATTCATAATTGAAATTAAAAGGGCAATAAAACTTAAACAAAATTGAAAAAAATAAGAAAGGAAGGAAAAAACCCTTACATGGAAGTGTGCTTCCGAAGGCTATAGAGAGGCTTGTGAGAGGCTTCTTGGGAGCTTGGGGAACCTTGGGAGGATTCTAGAGAGAATAGGGAAGAGTTTGGACGAACTTTAAGGGATTTTAGTGAGGATTAGGTGGGAACTTGGGTGAGTTTATATAGGAAATGTGAGGGAATTCTTTATTATTTAGGTTTGGGTCCCCTTAGATTAAATTAATCCAAACTACAAACCATACCATAGTTTTTGCCCATGGTTTTTGGAAAATGGAAGAGGAAGTCAATTATTTATAGCGCCAAAGTCCGAAATTATAAAAATATTAGGGTTTCTTATGGGGAGGTGAGTCACACTCCAATGGAAATTAATTTAAAAAGGAAAGGTGTTGAATAAGTCTTGAGGGGTCCATTAATGCTTTGAAAAGTAAGTCAAACAAACCCAAAATCACATTATTTTAATGGTAAAACATATATTGGCCGAAAAAAGGATTATAGTGTTTTATTACATCACTATTGGGTCATTAATATGTCATAAAACATATTATATATTTAAACGGTATTTAATTTTTACCCAAAAATTTGACTGTCTCAGAAAATTATGAAAAATTCACCGTTTGATAATTTCAACATCCTGAATCCAGAAAAAACATTTATTTTATCTAAATAATTTTCTAAATATGTTAATTTTGACTTTTATAATAAAAACCAACATTTATCGAAAATTCACGGGTTTTGTCAAAAATGGAATTCAAACCATAATAAAAATTTTAATTGCATTAATAAAATTATAAGATCATTTATATTTAATAAAAATAAATTTAATAATAATATTATTATTTTATTAAAAAATCCCTTAATTTAATAAAATAGACTTCTTAATTAAATAATAACTAAAAACACCATTTTTTTTTATAAAAACTATTTACAATGTATCAAAAATGACTAGATATTATATTCATTATTATATAAAAAAATAATGTACATGAACATAGTACTACTTATTTGTTACATAACCCCTTAAAACAGCTGCATAAGAACTAAGGGTATGGTGTGCAATGGTGATAGACTCTTGGGGTGGCTCAGATAACATCGCTCGAGTGGTAATCTCTATCAACTTCCACTTTTCCCGTAGACAGTCCCGTTCGAGTTTGACATGGTGAAGCTCAGCTTGGGCTTGGTCAAGAGAGAAACCCAAGGATTCCACCTCTTTTCTGAGCTCCGACAAATGGGCATCGTATAAGGCAATTCTACTGGATGTGGCCATCGCTTCTTTTGACTGAGTAAATTGGATTTGTTAAATTCTTATATTTATACTAATCATGTGATCATTGTTCAACAGCTATATTAACTACAGTCAAAATTCTTAACATAAAACCAAGAAGTTGACATCTTATAAAAAAAATTTGAATAAAGAGACATTTAACTAGATCAAGAGGGATTTTTCATTAATAAAACATTGGGTCATTACATCATGGATATGATGAGGTGATGAAAGAAGATGAAAATAAAGAAAATCAAAATAAAATATGAGTTGAGAAATCCCTATTAAAATTTTCGCAGCCTAACGACATCACATAAAATTTAATCAAATATTTTGATAAGAGAAAAATGGTCCCATACAGTTCATGCCTAATATGGTTAGTATGGGGGATACAGAATATAATATCGAAGCATAACCCATGATAAATTAAAAAGTATATGATAAAATGAAAGAAATAAATGAATACAAAAGATGATGATTACCTCTTGATCTCTTCTGCTTGAGATCCATCTTATGGCCTTTGGTTTTGGCCTTTTTGTGAGACCATCATGTCTTGTTCCTGGAGAAGGATATTGGGGAGGGAATTTTGAAGAGATTATTCAATGATCACAGATTGAGAGTTTGGGGGGTAAGAGGGGATTTAGTGTGATATTTATAGTGGTGGAGGGGAGGTATTCTACATTATTTTAATCACTATTAAATTTTTTTTTCCCAAAAATATGAATAGTCTTAGTTCATATGACCCGAAATAATAATAATGGAAAAAAAGTTCGAACAAAGTAGCCTTAAATCACTTAGGATGTCATAAATAATGCATTTTACTGAAAATTTGAATATATGGTATTTTACCATATTTCACTATTAATTAAAAATTAAAAAATATCCTAAAAATACCAAAATTTCACCCTTACCATTTTTTGACATTTAGAATTAAAAAATGAACTCTATTTTTTCAAAATTAATTTTCTATATATACTTAATTTAATTTTTAAGTAAAATCATACTTATTTCAAAAATTATCAATTTTAAATCTATAAATGCTTTAATATCACATTGAATAATTAACCAAGATGTCATTATCTTAAATCCTTAAGAAAATAAGATAATAATAAAACTTATTATTCATTAGGTACATATTAATATTCATATTACTAATCATAAGGGTATGTTAGTATTCACTAAAAAAGCATGCCGGTTCTATTAGACTCTAAATAACTTACCAAACACAATTTTAGATGACCGTTTTTTAAAATTCAAAACATAGAAGGGGAAAAATTATTTTTAATGGATAATTATAAATATCTACATAAAACATTGTTTCATGCATTTCAATTTATTTTTAAAACCTTGGGGTGTTACATAGGTTCAGTACCCAAATCCCTATCATGTTTAAAAAACTCAAGTGCCAGATTTTTATAAAATCATTTAGACCATTCAATATATACAAATATATATATATATATTTACATATATTCACTGAAGTTTTTCATTAATAACATGACAATGAATTATTACATTTTCACAATTATATTTATATAAATATACATAAATATGTAATTTCATTGTAAATCAATTGTTAAATTTTTTAAAACCAAATCAAATGAAAAATAAGAATTTCATACATGCATGGGATGTGAAAAAAGGAATGATTAACACCCATGTATTTAAGGTTTCATTATTAAACTCATAAAATACTTTTTTAAAGTAGTATCGACAAAGGGATAATTTATTCAATGAACATTCTTATATATATAAATATATAAACACACACACAGACACATATATATATAAATATACAAAATGTCATGAATAATAAATAATGTATAACCAAAATGATGATGATGAATGACATGTATATTAACTTATATCTTATATCTTTAAATTATATGATTACATTACATGAAATAACGGTATTTTCAACCCACATTTCTCACATGAAAAAAAACTTAAAGATATAGGATTTTAAAAACAAAAATAATTATAATTAATGTATTTAAATAATTGTTTTTTCATAACTATATAATTTAAAATATAAAATTTTTTTGGTACATAAAATTTTATAACTTGAAGGCATAAAATAATATATTAATTCAAAATTATTATAATAATTTTATATATGTAAAATATATGTTTTAAAATAATGATATTCCCTTATAAAAATATTTTATTGAAAAAACATTATTAATTAGATTGAATATATTTTAATTTCATAATAATACATGTATATATATTCATTTAAGAACATGAAAATTATTTAAACATGTATGTATACATCATTACATAAACACAAGCATGAAAATAATTACATAATTAGATGTTTTGAAATTAATAATAATTGTTTTTGAAAACCTTACATACCTGTATATTGAGAAACATAGACTTGAATATTGAAAATAATTTACATATATATAAATATATATATATATATATATATATTCAATTAAATGATTTCCCCTTACCCAAACATGTAGAACCAAAATGGGGAGGTTTCTCTTTAAGCTAATGGAGGTTCGAACTAGGAGGAAAGAATGAGAAATGGCATGGTTAGGATTCTTCTTCAAGGGGGATTCACACTGTATGCTGATATATATAATGGGTAAGACAAGAATGGATTTATCTTATTGGGGATGCTTATATTTTTTAAAATATTCATTATAATTTGGATTCCATGAATGTGTTTAAATTAACATTTTTTTTGTTTTTTAGGCTGTTGAATTATGGGTTTTAAAATGAAAAAAAAATATTTTTGAAACTGTAATGAATTATTTGAATTTTGATAAACATATACATGTGTGCATAGTATTTTCCAAGACCAATTGATAATTAATATGTGTTATTGGTTGTCATTTAGGATTTTTTGGGTTGATACTTACGAAAGTGGCTTTATGAGATGGTTTATAGTCATGGGAATAGAAAACTACAACAGTGTACCACATTGTAAATAGGTCGTCGTGCCATTTTATCATGTGATGGAAGGGGAGTAGAAGTAAAATGATTCTGGGAAGTTAGGATGATGGTTTCTTAGGCATGGATTGTGAGAGAAGCTGATGAATAGTCAAGGTAAGGGGTGATTAAATTGAATTAAACAATATAGTGAAAGATTAGATTAATTAAATGATTTGATCCAATAGTCGTGATGTATTCACCCATTTTAAAATGGGTGATGTGTGATTGAATCATACGATCCCATATCAATTTTTACTTTAGATAAAATATGTCATATATTCTAATCTCTCATCAATGATTGCCAAATGAATCTATGGAGGTGCGATTCTGAAGGGCCTTATACATAGGCCCAACATGAATTTCATCTTACTTATTAAACATTGAGGGCCTTATCCATGGGTCCACCCAAGGTCTACTAATTTAGGTTTAAAATGTTCAAATATGACTCCTGTGAACTCCCATGGTCTTGAATGTGTGTACTAGTCCTTCATAAGCAGTGTTTGAAAAATAAACATGGTTTCCATTGGATGAGTTATATTTTAAAAAAAATTGAAAATCATTAATAATATTCCTTGAAATATAGGGTAAATTTATTGTTTTATTATAAATAACCATCAACAAATTATATTCTTCTAAATATCATTGTATTTTAACTCTTAACTTATTCAAAAATATTGTTAAAATAAAACTACTATTATAATAGTAATACTAATCGAAGTTAGTAAAAATGTCAACTTGAAAATAATAAGTAATTCAAAAAATGATTTTATAAATATAATTTTCACACACAAGAAAATGAATTTTTAAAATATTAACTATTATGACATATAATTTATATATGGTGATCCAAAAAACATTAATATAGATATATAATCTTTTTTTGAAAATTAAAAATTTATTGGAACCATAAATTATTAAAACATTAGGTTTTTGAAAAAATCCACTTTGAAGCAAAAAATCGTATATTTTATATTGTTTTAAGAAAATTAAATTTATTTATAGAATATAAAAATATTAATATACTTATATATTTTTTAATAATTTAAATGTAATATTTATTCATAATTTATAAAAAAATAAAAAAAAATTCACCAATTTTATAATAAAGTACATATTGGTTTGTTTTAACTATAATTTTTTTATTTTAATAATTATTTATTTAAATGGTTAAATTACTAGAATGTTACATTCTATACCCCATAATTATAATTTCCACATCAAATTTCATTTCTCATACTTAACAAAAGTTAAGAAATTCTATTTTTAAAATTTAGAAAACCAAAATAACTAGAATTTTATTTTCCTAAAAGAAACAAAATTACTTAAGATTTAAAAAGTTGATTTCTAACTCATAAATTTTTTGTCAAATTGAATTGTTATAAACATATGTTTTACTAAAAGAATATATTTATATACATAACCTTTTTTTAACCAAATGTTCTAATCTCAAATGTTTTCAAAAACATTCCTTTGATACCAACTGTGAGTGCCAAAAACCCATGTTTCACGATATTGTACAAAATAATTATGTATATGTTTTTTGTAAAATAAAACTGAAAATATACAGTTATTTATTAATCGAAGTTTTATTTACAGTATAATATTTTGAGGAAAAGTGTTACTATTAAAATATAGTATATTTTAAATAATAAATAAAAATGTAGCTATTGGATATTGCTTTCACTAGATTCTTATTATAGTTAATCAACATTATAATTGTAAATTATTTTGAAAACATTTTTAAAAATATAAGGTGAGCATAATTTTATTGTAAGGTGTTTTTAAAAGCTAGTGAAACACTTTATTGAAAACTCCTTTAATTTTTTTTTATATCAAGATAAATATTTTATATGTATATAAACATTTACTTTTAAAAAAAAAATTCTATGGTTTTCAAAATACATCTTTGAAAAACACTTTTAAAAATAATATTACTTTTTTAAAAATTATATTGAAAAAACCTTTCAAATTATAATATCTTTTAATAGTACCATAAATTCAATAGAAAACATGATTTTAAAAATGATTTTGAAAATAATTACACCATGAAAATATTATAAAATATTGAAAAATACATAATCTTTGAAAAGATTATAATAACTTTGAATATATTTATACATTGAAAATACAATAATACCTTTGAAAATAGATACTCTATAAAAATTATTTTCTTGATAAAAATTTCCAGTGATTTTTTAGAAAATATTATGCTTGCTTCAGAAAAAAATACCATGAGGGAACATGAAAAATTAATGTATATGTATGCCTGCTGACATTTGTTGGGATGGAATTAATCCCAAAGTCACTATATCGTTTACAATTCCCATGTCCCTAAGTATTTTAAAAACATTTTTCGTATTGCCTAATATATATATATATATATATATATATATATATATATATATTTTAGAGGAGTTTTCTCTTGAAAAAAATGACAATTCATTATTAAATTTTAAAAATTATATTTATATAAATAAATAAATAAATATAAATGAACCATGATAAGAAATATATTCGTATGTTTGGTATGACCAAATATCCTGAAAAATATCCCTTACATATATGCATGGGATGTTAATGATGGAATTATTATCACCGAAAAATTTAAAGTTTCATTAATAAAATCATAAACTCTATTATTAAAATAGTCCTGAAAAAGGAATAGTTTAATCAATGAACATGCTTATATATAAATAATTACATATAACTTTCTATGGAAGGTCCTGAATAATCAATTAAAAATGACCATAATTATGATCATGAATGACATGTATATAAAATGATATCTTCAAATGATATGACTCTATTATATGAAATAATGGTATTTTCAACTATTATTTTCTACATAAAATAATAATTGGAAGATATAGTTTTTCCCCTACATAAATAATCATAATTAATTTCTTTTGATGATGATTATTTTAAAACTATAAACATGAAAAAATACATTCTTTTTGTACATAAAATTTAATATCTTGTAAATGTACTATAAAATCATAATTTGATATTAGTGTAACAATTATATATATATATATATATAATTATATATATGAAATGATTATAACTCCCTTATTTAAATATTACATAGATGTTTTGTAAAATAGAACAAGTAAAATGTGATTTGGAAATAATACATTTATATATAAGATTTTAGAAACTTAAAAATAATATATACATATATGTATACATCCTTACATAAAAACAAGTATGAAAATAATTATATAATTATAGGTTTTGTAATAAATAATCATGGAGTCTGAAAAAATACATTTGTATATGATGTGAAATATTGAATTGAAATATGAATAAATTTACGTACATTTATATATATGGTCTTTAAAAGAAATGATAAACCCATTCCTAAAACATGATAACTAAAATTTAGAGGAACATTCTTCCACCAATGGGTGTTCTATTCAGAATGAATGGAAGAGGAATGGCTTGGCTTTCGCTTCTTTTTCAAGGGGAATTCCCACAATAAGATATTATATATATATATATATATAATTATGTTCAAACATGTGTGGATTCATCTTCGAATTGAAGATAGGATTATTTTAAATATTCTACGTATTGTGGTTTTCAATTTGGTGTTTTAATAACTATTTTCCTATATTTTTATGCTAATGAATCATGGGTTTTAAACCAAAGTAACAAATTTTATTTTACAAACTGTATTGCCTTATTAAAATTTTGATAAACATATATATGTGTACATACTATGTTTCCAGATTCTATGAGGTTAAATAGTTTTTCTTAGTGGATAAGGTTTATTTTAGGCCAATACCTATAATGGTAGCATTCTAAGATGTTCTGTCATCATTGAAAATTAAAATTCTATATTATAGAATAACGTACATTCATCGTCAGGGTGTTGTTTTCTTTCAAAGGAAGGAATATGAGAAAAAAACCTGATTTATAGAAGCAATTATAATGTCCACTTTGGAATGTATTAAGGGAGACGTCGTAGAATAGTATAGGGTGGGGATGTCACAAAGAAGAAAATAACTCAAAGGAAGGTCTGACCAGGGAATTGATTTGAACCAATAGTCATGATATTATTAGCCATTTTAAAACGGGTGAATTGTTATCAAAATTAAGTTCCCCTCAATAATTTTCTATTTAGATGGGTGATGGAATATAAGATGATATCTCACTAATTGCCACTGTAAGTGTCTAATGGGGTGAAATCCCCACTGGATTTATAAACAGGCCTAATAAGCATATTGCCTGACAATTACACCATTGAGGGAATTATTAATAGGAGTACTTGTGATCTACTAAATAAATGCACCAACTTGATCATGTACACCTATTATAGTCTCCCATGTGATTATATGAGTGTATTGGGCCCACATAAGAAATTGTCGACCAATACACCTAGAATCCATTGGTTAGGTAGTTGTTTTATTCAAATAAAATTATAATTTATAATAAAAAACATATATATAAGGTAAACTTATTTTTATTTGAATTATTTTTATTTTACTTAGAAAATTATAATCAAACCACATTAATCATACTAATTAAAACATTTTCTTCAGGATAATTTTTTGTTTTATAGATAATTATTATTTGTCAAGACGAATTAATTATTTCTAGATGCCCATCAAAATTTATTTATTAACAAAATTTATAATATTTTGAAATTAGTATCTTATTCTAAAACATTATTATCATAAATTTATTTTTATAATAGTGAAAATAATTAAAACTAGTAAATATTTTTTGTTAACAATAATATGATATCCACAAACAATGATTTTTGGGAAATAATTTTTTTTCATAGAAAAAATAAAGAATCATTAAAATAATGATGAAAATGATATATCAATTATATATGGTGTTCAAAAAAGGAATATATATATATATATAAATTAATTTTTTTAATATTAATAATATCTTAAAAACAAACAATATAAAATTATTGGGTTTTGGAAGATGGTACTTTCAATTAAAGAATCATATTTTTAATAATTTATTTCAGAAAAATATATTTATTTAAATAATTTAAATATATTAATATACTTACAATTACATAATAAATTATAGGTAATATTTTATCTTATTTTATAAACATAATCTAAACAAGTAAATTTGTTCAAATTATGTTATACTTTAGTTTGTTTTAATTATAATTTTTTATGTCTAATAATAATTTGTTAAAATTCCTAAAATTTTGGAATGTTATATTCTGACCCCTGTAAATGTAATTTATCCCTATAATTTTATTCCCTAATTAATGAATATTCTAAAATTCCATTTTCTGAATTTGAAAAAAATAGAATCATAATAATTCTATATTGTTATATGTCTAGTTATTACCAAGGAGTTAAATAGTATATTTATATCTCTCAAACTTTTACTCAAACTTAATGATTTTAAGTTTTAGGTTTTTGAAAAATAACAAACTTTGAAACACAACTTATTTTTAACCAAACTTCATAATCTCCAATATTATCTGAACCATTCCTTTGATACCTATCATGACTCATCCCTCGGGGCCCATGCCGAGACTACCCCAAGACCGTCTTCCATAGGCTAGGGGCTGGCGTCTAGTACCAGAAAGGCGGATCAATAATACGGGAAGGAATTTACTTTTAACAGGTACAATCACACATACTATAATGAAAAAATAAGAAACCACATAGTAAACTACTAAAGTAAAAGTGTGCTGAAAGTAAAAGAGTGAAAAAAGTAAAAGGTGCTGGAATATAAGCCCAACAGAAAAAGGTACTTGTACAACTGAAAAGTAAAAAACAACTCTTAGATCGTCCACCGAGGTTCCTACCTGAAGGGTAGGTATA
Organism: Viscum album; assembly: GCA_963277665.1. Classification (NCBI taxonomy): domain Eukaryota; kingdom Viridiplantae; phylum Streptophyta; class Magnoliopsida; order Santalales; family Viscaceae; genus Viscum; species Viscum album. The sequence continues at coordinate 452,863,823 of OY728160.1, read as the reverse complement.
TAATGTCTACACAACACTCCATGTCATATTTCCTCCTCTGTGTATCGCCTAGTGCTGGCACCCTCAATCCTTGATCAATGTTGTATTTCCTTTGCACACGGCACAATAAGGTGAGGGAATAGCCCGTGTAGGGGTGAGTATAACGATACTCAGTAGGGATCCTGAGACCCCCCTTTGGTCTCCTATAATTCCACAAAAGAAAATACACAAATGAAGACTCCCATATCAAATAATGAAGCGATAAACATCAACTCTACTTAGGTATATGACCATACCTATACCTAAGTAACCAAGACACACTCATATCAAATAGGATGGAAGAATACCCCAATGGTAACACCAAGAAGGTAGAAGTACCACATAGGTAACAACCCAAATCTATAGTTTCCACACAGGTAACCCCACGAAGATTGATGTTTTACATAGGTAACACCACTAAGATAGAAGTACCACACAGGTTACACCACGAATATAAAAGTACCACAAAGGTATCACCATGAAGATAGATGTACCACATTGGGAAAACCCCAAAGATAACACCACAAAGGTGAAAATACTCAGCTCAAAATCAAGTATAACTTAAGTACAAAAGTACATATGATTAGTCATAAGGATAGATCATCTTATTCTATTAAGTAGAAATGCTTCTGACCCAAATAGGATCAATAGGTAAATAACACCCACAGACCCACACATGATATGACCCACATAGGATCAGTATGCACTGTTCCACACAGGATCATTGAGCACTGACCCACACAAGATTTGAGAGACACTAACCCACATAGGATCGATGTTCTCTCAACACATTACAGCCTGCCACAAGATTCCTCGCACCCGGTGCGCTCGAGATCTGTAGAATCTTACCCTCGAGATAACGGGTGTACCTCAACATCCACTAAGCTCCACAAAGGAGTATCCAAATAGACTATTATGTCTTAAGGGTTCCAATTCAACAGATGGTGCATCAATCAGACGCCTGGACTGTGAGTTATAACTGTTTTAGTTCCAAGGGCCCAGTTGGATTCAGGATCAATCCAACCCGGCTGTACTCCAACTGTCTCCAAAAATCATGTGGATTATACCAAAAGGATTGTACTGATCGAATGGTCCCATCACCATAGACGGCTCGTCAAACATATATCTGGTTCTCAAGATATGACCCGATAAGTGTTTCTGGGCCTTGGTGGGGCAAAGGTCTGGTCCGACCCGGTCTGGGCTGGCATGACTTGGTTCGAGTCGACCCGACCATGTCTAGGTCCGACCGGACTAGACTAGGCAAGGGCGGGCTCGGACCTACCCGCAAGGGTGGCAGCCCAGCCCACAAGGTAACATCCCATCCCGCAAAGGGGTGGCCCGGCCCGTGGTGGGGCGTGGCCCGGCCTATAGTGGGATGTGGCCCACTAATCAGGCAGCCCGACCACGTTTGGCGCGGCCACCCCTGGTTCGCTCGAGATGGCACAATAGGGGAGATTCCCCCTCCATTCGGAAGACCAAGAGCCATCGCCAATTGGTGATGCCATGTCACCCGCGATACCCGAGCGGGTCCCACCGCCGCGTCATCGGAGTTGCGGCTCCACCTGTAGCATGCTGTTCATGCCTCCCTTACCTTACAAGACAAGTCAGTGGGTCAGCTCACTCATACATCTACTACAACTTACGAGCCGTGGCCGGTTCCTCCGATGGCACGCGATGACACGCTACACATCCTCCGCGGTCGGCCGGTGCCGACCACTCCACTGACTACCACAGTGTAGTGTTGTAACCTCTTCTTGAAATTCGTGATGGCTTGCCACCTCCATATTATACGGTCGGTTCTTCCACAATGGCGGTAATCAATAGAGAACACATGATGGAATAAGGTTTCTGAGGGTCTGGGTAGGGTTTGTCAGGCACGTTACCTCTACATTAGATTGTAATTATAAGGGATGATTAAAGGGTTCAAGGAATTAACATGAATTAAACAAAAAGCAAACCCCTACCTCGTAAATCCTTTGGAGCATGTTCATGCTTGATTGTGGGTCAGTGTTCTTCATTCCCGCAAAAAGTTTCCAACAACCCCACCTGTACATCGTTCTTCGTTTCATGGTTCGGTGTCATCCATCACCTCCTGCTGGAACCGACTCCTTCTTCCAAGGGCTTGTTGTCTTCGCACTCCTTTAGCACTTTGTTTCTGGGTGAATCAGTGAAGAAACCTCCCCCAATTATCTATATAAATAGAATAGAGGGAGGGTTTATAATGGTATTGGGAATTAATGGGGACTCATTAATTAGGAAGATTCCAAATTTCCCCAATGTGGTTGTTACTTATATTGAAGGGTCAAGCCATTTAATGGATTACACATTGCTGGACCCACACACTTCTTTCCCGTTAGAGGATATGAATGAAAAAAAAACAATAAACATTCTTTATTTTAATTCATTTAGAAAAATCCCAAAACGTAACATTTTCTCCAGACCTACTGCGGTCAAATTAAATTCTCACTTATTCAAATCTCGACATTGCAGATTCTACCGTGCCTTATGATTTTTAATCTGATCACCTGTTCAAAAGCTTGAAAATGACACTCACACTTTTACTGAATGTAACATAAAAAATGTTCAAAAATTCGTATTGGGCATGACAGGCCTCGAAATCATGCGCTGTCAACTTTCAAATACTCATAATATTTCCATATTATTAAAAAAAATTACATGGGAAATCAGGGTCTTTACATTCTCCCCACCTTAGGTATTTTTACCCTCAAAATCCATGACATAGACTAAGGAAATAAGGGGGGGGGGGTACTGAGCATGAATCTAAGCCCCCTGCTCCCATGTGCTCTCTTGGAGGTTCTCGTGCAGGCAGAGAATGCGCACTAGAGGTATCAAACACCCACAAAGGACACGCTCTTGTCGATATAAAATCTCCACTACAACCTTCATAAATGTCACCCCATCATCTAAGTCCAGCTCTTTATGGTCGATGCTGTGATATGGTTCATGCACGTATCTCCTCAGGTGGGATAAGTGGAAGACATCTGCACCCTCTTCAACTATGGTGAATGTGCCAAGATATATGACACCTCGCCTATCCTATGAAGTATCAGAAATGGCTTGATAAATCTTAGTGATAACTTTCCACCTTGGCCGAATCTCTATAGACCTCATCAAGGTGAGACTCGTAGGAAGACATGGTATCCCTTCTCAAACTACAATGTTCATAGCCTCCTGTCAGCATAATATTTATGTCTTCCCTGTGTAGTCTTCATTCGCTTCTGGAAGATCTATACTTTCTTAGTGGTATCCCATACAAATTATATAACCATATGTGTTGACTCCCCTGGGTATATCTAGAAGAGTGGTTATCTACATGGTCTACGTTATAGGGCCTCAAATGGTGCCATATCAAAGGTGGAGTGATAACTGTGGTTTTATGTGAACTCCACCAAGGGAAAGTGATCCTCCCAACTACAGAAAAAATCTTGGACACAAGCACGAAGCATGTCCTCCAATGTCTGTATGGTCCACTCAGTTTTACCATCTGTCTTTGGATGAAAGGTGGTTCTCAAATGTAGCTGAGTCCCGAACGCCTCCTATAATCCTTTCCACATCCTAGAATTAAAACATGCATCACTGTTAGAGTCAATCATCGATGGAACCCCCACTAAGTTTCACAATCTTTTGTATTTAGAGTTATCCCAAACCCTCTATTGATCTCTACTCTCAAAAATGTAGGAATTGGACCGACATGGTGAGTCAGTCAATGGTCACCCAGATTGAATCATGTCCCCTAGATGTACGTGGAAGCCCTATTACAATTTCCATGGAAATTCCATCTCATTTCCACTTTTTATCGTCTAGTGGATTTACTAAATCTACTAGAACATGATGCTCAGCTTTCACTTGCTGAAAAGTGAGGCATCGAGAAACAAACTCGGCCACTTATTTCATCATCCCTGGCCACGAGTACTGACTCTAAAGGACCTATTATATCTTATCAACACCAGGATGTACATCCAGAGGGGACGTATGGAAGTCCCTCAACACCTCCTCCCATACAACCACTGGTACCAGGGTATGTCTTCTGAAGAGGATAATGTGCTCCCCACCTTCGAAAAATCCATCAGGTTCCTATCCTAAGGATATCTGAGCATATTAATCCTCCCAGTAAATAACCCCATGTTGTGCCTACCTAACTCGTTGAAGGAGTGGGGGAGTGATTGTCATAGACTGGAGGTAACCTTCTCCATCTCTATCCACAAAGGAGATCTTCAATACAGCTAGCTGCTCTCTCACCTCACTAAAAAATTATGGACCTGACCTCCAGTTGATTTCATCTTCCGCCACATTCCCCTTACCAAGAGTATATACTATCGTAAAGTCATTTTCCTGGAACAACTGTAGCCATCTCTGTTGACTTAGGTTCAGGTCCTTGTAAGAGAAGATATACCTGAGACTCTTGTGATCATAGTAGACTGTAAAACATTCACAAATCAAGTAATGTCGACACATCATCATGGATAAGACCACTACTTCTAACTCTTGGACATGTGTATCATAGATCTACTCATGTAGCCCCAGCTTCCATGAGCTGTAAGTGATCCCTGCTCAGTCCTACATCATTTCACATCCAAGTCTAGTCCATGATGCATCGTAGTAGGGTATATACCAAACACCTTATTCTGGAAGCCACAAGATGGGGGAACTCTTCATCCTCTGCCTCAGCTCATGAAAACTCTATTGCCATCTATCCGCCCATACAAAGGGTTGTACCTTCTTTGTCAATGCTGACAAGGGTGTCGCAACTCTGGAAAAGTCAAGAATTAATCTCCGGTAGAATCCATCCAACCCTAGGAAACTCCACACCTCGTTCACACTCTTTGTTGGATCCCAGGAAAGTACATCCTCTATCTTTGTTGAATCCTCTGAAACTCTATCCTCAGAGAAAACATTTCCCTGAAAGTGGACCTCTCATATCCAGAACTGGAATTTCGAGAGCTTACCAAAGTCTTGGTTATCGCGGAATGTATCTAGAACTATCTGTAGATGGTTGGCATGCTCATCTTCTGATGCTGATTAAATCACAATTTCATCAACAAAGACCACCACAAATAGATAATGGTATGGCTGAAATATCCTGTTCATGAGTCCCATGAACACTATAGTGGTGTTGGTCACACCTAATGAAATAACCAAGAAATCCTACTGGCTATAATGACATATAAATTCCATATTCCTCACATCCCCATCTCATCCCCTGTGCTGATGATAGCCTGATCTGAGGTATATCTTCAAAAACCAATGATACCCCTTCAGCTAATCAAAAATATCATCAATACTTAGAAGTGGATAATTTTTCTTCACGATCACTTAGTTTAAGAACCGATAGTCCACACAGGGTCTAAAAGTCCCATATTCCTTCTTGGAAAATAAAACCAGGGATACCCATGAAAAAAAACTAATCCTTATGAACCCCTTCCTCTCTAAGTCCTCCAAATGTACATGTAATTCACGAGGCTCCACAGGATCCATCTGATATGATGGTGTAGATATCGACGACGTTCCGGAGTACAGGTCGATGTATAAGTCTACCTCTATGTAAGGAGGTAGTCCCAAAACATCATCAGGGAAGACATCGACATACTGGTCCACCACTAAATGATAACTTGAACTCTCAACATCAGCTACTCTAAGGGTAAGTCTAGCCAACTGATGTGTGATCGGAAACACCCTCCTTTGGGTAATTCCATTCGATGTTTAAATGGTTCCCTTCTCACCAATGAAGGAAAACCTGTTCCCATCCTGTTGGACACACTGCACTTTGTGCCCAATACATTCAATCTGATCATGGACTATGGATAACCAGTCCATACCAAAAATGACGTCATAAGGACTCTATGCCGCTACAATAAGAACTCAGCCAAAGCTCTCGCCTCCTAGAGTAATCTAACACTGTCGGAACCAATGTGTAATTGTTGAATCTTCTCCTATAAGAGTCTTTAATAATAAGGATTGAGACAATGGATCGACGAGAATCTCAGAGCTCAAAATGAGGATCATGCCAATAAAAGAGTTTCATGAACCTGTGCAAATAAGTACTGCAGAAAATGTGGAGTTGAAAAATATCATACCTCTATTCATATCCAGAGCATTGTGGTCATATGCCTCAGCTTCTTGGAGTTGAGATTATCTCTTTCCACCAGCTCCCTCTAGTCGGGGTGGACCACCTGGAGGTGGTGGTGGTAGAAACTCGAATTGCCGCCCACTGCTTGTTGCACGGCCATATCCTCTACCACGTCCACTTATTTCTAGTGGAACACCGTGATCAAATATATGCCTCTCCCTTGGTGGTCCCTCGACCATATACTGGTCATCTGAACAGCGGGTCGGGTAGTCGCGAGCCATGTGTCCTTTCTCGCAGCCGTAGTAGCACTGTCTGCTTCTCAGCTGTCCTCCTCTGTCCCGTGAGCCCCTCACCATAGACCCTTTATCCTGAGGTCATCTACCAGAAGGTATGGCGCATTTGGGCCTCAATTTCATCCACCTACTGCCTACTGCATATGACTCTTCTACCGGATGTATGGTGGTGGCTCTCGCTATGGGTTCCTACTCACCTAGGAAGCTCTCCACCAAAAGCGCTCGCTCTAACACCCCCATCCTACATCAGTGTGCTAAGAGATATCATCTATGCTCTTATATCTGGTCTGAGACCCTAGACAAAGGTCCGGGGCCTGATGAATGTGTCTCATACCTTATCGGTGGAGTAGTGGGAGAGATAAGTGAACCACGCCGAGTTCTGGACCACAGTCATACTGCCCTGCTGTAAGTGCATCAGCTCATGTATATGCACCAATCATAAAATAATTGGGATGAACTCTACCCTAAAAAGGATAACAATTACGACCAAATGAGGGTTATCTTGTCGTGTATCTGGAGCTTCAAGATCCACCATCTCCCTACTTCTTCTTAAAAAATACTGGCTGTAAGGATCACCATAATGTTGGTGTCCCAACCAGGTGGAAAACTCTGACTATAGCCTTCAACCAGTCCTTAGAAGCCTACTGGTCTGTCATGACTTGGAACCTTAGATACCTCTTCTTCTGAAACTCGTGAAATGTGCTCAGTGGTCATGCACCCTTTTTTGGTGGGGTTGGTGGAAGCGGCTTCCCAATAGGTAGTTGTGCGGATAGTGCACTATCCAAGGGTGCTAACGCCGTAAGAGGGACCTATACTGAGGCCTCATAGTTCAGTGGTCCATCATTGGATAATCTTTTGGGAATCCTAGATAGCTGTCTATTTAGTTGCATTTTGAAATAAAACATGGGAGCCACGGTCAATAAGTTATACCTTGTGAGCGGACACAAAAATATCATAAGAATAAATTTTAAAAAACACATGCAATCATTGTTTCCCTGTACTGTGTCGGAAATCAGAATCCAAGTTCCTAGTTTATGGATACTTCGATCACCACACCAACACTGGATTCCCCAAAACTAAAAACCAAACTCATAACACTTAACCCAATCACCACATGGAAAAGATCGGATCCATAGTTGTTTAGTAGAACCGACCCCTCTGATACATCTTTTCCATGACCCATCCCTCAGGGCCCGTTCCATGACTACCCCATGCCCACCATACATAGGTCAGGGGCTAGCGACTAGCATTGGATAGGTATACCCCTAACATGGTATGCTATTGACATTATTCCTGTAAAAACACACTGACTATAATTCTATAAGAAGTGACCACGTAGTAAACTGCTGTAGTAAATTTGTGTTGAAAGTGAAGGAGTACTGAATGTAAAAGGGTCCAGAATACAAGCCCAACTGAAAAATGTACAAGTACAACTGAAAAGTAAAAAACCGCTCCTAGATCATCCACCGAGGATCCTACCTGAAGGGTGGGTATAGAACGTATCCACATCACTCCACGTCAGCCCATCTCCTCCGTGTAGAACCTATTCCTGGAACCCTCAAGCCTCGATCAAAGATATCCATCATCTCCACAAGACTAAACAAGTTTCATTTGTAGCTCGTGAAGGGGTGAGTATAATGATACTCAGTAGGGGCCCCGAGACCCTCGTAGGTTTCCTATAATTCCAAAAAGGAAAAGCCTCAAAGAATGAATCCCATCTTAAAGCACAAACTGATAGACCTCAACTCTACTTAGGTATATTACCATACATATACCTAAGATTTCAAGACAGAATCATATCATACATGTGGGAAGAATACCATAATGGTAACACCACAAATGTAGAAGTGCCAAGCAAGTACCACCACGAAGATAAAAGTAACACATGGGTAACACCATGAAGATAGAAGTACCACATAGGTAACACCGTGAAGAAAGAAGTACAACACAAGTAACACAATGAAGATCGAAGTACCACACAGGTAACACCATGAAGATAAAAGTACCACATAGGTAACACCATGAAAATTACACAACGAAAGTGAAAAGACATTGATCCCAATCAGGTATAACTTAAGTAGATAAGTACAGAGGATTATTTTTAAGGCTTGATCAACTTATTATATCAATTAGCACTTCTTCTGACAGACAACTGATCGATAGGAAACTCACCCCCACTGACCCACATAGGATCTGGCCCTCATAGGATCAGTATGGGATGCCCACATAAAATTTCAGAGCACTGACCCACATTGGATCTAACCCACATAATATTGGTATGTGCTAACCCAAATAGGATTGCTAAGCCCTGACTCACACAGGATTCAATAGATACTGACCCACATAGGATCAATGTTCTTTTTTTACGTTACATCTTGCTACAAGATTCTTCGCAGTTGGTGCGATTGAGCTCCGTCATATCTTTCCCTCGAGATACTAGTCATACTTCAACCACCACTAATCTCCTTAAAGGAGTAACCCAAAGGACCTACATGTCGTAAGAGTTCCAACATGGTAGAGAGTTTATCAATCAGACACCCAGTCTGTGAGTTATAAGCATTTTAGTTCCGAGTAACCAGTTGGACTCAGGATTAATCCAACCCAGTTGTAAACCAACTGTATAAAAATCTTATGTGGATTGTACCAAAAGGACCATCTCCGTCCATGGAACCCAACACCATAGACGGTTCTTCAAAACGATGTTCGGTTATAAAGATATGGCCCTTTAAGTATTTCTGGGTACGGTTGGGCTCGGGTCTGGCCTAACCCGATCGGACAGACCCATCCCCGGTCCAACCCGACTAGGATGGGCTACAGTGGGCTCGGACCGACCCGCAAGGGGGTGACTCGAATTGAAATGTAATGGCCCAGCCTGCAAGGGGGCGGCTCGGCCAAGGGGGGTGTAGCACGACCGATGGTGGGGCACAACCTCGTGCGATGTGGGATGCGGCCCACTGGGCAGGCGACCCAGCCACGTGTGGCATGACCCCCCACTATTTGCCGAAGCTAGCATGGGAGGGGAGTGGTCCACACCATTTGGAAGACCAAGCCACAATGCCTGTTGGTGCTCCCAAGTCACCCGTGGGACCCGATCGGGTCCCGCCACCACAGTATCAGAGTCGTGCCTGAAACGACGATGTGCTGGACACACCGCCCTCACCTTCCATGGTTGGTCGGTGTGTCGATCGACTATTCCGTCCTCTGTGGCTGACAAGCCACGACCACTTCTTCCAGAAGCACGCGTTGGTGCATCACACCTCCTCCGCTACCAGCCATTGTCGGCCCCTTTGCTGACCGATAAAGCTTAGTGCTGCTGACTCCTCTTCCGGCACGCGATGGCGTGCCGCCTCCATTGTATACGGTTAGTGACACCGCACTGGTGGTATTCCATGAAGAGTAGATGGGTAATAAGGTATCCGAGGGTCTAGGCCGGGATTTTTAGGCACGTGCCCTACACTTTAGTTGTAATCACAAGGGAGGATTAAAGGGTACAAGGAAATCACTTAAATTAAACAAAAGGCTAACCCCTTCATCCTAAATCCATTAGAGAATGTCTACAATTTAAGGTGGGTATGTTTTTTTCGTTCCCAAAACAGGTTCCTAACGATGTTACCCATACTTCATCCTTTAGTTAATTTTTCAATGTCACACATCACCTCCTGTTAGAACCGGCTCCGTCCTCCAAGGGTTAGGTGTATCAGCACTCTCTCAGCACATCGTTGTTTAGTGAATCTATGCTGACACATCTCCCCAATATCCTTATAAATAGAAGAGGGGGAGGGATTCTAATGGTGTTGGGAATTAAATGGGGATCATTAATTAGGAAGCTTCCTTATTTCTCCAACGTTTCTGTTACTTAGATTGAAGGGTTAAGCCATTTAATGGCATGACACATCACTGGTACCACAATCCACATATTCGTTGTAGGATAATAACGAAAATAAAAAAATAAAGTCATTTTATTTTATTAATTTTTAAAAAATTCCCAAAACAGAACATACCTATTGTGGTCAATGTAAATTCTCCCTTAATAGATTCCTGGCACTGCAGATTCAACAGTGCCCTCAGATTTTTAATCTGAGCACCAGTTCAAAATATAGAAAATGTCGCTCGTGTGTTTATTGAATGTACCATAAAAAAGTTGAGAAATTCATTCCAGTTAAACCGGGCCTCGGTAACATGCACCGTCAATTTTCGCAGACTCGTAATAATTTCTTATAATAAAAAAATTACATGGAAAATCCGTGTCTTTACAATACCTACTATGAGGCCACGATAGGTGAACTTCCATATCTTGTACAAAATAATAATTAATTAACTTTTTATAATAAAAATGAAAATATTTAGTCATTTATTCAGCTGAGTAACATTTTTGGTCTAGGATTTCAAGGAAAAGGACTAATTTTACAAATAATTAGAGTTTAAAAAATATATTAAAATGAATCTATTGTAATTTTCTCATGCTATCCCCTTATCAAATATAATGTCTTTGATACTTCCAAATGATAATTATTTAAAAAAAACATAGGTTGAGCATAGTTTCCTAGTAAGGTGTTTTTAAAATCCTTTCAAAAACCAATTTGAAAATACAGTTTTTGAAAACTACATTGAAAAATCATTTCATTATACCATAAGAGACATTTAATATACATATACATATAGTTTTCAAAATATATAATATCTAATATTTTCAAAACATATCTTATGAAATATATTTTAAAATTACTTATAATTATGAAAACACTATTCTTAAAACACATTTTAAAATAGAATTTCTTTTAAAAATTATTCAAAAAAAATCTTTAGAAAACATGATTTTGAAAATACCATTGTAAATACCTAAGCCTAAAAAGCATTATAATGATTTTAAAAAAAATACCAATTATTTGAATAGATTACAATACCCTTGAAAATACTTATTATTTGAATATTCAATAATACATTTTAAAATACATAATCTTTAATAAATATTTTATTAATAAAATAATCCAATTATTTTTCTGAAAACATTATATATGATTTAGAAAAGATAACCACAACGACACTTGAAATAGTGATGGTTGTATGGGCCAACCCAGTTCTAGAAGGGCAGGTTCTCTCTTAAATTCCTTATCATGTTTACAATTTTCAATCACCGAATTTAAAAAAAAATTCATCTGTCGATATATATATATTCACTGGTTCTTTATATTTAAAAACATGAAAATGCATTATTATATTTAGACACTTATATTTTTATAAATATATATAAACATGATATTTTATAGTAAATCACTTTGTAAATATTGTACAACCACATATCATGAAAAAATGCATTTTCCTACATTCTTGGGATGTTAGTAAAGGAATTAATAATACACATGAATTTGAAGATTCATTCATAAACTCAAAAAATTATTTTTGAATGTATTCCCAATAAAAGAATAATTTATTCAATTCAAATGTTTATATATATATATATATATATATATATATATTAAATTTCATGAATATTCATGATCTTATGACTATAATTATAACCATGATTGACCATAATTATGATCTTGAATTAAATGAATATAAATTTATATGTTCAAATAATATTATTTATTACATTAAATAATGATATTTTCAAGTATTCTTTGACACATAAAATAGTACTTTGAAGTTATGTGTTTTCATCTATATAAGTAACTATAAATAATTTATTTCTTAAATTCTTACTTCATAACTATAAAAATTAAAATAATAATTTATTCTAATATATAAAATATAATATATTGAAAAAAAATATTATAAAATGATAATTTGAAATTAATGTAATAATATTCCATATAAAAAATATATGATTGAATAGATTATGACTCCCTTACATAAATATTAATTTGATAAAAAATTGAAAAATAGAATAAGTCCATTATAATTTAAAAATAACACATGTATATAAATTATTTGAACTACTATAAAATAACATAGATTTATATGTATAAATCTTCACAAAAACACAGGTATTAAACTTCTAACATAATTAGATGTTTTTAATTAAACAATCATGGAGTTTGAAAACAATACATTTATACATGTTGAGAAATTTAGACTTACAATTTGAAAAAAAAAATACTTATATATATATACATTTTATAATAAATAACCTCCCCTTACCTAAAAATAGAGAACTGAAATGGAGAGGTAAATGCTTCTACAATTGTGTGTCTTAAAGAAGTGGAAAGAATGAGGAAGGTCTTAGCATGCGATTCTTCTTCATGTGGAATTCCCACTATTTAACATATATATATATATATATATATATGTTTAGAAAAGCATGTATTATTCTTCTAGGACAATTTGGGATTCATCGAACTAGTTTACATACTATGGAATTCAATTGGGTTGTTTAAATTACAGGTTTCTTATATTTTCATGTCAATGAATCGAGGGGTTTAAAACTAAAATAACATATTTTTTCATAGATAATATAATTCCTTTTTTCAATTTTGATACACATATAAATGTTTCCATAAAATCTCCTAGTTTTTTTGAGAATAAATAAGTGTTATTGGGGGATAAGGTTCATTTTATGCTGATACCTAGGAAGGTATCTTTAGAAGATGGTTTTATATCATGGGAAAAGAAAATGATAGTACAATAACACACTATACATTCGTCATTGTGTTGTTGGTTGCCTGCACCATTGGGAGGGGGAGAAGAAAATGATTTCAAGAAGAAAAGAAGATGTCTTCTTATACTTTAACTATAGAAGAAGACACTAAACAATCATAGGAGGTGGGAACAAGGGAAAAGGAAACATAGCGGACGATCATATAGATTAAAATATTTGATATAATTTTCATGATATAATCACCCATTTTAAAATGGGATAACATTGATCACATCAAATATTCCCACATAAATTTTCAAAATATGTGAGTGCTGATATATATAGTAAACACTTACATATTACATCCAAAATTTTATGATTGGGTATGCTCCAGACGAACCTTATACATGTTCCAAATAGGAGTTTTTCTAACCAATTCACCATTGAGGTCCATAATCATGGGAATTCCCTTGTTCCGTTGAAGATATGCTCAAACATGATAAGGTACTCCTTTAGTGGACTTGCATGGCCTTTGAAAGCTATAATAGTACCACCTTAGCAATATTCAACAAATACAGTTGGATTCCATTAGTTGAGTACTTTTTTTATTTTAAAAAAAATAATATGTAATAATAAGAATCAATTCAATATAAGGTAAATTATTTATTTTTTAAATAATTTTTCTATGAAATACAAATTTCTAATTTAATCACTTTCATCATACTGAATAAAAATTTGACATAAGTCTTAACATATGTTTTATAGAGATATATTATTTCATAAGACCAATTATTTATTTTTAAATTTTCACTAGAAAATATTAATTAACTAAATCATGTAACATTTGAAAAATAGTAACTTATCCAAAGAAAATTCTAACATAAAATTACTTTTATAATATTACAAACTAATTAAACCTAATATATATAATAAATTTACAATAACATGTAATTAAAAAAATATTTTATAAACTTAATTTTTATATATAAAAATAATGAATCCTTAAAATAATTACCATTATGAAAACTCATTTATATACAGTTTTGAAAAAGATCATTACTATATATGTATAGTATTTTTGTTGAAATGTAATAATTTATTAAAAGCATACTATATTAAAACACATGGTTTTAGAATAATAAAATTTTATGTAAATAATCATAAATTTAAAATTGATTTATGGAAATTATATTTATTTATAGAATATAATTACATTAACACACTTACATATTCCTTCATAAATTAAATGTAATATTTATCATAATTTAGAAAAATATTTAAAAAATAACTAAATTTATATTAAATTATATTTTAGTTTGACATAATTATATTTAAATTTAATTATAATAAACATATACTAAAATTATTATATTTCTATGATGTTATCACAATAATAACCTACGGCGCAACTAGTACCACTTGAATATCATGATATGTCTCATGTATATTTGATTTAATATAAGAATGCACATGTGTTATTATTTAGAAAACATGTTGTTTATCTCTTCTAGTATAGGATATAATTTTATTCTCCTCTTGAGTTAATACTTGTGTTTGTTATAAATCTCAAGTGATGTTTATTGAGAATTGAAAATTCCATAATGTAACACTTAATAGATGTTAGAGAACTCCAATTAGAATAAGAATTTGGACCCCATATTATTTTTCATTTCAAATTTTTATATTTTGAAGTTTCTATTGAGTGGGAGTAGGAATATGGTCCCACTTTTATGTACCTTCTTATGTATACTAAGAGGATCCTCTAATTAAGAGAGCGGTATCATGGGCCTATACTTGATAGACTCTAGGATATACAGATGGTGCCTCTATTATTCTTTTATCAGGATATGTTATCTTTATTTAAAGAAATATTAAGGGATATGAAAAATTATATTTAAATCCCTCTATGATATTTCAATAGTTATATATAGTGGTAATAGAGAAGTAGTGTTGATATTTTGTTTTAATGGGTACTTGATCCCACTCTAGTCTTCCATTTTACGTTGGAAAATATAGAAAGGATTTATATATAGTAGAAATGAAATGGTATTGGTCCTTTTCATCAACCATAGCCTATTGGTATACATTATCAATGGGAACATGGATATTTCCATGGTCATTGGCTAATATTATAATAGGTATTTAAGATTATCTATTCCAAATAACATCACATAGGCACGATTCATTAGTGGATGTTGGAATATGGTCTTTTTCACAACATTATATGATTTTCTTTCAGTAATGAGACATCATCTTTGTCACTCGATTCTAAGTTACCCATGATGGGATATCTCAGGAGGCATCCAAAATATATCCTTAAAAGTTTAGAGTTAAATGAAATTTATAAAATACGAAGCATGTGTAATTCCTCCATGGTATCTCCATTATTGTAGTGGGACATAGTTTTCCTCCTTTATGTCTGTAATATATGGGAGAATGATATTTTCAAATTCATGGGATATTATTTTAAAAAAGTTTATTTTCAAGAGATACACCATTATAATCATTGTATTTCTCCATTTACAATAATATCAGTGAACATTGATAAAATGGAGGCTCTATCATGTTTTCTTCAGAGTAGGAATTGTACCATTGAGGTGGAATACATTTACTAGAGCATTCACCACATATTATTGGAGGTGTTTTTTTTTTCGGGTAGCATCAACCGAATTAAAAATGACCAAAAATTCAAGTTGTTGAGGAATATTTAAGGATCACCATTTTGCTAATATTTGGATTTAGTGGAACCATTACACCCACAAGTATATTATGAAAAAAATGTATGAAAATGTATTCTTGATGGTTCCTTATTTTGGATCGAAGAAGGGATATCAAACATATTTTGGGAGTTTGAAATAATTAACAAACATAATAAAGAATCATTTCTATGTGAGTCACAAGTAAAGGTAGACTTCTAGTTCCTTGATTTCATGGTAAAAGGATTCATTTTAAGTAGAAAAATTTATTATACAAATGTGACATGTTTACATTATATGTTGAGATAAAAAATCTTTACAAAGGTAGACAATAGTTATGAATTTTTTACAACAAATTATTTGGATGTAAATTATTCGATAGGATGGGAGGTCATGATCATATATGCCTTTCGGTGGTAATATTTCACTACTTTATAAATCTCTTATGGATTGAAGACATGTCTCTTAATCCTTCTGAGTTTCTTGTGTAGGACTGGTTACCAACGTGATAATAATTGATCACCAACAAATAGTGATGTAATCATTTTTATATATTAAATTTTCTCCATAAAAAAGCACATATTCATATAAATTAGGTTCAATAATAAATGCACCATATATATCAAAGGGTTTACATCTTCATTTTATTAGTTATTTATGTTGTGGTTTGATACATCTATTTTAGATGCTCTCTATTTTATTGTTATCAATAATGGTGGTGAGTATAATGGAGTAGGGCTTATGACTATGAAGGGTATTCCTATATATTCCTATGAACTGAATCAAAATCCATTTAATTTAGTTCCATATTAAGGGATACATCATACATTTTAAGATCATATGAAAATAACCATCATGTTTCCTTTTAATATTTTGTATCCATATCCTCTACTTATCATAGAAATTATTTATGTTGTTTTTATTCATAAGAGTTACATACAAAGATTTCACCTCATTCTATGGGTATCCTACCCCCTCTCACGCTAGGGTTCCATCCCAGTAACTCTGATTCCCCCTCATAGTGAGTGGTTTTGTCTGGTGTGGTTCTATTTCTCTTACATTCCTAACCTTATCTCCCCCTGATTCATTTCCCCCTCCTCGGAAAAAGATTTTGTTACCTCGGTTTCTTGGTCTTCATCTCATGCTGCTATTTCCCATTCTACTGAACCCGTCATGAATAAACCCCACATGGTTGAACTTGATGGATCTTTAGCGACATGGATTTTGTAGTGGTATCGGGTGAGTCCATTCCTTTCTTCCTTTATTTCTTCATTATTGATTGACATTCCCTCTTTGGTTTTCTTCTATGTCACCCACTCTTTACTGCTTTGGGGTACACTTTGTTGTATTTTATCTGTTTTAATTTTGTTCTATGGATATCAATTTTCTGTATTGCCTTTGTGGATGGATTTGAGTCTTTCATCCAATGGAAATTGAATGTTTATTGGATTTCTATGGTTCATGGTGGTTCTGATGGAAGAGGATGTTGGTCACGATGACATTTTTGGCTCGATGATAGGGTATACCCTCTCCTCTAGCACCAATATCCAAAAACTCTTCTCCCAGTCAGACTTGAGCGATGGATTCCATGGTGTTTCGGGATGTGTAGTTTGAGAATTCCATTGCTTTCTAGGAGGCGTTGTTCGCAATGGATTCTTCTTTATCTTCATGTCTCTACTGGTCATGGTCCAGGATGTTTTGTAGAGCCGCATAAACTGGTGGGTTGTTTTCATATTTTTTCTTGGTTTTGTTTCAATCGAACCGATGATTTTCAGTGGGTGATGTGTCTTGTTGGCGTACTGGTACAGACAGGCTGCTATTGACGGTGTTATTGGTGATGATGGAAGAGATTAAGGGTTTTTTTCTTGGTGTATAGTGGTTCTCATGGCTCAAGGTGTTATAACACGTTTCATAGGACTTAATTTCGGTTTTTTTATTTTTAATTTTGAATTTGGATATTTTTTTAGTGGCTCGTGGCATAGTGGTGGCTACATTAAGTTTGAAATTTGATATTTGTTTTGATTTTTTCAGGTGGTTTTGGTTTCTGTCAGATATTTTGTGTTTTGAAATTTTGGCTTAATGGTTTGCAATCCCTAAATTGGTATACTTATAAATAGTTACCACTCATCCTCAAAGTGGTTTTATTTTAAAATGATAAAAAGATATTTGGGTTTTTCATAAGAGTCCTTTTTAAGTTTATCTTATAGGAAATCTGTTACTTTTAGGTAAGATGGATCATGGGGATATGTCACTTTAATGAGGGTTGTATTGAACATTGGGAATATGGAATGATGAGGAGTTTCACATAACTAGATAAATGTGGCCAAGTGAGGATATTATTCCAGTGTTGGTATGGTTATAAATATAGGATTTTATTCTCTAAGATATCTCATATATATCCAGGTATATATGTATTAAAGACCGCATAATTCAATTTTCAATATTTAATGTTGTGTGATAAGACAAAATAATAATATATAATTCCACATGGTGAGGAGATTGTCATGAAATTTTTTATATTAGATCTAGGATGTTTTCGTGTAGTTTTATATCTTGCAACTATTATTGATTTTTCACGAATGGTATAAAATTAATGCATTAAATGGGTTTAACAATGGGTTACCCATAATATTCTTTTTTACATCATTGAGTCATAAGGATGAGATCAAAAAATTGTTATATGATTTGGGCCTAAGCCAAGTATGATTCACATTCACTTATTGTATGAAACTATGATATGTATATCTTTTATTTGGAAGATGTTTTGATATGTAAATTGATGAGTTTAATTCATTAATATATTTTTGAAAATTAATTTATAAAATATTATTATTCATTTTTTCATTTTTCCAAATTTTAAATTTATTTATCTTATTTTTTAGGTAATAAAAAATATAAAATTAATTTTCAAATCATTAAATATAATGAGATACATTTTTTTAAACTATTAATAGATATTAATATAGGAAAAACAATTGACATTCTAGGTAAAAAATAGATCTAAACAACACAATAAAAATAAATACTATGTATCGATCATCAAGACCATAAAAAAGTGATATATGTGGGTCATCACAGGTATATGTTGATAGGAATGATTAGAAAAAATATAATCATAAGGTGTCTTTGTGAAATATGTTCGTGGGCCTTAACATAGGGAATCTATAGATGATTCATTATCATGGTTAATGGTTGATTCATGTCAAGAGGGGATTGAATGATATAGAATCACTAATGAGAGGCATAGATCGACATGGGATAGACCATCACTTAGGAAATTTCACATTACTAAGACATTGTAATTAATATCATGAAATTACATTGTATTCTTGTTATAATTCATCAACCATTGGTTTTAATTTTAGACATCTACTTGGCGCCATAGTTCCTCCATCATCAAATGAAGAAATACTGATGATTCACTATAACTCTAAACAAGGATATTATTCAAGAATTGGGTTTCACAACAGTAATGGATTTTTTTCTTTTGATACTAGGTTTAAAATATTATTATTTAATTAAATATATTCAATATCTTCCATAAACATCTTTTCCTTTTTTACTCTTCATAAACAAACCGTTGTTAAAACCATTCGTTATAACCTAGGGAAATAAAACATATGAAAGGGTGAAATTAGATCCCCAATAATTGTAAGAATGAAATATATCATTCTATTATAATATTTTATAATAAAATATTCATAAATTTATGATATCATGAACAAAACATAAAAATTCTATACTAACCTATCATAGGTAAAAAAACTGAATAATGGAATAAAGAATTATCATTACAAAATACATGATTAATAAGAGTATGAAATCATAATAATTATTTAACCATAATTTCCTTTAATAAAAGTGTGATACAAATATATTTATAGAAACCATATAATTTATCATTTTTAACTACCTTGATCATCAAATATTGGGTATAAGGCCTCATCATCAGTTCCCAATTGTGAATCAATCCCATTAGACTGTTACTTTTTTTAGATCATGCCTATTGACATGTTTCAGATTATTATCACATGAAAAATAATGCATTACACAATTAATTAGAGGTGGATATATGAATCATATTTCCGATAATGAAAATAATATATATTTTTTCCATAATATCATAAAACATTCATCTGTTTATAACCTATGAAGTGAAATGGTTTTCATAAACATTTCATCATATTAAAACCCCTGTAAAAGGAATGGGTTTCATTAAATTTTCATCTTTATAATCATAAACCATTAAAATAATTATAAATATATCCTGGGAAAATATCTACATTAAATAATAAATAACATCAAAGGATTTCATATTAGAATTATACAGATGTTGAAATATCACTTGGATCATTTCATGAGGATAATAGCATGTCCACATTGAAAATAAAATTTTAATACTAAAAATCGATATTAAATTTATAAAATATATTCCCATTAAAGAAAAAATTGAATAATATAAAGGATTATTTAAATCATTTACCAGTCATTATGGTTGACATTTTATTTATGATGTACACATTTAATAATAAATATTCCTTTCACATTTTCTTCAAATATTCAAAAGTATGTAATTTAGAAAATGAACTGAATATTACTATTATTTTTTAAAATTAAAATATGTGTAATAATTTCATTAATTAGTAACTTTAGTTTATTAAAATCGTTCATTAAATCATTTTTTCAATATATAGATATAGAGGAAAAATAATTTTCAACTGTAGAGGGAATACAAGATGATTTTTCTATAAATATTTTTTATCACTTTAGTACCTAAAAAGTGGAGAATAAAATGAAAACATGTATTATCCCGAAATGACTTTTGGATAATAATATTTATGGGTTTCATGAGTGATATATCATAACATTTCATCATCATAAAATGAATCTTAAATAATCTCGATAAACAATTGGATAATAATATAAACCCCTTATTACATTTGAAACAATTAAATTTATAATCCTTAGAAAAGAAAGAAAAGTACATGGACATGTATATCACCATAAAATTCATATTATGAACCATTAGATACATTCATGTGAAGTATATTGACATCACAAAGATATAAGTGGTGAATATTTCTTCTGTCTCATATAAATAAAAGTGACATAAAAATCGATTACCTTAAGTCTCGACTTCCTTTATACATGATAGAATCTCCTATATAATAAATATATGTTTATTTTATTATATAAAAATACTCTTATATATCATACTATATATTATTTACAAATATCCTTTTATTACCCTTTTATTACCATATTATTAACATTTTTTAAAAAAATCATTTTTCTCATAATAACTTCTCAGTTTTCCATGTTTGTTTTCGTTTTTTATTATTTGGTTCATTTAATATTACTATCATTATATCATCTCTATAATTTTACTCATGATATATATGTATATATAATATGTTTTAATTATATATTTATTTATTTTAATCCATAAATATTTTAGATATAAAATTAATTTAACCATTCATTGAGATGGTGGGTCGCACGTACACAAGGACATTGTTTCAATTTTCTCAATGGGCGGAAGAAAATTAAGGGAAACAATATATCAAATTTTAATATATTTCATGATTTAATATATATATAATATATTTATAAAATTTATAATTATTACATTCCATGTAAAGTATATGTGAGAAAATAATAACAACGCTTCGTGAGGAGGTAGTCCACTGTATCCATGGAAAATGTTATTATATTCCCAGAAACTGGAAATTAAGAAGGTATATGTGAGATTATAATTGAAAAATTATTACAATTTTATAAATAATATATATATATATATATTCTAAATCCATAATTATATCAATATGTTTGAGGTGGTGACGGTAAATGAACAACATCGTTATGTGAGGCGGTAGTCTGCTATACACATTATCAATGATTTCATTTCCCACTTGATGGGAGAGGAGATAGATTTATGTCATTAAATTTACATAATAACATCTGAGTATATTTAATATTGTTATTTTATTATATCATAATTTATAAATAATATTTTATGGGTTTAGGGGAAGAAATATAATGAATAGAAATGGTTAAAGACTATACCTATTCATTGGAGAACCATTTTACCATTACACCACAACCTTCTTAGGTGGGTTTCATAATAAAAATATGTCATAAAAGTTGTAGTGATTGTTTTTATAAAGATACATGGGTGGGTATTTTTTTGAAACAAAGGGTTTTGGATGTTTGAATTTAAGTGTCAAGTGGGTGTCGTTTTATAAGTGGTTGAAATTAGACACATTAGATTTTGGAAATAAAAAATGTTGACCCATTTTTTTGAAATGTAAAAACGCACCAAAATAGACCATTATAGAAAAATAAAAGAAATGAGTCTAAATATATATTGGAAATATAATGTAGATAACTTTGGGTCCTTTTTGACACAAACCTATTTAGTTTAACCCCTTGTAAAACCGTTATTACCATAACCGTAATAATTAATTTTTTTATTTTTATTATTCATGTTGAAAAAAATTATTTTCATAGTATTAAATAGTATAAATTATTTTTATTCCAAATATGGAATCCATTTTTCAATATTTATGTAATAGAAGCAGGAAATTTTAATTCACAACTAAACACAACGATATGGAAAAAATAATGTTTTTCAAAGAGAAAATTTTAATTAGTATATAATGTTTGAATATAAAAGTAAAATATGAAATTTATTTTAATTAAATAAATATATTTAATTAATATATAATTGACCTTTTTTTATTTTAAAAAAAATTAAAATAAAATGGACCTTTGAAATGATTTAAATTAATTTTTTTTAAAAAATCATTGTTTTTAACTATTCATCGAAACATTAATCTTTATAGAAAATTTTTAATAATTTAATAAAAGATAATTTTAAATTGTTTATTTCAAAAACTAACTTTATTTTATAAATTTTTTTTAAATTTTAAAAACATACTATTATTATTCTCTCTGAAAAAAAAATAAAAAACAATTTTTTTGAGAAAATAAAATCATTGAAACATATAATGATATTAGAGAAAAATTAAGCACATTAATATATGATTTTATTCATTAAAAAAATTATACATAAATTTGAATATGTGGTTATTCGAATTAATACCACCATTATTAATGGAAATGTTATAATGTTCATTTTTAAATAATAATAATATTATTAATAGTATATTCTGGTTCTTTAAAACTACGTGTTTAATGTAATGCATGAAATCATAGAAATTAAAATATTTGGATAAATATATTTCATAAAAACATGGGGTGTTACATTATACCACACTTAAATTAACATTCACTATCAAAATTCATCACTCTAATATAATAAATGATGAATCTTCTGCCATATTTTATCCTTAGGTTCCCACGTAGATAAAAAAAATAGGGGTTTCTCTATAAAACGTTATCCATGTATTTTTGTATTATTTTGATACAATTTATTTCTATGATTAGGAATATTCATTGGATTCTCCTCAAAAGTAATAGATCTCTTTATTGGTATGACCTCTATATTCAGTATATATGAATAGTTTCCTCAAAATAGATTCAAGAAACATATCCGGAATATGAGATTGGTTCATGGGTTTTCCCAAGAGATTAGAAACCATATCTACTTGATAAATAATATTTAAATGTAAAATATACCAAGGTATTAGATTTTATTTATTATATAATCTCATAACCTTATTCCATAGAGAAATTTATATAAACAACTAGTCAACAACTTTGAATTTCACATCACACAAATGATTATGAAAACATCTTTTCTATAGACATTTGATTCTATTATGTACATCTAAATGTATCTCACCATCTATAGAATTTAATATATTATATCATCTCTCAAAAAAAATATTTACCAAAATTCAATTTAGTATGATAGATCTGATTAATTATTTCTATAGGGGCCTTCAAAAGGAGCCATCTAAATTCTTGATTAAAAGATATTGTTGTAATAAAACTCACCTAAAATATGTTTTTGATCCCTAAAACCATTGAAATCCATATAATATGATATTATAAAATATTCTAGATATTGAATTGTACTTTTAAATTGACCATCTTTCTGAGGATGATGTGAACTGAAGAAAGTCAACACTATATCAAATTATTGCTAATGAATTCTTTAGAACATCATGGTATACCTTAGATATCAATCTAATTCAATAGAATGGTGTACTCTATGAATCCTTAAATCTTAATTAATATATATCCATGAATGTTTAGCCAAATAGAATTATTCTCAGTTTGAAATGAGTTGCTCTAAATTTTATGACCATCGATTAAAACCCATATTGTATTGTTCCCTTTATATGGTTTATTTATACTAAGGATAAATTCCATTTTAATTTTTTCCAATTTCCATTATGGTATGGGTAGTGGATGCATCATCCTACTATAATTTTGTCTCTCATACTAAACATTATCACTTAAAAATAACTGAGATATATATTATTAAATATATCTCACTATGTTGGACCACCAGAAATTCTTCTTCAAATATCTATACAACATTTTTTCATCCAAGATGAATAGATAATGAAATAATATGATTGAATTATTATAGATCCTTCTTAAGTCTTGGTCTGGAAGTAACACACAAAGGGTTCGTAGAATTTATCATTTTATCAAAATGAATGTTAAGCTCATGAAAATTTCTTACCATATTCTATATCTATACATCCACATTCAGCGCCTCTTTAATAATTACATTAATAGATGATTCAAAATTTATTTGAGAAAGACAATATTTATCATCTTATTTAAATATTTCCTGATACATACTTTCCAAACCCATAAATATTGTATCCTTTGTTAACCTAATAATGGATAATCATGTATTATCCTTTCAACAAATTCCATCAACCACCTTTTTCAGTTTCCGTGGGTGGTAATGTATTGAGTATTAAAAATATTTAATCATCTCTAATCATTTTAATTGAAATATATTTGTCTCTAAAAGAGTGAATATATAAAATAAAAATTTATGGTTTTAGTATATATATCATATGTTTCTCTATAAGGATAATTCCACTATATACTTAATGAATAAATTAGTTCAACAAATAAAAATCATGATTTGGGTTGTTTTTTCATAAACATCAATTTTAATGATTCATATACTATAACTATATAAATCTCAATGAGAATGCATCAAAATAACTTTTTTATGATGCATCATAGATTTCATACCATTATACATTTTTGGGTTTTATACTGATAGCTATATTGACTAAAAATCACTTTAATTACATGACATTTTTCTCACTTTCAACATTAAAATGGAACATGGTTCTCTTTTCAGTTAAATTGGTGACTGGATAGAAAATGGGTAAGAAATGTTGAGAAATTTGATGATAAAATCTGGCCAAAACAGAAAACATTGGATCTTAGTCATATTGTTTGTCTTGGGCCAACATTCAATAAATACATTATTTGATGAATCTATGAGTATAACCTCCCCTGAGATTATATTACCCAAAAATTAATCATTTTATATCTCATATACACACTTCAAAAATATTTTGTATAGCTTATACTTCCATTGGATCATTTGGATAATTCTCAACTAATCTTCATGGTCATCATCTATCATTGAATATATAATAATATCATCTATACATACAAAAAAAAATTGATCATGCTAATATCTAATCACCATATTCATTAAAAACATGAAGATAGAAAGGGAATTTGTGAGACCAAATGGGATGACCATATACACACAGCGTACATACCTTTCATAGAGTGATGTCTTGGATATATAATTCTTCATGAAAATAAATTTATAATCTCCAAAAAGAATTTAAATCTTTGAAAAGTATTGTTCTCCACAAAATTGATCTAATAGGTCATCAATATGGTGTTGAGGAATATTTTTTCTCTATAGTGATATCGTTATGCTCTGGATAATTTAGGAAAAGAATCATTGACCCATATTTATTCTTAACAAAGGTAACATGTTCATCCCATAGTGAATCACTAGGTTGTATAAATTATTTATCAATATTCTAATGGTGTTCCTCATTAAATTACTACAACTCGATCGGGTTCATTCTATAAGAGGCTTTGAAATAATAAAGGCACCATGTATGTGTTCTAATGTCAAATAAACATAATGATTCATTGAGATACTTGTAAATTATTCCCAAAATATGTTAAAAATGTCCTTAAAAATAGTCATGTCATCAATTTTGAGTTTCTACAAAACAATCTTAGATAAATAACCCATTTAAATAAGTATCAAGATGCATATAATGGATGTGATCTAGGTTAGAAGTTCATGTCTATCATCACACTAATATATTATTATAGGTTTCTTTAAAATAATTTTTTTGATTTTCATCCACACAAATTGATGTGAGATTAATGTAGAGAAATAAAATCTTGGCCTAATATAACATCAAATTGTACCATAGGGAGAATACATTGATTAATAGGAAGCACATTACCACAAAAAAAATTTGTAAAGGAATCGTAGACTTGAGATGTGATATCTACTCCATTTGGGGTTTTCATTTATAATTCGACGTCAAATAGTTTGTGATAGGAATAAACATTCCAAGATACTTTTCCTTATATAAAAGTCCCCATATGACTAATATCAAATAGGGTACCTCAATGTTTTATCATTCTTGTTACAACCCCAATATTTTCATTGTATCTTTAAAAGGAATATGTATCAAATGACCATTAATAATATTTTATTAGAGTTATCAATTATATAAAATCATATTATATGGTGTCTAAATTTGTACACATAAATTTTAATTTAGGAAACTTTATGTTTATCCCCAGATATCTATGGTCATCATTTATTCAAATCCTTTATGAGGATTGTAATTATTTTGGGAATTTTATGAGCATGTCCCCCAGGAGTGTTAAAAAATGTACGCAAGAAGTAACATTATATTAAACAAGGAACGATATATTAAAATGAAAATGTTACATTTATAAAGTTATTTCCTATGGATAAATCAATTCTATAGCTACAACTACTTATAGTATTTAGATATTAATTTAATATCTCGGAAATAAATATCTATATCATTCACCAAAATTCTAGGAAATTTTCATATACCTTGTCTTATCCTTATACTAATCCATATAAATATCCCTATAAATGTTCCTAAATAATTATAAACCTAATTCAAAAAGGTTAACTAAACCTTAATTTGATTCCATTAATAATTAAAAAATGTTTTCATATATAAATTTCATATATTTTTTGATTAATACACATTAAATTTCATAAATATTCTCCTAGGGAGTGTAATGTTATTGTGTCTTTGGTGGAAACATGAATAATATTATTAATTAATTAAATATATAAAACATATCACATAAATATCTTCCAATGATTTATTATTCATAATCATACCCCACATAAAACCATTCTTCACTAACTGGGATATGATAACACAGCAAAGGATGAGCTCAAAAGCACCATATGGGTAAGAATAGGGGATATCATTCTATGGTCATATGAAATCATTATATAATAATAAGTGCATGAGATCATAATTATAATTTAAAAATTTCATACCCAAAATTTCATAGATCATAAACATGATTCATGGTATAAGGTTCTATAATTCTAAAATACATGATTCATATGAGTGTCTAATCATTATAACTAAATAATCATAAATATATGTCATTATATTTTGGAACAAACAAAAGTATATAAATAATTTCATTTTTCAAGGTTAACTACAAAGAATATCAAACATAGTGGATCAGGCCTCATCACTTCTTTCCCATTTTGGATCGTGACTATAGGCTTGTTTAACATTGTAGATTAAGATCACTGTATTATTTTCCATTGTTATCTCTTGAGACATGATTCATTACCTAATTAACTGTAAATATATTTAGGTCCAAACCATTACATAAATAAAATCATTCATATGTCTATCCCAATTACCTAAACCATTCATCATATCATAACCCATTAAATTAATTATATTTCATTAATATCTCCTCAAATCATAACATGTGGAAAATGAGATGTACTCATAAAAATTGCATCATCATAATCACATACCATATAAATAATTAATAAGAATGGTATACATGGATAATATCCATATAAATTATAATAAAAATCAAAGTATTTCATGGTAAACCATTATTTAAAAAGTAAAAAATGAGTAAATATAAATTCAAAAAATCATTGGGGAATAGATAAATATTATTCAAATCATTTTTTTTGAAAACATAGACATGGAAGAAAAATCTATTTAGATCGAAGAGAGAAGTAAAGAACATTTTTCCTTAAAAACTTATTTTTGATCACATTAGAACATAATGATATGAAAATGAATAGAAAACATAAATTTTCAATAAATAGCCATATGAAAATAAAATTAATGAGTTTCTTGAGACATATATCATACGATATCATTATTAGAAACTTAATCTTACAAAATCCTGATAGATAATGAGATTATATAGTGAAACCCATACCTCCTTGGAAATCATTGAATTCTTAATCCCCAATAAATAAATATAAATATATTAAAATATAAAACATTTTAAATTTCATATGAATAATCATAAAATTAATTAATGGTATTTATAAACACCATTTTAAATAAAAAAGTGGTGAATATGGGTTTTATCCCACAGAAATAAATGTGTGATGAAGATCCATTACCTTAAGTCTTGATTTTCATCATATATGTTAGAACATCCAATAAAATAAATATATGTTTATTATAAATATATTAAAGAACAACATTAATATATATCATACAATATAATTTTAAAATACAACCTTTTAATACCCATTTGTTAACAATTTCATTGATAAAATCACGTTTTGGGTAATAGCTGATTCATTTTCCATTAGGTTTTGTTTTTTGTATTTTTGGTGTCTTTAATATTATCATGGTTCCATAATATAAATCATTTTAACCATGATATAAATTTCATATATATTAATTATTTTTATTTATATTAATCCTTAAAATTTATAGATAGGAAATTAAATACACCAATCATAATGACGGTAGGACATATATACACATGAGTGTGACATACATTTTCTCAAAATACATAATTAAATGAATTCAAATAATTTATCATTTTTATAGAGCAATTATGATTTTATATATATCGAATATATTAATCATATTAATCCTTATTACCTACCATGTAAAGAGTAAGTGAAAAATTAATCACATCTCTTCAAAAGACAGAAGTCTACCATACTCACAAGCAACGTCATCATATTCAAATAGAAGGATATTTAGAATTTAAATATGATATTATTATTATAAAAGTACAACAATGTCTTAAATATCATGTAAATATTTTAAATCCATCATTATATCCAATCATTGGAGGCATTGATATAAAATGAACTACATCGGTTCATGAGGCGGTAGTCTACCATAGACACGATCAACTGTTTCATTACATCTTGATGAATGAGTAGATATATTTCAGTAATTACATTAATATAATAATATATAATTATATTTTATATACATATGTTATTATATCATAATGGTTAAATAATAATATAATGGGTTAAAGGAAAAAATATTATAAAAATTCATTGTTATGTATTGTACCTATTCTTCAAGAAACCTTTTAAAATTACACTAAAAAACTCTTAACAAGTTGACATAATAAAGGGAAAAAAATAATAAGGTTGTGGAAATGATCATAACACCTGAATTAATATTATTTTAATATTAAATTTCAGCCATAAAAATACAAGATTCATTTATATGGAATTTTCGAGCAATGTTGATGTGATTATGTCCTTGATAGTATTTTATTTTATAAAAGTCAGACATGTCACACTTGTTTTTGAAAAATTTTAATATTCTCAATATGGACTCATTTATATGATATGTTTTACTATAAAAGATATTTTAACATATAAATATTTATATAAATCATTTTTATTTATTTTTAATTTTTAGTGAAAAAACAATTAACCTAAATGCTTACACAATGCATGAACAATAATTTCTCAATTAATAGAAAAATAAAATAAATTACATTTAAAATAATAAAAAAAATTAAATCTGAGAAAAATAATTTAATATAAAAATATCAACTAATAAAAATATATCTTATAGATATAATAAAATAAGTTGTTCTATTTCTAAGTGTTTTCTTGGTATTATTAAAATCAATGTAATGAATAGTTTAAAAATTGATAATATTGATATTCTATAATAAATAATAATTTATTTAGAGATATAAAATTCCTAAATATAATAGATTCAGCTTCCCAAATGAAGTATTGTTAATTAAGTCTACAATTTTCCATTTATTAGTATTTTGGACTTTATAGAATCATTATCGACCCTTAGAGTGTAGAAAATTTTATTACTATTGTAATTGTCAAACAGGTTAACATGGGGGGTCAAATCAAAATGATAAGGGTGAAAATATATCCCAAATATGTCTAAATTATATTGAATGAAATTATATAGTCATATAATCATTTAATATTTGGGTTAAATAAATTTTTTTCTATTTATACATGATAAATAATTTATATTGATTAAATATCTTATGAAAATACAAAAGTGCCCCTCACTTCAATTATAAATGTGAACATCCTCCCTTACTTATCAACACATATTGAAATTCATAGAGTGAAAAAATCATATCATTACCCATATAAAAACCCATATCTAATATATTGAATTTATTTACCTTCCAAATTAAGAACCCAATGTCCCTTAAGAGTAGATCTATAGAGTGTCCACCCAAAAAAAATGGTAATAATCTTTACTAACTCATTGAAGTTTATTTATTTTTATAGACCCTATAATAATGTTGTAACCATCGGAAAATAATAAATATAGTATCATAAATATACTAATATTTTATTTTGTGGGGGAATCCATATTCCTTATCATTTCAATCCTATGAAAATCACAAACATTGCTCGTGCATATGAACAACTTATCATATCCATGTATCATTGTAATTAATTTTTCATCACCACTTTAATTGAAATTTTATAAATATGGAAATAATGGATATATATATATATATTTTATATATATGGTAAAGTAATTATTCTTCTAAGGCTAATTATTATTTAACCATTTTAGGATCCATCCTTAAAGAAATGAAAACAACGTTCTTGCAAATGTACAATTTACCATTTAAATGAATGATGTAATAAATTTATCTATATATAAATTTTATGGATGCTTATATCTATATATATTGAATATTATTTATATTTATTCCATGAATAATACTCTTTAGATTATGGAACAATTATTAAAGTACAATTACAGGAACTATTAAATCAAACATATTGAAAAAAGTAGTTATCACAAAATAATGATTATAGTAAATTGATCATATAAAAATGTTAGTTTTTTTATAAAAGGATAATATGTGACATTATATAAATATATATAAATATATATTTATATGTGTTTATAAGGGTATAATATATCTAAATTTATTTGATATGAGTTTAAAAAATATTATGGGTAATCCTGGACCTGAGGTAAGGGTTTCTCATCACAATTGTACTTCTATGAGACATATTCCATATTCATGATAAAAATTTTTATGGTGTATATACAACCAAATTAATATAAAATATAATAAATATATATTTCTTCATGCTATTTAAAGTTTAATTTGAAATTATTTTTCATGGATCTTGTGATTCCAAAGAAAACCAAGTGGTATGGGTATATTTCAAAATCTCATTATTATTTTGGATTGTTTATTTATAATTCTCATTTTTGGGATATTTCTCATTCATGTACGTGATTTTTGAAAATATTTTATTTTTTTCTCATTATTCAAAGATTTATAAAGTAATTTTTACTCTTTTTAATTTTTAAAAAAGGTTTTAAAAATAATAGTCTTGTCATTTTCTAAACAATATTCTTTTTGATTTCTCATAAAAAAGTGTGAATGGAATGTTTTCCATATCTATGGAATGAATGAAATTTAACACATTCAAGAAACCTTAATGATTTAATGATTAAATTAAACTTTTAAAATATTCTATTCAAAAAAAATAGATTTATTTATTATGTGTTTAATATTTATATATTGAATATTATTTTCAATATAAAAGGTGTATTTTCCTTGAGAAATTTTCAAGTATCATATTTAATGTATTTTCAACTATATCATAATCTGTTGATGAATATTTTGTAGAGGATGTAATATAAGGACAAAGAGTAATCATATTTCATTTGATGGTTTATGATCAGTTTTTTGGTATGGAATTTATTGATTTTCTATATGACTAGTCCATATTATATGGATAGATATAGATTTTGTTAAGTCTTGTTGATTCAATTGTATTTTTATTTATTTGGGAAGTCTACCAAACATTCTAATTGATGGTTGGGGGCTGATATAGCCTCATTATACATCATTAGGTCTCATGAGTAAAAATAGATTGGGTTTTCATAAAAGTAATAACCATTTATATAGATGTCACGGTAAATGTCCATGATGATAATTTCAAATTTATTGGCCCAAGCCTCGACAATAAGTTTCAGATGTCCATCATTATGTATTATATCTTTATGAAATTATTTATCAGTGTCTATGTGATATTCAAACTAGTTTAAAAATCCATAGATATGATTCAAGGTATTATGATTATTTATATGAAATTATTTCATCATCATTGATTCCTGCTATATTATTCATCATATTCATGTTATTGATTAAATAGATTCTTTTTCAATTACTTAGCATTCTATGTCATTTCATACTTACTTTTTAAAATTATAATCCAATGTACATATACCCTTTTTAAGCTTTAGAACTCACCCATTTATTAAGTTTCAATTATCTGGGATTCTATGAATTGTTTTGTAATTTATATGAATATGTATGTTAAGTGGAATAATGGAATTAAAAAATAAAATTCTATGTGTTATTTTTTAATTTTAATATTAAATTAATTAATTATAACATTTATCATGACCAATAACATATATAGTCTTTCTATATGTGATTCAGCATATTGGATCTAATATATTAAAGTCACCCCTGATTATGAGCTATTAGAGATTGGTTATTTACATTGAAATCCTCATAAAGATTGTTTAATTTATTATAAATCAATATTGGTCATTAAAATTAAAAATAAGCATAATTTTACATTATGTGTATATATATATTTAAATGATAATAACCTTATATATCTTAATACTATTTTTATATGGTTAGGGATATTCATTATGAAATTAACCTTTCACACTAATAGAAATTTGATTTGAAAAAATTATTCAAAAATATGAAATTATAAAAATCACATTAGTTAAAATGGTTAATCCTTACCCATTATTTTAAAGTAAATTTATTTTATTATAAAATAACTACCATGTAAAACATAATGTTGTAGTCGAGATTAACATATTGTTCATTTCCTGAAACATTAAGATAAATTTCATTTTATTGAATGGGTGGGATTTGGATTGACCAATTATTTTTTCCCCTGCACTTCGATCTATTTTTTGAACCACTTTCCCTGGAATAGTTATAAAACATTACTAAAATGTGTAATGGGGTTGTGAGAACTGACCATCCATTCAATTATAAATAGAGAACATAATCACCACTTAAATAAAATCCTTTCTCTATAATTTCAACTTTAAACTCTTCTGTTTTTTCACCATAGATCCCTCTATCAACAACATAATCACAATTTAACTCATAGTTACACCGGTCCTTTAAAATTATAGGATACTTCCATGGAAATATAAGGTCCCTAATGAGTGTGTTATAAACTAATTAGTTTTCTTCATAAATATATTCCTTAAAATTTATTTTTTCTATAATAATATAACGATCTTATTATCATTTATATACTATAATAATACCATATTAATTTTATTGTCATTATTTATTCTTATACCCTATCCATTAAAAAAAAATTGTTCATGCATTGTATGTAAAACCACTTCCCTAACATAACATGTGTTGTTTTCCATCAACATGATAAAATGATCAATATATGGATGATATTAAATAATTAATTTTATTTTTATGTTATCATTATGTTTATTTTTTTAAAAAATTAATTATTTTTTATTGTTATTTCTAACAAAAAATCATCATTAGTTTAATCATTTAAAATAAGTGTACTAATTGGATAATGATTTAACAAAATTGGGTAATGTGGTCAAATCCATTTATTATTTTTATAAACCCTTATTTTTATGATATTATCCAAAAATAAATAGTAAATAATATCATTATAATCCAATTATAAATATATAATTACAAAACCATCTCATAATAAACCACTAATCATGTCTGGTTCATGTTTTGGATGGTAAAACAACCCACATTAACATTACTATAAATTTATGTCATGGATGACTATGTGAACAAATTTTTTGTTTTAATAATATATAATTTTCTAAATAATGAATTTATTGTTCTAGAGATACTATATAAATATGTAATTAATCAATTAAGGAAACACCCAATGATCAATAAAATACCAAAACATGATTATTAGTGATATCATCTTCCATGATAATCCTAAAACACTATCAAAATGGATTTGAAACATAATTAATTTTAATATATCATCCATAAATTTAATTTTAATGTCATATTGATAATATATTTTTAATATGAATGATTAAGAACATGGTTACTGTTAATATCATATTAACGAGTGAAACAATAAGAACTAAGGTAGAGAATTTGGTGAATTTATGTAGTGAATGAGTATTTATAAATATTAATAATGAAAATTGATTTTAATAAGTATAAGAATTTATATATTAAAAATGATATAATTATTATACAAAGGATTTTATTTTTTTATAGAATTCAAGAAGATTGGTAGGGTTTT
This sequence comes from Viscum album, assembly GCA_963277665.1. Lineage (NCBI taxonomy): Eukaryota > Viridiplantae > Streptophyta > Magnoliopsida > Santalales > Viscaceae > Viscum > Viscum album. The sequence continues at coordinate 452,829,322 of OY728160.1, read as the reverse complement.
CCAACTCAATTTCCTAACTTTATGACATGTTTTGTAATGTAGACATAATTATCGTGATATTGTGTATATAAATCCAACTATAGTTGTTCTGTTGTGAAATTATTTTTTTCATGGTATATAATGATCATTTATAATCCAAATTTATTCAATAATTAATGATTGAATTTCTCTAGAATCCATAAGTGATGGGTTTTTTCTCAATATTTATACTTTAGGACTCTTGTTGTAATCACCCCTTATTTTCTTTATCATAGTGATGACATTTCCATTAAATGAATTTTACATGTTACTAATGATATTTATCAGATTTAAATTTTTATATTATTACCCCACTCTCATTATCCTTTAAATTCGTAGTTATATTTTTTAATGGTTGGAAATTCATCATCTATTTTGGTATAGAAAATTAAGTGTATTTTCAAAGAAAATGAATCCATGTTAGGATATGGTAAATAATAAAATATATGGTATAAATGTATCTTGTGGTGATAAAATACAAAAGGGTTTATTTAGAATTGAATCAGTCATCACCTATATTTGCGATGAGTTGGAGAAAAACTACACACCTTTTGAGACAATATCAGTGGATTTGATTTGAAATTTTTATATACACTTAATGAACCATGATAAAAGATATTTCCTTCTATTAACATGGAATAATACTAATGAAATATATTGAATCTAATTAAAATTATACATGTATAATCTAGATCAATTTATGTACTACATACACTATAATTCTATGATAATAATACTTCATGTTACATTGAATTTACCCCATAAATTCCATGATTTTTAAGAAATGTTCCTGTAAACATTAGTAATATTATATTAAATGGGGATATATTTGATATGTGTTTTGATCATTATAAAAATGGATGGGTTTTTTTAGTAAGAGTTACCTCGTAGAATGGTATTAAGGTCCTTAATGAATCTGATTGTGAATGCATTGGAATTAATCAAACAAAAGGTGGGGCTGAATATTCTATATCCCCTCATTTCATTGACAGGTATCATGAGACAAACTATGTTGGGTTTTCTATAAGCATCATTCCATAACATGATAACTTCATAACACTAGTATCAAAACATGTAATGTGTCTTGGAACAAGGCATTCATTATATTTTTTTTATTTACAATGTTATGAATTAAGATAGTATGGGATAAATTATTAATGTTATCAATGTTTTCAATATTTTCATTGATATACCATGCCCATATTTTCATTTTATTATGGATTCATGTACATAGTTGACTCTATCCATATCACTTATTACATGTTTATCTTATATAATATTTCATTATATTATATTCCCAATTGAGCATATAATCTCAAAATTATATTTTTGCTTCCCCAAATAATCATAGATGAATAACACATGTAATTTTTATATATATTTTGGAGTGGATAATAATATTATTTCATTGTTTTAAAGTCGTAAGTTATTATTTTCATGTTTAATTAATGTATGTATCTGGTCTTACATGTAAAATAAAATATTTGATCATACGAGAACTATTTTAATTTATATAAATATGTAATATTACAACAAAAATAATGTTTTTGGATTTTGGGATATTAAATCTATTCTATATGATGTCTTTGAAATATATGTAGCTTTGGGCTTAAGTTCTATTGAAAACTCAATGTCACGATTTAGAGGAATACTTGGAAACTCTTCTGGAAATGCATGATCAATCAATAGTATAATAGACATTCATTTTATGAAGATTTTTCCTAAATATATGATATAAATAACACATCTAAATAGTAATAAATACCCATAAATTTATATAATTTTTATTATAAGTTCATATTTATCCTCTCACTAATAATTTAATAGAAAAAAGTGGTATTAAAAATATTCCCCTTTTTGATTTAATTAAAGGTATTATTAAGTTATTATAGTTATAGAAAACACATGAAATTCCTTGGTTTTATTATATATGATTGATTTTAAGGACTATTAAGAATCACAACTATTGATAATATAGTTGTTGATCAATGATCACAATATTATTATAAATATTGGGTTCTAAAAAATCCTGCTAACATAATAAAATGACGTAATTGCCTCATTGAGTTGGATCATACCCTATGAAACACATTTATTATAGTTTTTAAGGGAGATAGAATCTATGGAATTTTGCCTTTACCAAGAGAAATCTTAAATCCAATAACTTAAGTTTGAGTGAAACGATATATGGAAGATGTTCAAGCTCATCGAGATCGTGACCCAAACTATGTATGACGAATCACCTTAAGAAAGTCTCTTCATTTCACACCATAATCTTTGAGATTTTCCTGATGTATTAAAGGGATCTATATCAATAACCTAGTGATAAGAGTTTGTAAAATAATTTTTAATGGATGTATATTTCATCATATAATTATTATTTTATATATGATTATTATTTTGATACAATAAAATAGAGATAGTTTTTTGGGTAATATTTAAATTCAATTAATGAATTTATTTAGATGAAATAATGGATTATTTGAAAAAATATATTATTTAATAAAATATTATTATTAAATAATTTTATAAACTGTAAATAATCATATAATTTTAATTAAGTAAAAAGTAAATGTTTATAAATGTTCAAAGACTAGTATTTAAAAACACAACATTTAACAATAAATGCCACTATTATTTTAATATTAAAAATTAAAACAATTTTAAAATTAATTTGATAATATGAATATTATAATTATAATTATAATGTCTCAATTATCCTAGGGTGAATATTTCATAATTTTTAGAGATAGTCCAATTTTCCAGAATAAATTAAATATCGTGTAAATATATAGTGTGTATTAGGACTACATAATTACCCAAAAGTTAATTAATAAATAAGATAAAGGGTATATATGACCAAATAAATTCTTTTCTTTAAAAATATTTCGATTATATATATATTTTATTTTTTTATGAAGCCATTATGAATCCATGAAAATTGATAATATATTTTATCCTTTTGAATTCATTTTTTAAGAGTATGAATCACTTTCACATATTAAAGGGTATCATTTTATTAATTTTGAACATTGGAATTATTAAATAATTAAAACCACACCCATTTGGTGAAATCCATGGGGAAAAACAAATTAAGGTTTGTGATTTTGGTTATTTTATTATATAGAGTCCAAAAACTATGTTTGAGAAATTATAATGAATTCCCCACTCATTTCCTTTTAAACCCAAAAAATATCCCATTTAAATTCACTAAAAATCTTTTTATCATTTTTTTACTCTTCCCTCCCCTCTCTAGAATCCTCCCAAGGCACCCCGAATATCTTAAGAAGCTCCTCCCAAGCAGTTGGTGTCACACACTCAAGTAAGGGATCCCGATCTTCTCTTGTTTATTCATTTTTTTATTATCTTATGCGCTCTATTTCAATAAAAAAATATTGGGATATTTCCTTCTATATACCTATTTCTACCCATTTAATGTTAAAATAATGAGATACCATTTCACTTTCATCAACCCATTTTATGAATTCTTAAGTGATGTCGTTATACTACCAAATTTTCACATTGATTGTCCATGCCCTAAAAATTATTTAGTGAATACCATACCCATTTCATATCATGGATATTCACATTAATTAAATTATAACTCTTTAAATATTAAATTTCATTTATTTATTCTATATTCCAGTTTTCTGGAATAATATCTTATGATATATGATTCCTTGTTTTACTGTCCAAATGACAAACTTAAGAATGAAAATGAAATGAATGTAATGGGTATACCCAAAATTATATACCGCTCAATTTCATTGTGTAATGTTTAGTTTCATGATATGTCATTTAGGGAATGAGATTGAACCTTATTCCATTATAGTACTTTTTTCTGGATTATTTTTGGGCAGTTAGCCTGGACCTACGTTTATGATGTATTGTTCTAAGTGGTTTCCACATTTCCCATGTTATGTTTATTATGATATACGATGGATTATAACTCATGTTACTTTTATTACCAATTGGTATTACTATTGTATAACATGTATTATCTTATTCAATTATTATTCCCTTACTAGGGTTTTTATGTCACCCATTTCTCAGGTATGTCCCCTTGTTATCCCATTCAGGTTTAAGTGCGGGCATGTTACAGATGTTTTCTATTAATATGTCGTTTTTTCTATTTTTAATTTTAATGTAATGTACTTAATTCAAAAAGATATTTTAATTCAACATATTCAGGGTTTTATTAAATTTAACCCTATGTAATAAATCATGTATTATTTTGAAATAAAGATCAGAGTTGTTATAGTTGTTATCAATGGAAAAGTTTGATTATTTTTTAGATTCAGATTAGAAAACTCTAGAGAAGTCCTCATGGATAATACTATGTATAATAAAACATCCGTAAATATTTGTAAGATTTTATTAAGTGGTTTATCAGGAAAAAAATTCCATTTTTTGATACTACACATGGAAATGGTTCTTCTATAATTATACCTAGGGGTTAAAACATGGAAAAGTGAATTATTTCTAACTCGACAGAACATAGAACGTGAAAAAGGATCTTACTCCACACCTAGCTTGACACTCCTAGGGGATATTATTTGGTAAATATATAATCGCATTATGAGCCAATATTAATGCAAGAAAAAATACCATAAGAATATGTGTTAGTAAATAGATCATAGGTAACATAGTTTGAAGCCTAGAAATTCATATGCTATGGAAATACATTTGATTTATAAGTTATCTTTTTAGTGTCATTTAATTCACTTTTATTTGTTTAAAAGTTTCAAAATATTCATCCATAAATTTCTCTTTATTCTATTTAGTAGATGGAAATATGAGGATTTGGTAAAATGAGAAATGTGATGGGAAATTTGATTGTTTTCCTAATGAGATTCCCAACCCGATTAGAGTGGTAATCCCATGTTTTGGGATTATACTCTCTCAGCTATCTCAGGTTATGAATAAAAATTAGGATTAAGAGGAGCACTTAAATACCCCTATAATAGATCAAGCTGCGATTGAAATCATTATTTTTTAAAGGACACCTACCTTCAATGGATCATCTAATCACTTAATATCAGAACAACGGATCAACTCCTTTGATAATATCTTCTTCCCTCTTCAGTGTTTTGAATAAGTTCGGGTTCTACTAGATGTTAATAATTTGGGAGGATGATATGATTAGTGGTAGAAATTGATCAAGAATTAAAATAATGAGGAAGATATCTCAGTGAATGGGTGGATGTTATTCCATAAAATGCATTTAAATTAATATTTTTGTTTAATTATCCAACATAAAATGGAAAGGGTTTTCCTTACCCTCAAGAAAAAAGAAGTTGAATCTATCAGGAAATATGAGGAAAAATTCTAATACTTGAATGAGAGGCCTCCAAATTTTACATTACCCCAAAATTCATGGTTGACTACATCATTGGTGGGATATAACCTATTCTATAAAAATCCCTGGTGATCTGAGACTTTGATCGATATGGGGAAACTCTATGATGTTCCCTCAAAGTCCAAATGAAGTAAAGATAATCCAAAGGGTATCGTGGGGATAAGAAGTGGGAAGAGAATTTTAATTCTAGAAGACTAATGGATAAATATAATGGTTTCAAGAAACATTCAGTATTCAAATGTGAGGAAAGAAGAACATAAAAAATTTCATATGGGGATGAGGAAATTCCTTAGGTGAAGGAAGGAAGTTGACATAGTTAGTGACTGTCGACATGAAAAACCCCCAAATGTGAAAGTGGAATGGAATGATTCAATTGAACCTAAAAATATTTTCCATTGATACAAGTGTAAGGATATATAGAAATTTGACATTAAATTCACTAATCTATGGGTTCTCAGAGACATCAAACAATCTAAAAGGAAGGAAGGGAGAGATATTTCGCATCACAACTATCGAGGTCGATCCTGACAAAGAAGAGGTGATAGGTATACAAATTATTCATTCAAAAATATAGGACAGAATTTTTTTATTTTGGTTCTACCCATTCCTTAAAATCAATAAATATTTGTAGAACTATTCCAACACCACAACAAAAGAAGTAAGTAGAGTTGTCAGTGAAAATAGGAAATGGGAAAATTATTGAATCCCAAGTATATTACTCTGCCTCTATCACAATTTATCAGATGAAATTAAAAGTTAACCTTTTAATACTACCTTTGGTATAATTTGATGAAATTTTGGGTTTGGATTGGATTTACCTATATAGATCTAACATTAATTTCAAAAAGAAGGTATTCAATATCTGTATTGCGAATTGAACTTTTATTCAATACAATTTCAAGGAGGAGGATGAATCTTCTTTAGCACCAACATCAAAAGTATAAATATTATTTCCCTATGAGTGAGTGTATCAAGCTAAAATGATTATATCTCTGGTAACAATCATCCTTTAAGACATCCCTATTTCAAAATAATACACTGAGTTGTTTCCCAAGGAATTGTATGGTCCTCCTCCAAGCCGATAGGTTGAATTTTCATTAGATCATATTCTTGGGGAATTACCATTATACAATACTACATATAGAATAAATTATGTGGAACTTGATGATATTGAGAAATAAATAAAAGATAATATGTATAAAGGGTTCATTATCCCAAGTTTATCACTATGGGGTGAACGAGTCCACTTCATACAGAAGAAGGATGAGTGAATGCTCCTTTGCATCGATTATCGTGAGCTCAACAATATCAATATAAAGAACAATAATCCACTTCCATAGATTTATGACTCTTTCAATCATTTATGTGGAGAAAAATAGTTATAAATGGTGTATATATGGTCAGGATATTACCATGTTAGGGTATAGAATGAGGATATACCAAAGACAATGTTTCATACAAGTTACATACTTTATGAGTTAATAGTAATAAAATTTAGACTCACTAATACTCCAAGAATCTTTATGTACATGATGATTATATTCTTTAGAGATTACATTGAAAATGATTTAGTAGTATTTATAGAAGATATTATAACATAATACAAATTACGTTAGGAGCATGAGGATCATATGATCATGGTGATAAAGACCTTAAAAAAGGTGATGCTTTTTTTGCATTATACAAAAGGTGTGAGGTCTGTTTGAAATAATAATCATTATTAGGGAATACCATCCCAAGAAATGGGATATATGTGGACCCTTCAATGTAAAAATTAATTATTTGATGTTTGATTCCAACATATGTAGTATATATACATATTTTACATGGATTGTATCAGTACTATCATCGATTTGTGCGAAGTTTATCTAGATTACCAAACACTATAATAATGATATCTCAGAAGGGATTGAATCACTCTTAGAATGATGTAAGTGAAGATAGATTCATGGATTTGATAAGGATACTTATCACATCCCCAACTCAAAAACTAAACACAAGTGGAGAACATTTTTAAGTATTCAGCAAAGTTTAAAAGAAGGTATTGGATTGCGTGTTAATGAAATATGAAAAATTGATATCCTATACTATAGGTTAGTTTAATGTTCATGACCATAACAACATAATTCATGATCTAAAGTTTAATATAGTTATATTCTATTTGAAAATATAGGGGAATTATATATTTGGAGATAAGTGTGAAATATATATGGATCACAAAATCCTCATGTGTATGTTCACACAGAAAAAGATGAATATGCTCCACAGATGATGGTTATCGATGATCAAGGATAATGACTTCTCAATTCACTACCATATTTTTTAATTTAATAATGTAGTATATTATTGGTGTTTAAAGGATTCTATAATTATATTATTGATTAAAATTGAGAGGTATCTGGTCTCTATAGACTTCAAGGGGATAGACATTAGAATTTTGAAGGAGGGAACATCATCAATCCTTTCAAAAATTATTTCTCAATCGTCTCTTCTATAGAATATAAAGGAATCTCAAAGATATTATATGGGAATTCAGAATACTATAAAATCTATATTAATTGGTATTCCCTTTGAGTTTAATGTTAATGAATAAAGAGTTGTGATATTTGCATCATGATTATGTCTAACATCAAATCCTGAGTTAAATTTGGTGGTTTTGGATTATGTTCATAACTCAACCATATCTATTCCCCTAGGGAGAAAAAATATTTATTAATATCTCATATAAAATTATTTTTGGGACAATATGAACATGTATATCATTTATTATACATCAAATTTTCTAGTATTCCAGTATGTGATGAATGGAAGGAAAAATACATGGGGATGATGCAGCCATCACCCTTACCTAAAAAATGGAAAACCATCACCATGGTCATTGTAACTAGAATTTGATGTTGGAGACATGGTATTCCAATGTATATCTCCAAGGAATAATGTGAGTAGATTTTTTAATAAGGTAAATATTAATCCATGATTCATCAACCACGTTTAAAATTTTGATCTCATCGAAGCGTTGGCTGACAGAGTAGCATGCCAACCAATCCTATCAAAAATACATGATGTATTCCTTGTATATATATTGAGAAAGTACATATAATATCCCTAAAATGTACTCAATATTCATGTGGTAACTTTGGATAATGACCTCTCATATGAAGAGCAGTTGGTGAAGATCTTAGATCATAGAGACAATGTACTATGAATAAAGATGATGCACTATGTCAGAGTTTTGTGGAGGAACCCTGGGTTTGAGGGAGTGATGTGTGACCTTCAGTGGATGATAAAATAGAGTAAGCCTCACCTATTTGATTTGTTAGAAAATAAAATTTTTAAAGAGATATTTCTTTAGGGGGGGATATTATAATTACCCAAACTATCATAAATAAAATTACACTATTTGATTTAATTAAATGTCTTCTGTTATATTATAGTTATTGAAAACACATGACCATACATGGTTTTATTATATAGTATCATAATTTAAAGGCCATTAATAATCATAACCATTGATTATATTGACATTTTATAATGATCATATGATTAGTATAAATATTGGGTTTTAACAAATATAATTGACACAAACAAAGGAAGTGATGGCATGAAATATTAGTATTGTACCCTATAAAAAAATTATCACATATTATGAGGGATATAGATTATAGGGAATATTTCATTGAATATTCCCAATATGAGATCACAAAATTATGTAAGAGAGAAACCATTTCTTGGATAATTTCAAGCTCATTGATATCATAACTATATCCATGTACAACAAACCACACTATAAAAGTCTCACAACAATGCACCTTACTCGTATTTCATTTATATAATATTGATGAGATATGTATAAATATCGAAGATATATGAGTATGTATATAATTGTTTAATGAATATATTTTTAGCTAATTATTTGTAATTTATAAATGGTTAGTTTGATACAATAAACCACATATTGTATTTTTGGATAATATTCTAATTAAATTAAGGAATTTATTTTGAAAAATTAATGTATTTTTAAAATAAATAATATTTTAATAAAATAATATTAAGAAATAATTATTATTAAATATAACCTATAATATAATTTTTATGGAGTTATATGTATATTTTTATAAGGGTTCGAAAACTGTTATTGTCAAATAAAAGAGCATTTATTAATGAATGTAAATTTTATATTAAAAGTGAAAATTAATAAATTTAGAAAATTATTTATGAAAAATGAATATTATTTTTTTAATAAAATTTTAAAAATTATCTAATGGTGAATTTTTCATAATTTTCTAAGATAGTCGAATTGTTTTATAAAATTTAAATACTATATAAATATTCAGCGTATATAATGATATCATAATGACACAAAAGTGATTTAATGAATACTATAATGTGTATCCAAGAAAAAATAAATTTTTCAACTTTAAAATAAATGGATTTTATGTTATTTTATTTTTTTTTAAAATAAATAATGAATCATCCAAAATTAGTAGTATATTTTATGGTTTTAAAATCATTTCTTAAAGAGGTTTACTCACTTTCTCATATAAAAAGGTTTTATTTTACTATTTATTGCCCATGGACTTATACAAAATTAAAATAACTTACTTCTTGCCGGAACCATGGGAAAACCCCATGGGATGGTTTTTGGTTTTTTTTTGTTTTATGATGTTGAGGACAAACCCAATATTTGAGAAATGATAAAGAATTCCCCACTAATTTCCCATATAAACCCAACTATGATCCCATTTCACTTCACTAAAAATCATTTTATCATATCCTTACTTTTCCCTCCACTATCAAGAGTCATCCCAAGGTTCCCCAGGCACTGAAAAATTTCATCCCAAGCATTTGGAGTCACACACTCATGTGAGTGATCCTCACATTCTCTTCTTTATTATAATGTTTTCATTATATTTAGACTTCTATTTACAATTATTAATGATGGTAAAGGTATTTACATATCTATATTCTTTTCTGTGTTATATTAAAATTATGGGTACCCATTTCAATCTCATAAACCTATTTAATAATTTTTTAAGGGATGTTGTTATGCTGCCAAACTTTCATCGTGATTTTCCTTTCAAAAAAAATTGTTTAGTGAATACCATACACATTTTTTTATCAAGGGTGGTCACCTATGTACACAAATACCTATATAAAATGGGATATACATGCATGTATTCCGCTATACATGTTCTTGGAATATAAATTTATGATAAACGATTCCTTGTTTTATTATCTATGTGGCACACATAAGATTGAGAATGAAATGAATGTGATGGGTGCTCCTGGAATTAAATAGTTCTCCAATGAAATGGGTAAACTTTATTATCATGAGGCTCTATGTTTGGACAGGTTTTGAACATAATTATTTTATATTACTATTTTAATCATTATGTCCTTGCAGTTATCCTCAACCAATGTTTATGATTCAAGATTTTATGTTTCCTTCACATTTCCCATGTAATTATTATCATGGTTTACCATTCTTTATTATTCATGTTCCATTTATTCCACATTGACAAAACTTTTTTTCAGTTGTTACGTTATTCAATTATTATTACCTTACTATGATTTATATCTCACGCATTTTTTATGTATTTCCTCAAGTTATCCAATATAGTTTTAAGTACGAGCATGTTAAGAATGTTATCAATAATGATGACGTTTTTCCAATTTTTAATTTTTATATAATCTAACTAATTTATAAATACACTATACGTATCAATATTCCAGTTTTGTGAAGGTTATTCTTATATAATAAATCATGTATCAATGTGAAAAAAAGATCAATGTTTTAATAAATAATCAATAAAAATTGGTTCCAAATATCAAATGTGGCTTCTTTTCCCTAGAATTTAATATGGGATCTATATAATTACAAATAATACATTCACAAAATAATGTAAAATTACACTATATAGAAAATAAAAATATATTCAAATAGAACATTATGAGAAACATAAAATTTATATGAACCACAAACTTGAGATGTTCTCATCATACCTTTATGTTTTTTAATTATACCTCAATATCTAATATATGAGGTGGTAGGGTGAAACATTTAGAAAATGTATCATATATAAAAGGGTTAGTATAAATAAAATAAAATAAGTGATTAAAAGTTCTAGAGTGAATGATAGTAGTACCTTTCACCACTTTTGTATTCTACCCTAAGGTGGTAATAGTTATTGTATTAGATTTAAATTTATCTTTGGGTTTAAGAAATTATTGTTAATGATAATCATCATTATCACACATATTTTATTATTGTATTGTATAATTTCCATTCCACTTACATTTGAAACATTGATGTTTTGGTGGTTCATATTATATATCTTTCTCTATATTCATATCATTAGCTAACTTCTTCTTATAACATTGGAATTTATTTTCCCGATAACATCTATTTTGATACACAAATTATTTACTATTTCAATAATCAAAATTTAATCCTTCGTTTCCATGGTTAATATAATTATATTTTCTATGAATTCCATTTTTCTTTACTTATCAAAATGATGTGTTGGATGGTTCTCCCAAATATCTTTTTCTACATCAATAACACAGTGAATGATTTCATCATTTTTAATATGATATCAAATGGATAATTCCATTTGGGAATTTTGTTTAAGACACTAAATAATTGATCAATTTTACTATATCGTTGGATGATTATACTATATGTATACCACACAAGTCTTGTAAAATTTTCCGCATATGTACTAATGGATTCATCATCCATAGAATTAAGCTAAATGAATTATTTATCCATTTTCAAATTATTATTAATGGGAAAGTAATTAAAAAAAATAACCTCATAAAATCATCCAAGTCCATGGATTGAATTTCTTCGCATTTATATTTATTCTTGGTAGGTGTTAACAACTGTTCTGATTCTCCATCTAATTGATAAGAATATAAAATCGTTTTTTCATTTTCAATGCACCAGAGTACATAAAATATCATTTTATTGGTACTGATCCATTCATATGAAATTAGTGGAATAGAAGACACAGTAAAATATGTTTATTTTTCATAAAGAAGGAACCAATGGAACAATGTCCACTTATTTTATCATTTTGAGTGACAAAAAGATTGATAAAATATGAATGTTATATATTTATATTATCAATATTTTTAAATTTAGATTCTATAAAATTCAATTTCTCTGGAAGAAAATAATTTCATTGTATTTCAAATTTATAGTTAAAATGTCCCATTTTGGTTCTAAACATTGACTGAAACTGAAATTCATAGTATAAGAAATAATAATCATAGTGGAAAAATCATATAATCATGGAAATAATTTATATGTTGTTTAAATGTTGAAAACTTATTAAATATATAAAAATATATGTTTAAAATAGTTTATCCATGAACATTATTTATTCAAATAGTATATAGTGGTTTTTAGGGAAAATGTGATTTAACCCAAGAATATCCCCTATGAGTGTCTAGTTAAGTGTTATGTCTTAGGCACACTAATCATGTATATGTGATGATATTGTTAATACCAAATCCTCTCCATTTAAATTTTTTACACCAATGTGCATTTGTTCAATATCAATATTCAATCCATAAAAGAAAAAAATGGATTAATTTTATAGTAAATCCATACTCTCTTATTTTCTATAACATTTATTATTCCAAAATACATGGCCTTATACTAAGGCTTCTCTATAAAGTTTTGTCGCCCCTATTTCAAAAAATAACTAAACTTTTATCTAATATCAACTAAAGTGAACCAATCATTAAGAAACTATATATATTACATTTTATTAGATTAATTATCATTTTATATCATTACGTTCCATTCCATAACCAAAATGGTTTTCTATATTGGAAATATGGATACATAAAAAATAGGCATATAAAATATCAACATTATCTATCACTAAGTTCTACAAAAGTATATTCCTTTTTTACATATCAAACAGAAAACGATTATTCTAATCCTAGGGAAAATGAAACATAAGAAAGTGTCATATCATATTCTCAGTAAGGATAATGAATGGAAACATAAATCAATGGTCATATGTATGTATATCATAAGCCAAAGGGTATGTTAACTTGGTGATAATATTTTCAATTCATATAAAAAAATTCCAAGATCTTAATAATAAGTCATTAAATAAAACATGGTAGTTCATAAGACATGAACCTTATACGAATCTTATAACATGATCCATGAGAGAAAAAAATTGTTCTAAGGTCACACATAAATGAGTGGGATAATGTTTTGAAAAATCATAATCATAGAAATTTTATTTCAACGGTACCCACCCAAACATTCATCACATGTTAGGATTTGTCTAACATTCTATGTCCCATCTTTGGCCATGGGATAACCTCTAGTGTACTGTAGTGTGGGTAAGGAGAACCACTCATGTACCTAATTTTGGGATTGTGATAACCTCTCATAATAAAATTAATCTTTTAAATAATTAATCACCTCTAAACATGTTACATGAATATAACTGACCCAACCATAAAATAATCATAATACATTCATATATATTCCACATGATCATGAAAACATTTTTCCTTAAATAAAATATTAACTCATGGAAAAGAAAGTTTGTTTCAACATCATTTCATCCTCGTGAATATAAACCATATTGATAAATAATAAAGATAGTAATATTGTATCATATGTTTAAAAAAGACATAATAAACATAAAATAATGTTGATAAATATTGAAATAACATTAAAATATCACTTGATCATTTATTGATGAAAATACCCAAAAAAATTTGATATCACTTATTTAAAAATAAAAAGCTATAAAATATTAAGGGAAAAAAATTCTTCTAAAAATACCATTGAAATATTTAACAGAAGCATCCAAATAAGTGAAGTCATAAGGGTAGGAAAACTCTATCTTGTGCTTTATCTTATATCGAAGATTCCAATCATATTTTGGGTAAAAAAATAAAATGTACATCATTCAAAAAATTAAAATAGGATTTCATTAAATATTATTATAGAGGATATAACATGGGTAAAAATTAATTTATCATAGGGGAATTGTAAAAATGTTCTTATAAACACTTTTATAAAATTTGGATATCGAATAAAAAGATGCCTGATCGATGAGAGAAATAAAGTCAATGTTTCATATTTTTTTGCAGTGTATTTTGTACATAAAGATAGTAAAATTAAATTAAAACATTTAATATATATAAATAACAAAATTAAAAGAATAATTAATAATATTTTGAGAGATATATCCTATAATTCCATCATTAAAAGGTTAGACATAATCAATCCTTGTAAAAAGTTAGATTCTAATGTATAACCCTTACCTAGAGTCTATCTTACTTAATAGGTGATATGACCTACAATACCATATGTTAAAAACCATTATAATACCTATAATTTTATATTTGTTCAACCTATAACATTTCAGCACCCATTTATTAGTAATGCTTTATTAAAATACTCATTTCGTCGTGTCAACTGTTTCATTTTTTGATTTATGCTTAGTTCAGTATTTTATGTTCTACCAATTTGATAATTGTTACATCATATAAATATTGATCATAATAGAATTACTAAAAAATTTAGTCATTATATATTTTTTCTATAAATATTTAAATTAATGAGCGATTAAAAATGAATTGCCTCACTTTGTGGAGATAATAATACATATGCACTCCTGAGTGATGTTTTCAAATTATCAATGGATGGAATGAAATAATAGTAACTAATAATTAACCTTCAAAAAACATTAATATATCAAAAATATCATTTATATATATGTTAAATTTAAACTAATAACCATCCATTAAATATTATGGTGGAAAATGATTAATATCGCTATGTAGTGGCAATATTCTACACGTGAACACATGTAATACTTAATTTTTCTTTTATTGGAAAAAATGTTGGAAATGGTTATAATGTCACCATTATAACATCCAATTATAATCATGAAACTATATTTATCCCATGTTTATAAATACAATAGGATCAAATACTTTTTAACACGTAATAAAATTGAAAGATATTGTTAAATATTTATATATTAACCTTGAGAGACCTCCGTTGGATTAAACGGTAAGCGTTGAAAGATTTTTCCTAACGAATAAAATAGGCTCATTGATGTATTTAATTAAACTAATATGGTTTTGGTGATTTATTATCTAATATAAAAAGATCAAATTTTGTGAAAATGGAGGGTACTATTTTTCCTTTTATGAGGAGACAGATGTACATGGAACAAATTAATGTATTTCAATAATATAATGCCACATTTTAAAAAATTGGAAAAATTAGAAAAAAAATTGAATTTAATATTACATAATGTTGATATAAATTGAAAATAATAAAATTATTATAGCTTATGTTACATTCAAAACCATATATCATAGTTAATCCCCCTCTCGATAAACCAGTTTTATCCTTAAATATGGTAAAAAATATTATTGTTTTAACTATTAATTATGGAAAAAATTAATTTTAAACTATATAATTATATAAATAATGGTAATAATTATATTTTACTCATTTCACTAGATTTAATTACAATATTTTGAATATTTTAATTTTCAATAAGCCATAAATCCACAACCAAAATCAATTTTTAGAATGGTTTATTTTAAAGAATTTAAACACAATTTCATCCATTACATTCGTTATAAAAACAATTAAATTAATTATAAATTATATTATTTATTATATAATACATAAATTTCCTTAAAATTATTAATAAATAGGTGTTAATTAAATTTATCAAAATTACTACACATTTCCCATATAAATTTTTTTTAGTGAATTGTTGTTTTTAAGTCCAAAATGAACTTATATAAAAAACAAGTATAATGATGATTAATTTTTAATTAGTTAACTTATTAATAATTGAATTTGAAATTTCTTAATTTTATATTTAATTCAAAACATGATGGTACATTTTAATTATATCATTTAATGAGAAGATATGATAGTTTTACCAAAATTTCTATTCTCCACTATTCACATAAAATTAAATCTATTTAGAACTTTTTTAATAATTCACCCCAATATAATATTTAAATTATGATTTATAAAAAATATTAATTCTATATAATAAAATTACTAATAATAATATAATTTATTGATAATTTATGTGCATATAATTCAATAAAACCCATTTTCTCGAAGAAGAGATGTTTTTTAAGCATTAAATGTCTAATAAAAATTTAGTACTTATTTATTATGAATTAATCCATAAATATGAATTATTTATAAAATGTGAACTTATTTTTTATATTTTCTTTTTTACTATTCATACATACAAATTTAATATATAGGTTATAAAGGATTACTATATCATTGTGCATTTAGATTCATGGTTTCATATGCAGCATGATATTGATTCATTCTGTCTATTTCTAAGAAAAATTATAAAAAATAAGTTGTATTATAATATTAATAATTACAAAGATAAAAAAACATCAAAAAAATAGTTCCAAACTATCTATGAATATCATCCACAACAACCACTAAAATTCATCCATAATAAGGGTCACACCATTAGACAACCTATGGTTTTCTCTACACCACATCTCTTCCACAAGGCTATTCTTGAATGAAACCACAATAAGATTCATAATCACACATATTTCACACCCATAGTGTAATATCCCTACCTAAATAACCACTAAACATGTAGCTGTACTGGTTTCCACGTGGCCTTAAGTGCTTCTACCCATACACCAGAGGCTGCCAACTACCAATAAGGGTGTAAGGGTCATTCAGTTGGGAGAATATAACTTCATACTCAAAGATTCACAAAATTTAATAGATAGTAAATAACAAGAAACAACATATACAGTGTAAAGAAATGGTAAATTAGTGGAGGATAGATATAATATCAATTGAAAAAATAAAATAAACAATGATAGTTAATACAATTCATGAATACTAGATGACGATACATAATATAAAATTTTAACATCCATTATGCTTTTCAAATCAAGGCAAAAAAAGAATCATATAAAGAATATATCTAAAAATCCCAATGTCGAACCCCACGAGAAACATGAGTTCCAAGTGAGTCCTTTTCTCCTAACTCATAGGTTAAAGAAAAAACACAAGAAAAGGTGCATAACCCTGCTAGAAAATAGGTCCAGTTTGGTACCCTAGTTCAATGGTGGCCAGAGTATGGTGTGAGATATAAATCTCAGTTGGCCCGAACAACCCATGTGTAGCCCAATATATATAGTGTAATATAAATTGAACATTGTAAGTAATGTGGAACAAGTGAATAATTCAATTAATAGTAAGTATGCTATAATCCAGGTTCTCAATTTATATCTAAATAGATTTAATCAATTTCTATTGAGTGAGAAGTCTCTGATTTAAAATTTAGACATGTTTCATTATAAAATGTTCAAATGATGTTTAAAATCATTAATAAAATAAGGGTAGAGACCTAGTGTGAAGCCTGATGTCTCCCATAATGATATAATCAAATATGCCAAACAAGACCATCTATAAAGAATAATCACGATCTAATCCAATCTTGTGTTTTGTTTTTGTAGACGCATCACATGATTATTTTCATTTATAACACAAATATGAACCTAATCCCATCCTTGGTATTGCTATGTTTGAATCAAAGTATTTATCCAGATTTAATATGAACCTAAACCCTAGAAACCCATACTCGGAGAACCTCTCAAGAAACTGATAACTCTCTAGGTGTGGTATAATATCTTAGCCACCTGAGTCCATCAATGGTGATTCCTTATGGGAGCCCAAGTACCACCCATGAAGTAATAATCGATTGCCTTTCAATATTTCCTTATAATTATCTACAGTATCCAAGTATCACTCAACCTATATTAGTTAAAATCCCCTATGAGTCCATCCTTGGCATCCAAGTATCACTTTCACATAAAACTCGAACCTTAAAGAGTCTTTACATAGAATTATTCATTTGAATCCATGTATAACCAATGGTTTCATCACTTATTCAATAAATTAAATCAAAAATAATTTAATAAATATGATTTAACATGTTAGTGTCAACACAATGAAAAATTCATAAACATCTCACTTAAAAAAGGGTAACTCAAGGAATTGGGTAACTCAAAAGAATTTCCTTTAACTCACATGGGAATTTATTTATAAGTTCATCAGAATACTATAAATTTAGACCATGTTATTAAATTCCATTTAAACAACTTGATTTAATAAGTCTAGTTTAACAACAAGAACATCACATATACACCCCACCAAAAAGGTGGCTAAATCATGAGAAATCCAGTTGGTCTTCTCTCAAATGTAATCGCATGGGAATATCTTTATCCCAGAATATCAATTTAAAAAATATAATTTAATACAACTCACATGGTAAATTCATTATAACAACAATCTCAAGATTAAATAATCAACTACATGACATAGTATTATCAATATCACATGGGCATAACCATATAATGGAAAAATCATGATTAACTATGCAATGAAATAATATGATCCCAAAGTCATGGTCACCCATCCATTTCCATTCGATCTATTAAATTAAAATTTAAATATAAAAATAAATTACATGTTTGGCATCACATGGAATGTGGTAAAAGATATATGTAAGGGTTTCCAAGGCCAAAAACCATTCATGTTCCATTAATTAAGAAATTACAAGTGGGGGTTTAAAGTTAACAATTTATCTCACTAAATATACATAAACATAGCTCACATAAGAAAAAAATTATATAACGAGTATTACATTCTTAATAATTAGTAAATGGAAAAGTAGTCATTTAACTCACGTGGTAAACATCACATAACAACATGAAAGGGGCCATGAAATGTTATTTCATATATAATCACCAATAAGAAGGAAAATGGAAAACTCAAACCATATCCAAGAATGATATAACAACAATCACTACTTTTTGGATTGAAGACAATTCACCTCAATCAAGGGGTTTTATTATAAAAACATCGATTTATTCATCCACAAGCCATTTATCACATTTAATAATTTTATTCAAGATTTAAAGTCACATTAATCAAGGAAAATCATATTTCAACATATATATTGAATACTATAAAGAATTACTAAATTTTAAATGAACAGGATAGGGATCCTACCTCAATTAGTAGAGAAAACTAACTTTTGACACTTTTTATATTAGGTGGAAACCAATCTAAAGCATTCTCCACTTGCATGCACATACATTATTATATATATATATATATATATATATCCTTTAATGAAATCACGTATTCCCCTCACCTTGAGGGAATACACAATAGGAAGATATATATATACCTCCTTATAAATGGGTGTGCACACTATCAAATATGATGAAAACTCCCTAAAAAACACTCTAACCACAAAAACATAGTGGAATGGTTTTTCACAACTCAATAGAATTATCCAGAACCCATAAAAACCATAGGACACTAAATTTAAGGCTTCAAAATAATGTTGTGGGTGTAAAACCTTACCCAAATCATTGGTGTTGAGACACATTGAACCCATCCCCCTCACTATTGGTGGTGGATGTTCGAATACACATTAACATGACCCAAGGATCCCAATACATACCATAACATAAAATAAAAAAAATCAAAATCTAGGTTGACCCTCACCTATAGTTTTATCCAAATCAAGAGGGGTTCTGGGAAGACCTAATGTCATCTAGAAAGAGAAGAAGACAAATAAAAGGGTCTTACCACGATAATTCGACTATGAAACTGTGAGAAATTAGGAAGGATTGATGATCAAAGGGGATTATGTGTAGGAGCCTTGAACATGACCAAGGAGAGCCCTTCCCAGGGTTTGATCATCGTGACCTAAGTGGGGAATGGGAGTGTTGAGTTTTATTTTAATTTAATTTGACTCAATTTTTAAAACAATGTAACATTTAAGGTTTTTCCCATACAATTTTTAAAACCATGAACCAACTATTCACCCTTTAATGGAAACCTAGATCACCCTATACATAATTCCCTAAACTTTTTTGAAACTGTGCACCATCCCCACGTTGAATAGTTAAAGGGTAATACCTTTATCAGTAACCATGTATGCTAGGAACATGGTTTGGTAAACCATACATAGGTCATTAGACATCCAATTCCCACCTATAATAAGCTATACAATTTTCTTCAATGGGCCACATGGATTCAGAAAAACAGTTTTCCTAGGCTAGACCCTTTAAAACCATGATTTTTTAGGTTAGGTTCTACCAAAACTAATGAAGCCACCTATGAAACATCTCATGTTTTCACCCAATTCTAAATACATCACTTTGAATCATTACAACCCTTATAATTAATTTTTAATATTCCAAATTAAAAATGACCCATACAGTAATAATAAAAATTCAAATTCCCAGGTAATTTCATATAGTTTTAAAAATACTAGTTCTTAAAAACAACAAACCTTATGAATTATCATACATGAGAAGAATTGGGAAAACAATGAAGACCTTATACATAATAAAAGGGTCATGTGTTTCATACAAATATTTATATCACATTTCCAAATTCCAAACACACTTCTAAGTACCTCTTAAGCACAAAACAATTAAGACATAAAAAACCAAGACAATTCTTGATCACAAAATAAAAATTCAAATATGAACTTACCCGAGCCCACATAAACCATGACTAGATCATATAGTTAGATTTTTAAAAATATTTCCAAATGTTTCCCCATCATAGGCTCTAATCATTAGAAATAGGAGAATTCATAATCAGGGTTTTCCCACAATTGGAATTTCCTTTCAAATATAACCCAATGAATTTTAATGACTCTCCTTATTTATATCAACAAAAAACCAATGCCCACATCCATTTCTTCATCAATTACAATAACAGAGTCCACCTAGACTCAAACCTGACTTTTGCTAACTATTCAAGACCCAAAAAACACAAGGCCTTTAAAAATTGTGGTGCCACAATAAAAATAAATGTGTGGACCTATTCCATCCCAGTGGAAACATCACCCTTAATGAATTACATATATGCTAGAAAACATATCCAATATGACTTCAGATTCATCCTACTGGATTCCATGGATCTATCCCTATCCATCATATATTTTGGCTATAAGTGAGACCTTTTTAAAATTCCAAAACCTCCACATAAGAACACTGACTAATCCTAAATCTATTTCCTCTTGGCCATCCCATCATTAGAAGTTACAATTGTCATAAATTGTACCCAAGGAATTCTTACATGGGAACCCAAGTATCCCTCAGGTCTAACTAAGCCCCAAAAAATCCCACACTTATGGCGTACAACACATATAGAGATCTCACAATGGCCCTAAACCTTTTAAACATCAGCGCGGTGTAAAACCGAATGTCCGATAGTGGGTCCAGGATGATTTCAAGATAGAGGACATGCTCATCACTAGGCAGAATAACTAAGAGGATCTCGGTGATTTCCAGAAGAAGAATGGTTGAGCCACTACTGCTCGATCTATTGAAAGAAGACCAGCTTCACCATGCCGACTCATCACCATTAACATATGACAACCCATTACCACCTAAGTCGGATTTTGATCACTCAATATTAAACAATGATGTACCTTCAAGAATAATGGTGTTTTTAAAGGTTTTATACACTTCCAATCACAAAAAATTACTTATTTCAAGCATGCACCAAAATGTATCTAAAACTAGAACTCCTAAAATACATTCAAACTAAACTATGTATTTCCTAGTGGTCCGCTGAGGCTTTCAACTTTCTCATTGGAAGGGAACATAACAACAACCACCTAATTGATTCTCCAAACATATAGAGTATCCTAAATATTGAAAGGAATAATGGAAGAGCCTAACCAACACACTCAATTCAAATTAACTTTAAGTACACACATGGCATTCTTGAAACCGTGATCACCATGAAAAATCATTTTACATGAAATCCCAAATCAAACTGATTAATGTTTCAATACATATGAGTTCTAAATTTTCCAACAAAGCAGTGGAATGGAATTTATTCTAAAACACTCATTTCACTCTACTCTATAGATGACTCGAAAACATACACAATAATTCAATGTTCATGATTTACCCAAACTCAAATTCTTGTTTTAACATTTAGGATGTGATGGGTACCACAAATGTTAACACATACTACCTCGAAATTTATAATAAATAAGACACATACTGGATACTCACCATTACTCACCAACCCTACAAAATCAAAGAATTGATGGACATTACAAAATAATTAGACCCATGTTTTATTTCCCATATGAACATTAACTCATATGACGACATATCAAGTCACCCATTACTGAAGAAATGAGAGGTTCACCCGACCATCTTAAGCATCCAACCATGCTTGAGGCATGTCAAACCTGCTAAAAAAATAATTCCTCGATGATAATTCCCATATCATGAGTGATGATGCAATGACCACCCATCCTAAAAAGGGTTCTCTTTTAAAAAAAATAAATGTTTGACATGGGATAACAACACCTAAACGACACCAAATATCATAAATCTCTTAGTGGAAAGAAGTACATCAAGATTAAAGGCTGATACATGGATGTGATATCCCTTTATGAATCATAATCAATGACCCTATCACTAGGTCATGCAAAACAGATTTCACTAGGCTCTTGATCCCTTTTAATTTAAGACATTTATAAAATGAAACAACCTAAGAATAAATTCTCACATCTCTATTCCATGGTATTCCATCAAAACATTTAAACTACGCTTACACAAAGGTTTTAAGAAAATACACCACCTCGGGTTCCAATTTAAATTTATTCATTAAATCAATTCAAGATATAAAAATTATAAATAATTTTAAACAAAACCTCATGTACTATTTTACAAAACAAGGAATGTTGTAACCAATTTATATAACAACTCTAGGTATGAACAGTGAATTATCATCAACTTCCTTTTAAAAAATTTAACATTCATAAACATTCCCTCAAAATTAGGAAATTTAGAAAATATATTCCTATTAACTGATAAGGCCACCTATGAGGGTCCCATTAAACAAACCATGGTTACTCAAAAAGAATCCCAATAGTATTAGTTTAACTATATAATGTATAAACACCATAATGGTTCATCTCGTAAAATAATTCCCCCACCAATATACTTGGGTATAGTTGGTAATTTTAAAAGTTATAAAATCCATTTAAGATCAAAATATAATAGATTTCATATTTATAACCATCAAAAAATAGACCATTATTATATAATGGCTCATACATATGGCTTCCCATATAAAAATTCTTAAGGCACCCATACACCTTACAGTTGGAATTTATCTCCCAATCATTAGAATCATTTCACTTCAATATTTAACTTTAACAAACTTTTTCATTACAATAATTCCAATTTGAATTTATAAAAGTCCAAAGATGGTTTCAATATTTGGGTTACCCTTTTTACAATAATAAGGTTCCCATAGACCTTATAATAGAAAGATAGATCTCAATTAAACCGCAACCATAATATTTCATCCCATGCAACCATTTTCATTGATCCAAACTAACCTTTTATAACCAGAAATACACACATAGAGCTTGATAACAAGATCAAAAGCATGGAATGTAATCACATAATCTTGTTACACCATAGTCATGACATGCTAAGTAAACACTCATGCAAAAAGATTACCAAAACATGTACAAAAATAAGCATGAAATTATTCCTTGAACATAATCATACTTCACATGAAACATAATAATGAAGCTATATGGAATGGGATATGTATGACATTGGAATTATATAAGGTCCTATAATGATACATTTCATATCACTTCACTTCCATTCTAGGAAAATTGTAAAATACCATAAATTTCCATAAATCCATAATCCATAGAAAGTAACCCATTTACTCAAGATGAAATCATATCAACTATAACATTAAATAATACGAACAATAATTTTTATCCCTATCCACTTTTTCATTTCTAGAATGTGGGGCGATCGGTCCTAGGAATGACAATTTACCACGAATTGAAAAATTAATATTCTCCTATATACCAGCCCAAAACATAAGAAAGAAGCATGAATTTATATAATAAGACTTGGTAAAATCCTGACTAGGCTTCCACTAAACTGGTAGCTGGATCGCTCACCACATGGACTCAATCATGTGTCCCCATATGCCATAGTATGCTGACTAGCAACGCGGGTGTAAGCAAAATTTTGGGGGGATACTATACCCTCATACATAGAGTTTCACCATAGTAAACAGATTAAAAATTGGATGAAACAATAGATTTAGTATAATGAAATGATAAAGAAGTGGTAGACAAATATAATATCAACTTTAAAATTAATATGGCCAATGTTAGTTTCTACAATGTATGCATACCAGATGATGATAAATAAGATAAAGAACAACATACAATATGATTTTCAGTTTAGTATAAAACAAGACTCACATAATGAAAATATCTAAAAATATCAAAGTAGAACTCCATGGGTATCATGAGCTCATGATCATTACTTTTCTTCCAACTCCCATGTGAAAGAAAAATAGTATAAAAAAGGTCTATAACCCTGCAAAAAAATAAGTCTACTCGGGTAACCTAGTTTAATGGAGGTCCGGGTATGGTGTGAGATATAAATCTTAGTAGGCCAGCACCACTAGTGTCTAGGTCAATCTAGATAGTAAATTATAAATTATGCAGTGTTGGTAATATGGTACATGTGAACGAAATATTCAAAATTAAGAATCCTTTAAATCAGAGTTCTCAATTTATATCAAAATACATTTAATCAATTTTATTAAAGTGAAAAGCGCTTGATTTAAGTATCAGGCCAGTTTCATTTTACCATGTTCTAATGAGGTTTCAACTCATTAATAAAATTATCCTCGAGATTGAACTTGTAGCCTGAAATCCATTCCAAATATATAATCAAAGATGTCAGACCATTCCATTTATAAAGAATAATCAATATTGAATCCAAGATTGTGCTTTGGAATAGAATATGCATCGAATGATTATTTTAATTTATAATTAAATCCTAACTAGAGACCATCCTTGTAATTCTTAATTTGGAATCCATGTATCGCTCCATGTTTAATTTGGTCCAAAACCTTACATGTCTATCCCTAGAGAACATCTCAGTAACCCGGTATCACTCTAGGTGTGGTATAATGTCTCGGCCACCTGAGTCCATCCATGGTGGTACCTTATGGAATCCAAAGTATCACCCATGGAATAATAATTTATTCCCTTTGATTCCTTCCTTGGAATCATCTATAGGATCCATGTATCACTCAAAATATAACAGTTAAAATCCATTATGATTCCGTCCTTGGCATCCAAGTTTTACTTGGACATAAAAGTCAAGCCACAATGAGTCCATCAATGGGATTATTCATCTGAATCCATGTATCACCCATGTATTAATCATTTATTAAATAAATTTAATGAAAAATTCATTAATAAATATTATTTTCCATCCCAATTTCATGAACAAGAACAATTCTTAATCATATCTACTAAAAAGAGTAACTCAAGACATTGGCCGACTCAGAAGGGTTATCTTTAATGTAACTCCCATGGGAATTTCATTATAAGGTCATCATAAGCCTAGGAAATTTATCCATGTTATTCAATATCATTTAATAATAATGATTTAATATGTCCCAATCAACACCAAGAAATACACCTATGCGCTGCACCTAACAAGGTTGTTAAAGAATATGGAAGCCACTAAGGCTCAGCTCACAATTACTCACATTGGCATATATTTTTTGACATTATCTCAAGATAATAATTCTATCTGAAGGAATAGAATATAATATAAATAACATAGGAAATTATTTATAATAATATTCTTAACATAAAATAAACAACTACCTGGAATAATATTATCTATCTCACATGGTCATAGCCATATAAAGGAAAATAATTGTTAATGATGAAATTAATTATTAGGGGGCATGGGTCATGGTCACTAATCCATTCCCATTCAATCCATTAAATTCAAAATTCAATAAACAAATCAATTTCATGTTTGGAATCCCATGACATGGGGTAAAATGAAAAACTATGTGTGTCTAAATCCAAAATGCATCCAACTTCCATTCAATGAGAAAACCAAAGGGGTGCTTCAAAATAAACAATTTATCAAATGGTATAGACATAAACATAACTCAAATGGGAAACAAGTGATATTACAATTATTACATGATTAACAACAACTACATGGAGAAGTGGTCATTTAACTCATGTTGGAAACATCAATTAATAAAATCAAAGGGGGAATGAACTAACATATCATATATTAATACTAACAAGAACACATATAGAAAAAAAACCTTAACTAATCATGATATTACAATTATCACTACATTTTTTTAAGACAACACACCTCTATCGAGTGGTTTTATAATAAAAACCTGACATTATTCATCAAAAACCGAATTATCACATTTATGGATTTTATTCAAGCTTCAAAATTTCATTAATCAAGCATAATGATAATTCAACATACTTATAAAAGCACATAATGAATTCTTAAATTTACATAGGTTATGGATAGAAATCCTAACAGATGTAATAGACCAACCCAACTTTCAAAACATGTCAGATTAGGTTGAAACCACTCTAAATCACCTTTTACTCATATGCACATACATTATTATACATATATATATCCTTTAATCCGAGAATGTATTCCCCTCTTCATGATGGAATACTCAAGAGGAAGATGCATAAATATATATACTTATGTATGTGTGTGCACATCATTAAATATGATCAAAACTCCATAAAAAATACGAGAACCATAAATACATAGCGGCAGGGTTCTGTGTGCATTAATAAACATAATTGGATCCTATAAAAACTTTAAGAATCAAAATTTCTGCATAAGAAGTAATGTAGTGGGTGTATAACACTACCCAAACCATAGTAGGTTACCCACATCGAACCCATCCACCTCATCCTTAGTAGAGAATGTTGGAATATGCATAAATATAAACCATGAAGACCTTTTCATGTCCTACCATCAATAGAAGAAATCCAAATTTAGGTTATTCGGAACATATGGCTTCATCCATGTCATGAGAGGTGAAAAGGAGACCTAATATCATCTTGAAAGGGAAGATGAAAAGGAATAAAGTCTTAATAGGGATATTAAAGAGAGAAAAGTTGAAAAATATAAAGAATTGATGATCTAAGTGGAGTTTATGGAGGAGCCTTGTGCATGACCAAGGATTTTCTTCCCTATGGGGTGTGTGTCGTGACCAGTAGGTGGGACGAGAGTGTTGGGTTTTATTTGTATTTTAATTTAATTTTATTTAATTTAATTTAATATTTTATACTGGGTAACATGTATAGTTTGGAGTACATAGTTTTTTAAACCATGTAAAAACCATGAAAAGATTACAGGGAACCTAGGCCACCCCGCACGACATGTCCTACAAGTTTTAGAAACTATGCACCAATTGTGTGGTGAATAGTGTTAGAACCAAGGCTATTCTTTGAAGAAAATTAAATATGGTTTAGGTTTGTTTTCATTTATCATTGGGTTGATCAAGGAGATTGTATGAAAGTTGGTCTTGTTTGTGAAGATGAAAGCGGTATTGAAGGTGGTGAAATTTCCCATAGTATTTTAAAGTATGGGGCCTCAAAATTGGATGTATGTTTTTTACAAATAAAGGATTTAGGAATTAGAGTAAATGAGATGTGAAATAGAGAAGGAAATCATAAATTGAAGTGAACCACATAGCACACGACACGAACTATGTACGATGTACAAGGAACTATTCATAAACGATGAAAAGAACTATGCAGCCCAGAAAAAATGGTTCCCAGAACAAAAAATAGTTCATATTGAAGGATCAGGTTTCATATCGAGGATTTTAGTTCCATGGATGAAAAAAATTCATGGGAAGACATATCATTCGTCAAAACATGGTTGAGTTTGGAGAACCCGCATAGTGTGTCATTTACAGAAATGAGGAAGTGATTTGCGTCGCAGCATAGAGAAAATGGATGTATGTGGACCACGTAGAGGATATAGTTTTTGGTAGATGAACAATATGTGTTAAATGTTGTTCCATATCAATGATTTGATAAATATAGTTTTAGTTAATTATGTGGAAATATTTTCATATATAAGGAGAACTAATAAGTTCATTATAGTGTGACCTTGAGATTAAAAAACTGCAGAAGAATTTGATGAAGTCTAGAGTGGTTCGGGGGAAGACAACCCCGAAAAGGAGCCATTGATTAGAAATTATGACGGAATTCTGTGAAGTCCAGAATGGATCGTGAAATAAGTTCTATAGAAAACAAATCAAATAATATGTTAAACTGAATATAGTTTTTAGAGATAGAGTTTGTCCCTAGAAAATAAATTTTATGCAGGAGCGGTATGCCAAAGCAGTACACGGAAGTGGTGTGAAGAAGTAGCATGCAGACGTGGTTTGGGAAGGTAGTATATGTTTTCTGTTTTAGGGTGAAGTACATGGAGGAATTACAGTATGTGGTGAAGTACGGTACATGGAGGAAGAACACATGTTTTTTGAGGCAGCATGCGAAGCACTTACAATAAAAAGTGCAATATGGTACAGGGAGGAAGTAGGCCAGTTCATGAAGGAAAATTTCACAAACGATCATTATATTGAACGGTAGATTACATATACAGGGTAAAACATGAATTCAATAGAGCATCTATCTATCTTTGAGAATGTATGATTTGATTCCAATCCATTGTAGTGAAATTCATGTCAATAAACCGAGTTTCACTTCTCCAAACACAGTGGGAAAGGGGATATCATCGAATGTGATCCGAGGGATGCAATGTGATATCCTTAAAACCATGTAAGTGATGTGCTCACAGCATAGTGTGACTGTGCTAAACATATTTACTCTCAAATAATGAAATATTATTGGACTTTGGTATGACTGAAAAAACTATTAGTGTACTCTTCTTGGATATATCACCAAGTGGCAAACCAAGAAAAATTTCTCTATATTTTCATTTCATGTGATTTCATGCATTCTTTTCATTCTCATCAAATTGGTTTTATAGGTTCCTTCCAATGTGGGAACAAGATCCATTGGTTTAAAAGAAAAATTTGACACCCTGATTCACCCCTCCCCTCTCAGGGTGTTCCAGGGTCCTTCAAATTGTGATTAGGTTCTATCTGTTCTGCTAACCTTGTGGGTTGGGTGAATGGTTTGGTAAAACATGTAGATCCTGTGCGACAACATTTATCCACCTAAAATAAGATACCTGGTTTCCTATAATGGTCCTCACGATTTAAAAAAAAATGGTGTACCCAATGTAGACCCTTTAAAATCATGATGATTCAGTTCTAGTGCAGCAAAAAATCTGTGATCCTCCTAAAAAACATATTGGGTCTTCACCCATATCCAAAAACATCAATTTAAAGTATTAGAACTCTCATAATTATGTTCTAAAGTTACTTTTTGAAAATAGCTCTACTAGTAATCAACAAAATTCAAATTCCGATGGATTTTCATTTGGCTAAATAACTGGGGTTCTTAAAAATGGATTCATACTCACATATATTATTATTACACCCACTATCATTCCTTTGTATACATAAAAATACACAACCTTGGTTCAGTTATTCCATAGCATTAGATATTTTTCTGATTTCCATTCAGCATAAAGAGATATTTTCACTTTTTATAAAATACCCATGCAACCCAGACCACAAGAATTTCATCAAGCCCATCAGGCCACATCTTATACAAGGATGTTCACTGATTCACAAATCAAATGGAACATGGAACAAATAGTGTGCTCCATCACAGTCTCATAAAAAAAACTGTTGTATGATCTTATACCACATGATTAAAGATACCAACTCATCATCCCAATATTCATATGTCAATTTATCATGGTCTATGAAACTATGTCAGTAACAATGATATTGTAATTTCAATCTAATGTAGCCCTAAATTCCCATAATACCCTCTTGAAAATCAATCATTTCACCCATGACATCATCTATCTCACAATTTCATGATATCCATGGTGTCATTCTCAAATTAGAATCATCTACCCAAAAGAACACCACATATCATGATTTAATATAACCATGTAACCTACAAATCATTACTTCAAAACAAATCATAAAAAACTAACTATTGGGCTTTACGTTATAGAATCCCATGGCATAACCATGCCAAAATCGCATAATTTTTATCAAACAACATACACTGTTATCAAAAATCAATGAATATATCCATGATTCCTTCCTCTATGAACTAAAAAGTATATTCTAACATCCCTCTTAGTTTAACATCTTTTATACCACTTCAAAACACATCTATAGAACCAAGATTTCTTATCCCAAGTGCTATTTCAATGAAACAATGTACTCTTACATTTCCCAAAATCATTATTTCAGAAATTCAATAACTCTTTGCAATCACATATTTTTTCCCATGTAAAATATAACATGAAATATATAATGTTAAAAAATTAATTTTAGGTTGATCACATATGTATACATGTCAAGCATCTCATGTGGGGGAATGTACCCCACAATAGATTTCATAAGAATAATGAAATAAACCAAACCCCATCTATAAAAACCATATTAAAATAAACTGATAAAAAATACATGGTATAGAAAAATAAAATTGATCACGTAGTCTTACATACAAATAGTCATTTCATCGCATAAAACCATGGATTTCACATTATATTGATAACATATATTTAATACATAAATGAATATAGCAAAAATTGTCTTTATTACTATCCCCTAGCCTCACCTCATCCATATCACCAATACTATCTTATCTATCTTACTCAATCATACTACATTAGACTGATTCTGATAATGAACTTATGAAAAGCGATGACTTAAAGGGTACTAAATATTCATGTCCATCTGAGAAGGGTGTGAGTAAAAATAAATAGGTCAACGCCAATGTTTTTTATTCAGTACTAGTAAATAATGTATTTAAAATTTTCATATATATAAAATAAATAAACAAATAAATGTGGAGGCATAAGTAAATATCCACCATAAATCATGATATTCTTACATTATTCCATATATCAACTAAAACATCCTCAAACAAATGTCAATGTGTACTTAAGAATATCATTTAATTATAAAAACCAATATAAGGACAAATTCTGATACATATGGTAATGTAATAGGAGATCTAGTAGTATCATTCTCAGTGGATAATTCACAGTAAGACTCCGTATAAATTCCAAACCACATTACTTTTGAATCTGGGGACCATACACCATGAATTCAAAATAGTATCACATTCATGTAGGTTGTCACATACCCTATAATAACTAAATGGATAAATTCCAAGTAAATCATCAATATCAGGCTAAACAATCGAATCCTTGGTTAACTTCTATAGAATCCTAAATAATATCACATTTGAATCCGAGGAGCATGTATAAGGAATTTAAAACATCAACAAATATGAATCCCTATAACATGTATAACTGATTTTAGACCATCTAATATCAAAATATAAAGATCATATATAAGTAATTCAAAACCATATCACACCTAAATACAAATATTATGTCAAATCCATATCAAAACGAATTATTTCCTTTTGTGTTCTAAATTCACGACCCTGTTTCTAAGGACCATGTCGCAGAAAATCACGAGTATCAACCTCAAAAAATTGACCATATGGGAAATTATTAGGCATCCCATATATTCCAGTACATCTTATTGGGATGTATGACTCACCATATTAATCTCATAAGTCGTATCAATGATGGTTGGATCTAAGGAAAATATCCAAGGAATACAATATATCTAAATACATGATGGTGCATGGTGAGTTCCACCTGAATCATATCATTCACACATTCTCAAGGGTTAATATCTCACTAGGTAACCCAAGAAGTTCCCTTAAATATCATCTCAATCAAGGAACCCTATAGGTAGTCCTCAACCACTACCTTAACACATTGGTCATTTACCATCACTCATAAGGTATCACATCCATCGACATTATAATAGTCAAATCCTGGCCTCATTGGCCTCATATGTAATCATGTTGTAGTATCACACAAGGGTGATGGTATACATCCCACTCTCTACCCCCATTACCCTAGGTCGGTCCTCACACAAAATATATCAATTAATATCCAAAGGGTCTACAGACCTACGTAAAGATATATTAGAGGCTATAAATTCATTCCCAATGGTTATCACACTAGCCTCTAGTATTTAAGAAATAATAAGTTTCTAAAATGGTCTACTTGGGATGAACACCCTATTTCATCCACCAATTCTACTCATAAATCACTATCTGAATCTATAATAAGTTTTGTTATTTCTTTTTTCTTTTTATTTTCATTGACAAACACCTATCAGGGTCAATGATTCATAAGGAAAGAATTTGTAACAATGGTGACATACAGAAGAAGTCAAAGAAATTTAGGAAGTGGACAAGGGGACATCATTTTACCATAGGTCTTTTTCTAGTAAATAAATTTCATTTATAAGAAGAAATTAATTTCAATAAAAAGTTCAATCATCATCAATGGAAAGGCCACTTATAATATGAAAAAAAATAATACTATAGGGATATATGTAAAGGACAACCAACCTCATCAAAGAATAAAATTCTTTTATTTCTCTTCATAATAGCCCTACCCAATGTTTTCCATGTCCAACGACTCATCATCCATAAATCTATTTATGTGTCTCATGGAAAGAATCTCACAACAACTGTTTATCATAATTTTCAATTAATTAATTTTTTTAATTAAACTAAGTTTAAAAATGAATAAATTTTAAAAACTCATCGAGCAACATCTTCTCTTGAAACCACAATCAATGATGTTTGATCCACAAAAAACCTACATATAGTCATAATCCTTTATAAACCAAATTTATACACCCATTATAATAATTAATTCCATTAAATTTCATGAACCCTTAATAAAATTTATATTGTGACATACCTTTGCGGAAACGTCATGTGATGAAATGTGGATATCCTCTTTAAATTTCCTTTATAATTCTCAATTAAAACCCATATTATGTGGGATGATTTCTACCATGAATCATTGAAAATTATCAATTAATATTATCAAAAATAACATGGAAATAAATATATATGGAGATATGGAATCATCAGAGGATGATAATGGAGAATCATACAAAAATATGCATAAAAATCCCCAACAAATCACCAACAGTGATAGAGATATAAAATTATAAAGTAGGAAAGAGAATCGACCAAGAATTTTATCCTATTAGTCCTTTAGTACCTAAAAACCCAAAGTTCCTAATGGAAATTTTTTCAAAATAACCCCCTTATAAACAAAAAAATCTATAAACTATTCAAATAATGAATCTGGAGGTTTACGCAAAGAAATAATCACGATAGAGTGACCCTACCTCTACAAAAATCTATATAAAATATTAACCATGGTTAATTAAATGGTATCCATAAGGATGAGTACCACACAACTAATCTAGCCCCATTCTAGGAGTGAACACTATGGTTCATGAAGTGAATAGTTGTAGTAGGTGTATTTCTAGACCCCAGGTCACATGTCCCCACTTTGATGCTCAAAAAAGAACCCATACCACTAACAAGAACTGAAATGATATCCCAAAGAATACTTTTGAGATTTCCTTACACTAAAAATTGAGATCTAAACATGATTTTCAGAACCAAAATTTCAACAATATACAATAAATTTCTTATAAAGTTCATCCCCTATAGAAACATATGGTATCACTTCCCAAACATGCATATTTCATTAAGGATGAAGTCAATAAAGAATCTTACATCACGATTTGGGGTATACGCATGTAATTATCCATGGAATACATAAATATTATCTTTCAGAATCTATATAACAATAAATTTTATGATATAAATTACATTCATATATTAAATTTGTCCACCCCTTATATAATTTCATTTAAATAATTATCTGGTGGAGGTTCTTGACATAACTCACAAAATAATTTATCACCTCTAAAAAAAGAGATTCTACACCAAAATCAATAATTAGAATCTCATTATCTCAAAAAAATCATGCATTATTATTTTCGAAACAATTGATCCAAAGAATATCATCAAGGCCCACCATTGGTAAAATAACCAATTTTGAAACTCGATATCCTCCATATACATTAATAGAGGCCCAAAAAATCTGTTGAAAAAAATTCCACTAGAAGTAATTTATGAAAAAATATTATTTAATACTTGTTGAGATGATTCAATGTTATTAGAAAACATACATGTTATAAAAGATTTATTTGATCTAAAATCATATAATATCTTAAATAACATTGACATTGTGATCAATGTACCAGCTATCATAATATTTGGAACCTCAACCTCTATCATTTTAATTATACAATCCTGGAATTTCAATATTTTGGATCACTCATCGGGTAATAAACACTAAGTGTGGGTGAATCATTTTTTATATATTTTTATATTTAAACCCCAAGGACTCTCTTTATTATTTATCACATCTCTATAGAACACATTGAAGTAGAAATTGAATTCGATTTTTCATTTTTATGAATAAGATTATACTCTTAAAAGGTTGAATATATCCCCAGATATTTTTGGTTTTTTTTCATTCTAAAACACATATACTATTTTAAAATCAAGAATATTACATGTGAGAATTTATTTCCTTGAACCTATTTTATAAGATAACTTCAATTATTTATAATTATTTACCAAAATATCTAAATGATTTCTTTTAATGTAAGTGATCTGATGTAACCAAATTCCTCGTTACATGCCAGATATATCTATATCTTCCTTCTATATCTCATTTTATCACAACATTACTCTTTTATTATTCTCAAAAGGGTTCCTAGAATTCCTCTATAAAAATATAGAAATACTAATCTATTTTTTCCTATATCCTATTTAAAATTAATATTTCATACTACAAAAGAAAAATTCCATTTTATAATTTGAAATAATTCATTGATTTGTAGTAGTGAGTTACCACCATAATTATAATTAAAATATCATAAATATATTTATTTATAAATTCACTAAAAACAAAAATTCAATCATTTCACATGATATATGAATTATCATAGTCTTCATTAAATTAAAAAAATCTTCGACCACAAATTTTATACCTATTTTCAAGCCTATATGAATGTGCTAAACCTCACATTAAAACTCATCACATTGTTGTGTGATAGAATAATTCACATTAAATTAAATTTAAATTTCTGTGTTATGGAATAGTGTGTTGTGGAATGAACCTATCAAATAATAATCACCACATCACACATTATGGAAAGATTCTCCCATTACAATGTGACTACCTCTCAATCAGTAGAGCGAGGTCTATATTTTCTTTCTCTTCAAATGACATCACCTCAGAGATCTCTTCTCCCTGGATTGTAAAATAAAAATTTCATTAATTCTATAAGAAAATAATATTTATTCATTGATTTATCACATCATCATGATATTTGAAGAATCATTAAGAAAATAAAACATTGTTAGGTTTCGATGACATTAGAATTTTGTTAGCTGATGGCCCTCAAGGAAATATCATTACGAATTTTTCAATATCTCATAAGAGTAAAAATACATAAAAATTGGCATTTAGTGGTGGTTTAAAATGATGGTAAATCGTACTATGAAAATTTTAGAAAACCATCGATAAATCATGTGTTGGAAATCAGTTAGTGGAACTTTTGAAAAATTATTGAAGAATGATTTAGCAGCTGTTTTTAGGCATAGTTTTTTAGTTTTTTTTAAATTTTTAATTTTATATAATTATGACAATTTTTTAATTTTTATTCTTTTATAATATATTAGTATTTTATTAATTTTATTTTTTTTAAATCAATTAGTTTGTTTTTTAATAAATTAATAAATTTATTATTTATTTATTTCATTTATAATTAATATATCTATTTATTTAGTTTATTTATTATTTTAATTTTTATGATATATTACAACACACAAACCCATGCACATGACATATATAGAAATTATGTGTCTGGTGATATTTGAACCCCTAACCTTTAAATTATTCTCTAAATACTTTACTACTCTACTGATCTGTTCGTGTTGTGAATAAATAAAATTTTAAACAATTATATATTTCTATATATTTATGGTCAAATTAAATAATACCTAACAAATATATACATAAAAAATAATTATTAATCAATATTAATTAATTAATAATTATTAATCAATAATCAATAATCAATAATTAATAAGTAATAAGTAATTTTTTATATTTAACAATTACTTATTAAAAATTACTAATTAATAAATAATATATAAGTAAATAAAAAATCAATTAATATATAATATTGTAATAAATCGTAGTTTTTAAATAAAAAAATATGACAAAAATAATTTATAATTTATAATTTATAATAAATAATAAGTATCAAATAAACCATTAATAAAACATAAATAAAAATTTAATAATAAAATAGTAGTATTTTAATAATAAAATAATAATAATAAAATAATAATAAATTATTAATTTTTTTATACAAAATAACTAAATAAAAAAATTATTAAATATTAAATATTAAAAGATTTAATAATAAACTGATATATGATATATATAAAATGAAATAATAAACTAATAATGAGAAAAAAATAAAAAAAATAATTATCTATAATGATTTAAAAATGTATAAAAATATACAGTAATATTCATAAATATATATAAATATTTAAAAATTTATATAAATTTACAAAAAATTTCATAAATTCCTATAAATAGGTATGTATAATGGATAATAAATTAAAAAAATATGAGAAATAATATGTAAGATCATGGCCTTTTTTGAAGTCATATTGGGTGTTTTCTCGAGGTACTTTATTTTGTTTTGAAGTACTTTTTCTATGGAATTGTGGTTTGAGGAGAATTTGGGGGAAGTTTTAAGAAAAATCTATGGACAGAGGGTTGTGCACAGTTTTCAAATAGGATGAAAAATTGTGTGCCCAATCCTAGGTATCCATGAGAACTGTGAAACCTAGATAGTGAGGTCTGCACGATTTACACACTGGTTCCTTAACCGTGCACCACTACAAGGTGAAACCATTTATTCTGAACAGTTTTACAATGAAAATTAGTTTTTAAATCACCTGACACCCTAAAACCTATATATTTTAACCAAGGTACGGTCATGACGAATTCTATGTGATCCTAGGTCTTTCTAGAAGAATTACACAGCATTTCAAACACTATTCATTGATATTGAAAGCCTGAATTGATGATCTGCTCTCTTCCCAAAAATTGGATTTCATCCCAATGTTTCATTCGTTTTTTCTTCTATATTTCTTTTGATTTTTTCATGGAAGATATCCATTATTTCCATGGATCTAAACCTATGTTAAATGATATAGATATTGGATTGTGGATCTATATCTTGATGCTATTGATCTTAATTTAGGGATTAGGGATTTTGATCCAGATTTCAATCGACATCATTGTGATTTTCGTATTTTGGGGATTTTCGGTATGCATAAGTCCATAAAAAACCATGTTAGGTGGTAAAAATTGAACCCTCATAGTCATTTATTTGATATGTTCTTGTGAGAATATTGAATTTATAGATTCCCATCATATTTTATTTCATCAATTGGAGTAATTAGAAATGTGAAATTGAGTTGGTGACGCCTTAGTGATTAAATAGATTATTAATCCATTAGGCTAATGGGATATCCAAATAGATGATTGATATGGGAAAATTGTTTATGGGTTGAGATATTTTAATTAAGATATTAAATTTGGATGGGTTCAAGACAATTAATTAGGGGGAATTAATTATGATATAAGGATTGGATATGTGATATAATTAACGGTTGATTAATTATGTGGCTAGTTGTTTCATTATGATAATTAATTGTGGGATTAATTATGATATTTTCAGATTTTATTTTGATAGTTAATTGTGGAGAATTAATTGTGGAATTAGAATAATGTTGATTGATTTATTAATTGATTAATTAATTAATGGGTTGTTCACTTAGGAAAAAATTGGTTAACTAATGGGTTTTTTTATATTTAACTAATCATTGAATAAGTATGGTATTGATGTGAATAATTATTTTTAGGTTAATAAGTTATGCAAGTGATTGCGAATGTGGGAGTTAGACCAGACATTCTCGATGAATGGAGAATTTGGGGCTCAGTCACGATGTTCTACTCCAATAGATATCCAATCCCTTGTGATGTGAGGTGTTAGACATGGCGATATACACTAGGTGGGATTTGGGGTATTAGGCTTGGAAACCTACACTGAATGAGATTTTGATTGTTTTATATGGAATTCAGCACCAAATAAATGATAATAATGAATTATTAAATGAATGAGAGACATGAATCAAAATAGATCTTAATGAGTGTAAATAAATAATAAATGACAGTGTGATCACTATTTAATTATGATTTGTACTTGTTACTTTATAGAATTTCATACAATATCTTTTGACTGGACTTCTTTTAGACAGCGTTGGTGGTTTGTTGCTGAGTCATACTCACACCCTATTTGGGCCACCTGATCAGTACCTGAGAAGACTATGTTGTTGCAAGACAAGATAAGGGAAGGTCCTAGGATAGGTAGTTGTTTGGGAATTGATCGTGGGTGAGGGATCCATAATTTGGTCGGGACCCACTATGGAGTAATTGTTTATTTAATATTTATTTATTTTTAGAGACCTAGAACATGCACTATTATATCATGTTTTACCTTTCAGTTGAGTATGGTATTTATTTTTTTTGAATATCTTGTGATATTTGTATTGTTTTGGTGATCTAAATGCTTTTACATGTGTTTATTTTTGTTTTCTTCTACTCGTACATTTCTGTAATAAAAGTGGGTATAGACTCTCCATGAATGAATTACTGGACCCTCGCTAATTTTGGTCACCTTGAAGCATATGGGATGATTTCATGAGGAAATGTGATTGATCGTCTGAGGGACCTATTGCATAGTACCCGATTTGGGATGTTACAAATTAGTATTAGAGGAGATTTCATTGTTTATTCATCTGTTTTCTTACAAATTTTTGAAATGAAAAGAGGAGACTTGGAAGAGTAGGGGCTTGGTAATGATATTCTGTATGGGAGTTGCAAACCCATGTACAAGGGAAAATCCAGGTACTCTGGGTGGGATTATTTTGATTTCTATTTATTATTACAGGTGGATTTTGTTTCACCTTGGGTGACACACTTATGTTGTGATGTGAGAAATGTATTCGAGAATTTTTTCATACTGATTTTTGGCATAAAGAGGCATATGATTTGAGTCTACATGAATCATTCTAGGCACATAGGGGTTTTGTGACACGAATCATTAGGAAATCATTGGAAAACAAGTTATGGATATGTTGTTAAAGTTGAACTAATTTCCTCGTTATGTGATTGAAATGAAAATGGGGCCTAACATAAATTGAGAAATATAGAAAAATGATGAAAATTGTGAATAATTAGGTGTCTAAATGAGAAACATGTTAATGAGAATGTGTTTACCCTTGATAACCAAGACCGAGGGGTAAGATGGTTAAAGGTAGTGATAGTGCCTTGGTGTTGACCGCATGGTGAGAAATGACGTAAAGACATGTTGAGACCTTTTTTGTTTCTTTTCCTTCTTATGTAATAGTATAAGGTTCTGTTATGAGATCTAATAAATGTGTTTAAAATTGTAGATATTATGCCTCCATGATGCTTTTTGAGGGGAGGACTGAGGGGTAAGACTCAGAAAGAACTTCAAAACATGGAACTTTAGGCACCATTAGTGCCAGCTAAGGAGGGAGGGGAGCAGTTCCAGGAGAACATTTCTCATTTAATGCACTTCATGGAGAGAGACCCCAGGATGGCTTTGAAAATCATGTCTCAATTGACATTGTAGTTTCATCTACAACACCCTCTGTATTTTACTGGAGAGGGTGGACTTGAGGGAGATGAATTATGGATTGATTCCATCGACATGATACTTGAAAATTTGGAGACTCTGTCTAAGGAGAGGGTCAAGTTGGATTCTCATATTCTATGGGGTTTAGTGATTCTTTAGTGGTACATCCAGGTATGATCTAGAAATACTGATGATATGTTATAGAAGGATGGTATGAAAATGATTTTTGGAGAACTTATATCTAGAGACACTAAGACAAGATAAGGCTTCAGTGTTTATGCATCTGACCCAATGAACCATGTCTGTAATGTATTATGATGAACATTTTAATGATTTGTAGCATTTTTTCCTCCATTGGAAGTCGATGATACTACCTTAGAAAAAAATTTCACAATGGAATTAGATGTGAAATTACGTCCCTAGTGAATATCTTATGACTGAATAAGTTCACAAAAGTGGTGAATCATGCTCTTATATCAGAGGCTAACGTGGAGGAGGATTCCAATACATAT
Source organism: Viscum album (assembly GCA_963277665.1). Classification (NCBI taxonomy): domain Eukaryota; kingdom Viridiplantae; phylum Streptophyta; class Magnoliopsida; order Santalales; family Viscaceae; genus Viscum; species Viscum album. Next base: position 452,788,626 of record OY728160.1, on the reverse strand, counting down.
AGGTAGCTATCAGTAGACATAAATGGAGTGTGCCTTCAGAAATAAGTAACACAGTTATGAGAACCTTACAATGGAAAGTGGAATGAAAGGTGGAAAATCTGGAGGAATAGTTACACAGCATCTTACTAATGTGTTTTTTCATCGGTGTTTTTGGATGGGACACCATTGAAACCATTATCCTAATCAACTGATGGTGTGACGATGTTGCCGCAAGATGGGGCACCTAAAAAGGTTATGTAGGTGTCAGTGAAAAAATTGTGTTGAGGGAGAAGCTACCCAGAATTTTGAAGGTGGGAAGGGGATATTCTAGACTATATAAGTTGGACAGCTAGAGTTCTTCTAGTAGAAGTGATAGAGGGAGTGAACATGGTGCTTCATGGAAATAGCTTCCATATCAACAGAGTGGTGCTACTTAGGGTAGTTAGACAACATCATAGGGATGTGGGGCATGATTTTTACATGCATTACAGTCGGCATTTATATATAGAGAGGCTATTACCTTTATAGTGAAGGGTAATATTCTAGTAGCTTCTACTTTAGCTAGTTTCTTGTTTGATAAAAGTTCCTCTCATTCCATTATATTTTCAAATATTTTTAATGGAATGATATTAGAGGTGGAGTCCATGAATAAAGTAATGGATATAAATACACAAATGATAAGACAATCTATATATATATGTCAATGCAAGGTATTTTCACTAGTGATCGGAGGGTAGCATTTTCTTTGGGATCTCTATGACCTTGATATGAAATTCTTGAACCTTATTATGGGTATGGAGTGATTAGTCTCATACATAGCCGAAATATATTTTTACCGTAGGATAGTGACATTTGTGTGTAACACCCCATTGTTTCATAGTACAATATCTCTTTAATGTAATTCAATAGATTACACCTCACACAACATTGAGTTCGAGCACACAACGTCTTACCAAACTTGTTGTTCAAAATCAGTTATGAATATTCTTAACTGAATTTTTAATTTCATATATTCCACATAATTTTATCATCCATATAATTTGTTTCTTAGACATAATATATGAACAAATTCACTTAATTTAGATAAAAGAAGTATTTTTCAAAAAATGAAATTTTACCGCCTTTTAATGAAGTACCTTTTTTAAATCCAATATTTGACCCATTTATAGATTTAATTTGACAAAATAAACTTTTTATTTAGAATTGGGACATAAAAATTTAGTGTTGATAAATTTTTGGTGTATTTCTAACAACTTTCATTTTTGGGTGAATAGTGAAAAATAATAATTTTTAATTGAAAATTTTTTTTTTAATAAAAATAATTTACAGTGCTCAATTATACATTTGAATGGTTTTGATGTATAATTATATTATATTATTACCATTTAATTCAAATTTGGTCATTGGAATTAATTTCACTTTGATATTATACATAAACAAGTGCAAATCTTTTGATAGTTATTGATTCTTTAAAACACGCTATTTGTTTTTGACAACGAGAATTAATTTTAAATTAATTAATGCATTGTGTATGTTTTGAATTTGGTAAAATAGATATCATTTTTTAATTCGGAATATCAAATATGTATTCGGTTTAATTTTTAGTATTTTTCTGAAAATCATTAATTTTGATGAATAGTAATACCACTTAGTAGTAGTTAAAAAACTGACATTTTCATTTAAATGAAATTTTACCACTTCTATGAATTGAATTTAGAAATTTCTAAATACATGGTTGTTATTAGTATGTCAAATATGGTTCAATAAAATGAAATATTTTTGGGTGAATAATAACTTTTAACTTTTATTTACCGCGGTTAAAGGTAAATAACATAATTCAAGGTAATAAGAATATTATAATAATAAACAATTACCTTATAACTTGTTCTAACCATATTGGATGAGTCATGACCGACCATTTACATCCTTGGGTTTAATTTGGGACCTCATGGATCCACATAAGAGTGATAATGATACTTTATTTTAATTATCTTAAAGTAAAGAAAAAAATTACATTAACAAATATATTTTAGTATATCAATTTTTACATGGGTTTATATAAGTCATATATTAAACTATAAATATTCATTGGAAATATAAAATTATTTCCTAATTTATGGTATTTTTTATTATTTTTTAGACATCAAATAAATTAAATTATTTATGAAACAATAATGATGCAGTATTTACCTCATTAATAAATGATTTAAATAAATAAGATTATTAATATTAAAACAATATCCATAACCTATCCAATTCTTATTGGATGTTTTTATTCAGACTACGATTCATACAATCTTTGACATTAACTAGATTTGGACCCTTACAAACTGAATATCAATATATAATAATATAATATTTTCACACTTTCCTAAAGAGCCCCTCCTCCCCCTTATAAACAGACACCACTTCTAACCCATTCCACACACCTCTAAAGCTCCTTGGCTCGTCCAACCCATGCTAAAATAAGCTCTCAATATCCCTCCCTTATACCTCAAATCCTTACCATAGGCAGAAGTCACTTCAAGAAGTCCTTTTGGTTCAAACCAAAAGACGTTACCCAAATTAAAGGTAACAGTTTCTCTTAAATTCATTTGTTTTAATTTTTTATTATTTTACTTCTCTAACCCCCTAAACTCTTCTTATTAATTTATTTTATTAACAAAAACAGTATCCTCAATATATTAGGATTTTTTATGAGAATGTTTCTAAATACACATACACACACCTCCATCTAATTGGTGATGAACATACTGTTTCTATGGTTGGAAAACTAACCCCTCAAAAAATGATGATTGTTCGATTATCTCCTACCACCACTCATGGATTCCATTAAGATAGATATGTATTTATATATGATATATAATATGTATATGTTTTTTTGTGCTTCTGTATTTTCCATTTATATCATACCTCTACGGTTTCTATTATGTGTAAAACATGATAATTTCATTTGAGGAAATGCGGACTACCGCCCCCTCAAAGTGATAAGACTCGCTAATGACTTGTGTGGGACGTATAAAGTATAGAGTTAATGATATTATATATGATATTATAATGGAATTATAATATACCTATGTATCATTTTGTTTTAATTCCATTAAAATATGAAATAGAAATGAAAGTAGCGTTCATGCATACGTACGGCTTACCGTCTCCATGAACAGTGAATTTCATTTCTTATATCCAAATATTATGTACTATTATAAATACATATATATACTGGATATAATATATATATATATATATTATGTCTAAATCATGTATATCATTATGGAGATAATGGACTTTTGGCCACATGGAAAAATTGTAATTTTTAAAAGTTCATTTTGGACTCATGTTCCGAACATTGATAAAATATCCAATATGAACTCAAATAATTAACTAATTGTTATATAAAGGTAATAAGTTATATAAAAGGAATAATAAAATTTAAAAATTTTCTTAGACAAGTAGAAATTGACTTATGTTTATTTTGCACGAAGAATAAGGAACATATAAGACAAGTCAGACTTGAGGTAAGGGGTTTCTAATCTCACTTTTAATTCCGTGAGGTTTCCATTGTTGCCACTTATTTATTTCATTTGGTGTATTGTGTACTTATTTTTGATATATATTATCATTATTCACTTTATATTCATGGTATTATGTGATTCATTTGTTGGTTATTTAATTTTGGTCAAATGACTCGATTTATTACAACGAATTAAGGGTTTTTCATCTCACTTTTTATTCCCTTGAGATTCATGTTGTATTGGATAGTATTTCCTTTTGTGTGGTGTATGTATGACCCATTATTGTATTCCTGGTGTAATATAATTTAATTTATGGGTATTTATATCTTAATTTTATGATCCCTCTTTGATGGGGTGCATGTTTCAAATGTTAACAAATCGGTAAGGGAATTTTAAATTTCAATTTCCACTCATTAGGCTTTAAACCTACTTCATTGATTATTTTACGCCATTATTATGTGTGGAATAACTATTTTTTACTTTTTTACTAATATAAACTCCCCTTTTTGTGGATATAATTTTGATACTCATAATCACTCCATTGATAAATCCTCAAGTCATCGATATGAACATGCTAAGAGTAATTTTAACTCAATGTCCGTTTATTGAGTTAAACATCCAATTCATTGGTGTTGTTTTTACAAAAATATGTGTGAATTTACACTGATATATTTACACTTAATATCAAATCATATTTAGTTTGTTTATATTTTTCACAGATAATTATTTCTTTGATTTATTGTTAAACTAAGGAAATAGTCTTTATAAGAGATTTCATATCAATTTACATTCCATTGAGACTTCTTTGTTATTATACACCAATTCACTTTTATATGGTGTATATACTGTACTTTCACATAGTATATCATGAATCCCTATATTCTCATGATATTATAATTTTTTATTACCTCAATTATTTATATAAAAGTGTCTCTCTTTTGGTTAGGAACTCTAACTAAAATATCATTTTAAATGTTTTAATGATTTATTATTCCAAATCATTCTCATTAATGTCCATGTTTTAAAAATGGTTTTAAGTATTTATTTATATCAAAATTATTATTTTAAATTTAAAATTACCTTTAAATTTTTCAAAGTGGTATGGGACACATTGATTAAAAAATTTATTTTTTAATGGATTCTACAATAATAGTGTGACTTTTAAATGTTTTCAAGAAAAAGGGGGATATTTCTCTCAAATAGTTTTGATGATTATTTTCATCTTTGTAAATATCCTTCATTATTATCAATTGAGGTTAATTTGTTACAATAAAATCATCAATATTGTATTGACTGAGTTATGTTTGATTGTGGACGTTCTATTATTATACCATTCATGGTTTGTGGATAAAGTACTGACATTTCATATGCTAGTTTTATTACGAATGTTAATGTTATGGTTCAAACTTTTCATATGAGGAATTCATTGGACTTAGTAAGTGATAGGTGGAGCCTTCTATAGCTCCTCGATGCATCGGTAGGTCTCATGATACAAACTAGTGTCATGGCACAAGGCCTTGACAGAATCTTATTTGTAGTCTTGGCACAAGGCCTTGACTATGTGGTTATGATGTCCGACATTATGCATTCCATAATTATGAGAGTATATATTGATATTTCATATAGTAATTCGGCTAGTAGAATACCCATGAATATATTTTATTATTGAATTATTTACTCATCTCATATTCCAGCAATAAAGTGTTCATGTTAACTATTTTTAAAGGAATGTTTTTTCAAGTATTCACCATGCCTAATGTTTATGTTATCTTCCGCTGTATTTCTTACTATTACTGAGAATTTGAGCTCACCGCTTTTTTATGTTTTATTTTCCCAGGATATGATGAAGTTTGTTATGAGATAATTGCAGGCATAATCTAGGAATCTTGGGTGTTTATAATGGAATAATTTAGTGTTGTTTATATTTTCAAGTTGTAATGTTGAACTTATGTATATATCTTGTTTATAAGACTAAGAAACTGATCTGTCCTTTTGGACTTTATTCCTTGTAATCATGCCAATGTATTAAAATAATGCACTGTCACCGGTATTCTGGGGTCTGGGCATTACAATTTGTATCAGAGGAAGGTTAGTAAAACCATGGAAACTAGATTTAGAAAAACTCTGATTAGAGAACATTACCCTAAGATAAGAATTGAGGATTAGTATATATAAACATCCAAATTTAGTTGTAATGTAAATATATTGTGGGTTTTCCAAGAAATATATCCCTATCTGGATACGATTAGGTAGATGTGGCTCTGGCACAGATTAAACTAGGGGTAAAACCCAAAAACACCTCTTTGTACTAGACTCGAACATGAACTGGTCCACCAAAATGGGCCTTGCTGTACTCTTGGTTACGACACTCCTGGGGGATATGCTTTGGATAATTTATATTTTCATTATAAACATATTTGACGGGTTTTAATATAAAATGACAATAAATAACCCTGGTTAATACTAGGGTGTTTTAAATTGAAAATATGGTGTGATGATATTTTAAAAATAATTTTATTACTATTCTTACTCACACAATGGTTTCTGGTTTTAGTTAATGCCTAGATTCCACGGAATTTAAAGTAACATTAAACATGATGTAAAAGGTTTGAACAATGGTGGATATTAGAAATGAAATGGAATGTAGATAGGTGTAAAAGATATTCTCTTCATGCTGAATTAGTTTTCCAATAATATGATCAACAACATTTATATTAACAAACTCCCGGACTCAACAAAGAAGAGAAAGGTTGTGAATGATAAGAGATCCAGTTATGGAGACCATGGAGAGAAGAAAACTCAATTTACATCTTTCTAAAAATGTGGAAGGAGAAACCCAGTAATGTGTCTCAATGGAACTATGAAATGATTTATTTGTGGGTAAGAAGGGAATAATGTAAATAATTTCCGAGGAAAAATGAAGAGTACTATAGAATAAAATAAAAATGATCCTAAGAATCCAATGATGGTCATTTTTTAAAAATGTAAGAGACCTTGGTATTACCCAACCCAGTGCCCTATTCTATAGGATAACAACTTGGTCAAGGAAGAACCTATATGGAAATAAATGGATGGAAAAATGTTTAAAGGTATTAGTGATTTTTGTTTATGAGATTAAATTAGATGACTTTTTCCTTGTATTTGTAATCCTACAATTTATCATGTGAAAATAATATTTGAGGAAGAATTATCATTTCTCTTGTGGATATAGTTATAAATAACCATTTTTTATATGATCCTTGAATTTCAGGAAATTACATGTTATTAAATTTTGGGATGAAAATGTGAGGTATGAGATAACATATATGGTTAAATTATGTTATGGTTATTTTGAGAAATTTATCACATTTTAGTAATGTAATAAAATAAATTTTTTCAAAAAGGACAACAAGCAGACCGTGTGATAACCCGTCGCATTGGACAAAGTTGTGGGAATCAAACCCACAACCAGAGTGCAATTGAGATTTATCACCTACCACTGGACTACATGAAGTACATGCTTAGTGAGATTAATTATTTTTAGTTAAATGTTTTTATTAAGTTTATTTGGGACATTATGTATTATTAAATGGATATCCTTATTTTAGGAAAATTATTTTGTGATTAAGTGATAAATGTTATTTTTGGAGATGTTCACTCTATTGGAAACAATATATGTCTAAAGAAAATAGAATACTATGAGATTTCATTTGATGAGTAATGGTGGATATTTTTCAATGTTTTTATTTTGGATTTATTAATATTTGGGTTAATTGTAGAAATGATTAACATATCATTGAGTATATGTGATTAGGTAAATTATTTTTTGAGTATGCGACTTTAAGAGTAGTCAATTTTATATAGAGATACAATTTAACGTGGAAGAATAGGTAATCAAATTCTTCTATGTTTTGGGTTTCAATATTAGTTTGGATTATATTGAAGTATTTAAAGGTCAATTGTTCATTGGAGGGTATTTGTTGAGCTTTGAGTATTGTTTATTTATATTTTGGAGATTAAGAGTAGTATTTATTTCCATAAAAGATTGTCCTTTTTGGGGATCATATGATTAGGTACTAACCATTTTGGTATGGGTTAATGTTTAATGAAAATGGAAGCATATAGTTCATCCTTTTTGGATTATGTGATTCTTAATAAGTTGATTGTAGCTCTTCAGGTGTAACCAAGTCATCTTCAATACTCATAGTTTGGAGAAAAGATGAGTTTTTGGTAGAAATTTATTAATGGATGAAACTCTACTTTTGAAGTAATTATATCTCCTTATTCTCTTATTAAATCTCATAAATAAACTCATCAGCATTATGAAAGGAATCTTAAAACAAAAATGTAGTTCGTTTACTTTTCCTGCTGGGTAATCAAACACCTTTCATCCCATCACAGGTTTATGGCTTTCAGATTGTTAACTTTCTTCTAATAATATTATCGATCACTCTCCATCAGAACATAATGATTTGTTTTCTCTTCCGTATCAATGCTTTCATACATGGAACCCTAGTATGTGTTATTTTCGGTAACCTTCATACTAACCGTTATTTATTTTAAAATAGAGGCCTTATTAATCCATTTTTTATGTGGGATTTCAACTATGATATTTTGAAATGTCAAAACCCACCTTTTCAATCCCATGCTTAAGTTGCGAGGACACAATTTATTGAAGGAGGGGATAATGTGACACCACAAGGGTTCATAGGATAATATATCCATAATGTAATTAAATAGCTTTCACCTCACACAACATCGAGTTTGAGGGCATGATGACTTACCAAACTAGCCATTCAAAAGTAGTTATGAATATTATTAACTGTATTTTGAAATTTATATATTCCATATAATTTTAACATCCATATTATGTGTTTCTTAGAAATAATATAATAACAAATTCATTTTTTCAGATAAATGAATTATTTGTCAAAAAATGAAAATTTAATGCCTTTTAATGAATAAAAAGTGTTTATGGGTTGTGATGGGAGCACTAGGACAGTAGGGTTGTGGTGGAGTGTTTTGTTCATATTGTGGGATTGTAATGAGATGCTTCTATAATTCATTTTGAATTGGAACTACCTTTGATGCAGAATTATGTGAAATGGTTTATGCTATCAGGTACGTAGTCTAGTTAAACTGGAATTATATATGGATTGAATCTGATTTGCATACTGCAGATCATGCTTTGTGAACCAAGACGCGCAGGGTTCCTTGGTGTATGCTACCTCAGTGGGTGGACTATCATAGAAAGATCTCCCAGATGAATGTGTATGTTTAGCATGTCTATCAAGAGGCTAATCAAGTGTCATATGCATTGGAAAAGCCAGAACTCATTGATAATGGAGGTATGTGGTCTTTAACGACACTTAATTATTGTTCCCCATTGGTGGAGGCAAATAGATGTGGTGTGATGAGCACTCGTTTATGTAATAACCCCTTGTACGCTTGACTAGTTTCCCTTGATTTTACAGAAAAATTGCGCATCACACCACATCTATTTTCCTCCACCGGTGGGGCACAATAATTAGGTGCTGTTAAAGACCACATCCCTCCATTATTAATGAGTTCCCGCTTTTCCAATGCATCTGACACCTGATTATCCTCCTGATAGACATGAAAAACATACACATTCATGTGGGAGATCTTTCTAAGACAGTCCACCCACTGAGGTCGCATACACCAAGGAACCCTTCGCATCTTGGTTCTGAAAGCATGGACCACAGTATGTGAATTAGATTCAATCCATATATAATTCTAGTTAAACTTTACTACGTACCTGATAGCATAAATCATTTCCCATAATTCAGCTTCAAAGGAAGTGGCAATTCCAATGGAATTACAGAATAATATCATTACAAGCCAACAATATGAGAAGAACACACCACCATAACCCAATGATCCTGGTGCGCCCATCAAAACCCCATCAACATTGGCCTTGAGATAGGGCACAATGGGTGGTATCTACCGAATATATTTCCGCATCTGAGGCCTGCGTGATCGAACTGAAACACCAAGAATTCACAGAATTTGTTGATCAAAAAATGTATTCATCATGGTGCCATCATGCACAGTCGATGCAGCATAAACCTCACTATGTACAGTCACCAAGCCTTGCAGAACTATTGAGTGTATGTCATTGAATAGTGTTGAATTTCGAGCATCCGATATGGCTGCAATAACAACAGCAATAGAAGCCACTAAATGGTTATAAATCTGGGCACTGAACCAGCCATGTGGAAGGTTAGAAAATAGATCCATAATTGTCCTGCATGTGTCAAACACAATATCAAACAAAGATCCATCAAAGTCCCATAGTCTCTTGTCCTGACTACATTCTCCAAATACATGCTTTATCGAGTCCTCATCAGACTGGAAAAGAGAACACATAGAGGGAATTTAAAAATAATCCCTCTTGAGATGATCATATATGGGAATTCTTTTCTTCTATATTTACAAAATGAGAAAGAATCTAGAAGGTTGAATGAAATAATATCTAAATTGTATAAGCCATGAAGGTGAGGGAATTTGTCCCCCACAATGGTTCCAGTAGAAATCTCTACTATTAAACTACCCATCCCTACTCTGAGTTTAGATCAATGTGTCATGATACATAAAATAATACTGATTGATTTCAGTCTCAACCTATATATGAATATTAAAAATAGTAGAATCCATCTGGGAGAGAAAACTTGAGATAGACAAAGGGGAGACTTCAGTTGGTACATTGAGATCACAAAGGGGCTGTATGATCCCCTTTGTGCTCCAAAAGGTAATAATGGAGTCTCTCTACACCAACCATTTGGTATCTTTCATAATCATCATATACGAATTCTTGAGAGAAGCCCAAACTAATGAAGAATGATAATAATTGTAACCATTGAGAAGCCTCTTTGTGATTCTGTTTGACAGAATGTCATCATCGTCGCCATGAGTAATCAGGTTCCAAGTTAATTTCCTAATCAACCCATCATTAAATGTATAGAGGTCCTTGATTCCAAGAACCCCCATCTCCTCATGATTGATAAACTCCTTCCACTCCACTATAATCAACATCCTCTCATATGGGGACCATGTGCATATAAAATTCTGAACCATGATCTGATGCTACTTAATAAGTCCTCTCGTCCATCGATAGAGGGAGAAGGAATAGACAACCATCGATGTGATCACTAAGTTAACAAGGAAGACCCTCCCAGCTAGGGAAATAGCTTTCGATTTTCTATCTAGCTATCTGATAAACCATACTAGCATAAATCCCCTCCAAGTACTGCCTTTTCACTTTGCCCCAAAACAGCGGGACCCCGAGGTACTAGAAAGGCAGGGATCCCCTCCTCACCCCATGATACTTAACAATTCTATTACTTTCCCCAACCGAGACTCCATTCCCAAAAACAATGGAAGAATTAACCCAACTAATGTCTTGTCCATCCATCTCCTCATAGTGATTCAAATGTGCTTCAATAGAGGATATATTTCTTCTTAATTCTTGGGAAAGTAATAATATTTCATCTGTATACCATAGGTGTGATGGGGCATGGCCATAAAGTCTATACCTAATATTCTTTTACAGACCTATTTGAGAAAGGTCATTTATGCAACTACTAGGGTAGTCCTCTACAATGGAAAAAAGAATACCATAAAAGGGGTCACATTGTCATACACCCCTGGTGCAAGGGGAAAACCCCTCAGAGCACCATTAACAAGAATTGATAGCCTTTTAGATCCAAGTTTGATACAAATCATATTCAAAATCCCATTTGAGAAGCCATACCTTCCAAGTACATCTAGTAGGAAGCTACTTTTAAGATGGTTAAATCCTTGGAAATATCAATTTTGAGAGAAAAATTCCATTCCTTTTTCTTTTTCCTCCTCAGGTTGACACTCTCAGAGGCCATGAAGAGGTACTTTTGGATGCTCCTCCTAGAGACAAATCCAAAACTATTAGCATTAATCATTTCATAGAAATACAACTCTATGCATGATGTCATTCATGTGTCACAACTACAGTGGTATAACCCTGACCCTTATCATGTAATTGATTTGGATGAGGTTGAAAATGAGATAGATTCTTCCTTTTAGTAGAATCCAAAATGTGATCTGTATCATTGTGAGAATGTGTTTTGGGGATAGACCATGCTGATAGTTCATGTGTTATAGAAACATTGAGGTGATCAATAGGAAACTTGGGAATGGGAAGCAGACATGGGGGATTAGTGGCCTAATCTTTTGGCTCGGAATCTTAGTGAATTTCAGGAGGGCAAATCAAGGATGAGCTATTATAAAGTGGGTTGATTGTAAGATCCTTACCTTTTATGGAGTCATCTTGGGCACATTTTTCATGTAATTTTTTTTTAATGTACATTTGATTTTAAATTGTGGTTGGAGGGGTGATTGGGTGATGTTTTAAGAAAAATCTATGGATAGAGGGTTGTGCATGGTTTGAATTTTTTTTGAAGAACTATGTTCCCAAATCCATGTAACTATGTGAACCATGAAAAGTTGGACAATTAGGTCTGAATGGTTTGCACATGGTTTCCTTAACCATGCACCCATGAATGATGAAACTATGCAGGTGGAACTGTCTTTGAAAAAAATTGTTTTTAAATCACACCAACCCCTGAAACCCCTCTATATTGACCTAGGCTCGATCATGGTGAATTCTAGGCAATCTCAGAGCATTCTAAATGGATTTCAAGGCCTCTGAAACATCGTTATTTGATATCAAATGCTCGTACTGAAGATATTCATTCTTCCCGGTAAGTGGATTACATCCCAATGCTTCTTTTATTCCTTCCTATATCTTTCATTGATATTTTCATAGAATATTTGTAACACCCGAGACTTTTATGAGAAATATTTTTTTTATGTTATATAAATCATCAAAGAAATATTTCACTACACAGAACAGTAGCTTGGCTTTCTTTACACGCAATCGCGACCTTCCTCGATAGCTTGTGTCGTACGCAATACCGAGTTTCACTAAACAATGATATGCTATTAAAATATTATTAAAACTAGACATTATGAATAGTAATACCCACTTTTTGAAATATTTTAATTTTTATTATTCAAAATAGACTTCATTTTTGGATTCGTAATATCGAAATTTGCCTAGGGTGATATTTTGGTATTTTTTAGAAAACATTCAATTTTTGATGATTAGTGAAAACACTGGGTTAATATTTAGAAACCAAATTTTTATTTAAATAATTATTTATTTTATTTAAATTTATTTTCAGTCAAAATTGATACATAATACCTATATAAGTTCAATTCAATTCATTGGAGTCATTTTATAATAATTCTAGATATATAAAAATTTTATTGAACTTTTCACCGTCTTTTACCCACATCCTAGGAGAATTTTTAAATTCACATAAAACCTAATTATATGGCTTCTATGAGTGCTATTTAGAAAATCCGAGAGACACCGTTAATATCAAGAACTAAAATGTGGTTCAATGAGATGAAAATAATTTTTGGTGAACAGTAACTATTTACTTTTTTACCACGGGTAAAAGTAAATAGGGTAATTAAGGGTAAAAATGATATTATTATTACCCTAACACATGTCCTAATTATATTGGATAGGGGTAATTCGACCAAAAACAACCTTAGGAATAAAATATGACCATTTAGTCCCACATGTATTAGATTAGGACAGTTAATAATAATTTATTTAAAGAAGGGTCAAAATAGGTAAAATCAATGATAAATAAGTAAATCATTTTTAATATAGTGATATATATTATATAAATTCGACTATAAATATTAATTAAAAATATAAAACAATTTCCTAAATAATGGTATTTTATTTATAATTTTTAGACATGAAATAATGTAATTTATTTATGACACAATGATGATGTAGTAATTATCTTATTAATGAAATATTAACATAATTGATGTTATAAATACCCAAATAAATTTAATTTGAGACTTTTTATGAATTAAACTAATTTTATAGGTTAATATGGCATGATATTATTTATTTAATAAACTTTTTTAGAACTAATATTTCTGTTTTTATTTTCTCAAAAATCAATTTCCAAATAGTGTCAAAATTGACATAAAATTGTTTTTAAAACAAATATTATATTATTAATTGTTATTTTATTCTTAAAAAACTATGGTTCGGCCAAATGACTTAGATAAGGTTATATATATTAATAATAAACAACTTTGGGTTCTTTTTTCTTCTTATAGTATGTTTATTAACATTATATTGTAAGAAAACAAGAAGACACAGTAATAGATAAATTATCTATGTTAATGTTAAATCTAAATGATAAGGTTAAAATAGATAACTAATCTTGTCTAAATTCTATTGGATGAGTGGATTTAGACCCATACCCACCATAGCTTTGAAATAAATCAATTTGGAGCTATTAGAAACTGAATATAACTTTATAATATAATAATATTTTTAGTTTTCCAAAGGTGCCCCTCTCCTCCCTCATAAAAGGGCACCTCCTCCCTCTCTTCCTCACATCACATTGAGCATTCAAGCATGTCCAACCCTTGAAAAATTTTCTTCTCAACATCCCTAGAAACATCCTAGAGGTCCTGGTCTTCTTCAAATACCAATTTTAGTGCCCTAAGAGGAGGTCTCAAAGAGGCACTTCAAAGAAGAGGTAATGTTCGTTACCGATTCATTCAAATTAATTTTTCTTCCACTTATTCTTATTTAGTTGTTTCATTATGATGTAATAACATCTGTATCAATAATATAATGGTATGTTATTATATGTATGAAACAACCCTATTTCACCATCTATCAATCCTACAGAAAAGAAAATCACTGCGCGTGCGTACATATCGAAGACCGTCTCCACGCCGTGGTGTAATCTATTTTCCACCACCACCTTACTTGGATGGTTTTAATGGTGTAAATAATAACTATATATGATTATTGTAAAGTGATATTGTTTCTGAAATATTATTCATAAACTCCAATACAATTCAACGATCATGGGAACGATATCATCGCTCATGCGCACGTACGGAATACCGTCTCCACGATGTGATGCGGCTCGTTATACAAGATCTTCATTGCATAATGATTATATAAATGAATTGAATGAATGAATATGATATATATTACTCTTATACCATTATGGAAATGAGTTATCTATAACCTAAAGAGAACAATAAGAATTTATTCGACAAAACACGGATATTAACAAAAAGTAATAAACACCCGAATAACAAGTAGCAATGAAATATTACTAATAAAAAGATATGAATATGGACATATATGAAATCATAACAATAATTATGATTCTGGAATAATTCAATGACATTATTTCAATCAATATACAGGAGGTTTGGACACTTATGAAGAAAATCAGACCGAAGGTAAGGGAAAATATCACAATCTCATTTTTAACTGAGATTATTTATACTTTGGTATTTACTGGGGTGTATTTTATCATCCACATCCATGTTTCCTCAATATGTAATATTATTTCCATCCACCTACAATTTTTTATATCCAATTTTACCATTTGGTGAGTTTTTAGTAAAAGATATGAAAGAAATCATTTGTCATTTTTGTACGAGGTACTTTTTGACTTTTCTGACAGAAGTACAAGAAGAATGTTTTTTTAACTTATACGTAATGAATGGATTTTGAAAACATTATTTACAAGAAGATTCCTTTACATGCTTTCATGTTTATTTTTAATCAACTTTTTTTAGTTTAAAATTGTATGACATGTTCATAAAGGAAAATTTTTTTGAAGTAGAATGAATATTTTCCTCAAGAATGGAGTTCAAGTGTTTTATCAAAATTATTTTCCATGTAAGATAATATGGAGTTCTTTTTATATCCCTATTATTACATTGATTTGATTATGTTTTGATGAAATTATATTTATGAATTCCTTTATCTTATATGAATTGTTTTATGATGTCATGATGTTTAAGAATCCCATTTTTATTACATGTTTTATGCTATGATGTATGATTTATGATTATGTGGCACACATAAGAATGGTTTCATTATGAGATGGGTGGGAGCTATATGTCCCACCAATGAATTGGGTAAAGATTTATATCTCATGAGATAGACATGGCTGGAACGGCATGTTAAACTGGTTCAGTGAAACAGGACTGAAACGAGGAGTGAACTCAGTTCAGAAATGGACTTTGTCCGCTAAGATAGTCATGGAAATGAGTCTTGACTACTAATTAATGATTCTCTATGATTATGTGTGTATTCCACAATGTTTTATGTAATAAGTGATGATTATTGGTATTACATTTCATTACTATGATTTATCCCATGTTATGAAATTATGATCTCTTTTGCAGGTTATGATTTCAAAAATGTTATGTTCTTATGAATATGATGTGATTGATATATCTTTTGTTTAACCTTACTGAGCATTTGAACTCACCCTTTTGTATGTTTTATTTCCCTAGGTCAGGAAGAAGGTTATTAAGTAGGATATGCGAAAAGGGACTCTAGGTATGATGAAATAAATGGGAGACAATGTAGATTCTTTATGAACCAGTTTTTTATGTTTCCCAGTTTCTAATGACACTATACCTATACGGTCCTTTCATGGTTTTGTTATATTCTGTAATAAGTGTACTTCAATTTTTAAGTATTAACTATTTATGTAAATTATGGGTCGTTATAGTTTGTATCAGAGTAAAGGTATAGATAACCTTTGGAAACTAGGATTTGAAAGCCTTAGTAAAAAACCTAAGGATATGTCTAAGCACAGAACACAATATTAGTGTTTTAGAAATGGCCCTGAATAACCTATTATAATACCTTAAGTGTAAAATTTTATTCTTTATTATGTGTTTTTCCTATTATAATTAGTGTTGATCACACTATTATTCATGGTTTTAGTCAATGGTTGGAACCCGAAGGAACCATGTTAATGTGGAATGTGATGGGAAATGCAATGATTGACCCCCTGAGCAACCAAATGTCATGGGAGTTGGAATGAAAAATCTTGTAGCCATGCTCACAAAACTTTCTCAAGCAATGAATCATTCAAGACTTCCAAACGAGCAAAGGAAGGAGCAACATTCTGTTGAATCCTTCATGCGACAGCGTCCACCCTCATTCAGCGGGTCTACTGATCCATTAGTTGCTGAACAATGGATCAGTACCACTAAAAAGATATTTTTAGTTCTTCAATGTTCTGAACATGGTAAATTCATCTTAGAAGTGCATCGTTTGGAAGTAGATGCTGATCAATGGTGGAATCATAACAAGAATATGAGGCAAAGAGATGAAATTGAGTCCATGGAATGGAACAAGTTCAAGAAATTATTTTTCAATAAGTACTTCCCTCATATTCTTCAAACAAAGATGGAGAGGGAGTTTCTTGAACTAAAGCAAAAGGATAATGAATCTGTTGGTACCTACGAAGCAAATTTTACAAGACTTGCAAGGTACACATCTGGTATTTTTGTCCAACCAGCGAGTAAGTTAGATCAATTCTTTAGTGGCTTAAAACCAAGTCATTGAAGGGAGTTATCCATAAGGGACTTAAATATCTATGAGGAAATCATTCGATGTGCTCTCAAAGTTTACATGGAGATTGGAGTAACCCATCAGCCATATGGGTTTGATAAGAAGAGGAAAATGGAATTCAAAGGAAAATCCAAAGAGCACACGGAAATGAAGATGAGTTTTCCCTTATTATCAGAGTGTGGAAAGAAACATGGAGGGAGTTATCTTAAAGGTACAAGTAAATGTTTTAAATGTGGAAAGGAAGGTCATCGGGCATTAGAATGCCGCAATGATGGGAAGATGATGTCTAGTGACGTGAACAAAGAAAAGGCTACACAGAGTGCACCTCCTATACTTAAATGTTACAAGTGAAAGGAAATGGGGAATTATGACAATAAATGCCCTAATCCAAGGGTTGTTGATGATGATTGATGTCAAAAAACTCATAAGGCTAAAGAAAAAGGAATGTCACATGCAATTACTATCGGTGATGTAGAGTACGACAACGAAGTGGTGAGAGATACACATACCATCTGCTCTAATGTATAAAATGTTTTATTTGATTCTGGATCCACCCACTCTTTTATTTCTAAAGAATTTTCTAAGGTTATCACAATATTACCTCAACAATTAGATGTTGAGTTAGCTGTGACAACCCCTAATGGAACAATAGTCGTATCAAAATTTTATAATTCTTCTCCGATTGATGTTTTTTGGAAAGTGCTTCCTGCAAATATATTGATCCTTCCTATAGTAGAATTTGATGTGATTCTTGGAATGGATTGGATTTCTCTATATGGAGCTCATATCAACTTCAAAAGAAGGGAATTCACATTTCATATTCCATATCAATCTATGATCGTCTAACGATGCAATGATGAACCTGACCGTCCAGTGGAAATTTCTTCCATCTTATGGGTCTTGATTCCACTAAATGAAGGATATTTATCTCAAATGGTTGGAGAGAAAATCACGATTAATAATATGCCCATTCTACGGGAGTTTTATGATGTCTTTCTGGAGGAATTACTAGGTCTTCCACCAAATTGTGAAGTTCAGTTTTTAATAGAACTCGTACCGTGTGCTTTAACTATTTCAAAGACACCTTATAGAATGACCCCAATTGAGTTCCAGGAATTGAAGAAGCAGCTCCAAAAGAATCTTGATAAGGGATTCATACGCCCTAGTGTGTCACCTTGGGGAACACATGTTCTGTTTGTTAAGAAGAATGATAGATCAATGAGACTCTTCATTGATTATCGAGAAATTAACAGGATCACTATCAAGAACAAATATCCTCTCCCACGCATTGATGACTTATTTGACCAACTACACGGAGCTCAATACTTTTCCATGATTGATCTTCATTCAGGGTATCATCAGTTAAGGGTCCAAAGGGAGGATAAACCAAAGACGACTTTACGTACAAGGTATGGACACTATGAATTTATAGTGATGCCATTTTGTCTTACTAATTCCCCTGTTATCTTCATGGATCTGATGAATAGAGTATTTAGAGACTATCTTGATCATTTTGTGGTAGTATTTATAGAAGATTTTCATGTATATTAAAAGAGAAAGGAAGAACATGAATATCACTTGAGAATTATATTGAAGACCCTGAGGAAGGAGAAACTTTATGCCAAATTTACCACATGTGAATTTTGGCTTCAAAAAGTTGCATTTTTTGGTCACATAATCTCAAAAGAGGGGATATCTGGGGATCCTGTAAAAACAGAGATTATCGAACGATGGATGAGACCAACAACAGTAACTGAGATCCGAAGTTTTCTTGGTTTGGATGGATATTATCTATGTTTTGTGAATGATATTTCACGATTATCTAATCCACTCACTATGTTGACTCAGAAAGGAGTTATGTTTTTTTGGACAGAGGAATATGAAGAGAATTTCAAGTAGTTGAAAAGATGGTTATCCAGTGCACCTGTACTCACACATCCTTGTAGTGGAGAAAGGTTTGTGATCTACAGTGATGCATCCATGAAGGGTATGGGGTGGGTTCTTATGAAAAATGATATAGTGGTAGCTTATGCCTCACGACAATTGAAAATATATGAAAAAAATTACCCAACTCATGATTTGGTGTTAGCTGCGGTAATCTTTGCATTAATGATTTGGAGGCATTATCTTTATGTAGAAAGGTGTGATATTTATACTGGTCATAAAATTTTAATGTATATTTTCACACAAAAGGAGCTGAATATCCTCCAAAGAAGAGGGTTGGAGCTGATTAAGGATTACGACTTCTCAATTCATTACCAGCCTAGGAAATCAAACAAGGTGGTAGACACATTAAGTCGACAAGACCATGCTAGCTTATCCATGATGAGGATAAAAAAAGACCCAATATTTATGGATTTACGAAGGATGGATCTTTGAATTATAATGGAAGGGGAAAATAGTATCTTTCTCAAATGACTGTTCAACCATCTATACATGTGAAGATTAAAGAGGAACAGAAAGAAGATGTAGAGTTAGAAAAGAAGGTGAGAAATGTTCCTGAATTCAACCTTGATTGTGATGGGATAATAATGTTCAGGAATCGAGTTTGTGTTCCTCCCATACCAGAATTAATGAAGGATCTGCTGGATGAGGCACATAGTTTTTCATTCTCTATTCATCATGGAAGCATGAAGATGTATAGGGACCTGAAAGAGTACATCTGGTGGGATGGCATGAAAAGAGATGTTACTGAATATGTCTCTCGATGGTTTGTTGGTTAGCAAGTTAAAGCTGAGAGACAAAAGACTAATGGGATGTTACAACCATTACCCATACCAGAATGGAAATGGGAAAACATCACTATGGACTTTGTCACCGGACTTCCTAAAAAATCCAAAGGCAATATGATATCTAGGTCATAGTTGATCGTCTTACAAATTCGACACACTTCATTGCTATTAGAGATGATTTATTTCTGGATCAACTTGCTATGATATATGTGAAAGACGTGGTAAGATTGCATGGAGTACCACTTTCTATTATATCAGATCGGGATCTGAGATTTACCTCGATGTTCTGGAGAAGTCTTCAGCATACTCTGGATACAGAGTTGAGTTTTTGCACTTCTTATCATCCTCAGATAGATGGTCATTCCGAGAAGACAATTCAAACTCTAGAAGATATGTTGACAGCTTTCTCTATGGATTTCAAAGGTGGTTGGGATCAACACCTACCTTTGGTGGAATTTTCTTATAACAATATCTTTCACTTCAGTATTCAGATGCCTCCTTATGAATCTCTCTATGGAATGAAATGCAGGACTCCAACTTGTTGGGTTGAAGTTGGGGAATGAAAGCTATTAGGACCTGATCTTGTTGATGAAAAGGCAGAAAAGGTCAGATCTATTCAACAACACATTAGAGCAGCTCAGAGTCAACAAAAAAGTTATGCCGACAACCGAAGAAAAGACCTAGAGTTTGAAGTGGGTGATAATGTTTTCTTACAAATATCTCCTTGGAAGAGAGTAAAGAGATTTGGAATGAAGGGAATGTTGAGCCCTAGATATATCGGTCCTTTCGAAATACTGGATCGTGTTGGGAAGGTAGATTACTGATTGACGCTTCCACCGAATCTAATCCAATTTCACGATGTGTTCCATGTATCTCTCCCGAGGAAGTAAATACCTGATCCTTCACATGTACTCAGCTAAGAAGTTGTACCGTTGGAGCAAGCTCTTTCATATAAAGAACAGCGGATAGAGATTCTGGATCATAGAGAAAAATTCCTACGGAACAAGACCACTCGATTGGTGAATGTTTTATGGAGGAACCACCAATTATAAGAAGTAACATGGGAGCTTTTGGATATGATGAGGGAATGGTATCCTCATCTGTTTGTTACAAAGTGACGAATTTTGAGGGCGAAATTCATTTTAAGGGGGTTGAATGTAACACCTGAGACTTTTATGAGAAATATTTTGTTTTAATGTTATATAAATCATCAAAGGAATCTTTCACTACACACAACACTAGCTTGGCTTGCTTTACACGCAATCACGACCTTCCTCGATAGCTTGCGTCGTACGCAATACTGAGTTTCACTAAACAATGATATGCTATTAAAATATTATTAAAAATAGCCGTTATGAATAGTAATACTGACTTTTTGAAATTCTGTAATTTCTATTTTTCAAAAAGGACTTCATTTTTGTATTCGGAATATCTAAATTAGCCTAGGGTGAAATTCTGGTATTTTTCTGAAAACATTCAATTTTTTATGAATAGTGAAAACACTGGGTTACTATTTAAAAACCGACTTTTTATTTAAATAATTACTTATTTTATTTAAATTTATTTTAGGTCAAAATTGATACATAATACCTATATAAGTTCAATGAAATAAATTGGAGTCATTTTATAATAATTTTAGATATATAAAAAGTTTATTGAACTTTTCACCGTCTTTTACACACCTCCTAGAGGAATTTCTAAATTCACATAGAACCTAATTTTACTGCTTTTGTGAGTATAATTTCAAAAATCCGAGAGACACGGTTAATATCATGGACTAAAATGTGGTTCAATGAGATGAAAATAATTTTTGGTGAATAGTAGCTTTTTACTTTTTTTACCACGGTTCAAATTAAATAGGGTAATTAAGGGTAAAAATGATATTATTATTACCCTAACACATGTCCTAATTCTATTGGATAAGTTTAATTTGGCAAAAAAAAACCTTAGAAATAAAATATGTCCATTTAGGCCCACATAGATTAGATTAGGACATTTAATATTTATTTATTTAAAGAAGGGTTAAAATAGTTAAAATCAATTTTTAATATGTAACTCATTTTAATATAGGGTTATACATAAGATAAATTCGACTATAAATATTCATTAGAAAGCAAAAACGATTTCCTACATAATTGTAGTTGATTTATAATTTTTAGACATTACATAATTTAATATATTTATGATACAATGATGATGCATTAATTATCTTATTAATGAAATATTAACATAATTGATGTTATAAATACTCAAATAAATTTAATTTGAGACATTTTATGAATTAAAGTAATTTTATATGTTAATATGACATGTTATTATTTATTTAATTAAATTTTTTTGAACTAATATTTCTGTTATGATTTTCACAAAAATCAATTACCAAATAGTGTCAAAATTGACATAAAATTGTTCTTAAAACAAATATTATATTATTAATTGTTATTTTATTCCTAAAAATCTAAGGATCGGTAAAATGACATAGATAAGATTATATATAATAATAATAAACAACTTGGGGTTCTTTTGTCTTGTTATAGTATGATTATTAACATTATAGTGTAAGAAAACAAGAAGACACGGTAAAAGTTAAATTATCTATCTTAAAGTTAAATCTAAATGATAAGGTTGAAATAGATACCTAAACTTGTCTAAATTCTATTGGATGAAAGGATTTATACCCATAACCACCTTAGATACGAAATAAATTCACATTGGAGCTATTAAAAACCGAATATGACTTTATAATAAAATAATATTTTTAGTTTTTCCAAAGGTTCCCCTCTCCTCCCTTATAAAAGGGCACCACCTCCTTCTCTTCCTCACAACACTTTGAGCCCTCAAGCTCGGCCAACCCCTGAAAAATTATCTTCTACACTTACCTAGAAACATCCTAGAGGTCCTGGTCTTCTTCAATGACCAATTTCAGTTTCTTAAGAGGAGGTCTCAAAGAGGCGCTTCAAAGAAGAGGTAATGTCTGTTACCGATTCTTTCAACTTTATTTATTCTTCCACTTAATATTATTTAGTTTTTTAATTATGAAGTAATAAAATAAGTATCACTCATATACTGGTATGTTATTATAAGTATTAAACAAACCTATTTCAACATCTATCCATCCTATGGAAAACGAAATCACTTCGTGTGCGTACATACGGAACACCGTGTCCACGCTGTTGTGTATTCTATTTTCCACCACCACCTTACATGGATGGGTATAATGGTGTAAATAATAACTATATATGATTATTGTAAAGTAATATTGATTCTGAAATAGTATTCATACACTCCAATACAATTCCACGATCATGGTAATGATATCATAGCTCATGCATACGTACGGAATACCGTCTCCACGATGTGATGCGACTTGTTCTACATGATCTTTATTTCATAATGATTATATAAATGAATTAAATGAATGAATATGATATATATTAAACTAATACCACTCTGGAAATGAGGATTCTATATCCTAAAGTGAAAAATAACAATTAATTCGACAAAACATGCATAAGAAACAAAAAGTAATAAACACCCGAATAACAAGTAGCAATGAAATATTACTAATAAGAAGCTAAGAATATGACCATATATGATATCATAACAATGAGTATGATTCTGGAATAAGTAAATGACATTATTTAAATCATTTAACAAGATGTTCGGACACTTACGAAGCAAATCAGACCTAAGGTAAGGTAAAATATCACATTCTCATTTTTATATGATATTGTTTATACTTTGGTATTTACTAGGGTGTATTTTATCACCCACATCCATGTTTCCTAAATATGTAATATTATTTCCATCCACATAAAATTGTTTAAATCCAATTTTACCCTTCGATGAGTTTTTAGTAAATGATATTAAAGGAATATTTTGTCGTTTTTCGTACGAGGTACTTTTTGACTTTTCCGACAAAAGTACGAGAAGAATGTTTTCTTTAACTTATACGGCATGAATGGATTTTTAAAACATTATTTACAAGAATCTTCCTTTAAAAGTTTTCAAGTTTATTTTTAATCAACTTATTTTAGTTTAAAATTGTATGACATGTTAAGAAAGGAAAATGTTTTTGAAGTAGAAAGGATATGTTCTTCAAGAATGGAGTTCAAGTGTATTATCAAAATTGTTTTCCATCCAAGATAATATAGGGTTATGTTTCTATCCCTATTATTACATTGATTTTGTTATGTTGTGATGGAGTTATTTTTATGAATTCCTTTATCTTATATGAATTGTTTTATGATGTCATGATGTTTAAGAATCCCATTTTTATTACATGGGTTATGATATGATATATGATTTATGATTTTGGGGAACACATAAGAATGGTTTCATTATGAGATGGGTGTGACCTATATCTCCCTCCAATGACTTGGGTATTGATTTATATCTCATGAGATAGGCATGACTGGAACGGTAGGTTAAACTGGTTTAGTGAAACAGGACTGAAACGAGGAGTGAACTCGGTTCAGAAATAGAATTTTTTTTCTAAGATAGTCTTGGCAATGAGTCTTGACTACTAAGAAATGATTATCTATGATTATGTGTGTATGCCGCAAAGTTTCATGGTTTATGTTTTGATTATTGTGATTACATTTCACTACTATGATTTATCCCATGTTATGAAATTATGATCTCTTTTGTAGGTTAATATTTCCAAAATTTTATGTTCATATGAATATGATGTGATTGATATTTCTTTTGTTTACCCTTACTGAGCATTTGAGCTCACCCTTTTGTATGTTTTCTTTCCCCAGATCAAGAAGAAGGTTATTAAGTAGGATATTCCAAAAGGGACTCTAGATATGATGAAATAAATGGGAGACAGTGTAGATGCTTTATGAACCAGTTGTTTATGTTTCCCAGTATCTAAAGACACTATATATATATGGTCCTTTCATGGTTTTGTTATATGTTGTAATCAGTGTACTACAATTTTTATGTATTAACAATTTATGTAATGTATGGGTCGTTATAATATTACAATTTTATCCATGGATGTAAACCAATGTGTTATGATCTAGTTCTATATTTTCATGATCATGATTCCTTTGATCTTAATTTTGGGTTTATTGATTTAGATCTAGATTTCAATCTTCATCATTGAGCCACACCGATTTTGAGGATTTGCACTACGAAAAAATCCATAAAAAACCTGAGGTAGGTGGTCTAAATCGAAATATAATAGTTATAATTTTTGATATGGGTATATGAGATTACTATTTTTTATCATCCCTTAACAATGAATTTCTTAAAATGGAGTAATTTGGAATGTGAAATTCAATTGTTGATGCCTTATTGATTTAATTGATGATTTGACAATGAGTATAAGGGGATATCAAAATAGATTTTTTATTTGGGGAAATTGTTTATGGTATGAGATATTTTAATTAATGTATTGAATTTGGTTTAGTTAGAGATAATTAATTCGGTAGAATTAATTCTGAGATAAGGAATAGATATGTGAGATAATTAATAGTGGATTAATTATGTTCCCTGTTGTTTGATTAAGATAATTAATTTTAGGATTAATTATGATAAGTTGTGATTTTATTTTGATAACTAATTATAGAGAATTAATTATGGAATGATAATAATGTTGATTGATTAATTAATTTATTAAATAATTACTTGGTTGTGTACTTTTTTAAATACGAGTTAACTAATGTGTTTTGATGTATTTAACTAATTATTGGATTAGTATGGTATTAACTTGAATAATACTTTATGAATTAATGAATTATGTAACTAATTGAGAATGGGGGTGGTAGATAAGGTGTTCTAGATCAATGGTGATGTTGGGGCATAAACATGGAGTTATACCCCAATAGTTATCCATGCTCTTGTGATGTGAGGTGTTAGATGTGGAGATCTACACTAGATGGGATTTGGGGTGTTTGTTGGGGAGACCAACACTGAATGAGGTTTGTGGTGTTCGATATGGTGTTCAACACAAAATAAATAACACTAAATAATTATGAAATAAATGCTAGAAATGAATCAAGATGAGTTTAATATGTTTAATAAAATAATAAATAAAATTGTGATTACTATTTCATTATGATTTGTACTTGTTTCATTATATAATTTCATACACTTTCTTTTTGACTAGACTTGTTTTGGACACCACTGGTGGTGGTCTAATGAGTCGTACTCACACCCTACTCGGGATGCTTGATCAGAAACAAAGCATACTTTTTACTTATGCACAAGATAAAGGAGAGGAACTGGGGTAGATTTCTCTTTGGAAATGGAGCATGTGTGAGGGAACCAAATTTGGTTCGAGGCCCACTATGGAGTCGTTGTGTCTTTACATTTAGTTTCATTGTAGACACTTGGCACTTATACTGTTACAACACATTTGCCCATTCAATTGAGTATGGTATTTCCTATTTTGACTATCTTGTGACATTAGTTTTATTATCAGTGATGTATATGATTCCACACTTGTTTATTATTGTTTTCTTCTATAGGTACTTTACTTTGATAATTGATAGTACAATCTCCCCATGAATGATTTATCCGTCCCTCTATCCTAGTCATCACCATCTAGAATATGGGGGGTGGGGGTTCTTGAAGGCTTGTGACTAATCAGCTCAGGGCCCCATTGCATGGAACCTAGGTCGGGACATTATAACATAACAATTACAACCCCATCAAATCAATGAGAATGTAAATAAGTGGAATAGAATCCTAAATGTCATAAAAATCATATTAAGAGACTCTTAAATAAGTATGAAATCTCATCAAATGCTTAAAATATATAAATATACTTAAATTTATTTAAATGTATTTTATATTTATATTTATTTACATATATTAGAATATAAATATAAATATATATATGATTATCAATAGACACACATATTTATATATAAACATTACATATATATATATATATTTAATTACGTATATCAAAAAATACACATAAAAATAAATTTATATATTGAGACACACATGTTTGTGTTTAAGCATTACTTGAATAGTTATATATATACATGGTAATGCATTTTTATATAGTAAATAAAGGATATAATTATATATCTTAAAAGAAAATAATAATAAATATTTATTTCCACGTTATTTATACGTTTGAGAATGAATTTCAATTTTAAAATACATTTATGAATGTGATTTATTATAAGTAAATATTATAAAATATGGATATATAGTAATTATAAATAAAACTAAATTATGAGATATGATAAAAGGTAAATATTATAATATTTATATGAAATTAATAACTAAATTTAAATTCATTCCCCACAGAAAATGAAAAAAAAAATACCTTAAATGTGGCTGAAATTCCATCGAATGATAAAAATTGGGATACCCCGACTAAAAAGACAATTTTAGAGGACATTGGTGCCTATATTGACTTTAAAAAATAGTCACCAGGGTAGTCTCCGATCATCATGGAATAGATCTTGTATCAGGCTTTGATATTATATGTGGTACAACCAAAACTAGCACGTAGATAAAAATTTATGTCCATTTAAAGTTTGAATTCATTTTTAAACATTTATTGAAACTATAATTAAATACATTCTTTTAATGACTAAAAATTTTAAAATAATTTTGTTTTTAATTCATTTCATACGCTTCAATTAGACTGGTTGTAGAGCTAAAATGGACTACTGAATAAAAAATTATGGTCATTTGATTCCAATGTAAGATTCTCAACTTAATAATGATTTTTCCACTTTCAAATTACTATAAAATATTAATAATAAATATTTATTAATTAATGAATTATAATTAATTTAAATTATAAATAATAAACTATATATGATTATAAATAATAAGTAATGAATAATAGATAAATATTTTATTTTAATTTTTTTTCACATTAATTGAGTGGTGGTTTTTTTTCAAAATTTTGATTATTTCACGATGTTTTTTAAAAACAACTGCTATTTTTGGTGGTTTTTTAAAAAAATACATCAAAAAAATTTAAATTATTTATATTTTTATTATAAAAATAAAAAATATATATATTTGAAAACCATTTATTTGTCATTTTTAAAAATTATGATATATAACCACCACTAAATTTGTTCAGGAAAAATATTTTGCGACGATTTTGAAACAGCCATGAAAAAACCGCCGATAAATCAGTTTTTTCATATCGTTAAAAATGATTTTTAAATCTATATATAATAATTTACACCTTTGATAATTTACACATCCTTGAATATATCATATGATTGAATGACTCATATATAAACATAATTATCCTTATATATTTTTCTATTATCATTGAAAAATAATAAATAACTATTACATAATGTTAATAACTCATAAAAAATATCTAATGAATCTTACGAAGTCTGAATGAATATGAAACATTTCTTATGAAGTTGAAAATTATTCATTAATGAGTTCAAATGAATCGTATGAATTTTCATGAGTACTCTTATAGAATTATCATTCTTTTTTTGAATATTGCATTCTAGAATTGAAATAACTGTTAGGGAAGTAGTAATTATCCAATTTTCTAGATTCTTCTCTAAATAATATATTTCTTAAAACTATTTTATTGATTATTTAGTTATAATCAGGCTTAATACTTATCAATAAATTGTTATTAATAATTATAGCATCTTCATGAACATATATTGACAAAAAATATGACATCATCCTCATGTGAGTTCAACAACATCTACATTTAGATTTATTTTCTATACCACTACCATAAATTTCAATATCCAAATATGAAATATACTCCCCATAAATCAAACTCAAGTTAGGATTAATACATATCATTCCTAAAACCATTTAATACTTCTAATAGCCTCATCAATATCTATTGCTAACAAATAAAATATAATTATCTAGAGAGTTCATAATTATCCCCCTTTTGACTTATTTTTAATACCACATTCATACATTTCAGTGCCCATATATGAAATCTATTATCACATAATCAATTATTCTCAAATGATAATTTAATTTTCCTATATATTTCTAATAAAGATAAAGTAAAAGTGAAGGTTCTATTGACTTAATCAAGTAAATAATCTATCAATAAATCATTACTAAGTATAATTATACTAGCTTAGTGTAAAAATGATATATTTATTACTTATGATATCAATGTTATCCATAAGTATTTGTAAAAATGAAACCAACAATTAATATCAAATGATGTAATGTATAAGTAGGTCGAGACTCTACCACTATAGATGAATTTTATTCATTGTGTAATTATTTAAAATGTAACAACATAGTGGGAAAATATCAATAAACTCTAAAACATAGTGTTTATAATTGGAATGAATTCCCATATACATCCTCAATTTGTTAAAAGACTTAGTTGAATGAGGAATAATGAGGATATTTGAAAATTTATTCCTATGTTGGGATAATTTATAGAATCTAGAAGCATTTAACAATATTTTCCTTTATAAATTTATATTTAATATCAATGTTTTTGTATCTATAAATTTTTATAAGATTATTTTTAATATTTAAATATATTTTATTTTTATTTCTAGTGATATGTGGGTTTACTATTTCATTGATAAAATTTTCAATTATATGTTTACATCTAGATTATTTGAGTAACTACTTGTGTTCTATCCATGTACTCAACTTCTATAAGAAGTAAATTAAAAGTAATTTGATTCTTTGACTTACATGAAACAATGATTTCACCAATATAAAAAATTCTCCAATGAATTTGGATATCCTATCATTACTACACGTACCCAATTAGTATTAGTGAATACTTTCAGATTCTGTTAATAGTTCTTCTTGTAAGTCCTTCCATAATTAAATTTATTTGATTTATATCATAAAAGTCATTATATCTAAAAGATGTTGTATATCCCGAAGATAGACTGACCACTGAGAGGGTTGGGGGGGGGGGGTAAATCGGTTGATAAATTTTATGAATCAGTTCATTATAATTAAATTTATTGAACTTTATAATATTCATGATCCATATAGTAAAATATCATTGTTTTACATACTACGAAAAAATAATATAAGTGGGAAAAAATAATGTATTTACATGGTTTGGAACAAATACCTAATCCATTCCATGTTATTTAGTGCCCCGTTATATATTCTAAAATATAATTGTCTCAAAAATTACGATGTTTTTGGTAGAAACTTGTTTTACACTACAATAGTCGATCCTCTAACTAAACATTTTTCTACACCCCATCAACAAAATCTTCTTCATCGATTGGTCAAATAGCCCTACCTTCTTTTCCTCTTCTTCATCTCTAGTTAGACGCCCCAATAAAAAACCTCATTAACAACTAGCTACATTCCCTATTCGAAATCTACTTCTTATTATTATTGATGGTCAGTTGTATTATGTCCTCATCCTTCTTCAATGTATTCTTATACACATGTTTTTTAGATCAAGATTTCTCATTTACACCTTCACGATCATTAATAACATCATGGAATAAGAATATTTCTCATGATACTCATTTTCATCATATCTAGAATGATCTGCTCCTTATTATATTATTAATTAAATGGACATGAAAAAAATACTTCTGCAAGCATCTTCTACCTTGAATATCTTCTATTTACCCGATACAATTATGTATTTATATTCTTAGTATGTCAATGTATTAGTGAAATTTTCTCTTTTTGAGGTTTAAATTCTTAGAATTTATTAAATGTGTGTCAATGATGAGCACAATTTGATTAATATTAATATCTTACATTCTTCATGTAATCCCAAGTATTGAATGGAATTCTCCAGCAATTCATTGTGAACCTTTTTTTTAATTCTAAGGTAAATATTTGTCATTTAGTACACCAATTATTCCAATGTACATCACATGATCATATCATAATATATATTTTAACTCATTTACTCTTAGATCAATTCCTTGATTCATCAAAAAAAATTAATGTATTAAAATTTATCAAGTAATAGATAGTATGAAACCCCTTAATTTTGAAATTATTGAAAATATTAATTCCGACAACACATCATTTTCATAAAACTTCTCTTCACACAACACAAACATCAAAAAATATTCACTTTCATGAGAATAATTCTTTTATTTGAATCTCAAACTATTATCCTTTCTGAAAAGAACAAAAATATTGGTGAAACTCAATTGGAGAAAAATAATATCATTTTATCTTGTTAAAAACCACTCTAGAAAATTTGTAAACACAATTTGCAGAGTGTTAACCGAGTATTTATAGCTATTATTCCTATGGTGGAAAAATTATAATCCCAAAAAATATTGTGATACATTCAACTATATGTTATGAAAAAAAATCACATATCTATGAAAATGGCTTAAACATCACTTATTATTCTTTATATTGTATTTTTTTCAAGACACAAAAACATCAAGGCCCACATACTGCACAGTTATTCACATATCATTCAAATTACACTTGTATTTTCCATGTACAATTATCTAAAATAATTTCTATACAGAATTATCTCAAAAATGATTATCTACTATCTCATAATTTTTGACTTTTCATTGAATCTTCACTCACATATAAACTATATATATATAATAGACTTGTTATATAAAATTATATATTTATCTAATTCTCTACCTTTTGGTCTACTAATTATCTCACATAACAGCTTACATCGATGATATATTAAATTTTTTCTCAAATAATTTCATTCAAAAACTGAATAATGGAAACTATATTTATGGTTAGTGGATATCCATACATTGTTTATTTTAAAAATCCTAATTTTCAATTGATGATCTCTAAAGGAACCCAATACTATATTTGGTTTCTAAAATAGAAAAACATCATTCCCAAATGCTTCAGATACACATATTTATAAGATTATTATTGTTCTAATCAGAAGGCTCATATTTGATATATTTGATGACTAATATTATATATATATATTTTTAGAGGGTGAACATTAAAATTCATAACTGAATCACAAATCTCATTTAAAATTTTTCAATAGTCACCTAATAATAATATCTTATTTATTATCCACTCAAGGAAGCATTAGAGTTGGCACCTAGACTCACCTGTATAGTCTCCCATATTGGTTCAATCCACCCCAGTTTCATGTTTTTCAAGAAACACTCTTGTGTACTTTATGTTCATGTTATTATCTAGGTGATCTTAATATGGGTACTATTAATAGCCATATACTCACATGTATTCCATTGATGTTTGAGTTTTCCTTCTGCGAACATGGTATACTTGAGTCCCACATGTGGTTATGGTGGGTCCTTGGAATTCTTATGTGAATGCCAATTTTTTTTCTACATTCCACCCAAATACAATAGATATAATAATTATAAAAAAATACAATAAAATACTTTGAAAAACTCAAATATGATTTTCAAAATTACAATTATTTCTCCAATAAATATTAGATCATCATTCAATTAACTTATTTTCTTATGTTATTAAAATAAATAATTGGAATATAAAATTTTCTCCAACAAATATTTCTATTAATGAAATAGATTTTTTTTATGGACAAAAAATAAAATCATCATGAAATAATTGAATTTTGAATGGAATTATTAAAAAAAATCATCCAATCAGTTCCCCCATTATCTTTTAAAAATAATCTTTTTAAAAAATCATCATGAAAAATAATAATTTTTATTGTCTTCATGACCATTAAAAACTCTCAATCATGTTGTAAACAATATGTAGGTCCACTGAGACCATTAACACATGCATTTGAGATTAATTTCAGTAAAATAATAATTATGATAATTATAGATTCATTGTCCTACAAGATATCCATTTCAAATTTTTATTTAATATTCCCCACATAATTTTTCATGTTAGTCACCTAAAATTTCTTTTATCATAGAAAATGGAAGCTCCTCAATAACCAAATGGTCTTACATGTATACATTATCATGCATGAAATAAATTTTTTTTATCATCATCATCAACTAAATTAAGTATTACTAATATATTGACTACAAAATGTATAGATATCAAATACAACATTAATTATTTATCCATGCACATGTGATAATCAAATGTGATTTTTCGGTATATTATTGAAAAATAGAACATATGGTGACTTCCTCGGAAATTTATGGTCTTTATGAAGTCAGGTAAAAGATAAATCCAAAAAATAATTTAAATTTCATTTCATTCATAGCTCTACATTCTTAATCGTGGTTTAGTTTCGGACCTATTTTAATTTTTGTTCACACCCCTCAAGAATCCCCTAAATTGAATCATTTCAACATCCCTTTGTAATATTTATATTTTTATATTAATATATGATTAATGGTTTTTGTTATCTATAAACGTAGAAAGAATTTTATTTTCCCATGTAAGGAATTCTCAAACATCATTTTAATCTTTTTAGAAAATTCTTTACACAAATTCCATTTTCTCCAGAGAAAATAATAACATCAATATATAATATCACAAAGAGTGATTATGTTTTGGTCTTCTATATAAATATTTATCTTTCAAATACACTTTTTATAATTTAATGCTCCTAAAATATTTATATAGACTAAATTACCACTCTCGTAGAGGTAATTATAACCCATCGAGGGTCGAATAAATGCAACACACATCACTCCAACTGATTTTAGAAAAACCCCTTAAGATGTTCCATTTAAAACTTTTTATCTAGTTAATCACATTAAAAGTTTTATTTTAAAACAATATATAAAACATGGAATTATCTATTAGTTATAATAGAAATAATGATTTTGATTTTTCCAAATATGTATAAATTGTGTAAATGTTTCACTATTGTTAATGCAAAAAATTTATGAGTAAAATATGTATATCATCGCAGATTTGTCTCTAGAAATACCACTTTTCAGGTACATTTTTCTTGATAACCCATATATCAGTAATATAATTTTACCTATTGGTCATGGAACAAGTTCCTAGGATTCGATATTTTATATTGGGTCCATCACCTCTTTCATTTGTAAGATCCACTTTATATTCATTAGAAAAACATCATTTCACCAACAACCCCATGTCAGGCTAGAACTAGGCACATGTGGTTTCCCAAAAAAGGCCCAATATGAATTCCATATATTCTCATGATAGAAACTACTGTCAGGAATAAAATATAACTCAATTGAGAATTAATTTTCCCATAAAAAATATTTATTATAAACTAGAATAAAATAAACTCTAGTAATGGAATGAAAAAAAGGCATACCTCTATTTCACCTCTTGATAACCACAATCCACAAGACCAAACCACAACCGAGTGAGGTCATTTAAGAACCAAAGTTGGAATGTGATCATAAAAAATAGATCTGGACAACAAAAACCAAGTGGCACAAGTATGGTGTGATCACAAATTTTCTCTGTTTTTAAAGACCAAAGAATCTATGCAATCCATTTCCTAATCCATTCTATAATCACTATTTTTATGTATGGGTATTGAAAAACGTTTTAACATTAAAATATCCAAACAGAGGTTTCCCAAAATACTCTTTTGAAAACTAAACAAGTATTTCATTTTAAAAAGAATTTCCATTTAAAAACATAATTTGATAACTAACATTGAATAAATCTCAGGAAATGAATATGAGAATAGGTGATTAATTTTATGAAAAGGAATAAATAAATATCACACAATGAGATAAATAAGGAAAATAGTACTGGAATAAGAATGCATAAGTAATAAGTACATGAAAATGGAATTCCACAAAGTGATACAAAAACATAAAAATAGGAAATAATAGGCATGTCAGAATCATCTCTAAAAGAGACCCTAGATGTACTTGGATTGAACCCATCTATCAGTGAATGATTCAATCCATAGTCAATAACCAACCTAGCTGCTCAAACATACCTCACCAGTGGCATATACCACATGGATTAACACTCTTTAAGGGGTTCAACTCTTTATAATTAGGAAATATATAAAAAATTCCACTCCGGCCTCTATATCTTGTCTAAAAATCCCATGTTACCTATACAAGGGGAACTGAGGTGGTCTTCACTCACATAGAAAAAAATATAACCTATAGAATCCATCGTTCATGCTTTTTTCAATTCTTGAAACTATCTATTTGAGGACCCTCTCAATAGGATAAAAACCATAGGGCTCCCATCTCATGGAATCCATTTATAAAGTTCCAATCAAACTTATATATCGTGTGGGTTAAAACCTATCTTTCCCAAAAATATCAATGTACCAAACATTCCTTAGTGTCGAAAAAAATTAAATGGCAATAACCGTCGTTTCCAAAACTATTTTTGAAACCATGATGAGCAACCATATGCTACTCGTATAGTTATAAAAGAACATTTAATGTCATGTAGTTATGAAATAATTTATGTGCAGTTCCAAAAGGGATATGTTTTAAGATACATAATTTGAAACAACATTTGAAATCATTTTTATTTTAAAAATCTATTTGGAAAACATTTACGTTTTAAAAAACCCTTGTCAGGGTTTGGGAAAACCCATTTGAGAATAAAAATTAATTTTATTAAATGGTTATTCAATGGAATATACAATTTATATTCTTGTTTATCTCTATATTAACACCCTAGTGCATATAAAGTGACACATATCATAATAGTAAATATGTGGAAATAGAGTTAGATGAATAATTTTAATTTTAATGTATTATGAGATATTTCATATTGGATCATAAGAAGTATCACAACAATGAAAAAGATGTCACACATAATAATAAAACCATAAAAAGGCACAATATCCAAAATAATGGATAATTTTCAATTACAAACAATTTACCCAATCTCAAAAATGGGAAAATACCATTTCATAATACTCAAATCCATTTTAATGGACACTTAATATTTTATGAATCTATAGAATATATATATAACACATAAAGACATAACGTTTGGAATACTTGAAAGCCCATTCTTTTGAAAAATAACCAATAAGGAAAATCCACACCAACTCATACCAATATTCAGCAAGAATGAATACACAATTTCAAAAAAATTTATGGATTATTAAGCATTATATGTAATGTCATGGAAAGGAACTAGGAGGAAACACAAAATTCAATGGCATGAAATTGAATTGAAACTATATATGATGGGATATTAGGGCCCAAGAAATAAATCACACACCCTATTTTATAAATAAATAACCCACATAATCCAACCCTAACTCTATATCTAGGCCAAGTAATAGTATGGTTCGAGGAGATATAGATAAATTAATTCAAAAAAAATGATAATTTACCATAAATTTTATGAGAACATCGAACCGTGGAGGATAATGAAGGAGGATTCCCTCCAAATCTCTCAAGGGTTTCTAGAATGAGGTGAGGTGATGGGAGAGTGATTAATTTTGGGTTAAATAATAACAGGTGAAAAATTGTAATTTCATTTCTTTATGAACCTGTGAAAGTTGCACAGTATGGCCGCATTGTTTACCAAATTGTGTGCCAACCATGAATACCTTATTAGAGAGACTAACACACAATGTGGATTGAAAACAAGTATTGAGTTGACATTCATCATCTATGAAATATTTCTCTATAAAAATAACAGATTCCCTTTAATTCTTGTTACACAAGTTTCGGTGACCCAGTGCATGTTGTGTGCCAGTTCTTTGAAACCCATGTAAGGTTGAAAATTTACCAATTTGTGTCACACGGTTTGGGCCAAAGCATGTAAAGACATGAAATAAAAATTTATATGAACAAAATCAATAGGGAATACCCTTTACAACCTCATACGATACTATTTCTCGAAGATCCTTGCCTAGTAACCATGTAGAGGTCCAAAAAACCAAAAACCTAATAAAACATTAGAACTCAACTATGAACTCAACCCAAAAATCAACAAAAAAATCATTTACTACTATACCAACTATGTCAAATACATTTAGTGGGTAATTATGGTAATAAAGATTAAATAAAGTCCCCTTTAAATCATATTTCATCATAAAAACCACTCTCCTCCCCCATTCCCATAGTAATGTATAGATATAAATGGATAAATTCACGAGACACATCAGTTTTACATGGTTCATCCACACTAGGATACATCCAAGGATTATAAAATGTAAATGTGACTGTGTTCCAAATCTACTAAGTTACATAGATATTCTGATGTATAGAGAGGACTTATTGTCCCTCTAAGTTTACAGCCATTCACAAAATGAATGCTCCCTACACTCTCAACTGAAGTGTACACCCTACTAATTTATATTTTTCATCATTGGAATAGTTGAATCAATATTTTTTACAAATAATTTGGTACTTAATTATGTTACACTTTCATCCATTTGGTTAAAACTCCATTACCATGGAATTTCTGGTCAATCAATTCTAATCCAGGAAATATTATTTTTTATGAAACCCCATTCATAACATGAAAAAAACTAATCGATCATTTTTGAAACATTTTAGACCTTCAAGAAACATTTAATTTCACAAAACTCAAAACCTTTCATAAAACATTATAATATTTTATGAAAATTACAACTGTTTACAAAACAATCACTTCTATGAAACTTCCTTCCTCCATGAAACTTATATTCTCATGAAACCTTCATTTCAAGAAATATATCCTGAAATTCCTTTTCAAATTCATATCCATTGAATTTTTATTGACACATATTCAATTAAAATTGTGGGAAGACACATATTTATGGTTGTTTCAACCCATTTATGAAACATTAATCCTTAGTAACACCTTTTTTTAAATCTATTCATTATTTATAATAAAGATCTATTTTTCATGAATGTTCTAGTATATTTTATGTTTCAAAAAACATCTCATAATGTTGTAACATAACATCTTCCCATCAAACCTCATCCATATTTGATGAAACAATAATTTATGAAACACCAAACCATCATGAAAAAAAATATCCTTGAAACACTTGAACTTTTATAATTCCATTAATTTTCCATATTTCTGTGAGGATACTCTAAAAATACTTCTTTCACAAAACCTGTCCTATACTCCAAAATGTAGACAATTTTTTTTTTGAAAACACATGAAAATCGAACCACCATATATAGATAACAACTTGAACCACTTATAAATCATTCGTTCCTCTTACCATGATATTTGTTAAAATACAAAAACAAAATTCTATTTGGAACTCTACAATGGACCTTGTCAACTTATTTTTTTAACAATAACACTCTACCCAAAAATAATAAAAAGTTACATTGAGGTATTTTCGCAAACAGGATAAAAAAATGAAACAAAATATATAGGAAAAACATGTTTGGGTGTGTTAGTTCACGCCACCACAAAAACATTCTTCCACCATAATGTCTATGAAAATAATTAGTAACATAGACCGAGACCTGAAACTAAACAAGTCCAAGTGAAACCACAACACTTACGATTTCATTTAAATCCACATGTCAAACCATATCGGCTCAATAGGGAACACCATGTAGATCCATGAGAGAGAATATAGTGGTCCGACCACTTTTAAAAACCAGAAAAGAACAATGAGAAACCTTTAAACTAACAATATCTCAACCAAAACATAAATTGATCATTGATCGAAACCATAATTTATAATTTACACAAGATTGCACCATAAAAAATAGGAACCATCGAAAACAAAAACTATTATATGAGAAGAAAAAAATATTAAAATAATTCTTACATAAGGAACATCCACATAAATCTCTAGAAAATAAGGACACTAAGAATTCCAAAACAAAATGGTTCCTAACAATGAAAAACTAAAAAAAATGGAAAACATAAAATTTATCATTCTAATGGTATTGAAATCATAAAAAATTTCATATACATCCCCTATAGTTGGAAACTCTTGAACTATCATAGATACCACATTATAAGAGTTTTCTTGGGAGACCTAATGAATTGATGCATCTTTTACCCTATGGATAGGATCTGAAAATCCATGAAAGAGATTTTTTGGTTTTGAAACTACTATTCCTCTTTATAAATAGACCAAAAAATTAAAATGGTATTAAATATCTCCTAGTGTATCCCTTCATGAAAAATAATTAAAGAATCTTTCTATAATGGTGCAAACCAGGTTCATAAAATAGACCCATGAAAACTCGCATGCTCACATCTTCTAGATTTTAAAAATTCTAAAATAAAATTCCATCTTCCTCAAGACACTAAAAAAAATTAATCATACACAAATAACCATGAAAAATAGAAAAAAATTGAGAATAAATCAACTCCACCACTCTACATGGAGTCTAAAAACCAACAACTAGAAGACAAGCCTAAAAAACCTTCTAGACCATTCTAGGTGGCATACTCTAAAAAATGGGAGAACAAAATCGAAAAATGAATATTAAAAAAAAATACCAAAAAAATTTCACTAAAAACACCTATAAGTGAAATACAAAGATAATAAATAAAAAAATCACAAAAAAATAATATTTTAAAACTTCTATTTCCAATCAAAAACAAAAACCATTTCATTTCTTCCATACATCTCAAACCCTATTTCAAAATACAATTAAAATTTCAATAAATATTAGACTAAAAAATATATGGGCTATTCTATATAAAAAAATTTACACATTTTACCTTTCAATTTAAACCACTGATCCACTAATAAAGATTTTATTATTTAAATGAATCCATTCCCCTAAATAATTTTCCATTTAAAAACAATTTTTTCACTCCAAAACCCATTTTTAAAAACCATTTCCATATAAAATAAACTCATGAAAAACAAAACTGCGTAGAAACATCAACCTCATCAAAAACTCTTTAATGGTGAACTAGTGGTCATGAAACAATTGGTACATGGTTTATCAAACTATATTCTATGAAATAACCAACCACAAGAATCATTTTTTACAACACACTTATTCTCTATATGGTTTTATGTGCCATTTAATCTCACTATATAGTATCATATCACATCCATTGTAATTCCCTACCATGAAAAACCAACAAAACCAAACAAGTACAAATACCTTAATGCGAAAGTAAAAAATGAAATACCCAATGCCAAACTGTTATTGGTAACATGAGTTTCTTTAGAAATAGTGGTGATCAGCTTCTAGTATATGTCCTACATCATAATTAGTGATATTATTATCTCCAATCTAGCTAAACACTCCAATACAACCTCACTTTGATACTATATTTTCTAGAACCTCCCAAGTTTTCCTCAGTACTGGACACCTGAGGTAGCACTAAACAATACCCAAAAGGTATTCCCAATACCCATGGGATGGTAAATAGTTTGAGGTATCAAAAATAAATAAATTATTATTTAATTAGACAATAAATGGTTTATAAATAAAAAATTAATGAGAATAATAATAGAACCACTAGTAGTTGAAAAATTAAAAACTATACCATCCTCCATGTGACCTCTTGGTAACCACCATCCACATGATTCACAAGCACTAGTCGGAGTATGGAAATGAACATGTGCCATATCGTGAACAGAACAACCATCTTGGGTCTTATGAAACTGAGTGGTACAAGTAGGGTGTGATCATAAAACATCTCAATAATAATCAATAGTGTATCAATACATGTACTTTTTTAAATAGTCCACAAAACGTATTTTATGTATAGTTAGAAAATATGATTTTAGCATAAAAATAGCAGAAATCAATATTCCCAAAATAATATTTTAAAAAACATACATGACCTTACTCTTAAATAGGTATTGTAATTACAAAAACATTGTTTTAAAATTAAAACAAATATATACCAAATTCATAAGAAAAAGGGAGATTAATGATATGTGTATGAATAAAAGAATATCATGAAATTCCATAAATAAGAAAAATAATACAGGCATATGTTTTCATAAGTAATAATAATTAGAAACTAGATTAATAATATTTGAAATAAAAACATACCAACATGAAATAATTTGAATGTCAAAAACTTCTCTATAATAGGCCCTACATGTACTAGTCTCAAACCCATCTATCTGTGTATAATGCAGTCAATTGTAAATAACCAACACAGATGTAACAAACCAATAATTTAAGAGAATAAAACTATATTTGGTAGTATATATGACATGAAATAACAAGAATATAAAATAATGTAACACCCAAAAACTTTCTGAAATATTTTGTTTTAAAAAAGTTTAATGTCTTTCATAGCTTGCAGAACATGCAACTCTAAATCTATATGAACCATAATATAATATATCATCATAACCTAGCAGTAAAATTTGTACATATAAATAATAAGTAATAAATAATTAAAAATATATTGGATACACATGTATAAAATATACTCCATGGTTATCTAGTAATTATATATAAAACAAAAACCATTTAAATGAAAATGTAATGTATTCTAGAAAAATATATTCTCTAAAAAGTGGCTTAATCTCCCTTTACACACATAATTTAATTTTAATGTTTTACATTTATTTAAAATTTATTTCAAAAAAAAATTCATCATTTATTTAATAATAAAATTAATAATAAATTATAGTGGAATATTTGGATTTTTTTCCAATAATTTTTAATCTTCCAGTCAACAGTGAAAAATAGAAATTTCTAAAAAATAGTAATTTCATTTTAATAAATAATGTACTAATTTTTATTATTCTATATTTAAATTTAAAAAATTAAATATTTATTTTTATTATATCCATTTAAATAAATTTTAGTCACCTTTTTTCTTGTTTTTATTATAATTTTATTACAAGTCTTAAAAAATTATTTCTCTAAAAACAGTTTAAAATCTCAAAATGTTTCTCAATTTTAACTAATTAAATTAAAACATATTTAGG
Organism: Viscum album; assembly: GCA_963277665.1. Classification (NCBI taxonomy): domain Eukaryota; kingdom Viridiplantae; phylum Streptophyta; class Magnoliopsida; order Santalales; family Viscaceae; genus Viscum; species Viscum album. The sequence goes on along the minus strand of OY728160.1, from coordinate 452,747,268 downwards.
ACTTATTTAAATGAAATTTATAGATTATATATTTATATATATTAATTAATTTTTATTTTATTAATATTATTTTTCATATAGTTAATTTAATATCATCCTTTCCTAAAAAAAGTATTTCATAAAAGTAATTTTATTGAAATGTCATTGGGTTTAATTTTAAATTAAATTCTACTACCTGTATGATTAGAATTTGTAAGAATAGATTCCAAATTTTAAATAATAGTAATTTAAATTATCTATTTTTTCAACTTAATTTTTTACCATAATGAACAGTGAAAACAGTAAAAATCATTATTTGGGCTTATGGTAAAAACAGATTTACTGAGGGTTAAACATAAATGATAAGGTATAAAAAATACCATATACTTGTATAAATATAATTTTATAGTCATATAAAGAAATTATATTTTCTATGGTTCTAATATAACCCATTTTGGGCCTTGAGCCATGTTAAATGTGGGTGTAGGTCATTCTTTTATAAAATTCCAATTGTGTCCTCTCTCCTTCATATAAAAGGCCATATACACTAATATATTTTTTTTATATAAATCCCATTTGGTTTATCCAAATAACTATCCAAATCACATCTTTAATTTCATCCCTTCTTCCTATATTCGATATTTTATTATAAATCCATCATGGGAAGACTATTGTGCAACCTTGAAGAAGTTTTCGAAATAAGAGGTATAGAGACCTAGTCTTATCATACATGAATATTACATCATTTTAGATGAATATTCATCCCATTACCAAAATACATTCCTGAGGACCATAATAGTTTAGTGTATTCAGAATCTTAGAACACATTCTTAATGATTCTTGAACGATCATCCACATCTCCCAAAAAGATATTCCCCTTCATTATTACTACATAAAACCATTCATCAAAACCTGGGGAAAGGAAGAATAAGAAATGGGTGAGATAAAATTACTAGTAAGAGTAAATAAAGAAAATATGTAATCATAATATGAACATAAGGTTATGATAACATGAAAAATAACATTTTTAGATCATACAATTTATAAGAATATTATAATCATGAGACATGTGATAAAGATTTGTAGTTCATAAGACATGAATCACAAGTTAATCAAGAATGTTATCAATGTGATCATATCAAAGGCATAAAACATAATATATGTGTATGATACCTAAACATGTAACATAATTACATATAATTCAAGGCTTTTTCCCAATAACATATCAAGAATCATAAGGCGTATAACAACTACTCGGTACGACACACCACCATCCCCAGTCACAATCCATTACATATAGGGATCGTGTTTCCCCATCTTCCATAGTAGATCATGCCCATAAACATTACTCCCATCATTATATCATGACATATAAATCTTTTCCTAAATAATTTGAGGGATATATAGGTCCCACCTGTCATATAATAAACACATACATACATGTTCCACATGATAATAAAACTTTCATCATATCATGACCTGTTAAAATAGATGGGTTTCATAAAAATCATATAATAACCCATTAAATAAAATGGGTGTCACTACATTTTATCATATCATTTCTGATGGAAAATATATAGGTTGCATAATCATTTCATTAAATTATAACCCGTGAAATTAATCAGATTTCGAAAGCATATAACCCATAGAATAGTAATCATTTTTATAAACATTATTATATCTAGGCATAATATATTTTAGAGATAATATAAATGGTATTTCAGGACTACATACCTAGTAAAGTATAAAATATTACAATGAATATAATATTAGATGGAAAAGGATCCTGAAATATCAGAAGGACTATTTCTTATATTAAATAGCCTTTTTATGAGTATTATTTTCATAAATCCATTTAAAAAAAATCCTTTTATTATAATGAAATATTTTTACAATTTCATTTCATATTTTTTGTAGGAAAATATCATTTCTTCTTTGAAGTATAATTTTTAGAAAAAATACTTTTGAAAACCATTTTTATTAAAAATAAATATGAAAACATATAAAAGAAGATTGGAAAAATTTAAGACACCTTTTAAAGATAGGACATTTTGTTAAAAATATTTCTTTAAAAATATCTTTGAAAACATTTAATGTTTGTTTTGATGATCATTTTTTACAGATCTTAAATAATAAAAAAAATTGAAAACATTTTTTTAAACCAATTTAAATCAAATTAAAGCCCATAATATTAGGAAATTAAATTTTCATAAAAATAAATTTTTAAACATGAAAACAATGATTCAGAATAAAGAATGGGAATGATGATAGATAAATCTGTACAATACAAACAATCCTTTTATGTATTAAATGTTTAGAAAACTCAATTGATAGGAAAAAAACTACAAGATTCTTTTTTAAAACTGATTTTTAAAGGTAATACATGGTTAATAATTTACTTTAAACACAATAGAATAATATTAAAACATTATTGAATTTTTTTAGAAAACACGATTCTAAAGGAACACATATTTTCATCCAAAAGGAGAAATAATGTCGTATTTATTAAAACATTTTCTTAAATATCTTAAGTATATAATAGTGGAAATTTTTAATTATATAAGAATATATTATAGATAATTATAGTAGAATAATTTTCAGGAGTGTTCTATATATATCGATCGTAATATTTTATCAATGTAATCATAATCTTATATTGTCCTAATAAATTATAAGGTTTCAGAAATAAAGTATTACCGCTTTTGTAACATTGAATCATAATCCCTATGAAGGAATAAAATTAAATGAAGTTTTAAATATAATTAATGGACTTAAATTCATGATATAACTTTTTAAATGGTATTATATACACCCCATAGGAAAGTTTAGGTTCACATCATGGAATGTATCCCAAAGAAGGAAAATTGAGAGAAGACTACTCTACATGTTGGGAAAATATTGAATCACAAACCCAATGAATTAATGACTGTAAAATTGATATTAAAATAATAATATATTTTTGTAAAATTATAATGTAATACATTCATGGGAATTATATACACCACACTAATGAAAAGAGTGGCGAACCTAGCATGTACCTCACATATATAGAAAGCTAGATGAGAAATCCCTTACCATTTGTCCTGAATTTAACTTTACATGTTCAAACCTCATCTATAATAAATATAAGTTTATTATACATATATCATATATAAATATTACTATATCTAATATAATATATTTATTTTTTTGACATTATATTACCCATTTACTAATAACTCCTTCTTAATGTTGTGTTTTAGGTAATATAGGTTTTTTTCATATATATTTTGGCTTATTATTATTGATCCTCTTACATAGATAATGATTTAATTTTTCATTGATTATAAATAATTATATATATATTATATATATTAATAATATATTTATTTATAATAATAAATAAATATTTAACTGTTAAATAGAATACACCATTAATGGAGAAAGAGGCCAGACGTACACACAGACGTTATTTCCATTTTATTGTCATGTTAAAAGTGAAAGTGAAAATGATATATATTTATATATATTTATTTAATATCATTAAATTATCATTATTATTTATTATATATCATAAAATTTCACTAAAAATATCCTCAATTCATTCCATGTAGAGTGTGAACGAATCATTTCGTTCTGAGGAGGTGGTAGTCCACACATCCACAAACAAAGTTAATTTAATTATGCAAAATAGAAAGAATAAATGTATTTTTTATATAATAATTATAGAACAAATTATAAATCATAAATATAATAATATATATATATATAATATAAAAAATTATTTTCCATAATAATTCCCAACCATGAGAGCCGGAGAAGAAAAAACAAACAACAAGGTTTTATGGGGTGGTAGTTCATCGTACACAAAAACTATAAGTTTGTTACCCATTAGAAGGAATTTTTTATAACTATTGGTAAAAAAATTAGAGTAAAAACATATTATTATATTTATGTTATTTTTTTATATAATTTTGGAATTAGAATATTTTGAGGGTTGATAATGAGAATAAAAAAAGAGCATAATTAATGATGTTACCCGTTCTTTGGGTAATTCCTTTTGGTTCATGCTAAAGGGATTACTTGGACGTATTTATTACAAAAAGAACGATTCTTGGATGATGTTTTGGATTTTGGTAAGATATTTGGGAAAAAATATTCTTGCCAAAGTCTAGAAATTTTTTAATAAGTGTGGTGGGTGAGTGGCTTTTTATAATGGAGTTTCATTCTTGTTCATTTTTGAAAAAGGGAATTCCACCCATGTGTTCCTATGACTTGTGGATCCAATAATGAATTAAATTATATAAAAGGTATTATAGGTTCTAAATATTTATATAAAATTGATTTTGGACAGGTTTTTTTGGTCATTTTTTCCCTTAAGTGTAAGGTTTAGTCCATTGTTATTCCAATTTTCCTATAAATCATTGTAATTAATTTTTGTTTATTTCACAAATCAGTTTCTTCATAAACTAAGTAGAACTTATTTGATGTTAGATATAATGATGATTCCATATATGGAGCACATTTTTCTAAATTCTAATTACCTAAATGGAATAAATTATATCAAATGTAGTCATGTAGATGAAACGATAAAGTGGGTTTTTGAAGTAAAATTTTTATAATGTTTGGTAAGTTGTTATATCCAATTTCACAATGAAATTCATTACCATAAAATAAACTACATAATTTTTTTATAATTTATCTAATTTTACTTTAAGACCAATAAAAAACATAATTAATCATTATAATCATTTTTGATGAAAATATGTTTTCAATTAAAATTCAGTATTAATCAATCTTCACCAATAAATGAAACTTCACAAAAAATTACCATAAATTCATTCTAAGAAGTTTTTATGTTGATATTTATGAAATTAATTTTATTTATTCATATAAATATTATAAAATTTTAAAAAATCATAGTTAACATGGGTTTTCTATTAAAAGGTGGAATAATTTTATTTTAGACGAATACATTATTGGGTTCTTAAAATTGATTTTATATTTATATTATACCTATAAAATATATTGGGAGAGTTTAAAAAATATTGATTGAATATAAAATCTATATTTTTTTAAAACATTATTCATAAGTTCTTATTTCAATTTATTTAGATAAAGTTGTGTTTATACAAAGAAAAAAAAATTTCGAAAATTATTTTCTTTATTTTCAATCCAATATTACATTGTATGATATTTCCCTATAAAAAAATTCACATTGAATAAGAAATAGATATCAACAAATCATTCAAATTATTCAATGGATACTTCTTCATCTTGGTTTGTATGTCTTCCACTTCTATTGTTGTAGACATTATCTCCTCGGATCTTCCCTCGAAGAAGGATAATGTTTTTTATCCTCCATTTATAGATGTATTATTATATCCATCTTTTAGTCCTTTGGATATGATTTTTTAAGATAATAGTTCCGATTATTGAAAATATATCTCCAGTGATACAAAACTTTTTGTAGAAGGTAAAACAAATTTGACTCCTTACAATAAATTTACTCATGGTTCTCAATCTAGATTTTTTAATGAGAAATGTTACTGATATTTGGATACTGTGAGAATAAATAAAATGGTTCAGTTTTTCTTGTCAAAGGAAAACATTCTGTTATATCTCGTAAAATCTTTAAATACACTAACTCCATCCGTCCTCTATTGGTTTCAAAATGAGGAACAATATTATGGAATCATGAAGACCTAAGATATCATATTCTTCATCTTTGGGATTATGATCGATAGAGGATGTTGTTTCATTATAAAGGTTTATTCAATATTATCATCCCTTATTTGGAATTGAAAGTGAAATATTGGGTTATCATTTTTATACCTCTTAAATGTGGTGTTCTTCATATGCAAGACTAGGACCCAATATGTAATCCAACAATAACCATAAATTCTTCAACTCCTGTATCGATTCAGATTTTTGGGAAAATATGGTTAGTATGGAATGACTAGATATTATTTTATTTTTCATCTATCCTAGGAATTATAATTAAAATTTATAAATAAATAGAAGGGGATATATTTGGAAGAAATTATTGTGTTCTTATTGAAATAAATATAAATTTTACTATAAATGAAAAAGTTGTTTTGATAGAGGATTATTCTCTCTTATAATTATATATTGTTACGGAAAATCCTTAGGATTGTTTTCATATATGTTGCATTATTGGACATTAACCAGATAAATGTCATAATAGTTTGATGTGTGTTAGTAGTAAAAGAGTGGGGAATGAAGTTTATATCCATAAATTTAAGATTCCAGTTTTATATCTAGTAAATGAAGATATCCCTGTTAACATTTTTAATGAAACATCTAAAAAATTTGAAGTTGTATGTAAGCAAGTTGTTGTGTTGATTTCGAAACATAACTACAATGGTTAAGGAATAGAATGATTATTTTTTGGTTAATACTATTTTGGATGTTACTTCTCATATATAAATTCATGATTCTCCAAATTATGCTTCAAGTAGATGTGTTTTCTTCATAATTATGTTACTATGGCTAGGAAAGTCTCATTGGTCAATGATCAAGTTCATACTAGTCTTGCTATTTTTGAAATCTTACAAAATATTATTGCTGATTCAACTCATCAAATTAATGTTTTTGTACAAAAGGGTGATATTTATGGATGTGTTTTTTATATGGATGAGTATATTACAATGTTAATAAGATTGGGTGTTGATATTAATGGTACACAGAAAAAAGATATTTTTGTTACAAATATCATGATGACTCTCTATAGATTGATATGGAAAAATCTAATACTTTTTCATTTGGTATGTTAAAACTATAGGATGTAGTGTATACCATTTATTTGATAGTATGTAAAAGAAATTCCTATTCTTCTACTTATAAATAAGGGGAAGTTGTCCACCATTATGATAAATATAGAGAGTATGAGGGATCAACTTTGATAGTTGATTCTCTTGTTCTATTAAAAAAGAAATAGATAATTAGAACCATTGTATGTTTTCACATGTGAGAGATTCTCATGGAAGGGGTAGTAGAGAACGTTGAATATATGGGTATTTTTCTTGGTCTTCGTGATCAAAGATAGAAGAAGAACTAGTTCTATGGGTAATGTGGAAACAGTGAGTTTTCCATGCCTTAAGATTTTTTTGGTATATCTTTGATTGATTTTTGTAGGCGTTTTTTCTTCTCTTATTATGAATTTTTTTATTTTTTCTCTATATGTAATCTCTTTCTACTTGTTTATTATTTTTTTAATAAAGTGGGTTTTATTTTACTTTTATGTCAAATAATTCTTATATTAAATTTTACTAATTGATGATCAAATTATTATTTATATATAAATGCTTAAATCATATATTCAAAATTTAGTTAAACATATTTGTAATGTACATTCCAATAGCTAGCTGGTATCTATAATTATATTTTAAAAATAATATCAACATTATCTCGTATTATGGAAAAATTAAACCCTGTCTTTATCAAAAACTATCGATGTGACTCAGTATTGTGTGTAATTAATAATAAATGTAATATTTATTATTCAAAAACCTAATCTATGTGTTGTGTTTTGCACATGATCAAATTGGATTTGTGTATAAACAAAGACAATCTTATTTATTTCATAAAAAATAAAATCTATATTCATTATTTCAACGTATGATAAATATCATAAGATTAAATTAATTTTAAAAAGATAAATCACAAAATTTAAGTTTGTTACATTCTGCCCCCATAATATGAATTTTTACCTCAAATTTATTCAGGGTAATTAAATATTTGAGGCAGTAATGTTTCCTTTATAGAAACCCACATCATAAAAATGAATAGTAAATCATCCTTTAAAAATGGAAATTTTGAATCATAATGGTTATCCATTGTATCACAAATATAATTTTCCACATAAGAGAACATAGGTGGGAAGGGAAGATTATGCATGGAATAAATTTTTAAGTAATTATATATATTTATAAAGATCATTTATTAAGGGTAAGTGAATGATCAATGGAATGATATGGGCCTCAAAAATACAAATCTATGGTAATTTAAATTCCCATTAGAATAAAACAGTGGTTTTTGGTTAAATATTCTTCAATATCCAATTAATAATGTTCAATAATTGTTTTACTATAAAAGAAAATATTTAAATACAGATAATTAATTTTATACATTTTCAAATGTCATATCTCACCCATTGGTTATTCCTTTCTAAATTTCCACTTCAACTCTTACTCTAAGAAATGAAGGTTAATTTTTCCTTCCTAAAGTACTAACATATCAATATGTAGAGTGATAATTCATTCCACCTATCTATATTTAAGATAATATAAAAATGGTTGAAATAGGTTATTCAACATGCATAAATCCTCATATGGTTAGATAAAACATTAATCTCACAAACTTAATCTGAAGATTAACTTAAAATTTCTATAAATAGAAATCCAAATAACCATTTAAAATGATAAAAATCAAAAAAAAAACATTAGAAATAATTTTAATAAATTATCTTAACATTGTTCCCCCATATATCATAACGTATATCATGGATGTCACATTCACAACAAGTGAATTCCCTAGTCATATATTCTCTTGAAACATGGTAATGGCCAGGATTACCATAAATATAATTACAAACATGCATGCCTTTTTATTACATATATTTTTTGATATATTCTATAAATTCAAAAAAAAAATATTAACCATCATCCAGGATAACATATACCACACTTTCAACAAATCTTTTATTAGTAATGATTTCATAAAAACTATCCAATTTAGTTTATCCAAATCAATCATCTCTTTATCCAAGCTAAACACAATTATCTCAACATCTTGAACACATTATGTGTTACCTTCCCATATTTTAGAATATCACCTTTCCACTATGTCACATTTCAATATATTTATCACCATTAAAAATATCCTTTTCAACCATAAATGAAAAACTTTTTCTGAAAATTATAATATATTTCATGATTCATATAACATTATATTTTATTTCAAAAACATATACTCTTCAATAATCAAAATTTATTCATTAAACCTTACTCTAGAGTAATTATATTATTCCTTAATACCCATTATCCAATAATATGAAATTTGAATCATTTTTAAGGTTTCTTATCCTAAATGAAATATTTATTATAACTTTTAATGTATACAATAAGTTGTTAGAACATCCCATGTTATTCCCATATCATTGGTGGTCCCATTATCTTCAGAAGTATAACCTAAAATCTTACAACATTATTTATTATCTTCATGTGATATCCACATAGGATATGTATTTTTATAATTATTATACCTTTACCAATAGAATCATTCAATTTTAACCATATTCCTTCAAGTTTCTTCTATTGAATAAAATAAAAAAGAATAGTGTGAGCAATATACATCATCGTATAAAACCACATAATCATGAAAAATATTACTTATAGGATGTCTAAATCATGGAACAAACTTATCTAATATATAAAAAATTAGTATTATCCTAGTATATTGATATTAATATTAAAATAATCATTGTTGTTTTAGGCTCGGTGTTGCATGTTTGATACGCTATCAAACATTGTTTTCTATTTAAAAACTATTAGGGTATTACATTCATCCCCCTTAAATAAATAATTTCCTTTAAATTTGAACATATGTTCAGTAATTATTTATTATACAAATAAAAATATTTCTTTAAATACCACATTTCAAAATAGGTTAATAAAATTTCCTCCTAAAAATAAGGAACAAAAATATGATGGTCATCTAGGATACAACATAAACTGGTTTCCAATTACAAGAACATTAGTGATAAATGATAATATGGACTTTGAGGAGAAATGTAATGTGGAATAAATTATTGATATTGATAGATATCCTTGATCACAGGAATATGAATGTTCATGAGTATGTTAATGACATCAAAACATAGTTTTTTGATATGTGAAAATACCATCAATTCAATAGAAATGATTGTAAGTAGATTACATTTTGGTTTCAAGATGCTATTTTTATAATTGATGAATGTCATTGAAAAATAAATTATAAACTTATGAAAATATAATTACATGAAATTTTTAAAATTCATATTCACACTTTCATCATTTAGTTGTGCATTTATCAATTTCCACTACATATCATACTATAGGGAATGAATATCCAATATTAGGTTTTTATGTTTGAAGAAATAAAATGGCTTCTAATGGATCATAAGATCTATAAATAAGTAATAATATATTCCTCCTATCAATAAATATTAACCAAACATAAAATATTTAACATAAGGTAATCTAATAAAACATTTAAAATCCTTTATATAAAGAAATAAATAATTTTAACTAAAAAATTTAACACAAAGGATCAACGTAGAATAAAACAAACCTAAAAAAAATACATCCCAGTTAAACTCATTATACAAAAAATTTAATTATGTTATTTCCAAAAAAAATTGTGTTAAATAACATGTTAAACTCAACTGTCATATATAACTCAATCCATTGATCCATTAATACAAAAATCATTAGTATCCTCAAAATCATAATAATTGAAAAAGATTTAATCCTATAATATGATTCCCATAGTCTAAATAATATTTATCCCCAAAATCATCTAAGAAAAAACAATTTCATAATGACTAGTACATCATGTAGGACATTGGTATATGTATCTGAGTCACCCATTAGTTTTGGGTTGAATCCCCACAACCTTTCCAGATATGACATTTTGTCACCCGATATTCATGATTTCCATTTCATAAAACAAAATTAATTTAATTCTTTAATTTTCCAAAAAATGTAATGATCATAATAAAAAATATTATTAACAATCAAATAACATTATATCCAATAATTATTTCTATATAGATAATATTTTACTCTATGTAAAATAATCTAAATTAACTATAATTATCATAAAATAAAAAATTATATAATATCTATGGTTACCAAGAATATTAATGTTATTTATATAAAATATGAATGAATTATTCCATAAATATTTTTTTGGAAAAATAATACTAAACCCAAGGATTTTTTTAACATAAATGTCTACAAAAATACTCTTATTCATCTTATACACATTTCATAAAATACATAAAAATGTGTATCAATACCTTTAATCATGATATTGACATCAATCTAACCACCAATGTCGCATTAGGATTATCTTATATATCTATGGAATATCATTGGTTTCTATAAGTGTTATATCCCAATTCATCATGTTGGTTTATATAGAAATTGTGAATTAGACCAAGCATATTACCCAAGGGTTTGGAACCTCAATTTTATTACAATATTTTATCATGAAAAGGGTGAAAATCGAATCAAATCATAATGTTCCAATTTTATAGTCATTACCCCTCGGTAAAAATATTTTAGAGCCAGATCCACTTATAGTATCACTTGTATAAAAATATCTTTTACATCAGAGTTTTAACATCCGTTATTAAGAAAATTATGATAAAAAAAATTATCATCAACTACAAAAATAAATAATGTTAATGTCAATAAAAACATATAATCATGTCGGTTATATTAAAACCGATGTGAATAAATAATGTTTCACATCAGTTGTTGTAAAACCAACGTTGAAATTTTATTTTTTACACCTGTTCTTCTAAAAAAGATGTTGAAAATTCATTTTTCACATTAGTATTAATAGAACCAATGTGACAAATGAATTTTCCACATGTGTTTTAGAAGAAAAAATGTGCACATCTATATGAAAAAATTATTCTTCGCAACGGGTTTAAAAAACTGGTGTGAAATTTCAATTTATGCATCACGCTAATAAGTTATTCAATTTTTTTACATTACAGCATTAAAATTTTAGATTTACATCTAACATTTCTTATAACATGATTTTATTTTCAAGAGAATTTATATGTTTTCACAAAACATTCATATTTATTTACCAATCAACTCTTTCAACCATCATCATCCTTCCAGCGATTCAACTCATCAAGTATTTGTCGATGTTCACCCGATTCTTCATTTGAGGAACTCGTTTTTGTATGTATAATTATATTTATATGATTTAATGTTTCTATGATTAGTTATATCGAAAAATTCACATTTAATTATAACATTTTTCTTATTATGAAGAATCTTTCTTCAAATCCTATTAAAAAGAAAAGGGTTTTCCCACAGCTTAAAATGACTTCTAACTCATATCTGCTTCTTTGGCCTCACAAGATCTTACATCTAAATAAAATAATATCGAGAAAGAGTACGATAGGATTTTAATGTTTTTTTAAAGATTTAGGTTTATTTTTCAAGATTCTATTAGGTTTTTGTGATCTTTTTTCCTTTCAATGATCATGAATTTTTATCGGATGGGGTTATCAACATAAAAAATGTTTTATTTTTTATATTAGTTTTAAAATAATTGATGCAAAAATCTTATAAAAGAACTATTATTAACTGTGGTTATTATATAAGAAATGTAAAAGACCATTTTTATGATTCTTATAGAATAACCGACAAAAAAGGGTGGAATTCAATTTTTTACATTGTTTATATTAATTGATGTTAAAAAATGTGATTTTTTACATCACCTAGAACAACATCATCTTAAAAACCGTATTAAAAACCATAAAAGAAAATATAAAAAAAAAATTTGTACATATGTATCAACATAGTTATCTAATTCCTTATAAAACCAAATAATAAATTCCTTACAAAATGATTAGGATGTTATAGTATACATAGACTTATCCATATTTATTTTACTAAATTTATCTACTCAAAATCCTCAAAAATAAATAGACCATCATATGATCCCATTTATAAAAAACCCAATAATTGGAAACATATTATTAAATTAATTTTAAATATAAATATCCAATATGTATGACCTATGTAACATGTGGCCCCGTGTCTTTGGAATTATAGGATCATAATACATAAAAAAGGAAAATAAAACCTTATAGACATATTTTGTTCTATAGAATGAGCTCCTAAACCCATTCGGGATTCTGATGCAGCATTCCATAACTAGGGGAATACATAAAAATAAATTCGTGTAAGAAAAATCCTAGTAAAGGAAAAACATGATAAAAAAATAACCTATGATTCAAATGTAATACGTTATATCAGAAAATACAAGGAACTTGAGTAATCACATGAGAGAGTAACATAAATAACATAGTATCGTAGATAATGGAAACATAATAAATATGGTTGACACATATAACATGAAAAAAACAAGATCCATAGATAAATTCATGGACAATATTACGGGATGGAAATGTCCCGTAGTGGATTAGGTTAACCCCATAGTTACATACCTAATGTCTCATGAGACTAAGGCTTTACCATAGTTATTTAATTTATATTTAGGCACAGCCATTATAATATCTTCTTGATTATGAGTTAAAAATATTAAATCAATAATATGGAATAAACATAACAATTTCCCATGTAATGTAATTGGTTGGATAATCTTTCCTCATATCATAATTAATGGAAATTTCAAAGTGAAGGAATTTGGTAAAAAAAAATTAGACATATATTACCTAGTTTAATAAAGTAATAATTAGTAGTGTATATATGTAAGAGAATTATATAAGGAATCTACTAGGAATCCATAATGTTAATGGTTTTCATCATTTATGAGAATGTCTATAATTAAAAACATGTTATATTTCACGAGTAAATACCCTTTTAACAATTAAATTACATTGTTGAAATATAAAATATTAAAAAATGTTATAAGAAACATTTTCATTCAAAATAAACATAAAAAAATATAAATCAATAATTTATGTATTGTGAATTCATGACAGTAGTGAATTTTTTTCAAGTCATATAAATTCGAAGGAAACATTCCTTCCAAATTTTTATTAAAAAGTTAGAAAAAGGTCCATATTTAAGAAATGAATGATATATTCATTTTAAATAACATTTTAAAAATTTAATAATTGTTTAAAATAAAATTATTTAATAATAAGTTAATATTAAATTAATTTTTATAATATTCTATATAATATTTCAAGGAAAATATGTATATTAAAGAAAATTAATTTTTTTCTGAATAATGAAATAAAGTTGGAATTTCATAAAATCATTTTCTCATGTATTTTATGTACCAATGAGATGAAAATGGCACAATAATATGAATGTTTTATGAATAAAGAGTGTATTTTTTTGTTGAATTTTGTTTATTATAAAATGATCAAATAATTACCATTAATGAAAATACAAGCATAGACAATCTCATTTAATATGATATTGATGCATAAACTCTTACCGCTTTAATAATTTTGGAATCATAAACCCCATAAAAGAAATAACTTCAATTTGTAAGAACTCGGTTCTTACTTTTTAGGTATAAGTTTCTTCTTTTCTCTTTTCCTTTAGTGTTTTTGAGAAAAATAAGGAAAATGGGGAAAATCCTAAATTTTGGAAGTACACGCTATGTACTTTTGGCCGTGTAGGATGAGTACACAGGGCGTGTAGCCATGTCGGCAACGAATGGTGTAAAAACCGACTACACACTGTGTAGTGGTCTTTTACATGATGATTAGTCAATCTATAGATGAAACAGTAAGGCGGTGGAGGCAGCCTCCAGTTCGACGACAGTACACGCCGTGTAGTCGGGAGTACACATCGTGTACTCATGTCAGTAGATGAACAGTTTGGTGGTGCCGCCAGATGAATAGTTAAATGAAGGGAGTACACACTGTTTAATTTGTTTTTTCACTTAAAATGGGAAGTAGCCTCCCTTGTTCATAGGGAAGGCTTAGAATGGGAAGAAGGAATGGGAGAGGGAGGCCGGAGCTTTGGAGATCCACCGAGCGCACTTCGGGAATCCGTTTTCTGCATCGTCGATCTCCCTGGAACCGCACGAGTTAGTTCTCCCTTATCCTGGTGTTGTTCATACCAATTCATTCCCATAGGGATGTTATTTAAGATCAAATGAGGTTATCTTTCACCTCAGATATACGTTGTTCCAGGACGAATCATGGGTCGTCGTTCACATATACCGTTCAGGGGTGGATAAGATAGGTTTCTTGGTGTTTATTTCCTACTGTTGTGTGTTTGGTGCTTTGGAGCTATGAATCCATATTTAGGGTGTCATGTGGCTGAGTTCGTGGAAATTTTAACTATCTAGAATTTTATAGGTAATTAAGAAAAATTGTAAAATTGTTGGTTGGGATCAGTGCTTGGATCCAGGACCACCCTAGAGGTGTGTTCCTCTGTTAAGCCGTTTGGCCAGGATACCCGAGGGTATGCCATGTTTAAATTAGGAATTACTATTTCCTTGAGAGGAATTGTACGTAAATTTCATGTTTATATATAGGGAATGTCCCGGTTACTTATGCCTGAGGGCGGTGTTTTACTATAGCCTGAGGGCATGCCTATATTAGCCTGAGGGCAACGTTGTATTTCACCTAAGGGAAACCTTTCGTTCCTTGGGGCTGGAATATTGTTCCTGAGGGCGACACATCGTATGCCTGAGGGTGAGATTCTGATACGCCTGAGGGCAATGCCTGAGGGCGAGATTCTGTTATGCCTAAGGGAAATTACCTACAGGTTGGATTCTGATTACCTGAGTGTGAGGGTTTGCATGTATGAGGACACTGAATATTATATAGAAATTCACTATGGTGTTTTCATAATGTTAAATGGTTAAATGAGTTTTTAAAATGTCAATATAATTGGTTAAGTTAGTTACTTTTGAGTACTTCTTAGGTTATTTCATTTACTACTCACACTGTTGTTTCATGTTTTCACAAAGTTGAGCACGTGCCTTTAGTGGGTGCCTGCTGGGAATTATTTCTCACACCCTGTTTGGGTCACACTTTTCGGCCCAAACAGATTACGTTTCTACAGGTGTGAATAAGGGAAAGAGACCTTATATAGGTACATGATTGTTGATGAGGAGTAGAGGAGCATGGGACCGAGCTCAGGCTCGAGATGATTCAGGGTGTTTCATTTTTCTTTGTTGTACCATGTCTAGTATTGTAATTTTGTGTAACATGTTCTGGATATTTTCTTAGAATTTGAGGCATGTTGCACCACTATTTATGTACTGGTTGGTTATATCTACTGCAGTTGTTTATTTCAGTTGTGTATGGTTTAGTGCTTAAACTGTTATTGGATGTTTTATATAATTCTGTCGGTCTACACTTTGGAAAATGAGGGATAGTTTCCCCACTATCAGACCTAGGCCCTCTTTGCTAGTCGGCAGACTCTGGAATTTGTGGAAATGCGCTTGAGGTCATGTGGCGAACCGGGTTCGGGGCACCCGTTGAGTGGCACACAGAACCGGGCCGCTACAAAGTGGTATCACAGGGGTTTCCTTTTATTTGACTTACTGTTTGGAGCCGTAGTCAGGGATAGGATGAATGATAGTTGGTAATAAGATTTTCCCAGGCATAACTAACCTGTGTATAGGGAAAACCCTATCTACCTTGTATTTTTTTTTTCTGATTTTTCACATTTTATAGTTGATTTTATTTTCACTGTTGGGTGACGCACTTGGGATTGTGATGTTATATTTTATCTATGGGTTCTACTTAGTTGCAACCCGATGAGATGAGGGTATGCCATCTCATGAATCATTTGGGCACATGATATAAATCACATGCCATGCATAGTTCCATTCCATGTAGGTGCATTAGAAATTACATGTTTTTTTGTTAGTTTTTGTACTAGAAAAGCATGTTATTGTTATAGCTACTTTGATAAATACCTGCTATGTGATAGGGTCTTTTCTTGTGAGCCAATTGATAGAATTGATACCAACCTTTGGTTTTTGGGGAGTATGGTCCCCCATTGACTAGAATTTGGTGGATCATTGACTGGTTATTTTGGTACAACACATATAACATGTCAAACTTTTATTCGTGGGGATTATGGGCCCTCACGAGTCAGAATTTGACACATAGGTGTTGTTTTTCGATATTTTCTGGGTTCTAGGATTGTTTCTGAGTTATAATGTATAGAAAACCCAGTATACACGTTGTGTAGTACCTTAGACACTATGTTTATGGACTTCCGTTCAGGATGGAAAAAAGAAAACTTGGTGAGTACATGCCGTGTACCCAGAGGACACGCCGTGTAGTCTCTTCCCGTGTCACAAACCTTTTGGGCGGCAACACGGGGTAGGGAATTATTGGGGAAAATAGGTCGTGTACCGAACGTACATGCTGTGTAGTGTAGACTCGGAGTCCAACCGTGTAACTAACAACATGGTTTGGTGTAATTCTTTTGTGAACGTGATGTGTCAATAATGAACATGTCGTGTAGTCTAGCCTCGGGACCCAGCCGTGTAACAAACAAACACTGGTTGGTGTCACCTCTTCTTGAACACGTCTTGTACCTATGGGAAACACCGTGCAGTCTTTTCTGAGGACAAACCATGTGGACCTGACCATGTTTCTGGGAAATGGGGTGATGTACATGCCGTGTGCTGGAGTAACACGCCATGTAGTGTTAAGCCGAGTAGTCGGTCGTGTCACAAATTACATGGGCATTTAGAAAATTACACCATACATTCCATGTAGATATTTTACACGCTATGTATTTTTGTTCAATGGTAGTTTTGAGGCTTAACCAGGTCGAAGAACCCGGGAAGGGGAAGAGAAGCCAGGTACACACCGTGTAGTCAATATACACGCCATGTAGTCTTGTTTTACAAATCATGAAATGACTTCTTCCTCTTGTTCCCTTTATTGTTCCTTCGCTTTCAGTCTTGATAATCTTGAATCTAAGGTGTGTTTTTGAACTTGTACTGTCATGCCACCTAGATGTTCACGTGTTGTTCACCAGGAGAGCGGAAAGGATTATACTCTAGAGATGGTGGTCCATGGGCTACCAGTGTACCCTTAAGTAGTGCCAGATGTGGCACCAATTGTTATACCAGACATACGTGCGGAGGCGCAGTTCAGTGAAGGCTTTATGAGGTTGATGAAGACCTTTCAGGAAGCACCGCAGGCTGCCACATCTATGGCTGAGTTGACACTTATCTACTAGCAGAAGAATCCACCTATGTTTTCAGCGGATGGGGGACCACAGGCTGCGGAGTCTTGGTTGGGGTAAATCCAGAATATTTTCAAGCATCTCAAGACGCCTCCATGGTGGAGGGTCAAGCTCGCGACTTATATGTTGTGTGATTCCGCCAAGAGGTGGTGGGAAGTTACCACCCAATAAGATCATCACAGGGACATGGCGTGGGATGATTTTCAGGCAGTCTTCTATGACTTCTTCTTTCCAGAGACGCTGAGGGAAGATAGAGCTCGAGAGTTCATGAATCTGCAGTAGGGTACTATGTCGGTAATGGACTATTCAGCTCGTTTCACCGAGCTTCAACGTTTTTCATCTGTACTGGTGGGTGATGAGACGTTGAGAGCCAGAAATTTTGAGGATGGTCTTCGTTATGACATCTAAGCACTGGTGAATGATTTCAGGATTCCTTCAATACATGCTATTGTTAACCAGGTGCTGATTATAGAGAGGAACCTATGGGAAGCTAGTGGTGTGGGCTAGGGAATTTCAACACCAGTAACTATTACTATTTCTTCTTCTTCTGGTATCATGAAGCTAGACACTCTATTGGGGACTATAATGGCTCGTGTGCATCAGTGCAAGTAGTGCCCCCTTGAGGTTGGTGGGTGTCACTTTCATTGGGACCTCTATCTCATAGGGATGACAGCTTATGATGTCATTCTCGGAATGTACTGGATGGTTCCCTTTCAAGACTTTGTAGATTTCTATCATCACAGGGTGAGTTTCACGTCACCAAAGGGTGGAGAGTTTCTATACAAGGTTGAATGGGCAGTTCAGGCGAGTCGAGCTAGACCAGAGCATCGTGGGCGAGGTGGAGTCACAGCCCAGATTGTGATTTTATATCTAAATGATCAGGGGACTTGTCAGACGGACTTCCCTCCTGTGGTTGATCATTTCAGGTATGTCTTTCTAGATGACTTTTTGGGTCTACCTTTAGAGTGAGAGGTGGATTTCTCTACTGATCTTTTGCTAGCGGCAGCACCGGTGTCCATTCCTCCTTATAGGATGGATACACCAGAGTTGCAGGAGCTCAAAAGGCAGTTGGAGGAGTTATAGGAAAAGGGATTTATCTGACCCAGTACTTATCTATGGGGTTAGACAGTCCTTTTTGGGAAGAAGGCGGATGGTACCCTCAGACTCGGTGTGGATTATCAGAAGTTGAACTAGTTGACAGTCAAGAACCGAATATCCTTTCCCGAGGATATATGATCTTTTTGATCAAATTCGAATAGCATAAGTGTTCTCAAAGATTGACTTGAGATCGGGATACCATCAGCTGCGTGTGAGACCATTAGACATACTGCTTACAACCTTTAGAAGAATATATGGCATGTACGAGTACTTGGTAATGCCGTTTGGACTCACAAATGTGCCAGCAGTTTTCATGGATCTGATGAATCATGTGTTTCATCCTTATCTGGATTCTTTTGTGGTATTATTCGTGGACGACATCTTAGTGTACTCTCACACTCGACACGACCATGCCACCCATCTTGAGATCATATTGAGTACACTGAGAGAGCATAGACTATATGCTAAGCTCTCAAAGTTCCACTTTTGGATGGACCAGATTCAATTCCTGGGTCATATCATCTCAGAGGCAGGAGTTGTTGTAGACCCAGAGAAGGTGAGAGCAGTAGTTTCCTGGGAGTATCCTAAGAATGTGTTTGAGATACAGAGTTTTGTAGGACTGTATGGTTACTACAGATGCATCATACCTGACTTCTTCCAATTAGCATCACCATTAACGGGTTTGACCAAGAAGGGTGTGAAGTTCATTTGGTCGGAAGCTTGCGAGATAGATTTTCAGGACCTGAAAAGAAGGTTGACATCAGCACCAATCCTGATACTTCCAATGAATGGGAAGAGCTATACAGTTTACTATGATGCATAAGGTATTGGGCTGGGAATAGTGTTGATGTAGGGCGATCGATTTGTTACGTACGGGTCCTGACAGTTGAGGTCACATGAGAGGAATTACCCAACACATGATCTTGATATGGCTACAGCTGTGCATGCGTTGCGCTGTTAGGGACATTACCTATTGGGAAAATGTTTTGTGGTTTTCACCGACCACAAAATTCCCAAGTATATCTTTACTCTGCGTGACATGAATCTGAGGCAGTGAAGGTGGGTCGAATACCTACAGTCCTTTGATTTTGAGTTTGCCTATACATTGGAAAAAAGTAATGCAGTAGCTGATACACTGAGCAGGAGGACTCAGATATAGGCTGTGCAGGAGGCCAGTGATAAATGGAAGATTATGAATTTGTTCTCTAAGATGTATTTAGCGGTGCATGAATGTTAGGGGAAGACCTATCTTTCATCTTTAGTAGTTAATTCTACCCTCCTGGATAGAGTGAGGATGAGACAACTATCTGATTTGGAAGGCCTACTTCTACGGGAGTCAGTGGAAAGTTAGTACCCTCCTCCTGGTTGGATGATACGTGATAATGAAATTATGTGTTTCCATGGATGATTATGGGTTTCAGGGTATATACGCGAGTAGTTGATGTGGGAGTTTCATGCTTCATCATGGGTAGTTCATCTCGGAGTTACCAAGATGTACAAGGACTTAAGACGTCAGTACTGGTGGTCGGGTATGAAAACATATGTAGCTGGTTTTGTTACGAGGTGTTCCACTTGTCAATAGGTGAAGGTAGAGCATCAGAGGCCAGCCATACTGTTACAGCAGTTACCCATCCCGGAGTGGAAATAGGATGATGTCGCATTTGACTTTGTGACTAGATTGCTGAGTTCACCTCGAGGCAATGATGCCATGTGGGTTGTTGTAGACAGACTCACGAAGGTAGCGCAATTTTTACTGATTAAGGAGAACTTCGAGTTGACGAGCTTGGGAAGTTGTATATCCGAGAGATCATACATCTTCATGGGGTACCTCATTCTATCATTTCAGATTGGGATGCCCATTTTACGTCTCATTTCGGGATGGTTTTTCAGAGGCCACTGGGTACACAGATGCTTCTGAGAACAGCTTACCACCCTTAGAACGATGGCCAGTCAGATCGTACCATATAGGTGCTTGAGGACATGCTGCGTGCATGCGTCCTAGACTTTGGGGGCTCTTGGGAGAAGCATATACCCCTAGTTGAGTTTTCCTATAATAATAGTTTTCAGGAAACTATTGAGATGGAACCTTACGAGGCATTATATGGTAGGCCATGACCTTCAACTTTGTCCTGGTCAGAGGCAGGTGAGGCAGCTTTACTAGGACCAAAGCTCGTGTAGGAGACTTCTAGGCAGGTCCAATTGATTCAGAAGTGGATGGCTTCTACACAGTCTCATCAGAAATATTATTCTGATCGCCGCAGATGACCATTGGAGTTTGTGGTTGGGGATCAGGTTTTCTTGCATGTTTCGCATAGGCTGGGACACAGACGAATTAGGAGATTGGGTAAACATTCACCGAGGAATGTGGGGCCATTTGAGATTATGGAGAGAGTCGGGCCGGTTTCTTATATGTTTCAGTTACCTCAGAGGTATCGGGCCATGCACGACGTCCTCCATGTATCTCAGTTGCTCCACTATCATTTAGACTCGTCTCACATCTTTTAGCCCAAAGAGGTTGAGCTTGACGTTGATGTGTCCTTTGAGAGGCATCTGATTCGTATCGTTGATAAGAGCAAGAAGGTTCTCCGAGGTCGGTCAGTTCCTATCGTACGAGTTCTATGACAGCATGGCTAAGTGCAGGATGAAACCTGGGAGTGGGTGACCAACGTACGTGCTCAGTGGCCAGATCTGTTCTGAGATTTATCTTCTCCACCCTTGGAAGTGAAATTCGAGGACGAATTGCTTTAAGGGGTGAATTTTGTAAGAACTAGGTTCTTACTTTTGAGGTACATGTTTCTTCTTTTGCCTTTTAATTAAGTGTTTTTGAGAAAATAAGGAAAATGGGGAAAATCCTAAATTTTGGAAGTACATGCCATGTACTTTTCCACACGCTGTGTAGGATGAGTACACAGCGCGTGTAGCCATGTCAGCGACGAAGGGTGTAAAAACCGACTGCACTCCGTGTAGTGGTAATTTGCACGATGTGTAGTTATTCGGTAGATAAAACAGTAAGGTGGTAGAAGCAGTCACTAGCTGGGCGATAGTACATGCCGTGTAGTCGGGAATACATGCCGTGTACTCATGTCGGTAGATGAACAGTTTGGCAGTGCCTCCAGACGAACAGTTAATTTAATGGAGTACACGCCATGTACTCTAAAGTACACACTGTGTACATTGTTTTTTTCGCTTAAAATGGGAAGTATCCTCCCATGTTCGTAGGGAAGGCTTAGAACGGGAAGACGTAATGGGAGAGGGAGGCTAGAGATTTAGAGATCCTCTGAGCGCACTTCGGGAAACCGTATTTTGCACCGTTGATCTCCCTAGAACTGCACGAGTGAGTTCTCCCTTGTCCTGGTGTAGTTATTACCAGTTATTTCCCATAGTGATGTTATTTATGTTTTAATGAGGTTTTCTTTCACCACAGATCTATGTCGTTCTAGGAAGAATCATGGGTAGTCGTTCGCGTATACCGTTCATGGGTGGATAAGGTAGGTGGCTTGTTGTTTATTTCAAACTATTGTACGTTTGGTGTTTTTGAGATACGATCCCATATTTAGGGTGTCGTGTGGCTGATTCCGTGGATATTTTAACTACCTAGAATTGTATAGGTAATTAAGAAAAATTGTAAAATTGTTGGTTGGGATCAGTGCTTGGATCCAAGACCACCTTGGGGGTGTGTTCCTCTGTTTAGCCATTTGGACAGGATACCCGAGTGTCTGCCAAGTTTAAATTATGCATTAATTTTTCCTTGAGAGGAATTTTATGTAAATTGAATGTTTATATATTGGGCATGGCCCAGTTACATATGCCTGAGGGTGGTGTTTTACTATAGCTTGAGGGAATGACTGTATTAGCCTGAGGTCAACGTTCTATTTCTCATGAGGGAATCCTTTCATGCCTGAGGGCTTGACTTCTGTGCCTAAGGGAGACACTTTTTATGCCTGAGGGAAAGATTCTGATACTCCTGAGTGTAATGCCTAAGGGAGAGATTCTGTTACGCCTGAGGCCAATTACCTGCGGGTTGGATTCTGATTACTTGAGGGTGAGTTTTTGCGTGTCTGGGGACACTGACTGTTATATAGAAATTCACTATGGTGTTTTATAATATTAAATGGTTAAATAAATAATTAAAATGGAAATATAACTGGTTATGTTAGTTACTTTTGAGTACTTATTAGGTTATTTCATTTATTACTGCACACTATTGTTTCATGTTCACACACAGTTGAGCATGGGCCTTTGGTAGGTGCCTACTGAGAATTATTTCAAACGCCCTGTTTGGGTCATGCTTTTCAGCCCAAACAGATTACATTTCTACAGGTGTAGATAAGGGAAAGGGCCCTTATATAGGTACATGATTGTTGATGAGGAGTAGGGGAGTATGGGACCAAGCTCAGGCTCACGATGTTTCTGACTATTTCATTTTCCTTTTTTGTACCATTTATGGTATTGTACTACTGTGTAACATGTTCTGGATGTTTTCATAGAATTTGATGCATGTTGGACCACTATTTATGTACTGGTTTGTTATATCTATGGCTGTTGTTTATTTCAGTTGTGTATGGTTTACTACTTCCACTGTTATTGTATGTTTTATTTAATTCTGTTGTGTTACACTTTGGAAAATGAGGGCATAGTTTCCCCACTATCAGACCTAGGTCCTCGCTGTTAATCGGCAGCCTCTGGAATTTGGGGAAATGCGCTTGAGGTCATGTGGCGAACCGGGTTCGGGGCCCCCATTGAGTGGCACTCGAAACTGAGCCATTACACAATTGAAACATTAAATAAATGAAATATTAATATATTCATGATATAAAATATCAAATGTGTAGTATATACATCTCATAAAAATAAATTACTGCATAAAACCAAATATGTCTCAATGAAGTGGAAATTGGAACAAAATCTCTTACGGAGATCATATCATCGAAGTATAGAATAATAAATGAATTTATTATGTGTATAAAATCTAAATATACATAAAACAAGTAATAACACAACTTAAATTAGTCAAAATAAATTAACAAAGTCTTATAAAATCAACTACAATGATAAATAAAAAACAAATGAAAAGAAATTGAGTTATGAAGTTCCTTACCACATGGAAACATTCATGTAAAATACCCATGAATTAAATATATCAAATTGAAACATAAAATAGATTAATATTTTTAGGATTGATGATATTATTTTAAAAATAGTTAGTATATATACCATATAAAAGATATTGGGACATATTATTAAAATATGCCTTAAAGATTGGAAATTTAGAGAAAGCCCTCATTGTTTAAGAAACATACTAATAAAATTTACTTCAATGATATAGTGAATGAATTATAATTTTAAATACCATGTATAAGAATAATATATGATTCAGTATATCCAATTTGTAATATATACACCATTTTAAATTAATTAGTTTTATAAAATATCATGTGTCTCTATGATTGATATTTTGAGATTAAAAACCCTTACCTCATTGTTCCCTTTTATTTTACCTAATTTAACAACATGTATAACTATTCTAAACATGTAATTAAGTTATAAAAGAAAAATACTATTAATTATAATTCTTATATTATTCTTTTATGACATTTTATCACTCGTTTATCAAAAATCATTCATTATTACTATTATTTCATGTGTTAACTGCCGCGTTTTCTCATGAATATTTTCTAAGGGAATATCAAGTTCACGTGAATATGATATAGTTCCATAATCTCCATAATGATATTAATATTATATATATACATATATTATATTTTTCCATTGGATAAATTTTCGTAACTATTAATTAAATTTAATCATTAAAAAGTAATCACATCCCTTCATGGAGATGGTAGACTGTACATATAGATGAGCGCCATTATAAATTCATTAGTGGTTGAAAGGTCAAGGAAGTTACAGGTATATTATTTTTCAAAAATAAATATTATTTCATAGGAATAATATTTATTAATTTATTTCATCCCTATGACTATAAATACGAGTCGGTGATAGAAAACAATTTACATCTATTTGCGAGGTGGTAGACTATTGTACACATGTGCGATGGTTTTTTCCCATTTGACAGAGGAAGAGATATATAATTATTATTCTAAAAAAATTCTAAATATCTAGTAGTTATTTATTAATTATATTATTATTTCCATGAAATAATTTATGGTGAAAAAATATGATGTAAAAAATAAGGATCACAACAAAGATAATTACATTCAATTTGGAGAACCAACATTGGATCTCTTATTTAAGATCCTAAGGTTTTTATTTTAGGAATACAATTATCTCTAAAATTTGGATAATGATTATAGAGAGATTTGGTTTTATGTTTTGGTAAATCCATATGGCATGATAGGTGTGAATAAGTGAGGGGAGTGTTTCCCTTTTATCATGGGGGAGGTGTTATATTTTTTTAAATAAAATAACTAATCATAATGGGAAGTCACTCTCAACCCAAGTGAATTAAAAATTGATAAATGATGGATTTTAGGGGTGATATGGTCGATCCATACCTCCAAAATTTAATATGTTTTATATTATAAATATTTCATTCATTTTAACTATATGATTACTGACTTTTACCATTTTAGTTTTTCACCATGGTTACTAGTTTCTATTATTACTTTAAATATTCATTATGAGAAGAAATAAAGTTAAACTTATTATATAATATTATTTATTTTGATTCTAGATGTGTAATATATTTTATAAAATTCAAATCAAATAAGGGGATAATCTATATAAATTAAACCCAGAAAACATGTTGTAAAAAAATTCTTTAACAATCACTTTGTTCCAGGGAATAAATGAACATATATAAAATCAATGACTCACAATCATCATTATATGAATTTAAATCGATATAAATATCTTTATAATCAATTAATATTATTTAGTCATTCCTTTATAGGGGTTATTATATTATTTTAAAATGGATAAAATTTATGCACATAAAAATAGGTTGCAGAAATCCATGTTTTTAAGTATACAACTAAATTTAAACAAAATCATGAAAATTGATAATAAAAAATAAATTAATCAGTTTAATATAAGAAATCATTCATATGAAACTTTAATGGAAAACAAAAAGTATAAATTTTCTTTAAAAATACATTATTTTATGAAAACTAATGAAAGAATTTTAAAAATCAGTAATTTTCACAACACATTGGAAAATAAACCATTTTATTAAAATTTTGAAATTATATCCAAATATATTTATAATACAATGATTATAAAAATAATTTTTCTTTTAAAATACATTTTCTAAAATTACTGAAAATTAATTATAATATTTCCTCAAAAAAATAATTTTTGATGAAAAAAAGAATTTCTCGATGAATAAAATGTAATTTTGACAAATTCTGTTTTTATTTTATAAGAATTTAATAATACATTTTGATTGAGTACTAAATATATATGTATTTAATAAATTATTTAATATTATTCATACCATCTAATTTGACTGTGAGGTTATAACATTCATATTAAAATAATCACAGTCGATTTAGGTTGGATGTTACATGTCGTATAAGTTATATAACAATTTTTTATTTTAAGAAAATATCAAGGTGTTACCCATTACAAGGAACTATTACCATTTGTGTAATGGTGATTCACCACCAACATTTTTTAATGTATGACCTTTATGGGTTCTTGCGGGAACTATTAGTCTGTTAAATCTCAATTGTAGGCCAAGCGAGCCATGCTTTAACAATTCCCCTAGAATTTGAACCATCAACTAGGCCACATTAAATTTTCAAAAACATCTCCTTGAAGAATACAATTATTTCATTTTTTATTTTAATCCCATATCATAGAACTACCCTTTCACTAGATCAAAAACTCAATCTTCCCCAAATAATGTGATGACCTAGATAAACATGAATTATTAAAAATAGTATCCCAAAATAAATCCATATAATGATGAATATATAAAAGTTAATTAAATGAGATAATATGTTGATACTAAATCCCCATAAAAATAATTTGTATTAGATTCTTTATAAAATGATACATATGTATTATTTCAAGATCATCACTCATAAAGGAAACAATCAACCGACTGGGATGGTCATTCCTTATATAGGTTCCCTAATATTATATTGTGTATGGTGTTTATATAATGGGTTTCCCTAGTAGGATTAGGATGCTCTTGTTTTAATTTTATTTTGGTTGCAATTATTTTATAGATCATACTATGATTATTATATGGAAGGAATGTAGTTAATTTTCTCCATATGGTGGATTGGGGAAGGAGTAATCCACTATAATATGCTAGAGTTATATATGATTTGATTGAGATGATGCCCTAACTAAATATCTAATCCATGAGAGGCACTCTCTACTAAACTCATTCCTTATAAAAATAATGATCTTTTCCAACTAATTGTTACGATTACTTTAAAATGGGTCATCATTTTAGTGGGAGATCATTTAATATATTTCCTTATTATGTTAATATAAAACATTATACAAATCTTATAAATTATTATATTATAGATAAATAAAACCTGCATCATCAAATATAACATGGAGTGTAATATTTTTGGAGTATAAGATCACTATATATAACCCCTATTAATGGTAACTTATATAAATATATTAATTAATTTGAATATTGTATGTGTGAATGTAACAACATCTAAAGTATCCAATTACAGATATTTTCAAGAAATGAATCTAGACTTTTTTTAGAACATAAAAGGACTCACCTAAGGATTCCGAGGAATAAGTTGTAAAATAAGCTAAGGGATTTTTTTCTCAACTGAGATACTCAATATGATTTAGTCTCTTAATTTTCTTGAAAAAATAATGGTTTCTTTATGGAATATTTTGGTTATGTAATTCATTGTATTTTCATTTATAGAAATGTTATAAAAATGTCGATGTAGTCATGAAATTTACACCCTATATTTTCAATATTTGGACAATATAAGATTTAGAAATATTAGATCAATGTTTTGGGGATATATAGACTTTATAAAATGCATTAAAAGTTAAAATATAAGAACAAAAAATTGTTTAACTCTCAAGGAATACGTATTCACGTCCCAAGTCATGTCCACAGATCGTAGAGCCTTCTATAAGGATGAGTAATGATTTCATTGAATGGAATTTTCTAGGATACCTGATGGGTTTTAAAAAATCCATGTAATTTATATGTTGGGTATCAGTGTTATAGAAATTAGATTTATGTTTTTAAAGGGTATGTGATACTGTCATGATACGACCCATTGGGGCCCAACCCATGAATCCCTAAACCCACTTCTAATAGGCTAGTGGTTGGCGACTAGCACTGAGTAGGTATATCCAATAAATGGGAGGCATTATCCAAAATTAACAATACACATGAAAACATTTCCAACACCATACAATGAATTAATTTAAAACAAAATGAAACCAATGCATGTGTACATAGATAATACCATAACCAGAGTATGATAGTAAAGTAATTAGTGTATCATATGGGCTAAATAAAATCCCAAAAAAATCATAAATAATATGGAATTCTCCAATGGAGAGAACAAAGATCAAATGAAAACTCCAAGAAAACGCCTTGTTCTATCTAGATCAAGATACACTCTACTTACTAAATATCCTATTGAGACACCATCAAATGGGACGTCACCTGTATAAGACATGACATGTGAGAGAATATAAAATTCATGGATGAGTATAATAATACTCCATAGGAAACCAAAAAAACACTAAACATTATTAATCATGTATAGTCATATAAATACAAGATACAAAAATTAATGTATTGAACAAAATACTGATATATATAAAGGAATGACCCCACAACACTAGATGGTCACTATCAATTTCCAATTATGGGATTCTTCACAATGAAATAGTTGTTATAGGTTAATACACTCCATAAGTAATTTTATCACCGGAGACAGTCATCTAAGACGTTTAGGTCATTTGAACCTACCTTTTAAATCCCATTGGTCTCATATTATCCCAATACTTACATAGGGGGTAACACTAAGAACTACTAGAAGACACAATGAACCCAATCTGGACCTTCTGGCTAGGTTGGGAATAATATTCCAACCATACCAGAAATGCTACTGATATTTCATGTTAGATAGATGATCAATTCCCTTATCACGGTGGTCGCACCGATTCCACAAACCCCACTTAGGGTATAAAAATGATAGAGTATCACAGTATTGTCTCACGTACAGACACCACAACCCAATATGAGAATCATCTTACTGAGGGGATCCAAATAAAATAATGTAGATTTAATGTATCACTATATGCTTGAGGTAATGGACCATGGGATGACACTCAAAAAATAAAATTCCATTCTAACCAAATTAAGATATAAAAACACCCTTAAAATGTGTACACTGCATCTTGTAGGGGTAAAATGCATGTCAAGATTACCCCAGCTTTTATCAACTGGTAAATCCTCACATGCCATGTAAACCTCAGAATAAAAAACTTTTTAGTGGTGAAAATTAGGTGTAGAGTTATCCTAGAACCTGTATGTTTTGTCTATTCATGTTAGTGTATATCTGGTCATGGCCATGAACCAGCCTTTTTACCCATGGCTATGTCTGTGACCAAGAACATGGATTCAATTTTCCATATACTTCTATCCATATATGTGTAATTTCCTAAGTACATGACAACATATTATATATGGTTAACATGGAATGTGCCCATGCCACACAGTGTGTGAAACATAACTATATCGGAAAAACTAGCGCTTTATCCAAGGGGTCATAAATGGCATGTCATCTAGAAATAATTACCTTGTGTATCAAGATTTTTCAAAATCGTAGGTTTCGCTCCCTTATCCTAATCCACATTGTAAGATTCACCATCCATAACCAAATATATAGATCTGGTATTTTCCAAGCCTACACCATTGGATATCATAGATTTGGGCTTCAAATACTCTTGATAAATGTCTTCTTCCTCCATATATAACATCACCACTACATTCTGATGAAAAATAATTCTACAAATATAGTCTTCTTCCATGTCAATTCTTTATCCATCATTGTCGATCATTTAATATCAACATCGATCACAGTCCATACCCATAGTATTGAACCATGAAACTGAATAAAAGTCATGAAACGATCAAATAATGCATAATAATCCAACCATGAGCCAAAATAAATTCTAATGATGAACGTGTGAAGAAATAGTAGGGACAATAAAAATAAAAAAAAATTAATGAATGATTCTCAGACATTATCCATTTATCATCAATCCATTTTTGTGAAAAACATAGGTGAACAGCTTGAATGCTCTGAAGGCCTTAATTTTTATTAATTTTGATAACCCACATTTCAATGGATGATGATGAACCCTTACACGTCCTGTAGGTTCAGACGTTACATGGCCCGTAGGCTTATGAGATTACTTGACCCGGAGTTCTTAGGGAATTCATCCAGACTATCAACAAGAAACTCCCCCTACCCATCATCTACATCATGATAGTAGATCTCCACCTTCACATGGTCGTCTGGTTATGTTTTAGTCAATTCTATTCATGGAAGTGATCTATATTCATCCATGATTAAAGAAAGGGATAGAATTTTTTTAACATTTTAAATCGAGTTTGGATCATTCATTGATAAAGAACAATTTCATTGTGGTGATTGATAAAATCCCAAAATCCATCAACTCAATGATCCTCTATCCAGTCCTAATCCATCATTTCATTCTAGGGACACTCTCCCCCAATTTTCTCTAGACACTAGGGTTTAACATCCAACTATATGAAAAATCCTATATCCATGTATTCATAAAAAATCATTTGTTCTATCGAATAAAATTTATTATATCACTTTGTTGATTAATTTTATTAATTAAATTATGGTGATGAATTTTCCACAAACGTCTAGTTAAGAAAAGGGTTTTATTCCACCTTGGGTAAAACCCACATTTAGAACTCAATGATGCATCAATATTTTTAATCTAGGACTTCTTTTGGGATTAATTTCACCTTTTTAGAATATTGTATGTGTTTTTTATTTAATATCATCAATATATTTCAAACATTTATTCTTGTAACATCAAAGATAAAAATCACTCGTCGTCTCAACACATTGTAATCAATGAAATAGATATAATATCTATGAATAATACATATAATACCTGCTTCATTCTATTCCCACCACATTGGATATTTTGGCCATGAAAATAAAAAAAACTACACTAAAATATGGGTGTACTATCCTCAAATTTGGGTCTCCAGTTCCAATGTGCTCTCTTGAAGATTATCATGCTACCATCAAAGTAATACTAGGGGAATCCATCCATCATGATGGATCCTCTTCTGTCGATCCTGGATCTCCACTAGGTACTCAGAAAAGGTTTTTTATATTCTCAATTTCCATCTATCCCTATTTGATAACATATGACCAGTCATGTTCATACCTCCTCAGTTGTGATAAGTGGAAGGCGATTTATACTCGTCCAACTATGTCAGAATTTCAAAGTGTTATTCCATATCACCAAATCTATATTTTATCTAAAAAGGACCTTATAATATTAAAAATAAATTGATACCCTAACCAAGTCTCTGAAATCCATTTCAAGGTGATAACCTCAAGAACATATGGCATCCCTCATCGAAATCCAGAGTTCTCCATTATTAGTCTATATAATACTTCTGACGTTTTTGTAGAGTCCTTTTTTTAATCATGATGATTGTCACCTTATATATAGTGTTTCACATGAACATTGGGCCCATGAGGGCTGACTCTCCTGGACCTATCTAATATAAAGTTGACCTATAGGGTCTCTTATAAATATTTTGGAATGGTTCCATACCAATGATGTAATAGTTGATTTTATTGTTTGAAAAATACACAACGTGTATATAATCATGTTTTGAAGTGAGAATTAAGGACTGACAGGATCATCTAGAGAACTATATGGACTCATATTATATCCTTCAGGATGAGGCATGCCAATCTCCCAACTGAACTCTTATATCAAAAATATATGAAGTAGGACGACCTAGAGAGTTGGTCAATGATCACCCTGATTGAATCATGTTCCCTAGACAAACGTGGTGACAACATCATAATGTCTATGGATATCCAATCACACCTCCACTCTTACACATCAAGGGGTTGACCTAAACTCACTAGATCCTAGTGATAAACCTTCACCTTATCACAAGTGAGGTATGAATATAAGATCTATAACTACCTTTTTGATTCATGGACACTAAAATAGATGTCAGAGGTCTTGCCACATATTTTCCTCAATTTTATGTACCGCCAATGTGGATTCATGAAACTCCCACATCACCCCCCACAACATCAAATGTCCCATCATCCTTCCTATGTAATGATATCCTCCTCATAACCTTTATAATATCATTTTGGAGCACATCTAGTGGATATATTAGAATGTATGGTCTTATAGTCGGTATCTCTATACATAGAATCCATGGAACACTATAAAAGTGTTGGGATAACAAAAATCAACTGAAGAAATGAAGAACAATCTGTATCTTGGAAGGAAAACTACAATGAGGCTGCCTTATCTCACACTTAGTCCAAAAACTGCAAACAAGACCATATACTAAGAGCGTTTTACACCATGCTTCCCTTCCCAAGAGTATATAAAATCCTAAATTCATAGTTCTGTGGGATCTCTTTACATATACTATTTATTAATTTATTATCCTTAAGATATTAGATTTTATTGAGACTACTTTGGTTAGAGTAAATGATAAACCAGTCACCCATCAGGTAGAGTCACCAGATATATAGTGCTAAAACTACTGCTTCAAACATAAGATCATGGGTCAAAAGTTTCATCCAATGTGGTCTCAACTAATGTAATACATAAAATATTACCACCTACCTATACATTATTACACAACCATTCTCATTCCCTAATTATATCAAAAATAGTATGTAGTTAGCACCCTCCTCTAGATATATGAAGATGGGAGAAGTTATCAAACTCTATCTTAACTCCTGAAATAACAACTAGAACCTTCACGTCCACATGAAAGGCCACCTATTATAGGTTAATTTTTTTTATGTCTTCTCCCTATAGGGAAAAATCCTACACAAACCTTTGATAGTAACCTTCAAACATAATAAAACAATACACCTCAGTAACACTCTTTGGTGGGTTCCAAGAATGAACTACCTCAACCTTCGCTGGGTCTACTACTACTATTTCCTCTAGGATGGAATTTCCCATGAAGTGGACTTATCAAATACCAAACTGACACTTTGATATAATCCCATAAAGGTTATTCTCATGAAATGTGTCTAAGACCATTTTGGAGTGTCTTGTTTACTCCTCTTGGGACACTGAGTACACTACGATGACATTGATGAATACCACCATGATTCGGTATAAGAAGGGTTGGAAGATCTAGTTCAGGAGTCCCACAAACACTGATTGGGAATTTTTCATAGTGGAACAGATCACCAAGTACCCATTTTGACCATAGCGACATCTTAATTTTATCTTCAGTATATCCTCACCACATACTCACAGTTGGTTATAGCCTAATTAATATTCAATCTTCAAGAACCACCAGGTCCCTTTAAAATGACTAAAGTGGTCATTGGTCCTTGGTAGTGGTTCCTTATTCATCATGATCACATAATTCATGCATCTGTAGTTAACAAATAATCTCAAGCTCTTGTTTTATTTTATAGAGAACACCATTGGGGATGACCATGGGGAAACATTGGATCTCACAAAAGTTCCTATCATGAAAGTCCTCAAATTGAAACATCATCTCATGAATATCAAATAGATCGTTCCAATATTCTACTTCATAATCGAGGTCATCCTGTGATACAAGTAAATGAATAATTTTAGCCATCAGTAGGGAGGTAAACAATGTAAATCGCATGGAATGAAATCCCCATACTCTTCCACCACCAAAGGAAACTGATATCCCAAATCATCCAATTATCAGAGAGTCACGGAGTCCAATCGGGGAGTAATCAGTTTCTCTCTCTTATTCCTAAGATAATGTGGCTCTACAAAGGTTTTTTTCACCCATAATGAAAATCATAGTACCATCTGTGCATAAACACCGCATCCTATACCTAGAATGGTCGATCTAGGCATGAACATTGTATTTCTAGTCAATACCAAAGTTGACATCTTAAGGCTTCATCATTTCTACAAATATATTCCATTCAAAAAACTAACCTCAAATCATCAAATTTCAATATTGTAATAAATAAACAATTTTTGAGTAGTTGCCTATCGGAGTATCCAACTTCAATGGTCAAGAAAATGGCACCACGGAAATCTATATGTCTCAAACAAGTAAAGTGGAACGGATGAAATGAACTAGACCTGTGTCTATAAATACAATAGATAATGTATAAAATACACTGATCATACCTTGTATCATTCCTAGAGAATTAGAATCATATGCCTCTATTGGGGATAAAATGACAATATAACACAAAACCTATTGATATGGCCTACAAGATAGAGGATCAACACCCTGATCAATGTGGTCATGCTGATTCCGCAAAACCCACATGAGGTATAAAGATAAACGAGGATCAAACTCAAGTCTCATAGGGGGACACCACAACCTATATTTGAAACTCATGCTTCATAGGGGATCACAATCCTATGATGTGGTTGTAATTCCACATTATACCTTTAAGGGAATAGACCAAGTGAACAAACTAAATAATGAATGGTCTATACTAAATAAAAAATGTACTAAAAACACCCTTAAATGTGGTACACAATGTGTACTTGGGGTACATTTTGTTTCAAAATATCCCTAGTTTATCAAATGTATTAAAGCCTCACACAACATGTAAACCTCCAGATAAATGGAGTGTGATTGAGTCACATGTTTTGTAGAGGCGACTTGACACCTACTTATGTGTTCTGGTCATTTATGTGTATCTATTGCAATGCACATAAACTATCACATGTATGCATGGCCATGTCTATGTCTAGGTACATCACATTCCACTGGATGTGTAGTTATGTGCCTATCCTTATAACTTCTGTTGTACATGGAAATCCATCATAAAATGGGCACATGGAATCTTACCATGTCTCACGGTGTGTGATAATTAACCATATCCTAAACCCTGGCTCCATAGTTAGGGTGTCACATACGGAATGTAATCCTAAAATACAAGTCTTGGGTATTTGCATTTTCTAAAATCCCTAGTTCCTCTTCTTTTTCTGCCACCACATTACCAAATCTACCTTTCATGTTTAAATATATAGATATGGGTTTGACCTAGAATCTATTTTCAATAATATTTTAGATCTGGGATATGAATCCTCTTGAAAATAATATGCTTGCTCCATCCATAGCTACACCTTACATCAAAACTAAAAAATGAATTCCACTAATACGGTTTCATTTAACAAAATTCGTTCATTTTCATTTTCAATTCACTAATCCAAACATCTTCTTCATATCGTACTTAGGGTATTGATATTTTTCATTGGAAAATTGATGTGAAATTATCAAATACTAGGTAATCAATTAACCAAGGATGAGAAGAAATATTGGAAATTAACGTGTGTAGAAATGGTGTAGAAAACCAAAATTTCCAATATGTCAAGAATGATTCTCATGCTTTTTTCATTCTTCCATGATCTGTTTCCAAATATAAAGAATGATTAAGTGGAAAAATATCCGAAAAAATAGGACAATTCCATAAAATTACAAATACTGATGATGGATGAATCGATTCTAATTGTGGAGTTGATTTGAATTCGTCTAGGATTAAAGATAAGGATGAAAGGAACCATTTGTCATCCTACCAAGATTTTGGATTAATTTTTGTGAAAGAGATATTATTTTTCCATCTATGACGAAATCCATGAACTCTGTTTGTATAATGATCCTCAATCTGATCCTAATATGTCGACATTCACCAAGGCTTCTCTCCTCCCATAGTCACAAGGTCTCTATGTTTTTGAATCCAACCCTAGGAAAAAACACATAGTTTTGTATTACATAAAAAAATTGTCGAGTAAAATAAAGTAACTCATTTTAGCAATTTGATTTACTAATATTTTTCATGAAAAAACACTGCAAAAAACTCCCTACACCGATAATGATTATGTCACACCTGGAGTAAAACCCACATTCTAAACTCAATGGTACCCTAATATTTATAATCTAGGCCCCCATTCAGATGTTGTTATAATTTTTTAGGAAAAATGTGTGCACATGTTATTTATTATATTTAATACAATTCAAACATTTATTTTAGGCACACATGGCCTCAGAATAAAAAGTCTTTTCATTGATTGGTCTTCAAAAAATCCATTTAATGTAAAAAAATATATATAGAAAATCATATTTCCTAAATTTTAGTAGTTTATAGTTTTAGGGGTTGTAAATATATACGTTTTTAGAATCATATAAATAATTTATATGGATTAATGATTTCTTCCATGTGACAAATCAAAGTATTTATTCATCAAATATTTGAATATATAGGAATATATTATGCTTGGATGGATCTTAGTAAATTATATTTATGGTCATATATTTTCTGTTATATGATAAGGGGTGTTGTTAAGCAATAAAGGCTTATTATGTACAATATGAGATAAAGGATCCAATCAACATGATTTATGATTCATAACATTCTAAAACATACTTGAGAAAAATATAAGGATGAAAATATATAGAATAATGGCATGAATATAGATAATTTAAAAAAATATATGGAATTTAGATTCCACCTCTATTAGTGACATATTTTAAACGAATATTTTTGTTTTCCTGAAAAGCCTCAAAACCAATATAATACCAAATAATATATGGATATAATGGTTTATTTATAAATATTTTTACCAATATAAAATAAATGTCATTTACTATCACATAAGAGTATGTGTATCATATCATGATATTTGAATGATAATATAATGTTTAAGAGGTCTTTGTGAGTATATTAGGACATATCTAAGTATAGGGTTAACAAATAAATTATTATTCTTATAAAAAATTACTGTAAATTTCACAGAATATCCTAAATTATTTTGCGCTATGTTGTTAAAGAGAATTTTTGGTGTTTATTTTTATTCTATAATAATTATAATTCCACATAGTATTGTAATGGTGATTAGGCTATGTTAAAAAATTAATTATTTAATTAGTTAAATTAGTTATAAAAATTTTCAAGGAAACTATATCATATAAAGGGTTATAGGAATAATGATGATATATTTATAAATATTTCAATTTTAAAAACTAATTTCTGATCAAATCATTTAATGATGCCATGTTAAGGATTTTAAATATATTAAAAGTGTATTAAAATAGTAATATCATTCCTATGTCCCACCATTACTCAAAATAGATTCATTTATAGATATTAATCACCAAAGAGTTTATTTTGGAGTATTGTTATCAGATAGTCACATATATTTATGGTACGAATTGTTTATAGATATAATGAGTTAACTAAACCCTTCAAAGTGTAGTAACCATAAGGTCAATTTAATATTAAATCATATATGATTTGTTATAATGGTTCTTATTCATTGATTTGTTATGTGTTCCTAAAGAGGTTTAAGAATATACAATTTATAATATTATACAAATTGAGATAACTAGTTTTTATTTCATTTGTAGTTTCTACATATATATATATACACACACACATTTCATGTAGTGTAATGATAACTGGACTCAATAAAAATTACTTTGAGTTATCCATAACCATTTTTTCATTTATTATTATATGTTATGATTAAATTATTATGATATAATTATTATGGTTCTTTTTTAGTTAATTTTTCTGATCAATTGGTATAAAATTTTTTTTTATTGGATGACCCTCTAAGTTTAACACATAGTGTCATAAATGATTTATTTGGAATACTAGAGGTGCATCACTGTTATTTGAAGTCCTCACTACATAGGCTTAGTGAGAAACCTATCATGAGATCCTTTATTCTTTGATACCTTTCTTACAAAGAATTCTGGATTAGTTAACAATGGGGTGGTTAAGTATGTTGCATATCATGTCATCAGTTGGAGCTCAACAAATATGGGATTTATCCTCCAATATGATGAGTATGATATATGGGCCCTTTATCGAGTCATATTGAAGAAATTTATAATTATAATCGAAAAGGTATATGTGATGCTCTTATATACCCGTTGGAGGTATATGCGATGTGTTAATCTATTTGAAGAATGAAAAGTGATGTATCAAACTACCTATTCATTCAATACTCAGATAATCAAGATTATATGATGATAATACATATGATTGACATAATACATATCCCATGGTCACTCGATGTCATTGATAATTGGAAAATATGATAATTAAAACATTAGTATGATATATATGGTGGACACAATTACAAAGATACATGTGTTTGGGATAGATCATGCAAGATCCTATTTTAGATTGAGTAGCACTGATGCATTACTAAAGGACTCTCTTTTCTTAAATTTTAGGATCAAGTGAATTATATTTTTTTAAACACTACAAAGGATTATGGGGTCACAATATTTATTTGAATAAATATGGATTGAGTTTAAAACATTTAATGAACCTATTTTAGATGGTTTTAGAGTTTATAAAAAGTTAATTTTTGGATGTTTAATTAAATTGTATTACATATGATCTAATGTGTGATGAAACTGATGATGGCTTAACAAAAAGGGGTATTACATATGATTTAATGTCTTATTAATCTGATGATAGCTTACCAAAAAACGTTGCTACATATAAACATTTATTTTTAGACTATATTTGAAAATTTATTATGTACGATTCATTAATTGATGAAATGGGATGAAATTCTATTAGTATTAGTGAAAATGGGAGATGGAAAAGAATATTACCTAAATCTATGTGATATCATATAGTGTGAAATTGTGGGTCATAGATTATGAAATACATGATGATAAGGGATTATGATTATGTTGTTATACTATATCACATTTAATTATATCAATATATCATTTATTTGAACTTGGCTAGTAATATTTTCTAACATAGAATAATCCCAATGAAAAAATTATATGATAAGATTCATTTGGAACAACATTGATTCATCTAAATTAGTGTAGTGTGAATAAGTTATCACTTGAATATCATATATATAAGTTATCATTGATTACACATTTCATAATATTAAATTGATGATAGAGATTGTGGTTGCAGGTTTTTGGAGTTGTAAATAAAGAATTTATTTATGTGTTAGAGAAACTATTGAGTAAATATATAGGCTAAAATAGTGTCCTTGCAGATTATATAAATAAGTTTAGGACATCGGTCTAGGTGAGTGATATGTTATCAATACTGTATCCCAAAATCATTCCTCCATAAATTTCTATTATTCTATCCTCCTTTACACCCCAATATATTACATGTCATAGTGGTCTGAAAGGTTATTCACAAACAATTTGGGTTATTCGATGAAACCTATAGATACACCTCATAGAAAATATTGATTAATATATAAATTAGAAATATTAATTAAGTACATAATTATGTAAATGATAACAATTAACTATAGTTTATGGTACATGATCTTCATTTGTAGTGTTAACTGATTTCAGTTTCTAAGTCTTGGAAATATTGTGTTTTATGAAATCTATACATTTATATTATTGAGATTAATTTTTAATAAAAATTTATAAAAATACAAAACCATGATCCCAATAAAATGATGATAATCATGATACATATTAATTTTTGATAATGTCAAACCCTTTTATAGGTTCATTAAAATGAATATTCTAACAAATAGATGCTTATTTCAACCCATCTATTGATCTTTACATTCAATATATAATAAATATATTTATTGGATCCTCATAAGCATTACTTTGTATCATGTATACATTGTTTACTCATATAAAATAATAGAATGATGTTTTTACATCCATTTTTTTATGTCTCATAGTAAATATATGATATTATAGAAACAAATATGAATATATTTGACCATAGCAACTCAAGAAATGGTTTATTCGTATTCAATACAATTAGTTTTATTAAAACATTTACCTACCAAATTATCCTTGTATATGGAATTTCTACCATCTTTTTCCCATCTTATAAATAAACACTTGAACCAAATGGGATTTAC
Organism: Viscum album; assembly: GCA_963277665.1. Taxonomy (NCBI): domain Eukaryota; kingdom Viridiplantae; phylum Streptophyta; class Magnoliopsida; order Santalales; family Viscaceae; genus Viscum; species Viscum album. The sequence continues at coordinate 452,707,168 of OY728160.1, read as the reverse complement.
CCAATGAACTCTATAAAACTACTTCCAAACCTGAGCACTATACATGGATTCCAATTCAAATTCAATTTCCTGAATCTCTCTATCTGAGTAAAATTCCTAATGGGATCTTTAAAAGATATTGGGTAATAATATATCACCATTAATTATCCATCATCATAAATATGAAATTAATATATCTTAGTTTTTTTATGAAATTTACTATACCTTTATATTTATTTGGTATAATAGGATGATTCTTTCCCCAGAACCATTTTTTCTTTTAGACTCATCCATCTGTAGAATAACATAATATTTCTTGCCTTGAACGTTGCTAAATTTAAATTTAATCAGAATTATATTTTAATTAATATTTGATTCTAGAAATACAGTGTGTTAGGAAAATATAAACATTGTACCCAGCAAAATTTTATATATAATAACCCACTATCTAATTAGGATAATAAATAAATAGAAATTTATCATATTTGGGTTTTACTTTATATATGTAAATATATCAGTAATATGACCCACAACCCCAAGTATTCATGACAAGAAAATTGGGATTCTACTCAATTGGAATATCATGTGGGATTATTTTAAAATCATATTGTAGAATTAAATTATGTTTAAATTATATATTTTTGGGAGCATGATACCAGAGGGAATATAAAAATTTTCATGAGTCATAATTAAATTAACCATTTACAACAATGTTTCATTTATCAATTATTATACAGTATAATATCATTGTGTGCTAGGTGGAGTTAATTGGGTTACAATACAATAATAATGATGATAGTCATGAAATTCATCACTCAAATATTCTCCACCATATCCAGATAAATTGTTTTAATTATTTTTATATGATTATTATATACCAAATTTATTAATACATTGAACATTTGTATGTTTTCAAACTTTTGTTTCATCTAACACACATTCCCATACACACTAAACACATTATTATTGGTAATTAAGTACAAAAATAAACCTTGAGATACTTTAATTTTAAGACATTACACATCCATATGCATTAGTTTGATTGAATTATCATTATGTTTCCCAATATATTTAAAATTTTATTTTCTCATTTTTTTAATAAATATTATTCATATACATAAAATGATTCAAAAATATTTTAATCTAAGTATATATCATTATTGAGTCATTGAATGTAATCTTAATTATATTTTTAAAGACCTGAAAAATTCAAGGAAACTTTTTTCCTAAATACTTTGTAATTTTTTGAGTCTGTGGCTTTTGACGACACTTGATTCCGAGGCCCGGTGTTCCTGAAATAAATTACTGAAGTTTAGCTCGGGTACATTCAGTGAACAAATGAGCATGTTTTTCTTTCTTTTGAACTGGTTCATGGAATTGAAATCCAAGGGCACCGATTAAATTTGCAGCGCCGGTATTTTCATAAGAGGACTTTTACCATAGATGCGTTAGTACGGGAGAAGAAGATAAATTTTGGGGTTTAAGTAAGAAGTAAATAAAATTGTGTACAATTTTATTTTATTATCCTTGGAAGTTATACTCTCCCATGGGAAGTTGTTGTTGGGGCCCACAACCACCCAACATCCCATGTGTGGTTATGTGGGAGGTGGGTCCCACACAAGCCCCAACCTTTTCACATTCCATAAACCCTTAACCCCTTTTGAACTCCCATGTTAATTACATGGAAACTCCCTATTAATTTTGTATCCTTTAAATGTGTAACTCTTCCTCTCCCCTCTCCCCCTCTTTAAAACATTCCAACCTATCACTTAATTAATTAGATAACTCATGTTTTAATTAATTATGTGAATTAGAATTTTAATTTGTAAATTTGAATTCATGGAAAAATAAAATAAAATGAGGTGAAGCCTTATTTTATTTTGGTTATAATTGTTGTGTGTGGAGGAATTTGGAGAATGCTGGTGTTTTTGCAGAACTTCATCCTCAATGAAGAACGCCAACTCTATGATGAAGAACATCGACTCGGCATCCCCGGCTTCTCCATGCTCTTCTTCCTCCATGAAAATGTAGGAGACACCGACTAGGGAACTCGCCAACGATGTCACGCCTTACAATCTTCTCTCCGTGAAAAAAGGGGGTGATGTCGGTTCCTCCTTGGGCGCTTTTCGACATCGCTTACAAAAACATCATTTCGCGACGTTCGACGTTCAACTTATTTGTTGATGTATGGGTTTATTCTTGAAAATGGATATTTACATACCCCATTTTCATTGGAAATGATTGTTAAATATGGATGATTTATATCATTTTATGCAGAGGGTGCGGGCTGAGAGAACACGGCCCGACAACCCTCCGTTGTTCTCGTTTGATTATACTATAATCGGAAATCGAAGGCGGAGGAGGCACGACGCCGTCATGCCGTGCTAGGAACACGACAAAAGAGGCCGACCTCATCACTTTGGTTGATTAGGAAGAACAGCGGCCTGCTACATGGGCGACTTCAGTGGAGAACCGGCCGGCCCGTCGGCCGGACGGGCGAAGAGGAGCCGCGACGCTGTGCTAGAAGACCGGCGGCCCGCCCATGCGGGCCGCGTGCGCAGATGACCGGCCGGTCTAGCCGGCCAGTTTGGGGAAGGGGGCGCTGCCGGTGCGGAAAATCATGGGGGCCGCTCCCCCTCGATCCCGCTTGGCTTCGGCCGAGCTGCTCGGCCGACCATACAATCCAACTAGGCCACACGCCCAGCCAGACCGCGCCGGGCCGTGCCGTGCCAGGCCGGGCTGAGCCGGGCCGCACCAGGCCGGGCCGGGCCGCGCCACACCGGTTCGGGCCGCGCCACTTCGGGCCGGGCCACGCCCTTTGGGCTGAGCTATGTTTTTCCTTCGGACTAGTCCAACACCTCTGCTGGGTCGGACCCATCAAACAGGGTTAACCAGACCCGTTGACCCACTGGGCTAAATGTGTCGGGCCCATTATTGACTTAAACGTGAATAATGTAATGACCGCGCGTCCGATCGACGCGCCGTCTATGACACTACGACCCATTCGATGAGACAATTTTTTTGCGATACTCTAAGTGAGTTTCAGATGAATTTGGATATCAGCCGGGTTAGAAACAAACATATTTCTAACTGGGCCCCTGGGAAGGAAAAGCCAATATCTCTCAGGCCGGACATCCGATTGACGCACCGTCTGTAGCGTTGACTTCCAATTGACGAGACGGAACATCGGGATACATCAAATCTAGACATCATGACCGTTGATGTATCAACGCCCTTAGCTCGGGGAGCGGAACCTACCAGAATCAAGCGTGCTGTGTGCGGGAACCCCAGAGCTGGCTGCGACTACGACGACGATGACGACTGTACTTTGATCCTACGTGGGTTCGGTAGTGAATACGACTTTACTTGAATCCTCTGTGGGTTCTGCAGTGATGACGACTGTACATGGATCCTACGTGGGTTCGGTAGCGATGGTTATTGTACTACGATCCTATGTGGGTTCGGCAACGATGAATTCTGTACTTGGATCCTATGTGGGTTCAGCAGGGAAGATGATTAGGAGGCTACATCTATCATCTCCACCCCTCTTCATGAGTAGTACACATACATGAGCTGTTTCTTGACTTTCATTCATCATCAACGATGTGATTGACTTGCTATCCTGTGTGGACTGAATTGTGCTTTCCTGTGTGGACTGGGTTGTTCTTTGGCTTGAGAGTTCGAGACGAACTGTAATTGATGACTTAGGTATATGTATGGGTATATACCTAAGTAGTGTTGTTTGACACTTTTGTTGTGTCTTTCTTTGTGGGTTATCTTTTGTGGATTCTAGGAGACATTCGGGGGTCTCTGGGTCCCTACTGAGTATCGTATACTCACCCCTGCACGGGCTATGCCCGCACTTTGTTGTGTTGGATGCAGACGACAGACAGCACTGATCAAGGTGGAATCTTGTGGAGCAGGACGATACTTGGTGGTAGACCACTTGGAGAGATATAAACAGAGTGGACAGCTGGACCCGAGGAGCTGAGGATACCATTTGTACCCACCCTTCAGGTGGGATATTTGGAGGATGACTCAGTGGTGATTTGTTTACCTTACTGCACCTGTTCTTTCTTACTGTTGTATTTTACTTTTAGTTGGGTTTGTATTCTGGCCCATTTACTTTCCATAACTTACTTTTGTACGCAGTTTACTTATATTTTACTTCATCTTATTTACTTTGTTTTGTTTCATTACTTATATAAAGGAAATTCCTTCCCATTTATTGGGATTTTTACCTTTGATGCTAGTCGCCAGCCCCTGGCCTATGGGAGGCGGGTTTGGAGTAGTCACGGCATGGGCCCCAAGGACGGGTCGTAAAAAATTTGTATCAGTGGAGTCAGTTCTACCATTGAACATAGGACATTGATAATTTATTCCTGTGAATTAATAGTGTTAAGGGTATTGAGTGAGGTTATCCGTCTAGGGAGTCCAATGTTGGTGTGGGGGCCGACGTATCCATACACAAGGACCCTGACCATGGATTTCCGACTGAGTGCCCGAAAACATTTGTTGCATGTGTGTTTCAAAAGTTATCATTGTGATTACTTTATGTCAGCTCACAAGGTATACTATATTAACTGTGACGCACCTGATTATTTTCAGGATGGCCCCACGATGGTAGCCAGATAGGGATCCCAGTTACATGTGAGATGGTAGCCCACCGATCGACGAGGCCTCGGTGCAGGGCCCCATTACAGCGGAGGCACCAGCGGTACCTCTACCTGCTGGGCCACTGATATTACCAGCCCCAGCAGCGGAGTGTCAACATCGCCTGAGTGCGCTGCACGAGTTTCACCGACAGAGGCCGCCCATGTTCTGCAGAGAGAAGGACCCTCAGGCTGCTGAGGATTGGCTGGAGGCTATCGTCTGAGTCCTCATATTTTTATGGACACCAGCAGACCTTATGGTGATCCTTGCAGCAAGTCTCCTACACGCAGTAGCAGGTAGATGGTGTAGCCTGATTCTCCAGGTGCACGACAAGGCATCTCTTCTTTGGATGGACTTCAAGAGCCTCTTCCTCTTGGAGTTTATTCCAGCCACCCTCCGTGCGGTGCGCATCCTGGAGTTACTCCAGCTACGGTAGGGCAACATAACAGTAGCCCAGTACTCGGTGAGGTTTACCGACCTCTCGCTCTACTCTACAAACATGGTACGAGACCCATTATTCTAGGCCCAGACCTTCGAGCAGGGACTGAGGCATGAGATCAGGGCTTCAATGTTCTCCCTCAGCATTCTGACGCAGGCAGAAGTGCTGGAGTGAGCAGTTATTGTTGAGAGTTTCCTTGATGAGCCTACGCCAGCAACGAGGCATACCGCAGGGCGACACGTAGCGGAGTCTTCTACAGCCAACAGTAGATAGATTTCATGGAGTTCCATGCGGACCAGGTGACCTGTTGGGTGACCACAGGATACTGGTTCGGATGTGCGGGGTACAAGAAGAAATGACAGCCATACGAGAGGTAGGAAGTGTTATGCATGCGGCGGGCAGGGCCACATGGCTCGTGACTGCCCGACCCGTCATGCAGAGGAGCAACAGAAGTTTTGAGGGACCACCCAGGCAGAGGAAGAGGTTCGACTGTGGAAATCCGTAGGGAGCATGCGGAAGAGGTAGATGATCTGGCCGAGCATAAGGTGGTGGGCGACGCTTTGAGGCTCTACCACCACCACCACCAGGAGGTCCAACCCGACCACAGGGAGCTAGCAGACAGAGGTAGGCTCAGCTTCAGGCAGTGGAAGCTTACGACCATGGTGCACCTGAGATGATTTTAGGTACTATCTATGTCTACTCCACCCTTGCTGTAGTTCTTATAGACACAAGAGTGAGTCATTATTTTATTGTCGCTTCCCTTGTTTGGAGCTCGGAGATTCTGACAGAGCCGTTGGCTCGATCCTTATGGCTAGAGACTCCTACGGGAATAGACTCGACGATTACACACTGGTTATGGCAGTGTGATCTAACTCTAGGAGGCGAGAGCTTTGGACGGGATCTACTAGTAGCGGCATCGAGGCCTAACAACATCATTTTGGGTATGGACTAGTTATCAACAGCTCATGCCCAGATTGACTATATTAGGCGCATAGTGCAGTGTGTCCACACAGATGAGAGAATTTTCACCTTCAACGATAAGAAGGGAGCATTTTTAGTGCAGGATAGAGTTACACAGAGGAGAGGGTAGCCGATCACACATCAGTTAGCTAGTCTCATTCTAGGAGCAATTGATGTGCAGTGTCCGGGTTTTCCTGTTGTGGTGGAACAGTATGCAGACGTTTTTATTGATGAAATTCTAGGACTACCTCCTCATAGAGAGGTAGACTTCTACATTGACCTATACCTAGGTATAACCCCGATATCTACTGCAGCATATCGGATGGCACCCGCTGAGCATTGGGAGCTGCGGGTATAGCTTGAGGACTTGCAGGGCAAGGGATTTCTCCGACCCAATGTTTCACCATGGGATTCTCCGATTTTATTTTCCAAGAAGGCAGATGGGAGCTTACGATTATGTGTCTACTACCGTAGCCTGAATCAGGTGACCATAAAGAACAAGTATCCACTCCTGAGGATTGATGAACTCTTTGATCAGCTCAAGGGAGAATGATGGTTCTTGAAGATAGACCTCAGGTGAGGCTATCATCAGCTCAAAGATCGAGATGAGGATGTGCAGAAGATGTCCTTTAGGTATCGGTATAGAAATATGAGTTCTTGGTTATGCCTTTTAGCATAACCAACACTCCAAAAATGTTCATGAGTCTCATGAACAGAATCATTCAGCCTTACCTTGATTGATTTGTCATATTCTTCATCGATGACATACTGATTTACTCAACCACTGACGAGGAGAATGCCTACCACTTGCGGGTTGTACTGGACACACTCCGAGAGCGCCAGATTTATGGTAAGCCCTAGAAGTGCTAGTTCTGGATTCGAGAGGTTCAATTCTTTGGGCACGTCATCTCGGAGGCGAGAGTTGCTGTTGATCCTGCGAAGATCGAGGTAGTACTTGATTGGGAGCCTCCCAGGAGCGTGACGAAGGTGCGTAGTTTCCTAGGTCTGGCTGGGTACTATCAAAGATTTGTGTCAGACTTCTCCAGAGTTTTAGCACTGCTTTCCTCTTTGACGAAGAAGGGGAAAGTCTTCCTATGGTTAGATAGATGTAAGTAGAGCTTCCAAAAGCTGAGACAGAGATTGACCAGTGCACCCATCTTGAGACTACAAGATGAGGGCATAGGGTACGTAGTTTACTGCGATGCATTAGGGACCAGACTCGGGTGTGTCCTGATGTAGGAGCGGGCAGTGATCGCCTACGGTTCACAACAATTGAGGAATTATGAGAATAACTATGCTACCCATGACCTAGAGTTAGTAGTAGTGGTCTTCGCCTTGAAGATGTGGCGGAACTATCTTATGGGCGAGCACATTACAGTCTATTCTGACCACCATAGTCTCAGGTACATATTCTCATAGAAGGACCTGAAACTGATACAATGGATATGGCTTGAGTTCCACCAGGACTATGAATTTGAGATAGTCTATAATCCTGTTAAGGGGAATGTATAATCTGATGCTCTCATCAAGAGATTATACATTCAGCTACATGGAGAGGCGATAGAGCAGCTACCCGCGTTGCAGATATCCATCATGGATATAGATGGAGCAGCCATTCTACAGTCGCTCACAGTAACTCCTCCACTACTTCAGCAGGTCAGAGAGGCATAGTGTGGGGATGTTGACTGTGAGACTCGATGTGCAGAGATATCCACAGGACAGGCACCTGATGGATTTTCTGTAGGAGGAGAGCACATCATCCTTTTTAGGGGATGTACCATGGTACCAGTTGCATTACATGAGGAAGTGCTGAGGGAGTTTCACAATTCCCATTTGGTAGTACATCCAGGAGTATCGAAGATATACCAGGATCTTAGACGACAACACTGGTTGCCGGGTATGATGAAGGCTATGTCATAGTTCGTAAAACGATGCCTCACCTACCAGCAGGTAAAGGTGAATCACCAGGTACCAGCAGGTTTGGTACAACCCTTAGAGGTCCTAGAGTGGATATGGGATGGGATATCTATGGATTTCGTGACGGGGCTTCCACGTATGTCCAGAGGAAATGAATCCATCTGGGTGATCATTGAACGACTCACCAAGTCGGCCCACTTCCTACCTATCAGAGAGAAGGGCTCAGTGGAGAGCATGGGATGCCACTACATTTAGAAGATCATATAGCTTCATGGTGTTCCATCATCTATCATCTCCAATCGAGACACTCTCTTTACTTCCTAGCTTTGGAAGGGGTTGCAGGAGGATTTTGGGATGTAGCTATGCCTGAGCACTGCCTTTCATCCTCAGACATATGGCCAGACTGAGAGGGCCATTCAGACTCTCAAGGAGATCCTTCATGCATGTGTTCTTGACTTTGGTCGCAGTTGGGAGGATCACCTACCTTTGTTGGAGTTTTCGTACAACAACAGCTACCACTCCACCATCAGGATGGCACCATATGAGGCACTTTATGGCCAACCATGCAGATCAGCTCTATGCTGGACTGACCCAGGGTAGTCAGCACTAGTAGGACCATAGATGGTCCAGGCTACGACAGATAAGGTGCAGTTCATCCCGGAGTGGATGAGGACTGAATAGAGTATACATAAGTCATATGCTAATAGGAGACCAAGAGCACTGGAGTTTGAGGATGGTGACCACGTTTTCTTACGAGTCTCACATTGACGTGGATTATGGATATTTGGCCGGGGCGGCAAGATATCTCCGCGCTTCATCGGACCATTCCAGGTTCTCAGCAAGGTAGGTGAGGTGGCTTATCGCCTGACCCTTACACCTCAGTTGAACCGGGTGCACGACGTTTTCCATGTATCTCAGCTGAGGAGATATGTGCACAACCCGACACATATCATTGATCACAGGGAGCTGGACATCGATGACGGGGCGACATGTGAGGAGGTCCCGGTGGAGATCAAGGATCGGCAAGAGCGAGTCCTACGTGGATGGTCGATTCCTCTGGTGCGCATTTGTTGGCAGCACGAGAACCTCCAGGAGAGCACATGAGAGAAGGAGGCTCAGATGCGTGCACAGTACCGTCATTTGTTTCCCTAGTTTATGATATATCATTATGAGGACGTAAATCCCTAAGGTGGGTGTAATGTAAAGACCCATAAATTTGAAGAAATTTTTTTCTTAAATAATTTGGAGTTTTGCGAGTCTGTGGCTTCTGACGACACTTGATTCCGAGGCCCGGTGTGCCCGAAATCAATTTTCGAAGCTTAGCTTAGGTACGTTCAGGGAACAAACGAGTGGGTTTTTTCTATCTTTTGAACCGGTGCTCAAAATTGAAATTTGAGGGCACTGATAAACTCGCAGTGCTGGTATTTTCTTAAGATGACTTTTACCGTAGATGCGTTTGCATGGGAGAAGAAGTTAAATTTTGGGGTTTAAATAAGAAGTAAATAAAATTCTGTACAATTTTATTTTATTATCCTCGGATGTTAAACTCTCCCACGGGATGTTGTTGGTGGGTCCCACAACCACGCAACATCCCATGTGTGGTTATGTGGGAGGTGGGTCCCACACGAGCCCCAACCTTTTCACATTCCATAAACCCTTAACCCCCATTGAACTCCCATGTTAATTACATGGAAACTCCCCATTAATTTTGTATCCTTTAAATTTGTAACTCTTCCTCTCCCCTATCTCCCTCTTTAAAAGTTACCATCCTATCACTTAATTAATTAGACTACTCATGGTTTAATTAATTAATTGAATTAGAATTAGAATTTGTAAATTTTAATTCATGGAAAAATAAAATAAAATAATGAGAAGCCTTATTTTATTTTGGTTATAATTGTTGTGTGATGAGGAATTGGGAGAACGCTAGTGTTTTTGAAGAACATTATCCTCAATAAGGAATGACAACTCTCCGACGAAGAACATCAACTCGGCATCCCCTGTTTCTCTATCCTCTTCATTCCTCCGAGACAAGGGAGGAGACAAAGACACGGAAACTTTCCAATAATGTCACACCTTAAAATATTCTCTCCATGACAAAAAGAGGAGACATCACTTCCTCCCTGGGCTCTTTTTGACATCACTTACAAAAACCTCATTCTGCGACGTCTAACATTCGACTAATTTGTTGAGGTAGGGGTTTATTCTTGAAAATGGATGTTTACATACCCTGTTCTCATTGGAAAACGTTTTTAAATATGGCCGATTTCTATCATTTTACTCTGAGGGTGCGGGCCGAGCGAACACGGGCCGATAACTCTCTGTTGTTCTCGTTTGATTATACTGGAATCGGCAATTGAAGGTGGAGGAGGCAAGATGTTGTCGCACCGTGCCGGGAATGAGACAAAGGAGGCTGACGTCATCGCGCTTGTTGAGCGGGAAGAATCACAGCCTGCTACACGGGCCGCTTTGGTGGAAAAACCGGCCAGCCCATCGGCTGGCCGGGCGAAGAGGAGTCGCGGCGCCGGGAGGGCGCCGCGCTAGAGGACCGGTCGGCCAGTTGGCCGGCTCAGTGGAGCTGGACCGTGGTGCCAGGAGGGCGTCGAGCTGGAAGACAGGCAGGTCTAGCCGGCCAGTTTGGTGATGAGTGGTCCCACCTGGTGCCGCCGGGGTGGAAAATGCCCCACCCCCCCTAGAACCTACTCGGCCAGCCGGCTGAGCCAGCCGGGCCGCACGCCCCTCTGGGCCATGCTGGGCCGGGCTAAGCTGGGTCGCACTATGTCGGGCTGTGCCCCTCCAGGCCGGGCCGCACCACTTTGGGCCGAGTCGTGACCTTCGGATCGAGCTTTGTTTTTCCTTCGGATCAGTCTGACACCCCTGCTGGGTCGGACCCGTGAAACTGGGTTAACCCGACCTGTCGGCCCACTGGGCTAAACAGGCAGGGCCCATTATTCACTTAAACGCGAATAACTTAAAGACCGCGCATCTGATCGATGCGACGTCTGCAGTACTAGGTCCCTTTCGATGAGAAGGTTCTTTTTCCATACTCTAAGGGAGTTTCAGATGAATTTGGATGTTATCCAGGTTAGAAACAAGCGTATTTCTATCCGGGCCCCCAGGACGGAAAATCCAATATCACTCAGACCGGGCGTCTGATTGATGCGATGTCTGTTGCGTTGAGTTCCTATTGATGAGATAGAACTTCGGGATAAATCAATCTCTATGATTCTTGATAGTAGATGTATCGACCCCCTTAGCTCATAGAGCAGACCCTCCCAGAATCGAGCGTGTTGTGTGCGGGAACCCTAGTGCTGGTTGCGACTACGACGATCATGATGACTGTACTTGGATCCTACGTGGGTTCGGCAGCGAGGACGACTATAATTCGATCCTCCGTGGGTTCAGCAGTTATGACGACTATACTTGGATCCTACATGGGTTCGACAGTGATGGTTATTATACTAGGATCCTACATGGGTTCGGCAGCGACGACTTCTGTACTTGGATACTACGTGGGTTCGGCATGGGTAATGATTTAGAGGCTACATATATAATCTCCACCCTTCTTCATGAGTAGTATACATGTGTGAGCTGTGTCTTGACTTTAATTCATTATCAATGATTTGATTGACTTGCTATCCTTTGTGGACTGGATTGCTCTTTCTTGTGTGGATTGGGTTGTGCTTGATCTCGAGAGTTGGAGACGAATTGTAACTGATGACTTAGGTATATGTATGGGAATATACCTAAGTATAGTTGTTTGATACTTGTGTTGTGTCTTTCCTTGTGGTTAATCCTTTGTGTATTCTAGGAGACCTTCGAGGGTCTTGGGATCCCTACTGAGTGTTGTATACTCACCCCTGCACGGGCTATGCCCGCACTATGTTGTGTTGGATGCAGACGACAGAAAACACTTATCGTGGTGGAGTCTTGTGGAGCGGTATGGTACCTAGTGGTGGACCATTTGGCAGGACATAAACAGAGCGGATGGCCGGACCCTAGGAGATAAGGAGACCATTTTTACCCACCCTTTAGGTGGGAAATCCGGAGGACGACTCAGTGGTTACTGGTTTACTTTACTACAGTTGTTCTTTCTTATTGTTGTCCTGTAATTTCAGTTGGGATTGTATTCTGGACCATTTACTTTCCAGCACTTACTTTTGTACTAATTTTACTTAGTGTTATTTCAGCTTTTGTACTCTGTTGTGTTTCATTACTTATATAAAGGAAATGCCTTCACTTTTATTGGGATTTACGCCTTTGGTGCTAGTCGCCAGCCCCTGGCCTATGGGAGGCGGGCTTGGGGTAGTCACGGCACGAGCCCTGAGGACGGGTCGTGAAAATATTCCACACACAACAATGTAAATGATAATTTGAATTCAACCCATTTTTTCAAAACATATTACTGTTTACATTATTTAGGATATTTTCAAGGTTCAATATATATATTCTTTTATACATGTTAACATCACCATAAAAATTTATATTCCTAGAATTTATACAATATATTTTTTATTTATTAAAAATGAAAATCTCACCTTACTAAGGAATGATACAAAAATTAAATTTTTAGTTATTAATTTTAGAAGACAATAAGCATCTAAAAATAAAGAAAATACACAAAGGGGAATTAAAAGCAATATCAATGTAGACAATTAGTAAAAAAAATTATCCATTCCCATATTTTGGGGTTTATTACACCCTTAATAAAATTCCTCGATCCTATTAATAGATTCACATTATATTAAATATATGGCATACATATAGTATTTTATACCCATTATTTATAGATAAATAAATTAATTTCTATAACATTAATTCAAATTTGGGCTGATAAATCACCATATTGATTCTTCAATATCATTAGGTTCTTATATATGGTTTATAAGGGTAATTTGAACACAATCATAGATAAGGTATAAAATTAGGGAGGGTGATTTTACTCAAGAGGGTCAATGAGTGAATTCAGATGTTTTATTTCAGAAAATAACTTATTTGATCTGTGATTTACTAGAAATAGGTTTACATGGTGTAATTAAATCTAGGTACCTATTATGTGGACTCGTCAATATAGGTTTTTGACTAACCTATGTACCATCTCATATTTTCCCAATTCAATTGTAATGCATTTGGATTACCCTATTTGTGGCATCCCACCTTTTTAATACATAACTTTTCATTACATTGTACATACAGAGGATCTTTAAAGTCTAGTGTCTTGGAAATCAGGAACAATAAAACATGAATACAACATAAAACATTATTATAATACACTTATAAGGATTCATAATAAGATCATCCAATGAACAATTAATACATTTCATATCCTAGAGACATACATAAAAGTAAAAGGTGAGAGGAAGGCCCAGTAAGGGTAAACAAGGGAATAAATGTACTTGTGAAATAAATAAGAACTTGAACAATAACATAAAGATACGAGCAATAGAAGTATATGAATAACATAATGAAAAGAACTAGAAACATAACATGAATATGTGGCTACAACATTTAATTTATACATTCATAAAAATAACACCACGGTCCATCCCCAAGGTGTCATAAAAATTTCCAAGGTTATTCACTAAGGAATCGTGAAACTTGTCATATCTAGAGATTAAATATTTACCCAATGCATTGGAGCTCTATCAGGGAACACCCTTAATATTTATTTAATTACATGTGAGACACATATATTATATTAAAAAATTTAATATATATCCCATAGATAATAAATGAAATGGGTTTCATTTCAAAATCGTGACGTTTTAAAAGCTCTTAAAAATAAGATCAAAATATCATTTATAACCCATGGAAAGGGAGTGAGGGTTATATGTATGTCCATTCCAGAATAAAATATATCATATTTATATATTTATGAACACCCATAAAAACAAAAAGGTCTAGGTAATCACATAAATAAATAAGGGAATTTCCTGAGAGAAAGATATAGAAATTTGGAGACAAAATTTCTTCAGCATAACGACTATATAACATGGTTTTAGAAAACATTGAAAAGAGAGAGGACAAGGGACACCCACTAATAAAAATTTCATAATATAGTATAGGTACTTAATAAGATCATTGTATGGATATTTTAATGACATACCACATGAAAAGGAAACATGAAATAAAATAAAAGATGTGATTTCTTTTACGAGAAATTCGGCAGCCTAACAACGTCACATAAAAATTAAGAAAACAAATTGATGAGAGAAGAAAGGGCATCTCATCATTTTCAAATGAAATGAAAACTAATAAGAACATATAAGAACATACCCTCAACATAATGATATGGAAAATATAAGAAACAACATAAAGGAAGTCATGACTTAAAAGAAGAGGCTAAAAGAATCACTTACCTTGAAGAGTAACTTTGAAAGCATGGAGGTCGGGACCTAGGGAGGCTTGAGGGAACCTTTTCACGCTTGATGGAACCTTGGGAGGACTATTTGGGAGGTAAGGAGACCATAACACCTTTGAGGAGAATTTGGAAATTAAAATAATGTGGTAAAGTCTTGGTATTTATAGGAGAAGTGAGGGGACAAGTCATTAATGGGCAAGGGACGCATCATCGGTGGTATTGGAAATACCATGGGCTTGCCCATGGTATTTTCCCATGGTATTGGCCACTTGGGAAACCTCATAGCATATCTTACTATTCATAAGTCTTCCAAAATTATTACATAATTATTACATCATTAATGATGCCATTAAACACTCGAAACTAAAAACTGTATTTCCACTATTCATGGAAAATCAATTTTTCCAAGAAAATCCCAAAAAATCACCATAACCTAATATCGATGCTATGAATTCAAAAATAAAATTCATTTTATAATAATAATTTTCTAAATATATTTAATTTAATTTTTAATTAAAAAAATATTTACTCTAAAAAACTAATACATAACTAATAATTCATGAAAAGGTTATTTACCTATTTTATTGAATCATTTTACTTAATCAAGGTGCCTAAATATAATAATACTTTCTTTAAGTGAGATTACTAATAAATTTGGTCAGATTACTACTCCTAAGCATAAAATGACTATTCATAATTTACTATTCACAAAAAAATTAAGTTGATCTTATTATATTCTAAATTTCTTACTGAACACATTTCTAGAAGAACATTTTTTGAAAATTATTACATGTCATTAATTTTTTATGGATTACATAAATATTTTAAAATATCCCCCTTTTCCAAAACTCATCAATATACATCATAAATTTATTCGAACATCTAAAATAAACAAAAAAATCACCTTAAGAAGAAATCACAATTTTATTTATCTCAAAAGATTACACAAAGTAGATACGGTCTCATTACATAGCCTCTTATAACCCCAAAATAAGTCCTATGTGTATGGTGGGCTATGGTGAGCGAATCTGAGGGTGGATCAGCCAACATATCCCAAGTAGTGATTTCTGTAAGCTTGAACTTCTCCCGAAGGTGATTCCGCTCCAGCTTCACATGATGATGTTCGGCTTGGGTTTGGTCCAGTGAAAAGCCTAGTGTCACTACCTCTTTCCCAAGTTTCGTCAGATGGGCTTCGATCGGGCCAATACTACTGGATGAGGCCATCAAATCTTCTTTCTATATTAATTAACCCAGATCACTTGTATTTAGAGACAATAACCGCAAAATTTAGTTTCTAACAGTCATATTGACCAATGGTCATAAAATATTAGAAACCAAACTATCTCATTTTAATGATAATCACATCATTAATTAACGAATATAGTTTTTTTAGTATAAACTAAAATAACACACACACACAAAAAGAAAAATTCATTCAAAATTTCAGGTTGTTACATTCTTCCCCCATTAAAAAATTTCCTCCATGAAATTTTAACTCGTATCCTCAGAAAAGAAAAGGTGTGGGTACATCTACCTCATAGAATCCTATGGTTCCCACGTGGCTTCTTCATATTTTTTGTTTCTCCACAACACCATAGCAGGGTGGGTAGTCTTGTTGCGTAGAACCCTGTCTCTACGATCCAAGATCTCCCCCGACTGCTCCTCATAAGAGAGGTCATGTTACAGTTGTATCAGCTATGAGTTTAGTACATGTGAAGGGTCAGGTATGTACTTCTTCAAGGGGGATACGTGGAAGAGATCATGGACTTGTGTTATATTTAAAGGAAGTGCATGCTGATTGGCCACAGCTCCAATGAGATCAAGGATTTTATAGGGGCTAATGTACCTAAGGCTGATCTTCCCTTTCTTCCCAAACCTCGTGACTCTCATGAAAGGTTAAATTTTAAGAAAGAACTTGTTAATGACATCAAACTCCATGTCCCTTCGATGGTTGTCATAATAGCTCTTTTACCGACTCTAAGTTGCCTTAATGTGTAGTTGGATGGCATGGACATTTTCTGTCATCTCCTGCATAAGATCAGGCCCAAGATTCTTTCTCTCACCAGCATAATCCTAACAAGTAGGAGTTCAAAAATCGCTTCCCATATATATCTTCATTGGTTTCCATTTTAATTCTCGAGTGGAAGCTGTTGTTGTAAGAGAACTCAAATAAACGGATATATTGATCCCATCCACCCATAAATTCCATTGAGCACATTCTCTGCATGTCCTAAAGTATTTGAATAGTGCTTTTAGATTGTCCATCGGTTAGGTGGTGATAGGCCATACTGAAATTCAATTCTGTGCTCAGATCCTGTTGAAGACTTCTCCAGAATTTTGATGTGAACCTTGGATCATGATAAGATATGATAGAAAGTGGAACTCCATATATCATTACCAATTGATTTATGTAAATCCTAGAAAGCTGATCAAGAGAGAAGTATTCCTGCATAGATATAAACTGGGCAATATTGGTGAGATGGTCTACAATAACCCATATCGCATTGTTTCCTTACGAAGTTCTTGGATGACTAGTGATGATGTCCATAGTGATGTTGTCCCACTTCCATGGTGTTATGGGTAGTGGTTGCAATACCCATTTAGGAAGTTGTCACTCTACCATCACTTGATAACATACTAGGAACCTTGAAGTGTATTAAAAAATATCCCTTTTCATATTATCCAACCAATAATGATCACGAAGGTCCCTATACATTTTTGTGCTTCCAGGATTTATAAAGAACGTTGTGATATGGTATTCATCCATCATCTCCTTCTTTATTTCCAGAATAGATGGAACAGATAAGTTTTTATGAAATCTCAGTACACATTCTTGATCAATATTGAACTCAAGAAACATTCCATCCTCTACAGCCTCATATTTCCCTTGTAACAAATGATCTTCTTTCTGATCCATCTTGATCTTCTCTAGTAATGACAGTTGAGAAATCATTTGGGTTAGGGTTGATGATGTCCCTTTCCTTATAATTCCCATGTCCAGCATTACTAGGTCATTGATTAGAGGATATTTTTGAATCCTCATCATGGAAAGAACAACTGGGTCCTTCCTACTTAATGCCTCTGCAACATTTTTTTCTCTTCCAGGGTGATAATTAATTGAACAATCATAGTTTTTAAGAAGTTCAAACCATCTCCTTTATCTCATGTTCAATTCTTTTTGTGTGAAAATATACTTCAAACTATGATGGTCCATGTATATATCCCATTTCTCCCCATAAAGATAGTGCCTCCATATCTTCAGAGAAAAAATGATAGCATCCAGCTCAAGATCTTGGGTAGGATAATTATGCTCATGAATCTTCAACTGTCGAGATGCATAAGCAATGAACTTGTCATTTTTCATGAGGATGCACCCAATTCCTTTTAGAGATGCATCACTAAAAATAACGAATCCTTTTCTATTTGAGGGAAGAGTTAACACAGTTTCTGTAACCAATCTCTTCTTCAGCTCTTGGAAACTTTCCTCACTCTTTTTTTTTCCAGATCAACTTGACCCCTTTTCACAGTAACGTGGTTAATGTATTAGAAATTCATGACATTTTTTCAAAACCATCCTATAATATCTAGCTAATACAAGAAAACTACGAATATCAGTTATTTTTGTAGGTTGAGGCCACTCCTCTACAACTTTTGTCTTTGCAGGGTTTACTTTGATTCCCTCATTGGTTATAATGTGCCCTAAGAAAGTGATTTATTGTAACTAGAAATCACATTTAATGAACTTTCCAAAAATCATTTCCTTCTACAGAGTTTAAAAAATAACCCTCAGATGATCTTCATCATCCTAAAGTCTTTTGGAATATATCACTATATCATCAATAAAAACTACAACAAAGTTATCAAGGTAGTCCTTAAAGAATCTATCCTTCAAATCCATAAAAATAGAAGGTGCATTAGTCAGTCCGAAGGGCATAACAACAAACTCATAATGCCCATATCTTGACCAGAAGGCAGTTTTTGGAATATCTTCTTTCTTCACCCTCAATTGATGATAACCAGATCGAAGATCAATCTTAGAGAAGAATTGAGCCCCCAAAGTTGGTCAAATAAGTCATAAATTCTTGGAAGAGGGTATTTTTTCTTCACTTTGATCCCATTCAGTTCTCTATAATCAATGCATAGCTGCATCGATCCATCATTCTTCATCACAAAGAGAACAGTTTCTCCTCAAGGATACACACATGGTCAGATAAACCCCTTCCCCGAAAGGTCTTGCTGTTGTTTCTTTAATTCCTCCATCTCCACATTTTACATCCTATATGGGGTCTTTGATATCAGAAGAGATCCATGTACGAGTTCGATGGAGAACTCTACCTCTCATTCTTGGGGAGGTCCAAGCAACTCCTCTGGAAATACATCAATGTATTTCTGGACGATGGGGACATTTTATATCATCAACAACTCATATCTTTCTTCTTCTTCACTGATCAACTCTATAAAGAAGGATATAGGGGGTTCTTTTAGACAAATATGACGTTGAGATATATCTCCATGGAAGATAACTGTAGGTTTTTCATTCAAGACAACTCATATTTCCTTACTTCTGCAATTGATATTAGAATTATACTTTGAGAGCCAGTCCATCCCAATTATAATTTCGAATTCCAACATGGGAATGACTACTAGATTTGTGATAATATAGTGCTCACTAAAGTAAATACTAGAGTTTCTAAAACCTGAATATGCTTGGATAGCCTCACCAGGAGTATTGAATGACAACTCTACTTTTTGCAATTCGGGGGTTGATTCTAAATTACTTTCAAACATGGAGAAAATAAAGGAATGCATAGAAACACAATAAGACAAATTACTTTCTAGCTTTGAGAGGTTAACATGAGAACCTGCTACCACATCATTCGGAGCATCGACTTCAGCTGTCGCGATAGCAAAATCACGACCTTGATCCCTTGGCCATTTCTGAGGCTGATGGTGGATCCCCTCTACTGCCCTCAGATTTGGAAAATGACTGGAAAAGTGCCCACATTGTCCACACTTGAAGCACTGGACATCAGGTGGGGCTTGCACCATCTTCCCCTTGTCATTTTTGTTTAGAAGTTGTGCTTTCACCTCAACATGACAATTCCTTGCAATGTGGACATCTCTGCCACACTTTTAGCATTTCCCAGTCCTGATTAGGTAGTTCCCTGAATGCTTCTTCCCACATTTGTTACATGTGGGAAGTTTCACTTTCTTTCCTCCTCCACCCTAATCAAAAGTCCTCGCTATGCTGGGTACCATAGATCTCTTTTTGTCATTGATTTTATGAGACTAGTACATCTCACCAAACTCTAGATCGACTTCCATCGCACTCCGCATTATCTCCTCATTTCTATCATAATCTCGGTTGGCAAGATTCTTCCACAGGTGAGGTCTCAGTCCACTTAAGAATCTATCAAACTTACAGTTTGGATCCATGAAAAAGCTAGAGGATTATCATGAAAGCCTTGTGAAGTTCATCTCATAGCATCCCACATATACATTCTCATTTGGCTTCAGTTTGAGAAACTCCTTCTTCATTATTTTTCTCATGGAACGAGGGAAATACTTACTGAAATAGATCCCTCTAAACTCTTCCCACTCCATAGCTTCAACTTCTACCTTTTTCCTTGTGTTTTTTATCAGTTCCCACCACTAATCAGCTTCTCCCTCTAAGCGATAGACAGCCAGGGTGACCTTCGTTTTCTCTGAAAAATGTAGCACATAAAAGATCTTCTCTATAGATCTGATCAATTACTCAGCAATCAATGGGTTAATCGATCCACTGAAGGTTGGTGGTCGTTGGCGCATAAATGACTCACCAGAATTTTGTTCCCTTCGTGGTGAGATTGGCCTCTCATCTTGATTCATGTTATTACTCATAACCTGAGTCAGTTGGTTCATCATTCGCATGAATTCTTTCATTATGGATTCCATCTATGGGCCATCAGCGCATGGTCCATTGAGGTCACCATTTTCTTGATTCCTTCTATTGACCTTCATTTTCTAAAAGAATAAAATATTAGTGAGAAACTTTTTTCATTTATAAATATTTTAACTATAATGGATTCTACATCTTAAATCATCATGCTTAAACAATTATATTTCTCTAGAATTCCTTCATAATGATTCATAAAAAGCTTGAGATTAACCAAACATAGCCCCATGGAGTGTCATAAACAAGAGTGCATCAAGTCCCGTTATCGGGTTTTACCCCTATATACATATGTTCCAGAGCCGCCTGTACCATCTCATATCTAGACAGGGATGTATTTGTTTGATAAACAATTTACTCAATACTCACCAAAATACCAAAGAGTTTTAACTATATTAAAACTTTTATATAGGGTTCTTCCAAACGTTTTCATAGCCTAATTTCCAGAAATAACTAAACTATCCTTTGATAACAACTGTTGCATCTGACATTTTTAATACATAACTTTTCTTTACATTTTACATATAGAGGATCTTTAATGTCTAGTGTCTTGGAAATCAGGAACAATAAAACATGAATGCAACATAAAAAATTCTTATAATCCACTTGAAAGTCTTCATCATAAGATCATCCTAAGTACAATTACTACCTTTCATATCCTGGAGACATACACCAAAGGAAAGTGTGACTATAAGGCCCAGTAAGGGTAAATAAGGGAATCAGTGTACTTGTAAAATCAATAAGAACTTCAATAACAACATGAAGATATAATAAATGGAAGTATAGGCATATCATAATTAAAATAAATTGAAATAGAACTTGAATATGTGGATACAACATTTCATTTAGACATTAATTAACATATCACCAATGTCCATCCCCAAGTTGTCTTAAAAATTACCGAGGTTATTCACCAAGCTATCGTGAAACATGTCATCTCTAGATATTAAATCTTTACCCAATGCATTGGAGCACAATCAGGGAACACCCTTAATATTTTTTTACTTACATGTGATCCACATATATCAAATTCAAACATTTCATAAATAACCCACAGATAATAAATGAAACAAGATTCATTTCAAAATCGTGATGTTTTAAATGCTCTTAAAAATATGATCATTATATCATTTATAACCCATGGAAAGGGAGTGAGGGTTATATGTATGTCCATTCCAGAATAAAATATATCATATTTATATATTTATGAAAACTAATATAAATGAAATAGGTCTGGGTATTCACATAAATAAACAAGTGAATTTCTTGAGAGAATGTGATAGAAAGTTTTAGACGAAATTTCTGCGGCATAAAGGCTATATAACATGGTTTTAGAAAACATTGAAAAGAGTGGGGACAAGGATCAAACACTCATAAAAAATTCTTAATACAGTATGTGTACTGAATAAGATCATGTTATGGTTATTTTAATGATATACCACATGAAAAGGAGATATGAATGTAAAGAGAATATGCTATTTCTTTTACGAGAAATTCAGCAGCCAAACGACGTCACATAAAAATTTGGAAAACAAATTGTTTAGAGAAGAAAGGGTGTCTAATTATTTGGACATGAAATGGAAAGTAATAAGAACATACAAGAAAATACCCTCAACATAAAGAGATTGAAAATATAAGACACAACATAAAGAAATCTATGACTTAAAAGAGGAGGGTGAATGAATCCCTTACCTTGAAGAGTAACTTCGAAAGCTTGAAGGTAGGGACCTTGGGAGGCTTTAGGGAACCTTGGGAGGCTTGAGGGAACATTGTAAGGACTCTATGATAGGTAAGGAGACCAGAAAATTGTTGAGGAGGATTTGAAAATGAAAAGAATGAGGGAAAGGCTTGGTATTTATAGGAGAAGTGACGGGACAAGTCATTAGTGGCCAAGGGACACCTCATCGGTGGTATTGGCAGAACCATGGGCTTTCCCATGGTATTTTCCCCTGGTATTGGTCAATTGGGACACCTCATACCTTATTTTACAATTCATAAGTCGACCAGAATGATTACATAATTATTAATCCTTAATTATGTCATTAAACACACGAAACTAAAAAATGTATTTTCACTATTCACCAAAATTCATTTTTTTTGGAAAAATCTCCAAAAATCACTTTAACCTTATATCAATTCTCTGAATTAAAAAATGTACTCTATTTTATAAAAATATTTTTCTAAATATTTTTAATTTAATTTTTAATTAAAAAACTATTCACCCTAAAAGACTAATACATGACTAATAATTTCTGAAATAGTTATTTACCTATTTTATTGAATCACATTACTTAATCATGGTGTCTAAATTATATTAATAATTTCTTTAAATGAGATTACTAATCCATTTGGTCACATTACTAATCCAAAGCATAAAATCACTATTCATAATTTAATATTCAAAAAAAATTATGTTGATCTTATTAGATTCTAAATTTCTTAGTGAAAACATTTCTAGAAGACCATTTTTTGAATATCAATACAAATCATTAATTATTTAAGGTTTAAATATATATTTTAAAATATCCCCTTTTTGTAAAATTCATCAATATACATCCGATATTTATTCCAACATTTGTAAAAAACACAAACTTCACCATATGAAGAAATCACCATTTTATTGATCTCAACGGATTACACAAACTAACTACGGTCTCGTTACATAGCCTCTTATAACCCCAGCATAGGACCTAAGTGTAAGGTGTGCTAAGGTGAGAGAATCCGAGGATGGCTCATCCAACATTGCCCGAGTAGTGATTTCTATATTTTTGAACTTCTCCCGAAGCTTATTCCTCTCCAACTTCACGCGATGATGTTCGACATGGGTTTGGTCCAGGGCAAAGCCCAGTAGTGCTACCTTATTCTTAAGCTTTGTCAAATAGGCTTCGATCGGCTCGAGACTACTGGATGAGGCCATCGAATTATCATTCTGTATTAATAAACCAAGATCACTTGTATATAGAGACAACAATAGAAACATTTAGTTTCCAATGGTTATATTGACCAATGGTCATATAACAGTCGAAACCCACAGGTCTCATTTTAATTATAATCACATCATTAATTAAAGAATATTGTTTTGTTGAATATAAACTAAAATAACACACAAAAAAGAATGATAAATTCATTCAAAATTTCAGGTCGTTACACTGTTTTAGATTATTCTCCTGTTCATATTGAATTTAATTTAATTGTGGTAGGGTATAAAATCATTTATTATTTTAATATATTGATCGAGGATAATTTTTTTAACGATATGGTTCGATCTTCCATGTAGGGTCATTTCTAGGGGTATCATCAGGTTATTCTTTAGAAAAAACACTAGAGACTTAAATTTGATATTATTATACAGAAAAACTTTCAACATACTCAATACATTAATATTATAAGGCTCCAATAGGAAGATAATAAAATAGATAGGTTCATGAAACATTATTGGGATGATGATACATAATAATACTTTACCTAAAATGTATTTTGTAGGATACCTTGTTTGAAGTTGAGAACTTGTTTGGGGAAATATCATGGGAAAAATGGTTTAGGGATGATGAAAGAAAATAGATTATTTGACTTACTGTATTATAAAGATGTTTTTTATTGGAATGATAAATTTTTGTCTTCACGATGTCTCATATTACATTGATGGTAATTTCATTGGCACTCTAGTGATTTCTAATTTTATTAATATTATTGTAAGTTAAATACAGTCTAATAAGAAGATTTTGAATGGTTCTTATCTGGAATAATTATTTTATTTGAAATATTTGGAGTATTTTTTATTAAATAGAGAAATTAATCATGGAATATCGTCATTATGGGGGGAAATTAGGAGGCCAGAAGTAGCCATAATACCTATAGTGTCCCTCGACCTGATAGATTTCATGATTCATTGTTTCTAACATAATGGGTCTTGTGAAATTGTTTGTTATTAATTCTGTCCTAGAAATTTTATAATGTGGACATATTCATAGAGATTCCTCATCTAATATCATGGTCCTCATTATAATGGGGATTAATATGAATTTGTTTAATCTATTTTTACCCATAATCTTATGAAAATTTTATAAATTAGTGGTTAATACAATTCATAATAATAAAATATTGAATCATATGGGATTTAAAATTTATGAGGAAAATGGCTTTATGAAAGGATTGAATCTCAAAGGGAATATCACTTTGGCTCAAATAATGATAACTAATCTTGATGGATGGGGCTTGGTATCCAAAAACAAGGATAATGTTGATATTTAAAATGCATTTGATAAGATGGTATGGAGTTTTATTATTAGTGTTATGAGTTACATTTGTTTCTCTAAAGGGTCTTTGACCAAACCTTTCACTTTTTTCATATCATTGGTCTCAAATATATCAGATGGGATAAATATTTTGTTAATCATATCTTTTAGTGTCCTTTACCATGGACATTCCATTTAAATGAAACTATTTATCCAAAACCAAAAAACTCATTGTATAAATATTAATTCTAGAATACGTAGTGGTCTTGTTTGTCTCACTACAGGTTGGAATAGATTCAAATTCATATCTAATTTATTATTTGAAGATGAAAAGATTTTATTTATCAATGGAAGTAGATAATCCATTAGTTGTTTTAATAGGATTACTAATTATTATAATGTAATGAGCGGTTAACATTTTAATTTGAATAATATTATTATCTATAATTCAAAATATTTTTCCAATAGGAACTATAGGTTGATTGAAGATATTCTTAGAATATATAAGTTTTAATTTCTATTCGATTATCTTGGATCCCCCATTTCAACAGAAAGTAATATGAAATCCTCATTTTGATGGTAGGTGAAATAAAATTATGTGTAGGATCACTAAATCGAAGAAAATGTTCCTCAATTTTATAGGATACATAACATTTGTTAATTTTGAATTATCATTGATACAAATTTGTATTTCATATGTTTCTAAGGCTCTAATGTGAATAGTTTTTAATATTTATGTGACTCTAACCCCTGTTATTTAGGATAAACATCACAAAGGGAATTTTCACTCAGATAGTTGTTCCAGATTTGAAAAAACCAGTTGAAGAATGAAGGATCAAGAATAAAATTTTCCCTAAAACTATCGCATGTATTCATGCTAATAATTCATAGGTGTTTAGTCAAAATAGTCCTTCTGGGATAGA
Organism: Viscum album; assembly: GCA_963277665.1. Taxonomy (NCBI): domain Eukaryota; kingdom Viridiplantae; phylum Streptophyta; class Magnoliopsida; order Santalales; family Viscaceae; genus Viscum; species Viscum album. Next base: position 452,681,769 of record OY728160.1, on the reverse strand, counting down.
TACATCAGTCTAAAATATGGGATTTATCCATTTTTCACACTTTAGGATTATTTAGTATTTCTTATTTTGCATGTCCTTCATGATAATATCAACATTCTATTTCCAAATTCCCACTAAATCATTATTAGGGTATAAATAACCTAATGTACATATAATTAGTCAATTATCACACTATTTTACCCTATATACCATGTTCTATATATTACATTTAGATAAGATTATTTCATTGCAATATTTTTGGATTTTTTTCAATGATGATAAAAAATGATTGGAAAACTCTATTCTATTGGTGGATAATTCTAAATATCATTCTTCTACTCCATTCCCTCAGTTATGTTCCCTTGAAATTTCTCTCAGTATTTGATCCATGAATCGAACAACACCCTATACCCTGGGGGGAAACAATTATAATAAATATACACCAATAAACTCAATTTAACAATTATTTTTATGGGAATTCTATTCCTAGGCATGATAAAAATCAATGGTAAGGAATTAATATTTATTTTTAGTGTATGCTTTTAATAATTATATCATTTAATAGACTTGGTAGAACTCTTTGAATGGTGACTGAGAATAGTTTTTATAGGCAATCCAAGGATGAATTTGCAGTCACATCAATTCAGGGAACCAATTTCATGGTTACTTCTTTAGTATTAAATAAATAGTTGGGTTAATTATCAATAGTATTGAATTATATTAGTGTTTGGTTTTTTAGTGACATACAATACCAAAAAATAATATTTTCACCAAGTCTTCAATCCCACCACTACACATTTGAAATCTCAAAATTTTATCTCGTTTTACTCTCTTATTCAAGCATTATAACAATGGGTCCCTCTTTAATATAGTTAGGCAATGTGTCAGGATGGTCCGAGATTTTAAGGGGTCATTTATGTTTTCCTTATATAAATTTAATGGTTAAGGTAGTCCAATCCATGTTTATATACATGGGATGATTATTGGTATTATTTTATGCTTTCCATATAATAAAAACATTTCCTAAATTTAATATATTTCATATACTCTTGTTCAATATTTATCAGGTAAGTCTCTATGATATTGAAGTATTTATTACACCATTAAAATATTTAGGTGTTTGATCCATTCATATTTTTTTTCACAATTGGGATTGGGGTGACAAGAATATGGATATTCTTACATAAAAACAATACTAAGAAAAGAATTTTATTAATAACATGAGTGTGAAATCATTTACAATAGAATGTATTTCTATTACCAAAGGGGGTGACCATTCCCTATATTATTTCCAATATCCCTACACCTTTTATTCCCCCATTCTCCCTCAATTTAAAATCCATTAAAAATAAAAATTCATTTTCAATTCAGAAAGCATCCCAAGGTGATGAGGAAAACCCATCTCTAAATTACGAATTTGTTTACAAAATTAACATTTTCCATTAATTGTAAGGATGAATTTATTTGGACATAGGTAAAATGCCACATCCCTTCATAGACCATTAATTTTATATTTTTTGTTTTTTGGGGATTTCTAGAGGAGGATTGAGGATATTATGGGAGTTTTCCATGGATTTTGGAGGTACAATAGAGTTACTATAAGAAATACATGAAGCAAATTTTTTATACATTGTGTAAAGGTTGTTCGTGGATTCTAAATCTAGATGGATAACGACCTATAAAAAAGGTATAGGAGGATCTTGTGAGATTAATTACACATTTTATTTATTAAATTCATGATTTTTATTAAATAAATCCTGTGGTGACACTTTTTTTGAATGTATAAATATTTGGAAACTCATGTTTTAAAAGTCATGTAAAAGTGTAACACACCGTGAATCCAATGTGATCAATATTTTTATGTTCCCTCTTGAAAAAATCATTCATTTGTCTATATCACATCTCCTTCTAATTTTTGTAGAACCCTAAGTATTCCGAAGATAAATTCAAACACTGTTCTATATTGTTCAATTCGTTGATTCCAGTTGATCCCTATTGGAAATCCTTGGAATGTTGTCCTCCCTGCATGTTTGTTTTATCCTGTTCTTCTTTTATGGAATGGATATTATTGAATTATTTTTAAAGGGAATGAGTTGGGCTATGTTTTGATGATATGTTTTTTTCCTGTAGGATGATCCACGATCTCTTGTGGTGCGGTTGTGTTTTTTGGGAATTTCATTATTGTATTTTAGTTTGCAATGATATGGAAATGCTTCTTTGAGGTTTGAACACCATCTTTTCACTTTATTTTTTATCATGTAGGAGGTGTTTACTCTTATTTATCAATATACTATAGTCATGATGGATTATTCATTGAAAATAATTGGTCAATTGAAAATAATGGGGGAAAATTGGAATGGTTCACATGTTTTTATAGTTTTCATATTATTGTTATATGATTGGTTTTACTAGCCTTGTTCCATGCTAAAATATTGTGGAGATTAGGGATTGTTTTTTCACTGGATGATATAATTTGTGCTACTATGTATATTTTGATTGTTTTGAAATCAGACTAAAATGGAAATTGTCTATCCATATATAATTTTCAATTGAAATGGTTTCGCCAAGATTATATATTCTACGATAAAACCACTACAATAATGTGGAATTGGATAAAATTCCGTTTTTAAATATGTAAATGGTATTTGATGTGTTTTGATGTGTTTCCATGCTTTTGGGGTGTTGATTTGTGATTATTATGTGATCTAGCGATGATGGGTGATATTTATCCATGATATTAGGGTGGATTGGTGGTTGTTGTTTGGCCATGACTTTGGGGCATCGACGTGGGGGTTGTTTGGATGATATTTCTATATTGTGATGTGACGGTACTATGGGGATGTGGAAATACTTGTGATGTGTGGTTGTGCTGTACCAGATCCATGGGTATTATTGGAATAATTATTTAATACTTATTTAAATGGATAGGGTTTAGTTTAGATAATGGGATGCAAATGGATAATGAATAAATCATTGTTCTTTATGCCTAATAAATAAATGAATGTGTTGGATAATGGGTTTGGTTGGAAATATGAAAAGTGAATTTTGGATTCTATGGTGTTATGCATATTGAGGTTTTAGTATAAGTGGTGATGTTGTGAGTTGGTTATATTCTTGGTTGCTAACCTATATATTTGGATTGTGATAGACTATATGTATAAACATTAATATTCCTCGTTATTTTAATATGTACCCCCACACATATCGATCACTAAGTGATGACACACATATCAATCTAAGTGGTTTTTTAAAACATTTAGGGAGGTGGATGTATGCCTATGTTATATCTCGTTACACATATCTCTTCCATGTAATTGTGGTATTATAGAATCAGTGATGGTTGATGGATTGATATATATCTAAATGATTGTTGTGATAGATCAGGTGTCTTAATTTGAGATGTGATGTCTCTGTGATTATTGTGTAGAGAGCCCTGGTTTATTCAAGAGTGATGTGATGTATTCCAGGTGTCTATGGGTTTTATAATAAGAGATGTGGTTGATTATGGTGGGATATGTCCATGGTAGGAGGAGGACACAAGCTTGATGTTTGTCATGTTCCTAATATCCCTCTTCTCTGGTTAAGGTTATGGATGTGTTATAGCCCAGATATTTTTGTGCATGACATGATGGGTTCATGTTTATTTTGTGGGAATCCTAGGTGTATACATGAATGATGTAATGTGACCTTTCTTGTAATGATGATTCGAATGAATATTGGATTTCAAAAGAGATGGAAGTTTCAGGATGAATGATTTTGGGTTGTTAGAGAGGAATACCAGTAGGAAAGTATTTTGTGGTGCCTTTATTTTGATGTGATGCATGTTCTATTATATTACATGGGTTAGGTTATTTGTAAATCTGGTATGGGTGAGGTTGGGATATATATTTTACCTCTTTAGTTGTTTTTTTTATTTTCTCTGCTCAAGGGAACATTATGATGATTATTTCACATGTTCACGAGATATGTTTCTTTTCATACTACGTATAATTGTATGATGACCCTATTTATGTAAAACAGAATTAGGTTTCTATGATGATTTAATGGTTCGTTATGGACATTACTAGCTCATAGCATTGGATATTTATTGTGTACATGATTTAGCTATTCTTTTTTCTATTAACTTTGTAGACTTTTATCTATTTTAGTTTATTTATACAAGAGTTTGATGGATGGTTTTGGTTTGTTTTATATAATTCCATGGAGAATTTTGTTGATGAGTCATATTATTTCCCAATCCAATATTATTATAGAGGGTAATACCACACATTTCATTAGATTTTTATTCCTCTAGTTCTATTCACCATCTCTGGGCCTACTAGAGGTTGACTCATGGTTGTTCCCTCTCTCCTCCCTCATTGTGGTATCATTGGAGGGAAGTGTTCATGATATGGTGGTATAAAACAAGATGTTTGAGAGATTATATGGTGTTTGGAGTTCGTCATAATAAGGATCACATTTTTGGGTATATAATTAGTGTTATTTTACCTTGGTATGTGAAACAGTCTTGGGAGACTGGTTAGGAAATGGGATTTTAGGGTCCCCTATGATCCATGAACTGACACTAATGTTATTGAAATACCATGTGAGGTGGGACAATTTATATCATAGAGACATAGTAAAAGTACATTTTTCATGATGACTTTATTTAATATGGTGTTTTGGGATAATTAAAATAAAAAAAGTGAATTAAAATAAATTTTAAAAAAAATGACACATAATCATGATTTAGAAATTATTATTTTCTTTTTATATATGGATCATTTTTTATTAATGTGTGGATATAAATTTTTTGGTTTAATTGGATGATATGTTTGATCACAATATGTTTGATCTGGTAGAATAAGAGGAGGCTTGGAAGAGGGCGTTTAATAGATTTCATTGGAAGGATTTGGGGAAGTATAATGTATGTGATTCATATGTGGAGACAAAGAGCTATCTAGAGGATATCAAGATCATTTTCAGTTTTATCAGAGCCCTGATGTAGTACTAGTTCCATTTTTATGTTATTCATATGCTAGGATATGTGCATTAGTGTGGGCACTATATCCGGGAGAGTGGAAGGTGGAATATTTTTAATAGTTTGACTTTCTAAAAGAGTTCCAGGAAGACTTCCTTTCACAAACCATGTGTATAGTGATGATAATGAAGTTTAATTATCTTAATCATGGGATTATGTCAGTGTGGGAGTTGGGAATGATGTTCAAATCCCTTCCATGATTATCCCTGGATCTTTTTCTCGATGAGGATCCTCCTATGAGACGTCTTGAGGAGGGACTTCATCCATTATTGCACAATGAAATTAATCATTTTAGATTTCTAGAATACATAAATGTTTAAAACAATGTGGATCTGATTGAGTCATGGAAATCATGAAGAGGTTTTCAAGGATAAGGATACTAATTGGGTTATTCAATGATTAGAGTAGATTGTGTCAGATTTGAGGTGTCAGGAATTTTGAGGTTTTTACCGATGTTGATCCGTCCTTAATAGTCAGCCTTCTAGATTTCTGGGAGAGGGATTATCTTCCTATTGTTGGATTATTTTTTCCATTGTGATTTATTTTTGTTGTTCATGGACATTATAATTACATTTTCTCAGTGGTCCTTAAAGCTCAATTTGGTGGAGGTGGACTTGTTCAACGTCAGCCTAAGTTACAATTTCTCGTGAGTCTATTTAATCATAAAGGGAAGTAGGCTTCTTCTATATTAATAAGTGATAGAGTGGGATGATAATGATCTTATAATGTTCCTGATTCTCAAAGACATCGATCCGGGAATGGTCAAGGAGGTGTTAATTAGCAGAGAGGTAGATGATATAGGCATGGTTAGTTTCACACATTAGAGGAGGAAGTGCCAAAGAGGCCAGAGATCGTTAGAGATATGATCAATTTTAATTTAACCCTTTTCTATCATCAAAGTCTAATATCCTTTTTCTTCTTCACTGATAAACTCCATAAAGAAGGATATAGGGGGTTCTTTTGACAAATATGAGGTTGACATATATCTCATTGGAAGATAACAATAGGTTTTTCATTCAAGACAACTGATATTTCCTTGATTCTATAATTTATCATAGAATTATACTTTGAGAGCTAGTCCATCCCTATTATAATTTTGAATTCGAACATGGGAATGACTACTAGATTTTTGATAATATAGTGCTCACTAATTAAATACTAGATTTTTTAAACACTGAATATGCTTGGATAGTCTCACCATGAGTATTGACTGACAACTCTACTTTTTGAAATTCGGGGGTTGATTCTAAATTACTTGCAAACTTGGAGGAAATAATGGAATGCATAAAACATAATCAAAAAAAGTACTTGCTAGCTTTGATAGGACAATAGGAGAACCTTGTTTCGCGCGGAATCCGGGGATGACCTCTTGGACGAGAGATTCAAACGTTCCGATCGGTTTCTAACGGGTTTGTTCGTAGAACCGGAAACATCCAATGATTCCACATCCGTTTGGACCTACTTTCCAAAGGCAGGCGCTCATTAGCTTGTGGGCTAATGAGGCTTAGGAATTTGCATTGGTTGAGAGGATGGGAGGTCGGACTCATCACACCTTTTTGAGGGGAATTATTGTCTACTCCGGGACTCTCTTTATAGATTTAAGTTAAGTTCGTGAATCCTTATTACATTACCAAGTATAAAATGAGCTTTCCTTTAGTTTTAACAATCAATGATTAAATATGCAAGAAATTTAGAGAATCTTTTATATGTATTCGAGGTTCTTCATCAATATAGAATCATCTATATTTGTTTAGAGATTCTTGGTCAATGGTATCCTTCAAAACATTTATATAAAAGTCTCTTGGTAATTTTGATGACCAGGCTGGTTTTAAAGCCACTCAGTGGGGCACTTGAAGTTTATCGTCATTCAGAAGGACAGAGATTATTTCAATGTTGGGATCGAACCCATAAATGGGCTACCTACGTATCCTTTGTTTTGAAAAAGGAATCAGAACCCACGTAGTTCGAGGAATGGGATATGATGTTTTATGATTGATGGCTCAAAGATGAATGTCATAATTACTTTTACACTCTAAGCTCACGTGAGTCATGCTCGGTGTGAGAAACAAGAGGTATTGGTAAAATTTAGACAATTGTTCCATAAAAGATGCAATCATAAGAATTTGTTTTGGGGCTTATGTATAGATGACTGCCCAGATAGACGAAAGTTTAGGATTTACTTTTAGGGAGAAAATCCAAGAACAGGGTCCACAAAGTTATATGTGCTTCATGGAGATTTGAATACTCTAATCTTGGGGCTTACTCCTAAGGAGGATGCCCAAGTTAGGAGGGGACTTATGATTGGGTTTTATTCCTGAAAAGGAAACCCAAATCAAAGGTAATTTATGACTGGTTAAGAGAAATTTTAAGAGACTTGGGGCTTACTCCTAAGAAGGATGCCCAAGATTTATGACTAGGACTTATTCCTGAGAAGGAAGCCTAGGTTAGGGGACTTGGGGCTTACTCCTGAAAAGGAAGCCCAAGGTTATGACTGAGTCTTATTCCTAAAAAGGAGACCCAGGTTAGGGATTAAGGTTTGGGGCTTACTCCTGAGGAGGATGCCCAAGATTAAAGGACTTGATTGGGGCTTATTCTTAAGAAAGATGCCCAATTTAGGTTTTTATAACTGGGGATTTATTCCTGAAAAGGAGACCCAGGTTAGGATTCAATCATCTTAAAGGATGAGGTTGAAATGAATGAACTCTCAATCTTTGGTGATATAAAGATGTTTAAATCACTAGGTTTTGAGAGATATTTCACAGAATTCCTTTCAGATAAGGATGTCAAATCAAGAAATCATGCCATAAATGGCTTTGAAGAGTATCTTGAAGACTGAATCTTGAATAGGAAGGGTGAAATGGTTTAAGAGGGGTAAAAATGGGCAAGATGGGCACCCAAAAAGCTAGGGGCGCGCAAGTCTTGAAAGGCGCGCAAGTCCTGCGGCGGCGCGCAAGTATTGGTCGCGCAAGTATACTTGCGCGACATTAGGGATACTTGCGCAATTTTCAACCAGTATTGAAATGCTTGAGAGACTCTTTATTAAACCCTTTACCATCCTCTTTAGGTTCTTCCAGAAGAGGGACGCGCAAGTTATATTGAAGGAATTAAGTAGGCGCGCAAGTGTTTGATAAGTTTCAACACTTAGGCCTTCCTTTTTTTCTCTTTAGATCTTCCGTTCTAGGTAAGAAATTACCATAGAAGTGTTCTGGAAGCTTTGAGAAGATACTTGGGCGTCGGGAGCTTCGATCCGAGTTTCTGGAAAAAGATCCTCCTTGAATGGGGGGCCCACAGGGTCTATTTATAGGCAAAAGAAGACCCCGGGCGGTTACTGGGCGGTTACCAGGCGGTTACCACATATGTCGCGCAAGTCCCTTGCACGATCATGAGGAGTCGCGCAAGTATTGAGGCGGCGCGCAAGTGTACTTGCGCGACCAAGAGGGAACTTGCGCGATATATGGGAAATGTTCTCCTTTTTTATCCCTTTGTCGATTTTTGATGTTTTCTTCAAAGGATGAATCACTTTCAGCTGAGATATTCCCTTTTCCGATCTTTAGATTCTGTGACGAAAGGAGCGTCAACAAAAGTCCCCCCTCAGAGTTGGATACGGAGAGAAAATGAGGATTTGACTCTGAGGAAATTGAATTCCTCAACAGGAAAAGGGAGGGCGCGCAAGTCTTTCAGCGTCAGTGGGTGGCGCGCAAGTCTGCGTCGCGCAGGCTTTGAGCGCTCTGGGTGCGGCGCGCAGATAGGCCCCCTGGCCTATAAATATACCGCTTCCGGCCGTAGATGGCATCTGAAGTTCCGGATTTCTCGAGCTCTCGCCGCGCAAGTCTCTTGTTTTCACTGTTTCTTCGCTGCCGCGCTACTCTCAAGGTAATAGGGCTTGCGCGGTAATACTTGCGTGACCAAAACTTGAGCGGCACATGTATCACTTGCGCGACATCTCCATACTTGCGCGCCTTAATGCCTTAGCCATTTTTTTCAAATTCTTTCACAAATTTTATGAAAAATAAAACCCATTTAAGAGTTTAATTTATTCAACTCCTGTGCAGATTCAATGGCTCTTAGACCTGGATTAATTGATGAACTGGCTAGCAAGCGGATAGATGATATGATGAATATCATTGGCCCTGATTACTATACTATCAAAAACAGCACTCTTCCAGATTTGGCTAAGTATCTTAAGAAATATCATCACGACTTTCCTCACTGCGCTTACCTACCTTTGTATGGTCATGGTCATCTGCAAGAAGTCATTATTCGAGAAGTAAAGAATTATCTTCCATTTTCTTGGTTTCAGAATTATACAAATTTTGCTTCAGCAAATATCTCAGGCGGAGGATCATTTCAAACTGCTGGAACAGTGGAGAAGGCTTATGTGATGCATCATAGCCCTTGCACACCAGATCTGAAAAAACATACACCTGAGATTCAACCACATTGTCATCCTTCAATCTTCCGAAATGCTCAGATGGATCAATCCAAAGGCTGGAAGAAAAGTTGGGATTTTCGTCCTGGGGGAGGTGTGAAACCAACTTGGATGTGGGTATACTGGGTGCGACAGACTTGCGCAGAGTTTATTGAGGATCTGAAGAGAGCTGAAATATATGAGGCTGTTTGGGTTGGGCAAACATATATTTACAGACATGATATCTTCGTGCCAGAGATACTCAGCCATTGGAGTCCAGCGACTAATTCTTTCCACTTGACTCATGGAGAAGTAGGTATCAGTTTGTGGGATGTCCACAAGATTTCAGGAGCTCCAATCTTGGGTGATATGTATGATGAATTCATTCCTCCCAAGGTGACTTGGAATGATCCAGAGAAGACTCCTGCTTTGGATCGAGAATTATTCAAAATCTTTCACAAGCTCAAGAGTTCAGAGACCTCATTAACTCATTTCAGAAAAGATATCCATCTGGAAGAATGGATGAATGTGTTTCTTACTGAGAAGAAAGGGATGGAGCCAAAGGAAAAAGGATCCAAGAAAAAGAAATCCAAGGATACCCGGCCCAGACGTCCTACCACTTGTCCAAAACCTGAGAAGAGAGGAGCTCCTGGCACATTCTGGCCAACTCTAGAAGCAGGAGAGTTTGAAAAATGGGGCTATGAAGTGAATCAAAGAATTCCAAAGAAAACTCGTCTGGCGAGTTTCTTGGCAATGTGGCTCAGTATTTATCTCTTGCCGGTCAGGGATTCGAAGGGAGGCGTTAGGCCAGGTACCTTCGTCATTGCGGCCAAGTTGGCTGAGGGAAAAATGGTTGGGTTAGCTACCCTCATTTTAGCAAAGATTCACAGGAGTTTACTTCACGTCTTCCAGGGTAAATCTCCTTTAAGAATAGTGGGACCATTCCAGGTTTTGTGGGGATGGATCGCCACTCACTTCAGGACTTACAATGTACAGAATGGATTACAAATTCCTGGAAGCTCTTTCAGACCGTCAGTGCAAGCATTCTCTGTAATTTCTCCATTAGATATCAATGGTTAGGACATAAAAGTAAGACTAAGCATGTATAAGGAATTCAACTTCTTTCCTTATGGAAGTCCGCCATCTGGGCGGTTTGTTGATGATGGGAAAGCCCCTTTGGATTTGAGGGCATACGTGCTAGCTTGCAGGGATGGCGTGTTAGTAGCCAGGATTGATGGAGAAATCATATGCGAGGCCTATGCTCCATATAGATTTGCACGCCAATTCAAATGTTTGCAACAGATTGTTGTATCCCCTCCAGTACATGTCAGGTTAGAGCAACATCCGATGGTTGCTCGACAACTATGGTTGCTGACATCAAGAGAGAAGACTGGGGCAGTATTTGATCTACCAGTTGAAAAAGCGGCACATTATCTGACTACATTTTATGCCGAACACTGGATAGCATCATACCCTAAAGGGATATTGAATCACCCTGTATATCAAGTGGGAAAGAGGAAGAGGACTGTAGAGAAAGAAACTCTTCCTCATGAAGGTGATGCTTCTCCTCCTGAAACAGGTTCAACAGACTCCTCCTCTAGAACTGATTCCTCGGATTATCATGATGGGGATGATGAGGCACAACCGGCAGCAAAGCGGTTTCGTACCCGATATAATCCTCCGGCCAGAGTTAAAAGACCCACTCCATCAGCTCCTGGTGAGTTATTTGATTGTAATAACTTCAATCACTGCTACTTTATAAAGTAATAAGTCTCACTTTCTTATTCTCTATCTGTAGTTGCAGGAGTCGGGAAGAAATTAAAATCAAAAATTGTAGGACCTTCCTCACAGCCTTTATATCTAAGACCAGAGGCTGTTCAGCTATGGCAGAGCTTATACTGTGATACTGAGACCGCCTGGCTGGATTTGTGTGAGGGCCTACAACTTCCTGGGATAGGATATCTTCTAGCTTCTAAAGACCTTCAATACGGAGATAACCCCAATGAAGTGCGAGCTTACATCAGAGAGCTGGAAATGCTCATATATGCCACTGATAATTCGGTTCCTATCACCAGGCGGGTGAAGGAAATGATTGATCGTGGCACCACTAAGGGGGCTGGTGGTTCTGGAGATGAGGAGTGGCAAGAGTACGTGGCTCCTGAAGATGTAAGTTTTCTTTCCTTATTTTCTTTGCAACTTGATTTCAGTTGAATCTTTGTTACTTAAGGAAGTTATTTTCTTCATCTTGCAGCTTGCAAAGAAATGGACCGGGGTTCCTTCGCCACAATATAGCCCTGGTGGTACCGCTGTTGGGGCTGCTGCTGATTCTCCTCGCGAACCAGGCGAGATATCTCCAGGCCAGCAGGCCATGAATGAGGCACTGGACATAGCCTTTCATTCGCCAATCCAAGTGCCAATAAAGGAGACAACTGAAACTCCAAAAAACAAAAGAAGCCAAGGCAACGAAGGAGGAAATCCTTAGCTAAACGTTTCATTAGCAGTGGTAAGTCCTTCGAACAATCATGAGTTTATACCCATAATCATATGGTTACTCATATTTCTGAGGATTGCAGGGGCTTCTTCAATTTCCCCCTTGAGGGAAGGGACTGATCCTTCTTCAAAGGTCATGGAGGGTGCTGTAGAACAACCACAGACTCAAGCTAACTTGGTTGCTCCTAGAGAAGAGCTACCATCCATTCCCAGTATCCCTCCCACTACTGAAGAGGTTGTCCAGGGTCAGGGGTTGCAGGACATAAGTCAGCAAGAAGACGTAGCAAATGCTCCCACTGGTGAGACTAACCAAGATTTTGAAGTATCATTAGATGAAATGATGAATCAAGGAATGACTTTTGAAGAATTTTATGATCATGCTAGATTGTCATGTGATTTAGAAGACCTTGGTCGTGAGTGTTACCCTTCGCCCAAATTTTTCTTTTAAAAACAAAACATATTTCTAATCATGATGTAAAATAATATGCAGTTTCTTCCGTAGAAGCTGCTGAACTGCCAATGCCCGAAGAGGGTGTGGACACTGATGTCAACCCTATCATTGTAGAAACATTAGCTCAAGTAGAGCTAAATCCAATAAACTCTCCTGAGACCCATCTTGAAAATCCTGTTGAAACCGGGAAAGATGGGGAGAAGTCTTCTCATGTTGCTGAACCACCATTGGGTAAGGGATAACAATATTTGTGATTGTACTTTATTTGCAAGACAATCCATTCTTTTTGTTATCCTTTAAGATTCAACTAAAATCATTCAATTGATCATGTAGGGCCATCAACTGTAATGGCTAGATCCGGAGATGAGGCTTCAGCCTCTGCCCCAACGGGAATTGAAAGTGAAGAAGCCCAAGTCAGAGGGGAAAGAGCAGGACGAGGCACTTCCTTAAGCATGTTAATTCCAGATTACATACCCCCTTCTGACGAAGATGTTGAATCAGATCCAGAGATGCTCAAAGCGTTCAGCTTTTCACGACGTAAGGCATGGAACAACATATGGAACATCATATCGGGGGTGCCTTTAGAAGAGCTACCATCAAAAATTTCCCGATTGTCATCCCAATTTGTTATAATGGGACTCGGTGGTTTTGGGTATGAAAAGATCCATGCTGCGGTGAAACAGATTATTTTCAGGAGGGAGAAAATGCAGACAAGTTGCGAAGATTTGACCAGAGTGAAATTGTCAGTCAACATAGGCGAATTTGAGGCTGTGATATCCCAGGCTGAAGCTGATTATGCTGTCAAGATGAAGGATCTGAAGCAAAAAATCAAAGAAAAGGTCGTCCAGCAGGTGCAACTCTAGCAACAGTTAGATGCTGTTACTGGGGAACTTGATCAGCTTAATAAATCATTGGATGAAACTCATATGAATGGCATGAAAGCCATTGCAGATGCTAAGAAGGCACTTCAGCAAGCTGAAAAGAGTGAAGTTGGTCAAGTGCACGAGCTTCAAGTAACTGTTGATAAGGCTCAGGATGCTATACATCAAATGAAGACTTATGTTGACAATCTTCTGTAATTCTTGAAAAAGAGAAGAGATTCCAGTCTGTGGATGTCCTTCTAACTCTTGTGTATCAATGAAAAACACTTTTGTCTTCAATCATTTGTAGTTGCATTCTTCCATTACCTGCTTCAAATTTACTTAATCCAATGGGCTTAGTAAGCATAGTTTGATTTTTACTAGGATTATTACAAATAACCCTACAAACTTTGAACCTTTTAACTGCTCAATATTACCTAAATCATACAAAAAAATGTATATTTAGTGAGCTGGAACTTGACTTTTATTCAGAGTTCCTTTGCCTTTTGTGTGGGCAGTTTAAAGTCATGCACGCCAGACATAAAGGGGCTAATGTTTAAGGTCGAAATAGCTTTGACCGAAAAATGGATTAAAATGGATTCAATTCCTTGAAAATTTATCTGAAAACATATTTACCATACTCAAGTATGAGGGAAAAAATGTAAACTATGACTTAAGAATATTTGAATCTGAGGAATGATATGAAAAAGAGCTAAATAGCATTAGAAGAGGTAGTTTCCAAGAATGAAGTTACTATTATTTAACAAAACCCGTTAGGGGGTTGAAATATGCAGGGCCACCTATGGGCATTGGCTGCATAGTCAAATAAAATAGCATCTTTTGGCTGACAAGTCTGTTATGTGGACTGTTTATGCAAGGACACCTATGGGCACGTGCTGCATAGTCAGGCAAAAGAACTCCCAGAAATTTACTTTCCTGGTGCTAAAAGTCAGTGAAAGTTTATGGAGATTCAAATTTTCTAAAGCATAGAGTTTGTTGTATGGAAAGAGGTACTTGAATATGGAGAAGATATTTCCAAACAAGAATATCAAAGAACTGGATGAATATCACTCCTACGAAGGTCTGACCCAAACGTAGGGAAGAATAATAAACCATAGACTTGAATACTTTTAGATCATGAAAAATGATATGGGACAAATACGTTAAGGATGGCTATTTTTGCGGATCCCTACATACTGTCGTTTAAGACAAATAAGGACAAAAGAGGCATTCTTCCCAAGAATGAAGTTACTATTATTTAACAAACCCGTTAGGGGGTTGAAAACATGCAGGGCCACCTATGGGTATTGGCTGCATGGTCAAATAAATAGCATCTCTTGGCTGACAAGTCTGTTATGTGGACTGTTTATGCAAGGCCACCTATGGGCACGTGCTGCATAGTCAGGAAAAAGAATTCTCAGAAGTTTGACATTTTTGTGACTATAAGTCATGAAAAGGGTTATGAAGATCTGAAAATATTTAAGGTTAGGATTATAATACATAAAGATGGGTATTTTCCAATGTATATAGAGATACATAGGTCAATGAAAACCATAATAATGTTGTGGATGGGTCCTGAATTGAAACTTGGACTTCACTACGTATCTCATAAGAATGAGAATCAAGCCATACGTAGTTCTTGAAATGCAGTTTAACGTCGTGCAGGACGAAAGTATGAGTGATCTTAGTTTAGGGTCATAGAATTCGGACCATAATAATGAATACACAGTGTGTGTTTTCATGAAGACTTTTCAGCCAAGGGACTGAAAGTGAAATTTGGGGTTAGGCCCAAAAGACTTGGGACTGGATTCGAGGGACACTCGAATGTTCCTACGTATCCCATAAGGATGGGAATCAAGTCCACGTAGTTCTAGATCTACCCTTTGTACAAATTTGGTTCGTACATGTGAAGGGTGAAAAGGGGACTTTAGTGCAATGATGGTTTTAACCTAAGATAAAAAGTTTAGGCATTACCATGTATGTACGTAGTCTTTTGAAAAATGAAAACCATGATTGAAAAAAGAATCAATGTTAATAATGGTTCCTTCTCAAATGAGGAAATCAAAGAATATTTTAGTTTATTGTCGTACCGGACAAAAGTGTTGTATAGTTTAACGTCATATAACAAGGACGAAAGTGAATCAATGTAAAGATATTGATTCCAGGGGTGGTTTCACAAATCATCATCATATGAGATGGTGGTGAACCAATGTGAAGAGATTGTTTTTGGGCTTGAACCTTTGGGAGGTTTCCTACATACCCAGCCTGGAGGGCAAGGATCAAAGTCCGTGTAGTTCAATTAAAGAATGAATCAATGATCAAGTTGTTCTTGTGGACAATGATCTAATAAAAAAAAATATTGTTGGGATTTACACATGGTTAGTGGCCCAAAGGGAGTGTTATGGTTGATGTTCGCTCTAAGCTCACGTGAGTCATACTCGGTGTGAGAAACAAGAGGTAATAACAACCTTAACGATGCACAGTTTAATGTCATGTAGGACATATCAAGGACTTTCTGTACAGTTTAGCGTCATGTAGTTAGGACGATGGGGACAATACAGTTTAACGTCATATTGGACGAAAGGGGGATTGTGCAGTTTTAATGTCATGCTGGACTTTTGATGATTATATAGTTTAACGTCTTTCCGGACGTGAGGGACTTTTATACAGTTTACCGTCATGTAGTTAGGACGTCACAGTTTAACGTCTTGCTGGACATATTTGCAAATAGTTTATGGTCATATACATGGACCAGGGATGATGCAGTTTAAAGTCATACGGTACCATTGCTGTATAGTTTAACGTCATATAGCATGGACGAACTGGTGCTGTACAGTTTAAAGTCATGTAGCTAGGACTAAGGTGAACCAATATGAGGATATCAGTTCTGGGGATTTTTTACAGTTTAATGTCATGCTGGACGATGAAAGTGCCACACAGTTTAATGTCATGTTGCTAGGACACAATATAGTTTAATGTCATCTTGGACAAAATATAGTTTAATGTCATCTCGGACATATACAGTTTAGTGTCATGTAGGACATATTAGTAACCAATGTGACAGTTTAACGTCATGTTGGACGATAAGGGAACTGACACAGTTTAACGTCATGTTGGACGATGAAAGTGCCACACAGTTTAATGTCATGTTTCTAGGACACAATATAGTTTAATGTCATCTCGGACAAAATATAGGAACTTCTATACAGTTTATTGTCATGTAGGACAAAATCAGGGACTATGCAGTTTAAAGTCTTGCAGTTAGGACTATTGGTGCTGCACAGTTTAGTGTCATGTTGCAGGGACATAAGTGCGAATAGTTTAAGGTCATATGCATGGACCGTACAGTTTATCGTCATGCTGGACGTATTATAGTTTAATGTCATCTCGGACAGAATATGTGACACAGTTTAATGTCATGTTGGACGAAGTTGTAGTTTAAGGTCATACTGGACCATTGCTGTATGAACCAAATGTAAGAGTCTTGGTTCTGGGAACAATATTTTGTGTTTATACAAAATAATTCTTCAGAAATCTGGCATTAGTTGGAGTTGTGATGTGTTCTCCATCCATTGAAATCAGAGAATACGCTCCATTGGAGTAGACCTTATGTACTGAATAAGGTCCTTCCCATTTTGGTTCAAGCTTGGGAGGCTTCTTTCCTGGTATCATTGGTGTTCTGAGAACCAATACCAATTCTCCCTGAATGAATGAACGAAGACGAACTTTTTTGTTAAAAGCTCGTGCTATTCGATTCTGATAGATTTCCAAGTGGTGCAAAGTGCACAATCTTTTCTCATCTAACTGTTCCAATTCATTCAACCGCTTTTGGGATTGCTCATCTGTTGATAACTGATCACAAATGGCTATTCTGAGTGAGGGCAATTGAACTTCAATTGGAAAGACTGCTTCTGTTCCATATACCAATGAATATGGAGTATACCGCGTTGCATTGCGAGTGGTAGTCCGATAAGCCCATAAAGCATGATAGAGTTTATCAGGCCATGACCTCTTATCTTTATCTACCATCTTTTGCAGTATATTTGAAAGAGTCTTGTTGAAGGCCTCTATATGGCCATTAGCCGCTGCATGATATCGAGATGAATGGTTGGACTTAATGTTGTATTCTTGATACAATTTCTTTACCTCAGAAGAACAGAAGTTGGTGCCGTTGTCTGTCAATATGGTATGAGGGACACCAAATCTAGTAATGATGTTAGACTTGATGAAGCTAACAATGCATTTAGAACTAACTTCTTTGAGAGGTACTGCCTCTGCCCATTTGGAAAAGAAATTAGTAGCAGTAAGAATGTACTTAAACTGCTTGGCCGTAGCTGAAGGGTAAGGTCCCACCACATCCATTCCCCATGTGGAAAATGGCCATGAGTATTTAGCTGTATGAAGCAACTCTGGAGGTTGATGAATGAAATTGGCATATACTTGGCATGAATGACACTTCTTTGTGAAATTAACACAATCTTGTATCATTGAAGGCCAGAAGTATCCAAGCCTTCGAATTTGATCAGACAATCTATGTCCAG
Source organism: Viscum album (assembly GCA_963277665.1). Lineage (NCBI taxonomy): Eukaryota > Viridiplantae > Streptophyta > Magnoliopsida > Santalales > Viscaceae > Viscum > Viscum album. The sequence continues at coordinate 452,664,020 of OY728160.1, read as the reverse complement.
ACTGGTGGGCACCACAGACTCCTGCATGCACTTATTTTATGACAGCCATTGTCTCTTCACCATCAATACATCTGAAGATAACTCCATCAAAACCACGTTTGTAGAGAATTTTCTAGAGGTGGTTTGGACCATCATAAAGAGTAAAATTGACCACACGTCGCCGAATTTGTTCTCTCTCGGCTCTATCAGGTGGAAGTGTTCCATTTTGAAGGTAACCCCTGATAGGTGACATTCATCCTGTAGTATGACCATATGGTTCAGGAATGGGACTAATTTCATTAATTTCCTCTGTTCTGACTTGAACATAAGGTGAAATTGCACGACGGTGGGCAATACCGATGGTTGTCTCGTCCCGATTTGGATCTGCTAAAGCTGTGGCTATATTAGCCAGTGCATCAGCTTGAGCATTTTGTGATCTTGGGACATAAGAAAATGTCAGTTCTGAAGGGAATTCCGACATTAACTCTCTGATGTAATCATACAAAGGGATTAATTCTTCTTTTCTGATGGCATAATCCCCATTGACTTGTTTGATTACCAGGTCTGAATCACCTTTCACCTTTAAGTGATTCACTTGTGCTTGAAGTGCTAACTCCAAGCCTGCAATGAGAGCTTGGTATTCAGCTTCATTATTGGTACCACCTTCCCACAAAAAAAAGGAATAAGGTAACACTGACTTATCTGGAGAAATGACCACAATTCCTAAACCAACTTTGTTGAATTTAGGATTTTCCATTTTCTTCCCTGTTGGACTTCTAGAAGCACCATCAAAATACATTTCCCATGTTTGAGGACTCTCTTGAATAGAAAAAACTTCCTCATCAGGGAGTTCGATATCTGAATACGTGTCTTCCACTGAAGGGTGTTCAGCCAGGAAATCAGCCAGAGCTTGGCCCTTAATTGCCTTTTGAGACACATACTGGATGTCGAACTGCTGTAGAATAACCGCCCACCTTGCCAGACGTCCTGTAAGCATTGGACGACTAAGGATGAATTTGAGTGGATTATTACGAGATACCAATTGGACCTCGTGATGTTGCAGGTAGTGTCTCAGTTTCTGAACTGCAAAGATTAATGCTAGGCAGCATTTTTCAATACTCGAATACCGGGTTTCTGCTTCAAGCATAGTTCTACTAAGATAGTAGAGACTATTTTCATTCCCAGCATCATTCTTTTGAGCGAGAAAGGCACCCAATGATCGCTCTAAAGCTGTCACATAGAGGATAAGAGGCCTACCCTCAACAGGTGGCATGAGTACTGGTGGACTTAAGAGGTATTTCTTGAGAACATCAAATGCTTCTTGACATTCTTCAGTCCACTGGTAAGTGACTCCTTTCTTCAATAATTTGGTAAAAGGTAAACTTTTGCCTGCAAAATTGGCGATGAAACGCCGAATATAGGCTAAGTGTCCTTGAAGTCCTCTTAATTCTTTCAAATTATGAGGAGATGACATACCAAGGATTGATTTGGTCTTCTCAGGATCGACTTCAATACCACAATGGCGTACAACAAAGCCGAGGAATTTTCCTGAGGTTACCCCAAAAGCACATTTTAAGGGGTTCATCTTCAAATTATGTTGTCGATGCTTGTGGAATATGATTTCCAAATCAGCCAAGTGATCAAAACGTTGTTTGGATTTAACCACCAAATCATCTACATAGCATTCAACAAATTTCCCTAGAAAAGGTTTGAAGATACGATGCATGGCGCGTTGATATGTTGCACCTGCATTCTTTAAACCAAAGGGCATCACCCGGTAACAAAACACACCTTGAGGAGATCTGAAGGCTATATATTCCTCATCTTCTGGGGCCATTCGGATCTGATTATATCCAGAATATCCATCCATTAAAGAAAGTACTTCATAGCCAGCCGTCGCATCAATTAAGAGTTCTGTAATCAGAACTGGAAAATCATCTTTGGGACAATACCGATTAAGATCTCTGAAATCGATGCAAACCCTAATTTGTCCGTTCTTTTTCTTTACTGGGACAATATTAGCCAACCACTTGGGATATTGAACTTCTCTGACGAAGTTAACTTTGATAAGCTTATCCACTTCAGCCTCGATTTTGGAAGCATAGGTTGGGTGTGTTCTTCTCGCGGCTTGCTTGAATCCTCGATGTTCTTTTGGAAAACCCAAATGATGGGTGGCAACATCAGGATCAAGGCCAGGCATCTCTGTATAATTCCAAGAAAAAATATCTTTATTTTGCTTTAGAAAAGAAATATACATCTCTTGTTCTTCAAGGGTCATGGCCGCACTAATTAAAGTGGGGCGTGGATCTTTCTCTGTACCCAGATTTACTTCTCTGAGTTCATCCACAGTGGTAGAGATACCCTCTTCAAATGCTGGAGGAGCATATCTAAGATCTTCCTCTTCCTCTTCATCATGTGTTATTTCTTCCGTTTCTACTTTCAAAGTAGATGAAAAAACGAAATTCTCATGATCATAAGAGATGTCAAAATTTTCACATTTTGAAGAAGAAGCTTCCATTTCTGACCCTATTGATGAAAAAGGGTCTTCTTTGGGAAATAAAGAGGAGATGATGGATTGAGAATCGACATCAACATTCACCTATGGTGTTGCAATAACTTCTTCTGGCCTGATTAGCGAAGTATAGACTTGTTGGATTTCAGCAGACGAAATGAAAACGTCACCACTTATGCTTTCATCACTGCTTGGTAAGTTACCAATTTATCCCATGTTGTCTGGCTCGATTGCCGTAATTGACATTATGGATCTTTCCATAAGAGTATTTTGATTTGGGCCTATTTTGTCAATTTGACTGATAGGTAACACATAATCTGTACTCACATGTGAAAATGGATTTATTGGAATTTTTTCCAAACCATATGGAGCATTAACTTTGGTAATTTCCTTCATTGTAGATTTTTCTCTTCCCTTCATGTGATAAAATTCCGCCTCAATGTATTGAGACTCACATGTTTTGAACGGGGCCTTATCACCATACAATGTTCCAACTTGACCATCGAAACAGTATTTGAGACATTGATGGTATGATGACGGAATAGCTGCATGCTGATGTAACCAGGGTCTTCCAAGCAAGATATTGAAAGCTGAGTCTTGATCAACAATCATGAAATATGAATTCGAAACAAGATCTCCAAACTGAGTTCTGAGTGTAACTTCTCCCAGTGGTTCTTGTTCATTTTTATCATATCCTTGCAACATCATGGTAGAAGGAGATAAATCAGATTCCGTGAGGCCCAATCGACGAAGTGTGCGAATGGGCATGAGGTTGACTCCTGAACCATTGTCAATAAAAGCTCTTCGAACATCTATACCATTGACTTTGCCAGATAGGTACAAAGGTTTTATGTGCCCATGCACAACATCATCTTCATCATTATCAGTAAAAGATATCACTGCATGGCATTCTGCAGGATTATTCTCTATGTGATAAATTTCAGCTGCAGCAATTTCAGCTTCAAACTCCTGAGGACTTGACAAAGCTTCGATGAGTGCTTCCCGAAGATCTTTTGATAGATTCAAAGCATAAAAAATTGATAATTTGGCTGGTACTTGGGCCAAGTGTTTCAATATATCATACTTTTGATCTAGAGGCCTGCGTTTCCCAATAGGAATATGCGGTTTAGCAGGTACCTTGGAAGCAGATGCTTTGGAAGCTGATGCATTTTGTATTGAAGTTGGAAACATCTTTGGTTTTCGATAATTAGACTGATTAGATCCATTTACTTGCTGAGATAAAGAAGATGGAACCTTTAATCGGTCTTCCAAAATAACTGTGCCGAAGCTGAGTTGACCATTGGCAGAAGAACTTGCTTGTTCATTTTGAGCTCACTGAAGGGCTCTACCACGAGTTTCTGCTGCATATACAGTGCTAGCAGGGGTAGAATTAGAGTAGTGGCTTCGGAAAGATCCACGTCTTCCCCTATATCCTGAACCTCTAGAACTTCCTCGGGTTCCCTTATTTGATACAGGGAATTCAGGCTCATCAAGACTGGAATATGAATCTGTTAATTGAATCATATTAACAGAACCAAAGATTAACTCTTCGTCTGATAAAGACTCTTCCAAGTTAGCCTGTTTAGGCTGTGCCGTTTGGTGGGACGGTTCCCGTGGCTTTGAAGTAGATGGCATGAAATCTGCCAGAGTCAAAGACAATTTAGGCTTTGATACATACTCATCTTCTCCTGATTCCTCTTTCTTCTTTGAATTGCGCTGCCCTTTTGAGGATTTGTCCTTTGATGGAGGCTTTACTGCAGCTTTTGTAGGAGACACAATTGGCTTCTTCAATTGTGTTCGCAAAATGGAATGGGTCCGATTGATTGTCTTTCTGACCATCCAATCATCATATTTTTTCGCAGTTTTTCTTTTGACTTCCTGCCACTCGCCTCCTTCTTCTGGATCTGTAGCGGTAATACATGCTACATGAGCTGAAGAACCCTTCAATTTGACTTGTCCCAAGTCGACCATCTTTTGTAGGAGGTCTTTAAAGACAAAACACTCCTGGATGGGATGTCCCAACATTTGATGAAAGGGACAATAATTGGGACGGTCTTCATCTCCTTCCTTGTTTGGTCTCTTCGGCACTGGTAATTGAACCAAATTATTTTCCAGAGCTGAAATGAAGTAACCAGGAACTTGCTCACTTCGGAAAGAGTATGTTTTACTCTTCATATCCTCAAATTGTTTTCGTCGTTGATCTTTTTGATCATTTGGACGAAACAGCCTTTGTTGTTGGCGTTCAGGAGGTGGAGCCCTTCGAGAAGATGAAGGTTTTGAAGTAGAAATAGGTACAGGTGCCTGTTTAAGCATAACTGTAGCAGTTTCTGCTTTACCCATTCTTCTTCCTGGAGCTGATGGAATTACACGAGATTTAACCTTAGCCTGCATAAGGGAATCTTCAATCTGTTGAGCGATTGAAGTAAGGTCTCGAAACCCTCCTGTGTATTTCACAGGGATCAATGGCGTGCGTAATTCGTCACGCAAATTTGCCACACAGATTGGCAACAATTCCTCCTGAGGGAGTGATAAACTCAAGGAATACGTTAATCCCTTCCAACGAGAAATGAAATCAGAGACTCTTTCATTCTCCCTTTGCTTGCAGTTTGTAAGATCGAAAAATGTCGTTTTTGGCAAAGTTGAGCTGAACTGAAGAAGGAATTTTTGACGAAGATCCTCCCATCCGATGACTGACCGGGATTTCAAGCTTGTATACCAGACAAAAGCTGGTCCTTGCAAGGTTCGCACGAAGCATCTGAGTTTCACTGCTTCTTGCTGCTCTGGAGTTCCCATCATAGGATCACAACAAGACACGTAATGCATCAAATGTTGTTCAGGGTTTCCTGATCCATTGAAAGTAGGAAAAATAGGGTTTCCAAAACTGGATGGAGGAGAAATTGAATCTACCCATTCAGGGTAAACTTTCGTCTCAGGTTGAACTTGCGCCCGTTTCCCTTCCATAGATTCTAACCGAGCTGTTAATGACTCAATAGTAGTTATTAACTTTTGAGAAACGTCAGGTTGAACTTGGTTTTGGGTAGGTGCAATGAATGGAGCTTGGACAGCCGTGGAGGTTGGTGCTGCAACTAATGGTAGTGCTGCCAACCGTTGTTGCGTTTGACCCGTAGGATTAGACCTCTGTGGGTGTACTGATAAAGGAGGATATTCCTGATCCATCTCAGTAGTTACAACAAATTCCTTTGGCTGTCGGACTTCAGCATTCTTAAGAAGAAGACTACTCTGAAGTAGTTCTGCATTCAACCTTCTTAATTCTTTCATTTCTTCCTCCTGTTGTGCAAATCTTTGCTCTAATGAGAGAGATTGACCTCCTTCAGAGGAAGGGTGATAAGTAACCTGATTCTTTCCTTTCCCCTTATTGGATCCTTTTCGGAGAGGGGGATGTGGGTTACTTGAAGGAATACCCAGATTTTGGGTAAGCCTTTGATTACGTGTGCGCACACCTTCTTCATTTAGGTCTGTGTGCGCAACGTCTTGAGCAGGAACCTCTTCGTCTGATCCCTCTGATTGAGCCTCATCTGGTGAATCAGCAGTAACGGCATTGATGACATTAATGGATGCATATTGCATGGAATCCTTTCTATCAGCATTTCTGTGATATTGTCTCCTTCTATGTCCATGATAAGACATGGAATTCCGTTGACTTGATCCCTCAGGAATTTCTTGGAGAACCGTCACTTGGAGAGAATCTCCTGACATCTTGGCTCTTCGTTCTTCTTGAGGCTTATTCCCTAATCGAGAGAATACTGACTTTCACTGAGGGAGGGATTGAAGATTTGAAAAATTCCCCAGTCCGGTGGACTGGGGGTGTTCCTATTGCTTCCGCTCAACTCTTCGAATCCCATTCGTTGATTCTGAGGGTTGGGTTAGAGAAGTCCCCAGTCTGGCAAGCTGGGGTGTCTCTTGACATGCTATGTCTGAGATCTTTTTAAAATCTCTCTTGATCTTGAGAATCTTAGTTCGGAAATTAGCTGGATGCATTAACCTGTATCCACTTTTATCACCTGGTTCAACAGACCGTTGGATGATTTCCGAAACTTCTGTCATTTGATGACGTGTTTGCTCCAGACGAGAGGCTTGCGCAATATTCTCGCCTGCTTGATGTAGGAGCAATTCAACAACCTGTTCTCTATATACTTGACTTTGAGAGGAACTAGTTGAAGCTTGATCTCGAGCAAGCTTTTGATTATGAACAAAGCCCATTGACTGTGGCCGGCCATGGGCAATAACATTGCATGAGACCATTTTCGGCGGGCTCTGCTGACCGGAAAGCACTGTGAAATGTAGTGCTCCGTGAACACCCCATCCTCTGATATGAACATTAGATGGAGCATTGGAAATTAACTGACGCAATCTTCTTAGTGCGCCAAGGCATGAACGTTGAAGGGTTCTCTGTTGCTTTTCAGCCTTCGGATACCGAGAGACTGATAGAGATGCCAAATCAATCTGGCGTTGTAACCCTTCCATTATCTTAAGATGATTTTCATATTCATCGTAAGATAATACCTTCTTCTTTAATTGACAAAGATTTTTCCATATGTTGAGACGAATATCATGGATTCCATCATCCGTCAACATCTTTGGAATGTCATACTGTGAATCAGCCAAAGGCCAAAACATGACTGGTACTTCACCTTTTGCCAGTTTTTTCCTCATGTTCAGCATTTCCTCTTTATCATTAAATGAAGATTCTTCTACCTGTTTGGACCAGAGTTGGTGTTTCCTTGTTGCTTCATCGGATTCAACAAGATTGGTAGAGGAATCACTATTCATGCTGGAAGATGAATGACCCAGGGAAGGTTCGGAGAATAACCTGAACCCCAAGCTATCTTCTGATGGAGAAAGAGTTTCACCCGCCGATAGTAAAACTTCAGACATGACTGGTTTTACGTTTGCAAGTGCCTCGAGATAGGAGGGCTTTCTCGTCACTACATTGCCTTCTGAAGAATTTTCGAGACAATGTGAATCACTACTGCGGAGAGGACTTTCGCAGCGAAGTTCATCACCATGAGGAGGACCTTCATGATGGGTTACAGCAAAAGATGAGATCTCTTTCTCCTTGGTCTTCTGACCACACAGAGGGTTCCTGTGGCTCTCATCTGAAGAAGAAACTTCAAGATTGACCGAATTTTCATGAAGCAAGTCTTCATGAGGAAGTGTCTGTTGAAGACCTTCGGGATTAATGTTCCTGTTATTAGGAACTGAGGGAGTAGAATCTTGAATTCCAACAGATAAATGTCTGAGGGCTTCAAGAACTCCAGCATCGAGCAAGGCCTTGTTGCAGATTGGCCTTTGATCTCCTGACTGTGCTGGGCGGATCTTTTTCTTAGATTCCTTCGTACTCGCTTTAGAAACCACTTGATGACGAAAGTGATTGCTCTGAGCAGGTGTATGTGCCTGATCAGGAAAGATGGTCAGGTTAGGCTGACGATCATCGCTCAAATCAGGTGTATGTGCCTGACTTGGTTGTCCATATGATATGGGGGAGTAGGCCCCACAACCCTCTTGGACTGGAACAGATGTGTGTGTCTGTTCCGGAGTGAATTTTTGATGTGTCACTCCACTGCTAGGGATAGATTTATGTGTCTATCCCTGAGATGATGCTGAAGCTGTTATGATATCTTGGCAAGCATCCAGAATATGAGCAGGAATTTGCTTCTGCTCTTTCACCATTGACAAAATATGTTTGGTGACTTCAGCCACCGGAACAGGGATATACGTCCATTCCGGGCTTGGAGTAGGTGTATGTGCCTGCTCATGTCCTCCTTTTCCTGTCAGTGAATCCTGACAGTACTCAAGTGTGGAGGCAGAGAGTTTAGTCTGCCTCCTGTTTGTCGTCGGGGCTTTCCGACTGACTTCTCTGTGCGCTACCAAGCGAGACTGTTGGTAGCCTTGATTAGTATTAGCAGGTGTATGTGCCTGCTGATTACATTTCGCCAAACGCGGTTGACGAGATCCATCATATGTAGTCAGACGAGCCTTCTGACTAACTGCTGATGTATAAGCAGGTGTATGTTCATGCCTATGGTACTCCGCCGGAATTGCCTGGCGGGATCGGCTTGATGCTGCCAGACGAGTCTGCTGGACAGTGGGATTAAAACGAACAGGTGTGTATGCCTGCTCGTTATTTGCCACCAAGTTAGGTTGGTGGACTTCTCCGGAGATGGCAGGGATGACAACCTGCCTATTGTTAACCGGGTTCCGTCTCTGGCGGTTCATCTTGCCTGCTCGGGTTCGAGGAACCTGAGCTGAATGCCTGGAGTCGGTACCCTCATCATGTTGAGGGCGCACTACCGCACGAGTCTGGCGGCGATTGTTGATGGGAGCCCTTGAGAAGGACTCCTGTCTTTTTGAATTAAGGTCCTGCGGGACCTGCTCATTCACTTCCTCGGAGTAAGGGAGTGAATGGAAATTGCGTTCCGGGGATAACGACCCGAAACGGTTGGAGACGGTAGTCAGCACCGTCTGCTTCTTGATTGCTGGTCGCCGTTGTCCGGACGACCAGGTAGAATTGTTAACTTGGAGGGCTTGACGAGCGGCCTCCAGAGTTGGGATAGTACTGTTGCGACGGTACTCCTTAACCAGTGCATTAGAAACACAGCGTTGAAGACGCTGAGTTGGTGATGTCATCCTCAGAGCGGATGACGTTCCAGCAGGAGTAGCAGCATTGGTTTTCACAGCAGCAGACCTCACAGTAGAGGTGTTCCCAGCAGCAGTATTCACAGGGGTGAATTTAAGAAAAGCCATTTTTTGTAGAAGATCTTGAAAAAAGAGTGCCTGTTCCATGTAACAGACATAATCAAGATGAATCCGGCTACTGCATATTTTGGATGATCATATGTCAATGATTGCCTTGTTGGCCCAAAGGGCCTAACAGATAAGAAGAACATCACTTTAACTTGGTTAAGGATTCACGACGGGTTCACCATTTTTGTTTCGCGCGGAATCCGGGGATGACCTCCTGGACGGGAGATTCAAACGTTCCGATCGGTTTCTAACGGGTTTGTTCGTAGAACCGGAAACATCCAATGATTCCACATCCGTTTGGACCTACTTTCCAAAGGGAGGCGCTCATTAGCTTGTGGGCTAATGAGGCTTAGGAATTTGCATTGGTCGAGAGGATGGGAGGTCGGACTCATCACACCTTTTTGAGGAGAATTATTGTCTACTCCGGGACTCTCTTTATAGATTTAAGTTAAGTTCGTGAATCCTTATTACATTACCAAGTATAAAATGAGCTTTCCTTTAGTTTTAACAATCAATGATTAAATATGCAAGAAATTTAGAGAATCTTTTATATGTATTCGAGGTTCTTCATCAATATAGAATCATCTATATTTGTTTAGAGATTCTTGGTCAATGGTATCCTTCAAAACATTTATATAAAAGTCTCTTGGTCATTTTGATGACCAGGATGGTTTTAAAGCCACTCAGTGGGGCACTTGAAGTTTATCGTCATTCAGAAGGACAGAGATTATTTCAATGTTGGGATCGAACCCATAAATGGGCTACCTACGTATCCTTTGTTTTGAAAAAGGAATCAGAACCCACGTAGTTCGAGGAATGGGATATGATGTTTTATGATTGATGGCTCAAAGATGAATGTCATAATTACTTTTACACTCTAAGCTCACGTGAGTCATGCTCGGTGTGAGAAACAAGAGGTATTGGTAAAATTTAGACAATTGTGCCATAAAAGATGAAATCATAAGATTTTTTTTTGGGGCTTATGTATAGATGACTGCCCAGATAGACGAAAGTTTAGGATTTACTTTTAGGGAGAAAATCCAAGAACAGGGTCCACAAAGTTATATGTGCTTCATGGAGATTTGAATACTCTAATCTTGGGGCTTACTCCTAAGGAGGATGCCCAAGTTAGGAGGGGACTTATGATTGGGTTTTATTCCTGAAAAAGAAACCCAAATCAAAGGTAATTTATGACTGGTTAAGAGAAATTTTAAGAGACTTGGGGCTTACTCCTAAGAAGGATGCCCAAGATTTATGACTAGGACTTATTCCTGAGAAGGAAGCCTAGGTTAGGGGACTTGGGGCTTACTCCTGAAAAGGAAGCCCAAGGTTATGACTGAGTCTTATTCCTGAAAAGGAGACCCAGGTTAGGGATTAAGGTTTGGGGCTTACTCCTGAGGAGGATGCCCAAGATTAAAGGACTTGATTGGGGATTATTCTTAAGAAAGATGCCCAAGTTAGGTTTTTATAACTGGGGATTTATTCCTGAAAAGGAGACCCAGGTTAGGATTCTCTCATCTTAAAGGATGAGGTTGAAATGAATGAACTCTCAATCTTTGGTGATATAAAGATGTTTAAATCACTAGGTTTTGAGAGATATTTCACAGAATTCCTTTCAGATAAGGATGTCAAATCAAGAAATCATGCCATAAATGGCTTTGAAGAGTATCTTGAAGACTGAATCTTGAATAGGAAGGGTGAAATGGCTTAAGAGGGGTAAAAATGGGCAAGATGGGCACCCAAAAAGCTAGGGGCGCGCAAGTCTTGAAAGGCGCGCAAGTCCTGCGGCGGCGCGCAAGTATTGGTCGCGCAAGTATACTTGCGCGACATTAGGGATACTTGCGCGATTTTCAACCAGTATTTAAATGCTTGAGCGACTCTTTATTAAACCCTTTACCATCCTCTTGAGGTTCTTCCAGAAGAGGGACGCGCAAGTTATATTGAAGGAATTAAGTAGGCGCGCAAGTGTTTGATAAGTTTCAACACTTAGGCCTTCCTTTTTTTCTCTTTAGATCTTCCGTTCTAGGTAAGAAATTACCTTAGAAGTGTTCTGGAAGCTTTGAGAAGAGACTTGGGCGTCGGGAGATTCGATCCGAGTTTCTGGAAAAAGATCATCCTTGAATGGGGGGCCCACAGGGTCTATTTATAGGCAAAAGAAGACCCCGGGCGGTTACTGGGCGGTTACCAGGCGGTTACCACATATGTCGCGCAAGTCCCTTGCACGAACATGAGGAGTCGCGCAAGTATTGAGGCGGCGCGCAAGTGTACTTGCGCGACCAAGAGGGAACTTGCGCGATATATGGGCAATGTTCTCCTTTTTTATCCCTTTGTCGATTTTTGATGTTTTCTTCAAAGGATGAATCACTTTCAGCTGAGATATTCCCTTTTCCGATCTTTAGATTCTGTGACGAAAGGAGCATCAACAAACCTACTGCCACATCATTCAGATCATCGACTTCACCTGTCACGATAGCAAAAGAACGACCTTGATCCCTTGGACTTTGCTGAAGCTGACCGGGGTTCCCCTCCACTGCCCTCATATTTGGACAATGACTGGAAAAGTGCCCACATTGCCCACACTTGAAGCACTGGACCTCAGGTAGGGCTTGCACCGTCTTCCCCTTGTCGTCTGTGTTTAGAAGTTGTGGTTTCACCTCGCCATGAAAATTCCCTGCAATGTGGACATCTCTGCCACACTTTTAGCATTTCCCACTTTTGATTAGGCATTTCCCTGAATGCTTCTTCCCACATTTGTTTCATGTCGGAAGTTAAACTTTCTTTCCAACTCTACCCTGATCAAAAGTAATCACTAATCTAGGTTCCATACATCTCTTCTTGTCATTGAATTTATGGGACCACTACGTCTCACCAAACTCTAGATCAACTTTCATCACACTCCGCATGATCTCCTCGTTGCTATCATAATCTTAGTTGGCTAGATTCTTCAGCAGATGAGGTCTCATTCCACTGAAGAATCTATCAAACTTACAGTTTGGATCCATGACAAAGCAAGAGGATTATCGTGAATGCCTTGTGAAGATCATCTCATAGCATCCCACATATACATTCTCATTCTTCTTCAGCTGGGCAAACTCTTTCTTCATTATAGATCTTGTGGAATGAGGGAAATGCTTACTGAAAAAGATCCCTCTGAACTCTTCCCACACTATATCTTTAAATTCTACCCTTTTCCTTGTGTTTTTTATCAGTTCCCACCACTAATAATCTTCTCCCTCTAAGTGATAGACAACCAGTGTGACCTTATCTTGATCTGAACAACGTAGCACATAAAATATCTTCTCTGTAGAGCTGATCAATTACTCAGAAATAAATGGATTAGTCGATCCACTGAAGGTTGGTGGTCGTTCGTGCATAAATGACTCACCAGAATGTTGTTCGCTTTGTGGTGAGATCGGCCTCTCTTCTTGATTCATGTTATTACTCGTAACATGAGTCTGTTGGTTCATCATTCGCATGAATGTTTCCATTCTTGCTTCCATCGGTGGTCTATCAGCGCATAGTCCATTGCGGTCACCATTTGCATGATTCCTCCTATTGAACTCAATTTTCTAAAAGAATAAAATATTAGTGAGAAACTTTTTTCATTTATAAATATTTTAACTATAATGTATTCTACATCTTAAAACATCATGATTTAAGAATTATATTTCTCTATAATTCTTTCATAATGATTCATAAAAAGCTTTATATTAACCGAACATAGCCCCTTGGAGTGTCATAAACAAGAGTGCATCAAGTCCCATTATCGGGTTTTAACCCTATGTACATCTGTGCCAGAGCCGCCTCTAACTTCTCATATCTAGACAGGGATGTATTTGTTTGATAAACCACATACTCAATACTCACCAAAATACCAAATCGTTTTCCCTATATTAAAACTTTTATATAGGGTTCTTCCTAAAGTTTTCATATCCTAATTTCCATAAATAACTAAACTATCCTTTGATAACAACTGTGGCATCTGACAATTTTAATACATAACTTTTCTTTACATTTTACATATAGAGGATCATTAAAGTATATTGTCTTCGAAATCATGAACAATAAACCTTGAATATAACATAAAACATTCTTCTAATACACTTTTAAGTCTTCATCATAAGATCATACTAAGTACAATTAATGCCTTTCATATCCTGGAGACAAACTCCAAAGGAATGTGTGAGCAGAAGGCCCAGTAAGGGTAAACAAGGGAATCAATGTACTTTTGAGATCAATAAGAACTTGAATAACAACATGAAGATATGAGAAATGGAAGTATAGGCATATCATAATTAAAAGAAATTGAAACAAAAATTGAATATGTGGCTACAACATTTCATTTAGACATTCATTAACATATCACAAATGTCCATCCCCATGTTGTCATAAAAATTACCAAGGTTATTCACCAAGCTATTGTGAAACTTGTCATCTATAGATATTAAATCATTACCCAATGCATTAAAGTGCTATCAGGGAACACCCTTAATATGTATTTACTTACATGTGATCCACATAGATCAAATTCAAACATTTTATAAATAACCCACAGATAATAAATGAAACATGATTCATTTTAAAATCATGATGTTTTAAAAGTTCTTAAAAATATGGTCATTATATCATTTATAACCCATGAAAAGGGATTGAGGGATATATGTATGTCCATTCCAGAATCAAATATATCAAATTTATATATTTATGAAAACAAATATAACAGAAATAGGTTAGGGTATTCACATAAATAAACAAGGGAATTTCTTGAGAGAAAGTGATAGAAATTTTTAGACGAAATTTCTGCGGCATAACGGCTATATAACATGGTTTTAGAAAACATTGAAAAGAGAGGGGAGAAGGATCACACACTCATAAACAATTCTTAATACAGTATGTGTACTGAATAAGATCAGGGTATGGAGAATTTAATGACATACCACATAAAAAGGTGACATGAATGTAAAGAGAAGATGCTATTTCTTTTACGAGAAATTCGGTAGCCTAACGGCGTCACATAAAAATTTGGAAATCAAATTTTCGAGAGAAGAAAGGGTATATCATCATTTGGACATGAAATGGAAAGTAATAAGAACATATAAGAACATACCCTCAAAATAAAGATATTGAAAATATAAGACACAACATAATGGAATCCATGACTTAAAAGAGGAGGGGGAAAGAATCCCTTACCTTGAAGAGTAACTTTGAATGCTTGAAGGTAGGGACCTTGGGAGGCTTGAGGGCACCTTGGGAGGCTTGAGGGAACATTGGAAGGACAACCTGAGAGGTAAGGAGACCATAACTTCGTTGAGAGGGATTTGAAAATGAAATGAATGAGGGAAAGTCTTGGTATTTATAGGAGAAGTGAGGGGACAAGTCACTAATGGCCAAGGGACACCTCATCAGTGGGGTTGGAAAAACCATGGGATTTCCCATGGTATTTTCCCCTAGTATTGGACACTTGGGAGAAATCATACCTTATATTACAATTCAGAAGTCGACCGGAATGATTACATAATTATTAATCCTTATTTATTTCATTAAACACTCGAAACTAAATACTGTATTTTCACTATTCACCGAAAATTTATTTTTTAAAAAAATCTCCAAAAATCGCTTTTACCTAATATCGATGCTCTGAATTAAAAAAATAACTCTATTTTATAAAAATAATTTTCTAAAAATTTTTAATTTAATTTTTAATTAGAAAACACTATTCACTCTAAAAGACTAATACTTGACTAATAATTTCTAAAATAGTTATTTACCTATTTTGTTGAATAACATTACTTAATAAAGGTGCCTAAATTATATTAATAATTTCTTTAAGTGAGATTACTAATCCATTTGGTCACATTACTTATCCTAAGAATAAAATCAGTATTCATAATTTAGTATTCACAAAAAAATAAGTTGATCTTATTAGATTCTAAATTTCTTACTGAAAACATTTCCAGAAGACCATTTTTTGAAAAGAAATAAAAATCAGTAATTATATAAGGTTTAAATAAATATTTTAAAATATCTCCTTTTTGTACAATTCATCAATATACATACGATATTTATTCGAAAATTTGTAAAAAACAAAAACTTCATCATAAGAAGAAATCACAATTTTATATATCTCAACGGATCACACAAAGTAACTATGGTCTCGTTACATAGCCCCTTATAACCCCAGCATAGGACCTAAGTGTAAGGTGTGCTATGGTGAGAGAATCTAGGGATTGATCAGCCAATATTGCCTGAGTAGTGATTTCTATATTTTTGAACTTCTCCAGAAGGCAATTCCGCTCCAACTTCACACGATGATGTTTGGCTTGGGTTTGGTCCAGATCAAAGCCCAGTGGTGGTACCTCCTTCCCAAGTTTTGTCAAATGGGCTTCGATTGGCTCGAGACTACTGGATGAGGCCATAAAATTTTATTTCTGTATTAATAAACCAAGATCACTTCCATTTAGAGACAACAATAGCAACATTTAGTTTCCAATGGTCATATTGACCAACGGTCATATAACAGTCAAAACCCACCAGTCTCATTTTAATTATACTCACATCATTAATTAATGTATATAGTTTTGTTGAATATAAACTAAAATAACACACACAAAAATGAAACATAAAATCATTCAAAATAGAAGGTCGTTAACTGTTTTAGATTATTCATATGTTCATCTTGAATTTCATTTAATTGTGGTCATGTATGAAATAATTTATTATTTTAATGTATTGATGGAGGATAATGTTTTTAACGATATGGTTCAATCGCCCATGTAGGTTCATGTCTAAGGGTATCATCGGGTTATTCTTTAGAAAAAACACTAGAGACTTAAATTTGATATTATTAGACAGAAAAAATTTCAGCATACTCAATACATTAATATTATAAGGATCAAATAGGATGATAATAATATAGATAGTTTCATGAAACAAAATTGGGATGATGATACATAATTATACATTCCCTGTAATTAATTTTGTAGGATACCGTGTTTGAAGATGAGTACTTGTTTGGGGAAATATCATGGGAAAAATGGTTTAGGGATGATGAAAGAAAACAGATTCTTTGACTTACTTTATTATAATGATGTTGTTTATTGGAACGATCAATTTTTGTCTTTAGGATGTCTCATATTACATTGATGTTAATTTCATTATCACTGTAGTGATTTCTAATTTCATTAATATTCTTGTAAGTTAAATATAGTCTAATAAGAAAATTTTGTATGGTTCTTATCGGAAATAATTATTTTATTTGAAATATTTGGAGTATTTTTTATTAACTAGATAAATTAATCATGGAATATCGTCTTGATGGGGGGAATTTAGGAGGTCATAAGTAGCCATAATACCTATAGTGTCCCTCGACCTGATAGATTTCATGATTCGTTGTTGCTAACATAATGGGTCTTGTGAAATTGTATGTTATTTATTATATCCTAGATATTTCATAATGTGGACATATTCTTAGAGATTCCTCAGCTACTATCATGGTCCTCATTCCAATGGGGAGTAATCTGAATTTGTTTAATCTATTTTGACCCATAATCTTATGAAAATTTTATTAATTAATGGTTAATACAATTCATAATAATAAAATATTGAATCATATGGGATTTAAAATTTATGAGGAAAATAGCTTTATGAAATGATTGAATATCAAAGGGGATATCACTTTAGCTCAAATAATTATAACTAATAATTATGGATGGGGCTTGGGATCCTAAAACAAGCATAATGTTGATATTTAAAATGCATATGGTAAGATGGTATGGTGTTTTATTATCAGGGTTATGAGTTACTTTTGTTTCCTTAATGGGTCTTTGACCAAATCTTTCACTTTTTTCATATCATTGGTCTCAAATATATCAGATGAGATAAATATTTTTTAATCATATCTTTTAGTGTCCTTCACCATGGACATTCCATTTAAATGAAACTATTTATCCAAAACCAAAATATTCATAGAAGAAATATTAATTCTTGAATACGTAGTGGTCTTGTTTGTCTCTCTACAGGTTGGAATAGCTTCTAATTCATATCTAATTTATAATTTGAAGATGAAAATATTTTATTTATAAATGGAAGTAGAAAATCCAATAGTTTTTTTAATAGTATTCCAAATTATTATAATGGAATGAGTGGTTAAAATTTTAATTTGAATAAAATTAGTATTTATAATTCAAAAGCTTTTTCCAATAGGAACTATAGGTTGATTGAAGATATTCTTAGAATCTATAAGTTTTAATTTCTATTATATTATCTTGGATCTCCCATTTCAACAAAAAAAATAATATGAAATACTAATTTTGATGATAGGTGAAAGAAAATTATGTGTAGTATCACTAACTGGAAGAAAATATTCCTCAATTTTATAGGATACATAACATTTGTTAATTTTGAATTATCGTTAATAAAAATTCATATTTCATATGTTTCTAGGGCTCTAATGAGAATAGTTTTTAATATTTATGTGAATCTAACACCTGTTATTTAGGATAAAAATCACGAAGGGAATTTTCACTCAGATAGTTGTTCCAGATTGGCTAAACCAATGGAAGAATGAGGAATCAAGAAGAAAATTTTCCCTAAAACTATAACATGTATTCATGTTAATAATTCGTAGGAGTTTAGTTAACATAGTCCTTTTGGGATAGATAAATCCGTCTGAAATACGAGATTTCTCCATTTTCACACTTTAAAATTATTTAGTATTTCTTATTTTGGATGGCCTCCGTGATAATATCAACATTCTATTTCAAAATTCCTACTAAATCATTAGTAGGGTTTAAATCAACTAATGTACATATAATTAGGCTTGTATCACACTATTTCATCCTTTATACCATGTTCTATATTTTACATTTAGATAAGATTATTTCATTACAATAATTTTGGATTTTGTTTTCAATGATGATAAAAAATGATTGGAAAAATCTCTTATATTGGTGGATAATTCTAACTATCATTCTTCTACTCCTTCCCCTCAGTTATGTTACCTTGAAATTTCTCTTAGTATTTGGTCCATGCATCGAACAACACCCTATACCCTGGGGGGAAACAATTACAATAAATATATACCAATAAACTCAATTTTCTAATTATGTTTATGGGAATTCTATTCATAGGAATGATAAAACTCAATGATAAGTAATTAATCATTATTTTTAGTGTATTTTTTTAAGAATTATTTCATTGAATCGACTTGGTAGAACTCTTTGAAAGGTGACTTGGAATAGTTTTTATAGACAACCCTAGGATGAAATTGTAGTCTCTTCAATTCAGGGAAACAATTTCATGGTTACTTCTTTAGTATTAAATAAATAGTTGGGTTAATTATCAATGGTATTGAATTATATTAGTGATTTGTTGTTTAGTGACTTAGGATACCCAAAAATAATATTTTCACCAAGGCTTCAATCCCACCACTACACATTTGAAATCTCAGAATTTTATCTCATTTTACTCGCTTATTCAAGCATTATAACAATGGGTCCCTCTTTAATGTAGTTAGGAAATGTGTCAGGATGGTCCGAGATTTTAAGGGGTCAGTTATGTTTTCCTTCTATAAATTTAAAGGTTAAGGTAGTTCAATCCATGTTTATCTAAATGGGAAGATATTTGGCATTATTTTATGCATTCCATATAATATAAACTTTTCCTAAATTTAATATATTTCATATACTCTTGTAAAATATTTATCAGGTATGTCTATATGATATTGATGTATTTATTACACCATTAAAATATTTAAGTGTTTGATCCATTCATAATTATTTTTCATAATTGGGATTGGGGTAACAAGGCTATAGATATTATTACATAAAAACAAGACTAAGAAAATAATTTTACTACAAACATGAGTGTGGAATCATTTAAAATAGAATGTATTTCTATTACCAAAGGGGGTGACCATTCCCTATATTATTTCCAATATCCCTAATCCTTTTATTCCCCCATTCTCCCTCACTTTAATATCCATTATAAATAAAAATTCATTTTCAATTTAGAAAGCATCCCAAGGTGCTGAGGAAAACCCATCTCCAAATTATGAATTTGTTTACAAAATTATCGTTTTCCATTAATTGTAAGGATGTATTTATTTGGACATAGGTACAATGTCACATCCCTTTATAAACCATTAATTTTATATTTTTTGTTTTTGGGGGTGTTCTAGAGGAGGATTGAGGATATTCTGGGAGTTTTCCACGAAGTTTTGAGGTACAATAGAGCTGCTACAAGAAATACATGAAGCATATTTTTTATACATTGTGTAAACGTTGTTCGTGGCTTCTAAACATAGATGGATGACTACCTATAAAAAAAGATAAAGGAGGAACTTGTGAGATTCATTACACATTTTATTTATTAAATTCTTGATTTTTATTAAATAAATAATATGGTGACACTTTTTTTGAATGTATAAATATTTGGGATCTCATGTTTTAAAAGTCATGTAAAAGTTTAACACACCTTGAATCCAATGTGATCTATCTTTTTAAGTTCCCTCTTGAAAAAAATCATTCATTTGGAAATATCACATCTCCCTCTCATTTTTTGTAGAACCTTAAGTATTCTGAAGATAACTTCAAACACTGTTCTATCTTGTTAAATTCGTTGATTCTATTTGATGCCTATTGGAAATTCTTGGAATGTTGTCCTCCATACTTGTTTGTTTTATCATGTTCTTCTATTATGGAATGGATATTATTGAATTATTTTTATAGGCAATGAGTTGGGATATGTTTTGATGATACATTTTTTTCCTACAGGATGATCCACAATCTATTGTGGTGCTGTTGTGTTTTTTGGGAATTTCATTATTGTATTTTATTGTGCAATGAGATGGAAATTCATCTTTTAGGTTTGAACCTAATCATTTCAGTTTATAATTTATCATGTAGGAGGTGTATAATCTTATTTATCAATATACTATAGTCATGATGGATTAGTCAATTAAAATAATTGGATGATTCAAAATAATGGGGGAAAATTGGAATGGAACACATGTTTTTATAGTTTTCATATTATTATTATATGATTGGTTTTACTAGCCTTGTTCCTTGCTAAAATATTGTGGAGATTAGGGATTTTTTTTCACTCGATGATATAATTTGTGCTACTATATATATTTTGATTGTTCTGAAATCAGACTAAAATGGAAATTGTCTACACATATATATTTTTCTTTTGAAATCATTGCCCCAAGATTTTATATTCTATGATAAAACCACTACAATAAAGTGAAATTGGATAAAATTCTGTTTTTAAATATGTAAATGGTATTTGATGTGTTTTGATGTGTTTCCATTCTTGTGGGGTGTTGATTTGTGATTATTATGTGATCTAGGGATGATGGGTGATATTTATCCATGATATTAGGGTGGATTGGAGGTTGTTTTATGGCCATGACTTTGGGGCATCGAGGTGGGGGTTGTTTGGATGTTATTTTGAGATTGTGATGTGACGGTACTATGGGGATGTGAAAATACTTGTGATGTGTGGCTGTGCTATTCTAGATCCATGGGTAGTATTGGAATAATTATTTAATAATTATTTAAACGGATAGGGTTTAGTTTAGATAATGGGATACAAATGGATAATGAATAAATAATTGTTCTTTATGCCTAATAAATAAATTAATGTGTTGGATAATGGGTTTGGTTGGAAATTTGAAAAGTGAATTTTGGATTCTATGGTGTTATGCATATTGAGGTTTTAGTATAAGTGGTGATGTTGGGTGTTGGTTAGATTTTTGGTTGTGAAACTATATATTTGAATTTTGTGAGACTATATGTATATACTTTAATGTTACTTGTTATTTCAATATGTACCCCCACACACATCGATCACTAAGTGATGACACACATATAAATCTAAGTGGTTTTTTATAACTTTTAGAGAGGTGGATGGATTCCTATGTTATATCTCTTTACCTATATCTCTTACATGTTATTTTGGTATTATAGAATCAGTGATGGCTGAAGGATTGATATTTATCTAAATGATGGTTTTGATAGCTCATGTGTCTTCATTTGAGATGTGATGTGTCTGTGATTATTGTGTAGAGAGGCTTGGTTTATTCAAGAGTGACGAGATGTATTCCAGGTGTCTATGGGATTTATAATAAGAGATGTGGTTGATTATGGTGGGATCTGTCCATGGTAGGAGGAGGACACAGGCTTGATGTTTGTCTTGTTCCTAATATCCTTCTTCTCTGGCTAAGGTTATGGATGTGTTCTAGCCCATATATTTTTGTACAAGACATGATGGGTTCATGATTATTTTGTGGAAATCCTAGGTGTATACAAGCATGATGTAATTTGACCATTCTTGTAATGATGATTAGAATTAATATTGGTTTTCAAAAGAGATGGATGTTTCACGATGAATGATTTTGGGTTGTTAGAGAGGAATACTGGTAGGAAAGTATTGTGTGGTACCTTTATTTTGATGTGATGCATGTGCTGTTAAATTACATGGGTTATGTTATTTTTCAATCAGGTATGGGTGAGGATGGGATAGATATTTTACCTCTTTAGGTGTAGATTGTTCTTTTCTCTGGTCAAGGGAACATTAGGATGATTATTTCACAAGTTCATGAGATATGTTGGTTTTCATACTACGTATAATTGTATGATGATACTATTTATGTAAAACAGAATTAGGTTTCTATGAGGATTTAATTGTTCATTCTAGACATTACTAGCTCATAACATTGTATAGTTATTGTGTACATGATTTAGCTATTCTTTTTTCTATTACCTTTTTAGAGTTTTATCTATTTTAGTTTATTTATACAAGAATTTTATGGATGATTTTGGTTTATTTTATATTATTACATGGATATGCTTGTCTATGAGTCATATTATCTCCCAATCCAATATTATTATAGAGGTTAATACCACACATTTCATTATATTTTTATTCATCTAGTTCTATTCACCATCCCTGGGCCTAATAGAGGTGGACTCATGGTTGTTCCCTCTTACCTCCCACATTGTGGTATCTTTGGAGGGAAGGGTTCATGATATAGTGGTATAAAACAAGATGGTTGAGAGATTAGATGGTGTTTGGAGTTCGTCATAATAAGGATCACATTTTTGGGTATATAATTAGTGTCAGTTTACCTTGGTATGTGACACAGTCTTGGGAGACTGGTTAAGAAATGGGATTTTAGGGTCCCCTATGATCCATGAACTGACACTAATATTATTGAAAGACCATGTATGGTGGTACAATTTATATAGTAGATACATAGTAAAAGTAAATGTTTCATGATGACTTTATTTAATATGGTGTTTTGGGATAATTAAAATAAACAAATTGAATTACAATAAATTTTTAAAAAAATTACACACTATCATGATTTAGAAATTATTATATTCTTTTTATATATAGATCAGTTTTTCATTAGTGTGTGGATTTAAAATTTTTGTTTTAATTGGATGATATTTTTGATCACAATATGGTTGATCTGGCAGAAAAGGAGGAGGCTTGGATGAGGGGGTTTAACAAATTTCATTGGAAGGATTTGGGGAAGTATAATGTATGTGATTCATATGTGGAGACAAAGAGCTATCTAGAGGATATCAAGATCACATTCAGTTTTATCATAGTCTTGATGTAGTACCAGTTCCCTTTTAATGTTATTCATTTGCTGGCTAATGTTCATTAGTGTGGGCACTATATCTAGGAGAGTGGAAGGTGGAATATTTTTCATAGTTTGACTTTCTAAAAGTGTTCTAGGAAGACTTCCTTTTACAAACCATGTGTATAGTGATGAAAATTAATTTTAATTATCTTAATCATGGGTTTATGTCAGTGTGGTAGTTGGGAGTTATATTCAAAGACCATCCATGCTTTTCCCTGGATCTTTTTCTAGATGAGGAGCCTCCTATGAGACGTCATGAGGAGGGACTTCTTCCATTATTGCAGAATGAAATTAATCATTTTACATTGCTATAATACATAAATGTTCAAAACAATGTGGATATGATTGAGTCATGGAAATAATGAAGTGGTTTACAAGGATAAGGAAACTAATTGGGTTCTTCAATGACTAGAGTAGATTGTGTCAGAATTGAGGTGTCAGGAATTTTGAGGTTTTTACCAGTGCTGAGCCATCCTTAATAGTCACCCTTCTGGATTTCTAGGAGAGGGATTATCTTCCTATTGTTGGGGAATTTTTTTCTGTTTGCATCATTTGTGGTGTTCATGGACATTGTAATTACATTTTCTCAGTGGTCCTTAAAGCTCAATTTGGTGTAGGTGGACTTGTTCAGCGTCATCCTTAGTAACAATTTCTAGTGAGACTGTTTAATTAGAAAGGGATGTAGGCTTATGCTCTACTAATAAGTGATAGAGTGGGATGATAATGAGATCATAATGTTCTTAGTTATCAAAGAAATCGATCCGGTAATGGTCAAAGAGGTGGTAATTAGCATGGAGGTAGATGATATAGGCATGGTTAGTTTTACAAATAAGAGGAGGAAGTGCCAAAGGGGCCAGATATCATTAGAGCTATGATCGATTTTAATTTAACCATTTTTTTGATTTGTATTATTTATTATCTTAAAAACTATTTATTGACACACTCTATTTCTTGTAATGGGACTAGATATAGATATACTACATGTACCCCTGGTGTTGACTAGAATAGTTGGAGGCCATGTCAACATGATTGATGTGTGCTACAGGTGTAAATGAAGATGAGGCCACATAAATACCATAGGGATACTTTCTTGCTAAATATGCCACCATATTAAGTTATCCTTGGAATCTATTACTCGTAATCTATACATGCTATTGTTAATTTATTTTCGGGGAGAGTGATTTCTCATTTTTGGATATTCAGCATGTGTTTTTTATTGGAGAGTGTGTTTTGAGGAAGGATATAGGCATGCGGATCCACTCATTTCATGTATGGATTAGTATTATGTTGAATTAGTGGAATATATGATTATAGTGGTCCCTAGTGTCATTGGGGTTCTTTGGATTTTTTCCTTGATGAGGTCATCATAACACCCCATCATTGTGATGTAGACTTCAGGATAGATTTAAGGCCTGGTGCTTTTCCAATTTTGATGGATATTTATAATATAGAACATTATTAGTTTAATTACTTGGGTATTAAGATAGTTAATTTGATGTATAAGGGTTATATTCATCTTATCGTGTCTCTATGGGGTGCTACAATGTTTTTTCTGTTAGGAAAGAAGATGATATTCAGAGGTTGTGTATAGACTACTGCAGGCTAAATTAAGTGATATTCAGTAAAAATTACCCACTTATAAGGATACATTATCTTTTTTATTAGATGAAAGGGGTGACATTGTTTTCTAGGATCTATCTATAGACTTAATATCACCAGCTGAGGGTGAGGGGTGGTGATATCATGTTTTCCGCCTTCAGATAAAAGTACGAGAGATTTGAATTTGTAGTCTTGTCATTCGGTGTTAAAAAACACCATTTTTGTTCATTGGAATAATGGAATATGTGTTATGTGAGTTCTTGGACCAGTTCATCGATGTATTCTCTGGCAGATAGGAGGTGGCAGGCAGGCTGTGTAGGATGTACACTCGCTCCATCAGCCGCCAATTTGGTCTCGTGTCTGAGTATTCAGCTCTGGATTCTAAGAGGGAACATGATGATTCAGATGGTATGTTTGAGGATGATATTTGGGTTTAACTTTAGATTCTCACTTATCCATAAAATTTATGGATGGGTTTGTTTTGAATCATGTCTATAATGGTGGATCCCCTTGGGAAGTTTGTCTCGTATTTGGTTCTTGTGTGGTTTCTCACTAAATATTTAAAAGTGATTTTGAAATAAAAAAATTAATTTTTTTGTCCGTTGTCTCTTGGGAATCACCCAAGAACATAGGATATTTTCATTGGTTTATTTTTCTTATAGACTATTATAAGATATTTTTTATTGAAATAATTCATGTTATATCACCGTTGAAATAATAGAACAAGAAGAAAAATGATTTTCTGTTGCCTGGTTTGTGACATTCATAATTTACTTAATTTAAGATGAATTTTGTTGGTGCTCCAGTGCTCCATTTTCCCACCAAGTGTGTGATATTTTTGTTGTATTATGACACTTCCCAGATGTTTTTGGGTTGTGTAATGATGTAGTAGAGGGAAATGATCTTCATGGGTATAGTTGTTCATAACCCCAAGTGTGTAATTATTTAACATATACTCTAGATCTAGTAGTTGTTGTGTTTTAACTAATGTTTTGGTTTCATTTCCTAATTGGGGAGTACTTTATTTTCTCCACAGATCACATGATTTGGAGGTATATATTTTATCTGATTATTTTAAATTTATGGTAGTGGTGGTGGAAGGAGTTTCTTTCAAAATATTATTTTTATATCTTCTACACCTCCAGAACTTGGAAAGTTGTCATCAATTCTTGGAGTATAAAGTCATGAGATGATGTTGTTAAGTTGTCTAGGTATGCATAGAGAGTAGTGGAGGATCTTGAAGCCTTTCACATAGATGAAATGGGGGACGATGGTAGATCTTGTTTTTTTTTCATGATGGTGTTGTATGATTTGATGGGTGTAGTTGAAAATTATCAGTTGGGAGACACAGAGTAAGATTTGATGCGTGATCATGTTGGTCATGGTGATGCACTAGAGGTATGGTCACCAGATGGTTGGAATTGTATTTTTTTGAGGGAGATTGTTTGTTCTGTTAGTGATGCCTGACAGATATCTTTATATGTTATACATCCCCCCATTTGAGGCACACCAAGTATTTTAAAAGATGTAACATGTTTTGAGGATGTACTCATGGTTTCTTGTGATGAAATGGGTGGTGGTGGAGTCGAGGAGAAGTGTTTTGTTTCCAGCAAGTAAAGGTTGAGCATCACATTCATAGTTTTTTATTGCTGCATTTGGATGTTCATGAGTGGAAATGGGATTAAATATCAATGAATTTCCATACAAGGTTACCCCAATATCAGGGAGGTTGTGATGCTATCTCATTGATCATGGAATAATTTATGAAATCATTCCACCTCTTAGTGATAAAGGGGTCATACACAGTATATGCTTTAGCTAAGAGTAATGGAAATGTGGCGGTGTGGTTTCATGGATTTCCTATACATATTTTATGATACCGAGATTCCTATTTTAACTCATGAATCTATATATGGTTACATAATGATTTTGGAACTTAGGAATGCGTCATCATTTCATTCTACCATTATACAGAAGGGAAGATAGATTAGACCATCTAAACACTAGAGGACATGTTGTGGGAATATTTATTATGAAATGGCGATTCTTCTGCAAGAAACATTCCCTTGGTTGAGTTTTCTCATTATATCATATACAACTCATCCATTATAATATCCATGTTTGAGGATATGTATGGAATATTGTGTCATTATCTATTATGATTGATGTAGGTTGGGGAGGTAATAGTTGGGGAGGTAATAGTTATTGGACCTAATTTGGTGGATAGAACAATATATAAGTTTCATCACGTACATGAGAGGATGAAATAAGTGACATGCTAACATAATTATTATGTCCATCGAATGAGTTGGCCCCTGGAGTTCATGGATGGGGCCCACAAGTTCTTGAAGGGATTCTCTCAGCATGGGAAAAAGATATTTTTTAAGGGTGTAATATTTCTCCCAGGTTTATTTAGACCTTTGATTTGTTCGAGTGGGTTGGAGAGGTGGAAAATCATTTTGAATTTATGCCGTTGTAGGAGGGGATCCATGAAATATTTTTTGTCACTATTCTTCATCTG
Source organism: Viscum album (assembly GCA_963277665.1). Taxonomy (NCBI): domain Eukaryota; kingdom Viridiplantae; phylum Streptophyta; class Magnoliopsida; order Santalales; family Viscaceae; genus Viscum; species Viscum album. The sequence continues at coordinate 452,636,990 of OY728160.1, read as the reverse complement.
TATCTTCACATTGAAGAAAATTTCATTGACTAATAATATCTTGATCTCACGGAAAATGAGATGTTCATGTAGTAATTAGTATTGATACTAAATCATTAAGAAAATGTTTTGTGTAGAAAAACCATCCCTTTGGATCCTATTTTATGAAGGCATGGTTTCTCGGAGGAGAGTACTTGTGATCAAGAGACATATATTTTTTGATCACTCTCTGGGGTTTTTTTGAGTTTTTCATGGCATTATTTTTCATTTTGTGGGGATGTTAAGATGAATATATTTTATTAAATGATAAAGTTTCATTGGTTTTTGATGTATGATGTGTGATAAATTTCCAAAATATAAAAAGGGGAGATCCTAGTTCCTAAAAGAGATTCATTTTACTTGGATGTGATCAATCCCATGTGGGGTAGTTAGTACAGCCCTATGTAGATAGTATCATGATTTGTAAGATGAAATTATCTAATTTTCATAAATGGGGATGTGTGATTTTCTAGCTGTGTTAGTTGTTGTTTTGGGTAGTATAGAGGTTATATGGTTGTGGTGAAGTGGTTGTATTGTTATGAGGTTGTGAGATATGTTTTGTGGTTATTTGTTTTTGTTTATTCCAATAGTGGTAGTATTTTAGTTATGAAGATATCATTGAGAGGTATATTTGGATGTTTTTTTTCAAACCCCTTTCCTTGTGGGATTGGTATGGGATTATTGAGTGTGAGAATCATCTCAGAGGTATTTTAGGTAACAACTCTTGCCTTCATAGACCACTACATAACATGTTTCTATTTTTTTTGGTGTTCCAAAGGAGGATTGATGATGTTCTATGAGTATCTTGAGGATATTAGAGGTGCAACAGAGCTAAATTAGAAAATAAGCATCATGTATTGTTTATATGACATGTAAATGTAGTTCAGAACATGTGAATATAGTTTGTTCATGAACAATAAATCATGAATAGGGGAAACCGTGAGAGGTATTACACATCGTGTAAGTGTAATTTATGTGGTGTATTAAATAATTGATCATGTGATGCGTTATGTTAATGTGATAAAATTTTAGGAAATATTTGGTTTAAAAACCATGTAAATGTATTTCACACCATAAATTGGGGGGATCTAATTTTTTATTTTATTCTTCATCCAAATTATTTAATTCGATCATACCTTAAATCCATCATTTTTTGGAAGAATCCTAGATTCCCATAAGATAACATTAATCCCTCTACTACCCTATTTTATTTTTTGATTATGGTTTATCTTCATTGGAAATAGATGGTATGCTATTCTCTACTCAATGTGGTTTTATCATGTACTTATTTTAGAAACCCACTAATTTTTGTGGTTTTGGGTTAGGGTGTGGGTTAAGCTATATTTTAATGATCCTTTTGTGTTGTTAATGTTGATCAATAAATTCTCATGGTGTGGTTTTGATTTTCAGGTATCTCTTATACACCCTATGGTATTCTGAGAGTTAAAAATAATAATTTTTGAATAGAATCCCTCATTTATAATTATTTCATATCATATGGGTGGGCTTCAAACTCTTCCATCTCGGGGTTATAGAGATGATTTCATAATAAAAGGTAAATAATTGGTCAACTAAAATTAATGTTTGTAATGGGGAATGATTCACATATTTTTACATATTTTTTATCATTGTAATATGATGGATTGTACAGTCTAGATTCTTTGCTGAGCATTTGTGGTTATTGGGTGATTTGTTTATGTTTGATGATTCATTTTCTCACTACTATATGTATTGAGATTTTTTTGATATCCCCCTAACATTGAAATTGTCAAGCCACTTATAAATTTACAATGACATGGTTTGCATAGAATTATAAATTGTGTGATAATAACCCAAATATAAAACAAAATGTGACAAAATCCATTTTTTAAAATCAATAAATGGTCTTGGATGTGTTGTTAACTGTTGTCATGCTTATTGGAAGATGATGATTTTTTAGTGATGTGATGTGGGGATAATGGATGATATTGGTTCATTCTTTTGGGGAAATGAGTTGGTGCTTGTTTATACAATATTTTCGGGATGTGAGGTGTTCTTGTTTGGCTGTGATTTTATGGTGGTTAGGTGGTGGTTGTTTGACAATGATTTTGTCATGGTGAGGAACGGTTACGATGGGTATGATGATATGCTTGGGATATGTAGTTTCATTTTGATAGATTCCTATGTAGTGATGGAATGTTTATTCTATAATGATTGAAATGAATTGGGTTTTATTTGTTTAATAGGATGGAAATGGATAATGAATATATAAAATATAGGTTGGGTTGTTATTTGTGATTGATTAATGAAAATGAATTGAATAGGTTTGTTAATAAGTTGGATTGGATATAGTAAATGTGGATTGTGTATTTTGTGTTGTTAGACATTTAGAGGATCCATAAAAAGTCATGATGTTATGAGTTGGTTAGATTTCCAGAGTTGAACCAATTGGTTGTGATTGTGTGTGAATATTTGTATGTACATGTTTATTATTCAATATTTCAATATTCACCCACTGACATCAAGAAAAATGTGCTGACAATCATATTCATATGAGGGGTTTTTTCCCTAACATCTGGTAAGAATGATGGATGGGTTGGGTTTCACTCTTTCCCACTATTTCTTCAAGGGGAGGTCATTATTTCACATATGATGATGGATGAATGTCTAATAGTACAGTAAGTGGTGGTTGTGATAGCATAGGTGCCTTTATGTGAGACTTTATGTGGTCGTTCTTATGGGGTGACAAGCCCAGGTGTCCTCATTCGACTTGTGATATAGCCCAAGTGTCTTTGGGTAGGATGAGATGTGATGTGGTGGCTTATAGCGGGGATATACATGGTTGGAAGAGGTAATGAGGTTTATATACTTCATGTTCATGACACCCTACTTCTGTAATTTGGGTGGGGGATGTGTTGTGGGTTAGGTGATTTCGATCAAGCCATGATGTGTTAACTCTTTTCAGGTAGAGAGAATAAGATTATGAGAGTTTCATGTGATGGGATAATGCTTGTGGGAGGTGTGGTATTTGGAAGTGATAGATGTTCTAGGATGTACGATGTTATAGTGTAAGAGCGACACACTATCTGGAAATCAGGGCGGGGTAGTCTTTATTGTTGTGACGCATGTTATCTTATATTACTTGTCTAGATTTATTTTTTCGATTTTTTCATGGTGACGTTGATATTAATAGTTGCCCTATCTTGGTGTAATTGGTTTTATTTTATTCTTCTGGGTGAATTAGTTTACCTGTTTGACTTGTTCATGATGGACATTGGTTTTTCTAATAAGTGTAGATATATTCCCACCTTATATATGTAAATTTTTATATGTTTATATTAGTATTACAAGATCCATTATAGACATTACTACCTATATTATTTAGATATATATTGTTTCACCTCTTTAGAAATTCTATTTGTTATTTACTCTTGATACTTTTATCTACATAAATTTTATTTACACATGAATTATTTTGATAGTTTTGGTTGCTTTTAATTTATTCCATGGTGTATTCTGTGTATGATTCATCTTATCTATAGATACAATATAATTTGATTGGAAAATGTGCCTCAATTCATTATATTTTTATACCCTCAGTTATATTCACCAACTAGTGGCCTACTGGAGGGAGGAATCAGGGGTCATTACCTCTCTCCTCCCATTATAGTAACTTTGAAGGGATTTGGTCCTCACATTAGTGTAAAAATTAACGATTTAGTTATTCCAATATTTTTCTTCTTATTCTGGATTTCATTACCATTTACCTTATACATTTTCCGAAAATGGAATAACCATTTAAATATTAGTTTTATTATATTAAACACATTAATAATCCTAGATATTTTACACTCAAGATTATTCATATTAAAATTAATAATGATTTTTTAATGGATCCAAACAATGATTATAAGACAATATCAATTGTAATCTATTAATTGAGATGAAGCCCAAGACAATCAATGTAGTTTATGTACACAAACATTTAGAGCATATGATTAGAAACTAGGATTCCTTCTAACATCTTACAGAATTTTTTTTCTTATATAGTTTAATTCAAACCTTCAAATGATACTTCTCTTAATTTTTTCAATCATATTTAAATTCGCGATTGATTCATATTTCATCAAATTCTAAATGTTAATTTTATTTATCAAAAATAATTTTATATCAAATAAATCATTCATATTATTTTAATAAGAATATTTAGCCACCCAATTTCTGGTATTAGAAGGTTTCTGATTGTGACATTCATGGATAAATCATTATAAACTTTGGTCATATAAATTTATAAATTTGTAATTCATGAATTAAAATAACTAAAAATAGTAGTATATTCAAACAAGGAATGATAGAACTATTATGAATGGTTTATAATATTCAATAGCTTCAAATTTTTTCATAGTTTTCAAAAAAAAAAATTAACTAATCTATTTGATAGGTGTGATGGGATGAATCAACAATGAAATAATGAATAAGAGAGTAGAGATAACATTAAATCGTGGGATTTCATAAATTAAATCGAATATTTACTTATGATATTAATCCTGATTAAAAGTCTAAATATTTAATATAGTATTGGGCTTAAAATTGATGCATCAATTGGAAAAACATTAAAAACATATCCTCTCTCTCATGGAATGTTCATAATTGTCCTATAAGAATTATGTATAATCATTAGGTGAATGGAAAAATTAAGTAGAGATTAATTTTTAATTTCAATTAATGTAATTTGGTTTACCCTAATAATTAATATCACTTTATCTATATAATTTGGTGTGATATTATTTCTTTTAATCAAATTATAACTTAATGAGAACAATTCACAATCTTGAAAGAATCAAAACAGTAATGTAAAAAATATAATTTATCAACCATACCCTCCACCAGAACTATAGACACCCAGATTCGATATCTCACTCATTAATGGATTGATTATATTTTGTATAATAGGGTTAATACTATAAAATATATTATTAAAAATATATATGCTTACATGAATTGATGAAACTATATGCATAATAGAACTACTATTAAATAATAATAAAAAAATTAGAATCAAATCCAAAACAAAGATAAAATTAATGTTATGGCTAGTGCCACTCCTTATAATATTTATTTATTTGGATGCAATCCTTCTATTTGGTGGATAACCCTCCCATTAAGTTGTTATTTTCACTCTAAGTATTGACCCCCCTTATAAAAAATAAACCCTTCTCAATTTATATATTGTTTTTCTCATATATTCAATGCATTGTTTATTTATCTCCTATTTCATTCTCTATGAAATTATATTAATTATTTGAATATAAATATTTATCGTGTTATTAATTATTAAAAATATCATTATCCATGTATTATATGGGTTATTGGGGCTATTTGAAACTATTAAAATGTTAGGAGTCCTCATATCTTAATTATTTCTCCCCATGTTTTGGGTCTATTTTGATTCCTCACATTTATGTGATTCTCCACTACCCTGTTCCTCTTCATGAATTCTACTAAATATTTAATGTACCCCATAGATGGATATAAGATATAAGTAAATTTAATTTGAAAAATAAACCCTAATGCATGGATAGGGACCCTACAACACTACCTCAACATCCATGTGCATGTCCATGCATGTTTGGATAATTTTTGTATGTGATGGTGAAGCCTCCTCCTTTACTCAAATGCCATAGTAAATCCATATTCGATAATTACATGTCATTGAAAAAATATTAGGGAATACCCATCATTATTTCATATTCTTCGTATCTTACCATGGTGTAACACTCACACTACACTGTATCCTCAAACTCTAGAAACATTTGAAATATCATAATGAATTCATCCACATCGTAGCTCATTTTATTCAATCTATGGCTACATGAGCTATAAATCATGGTAAAAACTATAGTGTAGTTCCACCTTTTGGGAATTGTTATCCCGGGTCACTGTAATAAAAGTATGAGGAATAAATTTTTTCTAGTGTCGAATCAATAGAGGAATTGAGCCCTTTCATTAAACAACCTTGGTGGTACCACAATGTAATGGTAGGATGATAGTAAAACATTATATTTCTGTTTCAAGTTACCTAGGTAAATAATCATTGTATAAATGGTTAATGAGTAAAGATTCATGAATTTATATTGGAATTAATATCCTCTAATTATCATTAATATTTGGAATTCAGGGTAGTGGTAATGGTTTCTAGTTTATCTTTAGTTAAAGATAGACAACATGATATTCCTAGGGAAATGATTCGAATTTGTTTATCATGAAAAATTACTAGTAGAAATGATATTCCATATCAATATTTATGTAAGTATTTATCTTCAAAATTATAATCTAATGCGAGTAAGTGTCCAACATGTCATATGGTTGTTAAAGGGCCCCAAATTCTACTAGATCCACCTTAATCCAATGATAATCTCCTCATGTTTCATTACAATCTCAAACCATGTGTGCTAGTGTGAAATTATCCCATTCATTAAATTTTCATACTTTTCATTTATCTCACAAATTTGGATGGCATTCCCTGTGGATTTTTTAGCTTTCTTCCCCTCACAGGGCTACAATTTTCCTTGCTCCCAGGGGTTGAGGGTTGTCTATTTTTGTCCCCATTTTTTCACATAAATATTTGAAAAATATATTGAAAAATATTAATATAAAAACTATACATTTTGATTATTTAAATATAATTTCTAAAACTAATGTCACAAAAATACATAAAATACATAAAAATAATGATTATCAATTATTTAATGGGCATAAACCACAGAAAAATGACATTTATCAAGCAAAATATCATAAAATATCCATAATGATTATTTCATCACATCTTCCAAAAATAAAAAATTCATATCCTCATGTATATATATCCACTATAAATTAAAAATAAATCAACCATTATACCTATTTTTTAAATTCAAATTTAGTTTTACTAAATAATTATCAATGTTAGAGATAGAATATTCAATTTTTAAAAAAGGTATATTAATCCAAATCCAAACTGGAGACAATCTAAATGTTTTTCACATGAAAAATTATTATTCAAATCCTTTCATGCATTCAAGCCTCTCAATTTATCATTATTTACTTGTAAATAATGATATACATCATTATTATATTTCTTCTACCACCACTCATGGTAAAATATAAATGGACATTTCTTATTACCTTGAGTACATATACAGAATATTTAACATGAAAATTACATATATTCTCCACTTTATATAAGAAAAAATCAATAAAAATAAATACTTATTGAAAATTAGGATCATATACCTCTGAGGTAATGATAAGTTAGATAATTTATGAATAATATAAATCAATATCAAAATTATGTTTATCTATAATAAATAATTTTTTATAATCAATGTAAATTCCAATGTTGTTTTCCTATTAAAAATTAAACAACAACGGTTTTCCCAATCTCAATTTAAGGCTATGAATAATGAAGTTATAATGAATGGATACCGTCTATATAATTTTTACCCTTTTTTTCATAATAGTTATTCAAGGTTTTTTAAACATAATCTAGGGAAAGTCTACCAACCACTACCATATCCGTATTAATGAAAATCAATGGTCATGTCATGGTATTTTTGACATTAAAAAACTCCACCAAATTATTTTTCATTAACATTTCATTTAACAATATGGTTCAAGAATTAATTCAAGGAAAAATGGTATTAAAATCGTCAAAACCCGAAGGAAACACCCAACACATTTTTGTTACAAAACATCACATCCTTTTTAACCATGAATACCCCAATACACACCTCTATTCTGATATTCATAAAAAAATTATTATAATGGTAGGAATGGATGAAATTGTCATGTAATGTGGATAATATCTATAAAATTATGTTCATGGTCTCCAAGGATTACATAGGATGAATTTAAAAGGGTAAGAATCATAGATAATAAATAAATTAATCAAATGATTCAATTATATTATAAGGGAATATTTCATAATCATCCATTTTACAAGGTCAAATAGAAGTCAATGTAGGTAACATGGTCCAATGACTCTAAAGAAATATAGAATGAAATAATATAAAAATATGTTCTAAAATATTCTTTCTAACAGAAGTATATGATGTTAACTCAGTAACTCATGGATTATGTAATGTTGAAAAAATATTCAAAATCATACTCTAAAATTCATAGAATGAAATCAAGGATGGAAAATATATCTACATGTGAATAAACAAAAAAAAAATGATACATTGAATCTAGATTCATATACTTCACACCAATAATTAAAATTCCCATATTACTAATTTAATTATAGTAATTTGAAAATTAAAACATGACGACTTGGGTTTTAAGTAATTATAATAGCCTTTGTTTAAAAAAATCATAAAATCTATGTTTAGGTATGGATTTCCTCAAAAAAAGTATGTATATACTCTAAAAGTATGGGATTATAGATGTGTAGTTAAAATTTTACATTAACCATCTTTCAAATTAAATCTATTCTATTTTCCATGCTTTCATTGTGCTTCATGGACCTAAAAAATTATATAAAATAATGAAATAGAAAGGTATCTTCAATTAATGTTCAAAAATATTAGTGGGGGAGGTTTCAATACATTCTAAGATAATATCTCTAAGTCATAATACTGTAAATAAATAACAAAATTGGATGCACCCCAAAAAATATTTTAATTAAAGTCATTAAACTAGAGATTACAACTTGATTAAAAACTGGGAGTGGGGCATGTAGAAAACCATCTTGTATTAAGACAATTCCATCTTTGAAAATTGTCTGGTGCAACTATTCTAAATTTCCTCATATTTATGAAAATTCATCACATGGTAGAGGTATCTTAGTCCTGAAAATTACAAATGATTAGATTCGATGTTCATGGTATTTAAAAACGGTGTACCTCTCCTCCTATTCAAATTTATGTGGTCACATTTCCTAGAATTCTGCACTTATCTTCTATAGTTCTACAACCACTCTTTCTCTTTATTCTACTTCATCTTATTAGTGATGCTCTATAGTTAGTGTCAAATGGTCTTCTTATTCTCCAGTAAGTAGTAGATTCCCCAATTTCAATATGTGAATCAAAATCATTAATTTTTCTGTAGCTCCCATATTATTCTCTTCATCTTTTTCCAGTTCATCTATAGCACTTAGGTATGTGTCCTTTGTTGAAATTTTTTAATAAGAATAAAAAATTATCATATATTATATTTTTACATAGGTATAAATATTCATCCCAATATATCTTCAATGTGGACATTATCCATTACTTCATCATCTAATTATTCTACATCACTTTACATGCTTTCTAGGAGTAAAAATCCTATATGTAGCTCAGATTTTATACTTACTACTGACTCATCCAATCTCAGGTGTAGTTGTGGTTCCCGTGGTTAGTATTGAGTCTCTAATATATATATATTTGCTTTTTCCACATTAGTTACTCAATTTTTATAAGATTTTCAATAAATATTTCTCAAATTTGATTTGTTCATTCAAATTTCACATTCTATAGATCACAAAACAAAAAATCCAATATATAAAACAGAACAAAAATCAAAATGAACCAAAATGAAAATTAAAAATGTAGAAAATTGTGAGGATAAATTCTTTATATAAATATTGAATTTATAGACACCATGTTCCCCAATAACAAATCTAAAATTTATGCACCTATATGACATCATTAAATCCATTAGTTGTTTCCATTTATAAATTTATAAAAATTTCATTTTACTAACTAAAAATAGTTGGGTAGTTTAATTTTTTGGGCCGAACCCATAAGAGAATGGGACATAGTATTTAATATCATTGAAATCTGTCAAAACATTGTAAGAATACAATAAAATAGACTACTCAAGTGGTGTGATCAAGTGACTCAAAAATAAAATAAGGTTTAAGATAGGAGCGTTGACATCTAGGGGTGGTTTCTCATTATATTAATTTAACCATTACTTATGAGACTTCTCCAGATTAAAATTTTCAAGATTTCATAAAAAAATCCAGTAAATCCTCTCTGCATCATCTAAAACAGCCTAAGAAATATGACCCCTCAACAAAGTTACATGTGTTATTCTCCTAGGTGTATTATTTTAATATTTTGGTGTAATATTATGTTATGTAATATTCTACAATCCACTTCCCTTAATCCCGTTATGTTTACTCCTGTATTTACCATCACTCTACCCAGGTAATTAGGGCTTATATTTTTATTTTTGAATGTAATAAAATTTATTGGGAATAATTAAAAATCATTATAGAATCAAAAATATATGTTACTCACCCTCTTTATCAATTCTAATCTCATCCAAATCACTATTCACCCATAGTTGAGCTATCCTTCATTAACAGATAGATTAAATGTTGTAGAAGAGGGATTAACAAGGAAATTGTTATAAAAAAGTGATACACTTACTTGAATTGATAAAACCACCAATATAAGATAATTACTATTACATAATGTAAAACATGAGACAAAAAAACATAAACTATGATGAATTTATAGTTGATTACAATACTACTACTTCTATTCTCATTTCATATGTTTGGAATCTTTCCTCTACACGATCTTGGATCCTACCCCATGTGGTTAGTTTATCTCTTAGGGATTCCCCCATTAACAAATTCATCCATAATCATTTTATAGAGAATATTTCTCTAATAAAAAATTCAATGTACCTTGTATATTCCATGATTCTATATGAATTATCCATCCTTATCTGAATCTATCTTTTAGTGGAGTCCTTCATTTAAAAATCATGTTATCAAGGTAATGGGGAGGGTATTGGGATTATCTAAATATGTTAAATCCTTTATAATCCTCAATGGTTTTTTATTAACCCTATTTTTATTGAGGGGCGGGGGGTTGACTCCTCATTTATTGGTGGGGCTCCAAAAACATGTCCCATATCATGTTTTCCCCTAAATCATTCTTTTATCCCATAGATGGACCAATGTTATCATGTATTCATATTTTTTTAGAAACAAACCCTATTGCGTGGATAGAGACAATCTGGAATAGCCTTTATATTTATGTTCATATCTATGCATTATTTTGGAATTGCATATTTGTGATGGTACAAACTCATCCCTTAATAATGTGAATTTGTACGTCCATATTTAGTCTCTCCATGACATAAAAACCCCTCTGGGGTAGCCTCCCTTTGGCCATCTTCATCATTTCCAACCATGGTCAAGTATTTTTAATAGGCCATAACCACCTTCTCTTGCATCTCCAACAATATAAAAATGAATACATCCTTTGATTATGATTTTTTCATCGAACATAGTTTATAAGTGGTAAGATGCATTAATAATACCACAGTTTAGTTCCTACTTCTATATTTCTAGCACCATGGTCACTATAATAAAAGGGATATGCCAAAGGTATAGTGATTCATGAGTCACCAGTGGAGGCGATCATTTACTTTATTCGTCCATGATGGTACCATGGTGTTTCAAAAAGTACACAATGTAGCCTTATCATCATTTATTGAGCTTTCACGTTCACTATACCAAATATTCATTATTATAGTGTAGAGATGATCAATTTTATTGTTGAACTGATCTCCATCATTGATCATATATTTAAGGATTGTGGTTTAGTTGTGGGAAAAAACAATATATATTATTTCTATGATAGATTATAAAATACGGGGCATGAAATGGGTCCACTTTGCTAAAAATGAAATGTTCATGAGAGAAGCGCCATCCTACATCAATAATTTAGTTGGTATCACTCCATTATATAATAAAATATATGAAAGTAGAATTTTTCAAGGTATACTGGGATCAGGGGACACCTAACACTATTGGTTACTCCTCACACAAGTAAGAATCTCCTCCAACATAACATACACCAAAACCCCCATGAACTGGTGTGATCTACCCTCATGCATGACCTAAATGACCTAGACATCCCATCAATCATATGTGTCTATCCTTCTCTATCAGTATCATGGTTGGTGGACCATCATTGGGGTTCCATTTTGATTTCTGATATGGGTTGAGGGAAGACACTTTTTGGCCCCATTTCCTTAATAAGAAAATATAAAAATACATAGAAAACTAATTTCTAGATATAACATTTATTTTAGTTCTTTTCATTTATTTTACCCAATTTCAACCTAAAATATAAAATTCTCCTACATATTGATTATCAATTCATAAATTAGCCTAAAAATTTGAATTTTTTTTACATTTTTGACATAAATTTTCAAAACATATTCGTAAAAATTATATCATCTGTGTGATATATTTCTTTAGGGAATATAATTTATTTTGTAGTTAGTGATATATTAAAAAAATTAATTCCAGTTAATGATTTTTTTTATCATTCAATTTTTTCATCTCATGGACTGATCTCAATGATGAAATTATTATTTTGTTTAATGTCATGAATATATACAACAAAATATGTGTAATTATTAGATTCATGTATGTTATTTTCTATAAGGATGTTTTATTTAATATAATCCCATTAAAATAAAAACCTTCACTATTATAAATTTAGTGGGATATGGTCCATATTTTTAAATGTATTAATATAGATAAGATTTTCTTTTAATATATGTATATTTTGGTTAAAAATTATTATTTATTTTAACTAATATAAATATTTTATTATTGAGTTAATCAAAAAATTCCTATTTCATATTATGGATAAAATCAACATTGAAACATTATATTACAATCCCATTATGTTTCTGAGTCATGTGTCTCCCCACATTCACATTATGATAATTAGGACCCATTTCACCTAACACATAGATCATTATTTTTCGATTATGTGAAACCAATCTATTTGACAAATGAATGATTTAAATAATGGTAATCATATTATAAATAATAAAAAACTGTTATATTTAATGAATTATTTTATATTTAATCTCACTATTAAAAATAGATACATCTTATAAATACTATAAAATAAAGTATTCAAACAAATATAAATATATGTATCATATACATACTCAATGTATCTTTTGAATAATTCATTAAATATTTATGTTATTTATTTATTTTTTCATCAATGATGTTTAATAATTATAATTACATAACATAGAATAATACTATGTATCCACATAAATTTTGTTAAGATGAAATGATAAATCATTATTAAGGGGTATGGTTGAATAATCATTGGACATGAGATATTTTATATAGGGACAACGTAGAAACAGACTACAAAACATTACCCATAACAAAAGGGGTTATAGATTCAAGATTTCCATCATTGTTTTATTAGATTCATAAATTAACTTTACATAGTGTGAATATATATTAATATTATAAAATATAATAATATAGTGTCTATTTGTTTTTCCTTTATCTAGTGTAGAATTCATACAATAATAAGGTTTTCCTGAACATAATAATTCATGATACACAAATGATGTATTAGGGAATCCTAACCTAAATGATAAGAAGTAAATGAATAAAAAAATAATATAAGAAATCCTTTTAAATAGTTTTTCAATATCTAGATGAAACCTGAATTGATAAATTCAAGCCACCTTTGGTATGCACTTATAAATTTTAATCACAAATGCCTTGGTGTAATCCTCTTCTGATATATTATAAGTTATTCACCCCAAATAGGAATGTATGGATGATATGATGACAGAAACAATAGAGAACCTCTAGAATGTGGAAAATTTGTGAAAGCTATTAAATGTGGAACAGTATTGAAAACTAAGAACTAGTTTTTATTTCCAAATGTAATCTAAATTATACACGTCACCTTCATAATTTTTATAAAAATGGGGAATTCAATTTCCTCCATGTAATATAATTTAGTAGAAAAATAAAAAGTGGTAATAAATAAAAACTGATGGTAATTTAGAGCCTTAAATATCCTCTAATTTTTTTATAACTCCCAATCCACCATTGTAGGAGCATTAATGATCTTATAAATTCATTAAAGTTGGAAAAGGAGGTTTTTATTTGTACTCTCATGGTGGAATTGTGAATTCTCAACATACAATGGGACTTGGATTCAACATACTACAATCCCAAGCCTAAATCAATTTTGGGATATTTCAATCCCTAGTATTTATGTTTCAAAAATAGAGAAAACTCATTATTTTATTATATAACCATATTAATAAATAAATTAAATAACTATTATTATAAAAATATTAAATTTTAATAAATAACTCCTTTTTGTGATTATAGTAATCATAAACTTATTTTCCAATGATATAATAAAATTAGTCTAAATAGCCCAATAAGAATTATCATATGTGTGACCACACGGTCCATTTTTATATTTGTAAATTACTATAATTCCCATTAATAATCATAAAATAAGATTATTATCTACAAATAAATCATATTAATCCAAATTATAAAGTGCTTTTGTGTGATCTAATCCACCACATATTCATTTTAAAGTCCATTTCTCTATAACATTGTTATTTATGAATAATACAAGAATAATTTCAATCCCATATTTTTTTCACTTTTCTTCCATTATTATATTAATTAAATCATATCAAATTATATAAAATGTAATTATATTAGCATGAACATGTACATAGTCTTGAATGAATTGATGATCATGATGACATAACCAATCATATTGGATGAGATATCCTATATAGGTTAATAAAATTCATCCGCTTGATTAGTATCACACCCAAAGACCTTTTCTAAAAAAATTATAAAATAACCCAATATGGTTATAAAAATATGAAAACTCAAATGTACGGTACCTATTTGGTAACATTAAAAAATGATCTGTAGCCGATATTTACTTAATAATCGGCAATCAGACATATTTTTAATTCATGTGGTTTATATTAAGTAGTTTAATACAAATAAAATATCACAAACATATATTCATTGAGTTTTCAATTTTGTCTCTATACATGTGATAATTATAATATGGATCATAATATATAATCAAAACCAAAAATGATGTTCACTAATTAGTGATAAAATGGTAATACATTTATCCCTAGGGTTTTTTTCTTTTCAGCTCCCATGTTATACATGAAAAAAAAATTATTTTCAAATTATTTCTATTAAGATTCATTATGTGATTCAATATGTAATTAAGAAAAATATTACTTGAGTAACTTTACAGAAAATATAATATCATTCACTTAGGGTAGGTCACATAGTTGTGTTCTAATTTACACATGTAGCATTTTTCTCTCAGTGGTCATGTTTATTTAATTTATATTTTTAAATTATCTGTTATATAAATATCTAACCATTTTTCATAGAAACTCTCAAGTCCATACGTAGAAATAACACACACCCATATGAGTTGGGGTAACGATATAATCCTATCAAGTCATTATGGCCACCACCTAAAACATCAAATTATGCATCAACCTTGTGTGTAATTTTAGTATTTTATTTATGATGTGAAGGTTTTGGAGAAAATTCCTTCTGTATTGATTAATCATTTTTTCATTTATATTTGGGTAGTGAGTATCATTTTTATTATTAGTTATGTATTTCTTTTCAACATAGAATGAATGGATTTTGATGAAATATATTTTTTCGGGGTTCATGGATTAGGAATTTATTATTTTATTCTATTTATAATTCATGTATTTTCACTTCATATTGTATATTAATGATTTTTATGTATTATAAACATTTTTAGGGATATTATCTTTTGAAATATTGGTAATTATCTACAGGTATGTTTTTAAATAAAAATAATCCATGTTAATTGAATATTATATTTTTGTAAAGGTGGAGTTCAGAGATATATAATGGGAAGGATACTCGATATTTTTGTGTAAGACCAAAGTCATTATCAATAATCTCTAGTGTTTAAGGATAAATATCTTAGGGTAAATTTATTTTAATCTTGGAATCATAATTTCATAGTTTATGTCAATAAATTTATATTAAGGATAATTTTATCAAGGATTTTGTGCTTAGATATAGGGAAACAATGTCGGAAGCTGGATGGTAGACTCTCAAAATACATGGACAAAAAGCTGTAGATAAATTTTTTTTAAGGTAGTTGAGTTAGTGAATAATACACACTCTAGGACTGAGTAAGATAATGGTGTTTAATCATGGGGCATGGTATAAGGAATCTTACGGCTCAAGTGATGAACTCATAGGATGGGTTTAATGATCTATTAAATGTCATGCCTCATAAATTTACATGAAAATCATGTTTACTAGGTTTGTTATAATTTTTTATCCATTAGAGGGCCATGTATTTATTATTATAATTCTTGTTAAATGTTACATTTTATTATAAAAATTGAAATGTGAAAATAATGATTAAATTAATAATTTTAAACATTGAAATTTTTTAAATGATTCATTTTTATTAAACAACGATATTATAACTAGTCCAAATGTTTTTAAAATTAAAAATAAGTGGGAATATTTTAGTGTGAATTCAATGAATAACAGTAAGTTATTAATTTAGGTAATTAGAAAATATTTTTAAAGGAAATAATTGTTTTAGAATGGAAGAATTTTTAAAATAAATGCACAATATATTTATGGTTTTGGAAATAAAATATGAATGGAAAATGTAACTAATATTACATCTTGTTTTAAAATTAATATATTGAAGTATTTTTTAATTACCATAAAGGATTGAGTGGACTTAAACTTGGATTAATTTTCTATGATTGTTTACTCTTGTCTACATTAATGTATCACATGTAAATGTCTTACTGATTTAAAAATGATATTCTTTTGATTTTTTGTTTAATGTGTCAGGTTTTAAATCTTATTCCATAATATTTATTTAAAATTTTCACAAGGAATATGATATGATTAATAATGGTTTTAAATGAATTAGGTTATTTGGATTATTTCTATTGTGGTATCTCATGATTTACTATGGGATACCATTTGAAGGAATGGTGATGTTAATTGGTTTCAAGTAAATGACTTGATTAGAATGGTATACTATTTTACACGTTTTATAAATTATTTTAAATAAATTCTTATTTATGGATAGAAATAGTTATGTATAGTGTTATTTTTGATAAAATTTATTTATATTAGGTGCATGGTAATGGGAATTAAATTGTGGCTATAAGTTAACTGGAATAATAAAGAATAAATATTTTGAAGTGGTTAAGTACACAGTAATTATTTGATTTTATCATAAAATATAATGAGAAGATGATATCACTAATTATGTATATATTACCAATTTATTATTTAATTATAGTAGGTATCACATTTGGGATAATCTAATGGTATGTATATGATTTTAGGAAGGAATATCATAGGTAAATTTATGAGTGGTAGTACTAAGTTTCATAAAATATTTAGTGGCCCAAAACCGTTCATAATGTTACATAATTTTTTACATAAATGTTGAGGAATAAATAATAATTTTAAATATTTATTATAAGAATATGGTTGTGTTTTGTAACTATATATGTCATTGACCATTTTTATGCATAGTGAAACTGTGCTGTAAATTGACAATTTTAATGGAGTTTGTCTATTATAAATGACATGGGATTTAAAAATACCGTATTTATTTTGAGGAAATATTTATTGATTTTATATGTTCATATGTGTATTTTAGTAATGTCCCTATATAAAATTATGAGAGGCACAAAACCCAAATTGGTGGATATGGAGGTGTTTCACCATAGTGAGATAGTCTTGGTTTTGGGGTCTAAATTTCTCTTATGTTGGTTGTAATTTTTTTCATATGTAATTTTTGGGACATTATATCATACATGCAGATCTCAATAAACTATCATAATGGTAAAATATACATTTATAATTGTCAAATATTCTACCAAGGTATATGTGCATTACACATTCAAATGAGATTTTCAAATAACCCTTTCAAAGAGGCTATAATTCTGTTTTTCTTATTCACCAATCCATAGTGAAGGTTAGTCAGATTTTCTCTTAAAAAAGTGTTTGAACATTATAAACAAATTTTTTTTTATTTTGTTAAACTATAGATACCCCAGGACTTCTTATGTTCCCTAAATTTATCTACACTCATGGATTAAAACCTATTAATTCACATGGTTTGATCTCTCTTTATCAAAGGATCACTCTTCTCTCCATTTTTTGGATCATTAAAGGGTGATACACATTAAGAGTGGGTGAATCGGTGTGTATAAAAAATTTAAATGCATACGACACTAGAGATTCTTTATAACCTCTAAAAAGACACTTAGGGATTCAGAAAATATAATGACACATCATGTTTATATTATATTTTCACCAACATGAAAATGGATACATCCCTAATCACAAAAGTTTATTATCCCACATGAATGGTTCATTTCCTTTTAAAAAAATGAACTAAATGAAGGGTTTGACACTGAAATAATATAATCTATCAGCACCAATCATATATTAACACCCTAACCCAATCCACCTTGTCTAAACCAAAGATCAATAAGAACTCATATAAATCTCCCCACATGATAGGGGATGTCGAATAGAAGTGACGGTCTAAACACCATTAGTTGTGAGATTATAATCTCTATTTCATATCCTTGTACCAATTATATAAATAAAAATACATAAACCTGTATAAAACTAGATGGATGTATGGAATACCACATTGAACTCATGTCATATAATTTAAATATCATGTTATAGTGTGCCAAGCAAAACTAGTGTGTAAGTGAGTGTAGATAAATAAATACAAAAATTAAGATTCTTCTGGAGTCCATCCCGATCCACTATATCCTCCATGATCTATTGCTCCAATGTATTCCATCATCCCCTTTCCCATTATAGGATCTATATACATGTAATTTGAATGTACATCGATATACCAAGTATAGGGTGTGATTAAAAACCCAATTTGTACACAAAAAATACATCATTAACAAGTATAAATAAATATAGAATGTGTTTCTATGATATTAATAAATGCCTAATAGGTATACAAATCATAAAATCATGTATTGATTGGTCATGTGACAGCCAATCTACCACAATCCCCTAGTATTACACAATTAGGATCAATGAAAAATGGAATATCAAGATATCAAAAATAATCAAGAACTAATCATGACTCTCCATAACTGGCTTCTCAACATTTTGTGAACCCTATACTCGACATCACTAGGAATCATGTATATCAAGCTTGTCAGCATCATTTAGGAATCAGGTGATTTTGCTCTCCAAATTCCTCTAGTACTTGAGTGGGAATGGATTATTGAATCCACTTGGCCTAGAGTAAATCACACAACATCCACTAGGAATATTCATATCCCTACCATATTCTCAAGCCCATAGTCACTATCATCTCAACTAATGTACACTCCCCCTCTAAGGGATAACCATTTCATGACATCTTACATGTTCTGAGAACCAAGAACAAAACATTCAATGGAATGATATAATATATTTTGGGGTAGAGAATATAATAAAATCATATCATATAATCACGATAAATAATTGAATCATATAGTTCATATGATCATCACTAAACGTGATCAAATATGTTTCAATAATACTCGTCAAAAATAGAATTATAAATCACTATAAATGGATGTTCACACACCCAAATGAAATAAAAATCGACCATGGTCATCAGGTATGAAAAATAAAATAATGATAAAAAGGAAACATTTGTTTACTAGATCCCTAAAGGATAAGTAAATTCCAAACTCCATGTAATCAACATCAATTTTAAGGGTATCATCCCTCGAACCTTGTTCACACACCATCCAAATAATGATCACATGAAATTAATTCCTATAACTAGTATCACATAAAATAATATTTTTTATAGATCACGACACAAAGAAGAAACATTAATTGGGTAAAATAACATTTACATGAAAACAACCACTTTCAATGACAGAATCTAATCTCAGTTAATGGAAAAAGAGACATTCACACGTGGATAGGGACAGGCGGAGAAGTCACTAGTAAAATACCACTAAGATGTCATAGAATTATAGTGATCCTAAAAAAGGTTTTAGATACACCGTTATTTAAATTAACTCAATAGATGATACAATAAATCATCATCTGATCCAAAAAAACACTACCCCAAGATCAAATAAGAACGATGACAGAAAAATCATCCAAAAAACAGGACTCATTGAGGGCCTTAATGGAATCACCCACATATTGGGTTCACCAGTA
This sequence comes from Viscum album, assembly GCA_963277665.1. Classification (NCBI taxonomy): domain Eukaryota; kingdom Viridiplantae; phylum Streptophyta; class Magnoliopsida; order Santalales; family Viscaceae; genus Viscum; species Viscum album. The sequence continues at coordinate 452,616,931 of OY728160.1, read as the reverse complement.
AAGAATGATGATTCGAATACATAGATTGACCATGTAGTGTAAATATATAATAAAATATGAATCCAAGGTCAATTTATAAGAAATATAACATTCAAAGGAGGTTTTAATGATTCATCCAAAATAATCGTAGAACGATTAACTAGTTAACGATGGTTTTTTGATTTGATTAACAGGGGTTGGAAATAAATTAATAACCTCATATATGACCCCAAAAATTCATAATTATGTGTTTTTGTTTTTATTTGGTCAATATCTGAGAAGCGATGATAGTGTTTCGGCCATGATAAAAATTCTCAATGTTGAAAAGGTGTCTATTGGGGCTTATCCATGGTCATGTGGTTCTGGAACACACCTGAATAAAATTTCTATCTACACAGTGTGTTTCTTTCATATAGAACGTTTTAACCTAATCAAGACATCCAAAATGGGACTGTTGGTATATCCTCGGTTTTAATAGACAATAGTACATCCCATACACCATGGATTGGCCCTAGATTTTCCAAATCATTACCCTTTTCCATTTTACACCCATATAAATCATGATCATGTTGCACACCCTCAACCACTCTATGATAATGGTTTTTCATTCACCGTTTCTCACTAATAAATGAATGGTTCTCTAATGGATTTTACTATGGGTTTTTTCTTAGCTGTTTTGCATAAAAAATCAATAAAACACAATTTATGAATCCTTATACTACTATATGTTCTGAAGGCTCCACTCAATTAAGTCTCAGCTCCAAAAATCAGAAGAGAACAATGAAACACGCCTTTTTATTCACATTAAAAAATTAATATGATTTTTATTCTCCCCTTTTATGGGATTATTTAATTTTATAATCCTCTATAATTTTCCCACATAAACAAATATTATCACTATGATCGAACATCTGATTCCAACTCCCCCGTTTCCACTTGAATCTATCCATGATTTCAAAATGCATAAATGACTGGAACCTCATTACCCCATAATATTTTCAAACTCCAACAAAAAATTTACACTGGGAGCTCCACTAACTACATGTGATGATCCATTTCAACATAAATATTGTCAATGAAATGAATGGGATCAAGAATTTACATTCACAACTGAGAAACATGAAGAAAATCATGCATAACATGGTAATGTGAATGAATATCTATATTTTATTCATTTTTATCAACCCTATCAGTGTTTATGAATGGTCCAACATAACAAGATTCTATATTTCCATTCATCCTCAAACATTAGAGGCCCAAACAAGGAGTAAATATTTGAAACTGCTGGTCCCCTCTAGAGAAATTCAAAGGACTTCTAATATGGTCCATATAATATCTATACCCACTATATTCTATGATCAAATATTATATTAATCAGCATCACTCTCTCATTGGTATCCTTTACCAAATTGGGCCACATAATTATTTCATCACCAACCTCAATACGAAAATGTGTTGAATGATCTTTCCTAACGTAGATATCCTCATTAGATCCCATCTTTATTGAATCCAAATTAGTATTTATGTGTGTTTTCTCAAAAAATACTTTGTGATCATCCCATGATCCATATAAATATTGGGCATAATTCTACAGCATAACATCTTCTATACATATCTCCCAGTATAACGGTCTGTCTATCTAGGGATGGTATAATTTACTAAATATTAGTTGAGTCCCTATGGACGTCTAAAATTCCTACCAAAACATAGATATAATTGTTGTGTCTATTTAAAATTATATACTCATGTGAAATCTATATAAATGTATGTTTTCATGGATATATGTCTCTTCCATCTTTTATACAAATTGAGTCTCCCAATTTTGTAAGAAATGAGAAAGTTTCATTAGAAGATAAAAAATCACCCAAACAAACGACATGACTCCCTAGGTTCCCAGTCATCCCCATCAAAAGGTACATCATGATGTGCCCCCGTTTTCGAAAAGGTATAGGGTGTTTCTAAATCAATCCCCCATTTCATTGGTTCTTGGCCTTTATTAATTGGAAGGGAAGGCATCAAGAATTTTTTTTTGAAACATCCATATTTATCCATAGACACTAGAACTGAGGCATTTTGTTGGGATAAATCATTGTTAATTCCTTATTTATAGCACACATAGTGGTATAGAATACCGTCACCAACTCCTCAATAATGGGAACTAAGACTATAACTCAGCCATGTACAAGGATCACATCATCAGTTTCCATTGACCACTTAGGCATAGTGTAACCATCTGTTAGAAATTACCATATCATAGCACACTCGAAGTGAGTCACATATATGAAATTTTCCCTATATACTAAAAGAAGGTGTGATCACTAATAGAAAATATTTAATTGATCATTGAATCTTCATATCATCTATCCTCAAATCGGGAAATAATCACTTCTAGAAACACTATTAATCTAATTTCTATTCACTATTCTCAAATATAATCTTCAAATTATGACTAATATCATCAAAAAATTGCATTACCATTACCAAGGGTATATTACATCTAAAATTCAATGGTATTATTGTACTCTACTGAAAAACTCTACATTATGTTGAGTTATTTATAAGTGATGATATAACGAAGGCCCTTATGGTCTGTGTAGAAAAAAAAACCTCCCATCAAATAGATTATGTCTCTGACAATTCATATCATATACCACCACTTTCAGAACTAATTATGGGTATGAGAGCTCTAGTCATCAGTCTTATTTTACATGATGCATAAGACACTACTCTATCCCTATGCATCAATACTACTCCAAAACTAACTCATGATGCATCATAATAAATTTTACAATCAATCAACAGATTAGGAAGAATCAACAATGAATATGTATTGAAAATACTCTTAAACTCAAGAAAATCATTTCCACACAAGTCTGACCACTAGAACATCACTCACTTCTTTACCAGTGTAGTCAGAGATGCTGTTAATTGAAAGAAGTCTGAAATAAAATTTCATTTGTATCCCACTAAACCTAGAAATCTGGTGATCATAAAAACATTCCAAGGATATTTGTAGGAAATATCTACCTTTATTTTCTTTAGGGTCTATAGATATGTGTTTTTTATAAACCAATTTCCACAATAACATTACCTCACTAGTTAAAAAGTTATACATCGACAGCTTGTCTGAAAGATGATGTCTTCAATGTGTGATGATGACTATCCCATGATATTTCGAATATTACTCTAGGGACTCTATGTATATTTGGATTTTGATAATGAACCAGAAGATGATTGAGTCAAGGTATTGGTGGAAGCTCTTGTTCATGTGATCTATGCACACTATCAGCATATTACCTAGTCCAAATAGCATCAATAAGTTCTCAAATAATCTATATCAACTCAAAAACACTTTCTTGGGGATTTAAATATCTATATCCAAAAATTACTTGTATCCTAATCGAATAAAAATTTATTGAACCAGTATCCCCCCATAACATATCAAAGAGAACAATGATCCTATGAAAAATGTTATTTTTTCTTCACCATTACCAGATTAACCTTTTGGTAATATAGAAATAGTTGAAGCCTAACATCCACCTTTATGGTGAAAAAATAGGCGAATTCCACATTTATGTACTCATATTGATTAATCCCATGTACTTTTAGTACACGAACTATATATTGAGCTTATTAAGTCTGTTGATTCCATACAATATGGGGGTATCAGAATAGGATGCACACATAACATGATCTATATCTAAAATTTAATTCCCATATTAATGGAATAACTACGAAATCAACTATAAATACATCCATATAGTTATCTATAACTACCTGAAAAGAATATGGGTATACCACTAATCCCCCTAAATGTTCCAAGACATTATTCTACCAAGTGATCATCCTTAGATATATATTGTTAGAAAAAAACCGTACCTTCTCCCAAATTTCATTAACCATTACTAAATAACATCACTATATGGGAAATCTAATTGATAAACATATTTGAAAAAATCAAATATGATATTAGAAATTGGTCAGCCAGTTTGTTTGAAGAATTACATTGAATCTTTTTTTCAAAAGAGTCATCCAACATTATAGATGTCCTTAACCAGAAATGAAAATACGACACTCTAGGATTAATTAATGATGGTTAAAATTCACAAAAAAATGGTTTATAGATGTAAATTATCTCACAAAATTACTTTACTGGTATGTAAAACCCTTAAGAAACAATAGAAATGATAAATGAATGGGTAACACTAGTATTAAACAAGGATATCAGGAGGACTATTTTACTGAGTACTAAATGATGGAAGAAGTCCAGCTACCTGATCCTACTCTACTCCCTTCTTAGTAGTTAAGGCCTCAGGTAAAAATTTGACTATAATGATATAATGGACCTTTGGATATTACACTAGATAGAATATTCTATCAATGATGTTAATCTAGTAAAATAAATCCTAATGGAATATAGTTACCTTGATGGATAAAAGATAATGGAGCTGATTGTCCTAAGAATAATCAAACATAGTGTTGGAAAATCCTTCTCCTTATGCATGCATTATCTGAAAGACTCTTCAATAGAGTGGCTCCAATACTCGAACCACTTGAGTTTTTGTATGAACATTCATAGGTTCAGCCTCTTAGATATCTTCTCATTGATCAGGAATCCACCCTATTGTGAGTACGTAGAACCCTTTTGTCTTATGTTCCAAACTCTCTCCCTCTAAATGAAAATCATATATAACATTAATAAATAATTTAGATTATTTAATAGATATCATAATTAGTCTATGGGATCACACAAATATTATCATAGGATTAAACCCATAACTCAAGGTATGTACCTCCTAAGACTAACCATTTTCTTTATTCATACACAATAGTCATTTTTTATATATACATATATAATATATTTCTATGTTTATAATAATTAATACTAGTATAGATATATCACAATAATATTGAAATATATATATCCCACAATAGAGCATATAATCCTCTCTTGAATAGATAATACAAATTAAATAACTAAATTAATGAATAATATACAACAAAAACATATGTTTATATAATTTCATGTTATCCTAAATTCATAATTATGATGAATGAATGCATGAAATATCATTTAAAATAATAATAGTAATCCTATCATCACTAACTTGGATGTCCTTGATATATGAGCTATCCCTGAACAAAGAAACTACCCCAAAATATTACCACATCGTTATCTCATTTATACCATTGTCACATGTCAGTAAAATAGAAAATGGGAAATGTTCACACAAATAACATTTGGTATTGTCCCGAACCGATCTATCGGGTCTGATCCAAAAATCGATCAGACCTCATTCATGCCTGCATGTATGCAAGTGGTATTATAGTATATGTTAAGGTATAAACTCCATCTATGGGATGAATAAACCCAGAGTATCATATAATTTTAATTATATATATAAATTAAAATATGAAAAATTAGAGTAAACAATATGTATTTAAATAATATCACATGGAACGCAAGTTAGATAATAAATAAATAGGTTATAAAAGTGGAAATCCAAACCTGAGTATAAGTGTATGAAAATAAATAAACAAAACTCTATGTAGTCCTATAGAATATATCTTGATCTACTACTTACTCAATGCTTATATTGACACAAGAATTGTACACATCATATTCCATTATTTTTAACATAAAAATTCATTAATTGCAACTTCAATATCATAGGGCCCAGAGTCTTTGGAATACTAGGTACATGAATCATCACAATAAACATAAGATATTATTTTTTCCATAGTCTTCGTCTAAATCTATTTGATCTCTTAATATTCATAAAATAAATGGGGAATTAATATAATAAAGAGGTGAGGTAACTCTCCATCAAGGGAATAACATGATAAGGAAACCAAACATGTGAGTCAAATGTATGGAATGATATCATAAAAGTGGTGGAATGTGAGTGAATAACATGGGAGAATAGCATTCAAAATATGGAATAATAAGATCATGGTATCGTGGTAAATGTGGATGAAACAACTAACATGACATATACATGAGTGAAGGATAAGTAACTAAACAGTATCACATTGTGTACAGTGAAAAATAAAGTATTATGTTTAATCCCCAATCCAGTATGTATTTTAGAAGAGACTAAATATTTACCAAATAAATTAGGGAACAATCTAGGAACACCCATAATAACATATTCCTGATTATTTGTGCCATCAAAATGAAATAAATCATAATCTATAAACATAATAATTACCGTTAGGAAGAAATTTTTCACATAATCATGACAAATATCAAAATCAATAAAACATTCTTAATGAATTAATTTGATAGAATCACATAATACATGTATTAGTCCATTAACGGATGTGATAATAATAAATGTACATACAAAAGAGGCATAATACATAATTTAAAATAAATATATAACATAAAAGGTTGTCTTCATTGATAAAATTTTTATTAAAACATTACATTGAATATTTCTTGGGGGAAATACACTTTTCACTTGGAAATCATTTATTTAAAATATTAAAAGTTCCCAAATTATATATTTAAAATTTTATTTAAAAACAAATATGGAAAAATATAAAATCATATTCAAGTAATTTAGTTTTTATTATGTAAATAGATTTCTTTCATGTCATACAAGTCTAAAATAATACTCCATTCATACTTTTGCAAAAAGTTAGAAAGATCATTTTGTTGAAAGTGACAAGTGGATTATTTTGAAAACATCATGAAAACATTCAAACATGGTTACAAATTTATTTAATAATTCATTTAATATTATTAAAAATATTCTTTAAGAAATTTTATTTATAATATTGATTTGTAATGAAAATTATTTCTTCCCAAAAAGAGAAATAAAGTTATGATTTCCTAAAAAAATATTCTAAAACCATTTAATATAGCAAAGAGAGGAATATGGTATTGTTACATGAAAATTTTAGAAATATATAGAGGAGAATAATATCAAATAGTTTTTTAGATATGGATGAAAAAATTTCCTATAATGTAAATTCATGTATAAAAATCTTTCTTAAAATGAGACTGAAAAATAAACCCTTACAACTTTAGAAACATTTGTTTCAGTACTTCCAAGAATAAATAAAATGGATTGTAACTTTAAATATCCTGAATTTTGTAGGATTAATTATTTAAAATGAAAATATGTACTATTTACAGTATTTGTATGAAATATTTTCATTCAAGAACATGTGTCATAAAAAAGGATGTTTTTAGATGAAACCTTTAGCATGAGTCCCAATATTGTACTGTATGTATTTTATATCTTATATAATAAACATATATAAATTAATTCTTTTATTAAGAACCATTTATTGGTTTAAAAACATATAAATAAACAATTTAATTCATTTTTTATTGAAAAATTTAATTACATAATGATTTATATCCATGTTAGGTGTTTTAAGGATGTTTAGTTTATAAATTCAAAACAACATAAAGGTGTTGACCTTGGTAAAAGGGTTCATATTCACAGAATATCCATAATAAAACTCATTAAATAATTATAATTTTATACAAAAATTATATTTTTAAATATAACCAAAAATTAAAATAATTAAAACTGAACAGTATTCCTATCATGGAGATGGTGTGTCGTAAAACGCTAGTGTAACATCTCCATTTTTTCAGAGATCACGATGAAAAGATGGTAAGTATTGTATTATATTAAATATTGATAATAATATCACTTTTATAAATTATTTCGTCAAATAATATTACATGAACCATCCAAATGACATGGTAATAAAAACAAATCACATCACATCATTAGCAGGTAATTCATTATATGGATGAATGTTTTCATAATTTTATAATGGATGGTAAGGTAAGAAATAATATTATATATTAATTATAAGGAATGATTAATTTTTTTGTATATAATATATAAAAAATAAATCCCACAACATTAATATCAATGATATGGGATGATGGAAAACAAATTTCATCATTTCACGAGGCAGTAGTCCACTGAAGGCATGAATGAAGGTTTTATTTCTCTTTTTATGGGAGAGGATTTGAATTTTTCACATTCCATTAACATAATAATTTTTATGTATAAGGGGGTTTTATATTTTTCAATATCAACATATTTTGGTAAAAGTTTTAGGAGTTTTAGGATAGAAATGAAATTAATATTATTGATTAAAAACCAAACACCTTCTTCAGACCACCTCATTAGGATTATATATAAAGCCTCTCTATAATGGATTTATGATCAATAAAAATACATTAATACATTAGTTGGGAAGTAAGTAAGGTATTTTGTTTTGTATTTTCAATGTAATAGGGGTTTTTAAGTTTGTAATGGATAGGAGATGTGGGACCGTTTTGTAAGTGGGAGAGAGTGGTAGTTTTTGTGAATATGAAAAACTATTCAATCATGGGATGTCTCTCATAAGAAATGTTCCCAAAAAATTGATAAATATATGATTTCAGGTTTGATATAGTTCATATAAACATTAAATATATAAAAATTAACCTTTTAACTATTTTATTTCATTTACCACTAAGGTTACTCACGTTTACCATTATAGTTTATCAACTCTGTAACTAGTTTTTTTATTCTATTTAATATTCATTATGATAGAAACTAATGTTGAAATTATTTATTAATTAATAATAAATATTATTACTTATAATATTGAATAAATTTTATCAAAATAAATATATATATATATATATTTAAATTCAATTTATAATTAAACCCACAAAATGTGTCGAAATATGCCTTTTCAAGGAATGCATTTTTCAAGAAATAAATCCCCTCATATTAACATTATGAATTGAAAAAATCATTATAAAAATTTAAATTATTAGCATATATTTATAATATATTAATTTAAATTAAATATTTTCTTACGAAAGATTATATAAATTTCATAAAATATATAAATTTTATTCACTTAAAAACACATAGAAAAAAAATAATTTTTTTTAAAATAAACGTATACCATAATAATGATAAATGTTGTTTCAAATTAAATTTATTATTGTCTTCCAAATAAAATTTTTCATATGCAATAATAATAAAAAATATAAATCTTAATATAACTTTTAAATTACATTATCTAATGAAAGGAAATGATAGTATATGAAAAATCAGTAATTTGCACTATTCATTGAAAAATTATTCATATAAAAAATCCAAAACATTTGCCCAAAATAGAATTTGATATGATTATTTAAAAAACTAATTAAATGTTTAAATATTAGATTTAAATTTTTTTATAAAATACTCATAATATTGTCTCAAAATAATTAATAAAAATAATTTTTCAAGAAAATACTTATGAAGAATGAAAAAAATTTATTAAAAAAATGATTTATATTTTCTTAAGAATGTATCAATATATTTATATAGAGTATGGAAATTATATACATATTTCATAATTTATTTAATTAAATTTATATCATAAATTTTAATGGATAGGTTATAACAGTGATTCTTAAATACAAATATTTTAATTGTATGTTGGGATTCCTTTAATATTAGTGTTCTGTATTTTATATACTATCAATATTAGTATTAAATTAAAATAATGGGGTGTTACATTATCCCTCCTAAAAAATTTCATCCCCATAATTTTAACTTGTTCTCAGTAATCAGGGGTCTGATATTTAACAATTCATTAATGGAAAACTCAATTCATAAAAAGGGTTAATTGAACTATTTCCTAAAACGGGGGAAATAGAATAGTGAACGTATTATAAAATAGAAAAAATTGATTTATATATATAGAGAAAAATTGAGGTAAGTGAAAACTTATATTTTTATAGAATAATCATTCAATAGATAAAAATATAATTATTTAAGAGAGAAGAGGTCGTCTATTTATTGAAAATGAATAGAATTTTTATTTGATAATATTTTTCCTAAATTTGATGAATACATTTACCATATAGAAAAATAAAACATGTAATTATAATTTCATAAATAGAATAATTTCTAACTATAATATGTTTTCACAAAATATCATTTGTTTCTCCAAAAGACGAGTATTCAAGTAAAATTTTTTATGCCTGAAGCTCTAGAAGTATCTTCTACCAGATCACATGACTCCCAAAAATGAAATAAAGATATTTTTATTGAATTTAAATATTATCCAAAACCTAAAATTGTTATTATATTGTAAACTAATTCCCAAAATCAATTCACCTTCATATTTATCTCTAATTAAAATGTTCATCTAAAATAATTCCATTACTAAATAACCCTAAATCCTGAATGATATCAACATTCAAGGATTCATTTTTTTCTTCTAAAATATAATTTCATTTTAAAACACAAGTTGTAACTAAGAATTAAATATACCATAACCTGATGTACCATTTCCCAAAATGCTATTAATCACCTCAATATCCTAAAAAATCAAATGATTTGATACTAAAATATGCTTCCCTAAATCCAAATAATATTTATCAATCAAGTTGTTTAAGTAAAAAATAATTTCATACACACCTGTACATCATGTAGGCCATTGGATGTTGTTACACCCTTAATGAACTTTGGTTGTATGTCTATCCTCCTCAGTATTGTCAGATACATTTATTTTTCTTGCTAAAAAAATGTTTGTATTTTAATAAAACAATATTAACACAATTCCTAAAATATTCCCAAAAAATAAGTTAAATATCCTTAAAATAACATTAATCATTAAATAATATTATAAAAACTAATGATTTCTATTCAAGTTATTTTTAACACATAATTAAATATTCTTAATGGAATATTACTACCATAACATAAATTATAAGACAAACCAAAATAATATGAATAACATTATACATATTTCCCCAAAATATAAATGCATTATACCTCGGGTAACATTTTTTACTAAAACCCATACTAAAACCAAGGGTTTCATTATCATAAATTTCTCCAATAATAAACTTATTCATCTCAAAATCCCGTCACAGAAAACCTAAAAATGGGAATCTGTGCCTTTAAAATTTTGATTGACCATATACCTATCAACCCAATACACATTAGGTTTATCCAATATATATGGACTATCATTGGTTTCCATATGGTCAATCCTCTAATTCCTCATGATGGTTGGCAGAAAAAATTGGAATTAACCAAATAATTTCCACCATGAGTTTTAAATATTGTGTGAAGAAAAGAATCTTTTCATCCATCATGTGATGATTTATTCAAATCCCAATGCACCATTATCCAAGTTATTACCCCTATGTAGAAATTCAATATATCCACATCCACATATAGTATGCAGATAAGGATATAATTTCATAGAATCCACATGATCTATTCCTTACCAAAACATTAGGATGGAATCCTATAAATATATATATCATGATGCATATCCGTACATTCCACTAATCCATAATGTCAAAGAAAACTATACCTTGATCTGATATAGACTACAGTGACCCAATTATTATATACATATTATTACATGATTTGTAACATAAACATCCATTGATTACAACTCAATGATCATAAGGCCTTGTGTATTTGAAAAAAAAAATAAAACATCAAAATAATCAGAAAATTATTTTTTTCCATCAGTGATCTTCTAAGTGTATTTTAGCTCCTAAAAAATTAGTATAAAACCTGGGGATTACATAAAAGAAATTTATTATCTAGAAATCCTAGTATGGGAATTACATGATAATGAAAGATAACATGTTAGTCAAATGTATAATATGATATCATAGAAGTGAAGGATCTTGAGTGAATCATGTGGTATCATATCATAAATATCATGGAATAATAACCTCTTAGAATCATATGAAATCTTATTGAAACATATTACATGGAATAAAAATGAGTCATGGTTAACAACCTAGACAATATCACATGGTTGACAAAGCCCCATAATGGATTAGTTGTACTACCAAATCACATACTTGATGTACCAAGAGACTAAAACATTAACAAAAATATTTTGAGAGCTATCTGAGTGAACCCATCATCATAGTTTCTTCATTATGGCTGATACAAAAATTAAATAAATCAAAATGTTTAAACATAAGAGTTTTCAATTGAAGGAAATGAGTTTCATAATTTATTCTCATATTATAGTCGAACGAATTTTCATAATGTAACAATTTGATATATGAACATAAGTAAAATATGAACCCATAAAATGAAGGTAGAATAATATATGAATATATTTGAGAGACATGTATACATAAATTATAAGAAATACACAATATCAATGGTTGTCAACGTTGATAAAAATATCATTAAAAGACAGTTCATAAAATTTCTAGAGGAAATATTATTTTCATTTTGAGATGACTTCATTAAAATATAAAAATAACCAAAATATTATAGAATATATTTTCATTGAAATTCACAATAGAAAATTTTAATGGAAGATTCATGTAATTTATGGGTCATGATGATTATAGATTCAATTCATGCCAAAAAAGTTCAAGAAATCATTCATTTCATACTTTTTTAATTTTTCTAAAAGCACCATGTTTAGAAATAGACATGAGGATTTTTTTTAAAAGAAAATATTCATAAAATTATAAAAATGGTTATAAATATTTTTATTAAATAAATGTTGAGTATTAAAAAGAGTCATTTATATTTAAATGGAAAATATTGATATGGAAAAAATGAATTTTCAACCAAAAAGAGAAATAAAGTTAACTTAAAAAATATATATAATTTTAAGTTCAAAGAGGTGGATATTATTATTATTACAATAATATTTCATTATTATAAAGAGGAAAAAAGTTAATGTCTTTTAGTTGATAATGATTAAATAATTTTTTATAATTGAAATTCATACATAAGAGTACCGATTTAAATGAGAATGAATCACATGCCATTTTTTTATTTAATAACATTTGAATCATATATCAAATGAATGAAATACATTAATTCCAATATAGAATATTGTGAAGTATAAGTAATTCATGATATTATTTGGAAATTGGAATTGTATACCCCATTTAATGAAAAATTGATTCATAAATGAACATGTATCTCGAAGAGTATTTTTTTGATACAAAACTCCATCATCGAGACCATAAATTTTCATGTATATATTTTCTCTATGGTATAATAAAATAGTATAAATTAGTTATTTTCATAATAAACCATCTCAGGATGAACCCCTTATACTTAAACAATTAACATAATTTATTTTATTTTCATATTTATTTATTTAATTAGTTATGTCTATGTCGGTTGTTTTGAGGATGTTCACTTTATAAACTCAATATAGAATAAATGTGTTTCCCATGGTCTTAGGGTCATAATTCCATCATTTAAATAATGTTAATAATAGAATAATTATAATTTTTATACATAAATTATAATTTATAAAAAAATATAAATTAATTTTATAAATATTTAACCATGTTACAATCACGGATATGGTAGGTCATACTTAAACATGTGTAACATTTTCATTTTTTAATAATCACGATGGAAATAAGGTACATATTATTGTTTCATTATATAGTGACAACAATATCATAAATATCATATTATTTCTTAATTTAAACGTACATAAACCATCCATATGATTTAGTAGTAAACATAAATCACATCACTTCTTGAGGTGATAGTCTTATATATACACGAACGATGTTATCATTTAAAAATTGATGCTAAGGTATGAAATTTTATTATATATGTCTATTATAAAATAATTAATATTTAATGAATATAATATATAAATATTAAATCCATCATCTTGAATAGCTATGAAATTTGATTATGTGAGATTTATTACACCAGTTCACGAGGTGGTAGTCCTCCAAACACATGAATGATTGTTTCATTTTACATTTGATAAAATAGGAGATAGATGTATATATGACATTAAGATAACAAAATATCCTTATTTGTGATTTAAATATTTTATTATTTTATCAAGATTGAGTACTATTTAAAGAAGGTTTGTAATGAAATAAAACAATTATTCTCCATTGATAATGATAACTCTTCTTCAGAACACCTCTTTAGGGTTATAAATAAAACCTCAATAAATTGGATTTATGATGAAAAATACCTCTACGATGTGGGGATATAAGTAAGGAAATAATTTTTTAGTGTTTCTTATACCACAAGGCTGTTAATGTATCTAATGAAGAATATAATAGGTTCCCTTTTAAAATTGTGATGGAGGGGCTTTTTATAGATACCCTAAACTATTCAATAATCAAAAGTCAATCTTAATCAAGGTTCATATAAAATTGATAAATAATGGAGTGGATGGGTGATAGGGTTCATCAAATCTTAAAAAATTCCAATAATAATGAATTTTAAACATGCTAATCAAATTACATCTAATGTTACTCTCTTTTACCATTTTAGTTTTTCACCATGAAAACTAGTTTTATAATAGTTTGACAGTTAATTATGAAAAAAATTTACATGAACTAAATACCTAATAGTAAATATTTTGATTAAAAATATCTAATTTCTTTTAAATAATTAAAATCATATAATTAGCCTAATTTAATTGAAAACTAAATGAGCAAAATAATCAAAAAAATGGGTTTTCAAGGGTTGAATTTTTCATGTAATTGATGATCTTATATTCAATCCGTGAATAAAAATAGTCATTAAACAAATATAAAATCATATAAATATATTTATTATATATTTATTTCATTTAAAACATTTCTTAATAGGGTTTATCTAAATTAATTAAAATGGATAAGATTTAGGCACTAAAAAGAAGTGGTATAAAGCTTTGTTTTTAAGCATAATGATATTCCAAATTCCTTAAATTGATGATTTAAATAGAAATTACTTATATTATTTTCAATAAAATGGTTGATATGAAGCATTATGACCAAATCCAAAATAAAATATTAATTTTAATTTACTTTATTGAATGTAATAAAATGGCAGTTTTAAAAAATTGGTAACTTCTATTTTTCACTGAAAAATAAAAAATTTCATAAAAATCCAAATATCTCACAATAATTTTATTTATATATAATGATTGAAAAATTAATTTCCAATTTATAGAATAAAATTTAAAAAATCCCATAAATTAATTATAATATTTACATTAAAAACGAAACAAAATTAGTTTTTAAAGGAAACATATTTATGATGAGTAAAATATCATTATTAAAAATTGAATGCTTATTTCATAAAAAATTGTCAACAAATTTATTTCAATTAAGAAAATTATGTAAATATTTCATAATTTATTTAATCATATTCAAATAAAAAAATTTAACAGTACGGTTATATTGGTCATGTTTAAATAATAATATTTTAATTTAATATCATAATTCATTTAATTTTACTGATGAATATTGTATATGCTATCAAACAATGTCATCATTTAAAATACATAGGTGTTACAATGCCCTATTTCTCATCTCCCCTCTACAAGAACCACTCACTGTCATGGATCCCTATTCATTATATATTCATGTGCGTCAAGATTCTTGAGAAATGTGTGATAGTAGGACACCATAAATAAATCCATAACATGTTTTTACAGGTATAAAAAATTAATTCCATTACAATAATGAGTGAAAAAAATTAATTGAAATCATACATGCGTGTATCAAGTAGTTTTTTACATTCCATTCCACCATAAACCCTATTTCATACCATCTTCGACTCCATACCCGAATTAGATTCGACATGTTATAAATAATTAAGAACTATCCATGAGGCTAGTAAACATGCTGCTCAGCATCATCTGAACCAAATAATAAGTTACATTAGACATAAAGTGTGTCATGTTACTCGGTATTGACAAGGAATCAAGTGATTTAGATTAACATCCTTGAAATTAAAACAATTAATGTTTCCCCGTGGAATCTACAAGGTATATTCTATATAACATGATATATTTGAGGAATTGTAATATCCTTACCTTATTCATAGGCCCGTAAATTATATCATTGAAGGTCATACACACTCCCCCTATAATAGAAATCCTAGTAATGATGGCCCACCTATTTGAGGAATCAATAATAATACATCCAAAGGAATGATATAACACACAACGAGGTAGATAATTAAATAAAATCATAACATATATTCCAGAGGAATAATGTGTACAAACAATACATGTGATCAATAAAATACAAAAAAATTAATCTATAAGTATACTCAAGGAAATAAGTATCACAAATGGGTCTCAAGGTATATGCCCACACCCACATGTGGAAACCATAGAATAAGGTTATAAATTATTCTAACTTAAGAATCATACTACGGAAACCTATGTATATAAGATCCACAAATGATAAGTAACATCCTACATCATGTATTTCAACATCAACATATAGGGTATAATATCTCAAACCTCATTCATACACAAAAATAATAAATATTTCTTTTAGATAACAATTAAAAATTATTTGATAAAAAATAATATAGTATCTACAACATGAAATAAGGATAAAAAATTCAAGGGGTAGAAAAAAACATACCCAGTTACATCTATCTTTATTGGTAGAATATGATCTCTGTTGAAGGAAGAATAACCTATCTATCCTAGATAGTTACAAGAGGATAGGTCATCAAGAGAAAAACAATGATATGTTATAGATTTTCACAGATCCTAATTTTTTTGATTCATTTATCTAAGAATTACCTCACTATATGATATAAGGAAAAAATCATTTAAGCCCTAAAAACATCATTCTATGATCGAATAAGAAATTATAGGAAATTGCTAAAAATAATAATTCTCACAGAAGAACTTCAATGAATCATCCATATCCAGAAGCACTAGAATATAAGGATGATAATATTACTTATATCGATCATAGAGAATACAATAACTACCTATAATTGAATGAAACTCGGGATAATTTTTCAACAACTCAACATTTGAAGGGTTTTTTTTTCCAAATTTCAGCCAAAACCATCCATGAATGAAGAAATTTTTATGGAAGGGTGTCAATTATATTAAAATGTTTTAGAAATAAATTAATAACGTCAACTAAGTCCCCCAAATTAGTCTCTATGTTTCTTGTTTTTTATTTTTTCAATATACAAGAAAGGACGATGTTTTTTCAACTATTTAAAATAATTTCTTAAAGATAAAACTACACACATCAAGGCCAAGAAATGGTCCTAGTATTATTGAACACATCTGGCCGAAAAAAGCATTCTGATAATGTGTTGATATACCATATATTTTTTTAAACTTAGCACACCCTCAAAGAAAATAATTGTTGGGTCTTTAGGATGCAACTGATATAAGGAACTCCCACCCACCACAGCTTGGCCAAAGCTATTTCCCCTTTCTATTTTTCACCAAGACCTGATGATGTCCTATATGATACAGACATCAACACTATTAGAATGAAATTTCATTTTTTTCACAGGATAAGAAATGGCCTAAGATTTATATTTCTGATGGTGTTTTTAGAATTTTTTTAACCAAAACTTGTTCTAAGACCCATTTTAGACCTCAAAAGTGTACTCTGATATTAGAAGGTTCCACCCAATCATAGATAATCTCAAAAAATTCATCAGGAGAAAAAACTAATTTTACTAGAGTAAAAAATAGAATATTTTTGGATTTAAAGAGTCACAATCTCCCATCAACATACCATAGATGACTCCTACTAATTAATGAATTAATATTAGAATGCGCGCCTACACAAAGGCTCAAGAAGATGATCTTCATCGTCCTTGCAAAAAAATGTCCCTAACAGCTGCTCTAAATTTTTATTTTAAATTTTGACATGGTATCATGTTAGTTCATCCACTCAAGAAAATATATCCTACATCATCTCATGTAATTTATATTCACAAATTATTATATTAATTTTTCTTCCATATTTCTTTAATGAAACCTCCCTTGAATTTTTCATTCTATAATTAACACAATAATGTAAACATTATGTAATTCAATGATTATTTTAGAACATAATTGATGTTTATAATATGAATATTATTATTTCATTCTTAATATTAATGAATTATCTTTGGCCTCATCATCATTTAATTAATCCAAAAAACCTGTATAAATTAGTTTTATTATATATATCAATGTTATTAAGGATTAATGCATCCTTTGACATGAAAATTTAGTATATGGTGTGGAAAACACTCAATATCAACATAGTATTAATCTCTTTTATCCCCCATTTTTCTCATCTGGGAACATGATCATCTATTTGATCATGATGTTTTTTCCTAGAAAAATATCTCAATTTAATCAGTCAACTTATTTAATAAGAATATAAATTTTTGAATCATGATTTTTAACTTATTTGGATCCTCCAAAAACCATTAAGTGTTGATGGCTTAAAATTTATTGGAAAATCATTTTGTTCATGGACCTTTCACGTTTTAGTATTTTATATTAATTTATTATGATAAATTATAAAAACATATGATGAACCTTTATGTTGATGATGCTTTATTGTTAGGGACATACAACCACCACAATGGTTTACATGGAATCTTTGTGATCTATTTATAAAAACTCACAATGATGAATTTATATTTTTTTAATACATCAACCCATATACCTATGGATGATTAGAGCTATATGCTAAGACATTACACACACACACGAAATGGCATTCGATCAAGGACTCTATCATTTTTTTCCTTTTCATCTACCATTTTCATATTTTCATTAGATGACTTATTAAATTCATAAAAGAAAATGAAACCCGTCATAATCACATAAAAATAACATCGATGGAGACTTTATAGTTTCTTCTAATTACAACACGCCATGGTTGGTTTATTCCTAGAATAGACTTATTCATTTTACATTCAAAATATCATTTAATATTAAAAAAATCTCCCATGTATCTACTTAATAGAATTTCAAAAACCTCTTTCCAAATTGTTATAGACTATGCTACTTCATCTAAAACAAAATTCTGACTCCTGGAAGAACAAAAATTCAATTTTTAAAAATAAATATATATTATAAATAAACACAACATTATATTATAGGGCTAAAAAATATCCTCATTTGGATTTTTTATAAATACCATACATCTCCCAACTTAATGATAATTAAAATAAGAGTGTGACTATAAGGGATTCACTCAAAAGTATATTAAAAATGGAATCCTTAATCAACCATGAATAATTCTATGTGATAAATACTACGTTCAAAAGAAATATTGATCAAATAAATAATAAATTCCATCCATAAAACATATCAACTCATCTCTGTCATATCTTTATGAAAAAACTCAGGTTTTGTATGTTCAGTTTTACACAACACCACACACAAATAGAATTAATTCATTTCTATGGGAAACAAATTTATCACTCTAAAACCTTGTGCATTTAGATAGGATTATTAATAAATTGTGGTCTAAACTTATGAAAAATACCTCAATTAGAGGAGGTTTTTAGCACTTCTTTTTCCAGCCTCATCTTCTCAAACTATTCAGTTTTGAGATGTATTGAAAGAACATCTCCATAATATTCCCTATAAAATAATTAGTTCAATATTATAATGGCCTCTTCAACCTTAAACATTAGAAAATGATACTTAATCTAATGATTTTTATATTGTAAATTTTATATTATGTTATTATATTTAATAATGGAACAATGATTGTCACAAATCAAAATCCGAGGACAACCAGTTTCAATAATTTATTCTTATATATATGTCATCATCCATATCATCTACTTCAGTACCAGTGATTCAAAAACAAAGTTATATTTTAAATATATTTTAGTATATTTGTTGTTTTTGTACTATAATTCAATGAAACAGAACTTTTTTTAAAAAATTATCCCCCATATATGGATTTTCTATCTATAATAGCTACTTCCCAGTCAACATTAAAATTTCATATTAGGTAATTCCAAAATTTCTTATTATTGATCAATCAAAAATTTAAATTATTTTAAATATTTTTAGAGATCATGTTTTCCATTAAAATATGTGATTCAATGTTATTGGATTGATTTCTAGACAACAATATGACAGTATAAACAATATTTTTCTTATGTCTATCAAATATATGAGAATTCAAAGAAAACATTTGAATTTCTTCTAATTAACATAAATAAGTTAATCATAAAAGATCATTATTTTACCAAATATAGTGGTGGTGGAAACCCCTACGTGTCATTATATATCACAATTCATAAATTTTTCTATATAATATTTCACATTAAACATTGAAATATGCTTTTTGGTAATTTTTAATCCCATAGAAAACCTTATTTATCTATGAATTAAAATAAAAACCCATCTTTAACTGTTTCTTGAGAAATACTAACACATGCTATCAACATTTATAAAAAATAATATATCATCAACATATATAATCATATGAAGTGACATTGTTCATCTCTTGTTTACATAAGATTTTTAATCAACCTTCCTATGTAGAAAATTAATTACTTTAAGATATCATTAAATATTTAATGAAAAATGTGCAAGGTGACTATTTCAATCCATAGAGATATTTATTTAGATACAATATAGTTCTGCAATCTGAATAAATAAAAATATTGTTTTCACTATTCCATGTACTCCTCCTCATCAACATCACCATTCAGATAATCTAAATTTACATCCATTAGAAATATCATTAACATTATCTTATCTCTATGCAATGAAAATTTATATTATGACCAGGTCATTAAATTAGTTTAATAGTTTATAAAAATTAAACAACTTCAATTTATGTATATCCCTTTCATTCAAGTCTTGAATTTTTTATAGCGACATTAAATCCATTATCCATATTTTTCTAAAATCCCATTTGGTTCTAATCACGTTATTTTATATGGGTATATGAGTAAGTTCCCAATATAAATATATTCAGATCTATTAAAATTATTTATTCATTGACTAAATATATTCCTCATTTTTGGAATATTCTTCCACTATCCTAGGTTGAAATTATTATGAATATTCGGTATTACCAGTTTCCACGATCTTCTTTCTTGTCTATACATCTTCATTTTGGTCCACAATGATATTATCATAGTAATACTATTTTCTCAACATTTTATTTTTCCTTTTATTATTTAACTATGTGTCATCATCACTATAAAAAGTATAATTTCAATACTTCTTCTGAACACATGTGTTTATATATATATTTCTAAATATTCTAAACTGACTATATAATCTTCATCATCAGTAACGATCTTTTACCTTGTTTCTTCAATATTCTAGAAAATGGAATTATCACACTTAATATGTCTTTAAAACAATATATTGTAACACTATTAATATTTCATATTTGGTGTGTCCCCAAGAAAAATTCTATATTTTTCATTATTATCAAATCATTCCTCCTATTACGTTCTTTTAAATGGTCATGAAAAGTCATCCAAACAGTAATTTTTTTTAAATTTGGATTCCTTATAAACCACATCTCATAGGGAGTCAAGATCTAGATTGGCCTTAATAGAAATATTTTTTAATTTATTAGATTAGATATCATAATTCTTAATCTACTGTTACATTGAGGTAGATTGTTTTTCTTGAATTTTCTGGAATTATTAACTTTACATCAGTCAATCTGTTTTGCTACTCCACTTTATTATGGTTTATATAGAGCACTATATTCATGAATGATTCCATGTTTATTATGATACTATATGAAATGAATCACCCATAGTTTTAGGTATGTAGCAATGTTCATGCCTTTTTTATGTGTTTGAAGTTCTTTTTGTGAGTTGGGAAGATGTTGGGAGATTTTAAACGTGTTTGGAATGTTTTGGAAGCTTTTTTAAGGCTGCAAGTTTTCAAAACGGTTGGCAAAAACCATGAGAGGTGAAATCACTCTAGTAGTGGTGATGTGCATGGATTGTTCATGGTTTGACTAACCATTTTATAAGGTCGCAAAAGATTCCCCTTTGTGGCAGTAGCAGGCATAAGGTTACTGCACGGTTTGTCTAACCGTCTCATCTAACTATTAAACTCATAAAAATGGGTTTTTAAAAATCCGACATTAGTTGGGATTTCTCTAAAGTAAACATAACTTCCTTGCATTTGGTCCTCACTTATGATTTCTTCTTATCAAGGGTTAGGGGTGATCTCCCACTAGTTTTGGGAGAAAATCGAAGGGTATTCTTGGTGTGGTTGTGTTAATTCTTCTCTGGTAAGTCTCCTGACGTAGTTATTTGTTGTTTTCCTTATATCTACTCTTCCCACACTCTTGGTTTTCTAGATTAACACCCATTGTGTATATATATATGGTTATTTTCTCGAGGGTTTATATTCAGACTTTTTGATGATATCTATGGTGATATAGAGTGTTTTTAGTGGAGCGTTTTCTTGGATTGAGGTGTTGTTGCTTGTGGGTCGACTTCACCAGAACCCTAAAGGTAGGTGGATTCACTCTTGACTCCACACGGTTAAAATTAGTGATCATGGTTTTAATTAGTTTATTTTCCTTGAGATTCATTGTGATAATGATGAGTTAATCTTTTTGGAATCACATTTGGTGATGATTTGAGGGATTTTGGGGAAAATGGGTTATTGTTGAAAAAAGGTCCTTTGTTGTATGATTTTAAAATGTGGATTTTAAAATCATTAGTTGTTGATTATGAAAAATGTTTTGTGAAATATTTTTTTCAATAAATATGTTGTTTATTTAAATATGGTTGGGCTTGGAATGTTTGTTAAAGGGTGTTTTCGATAAATGGGTGATTTATTGAAGTGAATTGGCATGTAGTGGGAATGATGGAGTGCTCATTGTGTGGGATTTATGTGTTTTTTGTTGATTAAGTGTGATGTATTGTGTTGATTATGTGGATGTGTGCAAGAAGTATCACTATAAAAGGTGATGTACAATGTGTAGAAGAGCCACCATTATAGATAGTGGTCGGGAAGCACCACTAGTTGGAAATGTGGTGAAAATGTGAGATGGAAGCTCCACTATCTTGGTTTCCTTGTTTTGTGCTTCTTTGAATGATGGATTTTGATGTGTTAATTTTAAATAGTGAAAAAAAATTATGGATTGTTTGTTTGTATTCCCCTTGGGTTGCACAGTTTGGGTAAGGTGGTTTGGTACGGGTGTGTTTGGATTATTGGAAATTGTTGAACTATTTGTTGTTTTATATATACTTTTTTATATACAGCTGCTAACATTTTTATCCTAGTGGTGTTTATAGGGAACTCATTTGAGGAAACCCTACTATGTATTAGTATTCACCCCCATTCTTTTTTTAACTTTAGTGCTTTTTTATGTGTTTTATTTCAGGACATTGGTATGTAAAAATCCTCTCAATTTTCTAGAGGTTCGGCATGATGATTAGGGGATGATGGGGTGCTTAGATCATGGAGCTTGGTGTGGAGTTATGGATGGTGTTACTGTTCTTTGGGGCATTGTGGTGTAGTCTTCCACTTGATACTTTGATATTTTCTGTTTTTTTTCTTCCCATTTTGGATTTGTAATAGTTTATTTTTCTTTTGGTAACGTATGGGTTTGGTTGATTTGTTGACATGCATCATGATGTTGGTTGTCAATGGATTGTTGGTTGGTTGATTTTATCTCATGGTAAAATCATTCCCCATTTTATTATTGAATCCATTGGAATTTATTGCTACCTTTTGGAATCATGTGAATATCACTTAAGGCTAAGTATCATTCCAATACCCTCTCAAGTCAATGGGATGGGGCGGGAAGTTAATGTGGTACTAATTTATTCAGTCCTTGGATTTTAAGTGAGATCATTTGTTCAACCCTTTGGGGCGAACTGTTGGTCTTTGTATTGACATTAGTTCGTGCTCTATTGCTTGATTTGAGATGGTAGCAAGGTTTATTATTGTAGGGAATTGAAATATATAGCATAAAAAAATTTTATCCAACCCTCTTATTCTGAACTCCAATATACTAGGTATTTGGGTACATAGGTGTTTTGGAGTCACATATAGGAAATGGAAATCTCATTGTCATGGGTCTAGCCAATGAGATGAGAATGGAAGACATGGTAGAAATGACTTCCCTCAATGATTCATATTTAATTGGGGTATAATTATTTATGGTGTGATATGAATGTTCATATTTTGAAAAATATAAATAGGGTTTCAAAAAGGAAGGATTTAAAACATGGAAACATGGTGTAGTATGAAAATGGGTTGATTTTCAAAACATGGTGGATTTTTCAGAATAGTGCAACATAGGAAATGTGAACATGTGGAATCTTGGTTGAAATAGTTGTTATGTAATGGAATATGACAATTTTATACCATTTGTTGTTAATAGAATGGGACTTATGGTTGTTTTGGTGTTGGTAGAAATGGCATTGGGCAGGCGTCATAGAGGCCAACTGGAGGAAGCTATTGAAAATGTGGTTGCACCTGATCCTTAGGTCAACTTGTAGCTAGTGCGGAGAATAGTGAAAGCCTTCCAAGATATGGAAAGTGGGAATAAATAAGATTAATCAATGCATGTGGATCATGTGGTTCAATTTCAAAGGAAGAATCCACCCCTATTTAGGGGTGATTCGGAGCTATAAAGGGTTGACGTGTGGTTGAACAGAATGAATAGGATATTTAAATTTTTTGGAACACTGGTAGAGATGAAAGTGGATTTAGCCACTTACAAGATAGAAGATATTTCACATCAGTGGTGGGATCTAGAACTCCTCGCTGGGATAGACCACGGAGTGACATGGGAGGGGTTTGAAGAA
This sequence comes from Viscum album, assembly GCA_963277665.1. Lineage (NCBI taxonomy): Eukaryota > Viridiplantae > Streptophyta > Magnoliopsida > Santalales > Viscaceae > Viscum > Viscum album. The sequence continues at coordinate 452,592,407 of OY728160.1, read as the reverse complement.
TTGTTTAACAAACATTTCTAACCTCCTACGTTCAAAATTTAGCATACATCAGATTTATTCACTTTAAAGTAAGGGAACATTTTTGTAATGGAATATAAAGATTTTTTTATAAACATAGTGAGGTTTTCACCTAAGGTGGATGGTAGTAAATCATTTATGGAATGAATTTTTGATGTTGGGTTGTGGCAGAAAATTCATTCCAAGATAATAGTGTTGCGTATAAACGATTAAACTGAAATGGTGAATAGAGCTACAGTGGATGAGTGAGACATTTTGGGGCTGATAGGTGGGGGAAGTACGTTGGTACCCACAAGAAATAGTGGGAACTCAAGAGATAAGATCAATAATAAGAGGGAAAATTATTTACAGGGTTGGAGTACGGCACAGAATCCAAAAGCATAACCAGTGAACCTTCATCTAAAGCCTCATAGTAAGATGAGATGTTTTTAGTGTGGCTCTACGAGCCACATAAAGTGAGATTTTATGAAGCAACCTCGATCATGTCATAGCTGTAATAATATGTGGCATCATCATCAGTATTGCTTGAATGCTCTGAGGTCGGGTGTCCATTACACTCCTCAGAGGCCGTAGGGTTCTTTTTCCTCGACGAGATGGGGAAAAAATACCCCTCATCAGTTGAGCAAAGTCAGTCATGTTGATTCTCAGTATACCATGACACCTTAGTAGGGAAATAAAGATAAGAGTGTAATAAGAAAGAAATTGTTTAGGGATAAGAAGGTTGTGGTGGATGATTAATCAGGACCATCCATGGTGTGATGTATAGTCCTTCTAAATTCCACATTGATGCAAGCTTCATTTGATATGGTTTCTTCACATTATTTTATTATTTCATTCATCGTTGATTTATTTCATTACAAGTGGAAATGATGCCTTCTTTTTTGAATCTAGAAACATATCTAGGTCAAAGAGAGTGTCCAACATTCCTATATAGAGAATGTTTCTTAGTTGTGGACGACATTGAATTGATATGGTATTTATCAGTGCTTGATATGGATGATTTTGATGTAATCCTAGGAATGGATAGGCTTGTGATATTTAAGGCCCACATATATTTCTATGTGAGAAAGGATTGTTTTGTGATGGAGGATGGTGTTAGATGTATTTTTAGTGGGGGAGATGTGTGAGGATTAGGATTTAATAGGCTTGTTAGCACCAGCCAATGGCACAATATCATATCTCTTGGGGGAATTGTCATTGGAATCTAGGGAAGATGTGGGTCAGATTGTTCTTATAGAAATTTTTTATTATTTTGTGGATTTATTTCCCAAAGAATTATCAGGTTTTCCACCTCAGATAGATCTGGAGTTCAAAATTAATATCCATTCAGTGACCAGTCGTATCTCACTTCATTCTTACTATATGGATCCATTAGAATTGTAAGAATTAAATGTTCAGTTGGAAGAGTAATAAAAAAGGGTTCATTCGGACTAGAACGTCTTTATGGGAATTGAAGATTTTCATTGAAAAAAAGTTAAGATGGAACTCTACAGCTCTGTGATTATTATCATAGACATAATAAGGTTACAGTAAAGAACTGATATCTACTTCCACACATTGAAGATTTATTTGACCAGTTGAGGGGAGATCAATGGTTCCTTAATATTTACATGAGGTCAGGATATCATCAATTGTGGGTAAGTAAGGAGGAAATCCTGAAAATAGATTTTAAAATGGGATATGTCCATTTTGAGTATGTGGTTATTCCATTTGGTTCAACAAATGGACCAGTGGTGTTTAAGGAATTGATGAATTATCTATTTTAGAGACATCTAGATTCTTTTGTGGTGGTATTTTTGGATGACATACTGGTGTGTTGGAATAAAATAGTATAACATGAGCGTCACATGACGATAGTGTTGGGAATCATGATGGATCCTCAATTGTATGCCAAATTTTCAAAGTGTGACTTTTGGTTACATGATGTTTGTTTCCTTGTCCAAGTTATATCTAAGAGAGTGGTTTTTGTTGATCCAAAAAATATAGTGGTTGTTATCTCATGAGAACTACCAAACATTTTTTTTAAATATGGGGCTTTCATTGTCAAGCTAGGTATTATAGATGTTTTGTTTGTGATTTCTCATTATTTTCATTTTCGATGTCAGATTTGACAAGGAAAAGTATCCCATTTCAATGAGATGAGCAATGTTAGAAATGTTTTGAAAAGCTAAATGGTTACCAGAACTAGGGAAAGGTTACGTGGTGTATTATGACATATTGGGATCAATGATTGGGTGTGTTCTCATGCAGGTGGATCACGTTGTTGAATATGGCTCACGGTTATTGAGGTTTCATGTGAAGAACTATCCAAGACATGATTTGGAATTGGAGATAGTTGTTCGTGATATAAAAATGTGGTGTAAGTATCTCTTCAGTGAGAAATTTATAGTGTTTACCGATCACAAGATCTTAAAGAATAATTTATCAGAAATAGATTTGAACTTGAAGCTAATGAGGTGGATAGAATATCTCTAGATGTATGATTTCAACATAATGTACACTCCTGGTAAGTGAAATTTGGTGGCAGATGCACTAAGTAAGAAATAATATTATCGTGTGGTGAAACATGAATCAGATCAATTCTAGATGAAGTCATTCATAGCCAATATGTTGTTGGAATTAGAGGACTAGGGTGGAAGAGAAGCCTTCATTCTGGTTTTGTTTGTTCTTAACATGGTAGGTTTCCTTAAATAGGCAGTTTCATCTGATTCTAGGTGTATGGAAATGAGTTTGAAACTCAATTTTGGGGAGACTATTGAGAGATGGAAACTTAATAGTAATTTAATCTTGTTTTTTGGAATCGGATGGTCGTACCAGTGGATTTTCATGAGGAACTTCTCAGGGATTATCATAATTCCATGTGGTCTATTCATATTGGAATTATTAAAATGTATAAGGCATTGAAAGCATAGTTTTAATGGGATTGATTGAAAAGGAAAGTGGTTATGTTTGTTTCGAGATTCCTAACTTTTCAGCAAGTCAAGGTAGAGCATCAACGACCAGTATGAATGTTGCAGTCTTTACCTATACTAACGTAGAAATGGGAGAAAATCGTAAAGTATTTTGTGACAGTTCTTCCGAGAAATGTTAGGAAACACAATGCCATATGGGTGATTTTAGATCGGCTCACAATGTTGGCCCATTTAATCATGATTTTTGAATTTCATTCATTGGGTTATCTATCCAAAATTGATATCTGGGAAGTGTTAAAGAGGAACGATACTATAGTTTTAATTGTATCAGATAGAGTTCTAAGTTTCACATCTCGTTTTTGGAAATCCTTATAGAAATCCCTTGGGTTATAGTTGATGATGAGAACGACATATCATCCTCAAAAGGATGCACAATATGAGAGAAATTTAAAAACATTGATTGATATTCTAAAGGATTTTGTGATGGATTTTTATGGTTCATGGCTGGAGTACTTACCATTGGTTCTGTTCTCCTATAATAACAATTATCATGCTTCAAAAAATCTTTCTTCGTTTGAAGCATTGTATGGGAATCCATGTCATTCTCCACTATAATGGGTGGAATTAGGTGAGACTTTGATGATTAGACCAAGAAATTTCCAAGAGACTTTGGAGAATAACATGTTTATTAGGAATAGGATGGATAAGGGTCAAATTCATCCAAAATATTATACGGAACATCGTCAATCATGATTTTTGTTCGAGGTGGGTGATCATGTGTTTTTTTTAATCTCTCCTAGGGTGGGACATTGTCAGTTTGAGAAGAATGGTATGTTGTCTCTATGGTAAATTGGGAATTTTGAGATACTTTAGATAATTGGAGATGTGGATTGTCGGTTGGATTTTCCACCACAGTTTAGTGTGGTGAAAAATTTGTTTCATGTGTCATAGTTGATGATATATCTGTCGGATCTTGATAATGTGATTTTTTTGGTTCAGGTTGAGCTAGAACCAGATGCTTACTTGGTGTATGTTCTAGTGAAGATTTTGAATAGGTAGGAGAAAATATTGTGTGATAAAAGCATCAGTTTTTTTTGAATTTTGTGATAGCATGGTCAAATTTAAGAGGAGACTTGGGAGTAAGATAATAAGATGGATGAGAAATGGCCCGAGCACTTTCGGCAAAGTGGTGGTTATCCACATTACATGGATGGAATGTCCAGTGTTGGGGATTTTTTATCACCCCTAGTTTGAGGTATGTAGTATTGTTATTAATTAGTTATGTGTTTAATATTCTCGGGATGTGTTGGTATGAATTTTGGAGAGATTGGAACGATTTTGTAAAATTGTGGAATCCCTTTAAAGTCTGCATGGATTGAGAAGGGTTGGGGGAAACTGTGTGGGAATAAACCGTTTAGGAATCGGGGTTAAGCATGGCTTGTTCATGGTTTGTATAACCATTCGAGGAGTCCTTACAAGATTCCCCTTCGAGGTAGTTCCATGTGCATGGTTAGCACACAGTTTGTCTAATGGTGCGAGCTAACCATGTGTCTCATAAAAATGGGTTTTTAAAAATTTGAGATTATTCAGGATTTCTCTATAGGCACCCAATCTTTTTCCAATTCAATCCTCATGTAGGATTTACTCTTCTCAATGTTCATTGTTTCTCGCCCACCTGTTTTGGGAGAAAATATAAGGGTTTTCATAGCGTGGTTGTTCCGATTCTTCTCCATTAAGTCTACTCGCTTAGTTATTTGCGGTTTTCTCTAGATATACTCTTCCCCATTACACAGTTTTCTAGATCAACACCCATTGTGTGTATATATAGGGTTTATGTTTTTAGGTGTGATTATCATTAGGCTAGCTAATGATACGAAATGATATTTTGAGAGTTTTTAGGGGACCGTTTTCTTGATTGGGGTGTGGTTTCTTGTGGATCAAATTCATCGGAACCGTAATGGTAGGTGGATCCTATCCCAATTCCACAAGGATAAAATTAGTTACCTTGGTTGAAATTATTATTATTTTACTTGAGATTAATTGTCATAACAATTTTTGAATCTTTTGGGAAGCCCATTGGGTGATGAATTAGGGGATTTTGGGGAAAATGGGTTATTTTTTCATAAAAGGGGCTACGTTGTGTGAATTTAAATTATTGATTTTAAAATCACTAGTCGATGATTATGAAAAATGTTTTGTAAAATATTTTTTTCTATACAGATTTTTATTATTTAAATGAGGTTGGGCATGAAAAGTTGGTTAAATTGTGATTTTGATAAATGGGGGATTTATTGATGTTAATTGGCTTGTGATGGGAATGATGGTGTGCTTATTGTGTGTCCATGGTACTTAGTACATGATGGTTGATTTTGTGTGATGGCTTGAGTTGATTGTGTGGAACTGGGTAGGAAGTATCACTATAAATGGTGATGGATAATGGACAAATGATCCACCATTATGGACAGTGGTTGGGAAGCACCACTAGTTGGAAATGTAGTGAATGTGTGGGATGAATGCTCTACTGTTTGGGTTCCCATGTTGTGTGTTGCTTTATAAGATGGAATTTTTTGTGATCATGTGAAATAGTTAAATGGATTATGGCATGGTTTTTTGGATTTCCATTTGATTTCATGGTTTTGTTAAGGTGGTTTGGTAAGGGTGTGTTTAGATTATTGGTAATTTTTGAACAATTTGATGTTTTATATAAACTGTTTTACATAATAGTGATAACAGTTTTATCCTACTGGCATATATAGAGAAGTAATTTGGGAAAATCCTAATAAATATTAATACCCACCCATTGATTTGGAACTTTGGTGCTTTTAAATATATTGTATTCCAAGACACAAGTATGAGTAAAGAATCTCATTTTGCTTGTGGTTCGATATGATGAATTGGTGATGATGTGGTATTTGGAGTGTGGAGCTCTGTGTGGAGTTCATTATGGTGTCAATGTTCTTTGGGGTTATGTGGCTTATTCTTCCACTTGGTACTCTGATATTTGTCTTGGTTGTATTTGGAATGATGGATTGTTATGGAATAACATGGTTGTCTTTAGAGAATGTAGGGGTTTAGTTGTTGGGTTGACATGAAACGTGTTGTTGGTTTTTAATGGATTGTGGGTTTGTTGATTTTATTTCATAGGAATATAATTGCCACATGTTTTATTGAAGACCTATTCATTTATTTCATGCCATTAGAATCTTGGGAAGGTTTATTAAGGCCATGTAGAATAACTCCACCCTCTCAAGTCAATGAGCTGGGGTGGGATGTTACAGGAACTATATGTTGAAATAATCACTCTATTTGTATGATCAAAACCTTATTATGTAAATGAATTTATATATTATTACAAGGATAGTACAAATCCTGGATATTTTAAAATCCAATTATTTATGAGAACTCAACATTGTACTTGTCATCCATGTAATATAATATAATAAATTTATGAAATGTAATTATTTACTGGTTGAATACATAGTCATAGGATGAAACATATCAGATTGAATCTATTAATGAGGATTTAAAGTATGAATTTCAAATTCCGTATATATATTTTCACTAGTTTTCCCTTTGTTCATATTTTAAAAATAATGATTATATCTACTTTTAGTCACGGCTGATTCCACATTTTTTTTTATTGGATCAGTTTCATCATATTTTTTTGGCCAAGGGGACAAAACCATCAATACCATAACTCAGTTTTTCACTTTCATTTTGTATCCACCTTCCCTTACATCACTAATTTGAAATAGATTTCTTGTGTTTATTATGAGCCTTATCATCATAAACCAATATTTAATTTATTTAATTTTAAATCTATTTTTTGACAAAGACAACATTCTAGAAATTCACAATTTTGATATACTCAAAAAGTTCTGTGTTTGTCTGTAAACATATAACAAACTATTTTCATTGATATTTTTAAATAAATTTTTTGTGATAGAACCTTCGATATTTTATGAAATATAATTATCATATTTAAAATCCTATAATTTATATTCATTATCATTTTTATGATTGTTCAGATCAATTTTCATGTGAGACAAACAATAACTATACATGATCTAACGATTATTAGAATTATAATCCTGCAACAAAACAACAAACACATTTATGTATTTCTTAAAATACAATTAATTTTATTTTCAATGGATGTTTTGATATATATTGAGTGGAAAATGAATAAAAGAAACACATATATCTTATGTGTTACCTATTTGATCATATATATCACGGAATTTTTTCAATCCTTCAATGTTCTTTTCCTTTTCAACATTATTTTCAAATTTTTCTGGGAAAGGTTGCGTTATAACCTATTATGTATATATCCATATTGATTCTTACTATATTATTAGCCTAGAAATTGACTTATTACTTTATACGTTATAGTCCATATATCTTAACATTTCCCCATACTAGCAGTTTCCATGAAATTATTTTTTCATAATAACATTATGTGAACAAATGGGTTGATTTCATGGTATATTTTTATCCCTTGAATGAGTAGTGTGCTCAAATAAACATTTCATAGTTATTCATTGAGTATTTTTAACTGAGTGAGGAAATTTTATAATTCGAATTCATTCAAAATTTATCATAGTTGAGTGATTCTTCATAGTATTCGGCTATTCCATATTATATTCTATCTAGGATTTCATTTTTATAAACAGAATTCTTTAAACTAAAACCTATGTAAACATTTATTTTTTATATATATAATCATTTATCTTGTATCCCTTTATTATTAGTATTACATAACATTATCCTCATTATACCACATCTTTTTTCATGTTTAATTTAATATTATCATCCTAATTTTTGGTTTTATCACTCAAAAATATGAGTTTATTAATTTCTCAATCCAATAATACAATGGTGTAGTTGATGTATTAAATTATTTATTACTTTAATTTTTATGACATGACTCAATATAACATGTTCATTGAAAATGAATTATTTTTTATCCTAAAGCTGACTTCTGTATTTTGAACCGCCTTTATCGATGTGTTTCCTTCCCTCGCCCTTTTAATTTATTTTAAACACATGTTGACCTCTATTCTCATGGTATATTACCCAGTTTTTTGTCCTTAATATGGATAATAAAAAAATTATATATTCCTTCTAATAGATTTAATTCTTCACACTCATTCTCCATATGCACTCTTCGAGAGGCATTCCTATGAATTTTCTCTTCACCATTGTCCTCACTATCACATATTGATTCTTTAAATTATTGAATTTTTCTTCCAGAGGAACTAACTAAAAAATTCATCATTCATTTTTTTTAGAATTATTTAGATCATTATTTATGGTCTTCCTAGATGATCCATCATTACCATTTTCTCTAACAATTTTAATAGGCATCTTTGTAGAAAAAATGGCCAATTCTTCCATAATTAAAATATTAAAAAGGTTTTAAATATTTTTACTTGACTATTCTACCTATTATGAAATTTATGGTCATGAGAGAATGAATAATAAAGAATTATTCATTGTTTTCTTGTTTTAAATCTTCCTATTTATTTTCAATAATTATATATTTTAGTTATTTGAAATAAATTTCATTTTCCTTCTTTCCATAACTTTTAATAGTAGGTCCTCCTCTAATTTCATAGTTTCTGAGATAATTGTGAAGTTAGTTGATGGTGAGTTAACCAATATCTCCACATACAAGAGCTATGATATTTGAATAAAAATTATATGCAATGATAGAAATAAACTTTTTCATAATATTATAATCTTCATGAGTTTTTAAGAAACATATAATAGTGATCAAAATCATATTTAATCTAGTAAATAATTCAATAACTATTTCATCTTTCTCCATTCATGCATCGTCATACTTTATAAAATAATATGAATCATTGATTAATGCATAATATTTTCGTTAAAAATTCAATGACTTTATGTCTATATAGATTAACCAGTTCTTTGAAACATGACATTGTTCAAATTGTTTTTTAACCAAGAAGTTAAAAATTCATTTCATGTGTTCCAATCATTTTTAATGTTTCTTCGATCAATTAGAATCCATAATATATTTTTAACTATTAATGTGAATTCAAATTGAATGGAATCAGGAACATCAAGCACTAATGAATGAATGTAAGGTATCGTTATATATTTCCAAGAGTGAAACCATTTATTATAAAATTTTGTTATCACATTAATATTCAGAGAATTTTAATGATCTATATCAGACACTTGATATAAAAGAGAGTAAAACTGGGATGTGATAACATTTTTTGATCATAAAAATGGTGATACATAGTGATAGAGGATAAATTACTGTGTAGATCTAATTTAAATCCCTTCCTCTATTAGTCTCTTTTAGAACCTCTCATAAGATCCGCACTGATGAAAAAAATATAATGACAAAACATGATCGTTATTGAGGTTCAATTATTTTTAGTTGACTACAACCTCAGTGTCATGTGATTAGTATCCAACACACATGTCCAACTTATTAATATTAAAAGGAACATATGAAAGTGTATAATACTGATCTTGTATAATCAATGTAAACCAAAAAGTTATAATCATTCATCAACAGAGCATATGTGAATCCTTCGATATAGTGATCATGTATGAGAAAATGATACTACACATAGATTCAAGATGATGATCATTCTCACCATTGAATTGTTTTCTCCAACTATTGATCTCAATTATTATTTTTACAATCACTAATGAATCATATTATTTCAATTTATTTGAAATAATATCCTTATTAATTTATTTTTATTTATATTCAACTAATCATTCATAAATATGGATTCCAAATTTAGATATAGAATCCATCCTTCTTTTATGGTGTTTTGGATTTACTCATTCAAATAATAAATTATGAAACAAAAATTATTTAAAAACATCATAAATTATTAGCTAAAGACATAGCAAGATTCGTTCTTGAGAAATTATAATATTAACAAGATTCACCTACATTAAAATATTCCCAAAAATCCTTAGTAATTATTTCAATTTGATATTTCCACATAAGAATGGATATATACAGATTGGATGAAAAAAAATTATTATTCATTTGAGTTTACAATCATCATCATCATCTTCTTATTCCAGTTCATCCTCCTATATCTTATCATGGATCAAATTTTTTTTGATCATGATTCTTGATCCATGAATAAAATCTCACTTGAATCATATTATTTATTTATTCTATTTTTTATTCATAATTTAAATTCTAAAATCTCAACATTTCACTATGCCGGATCATCAAAGAAATAAATTTTGAGAGTAATCCTTATGACTAGTTGATAAAGTCATAAATGTAGGAACGTTTCTATGTTTGTTTTTAAATATAAAATTCATATGATGGAACTTAAATACTTTTTATAATTCATTATTATGATGAATCATTATGATTAGTGAAATATTATTTCCAGAAAGGATTAAGATAATGATTTACAATTTATGGATAATAACTTGCAATCATGCATTTAGATTTTTTCATTCCTTATACAAAATCATTTTGGTCACACACAGAATTATGCTGATGAATTTTAATCAAGCTTAGTCTTACAATCAGGGAATTTTCCACTTCATATTTTTTAGATCCATGTAGGATAATGTATTCAGATGACTTCCAATATTCATCAAAGAGACTCCATCCCCTCTCAATCACAAAAAGGAATTATCCAAGGAGTCTTTATAGTGACATTTTAACTTAACATTACATAGATTTATTTTTAATAGAATCATCTTATAAATTTTCTATTCAGGATAGACTTCAAATTATAAAACAGTAGCTCTCAAGTCTATACAAAACAAAAACTCAATAGGATAATTCTAAATTGTTATAGATATTTCTTTCTTGGATCCATCTGAAGTTGTGGATATATGGATGTAATAAAATAAATAGTTAAACATAAAAATATTTTGGAAAAATGCAACATTATCCGCTAGGGTACAACACCATTCCCTATTCCTCCTCTTTTTATTCATTTTTCTTCCTAAAGAGGTTATAGTAGTACGTTTTCATCCATTTCGTTGGTGATTTTATGAGGGTTCAGTAGGGAAAGGTAAAATAGTGTATTTTAGAAGTATATTAGTGTATAATCTTTGTTTAATCAATCCATGTATTGTGTTTCTTGAATCCCCGAAGAGGTAGTAAATTTTATGTTGCAACTACTGTAAAATTTCAATGTTCATTTTTCTTAATTTTATTAAATATCTTATATTTTTATGGTTTTATGATATTTTATGTGTTTTATAATCTATCGATTCAATATTTGGGGAAACGGGAATGGTTTAGGGCTAAAACCCAACTACGGGTGGGTATAATAGTCACATCACAACCTAGAGTCCCACATCATGATGGTTTTCATGTTTCAATGATCAAGGTTATTGAGTGGGTATAGAATTAAATGTGTTTTGTTTGTTTTTTCTATGAATACTTTAATTCAAATTCAATATATTATAAAATTAAGGATATAATTTGATCTATTGGTTATAGGATGTCATTTAATTATTGAAAGAGATCAGAAGATATTTTGATGATGTATAGGCCAGGGATGAAAGATGGGAATGTATAATGTGTAATGTTATCATTACATGTTGGTTTCCCCATATGTATGAATCCCCAACAATAAGAGTAGACTCTTATATATATTTATCCTTATATGTAATGGTCTTCATGCATAACAGTATACTCTTACTCATGGGTGGCCTTATATTTAAGGATCATCACACACAATAAGGACTCTTTTTCCTATATAACATCATACATAATGGACATCAAGTACCCTTATATGATGAAATCCTCTTTCTAAAGTTCCCACTTCTTAATTATATAATCAGATAAGTGTTGGGTAACCTTGTGATACATAATAGTAGGTGTGATGATATGCAATGTTTGACTACATGATACCCAAGGATCACCCAATATGTATGGTTCATATGTAATGGTCACTTGTAATGGGTCAAAAAAAGGAAATGTCCATGTTTGTAAGGTTTGATTTGTAAGGGAGACTATAAATCCCCTTGGGATACCTAGTGTTTGTAACCTTATGATATGTAATGATAGACACCAAGTGTGTGATATATAATGTATCAATTGTATTGAGTAATGATTTATGGTTGATCATAGATTGTCCATGTAATTTTGAACACCATCATGTTGTCGATGTTATTAGTATTAGCTGAGGAATCTATCTCAGGGATTTTCCATAGCCCAGGTGTTGAATTTTTAAAATTTTGGATTTAGTCTAAATTTATAATTGTTCTATAGTTTTCCATAATTTTCAGGCATGTATTTTTTTGATAATATTAGTATAAAAGTTGTTTAAGATGGATGTAATTAATTTCAAATGGTTGTTAAATTTTTTATTTGGATGTTGCAGATTTTTGAAAAATATAAAAACATGAGAAAAAAATATATTACACATCAAATGGGGGAAGATATATATAATGTATAAATACTTGGTAAATTATATTATATTAAATATAGAGGATAAAATATTTTGTATGAAAAAAGTATATTATATATGGATCTTATTATATTATGTTAGGTTTTTCATCTGATGGAAAAACAAACCATATAGAAAAACATGTTACATATGGAAAAAATATTGTGTATAGGATTTCATCTGAGGGAAATAACATTCTTTTTAAAATATATATTACATATAAAGAAAATATCATATATTATAGAAATTTTTCTAATCGAGATATCCAACAAATTGGAAATATATTATATATAGAAATTTTTCATGGATGAAATCATTCACATAGAATAAATATATTACATATGTGTTAGTGGAAACGAAATAAACTATCCATATATATCAGAAATGTCATTTAGATATTAGTAAGACATTTTTTTGAAAATGAATAATTAAAGTGTTAACTTGAAATATGATACATAAGATAAATGTATATTATTAAATTTTCCCTAATCCAAAGGTAACATTTTTTTCTTTGATAATTATAGTGTTTTGAAAATTTGTAATATTATTTTTTCAAAAATAGAAAAATTATTATTTAAGGTGATGATTTGATTTAAAATGAAATTTATGAATCACTTTAAACCATAAATTAAGGAATAAATTTATTATATTTCTTATATTCTTATCTTCTTAATAGTGTGAGATTCTAATGGAATTATTTTAGTTCCTCATTTGATTTAATGTTGGGAGCTTCCATGGTTCATAATGGATATCTATTTTCATGTCTTATAAATATTTCCCATTTTTATCTCATATTTTTTAGGAAACCTTATTTTCGAGGATTTTGTTTGATTTTACAAGAATCTTGAAACTAAATCAAAATTGGTTAGAGGTTTTCTATTAGTATAAAACTACATAGTCCTTGTATGTGGTTCTTAAAAAGTTCCTTTTCTATATGTTTGTTATGTGTTGTCTAATAAATAAGAGGGGGGAGAATTTTCTATATGTAACCATGTTTTGAAAAACTTTTATTTTCCATTTTTTATGCGCAATACCTAAGGGTAGTCATTTTTAGGAGAAATGGAGGTAAAATACTATTAGATTATTTCTAGTGTTGTGGGTTCGGGTGATGAAGGGGTTGATATTGTGTTTAAAGGGTTAATATGTTTGTTTATATGATTATTTATTTCATTAGTAATGGAATTGGTGCAACCTATGTGGTTGTGTGTGATGTTGATCATTAAGAATGTTTTGATGACATTTACAGCAATAATGAAAATATGGTTGACTATTCTCACAGTTGGTGAAGGTAGTTCATGATGATGTGGTTTTAGATATTTGTGATTCTACTCACTAGAGTAGATTGAGGTCATTGAGGTTTTGTGCATTGAAGACAATTCCCATGATGTGGTTTATTTAATTATATATGGATGGTGTAATATATATATTAAGAGGCATAAGAGGATGGTTTTACGTACTTGTATGAAGGAGGTACAAACCAGGGTTATCCATGGTTGGTGATGTTAGACCACTAAATGGTAGCATGAGGCTTGCCGATTGTGTGGGATGTATGGGGTAGTTGAGTAAAACATAGTAATGTATGGATGTCACTACGCCATGGGTATAATTATTATTTTGAGGTAGTTATTAATATGGTATTGTTTGACCTATGGTTATGTGGTAATGAAATATTTATAAGGATTTTATGACATAAGATATGATATAATTTGGATGTGTAATTCAAATATAAAGGTATCCAAAGAAGGTAAAGGTATACTCAATGCCATAAGATCACGAGTTGACCATGTTGGGAGTTCTTTAGGTTTCTATATAGTTTTATTTTCATACACTCATATATATATATATATATATGTGGATTTTATTACAGTAAACCATTGATGATGTATCAATAAGCTCGTACTCTCACCGGGCATGGACACTCTATGACATGTGTAGAATTATGGATCTTAGATTAGGTAAGGGTAAATGTTTGACTTCAGAATCCTAGTAGAGATGTGATTTTAGATGGTTTATAAGCTGGATTAAATAAGTTTATATTGTCAAGGTTGTTTTTTATGGTTGGGATAACCGCGTATTTGAATATATTTTTAACTTTTGCAAATTTTATTAGCCTATGAGAATTCAATTCAGCTTTTTTGACTAACATGATCTGAGACATGCTTTTTATATTAATCTTATTCATATTTTTTTATTTAAATTTCCTTAATTAAGTGTTTTGGGTATTTTTATTAATAATAATATATGTATATATTCTATCCATTGTCACCTCTTAGACCCCTTATGGTGGTAGTAACCCATTATAATATAGGATGGCACTCCAAATGACCATTAGAACAACGATCCATCTTTTGAGGTGTGATTTAGGTCATTTTGTTATAATGTGGTATTAGAGCATGATTTTTGTGTATTAAAATTAATTATAGGTATTAAAAGAGAGGTATTTGGGTCTATTAATACCTTGTTTATGGTATATAGAGAATAAATAAATATTTTTAGACACATCATTAAATAGACGTTGTTATGGCTATTATCTCGTATGTATATCTAAATCATGTTTTGATTGAATTACACATTACCATGAGACTTTTTGTAGTTTGTTCAGTTATTTTAGATACCAATAATTTATTTGATATTATTATTTTATGTTATTTTATTTTTTAGACTCTCAGCGCAGGGAGGAAAGAGTTTGCACTAATGCATCATTTTAGGAATGTAGGACTCATATATAATGTGTGTGAGTTTTATAATTTTTGATATAAATGGGAAATTTTGTTCTTTAAACATTAATAAAATCATAAATAATATTTTCATAAATAATATATTTGTGGATTTTTTTCTCAGTTAAATCAGGATGGGTAGTGGTTTTGTCAAAGAAAAAAGTGATTGAGGTGTTTGTAGTTTTTAGAGAAGACCTATAAGGGGTTTCCCCGTACACATTCACAGTGAAATTATAATCCGCCTTCATAAGATTGTTATTCTTTCTATAAATATTTTTTTTGATTCCATTGGTGTATGATGTGTGGGTCCAATCATTGTAAAGGTCTATTGGGGATACAGTGTTAGGTTGTATGATAAGGGTTTAGTATAAATGTTTATTGGCTAGTGGACATTGTAGACAATGTGGAAATTTAATATTTTACTATTTGTGATATCTATATAGTTCTACATATCATCATAATGATTTTGATTAAACATAATGATAACATCTAAAAATCCAACATTAAATCATTAGTAGGGTATATATGTGGTGTAACCGAGGCATGATAAGCTTGAGGTTTCTTAGAAAGAGAAGGAGAATGGGAAAAAAATCATGGTAAAATGTTGATGATTCAGCAAGAATGAATTAATGTTTTTTGGTATTTGGTATACAAGAATATCATGGATATATTAGTGTTATCTATTTAGTGTGTACAAAATGTATTTTAGTTATTCATTGAATATTTGACATGGTATTTCCCAATTAAAATACTTATTTATCTCAAATAGATTGTGGTTCTCTCAATGTGGATAATGGGATTCAGTTAGTATATACTATTTTTATTTAGATTGAGATTCCACTAGGATTGGAGTAAATTTATCTAAATATATGATCATTGGGATAGGTTACATGTTTTGAGATTTATAGATATAAGTAGGTGAGAATAAAATATTAGAATAATTGTACACATAGGTGACATTCTTGGGGAATTGTTTTCCCAAAGACATTGATGGTGGATGATCACAGGTTTTTTTTGAATTAGTGAAGGGAGATAATTAATTCATAAACTATGTTAAAATTTATATATATATATATTATTTTCAATGATTTTGGTGATGGATTAGGTTTTTAATGTTGTAGTGATTCATTGATGGTTTATTGTAATATCAATAGATTTTAAAATGAATGTATTTGTTCAATAAGGTACAAAATATGCCATACTAAGCTAAAACGAACAATGAAATATTATTATGTGACAACTATATCATTTTAAATTATTTATTGGGTATGAATATGAATATTTTATTTATTATATATATAATGGTTCTACGCATTTCTATCGTTTTTATCAGTACATTATAAATAATCACTTGTTTATTATGAAAGAAATAATTTTCCTAAAAATTTATTTTTATTTTATTTTTTCAGAAAATAATATAAATATTTAATGTAACTTTTAGAAAATTTATTTTATAAAATGATAATAATTTTTGAAAGAATCATGCTTAAATTTTCTGAAGATGAATTTTTTAAAATTTCCAGAAAATATATTTTTTTCAATTATTATTGAAAAATTATTATATTAATAAAAAACTATATACTATTTTAATAAAATTTTAATGTAATATTATATTTTTTTGATATTTTTAAATTTTAAATATTTAATTTTTATTTAAATTATTTATTTTAAATTGATTTTATAAATGAATTTATCATTATTACCTTTTATATTTTAAAGTGCATTTTTTCAGAAAAGAGAATTTTTAATTGGGCTTTTCAATTTTAATTCCACATTAAATTCAACAACTCATATGACTTTGATTTTGAAAAATGGATTACAAATTATGAATTATAGAGTACCAGTTTAATAAATTGGTCCTTTTTATTTTTAGTCAAAATGAATAGTAATGCTATTAAATATGTTTACAACTATAAAGGGAAAAACAATAAATATATGGTTTTCAAATTAGTGTTAAGAACAATAATATTAAATTAATAGTAACCTAAATATTATTGTATTATTACATATATTCTATAATCTTCTTAAATTCTAATTTATGACATTTTTTCGACACATGATCGATATTATGACTTTTATAATATTTTATATAATGAAAATTCAAACATGTCACCCTCTTGTTTTTAAAAACCTTAATATTTTTAAAATTTTGTTATTTATAAAATATTAATGAAAATTAAGATTATTTTTATTGATAAATAATTTATATTTATATTTTCAATTTTTTTTATTTTTCATTGAAGAAATGATTTCCTTACACTCTTACACAACACTGATGTCCCTCCCCTCTCATATAAAAGGGAACCTCTTATTTATATTCTTTCACACTTAAAATCCAATTTGGATCTAAGCATACCAAATAAATATATCACGAAATCAATATCCTTTTAACCCATCATAGAATTATAGTTTTGTGATTATTACCTTTCTCATGGCCATGTTATATATTCTGCACTATCAATACTTGTGAATTATTTTTCTCTTTAATATCCATTTTTACTTACCACCAATGTTTTCTTACAAGGAAACATAGTTATGTGTTATTCTAGGTTACCATCATATTTCCCTTTCTCAATTTACAATTGGATACTTTATTAACCCTTTTTACAACATGTGATTTCAATATTGTTATTTTAAAAGGACAAATATCTGGTAACCAGGATCTAGCTAAAATTTTAATGATTCATCTTTTTAAACATGGTAGAATTTAATACCCCTCCATTTGAAAATATAGAAAATTATTAATAGTTTATAATAAATGCAACAATGAAGATAAACTAACAATGAAATATTATTATGTGACCATTATATCCTAACTATTAAATTGATGGATATTAATAAAAATAACTTATTTATTAAATATTCTAATGTTTTTACACATTTATAAGGTATTTATTAATTCTTTCAAAATAAGTAGTCGATTTTTTATGAAGATAAATATACAATTTCTTTACAAATGAGTTAAATTTCTATTTAGGAGAAAATAATATAATGAATTTATTTAAATTTTTAATAATTTATTTGAAAAAATTAAATTCATTTATTTAAATCATCATGACAAAATTATCATATGTTGTATTTTTGATGTTTTTCTGAATAAATTTACTTTTTAATAATTTATGAAAAATAAAGATTTTTTATTAAAAAATGATTTTTATTTTAAATTATTTAAAATGTAAAATTATGTTTTTATTAGTTTTAAAATTTCATTAGATACTTTTTATCTAAATTTGTTTATTTTTAATGGATTTTTTACATCATCGTCATCAGCATATTTCTTTATTACTTTACCATATAAGTACAAAACAATTACAAGGGAAAGTAGAAACGTCAAAAACAATGCAACCAATAATTATGGACGAAAAAATAATAGTGACCAAGTATGATAATTATAATGAGTTAAATCCCCTCTGGAGGTTGTGATTTCATGCATTCAAGTAAAATTATATGTTCTCTTTTATCCACCATTGATGTAAGGATGTCTACAATGTTGTTTCCCTCATGCTGGGTATGGATAATATTCATCTAGTTTTTAATGACACCCATGCACCGTATATTTTTTTGTTAATTAACCAAGGAATAGTACTTGATCATTTGATAGAATTATAAAGTGTTTTGTAATCTATTGCAGCTTCTTCTAGAATTATATTATACTACCTTCATTGGAATAAAACTCGGTCCATAGCCAATGAATCGGCCTTTAAATAGTCCCCACTTGCCAAGTATGTAGTAAAATAAAAAATGGCCTCACTTAAAGTGTTCCTCACCACTTCTCCCCCCTCATGATAACCATATTGAAAGAATCATTGGTTTTCATATTTAAACATGATCTATGAGGATTGAAGTGAACCCATCATCCTTGGATGATCCTCATGTTCAGTAGGAATCCTTTCCTGGAGGCGGAGAGGGGTCTGAGTTTAGGAGTTTCTTCCATGAATTTGAGGAGATTAACCATGTCAATTATAAGATTCTATAATCAAATAAATGGGCCCTCCAAATGCACATAGCGTCACTGCATCAATATTTGTTCCACACCTACCATAGGCACCAACAACCACCTGAAAGGACCACTAATCTCACCTCCTTCTCTGGAGATACATTCTATGCACTATTGAAACAATTACCAAGAAAGTTGAGACATTTCCCCTATAGAGAAATAATTGTACTGAAATATTTAAATATTTCCAACAACATGTATTCCCTTCTTAATTTTAGAAAAACGGTGCACCAAGAATTCCTCCCATCGGACCACACAACATGAATATTTGAATTACAGGTTTATACCTGTGCGTTTAATAATGTCATATAAAGTAAACACTATATTTATGATTCTCTAAATAAGGAAATATTGTTTCTCAGAAATTATCTAGCACCATAACACCTCACCCCACATGTCATCATGTTTGGTAAAAGTCGATATTCATCGATAATCTGTTGCAGATTTGTTTCTCGAAAATGATCCAACAAAGACTCACATATCTGGTTCAATGTTAATTTTAATGGGATCGAACAAACCACATTATTGATTATATAGCATATCATTGATAAATTACGGGTGTCTACATGAATGATAGAATGAGATATCCTAGATGGGGAACTCTGGAAAACCACGATAGGATCCAAACTATTTTACCTTTTCATGCTCATTTTTCTGAAAAAAGTATTCATTTTACAAGATAAATTTCAAATAATATTTTACACTATAGTGTGTTGAATTATAAAAAATGGATTCTGTATTTATAATTAGTGATTCCGAATTTATTATATTGGAATATTTTAATTTGGTCAATATGAATAGAAAACTTTGTAACTTTTGTTACCACAATAAAGATAAATTAGGTATATTATTTTTTAAAATAAAATTACAAGGACTATTTTGTTAAAAAAAATCATAAATAAATCTATTTATATTCATACATATCGTCTATAATAATTTAAATTTATAATGTTTTAAAAATTTTTTTCTCTTAGATATGATTAACCCAGTTATAGTATTTTATTTAATGAAAAGTCAATCATGAAACACTCTAGTTTTTAATAACAAAAATATTTTTAAAATAGGTTTATATATGGTAAATTCTAGTTTATGTATATTATTATTTAATATCATGGATTTATCTTTATTATTATAATTTATTCATTATTTTTAGTGCTAAATTAATTATCTTAGACGCTAACACAGCGCTGAGGTTGTAATTATTCAAAAAATGAAAAATTAAATAAATGGTATTATATATATTATAATAAATATAATTTGAGATAAATATAATGATAAAATAATATTATAAATTAAAATTAAATATTACAAATATAGTATTTTTTATCAAATTTTATATGTTTTCACGATATTATTGAAGATAATTTAATGAATAGTACTTAAAATTGATGTTTTGTATATTTTATAGTAAATATTATTTTTTTGTAGATATTAAATTACTTAAAACATTAAAAAATAAATAAATGTGACCAGGATATGGACTATAATATTATCTATGGTCAAATTATTGTATTTTTTCCTTGTTGGTAATTATATTGACCCTCAAAGAGTAAAAATCTGTGTTGTCATGATAAGTGTTAAAGGGGATAACACCAAAATTTATGGATTTTAATATAGTAAAAAATGTATACATTTTATTGTATGATATTATTTTGATCTATACATATTTTATCTACTAATAAATTAAATTTTTAAACATTTTTATAGATAATTACTATATTAATTTAATAATTTGATAAATTCCAAGAGTTCTCGTCCAATTTCTTATAAAAACGAACCTCTTCTTATCAATCAATCACATATAAAAACCCATTTGTTTATGCCAATACCTACCAAAAAACATTTTTACAAAAATACAATTCTATAATGCATTCCATCATTCTATAGGCCTTATTTTTGGCCTGAAAATAACCTAATATGTCTTAAGGTGTAAACCAAATATGGTCTTCCAAAGAATAGATGTAATCTTTATCCACTTGTTTTTGGATTATATCTTATTACAACTACATATAATCATATTCCCACATGATAAAATAAAGAACAAGTATAATACATATATTGAGTTTTTGAAAGATTAAAATCACAACCTAAACCTATCTCTAACATCCATCAAATGAGATAATAATTCATCATTTGTGTATACGGTGGACTGCCTCCTCACAAATTCCTGCTATAATTTTTTCTTCACCATATATAAAGGAGGGTGTTAATAAATTAATTTACGTTTATATATGATATTAATGACATATTTAACATTATTACTATACAATATAACATTTACCTTCATACCATTTTGTGCACTGAAAAATGATAACATTGTTACTATGTTTGCATGGACTACCACCTCCACGAAGCGATATGATTCGTTTTACATAATTTCACATTTCTGATATATATAATTATATTTAAATAGTTAATATGGTATATTATATTTAACTATCACTATATAATGATAAAATAATACATACCTTCAATCCATTATTATTTTTTTAAAATTGAAACATTACTCATGCGTATGTAGGACCTAATATCAAAATGATTTTAATGTAGTTAATTTTTTCCTAATAATAATTAATTGTTTTATTTAAAATTATTTTTGATGTATAAAATGATATTTATTATATAATTATTATTCGATAGATGTGGTAATAATGACCTCATTCACCATAGTAATCCTACCATTTTGGAATTATGAACCAAATATCTCAAAAATGAGTGATGTAAGATCTCAAACTATCCTGGAGGTATGTACTTGTTTAATTTTTATTCAAATTGCGTTATTTCTTGTTAAATAGGTGTTTCATGGGTTTATATGAGGTTTTTGTGTTGTTTTTTAGTTTTTGGACATGAAAGGACAAGGAAGATTGGCCAGACAGTGGGAAATGCACGGTTGGCACATGGTTGGTGTAAACTATACACCTAGTCAGGGTAACCATGCGACCAAAACCACTTTAATATAGAGCATGACACACAGTTTCCATATGGTTTTCTAAACCATGTGGGTTCCACTAGGAAACTATGTTCCTTTTCCCCTCTTGTACATAGGGAGTTTCACGGTTTTGCCAATTGTATTTCCAAACTGTGTGATCCTTAAAATGGGGGAAATTCTAATTTCACCCTCATAAGATTTATGTATTCTACCCCTATTTGTTCCATATTCCTCATCCATAAAATTTTTTATTAGCCAAACCCTCCTAGACATCTGAGGGAAGATTCTCCATTGATTTTTTCCATTTGGAGATCATGTGGGTGAAAACCAATGATATAGGATTCTAAGATTTCTCCTTGAACTATTTTCTAGATTAGGGCTTATAGAATATCTCCTCTTCTTCTAAATCCCTAAAAATCTCATTTCTACGAGAGATTCTATATTGGGGACTTAGTGGATGTTTGATTTTGAAGCATTGGTGGAGGTTTAGCAAGCATTTCTCATTGGATATGAGGTAGGTGGTCTTAATTCCTTTCCTAGTCTCATTATTATATATTTGTATATAGCTTTGTTAATTTACTACCTTATCTAATTCTAGGTTACTAGAAATATGAAATTGATTTGGTCCTTATATAGAATTGAGAGACCCCACATAGAACTCATTGGGTTCGATGATGATGTAAGACTAGACCTAGGGATAACCATGGGGGATGTAAAACCCTTGAGAATGGTGATATAAATAAGTAAATGTTGATTTAGAGGAAGTAAAAGAGTTAATGTGTTGTGAATT
Source organism: Viscum album (assembly GCA_963277665.1). Classification (NCBI taxonomy): domain Eukaryota; kingdom Viridiplantae; phylum Streptophyta; class Magnoliopsida; order Santalales; family Viscaceae; genus Viscum; species Viscum album. Next base: position 452,569,616 of record OY728160.1, on the reverse strand, counting down.
GTAATTTTTCAGGACTTTGTTGTTAAATTTTGAATTAAATTGATTATATGTCTTATTTTATAAAATTCATTAAGGGGTTTTGAAGAGTTTTAAATAATACATTTTTGATTTTCATCTGGTTTTGTTTTTATAAAAATAATATGACATTTTGAAGTGGAATATTTTCTAAAAGTATGCATTGGCCTCATGGTGTTTTATAAATTTTTTTTATTTACATATTTCATATTATGGTTTAAAATGAGGGAGTATTTCCCCTTATTATAGAAAAGCCTCAATGATTATTTGAAATTATCAGAAATTGAAATGAATGCCTTGGGACATGGTTTTGTTTCTCAAAAGTAATTCATTATTTTAAATGGTGGATTCAATATTATTATCAAATGATTTTACCTGTCAACATTACTTTTTTATTTTCAAAAAACACTTTTAAGGGGATAGTGAGACCCCTCACAACATTAAACACCAGAAGAAACAACATATTTGTTGAAGAACGGTTTGAGCCGATTGGAATCAATTTCCATAAAAAATATCTAGGGAATAGAATTTACCTGGGAGTCAGGGTAGTCCTTCAAAATGCCTTCATACTGAAGTTCCATGTTGTCCCAAGCATTCGTGAATTCCTCCATGTCAATATTTCCCATATTGAAGCCACTGAGCAGAATACAAGCCTGCCTATCAATCCACTCGCCTTGTTCCTTAGTAGTGATCACATGAATCCTTCTTCCTATCTTATTCAATGATTTCATATCCATATCTTCCTCTCCCATATCTTCATCTGAGTGAAAAATTAGATCCATCTGTTCCAACATCGATGATATCTGTTGCTGAGAATCTCTAACGGAGCTTGTCTCACGTTGCTATCCAGGATCCCTCATCTTCACCGAGGGAATGACAGGGAATCCATCCTCACCACCTGCAGACACCGGGTAGCTATATTGGTTGACCACAACATCTGAATTGCTCACATAAATAGGATCCTTTGGAAGTTGATTGCTCTTACTTCCAGACCTCGCTATAGGAGGACTAGGTAGGTTATAATAATCCTTCTTACGTATCCCCCTCCAGTTGGTCTTGATAAAGCCATCATAATCATTAGTGGTGAAATTTCCCAGCCGTGAGGATGTTCTTAGATATTACTCTAAAATGGTCACTTCCTTGGGCTCTGTGGGGATGTCCAGAACATCATCTATATCCTCTTGGGATTCTCCAAAATCTACCAAGTGGTCCTATTCATGTGAAGCCTCATTCCAATTTAGATCCACATTAGCTTGGCAGTCATCATCACCCAACACTACATACAGATTTTGAAGGTCCATGTTTGATCTCCCAGATGTAACTATCTCAGGATAAGAAAGGGTTACATGTATTTCTTGCCTTGGCACCTCGATGGCTCATTCCTATTGATAGCATATTCCCATATATTGAAGTTGCATTGAGGTGTCCTTCAGAGCCAGACACTGGGAGTTCCCACCAGATTCTTGGTCTTCACAAGGTCCCTCAATCACCTTTGTAACATTGGCTACATTAATTGGAACCATCTGAATTCCCAATACCACCAGGTGGGCCTCCTTCACTCCATCATTTTCACCTCCAGTTGATTCACCTTCCAAAAGAAAGTTTAGGTCTTTTCCTACCTTGTTACTACAACCTGAAACTTATTTCTCTAGGGGTACCACCTCATTAGCACCCAAGTCGGATGAATTTCATTTTCCTCACCATTACACCTGGAATGAACACTGCCAAGTCTCTCTTTAATCTATCATAAACCATAGAAACATTAGGGTTTTGGGAGGGGGCCATTAGTTTCCTCATAGAATTATGTGGTTCTTTAAGACCATGACTGAGTCCTAGAACCTCCATCTCCTTTTGTTTTCCATGATCGGAACCAGTGTTGGCGCACAGTGGTCTAACTTCCAAATATTTTTTTCTACTTTCACCCATACAAAATCCCTTTCCATCGTCGCTTGAATCTACAACCTACCTAGTAACCATCATACCACATATTCAGAATATCATAGAATGGCCCAACTTCTTACAGGAATTACAGAAGTCAAACCAAGTTTCATATACTATAGGTTGTTTATGACGAAAACCTCCCTCCACTGTAATCCATACAAACTCACATGGAATCTTTGAGACATCATGTTCCACACATATACGAGGACAGACCGGGTGGCAGAGCGCCTTGGTTCTTGAATTAGAACATAGAAATATACCCACAAGGTTACCTAGTATTCTCAAAATTGTGGGGTTTTGAAATAGTAGATGGAGGTGCAGAAAACAAACGCATACCACTACTGAAGGGGAGTCACAATTCATGTGGAAATCATATGACCAACAAACGAGGTAAAAATAGAGACCATTGTAGCTTCACATGGCACTAGATCTGGATTTAATTAGATCCTCCTCAGGGGTGATTCGAATCCAAATATGTCTAGAATCAAGCAGAACCACTGTTTCTCTATCTTTTGAATCCCACAACCCAAAAATATACCTATCAAATTAATCCACTGAGGGATGTCGCTGCTTGGAGCAACCAATCAGGGAAAGATTCAGTAGACCTGAAGCCTCGTTGAACTCTGAGGTTGAAATTGAAAGATTCGTAAGGACATTTATCAAATTCGTATCTTTAGGGACAAGTGAAATATGAGGGATGGAGGGAAGAAATTTGGGGTTCGAGAATGGAGAAAAGGATGGAGTCAATCCTACAACGGAAGCTAGAGGTGCCTCACCCGGTAGGGTAGGAGGGACCAGGGTTGGAGCCACTACCGTACCCGAAGGGTGGAAGGCGTCGCAAAATCACCGTAGAAAGCGGTCACAAAACCCCTCAAATCATTTTATTAATTTAGATATTTTCATAGATTGTGAAATGAATTTGGTTTTTTTGTTCAAAAAGTTAATATAGCATAATATGGTGTTTGGAAAATGGTATATGTGTTATTGGGTTATTCATTGTTAGTTGGATGTGTATAATGAGTTGTAACTATAAATTATTGTTTTTTAATGGTTATAGGATGCATTTAGTAAATGTGTTAAAGGATAAATAAGAATGTGAAATGGTGTTGGTGGTGTGTTTGTTTTGTGTTGGGGATAGTCCAATGGGTTGAGTCCCATAATGTCTCTAAAACCTACCCCAATAATGCACAAGATAAGGATTCACACTGTGGATCTAGGACCCTTCTGGTTGTATTTGGTGAAGCTACCTAAAATAAATCTCTAAGGTAGGTCTTATGAAATTTCTAGTTGGGATATTGGAATGAGTCTCTATGTTTCCCAACTAGCAGTAATGATATGGATTGTATTGTTGGATTGAGGCCTGATGATTCCCACAATCATGGAAATGGGTTGACTACCAGAATGTGGCTCTGGGGTATATTGGAAAGTTTTGATTGATGAATACTATTGTGATGAAATTTTTGTGTAACCACTTAAGTGTTGTATTAGGATCCATGTATGAAAGGACATATTATAGTTCTTCGGTTGACCATAATGAACATGATGGCTAAATTGTTTTATTAGTAATTGTTTTAATGTGAAACATTTTTATTGATTAAATTTGGATGAATAGGTAATTGTTAAATGTTTTGACATGTTTCATTCTTTCCATGTACACTTATATCACATGTTTAACTTCATACGCTATTTTATTGAAATGATATGCCTTTAAAAACTGTTGGTGGTGGATTTCTGATTTGTACTCACACCTTACTCAAGCCACTATAAAACTTGGGTACCCGATATGCTGTTACATGTTTTCTTGTACATGTTAAGGATATGGAGCTCATGTTTTGTCCTTTTGTGGGATATATGGTTAGAGCATGGGATTTCAGGCCAGATTTGGGACTTAGGTCCGTTCATGGGATCTTTTTATGGTTTTTGGGTTTTGAGGATTTTTATTTTTATGCCTACTTGTCATGTTGTGTATCCACCATATTGTTGAATCATTTTCTACTTAGTTAATTGTTGGAATTTGTTGTAAACTATCCATTTATTATTTAAATAATGTTATTACATTTTTTAATCATATTTATTATGTGTTACTACTCTAAAAAGTGGGTATAGTCTCCACAATGTTTTATCATAAAACTGCACTACTAGTTTGTAGCCTCTATCATATGGGGTGGTGTGCCTGAGGCCATGTGAAAACCCAGCATGGTGAACCAGATGTAGTGTCTAATGTTTCAGGGAAGATAAAAAGTGGTATCATTGTATGTTTTTTCTTACTAGTTTTGGAAATATAGAAAAGATACTAGGATCTTTTCTGGGCCTAGTAATGAGCTTGGGCCTGGGAACCTAGAGCCCCACATATGAGGTAGAATCAAGTCTTCTTAGGGTGGAAATTCATGTTTTGTGTTTTTATTTTACATTTGATTATTAATTCCACCATGGGTGGTTTACATATAAGTGGCATTACTGATTTATGAGGTTCTATATCTTCGCCCATCATGGTGAGATATGGTGTGTGAGTTCACAAGTCGTTGTAGGAATAATGGATTGATAGGTCACCCATATTTTTATTATTATTGGTAGCTCCTTAGGATTTATATGATGGTAGTATAAATATTTCTTGTGGATTTTTCTTATTGATCATTCGTTGAAAGGTTAGATCAGTGAAATTTTTAGTATTATTGATTTGAATAAATCATAGATTTATGAAATGTTTGGATAATAAAAAGGTTCTTTAAAATGTAAATGATTGGGTATTAAATGTAATTTTTTAAAATGTGAAACCTAGAATTTTAAATGCTAATGATTAGTTAGTAAGGGAAATGTTGAAATGATGGAACATGGAGAAACTAGTGGTGGAAATCCCTTTTGTTGGATGTTTACATTGTTTATGGGGGTTTTGGGAAGTGGGAGTGCCTCAGTTTTGGACATCGGATTATGATATGTCAGATCACGATTATTTGGATATAAAAGTAAATGAAATATTTTATTCTGTTTCTTTGGTTAGGTTATGTCTTCTGTGTTTTGAAATTACATCTACTAAGGTGTTTATAGAGTCTCTTGTGGTTTGATACCTTGCGAGTTGTGTTTTATTTACCAAAGATTGGGTTTTTCTCTTGTAGTGCCGATTTGACATGTGTGAGTATCTTTTCTATAATACCTAGTGTAAATGGTTAGTTAGTGTGTTATATACAATGTGTTTGGAATATGGGTAGAATTTATGACCGTGATTAGTGGGGTTTTGAGGTTTTATTTGTGTTGATTAGAATTATATCCATTGACATTTTTTAGCCATGACACTAATTTGGTGAGTTGGAATCGCTTGACTCTCATAGTGGCTGGGGAGTGAGGTCGGTTGGGATTTTGGGTGATCTTAGTGGAGTATGTCATGGGTGGATGTTTGTAACATTGAACGTTCGACACAAAGAGTATGTCTAAGTGTGATTTTGGCCTAATGGGATAGGTGGGAAGGATGATAGTTTTGTTTAGGTGACTTAAGCGGTGGTTATGTGTTGAAATTGTTATAAAATTGAGGGCACCCTCAAGAGAGGATGTCCCTATGTGGTAGGTACCTTTGAATGTATTTCATGAGTGGTTACGTCAGTGGTGGGATCAATGTATGGTTGGTGTCGTCATGTTTGGAAAAGGATCATAGTTATGCCTTAGTTTCATCAATTGTTAGTTATCAATGAATCTGGTGTTTCGTTGTTGGGTCAAATATGAATAATTCCGCAAGTCCGATGTGGTTGATGTACTAGGAGGTATGGTTGGATGTTTGAGAAAATGTAGGAAAGGAATAGTTCCATTTAGTATAAGTGAATAATAATCTTATGACAGAACCAATTTTAATTCTATATGATCATAGTGGTAAGTTCATATTACGCATGAGACAGTTGGGTTTTGGAATAGTGTGGTTGTTTTTGTGCCCCTATGTAAATCACTAGCATCATAATTGAATGTCTCGGGTGGGGTAATGGTAGTTTTTCAAAGGGTAATGCTGGTCCATGATATATTATTGATGATCATGATGTTGTAGTGACTTTTGGTTGAAAATAACATATGAGTTATAGTTTTAGGAACCAATGACACATTGGCGAGCAGGAAAGCCCAAAAAATTATGCAGGTTAAGGTGTCCCTCTTGTGGGAGGTGAAATCAATGATGGATTCATTGTGGTGGTGTTTTTTTAGATTCCATGTCATAATTTTAGCTGGTGAATATCATTTCCAATATAGTTACATCGTCCTAGGTATGATAAGGTATCTCAGGCTTTACATGTACATAGAAATAGGTGTTTCTGTTGGATATAAAACTTATTGGCGGTTGAATGCGTGTATTTATATATGTTGAGAAATATAGTCAGATGTTTACCATTGGCCGGTTATATGTGAGGTCCTCGGGAAGGAATGATATTCAATGATTTTCATGGTATTTTTATTTGCAATCCAGTAATGAGAAACAATTGGTGGTGTTTTTTTCCCTTGGGGAAAAGTTAGATGGCCACATCCACGATTTGAGGCCCATTGTTTGATCAAAGCATGTTCTATAGTGATAGGAATTTCTCAAGTAAATCGGGGAGATTGATAATCTAAAGGTCATGATCAATATTATTATCAATATATGTGGAGAAGATAGTGGGGTGAATGTGGGGGAATCAGAATTCCATTGAGAAACATGTGAGGTGGATGTTTGTATTCCATGATAAGGGTCGTGTGGGCCTTGATTATGGTGGTTGATTGAGTAAACCATTGGTTTTGGGCTGAGCGTGGTTTTGAAATTAATTGAAGGTTCTTTTTCTAGGGACAATGATGGGCATGATAAGGCATGTAAATAGTTCATAAAAATAGAGGTTTGGTGCTGGATCCTCATCAGAAGATGGGCATGTACTTGGGTACCTGTGTTCTGTGGCCATGGAATACCATTAAGTGCGAATGATTCTTGGTTAGATAAAGCAGTGATGTGGTAACTGAGAAACTAAACGATTCCAAAAATAATTTAGTCAGTGATATCTGTACATGGACAGAAATGAGGGGAATGAACTTCGTGATTTTAAAACCACCTTCGATGTGTGTTTTGGTATGATAAGTTTGTTTCAAATTAGAAATATGTTTTTTGTTTGAAGAACATTGTCTTCATTTTTTTAAATATGGATGATATAAGTGTGGTCTAACTGGGTAGTTTTGATGGAAGGGATGAATTCTGGAGTTGGTGGGAGTTCTCATGGATTTTGCGTGAAGTGAGTTGGGAGACCCATCTAGTAATTTATGACATTTATTGAATGTTATTTTACTCACATTATTATGCCTAAGGTTCCCAACATCAAGTGATGGTGGTGGAGTGAGAATTTTTATGGTGGGCAGGACCATTGTGGGGAATTGGTTAGTTGATGACATGAGAGGTGGTATGTAACACCCCAACCCCAGTTACCCAGAATCGGTGTATTATTATATTACATTGGCGTGATACATGGAAATCATGTCTCGAAAGACCGATCAGTTTAGTAGCATTGGAAATAATAGATACATTCATAAGTTTTACATTACATTATAATATAAAAAAATAAAATAACATTGTTTCCATATACCACAGTAATATCCCCTAAGACTATCCCTATAGTTCAGTCATAAAATAATTTTTCGCATCCTAGGAAAAAATAAAACATAGAAAGGGGTGAGCTCAGATTATCTGTAAGGATAACAATATAGAAAAAACTTTAATAAATAAGCATAAACATTTAAGGAATTGTATAAGACTAAATTAAAAGCCTTTTAAACTTAAAATTAATTATACTGTGGGAAAGATAGAACCAGAAAATTCTATTTACATATTCACTTGGATAATCCACTAGTTGAATAATCACATGCAATATCAATATCCACTTTCATAATGATGGAATGCATAATTCCAAACTTCCTAACCACATATTCAAGGCCATGTTCCATGGATACAAATATTTTTTTATCAAAGCCTTGTGCCAAGACAATATTTTGTCTCATGAAATCCACCAATGCATCAAAGAGATATATCGGGCTCCACCTATCACTTAATAAGTCCAATGCATTCCTCTTATTAAAAGGATTAAACATAATATAAACATTCGTACTAAAACTAGCATAAAAAATATCAAAATTTTATCCATCAACCATGAATGGTGTAAAAATAAAACACCCACAATAAAAAATATCACAATACCTTCAATAAAATATGAAAGTTTTGTATCATAATAAATCAACATCAAATAATATTAAAATTCATCAAAGGATAATGATGTAGATAAAATCAAAACCTTTTTTATATGAATATCTCTTTGTATATTGGAATCATTTAAAAGTAATATAATTATAAAAGAAAACATTTATTTTTTAAATATTCTAATAAGATTGTATGGGAAGCTTAGATGATGTTATAACAGCGGGAAAAATCCTCATCCACCGTATAAGTTAAAAAAACATTCTTACCTTAATTTTATCGAAAAGGTCATACAGTACCTTGATTGGAAAATGGCAGAAAGATTCCATTCAAACCATTATATAAAAAGTAAAAAAGGGTAAAAATTAATTTAACCCATATTCTAGTAAATACTAAAAATGTGTTGGAATACAATTTTAAGAAACATGGATGTGGATGATAATGAGGTCATAGTAGATACTCACGTATAAAGCAACCTCAGATAATAAGGAGATAGTGAAATTAACCCTTACCTTGTTCATTTCCTTGGTCGAGGGTATGTAAACCTCCTGTATAATGGTGATATCATTATTATTAAATTATACAAGAACCAAAAAAATATGATATCATATATGATCTTGTAATATTTCTTTCGTAATGATATTTCTGTAGTATCATCGTTTTAGGTGTTAACTGGTTTGTTTTCCTTTACATGATTTTTTATATAAGCAATGTTTGTTGTGGATATGATGTATCTGATTTATATTCACAATTATATTAAGTATTTATACATTATTTTTAATCATCAAATGAAAACTATCTTTGAATTGATACGATGGGGAATGAATCTCATCGCGTTTGTGGAGATGGTAATCCGTACGTTCGCACGAGTGACAATATCATTTTTTTGATATTAGAATAATATATAATTGGATGGTATATCATATATATAGAATAATTATCATGTTATATTTATTATTTACATCAATTATACATCATTATTATACTCATCCAAATAATAATATATTGAATAAAAATTACACCACGACGTGGAGATGGTAAGCCGTACGTACACACGTATGGTGACATGTCATTCAAAGGATTGATTGAATAATGAATATAGTTGTATTATATTTATAATAACATCACAGTATATAAAATATATTGGAGTTATTATTTTATAATGGAATGGACAAATAAAGAGGAAGCGGAAGAAGAAAGGAACTTGAAAGAGGTGATGAAATATTTACCTCTTCATGGGGTTCTTTCTTTTGATTTGATCAAAAGGGATCCTTAGGATGGCTTTCTGAATAGTGGAGGGCCTCTATGATTAAGGGAGGACAGAATAGAGGATATTTGAGCTGGGTTTGGCTGAGCCAAATAGATTTTAAGGTGTGAATTTGAGAAACAGGGATGTTCTGTTTTATAAGAGGGTTGAGGGGCAGCGTAGGAAAAGATTGAAATATTATTTTATAATAAAATAAATTTAGGTTTCTAATGGCTTAAAAATGATTTATTTTGAGTCTAAGGTGGGTATAGGTCTAAAACCTTTCAACCAATAGGTTTTTTATAGGTTTGGTTCACAATATTAACCTTATATTCTAGATTTAACTCTTAGTTAATTAGTTTGACATTTACCATGTCTCTTTGTATTTTAATATTTAATGGTTAATAAACATACTATAAACATACTAGATAACCTCAAGTGGTTCATTAATGAAATATATAATATTATTTAAGACCATTTTCAAAAACTTATATTAATATGAATAGAATATCAATTAATAATATAATATTTGTTTTAAAAAAGATTTTATGTCAATTTAGAAACTATTTGCCATTTTGTTTGGGTTAAATTCCTAACAGCATTAAAAATTTGAAACAAATTCATTTACTAAATTAAAAAATTTAGAATTAACCTAGAATATTCGTGGATGGAATCAAAACATTCATATGATATATATTTTATCATTTATAATAAAATTTATTTGATTCTTTCATTAATAAAGAAAATATTGCATTATAATTATTTCATAAATAAATTTAATTATTCAATGTCTTAAAATTATAAATGAAATACCATTATGTAGGGAATATTTTTAAATTAATAATTAATATTTGTAGTAGAAGAGATAACAAATATAAACCTATATAAAAAATGTGTTACTAAAAGATATATGCTCATGTCAATTTTGTATTTAATTTAACTTTTTTAGTATAAAGTGTTATTATCACCTGCAAGTGGCTCCATGGGGTCCCCAAGTCAACCCAAGGATGACCATGGTCAGATATGTATCAAAAAATAGAGTTATAAAATTTTTTATAGTAATTTAAAATTATTATAATATTATTTTTTACCCTTAATAAATGGATTTACACTTTAACCACAGTAAAAAAAATATTTACGGAAATAATTATTCAAAATGTCTAAAAATAAAATTTACATATTTACACATTTTTGACCTCCTGATTCTAAATATGGAAACTATTTTTCAAAATTTAAAACACAAAATTGGCCAAAATTAATTGAAAATTATTTCTCGTTGTAAACACAAAAAGCGTGTTTTTATGAAATAATAACTATCAAAATATTGACATTTTCTTATGTCCAGTTTAAATATGATATTACGTACAATAACCAAAATTAGATTAAATGGTAAAAATATAATCTAATTATACTTAAAAAACACTCAATATTATAATTTAGCACTATATTAATTATTTTCATTAAAAAATTTGTTTTTAATTAAAATTTACTATTTTCACTATTCATTAAAAACTGAATGTTTTCAGAAAAATACCAAAAATTCACCCTAAGCTAATTTCAATATTCTAAACCCAAAAAAGAAGTCCATTTTGATAGATAAATTGGATAAAATTTCATAAAGTGTTTATTACTATTCATGAAGGCTATTTTGATTGGTCATGATGTGTTAGAATCTCGAAGTTGCGTACAATGCAAGCTATTGCATTATTCAAAGGGAAACATACCATTGAATTTTGGGGTGTCACATTCTCCCCTCCATAAAATAATTTCATCCTCAAAATTCCTAGAATATTATTGCATAAAATGATTTGGGTGGTTCTTCATCATAAGTTCCTCGGGTTCCCACATTGCCTCTTCCGTCTTATTGTTTCTCCATAGAACTTTTACCAGACGAGTCATCCGGATTCTCAACACATGTTCTCTTGTATCAAGAACCTTGACAGGATATTCTTAATATGAAAGATCAGGTTCTAGTTCTAATTCCTCATAGGTATGTACATGTTTTGGGTGAGGTATGTATTTTCTCAACAGTGATACGTGGAACACATCATGAACATTGGAGAGACTTGGCGGAATTTCCAAACGGTAAGCTATAGCCCCAATTCCTTCAAGAATTTTAAAAGGTCTGATGTACCTAGAAGTCAATTTACCCTTCTTACCAAAACGTATAACACTATTACATGGGGATACCTTCAAGAAAACATGATCTCGTACCTAAAATTCCAAATTCTTCCTTCAGTTTTTGGCATATCTCTTCTGCCTACATTGAGCTGCATTGATGTGGGTTTAGGTTACCTACAACTTTTCCGTCGTTTCCTCAATAAGTTTTGGGCCTATGAGTTTTCTATCACCAACATCATCCCAACATGTTGGTGTGCGACATCTTTTTCTGTATAATGCTTTATATGGTTCCATCTGAATACTTAAATGGAAGCTATTGTTATCGGAAAATTCTACAAGATGTAAATATTGATCCCATATACCATGAAAGTCAAGTGAGAAAGATCTCAACATGTCTTCTAAGGTTTGAATAGTATATTCTGATTATCCATTAGTTTGAGGGTGGTTGGAAGTTCTCAAACGATGTTCAGTATCCATAGATTTCTGAAGAATTTTCTAGAATCATGATGTAAAACGGAGATCACGATCAGAAACAATCGATAGGTGTACTCCATGATGTCTTCCAACATTATAAATATACATTCATGCTAAATTTTCAAGTGGTAAATCTTCTTTTATTACCAGAAAATGTGCTGACTTGGTAATATGATCAACAATGAACCATACTACATCATTCATTCTAGGAGACTTTGGTAGTACCATGACAAAGTACATTGTAATATTATCCCATTTCCACTCAGGTATGATTAGAGGTTGTATGAATCCTCCAGGCTGTTGCCTTCCACCTTTCACATGTTCAGAAACCATACATCTTTAAAATAAAATTAGCAATCTTCCCCTTTATGTGGCCCCACCAAAAACGTTCCTTCAAATATCTATACATTTTGGTGATCCCAGGGTGTATAGAGAAATTGGAACTATGAGCATCATTCAACAATTCTCTTTTTAGATCTGGTATATCGGGAAAAACAAGTCTCTTCCAAAATTGAAGAATTCCATCTACAAATACAAAGTCACTCAATCTACCATTATTCACAGATTTAATTTTCTTTTCAAACACCTCATCATCAGCCTGAGAAAATTTTTTCCTTTCTAGTAAGATAGTTTGGTAACCATTTGAAAAGGCATTTATGTTTTACCTTCCATGGTTATTCCCATATCCATCTATACAAGATCCATGTATATAAGATCCTTTTCAACTCTCATCTTGTTCAAAACTCCATGATCCTTTGTACTCAAAGCATCTCCCACCTTATTTGCCTTCCCCAGGTGGTAGTGAATAGTGTATTTATAATCCTTGAGTAGTTAAATCCATCTCTATTGCGTCATGTGGAGTTCTTTTTTGTGAGAAAATAGACTTCAAACTCTGGTGATCAGTATAAATCTCACAATTTTCACCATATAGATAGTGTCTCCATATCTTCAAAGAAAATATTACAGTTCCTTACTCAATATCGTGAATATAATAGTTATGTTCATGAATTTTTAGTTGTTGTGATGCATAGGAAATAACCCTATCATTCTGCATAAGGACACAACCAAGTCCTTTCTATAAAGCGTCACTATAAAAAACAAACCCATCATTCCATGATGGTAGATTCAATATAAGAGCATTGACTAATCTTCTCTTTAGTTCTATAAAACATTATTCACACTCTTTTTTTTCAAACAAATTTAACCCCTTTATGTGTGATCTTGGTTAACGGGTTAGCCAATCGGTCAAAAATCTAGACGAAATGCCGATAATAACCTGGTAAACCAATTAAACTGTGTACCTCAGTTATACTCATCGGTGCTGGACATTCTGGGATTGCCTTGGTCTTTAAAGGATCAACAGATATTGCATACATAGAGACAATATTTCCATGAAAATAAATCTCTTGATTCCAGAATTCACACTTGCAAAACTTCCCATATAATTAATTTCTTCTATGATTTTTCAGGTTAATGTGCAAGTTGTTTTCTTGATCTTCGTAGCTTTTGGAGTATACCAAGATATCATCAATAAATACCACTAGAAATTTATCATGAAATTCCTTGAAAACCCTATAAATTACATTCATTATGACATAGGGTGAATTAGTCAATCCAAATGGCATTACTGTAAACTCGTAATGCCCGTACCTGGTTCAAAATATTGTCTTTGGAATGTCTTCCTTCATCACGCACAACACATGGTATCCAGTTCAAAGGATAATCTTTGGAAAATATTGTGCTCCATGAAGTTGGTAAAATACATCATCAATGAGAGGTATGGGATACTTGTCGTTTATTGTTATAGAATTGATCTCCTTATAGTCAATGCACAACCTCATAGATTAATATTTCTTCTTAACAAAAAGTACAGGGGAACCCCCTGGAGAAAGACTAGGGTGAATAAATCCGTTGTTACTCAATTGTTCTAGTTGTTTATTTAGTTCTACTAATTCTACATTTTCTATTATATAAGGGGTCTTCGATATGGGACTTGATCCAAGAATTAAATCAATGGAAAACTCAATTTCTCATTCTGGAGGATGTCCAGGTAAATCTTGTGGAAACACCTCAACATATTCTTTCTATTGAATGTTGTTGAGCTACTGGGGGTGGATAATGATAAGAATTAGGCTGTGACGATTATTATCTAGAGATATGGTGTTCTTTATCATCATTAACATGAATAGTATCCTCCTTGTTCTTACAATAAATTTTTGAATCACGGTCTGAAAGCTAATCCATAACAAGGATTATATGAAATTCAATTATGGTTTTGACAACGAGATCAGCAGATAAAGAAAATTTATATGCACTAATGGGGACTGATTCCCAAAACCTTGTTGCAATGATACTTCCCTTAGGAGTTTCAAATGACAACTCCCTTGTTAAATCAAATAGTAAATATATAATTTTCATAGAAAATAGGGATGATATGAAACAATTTTATGATCCAGAATCATATAAATCATTTTCTAAACACGAGGAAACAATTAAATTACTGGCCACCAATTCTTTCGGAGCTTTAACCTCAGCAGTAGAGATAACATAATCTTGGCCTTGATCCCTTGGCCTTTTGTGAGAAATTCTTCTTTGGTCCTTAAGAAATAAATATGTATAATGCCCCCTTTCTCTACAATTGTAGCATTCAATATTGACAGCCTCTTTCTTCCCCTTCCAATCACGAGCTTGGGGGCCTTATTCACCAGACTTGTTACAGACTCCCTTTCCCTTTAGGCAAGTAACATGTTTTTTCATCCCACATTTACTACAGGATGAATATTCAACTTTTCCCTACATCCCATTATTTCCATTTCCAGAGTGCTCAATAGATCTCTTCTTATTTTTAATTGGGTTGAAGTCATACAACATAGAGAATTATTTTTATTTCTTGATAACACATGAGACAATATCATCATACGATGATAATCATTGTGAGACTAATGCTCGATGGAGAAATGGTTTTAACCCATCAATGAAATGATCAATATTACTTCTTGGGTAACATATATAATTTGCATCATGCCTCACAAACCATGTAAATTTAGCTTCATACTTTGCAACATTCTCGTCCTCCTTTTTCCTCAGACTCAGAAATTGCCTTTCTATATCCACTCGATGGTCATGAGGAATGTATTATTCAATGAAAATCTCTTCAAACTCCCTCTATTTCGTATTTGATACTTCCTCATCTTCATTTCTGTTTTGAATCAATGACCGTCATTGATCATCATCTCCAGTGAGGCGGTGAAATGCCATGACAACTTTATCCCTTTTACTACTCCCCAAGGCATGGAATATTTTCCCTAAGAAATTTACCCATTGCTCACCTACTAATGGATTTTACTGCCATTGAATGTTGGTGGATGTTTCCTCATGATGAGATCTAACATTGATCCTCCACAATGTGGGTCAGAGTTCTCCATATGGGTAAGGTTATTATTCATAACCGGAGTAGTTGGCTCAGTATGGTGATAATCTTATCAGCACCAGTTTCTTCACCACCTCCACTATAATTATCTTGAGTAGGAGTGAAATCCATACATGGATTACGTGCATTGATACGGTTTTTATTCTATCGACTAGGTGCCATTTCTAAACAATGTCATAAACAAGATTAGTTAATTAATCGAAATACATAATTCAAAACCTGTAAATCACTTAACAAAAATTGAACAGTTTAAAGCCATAATCCATAATCATAAAAATGTTTTCTTTGAGTAATTATATAATCATAAACCCTTCATAATGGTTTATAATGAAAATTAAATTTATCTTTAGCATATCCCCTGGGAGTGTCGTAACGAAGAGTGCAGCAATGCCCACTGTCGGGCACCAGTTCCCATTCCAGTCTGGCTCAAAGCGATGTTTTCAGGTTTTACCCCTTGGTACATCTGTGCCAAAGCCTCCTCTACCTACTCATATCCAGACATGGATATGTTTCTTGGACAACTCAACAAATAACTAAAATAACAAAATTATAGGATGTTATTCTATACTTATCCTAAAAGTCTACCTTAGGGTATTTTCCTCTAATAACAGTTTATCTAAATATAGATTCCAAGGTTTGTACTAAACTACCTCTGATACCAACTGTAACGCCCCATCCCTAGTTACACAGAGTCGGTGCAATGTTAAATAACATTGGAATGATACAAGGAAATCATGTCCCAAAAGACTGATCAGTTTAGTAGACATAGAAATACTATATACATTCATAAGTTTTACATTACATTATAAAATGAAAAATTATAATAAACTTGTTTCCATAGACCGCACTCATATCCCCTTAGACTATCCCTGCAGGTTACTCATAAAATTCTTCTTCGCATCCAGGGAAAAATAAAACATAGAAAGCAGTGAGCTTAGATGCTCAGTAAAGATAACAATATAGCGGAAACATTCTTAAATAAGAATAATCATTTAAGGCAATGTATAAGACTAAAACAAAAGCTTTTTAATCTAGAATTTCAGCATAATATGGAAAAGATAAAATCAAATAATTCAATTTACTTATTCACATGCATATTCTACTAGTCGAATAATAAAATGCAATATCAATAGACACTTTCAAAATGATGGAATGCATAATGCCAGACTTCATAACCACATAGTCAAGGTCTTGTGCCAAGACTATAAATAAGATTTTGTCAATGTCTTGTACCAAGACACTAGTTTTTCTTATGTGACCAACCGATGCATCGGGGAGCTATAGTGGGCTCCACCCTTTTAATTAATAAGTCCAATTAATTCTCATATGAAGAGGATTAAACATAACATAAAAATTCGTATTAAAACTACACTGCGGAAAAATGTGGATTTAGCAGTATTTTTTTCAATTTCATAATGGTTTAAACCGCCGACGATAAATCGATTGGCAATGGTTTTGAAAAACCGCCGCTAAATCTTGCGTCGGGAAACTATTCGTGGCAGTTTTCAAAACCGTCGTAGAATGTTTCGCGGCAGTTTTTTCATGGCAGTTTTATTAATTTTTTTAAATTTTTTAAATTTTTATTATTTTTATTTTTATTTTTATTATTTTTATTATTTTTATTATTTATACTTTTTTTTATTTTATTTATTTTATTTATTTTATTAATTTCTTATTTATTTCGTATTTATTTCGTATTTATTTCGTATTTCTTTTATTAATTTTATTTATTTTATTTATTTGATTTTTTATATTTCTTTTATTTCTTTTATTTATTTATTTCGTATTTTATTTATTTATTTCATATTTATTTAATTTATTATTTATTTATATTGTATTCTATTTATTTATTTTTATTTATTTATTTCATAATTTATTTATTTATTTCGTATTTTATTTATTTATATCGTATTTTATTTATTTAATTCGAATTTATTTTATTTATTTCATTTAATTCGCATTAAATTATTTATTTTATCCATCCAAGCATACTCATGCCCATGCAAAGGCCCATGCACATGCACATGCCCATGGAAATTCTCAGGCACATGCCCATGCAATATAAAGAAATACTGCGTTTGGTGAGATTTGAACCCCTAACCTCTTGAATATTTTTTAAAGACTTTACCACTCCAGCAAGATCGTCATGTGTTTAATATACAAAAATTAATATACTTATATACTAATTGAAAAAACAAATAATACATAACTAATATATATAAACTCAATAATAATTAAACAATAAGCAATAATCAATAATTAATAACCAATAATTAATAATTAATAAATATTGATTTATTAGTTATTTATTGAGTTATTTATTATTAGTTACTGTTTATTATAATAAATAACAAATAAATTATAATAATATTTACATATATTATAAAACCATGAAAATAAAATAATAAAATTACGAAATTAAAGAATAAAGAATAAAGAATAAATAACAAATAACAAATAATATATAATATATAATAAATTATAAATAATAAATAATAAATAACAAATAATTAATAATAAATAATAAACAAGAAACAATAAATAATAATAAATAATATTAAATATTAAATATTAAATAATAATAAATAACGAACAAATAAATAATAAGAAATAACAAATAACAAATAATAATAAATAATAAATAATAAATAATAATAAACAGTGAACAATAAATAATAAATAATAAATAATAATAAATAATAAATAATAAATAATAAATAATAAATTTACAACAAATAACAAATAATAAATAATTAATAGTAAATACTAAATACTAAATAATAAATAATTAATAATAACTAATAAATAATAGATAATAAATAAGAATAATAATAAATAACACATAAATAATAATTATAATTAAATAAATAATAAATTATAAATAATAAACAAAAATTAATAATAGATAAAAATACATATAAAATAAATAATAAATAATAAATAATAATAGATAATAAATATTAAATAATATATAATAATATATAATAATATATAATAACATATAATAAATCATAAATCATAAAAAACACATAATAAATCATAAATAAGAAATAATAAATGATAAATAATAAAAAATAAATAACAACTAATAAATAATAAATAATAAATAATAATAAATAATAAATAATAAATAAGAAAAAATAAATAATAATAAATAATACATAATTAATAATTATAATTAAATAAAAAATAAATAATAAAAAATAAATAATAAATAAATAAAACTAATAAAAGATAATAATACATAAATAATAAATAATAAATAAATAATAATAATAATAATAAATAAATAAATAAATAATAAATAACATATAATAAACAATAAACAATAGGTAATAAACAATAAACAATAAATAATAATAACTAAATAATAATATATAATATATAATATATAATATATAATATATAATATATAATATATAATAAATAACCAGTAACAAATATTATGATTAATAATAATAAATAATAAATAATTATTAATATATGATAAATAATAAATAATAAATAAATAATAAATAAAAATAAATAAGAAATAAGAAATAATTAGTAAAAAATAGATATTAAATAAATTAATGTATATTATAAATAATAAATAATAAATAATAAATGAAACACAAGAAAAAGTACGAAAAGGCGTGATAAGGGATGAGAAATTATGAAAACGCATGAAAACAGATGGAGAATCATGAAGAAGGAAAAATTAGAAAGCATGAGAATGCATGAAAACTCATGAAAACTCTAGAAAACCCTTTAAGAATGCAGCATAATCACCATAATAACCCACACAAAAACCATTGATAAAGATAATAAGTCATGGAAACCTAAATAAACAGTTAAATGGAGAAATCGTTAAAACCCGTCAAAATGGTCATATAGTGACAAAAACATTATACTCACATTAACGGAGATAACTTATGATCTGAGAGTCTGTTCCAGTTTTATAACTAGTCAAATCAAGGATCCTGAAATGATCTTCGAGTTGATAGGTGAAATAGATAGGATGGACTGGTATATCAGATGTTACAACCATTTAAAAAAACTATTGGGGAACGAGTGCAAGAAACGATGCATTGAAAAATATAACAAACCCGATATCCACTAAAAAGGCCATAACATATGATCCAGAATTCCATGTGGGTGCCACGACTAGTCAAAATGAAGCTCTTGGAACGAACTACGATTTGATAGGTGGAGGAGTCCGAACTGATACACGGATAAAAAGATAAGTCTGTTTGAATACAAGTTCGACGGGAAACCGGTGACTGAAATGGGGTTTCAGAGGCCTTCGGAGGGGTTTTGGGGTCAAAAAACATGACAAAATATTTCTATTGTCAAACTGTTGTGTAGCTCTCTTTGCTGGATTTGATTTGATATATGGTAGAGCCTAAATGGTCACCCGGAGCAAAAGTTATAGCCATTTGATGATGGAGAACTTTTTTCAACTTTCTTATAACACTTATATCTTCCTCACCATAGACTGTGTCGCGGTTTTGATTATACATGCCTATAGATCTCATCATGATCTTCGATTTTACTGGTTGTGGCACTCCAACTGACGCAGGGATCAAAATTTATGGTCGTTTTAGTGATTTTGGGGTTTCTCATGTTTTTTTTAATTTTTTTCCTTTCATTTCGCGGCAGTTTCGCGGAGGTTTTTTAAAAAACAGCCGCTAATCCTCAAAAAGATTTCAAAAAAAAAAAGAAATATTGAAGACATTTTGCGGCGGTTTTTAAACCGCTGCAATATAGCGGGCTGAAAAACTTTTAGCGGCAGTTTTTAAAACCACCGTGAAAAAACCGCCGCGAAATGACCGTTTTCCTGTAGTGCTAGAATACAAAATGTCAATACTTTATCCCTAAACCATGAATGGGGAAAAAATAACACATCCAGAGTCAAACATGTCATAATACCTTTAATAAAATATAGATGTTTTTTATCATAATAAATCAACTTCAAATAAGCTTAAAACCGATCAAAGGATGTTGACATAGATGAAATCAAAACCTTTTTTTAGGGAAATATCTCTTTATATTTTGAAATCATTTAAAAGTCATATAATTATAAAGAAGACATTTATTTGTAAAATATTCTTACAATCTTGTAAGGGAAGCTTTGATGATGTTATAACGACAAAAAATAGCCACAACCACCATATATGTTAAAAAAATATTCTTACCTTAATTTTGTCGAAAAGGTCATAAAGTACCTTGTTTGGAAAACGGCTAAATGATTTCTTTCAATCCATTTTATAAAAATTCAAAAAAATGGAATAAATGAATTTTACCCTAGGTCTAGTAAATAGTAAAAATGTTTTGAAATACATTTTAAAGAAACATGGATGTTGATGATAAAGAGGTACCAGTAGATACTCAAGTATAAAGCAACCCAAGATAATTAAGAGATTGTGAAATTAACAGTTACCTTGTTCTTTTCCTTGGTCTAGGGTAGTTTGAACTCCTATATAATTGTGAAATCATTATTATCAAACTATAAAAGAACCATATACATTAATATGATGTCATATATGATCTTCTAATATTTCATTGTTAATGATATTTCAGTAGTATCATCGTTTCAGGTGTTAACTGATTCATTTCTTTTACGTGATTTGTTACGTAAGTAATGTTTTTTGTGGATATTATATATCTTATTCATTTTTATAATGATATTAAGTATTTACAAATTATTTTTAATCCTCAAATGAAAATTAGTCTTTGATGAATACGATGGGGAATGAATTTCATCGCGTTTGTGGAGATGTTAATCCGTACGTATGCACGACCGACAATATCATTCTTTTGATATTAAAATAATATATAATTGGATGTTACATCATATATAAAGAATATTTATCATGTTATATTTATTATTTACATCAATTATACATCATTATTATACCCATCCAAAAAATAATTTATTGAATAACAACTACACCATGACGTGGAGATGGTAAGCCGTTCATATGCACATATGGTGACATGTCATTAAAATGATTGATAGAATAATGAATATGATTGTACCATATTTATAATAACATCACAATATATATAAGATACTGGATTTATTAATTTAGAATGGAAACAACAATGAATGATGAAGTGGAAGAAGAAAGGAACTTGAAAGAGGTGATGAAATATTTACCTCTTCTTCGGGTTCTTCCTTTTGATTTGATCAAAAGGGATCCTTAGGATATCTTTCTGACTAATGTAAGGCATCTAGGATGAATTTAGGACAGTTGAAATGATATTTGGGCAGGGTTTTTTCGATGTAAATGGCTTTGACGGTGTGAATTTGAGATAAGGGGAAGTGACCTTTTATAAGAGGGGTGAGTGGCACCTTAGGAAAAGATTGAAATATTATTTTATAATGAAATTAGTTTGGTTTTTTAATGGCTCAAAAATTATTTATTTATAGGATAAGGTAAATATGGGTTGAAAACTAGTCATCCAATAGGGTTTATACAGGTTTGGGTCACTATATTAACCATATCTTATAGAATGAGCTCTTGGTTAATTAGTTTTACATTTATTATGTCTATTTGTATTTTTTTATTATATAGTTAATAAACATACTATAATCTTCCAAGATAACCTCAAGTGGTTCATCAATGACATATATAATATTATTTAAGACCTTTGGATGATCCTTAGATTTTTTGGAATAGAATATCAATTAATAATATAATATTTTAAAAAAAAACAATTTTTTGACAATTTTGATACTATTTGCTATTTTGTTTTTGTTAAATTCCTAAAAACATTAATACTTCGATAAAAATTAATTTTAATCAATCCCAAAATGTCACATTAACCTAGAAAATTCGTGGATGTCATCAAAACTTTCGAATTATATTTATTTTATCATCTATAAAACCATTTATTTGATTCTTTCATTAATATGGAAAATACTACATCATCATTGTGTCATAAATAAATTAAATTAATAAATATCTAAAAATTATAAATAAAATACCATTATGTAGAAAATATTTTTATCTTTATAATTAATATTTATACTTGAAGATATAACATATATAAACCTATTTAAAATTTTTTTTACTAAAAGATATATTCTTATGTCATTTTTGTATTTACTTTAACTTAATTAATATAATGTTTCATTATCACTTACAAGTGGTTCCATGTGGTCCCAAAATCGATCCAGGGATGCCCATGGTCGGACATTGATTATCCAATTGGGTTAGAACATGTTTTAGGGTAATATAATATTATTATAATATTAATTTTTTACCTTTATTTAACGGATTTACCCTTTAACAATGGAAAATAAAATATTTACCAACGTAATTATTCAAAATGTCTATAAATAAAAGTGACCTATTTACTAAATTTGGAATTCCTGATTCTACATAAGGAATCTATTTTTCTAAATTCAAAACACATAAGTGGAAGAAATTAATTTAAAATTAATTCTTGTTGTCAAAACCAAAAAATCGTGTTTTTAAGAAATAATAACTATCAAAAGATTGGCAGTTGCTTATGTCCAGTTTAAATGTAAAATTACGTCCAATGACCAAAATTTTATTAAATGGTAAAAATATAATCTAATTATACTTGAAAATCACTCAATAGTATAATTTATCACTATAAAGTATTTTGATTAAAAAAGTTATTTTTAATGAAAATTTAGTATTTTTCACTATTCATCAAAAACTGAATGTTAAAAAAATACCAAAAATGAACCCTAAAATAATTTCAATACTCCAAAACCAAAAATTAATCCCATTTCTAATGAAAAATTTGAAAAAAATTTAAAAATTGGTTATTACTATTCATAACGGCTAGTTTGATTGGTCGCGATGTGTTAGAATCTCGAAGTTGCGTACAACAAAATCTATTGCATTATTCAAAGGGAAATATACAGTGGAATCATGGGGTGTTACATATAATTAGATGTATGGGAATGGGTGACCACCATCTTGGTGATTCGATTTTGGTAATGTTTGATAGACCAGGTTTCTGCTGGTTGAGCACCATGAGATGATGGTTATTCATGGGTTGTCATTCAGTTGTTTAGATATAGAGTTAGGTTGATTGGTCTTGAATTGAGGACTAATGTAGATTGGGAAATGTTGTTGGAATATGCATGTTCCTTTGATGAAACTGGTTTGGGGTTACCTTTAAAATTTTGGAAACTATGTGAGATAACTCCAGGTGATTTGATCCATGATTTGTGTTGAGGATCACACATTAGGTGTTTTGATTGTATCTCCCAAAGGTAGTGTAGTGTTTTTTTGTATCATCTTGTGTGTTGGTTCAGTAAAATTTCCCAGATCATTATTCTATATTATATCTTGATAAAGATGATTTGTGTTAGTTCGATCCTTGAGGAGTATCAGATTCATGGTTTTGGTCCATGAGAAGATAATTTTCATTAGGTAAGACTATTTCTTTTGTCAGACTATTGTTATAAAATTAATGGGTTCATGAGAAACTATCGATATGGTATTGGGTATGTTGGCCACATGGAAGAACCTTATGCCTTAAAGGCTTAGTTATATTTTGGAATGAAGCCTATGGATGATCTGTTGTAAGGTAAAGGGGTTGTACAATCCTTACATTTCATGGTGGTATGATCTTGTTTAAATTTTTTCCATATTCCCATTTTTCTGGTTAATGAGGTGGTTCAATGGTGTGTGAGAGGTATTAGAGTTGTTCCAGGGGGTTGAGACACGAAAGGATAAGGAAAAGTGTCCAAACAGTTTGAAGCACATGGTTGGCACATGGTTAGTGAAAACCATGTGTCAGGCCTGGGAAACAGAGGGACCAAAACTCCTTTTAGATAAATGATGTTGCATGGTCACCACATAGTTTTCCATAAGATGTGGGTGCTTTTTGGGAATTGTGTATCTTATACCCTCTTTAATAGAGGGACTTGCACAGTTGGGACATAGTTTGTCTAACCATGAGGCCAAGCAGTTCAATAAAATAAATTGGAAAATTCTACTTTTTTTCTTCTCAGTCTTTTTGGTCTCTAACTCTATTTTCTTCTCTATTTTTCTACCAATTACATGGGTGATGAAACAAACCATCTTATACTTCCAAGGGACAATTATTCTTCTATTAGTTTCCTTTTAGAGAGCATTTGGGTATAAATAAACGATTTGGATAAAAATAAAACACATATTTTCTCTATGGTATATATTTAGAATTATCGAACCTGTCATCTTCTTCTAAACCCATAAAACCCCTACAATAATAAGTATTATATGTTGGAGCCTTAATGTCTATTTGTGTTTGAATCAAGGGTGGATGTTTAAAAATCTCTCATCATTGGAAAATATGTGGGTGGTCCTAATGTTTTTCCTATAGTCTTATTGTTATATATCTGAATATAGTTTTGTTAATTCTCTACCTTTTTCACTATATTTAGGGATTTCATCCATTTATTGAGGTGTGAGATCCCTCATAGACCTAGTTAGGTTCATTGATGACATGAGATAAGACCTACAGAAAACCATGGGGTATGCCAAAGGCTTTTTAATGGTGGCATAAATGGGAAAACATTGTTATATGGGTAATATGAGAGAGAATGGGTTGTGAATTGTAATCGGGAATGTGGACATGGTAAAAGGGCGAATTCAAATAATTATATAACATATTTTGTAAAATTCCAAAAGGTATTTTGAAATACATTAAATAATACATTTTATATTTTTATATAGTTATGGTTTTTAAATTAAGAATATGATGTTTTGATGTGGGAAATGATTTAAAAGGATGTGTTGGCCTCAAAGTGTTTTAAAATGTTATTTTCATTATATAATTAAAATTATGGTTTTAAATGAGTGTGTAGTTCCCCTTGTCGTGGTAATGAATTGATTATTATTTTAAATTCTTGGAAATGAAAAATAAAATCATTAGTGAAAGGATTAGTTTTTTAAAATAGAAGACTTCTGTTTTGAAGGGTGGAATTGTGATGATTTCTATATGAGGGTTTTTATTTGGATCTTATCATGGATTTTGAATTGAATTTGATTCCAATTTTTCCCAGTTTAATATAGCATAAGGTGGTATTTGGAATAACGGTATATGTGTTAATGGGTTATGTATTATTAGTGGGATATGTATAATAAGTTTTAATTGTAAATGTTGAATGTGTTTAATTTTTATAGATGTATTTCATAAATTTAATTTGGACTAAAAAAGAATGTTCACATGGATTAATGGTATATGGATTTTTTATTGAGGATACTCCAATGGTACAGGTTGGATTGAGGCTAGAAACCCCTCACCTATATTGTATGGGTTTGGGAGTCAGACTAAGGCTCTAGACCCCAAGTTGATTCATTTTGTGAGACTACTAGGACAAAGTCTCTAAAGTAATTATTTTGTAATTTATTTTTATAATGTCAGACTGAGGCTCTATGCTTTCCAATTAATGGTCGTAGTGTGGATTAGGTTATTGTTCTAAGGGTTTATGTTTCAAAAACACATGGGAATGGATTGATTACCAGAATAAGGCTCAAGGGTATGTTTTCACATTTTTATTATCGAATACCATTATGATGAAAATTGTAACATTATAAGCTATGGCATAGGATGCTGGGGTGAGAAGAGCTATTTTAGTTTTCTAGTTGGCCATGAATAACATGATGGGTAAATTGGTTTATTATTATTTGTTTTAATGTGAATCTTATTTGTAGATAGGCATTTGTTTAATGGGTAATTTTTAAATTTTAAACATCTTCATTTATTTCCATGATATCTTATTGAATTTTTTGAACAACACACATAGTTTTATAGAGTTGATATTACATTAAAAACAATTGATGATGGCATACTAAATTGTAATCACAACCTATTTAGAAATCTATAGAATTTGGGTACCTGAGTAGATGTTACATGTTTTTAAGTATTGTTTCTAGATTGGTACCTAGTGTTTGGTTTAGTGATGTTCTATCCAGTTGGACAATGGGATGTGAGGGCTGGCATGAGACTCGGGTATTTGGTTGGGATCTTTTGGTAGTTTTTGTTATTAGTTATTTTTTTATTTGTATTCCTACATGTCATGTAGTGTAACAATCATATTGTTATAGAATGTGCTACTTGGTTACATGTTGTTATTTTCGTATGATATCCATTTATTTGTTTTTACTGGTTATTATATTTATTGAACATATTTATACTACGAAATTACACTGAAAAGTGAGGGTAAACACCACAATGTTCATCCATAGACTTATACTACTAGTCAGTATCCTCTAGAATACATAGAGGCATTCTTGAGATCATACGATGACACAACATCAGTCATTGGATGTAGTGGCCACCAGTTTGGTAAAGTTACATCTAATGTGAACATAAATGAATAATTAATATAACATTATAATAAGTTATATAAATGGAATAATAAACATGAAAAATGATTTTAATAAAGTAAATAATTAATTTAATTTTTTTATTCATGTTGATAAAAAATATACCTAACAATTTAGAATCATGGAAAGTTATTTTCATCTCAATTTTGTTATTGTGGGACACATACCTTATACACTAATTTTTTTACTTTGACAGTTTTATATACTACCTGTGAATGCCTTTTATGATACATATTATGAATTTCCAGAATAATGATATATCTATTTATGTTAATTTCCTTAATATGGTTATGATTAAAAATTTACCATTAAGGAAAGGGTTTATTTGAAAATATCACCATTATTCAAGATTGTTTACATTTATGTCACTAATGGGGAATATTTTTCTTCCTTGTCCATGTTTTCTAAAAACAATTTCAAAAATGATTTTAATATTATCCCAAATATAATTAAAATAATTTTTACACATTTTTAACATTTCTCAAAATTGGTGTTAAGTGTTTCTCTATTGGCCCTAAAATGAGGTAATTTGATAATTTTCTAACAAAAATATAGAAGGATTTTTTAAAACATATAAAAATGTGCTTATTTTCTTGATATAATGAATACTTCATGATTTGATGATTAATTTTCATATATCATGTTTAATTTTAGAGAATATATTTTCTGTTATATGTTCTTGGATATTTAAAATGATTAGTGGTTTTATAATAAAAAAGTTATTTTCCACAGTAATTATTCCAATATTCTTTCAAAATCATTTTCATATAAGACTAAATCCATTGATGTTACCTATACATTACTGGGGATATGATTCCATGATACATACTGATTCATTATCTGAATAGTTTATGAAATGTTTATGAGACCCATTTCTTTTCATGGGTTATGATATGTTGAATTTTATGTGATCTTGTGGTATAAATTAATAATTTTCATTCTGTGATGGATGAGACTTATTTCATCCACTAACTCATTGAGTAAAATATCATAACTCATGAGATGTTAATGGAAGATATTATGTTCTTTCTCCATTATGGTAAATAATTTGATGTTCTTGATCAGTTATGGGTAAAATGTTGATGTGCTTGATCTATTCTGGGTTATAGGTATTGATGATCGACATAATGGTTTTTATATTCAATCATGAAATAAGAAATGGTTTTTATATTAAGGATGATTCCTCATACATTTATCATATGAAATTAATGTTCAAAATTGAGTTATAATCAATTATTGTTCTTATGATTTATATATTTTGAAATGTAAATTTTTTATACCATAAGTCATGTTTATGATTTTTTATATGTGGGTTATGGTGTTAAAATGTGCATCAAATGTTCTCATACCCTTTTTCTCATGTTATTATTATATGATAATAAATATCTCTCGTGTTTAAAATTAATGAGAATTTTAGATCAAAATTTTCTTAATTTTTATTTCTCTATGTAATGATGAAATTTTTTAGGTATGTAATACCTAAGATGGTTACTAGATTTTTTGATTTTAATGGGAGATTCTGTTGAACTTTATGAAACTTTTTTTTAACCCATGTTTATATGTGTTTGTCCTAATTTTTTAAATATCTAAGCCAAAAATTTCCATGGGTGTATAAGTGATTCACGATTTTCTTTTGATTTTGTAATTTTTTATGGAAAAAATGTGGTCACATATATCGATATAAAATTGATAATTGTATTTAATTTTAGAATCGTATTTTTAAGTTTGTGTTCAGGGCCATTACATTTAGTATTAGAGTATGTTTTGAAGAATTTGTAGATTAGAATGATTACTGAAATTTTGTATTAAGAGTTATAAACTCCATCATAGGTAGATATGTTGAAGAATGATCATACATTCATATTCATAGCCACCCCTTTTGTGGTTTAATTTGATGAGATTTTAAGATTATTAATATGATTTTGGTAGATGTTTTATTGGGATGAGGTAAATGCAACGTTTATGTTTATCATGAGAAAAGGTTCTTTTGTATAAGAGTTATCAATTAATTTTTTTGAAATATGTTTAAACTTATGGATAAATTTTTGGGTTTATATGATCTTTTTTTGAGGCAATTATGTGTTATAATATTTTTTTTGATAAAAAATAGAAATTATGGTTTGACTTTTTAGGTTACCAATTTTCATTAATGGTGGATATATTATGGTTTTTTAGGATGTTTATCATTGTTTTGGGGAATTAATAAGGATTATATTAATATTGTTTTTTTTAATATAAACTGTATGTCAGGTGAAACCTCATCCCATCCAGTAAGGTTGTGAGGCCTGAAGCCACAACTGAAGGGTGAAAAAGTTGAATAACCTACCACAATTGTACATGATATCTTGGATAGTATGAAATTTATTTTATTTCATTAAAATATCATATATATAAATGTGAATTTCATTTTGGGTACCTATGTTTTATCATATAAATAACCATGATATTGTAAATTTATTTTGTGTTAGGTGATTAATGATATTTTGGAAGACATTTACTATTTTTGGATCCCTATATTATAATGATGTAAAATATTATTAGGGTATTTTATTGAAAAAATAAAGGTATAATTTTATTCTTGAGTAAAATAAAATTATATGGTATATTATTGTGAATTTAGTTATTTATAGAAATAATAATTGTATCTTAGAGGATATATATCTAGTGTGTGATCATTTTGGGAGATAAATGATAAATTTATCTTAGTTAATTATGTAATAAAATCCTTCTGATTTTTTAGTTTTAATCATAGTCTGAAATATTTTTGATGATTTTAATGATATCCATTTATCGAATTATTTCATTTGAATATTTGGTATTACAATTGAATTTTGGAGGTTAAATTAGTATTCCATATATGAATGTTTATTCCTTTATTGAATCATATTATCATATAATAAACCATTTTGTTTCTATCATGTATTAAAATTTTAGTTTCTATTGAATTTTGGTTTTTATATTTCATGGATAATGAGATACATTAGAAGATTATTTTACTACTTCAGGTATGAAAAATTCATCTTAAATAATCATAGTTTGGGAAAAAATATGAGATTGTCGTCAAAATTAATTAAAGTATGAAACTATATTTATCATGTAAGTGTATTTACTTAATTTTCTTAGATAAAGTAATAATGTAAGTTCACAACTCTAGGAAAAATGATACTAAAATAAAAATTTATTAGTTTTCTTTTATTAATATGAAACAAATGGACTTATAAATCATCATAGAATTTAGATTATTTTATGGGTAACATTCTCATGAAAATGTTTTCTATCAATCCATATTAGTCCTTTGGAGATAGTTCTCTATTTCATATCCATGTTTTCCGTTCCCAAAAATGTTTTCTTACACGAAAACCTAGTAATTTGTTTTTCGGGATAAACATCATATTTTTGTTTCCTTATCCTAAGAGGATGTTTTTTTGACTCTTTTTATGATATTGGATTTTAAAATAGCTATTTTGAAAACTAAAACCCCTTGTTACCACGATCGAGTCAAAATTTTGTGGTTGAAATTTATTAAATTAGAATGAAATTAATACCTATTAATTGTAAAGGTAAATAAAATATTTAATAGCATACAATATAAAAAATATCTATCTTAAATGTACAATGAAATATTATTATATCACCATTATATCATAACCATTAAATTGGTTGGAATGAATTAGAAAAACTGATTTATAAAATATATTGTGGACCTACTAATTTATAATTTATTATTTAATTATTTTAGAATAAGATACATATTTTAAGTAAATTGATAAAATAAATTCTTCAAAAATTGATTTTTATTTAATTTTGTGAGAATATAATATAATTAATATATTTATATTTTAGACATTTTATTTGATAAAATGAACATTATTATTTTGAAATATGTATGTAAAAATTACCATAGAATGATTTTTGGATAATTTTTGGTTTTTTATGAAATGGATGAGGGCGAATCCCCTCTTTTATGGAAAATAAAATAAAATACTTTTTTAAAAAAATCAGAAAATTGGAACACCATTTATTAACATAGGGAATACTTCCTTAAAGAAACCTAAAACAAATTAAATAACGAACCTCGATGTGCGGTGGGAAAAAACATGAAGATAAATAGATGAAAATGTTCCCCACCCCCAATCATCCAATGACATAGTTCAATAAATCAATGATGAAGCATCTCCTCATACCAATACTTTTCCCTAAGATAAACTGAAAAAACATGTCAGGGCATCCCTTTGACACAAACAAATATATGGTTGGAGTACATTGTGATAATTTTTAAGACACCTATCTGTCATATGATCCAGCCAACAGAAAATTCATGTGACGAAATCACATAGATTTTAACCTAATAAAACCCTAATAATAGACAAGAAATATTGTGCATTGTCAAATATATATTACCCATACATTAAATAGAAGAGGATATATGTTTGAATGATATGTCGAAACACACCAATCCCTCCTTTGAGGACACTAATCCACTAATACCTGCACAAATAAACATTTCTATCAAAATGAAGTGATAAAAATACAATTATCATAAGATATCTGCAAACTAAATAATAAAAATATTCCAGACTATGATCATATTTTAATTCAACCTTTTATGAAACCACCAAATCATGTAATCACCCACAGTTCAATACTGCTAAACCCAGAACCCACCTCTGACTATAGGATTTATAGAAGCCTATAACCAAAATTACCAACCTCCTAAAATCCCTTAATGAATTATATGTCTTGCTGACATATTCCACTGCAAAACCATCACATGAAACCCTGCACCTTCAGACCACCAAAAAAACACCACCCAAAGTATTCTAAGCCACTATGTGAGACATGCTTCTCCAACCGTAAATCACTGAGCAATGAACTACGAGCCGCATCCAAAACTCATCTACCTACATCTGAACCGTGAATTAGATATACATATCACTAATATAAAACAAATATGGAAAATGAGGAAGGAGATGAGTATTAACAGTGGTGGAAGAACCCAATCACTACAAAATAGTATCATAATAGAGATAAATATTGACAATGCACTATGACTATTTGAGCAAGTAGCAACCACAAGATCATATGAAGATGAACTGGAAAGGAAGTAACATTCATACCACCTCAATCATACTAGAGGTAAATTATTACATGGGGGGATCATGTAACCCTTTGATATTGATATTCCTTTCTTCCAGATGAGTGTGGATATTTGAGAATTTTTTTGAAATTAATGTTTTTTTCAATAATAGTGAAAAATACTAATTTTTTATTGAAAACTACCTTTTATTTTAATGTATTTATGATTTAAAATTATTTTTTTATTAGTTTTAAAATTTAAAATCTAATTATTATTTAAATAATTATTTTGTAAATGGATTTTATTCTTTAATTTAGAAAGAATACATTTTATAATTAAAAAATGAATCTTTCAAAAAAAATATTTTTTATTGTGTTTTTCCAATTTAATAATAAAATAAATTTTAACACTTTTGTATGTTGAATTTATAAAAATGGATTCCTTTTTTAGAATTAGTGATTAAAAATTTAGAAAGTATGTCCATTTTATTTTTGGTCAATATGAATAGTATTCTTAGTAACTTTTTTTTACAATGGTAATGGGAAAATAGAGAAATTTAATGTTTAAAATAAGATGATAAGCACTGTAAAATAACCTTAATACTTTACTAAATATTATTTTTTTATTATATGTCATATATAATGATCCAAAGTATGAATTTATGAACTTTTGGTCCCACTTGGATTAGGATATGACATTTATAATATTTTATATAAAAAAAGTCACACATATCACCCACATGTATTTAATAAAAAATATATTTTTAACATGTGGTTATCTAGAAGAAACCATTGACTATAAATAATTTTTTGGAATATAAATTATTTTTGTACATCTCGGTAATATGTTTTAAATTTATGGTGAATATATAATTACATTAAATTCTTACACAACAAGATTTAGTAATTATTTAATTAATGAAAAACCAAATAAATTATACTACAAATTTTATTATAAATATAATTTATGATAAATAATCTAATAAAATAATTTTCAATATAAGAATAAATTTTTACGTATTTAATAAAATATCTTATTAGAATTTTCTAAATTTTACTGATATTACTAATGTTATGTAATGTATATTTCTAAAAATGGATATTATATATATTTTATTGTAATTAATATTTAATTAAATGACATAAAATTTTGAAAAGTATTAAATTCATACATGTGATTATGTTATTAATAAAAATATTAATATTATTTTATTTATGTACTTTTCTAACTTATAGATATTATATTAACCCTGAAATTGTAAAATACGTTTTTATCACTGTAAGAGTTACATGAATTATGTACTTGTAATTAAAAGTTCATAAGAATATAAATATATTAAAATCATGTTTAATTTTTATTTTATTATGGTATTTATACCCATAAATATATTTTCTTATAAATATTTGTATTTTTTGAAATTTTTTATTGGAAATAAGTTTATATTAATTTAATATTTTTATATATTCAATGAGTGCGCATACCCTCTTTTAGAAAGGGATCCTATTCTTCTCAATAATTCACAAATAAAAGCCAATTTTTATTATCCAATAACTACCAAAATACATACAAAAATCCTTAAACACATTATTGTGTCCTTATTTTAGGCATAACACCAACCTTATAAGGATTACGAAGTTAATCAAAGGAGTTTTTACGAAGAATAGTTATAATTTATCTTTACATGTTTTAGTTTTGTATCTTCTAAAAAAGACGTAAAATCTTATTCAAACATGATAAAATAATAAAAACATTAAACTAAATATACTGATATGTCATTATTTTTAAATAATAACATATATCCATCTCATAGATCCTTCAAATTTGAGAAGAATTAATATATTATTTGTACGGAGGACTACCACCTTGCGAATAGATGTAATTATTTTTACGAAAATGTCTCAAAAGATGTATTTTTATTAAGTAATTAATGATTATATATTATATTCAAAACATATTTAACTTTATAAAAATATAATATTTCTTTTAACTTATTACCATTCAATTCACTTAAAAATGATAGCATTGTTCTTGTGTAGTGTAGACTACCACCTTCACAAAGTTATTTGACTACTTTTTTCATCACATTGAATATATGATATATATATAATTATATAGGATAAAATTATATATATGTTATAATTATCATTATGAGAATATAAAATAATATTTTCCTTCTTTCCATAATGATTTTTAAATAATGGAAAATTTACGCATGCATACATTAGGCCTACTATCTCCATGATTGAAATGTAGTTCATTTTTCATAATCATATTTAATATTAGTATTTAAAGGTGTAATTTATGAAAATATTATAATTAGTTCATTATTATTATTCTATATACTATATAATAATAACCTTTTGAGCTATAGTCATCCCACAAAATTTATTTTGCACTTGTAAAACAAATATCACTAAAACATCTTACATGAACATAAACTACTATTACTTTTTTATAAAATGGTAATAAGTAATATAAAAAGAATAATAAATATAAATGTTTTTCTAAATAAATAAATTATTAAGCAATTTTTTTAATCAAGAAGAAGCATTAATAATGATTTAGACTCAATATAAGTGATTTTCATCTCATGTTTGTTTTTATGAGGCACTTTCCTTATAAAATACTTGATTACATTTAGTGGTATATATAATAAAAATGAATAAGTTTTATGATACATATTTTTAATTTTATTGGTATTTACATATCCATTTATGTTAATTTCATTCGTTGGGTTATGTTTCAATTGTTACTTCTGTGGTAAGGGTTGATTTCACAATATATTCATTATTTAATATTGTTTAGGTTTAAGTATCTACAAGAAAATTTTATCTCAAATTTCCTTGTTTTCTAAAAATATTTTTAAAAATTCTTCTATTATTCTCATAAAATAGTTTAAAATTATTTTAAACCTTTTTTTTAATTTTCATAAAATGGTTTGAAATTATTATTTTTTCATATACCAAACAACTTACTTTCTGAATTTTCCAATAAAGATAATGAATGAATGTATTTTAATTTTATATGAATTGAGATTATATTACCACCACTATATAACCATAATGATTTGAAGCTTCTATTATAGGTTTACAATTTTATTTTCAAAGAAAATTTTTTCATTTATGTATGTTCATATTTTTAAAAGAGAAGTTATTTAGAAATAGAATTTTTATTCTACTAAAGAAATATTCCAAGTGAATTTTAAAATTAATTTTCTATATAAGGAGAAATAATTGGATGTTACTTATACTTTACTAGGGATATTATTAAGGTATATTAGAGTTATTCTTTCTCTAGATGGTTTATTAAATGTTTATGAAACTAGTTTATTTTCATGCGTTTTGATATGATGATTATTTTGGTAACGTCGGAAACAAATGTGTGGTATAAATAATATAAAATTTATGACATATATATATTTCTAATTAATTGGAAAAATTATTAAATCTCAAGACATAGTTATAGGAAACAATTTTATATTCTTGATCTATTATAGGAAACAAGTGGATGAGTTTGATCACTTATTAGAAACATGTTGATGTACTTGATCTATTATGGGAATAAGGTGTTGATTATTTCTTTCATGGTATTGGTAGCTTAAAATTACATATGAAATGTTTTCAATAATTATTATGAATCCATAAATATTATATAAATGAGCTTATGGTTCATGATTAAGTTATTATGAATTCCCATTATTATGATTCATGTGTGTCAAAATGTTAATTTTGTATGACCTAACTATGGTTTATTATCTATGATATACAGGGTATTGTTTTCAAATATTAAGATCAGGTTCTTATATTAGTTTTCTCATTTTATTCTTATATGATCATTAATATCTCCCTTTTTTACCCTTTCAAATAATTTAAACTATGTGTTTTATTTTCTTTCTTTTTTCCAATTCATGAACAAATATTTTTAGTTTGTTATTGCTAAGAAGGTTACTAGATGTTAATATTTTAGTAGAATATGATGTTATGCTTCATGAACCAGTTGTTTATGAGTCCATGTTGTTATCAAATTAGGCTAAGTCTCTAAAAAAACAAACCATAAATTCAACAAATTTTTGTATGTGATTCAATGTTTCCTTTTATCATTGTATATTTTTGATTAAAAAAATTGGGTAAAATTTATCAGTATAGAAGACATAAATTTAATGTTTATATTTTTTACACTAAATGTAGAAGTGTGGGTTCCGTTCACTTATATTTAATGTAGGATATTACATTATAGGAAAACATTATCAAGTTGTCCTTATTCACACAGGTGATGAAGAAAATGAGGGATGGATGTGTGTCCATGTAGGCACATATGTCGAGTTAGACATGTATTAGAGATATGTGTATCATGATGTGGGGACATGAGGATACCCAACATAGTGGATAGAGTATAGGTACAATGATTTCATGACTTGTCCCAGTGGGGCCCGTGCTGTGACTCCCCATGCCCACCTCCAATAGGACAGGGGCTGGGGACTAGCACCGAGTAAGCATAACTAACATGGGAGGAATTTCCTATGAACCTGTACACACGCACACATCACTAGGCCCAAAAAAATCTGAAATGTAAAAACCACTAAGAAAAAATGAATGCATGCATACAAAAAAACCCAACCAACAGAGTAGGATGAAAGGTAGAGAACTATAAAAGTAAACTGGGCGAGAATACAAGCCCACCAAAAACAAGAGTATGAAAACTACAATGTCCAACCTGTAAGCACAAAAAGATACTGGGACTTCCACTCATAGCCATAGGAACGCCTCTGCCTATAGGGAACTCAGAAAGCTCGGTCTTGTCCCGATGCACCCTGGAATCTATCAAATGTCTGCTCGTCTGAACAAGACACCAGACGTGGGGGAAAAGCTCGTGCAGGGCTGAGTATAACAATACTCAGTAGAGGACCCCAAAAACCACAGAGCAGTACACAAAGTAAAGGTACAGTCAGCTATGCACAATATATGTCTACAAAACTTATAAAACAAACCAGATATACTCAAAAACTCGAACCATAGTCTAGAGACAAGTCACACAACCTCATACCCCCGTTAGGGATTCGGTTCGAAGATTTCGTGATGCACTCATTCCGGGATAACACACTCCATGAGTCTTGTAGCTCCGTTGATGAACATCTGAGAAGTGTTGTTCATCGGGAACTGTCATGAGAGATAGCTACACTCATTATGGGAGACACACGTCTGAGTGGAAAGGATTAGTAGATAGATGCACTCATTATGAGAGTCACACTCCTGAGTGGGAAAGATCTCGATACACATATGAGGATAACTGCCATGGCCATGGCGGATTCCTCTAATCATCTGGATTCACAAGTTAGGTGATACACCATCTAGGTAGAGGATCAACACCCGATATGGTTGGTCACGTCGATGCCTGACTCTACCTAGGGTCAGGAATGGATAGAGGATCTCGATCCAGGCATCTCGGATGGATTCCTGACTCTATCACATAATGTCCTGCTGAAGAGATCATACTCCAGCGTGAGGGAGTGATGCCTGACCTTCAGGGGAACAAAAAGAAGGGGCACTAACCCAATCGAAAGATATCCAAGGCATGGTGAACAAACGAACCAAGTTGTTTTCCAAAAAGTACACGGTGTGTAGAAATGATACATGCCGTGTTTTCTGGCCCTAGGTGCTGCCCGTGTAGAACGGCCCATTTCATGAGGCTGGTTGTGTAGGAAAAACTAAGTACATGGTGTGTAGTATGGTGTACATGCCATGTCAAGGTAATTAGGGTTGGCTCCGTGTACTCTGGCCATGTGCCCGTACACAGTCACCCACCCGTGTACACCGACCCGTGTAATCCGCACACAGGGTGACCTGCGCTGCTGGCCTCACCTAGCCGTGTGATGGAGTACACGGTCATGTACTCCATCCCGTGTCCGCGTACCCCCAGGATACACGCCGAGTCCCGCGTAGCTGCTTCTTCTAATTTGTACACGCCGTGTCGCCTTAATATGTGTAGATCATCCTGTGTCCGTGTATTACCCAAAGTACACACTCAGCTATGGGGAAGGTCCAACATTCCGTGTGACCAGGGTCACATGCCTTGTGATTATTCTCTGACCTCGAACCCTAGCTGTCACCACCAGTACTACACATCGTGTTCTTCGGAAGTACATGCCATGTATTCTGGAAATTTCCCGAAACGATGCCCTTCACCGGCGCGCCTCCCGTGGTGCTCTGATCATCGATCCGGTCATTCGATCACCACAAAACTTCCAGGTTTTGGTCTCCCTGACACTATGAAGCCGCTTCCATCGTTTTTGGACCTCCGATCGGCTCCGAAAACATGTTTCAATCTTCCCGCACGAAGAACGCTTGAAGAATGCTCTGTCCAATCCGGTCTGATTCGTCGTCCTCCATCGTCATCGCACTTCCACAATGACATTGTGGTGTCGAACCTTCGATTTGGGATTGTTGCCTCGCAGAACGGATGCCCAACGATCCTTTGGTCATCGCCCTGCGAAGAACGCGAAGAACGTGTGAGGAAAGAAGGAGGAAGAAATCCAAATAAAAAAATTGAGGAATGAACCTCCACCGTCATTCATCACGGCGTTAATCCGCTCCCGTTAATATGCTTAAATGGAGCAAGAATCAACAACAACATAGATAAAGGATCAATTCCCCCATAATATTCCCAAAGAAAAAAAATCCCTACCGAAAGAACATACGAATCCGCAGATCAACTTGTTCATGGTTGATCCATGTTCGTTGTTTAAGCTCAAATACTAGGAAAAGAAATTGAAATAACAACCCCTACCTTTCGAAAGGATCGATCGTTGAAAAAGGCGTCGCACTGCCATTGTCGTCAAGATTGTTTAATGTTGTTGGAGTAGCGATTCTCAACTTCGATCCGTCGTCGTTCATCGTCGAGAGTTTTCTCCAATGTGGCGTGTATTTGGCAGAGGTTCCTCTAAAATGTCTCCAATGATCAACAATTATTCAACCCTTTAGAAATGGAAACAATATTGACACTTTATTACGCGGAAATATTAATGACTCATACTTTCCATTTTGAAGTCATTATGACTCACCATTAATTTAGGAAACAGGTGTGTTGTTTCTGCACTGCAGCGGATGTTTCCTTAAATGAAATAAAATAAACATGTTAATTTATTTTATTTTATTTTACTTAAAACGTCCGAAAAATCAACTTTTTCCTTCAACTTGCGCCGGTCAAGGTTATCCTCTTTCATAGGTTTATTCGTCGTCCTGGACGCAACGGTGCCCTCATATTTTTAATCCGAGCATCCTTTTGGAAACTGCCACAACCGCGCACAAGCACCGAATCACTTAACTAAAAAGTTCAAACCACCATTTCGGGCTCAGTGGCCCTCGAAATGATGTGCCGTCTTCATACCCGGTCTCTAAATAATTCCACATAATATTTAAAAATAATAAACGGAATAATCTGAGACATTACATTCTACCCACCTTGGGGATTTACGTCCCCGAAAAGCCAAAAAAGGATACTAAAAAAGATTAGGGTACTGGGCATGGATCTAGGCCTCCCGCTCCCACGTGCTCTTCGGAAGATTACCGTGTTTCCATTGGATGCGCACCATAGGAATCGATCACCCATGAAGGATCCTCTCCTGTCGATCCTCGATCTCCACTGGTTACTCAGCAAAGTTCACTCCATCCTCGATGTCCAGCTCACCCTAGTCGATGACGTGCGATGGCTCATGAACGTACCTCCTCAGCTGCAACATGTGGAAGAAATCATGTACCCTATGCAACGGTGGTGGTAGTAATAGGTTGTACACCACTTCGCTAACTCTACACAGAATCTGGGAAGGCCTGATGAACCTGGGAGATAGCTTGCCACCTCAGCCAAAACTCTGCCACCCTCGTCGAGGTGAGACCCAAAGAAATACATGTTCTCCCTCTTCGAACTCCAAATTTCTTTGTCAGCAGTCATAATAAGACTTTTTCCCGCTCTGTGCAGTCCTCATCCGCTCTCGGATGATCTGCACATTTTCTATGGTAGCTTGCACTAGCTCTGGACCCATCAGCGCTGACTCTCCGGGGTCGGTCCAGTAAAGCGGTTACAGGCAAGGTCTCCCGTACAAACCCTCGAATGGTTCCATAACAATGGTGGAGTGGTAGATGTTGTTTTATGAAATATCCACCAGTGGTATGTGGTCATCCCAACTATGACCAAAGTCTAAGACGTATGCTCGCAACATATCCACCATAACCTGAATGGGCCTTTCGGTCTGACCATCCGTCTGGGGATGAAATGCTGTACTGAAGTGTAGTTGAGTCCCAAAAGCCTCCTACGATCCCTTCCACAACCAATATGTGAAGTGGGTATCTCGGTCTGAGACTATAGTTGAAGGTATTCCATGAAGCCAAATTATCTCCTACACGTAGAGGCGTCCCATGATATCTATGGAACTCTGCTCCCTGATATCTAGGAAGTGGGGAGACTTGGTGTGTCGGTCAACGATCACCCAGATAGAATCATGCCACTTGGACGTTCGTGGTAAGCATGTCACGAAGTCCATCGATTTTCCAACCCACTTCCACTCTGAGACTTCCATGGGGTGAGATAATCCCGCTGGAACCTGGTGCTCAGCCTTCTCCTACTGGCATGTGAGGCATCGAGAAACAAACTCTGCTACTTCCTTCTTCATGCCTGACCACCAGAACTGCCGTCGGAGATCCTGGTACATCTTTTCCACTCCCGAATGTACCGGAAAAGGGGTTGTTTGAAACTCCCTCAGGACCTCCTCTCGGAACTCCACTGGTACAACAATGCGTCCCTTGAAAAAAGCACATGCTCCCCACCTTTAGAATATTAGTTAGGAGCATCTCTTGTGGATAACTGAGCATGTAAAGCCACACAGTCAACATCCCCAAGTTCTTCCTCCCTAACTCGCTGTAAGAGTGGATGGGTGACATCCATTGACTATAAGTAAGTTGTATACTCTCCATCCACTAAGGATAGCTGTAACGTGGCTAACTGCTGTGTCTCCTCACTCAACAGTTGTAAGCTTGACCATCTACTAAGGGCATCTTCCACCTTGTTCCCCTTCCTAGGAGTATAGATGATCTCAAAATCATAGTCCTGGAGGAACTCTAGCCAACGCCTCTGCCTCAGATTCAGATCCTTCTGGGAGAATATGTACTTGAGGCTCTTGTGGTCAGATTAGACAATAAACCGCTTTCCCATAATGTAGTGTCACCACATCTTCAATGTGAAGAATACCACTGCCAACCCGAGATCATGGGTCGCATAGTTCTGCTAATGTGGCCTAAGCATGTGTTAAACATAAGCAATCTCTACATGCCACTACATCCGGACACAGCCGAGCCCAGTCCCTGATGCGTCGTAGAAAACTATGTACTTGACACCCTCCTCCGGCAATCTCAAGACTAGGGCTCTCGTCAAACTCTGTCTCAGCTACTCAAAAGACTACTGACACTTTTCTGTCCACCCGAAGGGTTGCCACATCCTGGTCAAGGCCTTCATCTGTGCTGATATCCGAGATAAATCAGGAATTAATCTCCGGTAATATCCTGCCAACCCATGGAAGCTCTGTACCTCCATCACTCTACGAGGTGGATCCCAAGATAACATAACCTCCACCTTGGCTGGGTCCACAACTACTCCATCTGCTGAGATGACATGTCCCAGAAAGTGGACCTCCTGAATCTAGAACTGACACTTCGAGAGATTCTCATAAAGATGGTGCTCCCAACATACGTCCAGAAACATCCTCAAGTGTCTCACGTGCTCCTCCCCGGAGCCCGAGCACACAAGGATGTCGTCGATGAAGACCAATATGAACCGGTCCAAGTATATATGAAAGATCTGCTTCATTAGTCCCATGAACACGGTGGCGGAGTTCATCCTTCCAAAAGGCATCACCATATACAGATAGTGACCGTAGAAGAATCTGAAAGCCATCTTCCGTATATCCTCATCCCACACTCAGAGCTGGTGATAACATGATCGAAGGTCAACCTACGAGTTCCATTGTTCCCCTATTAGATGATTGAAGAGGTCATCGATTCTCGGCAGTGGATACTTATTCTTTACCATCACCTGGTTCAGGCACCGGCAATCCACTCACAACCTCAGACTCCCGTCTGCCTTCTTGGCAAACAAGACTGGGACCGCCCTAGGTGAAACATTGGGTCTCACGAAACCCTTGCTCTGAAAATACTCTAACTCCACCTTCAGCTCCCGAAGCTCTGTGGGAGCCAACCAATATGATGATGAGAAAATCTATGTCGTCCCAGGGTGTAATTCGATACAGAAGTCAATTTCCCAATGGGGAGGTAATCCTGGAACATCTTCGAGAAATACGTCCTCATATTCCTCCACCACTAGTGGGAACTGAGAGCTCAGAACATCTACTGCTCCGAGGGTAAGGCTAGCCAAATCATGAGTGATCAGCTGCACCCTTCTATGCATGAACCCATTTTGTGTGGGTTGTGTTTCCTTTTCTCCGACAAAGGAAACCCTCATTCCATCACAGCGGACACAACACACCCTTCACCTAAAACAGTCAATCTG
This sequence comes from Viscum album, assembly GCA_963277665.1. Lineage (NCBI taxonomy): Eukaryota > Viridiplantae > Streptophyta > Magnoliopsida > Santalales > Viscaceae > Viscum > Viscum album. The sequence goes on along the minus strand of OY728160.1, from coordinate 452,527,241 downwards.
GGAATGGACCAAAGATAACCAATCCATACCGAGAATGACGTTATAAGGCCTCGGCGCTACCACCAAGAGGTTCCAACCAAAACTCTCACCTCTCAGGGTAAGATCACACTATCTGCAAAAGTGTGTGATCATCGAGTATCCTCCCATGGGTGTCTCCAATTGTAAGGATCGAGTCAACGATTCTACCGGAATCTCGAGGTTTCGTACAAGACATGTGGCTATAAAGGAATGACTGGAACCTGTGTCTATGAGTATGGAAGCTAAGGTAGAAAAGACATCGATCGTACCCTGAATCATCCCTGGGGCCCCTGGGTCATATGCTTCGACCGCATGCAGCTGTCCCCGCCCTTGTCCCCCCAGCTCCATGATCCTGGTTCAGACCTCCTGGGGGTGGTGGTGGAAGTTAGTCGAATCATATGCCACCACCTGAATCTCTCTCTGCTCCTCTGACACGTCCGCTTCCTGGCAGGTCTGCCTGTTCAATTCTATGCCTATGCCTCAATGGTCCATCGACCTCTTCCCTGTCAGTGGCTCGATGTGTCGGGAAATATCTAGCGAGATGTCCCCTACCATCACATGCATAACATTGCTTCTCCCTAGGCTGACTGTATCCAGCTTGAGAGCCCTGGACTATCGATCCCCTATCCGGGGTCCTCCTAAGACTTTTCCCACTTCCAAATCCCTATGTCTGACACCGGCTCCTGGCTGCCGGTGTCTATGCACCTGTCTGCCTGCTGCTGACTGCCGGTGGTTGTCTCTTCTCCCTGAAATTCTCGATCACCAAGGCTCGCTCGATCTCTCCATCATAAGTCGATATGCATAGGGTAATGACAGTAGCTCGGATGTCTTGTCGTAGACCTCGCTCAAAGGTCCGAGCTCTGATGTATTGATCCCTGACCATATACATCGAGTACCTGGTGAGGTTGGTGAACCTAAATAAATAGTCAACCACTGTCATACCGCCCTGTTGGAGCTGGAGTAGCTTCTGGATGGATACTGCTCTCAGCGTAGCAGGAGAGAACTACTCCCTGAAGAGTCTCTCAAACTCAGTCCATGAATGAGTCTCTTCTTCATGAGTATGCATGGTCAGAGTCCACCACCGTCCCGCCGAAACCTGAAGAAGTCTCGCTCATAGGATCACCATCTGGCCTGCTGGTGTCCTCACTAGACAAATGATATAGTCACCGCCTCAAGCTAGTCCTCAGCAGCCTGAGGTTCAGGCTCGCCTCGGAACCTGAGGGTTCTCTGTATCTATAACTCATGGAGCGCGCTGATCCTGCGCTCCTCGCTAGTCGGTACCACGGGTACCACTGGCTGCTCCACTGTTGGTGGTACACTGGGTGCTCCACCTGGTGGCAAGGCATGGGGGACTAGTCCCTGTATCGAAGCCTCATCACTTAGAGGGTCATCCTTGTGATCGTGCTGCTGAACCCTAGAGGGTATGCGTCGCGGAGGCATCTTGTAAACAAACAAAATGTACTATGGTCAATGTGTATATCTATATATCTAACACAATGGACATTGAAAACACAACCCATTCTTATATGATGCATGTACCTTTCATTTCCTTGCAACCAGTGTTTTCATGTACCAAGTCAAAAATCAGGTTATCAGAGTCCTGGTGTATGGATACATCGGCCACAACACCATCACTGGGGTCCCTGGCCTGAAAGCCGAACCTGAAACACTCAACACTGTTGCCCCAAACCAAACTCACAGACTCTTGGCCCTAAGGTAGAACCGACCACCTCTGATACCACTCTGTCATGACCCGTCTCAGTGGGGCCCACACAGTGACTCCCCAAGCCCGCCTCCAATAGCCCAGGGCTGGTAACTAGCACCGAGTAGGCATAACTAACATGGGAGGCATTACCAATGAACCTGTACACACGCACACATCTCTAGGCCCACAAAAAAGCTGAAATGTAAAAACCACTAAGTAAAAAAGAATGCATGGATACAACTAAACCCAACCAACAGAGTACGACGATAGGTAGAGTACTGTAAAAGTAAACTGGGCCAGAATACAATCCCACCAAAATCCTGAGTCTGAAAATTTCAAAGTCCAACCTATAAGTATAAAAAGGTACTGGGATTGCCGCTCAAAGCCTTATGAATGCCTCTCCATGTAGGGAACTCAGAAAGCTCGGTCCTATCCTGGTCCACCCTTGACTCTATCGAAAGGTTGCTCGTCTGCACAAGACACCAGATGTGTGGGCAAAGCCTGTGCATGGGTGAGTATAACAATACTCAGTAGAGGACCCCGAAAACCACAAAGCGATACACAATGTAAAGGTATAGTCAACTATGCACAGTATATGTCTATAGAACATATAGAACAAACCAGATATACTCAAAACCCAGACCCATGGTCTAGAGACAAGTCACACAACCACATACCCTCGTTAGGGATTCTGTTCGAAGATTCCATGATGCACTCGTTCCAGGAGAACACACTCCACGAGTCTTATAGCTCTGATGACGTCCATCTAATAAGTTCTGTTCATCGGGAACCGTCATGAGAGATAGCTACACACATTAAGGGAGACACACTCTTGAGTGGAATGGATCAGTAGATAGATGCACTCATTACGGGAGACACACTCCTGAGTGGGAAAGATCTCGATACACATAAAAGGATCACTGTCAGGGCCATGGCGGATACTACGAGTCATCCGGATTCACCATTTAGTTGATACAATAGATAGGTAGAAGAACAGTGCCCGGTAAGGTTGTTCACATCGATGCCTGACTCTACCTAGGGTCATAAATGGATAAAGGATCTCGAATCGGGCCTCTCGGATGGATACCTGACCCTATCACAGAAAGTCCTGCTGAAGGGATCATACTCCTGCATGATGTAATGATGGCTAACCTTTAGGGGAAAAAGAAGAAGGGGCACTAACATAAACGAATGATGTCCAAGGCATGGTGAACAAAAGGACCAATCGGTTTTCCAAAAAGTACACGGCGTGTATAAATGATACACGCCGTGTTGTCTGACCTCGGGTACTGCCCGTGTACAACGGCCTCTGTCGTGAGGCTGGTCGTGTAGGAAAAAGTAATTACACGTTGTTTATTATGGTGTAGATGCCGTGTCTGGGTAACTGGGGTTGGCTTAGTGTACTCTGGTCATGTGCCCGTACACGGTCACCAACCCGTATACCCCGACCCGTGTAATCTGCACACGGGGTGACCCGCGCTGCTGGCCTTGCATGGCCATGTGGTGGAGTACATAGTCATGTACTCCATCTCGTTTCCGCATACCCATGAGATACATGCCGAGTCCCGCATAGCCGCTTCTTCCATGTTGTACATGCCGTGTCACCCGAAGCCGTGTAGATCATCCCATGTCCGTGTATTACCAAACGTACATGCCAAGCTTCGGGGATGGAAAAACATGCCGTGTGACCGGGGTCACACACCGTCTGATTCTTCTCTAACCCTGAACCCTATCTGCCACCGCTAGTACTACATGGCATGTTCTTCGGAAGTACACACCGTGCATTCTAGAAATTTACAGAAATGATTCCCTCACCGGCGCGCCTCCCGTGGGGCTCTGATCATTGATCCAGTCGTTTGATCACTGCAAAACATCCATGTTTTGGTCGCCCCGACACCACAAAGCCGCTTCCGTTATTTTCATGCCTCTGATCGGCTCCGAAAACGTGTTCTGATCTTCCCTCACAAAGAATGCTCGAAGGACACTCTTTTTGATCCGGTCCCATTTGTCGTCCACCATCGTCGTCGCACCTCCAAAATGTCGTTGCGGTGTCGAACCTTCGATTTGGGATTGTTGCGTCACAGAACGGATGCACAATGATCCTTTGTTCATCGCCCTACGACGAATGTGTAGAACGTGTGAGGAATGAATGAGGAAGAAATCCAAATAAACAAATTGAGGAACGAACCTCTGACGTCGTTCTTCATGGCGTTGATCCGCTCCCGTTAATATGCTTAAATGGATAACGTATGAAAAATAACGTAGAGCATGGATCAATTTCCCCATAATATTACCAAAGAAAAAATCCCTCCCGCAAGAACGTACAAATCCGCGGATCAACTTGTTCATGGTTGATCCGCGTTCGTCGTTTAAACTAAAATACGAGGAAAAGAAATTGAAATAAGAACCCCTACCATTCTAATGGATCGATCATTGATGATGGTGATGCACTACCTTTGTTGTCATGACCCTTCAACGTTGTTGGCGTATCGATTCTCGACTTCGATCTATCATCGTTCATCGCCGAGATTTTGCTCCAACACGCCGCGGATTCGGCAGAGGTTCCTCTCAAACGTCACCAACGATCAACAATTGTTAAACCCTTTAAAAAGAGAAACAAGATTGGCACTTTATTACACAGCGATTTTAATGACTCATACTTTCCATTTTGAAGTCATTATGACGGGCCATTAATTTAGGAAAAAGTTGTGCCATTGACGCGCTGCAGCGGATGTTTCCCTAAATAAAATAAAATAAACTTGTAAATTTATTTTATTTTATTTTAATTAAAATGTCCAAAAATTTGACATTTTCCCTCGACCTGCATCGGTCGAGGTTAGCCTCATTCTTAGGTAAATTCGTCATCCCGGACGCAATGAAACCCTTATATTTTTAACCCGGGCATTTGTTTGGAAACTGCCACAACCACACACAAGCACCGACTCACTTAACTATAATGTTCAAACCACTATTCCGGGCTCACTGGACCTCAGAATTATGTTCTGTCTTCACGCCCAGTCTCAAAATAATACCACACAATATTTAAAATTAATAAACAGAAAAATCCGAGACATTACAAATGATTCCTCAATATAGTGGATCATTAGTGACATGCTTTTAGTGTGGGTATGTTGAACCTGTTTGGGATTAGTGTGATTGACCAATGATGGATTACTAACCATTTTTCTAGATGGATAATTTTGATAAGTTTAATTAGTGGACCCAATAGTTTTTTGGGTGTAATGGGAAAAAAATTACATTGAAATCTAAGGAAATACTATGAGTAATACTAGTGTCCAATATCCTTGATAGGATTATATGTGTACAAAAAGGTTGTTGATGGGTTACCTAACAATGGTGGAATTAGATGGAAGTTATTACAATTAAATAGGGAGGATAAGAATTCGGTAGTTAGGCTTTGGTTTAGTTGAATGTGATCAGGTTGACATACTCAGTGAGGGTGAATGAGTCCTTTAGAGTTATAGGTATGTTGTTAGCAAGTGATGATAACCTTTTATTGAGGATACAAGTGTATGAATAGTATATATGATAAATTCATTAGTTATGAATGGGTTCTGAAGTGTGAATTAGATACGATGTGTGATAACTATGGGATCCACTTGAATTTGGTATAATGTAGCTGCTGGGAATGATTGAGTATGATAATAATCATCTGGATGATGCAGAATAATGATTAATGGTAATTAGTGGATATATGGGGATAACTTGAATATGTTGAATTGATGGTTATGATATTGTAATCATGTTCGTTAAATTGGTTGGGGTGAGGTTCAATGTATGATTTATATATTAGGGAGAAACCATTAAAGGGATTGGTTAGTTGCAACTAGATAAAAATGGGAACTGATAAGTAGTTTCATATGTTCAAGAACATATTGGTAGTTTGGCTATGGGGTGAGAAAGATATCTAGTTTTGGTAATGGTTAGTACATACATGGTCCTAGAAATCTCAACGATTATTGCAACCCATTATTATAATACATTTATATTAAATCATTTTAGATAAATATTTATTACATTAAAAAATATATTCCTGAGGATAGTAATAGTTTAGTGTCTTTGGAAAAATGGAAAAAAATGTTCTTTCCAGGTGAAATAAATTCAATATATCCCATAAAGATCCCCACCATTAGTAATTATAGGTAAAATATATCTTCATAACATTGCAAAAAGAAACCTAAGAATGGGTTGAGCATAGATTCTCTATAAGGGTACATAAAGGAAATGTGTAATCATAACACGAAAAAATGGTATGGAATTTGAGAATAACATTTTTATATCATAAAATTTATATTAGAGATCATAATAAAAATCATAAGTTCATAGAAATTGATAAAAAGATAATTAATATCATAATTCATGAAATGATAACATTATAATAAGACATGGAATTTGTGTCATCCACATTGATTTATAACATTGTGACCATGTTTATGTAGAAACAGGTTCACTCATTATGTTAAGGATATGAAATCAAGCCCCAAAACCAACTTCTGGACATGAAATCATGTTCATGCATAAAATTTTGAACCTTTAATTGTTTTCATAGATAACCTTATGGAAATGAAACTTGTTACATACCTAACATTGTGAACATGTAATCTTCTTCATGCATTACACTGTGAACATGTAATCAGGTTCATGCATAAAGTTATGGTCTTGCAACCAGGTCCATGCATAGAATTATGAACACCTAATAAGATTTGATAATAAATTTTTTAGAATTTAATTTTGTTCTAGAAAAAACTTATGGACAAGAAACCAGGTCCATGCATGATAGTATGAACATGTAATAAGGGTCATTCATAATGTTGTGAACATGTAATCATGTTCACACATGAAATTATGGACATGAAACCAGGTCCAAGCATAACATTTATACTCAGGAGTCATCAATCATTACCCAATGAATTGAAGGGATATATAGGTTTCACCCATTGCATTTCAAAAATCATACATACACGTGGCATAGGATAATAAAACTATCATCATATTATGACCCATAAAAATATATGGGTTTCATATATAACAATCATAACCCAGGAAATGGAATGGACATCATTAACATTTCATCACAACATAACCAATGGATAATATATATACCTCCTAATAATTTCATTAATGAATAACCCACGAAAATTAGGGGGATTAAATAGTATATAATCTTTGGAAGAGAAACAGGTGTTAAAATAATCACTCCATCAAAACATAAATCATTAAAGAAATAATATGAATGAAACCATTAGATCATTTCATAGAAAGACATGTGTAACTTCAATCAAGGTCATCTTAGATAGAAAATAATTTTTAAATTTCTATCAAAAATGTATCTTGAGGGATATATCCTTTATTCTTTGAGAATGGTTTTATAAAACATAAAACCATTTAAAAATCATTTTCCTAGAAAATACATTAAAATTTTATAAATAAGACTTGAAATCATTTTGAAAACATTTTACATAAAATGTTATAAAATATTCTTAAAAATATTTTGAAAAAAATATCCTTAAAATTTAATTTTAAAAAAAATTCTAAAAAAATATACTTATAAATGCAATAGATGATTCAATTAAATGATCGCAGCTAAATCCTTACATGCCATACAGGGTATAATGAATATTTATTTTTCATTTTAAAATGGATATAGAAATTAATTATTTAGTAAAATAATATAATATTATTTTGAATAGATTGGAAAAAAAGGTTTAAAATATATTTTAAATATTATAAAATAATGGTACAATATTCTTGGAAACACTGTTTAGGAAATAGTGTTTTAAAAAACATAAATTTTAGACTGAGTAAATGGTAAAGATAAAATTTCATAAAAAAAATTCCTTACTATATTATAGACCAAAGATTAGAAAAATAGTAACAATATATAAATATATCAGGAATAATTGGATGAGAATAAATTTAATAATTTGTTTGATAGATGGATCATATAATTTCTTCACGGTAATCATAAACATAAACAATCTCAAAAAGCTATTAGATTTTATTAACAAAACTCTTACCACATGGTAAATTTAAACCATACACACCAATTAAGAAATTAAAATTACATAAAGCATAAAATATCAATAATGTAATTATATTCATTATTTGAAATTACATACTCCTTGAAATGGATTTCGGTTCAACAACAAAACATGTGTCTCAAAGAAAACAATTTGAGACAAAACTATTTTACCGATTTGGAAGCTTTTGAAACGTAAACCCAATGAAATAAAAAAAATTAATAGATAGGGAAATACACATAAATTTAACTGCAATAAAAATTTAATACTTCCATGGGAAAATACATACCACTAAAAAGGAGTCGGTGGTTGGTAAATCATGTATCTCATGAAAATAAAAACTAAGATGAAATCATAATACCTTATGTCTTGACTCTCATCATACTCATTCAGAAAATATATATAATAAATATGAATTTATTATAAATATTATATAGAACCATATTATAATATATTATATCATATATGGATTGATTATGACCATATATTACCCTCTTGTTAACCATCATATGTTAATGATTCACTTCCTATAATATTCTCTTCTGTTTTCGCTTTATCATAATTTATTATATTGTTGGTCCATATAATTATATTATTGTTAAATAATTTAATAAAATAAATAGATATTAATTTTATCTAGTATTTTTTATTATAATATTCTATATAATATATTTTTATGAAATAAAATACACCATTCATGGATATGGAAAGATGTACCTATGCATGAATGTTATTTATGATTAATTGTCATGTTGATGGGAAGAAAGAAAAATAAAAGTATATATATAATTATTATAATAGATTAATTATATCATATATTTCATATATATTATGTATATACATCCTTAATACATTATTTTTAATGTTTTAACCAATCACTTTTCTTGAGGGGTTGGTAGTCTGTACTTCCTTCAATGAAATTATCTTATTAATACAAAATGGAATGTGTAAAGATGTGTGTTATAAAATAAATACATAAGAATAACTAAATAATAAATATTATATATAACTTATAGAAACATAGTTTCCATCATAATTGTAATGTCCAGGACCTATCCATTCCATTACATTGTGAAAATTTGGTGTTGGAGGTGATCTGGGAAGTCAAGGTGACATATCCCCAACACTTTTCCAAATTTCCAGTTTTGTGAACTGTGTTTCCAGTTTTATGAACAGTAATGGTAGGTGAAAAATATTCTATCAGTAAGGTTCAGTGAAAAATGTTCTATCAGTGAGGTTTTGTGAACAGTTCTATCGGGGAGGTTTTCTGAACAATTCTATTAGTGAGGTTTAGTGAACAATGTTTCCAGAACGGCGAGGTTCTAATAGTGACATTCTAACGGTGGACTTGAACAGTGTTTCCAGAACAGTGAGGTTCTAACAGTGACCTTGTAATGGTGGACTTGAACAGTGTATCCATAATGGTGAGGTTCTAACAGAGACATTCTAATGGTGGACTTGAACAATGTTTCCCGAAAAGCGAGGTTCTAACATTGACCTTCCAACGGTGGACATGAACAGTGTTTCCAGAACAGTGAGGATCAAATAGTTACCTTTTAACGGTGGGCTTGAATAGTATTTCCAAAATGGCTAGGTTCAAACACTTACCTTCTAATGGTAGACTTTAATAGTGTTTCCAAAACGGTAGGTGTACAGTGTTCTCAGAATGGTGAGGTCAACCGGTAACCTCTAACGGTGAGGTTTATCAGTAACCTGTAATTGTGGGGTCTATCGGTAACCTCTAATGGTGAGGTCTATTGGTAACCTCTAATGGTGAGGTATATTGGTAACTTATAATGCCGATTTCTATCAGTAACCTATAATGGTGAGGTCTCACGGTGACCTTTTCTCTCCTTTTCCAAATTTCGAGTATGTGAATAGTGTTTCCAGCTTCCTACAATTTCGCCCCTTTGACGTTTCCTTTGATGTAAAATGCATTTAAAGCCTACTTTTAAGGACTATAAGGCCAATTCAAAGGCCATAACTCCTAAATTAATTATTCCTATGGATTGTGATGTTTTTACTTTATCAAACCACATTGGTTAATGCGATCTGCTTTTAATGGGGAATTAAGTGTATCTTAAACTGTCACCCATTAAATATTCAAAAGGGACAAGATATCATCCTCCCTTGTTCTTCTTCTTTGTTATCGAATATGAGATGCTATAACCTTTCAATCCTTTTAGTAGGAGTTTTACAATCAAACTTTACTCCTATTACTAGTTCTGCTCTGTTTTGATACAACCAAGTTGTATCGATCACTCTTCGATATAAGGTATGTTGTATCGTTCTTTTGGGGTTCATCTTCCCTTATTTATACTTTCCATATTATAGCATATAATATCCATGCTTTCAATAGGGTTTTCTTGGGGTTTGGTTGTTGATGTCGTACCATGGAATCCTTGGGTGGATGCAGTTTTCACGAGAGGAGGATCGTGACCCATTGTGTGGATAAAGAACGTCATGAAGTGTTGAGGTGGGGGATTCATTTATTCTATTTTCTTTTACATGAAACTGTATTGATAGAATGTTTTATCCTATTGGATCATAATGGAATTGAAATAATAAATATTTTAACTCGATAAATAAATTGATATATATCGTATGTTATTGCCTCTTTTTTTCTAGATAGTGTGATATCTATGCTTTCTTTGTTTAGCTGTTTGTTCTTGATCGAAATCGGAAAGGAAAGTAAATCGGGATTATTTAATAAATTTTGGATAAAGATAAAGATGCATGAAAACGAATCTGGATCTCATTTTAATTTGATGTTAATCAAATTAGTGTAGTAAGAATGATTATTTATTTGTGATATCTTACTGATTAGGTTTCCTGAATTTGGAACCTAAATTTAATAAATCTGTTAATTCAAGATGGATTAAAGAACATGTTATTTGGTAATTTCTAAAACGGTTCTATGTTACCCTCTTGATTGTTAAAGGGCCAAGATCCCATTGATGTGATGTTTGTTTTCCTTATTCTTGTGTTGTAGTGTGATCCTGGATGGTTGCTGTGATATGTGGAGGTATAGAGACTTCTGTTTGTGGCAGCAGATGACGCCTAGAGTGGCGAGATTCATCGGTCTATGCATGTGTGTGTCGGGGAGGACACCAGGGATGATGGAATAGGATGGATGTGATTGTTTGATTCTTGCTGATTCTCTTTGGTTTTTTATCTGCTTTACTTTTCCACACTGCTCAAGATAGCTGTTCTTACTTACCCTTTTTCCGAAAAAGGCGAAGACACACGGGTTATGCCACATGATTTCAATGTTTAACTTCTCAAGGAAGGATCGGTATATGCTCTTGTTATAAGAGGCAAAGAATCGATGGGTAGTACATTTACTCACTGTGTTGAGACCCTTTGTGTTAGTATAATTGGATGTTTTTCTAGAATGCCTGGGAATATGGGAAAGTAATTCTATAATGAATATTTGAATAAATGGTGTTAACTCATGGGGTTGGAGTTCGCTGGAACATAATGATAGAGTTTTAATTTTAAAGGGATAGTTGACTTTGGGTGTGATGCTAATGGAACTTATTATGGAATTTTTCATTGTTAATTAATGTTAAAGAATTAATTAACGTACAGTGGAACTGATAAAAATGGAATATTGTAATCTAATAAATCTCTTTAAATGGTTTTGTGCTTAGAGGATACCTAGTCTTAGAAGTAGCAGCCCGGTGTCTGAGAGACATTAGCTACACTTGTGTATAAGACTAGGTAATTCCCATAATGTGGTTGTGAGATATGATATATCCTGTAATTTTTGTGTTTCTATATGCTAATCCACCCTGTCAGTAAGGGAAAATGACACCTTGGGCATTTTGAGCCATGGGGGGATGTTTTCCCCAACATTTCATTGGGAGGATAAATGGCTGACTACCCCCTTTGGCCCCTCTCTCTTCTCTGGGTAGTTTCTTGTGATGATAGGCACATTTGATAGTTATCCTCATATATCTGTGTAGAGTTCTATAATGGATTGTGGTTATTCACACACATATATTAGTGATATAGTATCCTATGGACTACTATAGGTGTAACTTGTATAGGATTTGATGGCTTAAGGATCCTTACTCGGTGTATGGGCTGTAATGGTTTGAGGTATAATACCCGACGTATGATACACGTTATGCGAGCTGTGGTGGCTCCCAGAAACTACCTGGTTAATTTTGGTTGTGAGGATGGTGTGTTGCTTCATCCAGGTGTTTGTAGGAAAGCCTTTGTGGTGCACGAGGTGCAGATTGTGGTGCTTTGCCTAGGTGTCTGTGGGCAAGCATTTTTGGATAGAGATACTTATGATGTGTGATGTTGGGGAAAATTGGAAAACTAGTGGGGAAGTAGTAGCAGGGTACCCTTTATATTCATTATTATATGATATATTCTTGTATGAGTTACATGATGAGAGTACCCATGGTGAGGTTGGGAACTTAGTATACCTGTTTAGGTGATGAGTTATTTTCACTTGTTGTTCACTATGATTTAGAATGCTTTTTTTACTTTTACACAAGAGGATTTAGAGAGGATCCTACTGAGTATACTGTTATACTCACCCAATGTATATATAAACTGTATTTCTGGTCACTTGGATTAGGTTGGAGATCAAGTTGGTTTCTACTAGCTTGAGGTTGCAGGAGCTATTTGGGCTTGTGGTTGCTGCTATTTTACTTTATTTTGGGCACTTTCAGTTTTTCCCTTATAGTTGTAGTACATTTGCATGACATTTATTATATTCACATGGGTTTCTTTTATATTCCAGTTCTGAGTTGGAGTTGATTGGTATCAATCTTATATCTCTCTTTCTCATGTCTTCTCATAGTGGGTAATTCCACCCATTTGTGTATTTATCATACCCTCGGTGCTAGTCACCAACCAGGGGCCTACTGGAGGCGGGACTTGGGGGTCATTATCTCCCTCCTCACACTGCCAGCCCAGGAGAGTACACTTTGTGCTGAGGGGGTCGTGACAGAGTGGTATCAGAGCTCTAGTTGAGGGATATAATGGAGTTTGGAGATTGGCACAGTTGAGGTTGCATGGGTTGGTAGGGAAACGATGTCATTCATATTTATCAAGTGAGGTAAACACTGGAGAAAGACTAAGACATAGGCATTTAGGGCCCCCTATGATTTGATGTTCATACCTTTATGTTTATAATGGATACTAAAAAAGGTGATACTATTTGCAGGGTAGAGACCTAGGAAAGGATCATGCATCATTCTTCTTGTTCCTTTGTTTGAATGGGAAGACCTTGGGATAGGTTAATCTAAAATAAATGAAAGAAAAAAAATAAATTAATTAATGTTGAGTCTTCCATATTCCATTTTTAGGATCTCTAATGGTTTTTTATTTTACAAGTATGGCTCTAGGTCGACGTCCTTGTCAGGTTTGTGCAGAAAATGTTCAGCATGCTATTCTAGCAGATCACCACAGGGTAGAGGTTGACGACGATGAAACTTGGAGGAAGACACTTCGAGAGTTTCATCGCCAAAGTCTGCAAGAGTATGAGGGCTCTGTTTCAGATGCAGTCACAGAAGATTGGCTATAGGAGGTCAAGATCGGATTTAGTTTGATTTGTTCTCGTATGGAGAACTGGGTGTCCTTGATTGAGACAATGCTTCGTAGAGATGTGAGGTAGTGGTTGTTCTTGTTCCTCAGGGACTGTGAGGAGTCAACAATCTCATGGGAGGAGTTCTGAGATAGGTTTAGAGTCGAGTTTCTTTCTTCGACTGCGAAGGTGTCAAGTCTCCAGGAGATTCATACCCTTCGATAGGGGAGCTCCAATTTTTGAGAGTTTGGATTCCATTTCAAGAACCTTTTATGATACGCTTCAGACCTACTTCCAGATGAGGATGTTAGAGTGAGGCATTTTGAGGAGGCTTTGCGTCCAGAGATCCAACACCAGTTCACCCATTTTATGCTGAAAACATATATTGAGGTGCTGGTGAGGGAAGAGGTTGTCAAAAGGACATTGGCCAGGACTACATAATTACGAGAGGGGAATCATCATGATTCCTCATGAATTAGATTTGCGGTCCGGGGTCCTCGGTTTTCTGGGCAGAAGAGTTTCTGTTCACCCGGGGGTAGGTCCCAGCCCTTCACATCTCGTTTCTCCAGATGCATCAACTCTCAAGACTATGCCAAGGGATCAGGCACTTGTTTTTCTTGTGGGGTCGTGGTCATCAGTAGCAGGAGTGCCCGACCTTTCATAGCGGCCATCGTCCTCCAGGAACTACGCTCTAGGTTCCTCCATTGAGGCAGTTCCAGTCGAGGCAGCAGCAGCAGCAAGTTGCACCATCATTAGATCAGTAGAGGGTAGATGGGGCAGGCAGAAGACAGCCCCATGACGCTCCACGTCCTCATAGAGCAGAGCACAACCGTGGAGGTGGTCATCATCAGGTTCAGAGGGGCCATAGAGGAGGCCGTGGTAAGCTTCATGCTCTAGCGTTACCAGGTCCAGGAAAACCAGACATCGTTCGAGGTACCCTTTTCATGTTTCTACCATGGTGTATGCCTCGTTTTATTGAAGAGAAACACACTCTTTCATATCACCTACCGTTGTCCATTCTTTGGGACATGAGGTAGAGAGGCTTCTAGTTCCCTTGGCGTTGACTACGCAAGTTGGTGGTCGAGCTAACTTGTTTGAAGTTTGTAGATACTGTGAGATAGTGTTGGGGCAACACCACTCTTGGGAAGATTTCCTATGTTTACAAATACAACCATATGTGTCATCCTTGGAATGGATTGGTTGTATTCATTGTAGGATATCGTGGATTGCTTCAGGAAAAAGGACATATTCATTAGTGCCGATGGAGAGAAAGTGGAGTTTTTTGGTGAGTGAGACCCTCAGATGGGTCATAGGCGTGTTCCATCCTTATCATCCATGATGGCTGAGTTGATGCTGAGTTCTTTAGAGGTTCAGCAGTTGGAATTTCCTAGGGTCGTAGAGGAGTACCCTGATTTCTTTCTAGAAGAGGTTGTAGCATTACCCACTCGACGAGAGATCGAGTTCGGGATTGAGCTACAGCTAGGAGCATCTCCTATATCTATGTCTCCATATAGGATGGCCCCTTATGAGTTATGAGAGCTACATAAACATCATGATGGTCTGTTGTAGTGCAGTTTTGTTTGGCCAAGTATGTCACCATGGGGTTCACCAGTTTTGTTTGTGAAGAAGGACGATAGAAGTTTGCAGTTGTGTGTCGATTATTGTCACTTAAACAAATTTACAATAATGAATCGCTACCCTCTTCCATGAATTGATGATTTATTCGATCAACTGAAGGGTGAAAGTTGGTTCTCAAAGATCGACTTGCGGTCAGGATATCATCAAATGCGTGTGAAGGAAGAGGATATCCCGAAGACTGCTTTCCGTTGTCATAATGATCCTTATGAGTTCGTTGTAATGACATTTGGCATGATGAATGCTTCAGCTGTATTCATGGGATTGATGAATGCTATGTTTCTTGAGTTCTTGGACAAGTTTCTAGTGGTTTTCATCAACAACATCCTTGTGTACTCCACATCTGAAGTGGAGCATACAGAGCATCTACATGCTGTTTTGGGAGTTCTTATTAAACATCAGATGTTTGGGAATTTGTTGAAGACTGAGTTTTGGGCTCGATAAGTCCATTTCATAGGGCATTTTGTGTCCCAACAGGGAGTATCTATGGATCTATCGATTATAGAATCAGTTGTGCCTTGGGAATCCCCCAAGATAGTTTCAGAGGTGTGAAGTTTACTTGGTCTTGCAGGCTACTATAGGAGGTTCATAGCCAATTTCTCCTGAGTTGTGACTCCTCTGAAATATTTGACCAGGAAGGATCAATTATTCATATGAACTGATCAGTGTTAGGAAGCCTTCGAGTATCTGAAGGAGAAGTTAGTAAGTGCTCCAGTTTTTTGTCTTCCATATGAGGGAGTTCGGTTTGATGTTTTCTACGATGCCTCGTATCTGGGGTTAGGGTGTGTCCTCATGTAGAATAGGTCAACTGTTTCTTATGAGTCTCGGCAGTGACGTCCACATGAACGTTACTACGCCACCCATGATCTTGAGATGGAAGTCGCGGTGTTTGCACTGAAGTTGGGGAGACATTACCTCATTGGTGAGTGGTTTGTGGTTTTCACTAATCATAAGAGTTTTAGGAATGATTTCTCCCAGCGCGACATGAACATACGACAGCATTGGTGGATGGAGTTTTTAAAGGAATACGACTTTGAAATATCATATACACCTGGAAAAGGGAATGTTTTAGCAGATGCGCTAAATCGAAAGTCACGTAGTGATGATGTGCATGAATCCAAATATTCATCGAGATTAATTGCAGAACTAACGGCATTAAATCTTGATATGGGAGAAGTTGGGGGTAGAGGTTGTCTTTTTCAGATGACGGTATAGTCATCCCTGCTGCAGAAGGTGGATGAGTCCCAGTTGGGAGATCTAGAGGTGGATGTTTGAAGATACCGAGTTCTTTGTGGTGAGGCCCCTCATGGTTGGTCGGAGGACGAACAACACTGAGTAGTGTATCATGGAATGATTTTTGTTCCCTTAGAGTTGCACGATAATGATTTGAAGGATTTCCACATTTCGCCTTTAGCAGTACATCCTGTTGTGACAAAGATGTACCGATCCTTGAGGAGTCTGTTTTGGTGGCCTGGGCTGAACTGTGTGGTTGCAGAGTTTGTGTCTCAATGTTTAGTCTTCCAGTATGTGAAGGTTGAACACCGTGTTCCGGGTGGTTTTCTCCAGCCATTAGAGATTCATTAGTGGAAGTGGTAGGACATCTCAATGGACTTTGTTATAGGTTTAACTCATGCTCCGAGAGGAAATGATGCTATTTTGGTTGTAGTGGACTGTTTAACAAAATCGTCCCACTTTATAGAGATCAAGGAGTCGAGCTCAGTGGATGTTTTTTCGAGGCAACATCCGGAGGAGGTGGTGAGACTTCATTGAGTACCTAGGATGATCTTTTCGGAACAAGATCCTCGTTTTACCTTCAGAGTGTGGAGAAGTCTCCAACATTCATTTGTTTCTCAACTATACCTTAACACTACTTTTCACCCTCAAACAGATGGTCAGACAGAGCAAACTATCCAGACTATTGAAGACACGATACACTCTTGTGTTCTTGATTTTGGAGGTTCATGGATTAGGAACTTACCCTGGTTTGAGTTCTCTTGAAATAATAGTTTTCACTTCACCATCAGTATGGTTCTATTTGAATCCTTTTATGGCCGGACTTTCCATTATCCATTGTGCTGGACTGGGGTCGGAGAGTCAGCAATTCTCAGACCAGAACTAGTGCAGAATACAATAGAGATGGTTCATGTGATTCTTGAGAGGATGAAGACAGCGCAAGATCGTCAGAAATCATATCCGGATCAAAGAATGAGACACTTAGAGTTTAATGTTGTAGATCATGTGTTTCTGATGGTGACTCCCCGTCGAGGAAAGCGATGGTTTGGTTGTATAAGTACGCTTTCTCCCCATTTTGATGGGCCTTTCGAGGTGTTAGCTCTTTTTGGAGCTGTGGCGTATCGAGTAGCACCTCCCCCACTGATGATTCAGATACATGATGTTTCCCATGTATCACAGCTCCATCATTATCATCATGATAACTCTCACGTTATCGACTGGGAAGAGATTGATGTCGATGATGATCCAACCTTCGAGGAGAAACCTATGGAGATCCAAGACCACAAGGAGAAGGTGTTTCGTGGGCATTATTTCCCCTTAGTTCGTGTCTTGTGGTGACACGATGGCATTGAGGAGAGTACCTGGGAATTTGAGTCATAGATACATGCTCAGTACCCATAGTTGATTAATGTTTAACTCTTTTCATGTAATGATTTTATCTTCATGGTTATTCCTTTAATGGTTCATTTATGAACATCTTTTGCTCCTTTTTGGCTTTCTCTCTTTTGAGAGGTATCTCGATGGGTTGTTGTTGAGACCCTGTTTCTTTTTCTGTCTCTTTAGGTTGGTTTTGAATTCTCGAGGATGAGAATGTTTTGAGAGGTATCTGATGTAATGGCCCAGACCACTCTAGTCTATTACTTTGTGAAAATGTGGTTTTGGAGGTGTTCCGGGATGTCAAGGTGACTTATCCCCAACATTTTGCCAAATTTTCTATTCTGTGAATAGTGTTTCCAGTTTTATGAACAGTAACAGTTGGGGAACAATATTCTCTCAGTGAGGTTCAGTTAACAATGTTCTGTCGGTGAGGTTTTCTAATCAGTTCTATTGGGGATGTTTCATGAACAGTTCTATCAGTGAGGTTTAGTGAACATTGTTTCCAGAACAGTGAGGTTCTAATAGTGACCTTCTAACGGTGGGCATGAACAATTTTTCCAGAATGGTGAGGTTCTACAGTGACCTTCTAATGGTGGACTTGAACAGTGTTTCCAGAACGGTGAAGTCCTAACAGTGACCTTCTAACAGTGGATTTGAACAGTGTTTCTAGAATAGCGAGGTTCTAACAGTGACCTTCTAACGGTGGACTTGAACAGTGTTTCCAGAACGGTGAGGTTCTAACAGTGAACTTCTAACGGTGGACTTGAACAATGTTTCTAGAATGATGAGGTTCTAAAAGAGTCCTTCTAATGGTGGACATGAATAGTGTTTCTAGAACGGTAGGTGTGCGGTGTTTCCAGAACGGTGAGGTCTATCGGTAACCTCTAACGGTGAGGTCTATCAGTAACCTCTAACGGTGAGGTATATAGGTAACCTCTAATGGTGAGGTATATCGGTAACTTCTAATGGTGAGGTCTATCGGTGACTTCTAACAATGAGGTTTATTAGTAACCTCTAATGGTGAGGTCCCACAGTATCCTTTTCTCTCCTTTTCCATATTTCGAGTATATGAATAGTGTCTCCAGATTCCTACAATTTCACACCTTTGAAAATTCCTTCAACAGAAAATGAATTTAAAGCCTTCTTTTAAGGACTCTAAGGCCAATTCAAAGGCCATAACTCCTAAATTAATTATTCCTATGGATTGGGATGTTTTTACCTGGTCAAACCGTGTGGGATAATGCAATCCTCTTTTAATGGGGAATTAAGCATATCATAAAGAGTCACCCATTAAATCATCAAAAGGGACAAGATGACATACTCCATTGTTCTTCCTCTTTTTTATTGTCTATGAGATGCTAGAACCTTTCAATCCTTTCAGTTGGAGTTACACAATCAATCTTTACTCCTAGGATTGGTTCTGCTCTATTTTGATACAACCAAGCTGTATCGATCAATCTTCGATATAAGGTATGTTGTATCATTTTTTGGGGTTTATCTTCCCTTATTTCGCCAATCCATATTATAGCATGTAATATCCATGCTTATAATGGGGTTTTCTTGGGGTTTGGTTGGTGCTGTTGTACCATAACATCCTTGGGTAGATGAGGTTTTCATGAGAGGAGGATCATTTCCAGTTTTGTGGATAAAGAACTTCATGAACTGTTGAGGTAGGGGGTTAGTTTCTTCTATTTTCTTTTACGTTCAACTATATTGTTATTTTATCCCAGTGGATCACAATGGAATTGACATAATAAATATTTGAACTTGTTAAATAAATTTTTATCTATCGTATGTTATTTCCTGTTGTTTTTCTAGATAGTGTGATATCTATGCATGCTTTGTTTAACTATTTTTCTTGATGGAAATCGGTAAAGAATGTAAACCGGGATTATTTAATAATTTTTGGCTAAAGATAAAGAGGGATGAAAACAAATCCAGTTATTTTTGTAATTTTATATTAATCAAATTAGTGCAGTAAGCTTGTTTTTTTTGTGATAGTTTACAGATTATGTTTCAAAAATTTTGAACCTACAATTAATAAATCTGTTAATTCAAGATGGATTAAAGAATATCTTGTTTGGTAGTTTCTAAAAGGGTTCTGAGTTAACCTCTTGATTGTTAAAGGGCCAAGAGCCCATTGGTGTGATGTTTTTTTCCTGCTTCCTATGCTATGGTGTGAGCCTGGATGGCTGTTGTGATATGTGGAGGCATGGAGACTTTTGGTTATTGCAGGAGATGATGCCTAGAGTGGCGAGATGTATCGGTTTATGCATGTGGGTGTCAGGGAGGACACCAGGGTTGATGGATTGGGATGGATGTGATTGTTGGATGCTTGCTGATTCTCTTTGGTTTTTTATCTACATTACTTTTCCCCACTGCTAAAGGTAGATGGTCTTACTTACCCTTCTTCCGAAAGAGGCGAAGAAATGCAGAGTATGCCACATGCTTTCCATGTTTAGATTCCAAAGGAAGGATGGGTATATTATCTTGATATATGTAGAAAAGACTCGATGGGTAGTACATATACTCACCGTATTGATTCCCTTTGTGTTAGTAGATTGGATGTTTTTCTAAAATGCCTGGGAATATGGGAAAGTAATTCTGTAATGAATATTTGAATAAATGGTGTTAACACATGGGGTTGGAGTTCACTGGAACATAATGATGAAGGCGTAATTGTAATGGGACAGTTGACTTTGTGTGTGATGCTAATGTAACATAATGTGGAATTGTTCATGGTGAATTAATGTTAAATAATTAATTAACGTATAGTGGAACTGATAAAAAGGTGATGATGTAATCTAATAAATCTCTTTAAATGGTTGTGTGCTTATATGATACCTAGTCTTAGAAGTAGCAGCCCAGAGTCTGAGAGACGTTTGCTGCAATTGTGTCTAAGACTAGGTAATGCCCACAGTGTTGCTGTGAGATATGATATATCTGATACTTTTTGTGTTTCTACACACTACTCCTCCCTGTCAGTAAGGTCAACTGACACCCCGGAGATTCTGAGCCATGGGGTGTGTTTTCCCCAACATTCTGATGGGAGGATGAATGGATTATTACCTCATTTGTCCCTGCTCCCTTCTCTTGGTTGTTACTTGTGCTGATAGGAACATTGGCTAGTTTTCCCCATATATGTTTGTAGAGGGCTATAATGGCTTTTAGTTATTCACACACATAAATTATGGATATAGTATTCTATGGACTACTATAGGTGTAACTTGTATAGGCTGTGATGGCTTGAGGATCCTTACTTGGTGTATGGGCTGTAATGGTTTGAGGTATAATACCAGACGTATGATACATGTTATCCGAGATGTGGTGGATCCCGGAAAATACATGGTTACTTTTGGTTTTGTGGATGTTGTGGTGCTTCACCCAAGTGTCTGCAGCCTATAATTTATGGTGCACGAGGGGCAGATTGTGGTTCTTATCTCAGGTTTATGCTGGCAATCCTTTTTGGAGAGAGATTCTTTTGACGTGCGATGTTGGGGAATTGCAGAAAACTAGTGGGGAAGTAGTACTAGGGTAACCTTGATATTCTTATTTATATGATTTATTCTTGTATGCGTTACTTGGTGATAGTAGCCATGGTGAGGTTGGGAACATAGTATACCTGTTTAGGTGATGAGTTAGTTTCACTTGTTGTTCTATGTTCTTTAGAATGCTTTCTTTACTTTTGCATGAGAGGATTAGGAGAGGATCCTACTGTGTATACTGTTATACTCACCATATGTATATATAAACTGTTTTTCAGGTCACTTGGAGTAGGATGGAGATCAAGCTGGTTTCTACTAGATTGGGGTTGCAGGAGCTGTTCGAACTTGTGGTTGCTGCTGTTTTACATTCTTTTGGGTAGTAGTAGTTTCTCCCTTCCAGTTGTCATACTTTTTCATGAATTTTCATATATGCACATGGGTTTATTTTTTATTCTAGTTCTAAGTTGGAGTTTATTGGTTTCTATC
Source organism: Viscum album (assembly GCA_963277665.1). Lineage (NCBI taxonomy): Eukaryota > Viridiplantae > Streptophyta > Magnoliopsida > Santalales > Viscaceae > Viscum > Viscum album. The sequence continues at coordinate 452,505,716 of OY728160.1, read as the reverse complement.
TTATCTCCTTCTATCGCATGTATTCTCTTATAGGGTAATGCCTTCTATTTTTGTGTTTATCATACCCTCGGTGCTAGTCTCTAACCAGGGGCCTACTGATGGCGGGACTCGGGGGTCATTATCTCTCTCCTCACAATTCCGGACCATGAGGGGTACACTTTGTGGGGAGGAGGTCGTGACAATAATTTTCACCATCATAGGTGATAAAGGGAAATAAAACAACTATCGTTTACCAAGGCAATAGTCTACTTAAACGTAAACAATATATTCGTTACCCATTAGATGGGTGTGTGTCTGTGTAAGTGAAGAGTTAAATATTAATTTAAAAACATGCTAGTATATTGAGGATACTTTTTCTTATTTTATCATGTAATAAGAATATTTTTTATAGTGGAGAAATAAAATAAATAAAAGGAGTTTGAGGAAGGATGTAACCTCTTAATCGGGTAACTCCTTTTGGGTTACACCTAGGGGTTTCCCTGGATGGATTTCTACATAAATATGATTCAAGGATTAATGGAGGGATTATAAGGAGCTAAATTATTAGAGTTTTGGTCAAGAAAAAGGTATGTTAGAGTTGTGAGGATGTGGGATGAGAGGAGGCATACTATAATGGAGGAGGTGTAGCACTCCTGTATTATTTTAAAGGAAAGTAACCCCACCAACATTATTTTATTAGAACTAGTCAAATATTGGAATAAAGAAGATAAAAGGGAGGATATGGTATAAATAATTCCATAAAATGGATTTAGGACAAGTTTGTAGGTCATTTTGGGCCTTAATGTATCGGTTTGTCCCTTATTGTTCTCAATTTAACCTTCATCATTGTAATTAATTTTAATTACTTCTATAATATTTTTGGTCAAAAACTAATTTTAAATTATTAGAAATTATAAATTAAAATTATTTAAAATATTGAATACATTTTTCTGAATTTTAAACATAGAAGTGGTAAAAATTAATTTATATTTAATCCAACCGTCTGGTCGACAATGTAAGTTTTTATAGTAAAAACGTTCAATGGGTTGTTATGTTTTTATATTCAATTTCAATGTGAAATTGATTATAATGACCACAATTTATTTATTTGGAAAAAAAATTATCTAATTAAAATTTAAAATAATATTAAAATATAATTTAGCCTTATAAATAATTTTAATGAAAAAGTGGGTTTGAGTTAAAATCCACTATTTTAACTATTAATTAAAAAAATGAAACCATACAAAAACATGAATTTTTTTTCTAACCTAATTTTTATGTTTCCATAAATAATAAGAAGTTTTATTTGATATATTAAATATATAAAATTTCTAAAAAATGAATTTTCAATGACTTCTCCACTTAGAGTAGGTAAATCTATCTTTAGAGAAATACTGGGTTTTAAGAATAAAATTGGGTTTTTTCTTATATTAAGTTTATAAAATCTATTGGATGATTATAAAAAAAAATTATTGAATGTAATATATTTATATATTAATATGATATCACATAATAATTAATATTAATTTAATTCCTTAGGTTTAAATCAACATTGTTTGAACAATAATAGTTTTCCCTAAATATGCTCACTTTATATTCAATGTGGTGTGTATATTCATTTATAAATAATTAATTCATTCTAAATATTGTGAAATTAAGATATATACAAAATATAGTTAATAATATTAATAATATATAATTAAACAACAAGGATATATATTATTATTATATATATTAATATTATATTATTGTTCAGTAACAATCAGTCGAGCGTGGTATGCAAGACATCAAGGAAAGTCTGTGTTGCGTGTAATGAAATATAATCTTAGAGTTCCATGTAGATAAATCTGACCTTTATATTTTGGGTAATAAATGAAATTGAAATAATGTTATTCAATCTAAAATAGTATATTTTCAGTATTTCCTGAAATGATAAATATAAAAAAGATTAAATTAATTAAAAACTATTATTCAAAAAAACTCAAGGTGTTACGTTTTACCCCACATAAAATTAACTTTTCATGAAGATTATTTTGTGTAATGAATTGTTTAATAAAATAATGTTTCCTTAATATAAATTGACAACATAAAAAAGAATACTAAAAATTCCTTTTAAAAAGGAAAGTTAGAAACATAACATTTTGTGAATGTAATATATAAATGGGTTTCCACATCAGAAAACATACGTTGCATGTGAAAAAATGGTCATGGAAGAGAAATATAACCATCATGTTACGATGTATAGTGATAGAGAACAATGTTAGTATAAAGTTAAAAATTACAAATCCATAAATCTAATATGAACTAAGGGACCATCTGATTCCTCATAAATTGTGGTACTAGGATACATTTTCTTGTTTAAAGATCCTTTTTTCTAAAGTTAGTGAAATTTTTATTAAGATATGTACGTTCATGGTTTCAGAAAAATTTAAACATGTGTTTTTCCTTGATCCAATTCACCTATTTATCTTAAAAGGAAGTTCAATTTTTTATTCTTGAATAACAAACAAATCATAATATCTGTGATATACCATCACATATGTCCTTGGATATCATTAACACCCTGTTTGTATGACATGTTATCCACAATTAATATATAATTATGTGATAAGATAATAAATTATTCTCTCAAACATCATCTAAGGTTTAACTTAATCATTCTATAAATGGTAAACCATATAACCCTTCCAAAAGTTAAAAATCCAAAATTTTGATAGAATGTCACAATATCAACATAAAATTGATATCCCATATATCAAAAAGTAGATACTGGTTTTTACCTTACAAATATGTGAATACCTTCTTCATATATTCTCTTTAATCATGGTAATAACCTGAATTACCATAAATAATTTTGTCAGACATGCATTCTTCCTTTTTTTAATAGATAATGGATATATTTTTTAAAACCAAGAAGTTTTTAACTTGATCCATGATGACATAGAACCCTTTTTCGACTAATAAATACTCAGATCAAATGTAATAATATCTACAATATTTACATTATGAAAATCAATCATCTCTTTATCCATGCAAAACTCAATTTTCTCAGCATCTTTATAAAATTAAGCATTACCTTCTCTTAATCAAAATATCACTTATCAATGTCTTCATAACCATTTTAAAAATCCTTTTAAATATTTCATGGATACTTAGACTAAAAATACATATATATTTCATGATTCACATAACATAATCTTTGAATTACAAAACATAAGTACATCATTCATCCAACTTTATTCTTAAAACATTACTAATGATTTATCATCTTATTCCATAATACATATTTCGTAGAATAAAAAATATGAATCGTTTCTTATGATTTTTGAATATCAATATAATCACTCTTCTTCTCATTAATGTATAAAATACTAGAATAACTTCACATATATTTCACATGTCTTTTGTGATATCTTTTTCTTCATAAGTATAACCAATTCTCATAACACCTTCCTGATTATCTTGGTGTGATTTCCACTTGGAAAATTGATTTTTATAGTTCCCATACTTTCAACATTAAAAATATTCAATTTTAACAATGTTTTTTCAAGTAATATCCATTGACATAAAACAAAAATACCAGGGTGAGAGACACATATTATAGAATAAAACCATATAGTCATGAAAAATTAAGTATATGATGCCTAAATCATGACACCAACCATTTAATTGAAAATACCGTAGGTTTGTACTTGGTTATTAATAGTTATATTCTATAAAAATTCTTAATAATTGTTTGAGAAGAGTTATTTTTAATTCCATGACATAACCACTGAGATTATTATACCATGTGTATAAGAAGGCCCATTTTATTATACCATATTACCCTAATTCCAGCCCAAAACATCATGTAGGTGTTGTTAATCCAATGTAATTTTGTGCCAAATCCACATCCACTTGTAGTATCATGACATATCTTTATTTTTAGAAAATCACTCACTCAATCCTTTACGAATATTCCAAGAAATTTTTTAAAATGCAAACTCATCCTTATACTTATCCTTAGAGACATCCCTAGACATATCCTTAGTTATATACCTTGGGATATCACTATTTTTTTCTCATCCATGTTTCCAATGGATGAATAATCCTTTCATCTAATACCAACTATAGAGAACCATGCTTAACTTACATGAATATTACATTATTTTAGATGAATATTACGTACATTACCAAAATACATGCTTGAGGGCTATAATAATTTAGTGTCTTTTCAAGCATTGAAACAAAATCTTCTATCCCAGTGAAAGATCTTCAACATCATGCATAAATATCATCAAATTTAGTTATTCTACCTAAAACCTTTTTTATAACCTGGGGAAAGGAAACATATGAAATGGGTGAGCTCATATTCTCAGTAAGGGTAAATAAATGAATCCCCTAAGCGTAACAATAAAAATTGGGTATGGAAGTTGAGAATAAAATTTGATGATAATACATTGTATATTAGATATCCTAATAAAGATTGGCAGTTCATAAGACATATATCATAATAGAAATAAGAGTATAAGTCCTGAAATCATTACATAGATATAAGGCATGTAATTTGTGGCATTCTCATTGGTTTATAAACTTGTGAAAATTTATATGTATAAATAGGTTCACTCACTATGTTATGGAAATAAAGTCAGACCCCAATATCAAATTGTGGACATGAATCTAGGTCCAAGCATAACATTTTGAACATGTAATCAGGTTTATACATAGCCTTATGGACATTAAACAAGGTCCATACATAACATTTTCAAAATGTAATGAGGTTCATGTATAACATTGTGAACAAGTAATCAGGTTCACACATAAAATTATGGACATGCATCCAGGTCCATTCAGAACATTTTGAACACCTAATAAGGTTCACTCATAACCTTGTGAACATCTAATTACATTCACACATAATCTTATGGACATTAAAACAATTTCATGCATAACATTGTGATCACATAATTAGGATACCTCATAACGTTGGAAGCATGGAATAATGTTTATTCATAAACATATGGACATGAAACTAGGTACATGCATAACATTTATACACCTGAGTCATCCATCATTACCCAATGCATTGGTGGGATATATTGGCCCCACCAATCACATAACATAATTATAAATACATGTTTCATTGGATAATAAATCATACAATATATTATAACCCATAAAAAGATATGTGTTTCATAGATAATAATCATAACCCATAAAATGAAATCCCTATCATTAAAATTTCATCACATCATAAGCAATGGATAATAGATTTGATTCCAACACATTTCATTTTAGAATATCCTATGAAAATAACTGGGAATCAATAGCATATAACATGTGAAAGAGAAATGGGTGTCATAAGTGTTATTCCATAATAACATAAATCATTAAAGAAAGAATATAAATGAAACCATATGATAATTTCCTATTAAGGAAGAGTTAACATAAATGGATGTCATCATTGATGGATAATAATTTTTTAATATATTTCATAGATGTTTATGGAGTGAATTATCCTTTATTATTTGAAAAAGGATTCTTAACACATAAAACCATTTGAACATCATTTTCTTAGAAATTACCTTGAAAATTATAAAGAAGAATTGAAATCATTTATACAGAATTCATTAAAAACATATAAAATAATAATAAGAACATTTTGAAAATTGTTTTCTTCGAAAATTACTTTTAAAAACAATCCCTTGAAAATTTCCCTTCTAAAAATCTATAGGATGCTATAGAGAAATGATGGCTGATAAATCCATACATGTCGTACGATGTAAAAGGAATATTCATTTTTTCTGGTAACAAGGATACAAAAATTCCATGTTTTGAAAGTGACAATAATATTCCATTGAATATATTGTTAAATGAAAAAGTTTAAAACATTAATTTAAATATTACAGGTTAATGGAACAATAATTTTTGAAACCCTTTTTAGAAAACATGGTTTTAAGAAATAGAGATTTCTAACTAAAGAGGGTGTCATTTATGATTTTTCTAAAAAAAATCATGAACATATTATGTAAAAAAGAGTATAAAAATTGTAATAATAACTGAAAATATCATGAAAAATCAAAGGATAAGAAATTTCATTAATTTTAATGCGATATGTATCATAAAATTTCATCAAAGTAAGCATAAAGATAAACAATCTCGAAAAGTAATGTGATTATTTCAATAAACTTCTACCACTTCTTAACATTTAACCATACATCGCAAGTAATAAATTGAAATTAAATAAATTACAGAATATCATGAAAGGAATTAGATTCATGATATAGAATTATATACAACCAAAATCTAATTTAGGAGCATAATAAAACATGATACTCAAAGAAGGAAATTTGAGACAAAACTATTTATACGGATTTGGTAACTAATGAAACTTAATCCAAATGAAATAATGTTAATATAATGGATATGTAAGTATCCATATATTTATCTATAATAAAATTTAATACATCCATGGTCATTATACATATAAAACAAAAGTATTGGGTGTTGGATAAATCAGGTATCTCATGAAAATTAAAAGTAATATGAAATCCCATAACCTTGTGTCTTGACTCTTATTATACTGATTCAAAAAACCATTATAATAAATATAAATTTATCATAAATATTTTACGTAACCATTTTATAAAATCTTTTATCAAATATGGTGTGATTATAACCTTATATTACACACTTTTTATCGATTCTATGTTAATTTTTAACTTCAGTTAGTATTCACTTTGTTCATCACAAGTTTCTGAATTTTTTATATTGTTGGTAATTATACATATATCAAGATATAAGTATGTATAAAATGATATGATTATAATTTATAGATACTATATTAGTTTTATAATAATCCATAGAATATACAAGTATGAAAACAATACACAGTTCATAGAGACGAAAAGTCGTACATACACATAAACGCTACCTTAGTTTAATTGTCATGTTGATGGAAAGAATGTAAAAGACATATATATATATATAATAATTAAATTAGATTTTTTATATCATATATATATAATATATATTTAGTAAAATCATTCTTAATATATTATATATAGTTGTATGAATGAATGACATCGCTTTGAGGGTGCGATAGATCGTAATTCTAAAACGAAATTATCATATTAACAAAAAAAGAAAAGTATAAAGGCGTGTGTTGTAAAAAAAATTAAAGTTAATAAAATAAATAATAAATATTATATATAACATATATAAATTTATTTTTTATCACAATGGCCTACATGAGAGTCGGTCATGTATATTTGAACAATCATAATTTAGTGAGGTGGTCGTCCTCTTACACGTAAACAACATGTCTATTGACCATTCAATGAATGTAAGTAAGTAAAGGAATAGATCATAAAATAACAACATACTATTATATCGAGGATAATTTTTCTATATTAGTATGTAATAAGAATATTTTAAGGAGAGTAGAATGAAAATAAATGAAAGGAGTTTGATGGAGGGTGTTACCTCTTAATTGTTTAAATCCCATTGGTTTCCACCAATGGAAAATGGGTCTTGAATTAAAACGATGTGGGTTATAGAGAACTAATTGGGAAATTTTTTGGTTTATCCAATGTTTGTTGAGGTGTTGGAAGAATTGGGAGGAGAGGAGGCCTTTTATGCTGAAGGAGGGGGGACACTCTTGTATTGTTTTAAAAGAAAGGAACCCCACCCATTTTTTTATTAAAAAGGGATAAATAATGGTTCAACATCAATAAAATGGAATATTTGTTTGAAACATTTACATCTAATGGATTTATGACAAGTTTATAGTTAGTTTTGGGTCTTACTCTTATCATTTCATCCATTTTTATGCTTAACTTGTCCTTAATCGTTGAAATTAATTTTAATTACATCACTAATTATTTTTGTCAAAAAACTAAGTTGAACATATTATAAAAAATAAATTATTATAATTTAAAATATCAAAATAAATTTTTTCAAATTCCACGCATAGATGTGGTAGAAATGAATTTAAAATTGACACCGTAATCACGTCTATAACGTGGGCTTTAAAAGTAAAAACGTTCAAATGTTTGTTATGTTTTTATGTTAAATGTGAAAATTAAATTAATTATAATGTCCTAATTTTGATTAATTGGTAAAAATATTACCTAATTAAACTATATAAACAATTTAAAATATAATATATCCCTATAAATAATTTAGATGAAATAACAGTTTTGAGTTAAAATAAAATATTTTTAACTATTCATTAAAACAAGAAACCTTATAGAAAAATACAATAAAGTTATCCTAACATAATTATTATATTTCTATTCCAAATATACTTTTTTTACATATTCAATAAATAAAACTTTGTGAAATTGTATTTAAAATCGGTTCTTCATTAAAAGGAAGTAATCCAAACTTTTTAATCATATAATGTTTTATGCCTAAAATTGGGTTTGTTCTTTTATTATGTCTATTTAATCTTTTGGATGATTATCAAAAATAAATTGTTGAATATATAACATATATATTAAAATAACATCAACTACTAATATTAATTAATTAAATTTATTAGTAATGACACAACATTGTGAGAATAATAATATTTTTCTTTAAAATATACTCCCTTTATATTCAATTTAGTTGTTATATTAATTTCTATATAATTAATTAATTTTATATTTTATTAATATAATATATTTTAATATGTTAGTTAATAATATTAATAATATTTAATTTAATATATGGGTTATATATAATTATATATATATATATATTAATAACATATTATTATTTGTTTCACTCAGCAATGTATGTTTTGAAATAAATCGAAAAAAGTATTTGTTTTGTGTAAGAGAAGCTAATCTCACGGTTCCATGTAGAGAGGGATAACCATTACATTTTCTGTACTATATGAAAACCAAACATCATTATATAATATAAAATAGTCTATTTTTAGTGTTCTGTGAAATGAAAAATATAAGAAAAGGTTAAATTGAATCAAAATATAATATTCCACTAAATATTTGGTTGTAACAATGATGACCTATCATTTGGTTGGGAGGTTTTTGTCTCTCAAGTACATTTATTAGTGATTTAGGATAGATATTTTAATATTTATTTGATTTTATACCCAATTGGGGTGTCGAGGATATCAGTATAGCCCATAGAAAGAGTTAAAGGGGTCAGTCCAGGCTTTTGGATCAATTGTTATGAATGTTTATTTTTGTCTTATTTTTCTATAGCGTTGTAGCTTATATTTATTTTAAAATGATAATATATTATTAATAGATATATTTATGTGTTTCAGATGGTTTTATTGAATTTAGAGAGGATATGATTTTTTTTGTAATATTTGATATTCATGTTGGTGATTTTAGAAAAATGGAAAAGTTTGGAAAAATATATCATACACATCACAAGGGAAGAAATAATATATTATATATAAAAAGATGTATAATTCCATTATATTATGTATGTTGGAAAAAAGATTATATATATAAATATGATATATATATATATATATTACTTATATATCTAAATATATTATGTATGGTTTTTTATATATGGGGAAAACCATAGTTTTTAAAATATACATATTGGAAAAAATATGTCATTAATGTTTCTCCATCCAACAGAAAAAACTAATGTAAGAGAAATTTTTTATGTATTAAATAACAAAAAATTTCACTTATTATTTTATTAATGGAAATATCTACCAATGTAAAATATATTTTTTTATAGAATTTCTTTTAAGAAAAAAATATTATGCATGCACAAAATATGTTATTTAAGGGGTTTTCCAAGGAAAAAACAAGATATATAATAAGATTATACTACATATGATATGTGTATGATATTTTTCTAATAAAAAATCACAATATTGTATATTAACACTATGATGAGAAATATTTAAAATAAATTATGTATGGTTCCCTTGGGGGATATGTGTAAGGTTTCCTTTTGAATTCCAATCATTTTCAAATTTTTTATAAAATGATTCTTTCCAATATTTTTTCTAAAAACTATATTGATTATTTAATTTATAAGTTTGATATAAAATATAATTTTTGGATTGGTTTTTTCCCAAAATCTAGGAATATTTTTTTAATCCTTCTCTCATTCTTCTCTACTTCATTATGTGAAATTTGAACTCAATATTGTTGATTCTGATTTCTGTTTGTGGTAGGAAGTGTCCATTGTTAAGCATAGAAGTATTTGTCCATATATTATCCATATTTATCATTATAATTTATTATATTTATGAAACACCTATTTTAACTGTTTTTTAATTATAGTTAATAATTTAAATAAATCATTATTATCCAAATATCATTAATTAGCAAATTCATTTATACTCTTGGTAGGTGGATCATATCTATTTTTATTGTTATACATGTTTCATGTGATGTGAAATAAATAGGAATGTATAGGGTATCACATGTGTGACTCATTATAAATCCACTAGGGGTTTTAAATTTCCATCTGATATATAGATTTAGTCTCATGTGGTATGTAGTGTATGTGACCTAGTATGGAATTATTGACAGTGTGATCTCGTATTGTGTGTGTAATGTGTAGATTTTTAGGCTGCAATGGTTAGTTTTAATCTTTTGGAATGATAGGGGTGTAACCTATATTGTTTTGTGTGATGTTAATCACTTCGAATTTTATATTAAGGTACATCCATATTGCGTGGATGGTGTAGACCATTTTTGAGAGTGAAAATGCTGGTTATATGAGTTATGTTCATAGATGTTGGTGATGTCGATCACCATATGTGATGAGGCCATTGGGGTCATGTTCACATAGGAAAAGTCCTAGGAGGTGGTTTTGTGAACTCATTATTAAGGGTTACCATTGTAAATTAGTAATGTAGTTGGATGATATTTACCATTAATGTTGATGAGGTTCAACCATAGTTAGCAAGGTTGGATGTGTGTTACCATCGAATTAGAGCATGATTCTCCTCAAACGTGTCATATATATTGGGATACTCATCTATTATTGGTAAATGATGTATGTAATAGTTCCATGGGCTTCACAAGGCTTTTAATCTAATGTTTGGTATGGTTTAGGGTGACTATGGGATATTTTATATTGTAATATTTTAGAAGTCTTAGAGAACTTCAAGAATCAAAAAATGTCAATGTATAATTTCACTCAGACACTAGAGAAAGAAGATAAATGCTCACTCGAGGCTGGATGTGAAACAGTTGGGAAGAATGTTTGGTTATTTATTTTGGTTTTTTACAATGAATTTCATGTATGGATATATATAATGATATTAGTTAGGGGCATCGTTGGTGGTGAATTGTGAATTTTATACTCACACCCAACACAGGTTCTTTAGGAAGCATGTAGACATTGTGGATCATGAATAATGTGGGGATAATGTTATTGTTTTCAGAAAATAGTTGACATATGAGAGAATATGGTTCATGACCAAGGTCGAATGGTTTTACAAATCGGTCAGGAAGATCCAAGGTGCTAGTTTGGTTCTGTATCTGATTACTTTTGAACATGAACATCTATGATTGGACAATGCATATTCAGATGAGCCATATGAGACTAAATTGACATGGTAATTGTTTATTATGTTAACTGTACATAACTTTTGAATTTTTATTTTAAATGATTCATTTTTTTTTGTTAGAACAATAATGAATAATCATCAGAGGGTATATTGGATCCACTATGTCGTCTTGGACTGTTGATGTGGATCAGTAGCCTCCAGTGTACAAATAGGTTCACTTGTGGTCCAAGGTAACTATAATCTCATTATTTTGAAGTGACAAGGGTTGAGGAATTACATAAGAGTTATTTTGGGCGATATATAAGTGTCACCATGTACATAAGGGAAGTATATGTTGGTTAGATAAATGGTTATGTATTAAAATCCACATGATATTCAATGGTTATATTAGATAATATATATAGGTAATGTAACTCCCCAACCTGAACCATCGAGTTTGAGGAATAATTTCACACTTCCACATGTGTTCTTACCTCTATAAAAGTGTTTAGTGATTAGTAGTGAGAGACTATGTAATATAATGGTGACACTATTCCCTCACTATTAGGTATAAATGAGAGAAAAATAATAGAAATAAGGGAAAATAAATTAAAAAATAGTAATTAAATAAATAAACCATAGAGTATTAATAGAATAAATTAAAATAATAACCATTGTAGTATCAGTATATCATGTAAATCACATATAATCAAAATAAAATAAAGGATAAAATGTATCAGGTAAAACCACTGGGAAAAAATAAGAAGAAAACCATCAAAAATTAAATCTATGAGTGCACATATTAACATACTAAACATGTTCAACCATCCACTATAAGATTATTTTACTTCACTAGATCCCTGGCTATCAAAATTTACAAACGCATTGATATAACCAAGTACGATGTTCCTATAGGACATAGTAGAACACTACCCCTGGAATTTAACATATCTTCAAAGTATATACTAGTTCATGATATAAATTTATATAGAGTAATAATATGGAACAATATGTCCCATAACCATATATATGGATATCGGTCTTCAAAGGAAAAATATACTTACTTTAGATCCATTCTTGAAGGAAATTCAAAAAATCATGAGTGAAACATAAATACTACTTGATTTAATTTTTCAAAAACCAAGTTTAACTTATCCGAATTGAAGGGATATCCAAGATACATGTTGATAAATATATCACATATCTCTCCCAAGGGGGGATTGTCCATAGGGATCAACCAACATAAACTAAAGAATATAGAGAGAACTACACATGCAAATATATATACAAAATGAATGATATGACATCATATTATAATAAGAAACTAGAAAAAACCATATGTTATAAAAAATAAAACACAGGTTTCCAAATTATACACATGCATAGGAAGTAATAATGATATTATTTCACATTATATTTTCTAAATTAAGACACATCGTACCTTAGGTTCAACAATGATCGACGGATCAGGTCATTTTCTATGTCCAATTGCACCATATAATCATAGAACAAAATCTTATTGATTATTAATTATAGAACTGTGTTTTTTTTAGAGAAAACAGATCCAAAATGCTGGTAAAGACTTAACATACAAAATAATATCAACAATTTACAACAGTTTATGACAGATTGACGCACATACATAGAACCTTCAATCAGGGTTCCAATTATATCAATGATCAAAAAAATATTGATACACCATATAACAAATTATATATATGATCATGAATGTATGGATATAATTGGTTTTTATCAATGATAATTTTATATAATTAATCTATAATGAAAAATTATTCATGAGATTAGAAACATAAGATTGATCTATTATTTTGGAATCAAACAAAGGATAAATAAAGAATATGAAAACACTAAAATAACCATAGGGGGTTATTAGGGTTCTTAGAGTCAAATAGAGAAATAAAAAATGAGAAATGTTGAGGGGTTCATATTTAAATAAATATTATAAACATAGAAACATCTCTGAGTTCTCACTGATGAGACTAATGAGCCAATGACTTCCACCAGCTAGTCGATGGATCCTGGATAGATTTTCCCTTCCATATAGCCTCACCATATAATTGTTGTATTCCCACTTGATATCTGGTGGTAATTATATATCTTTAAATCTAACAGCACAAACCACATCCCATCATCAACCAATCTCTAACCACCCAAACACCTCTATCCCACCACTAATGCTAAAAAGGGTTACCAAAAATGTTTATAAATTGAAAATAGAATTACCTGATACAGAGTATTTAGAATTATCCCTGTCATATGAATTATCATAATCAATAAGTCTCCCCATAGTTATTCAAGAATAATGTGGTGAACTACACCCAAATGTCTGGTTTCCGCTCCCATGTTTCATTCGAAATTATTGGGATTCCATTGAAACTAAATCTAAGGATTATATTTTCCTCATAGAACATAACATCAGATCACTATTTGAATAGTATTCTTTATAAATTATTCACCTATTGTAATCTGAATATCCTCATTTTCCAAAACATTTATATGATCTGGATCATGCTTTAGAAGCCGATATACCTGGAATAAATTGTTCATTCCTTGATACGATGTTGTAATACTCAACGGGTATTCCACAATCCTGATGTTTTTAATGATACAAAATAGCCCAAAATAATATGTTCCAAAATTCCCTTTCCTTCTAAAACACATATTCTCCAACTAAGGGGATACCCTCAATAAATCCTTATCATCCATAGAGAACTCAAAGATTCATCTAGTTTGGTTGGAATATGGATTCATCTTATTCTATAATATAAGTGGATACTTCTAAATCAATTAAATGCACTATGATGTATCCTAAACCATTCTTGTACCTAAGTAGTTAGATTCTTCTACCTCATTAAAGATGATATGTTGAAAATAAGGCTACTCATACAGAGCCTCAAAAATAGACTTTTTAATTACATACTGAATTCAATTATTATTGGATAAATCCACTAGATCCATCTGATATCTTCAAGATCCTTAAAAACGTAAAATACATTCTTCAATCATTTCAAATAATTTCTTGATTTTTCTCTTTGATATCCTATCATTATGAGGATTTCATTTCATACAAAAAATAAACTAAATCCCCATCTCCTTTTTCTTTCCATTCCAAACCATTATTCAAACCAAGAATCACTCTCATATGTCATGTTAATGAATCCCTACGATCACATGGATAATGATATTTCCCAACTAAACCACATTATTGGTCTCTTGGACCTATATAAAATGATACATCATAGTCACATGATCCCCTACAACCCAAATCACATCCTAACATGTCGGGGTCCTCACTAACCCTATCATAATGTATGTTATCACATAATACCACATACACATAGGAACTATATGTTGATAGAAAAATATCAAAGTATATAATTCTCAGAATTAATTTTCTGATGTATCAGAAAATGAAATACAAAGCCTATAATATCAATTTTCATGTCAATCCACCAAAATTGGAATCATACATCATGACACATTGGGGTCACTCATGGGTGCATTTCCCACTGCAAATCATGAGACTCCCTCATTATGTAACATCACGGGTAAATAAAGAATATGAAATTTTCATATTTATTAATATTTTTGAATTAAATATCAATTTTACATAATAGGGGGTTCTATGTTTGATGGAATACCTAATACATAACAATAGGTTTCTTTGAAAACATACATTTCACACAACGTAGAGTTATACTAAAAAATATTATTATAATATTATTATTTTAAATGGTTGTTAATGTCATGTCATTGTAATGGTGGGAATGAATATAAATAACTAAAAAATTATTATAAATGTTGGTTAAATGGTTTTACATTTATCCAATAAATTTTGGAGTCTTAATATAAGAAATAATCTGATTTTAACCATAAATACTCTAATATTCTTTAAAATATCATTTTGCCGACTTTTGATGGTGAACCCTTTTCGAATCTATTTATTTTCACTTTTATATGTTCTATTTCAAAAAATAATATTTTTCATTAGAATAGGGACATGAAAATTAACATTATATGAAATTTTGGTATTTTTATAATAATGTTCATTTTAAAATGAATAGTGAAACAAATGTATTTTAATTCAAAACATGCATTTAATATAATTTATATATAGGGTAAAATTTTGTTTTAATTGGTGTTAATGTGTAATTAGATTTTTTTACCATTTTATCAAATTTTGGTCATTCTAAGTAATTTCACTTTGAAATTGGACATTAAAAAGTGTTAATCTTTTGATAGTTATTATTTCATAAAAACATGCTTTTTTGTTTTGACAACGGGAATTAATTTTAAATTATTTTATGCCACTTATATGTTTTAAATTTGAAAAAAATGTATTTTATATTTTTAATCACAGGGTCCAATTTATGTAAATAGTTAACTTTTATTTTTATAGATAATTAATATTTACTTTAGAAAATATTTTTTTTACTATTCTAAAAGGGTAAATCTGATAAATAAGGGTAAAAATAACATTATAATAATATTAAATTACCCTATCATTTGTACTCATCCTATTGGTTGATATATTTCCTACAATTATAATCCTTGGGTCTATTTTGGGACCACATGGAGCCACTTAATATTTATAATGAAACTTTATATTAATCAATTTAAAGTAAAGGCAAAAACGACTTAAACATATATCTTTCAGTAAATCAATTTTTAAATCAGGTAATATAAGTTATCTCATAGAGTATAAATATTAATTAGAAATATAAAAATATTTTAAAAATCATGTTATTTTATTTATACATTTTAGACATCAAATAAATTAAACTATTAATGACACAATGATGATGCAATGATTACCTTATTAATGAATGATTTAAATAAATGAGATTATAAAATTTAAAAGCTATAAAAAACCTATCCAATTCTTATTTTATGATTTAATTTAGAACACTAGATATATTATATTTAAATTAAACAAGTTTTGGATCTTTAGAAACAAAAAACCATTATATAATAAAATAATATTTTCAAACATTCCTAAAGAGCCCCTCCTCCCCCGTATAAAAAGTCATCACCTCTAACCCATTACTCAAACCTCTAAAGCCACTTGGCTCATCCAACCTATGAATAAATAATATACTAAAATTCTTATCTTCTCATATAATCATTACCTTATGCATAAGAAACTTCAAGAAATCATTCTCGTTCAAACCAAAGGAAGTTACCCGGTTTGAAGGTAATATCTTCTCTTAAGTTCTTTTCTTTTATTTTACTTCTGCAGCCGCCAAAACACCTTTTATTACATTCTAATATAACGTAACCGGTATCCTCAATATACTAGGATGTTTTTTAAGGATTATTCAAACTACACTTACACACACTTCTATTTAATGGTTAAAGAACATATTATTTCTGTGGACGGTGAACTACTGCCTCATGAAATGATTAATGTTCAATTTTCTCCTACCACCTATCATGGTGGAAATTATGATGGAACTGTATTTATATGTGATATATATTATATTTTTATCTCTATACTTTTATATTATAGATTTAAATAATACATTTATGAGTTTCATTATGGGTAAAAGTGATAATTTCATTTGTGGAAGTGCGGACTACCTCCCCCATCAATGTGATATGACTTGTTCATACCATACATGGAACATATAAAGGATGGTGTTAACAAAATTATGTAATGTTTATAATATATGATAATATATTGGAATTATAATATACCTATGTATCATTTGGTTTTCATTTATTTAAAAATAAAAAAAAAGAATGGAAAGTAGCATTCATGCGTACGTACGGCTTACTGTCTCCAGGAATTTTGCATTTCATTTTCATATACCCAAATGATATTGTATTTTATAAATACATACTTAATGAAGAAATATGATTTATATGATATGTAAATCAGGAATATCATTATTTATATAATGTAATTTTGACCACAGGGATAACATGTAATTATAAGAAGTTCATTTTCGACTCAAATACCAAATATCAACAAAACAACCATTATTAACTTAAAGGATGATTTAATGTTTATATCTTATTAATAAGTGATATAAAATTATTAATAAACCTGAAAATGGTTTTGAAGAAAGTATAAATTAACTTTAGTTTATTATTTAGGACATTGAAGAATGAAATAATCAATTCAGACACGAGGTAAGGGACATCATTTCAATCATCATTCATTGATTCATATTTGGATTAATACACATCATTATTTTATATGTTTTATAAAAAAATTTGACTTTTAATTTCATTCATAGGGAATATTTTTGTATTAATAGTTTTACTAAATGATAAAGGAAATGTTTCTTTTCTACATATTCAGTGACAACAAACTTTCCATCGTCGTGATCGTTATTTGATATTTGGCTCCCTTAAAAAGCTGTATTTTATTGAATAGAAAATAAAAACCATATACTCTTTTATGTAATTCAGAATTGAAAGAAGTTTTGATAATGGATTGGTTATGTGAATATATTTATATAACATATTGTGATTGAAATGTGGAAATGTTATCTTTCCTTTAAGTTGTTTTAATGTGTTATGAATATGTTATGGTTCTTGGGAATTGTTTACATATGCGGGTCGTTCTGTGATAAACCTTGGGCAGGTGAGCTGGAGATAGCTCTCCCATGAATTGGATAATGTGGCATAGGTTAACTTTAATGTTTTTACTTAGATATTTATGGAATATATTGTGATGCGTATTCCAACATATCTCCATATGTAGCTATGATAGCTAAAATGTACGTATGATATGGATTCCCCAAGTTACGTTAATGACTTATGATTTCTATGTGTTATTCATAAATCTTATGATTTCATGAGGTATGTTAAAAATATTATGTTTTGATGGACTAATGATTCCTTTCTTTATTTTATAACCCTTAGAGATCTTTTTATGCTCATCCCATGTTTTTGAAATGTTTTTCACAGGAACTAAAGATGAATAGGGTCCTGGATGGGCTCATGGAAATGTAGTGATATCTAAAACAAAGAACTATCCATGACTCTTTTTTTCAATATTTTTTATTTTATGTATAAAAATGATATTGAGTAGAAGTGTTTACATTGTAATATTTGAGATGTAATTTAATAGTTATGACCTAATTCTATAAAACTCTAAACCTGAAAAGATCCATAATGGGAATTATTAACTTATTTCACGATTATGTAATGTTTAATGAAAGAACCATATAGTTGGCATCCAAGGTCGGTTTAGTCACCTTTTAGTGTTAGAATATTATTAAATTAATTTCCATAAATTAATTTATGAAGATTAAAATGATATAGAAATTACAGATTACCAAGTTGCTTCACCTGAGATATTAATGTGTTCGTAATGGTTTTCCACTAAATAAACAAGCCATCTATGATGGGATGACATCAATAGGAAGACAACCTTCCAAATCAGCAACCTCAGATGGTCATAATTGGAACTGAACATTTTGTTGATGTGATGGAATAGTTTACATAGGCTATAAATAGTGGTGTTTTCCATGCTCAAGATCAGCCCGATTAACTACAGAGGAACATGTCCGTAGTGAAGAATTTCACGAGGCCACCCCCCCATCATTCAGAAGATCATCTAACTATGTTCATTCTAAAGGGTGTATTAAATCACGATATAAGATTTTTGATTTCATGGGGTGTTCATAACATCAAAAGGTTAGCCTTGATGTTTACCATTTTGAAGGTAAAGCTGATTAGTGGTGGTCAATAGTGAAAAATATTAGAGATAGTGAGAAGATTGATGTCCTTGATTAGCAAAAATTCAATGGTATGTTTCTTGAGAAATATATTCCTATGGTGGTTCTTCTTAGGATGGGAAAATAATTACTAGAATTGTGGTAGGAGAATGACTCAGTGGCTGCTTATGATGCACAATTCACTCGACAAGCAAGGTATTCTCCATATTTCATATGAGATCTTGATAGTAAAATCAGCCATTTTACTCATGATTAATTCTAATGTATTGAAGGGCTTTATCTTCTCATGAGTTCAAATGTTATGAAAAACTTGTTTGATGTGCGGAGAAGGTGGAAATGTATTTTTCTGATGGCCATGTGTTCTTTTTAAAAACAAAAGAATAAGAGGTGAATGAGGCATATAAAAGGGAAGAAAACATCAAAAAAAGACTGATGGTAAGAAATATAAGTTTATAGTTCCTAAAGATTGTGGTGAAAAGCACGTTGGGGAATGTCTTCAAAATTATGGTAAGTTCTCATGATGTGGTAAAATTGGACATAAGGCTCGTAATTGCACTAAAAATGTTCAGGGTAATTGTAAGACAAAATATGATTTACAATTAGTAAAATGTTTTAAGTTCAATGAAATGGGTCATTATGAAAATTGACTATCCAATGAAGAACTAAATAGAGGGAAAGCAACCAGACTATACGCATAATGGAGTGGTGAAATCCTTTGCAACTACTTCATCTAATGTTGGCCATCAAATGATGTTATATCAGGTACACTGTCTGTTTTTTCATAATATTCCTACATATTGTTTGATCCTAGGTCTACACATTCTTTCATTTCTAAGAAGTCTCCTAGTAAATTGGAAATTCTATCTGAAGATATGAATCCTGAACTTATGGTAAAAACACTGGGACAAAATTTTGAGATAATAAGAAATTATAAGAATCATCTGATCCTTTTGTGAAGAAATAATATTTCTGCAAACCATATTGTTTTGCCTCTAGTAGTGTATGACGTTATTTTGGGTATGCATTGGATTTCCTTTTACCATGGTAACATTAACTACAGAGCTAAAGTTGTTTCTTTTCAAAAAGAGTTTTTGTTTGTGAATAAGAATGTACCCTTACTTTTGATAATATATCAGGAAGTTGAGAAACTAGTAAAATATGGAAATTAATGTTACCTTGCACATATTGTTGATAATAAAGGAACTGTTCATATTAATGATTTTCTTATGGTATATGAGTATCTTGACATTTTTTCTGATGAGTTGCCTGGTATAATACCAGGTCGGGAAGTTGGATTTATTATTGACTAATTGGTTCTTGATGGTAAGACAATTTCAAAACCCCCTTATCGAATGGATCAAATTGAACTTTTAGAGTAAAAGAATCAATTTCATGAGTTTTTAGATAAATGTTTCATTTTCCATAGCACATGACCATGGTGAGATCTTGTCTTGTTCATTAAAAATAATGATGGTTCAATGACAATTTTCCATGATAATAGAGCATTGATTAACATAGCATTTAATAATAAGTATATTTTGCCTCATATCGATGATTTGTTTGTTCATCTATAGGGAGATCCTTATTTTTCGATGATTGACATGAGTTCATTGTACAATTAGTTGAAATTAAAGGAAGTAGACATTCTGAAAACCATGATTCGTACAAGATATGGCCATTATGAATTTTTAGTTATGATTTTGGGTTAACCAATTAACATATTGTATTCATGGATCTTATGAATAGAATTTTATGCGAGTTCTTGGATAAGCTTGTGTTTGTGTTCAATAATGATATTTTAGGTATTCCAAACTTAATGAGGAACATGAATGTCATTTAAGGGTGTTCATTCAAACCTTAAAAGAAAAATAATTATTTTGGAAATTCATCATGTGTGAGTTTTTGTTACAACAAATTTTGAATCCATGGTCACATTGTTTCCAAAAATGGCATAATTATTGATCCTCCTAAAACAAAAAATGATGCAGAATATCCAAGACCCAATAATATAACTGAGATCCATAGTTGTCTTGTTTTGGTAGCTTATTACCGGAGGATTGTTGAAAATTTATGCATGGTTATCTATCCCACTGACTAAGATAACTCAAAAACATGTAATGTTTATCTGGACGAAAGAATATGTTTTTTGTTTTCAGGAATTAAAAAAATGATTGGTGAACTCCCATGTTTTGGATCTGCCTTCCAGAAATAGTGAGATTGTTATATACAATGATTCTTTGTTAAAAGAACTTGGCTTGGTCATTATGAATATTGATCAGGTAATTTCTTATGCTTCACGTCAGTTAAAACCTCATGATTTAAATTACCCTATATAGAATTGGGACTTAGATTCTATTGTATTTGATTTATAAATTTGGAGGCATCATCTGGATAGAGTAAAATGTAAAATGTATACTGGTCACAAAATATTAAGGTATATATTCACTCAAAAATAATTGAACATGAGATAGAAGAGATGGCTAGAATTAGTAATGGATTATGATTTCATTATTCATTACCATCCAATAAAGGCATATAAAGTGGCCAATGCTTTGAGTAAAAAATGTAATTCCACATTATCCATGTCACATTTGGAACATGATACCTTGATTAACAATTTAATGAATATTGGCATTGAAGTTTTTGGTGTAGTAAACTTCACTATTTTGTCTAAGCTTCTAGTGAATGCATCTCTATCAGACAGAATTAAGAAAGTGAATAAGGAATGTAGTGACTAGATGAAAAAGGTAGAGTTGGTTTAGAAGGGTATGTTCATTGAATTAAACATTTATAATGAGTGTACTTTGCGATTTGGAAGAGATTATGTGTGACTTGTGATTCATAGTTGAAGAGAGAGTTGTTTTGTTAAGCTCATAGTTTTCTATTTTCAATTAATCCTGGCATTACTATGATGTACAGTGATCTTCATCAGTATTGCTGGTGGGATGGAATGAAAAGAGATATTGCTGACATTACTGTGAAGTGTTTAACTTGTCAACTAGTTAAAACAGAGTGATAGTTACTGAAATGGATGCATCAGTATTTATCGGTGCCAGAGTGGAAATTGGAAAACATATCCATGTACTTTGATGTGGTATTACCGAATACATCTCATGTTAAAAATGAAATCTCATTTATTGTTTATTGTTTGACTAAATTTTCTCATTTCCATCCTATTTGAGATACTCTATCTGTAGATGAAATTTCTCAGTTGTATGTTAAATAGATAGTTAGGTTGCAGGGAGTTCGCCTCTCTATTGTATTTGATCGTGATCTCAGGTTTACTTCTAACATTTAGAATGTCCTTAAAAATTAGTTTCGTACTGAATTAAATTTTATAAATTCTTTTTATCCTCAATTATATAGGCAGTCAGAATGAACAATTCCAACCATGGAGATTATGTTACATTCTTGCTCGATAGATTTCCAGGGATGTTGGGACTAACATCTTTTATTGTTTGAAATGTCTTGTAATAATAGTTTTCATTCCAATATACAGATGGCACCATTAGAGGCATTATATGGGTAGCGGTTTCAAACATGAGATTTTTGGGGTGAAGTAGGTGAAAGGGAGTTGATGCGACCAGAATTGGTAGAAGAGATGGCAGAAAAAGATCAGTTGATTCGGAACAACATGAAAACTACTCAGAGTAGTTAGAAAAGTTATGCGGCCAACCGGAGGAAGGATCGTTCTTTCTAGGTCGGTGATCATGTCTTTTTCAAAGTTTCTTTATGGAAAAATGTGATATGTTTTGGTAAGAAGGGAATGCTGAGTCTAACGTTCATTGGACCTTATGAAATCCTGGAGAAAGTTGGATCAGTTGCATATAGAGTGTCTTTACCTCTAAATTTCTCCCATGTATAATTTTTTTAACATTTCAATACTGATAATGTATATACCAGATCCATCTAATGTTTTGAGTCTCGAGGTAGCTAAGTTAGAAGATAACCTCTCTTATAAGGAACAACTTGTCCATATTCTTGAGCAAAGAGAGAATGTTTTTCGGAATAAGGTAATTCATTAGTTAATTGTTTTTTAAAAAACCATATGGTTGAAGAGGCCACGTGACAATTTGAAAATTCGTTGAGGGATAAATACCCCCCCCCCCACACTTATTTGATAAGTGAAAAAATATTGCGAGGATGTAATTTACAAAAGAGGGGAAGGATGTAACAGACCAAGTAAATAAAGAATATGACATTTTAATATTTATTAATATTTTTGAATTAAATATTAATTTTACATTAAAGGGGATGATATGTTCGATGGGGTACCTGATACGCAACAACAGGTTTCTTTGAAAACATACGGTACACACAATGTAGAGTTATACTGAAAAATATTAATATAATATTATTAATTTAAAGGGTAGTTAATTCCTATCCATAATAATGGTCGGAATGAACAGAACTAACATTAATATGATTATAAATGTTTTTTAAATGTTTTTACATTTATCTAATAAATTTTAGAGGCTTAAAATAAGAAAGAATCTGATTTTAAGCATAAATAGTCTATTATTCTTTAAAAGGTCGTTCTACCACATTTTGATGGAGAATCATTTTTAAATATTTTTTTTTACTTTTATATGTTATATTTGATAGAATAATTTTCTTCTTTAGAATAGGGACTTCAAAATTTACTTTGGACGAAATTTTGGTGTTTTTCTAATAATGTTTTTTAATGAATAGTGAAAAAACCGTATATTAATTCAAAACTGACTTTTTATCTAATTTATTTATATGGATATATTATCTTTTTAATTGGTATTAATTTTCCTTAAAAATATGTTTTTACCACTTAATCCAATGTTGGTAAATGGAAGTAATTTCACATTGAAATCGGATATAAACAAGTTTCAATCTTTTGATAGTTAATATTTACTAAAAACATGCTTTTTTTAAAATAGAAATTAAATTTAAATTAATTTTTGCATCATCTTTGACTTTATATTCAAAAATTAGATTCTATATTTGGAATCAGGTGGTCCAAATTTTGTAAATAGGTAACTTTTATTTTTAGAACTTATGAATGTTTACTTCAATAAATATTTTATTTACAATGGTAAAAGGGTACATCAGGTAAATAAGGGTAAAAAATAATATAATAATATTAAATTACCATAAAATGTTTCTTAATCCTATTGGATGATACATTTCTAACCATGGTCATCCTTGGGTAGATTATGGGACCCCATGGAGCAACTTTAGAATGATAATTACACTTTATATTAATTAATTTAAAGTAAAAAAAATTACTTAAATATATATATTTTAGTAAAACAGTTTTTACATGGGTTTATATAAGTTATATCATCGACTATTAATAATAATTAGAAAGATAAAATGATATCCAAAATCATAGTATTTTTTTTATCATATTTAGATATCAAAAAAATATTATTATTTTTGACACAATGATGATGTAGTGATTACCTTCTGAATTAATGATATAAATAAATGTGATTATAAAATTTAAAAATATGAAAAAACTGTCCACTTATTATTGGATGATCTTATTTCAAAAATAGTCATCTTATATTCGAATTAAATATGTTTTTGTCCTTTTGATACCAAATATAATTATGTAATAAAATAATATTTTCAAACATTCAAAAAGAGCCCTTCCTCCCCGATATAAAATAAATCACCTCTAACCCATTACTAAAACATCTCAAGCCCCATGGATCTTTGAAAATTTACCTAAATAAGATCCGAAAATAACTATATTCCACCTATAATCCTTACTTTAAAAATCATGTACTTCATGAAATCCTTTTGGTTCAAACCAAATAGAGTTACCCGATATAAAGGTAACGTCTTCTATTAAGTTATTTTTTTACTTCTCCACCCCCTAAACTCTTTTTAGTCCTTTATTTTATAACAAAACCAGTATCCTAAATATACTAGTCTGTTCTTATTATAATTATTTTGACTAAACTTACACACACCTTCATCTAATAGGTAAAGAACATAGTTTTTCTGTAGACAACGAACTCTTGCCTCATGAAATTATAATTGTTATATTATCTCTTACCGTATCTCATGGTGGCCATTATGATGGCACTGTATTTATATTAGATATGTATTATATTTATATTATCTCTATAATTTGGTATTTTTCATTTATATCATACATTTATGGATTCCATAATGGTTAAACGCGATAATTTCATTTGAGAAATTGTAGACTACCGCCCCCACAAAGTTATATGACTCATTAATACCATACATGGAATGTATAAATGATAGTGTTAATGAACTTGTGTAATGAATATTAAATACGATATTATACTGTAATCATAATTTACCTATGTATAATTTGGATTTCATTCATTTAAAATAAAAATAAATAAATGAAAGTAGCGTTCATGCGTACATACGGCTTACCGTCTCCATGAATGTGGAATTTCATTATCATATATACAAATGATATGGACTATTCTAAATACCTATATACTGGATATATTTGATATATGTATGATATTTAATTCATTAATGTCATTCTCTATATAATGTAATTTTCAATACATAGACAACTTTTAATTATAAGATGTTCATTTTCGACTCAAATACAAAATATGGACAAAAAACATTATTAACGTAAATGATTATATAATGTTTATAATGAGGTAATAAGTGAAATAAAAGTAATAATAAACCTAAAAAGGATCTGAAAAAATTATAAATTAAATTTATTTTATTATTCAAGAGATTAAAGAATGAACGAGTTATATCAAACATTAGGTAAGGGACTTCATCTCAATCACCTTTCATTGAGGAATATTTTGATTTATACATGACATTCTTTTATTTGGTGTATAAAAACATTTGATTTTCCATTTCATTCAAAGGAGATATTTTTCTATGAGTCATTTTACTAAATGAAAAACGTATTGTTTGTTTTTAACGTATGTAGTGAAAACGGATTTTCTGCCCTGATCATTATTTGATATTTGGCTTCCTTGACAAGCCGTAATGTTTTTGAAAGGAAAATAAATACCATATACTTTTTTACTTATTTTATAATTGAAAATGGTTTTGATAATAGATTTTTTATGTCAATATATTTAAATGATATATTATGATTTAAATGTGGAAATGTTATATTTCCATTATATCTGTCTTATGTGTTATGAATATGTTATGGGTATTAGGCATTGTGTATATATAAGGGTGGTTTCGGGATAAACCTAGTGTGGGTGAGCCTGAGATAGCTCTCCAATGAATTGGGTAATGTGACAAAGGTAAACATTAATGTTTCTCTGAATATATTTAGGGAATATACTATGATGGGTATTCCCATATAAACATCTATTTATTTGTGATAGATACAACGTAAGTATGATATGGATTTGACAAGTTACCTTTATGATTTATGATTCTATGTGTTATTCATAAATCTTATGATTTCACGAGGTTTGTTAAAAAGATTATGTTTTGATTGACTAATGTCTCCTTTCATTATTTTATAACCCTTACTGAGATTTTTATGCCCATACCACCTTTTTGAAATGTGTTTCACATGACTTATAGATGAATAAGGTCAAGGATGGGATCAAAAAAAATTAATATTGTCTAAAACATGGAAGCATACATGACACTTTTTTGAAGATTTTTTATTTTATAAAAAATATTTATACTGAGTAGAAGTGTCTACATTGTAATATTTGAGATGTAATGTAATAGTTATGGTCTAATTCTCTAAAACTCCAAACCTAAAAAGTTCATTAGTGAGAATTATTAACTTAATTCAAGATTGTGTAATGTTTAAGAATGGGGCCTTATACATTATCTCCTCTCTAATAAAATATGGAACCATCACTCGATGATTTACCAAAATAATGCCACACATATTCAAGGCCCATCCTACAATGGAACCATTTTTTTAAACCTATTATGTATCCCATAAAAATCTAGATCAATTTTTTGACTGGACTCCACCTTCTCCACCAATGAAGATGTGATAAGAAATATTGTATAATCCACTAGACCTCAATCCTTATTTAAGCTCACCATTCATCCAGGTTGCAAATCCATGATCTTCCAATATACATCTAAATACTGCTCAAATTATTCATATGTCTTCCATATATTCACAACAACAACTATATTTTCTATCCTAGGATAATATTATATCTCACTGTCAAACATCTGAATGTATTCTTCCCAACATATCCAGTAATGATTCTGGTCGCATTTATAGAACATATACTACAAACTCAGAGGGTCCATATATATATGATATATCTATCACTAAATTGGTAGTTTCAGTACCATTTCAATTCATGAACTATATCATTTCACTCAAGGTCATGGGTAGTGTAGTTTTACTCATTAGGTCATAGCTTATGAGACACATAACCCACTACCTTATCACTTTACATTATAAGAACACCCAATACAATTCTAGATGTGTTGAAATAAACTATATATCCAAATATATGATAAAAACATTAATAATAAATCTCAACATAAACATTTATTTAAAAATTGAGAAGGCCTTTTCAAATGGATCAATCAATTCAATCACGAATACCTTCTTGATAAGAATATTTATCACAAATATCAGATGATAAAATTCCTAAATGAACATCCTGGAGTACCTCTCCAACACAAGGACTCTCGAAATCTCAAAAAAAATACAATCCTTCCCAAGACATAACTACGTCAACTTTCACTCAAATAGATGATATTCAAATATGAGAATCCACTTTCTTAGGAAATTACAGCCCCTGTATCCTGAAGTGTCACTTCAAATACTTATCATAAAGTTGATGTTCTAAAAGGGTAATCAATATAATATCTATATATATATATATATATATAATTTGATTCATATTTTTTTTGAATATATATTGATTTAATAAATGAAAAAAATTAAGGACACCAAAAATGGGGGATGGATATTTTCATATGGTCCATGAACTCTTTTAGGACATTATTCAGTACAAAGGGAATAATGAGATACTCAGAATACATGTAATTATAATTAAACATTGTCTTCGATGTTCCTTAATATCTGAACCAATTTAGATGATATCCAGAACACAATTCAATCTATAAATAGACTACACTCCCCTTAAATAATAAAAAATCATTAATTCTATGAAACGGGTAACCATTTCTCATGATGATCTAGTTCAAATTTTGGTATTGTACATAAAATTAAAGATAAAAATCCACTTTTTCAGGGAAAAACACACAATCACCCCCAAGGAGATGTTCCAATCCAAATGAATCATTTATCCCTAAGATCATTATGATATAAATTATGCATATTCAACTAAATTAGTGTCATGAAATTTGGGTGAATCGACAAGAATAATGAACTAAACACAAGTTCCATCTAAAAATCAACTATTATGGGTGGGGGTAACCCTATAAAATCATCATGAAATATATATCAGAATAAGTCTACCAAAAAAATAATGTAAGTGAGATTCACTATCATATCCATTGCACGAATCATGTTATCCAGCTATGATGTAATGAATTATCTCTAATGAGGATATGGTCATTCCATGAAATACATGACATCCTATTTATGAGTATAAATGAACTATTCCACGTTGTAATTATAAATGTCACATGTCATTCATAACAATTGATTTTTTCATAATAAATAGTCTTCCAGTCCATGTCATGGATTACATCAAAACATGAAATATTTAGAATGGTAAAAATCTACATAGGAAAAAGTTTGAAACCCCCATAAGATGTTCTAGAATTTTATGAATATGATCTTAGTTCCCTTCAAGTAGTTTATTGATAGATATCAACTCAAAAATTTCATAACCATTAAGTCTATCTGATAAACCACTTGAGAATATATGAACTAATGAGATTATACTGTATCAAAAATTGTCATAAATAGTCTAGAAGAAATCAGGACCTTAACTAGAAATAAGGATGGTACCCACATACTACATCAGGTAAATCCTGATCAACCACAAAAGTTACGACATCCACTACTCCATGATTCCTAAGAGACTCGTGAGTATCCTCATTAACAAACCCTTGTGGGGTCTAAACAACTTTATAAGGTCAGGTGACTTCCCTTATTATACACATCATCGAAGCCTTATCTCAAAACGTCTTCACCTCAATATTCATTCTACACTAGTGAAATTGTTTTAGTGAAACATGTAACTCTTTGATAAATTGTCCCTTCCTTCCATAGTTATATCACCTAGAAATGTTATTTCCCATTTCTGGAGCTAAGGGGACCATTCTCCACTTTAACTATATATTTTCACTCTTGTGTCCAAATTGTTACTTATTCTTCTTATTTCTAGAATAATTTAGTTGTAATCCACTGGATAAATCTTATATTGAGCCACTAATTCTTGGGAGAAGGAATGAAAATATATATTATTCAATTCCATTCTTGAACATCGGATATATATGATGAAAAATTGAACAGGTGATCAACAAAAAGTCACAATACAATCATTTTTTCTATGAATAAATACCAATATTGATATTTATACCATATTACGCCTCATTCTCCACCAGAATATGTGAAAATGAAATCATCTTATTGAATCATGCTAAATTTGAGGACAATATAATCGTCACATGTTGGAGCTCTATGACCTTATGATCATGGTCCAACATCCGTTCATATAGAAGGAACTCCATAAAGAAGAGATCCTTGATGGATTCTCATGTCAGACAGTCACATATACCAGTACACAACATGATGTCCCACTACCCACAAACACCTCCTTTGATCATAAAGTTCAAAATATTATCCTTATAGTCCTATAGGGTCTCAACCATATCAAACATCCTCTCAATGCCCTTTATCATATCCTCCACATTTGGAGGGCCACTATTTACCTAAAAGGATGGGGTGTTGGATCGAGATGTCATGAAAAATATTTACCATCATTAGCGTTCCCCTATGGGTTCCTCTACCCTGAATAAGACCAAGTAAAAAGAGTCCCAAATGGATAGATTCTAAAGATTAACCCACTGGGGAAACAAAGGGAACGTGGTTAATTTCATCCTCCTACTCAATAGGTGTTGAATATAGAGGCATAATAAGTCTATGAATTGACATTTCTTAAAATTATAGAATAATACTTATGTAAATCCTATTCCTTTATCAGGATTATTGATAACAGATTATATTCATAAAGACGAGTTCATAAAATGGTTTATGCTAAAAGGATGACCATATGAACATGGAACAACCCCCTAAGAACAATACATAACCCAATCCCATATTTTAATACCTTAAAGTTATTTATAGCTATATATGTACGCTCAGGAATATAATAATTATATTAAAATAAATAAATGAAATAAATAATGCACTAAGATCCCATATCATAATTTCTACAGTAATTCAATTATTTTGGATATATATAATGCATGAAACATATTGATGACATGAAATTCTATATTTATATATTTTGACTCATAAATAGTAATAAAATCCTATATGTTTGTATAAAAATAAAATTTTCTTCACCCAAGGTGAATTTAATAAATGGTAAAAACAATAATAAAACATGTATCCTCATTTATTGGAAACATAGTGGTCTATTATACAGTGAAATAAAATCACTAACTTAGTTCACATACCTGAGTCCCAACCATCCTATCTCCTGTCTACAAGGTCCCAAATCAATATTTGGACTGAAATAAAATAGTGAAACTAGTTCTTTTATACCAATTTTCTGACACCCCAACCCGAACTAATGATTCTAGTCTTGAATTCCACACAACCACATACATTCCTCCTTGTATAAAAGCGGCTACCAACTACTGGCACGATTCAATTGAATAATGTTGACAGATTATTCCCTCTATACCAAGTAAACATCAAATTACAAAAATGCATGGAAAAAATAATTCAACAATTAATGATTAAATAATTTAACATTAATGTAGTCGTAGAAAATATTAATGTATAAACCCAGGTGGTATCAATATGGAATTCCAGATACATAAACCTAGAATAAGATAGTGGATAACATATATGATCTATAGACACTACAAAAAATCATTAGTCGTCCTCCATCCTGAATTCCAACCTGAAATGAAAACATCATCCTACTACCCATATTCGACCATTAATCATGATTCTATTTCCCTTAACAAGTTCCCTAGTTATAAAATTTATAGATGAATAGAAATACATGAGTAGGGTGTGAGTATATTACTAGATATGAAACCCGAAATGTCCCATAACGCAAGTGTATACAATATACTATTATATTCTAATAATTTAGAGATCGTATGTATAGGATAAAATATATTATAAAAAATAGAGACACATGTTCATCTATAAATACTAGTTATTCTTTATCATGAACCATTTCTAAAGGATTGTTAATAAGATATGTATGACACTTCCTCTCTCTGTAATGGGGTAGTTAACAAAAACGTAAAAAAGTTGTACTAAATGTTGTATCCCTTTTAAATTTTGATCAATATCTTACACATGTCACTCAGGGGATGATAGTCCATATGAATTAAACTAAATCAACTTCAGAAGATAGAGAGAAAAAAACCTAGAAACATGTATACAAAATTATAGAAAAAACACTACATCAAAATAAGAATCCATAAAAAACATATGTGAGAAAATAAAAACCATCCGAGTTAGTGGAATAAAAAAAATTGCAACACAATCAGGACAAGATCATATATATCATACAATAATTTCAAGGGAATTATACCTTAGATACATTAATGATCGATGTCTAGGGTCATCCTCCAAATACAATTGCACCCCCAAATCCCAAAACAAAACTTGATTCAGCATTATTTAGAAATATAATATTATGTTTGAGGTGAAACCAAACCCAAAAGGTATTTCATGATTGAACATAACCAATAATATCAACAATTTAATATTTTTTAAGTCATATTAATACATAGATGCTAAATAATTTAATTTGTGCACAGATTATTGGAAAAATACCCAAACACAACATTAAAACTTATAAATACTCTTCATTCTGATTAATACATCGAGTATCCAATTAGTTATTATCAATTACAGATAAGGTAATTTATCCATAATGAAGTAGAACTAATTGGATAAGATATTCATTAATGACATATTATCTTTGAATCTAAAAAACGAGATATAATTGAAGAGTGCCCACCAAAATCATCAAATAGGTCTCCTAGGGTGGTGGTAGAAAAATATAGAAATAAAGAATGAGAAAAGGTAAGTTTTTTTAGTTCAAAAAAATCCTATAAACATGTAATCATTAAAGGGGAATGTAATTATTACAATGGTCTGACAAGAAATTCTTATTAATGGAAATATAATAATAAATAGATCATGGAATAAATATTATGGAAAAAATAGGTAAACAACATAATTACATAATCAACCTCTAACTAGTAGCATTATATATATATAAAAATAAATGAAAACGTGTATATCAACCATACTAATCTTATACTAAGGGAATTCATAAGGTTATACCATAAAAACCTAGTATCAAGTCTTTATTCCCTGACACATTCCTATCATGGGAAGATGAATACACCAAAACCAATCATATTTGTTCTCTTGAAACATGTTGATTCATTGAAGGGATATATTAATATGGGACCCACCCAACATTGAATTATGTCCAATGAATTCACCATAATATTCAGAAATACTTTTCACACCATTCCATAAGGAACAACTTACGTAATGAATACCGGGGTATCCATATAATGAATGGTATAGAATTTCAATAAATAATCTACCAGTTTTAGAGGTCAATAATCATAAGGAATTTTATAATTATCTCCATGTCAATTTATAGGATAAAATGATCATATCCCTTCCATATAAGTATGTTTATGGTCAACAAATAGATTGTAAAATTTTCAATAATCTCCAATTTTTCAGTAAAAATATGATGAATTCCAATACATTTCCCAATGTTAATAAAAGTGATACCATTCTCAAACCCCATCTAGAGGAAGATTGTGGATTTTTAAATAATTAATATCCAAATTTTTTATAATCATCAATATATAAATTAAAGTAAATGTATTTCTAAAAAAATTTCCTATGGAAATAGAATTACATAAATTCAAGATGAACATTATCCAATCAAAATTATTTAAATTGTGATTTTCACACCATATAGACCAATGAGTATATATATATGTCAATTATAGAATAACATAATAATAATTATTATTGAAAAAATAGGGCTGTGAATTTCAAACCAACATAGCCAAAGTGTAATAATAAAACATATAAGCTTGTTGACATTAATGAAAAACACACACATAGAAATATTCTTTGAACGATATCAAAAGAATCAAATGCCATAATAATCAGAGTTCAATTCCTACAATGATAACATATGTATATATATATATTTATATAAAATAAATTAATTAATTTTGAAACCAATACCCCATTAAGGTAAATGATTTATTAAATAAAAATGTAATTTTAAATGAAAGTATAAAAATAATATTTTTGAATATATTTTTGACATTGACATAAAATAAAAAATTACATACCACATTCAAAGGTAAATTTTGAAAAGGTTTTGAGAACTATTTGTTGAATCATTAAATTTAAAAATAATATCTAATAATTGATCATTCAAAAGTTATAAATTATATCTTGTTGAAATGATAATTGGATGTTAAAACACATGAAAGTGAAAGGAAAAAAAATTATGTTCATTATTATAAAAATATTATTGTTTGAAAAAACAATTAGAAGATTGAAAAACATTTATTTTCATTAAAACACCATTTTACCTTATAGGATTATAAAATAAAATAAAATAAAACACTATGGAGAAATTTAATGAGTATTTAAAGAAGAAGATCATGAAAAAAAACTTAACCCAAGGAAATGAGACTTGAGTTGTCCATTACCTTTATGGGAATCACACTCCAAGAGGAATGAATTATATTAAAATGTGTTAATGTGGTAAGAATATAAATAATTATAGAATAAAACATAATATAATAAAAGTATAGAATGTACCCAACTTATATGAAATAATTTTAGATAAAGGATAATATCTCTATAACTAAAAATTGGGTTACTAAAATCTATTATTACTAAGGTAACAATTAAGTCAAATGAAATTTCAGGAAAACATCATGGAATATAATTTTTTATCTAAATAATTTAATGGATGTATATTATAGAAAATTAACGTGATATTAGATAAATTTAATAAGATATAATTAAATCAATGTTAATAACATAAAACATTACTTAAGTAATCATAATTTAGTTTAAGAAAACCCTCAGGGATTGAGTAAAATGCTAATCAAACCCCATTATAATAGAAGGAATTAAATTTAACATAAATTAACAAAATGAAAATATAATTCATGATATGTAATCTCAAATAGAGTAACGCCCGGACACAAGTTACCCAGAGTCAGTGAATTATTACATAACATTTGAATGATCACAAGGAAATCATGTCACTAAATACCAATCAGTTTAGTATTATTGGAAACAAATTCATACATAATTTGAACTTTACAACATGAAAAGAAATACATCACGAATATGTTCCATTAGAAACATTCAATCATCCTAGATTACTCCTGCAAGTCTGTCATAACTAACTTCTTCATATCATGGGAAAATGAAGCATAAGAAGGGGTGAGCTCAATTGATTAGTAAGGGTATGAAATACTGTGAAAGATAATATAAATATTATGCATGGTGAATAAATAAAACCACATGCCTTTACCAATAATAAACATGAATAATTTTATGACAGAAATATGAGTTTAGTAAATAATCCCATAATAAAACATATTCATTGGTATTATACTAGTCGAATGACCACATGAACCATCAATATTATTTTCATAATGAGGTAATGTATAATGCCCGACATTCTGAAACATTTTGTGAAGGCCTTGGCCAAGACATCTAAAAATGATTATGGCCTCACCCAAAACCATATATCAAATTGGGAAAGGCATCAACCAATTCCACATCTATTTGTCTCATGAGACCTACTGATGCATCGAGTAGCTATAGTGGGATCCACCCGTCACATATTATGTCCAATACATTCCTCATATGAAAATGATGAAATATAACATAAAAATTTGTATTATAACTATCATACGAAGTGTCAATACTTTAACCATAAACCATGAATGGTATAAAAATAGCACATCCACAATCAAACATATCACAAAATCTTAAATAGAATGTGGATGTTTTGTATCATAATAAATCAACTTCAAATTAACTTAAAATCCATCAAAGGATATTGACATAAATGAAATCAAAACCTCTTTAGATAAATATCTCGTTCTATTTTGAAATCATTTAAAAGTCACATAATTATAAAATAAAAAATTTATATTTGATAATATTATTATAATCTTGTAAGGTAAGCTTTTATGATGTCATAATTGCGGAAAGTATCTGCACACGACGTATAAGTTAAAAAAATTCATTCTTACCTTAACTTTTGTCGAAAAGGTTATAAAGGACCTTTTTTGGAAAATAATGGAATGGTTCCTTTATAAACATCTTATAAAAGTCAAGAAAGGGTATAAATGACTTTAACCGATAGTCAATAAAATAGTAAGAATGTTTTAAAATACATATTTAAGAAACATGGATGTGGATGATAAAGGGGTCTCAGTAGATACATGCGTAAAAACAACCTCAGATAATAAAGAGATTGTGAAATTATCCCTTACCTTGTACTTTTCCTTGGTTGAGGGTTGGTTAACCTCATGTATAATGGTGATATATTTTTTATTAAATTATAAAAGAATCAAATACATTAATGTTATATCAGATACGATCTTTTAATATTTCTTTGTTAACAATACCTTGGAATTATCGTCGTTTCGCGTGTTAACTGATTCATTTTTATTTATATGATTTGTTATGTAAGTAATGTTGGTTATGGATAGGATTTATATTATTCATATTTATAATGATATTAAGTCTTTAAAAATTATTTTTAATCATTTAATAAAAATTAGTCTTGAATGGATACGATGGGGAATGAATCTCATCGCGTTCGTGGAGACGGTAATCCATACGTACGCACGAGCGATAATATCATTCGTTTGATATTAAAATAATATATAATTTAATCGTATATCATATATATATAGAATCATTAACATGTTATATTTATTGTTTATATCAATTACACATCATTATTATACCCATCAAAATAATAATGTATTGAATAACAATTAAACCACAATGTGGAGACGGTAAGCCGTACGTATGCACGTATGGTGAAGTGTCATTCAAAGGATAGATAGAATAATGAATATGGTTGTACCATATTTTTAATAACATAAAAGTATATATAATATATGGGACTTATTATTTTAGAATGGAAACAACAACGAAAGAGGATGTGGAAGAAGAAATGAACATGAAAGAAGTGATGAAATATTTACCTCTTCTTCGGGTTCTTCCTTTTGATTTGATCAAAAGGGCTCATTAGGTTGAATTTAAGATGCAATAAGGACTCTATGATGAAGGTAGGATAACTTAAGCGTATTTGGACAGGGTATGTCTAAGCCAAATGGTATTGAAGGTGTGAATTAGAGAGAAGAGGGAGTTCCCTTTTATAAGAGGGGTGAGGGGCACCTTCGGAGAACCTAGAAATATTATTTTATAATAAAATCATTTTAAGTTTAAAATGGCTCAAAAATGGATTATTTATAGGATGAGTTGGTTATGGGTCAAAAAACACTCAACCAATAGGTTTTAGGCAGTTTTGGGTCACTATATTAACTTTATCGTTTTTATTTAACTCTTAGTTAAATAGTTTGACATTTACCATGTCTCCTTGTATTTTTATATTATATGTTTAATAATCTTACTATATACCTCCACAAGAACCCCAGGTGGTTCATTAATGATTCCTTTATCATTATATAAGTCTTTTGATCGAACCATATATTTTTAGTAATATAATACCAATTAATAATATAATATTTATTTTAAAAACTCATTTATGTCAATTTTGACACTATTTGGTATTTTGTTTTTTCTAATATCATTAATGAATTATTACTTAAAATAAAATTCATATAAAAAACCCAAATATGTCATATTCACCTAGAAAACAAGTTTAATTCATAAAAAGTCTCAAATTACATTTATTTGGATATTTATAATATCAATTATTTTAATATTTCATTAGTAAGGTAATTACTGCATCATCATTGTGTCATAAATAAATTAAATTATATGAGGTCTAAAAATTATAAATAAAATAAAATTATGTAGGAACTTTTTTTATATTTCTAATGAATGTTTATAGATGAATTTTTCTTATCTATAACCGTATATTAAAAATATTTTAGTTATTAAACATTGATTTTAACTCTTTTAACTCTTCTTTAAATAAAATAATAATAAATGTCCTAATCCAATCCAAGTGGACCTAAAGGATAATATTTTATTCCTAAGATGTTTTTGGTCGAATTAAACTAATATAATAGAATTAGAACATGTTTTATGGTAAGAATGAAATCATTTTTACCCTCAATTTACCTATTTATTTTATACCGTGGTAAATAAAAGCAAAAAGTTACTATTCACCCAAAATTATTTTCATCTTATTTAACCAAATTTTAGTTAATGATATCCACTGTGTTTCTAAAATTTTTTAAATTCTAGTCACAGATTCGGTATAATTATGTTTTAGGTTAATTTGTAAATTCTCCTATGATGTGGGTAAAAGACGGTGAAAAGTTCTGTAAAATTTTTATATATCTAAAATTATTATAAATTGACTCTAATTGATTAAGTTGAACTTATATACGTATTATGTATTTATTTTGACCTAAAATAAATTTAAATAAAATAAAAAATTATTCAAATAAAAATTTTGTTTTAAGCTATAACTTAGTATGTGTCACTATTCATAAAAAATTGAATGTTTTCAGAAAAATTCCAAAAATTCACCCTAGGATAATTTTGATATTACAAATACAAAAATGAAGTCTATTTTGAATGATAAAATTTATAATATTTTAAAATTTGTGTATTACTATTCATAATGGCTAGTTTGATTGGTTTTGGTGTATTAGAACTCAATGTTGCGTACAACACATGCTACTCTATTTTTCAAAGAGAAGCGTACTGTGGAAGCTTGGGGTGTTAAATTCTACCCTACTTCAAATAATTTCAACCTCAAAATTTCTAGAAAATTACTTCATAGAAAGACTTGGTGGTTCTTCATCATAAGTTCCCCAGGTTCCCACATTGCCTCTTCCATTTTATGGTTTATCCATAGAACTTTTTCCAGATGAGTCATCTGGTTTCACAACGCATGTTCTCTTGTATCAAGAACCATGAAAATCTCTTCTCAATAAGACATATCGGGTTCCTGTTCTAATTCCTCATAGGTGAGTACATGCGTTGGGTCAGGCATGTATTTTCTCAACAGTGATATGTGGAACACATCGTGATCTTTGGAGAGACATGGTGGCATTTCCAAACGGTAAGCTACAACCCCAATTCAATATAGAATTTTGAAACGTCTGATGTACCTGGGACTCAATTTACCCTTCTTTTCGAAACATATAACACCCTTCCATGGAGATACCTTCAAGAAACCATGATCTCATACCTAAAATTCAAAATCCTTCCTTCAGTTATAGGCATAGCTCTTCTGCCTACTTTGAGCTGCCTTGATGTGGTATTGGATTACCTTCACCTTTTTCATCGTTTCCTCCACCATTTCTGGGCCTACGAGTTTTCATTCACCAATATCATCCCAACAGGTTGGTGTGCGACATCTCTTTTCATATAACGCTTCATATAGTGCCATATGAATACTTGAATGGAATCTATTGTAATAGGGGAATTCTACCAAAGGTAAATATTGATCCAACATACCTTGAATGTCTAGTGAGAAAGATCTCAACATGTCATCTAAGGTTTGAATAGTTCATTCTAACAGTCCATCAGTTTGAGGGTGGTAGGCAATACTCAAACAAAGCTCAGTATCCAGGTATTTATGAAGAATTTTCAAGAATCTTGATGTAAATCGTGGATCATGATCAGAAACAATCGATAATGTCACTCGATGAAGTCTCACAACTTCATTAATATATAGTATTTCTAAATGATCTAGTGGTAAATCTTCCCTTATAGCAAGAAAATGTGCTGACTTGGTAATACAATCAACAATGACCCATATTGCATCATTCATTCTAGGAGTCCTTGGTAGTCACATTACAAATTCCATCGTGATATCATCCCATTTACACTCACGTTTTGGAAGGGGTTGCATGACTCCTCCATGCTGTTTCCTTCCATCATTCACTTGTTGAAAAACCATACATATTGACACAAAATCAGCAATCTCCTTCTTCATGTTGTTCCACCAAATATGTTCCCTCAAATATCTATACATTTTGGTGCTACCAGGGTTTATAGAGAAATTGGAACTATGATCATCATCCAATAATTCCCCTTTTAGATCAGGTATATCGGGAACACAAAGCCTCTTCAAAAATTTAAAACTTCCATCTTCATACATGATGTCACTCAATCTCATATCATTTATAGCTTTAGTCTTCTTTTTAAACTCGTCATCATCGATATGAGAACCCATTATCCTTTCTAGTAAAGATGGTTCAGAAACCATTTGAATAAGTATTGATGTTACCCCTTCCATGGCGATTCCCATATCCATCTTTACAAGATCCATGTATATAGGATCCTTTTCAACTCTCATCTTATTCAAAACTCTGTGATATTTTCTTCTCAAAGCATCTTCCACATTATTTCCTTCCCTAGGAGGTAGTGTATCGTGCAATAAAAATCCTTGATTAGTTCAAGCCATCTCCTTTTCCTCATGTTCAGTTCATTTTTTGAGAAAATATACTTCAAACTCTTGTGATCAATATAAATCTCACATTTTTAACTATAGAGATAATGCATCCATATCTTTAATGAAAATATTACAGCTGCTAACTCAAGATCATTAGTACGATAATTTTTCTCATGAATTTTTAGCTATCAGGATGCATAGGCAATAACCAAGTCATTCTATATAAAGACACTACTAGGTCCTTTCTTTGAAGGATCACTACAAATAACAAACCCATAATTCCCAAATGGTAAAGTCAAAATTGTAGAATTGACTAGTCTTCTCTTCAGTTCTTCAAAAAATTATTCACATTCTTTTTCGCAAAAAAATTTAAACCCTTTTCATGTGATCTTTGTTAATTGGTTAGTCAACCAAGAAAAATTCTGGATGAAACGTCGATAATAACCTGCTAAACCAGTAAAACTGCATACCTCAGTTATACTAGTTGGTGCCGCCATTCATGGATTTATTTTGTCTTAGAAGGATAAACAGAGATTCCATCCTTAGAGACAATATGAAAAAAAGAAATCTATTGAAGCCAAGATTCACACTTGCTAAACATCTCATATAATTCATGTCTTCTAAGAGTCTTTGGGATAATGCGCAAGTGATATTCCTGATCTTAATAGCTTTTGGAGTATACCAATATATCACCAATAAATACCACTAAAAATTAATCAATATATTTCTTGAAATCCCAATTCATTAGATCCATGAAGATAGAGGGTTCATTAGTCGATCTGAAAGGCATTACTATAAACTCGTAATGCATGTACCTGGTTCGAAATGCTATTTTTGGAAGGTATTTCTTCTTCATACACAACTGATTATATCCAGATCCAAGGCGAATCATTGAAAAGTAATCATCACAATGAAGATGTTATAGTACATCATCAATGCGAGGTAGGGGATAATTGTTCTTTATTGTTATATAATTGATCTCTCTGTAGTCAATGAACAAACTCATAGATCTATCATTCATCATAACAAAAAGAACTGGGGATACCCATGGAGAAACACTGGGGAGAATAAATCCCTTATTACTCAATTACTCTAGCTGTTTATTTAGTTCCACTAATTCTACAATGGACTTTCTATAAGGGGTCTTCAATATGGGCCTTGAACCAGAAATTAAATCAATGGAAAACTCAATTTCTCATTC
The DNA here is from genome assembly GCA_963277665.1 of Viscum album. Taxonomy (NCBI): domain Eukaryota; kingdom Viridiplantae; phylum Streptophyta; class Magnoliopsida; order Santalales; family Viscaceae; genus Viscum; species Viscum album. The sequence continues at coordinate 452,464,562 of OY728160.1, read as the reverse complement.
TGGTGGATGTCCAGGTAAATCTTCTGGAAACACATCAACATATTCTTTCAAAATAGGTACATCCTCTACTTTAACATTCTTTTCCTCACATAATTTTGTTTCATTTTCTTCCTCCCCAATAATTGAATTTAGTTGGGCTACTGGGGGTGGATATAAACAATAAATAGGTGGTCACGATTCTTCTATAAAGATAAGGTGTTATTTATCATCGTCATCAAAAATAGTAACCTCCTTCTTCCTAAAATAAATTTTTGCATCATGGTATGAAATTTAATCCATACAAAGGATTATATCAAATTCAATCATGGGTATAACGATGAGATCAACAGATAAAGAACATTTATTTGCCCCAATGGGAACTGATTCCCAAAACATTGTAGCAATGATACTTCCCTTAAGAGTTTTGACTGACAACAACCTTGTTAAATCAAATTTGAAATATCTAATTTTCAAAGCCAACTTGGAATATATTAAACAATGCGATGATCTAGAATCAAATAAAGCATTGTCTATACTTGAGGAAATCATTTCATTAATTGCCACTATGTCTTTTGGGGCTTCAACCTCATCAGCATTGATCACATAATCTTGTCCTTGATCCCATGGCCTTTTCTAAGGTATGTTTTCCTGACACTTAGGACATTCATTTTCATAATGTCCCATCTCCCTATAATTATAGCATTGAACATTGGTAGCGTCTTTCATTCCCTTACAATCACCAACAAGATGGCCTTTCTGTCCACATTTGTAGCACACTCCTTTTCCTTTTAGAATGGCACGAGGGTGCTTCCTTTCATAGGGGCCCCATTATTCTGAAAGGTCATACTTTGATCTAGCTTATAAAATTATTGGGTCATGGTATAGGATGTAATATATTCTATTTACAATGAGGTATGGATCCTTTTAATTCCATTCAAAACCTATTTTTTACATTAATAGATGATCTAAAATGGTTCATACAGGTTGAATAAGTGGTTAGTCTTGGTTTGGGGCCTGATGTTCTGGTTTTTTGGTGAAAGAATTCGAGGTGCATAGTCAAAAAAACAATTAGTACTAACCATAGACATCAAATGCATGTCCCTATAATAGAGGATTACTATTAACTGAACCATGAAAAATTGGCTACATTACAATACAAAATATAAAATTATTTACAATGGTAACTCAAACAGTTTTTCTAAACATGTACCAAAATAGTCTGATCTGTGAGATCATAGAAAGTGGCTATCACACAGTTCATTCATAATTTTCCAAACCATGAAACTAAATGATGATCCTTGTTAAAAATATGAAAAAATTATCTTTTCTATTTTTCCCTTAAATTAAATTTTTTCCTTCTTTATCATCCTGTAAATGCATTATAGCCCAACCATGGTTGTTCTCCCCTTCCCTCTTCAATGGTTTTTATATAACTACATTGTTCAGATTCCACAAAAAATATTATTCATCATTTTCAATCTTTATTAATATGTAAAATAGTAATTTTCTTTCATTTTGGAGTTTTCTTCACTATCTTGGATACTATTTCCATTTGAGATTATATACCATATTTTATAGGTCATAGTATGGTCTCTGTATTTTATTCATTTGAAACTGAAATTTGACTTTGATACTGGATGATGATTTTGCTTTGATGTAAATATATGTAGTCTATTAATTTTCCCAAAATCGACAAATTTTATTTATTTTTTTGATGTCTTTTTTTTTCTATATTTTTCATGCATTTCGTCAAAAAAGGGTAACTCATTCTATTAAATGTATAGATCATGACCAATATGTTTTTTTACATTTTTTTCTTTCTTGGAGGTTGTTGACCTCAACAAGAACCACCCAAAGGGTGAGTTCTATTATATTTACATGAATCCCCTTTCCTCTTAAAACTAAAATTCCCATGGGGTATGTTTGGGTTATTGTTATTTAGGGATAGAAAAAAAAATTAATTAAATTTTAATATGGTTTCTATACTTACATAGCACCATTAAAACCATTGTAATTGAATTGACTAATTAACTAAATCATGATTTGTATTAAATTAGCATTTTTGTTTATCAGGGATTGTGTTCTCTAATTATGTCTAAGCAGCAAACTATTTATATAATTGGATCACAATTAATGGAAATTCGTGACATGATTAATACCTTGATTACAGAAAAAAAATAACTTGATATACTCATTGGGTTACAATCAACTGTTTTATGTATCTGATAAGTGATAAATGACACAAGGATTCAGTCAATGTATTATATTATAGAATTCCTCATAATATAATTGAATATTCACATTAATTTGATGAAAATAGAATGCTAGGATTATTACATTGGATTTACCATGATGTACTCAGACATATGGTGACATGAATTATATATTTGGGCTCTAAATCAGTAATATAATGGGATTACCTTGGACATTTTCCATAAACATATTTTGAAATATTTTTTTCAGAATGATAATTTTTCATCCTCTAGATTACACTCAGACCCCAATAATGAGGATTGACAGGTTATTACTATGATTTGGATCAACTTCCAAATGTATGGGATGACTTGGTTTTTTGGATCCAATATTATTATAATATATTTATTTTTTGATATTTTTCCTTGGTTCCCTTGAAAAACTAAAATTGAATAGTGTTTCAAATAAATTAGGCTTAGTCAAATGTAGTTATGGTTGTTGATGACCTTAGGATTACGTTGAGATCTATGTGGTTACTATTTATTCACTACTCTTATATTATACCTTTATAGTATTATATTTTATATTCGCTAGTGGGATTTTTAATATGCACCATTGCTAGTGGACTAAATAGTTTTACAAACAACTTGTTCATAATGTGGTTTGATAGTTGAATACACTTCATGGGTTTAGATAAAGATAATTTGAAGTTCATAGTTATGGATTATTAATCTCTTTGGAGTTGGTAGTAGATGACTGAGCCAATGCATGTAATGCACATGGAGAAAGATATATTTATTTTTTATCCCTTTTTTATTCAAGTGACGTATGTATGCCAGCTTGTATGTATTTTTATTATATTTATTACACAAGATGTCATATGAATGTGATAATACTGGTGAGTTTTGACTGTTTATTGTAATATTTTTGTATATTTCTAATTCCCTGACTTGATGTCGGGTTTTAAAATATATTTCTCTATTTCTTCATCCTTGTAAAATTCCATTTTTTATACTCTAATTTAAAGGGCTATGCCTCCCCCCATACCACCGTAGACCATTTCTAATAAACGAAAACATATAGAACATGTGGAGGAATGTTTGAGACCATGTGTTCACTACGGTTAAGTTATATATGACTGAATTAGGTCTAGAATTTCACAATGTTATATTTGAGGTAGCATTTCTCCTTCTATACTGTTTTTGTTTAGTATATTGGAGACTAGGACAGGTTTGAATTTGGTAATGAGACAACATTTTGGAGCATCTATCCCATGTGTTGGGGAAAATTCATGTTTCCTAGAATGGGACTTCTTGTTAGAGTATTCATTAGTTAGTGTTGAAATATTTTCACTATTTGGTGAAGTGCATTATTTATGATTTTTGTTATATTTAAGGATATGTACCCTTAGGATAGTGTGGTATGGGATTAGTTCATCCCAAATAATTATTTAAAATTAGGAAATTATTTGAAAAAAATATTTCAGGCCATGTTTATTATATTATATGTTTCATATCATCTGTGGAATAACTATTGTACTAGTAATTGTAAAAATGTTTCTCATAAGAATAAATGGAAAAAATAATTGGTCATATAAACTGTTTTCTTCATCTTAAGTAGTGTTTCCACAAATAGATTGATGGTGAAAACTTAATTAACCAATTATGGAATGTTTATGCCATGTTACAATTGTTACAAATACTAAAATATTTTATTTGTGATTGAATGGATGATAACTATAATTAATAAATATTTTTCATTAATGAAATTATGAATTACAATCAATATAATTGAATCATTATATATGGGATTTTTACTTATATTGAGTGTGTGTAATGGAAGGTTAGATATACATGGAATGAAAATTGTAAATTATAATTCATATGTCTTTATAAATTAGAAATGGATCTACATTTAATTGGATCCATACATATAAACTACAAAATTTAATATTTCTATGAAATTGTTTTCATTAAATGGTGATTTAAATTAATACAAAAGGTATTTTTTCTCTATGATATTGAATTAACAATCAATATAATATAACCTCTATAATTGAAACTCAGAATCTTTCTGATACCTTAACCACATATTTTTGATGTTTTGTTTTTATAATTTTTGTATTGGTACCTTATACCTATATTATTATCTTATGAAAAATCATTATGAATTGTAATTTTATTTTAAGTTATGTTCTTGTCAGTGTAGATATATTCCACTATAATGGACATCGAGCATGTGATTGGAAGGGGGTGATGACCATACTCCTATTGTGGTGGGACTTGGACTGCCTAAAGTTCCAATAGAAGAAAAAATAGTAATAAAAACTTCTATAAATGGAATGGTCCCAAAAGCATAGATTTGAGAGAGTTTCATTCAGTTGGTTCAATCTATGAAGGGAACTACATGACCTACACATTCTATGTCAGAGTTTATGTGGGAATTCTAGTAGTGGAACCTGCCCACTTTCTTAATGAATGGTGGCCCTATGCTACTTAGTCATGGATAGAGGCCTTTCTATCAATATATGATCATCTGTAGACACTTATGGATATGAAGGTAGATATTATATGAAATGTGATTTTTTGACCTACCAAGGGATGGTGGGATATTCTTAATTACATTGACCACCATCAAGTTTTGGTCTGGAAGGACTTCCTAACAACATTATATGATTACTTTTTATAGAAAATGTTGATATTTTATTGAGATAGATAATTTATACACTTGATGTATGGTAATATTTCTATCATGGGCTATTCATGTAGAATCATCTAACTATAATTGTTTTCACTAACTCTTACTGATGAAGAGTTGTTAATAGTGAGATACTTTGTGGATGGGATTACGTGGGCCATATTATCATAGGTTAATGTAATATGATTATCTACCATTTTTTATATGGTAAATAAGGACATAGTGTCTGATACAAATCATAGGGAAGGTAATGGTATAATTCACTGTAGTTTATACACTAGGAAGTTAAGTGCTTCATCAAATGGATGGATTCATTTCCTTGAGGTTTCTCATGATTGTAGTGGCAGTTAGAGTGTATGGACTGATAGATAAATTGTATGACAACATTGTGGAAGACAAGGAAACGTGGAGTACATTGTGATATAAACTCATTTTATTATGTATCTTGCATCTAAATGGGTCTTCATGAGATATTTTTTATACCTTTACACCAGTTCCCACTCTCAGAAGATCTAAACTAGTTTTACAGACCATAGAGTGATCAATAGCTCTAGACTAGGCTAGAAGATCAATTATTGATGTTAATATAGATCGAGGAGGTGGATGAAATTAAGATAGAAAAACATATGATTTTAAACATTATGATAATAAACTAAATATGGGAGACAATGTTATAGCTCAGGGAGATGGATCTGTCTAGGAACATGTAGTGCATCCGATGCCTAAGGACTATAGTATTTTTTTCATCTATAGTGTGCGGTACAATCCTTTTAGTCTGAAATTTAGTACCTATGTTTTTCTTAAATAGTATATTGATATTAACTCATATGTATAGTTTTAATTGTGATCCTTGAACTCAAAATTGTGTAATTTTGTGTGGTAATTACCCAGGATACTCTTTTGTGAGTATGGTTAGAACCTATTGATCGATGAAATGAGTTACCACTAATAAACTAGAATTTATATTTCTTATGGAAGTCTTTCTTCTCGATGATAATGGTATTTTACATAATTATCATGGGTGAAGTACTTTTTGACTTATCAATCATGTATTCATTTTTATAATTTGAGGTTATCTTATATATCCCTAATGGAATATAACTACATTAATAAGAGAGAATGGGATTTCTAGGAAAGTTGATCCTTTCCATAGTACCATGGAGTAGGAAAAGAGTCAAATCATATTTCTATTCTGTTTCTTGATTATCGAGGAGTATGATAGATAGTTCTCCTCTAATGGTGGACTGATTCTAAAATGATTTCATAGATGAATTTTCTAGGTTACCTCTTGAGAGAGTGTTAGAGTTCACCATTAATCTAGATAATGGTGTAGAACCACTATCAATTCACTTATATTATATGGTTCAGAATTAGCATCAGGAAGTAAATATATAGTTATAATAACTAGAATAAAAAGGTATTATATTACCCTATACCAATTCATGGGGTTTGTCTATGATTTTCACTAAGATGGTTGATGGTTCCCTATGGTTGTGTATGGATTATTGTAATTGAATCATCTTACCATTAAGAACTATTACCCACTTCTTGTATAGATGATCTATTGGACAAACTCGTAGGATATAGGGTCATCTAAAATATTTATTTAATGTTATGAAGTCATCTTGTAAGGGTAAAAATATTTGATATAACACATAAGGATTTTCAAAGTCCGTATTTATTATATGTATATGTGGTATTTTCATTCGTTTTAATGAACATGCCAGATTTCCTTTTGGATATGTTGGATCAGGTTGTTCACCTATAAGTAGATTCCTTTTTCGTCTTTTTTGTAGATATTATCTTAGTGTATTATCAAACTAGACATTATCATTAAATATCATGTTATCATATTCATTACAATAGTAGAGCATATTTTCTATTACAAGCATACAAAATTTCACTTTTTAATGACATGGTTTACTTTTTGGGTCACATTCTTTCAAAAGAAGGGGAATTTATGGATCCATAGAATGTGATATAATTTCATTCCAAGGAGCATCCAAAAATTGTTTTTTATATATTTTGTTTATAGGGGTAGTTGGTTACAATTGATGTTTCATTTAGAACTTATTCTTCGGTGGATTTCCACTTATAGAAGTGGAAGAGTGGGGTGTTAAATTATCATGGTATGATGAATTCACGAAATAATTTCATGAGTTGGAATGATAGTTAGTTGTAGCACTGATCCTATTTTTATCTGACCCAAGAAAAAGATAAATCGTTTATTGGGACACGTCAAGCATTAGTATATGAGTTTTTTAATTGAATAGGATTGATTCATATCATATTAATCTTGAAAGGTGAGGCGTCATAAACTTAATTAAATAATTCATAAACATGAGTTAGAAATTTTTGTTCAATCAATACGTTTCTTGAGGAATTACAAGATATGATAATGTTTCATGGTCTATATACATCGTAAAATTATCATATACAAATTCACACAAAATGATAAGAACTTCACCTAGTGGAGATGGTTTGAATACAGACAATCCATTTACTTTGAGATTACATACGTGATAGGATTATGTAATGTTGTTGCTAATTCAATGAGACACAAGACATAGAATAAGGTTGTTCAGGAGACCAGTTGTGAATGGAAGTTGGTGACTCTTCATTCTGAAATTATTTTGGAACATTAGGAATATCCTGATAAAACATACCTCATAGTTTCAGAAGTGACGTTGTAACATATAGATCTAGTTAAGAGGAGGTAAATTTCTGATCCTAAAGGCTTAGTCTTGTGGTAATTTCATTTTAGTGAAAATCCACAACCTTGTTATATAATTGATGAGGATAAGATCATGTATACCTATGGGTTTTTTATTATAATTGTAAAAATTATAGAGGGTTTTATTTAATAATATATAAAATTAATATGGGAAGTACATCTTGAACTCACTAGGATATACTATGACTTAATCATCTAGTGTAGTTATCCTATGATGAAAATGAGGTTTCAAGTTTCATTACTCAGTGATCCACTTGTCAATAAGTAATGGATTAATATTAATGTCCTATCAGTCTTTTATAGTCATTAATCATCCAAAATTGGAAATATGATTATGTCACCATGTATTTTATTGTAGGATTTATAAAATCACCTAGTGGTATAGATATAGTTTGTGTGAATATGTACAAAATGAAAAAGGTATCTAATTTTTTACCTATGAAGAAGAAATTATTATTTGATTGACTTTGAGGGATTTATATCCTAGAGATCATATGCCATTATAGGATTACACAGATCATTGTACTATATAGGGATGATCAATCTACTCTCTACTTCTTTTCGTGGATTAATAATGATATGGGTTCTCAGGTGATTCATTGTATAGTATACCACCCACAAACCAATGACTATTCTTAGTATGCTATAGATATACTCGAGGATATGCGAAGACCGGGTGTCCTCAATTTTATAGGATCATGAAAAAGGATCATGTATTTATCTAATTTTTATTATAATAATATTTTCCAAGTGACTATACATATGTCTCTCTATGATTATTTCTATGGTGTGTCATGTTATCGATCCTTATTCTGGTTCAAAGAAGGGGATGCGAGTCTACTGGAACATTGTATTGTTTAATAAAAATCATAGAACATACAGTTGATATCAAAATTCATGGGTATATTTATGCATAGGTAGTAGTGAAATTCCAATCATGAACTCAATACTATATAATTCATTGAGAATTATCAGTTTATCCAACGAGTCACACCATGGTTGGGTCATCAATGGATTCAGAGGAAAGGTATGTTATCTTCCAGATTTATTGGGCCCTTCAGGATCATATAGATGGTCTAGCTGATAGAATATTGGATAGATCATCCTTTATAGTATAGTAATATTCATCATTTATTTCATTATTCTCATCTCCACTTGTATCACTTCAACTTGTCTACTGTTTTTTGTCCTGACAAAGTTGAGTTTGAAATAGATGCTCCTCAAAAGGATTACCCGATTTGTATCAATGATCGCAGAATAAAAGATCATTGAGGATAGTCAGTTCATATTGTTGAGGTTATATAGAGCCTTTCCATGTATATTATGAGACCTTGAAATGAGGGTTATATGTACCTGATTAGTGTTTAGAGTTATTATTTATTGCAACTCAACAACCAACTGACGGGAATTATTGTGACAAGTTTTCTTAGGGAAGAGAGGATGTAAGATATAAAATTTATGTTTAGGTAATAGTCCTTTAAATTTGATTGTAAATCTATTTTTTTACATTAATGTATGTGATAATTCATGTCATGGAGGTTTCTACGGAATCTCATCCAAGTTCATGGCCTAGAGTTCCAATTTTATGAGAAGCGTCATGATGATAACAATTAATTCTATCTAAGGAAGTAAAACATGAATGTTTTTAAGGGATGATAATGGATAAAAACCCTTAAAAAATTGTCTACATGACCATGAAAAACCTATAAATAATTTTATTCATAGATCACCAATTTTTTTTAATGTTTCTCTGACTATGTGGATAAATTGTGCAAGATGTGGGCTCATAGATATTTGTATTTTCATGGATAGAAAATTATTATATTAAAAATATGACCAAACTATACGCCCAATTAAAATTAAACTAAAATTATATTTTTAAACTTCTCCCCTTAAAATATAATACCTCTTCTTCCTAATCCCTGTAATGAACAACATACCAATCGTATGGGTCCTCCCCTTCCCAGCTTAAATGTATTTATTTTCACCTTTATTCATAATAGTAATTGAACATTTTTTTCATTTTAGATCCCCCATGGTTGTTCTAGAACTCATTTTACTATGTTTCTTATTTTTATTCACTTTATGGGATGATATCTTCATGTGAGATAATTTAACATTTTTTAGGGCATTGGTATCTTTTCTCCATATTATCTCATTACAACCCATACACGAGGAAAATACTAGGTGAGGAGTCTAATACCATTTTAATTTAGGTGGAATATTACATTTACCTATAGTATGGCATGCTTATGATTTTTCATTATTTTGTTTCAAGATAAATTTCTATATGTTACAACTAAAAAGAAACATTAATTTAATTAAATGCCTAGATCTTGATCAAGACCTTCAATTATAAATATTTTCATTGTAGGAGTTTGGTGACTTAATCATGAATGGAAACTTATATTGATTTCATTTTCCCCCTTAAAAACTATTATTCCTATAAAAAATAACCCATGGGGTTTTTGTAGGCCATAATTATTAATGTATTGATAAATATATTTTAATTGAGTCACAATATGGAAGGTGTACATAGATTTCCCTTTTAAATCACTTTATGTGATTTGAATAATGAATTTAATATTGAAAAAATAAAATTTTAAATGATTTTCATTATTACAGTTGTTTAATTATTAAATATGAGGTACATATTTTTTATGGAACTGGATCATTATTAATGGCATGTCCTTCCTTGAGTAAGACTTAGATTCTTGAACTAGAATGCCTTTGGCGAACTCATTGGACCCCAACCGATCCATTGTTGTGATAGCTAAATGAGAAACCACATAAAGGATTGGAAAATTAAATATTTTCCAAAATGACTCTGAGTATCATGGATGATTCACTTTTATCTCCCAAAAATAGAATATCAGATTTCTTGTATGGATTCATTCTGATTTCCTTAGATAGGTAATCCTATGGATTGTTTCCTTGGGATAAAAAAATGATGCCTTGGATTATATCCTCGGGATCCAAATGAAGCTTGTATGGTGATTATATTATTATTTTTCCTTGAACTTGGTTCTGAAAATCTATAAGGCATTCCAAGGGTTCATCCATTGGATTATACTATGTCTCATAATGCCAAGCTGTAAATGTTATTAGTGTTTTTTGGATCATCATCTGAAGTTCAAGGATACATTAGAATATTATTTAATCCTACAATACTATATTATGTTTACTTCTTCTGTAGGTTATTTTTTCTAGACCATACTAAAATGGTATCATGTTTTAGAGACCTTAAACATTGGATTAAGTAGGAATGGTTGACTAGGTTCTCTTGAGGTCCCAAAGCTCAATGTAGGTACTATTTATTCATTTCGCTTAGATTATAACTACTCACTATTAAATTTTATATTCAGAATATTTTTTTGTATTTGAAACCATTGGTGAGGCCTTATTGAGTTATACCCACACTCTATTCCATCCATTGTTGGGTACCCAAATAGACTTCTTGGATATTGGTTTAGATAATGGAAATCGCCCAAATATAGGCCCTTCATCTCATTGGGGTTGGTAGTAGATGAATGAGCTAGTTCCCAGTATATTAAAAAGATTGTAATTTTAGTATTTCAATACATTTTTTATACATGTCTATTATGTAGGCCTACATCATGTTTATATTATAGAGACAACATAATTTTAACATGATGGAGCTTATAGATTTTAATAGTTTATTGTTATCTAGATCTCTATTACACTATTATGTAATAATCCAATTTTTTATTATATATCTCACACAATATTTTTATTATTATATAACATTTTTTACTCTAATAGAGAGGGTATAGTCTCCCAACCTTACCACCATGAACCCTTATTGTTATTCATTAGCCTATAGCATACGGGGAGGTGCATTTAATAGTATGAGTCTAATTGGGATTGGTTACTTAGGAATGAGACTGGTCTAGGAAGTCACATAGGATATATTATATACTTGTTTCATTAGAATTTAGTGGTTATATAATTACCATTTGATTCCATTTTGATGGATGAATACACCATTAGTGTTCGTGGATCTTATAAACTATATTTTCCATCCCTACATGGACTCCTTTATCTTGATTTTTGATAATGACGTATTGGTTTACTCATCGATCGTACAGTTATGAGTAAACAAATTAGAGATTTTATTGAGTTTAAATTGATCAATTCATCATTATTTCAAATATTTTATTTGTAATTTTTGGATTGAGGATATGATTTATCTTGAGAACATGATCTCATTGGTGGTGATATTAGTTGATATATCCTTGGTCGAGGGGGTAATGTATTGTGACTAAACTAGGAATGTGTTTGAGATCCAAAATTTTCTTTGGTGGCATATGTATTTCAATTAGTGTGATTCCCCATACTCATACTCAGAGATCCTATGTGAATAGAAAATACATAATATACTCACTTAGATATCTATTGTATATTATTATATATAATTAACCCATGATTACATGACATAAAGAAACTTCTCATTACATACATTCCAATTACCATTTAGCTTTACATATTTATGTAATTTAGATAAAAAAATTACCCATAAATCTGATTCCATTCTCCTGTTTTAATTTGTTGGGTTAAAATTATTGTATAGACTATAATATGACTAGTATATTGAAGGAATATAGTTAATTATCACCATATGGTCGATTGGGTAATGAGTTATCTTCTCAAATTTTATATAGTTATATATGTTATTATTGGGATGATTGCCTACATAAATAGCTATGCTATGAGAAACACTCTATACTAAACTCATTTCGTAGAGAAATATAGATATTTTCCTATTAATATGATTGATAAATTTAAAATGGGACATCATTTTAGTGGGAGACCATTTAATAAATTTCATTATTATGTGAATAAAAAGAATGATACAAATCTAATAAAATATTATACTATAGATAAATAATATTATCATCATCAAATATAACTTGTAGAGTAATATTTTTGGAGGAGAAGATCACTATATATAACCCCTATGAAGGGTAACTTATATAAATATATTAATTAATATGATTATTTTATGTTTTAAATTAACTACTTCCAAAGTATACAATTAATGATATTGTCTAAAAAATGAATCTTGATTCTCTTTAGAACATTAAATAATTAACATAAGGATTTGAAAGAATAAGATGTAAAATAAGATAAGGGATTTTTTTCTCAACTGAGATACTCAATATAATTGGGTATATTAATGTATTTAAAAAATCATTGATTATTTACAGAAAATTATGGTTATATAATTCTTTCTATTTTTATTTATATAAGTTTTCTAACAATGTGAATGTAATCAAGAATGTATCACCATATACGATCAAATTTTTGACAAGAAAACAGTTAGAAATATGTTTTCTATGTTCATGAGATGTATAGACAATAAAAAATTAATGAAAAATTAAAATATAAGATCAAAAATCAGTTTAATTTTCCAGGATTGTTTATTAATCTCCCAATTCATGTTCAATTCACCACGAGTTTTCTATAAGGATGAGTAGTGATTTCATAGAATGAAATTTTCAAGGATACACAATGGGTTTTGACGAATCCATTGGATATAAATTTTAGGTATTAGTGTTATAGAAATTATATTTATGTCTTATAAGGGTATGTGACACTGTCACAACCTGACCCACTAAGGTTTAACCCATGACTCCCCATGCTCTCTATTAAAAGGCTAGGGGATGGTGACTAGAAACGTGTAAGCATATGAAATAAATAAGAGTAATTGTATTAATGTAATTATAAACATGAAAAAATATCCAATAAAACACCATGAATAAATATAAATCAAAATGTAACCTATTTATGCATACATCAATAATAACCTAACAAGTGTATGATAGTAATGTACTGAAAGTAGAATAGAGGCCAAAAAAATCCCAGAAAAAAATCACAAAGAGTCTTGATATCTCTAAGAGTGAGGACTACCATCAAATTAAAATTCCCAAAAAACACCTCAAACTATCTAGCTCAAGAAACACTCCACATACTACATATCCTATTAGGACACCATTAAAAAGGTAGCCATTAACATAATACATGAGAGATACGACTATAGAAAATGCATGGTTGAGTATAATAATACTCTGTAGAAAACCCCAAGAATAAACAACATAAGGAATCTAGTATAGTAATATAAATAGAAGATATAAAAATAAATTTATATTATAAATAACCCATATATACAAATTAAGGACACCGCTGCACTAGGTGATCACATCCAACTACCAACCACAAGATTATGCTCAATGAATTTATTATTCTAAGAGAATCCACTCCATAATTCATGCTATCACTGGAGTCACTCGTCGAAGAGGATTAGGTTATTTGACCCTACCCATAAAATCACATTGGTCTCATAAGAACCTAATACTCAGATATGTGGTAGGGTTCAGAACTGTTAGGGGACACCATGAACCCAATCTTAATCAAACTGCTGTGTTGGGGATCATATCCCAACCTACCACAAACACTAACAATATGTCCTTATAGAAGGAGGGTAAATTCCCTACTCAAGGAGTTCACACCGATTCTACAAACCCCACATGCGTTATAATTATGATAGAGGATCATAGTTTTGTCTCATAGACAGACACCACAAACTCTATCTAAGACTCATCATACTAAGGTGATAAAAATCCTATAATGTATATGTAATTTCCTATTATACCATTAATTAAATAGACCATGGGAACACACTCAAACAATACCATTACATTCTAACGAAGTTATGGGCTATAAAATCCCATTAAATGTGTACACTACTATTGTTGGGGTTCATGGAAAGTCAAGATTTCCCCATATTTTATCACGTGGTAAAGCCTCACATGTCATCTAAAATTATACATAAAAGACTTTTTTAGGGGTTGAAATGATGTGTAAAGGTCTCCTAGAACATTTTTGTTTATTATTACTTTGTTAGTGTATCTATGGTCATGGTCATGTACCATTCTATGTAAGCATTGTTGTGTTTATGACCAAGTACATGGAATTCCACTAGCCATGTACTTATATACTATCAGTGTACATTAATATGTACATGCCATTATATTACATATGGTTAACATGAAGTGTGACCATGTCATATGGAGTGTGATACTTACCTATATCTGAAACCCTAGTGCTATAGCTCAGGGGTCTCACATGGTGTGTCATGTAGAAATAATTGCCTTGTGTGTCAAGATTTTCAAAATAGTGGGTTCTTCTCCCTTTTCATGTCCCACATCACAAGATCCACCATCCTTATCAAAATATATAGATCTAGGATTTTCCATTCCTCTCTCCATTGGATATCTCAGATTTGGGATTCAAATATGCTTGAAAAAAATATTCTTGATCCATCACCAACTGCATCGTGACACGCTTAGGAAACAAAATCCTACCAGTCTAGTCTCATTCTGTCTTGATTTTTATCCATCACTTCTGATCCACTAATCTCAACATTGATTATAATCCAAACCCATAGTCTTGAGACATTTCCCTGAATAAAATTCATGAAAAGATCGAATACTACGTATTCATTGAATGACACGCCAAAAGAAAAACCAATGATTAATGCATGCAGAAATATGATATAAAAAATAAATACAAAATATGTGAGGATTGATAATCAGCTTTGGTTCAATTATCCTCATTCCATTTAAATAAATAGAGTAAGAGGAAAATTAAAATCAATGAACAAAAAAATTCTATCAATTTAAATATATAGAAAATGCATTAATCAATTCTATTCATGTAATTTATCCATATTAATCTAAGATTAAATATATGGTTATAGAACAAAAATTAACATGATACCTAGAGTTTGGATCATTTGTTGATGAAGAACAATTTCATTGTGTTCATTGATGAAATACAAAAACTCCATTGGATCAAATACCCTATATCTGACATTGATCCATCAGCATTTTCAAAGGAAGCTCTCCCCTAATGGTCTCATGGCCTGTTGGGTTTAGTGACCAACCCTAGGCCAAAACACATAACCATGTATTCATAAAAACATCAGTTTCTGTGTCGAATAAAATTTATTAATTCATTTTTTAAATTAATTTTATTAATTCCATTCCCATGATAAATTTTCCACAAATTCCCAGTTCCAAAAAAGGTTAAATTTTTTCTAGGGTAAAACATACATTTAGAACTCAATGATGACTCCATATTTCTAATCTATTACCCCTTTTGGGAGTTATTACATTTTTAAAGAAAATTCTATGTGAGTGTTATTTAATATCATCAATATATTTCAAGCATTTATTCTAGGCACATCGGTGCTTTGAATAACCAATAATCTCATCACATTGCCTCTTATATAATTGATATAATTTTCAAAAATAATACACATAAAACGTAATTCATTCCCTTCCACGACCTTAGATAATTTTTTCATGAATAGAAAAAATCCTACTCAAAATGATGAGTGTGATTACCTCGAATATCAGTCTCCCACTCCCAGTTTATCTATGAAATATTCTCATGATACCATTAGACACACACTAGGGAAATCAATCTCCCATGAAGGATCACATCTTTTTGATCCTCGATCTCTAATTGGTTCAAAAAAAATGTAGATTTTTCTTCAATTTCCATCTCTCCCAGTTGATAACATGCAAAAGTTCATCAAAATACCTCCTTAGACGCAACATGTTGAAGATGTATTTTACTCATTCCAACTATGTCAGAAGAGCTAACCGGTGTGCCACCTCACTAACTTAACATTGTGTCTAGAAAAACTATGAATCTGAGAGATAATTGTTGTCCTTACTAAGTCTCTACAACCCATGATGATGTGATAACCTCATGAACACATGGTATCCCTCCACGAACACCAGAGGACTCTATTATCAGTCCACATATGACTTTTGACATTTATGTAAAGTCCTCATATGATACTGGATGATTTTCACCTTTCTGTAGTAGTTCACGACAACATTGTTCCCATGAGTTCTGACTCTCCTAGACCGGTACAATGGAATGTTGACCTATATGGTCTCCTAAAAAAATCAATGAATGGTTCCATTCTAATGGTGTAATAGTAGATGTTATTGTTTTCAAATTCCACCAAGGATATATAATCATGTTGTAAAGTGAGCGTCAAAAACTAAAATTACCATTGAGGGAACTATATGGCCTCATACTATCTCTTGCATGATGTGGTGTGGCAATCCCTCTCATAAACATTCATATCAAATAGATAAGAAGTGGGAGGACATAGTGAGTTGGTCTAAGGACACCATAATGGAATCAGGTCCCATGGAAAAACATGGTACCCCCATCCAAAATCCAATGGATATTAAATCCCACATCCACTATTACACCTCCAGGGGTTAAGTTAAACATTCTAGAAACTGGTGCTCAGCATTCACCATCTAACAAGTGAGTCATCAAGACAATATGTGTAACTACCTTTTTGATTCATGAACACTAAAATGGATGTCAGAGGTCCTAGTATATCATTTACACACCAGGATATACCATAAACTGGATTTATGAAACTCCAGTATCACCTACTACTACAATGTCAAATGTACCATATTACATTCTATGAATAGTATATCATCATTCTCACCTTTATAATATCAATTTGGAGCACATCGAGTGGATATTTTTGTATGTATGGTCTCATTGTCTGTATCTCCATGAATAGAATCCCTAAGACATTGTAAAATTGTGGGGGGTAACAACAATCAACTGAAGATATAAAAACCCATCCTTATCCATGAAGGAAATCAACAATGAAGCTAACTTCTCCAACTCCTTGTACAAAATATGTGAACATAACGTCATACTAAGATTGTATTCCACCACATCCCCTTCCTAATAGTGTATAAAATCTCATATTCACAGTTTTGGGGAAACTCTAGCTACACAGTCTATCTAAATATAATATCCTTATGATATTATACATACATGATACTATTGTGGTAGTGTAAAAGATAAACTAGTAACCCATCAGGTAGTGTCACCAAATATACAGTGGGAAGACTACTGTTAGTAGATCAAGATCTTGGGTCACGTAGTTCATCTCTTGTGCTCCCAAATAATGTTATCCTTTTGAAATAACCACCTACCCCTACATCAGAACACAACCATTCTTGTTCCATATTTATTTACCAAATAGTATGTTCTCAACACCCTCCTTTGGAAATCTCAAGATAGGATCACACATGAAACTATGTTTTATCTTCTAAAATATCTACTTGAACCATTACAACCACTCTAAAGGCCACCCATTCTAGGTTAATGTCGTCAATATTTTTTCCTCTATGGTTAAATCCTAAACCAAGAAATGATATTACCTTTCAAATACAAGAAAATATTGAATCTCAGTGAAATTATTTGTTGGGTCCCAAGAAGGAATTTCCTCAACCTTAATCAGGTCCACTACTACTCCTATCTCTAAGAAGACATGTCCTGATAAGTGTACATCTCAAATATAGAAATCAAATGTTGAGAGAATCCAAGAAAGGTGATTCTCATTTAATGTGTACATGATCATCCAGAAGTTTCTTGTTTCTTCCTCCTGGGACATTGAGTACGCTATGATGTCATTGATTAGGACCACAATGGGCCGGTCTAATAAGGGTTGGAAGATCTGGTTCATGATTCCCATAAAGCTTTATATGGAAATTTTCAGACCGAACAACAACACAATGTACTCATATTGACCATAATGGCATCTAAATGTCATCTATGGTATATCCTCACCCCATACTCACAGCTGGTGATAGCCGGATTTGAGTTCAATCTTAGATAACCATTGAGTCTCGTAAAACTAACCGAAGAGTTCATCAGTACTCAGTAGTGGATCTTTATTCCCCATGATCACCTAGTTTAATCATTATTGGTCCACAGATAACCTCTATCTCCCGTCAGCATTTTTGGAGAACAATACTGTGGATGCACATGGGGAAAAATGGGTCTCACAAGTCTCATTTCCTAGAGGTCCTCAAATTACAAACTCATTTCATGAATCACTAGTAGATCCATCCAATATATCAGTTCATATATCTGTGTCCCCCTAGGATGAAAATCAAAGTATATTTTTAGCTCTTTTTAAGGAGGCAAAACATGTAAATCCCCATGAATGAAATCCCCATACTATTCCAGCATTGTAGGAAACTGATAGCCCAAATCATCCAATTCTAAAAGAGTCACACAATTCAATTAGGGAGTAGTTAGTTTCACCCACTTATTCCTAATCACATCCTACAATACCATGTTTTTTCACTAACAATTGAAAAAAAAGTCCCATATGTGCAAAAACATCTATCCGATATAAAAACTGTCGATTTAGAGATGAACATTGGGTAGTTAGTCAATAAAAAATTTAAAATCAAAAGGCTTCATCATTTTTACATATATATCTCATTCAAAAATCTTACCTTGAATCATCATATTATACTACTGGAATAGTTTCACCATTGATGAGTCACCGCCTATCGGAGTCTCCAATTGCAAGGCTCGATCCAATTGATCAATGAAAATATATATGACTCGAACATGTGAAGTGGAAAAGATTGAATGAATGAAACCATTATCTATCAAAACTTTATCTAAAGTATAAATAACACTGATCATACCTTGTATCATTCCTAGAGAATCATGATCATAGGCTTCCATAGCATGCAACTAGCCTTGTCTTGGACAACCATATCCCTTATCCTAGCTTAGAAAACATGGGGTGGTGGTGGAAATATCTCAAATATATAACCACATCTTACTACTCCTCCAACCCCACTACCATATATACCACCCTATGGACCACCTTTATCATACCTCTTTCACTACCTCAATGATCCCTCATCCATCCCTCGATTAGTTGTACATCGAGTTATAAAATCTCGAACCTGATGTCCCCAAATATTATAGGAGAAACATTGCCTCTCCATTGGCTAACTCATGCCATATTAAGAGCCATAAATCACTAATCCCATGTATATGGATCATAACATGAATCATTTTTCATGAATGGAAACATGAGACCGTCTTTTTCTTCCACTTATGAGGTCATAGCTTCTAGGTGCCTACTACCAGCTCCCACTGTCTGTGTATGATATACACGGAATCTCCCCACTACCAAGGACAACTGAAGAACCCTAGGATAAGTTAGGATGAAATGGAATAACACTAATTCCTTAACTTCCTATATTATTCCCTTCTTAAAAGTCTTTTCTTTGAATAATGAATACTTAACCATATCCAAGAATTAATATGAGAGATTATTAATCATTGTTGAGTACTCCACCATGGTCAAGATTCTCTATTGTATATGAAAAATATCATGAATATTAATTTATCACAACACTGATGGATAAAAATCCTCCATATTGTTTTTTTCCATTTATAAAATGGAAAATTATATCTCATTTTTTTTTAAAAACAATAAGATCTACCATCGCCCAACAGATCCTTGAAGAATGCTCACCATGAGGATTTCCATTTGATCTATAGGTTTCCTCAAAAGGTGGAAAATATGAGTGATTTCATCTAAAATGTCTTTATCAACATAGGGGTCTAGATAACCTTAATACCTATGAGTTCACATCCTTTTAAACACGTATAAACCGGTCATCCTAGGTGTATCCTTGGAAGGCACTGCCAGTGCTAGATGCAACTCCACATGTGGTTGTATAGCTGTTAAACCACACTGAGGTTCTATATATGATAAATAACACGATTCTAATTCCTCGTTTCGCAAAGGTTCATCGTGATGATCATGTAGAAGAATCAAGAATGTTATTTTTTGTGGTACAATTCGTAAATTATGAACGATGAACAATGGTCAAAAGAGTATATCTAGGGAGTTGAATCAAGATATACCTATAAAAACCCCATTCTGATATGACACATCTACCTAATCTTCCCCTACATCAAATTTATATTTTTATCAGGTTGAAAAGATACTGATCAGAGTCCTGGTGTATGGATATATCAGCCTTTACAATAATAGTATAATCCCCATCTTGAAAGACAAACTTGAAACACTAAAAACTATTACCCTAAAGAATTTCACAAAATCTTGTCATATGGTCCAAAAAACTGATCTGATACCACTCTATCCTGACCTAACCTAATGGGGTACAACCCATGACTCATCAAACTCACCTTAAAAAGTCCATGTTATGTAGACCATCTTTGAGTAAGAATATTCCACACATGGGAGGCATTAGCCTAATGTACATGTACACATGCACAGATATCTAAGCCTACACAATGATGATATTTAAATAAAAACTGAAACCAATCCATGCATACATATATTATCCCACAACAGTATCATGGAAGTAATGTTATGAATGTACAAAAAGGGCCAAATATAGGCCCAACCAGGAACTACAATGATTCCAACCTGCTCCAAGGGAAAGTACTATGATCAAATGATACGTCCTGTAAAAACCTCTGTCTGTCTAGAACAATCTATGCTCCTACTGCTCTATTTACCCTCAGGACACCATCATAAGGGTCATAATTTTCATAAGACATGATATATTCCTGAAGAACCCATAGAGGTGTGATTATAAAAATACCTAACTGGACATCCTGAAAACAAATAAAAATAATATTAAAGTATATCCATCTTTATAAAAGATATCACAATCTATTTATAGTAGAAAACACCTAGATATACTCATGAAGGACACAAATCCACATGGCAGTGAAAACCAACTACTAATATTCTAGATGTAATGATTATTATCATAAAATCTACTCCACAGTCCAATTTATCACAAGAGACACTCAGCGTATAGGTCTTAGTAATTCCCCCCACTCCACCATGAAAGATCACTCGTCTGAGAAGACACTTAGACTCAAATTGGGGGTGACCCCATGAACTATTGGGGGACACCACGAATTCAAACTATATCAACCTGATACATATGAGATCCAATTCCAAGATACCATAATCCCAATTGAATTTTCTTTCTAGGTATAGGATCTCCACCCTACTCAAGGTGGTCATTCTAATTCTACAAACCACACCTCGAGTAGAATGATAATAGAGGGTCAAACTCTATTCTCAAAGAGGGACACTGAAACTCATGCTTTATAGGGGATTATAATCCTATGATGTGGATGTAATACCACTTTATACCTTCAATGGAATGGAACCTGGGAACAAACTAAACCATGAATGTTGTAGAATAAAAAACTATGTTCTACAAACACCGTTCAATATGTTACATGATATGAACAAGGGTCACATTGAGTGTCCAAATATCCCTAGTTTTTTTCCATTTAGTAAATACCCACACATCATTTAAACCACATGATACATGGTGTGTGAGTGAGTAACACAGTTTCTAGAGGTCTCCTGACACCTACTTGCATTGTCTGGTCATGTACCCGTATCAGTCGTGGTGCCCATGTACTATCTCATGTAATCTTAACCATGTTTGTGTCTAGGTATACTTTAGGCCACTTGCCATGAATTTCTGGCCCTATCCTTGTACCTTATTATGTAAATTTATATCAATTAAAAAAGGGTCGCATGTAATCTAACCATCTCTCAGGGTGTGTGATATGTAACTGCAGTCTAAACCCTAATTCCATATTTAGGGGGTCCCATACGATGTGTAATCTTGAAATAAATGTCATGTATATCAGGATTTTCCAAAATCCCTAGTTCCTCTTCCATTTCATCCACTATATTACTAAAACCACAATCCTTGTTGAAATCTATTGATCTGGCTTTGACCTAGCCTCTCTTTTATATAGATTGTAGATTTGGGATTTTAATCCTCTTGGGAAACTTATGCTAGCTCTATCCACAGCTACAACATGCGTCACTCTAGAAAACATATCCCCAGTATTACATTCTCATTTCCCATCAATTATTGAAACATCATTTGTGATCCTCCAAAAGAAACATCTGTCTCCAATCATACTTATGGTATTAATCTCTTTCTATGATGAATGGTTGTGAATTGATCAAATACCATGTATTCATTGAACTAAGGGACAAAGGAAATCTAAGAAATTAACTTGTGAAGAAACTGTGGAGAAAAAAAAATCCAAAAGATTTCAAGAACTATTCTCATCCTTTAATCATTCTTCCTTGGCCTGTTTCCAAATAGAAATAAAGATGAAGAAAAAAATAAACTCAACAAATAAGATAATTCTATCAAATTACATACACTAATGATGCATGAATAAATTATAATTATGGAGTTCATATTCATTCATTTTTTATTAAAGAATATGATGGTGGTAAAAAATTAACATCCTATTAATAGTATGGATCATTTTTTGAAGAAGAATGATGTTTTTCAATCGTTGATGAAATCCACCAACTCCATTGGTAGAACGATCCTCGATATGATCCTGATCGGTCATAATTCACCAAGGATTCAATCCTACAATAGTCTATAGGTCTCCATGTTTTAATAGCCAATCGTAGTCCAAAACCCATAGTTTAGAATTTATAAAATAAATTATAAATCAAATAAAATAAAATGATTCAATTTTATGATTTATTTTATTAATTACTTTCATGTGAAAACATTTCAACAAACTGCCTACACCAATAAAAGTTATATTTCTGCTATGGTAAAACCCACATTATGAACTCAGTGATACACTCAAACATTTAATTTAGGACCCTATTGAGGTGTTATTTTAATTTTTGAGGAAAACTATATACACCAGTTCTTTAGTATATTTAACATATTTCAAAAATTTATTTCAGGAACACATAGCCTCAAAATCACATGTTTTCTTGGTGAATTGTCTTGAAAAAAATCCATATCATATAAAAAATTACCACACATAAAATTATATTCACTACAGATACATATTTTATACTTTATAGGCGTTATAATTATATATAATATTATAATAAAATATAGAATATATTGGGATTGAGAATTTCATTTAGCTGATGAATCCAAGTATATATACACCAAATATTTACATATAGTGGAATAGATTATTCTTGGATGGATCTTACTAAATAATATTTGATGTCATATATTATTTATTATATGATAAAGGGTATTGTTTACCAATAATGTGTTGTTGTGTACTATATGTGATGACAAATCCAATTCACATGATTTATGATTCATCATATTCTAAAACATACATGAGAAGAATACAGGGAAAAAAATATCCAGAATAAAGGTGTAAATTTGGATATGTTAAAAAATATATAGAATTTAGATTCCATTTCCATTGGCGGTATATTTTATAAAAATATTAATGCATTCAAGAAAAGACTCCAATAATATATAATACCAAAAAATATATGGATATAACTACCAATATGAAATAAATGTCATTTAATAATCAAAAAGAGTTTAAGTATATTGACATGATATTTGAAAGATAATATAATGTCTAAGAGGTCTGTGTGAGTATTTTTCGACATATCTAAGTTTAGAGTTCACAAATAAATGATCATTCTTATAAAGAAAATTAATGTTAAATTCACTTAATATCCAATATTATTTTATGATATGTTTTTAAATAGAAATTTTGGAGTTATTCATATTCTATAATAATTTAAATGCAACATAGTATACTAAAGGTGATAAGGATGCATTTGAAAATTAATAATTTAATTAGTTAAATTATTAATGAAAAAATTGAAGGGAACTATTTCATATATTGGGTTATATGAATAATGATAATAAATTTATAAGGATTTAAATGTAAAATTAATATATTAAGATCAAAACGTTTAATGATTTAGAGTTAAGGATTTTGAATAATTTAAAAGAGTTAAAAATTATGAATATCATTCCTATGTCCCGCCATTATTCAGAATAGATTAATTTAAAGATATTATTAACTTATGAGTTTGATGGGAGTCTTTTTAAGAGATTAAAACATAGATATGTGGTAGGAATTATATATAGATATAATGAGTTTACAAAACCAATCAAAGTAAAATAACCATCAGGTTGATGTATTATTCTATCATATATAATAGGTTAAAATTGTTCTTATTAATGGATTTGTCATATATTCCAAATGAGATTTAATAATAAAAATGAAAATGTTATGAAAAATGAAATTTCCAAATTTTCATTCATTCATAGTTACTGCATATATATACAGTCACATTTAATGTATTGTTTTGATAACTGAACTATATAAGTATTTCTTTGAGTTATCTATATTAATTGTTTTCATTTATTATTATATGTTACGATGAAGTTATTATGTTACACTGATTATGGTTATTTTTTTGGGATACTACTTATTCTCAAGATGTATAAAGCTGTTTTGTGAATTGAATTGCCCAGTAAGTATAACACATTATGTTTCATGCCCCATTTATTTGGTATACTAGTGGTTCATATCTATTATTTAGATTCCTCGCTAAATATGGCTAGTAAGATACCATGATTGAGATCATTCCTTATTAAATATATTTCATACATATGAATTTTTATTTAGTTAATCATGGGGTGGTAGGGTATGTTGAAGATCATGTCATCGGTTGGATCTCAATAGAGATGAGATTTATCCTCTCGTATGATGAGTAGGACATATGGGCCCTTTAAAGAGACATATTGGAGAAATGTTTAATTATAATAAAAATTTTAATTGTGATGTTATTATATACCTGGTTGAGGGATATGTGATGTGTTAATCTATTTAATGAATGAAAAGTGTTGTATCTATAAACCTATTCATTCTATACATCTATAATAAAGTTTTTATGATGGGGATACATATGACTAACATAATTTATATCCCCTGGTCACTCAATGTCATTGATAAAGGGAACATATGTTAATTTACACTTTCGTATGATATATCTGCTGGACACAAGTAAAAGGATACATGTTTTTGATATAGATGAAACAATATCCCTTTTTTAACTTGAGTAGCACTAATTATTTACTAAAGGACTCTGTTTGCTTATATTTTAGGATCCAGTCGTCTATATTTTATTTAATCACTACAAAGGAAATGGGGTCATAATATTTATTTTAATGAATGGGGATTGATTTTACAAAAGATAAAGAACATTTTTAGAACATTTTTGGGTTTATATAAAATAACATTTTTGATGGTTGATTTAATTGCATTACATACGATCTTATGGATGATGAAACTGATGATATCTTACGAAAAAGGTGTATTACATATGATATTATGCATGAAGAAACAGAGGATAGATTATAAGAAATGTGTTGATACATATAAAAATAATTTTATGGATGATTTCAAAAGTTGTCATATAAGATTTATTAAATGATGAAATGGAATGAAATACTTTTATGCTTAGTGAAAATTGGAGATTGAATGTAATGTTATATATGTCCATTTTATATCATATAGTGTGACATTGTGGGTCATAGATTATAATGTACATATTAAAAATGGATTATATTTAAGTTTTTATAGAATATCACATTTTATTATCTCCATATATCAGTTAGTTGACCTTGGATAGTATTATTTAATGACATAATCGAATCCCGGTGCATTGAATTAAATGATATGATTCATTGAGAACTTCTATGATTCATTAATGTAGTGACTTGTTATTAAGTTGACACTCAAATATCCTATACTTAGGTTATCATTGATTATCTATTTCACAGTATTAAATGGATTATATAGATTTTTGATGAGTGTTTCAGGAGTTGAAAATAAAGAATTTATTTATGTGTAATAGATACTCATTAGTAAATAAATAGGCTCAAGGAGTGTCCTTGTAGATTAAATAAATAAATTTAGGACATGGGTCTCGGTGATTAGTATTTTATCAATCCTATTTCCCAGAATTATTCCTTCCCAATGATCTCTTATTCTATCCTCTATTACACACCAATAAATTAGCATGTCTTAGAGGCCTGAAAGGTCATACCAAAATAATTGGGGTGATTCGATGCATCCTATGGATATACCTCATTAAAAATATCCACTAAACTACAGAATAGTAATATTCATTAAATATATACTGAGTGAAATGAAAACAACGAACTACAATGTAAGGTATACGATATTCATTGATAGTGTTAAGTAATTTCATTTCAAAGTCATGGAAATATTGGTTTTATGAAATATAAACATTTCTGTTACATTGATGAATTTTAAATCATTATTTAAAAATATAAAAAACCATGTTCCCAATAACCTGAATATAAGAATGATTCATATTCATTTTTGATAATGTCAAACTCCATTATAGGTTCATTTAAATAAATATTCTAACATATAGAATCTTGTTTCACCCCATATATATTGATCTTTATAGCTTACATATCATTAAAATATTTTTTATATCCTCATAACCTGTGGGTTGTATCATTTTAACAACCATTTTTTATGTCTCATTGTAATAATACAAAATTATGGAAAAATGCATATTAATATATTTGATCATAGCCACTAGTGAAATGGTTTATACATATTAAGTACCATTAATTTTCCTAAAACATATACTTACCAAATAATCCTTATATATAGAAATTATACCATCGTTTTTTCATCTTATAAAATAATTACTTGAACCCATTGAGATTTTCCAACTCAACTAGGAATAACTGGTTCCAAAACTGAGTATTATACAATGATTCCAATTCAAATTCAATTTCATAAAAATGACTATTTGATTCAAATTCATAATGGGATCTTGGAAACATATAGTATAATAATATATGACTACTAATTATCCTTCATCATAAATATGAAATCAATAAATCAATATATATTTATGAAATATATGAGACAATCATAATTATTATGTATACTAAAATGATTTATTCCACAAAACCCATTTGTCATTCAGACTCATCTATCTCATTAATAACCTCATATTTATGGCCTTGAACATTGCTGAATTGAAATTTAAGCCCATTCCAATTTTAATTAAATTTTGATTCTATAAATATTTTATGCCAAGATAAAAAAATTTATTCCCTAATAAAATTTATAAATAATAACCCACTATCTAATTGGGATAACAAATAAATAAGAATTTATCATATTTGGGATTTACTTTAATTCTATAAATATATCATACATATGACCCCCAAACCAAAGTATTCATGAAAGGAAAATAGGGATTCTTCTCAATTAAAATATCATGTGGGTTAATTTGAAATCATCTGTTGGAATAAAAGTAATTTTAAATTATGTAGTTTTTGGAGTTTGATAGTAGAAGGAAACATAAATATCTTCCTGAGTCATAATTGACTGAACCATTTCCAAGAATGTTTAATTCATCAATTATTAAACACAATTTAATCATTGTGTTCCAGGTGGAGTTATTTGTGTTACAATACTATAATATTCAAGATTTTTAGGAAATTAATCACTCAACTATTCTCCAACTTAGCATGATTAAAGTGTCTTAATACTTTTGGTAATTAGATTCCATACCTAATTATTGAATACATTAAACATTTCAATGTATTCACATTTGTGTTTCATTTGATACACATAACCATAAAAACTAAACTCATTATTATAGGTAATGAAGTACTAAAATACACCATGCGCTACATTAATTATAAAAATTTACACATCTTTATTTATTAGTTTTAATAAATAATCCTCATTTTAAATTTTATATTTAAAATTTGATTTACTCCTTTTTTAACAAACATTATTCTTATACCTAATATGATTAGAAATAATTTCAATTTAAAAATATATCATTATAGAGTCATTGAATGTGAATATGAATTATAATCCCGTGGAAATAATGAAAAATATAATTGTAATTCAACCAATTTTTTCTAAACATCTAATTATTTACATTAGTTAGGATATTTTCATGATTAAATATATATATTCCTTTATGAATTTTATAATCAATATAAAAAATTTCATTAATAGAATTTAAACAATATTTTTTATTTATTTAAAATTAAAAGCATACATTATTAAACTATGATACAGAAATTAAAATTTTATTTATTAATTTTACATGACAATATTCATCTAGAAGTAAATAAATACATAAAGGGAAATTAAAATAATAATCAATGTATATAATGAGTAAACAATTTTTCTATTCCCAACTTTTTGGTTTACAACACCCATAATAAAATTTTCCTTTCCTCTTAATAGATTCACATTATATTGAAAATGTGACGTATATATAGTACTTTATTCCAATAATTTATAGATATATAAATTAATTTATATTACATAAATTCATATTTTGGCATAATAATCACCAAATTGATTCTTAAATTTCATTATATTCTTATAAAAGGTTTATATGGTTAATTTCAACACAATATTAGATCAGGTGGAAAATTGGGGAGCATATTTTACTCTATACGTTCTATGAGTGACTAATTATTTTATTTTAGAAAATAATTTATTTAATCTAGGATTTACTAGAAATAGTTATACATGGTGTAATAAAAAGGGGTATCCACTGAATGCGGATTAGGTAGTATTGGTTTTTGAGTAACATATGTACCATCTCATCTATTTTCAATTCATGTGTCAAGCATTTGGATCACCCTATTTTAGATCATTCTCCAATTCATCTTGAATTTTAGTCAGTAGTGGAAGATTATAAAATATTCATTTATTCTAATAGATAACATCAGGATGATGTTTTCAATGATATGGATCACTCTTCCTAGTAGTGTCATGTCTAGGGATACCAATGGGATATTCTTCATAAAAAACATCAGATACATGAATATAAATTAATAAGATATAAAATTTTTCAACCAAGTAATGAAATTAATATTATAAGGTTTCCGAAGGAAAGATAGTCAAATAGATAGGTTCGTAAAGCATCATTTGGATAATGACACATAATTCAATATTCCTTGATATTATTTTTTTTAGGAGACCTTGTTGGAATATGTGTTAATGATTGGGGAAAGATCATGGGAAAATGGATGAGAGATGATGAAAGAACAAAGATTATTTGCATTACTGTATTATAGAAAATTGTTCATTATAATGATCAATTTATCTCTTTGGGATGTCTCATATTTCATTGATGTGAATTTAATTGTCCCATTGGTGACTTATTATTTCATAAATATTCGTGTAAATCAATGACAGTCTTATAGGGAGGTTTTGAATAGCTCATATCTAGAGAAATTATTATTTTGTAATATTTGGAGTATTTTTGATATACTAGAGAAAATAATCATGGAATATATTCTAGACGAGGGGGAAATTTAGGAGTTCTGAAAATCCTTAATCCTAATAAAGTTCCTCAACATGATGTATTTCCTATTTATTTATGGATTACTTCGTGGTTTTAGTGAAATTGATTGTTTATCATTTTTTCCATAATTTTTTAAAACATGGAAATATTCCATGTGTTTTCTTGGTTCCTGTCATGGTTCTCATTCCAATGGTGAGTAATCTGAATGTGTTTAATCTATTTTGACCCATAATTATATGAAAAGTTTACTAAAATGTGGTTAATATATTTCATAATAATAGAATCATGAATCATATAGGCTATAAATTTTTATAGTGAATAATGGATTTATGATGGGATTGAATATCAAAGGTTATATCACTTTTTCCCAAATAAGGATAACTAATCCTGAGTGATGGGTTTTTGGTTCAAAAGTCTTGGAAAAAGATTTCCTAGAAATGGCATATGATATGACAGAATGGAATTTATTTATCATGGTTCTGAGGAAGATTTGTTCTACTAAATAGGATTTTGATCAATTCTTTCCATTTTTTCCACATAATTGGCCTATAATATATCTTATGGGATAAATATTTTGTTTATTCATTTCTATCTAGGTCCTTCACCAATGGTATTCCATTTTTTTGATACTATTTATATTGAACAACAATATTCTTCGTAGAAATATTATTTCTAGTACACCTAGTTGTCTTGTTTATCTCTATAAGGGTTGGAATAGCATTAAAGGAATATTTATTTTATTATTTGTAGATGAAAATATTTTATGTATCAATGTTAGTAGAGACACTATTAATAGTATCAATATGATTCATAATTCTTATACTCGAATGAGTAGTTAACATATTAATCCAAATAAAATTAGTCTCTACATTTTAAAGGATTTCAACAATAGGAAATATAGGATGATTGAAGAGAAGATTAGAAAATATAAGATGTAATTTTTATCCATGTATCATGGATCCACCATTTACACTAAAATAATATGAAATACTCATTTTGATCGAAAGTGAAAGAAAATTAAACACAGGAAAACTAACTAGAAGATAATATTCCTCTATTTTAGAGGACACATGACATTGGTTAATTTAGAATAATCATTTATA
The DNA here is from genome assembly GCA_963277665.1 of Viscum album. Classification (NCBI taxonomy): domain Eukaryota; kingdom Viridiplantae; phylum Streptophyta; class Magnoliopsida; order Santalales; family Viscaceae; genus Viscum; species Viscum album. The sequence continues at coordinate 452,433,748 of OY728160.1, read as the reverse complement.
CTAATGCATATATTATCTATTTCATGGTATTTAAAGTGAATAATTTTTAATATTTATCAAAATGTAACCTATTTTATTTGGGATACACATCATGAAGGGAAATTTCAAAAGTCTAGTTGGACCTGATTGGCCTAATCGGTGGAAGAAAAGGGGATAAGGAATAAAATTATCCATAAAACATTGCATGTATTCATGCCAATAACTTAGGAGTCTTTTCAACATTGTACATCTAATATAGATACATCAGTCTAAAATAAGGGAGTTCTCCCTTTTTCTCACTTTAGGATTATTTTGTATCCCTTATTTAGCATGGTATCCATGATAATATCAAAATTATATTTATAAATTTCTACTAAATCATTGGTAGGGGTGAAATAATCTCATGTAATTATAATTTTCCATGTATCCTACTATTACATCATAGATAAAATGTTCTAAATATTAAATTAAGATTAGCCAATGGATTTGTATGATTTTTAGACACTATTATAAATGATGATAAAAAGTCTTGGAAAACTCTAGTCTAATAGTGGATAATTCTAACTATAATTCCACTACTCATTTCCCTCAATTATGTTCCCTTGAAAATCCTGTTAGGATATGATTCATACATAAAAAACACTCTATAAACCATGGAAAAAACAGTGTAAATGTATCCCAATAAAAAAAATTACTAATTAACATTATTCTAATTCTATTCTTATGAATAACAATATTCAATAATTAGGAATTAATAATTATTTTCAGTGTATTTTTTAATAATTCCTGTTTTGAATCAGAATTTTACCACTCTTTTAATGGTTTCTGGGCATAGTTTTTCTAGACATGTCGAGGGAGAAATTATAGTCTCTTAAATTCAATGAACCAATTTCATGGTTCATTGTTTAATATTAAAAGAGATAGTTATGTTAATGATCAATAGAATTAAATTATAATAATTGATGGCAGTTTAGCAACCTAGCATACTCATAACTCATCTTGTAACTGCGGCTTTAATCCCACCACATAATATTTTAAATATCATATTTTTCACTAGTTTCACTCCCTTATTCAAGATAAAAAACAATGGATCACTCGTTAATGTAGTTAGAATGGTTGTCAAAATGGTCTAAGATTGTATGAGGTAGTTATTATTTCCATTCTCTAAAATTAAAGGTGTAGGTAATTCAATAAAATTTCAAAAACATGGGATGTTTGTTGGAATTATTTTATGATTTTAAAATAATATTTACTTTTTGAAAAATTATATATAATTCATATACACTTGTTCGTTCTTTATCAAGTATGTCCATCTGTCATTATAGTATTTCATACACCATTAGAAGATTTATGTGTTTTCAAGGGATATAAAAAGTTATTTCATAATTGGAATGGCAGTAGCATTGATATGGATATTAGTACTTAAAAATAACACCATGATACGAATTTGATTTCTGAAATTAGGGTGGGATTATTCCCTATGTAATGTATTTTTGTTAGCAAAGGGGTGACCATTCCCTATATTATATCCACTATCCCGAAACATTTGGTTCAATTTTTATCCCTCATTTATATATCCATTTAAAATAACAATTAATTTCAAATTCAGAAAGCATCCCAAGGTTTTGAGGACAATCCTTTTTCAAATTCCAAATTAGTTTACAAAATTTTCATTTTCCTTTAATTGTAATGTTGAATTTATTTGTAATTTTTTACAATGTATCGTTCCTTCATAGAAAGTTAATTTATATTTACTTGGGTTTTGGGGTTGTTTCATAGGAGTCTTGAGAATATTATACGAGTTTTACATGGAGTTTGGAGGTACAACCTTGCTGCTATAAGAATTACATGAAGTGTAATTTTTACACATTGGGTAAAGGTAGTTCATTGCTTCTGAAGACAGTTGGATAAGAAACTATAAACAGAGTATAGGGGGGAATTTTGATATGGATTACACATTATGTAACTGGAATTCATTATTTGTATTAAATAAATCCCTACATGACACTTTTCTTGTAAATGTTTAATTTTTTTTAAAATCATGGTTTAAATGTCGTGTAAAAGTGTTACATGACATGAAAATAGTTTGATCTATGTTTTTAATTCCACTATTAGAGAAATATTTAATTCTTCCATATCAATTCTCCCTATAAGTTTTTATAACCATAAGATCTCCAAATAGAACTTAAATCCTTATTATCTCTTGTATAATTCATTAATTCTAGTTGATCCTTATTGGATATCCATTGAAATTTACACTCCCTCCTTGTTGGTTTTCTCTGGTTCTTATTTTTTGGACTAACTATTGTGGCATGTCATTTTTAGGGAATTATTTGTGCTACCTTTTGAGGATACGTTTTTGTTGTGTAGGTTGATCCATGGTTATCGTGATGTGGTTTTGTTTTTTGGGCGTTTTTCCTCCGCATTGTAGTGCACAATGAATTGGAAATTCATCTTGGAGGTATAAAATCCATCATATCTCTTTATTTTTTATCATGTAGGAGGGATTTACTCTTATTTATCAATAGGATATGGTTTTGATAGATTAATCATTGAAAATATTTGGTTGATGTAAAATAAAAGGGGAAATGGGGAATGATTTTCATGTTTTGTACTTTTTATTATTACTATGATATGATTAATTGTACAATGTTTATTCCCTGTTGAAATATTGTGGACATTGGGGGGGTTCACTGTATGATAAGTTTTGTAAATAATATATATATATTGTATTACTATGAAATCACACAAAAGTAGAAATTCTATAACCACATATATTTGGCTAATGAAATTTTTTCCCCGAGATTATATCTTGTGTGATAATACCGATAAATTAAAATTAAATTGGATAAAATATCCTTTGTTAAATCTATAAATAGTAGTTTATGTGTTTTGATGTGTGTCCTTGATTATGGGGTGGAAATGTGTGTTTTTGATTTGATATGGGTATGATGAGTGATATTTGGAAATTATTTTAGGGTGGGTATATGGTCTTTGTTTGGCCATGATTTTGGGGGAATCGAGGTGGTGGTTGTTTGGATATTCCTTTTGGATGGTGATTTGACGGTACTGTGGGGATATGGATATGCTTGCGATGTGTGGTTGTGTTTTACAAGATTCTTATGTAGTAACGGAATAATTATTCAATAATGATTTAAATGGATTGGGTTTAGTTCTGTTGATGTAATGCAAATGGAAAAATGAAAAAATAATTGTTCTTGATGACTAATAATGAAACGAATGGGTTGGATAATGGGTTTGGATAGAAATATGAAATTTTAATTGTGTATTCTATGGTGTTATGCATTTTAATGTTTCATAAGAAGTGGTGATATTGTGATTTGGTTAGATTCTTGATTGTGAACCTATATATTGATATTGTGTGAGACAATATGTATATACATTTATATTCATTGTTATTTCAATATTCACCACACACAAGTTGGGAACTAAATTCTAATGCTCATATATATATATATATATACATGAGGCGTTTTTTCTAACTTCGAGGGAGGAGGAAAAATACCTAGGTTCCCTTTCATTTCTAGTCTCTCTTCCAGGCTATTTTGGTATTACACAGGTAGTGATGGGTGAATGTTTCATAGTTCTCTAGATGATGGTTGTTATAGATCAGGTGTCTTCTAACGAGATGTGATGTTTCTATTCTTGTGGGGTGGAGAGCCTTTGTGTCTTCCAGAGATTATTGATATCTTCCAAGTGTCTGTGGGTTTGAAGATATGGGATGATGTTGATAACGGTGGAAGTTGTTCAAGGTTGGAGGAGGACACAAGCTTAATTTACTTCATGTTCAAGATACCCTACTTCTCTGGTTATGGATTAGGATGTGTTGTGACCTAGTTTTTTGGGTGAGATGTTATTTTTTAATCCTTATTGTATGGAAATCCCATGTGTATACACGCAAGAAGTGACATGATTGTTCATGTTGGGCTGTTTATTATTCAGAATAGATGGATGTTTCAGGATGTATGATTTTGGGCTATGAGAGAGTTATACAAGTTGAAAGTATTATGGGTACATTTTTTGACATGACTCGTGTTCTATTATATTACATGGATTATATTATTTGGTGATCATGTATCAGTGGGGTTGGGATGGATAGTAGACCCATTTGAGTGTTTTATTATTTTTTATACTCACGAGAACATTAACACAATTCCTTCACCTGATCCTAAGAGACTTTGGTTTTCCTAATTAGTTTAGTTGTATTCTAACCCTATTTATTTAATGTTTTTTAGGTTTCTATGGGGATTTCATGGTTTGTTCTATATATTACTAGCTCGTAACATTGTATAGTTGTTGTGTACACGATTTAACCACTACTGGAAATATGACATTTCCCAACGCTTCTATACCAACGGTTCATAAAAACCGTTGGTATAGGTTCCCTTTCCCAACGGTTTGGCCAAACCGTTGGGAAATCCCACTTTGATGCCACCTTTCCCAACGGTTTGGGCAAACCGTTGGGAAAGCCCACATTTTTGGGGACCTTTCCCAACGGTTTTGGCCAAACCGTTGGGAAAACCCACATTGTGGGGACCTTTCCCAACGGTTTTGGCAAACCGTTGGGAAAGGTATACCCTTTCCCAACGGTTTTGGCCAAACCGTTGGGAAAGGTCCAATTTGTGGACATCTTTCCCAACGGTTTGGCCAAAACCGTTGGGAAAGGTCACCCATGATTCAACCTTCACCCAAAATCAAATCCAGGCTCAAAATCTATTCCAACGGTTGTCAAAACCGTTGGTATAGACCTATACCAACGGTTTTGACAACCGTTGGTATAGATCCTTTGATTTTTTATCATTTCTTCTTACCCAGAACATTATATAAATCAAAATTTAATATAATTATGAGAATACATATATATATTTATGTAATTATATACACAAAAGTCTTGTTAGGTTAGTGGTTAAGTCGTTCAATAATAAACTAGGGGTGCTGGGATCAAATCCCAGCGAATGTTTTTTTTTTCAAATACATATACCAACGGTTCCACAACCGTTGGTAAAGATTTTCATATTAATTATACCAACGGTTTCCAAAACCGTTGGGATAGGTCTATACCAACGGTTTGGGGAAAACCGTTGGTATAGACCTATCCCAACGGCTTACTTGGCCACGGTTCTCCAAACCGTTGGTATAGGATATACCAACGGTTTGGAGGCATATACCAACAGTTCCAAACCGTTGGTATATGTTAGTTTTCCAGTAGTGAACTATTATTTTTTCTATTAACACTGTATAATTTTATCTATTTTATTTTTATTTATACTTGAATATGTGGGATGATTTTGGTTTATTTTATATTATTCCATAGAAATTTTTGTGAATGGTTCATCTTATCACAAAATACTCTTTTATTATATTGGGTAATTCCTCTCATTTTAATTGATTTTTATTCCTTTTGTTCTAGCCACCATCCTAAGGCCTACTAGATGTGGGACACATGGTCATTCTCTCTCCACCCCTAATTGTTGTATCATTGGAGGGATGGATTCATCATAGAGTGGTATCAAACATTTTGGTTGAGATATAAGATGTTTTTTGGATTTTTTCATAGTATGGATCACTTGGTTCGGTATTCATTTAGTGTTAATTGACCTTCGTATGTGACATAGAATAGGGATACTCATTAGGAAATTGGATTTTAGGGTCCCCTATGATCCATGCACTAACTCTAATATTATTTAAAGACAATGTACGGTGAACATATTTTCAGGGTAGATACCTAGGAAAAGCACATGAATCATTATGAATTATTGTAATATGGGTTATTGGGATGTTGAAAAGAAACAATGTGAAATAAAATAAATTTAAATAAAATGACACACTCTCATGATTTAGAAATTCTTATTTTCTTTTTATCTATGGATCATGTTTTCCATCCATGTGTGGATCTAGATGTTTATGGTTATCAGGATGATCTGTTTGATCACCATATGGATGATCTGATGAAAGAGGAAGAGGCTTGGAAAAGGGGGTTCCACACATTTCATTAGCTGAATTGGGGGATGCATAAGGTAAGTGATTCATAAGAAGAGATATGGAGTTTTATTGATGTGATCAAGATCAATTTTATTTTGACCAGGGGCCTAATATTACTAATTCCTTTTGGAAGTTATTCAAATGTGGTTAGATATGTATTACCATGGGTGCAATATCTATGAAAGTTGATGGAGGAATATTTTTCGTAGTTTTCCCTTATAAAAGAGTTATGGAAGACTTCATTTCATAGACCATGTATATAGTGATGATAAATAAGTTTAATTCACTTCATCATGGGATTAGGTCAATGTTGGAGTTGGGAATCATTTTATAAGACATTCCACGCTTTTCCATTGAATTATTTTCTAGATGGGGACTCTCTAATGTGACGTCTTGGGGATGGATTTCTTCCATTATTAAAAAAATGATATTATTCCTTTTAAATTACTAGAATAACTGTAGGATCAAAATAATGTGGTTATGATTGAGTTTATAAAATCATGAGGAGGTTTTCTAGGATACGGTAACTAGATAAGATCCACAATTATCATAGTAGAGAGTGGACGTTTTGAGGAGTCAGTGTTTTGGGGGGTTTAACTAGTATAGAGTTTTTAGAGATCCAGGCTTGATGTAAATGGAAATTACATTAATTTTGTGGAATAAATAATACAATACACAAGATAATTCCAAAATACCATATTATTTTAGTGCCTTTAGAATCATGGAATGTAATATTCTTTCTTTGTGAAAGATCTCCATCATCTCCCGTAAAAATCATCCACTTTTTTTCATACCTAAAACCATTCTTTATATCATTGGGAAAAAACATAAAAATGGTGATCTAAAATGACCAGTAAGGGTAAACATGGAGAATATGAAACAAACCATAAACATCTAAATATAAAAACACAAAAATAAAGTTTAAACATCAAATTCATGAGTTATGAAATACATCTTGGTAGAACATAAGGAATGGATCATAAAGAAACATTAACCTAGATAGAATATCATTGGCATAAAACATGTAATCATGGAAAAATATTAAGCACCTAATATGATTTACATAGTAGACAAAGAATTTTTCCCAAGTCCATCATAGTGTAAATAGTAGATTACTTAACCGGGTTTACATTCAATTCCATATATATATTATTGAACTAGATTTATTGGTCAATCCAGCCCTATATTATTGAACAGTATTTACATTCCCTTCTAGTCTTGTCAATATCGTTGGATATAAATCTTTACCCAATGCATTGGAGGGAGATATATTTACCATGCATCTAATAATGAAATAATTCGTACATGTTCCACAAAACATAAATCATTCATCGTAGCATAACCCGATTAAAAAGATGGGATACCAAAATATAATTCAATCATAACATAATCCGTATAAAATATCATTCCATAATTAATTAAATCCATCCATAGTAATAATATGGATAGAAACATAACCCTATTTGAAGAGCATCATCTTCGATGGAAAATAATTTTGATAAAATACTTGAACATAGTTCTTGAATAAAATATCCTTTCATCTTAAAAAAGTTTTCTTTTCTAAAAATTCAATGAAATTTTAAAAGAATATAATTTAGTTGAAAATAATCTTGAAATAATGTATAGGATGGTACATGGATAAAAGGCGTCATGAAATAGTAAAAATATATTCATGTCATATAAATTAAACAAATATTCTCCTCGTACTATTAACAGAAAAGTCCAAAAGTGCATCATATGGTAAACAAAAGAAAAATTCCTTAAATACCATGTAGTAAAAGTAAAAATGGGTAAAAATGATTTTAAAAATACATAGAAAAATAATTAACATTTAATTAATTTTTTTATAAAACATGGATGATAAATATACCCCAATAAAATACTTACGTATAAAAAATCTCGAATAAAAATGAGATTGAAAATATATCCTTTATCGTAGTTTCGATTTCTTCCGTATGTATTAGAAACATCTATATAGTGGGTTTAAAAATATAAATAACTTGTAATAGAACCTTAATAACATTTACGATATCATATATGTTTTACTAATGACTTTATATTACCCGTTTATTTTTTAATTCCATGTTAAAGAAACATTTTGTGTAATAATCATTTTATTTTTCGTACGTGTTTGGACTTTTCATTACTGATATTATTACATAGAAAATTATTTAATTACATCCAGAATTTAAATCATGATTTACATAACACATATATTTAGTATATAAAAATATATAATAGACAGATAAATGTAATGGAGTAAACTGTTCAAGGAGACGGTAGGTCGTACGTATGCACGCACGAATGCAATTTTCGTTTCTTTATTGAATTGAATGGAACTAAGAAAATAGAACATATATACATAAATACAATATAATTATTGTGTAACATTTTTAATTATTATTTATAATATATATTTTATAATAAATATTTAATGGTTAATGTTGAAACTGAATCTCATCATTTCTGGGAGATGGTAAGTCGTACATAAGTACAAGGGACGACATTCTTCCAATAATTATTTAATGGTATTGAATTGGATGGTTTATAATAACTCAGAATTAATATAGTATTATAATAATAATATATATTAATTATTTCCCCCATTATTTTATCAATGTATGGTGGTGGTGAAAAACATATTACACCATGGCGTAGAGACGGTATGTCGTATGTACGCACACATAATGATTTCATTTTTCATAGGATGGATAGATGGTGAAACATAGTTGTTTAATATTTATAATATCATATCATTATATTAGTGACACTGATTTTATTTATTTATGATGAAAAAACTAATAAATATTATTTAGAAGATGAAATAAATTTAAAGAATCAGTAGAAAAGAATGGAGTAGCCCAGTTCACACAGACAAGGCCCCAAAAGAGGATCAGAGCATCGAGAGTAGCTATCACCAAAAGCAGAGCTAACTAGATTGGAAGAATGAGAGGGTATGTTAACTGCCATTGGAACCAGGCACCGTGAATCTTTGTATGGGGAAATTCTAGTCGATCAAAAATGCAAGGTGAGGAGTTAGGCGATCAATGATGTAGAAGCTGGGGATGGGCAGTTCTAGTTGGTTGGGCCAATGGGTCATGTATTGGGCATGGTATGCCTCTAGGACTTTGGGTCATGTATTACATGTCATGTCGAGTCTTGTGCTTTGGGCCTATGGGTCATGTACGGGTTCCCCATCAACTCTTAAAATAGGGATTCTCTATAATAAAATAAAATAAAAAGAAGTCCTTTGGGCCATTTGGGTGGTAGAAAAGATTACCTCTTCCTCGACGTGCTTCCATTAAATTTTGTCTTATGGCACTAGATCTGGTCTTTTGAGAATACCATCACCTTTAGAATATAACTATAGATTTTTATAATTTAAATTTTTAGGGTTTGACCGAGCTTGAAGGCTCAAAATGGAGTGAAGGGGGCAGTAAGGAAGTTCCCTTTTATAAGGGAGGAGATGGGCACTTTAGGAAACACTCAAAATATTAATTTATTATAATTTAAATTTTGATTAAAAATGATCTAAAATTTATTTAATCCAAATATATGATGATTTTGGTTCTAATAACCATCATATAATAATTTTTAGACAAGTTTTGAATATATTTTTATCCGTCTCTTTTTTGTTTAACCCTTAATTTACTCTCTTTAATGTTATCGTGATATCATGTTATTTACACATTTTGGGTTAATGTAATTACCATATCATGTAAAACGCCCACAGAAATTTGTTTATGAAACATTTATACTTATATTTACCATTTTGACATATATTATATTTCTAGGAATTTTATATAATTTAATAAACTAATTTAGGTTTTATGTTATGAATTAGGTCAATTTTTAACACAATTAATACATGACTTTTTAAAAATTCATAACAACCGGATTGCTTTGAACCAAAGGCATTAAATCATCCTTATTATTTCAATGTAATCCATTAAATATATGTATGGAATCAAAATGTTCAAATTCAAATTATTATAATATTTATAAATACATTTATTTGAATCTTTCATTAATGTGGTAACCACTACATCATAATTGTGTCATAAATAAATTTTTTTACCTAATGTATAAAAATTATAAATAAAATACCATGATATAGAAAACCTTTTTAGATTTCTATTGACTATTAATAGAAATATATATAAGTTAAATACCCCAATATTTAAATTTATTTATAAAAAGATATATACTTATGTTATAATTATCATTACATTAAATTAATTCTGATAAAATGTTATTTTCACATCCATGTAAATCCATGGGGTCCCAAAAATATACACACGGATGAACATGGTCGAAATATTCTTACAATAGTATAATGACACGTTTTAGGGTAGTTTTATACTATTAAATTAATAATTTTTTACCCTTATTTACCATATTTACCCTTTAACCATGGTAAATGAAAATAATTAATAAAGTTACTATTCGTAATGTCCGAAAATTAAAGGTACAAATTAACACAATTTATACCCAATGATTAAAAATATGGAATCCTACTCTCTAAATTCAAAATTCATAAGTTGTGGTAATTAATTTAAAATCAATTCCCATTGTCAAAACAGAACAGTTGGTTTTTATGAAGTAATAATTATAAAAGGATTGACATGTGTTTATGTCCATTTTAATTGTGGAATTATTTCCAATGGAAAAATTTGGATTAAATTATAAAAAAATAATCCCATTACACTTTACAAAAATTTAAAAATATAATCTATGTATATAAATAAATACGATGAAAAGGCAGATTTGAATTAAATTGTAGTATTTGTCACTATTCATTTAAATTTTATTTTTATCAGAAAATAACAAAATATTTAACAAAAGTAACTTTTTATGCCCCTATTATAAATAAGACGTTTATATTATTAATATTTAACATATAAATGTGTCAAAAACAATATTTAAAATGGGTGTGTCATAAAAATATGGTAAAACTACATTTTTTGAAAAAATATCTTTTATCTGAAAAATTGATTTTGTTCTCATATCTTGTTATAAAAAATCTGAAATATTAATTCTTATTTAATATAAAATTCAAACATTGATCAATACTATTCATAACAACTAGTTTATTTCCCATTATATAATATTATTTTAATAATATATCATTGTTTATTGAATCAAAGTATTTCATACAACGCAAGCTATTGAGGATGGTCACTCATACATGTAATGAAAACCATGTCAGTTTTCCATGTAGTGCATGCTTATTTTGGTTTTGGGTATAACATAATCAAACTTAGTCCATTTAGAAATTGACCAAAATATATATGTAGTGTTGTGTGAAATTAATTCTTTCAAAAGAACATGAAATTGTGTGTAACACATGCCAAGAACAGTGTTTCATATATTGCAAGATAGTATGGTGTTGCATATAGAAGAAGATAAACTTGGTGTATCCTACTACTCAAGATATAAAATAAATTAAAATTAATCTATCACATAAAATATCAGGGTTTTACATTCCACCCCCATTTAAATGAATTTTTCTGTCAAAATTTGTTCGGGTTATAAATGGTTTACTACATGAATTTTTCTTTCATACAAACCCCCATAAAAAGGAATAGTAAAAAATAATTTTAAAAAGGAAAGTTAAAAATATAATGGTTACCCAAATTAAGTCACCACTACGTTTCCACATTGGAGAAAATAGGTGGGAATTGAATGAATTTGTATGGAAGATAAATCTAACCATCATTTTATGATGGATAATGATTGAAAATATGGTTTGGAGAAATTTATGTACCAGAAAACCAAAAATCTATGATGATTTATGGGAACATCTAATTCATCAGAAAAAATGTACTTGGATAACATTTTTGTTTTCCAAGATCCATTTCCTATATTTGAAGAAATTTGGCTTGAGAATAAATACATACTTGTTTTTGGTATAATCTCACAATTTATAATTCAATGATCAATTTCCACATCATATAATTTTTAATGAAATGAAGTTGAATTTGTAATTCCTGAAGTGTTAGTAGATCATGCAATTAAATGACAGTTCATTCCATTTATCTCAATGAAATGGTTAGAAAAGGTTATCAAATAATCAAAAGTCCACCTATGGTGAGATATTACATTAATCTAACAAATTTAAAATGTAAAATAACATATACGATCCATAAATGGATAACATTAGAGTCCATAAAAAAAAGAAAATATAAAAATTTAGGAGGAGGTGAACTAAATCTACCTAACACTTTTTCCCATTTCTAAAATAGAAGTCCATGGTTGTCACATTCCAAACATGTTAATACCTTAATCAGGTATTATCAGGAATCATGATAATAACATGAATTTCCATATAACCTTAGTTAAAATATTCATTCTCTCAAAATTAACTCTTTCTAGACTCAAAAATACAATAAAATATATATACATGAACCATGATATCACTTTTTCATAATATTAGTCATGAGGTCATTAATACTATCAAACATCTCTTTATCCCCTCATTATGCCCATATCATGTTATTTCCAAAAATTATTAATATCACTCTTCATGGTTAGCGGTACCATATTTTTATGGAAATCCACAATAGACTATAGATATTCCAATATTTCATAATACCATAAAATTACCTCTAAAAACTTATTATTGAATACCAATGCATAAACAATTCAATCCATCATCTTCAAAGATTGGAATGGAATAGATCCTTGCTCAATTTAAAAGTACCCTCTTAGGTTGGGGCATTGAGTTTGGAAATTCCCATGTTCTCTAAATATAAGACATTGAACTCTATGATATTTTTTCACTCTATGACCCTTTTCCCCACACAGATAACATCTTTCCCTCCATTTGAGGAAATCCTCGATGTTCTACATCCCTTCTTTGTGATATGTAGAAATCTTAATCTTCCTTATTCTATGGTCCTCACTATGAAAACATGCATAAAAGTTAATAATCCTCTTATTTAATGGCTTAGGAATACAACTAAAGTTCACCTTGTTAATCATATATCGCGATGACTAATTTGGCATAATCAAAATATCTTTATTCTAGGAATTACTCAGTTTTCTTGCTCATAGTCACCAATTATTCCATCGGATTCAATTTTAACCAAATTCTTTTTGGTGCCCTATATAAAATAAAACAAGAAACCACAATGCGAGAAATAGTTAAAATAATGAGGAACCACATAATCATAAAAATTCACTTATAGAATGTCTATCTTTTGACACCTTCTTTAATCCATGACACTTTAGGTTCTCCCTAGGTTATTCTTGATCATTAACTTAATTCTAGGACTGTAACCTATAGTTATACATAACCTTAGGGACATCCCTAGACATACCTCAGAAATATCTCTAGGGATCTCACTAAAGCTTTTTCATCATAGTTTCCAATGGGTATCTAAACCTTCTATATGATACATACTGTAGAAACCCAAGCTTTATATACATGGAAATTACATTACTTTTGAGGAATACTTAATACAAGACAAAAAAGGCCAACCAAAGACTATACTAGTTTAGTCTAATTGAAAACATGGAAGAAAATCATCCAACTTTGTGAAAGATATCCAACATCTCTCAGAAAGATTATCCCCTTTTTGTTTTCTAACCTAAAAGCTTTCCTTATATCCTATAGAAAATAAAAAATAAAAAGGGTGAGCTCAAATGCTCGGTAAGGGTAAACATGGAGAAAAAAAACAACCATTATCATTTGTACATAAGAACCTGAACACAAAGATTAATCATTAAAATCATGATTCATGCAATAAATCATGGCAGAAGGTAAGGCATGGATCATATAGGAACAGTAACCATGATAGAATAAAAATGGCATAAAAAATATAATTATGGAAAACAATTAAGCAAATAATATGATTTCCATAGTAGCTAAGGCATTGTTTCCAAGACCTTAATAGTGGAAAAAGTCCATTATTGAACCATGATTTATTTCCATTCGATCCAAGTATTACCGAACCGTATTTACGTGTCATTCCATAACTATATTAGATATCACAATAAAATTAAATTCCAGTCATGTATATCTCATTAGATATAAATATTTACCCAATTCATTGGGGAGAGATATTGGTCACACTCATCTCATAATGAAATCATTCTTACTTGTTTAACTAAAACATAAATCATTCATCATAGCATTACCCAAGAAATAATATGGGATTTTAAATATCATTTCATCATAACATAATCCATATAAAATATCATACCATCGTTAGTTAAATAAAACCATACTAATAATGGGGATATAAACATAATCCTATTTATAGATTTCATCTTAGATGGAAAACAATTTTGATTAAATACTTGAACTTAGATCAAGGGGAAAATATCATTTCTTCTTTAAAAACATGATGTTCTCACCAAATAATGTGCAATTTTTAAAGAAATGTATTTAGTTACAAATAAAAATGAAATAGGGTATAGGATTATTAGTTTAAATAAGGAATCATGATACCATAAGAATATATTCATGTCGTAGAAGATAGAAAATTTATCCACATACTTTTATCGAAAAAGTCAAAAAGTACCTCATGTGGTAAAAAAGAATGATTTTCTTACATACCATGTAGTAAAATATATGAATGGTTAAAAATGAATTTAACCACACATATAAAAATATTAATCATTTACTGAGAAAATTTTTAGAATACATTGATGATAAATATACCCCTAGTAATTACTTACGTACAAACAATCTCAGATAAAAATGAGATTGAAAAATTATCCCTTATCTTAGGTATGATTTCTTCATTAAATTTTGGAAAATCCTATATAGTGTGTTTAAAATACTATTAACTTGTAATATAACCATAATAATATTTATTATATCATAAATGTTTTACCTATGACTTTATATTACACGTTCATTTGTCAATTCCATGTTAATGCATCGTTTTGTGTAATAATCATTTTATTTATCATACATGTTTGGACTTGTTATTCTTGATTATATTACATTGATAATGATTCAATTACATTAATAATGTAAATCATGATTTCTATATCACATATATTAATTATATAAAAATATACAATAGATAGATAAATGAAATGGAATACACCGTTCATGGAGACGGTTGGCGGCACATACGCCCAAACACTGTTTTCGATTGTTTATTGAATTGAATGGAGTTAATTAATTGACACATATATATAAATAAATATAGTAGAATTATTATTTAATATATTTAATGATTATTTATTAACTATATTTTAAAATAAATCATTAATAGTAAAAGTGGAGACTTAATCTCTTTGCGTCGTGGAGACAGTAAGCCATACATATGCACGAGTGACGACATCGGTCCAATAATTGTTGAATGGTATTGAATTTTATGGTGTATAATAAATCAGTTTTAGTATAAAGCTATAATAATCATATATAGTTATTATTTCTAACATTATTTCCATCCATGTAAGGTGGTGGTGAAATACATATTACACCACAACATGGATACGGTAAGTCGTAAGAACGCACGCGTGGTGATTTAGTTTTTCGTAGGATGGATATAAGGTAAAATAGGGTTGTTTCATATTTATAATAATATATAAGTATATTAGTTATATTTATGTTATTAATTTACAATTAAACAACTAATTAAGGGGAATTAGAAGAAGAAATAAATTTAAAAGAATCGGTAGAAGAGATTTCCTCTTCCTCGACGTGCCTTCTATAAATTTCAACTTAGGGCACTAGAGCTGGTATTCTGAGAACACCATCACCTAAATAATGTTACTAGTGAAGTTTAGAATAGAAATGGGTAGGTTTTGGCTGATCATGAAGTCTCAAAATGATGTGAAGAAGAGAGGGATGAAGTTCCCTTCTATTAGAGATGAGAGACACACTTTAGGAAACACTCAAAATAGTAATTTATTATAAATTCAGTATTTATTAAAAATGGTCCAAAACATATTTAATTATCATATAAGATGATTTTACTTCTAATAACCATCATAAAAACAAATTTCAAAAATTTTTGATTATTTTTTTATCCTTATCATTTTTGTTTAACCTTTGTATAACCCTTTTTAATTATACTATGATATCATGTTATTTATAGAATATGGGTTAATGTAATTACCATATCATGTCAAAAGACCCAAAAAAATTATTTATGAAATATTTGGACTCATATTAACCATTTGAACGAATATTATATTTTTTTGGAATTCAATATTATTTCAAAAACTATTTTATGTTTTATGTTATGAATAATGTAAATTTTGGACACAATTCATACATGACTTTTCAAAAAATCATAACAAACTAATTCCATAACACTAGAGGAATTAAATCATCCCTAATTTTTAAATGTTGTGCAGAAATTATTTTTGTGGCCTTAAAATGATCAAATTATATTTATTTTAATATTTATAATTTCATTTATTTGAATATTTCATTAATGAGGTAATCACTACGAAATTATTATTCCATAAATATTTATATTTTTCTAATGTCTAAGAATTATAAGTATAAAACCAAGATGTAGGAAATATTTTTATATTTATAGTGACTATTTATAGAAATATATATATGTTAAACAACCCAATATTAAAATCAATTTAGTAAAAGATATATATTTCTATAATAATTATCATTATGTAAAATTACTTTATATAAAATGTCATTTTCAAATCCATGTAAATCCATGGGGTCCCAAACATGACCCAAGAATTTCAACGGTTGGGAATATTTCATAATATAGGATTTGGACACGTTTTATGATAGTTTTATAATATTAGATTTTTTTACCTTTATTTACCAGATTTACCCTTTAACCATGGTAAATAAATATAATTACTGATGTTACAATTCATAATTCCCAGAAATAAAAGATACATATTCACATAATTATTAAAATCTGAATCCAAAAAATGGAATATTTATTCCGTAATCAAAACATATAAGTTGTAGTAATTAATTTAAACATAATTCACATTGTAAAAACAAAAAACGTGGGTATTTAAGAAGTAGTTACTATCAAAAGATTGGCATGTGTTTATGTTCAATTTAAATGTGAAATAAATTAAATTAAAAACATTGGATTAAATGATAAATATATCAAAAAAATTAAACTTTAGAACAAAATAAAAAAGTAATATATCTATATAAATAAGTTAGATGAAAAGGGAGTTTTTAATTAAAATGAATTTTTTCCACTATTCATTAAAAATTCAATTTTATCAGAAAAATACCAAAAATTTAAAAAAAGTAAATTTTTATGTCCATATTACAATGAAGAAGGTTATTTCTTAAATGTAACTTATAAAACTGTCAAAAACTAGATTTAAAATCGGTGTTCCATCAAAATTCTGTTAAAATGTATTTTTAGAAAAATACTTCTTTTATCCGAAAAATTGATTTTGTTGTCATATAATGTTCTATAAAATTTTAATGATGAAATATAATGTTATATAAAATTAAAAATGTGGTCAATAATATTCATAAAGGGTAGATTATTTCGCATTAAATATTAATATTTTAATAATATATCATTGTTTAGTGAAACTCAATATTTCGTACAACGCAAGCTATCGAGGAAGGTCGCTCTTGCATTTAATGAAAGCCATGTTAGTGTTTCATGTAGTTAAAGAATCATTTGGTGTTGGGTATAACATAATCCAAACATAGATCATTTGTACATTTAAAAAAACTAATACTAAGTGTTTCAAGAAATGAATTCTATCAAAAGAACATGAAATTGTGTTTAACAAAAACCAAGAATAGTGTTACATATATTGCATGATAATACAGTTTTGTGTATAGAACAAGCTTTTCTTGGTGTAGCATATAACAGAATACATAAAAGGTATTCAAATGAATCTATCTCATAAAATATTGGGGTGTTACATTCCACCACCCTTAAAATGAATTTTTCCCGTTAATGTTATGGGTTTATAAAAGGTTTAATACATGAAATTTTCTTTCATAGAATGACACATCATAATAAGGAATACTAAAATTTAATTTTAAAAAGAGAAGTTGAAAACATAACGGTTACCCAAATTAACTCATCACTGGGTTTCTACATAAGAAAACATAGGGGGGAAGTGAATGCATGGATTTGGAGGAGAAATCTAACCATCATGTTCTAATGGATAGTGATAGAGAATATGGTTTAGAGAAATATAACTACAAGAAATCCATAAATATATGATTATTTATGGGACCATATGATTCATCAGATAAGTAGGTACTAGGATAACATTTTGGATTTTGAGATCCCTTTACTAAAGTTGATGAAATTTTGCATGATAATAAATAATTTCTTGATTTTCGTACAATATCACCGTAGATCATTCCCTAAACAATATCCACTCCATATCTTTTTTAACGAAATGCAATTGAATTTTTCATTCTTGATTTGTTAACAGATCATGCGATCGAATGATAGTCTATTCCATCTGTCTCAAAAAAATGATAGAATAGGTTATCAGATATGCATATGTCCACCTATTGTAATATAATATGTTACCCTAAAAAACATAAAATGGTAAATATATAACACTATCGATAAATGGATAACATTATAATCATTCCAAAAAACTGAAAATATAAAACTTTAGGAGGATGTGAACTGAGCTGACATGACATTTGTCTCCCATATCTCATTTGGATGTCCTTGGTTTTCACATTCCAAACATGAAAATAACTTAGACATGTATTCTCTTGAAACATGATATTAACATGAATTTCCATAGAGCCATACTGAAAACATTAATTCTGTCAAAACAAACTTTTTCCACACTCAAAAATAAAAAAAAATATTATACTTGAACCATGATATCACTTTGTCCTTATATCTATCATGAGGGAATTAATACTATAAAACATCTCATTATTTCCATATCCGTTCATTATCGACATATCATTTTCATTTCAAAAATATTAATATCAATTTTCATGGATACTGGTACAATATTCATATAGAAATCTATGATAGACTATAGATATTCCTATATTCTATAATTCCATTAAAGTACCTCTAAAAAATCATTCATGAATACGAAAACATAAAAAAATCAATCCATCATCTTCAATGATTGGCATGGAATAGTTACTTCCTCAATATGGAAGTAACCTATTATATTGGGGCATTGAGTTGGGTAATGCCCATGTTCTCCAAATATAGTACATTGAACTCCATGATAGTAAATCACTCTATGGCCCTTTTCCTGACATAGATAACTCTTCTCTTCCATTTTACGTATTCCTCAAGGATCTCCTTCCCTTCTTATTGATAAGTAGAAAGCTTAATATTCTTTCCTCTATGATCTTCACCATGATAAAATGTATAAAATTCCATCTTCCTCTTATTTTATGAAAAGGGAATACCACTAAAGGTCACCTTGTTAATCAAATATTGGGATGACCAAATCGGCATAATCACATTTTCTCTCTCTTTAGTCATTATGAAATTTTGCTAATCATTGTCAAAAAATTTCCAATTGGTTTCAATTTTTACCCAATTCCTTCTGGTTCCTCCATTTAATTAAACTAGAAACCATAGTGCATGAAACAGTTAAAATAATGAGGAACCACTTAATAATAAAAAGTCACTTATATGATTTCTAACTTATGATTCCATCATTAATCCATGAAGAATTAGTTTCACCATAGGTTATTCATGATCGTTAACATAAATCTAGGTCTGTAACCTATAGTTATACATAACCTTAATGAAATCCATAGACATACCTCATAAATATCTCTAGGGATCTCCCAGATGTTTTTTTGCATCCTAGTTTCCAAAGGTTAACTAAACCATCACTCTATTACCAAATATAGAGACCCAATATTAACATACATGAACATTACATTATTTTTTTGGAATACTTAATACAAGACCAAAAATTATTACTAATTACCATATTAGTTTAGTATCATTAGAAACATGGAACATAATCATTAACATTTTTAATGATCACTAATATCTCCCATAATGATCTTCCCATTTTTTTTCCTACCTAATATCATTCTTTATATGGTGAGGAAAATAAAACATAAAAAGGGTGAGATCAAATGTTCATTATAGGTAAACATGAAGAACATAAAAAACCATAAAAATTTTAATGTAAAAACATGATCCTAATTTATAGACATCAAAATCAGGAGTCATGAAATAAATCATTGAAGAATGTAAGTCATGGAACATAAAGGACCATTAACCAATAAAGAATTGAATTGGTACAAAACATGTAATTGTGGAAAACAATTAAGCACATAATATTATTTCCATAGTATAGAAGGGATTTTTTCCAAGACCCTCATAGTGGATAAAATCTATTACTGAACTGGGATTACTTTCCATTACTACCATGAATTACTGACCCTGATTTACTTGTGGTTCCAGCCCTGTATTACTGAACATGATTTACTTTCCATTCTATTCATGTTTAAAAAAACCCTCCTCTTTATTTTATACTTAAACATGATTTACTAAATAAAAAATTAACTTGATACACCATAGAATATAGATCGGTCTTATGTCTTTGGGGATTAGGAAAATTACATAACAACATAAAAAAGAGAATGTAACATCCTATTGAAAACTCATTTTACACGACCACTACATTCCCTTATACTTATCATTGTATGGGATAACTTGAGGACATGCTTATAAAAAGGGTGAGCTATACAGCCCATTAAAGGATTAAAAAAGTTATATCATGATGATTAAAATACATGATAGGAAATAGTCATATAAAGAGAGAACAATAGAAACAAGAACTTAAAGGAATGATATACCCTGATTATCATAACATGGAAATGTGGAAACAACCCTTAACATTGAATTATCTTGAGGCAAGGGTCATTGCACATGGAGCGTGATTAAACCCTCATTACACATGAATAACAAGTAAAAACTCGTTGAAATTGAATTATAATGCGTCAACACTCATTTCAATTGACGTATCATGATACTATACTTTACCCAATTCATTTGAGCGCTATCAGGGCAAACCCTTCTTAAACATTTCACTTCATACATAAGTGTTCACATGGATCATATAACATGGATTAAATAAAAATCATCATTTATTCCATGATAAAGTAATGTGGAATTAATACATGAAACTCAATAATAAATAAGTAAAATTTCATAATAGTGAATACCCTTGATAGAGAAATGGGCATGTTATTCAATACACAATGACTTTGCCTTGGAAAATGCGGTGCAATTCCGACAGCATAATGACGTGACATAAGAATTCATAAAAATGGATGATGAGAGAGAATGGGGTTTCTCATCATATGTACATGAAATGGTCAGTAAGGGGGTAATATAGATACATGTCCCAACATGTGTAATGAAATTTTAGATTCATAATACAAAATAATTACTTGAATGTAAATGAGGGGAGTGAAATTACTTACAAAATCTCAGCATGGTAACGAGTATACATGGAAGGCATATATGTGAGAAAAAGGGGTCTTTCATCATTCATAAATAAATAGGAAAGTATAGGGGTGGTTCTAAATTGTACCCCAACATTCATTATTGAAAATAAAATTTCATAAAAATACTAAGAAACTTGGATAAAATGAGAAAGGAAGAAAACCCTTACCTGGATGTGTGATCCCATAGGCTTGGGAGGGGATTGAGAGTGGCTTCATGGGAGCTTGGGGAATCTTGGGAGGATTCTAGAGAGAGGAGGGAAGAGGTTGGAAGAACTCTAAATTCTTTTAGTGGAGAGGATGTAGGAGATTGGGTGGGTTTATATAGGAAATGAGATGGAATGTTTTATTATTTAGGTTTGGGAGACCACACATTAAACTAATTAAAACTACAAACCAACCCATGATTTTTGCCAATGGATTTTTACAATGGGGATTGGAAAACAATATTTTATAAGGAAAATTTCCTATCTTCATAAAATAATATGTTTTCTTACGTGGAGGTGACTCACACTCTCAAGGAAGACAATTTAAAAAGACAAAATGTTTTATAAGTCTTAGAGGGTCCACTAAAGCTATGTAAAATTAATCAAAGAAGTATAAAATCATATCATTTTAATGGTAAACAATATATTGGAGGAACATTATATTTATAGTATTTTATTACAACAATATTGGGACATTATGATGTTATAAATATTATTATATATTTAAACGTTATTAAATTTTTACCCAAAAAATTGAGTGTCTTAGATAATTATGAAAAATTCACCATTACATAATTATGACGTTCTCATTCAAAAAAATATTCATTTTATCTAAATAATTTTCTAAACAAGTGAATTTTTTATTTTAAAATAAAAACTAACATTTATCGAAAATACATGGGTTTTGAAAAAAATAGCTTTTAACCCATAATAAAATTTTCAATTATATTCATAAAAATTATATGATAATTTATATTTAATAAAAAGTAATTTAACAATAAAATTTTATTAAAAATTTATAAAACAATTTATTAATTCATCAAAATAAATTTCTTAGATGAATATTAACTAAAAATATTATTTGTGATTTAAAAACAATTTACAAAGTAACAATAATAAAATGAATTTATATTATTTATACAAATATAATGTCCATAGTAATAGTGTTAGGATATTGTTACATAAACCCATAAAACACTAGCATAATACTGAAGGGTATGTTGTGTAATGGTGATAGACTCTATAGGAGTTCAGATAACATCATTCGGGTGGTAATCTCTATTAACTTTCACTTATCCCGTAGGCAGTTCCTGGGGGGGTACTGGCGAACGCGAAGTGAACCCTAGGTTGTCTCTCCTTCTTCGGTGATGACGATGGTAGTCGCGAAGATCCCTCCCACCCTCATGGGGGAGGGATCTCTCCAGGTAGTTCAATCTCTTTAGTTCTTCCCCTTCTCAAATCCCGACCTTCTACCTGCTTTTCCGCAAATTGAGTTATGCCCAAAGGCCCCAGAACTCGTTGAGTGTTTCCCGAATCTCCAAATTTCGAACTGAGAGTTCACAGAATATACCACTCTTCTGAAGCTCACCCGTGTTGCTCGGTTAAATCATAGAAGGCCGTAGATTGATTCCTTCGACAAGTTCGTATTCAATGCTTGGGGCCTCCAAAAGAGGTCAACCGTTGGCTTGCTCGATTATAGTCATATCATGATCCGCTTCTCTTCTCAGGAAGATCTTATCCGCACATGGTCAAGGGTGCCCTAATGTTGCAATGGTTGCCGATTCTTCTTGTTTCGATGGTCGTTGGACATTCACATGAACCGTAACCCGCCTTCGGCTGCGATTTGGGTTAGTTTTCCTCATCTACCTTTACCGTTTCAAAATCCCGCAATCGTAAGGATGCTCGGAAATCTCATTGGAAGATATCTATGTCCGGACAGCCGAACGGAAGCGGTTTGTCACCCGGTCTATCCATGTGTTTGCGTTGAGATGGATGTATCAAAGGCTCCCTTCGATTTTGTCTAGATCAAAATATGGGAGGAATATAGGTGTAAACAACAAGTTGTGTATGTGGTCTGGATCAATTTCTGTTCTAACTATAGGAGGCTAGAGCATATCTCGGATGCATGTTCGCGGGGATCGTCTTCGATGGCGGGTAGGAGAGGTAGCTCCCATCTCAGGGGTGTTTAGCACAAGGTTGGGCAGGTCGGGAATTTGTTAGTGGACAATGGAAAGGGAAAGGAACCAGTGGAATGCAGGGTTTTGATCTCAGGGGAGTATGCCATGGGTGTCGAGAACAGAACTGGAGACCCTCTACCATGGCGGTTGACCGAGGAGGTTCTTCTTGTGAGAGAGGCAGGGGATTGTATTGCGGGGGGAATGGGTTTCCTTACTGCAGCGGAGGACCAACGGAGCAACCCGAAGGTCTCAGACGTGTTCAACCGGCTGAAGGATGATCTCGCGGGGCCTCCCAGTGTTAGGATGCTGGGTGGAGAAGGAAAAGCTCAGCAGGTGGAGGTCCAGATGGAAGGCGAGGTGGATGTGGGCCAGTCCTCGGACCACATGTCTGGCAGTGAGCAAGATGAATTTATCGATTTGGATGCCGAGAAATAAAGGATAGATAGTGCAGATGTCAGTAAGGGGTGGTATGGGGCTGACTGGGTGGAATCTATTACAACCAAAGGTGAGCATATGGGGTATTGGGCTCGTCTCGGTTGATGGTTCCCTTGTGCAACAGGTTCGAAGATCTATGTCAGGACCCATCCTCGGGGCTCGTGCCGTGACTACCCCAAGCCCTCCTTCCATAGGCCAGGGGCTGGCGACTAGCACGAAGGTGTAAATCCCGGTAAAAAGGGAAGGCATTTCCTTTGTAAAGTAAACAAGCACCACAGAGTAAGCAAGTGGAAAAGTAAACACTAAGTAAAAACAGAGTACAACTTAAAGTGCGGAAAAGTAAATGGGCCAGTATACAAACCCAAAACTGAAAATAAAGTACAATTCAAAAGGGAAAATAGAAATTGTAAAGTAAAAGCCACTACACCGAGCTGTCCGCTGGAAATCCCACCTGAAGGGTGGGTACAGATAGCTCCACTACTCCTCGGGTCCTGCCATCCGCTCCGAGCAAGTCCTGCCCAGTGGTCCACCTCCAGGTACCGTCCTGCTCTGCAAGCCTCAACCACGATCAACGTTGTCTGTCATCTGCAACCAACACAACGTAGTGCGGGCATAGCCCGTGCAGGGGTGAGTATAAGCTACTCAGTAGGGACCCCGAGACCCCCTAAGGTCTCCCAAAATCCACAAAGGATAGACCAAAAATGAATGATACAAACACGAAGTAACAACCGACACTGCTTAGGTATATTCCCATACATATACCTAAGTCATCAATTCCAATATGCTCCAACCTCTGAGCCCAAGTACAACTCATTCCACACAGGAAAGTATACGTATTTCACACAGGAAAGCAAAATTTAATCCACAGAGGATAGTACAAAACAATCCACTCAGGAAAGCAAAATGGATTCAGCTCATACAGGTATACTTCTTCGAGGACGATAGAGATGATCACTGATCCATCTAAGTCGTCGGACATACAAAGGATCGATATGTACTAACCCCCGCAAAGACCCACATAGGATCAGACCCATATAGGATCTGCAGACGCTGGTTCACACAGGACCGCTGAGCGCTGACCCACACAGGATCGGACACACACAGGATCGGTAGGACTGATCCACATAGGATCGCTGAGTGCTGTAGTCGTCGTCGTCGAATCCAATAAGTATCTCTGCACAGTCGTCGTCACAGTCACAGTAGCAGTCGTAGCCAGCTCTAGGGTTCCTGTACACAGCAAACTCATTCAGGAGGGTCCGCTCCACGAGATGAGAGGCTGATACATCAACTGTCACATAGTCCAGAGTTGATGTATCCAAAAGTTCCGTATCGTCAACAGATACTCAACGCAACAGACGACGCTTCAATCAGACGCCCGGTCTGAGAGTTATTGGCCTTTTCGTTCCAGGGGCTCGGTTGGGTTTTTAAGGCAAAACCAACCCAACCGTACTCCACCTACATCCAAACCTCGGGAGAAGTATGCCAAAAGATCTGTCTCACTAAGAGGAACTCAACAAAGTCGACGGCACGTCAATCGGACGCCCGTAACTCAAGATATGAGTGTTTCCGTTCCGAGGGCCCGGTTGGTTTCGTGTACGAACCAACCCGGACGAACACAAAGTAATCCGAACCCTTGAGTGAGATATACCGAAACGACCGGCTCGATCCAAGGATCGCATCGCCGCTAACGCTGCGTCTTTTGGAGGTCCATATCCCGAGTTATGGTCATTTGAACCTAAACAGTTCGGTATCGGGGGTTTCGGGCCCGGGCCGACTCGGCCCGAGACCCCCCCCCCCCCCCCCCCCGGCTAGCCCGAACCAGGTCAACCTGCCCCGGATAGGGTCGACCCGGCCCGACCTGGCGGACCGGCCAGGCGCCAGTCCGGCTCAAGGCAGTGCGCTGGGCGCACTCCCAGCTCGGCCTTTGGCCGAGCTCATTGAGAAAACGGGGGGCGCCTGGCCCCCTTTGTGAAACCACGGCCCCCACTCATTATGGGGGGTCATTTTGTGCTGGCTGGGGGAATTTAATTCCCCCGGCTTCCCCATTTCCGGCCGGCCCGACCTGGCCGGCCGGCTCCCCAACGGGACCGGCAAGGGCCGGTCCCCTTCCGGCTTCCGACACCGGCGGCCCGTCTGGCCGCTGGTCACCTTGTTCCGCCGCGGCCCGGAACTGGCCGCGGCCTATGCCGTCCGGTGTGGTGCGACGACACCGCTCCCCTCCGCCGCGGCCCCGCTACGGCCGTGGCACCTTTGACTTCCTTCGACGCGACGCGACGGCATCGCGTTCTTGGATTTATTTCCACAGTGCATCACGACAGCGCCGCACAATACTTGTTGTAGGATTCCCGCGTGGTGCGACGGCACCACGCCATCTCGTTCCATCCACAAGAAACAATCATGAACAAAGGGGGGGGGGTTCGGCCATGTTTGTGTGGTCCGGCCCCCTCTCGTTAAATGATAGCATTTATTCGATTATCCACGATGTTCGACATGCTAGAATCAAGAACAGAATAATTAAATAAATAACAAAATTCCCCTACCTCGGTTTCAAGAGTGGAGCACGCCAACAAGCCGCGGAAGACAAGCGTCGCGGAGGTCGGGAGTCGTGGTAATCGAACATCGATTCCGTTGATGTCAAGGTGTGTCCGAAGAGGTATCGTCGCTGGAGAAGCTTCGTAAGCTGATAAAGAATGTCCGAGGAGGAAGCAGCGTCTCCTTTCGTTGACACGGGAAGAAGATCGAAAGAATCGGCGTCGTGGATCTTTGGAAACACACTGGCTGCGAAGAAGAGAAGAGACGGTACATCTTTCTCTTCTTATGGTGACGGTGTTCTTCGTCGGAGCCTAAGCGTTCTTCGTGTTCTTCGTCATGGTTGAAGAAGATGAAGAATTCTTCCCAAATTCTCTCAAGGAGGCAAGAGAAAACTAACCAAAATAAAATAAGCTTAAGACTTATTTTATTTACACAACTTCACCTCTTTGAATTTCAAAAGTTTTAAAAACAATAACTCATCTCAATTAAAACTCAAGTAGTCAAAATTAAATAGAGTGGAGTTATTGGGAGTTTAAAGGGGAGTTGAGGAGTTAGGGTTTGTGTGGGCCCCACCACACTTAATCCTCACAAGGGATGTTAAGTGGATGTGGGTCCCACCTCTATCTCCCTTTGGGAGGATATAACCAACATGGTTTAAAATAAATTGTGTTTCCACAATTTATTTAACTTCATTTAAATTCCCCCAAAACTAACTCTCAACCCGCATAAAACGAAACCTCGGAAAAGGTCTCCTTAAGTGAATATCGGCGCTGCGAGTTCATCGGTGCCCTCGGAATTCGATTCCGAGCAACGGTTCAAAAGTTAGATATTCCCGCTTGTTCGTTCACTGAACATACCCGAGCCAAACTTCGGAAATTAATTTCGGGCACATCGGGCCTCGGAAGCAGGTGCCGTCAGAAACCACGCTCTTGTAAAATTCTATAGAAAATTAAGAAAAAAATTTCCCTTGAATTTTACAGGTCTTTACATTACTCCCACCTCAGGGATTTACATCCCCATAAAGATACATCAAAGCTAGCGAAACAAATGAGGGTACTGAGCACGCATCTGAGCCTCCCGCTCCCAAGTGCTTTTCTAGAGATTCTCGTGCTGCCATCTGATATGAACTAGAGGAATCGACCGTCCATGTAGGACCCGCTCCTGTCGATCCTTGATCCCCACCGGGACATCCGTAAATGTCACCC
The DNA here is from genome assembly GCA_963277665.1 of Viscum album. Classification (NCBI taxonomy): domain Eukaryota; kingdom Viridiplantae; phylum Streptophyta; class Magnoliopsida; order Santalales; family Viscaceae; genus Viscum; species Viscum album. The sequence continues at coordinate 452,406,030 of OY728160.1, read as the reverse complement.
CATCATCAATGTCATGCTCCCCATGGTCAATGATGTGCATCGGGTCGTGCACATATCTCCTCAGCTGAGACACGTGGAAGACGTCGTGCACCCGGTGCAACTGAGGTGGTAGAGCCAGGAGATAAGCCACCTCGCCAATCCTGCTGAGGACCTGGAAGGGTCCGATGAAGCGCGGAGAAAAATTGTCGCCTCGGAAAAATCTCTGTATACCACGTCGAGGTGAGACCCGAAAGAAGATGTGGTCGCCATCCTCGAACTCTAGTGGCCTCCGACTCCTGTCAGCGTATGACTTCTATCAGCTCTGAGCTATCCTCATCCGCTCCTGGATTACCTGGACCTTCTCTGTCGTGGCCTGGACCATCTCCGGTCCCACAAGTGCTGACTCCCCAGGGTCTGTCCAGCACAAAGGAGATCTACAAGGTCGGCCGTAAAACGCCTCGTATGGTGCCATCCAGATGGTGGAGTGGTAGCTGTTGTTGTACGCAAACTCCACCAAGGGTAGGTGGTCCTCCCAGCTACGACCAAATTCGAGGACACATGCGCGGAGCATGTCCTCGAGAGTCTGAATGTTCCTCTCCGTCTGACCATCCGTCTGAGGGTGAAAGGCTGTTCTCAGACGTAGTTGTGTCCCGAACGCCTCCTGCAACCCCTTCCAAAGCCGGGAAGTAAAGCGAGCATCTCGATCGGAGACAATATAAGATGGAACACCATGAAGCCATACAATCTCCTGAACGTAAAGTCGTCCCAAGCTCTCCACTGAGCCCTGCTCTCTGATGGGTAAGAAGTGAGCTGACTTGGTGATTCAGTCGACAATCACCCAGATGGAGTCGTGACCCCTGGAAGTGCGTGGAAGTCCAGTCACGAAGTCCAGAGATATGTCGTCCCACTTCCACTCCGGAACCACCAAGGGCTGTACCAAACCTGTTGGTACCTGGTGCTCAGACTTCACCTGCTGGCAGGTGAGGCATCGAGAAACGAACTCTGCCACAACCTTCTTCATGCCCAGCCAACAGTGCTGTCATCTGAGGTCCTGGTACATCTTCGCCACTCCAAGATGTACCGCCAAAGGAGAAGTGTGAAACTATCTCAGAACCTCTTCCCGTAAAGCGACTGGTACCAAGGTACATCCTATGAAAAGGATTTCGTTCTCTGCTCCAAAGCAGAAACCATCTGGTGCTTGTCCTAAGGATATCTGTGCATGCCGCATCTCACAGTCAGCATCCCCACGCTATGCCTCTCTGACTCACTGCAGTAGTGGAGGAGTGACTGTGAGAGACTGAAGGAAGGTTTCTCCATCTCTATCTATAAAGGATATCTTCAAAGAGGCTAGCTTCTTCGTCGCCTCCTTGAGTAGATGAATGCCTGTCCTCCTGCTGAGGGCATTGGATACTACGTTCCCCTTCCCAGGAGTATAGACTATCTCAATGTCATAGTCCTGGAGGAACTCGAGCCATCGCCACTGTCTCGGGTTCACGTCCTTCTGTGATAAGATATACTTGAGACTCTGATGATCAGAAAAGACTATAAAGCACTCGCCCATCAGATAGTGTTGCCATGTCTTCAGAGAGAAGTCCACTGCTACTAACTCTAGGTCATGGGTAGCATAGTTCTGCTCATGCGGCCTCAACTGACGTGATCCATAGGCGATCACAACCCTCTCCTTCATCAGGACACATCCAAGTCCAGTCCCTGATGCATCGCAGTAGACTACGTACCCTACTCCCTCCTCAGGGAACCTCAAGATAGGGGCACTGGTCAATCTCTGTCTCAGCTCCTGGAAGCTCTGCTGACATCTTTCTGACCAAACGAAGGGTTTCCCCTTCTTTGTCAAATCTTATATTGGTTTCGCATCTCTAGAGAAGTCTGGCACGAATATCCGATAGTATCCGGCTAGTCATAAGAAACTCCGAACCTCCGTCACGCTCCTGGGTAGCTCCCAAGCTGACACTGCCTCGATCTTCGTAGGATCCACTGCAACTCCCGCCTCAGAGATGACGTGTCCCAAGAAGTGGACCTCACGTATCCATAACTGGCACTTTGAGTACTTACCATAAAGCTGGTGCTCTCAGAGTGTGTCTAGTACAACCCGTAAGTGGTAGGCGTGCTCCTCCTTAGTCGTCGAGTATATCAAAATGTCGTCGATGAAGACCACGACAAATCGATCGAGGTATGGCTGAAAGATCTTGTTCATGAGGTCCATGAACACTGCTAGAGCATTGGTTACGCCGAAGGGCATAACCAAGAACTCATAGTGGCCATAACGACATCTAAAGGTCGTCTTCTGCACGTCTTTGTCTTTAACTCTGAGATGATGATAGCCTGACCTGAGGTCTATCTTCGAGAACCACCGTGCTCCCTTGAGCTGATCAAAGAGGTCATCAATCCTCAGTAGAGGATACTTGTTCCTCATTGTCACCTGGTTCAGGCGACGATAGTCAACACAAAGTTGCAAGCTCCCGTCCGCCTTCTTGGCGAACAATATCGGGGAAGCCGAGGGTGAAACACTAGGTCGGATGAACCCCTTGCCCTGCAAGTCCCCCAACTGTACACATAGCTCTCGAAGCTCGGCGGGGGACATCCGATATGCTGGAGTCGAAATCGGGGTTGTCCCAGGGTACAGGTCAATATAAAAGTCTACCTCCCTACGAGAAGGTAACCATGGGATGTCGTCGGGAAAAACGTCTGCAAACTGATCCACCACTGCAGGAAAACCAGGACTCCGTACGTCAACAGCTCCTAGGTTGAGAATATCCAAATGATGAGTGATGGGATATCCTCTCCTCTGCGGGAGTCCATCATGTGCTGTAAAGGCTCCCTTCTCGCCGGTGAAGGTGAACCTGCTCTCGTCAGTGCGTACACATCGCACCTTGCGCCTAAAACAGTCAACCTGTGCATGGACCATAGATAACCAATCCATGCCCAAGATGACGTCGTAAGGCCTCGACGCTGCTACAAGAAGATCCCATCCAAAGCTCTCGCCTCCTAGAGTAAGCTCACACTGCTGGCACTAGTGCGTAATTGTAGAGTCTACTCCCGTAGTAGTCTCTAGCCGTAAGGATCGAGCCAACAACTCTGTCAGAATATCCGAGCTCCGAACAAGGGCGGCGGCTATGAAAGAGTGACTCGCTCCTGTGTCTATAATAACTGCAGTAAGGGTGTAACAGACACAGATAGTACCTCGAATCATCTCGGGCGCGCCGTGGTTGTAGGCCTCTGCTGCCTGCAGCTGTGCCTGTCTCTGCCCGCCAGCTCTCTATGGTCGGGGTGGACCTCCTGATGGTGGTGGTGGTAGAGCCTCAAAGCGTCGCCCACCACCTACTGCTCGGCCAGCTCCTCTACCTCATCCGCCTCCTCCCTGCAGACCCCCACGGTCGACAATCTGCTTCTGCCTCGGTGTTCCCTCAATCGTCTGATGCTCCTCGGCACGGCGGGTCAGGAATTCACGATCCATGTTGCCCTGCCCGCCGCACGAGTAGCATTGTCTGCCTCTCGAAAGACTGGCTCCGCGCTGTGTGCCCCTCACTGCTGATCCAGTGTCCTGAGATCGTATGCCTGATGGTCTGGTCTACCTGGACCCCTGTGTCATCCGTCGAATGCCAGCTGTAGAAGACTCTACCACGTGCCGCCCTGCTGTGGGTCTCGGCGCTGGTGTAGACTCAGCAAGAAAGCTCTCGATCAAAAGGCCCCGCTCCAGTAGTCCCGTCTGAGTCGGTATACTGAGGAAGATCAGTGATGCCCTGATCTCGTGTCTCAAACCCTGCCCGAAGGTCCGGGTCCGGAAGAATGGGTCATGTACCATGTCGGTCGAGTAGCGTGAGAGATCGGTAAATCTCGCCAAGTACTGTGCGACCGTCATGCTGCCATGCTGCAGCTGAAGAATCTCCTGAATGCACACCGCACGGAGGGTGGCTGGGATGAACTCTGAGCGGAAGAGGCTCTCAAAGTCTGTCCAAAGTAGAGATGTCTCATCGTGCACATGTAGCATCAAGCTCCACCATCGTCATGCTGCTGCGTGCAGTAGGCTCGCCGTGAGGATCACCATGAGGTATGCTGGTGTCCTCACTAGCCTGAAAACTCGTACGACTGCCTCCAGCTAGTCCTCGGCAGCCTGGGGGTCCGTCTCTCCACAAAACCTGGGCCGTCGCTGGCGTTGAAACTCATGTAGTGCGCTGAGGCGACGTGCATCATCATCGGCTGGTGCTGGAAGTATCGGTGGCTCGGCGGGTAGTGCTACCACCGGTGCCACTGCTGACAAAGGGCCCCACACTGAGGCATCATTGCTCGGTGGGCTATCATCACGCTCGACTCTCGGAACCCTAGCTGGCTGCCGTCGTGGGGCCATCCTAAAATGGAAATAGGTGCGTCACCATCAGAACAATATACCTGGTGAGCTGATACAATGCAATCACAAAGAAAACTTGAAACACCCATGCAATCTATGTTTTCGTGCATTAAGTCGGAAATCAGAAGTCAGGGTCCTGGTGTACGGATACGTCGGCCGCCGCACCAACACTGGACTCCCTGGACTGATAACCACACACAATACACTAAACATTATTGATTCACATAGAAAAGATCAGAGTTCGCGGTAGAACCGAACTCCTCTGATACCAATTTGTCACGACCCGTCCTCGGGGCCCGTGCCATGACTACCCCAAGCCCGCCTTCCCTAGGCCAGGGGCTGGCGACTAGCTCCAAGGCGTAAATCTTGGTAAAAAGGGAAGGCATTGCCTTTGTAAAGTAAACAAGCACCACAGAGTAAGAAAGCGGAAAAGTAAACACTAAGTAAAAATAGAGTACAACTGAAAGTGCGGAAATGTAAATGGGCCAGTATACAAACCCAAAACTGAAAGTAAAGTACAACTCGAAAGGGAAAACAATAGCTATAATGTAAAAGCCGCTACACCGAGCTGTCCATAGAAAATCCCACCTGAAGGGTGGGTGCAGATAGCTCCACTGCTCCTCGGGTCCGGACGTCCGCTCCGAGCACGTCCCGCACAGTGGTCCACCTCCAGGTACCGTCCTGCTCTGCAAGCCTCAACCACAATCAACGTTGTCCGTAGTCTGCAACCCACACAACGTAGTGCGGGCATAGCCCATGCAGGGGTGTGTATAATCTACTTATTAGGGACCCCGAGACCCCAGAAGGTCTCCCAAAATCCACAAAGGATAAACCACAAAGGAAAGATACAAACAGGAAGTAAAAACTGACACTACTTAGGTATATGTTTATACATATACCTAAGTCATCAATTCCAATACGCTCCAACCTCCGAGCCCAAGTACAACTCAGTCCACACAGGAAAGTATACGTATTCCACACCGGAAAGAATAACGTAATCCACACAGGATAGTACAACACAATCCACTCAGGAAAGAAAACAGGATTCAGCTCACACAGGTATACTTCTTCGAGGATGATAGAGATGATCACTGATCCATCTAAGTCGTTGGACCCACAAAGGATCGATAGGTACTAACCCCCGCAAAGACCCACACCGGATCGGACCCACACAGGATCTGTAGGTGCTGGTTCACACAGGACCGATGAGCGCTGACCCACACAGGATCGGACCCACATAGGATCGGTAGCACTGATCCACACAGGATCGCTGAGTGCTGTATTCATCGTCGTCGAATACAATAAGGATCTCTGCACAGTCATCGTCGCAGTCACAGTAGCAGTCGCAGCCAGCTCTAGGGTTCCCGCACAAAGCAAGCTCGTTCGGGAGGGTCTGCTCCACGAGCCGAGAGGCTGATACATCAACTGTCACATAGTCCATAGTTGATGTATCCAAAAGTTCTGTATGGTCAACATGAACTCAACGCAACAGATGGCGCATCAATCGGACGCCTGGTCTGAGAGTTATTGACTTTTTCGTTCCTGGGGCTCGGTTGGTTTTTTAAGCAAAACCAACCCGACCGTACTCCACCTGCGTCCAAACCTCGGGCGGAGTATTCCAAAAGATCCGTCTCACTAAGAGGAACTCAACAAAGTCGACATCACGTCATTCGGAAGCACGTAACTCAAGATATGAGCGTTTCCGTTCCGAGGGCCCGGTTGGTTTCGTGTACGAACCAACCCGGCCAAACTCAAAGTAATCTGAAACCTTGAGTGCGATATACCGAAATGACCATCTCGATCCAAGGATTGCATCGCCGCTGAAGGTGCGTCGTTTGGAGGTCTGTAGCCCGAGTAATGGGCATTTGAACCTAAACAGTTCGGTATCAGGGGTTACGGGCCCGGGCCGACCCGGCCCGGCTCCACCCCCCCCCCGGCTGGGCCGAACCGGGTCAACCCGCCCCGGACAGGGTTGGCCCGGCCCGGACTTGCAGACCGGCCAGGCGCCGGTCAAGCTCAAGGCAGCGCGCTGGGCGCGATGCCAGCTCGGCCTTCGGCCGAGCTGATTGAGAAAACGGGGGGCTCCTGCCCCCCTTTGTGAAACCGAGGCCCCCCTCATTATAGGGGGCCGTTTTGTGCTGGCCAGGGGAATTTTATTCCCCCGGATTCCCCATTTCCGGCCGGCCCCGACCTGGCCGGCCGGCTTCTCCCCAACGGGACTGGCAAGGGCCAGTCCCCTTCCGGCATCTGACACCGGCAGCCTGGCTGGCCGCCGGTAACCTTGTTCCGCCGCGGCCCGGAACCGGCCGCGGCCTATGCCGTCCGGCGCGGTGCGACGGCACCGCTCCCCTCCGCCGCGGCCCTGCTCCAGCCGCGGCGCCTTCAACTTCCTTCGACGCGACGCGACGACGTCGTGTTCTTCAATTTCATTCCACGGCGCGGCGCGACGACGCCACACAATACTTGCCGTAGGATACCCGCGTGGTGCGACGACACCACGCCATCTCATTCCATCCACAAGAAACAATCATGAACAAAGGTGGGGGGGTTCGGCCGTGTTTGTGCGGTCCGACCCCCTCTAGTTAAATGATAGCATTTATTCGATTATCCACGAAGTTCGACATGCTAGAATCAAGAACAGAATAATTAAATAAATAACAAAATTCCCCTACCTTGATTTCAAGAGAGGAGCATGCCAACAAGCCGCGGAAGACAAGCGTCGCATAGGTCGGGCGTTGCGGTAATCGAACGTCGATTCCGTTGACGTCAAGGTGCATCTGAAGAGGTATCATCGCTGGAGAAGATTCGTAAGCTGACGAAGAATGTCCGAGGAGGAAGCGGTGTCTCCTTTCGTTGACACGGGAAGAAGATCGAAAGAAGCGGCGTTGTCGATCTTCAGAAACACACCGGCTGCAAAGAAGAGAAGAGACAACACGTCTTTCTCTTCTTATGGTGACATCGTTCTTCATCGGAGCCTAAGTGTTCTTCGTGTTCTTCATCATGGTTGAAGAAGATGAGGAATATTTCCCAAATTATCTCAAGGTGGCAAGAGAAAACTAACCAAAATAAAATAAGCTTAAGCCTTATTTTATTTACACAACTTCACCTCTTTGAATTTCAAAAGTTTGAAAAACAATAACACATCTCAATTAAAACTCAAGTTGTCAAAATTAAATTGAGTGGAGTTATTGGGAGTTTAAAGGGGAGTTGAGGAGTTAAGGTTCGTGTGGGCCCCACCACACTTAATCCTTTCAAGGGAGGTTAAGTGGATGTGGGTCCCACCTCTAACTCCCTTTGGGAGGATATAACCAACATGGTTTAAAATAAATTGTGTTTCCACAATTTATTTAACTTCATTTACATTCCCCCAAAACTAACTCTCAACCCGCATAAAACTCAACCTCAAAAATGGTCTCCTTAAGAGAATATCGGCACTGTGAGTTCATCGGTGCCCTCGGAATTCGATTCCGGGCATCGGTTCAAAAGTTAGAAATTCCCGCTCATTCGTTCACTGAACGTACCCGAGCCAAACTTCGGAAATTAATTCCGGGCACACAGGGCCTCGGAATCAGGTGCCGTCAGAAACCGCGCTCTTGTAAAATTCTAAATAAAAATAAGAAAAAATTTCCCATGAATTTTACGGGTCTTTACAATATACCCGAGGCAGATTTGATTACTGATTCTATTACTCCAAGTGAGGATGTTAGGATCAATGGGATGGCTACCAAAGTTCATGAACCAGCTCTCTCGGAAGATGAGGACTCAAGCCTAAGATGTGATAGGGACTCCAGAAGAAGGAAGGGGAGGAAGGACTACTTATCTCTACCTCCTCCTCTTAAGACCCGCTCTGCAAAGAAATTGAGCAGGATGAAGATATAAACGGAGGCTCTGAGACACCAAAAGCATGAGGTGCAGGATGATCATCACATGGTCTGGCTATTAAGCTCTGATGACCTTGTGATAGAACAACCTTTATTTCTCAACACAATTGAGGAGGAGGCTGCTAAAATGATGGGGAGGTCACTTGAGGTGTCTCTCAATGAGGAGAAATATATATGGACTGACAAACAAGATTCAATCTTGGTTGGAGGCTTCAATCAAGGAATGATCAGTGTAGATGAGTACATTCAGTCTTGGGACCAGCTGGTCTTTGATTTTGAGAAGCTGTTATTGAATGGAGCTGATGTACAATTGGCGTCCCTAGTGTGGAATCTATTTAGGGAAACTTATTCCGATGACATAAAGTTTATTTTTAAAATTTCTTCTTATACTAGGGTATCTTGTTGTTTGGATCGGCTGTATGGTTGTTCCCCTTCCTCGCATTCGTCTTGGACCTGCTCTGGATGAGGATCAGAGCAAGAAGTCTTCATCGAGGCAGACCATTGGATTGGAATATTGAGATGGCATGGAGTTTCCATCAGTTCTGTGCCCGTGCATTTTCATGGGACTGTCTAATGAGGGTATGCATCACTGGACTCTTGTTATATTGACTCATTTTCTTGGGTGGGGCAGGACAGGTTGATATCATTGGAGGTTTTTGGTTATTCTGTTAACTGTTGTGGTTTCTCACTTTCTCCTAAAAAGTGTATTGTCCTTAATAAAAAATTATTTTTCAGTCAGTCATAGGCAGTTCCATTCAAGATTCATGTGTTGAATCTAGGTTTGGGATAGGTCAAGGGAAAAGCCCAATGATGCCACCTCTTTTCTGAGGTCCGAAAAAGGGGCTTTATACGGGGAAGTCTACTGGATGAGGTCATCACTTCTTTTGACTGAGCAAATTGGATTTTTTAAAGCCCAATATTTATACTAATCATGTGATCACTATTCAGTGGCTATATTAGCAATGGTCATAATTCAAAATAGTATTTTAAATTCTAGATACATAAATTAAAACAGGATCATATGTTTTATAACCATATCACATATTATGAAATTTAATTGGATCAAGAAGTATTTTCATTAATGAAATCATGGGTTGTTACATTCTTCCCCCCTTAAGAAATTTCTCCCTCAAAATATCTTTTTCCTACACTAAATCATATGTGGGTATCGTTGCTTCATCACTTCCTCTGATTACTGCATTTCTTCTTCAATATTGTGGTTTCAATACAACACCTTGATGAGGGGAATTGTCTAATTTTGTAGAACTTTTTATCTATCATATAAGATCTTCACTGGATTCACTTCATATGAGAGGCCATTCTCTATTGGCACCACCCTTAGATTGAGTACATGTGATGGGTCAGGTGTGTATTTCCTCAAGAGTGATACATGGGATACATCATTTTCTTGAGATAGGTTCGGTGGAAGTGAAAGTCGATATGCCACTGCTAAAATGAGATCAAGGATCTCAAAAGGTCCTATGTACCTTGGGCTAAGCATTATCTTCTTCCATAATCTCATAAATATCTTCCATGGTGATATGCGGTGGAATAACATGCCTCTGACATCAAAATCTAGGTCTCATCGATGATTATCAACATTGCTCTTTTTTCGACTCCGAGAAGCATTAATTTTCTGGTAGATGGTCTAAACCTTATCCACCATTTCTTCAACCATTTTTATATCGAGGAGTTTTCTCTCCCCAACATAATCCCAACATGTCGGTGTTCTGCATCTCTACCCATATAGGGCTTCATATAGAGCAATTTGGATGCCTGAGTGGAAACTGTTGTTATTAGAGAACTAAATGAGAGGAAGATGTTTATCCCATCCTTCTTTTAAGTCCATTGGGCATGCTTTCACCATGTCCACTTGTTTTTGGATAGTCCGCTCAAATTGGCCATAAGTTTGAGGATGATGGTCCATACATAATTTTATCTCTGTATCCAGACCATCTTGAAGAATCTTCCAGAAAAAGAGGTGAATCATGGATCATGATCTGATACAATAGATAGTGGTACTCCATTAATATTTACCGCTTCCCTAATATATATCTATGTTTATTTCTCCATTGAGACTCTCGAATATCAATGATGTGTGGTGCCTTTGTATGACGATCCAATACCACCCAGATAGCATTGATTATTTTGGATCTCTTCTAATTTCTGGTGAAAAATTCCATGGTGATGTTCTCCCATTTCCATGCTTGTATGGGTAATGGTTTCATCATCCCCTTAGACTTCTATCTTTTAGCCTTCAATTGCTGACACACCGTGCACTTTGATGTATATTCAATAATATTCTTATTCATGTTATCCCTCCAATAATGCTCTCAGAGATCTCGATACATCTTTGTTTTTTCAGGGTGGAAGGAGATATTTGAATTATGTGCATCCTAAAAAATATCCATCTTCTGCTCCAGAATTGATAGGACACATAGTCTTTTCCCAAATCTCATAATTACTTCTTCAATGTCATTTAACTCCAAGGATATTCCTTTTTAGATATTTTCCACATTTTTCTAAATTCCAACATCATCCTTTTGAGCGAACTTTATCATTTACAAAAAAGATGGTTGAGAAATAATTTGCGAAAGGATTGATGAGGTTCCCTTATATATGATTCTCATATCCCTATTCATCAAATCCAAGATGATTGGATCCTTTTCAATTCCCAATGATGACAGAATTGATGGATCCATTTTACATAGAGCATCTTCCACCTTGTTCTCTATCCTAGGAAGGTAATGAATTGAGTAGTCATTATATTTGATCAGATCTAACCGTCTTCATTGGCACATGTTCAACTCTTTCTGTGTGAATATATAATTTAGGATTTTGTGGTCTATATATATTTCACATTTCTCTCCAGAGAGGTAATGCTACCAAAATTTTAAAGAGAGGAACATTGTAGCCAACTCCAGATAATGTGTTGGATAGTTTTTCTCATTAATATTCAATTCCATTGAATCATAGTCAATGATTTGGTCATTTTTCATCAACACACATCCCATGACCTTCTTCAAAGCATCACTAAATACCACAAAAATATCTCCACTAGTGGGTAATATGAGAATGGTCATAGTGATAAGCCTCCTTTCGAACTCCTTGAAGCTTCCTTTTCATTATCACTATAATAAAACATTACTCCCTTCAGAGTTAGTTTGGTAATAGGGTGAAAATCATGAGAAATTGATCACAAATTGTTGATAATATCCAACTAACCACAAGAATATACGGATATATGTTACCGATGTTGGCCTCATATATCCCTCTATTGCATCTATTTTGGCGGGATCCACAGATATCCCATTGCTTGTGATGATTTGACACATGAATGAGACCTCCTTCAACCAGAACTCACAATTCTTGTACATTTCATTGAGCTTCTCCTTTTGGACGGTCTCTAGTACAGTGCTTAGATTCTCCTCATGCACTTCCTTGGTTTTAGAGTATATTAGAATATCATAAATAAATAAAACCAAAAATTTTTCAAGGTAATATCTAAGACTCTATTCATCATGTCCATAAATATTTTCATATCATTAGTGAGTCTGAAAGGAATTAACATGAATTAATAGTGCTTGTATCTAGTAAAAATTAGTCTTGGGGATATCTTCCTTCTTCTCCCTTACTTGATAATATCCCGACCCAAAATCCACCGTGGATAAGTATTGTGCTCCACGCAGCTGATCAAACTGGTCATCAATTCGTGGAAGAGAATACTTTTTCTTTAATGTTATTTAGTTGAGCTCATGATGGTCAATCCAAAGGTGCATTGGCCCTTCCTTATTTTTGATGAAGGGGACTGAAGCACCCCATAGTGAAGCACTTGGGTTTATAAAAACTATAACTAGATTCTCCTATAGTTGTTTCTTCATCTCCTAAAGCTCTAAAACAGTTATTATATAAGGATTCAATGATATTGGAAATTCCCCAGGTATAAGATCAATTAAAAATTCAGCATATCCTCTATACGAAAGAGAAAAAAAAATTCCTCAGGAAACACCTCAGAGAATTCCCTCACAATAGGCATGTCTTAATGGATGGCTCCTTTCTTTGACTCAATCATCTGAACAAGGTACACATTCTCATAGGGCATTAATATCCACCATTGAGATGATCGAGATAAAGAAGATTGATCCTCCACCTTGCACATGTATAGAATCGGGGGTTGATTCACTACATGGAGAGTGATTTCCCTCTCACGATAATTTATATAGGATATATATAAGAAAATCCAATCCATTCAAATAATTGCATCATATTCCACCATAGATTGTATGAAGAGGATCACTAGGAATTTCAATCCACTGATTATGATAGGGGAGGAGTTATATTTAGGGGATGCAATGATTTCCCCATTTTCTATACTCACTGGAATCTTTACTTCTATGATTCGTGGTGGTGTTTAGATTGTACTACTAAATTTTTGGGATATAGAAGAATGTGTTGAACTAGAATAAAAAGGTACGTTCACTATTTATGAATGAATAACTAGCGTACATGTCACCACATTGTTTTCGGGGTTCACATTAGTGGTAGTCATGGAAAAATCTCACCCTTGCGGCCTTGGAGGTAGTTGGTTGCCTCTAAAAACCCTTGGCTTGTTGAATTGATTTTCAAGGTGCCCTAGTTCATTGCAATTGAATCTATGAACAATGTGTTGATGTTCGAACAGAGTGTTCCTCTCCTCTATTGCAGATGAGGGTTGTTCTTGTCAGAAGTTAATATCTAGGGGCCCTTCTATTACACACCTAAAACACTTACATGTCCCCTTCAGACAATTTATGGGGTTCATTTTTCCACACCTTTGGCAACTAGGGTTCTGAATATTCTTAGCATAGTTGAATTTATCCATTGGACCGCCAGAATTGAATTCCACCTCACGCTTCTTATCCCTATGAGACCTCAGAGATTTGATGATCTAAATTTCAACCTTGAGGGAACATCAGAAAATTTCCTCATAACTTTTGAAGTCATGGATTGCGAGGTCTTTCCACGGGATAGGATTCTTCCCACCAAAGAAGATGTCAACCTTGAATTTGGGGGTAACAACAAAGTCGGAGGCATATTGTACAAGCCTTGTGAGGTTTTCCTCTTATGCTCCGATGGATTCGTAATCTTTTTTCTTGAGGTCAAAGAATTCCCATTCCCTTTTTAAGATGAAGAGTGAAAGGAAAATATTTATCGAAAAACATCTTACAAAAATCCTTCTATTCCAACACCTCGTTCTGCTCCTCAGGGTTCGTATTCTGGATCAATGTCCACCATTGATCGGCTTCACCCTCCATATGAAAGCATCCATAATGAACATCTCTTTTTTGGAAAATTGAAGGATGGAGAAGAATTTTTCAATGGAGTTGATCAATTGTTCGGCGATTGAGGGATCATATGATTCATTAAAAGTAAGAGGCCTTTGTATCAGGATGCACTCAATAGATACATGTTCTTTCTGGGGGGGAGGGGTGATTGTTCCTCTTGAGTATTGATTCTATTCAAAATATGAGATAAATTTGGGATTATCGTGACATGTCTTGTGACTCCTGCTCCCATTGGATTGGGCATCTTGTTAGAACAATGGTCACATTAATCTTCACATCGGTTGTTAGCATGAGTCCTCCTATTTCCAACCATTGGTAGGAATAATAGGAAATCTCTGGGTAACACATAAAGGATAATTCAAAGACAAAAATGGATGACATATAAATTACTTTTATTTCCATAACATATGAATCTATAGGATTCAATCTGTGATAACAATGATCTACTTCCCAACATATATTCTTACGTGCATTTTTTTATTTCCTTAATAATGGTTTATACTATTCTTTTGAATTTACCAAAGAATCTCCCCTGGGAGTTTAATAACCAAGAGTGCATAATGGATTGTTGTTGTGTACCAGGATATCGTGGGTCATTCCCGAAACTCATTGTTGGGGGTTTCACCCTTAGGTACATATGTTATAGAGCTACCTCTACATGCTCGTATCCAGACAGGGGTGTATTTTCTTGATAACCCCTTACTCATTAATCCAAAAATCATAGGGATGTTTTTATTATACATAGTATTATCTCTAAGGAATAACTATGGTTTTCTTATCCTAATCCCAAAATAACTAATCCTATCCTCTAATACCAACCATAACATCCATTCCCTTTATTTCATACTTGAACATGATTTATTACATAAAACCATCACATGATACAACATAGAATATTGAGAGTTCAAGTGTCTTTGGGGAATAGGAACATTACATAACAACTTAAAACATATAATGCAACATCCTATTGAAAACTTCCTTTGCAAGAACTCTACACTCCCTCAGACTTAGCATTTCATGGGATAACCTGAGGACATGAATAAGAAAAGGGTGAGCTATAAATTCTATTAATGGAGTAAATAAGGTGTAAAATTAATATTACAATACATGTTAGGAAATGGGAATATATATGGAGTGTAACAAACACATGAACATAATGGCATTAAATATCATGATTATCATAACATAGAAATGTTGTAGCAACACTTAACATGGAATTAGAATGAGCCAAGGCTCATTGCACATGTTGCATGGGTAAACCCTCATTGAACATGAAGCAGGAGGAAACCCTTTTTTTACTTTAATTATAATGATTAAACACTAATTTCACATGAATTATCATGATACTATACTTTATCCAATCCATTGGAGCGCTATCTAGGCGCACCCTTCTTAAACATTTCATTTCATGCATAAGTGTGCGACATGGATCATATAACATGGATTCAATAAACATCATCATTTATTCCATGATAAAGGAATGTGGAATTAATACATGAAACTCTATAATCAATACGTTAATTTTCATAAAGGTTAATACCCTTGATAGAGAAATGGGAATGGTATTCAATACACAATGACATTGTCATGGAAAGATGCGGTGCAATTTCAGCAGCATAACGGCGTGACATAAGAATTAATAAAAATTGTTGATGAGGGAGAATGGGGTGTCTCATAATATGTACATGAAATGGGCAGTAAGGGTGTCATATATATACATGTCCCAACATGAGTAATGGAATTTTAGTTTCATAATACAAATTAATTGCTTGAATGTAAATGAGGAGAGAGAAATTCCTAACAAACTCTCGGCATGGAAACGAGTATACATCAAGGGAATATCTGAGAGAGAAAGGGGTATATTATCATTCAAACATAAATAAGAAATTATATAGGTGATGTGAAATCATACACCAACATTCATATTGAAAATAAAAGGGCCTATCAATATTAAGAAACTTGGATAAAATAAGAAAGGAAGGAAATCCTTACTTGGTAGTGTGATCCTAAAGTCTTGGGAGGGCTTCAGAAAGGCTTCATGGGAGCTTGGGGAACCTTGGCATGATTATAGATGGAAGATGGGAGGGGTTGGAAGAACTAAAAAGGATTTTAGTAAAGAGGATCTGGGAGCTTGGGTGTGTTTATACAGGAAAGGAGAGGAAATTATTTATTATTTAGGTTTGGGACACCACACATTAAACCAATCAAAAATACAAACCAACACATGGTTTTTGCCGATGGTTTTTTCCAAAGAGGTGTTGAGAACAATATTTTATAATTCAAATGTCCGAAATTCTTAAAATAATAGGGTCTCTTATTTGGAGGAGAGTCACACTCTCAAGGGAATCAATTTAAAAAGGCAAAATGATTTATATGTTTTGGAGGGTCCACTAAAGCTTTGTAAAATTAATAAAACAACTCTAAAATAAAATTATATTAATGTAAAAACATATATTGGACGAACATAATGTTTATTGTATTTTATTACATAGCTATTGGGTCATTATGATGTCATAAAATGCATTATATATTTAAACAGTATTAAATTTTTATCCAAAAATTTGACGGTCTCAGAATATTATGAAAAAATCACTATTTGATAATTTCGATGACCTGATTCGAAAAATAATATTCATTTTATCTACATACTTTTCTAAATATGTTTATTTTTACTTTTAAAATAAAAACTGACATTTATAATAAATTCATGGTTATTGACAAAATCAACTTTAAATACTTAAAAAATCACAATTGTATTCATAAAAATTATAAGATCATTTATATATAATAAAAAATAATTTAATAATAATATTTTAAAAAAAAAATTAAATGAAAAATCCATTAATTCATCAAAATTATATTTTTTAGTTTAATATTAACTAAAATACTATTTTTGATTTAAAAACTATTTACAAAGTAACAATAATAAAATGAATGTATATTCTTTGCACCAAAATAAGGTATATAGTAATAGTGCTAGGGTATTGTTATATAACCCCTTAATACACCATTATATGACCAAATGGTAAGGTGTGCGATGGTGATAGACTGGTGGGGTGGTTCAGATAACATGGCTTGAGTGGTAATCTTTATTAATATCCACTTCATCGATAGGCGGTTCTGTTCAAGCTTCATGTGTTGAATCTCAGCTTGGGATTGGTCTAGATAAATTCCCAATGACGCCACCTCCTTTATGATCTCTGAAAAATGGGCTTCATATGGGAAAATTCAACTGGATGAGGCCATCACTTCTTTTGTCTGAGGAATTTGGATTTATTAAATCCCTCTATATTTATAATAGTCATGTGATCATTATTCAATGGCTATATTAGCAATGACCACAATTGACAATGGTATTTTAAAATCCAAAAACATAAAACAAAATAAGTGCATATGTTATATAACCCTTTTACATATTAAGACATTTAATTTAATCAAGAGGAATTTTCATTAAGGAATGTTTTGATCATTACAATGTCAATATCATTTGATATAAATCTTTTCACAAAGCACACGAGGGATATAGAGGGCCCACCCATCTCATAAGAAAATAATTCATAAATGTGATACAAAAACATAAATCATTCATCATAACATAACCTATGAAATAAAAATGGATTCTTAAATATCACTCCATCATAACATAATCTTTATAAAATATCATTCCATCATTAAATCAAGAAAACCATAGTAATTATACGGATAGAAACATAACCGTATTTAATGAGTGTTATCTTGGTTGGTAAATAATTTTGATAAAATACATGAACCTTGTTCTTGGAGAAAATATCATTTCTTCTTCAAAAAGATTTTTTTTATCAAAATGTCATGCAATTTTAAATGAAAAGAATTTACATGATAACAAAATTGAAATAATTTAGAGGAATATTCATGGAAATAAGGTGTCAGGAAACCATAAAAATCTATTCATGCCCCAGAATATAATGAATACTCTCCTCATACTTTTACTGGAAAAGCCAAAAAGTACCTCGTATGGTAAAAAAAAGAATAATTCCTTAAATTCCAAGTAGTAAAAGTCAAAAATTGGAAAAAATGAATTTAATCATAAATATTAAAATAGTAAACATTTAATGAAAACATTTTTATAAAACAGGAATGATAAATATACCACCATTAAATACTTACATATAAACAATATAAGATGAAAATGTGATCGAAAAATTATCCCTTACCTTAGGTCTAATTTCATCTGTATGTGTCTGAAAATCCATTATATTTTATTTAATCATATTATTAAATTTTAATAGAACCATAATAATAATTATGATATCATATATTTTTTACTTAGGACTTTATATTAACCGTTTATATTTCAATTCTGTGTTAAATATACATTTTCTATAAAAAAATTTTATTTAGCATACTTGTTTGGACTGTATATTATTGATATTATTACATATATTGTGATTTAATTACTTCAAGATTGTAATAAATGATTTATATATCATATATATTATGTATATAAATATATATAATAGATAGATAAATGTAATGTAATACACTATTCATGGAGACTGTAGGCCTTACGTATGCACGAGGGATATTTTCGTTTCATTATTTTATTGAAAGAATGTAAATTTCAAATATATATATAAATATAGTATAATTATTATGTAATATATTTAATTATTATTTATTATATATATTTTATCATCATTGTTGAATGGTTTATGTGGAAAATGAATCTCATCACATCATGGATACGGTAAGCCATATGTACGCACGAGCGATGATATCATTCTAATAATTGTTGAATGGTATTAAAGTGGATAGTTTATAATAACTCAGAGTTAATATCATATTATCATAATTATATATATTTATTATTTCCATCATTATACACATATAAATAAGGCGGCAGTGAAGAACATATTACACTACATCGTTGAGACGGTAAGCCGTACGTACACACGTGCGGTGATTTCATTTTTATTAGGATGGATAGAATGTGAAATAGGGTAGATTCATATTTATAATAAAATATAAATATATTGGTGATAATTATGTTATTAATTTATTATTAAAAAACTAATTAAGATTATGTAGAAGAAGAAATAAATTTAAAAAATCAGTAGAAGGGATTGCCTCTTCCTTGACATGCCTCCTTTAAATTTAGTCTTAGGGCACTAGAGTTGGTATTTTTAGAAACCCAAACCTCTATAATGTAACTAATTCTGTTGGTAAGATAAATGGGAAGGTTTTGTCTGAGAATGATGTGTCAAAATGGAGTGAAGAGGATAGGGAGTTGGTTACCCTTTATAAAAGAGGAGAGGGTCACTTTAAGAAACTATCAAAATATAAATTAATTATAAATTCAATTTCGATTAAAAATGGTAAATAACTTATTTAATTAAAATATAAGAATATTATAGTTCGAATACCCATCCTCAAATAATTTTACGATAAGTTTTGAATAATTTTTTATCCTTATATTTTTTGTTTAACCCATATTTTATCCTTTTTAATCTTACCATGATATCACGTTATTTACACGTTGTGGGTTAATGTAATTATCATATGATTTCAAATTACCCTAAAAATTTACTTATGAAATATTAGGGCTCATATGAACCATTTGGATGAATTTTAGATTTTTAGGAATTTAATATTATTTAATAAACATTATTATGTTTTAAGTTACAAATAATGTCAATTATGGACACTATTCATACATGACTTTTTAAAATTCATAACAACTTGTTTTCTTTAAATTGAAGGCATTAATCATCCCTAATATATCAATGTCTTTTAAAACATACTTTTATGGCATAAAAATGTTCAAATTAAATTTATTTTAATATTTATAAATTTATTTATTTGAATCTTTCATTAATGAGGTAATCCCTACTTCCTAATTGTGTCATAAATAAGTATATTTATGTAATATATAAAAATTATAAATAACATACCATGATGTAGGAAATATTTTTAAAATTTTAGTGACTATTTATAGACATAGATATAAGTTAAATAATCCTATATTAAAATCTATTTAGTAAATGATACATGTTTATGTTATAATTATCTTTACATTAAATTAATTCTTATAAAATGTCATTTTCACATCCAAAAGAATCTATGGGGTCGCAAAAGTTACCCAATTATTCCCATGTTCAGAAATATTTTATCTAATATGATTATTACACAATTTACGGTATTTTTATACTCTTAAATTATAATATTTTTTACCCTTATTTAATTGATTTACCCTTTAACCATGGTAAATAAAAATAATAACTGAAGTTACTATTCAAAATTTCCAAAACTAAATGGTACATATTAATAAAAATTTGACCCTATAAATATAAATATGGAAAAAAATTTCAAAAATAAAAACATAGGGGTTTCAGTAATTAATTTAGAATTTAACCCTATTGTCAAAAAAAGCGTGTTTTTAAGAAGTACTAACTATCAAAAGATTGGCATGTGTTTTTATAAAGTTTATATGTCACATTACTTCCAACATCCAAAAATGGATTAAATGATAATAATATAATCCAATTATACATTAAACCCAATTAAAAAGGTAATTTAACTACATAAATAAATTAGATGAAAATACAGTTTTGAATTAAAATGTAGCAGTTTTCACTATTAATTAAAATATTATTTTTATTAAAATAATAACAAAAGATAAAAAAGTAAATTTTTATCTCCCAAATACAAATATTAAGTCAATTTTTGAAAATTTAACATATAAAAGTGTCGAAATTAGATTTAAAATGGGTGCACCATCATGATGAAGTAAAATAACATTTTATGAAAAATACTTCATTTATCTGAAAATTGATTTTATTCTTATATAATGTTCTAGAAAATGTGAAAGTTAAATTCTAATGTTATATAAAATTAAAAATTTGGTTAAAATTATTCATAAAGGCTAGTTTATATTCCATTAAATAATAATATTTTTATAATATGTCATTGTTTAGTGAGACTCGGTATTGTGTACAATGCAAACTATCGAGGAAGGTCACCATTGCGTGTAACGCAAGACAAGTCATTGTTTCATGTAGTTCAAGCTTCCTTTAGTGTTGTGTATAACATAATAAAAACTTTTTAAATTTATACATTGAACAAAATATATACTCAATGTTGTGTAAAATGAATACTACCAAAAGAGATTGAAATTGTGTGTAACACAAGACAGTTATATTGTTTCATATATTGCATGCTAATATGATGTTGGGTATAGCACAAGATAATATTGTTTTATATTTATATTTGGTGTTCATGGACATCATAATAATATTTTTTTAGTGGACCATCATGCTCAATTTAGTGTAGGTGGACTAGTTTCGTGCCAACCATAGTAATAGGGTATAGTGAGACCGTTCAATTAGCAAGGGTTGTAGGATTATGCCATACTAATGAGAGATCAAAAGAATTTATACTAAGATCACAATTTTTCTCATGTAAATATACTTCATCCCGATCATGGTAAAAGAGGTGGTTATTAGTAGAGAGTTAGAGGTTCTGGGTAAGGTTAGTTTCACACATTGGTGGAGGAATTGCCAGAGGGTCCGTAGATTGTTAGTGTTATAATCAATTTTTATAGTACCTGGGTTTGTACATTGTTTTATTTAGGATCTTAAAAATCCTTTTCTGGACCCACTCTATTTCATTTAATGGAACTAGATGTATATAGTTTACTTGTACCCTTGTTGTTGATTTGACTAGTCGGAG
This sequence comes from Viscum album, assembly GCA_963277665.1. Lineage (NCBI taxonomy): Eukaryota > Viridiplantae > Streptophyta > Magnoliopsida > Santalales > Viscaceae > Viscum > Viscum album. Next base: position 452,384,776 of record OY728160.1, on the reverse strand, counting down.
GCCATATCCACTTATTCGATGTGTGATATGGGTGAAAAATGATGATGGGGACACATCAATCCCATAGAAATATTTTCTTGCTACAAATGCATCAATATTATGTTATCCTTGGAATATATTGGTCGTATTATATACATGTTTTTATTAATTTATTATATAAGAGATTCATTTTTCATTTGTGGACATTCCGCATGTGGTTTTAATTGGTGAGTGGGGTTTTCATGAGGGATATCAGTGTGTGGAGCCCCTAAATTGTTGGATGGATTGGTTTTATGAGAAATTAGTTGAATATGAGATAGAGGATGTCACTGGGGTCATTGGGGGGTTTTGGATGTTTTCCTGGATGAGGTCATCATACCACCCCCTCGACATGATGTAGACTTCTAGATAGACTTGAAGCATGGTGATTCTCCAATTTTGATATCCCGTTATCGTATAAAAACTTATCAGATGAATGATTTGATGATTAAGATAGACAATATTATGTAGAATGATTTTATTCATCTAAGTGTTTTTTTGGGGATCTCTAGTATTTTTTTCAAGAGGGAAAATAATATTATGAGGTTGTGTATCGACTATTGGAGGATGAACTAGGTTACGGTCAAGATACATTACCCATGTACAAGGAGACAATATCTTTTTTACTATATGAGAGGGGTGAGTTGGTTTTCTATGATCGATATATGGTCATGATATCACCAGCTGAGGTTGAGGGATGGTGATATCCTAAAGACTATCTTCAGAAGCTGGTATGGGAACATTGAGTTTTTAGACTTCTAATTTGGTGTTATGAACACACCATCTGTGTTCATTGGGCTAATTAAATATGTGTTTTGTGAGTTCTTGGAATAGTTCATTAACATATTCCATAGTGATATATTGATCAAATTGAAGTTATTGGAGGATAAAACTAATCATATAAAAGATATTTTACAAGTCCATTGATACCATCATCTTTATATGAATTCATCCAAGTTTATGTTTTGGAAAGGATTGTGAATTCCCTTGGACATATGGTATCTTATTAAGTTGTTCCAGTGCACCATTAATTTTGAAAGAAGTTGTTTCATGTGAAGAACCCAAGAAAATGGGATTTGTTCACTATTTTATTTGTCTTAAAGACTATTATCATAGGTTTGTGACCGAAATCCCTCAAGTTATAGACTCGTTGAAATAATTGACCACGACGAAACATGATTTTGTGTTGACGAGTCTGTGAGATTCAAACTTTACTTAATTTAAGATGAATTTGGTTGGTAATAATGTTCTCAAATTTCTTATGGAGGGTCTGATATTTTATGAGTTTTGTGACACATCATATATGCTCTTGGGATGTGTGTTGATGTAGTAGAGTCAATGATCAATCATGGGTATAATAGGATATATCCCCATGTGTGTAACTATTTAAAATACAATCTAGTTCTTGTATTTGTATATTTTAACAAATGTTTTGGTTCCATTACCTCATCAGGGAGTAGTTTGATGTCTGAAAGGATAAAAAGATCTAGATATATATATTTTCAGTAAATCTTTTTAATTTTTGGTAGAGGTGGTTGATGGAGATTCTTCTAGATTCTGATTTTGATATCTCCAACACTATATAAAAATGGAATGTTGTCACTAATTAATTGTGTAGAAAGTCATAGATGGATACTGTTTAGATGTTTATGGAGGCATGGAGAGAAGTGCATGTGTTGGAATCCTTTTACGTTGATGAAATGGTGGATGATGGTGGAGCTTGTTTTTTTACATGATGGTGTAGTATCATCTGATGGGTTGGGTGGAAAAATCTTAGTTTGGATGCATAGAGGAAGAGGTGAAGCACAATCATGATGGTTATGGTGATTCTATAGAGGTATGATCATAGGATGGTTGGAACTGTATTTTTTTGGGGTATGTTGTTTGTTCTAGTAGTGATGCCTGAGGGAGTCCAATATGCATTTCATAGCTCACCATTGGTTGTACACCCATGCGTTTCTAAATGTAACATGGTTTGAGGACACAGTTTTGGTGGCTAGCGATGAAATTATTGGTTCTGGAGTTTGTGGAAGATTTTTTGGTATTCCATCACGTAAAGGTCAAGAAACATGTTCATAGTCATTTTTTCTCCCTTTAGAAGTTCCCGAGTCGAAATTAGATGAAATATCACTGGAATTCTTCATAGGGTTACCCCAAACTCAGGGAGGTTGTGATGCTATTTGGGTGATCTTGGATCATTTCAGGAAATAATCCCACTAATTAGTGATTAATGAGTCATAAAAAGTGGATGATTTTTCTAAGAGGTATGTAAATGTGGTGGTGTGATTTCATGGATTTCCTAGTTCTATTTTCTCTTATCAAGATGCTTATTTTACCTTGTGATTCTAGATGGGGTTACATAATACTATTTTAACTCAGTTATGTATGAGAATTTATTTCTACCATTAGAATTGAAGGGAAGATGGATTAGAACATCCAGACACTATAGGACACATTATGGGAATATGTCATAGAAAATGGTGGTTCTTTGGTAGGAAACATTCCATTGGTTGAGTTTTATGAAAATAAAACACTATAAAAACTATCCCGATTGGAAGGGGTTATTTTTTAGATTATACAGGGTTATAAACTCCTCCAAACACATTAGAGGCAATTACCCATAACCACCATGAATGTTCTTTCCATGTTATGTTAGAGGCAGTTTTCAGCAACCGATGGTAAAGTATCTTGCAACTAGTGGTGGTGAGATTAGAAGGGGTTTTATCCCCTTATAATTTGACTGAAATATCTCAGATTTGAGGGGGATAAACCCCCCTTTAATATGAAATGCATTTTAGTGGTGGTTCTAAACCACCTATAATTTAGTCTGGTGGTTCATATTAGGGGCAGTTCTTAAGACCACCTCAAATTGAAACCAATATTATAGGGGGTTTTAACCCCCCCTCAAATTGGGAACCAAATTAGAAGTGGATACAAAAAACAGCCTCTATTTTTTTTAAAAAATTGTTTTTTCACCTTATGTTTAGTTAGGTAAGATACTTTTCCTTGGTTGAGTTTTGTCAAAATGACACACTATAAAAACTACCCCGATTGAAATGGGTTATTTTTTAGATAATAAGGGGTTATAAACCCCTCTAAACACCATAGTCGTGTTTACCCATAACTGCCATTAATGTTCCCACCATGTTTTGTTAGAGGTGGTTTCCATTTAGTGATGGTAAAGTAGCTCGACACTGGAAGTAGTTAGATTAGAGGTGGTTTATCCCCATCTAATTTCACCGAAAAAACATAGATATGATGGGGTTAACGAGCCCTCTAATATGAAATAAATTTTAGTGGTGGTTGTAAATGACCTCTAATTGAGTCATGTGGTTTATATTTGGGAGGTTCTTAAAACCACCTTAAATGGAAACCAGTATTAGAGCAGGTTTTAACCCCCTAAAATTGAGATTGAAATTGGAGGCAGTTACAAAAAACTTCCTCTAATATTTTTTTAAAGAAAATTGTTTTTTAGTTCACCTTGCCTCCCCTCATATCCTAATTCAATCCCCACGAGTGCACATACTTATCCTCCAATAACCCCCTCTAATCTAAAATGTATTTTAGAGGTGGTTCTAAACCACCTCTAATTGCTTATCGTGGTTCACCTTATGGGAGGTTCTTAAAACCATCTCAAAATGAAACCGATATTAGAGGGGGTTTTAACCCCATCAAATTGGGACTGAAATTATAGGCAGTTACAAAAAACTACCTCTAATGTTTTTTTAATGTTGTTTTTTAGTTCACCTTTCTTCCCCTCTTATCTCATTCAAACCCCACGAGTTCCCATCTAGCCCCACTAATACCTCAGTCATTACCTACACCTCAACCTCCCATAACCCCCTCCATTTACTCAAACCTCAACCTCTCGTACCTCAGCCTTAACCACTCTTCAACCCCCTCGTACATGACCAGTCAACTCCAGTCCCCCCCGTAAGGCTGCCCTATTCTTCTTTTTGTAGTTCCATTTCATAAAGTTTCCTTTATTCTCCTGTAGTTCCCTCATAAATCCACAGCCTTGTAAAAAATTTTCTCACGTGTGATTCGATCTCAGAACATACATGATTACACTACCGCACCTCAACCACTATCCAAGAGTAATTTTCTTCTAATAAGTAAACTTTTTTTTTTATATTTATATATATTCATGTTTATTTAAGTAAATAATATTTGAATAAATATTTAAATACGTGTTCATATATATCCTATATATACTTTTATATAAAATAATATATTCATTTTTTTGGTCATTTATTTATGTATTAATTTTTGAATTCATTTACATTATATTAAATTTAAACATTTATATAAAACATATATTTTATTGGTGTATTTATAAACATTTGAGAGAATATATTTTATTATAATATTTATATACATTGTTTATATACATATATACATATTTATATATTATATACATGCTTATTTAGATAAATATATATATATTTGTATAAATCATATTATATTAAATATATTAAATATTATATGAAATACATATATATGAAATACATTTTCTATAAATATTTCATATTAAATACTATTTATAAAAATATTTATAATGTTAAATGAAATAGAAATTTATATAATATATAATTAATATTTATATTATATATAATTAATAATATATGAACTACAATTTATACAAATATTTATATAATGCATTTCGATATATATTTATTTATTATTATGCACAATAACATATATGTATTCAAGTAATTATAATTTTATAATGTTATGTAAATTAATATATTTTTATTTGTATAAATCATATATCATATAATATTACTTATATAATACATAAAAGCAGAAACATATTATTTAAAAATATATTTTTTATTATAATATTATGGATTATAAAGACTACATGCTTGAATTTTTATATGATATATTTTTTAAATAAATTATATTTATATAATATGTTTGTGAATTTCTGTTATATATGATTGATATTATATAAAATAAAAGTTATACAAATAAATATATATTAATGTAAATAATATTATAAAATTATATATATGTGTATATTTAAATACAATTTAATACAATTAAACAAAATCACCTAAATATTTTATATATCATTTCATATAATGTATTTAAATACATTTATTTTCATTGTATTAATTATATATATATACATTAAGTATATTTTTAACTAAAAAGGGTTCACAAGAACCTCTAATGTAAAGAAATTAGCGGGGGTTTCGAACCCCCTCTAATTTAAGACATTAGTGGGGGGTTTTCAACCCCATATAATTTAACACATTAGAGGGGGTCTGAATCCACTCTAATTTAAAACATTTGAGGGGGTTTCGAAAACCCTCTAATTCAACGCATTAGAGGGGGTTTTGAATCAATGATAATCATTGATTATATGGTGGTTATGAACCCTATATATATTGTTAAATTATATTCAACCCAAAAAACCCTACAAAATATAATTGGATATTAAAAAATAATCATAAAAAATTTAGAGGTGGTTCAAAACCGCTTCTCATTTAAGAAATTGGAAGGAGTTCGTAGCCCCTTCTAAATTAAATGATTAGTGAGAGTAGCACATAAACCCCTTTAATTCATACAAAAAATGAATTTATATGGGGTTTGTAACCCCCAATAATTTTAATGACTAGAAATGGTTGTGCGTAAACCCCTCTAATTATATTGAAAATGAATTTAGAGGGGTTTTTAAAGAACACCCACTGAAAAACTGCCTCTAATAAGCTGTTTTTTTAAGTGAAATCTACCAATAAACTATTGCCATGACCCTATTTGAGGATTTTTATGGACGACTATGTCGTTATTTGTCATGATAGATGGATATAAGAGTTTTATTAGTTATTAGACCTGATTTGGTGGAGAGAACAACAGAGAAGGGTAATATTTTTTGTGAGAGTTTGAAAGCAGTGCATGGCTGACAGAAGTCTTATGTTGATCATAGGAGGAGGCCCTTAGAGTTATTGTTTGTGGACAAAAAGTTCATGGTGGATTCACCTCAAGTTCATGAAGAAAAACCATCCCTTTGGTTCATGTTTAATGGAGTCATGGTGTCCTGGAGGAGAGTACATGGGATCCAGAGACCTAGATTTGTGACCAGTCTCTAGAGTTTTTTTGAGTTTTTCTTATCTCTATTTTTCTCTGGGATGTGATGTTTGTATCCTTCTATTTTATGAGATGATTTATTATTATTGGTTTTTGATGTGTGATGTGTGATAAATTTCTAAAATATTAAAATGGGAGGACCTGGTTCTTAATTGAGATACGTTTTACTTGGATGCGATCAAACCCATGTGCCAGAGTTAGTACCACCCTATATAGATAGTATCATGATTTCATGGATGAAATTACAATATTTGAGTATCTAGGGATGTTTGATTTTCTGGATTTGTAATCTGTTGGTTTTGGTTTCATGGAGGTTTTATGGTTTTTGTGATATGGTTGTTTGGTTATGAGGTTGTGTGATATGTTTTTTGGTTTCTTATTTTGTTATTTTTGGATGATTTTAGTATTTGATGTATGAAAATGTACTTGATAGGTATCTCGTGAGGTTTTTGTTCGGACTAGTGTAATTGTGGGATTGGTTTGGGATTGTCAAGTGCAGGAATTATCTGAGAGGTATTTGATGTAATAGCTCTTGCCTTCCAATTCCATTACATAGAAAGGTTCTTTTTATTGAGGGGTTCAAGAGGAGGCTTGAGGATGATCTAGGGTTTTTTGTAGAGCATGGAGGTGTATTATAGAAACTATAGAAAATACATATCCTCTATTTTTTAGAATACATTTAAAGGTAGTTCAAAATATCTTAATCTTGCTGGTTCATAACCAATAAATCAGAAATAGGGGGAACATGGGATAAGGATTACACATCATGTAAGTACAATTGATGTGCTGTGTTAAATAAATGAAGAGGTAATATGTTTTTTAAAGAGATAAAAATTTAGGAAAGAAGTTGTTTAAAAACCAAGTACATGTATTTCACACCAAAAATCTGGAGGGATATCAGTTTTTCTTTCACCATTCTTCCAAATTATTCCATTCGATCGTACATAATCTACTTCTTGTTTTTGAAGAAACATGGATTCCCCAAAGATACATTTAATCCATCTTCTCCCTAGTTTGATTTGTTGATTATGGTTGATCCTCATTGTAAATCGATGGTACTTTCTTCTCCACTCATGGGGGTTTTAACATGTTCTTCTTTTTTGGAACCCTCTAAGGTGGTGTGGTTATGGTTTAGGGTGTGATATAATCTATGTTTTTATGATTCTTTTGTCTGGTGCAGGTTGATGTATAGTTTCTCATGGTGTGGTTGTGATTTTCATATATTTCTTCGTCACCCTATGGTGTGTAGCAGGTTGGAAAATCATATTTGAGGTAGGGAATCCCACATTTCTCTTTATTTCATATCCTATGGGTGGGGTTCACCATTTTTCATCTATGGGTTACAGGTGTCATTTCTTAATAAAGGATAAATAACATGTTAATTAAAATTAAAGGCTTAAATGTGGAATGATTCAAATATTTTTACTGCTTTGATATCATTCTGATATGATGGATTGTACCGTCTTGATTTCTTACTGAATAATTATGGTCATTGGGAACATTGATTGCACTGGATGATATGTGTTATCAATACTATTTCTATTCTGATTTTTTTAATATCACCATATCATTTAAATTATCCAAAAACTTATATATTTCTTATCAAATGATTTCCACTAGATTATGAATTCTGTGATAATGCCCCTACAATAAAGTGAAATGTGTTAAAAACCAATTTTTTTAATTTATATGTGGACATTGATGTGTATTTATGTGTGGTAATTCTTATGTGGAGGTGATTTGTGTTTGTGATGCGATGTGGGGATAATGGGTGAGATTTGTTCATGCTTTTGGGGAAATGAGTTGGTGGTTGTTTATGCATGATTTTGAGGAAGTGATATATTTTTGTTTTGTTGTGATTTTGGGGTGGTGAGGTGGTGGTTTTATTACCATCATTTTGGAGTGTTAAGGAAATGGTACGATGGGGATGAATATCTTCTTATTACGTGTGTTTCTATTGTGCAAGATTCCCTTATAGTGGTGGAATTATTTTTCAATAATTATTTAAATGAGTGATGTTTGATTTTGAAAATATTATTGAATTGGATAATGAATAAATAAAATATGGGTTTGGTTGTAAATTGTGATTGATTATTAACAATTAAATGAATAGGATGGAAACTCGTTTTGATTGGATATATGAAATTTTCCTTTTGGGTTTTCTAGTGTTATTCATTTAGAGGATCCATAAAAAGTCATGATGCTTTGGGATGGATAGATTTTTTGTTGTGAATCCATATGTTGGTATAGTGTGTATCTATTTTATGTAATTGTATATTCCTCAGAATCCCTATATTCACCCATCCATGTTAAGAATAATGTGTCAAAACTCATATTCATATGAGGGTTTTTTTCCATAACATCTAGTAGAGAAGATGGATGGATTGGTATGAACTATTTTCTACTCTCTCTTCATAGGGAGGTTGGTATTGAACATGTTGTGATGGCTGAAGGACTATTTTTACTATAAGTGGGGGTCTTGATAGCCCATGTTCCTTTAGGTGTGACATGACATGGTCATTATTATGGGGAGATCACCCCTTGTGTCTTCAGGTGACATGTGATATAGCCCATGTTCCTAAGGGTGGGATGAGATGTGATATGGTGGCTTACAGTGGGGGATACCAATGGTAGTAGGATCGAATGATGTTTATTTCCTTCATGTTAAATACACCCTACATCTCTGGTTTTGGTGGGGGATGTGTCGTGGTCCAGGTTATTTCAAGTAATCAATGATGTGTTCATGATTATTGGGTAGTGATCCCATGTTTCTATGAGTTTTATGTGATGGTATCATGCTTTTGGGAAGTGTGGTTTTGGGAAATGATTAATGTTCCAGGATGTATGACATTGGATTGTAAGAGCATCATGCCAATAGTAAATTATTTTGGGGTTCCCATTATTGATGTGACTAATTTTATATTATATTACATGTCTAATGTTATTTGTTGAATGTCTCATGGGGAGTTTGGGATGAATATTTAACCTATTTTTGTGCTATTTGTTATTTTTTTTCTCATGGGTGAATTAGTATTCTTTTTCACATGTGCATGAGGTAAATTGGATTTATTAATACATATAATTAAATTATAACACTAGGAATGTAATTGTTTTTGTGTTTTTAGTATTATTACATGAACTATTATAGAAATTACCCGTTTAGACATTTAGATAGCTATTATGTCACTTCATTATATTTTCATTTAGGTATTTACTTTGGATACATTTATCTGAATCAACTTTATTTACTCCTACAATTTTTGGATGATTTTTGTTTCTTTTATTTTTTTTCCAATGGGTATTTTTTGATCATTCAAACATATTGAAATTCATGATTGATTCATATTGCCTCCAAATCTCAATATTTTTTGTATATAGAAATAATAATTTTATATAAAATGAATCATTCATATTATTATAATAAGTATATTTATCCACGCATGTTCTAGTTGTAGAAGGATTAATATTGGGACTTTCCTGGAGAAACCATTAAATTCTATGGTCTTATCAATTTATAAATTTGTAATTCTCGAAATACACTAAGGACAAAGAGAATGATATTCATATATGTGAGGTTTGTACCATTATTAAAGGGTTATAATATTAAGTAGATACAAATTTTATCATAATTTTCAAAAATATAAATTAACTAATCTATTCAAGAGGTGTGGTGGGATGACTTAGAAATGATATAAGGATTAAGAGAAAAGAGTTAACATTAAAGGGTTATTTTTTATAAATTTAATCCCATAATTACTTGTGAGATTACACCATATTAAAATTCTCCATAATTAAGAGTGTATACATCCTATAATCTAAGAATCTATTGGAACAACCTTCTAAGAATAACCTCTCTCTCAAGGTATGTCCATAATTGGCTTATATACATTATGTTTAATCTTTATGTGAACAGAAAATCTAGGTAGATTGTAATTTTTAATTTCCATTAATGAAATTAGGATTAATATCATAATTTACATCACCTAATCTATAAAAATAGGGATGGAATTTTTTTTATAAACTAAAACATAATGAGAAGAATTCCCAATCATGAAAGAATAAAAAAAGTAATGTAAAAAATATATTATTCATTAACACTACCCTCTACCAGATCTATAGCCACCCAGAGTTGATATCAAACTCATTAATGAATAGATTATATGTTTTATAATATGTATTACAAATTAAAATATATTATAAAAAATAAATACCATTTTATGAATTGATGAAACAATATACATAATAGAATATCAGTTATATAATTAAACATAAAATTCGAATCAAATCGTAATCTAATCTGAATTTAATGTTAAGTACGGTCCTACTCCTTTGACTATTATTTTTTTGGATTTCATCTATATATTGAATCAGGGATCCTCATTTTTGGTGTTTAGTTCATCTCTCAAGATTGAACCCCACACACAACAGAATCCCTTCAAAATTTATAGATTATTTACCTCCTATATCAAATGCATAGTTCATTTCTCCCCTATTTGATTATCGATTTAATTTTTTTCCTTATTTGAATCTCATTTTTTATCATGTTATTCATTTAAAAAATCTCAATTTCCATGTATGGGAGGGGGTATTGGGGTTTTTTATTCTATTAAATCATTTTGAATCCTCATTTCTTGATAGTGTCTCCCCTTGTTTGAGGGTGTGCTTTGATTCCTCACATGTAGGTGATTCTCCACTCAACTAATCATTTTCATGTTTTCCTTTTAGTATGGGATGTATCCTCAAGATGTATTGAAGTTAAAAGTTCTTTTAATTTATCAAAAAAAACCATGAATGATGGATAAGGGAAAATAAAACTACTTATACATCCATGTGCTTGTCAATGGATAGTTGGAGAATTTCTTGTATGAGATAGTGAAGCTTCCTCCTTAACTACATTTTAGCCCCAAACTCTATACACATCTGAAATATCATACGGAAATCATCCACATCAAATCTCATTTTCATCATTCCAGGTCAACATGAGCTAAAATTCCTGGTAAAACAGTAGTGTAGTTCCACCTTTTGTGACATATGTTCTGTGGTAACTAAAATGAAAGGATTATGACTGAATTTTATATATTTTCTAATCAATAATGGTATTGGGCCCATCCATTGAACATTCACGGTGGTACCACCATTCAGTGGTAGGTACATGGTGGAACCTTATATTTATGTTTAATGTTACCAATTTCACTAATAATTGAATTAATGGTTAGAGATAAGATATTCTTGAATTTCTAGTGGAATTGATCTCCTCCATTGATAATCAATATTAGGATTTTAGGCTAGTAGTTGTGGCTAGTGGTGTGTCTTTAGTTTGAGAGAGAAAACATGAGAGTCCTCATGAAATGAAACTACTTTGTTTATATTCAACAGTTCATGGGAGAAATGCTATCCCATATAGAAATTTTGGTTAGTATTTTTCTTCAATATAAAAAACTATGGGGAAAAGGTGTCCAACATGTTAGATGTTGGATAGAGGGCCCCTAATTCAGCTTGTTACACCTTAAACCAATGAGACTCTTCACATGTTTCTTTACAGACTCAAACAATGTGTTCCAGTGTGCTATTCTCCTATTCATTCCCTTTTTATACTATTCATTACACTGACATATGTGGATTTCCTTCCTAGTGGGCTTCATAGGTGTTTTCCCCTCATGTGGATGCCACTTTCCTTGCCCCCATGGTTTGAGGGTTGCCTTTGTTTTCCCTGTATTTTACTTAAAAAATTTGATAAATACATTGAATATTTTCTTCAATATAAACTATTTATTTTTATTATATAATGATAATTTAAAAAAATGTCAATAAAAGATATAAAATATAGAAATATAATTATTATCAATTGATAAATGGGTATAAACCATTGAAAATGACATTTATTAAATTAATATTCAAATAATATTGATATAAATTTGATCATCAAATACTACTCTGAAAATAAATTCTTATCCTGAAGTATATATCTCCACTATAAATTAAAGAGGACCCCCCAGATTATACATATTTTTTAAATTCAAATTCAATTTAACTAAATACTTATCAATGTTGGAGAAAAAATTTTCATTTATGACATAAGATAAATTAAACCAACTCCTCAATAGACACAGTCTAAATGATTTTTTCATAAAAAATTCTGGTTCACCTCCTTTTATCTGTTAAATACAATCAATTTATCATTATTAACATGTCAATCATGATATACATCGTCATTATATTTCATATCCTACCACTCAAACTAAAATTATATGGAAATTTCTTCTTACCTTGAGTACATGTACAAAATATTGAACATGAAAATTACACATATTCTCCACTTCATATTGAAAAAAGTAACTAAAAATAAAGAGGGATTGAAAATTAAGATCATATGACTCTGTGGTTAATATATGTTTGGTAATTTTTTAATAAAATAAATCATTCTATAAAGTAAAATTAACTATAATAATTACATTTTTATAATCAAAGTAATGTCCAATGATATTTTCCTCTTCAGAATTTGACAACACCCAATTTCCCCATCTGAATGTAAGGCCATGAATAATAAAATAATAATGAATCTAGATTCATATACATCACACTAATATTTAAATTCCCCATATTACTAATTCAATTCTATTAATTTTAAATTTAAAACATCATATCATGAGTTCCAAAAATTATAATAGGGATTTATAAAAAATTCAAAAATCTTTATTTTGGTAAGGATTTACTCACTAAAAGAAAATTTGAACTCTAAAAATAGTGGATATAGATGTATGGTTAAATTTTTAGACTACTCACATTTCAAATTAAATCACTTATGTTTTTCCATGTTTTAATTATGATTCATTGACCAAAAAATGTATTTAAAATACTGAATTATGAAGGTATATGTAATTAATGTTCAAAAATATTGAGGGGAGGGGTTCAATACATCCTAAGACAAAAGATCTAGTTCATAATATTATAAATAAATAAAAAATTATGTTACTAACTAAATTGTCCTTTCATTAAGGTCATAAATTTTGACATTGATACTGGATTAAAAAATAGTTATTGGATATATATCCATCCATCTTGTATTGAAACAATTCTACCTTTGAAAATCGTTTGTTGCAACTATTCAATATTTCATCCTTTTTATGACCATTTCATTACATGGGTGAGGTATAATAGTGGTGTAAATACCTAATGATTGGATTCTATGTCCGTGGGATTTCAAAACTATGTACCTCTCCTCTTTTTAAAATTTATTTTGCAACATTTCATAGAATTCCGCACATAGGTTATCTAGTTTAAAAACCACCTTTTCTCTTTCTCCTTAATAATATTATTGGGGATTTATTATATATAGTGCTAAAGGTTATACATCATCTTCATTATTTCGTATATTTCACAATTTCGTTATGTGAATCCTAATCTCCCAAATTTCAGTAGCTCTCATATCTTTCTCTTCTTATTTTTCATGTTCCTTCGTACCACTTAGGAAGGTTTCCAATGTTCAATTTTATAAATTAAAATAAAAAACTAATATAAATTATATTTTTCCATATGTTCAGTTATTCTTAAAAATATATCTTCAATGTGTACCTCTGTCGTTGATTAATCTTTCAATCATTCTTCTTCTCTAGCCATTCTTTCTAGGATTAACAATTCCTTATTTAGCACTGATTCCATATTTCGTATTGAATCTTCCAAACTCAAGTGAATTTTTGGTTCCTATGGTTAATATTAATAATCTCATACATAGATCTGGGCTTCCCCATTAATGAATTAATTTTTTATAAGAGTTGTACTAATTTTATCTCAAATTGTATGAGTTTGTTCATCTTTCTTGTTCTATTGATCAGAAAATAATAAAACCCAACTTGTAAATAAAACAGAAATAAAAATAAACCAAACCTGAAATAAAACAAATTGTGGTCAAATTAATTATCAAAATATTGAATTTATAAAAAACTTTTTCCCCAATAACAACAGTAAAAATTGATACCGCTAGAAGACATCATTAAATCCTTGGGTTATTTCAAATTGAAAATTTATAATGAAATCATTTCACTTAATAAAAATATTGTGTTAGTTTTATGATTGGGTTCAATCCCACAAGGGAATGGGATATAACAATACATATCATTGATGTTTGTCAAAATCTTGTTAGAATACAATAAAATAAGCTACTCAATAGTTGTGACCAAGTAACTCAAGAATAAAACAAGGTTGAAGGGAGGAGAGTAGACATGTTGGGGTGGGTTTTAATAAAATCAATTTAACCATTACTTTTGAGATTACTTCAGTTGCAAAGATTCAAGATCTCATGAACAATCCAGTAAATCCTCTCAGTATCATCTTAACAACCTATGAATTATGATCCCTCACCCAGGTTATATTTGTATTTATATTAAGTGTATTATTTTTAAATATTTGTGAAAAAATTATTTTAATAACTATTTAAAAATCCACTTCCCTCAATCTCTTTAGGTTTCCTCCCATATTTAGGATCACTCTCCCTAGTTAATTAGGGATGTGTATATTATTTTTGAATGTAATACAATTTATTGGGAAAAATTCAAATTCATAAAAGAATTAATATTTTTATTTACTCACCCTATTTATCAACTATACACTCAGGAACATCACTATTCACCCATAATTGACCTATAATTCATTAAGAGAGGGATTATAAGTTGTACAATAGGGATTAGAAAGTAAAAAAGTGTTATACAGAAGGGATTCCATTAATTGAATTGATAAAATAACCAATATAACATAATGAATATTACCTAATAAAAAAGTGAAACAAAAAACAAAAACTATGGAAACATTATTGTTGATGATAGTATTACAACATGTAATCTCACTTTATTTGTCATTTATCCTTCTTCTATTTGATCATGGTTCCAGCACTAGGTTGTATGTTCAGCTCTCAGGGTCCCCCCTATTCACAACATAATCCCATCTCATTTTATGTATAATATTTCTCTTATAAAAAATTCAATGTTCAATATCTACTCCTTCATTCTCTATGAATTATTCTTCCTCATTTTAATATATCATTTAGTTGAGTCCTTAATTTAAAAATCCTATTTTAATGGTAATAAAGAGGTTTTGGGGATTATATAAATCTATTAAAAACTACTGAATCCTCAATGGTTTTTCATTTCTACCTTTGTTTTATGGGTAATTTGACTCTATGTTTGTTCATGAGGCTCCACATACATGTTCCCCATAATGTTTCCCTCAAAGACATAATGTATCCTATAAATGGGCCAAATATATCTGTTGTTCATATTTTTAGAAAAAAGACCTATTGTGTGAACAAGGACAATGGGGAATAACCTTTATATTTATGTGTATATCCATGTATGATTGTGGTATATCATGTTTGGGACGGTTCCTCAAACATTACTAAAATTACTTGGTAATTCCTAATTTTGTCCCTCCATAATGTCAAAAAACCCATCTAGTGTTGCCTCTCTTTTTTAATTGTCATCATTTCCAGTAATGGTCTTGTGTTATTACTTTGTCGTAACCTCTCTTTTAGCTCTAAAAACATAGAAATGAATACATCCATATATTAAGATATTTTCATCAATCAAAGGTTAAATGAGATACGATGAATGAAAAACACCATAGTGTAGTGACTCCTTATATGGTTTGAGCTCCACGGTCACTATAGTTAATTAGATATACATACAGTGTAGTGATTTTTGAATAACTAGTAGAACGATGAATTTCTTTTAATCGACCATGATAGTACCATTGTGTTTGAGAAATTCCACAATATAGCTTTATCATTATATGTTAAACTTTAATGGTCATTTTAACAAATATTCACCATTTTGGGTAAGAGAATATTGATTTTCTAGTAGAACCGATCTCCACCTTTGATCATATATAGAAGTATTGTGGTCTAGCAATGGGCACCAACAATGTAACTTCATTCTCAGATAGATTATAGAAGATATGTCATGAAATGGGACTTATTTTCTAAAATTGAAATGTTCATGAGAGAAGAACCATCCCGCATCAAACATTTTGTCTGTATCCATCCATTATATAATAAACTATATGAAATAATTAGTCTTCATGTTAGATTGGGGTTGTGGGAAACATAACACTATTGGTTACACCTCACGCCAGTGCGACTCTCCTCCCACTAATATGTATTCCTAAACCCAATGTATTGGGGTTATATAATCTCATTCATGACCTAAATAAACTAGATATTCCCTATTTCATATGTGTCTAGACTTCCCTATCAGTCACTTGGTTAGTGGAACCTCCGGTGGATTCTATGTGGTTTTCACAGATGGGTTATGGGTGGGCCCTTTTTTTCCCCATCTCCAAAATTAAAAAATTAAAAAAATACATAAAAAAATTTAGATATACCATTTATTTTAGTTCTTTTCATTTAATTTACAAAAATTCTTCCTAAAATAAATAATACCTACAAATAACGATTATCAATTTGAGAATTAGCATAAAAATTTGAAAACAGATTTCAATTATCACATAATGTTTCAATAAAATATGCATAAAAATTATATCATTAGTGTGATATATTTATTTATGACATATAATTTATTTTCATGTAGATGAACTATTATGAAATTTTAATACCAATTAATGATAAGATTATCATTCAATTTTACATTCCCCTGGACCAATCTCAATGATGAGATTATCATTTTGTTTTATGTCGTGAATATCTACAACAAAAAATTACTCATTTTTAGTATCATTAATTTTATTATGTAGAAGGTTATATTTTTTTAATATCACTCTATTTAAATAAAATCATTCACTATTTTAAATTTAGTTTGATAATATCCATATTTTTATATGCCGTAACTTAGTTATACTAGTCTCTTAATCCATTTATATTTTGGTAAACAACACTTATTAATTATAACAAATATAAATTTTAGATAATGGATTTAATCAAAACATTTCAATTTCATATTGTGGATAGACTCAACCTTATATATTTATAATATAATCCCACTATCGTTCCAAGTTATGTGTCTCCCTACATTTACATTAAGATAATTATTACCCATTTCACTTAACACATAGATCAATGATGCTCGGTTTTGTGAAACCAATATATTTGATCAATTAAGGTTTTAATGAATTTTAATCATATTATAAGGAATAAATAACTTTAATATTTACTTAATTATTTAATGTTTAGTCTCACTATAAAAAATATATACATCCTCTAAATAATATTAATGATTTTATCCAGAAAAATGTAATAATATGTATCAAATACATACTCAATGCAACGTTTTAATAATTCATTAAATATTTAAGTTGTTAATTTATGTTTTGGTCTCTAATGTTTACATCTTAAAATTATATAAAATAATAATAATACTATATATCCACATTAATTTTAGATATATGAATAGATCTATCATTAATAAGGTGTATGTTTGAATAGAGATTGGTATGTGGGATATTTTATACGGGGACTAATTGGAAGCAAACTAACAAATATTACCATTAACTAAAGGTGTCATAGAATCAATAATTCCATCATTGTTTTATTTGATTCTTAAATGAATTTAAAATAGTGTGAATATATCATTATATTATACAATACAATAATATAGTGTTTATTCATTTTTCATTTATCAAGCGTGATATTGATAAAACTATATGATTTTCATGATATTAAAAATACTTGGTACTCAACTATTATTGTAGGGAATCTAATCAAAAATTAAAAAAATTAAATGAATTAAGAAATAAAATATAAAATCAATTTTAAATGGTTTTGAATATCTAGATGAATTTTGAATTGATGAATTTAGGTCTCATTTAGTGTGCACTTATAAATTTTAATCAAAAATGTATTGGTGTAATCCACTTATTATCCATTTTATGATATTGACTCCTAATGGGAACTGTTGTAATATATGATGATAAATACAATTTAGAACTTCTATAATGAGGAAATATGCGAACACTATCAAGTAAGGACAACTATAGAAAAATAAGAACTGGAATTTATTTCCCAATGTTGAATTAAATATAAACCTCTCAAACAATATTGTAATTAAAATATTGAAATTCAATTTTTTCCATAGAATCTAAATTCATAGAATAAGAAAAAGTTTTAATAAATAGCCTCCAATGGTCATTTAGGGTACTAAATATCCACCAATAGTTTCTTAATCACAAAACACAATTGTGGGTTCATTAATAATCTTCTAAATTTGTTAAATATGGAAAAGAGGTTCTTATTTGTTCTCTCAAGGTGGGATTATGAATTTTCAACATGAAATGGGCCTTGGAATCCCCTTAATCCAATCCCAAGACTAAATCCATTTTGGGTTTTCATAATCCCAAATATTTATTTCTTAAAAAAATATAAAAATAGTTATTCTTTAAAAGAACCATTTTAATAAAAAAAATTAAAATATATTATGAAAAAATTAAATTAAAAAAACTCTCATTTGTGATTATAGTAAACATAAACATATTTTCCAATGAAGTAATCAAATTAGTCCAAACATCCCAATAAAGAATTATCTTTTGTATGAATACATAAACCCTTTGTAAAATTGGAAATGATTATAAATACCATTCATAATCATAAAATATTATTATAATATAGAAATAAACCATATTTATCCAAATTATAACGTGGTTTAGTGTGTTCTAATCAATCACATATTTATTTACAAAGTTCATTTGTCCATAACATTGATATTAAAAATGATAGTATCATAATTTCAATCCCATATTTGTTAACTGTTTTTGTCAATTAATTCATTTACTAATTCATTTATAATTATATAACATTTAATTATATTGGAATGGACATTTTCTTATTAATGATTTAATTGAGTGTCATGATGACATAACACATCATATATGTGGGAATATCCTATATTGGTTAACAAAATTACTCATCTTGATTAGTGTCATACATAACTACCTTTTGTAAAACTATTCTAAAATAAACTAAGATGGGTATAAAAATATGAAACTCAAATATAGGGTACATATTTTATAACATAGAATCGAATGATCTATAGGAAATATTTACTTAATAAACATCAATCAAACATATTTTATAATTCATGTAGAATATACTAAAAATTTTATTCCAAATAAAATCTCACCAACATATATCCGATGTGTTATGAATTTTTTATCAATACATGTGATCCTATTTATACTGATATAAAATTATCATCTCAACCTAATATGGTGATCATTAATTAGTGATAAAATGTTAATACATTTATCTCTATGGTGTTGGTCTTTTCATCTCACATGTTATAAAGGAAAAAGATAAATGAATGATAAATTTTTATGATTAATATTCATTATGAGATTAAATATTTAATTAAGAAAAATTAGTGGACTAATTTTAAGGAAATGATACTAACATTTAGTTAGGGTTGGTCACATACTTGTGTTCAAATTTACACTTTAAGCATTTGACAATTAGTAATTTTGTTTATTTTATTTATTTTATAATAAAATTTGGTGGATATAAATTTTATCATGTATCATAGACACTCTCATGTGCATACATTGATATAACACTCACACATAGGATTTGGGGTCACTGAAAATTCCAATCGAGTTATTATGACTACCACTTAAATAAAAATACTATGCATCATCCTTATGTATGTATTTAGTAGTTTATTTAGGATGTGATGTTTTGGTAGAAAATTCTATAGCTATAGATTAATTTCTTTTCTATATTTGTGTAGTGAGTTTCATTTTGATTAGTGGTGATGTCTTCTCTTGGATCCTAGGATGAACAGATGTTTATATTCAATATATTCTTGGTCATTAGGGATTTCTAATTTATTATTCTATCCTTTGTATATTTCATGTATTATTACTTAATATTTTATATTAATTATTGTTGGTTTTTTAAATATTTCAGGGGATATTCTCCATGGAAATTATTTTAATTATAAAATATATGTTTTGAAATATTTTGATATACAAATATTTCATGTTAATTGAATATTAAATTTATATAAAGTGGGAGTTCAAAGATATATAATTGGAATGATACCCCATATTTTGGTTTAAAACCATAGTCACTATCAATAATCCCTAGTGTCTAAGGGTACATATCTTAGTACAATTTTATTATAATCTAGGAATCATAATTTGATACTACATGTCATTAAAATGGTATTAAAGATTAATTTTTTCCCAAATTTTGAGATTAGATATGGGGATATAATGTCGAATGCTGGAATATAGGCTGTTAAAATACATGGAAAATAAAACTACAGTTAAAAAATAATTTTATAAGGCAGTTGAATTTGTGAAAAGACACATAGAAATACTGAGTAAGATAATGGTTTTTAAACATGGGCACGTGTATATGGAAACTTATGGTTTAAGTGATAAACCCCTGGGATGGGTTTAATAATGAATTGCATCTCATGAATCATATTTTTACATGAATAACTTGTTGAATTGGTATATGGTTATTTTTTATCTATTATATTGTGATGGATATTTGATTTCCATTCATGGAAAATGTTATAATTTATTATAAAAGTTGAAATGTGAAAATAGGGATTAAATTAATAATTTTAAATAATGAAATATTTGAAATTATTCATTTCAATTCAACTTGGGTAATATAAACGGTTAATTTTTTAAAATTTTTTGAAACTAGTTGGAATATTTTAGAGTGAATTCAATTAATAATATTTATTTTTTAATATATTTAATTTTAAAATTTTTTTGAAATGATATAATGGTTTTTGAATTCCTTAATTTTTAATATAAATTAACTATATATATATTTTTTAAATAACATATAAGTGAAAAATGTCACTGAAATAATATTATATTTTAAAATAAATATTTTGAATTATTTTTTGGATGCTCATGAATGTTAAGGTGGATTTAATCCTGGATTAATATTCTATATTTGACTACTATTTCCTAATTCAATTTTAGACATGTTAAATACTTACTAATATGAAAACATAATTGGTTTTATTATTTGTTTAATGTGTAACTTTTTAAATCTTATTTGATAAGATTCATTTAAAATTTTAACTAGGAATATTATATGATTGATAATGGTTTTAAATGAATTAGGTTATTTTGATTATTTCCATTATGATTTCTCATGATTTACTATGGGGTACCTTTTGAGGTAAATGTGTTGTTCATGGGTTTCATGTAAATTATTTGATATGAAAGATACAATTTTTTACATTTTATATTTCTTATATTGGAAAACATCTTATTTAGGGATGAAAATATTTATTCATAGAGTGATTTTTGAGAAAATATATTTATATTACGTGGATGTAAATTAGATATCAACTATGGATATAAGTAAATTGGAATATTAAATAATAATTTTTTGAAGTGGTTAAGTACATGGTTATTATTTGATTTTATACTCAAACAAAATGGGAAGATGGTAGGCATAATTTTTAATATATGAGAAATTTATTTGGTCATTATAGAAGTTTTAACTTTAGGGATGATCTTATTTTATGTATAAGAAGTTAGGAAGGAATCTTATATATAAAATTATGAGTGTTGGTCATTAGTTTTGTGGAATTTTTAGTGGACCAAATCCTTTCAGACTGTTATATAAAGTATTACTTAGTTTTAGAGGCATCGATAGGACTATTAATGATTTCTTATTGGAAGGTGTTTAACTTTAGGAACACTAGGTTTCATTGACCATTTTAATGTATAATAAAAGTATGATGTACTGTGAAAAATTTCAGGGAGTTTTTTTCATTTTCGATGACATGGAATTCAAAAATCGGATATTTATTTTAAGGAAATATTTATTGATGGAATATTTTCATAGGTGTATTTTGGTATTGTCCCGATATTAAATAGGGAGAGGCATAACACCTATTTAGGTGGACGTGGGGTAATTTCACCATAGTGAGACAGTACTGGTTTAGGTTTCTTAATTTAACATATTTTGGTTTTAATTTATTCATATGTATGTTTTGGGACTTCATATCCTACATGGGGAGCCCACTAAACTATAATGATGGTCGAACCAACATTTAAAATGGTCAATGATTCAACTGAGGAATAATTGTATGACACTTTGATGATCAATATTTTCACATATCCCTTTGAATGAGGCCATAATTATTGTTTTCTTATTTATTATTCCATGGAGATGGTCAGTCATATTTTCTCTATAATGAGGGCTTAACTATTATACTCAATATTACTATTTTTTTCATTTCGTTAAAATTTAGAGACCCCATGCCTTCTTATATTCCTTAAATTTAACTATCACACATGGATTAAAACCTATTCATTCATATGTATTTATCTATCTTTATAAAATGTTCCATCTTCTCTCTCATTCCTGGTTCATATAAATGGTGATGCACATTAAGAGGGGGTGAATCCATGTGTATAAAAATTTTAAATACCTACCTCTCTTGAGCTTACTTATAACCTATACCAAGATAATCATGGATTCAGATAATATAATGACACAATATGATTATAAATGATGTTCACCATCATGAAAATGACTATATCCCCAATCACAAAAGGTTATTATACCACATGAATAGCCCCTTCTTATTATAAAAATGTAAATAAATGAAAGGTATGACCCCAGATTCATAAAATTTTACATAACAAACATTTATTAACAACATAACCCCAACCACCAGTTCTGAACTGAATATCCACAAGGCCTCATACACATCTTCCCATGTGTTAGAGGATTAAACTATACGTGATGGTCACCATTAGATGGGAGACAGAAATCTCATTTTCATATCGATGAACAAATTATATAAATATTAATATAGAAACTCAAAGTATACAATATGGATGTAATTAATATCACATGCTACACATGTTATATAATTTATAAATGTTCTTAGAGAGTGTCATTCCAAACCAGTGTATATGTGAATATAGTTAAATAAATATAACATTGCATATTTTTTTAGAGTCCATCCCGGTCCACTAACTCCTCCATGATCCACTTATATGATGTTTTCCATAGTCTCCTCTCCCATTACTAGATCCCTATACATTTAAATTGTATGCAAATCGATATACCCCATATACGATGTAATTAAAAAACCCATTAGAACACCACTAATTCATCCTTAACAAGTATGAATAGGTATAAAAATTATTTCTATAATATTAATAAAAGTCTAATTTCTATTAAAATCATAAAATCATGTATCGAGCGGTCATGTGCCAACCAAGATACCATAATATTCCCTCAGTAGACAATTTGGATCGATGAAAAAATTAATATTGAGATATCATAAATAATCAAGAACTAGGCATGAATTCCCTTAAATTGCTTCTCAACATTCTATGGACCTAGTCATTAGAATCATTAGGCATCAATTAAATCATTCTATTCAGCAACGACTAGGCATCGGGTGGTCATGCTTCTTTACTTCCCCATACACTAGAGTGGACATAGAACATGGAATCCACTTGGCCTAGAGTAAATCACAAAACATACACTAGGTATATTCATATCCCTAACCTATTTCCATGTCCATAATCATCATCATATAATGTCATGTGTACTCCCCCTTAAAGGGATAAACATTTCATGATAGCCTACCTATTATAAGAAGGATGAAAAATAAACCAATGGTAATTATCTATTACATAATTGGGTAGAGAATATAATAAAATCATATCATATAACCATGAAAAAATAATGGAATCAAATGGTTCAGGTGATCAACATAAAACATCATCAAATAAGTTACTAGAATTATCCTAAAAAAGTACTATAAATTGATATTAATGGATGCACACACACCCACATAAAATAAAAATATGATCTTATTTTCTACATAGTCCTCATCTAAATCTATTTTATCTCTTAATATTCATAAAAAACTTCTGGAATATATATAATAATGTGGTGAGCTAAAATCCCATCAAGGGAATAACATGATAACAAAACCTGACATGTAAGTCAAATGAATGGAATGATATTATAAATGTGAAGGCATGTGGGTGAATAGCATGGGAGTATAACATAGAGAATATGGAATAATAAGCTCATAGTAACCTTGTAAATGTGGTTGAGACATGTAACATAGAATATACATTTGTCAAGTATTTGTTCCTAGAAAATATCAAATGGTGGAAAAAGACAAATAATGGATTAGGTTTAATCCCAAATCCTATAGAAGATTTACAAAGAGAATAAATATTTACCAAATGAAATAGAGAACTATCTATTAACACCCATCATAAAATTTTCATGATTATGTGTTCCAAAAAATGAAATAAATCATAATTTATAAACATAATAATTAACCTTTGGAATAAATGGGTCACATAATCATGACCCATATCACAATCAATTGAAATTTCATAATGAATTAATTTGATCGAAAAACATAATACATATATTATTCCATAAATGGATGAGGGAATAAAAAATGTACATATAAAGGAGACATAAATACCAAATTTACAACAAATTTACAACATCAATGATTCTATTCATTGATATATATTTCATTATAATATTATGTCGAATATTTCGTGTATAAAATACATTGTTCACTTTGAAATCACTTCTTTAAAATATTAAAAATTAAATCATATTATATTAAACATTTTCTTTGATAAAAAATATGGAGTCTTTTGAAATATTATTCAAATATTTGAATTTTTATGATGAAAATACATTCATTTAATTCCATTAATGTTTAGAAAATACTACATTCATACAATTGTAAAAAGTTAAAAAGTGGTTTATGAAGAAAGGGACAAGGGGATTATTTTTAAAACATCATGAAAACAATAGAAAACTTTTACAAATTTATTTAATAAATTATTTTTTATTGTTAAAATTACTCTTTAGGACATTTTATGTTAAATAAGGATGTGTAATGAAAATAATTTTTTACCAAAAAGAGACATAAAGATAGAATATCCTAAAAAATATTTCAAACCCATTTAATTTAAAAAATAGTGAAATATGGTACTATTACATGAAACTTTCTTGAATATATAGAGGATAAGAATATTAAAAATTTTTATTAGAGAAAGATTAAATAATTTCCTACAATTTAAATTCAAATATAACATTCCTGGCTAAAATGAGATCGAAACATGAACACTTACCCATATAGAAGTTTTGGATTCATAAATTCCACAAATATATAAATGTATTAAAACATTAAATTTCAGTAATTATCTAGGATTCATAATTTAATAAGAAAATATGTATTATATACACTATTTTAAGGAAATTATTTTGATAAAAGAATATGTGTCTCAAAAAAGGTTGTTTTGAGATGAAACCCTTACCTTGAGTCCAGATATTGTTTTATATGTATTTTATGTCCAATATGACAAAGATATATCAAATATATTTTTTTTATTAAGAACCATTTATTGGTTTAAAAGTTTATATATAATCTGTTTAATTAATTTATTATTAAAAAATATAATTAAATAATAATTAATGTCCACATCATATGTTTTGAGGATGTTTAGTTTACAAATTCAAAATGACATTAGTGTGTAGAACATGGTCAAAGAAATTATTTTTTGTATCATATCAATAAAAAAACGAAATAATAATAATTTTATAAAACAATTGTACTTTTAAATATAACCATGAATTATGTTGTTGAAATATTCATTATTTTTCTATCATGGAGATAGTATGTCGTACAAATACTTGTATAACATTTCCATTTTTTCAATGAACATGATGAAAAAAGGTAACTATTGTATTATATTTATAAACTGATAATTATATAATTTTTAATATATTATTTATTTAAATAAACATACATACACCATCGATGTGACATAGTAATAAAAATAACTCACACCACTTCATTAGCCGTTAGTTAATTGTACAAACTGATGACGTTATAATTTTACAATGGATGGTTTGTTACGAAATTATATTATATATTAATTTTCAAGAAAAATTAAAATGTTTTGAAAAAAAATATAATCATTAAATACAAAATCATTAATATCTATTAGATTAGATGACTGTAAATCAATTACAT
This sequence comes from Viscum album, assembly GCA_963277665.1. Taxonomy (NCBI): domain Eukaryota; kingdom Viridiplantae; phylum Streptophyta; class Magnoliopsida; order Santalales; family Viscaceae; genus Viscum; species Viscum album. The sequence continues at coordinate 452,358,650 of OY728160.1, read as the reverse complement.
CATTTCACGAGGCAGTAGTCCCCTGTAGGAATGAATGATGGTTTTATTTCTTATCTTATGGAATATGGCTTGAATATTGATTATTCCAATAATATAATAATTTCTATGTGTAAAGGGGTTTTCATTTGATTATCTAATTATATTTTGGTAAAATGTTAAGGAGTTTTAAGAAAAAAATAAAATAAATATTTTTGATTAAAAACTAAACAACTTCTTCAGACTACCTCATTAGGAATATATATTAAGCATTTCTAAAATGGATTTATGATAAATAAAAATACTATAAGAAAATTTTTTGGAATTAAGGATGGTATTTTGTTTGTGATTTTACAAGACATATGGGTTTTTAACAATATAAATTATAGTCTATTAGGTTCCTTCTATAAGTGGGTGTGGGTGGCATTTTAGTAATACGATAAAAAATTCTATTTTGGAAAATCTCTAAAAAGACAAGATCCCTCAATATTGATAAATATTGGAATTTAAGAGTGATATGGCTGATATAAACCACAAATATTTAAGAAATAACATATTTTACCTATTTTATTTCATTTACCTCTAAGGTTACTCACTATTACCATCTATATTTTCATCATGGTAACTATTTTTTGTTGTATTTAATATTCATTATGAATAATAATAATGTTTAAATTATTAACTAATATAATTATTATTATTTAAAATATAGAATAAATTTTATAAAAATCAAATCATAAAAGTTTTTTAAATCAATTTATAATTCAACCTGCAGAATGTTTAGAAAAATGGGTTTTTAATGGATGCAATTTCAAGAAATAAATGGTCGCTTATTAACTCTATGTCTAGAAATCATCATTATAATAATTTTAATTATTATAGTAAATTTATAATCTATGAATTTCAATTAAAAATTTCCTCACTAATGTAAATTTAAATTAATTAAAATATATAAATTTAATTCAATTTAAAACACTTAGTAAAAAATATTTTAAAAAAACTTATACAATAATCATAGAATATGATGTTCAAATGAAATTAATAAAATTTTTCGAATTTTTTTTCATATGTAACATCAATAAATAAATATAAAACATTATTTATCTTATAAATTTCATTTTATAATAAAAAAATGACAATATTTGAAATATCATTAATTATCCCTACTCATTAAAAAATAATACATTTCAAAAAAATCCAAAAATTTCGCCCAAATTAAATTTTGATTTTCAAACGTAAAAAAATAATTACATTTAAAAATAACACATTTATAAAATTTTCATAAATTATTTAAATATTTTCTCAAAATAATCAAGAACAATCATTTTTCACGAAACATATTTTTTAAGATTAAAAAATATTTACAGGAAAAATGAATAATATTTTCCCAATAATTTACGAATTCATTTATATCTAGTTGGGAAATTATATAAATATTTCATAATGTATTTAATCCCAATCAAACCATAAATTTTAATGGATATATTATAACTATGATGTTTAAATAATGAAATTTTAAAAGTATATCGTGGTCCATTTAATATTATTATTGTGTATTGTATATACTATAAAAAATAATATTAAATTAAAATAATGGAATGTTAGATTCTATCACCTTAAAAGGTATCAACCCAACAATTTGAACTTATTCTCGATCATCAAGGCTCTAATATTTGAAAATTAATTTATGGAAAACTGACATCATAAAAAGGGTTCATTGAACTATCTCTTAAAAACAGGGAAAGGGAAGCATGCAGTTCATATGAAATAATAAAAAGCAGATTTATATATATAGTGAACATTCAAGGGAAGTGAATGCCTATATTTTTATAGAATACCTAGTTGAGAGACAACAATTTTATTATTTATGATATAAGAGGACATCTCATTATTAAAAATGAATAACATATTTATTTCAAGATGCTTTTCCTAAATTTGAAGAAACCTTCTATCACATATCAATTAAAACAAGGAATTATAATTTCTTAATTTGATCATTATTCTTTATAATATTTTTTTTTCTCAAAAATATTATTATTCAAGATGAATTTTACAATGCCTGAACCACTAAAATTAACTTCTAACAGATCACATGACTCCCAAAAATGACATAAATACATTTTTCTTATATTTAAATACACTCCAAAACCTATAATGGTTTGCTCAATGTAAAATAAATCTGAAAACCAATACACCTTCATATTTATCCCCAAATAAAAAGATCATCTTAAATCATTCCATTACTAAATAACCTTAAATATAAAATAACCTCAACATTTAAGGAATTATAATTTTTTTCCAATATAAAATTTCATGTAAAATCACATGTTATAACTAAGAGTTACATATACATCAACCTAATGAAAAATTTCCCAAAATTCTATTAATCAACTAAAAATATTAAAAATAAAATAATTTAATACTAAAATATGTTTCCTAAAATCCAAATAATATTTATCAACAAAATTTCTTATGTAAAAAAAAACAATTTCATACACACTAGTATAACATGTATGTTAATGGATGTTTCCACACCCTTAACAACTTTTGGATGTATGTTGAATCCCCTCACCCTTATCAAATGTAGTGATTTGTCTCCAGACATTAATGTTTCTATTTTATAAAACTACAATAATAAAATTCCTATAATGTTACCAAATATGTGTTAATTAACCTAAAATATAACATTGGTCCTAAAATAACTTTTTGACATCTAATGTTTTCTATACAACTTTTTTTTAACACAAAATTAAATATTCTTAATTATATATTTTTCCTTGAAATCATCAATAAGATAAATCTAATGTTAACCAATACATTTAAACACATTTACTTAGAATATAAAGGCATTATTCCTCATGTAATTTTTTTACTAAAACCTATAGAAAACCCAAGGGTTATATAATCAAAAATTTCTCAAAAAACACACTTAATCATCGCAAAATCCCATCGCATAAAACCCCAAAATGGGAATCTATGACATTAAAATTTTGATATCCCATATAACTATAAACCCAATACATGTTATATTTATCTAATATATATGAAATTTCATTGGATTCCATATTATCTATTCCCTATTTCATCATGATGGTTGTTATAAAAAATGTGAATTAACCCAATAATATCCACCAAGAGTATCAAACATGGTGTGAAGAAAGGCCTATTTTCATGCACTAGGTGATGATTAATTCAACTCCCAATACACCCTTTTCATGGTTATTACCCCTATGGAAAACATTTATAGATCCACATCCACATGTATTATCCAGACAAGGATATAAATTTCATAGAAACCACATGATCTCTTCCTTAACAAAACATTATGATGTCATCTTATATATAGAATTATCATTAGGTATTTTAATAACATTCACCTAGCCTAATCCCCAATGATAACTAGTCCTTGAATTGATATATACTATAGTGTCCCAATCCTTATATTCATACTATTCCATGGTTTGTAACAATAAAATTACATTGATTTCAACTCGACGATCATGTGGTCTAGTGTATTTGTAAAAAAATACAGAAAACATAAAAAGAATGATAACATATTATTTTTTTACTTGGCGATATTTTAAATATTGTTCAGGTCCTAAAAATTAGTATAAAAACTGAGTATTACATAAAATAAATCGATGAGAAAAAAATCATAATATGAGAATAATAAGATAAGGAAGAATAACATGCGAGTCAAAATTATAATATGATATCATAAAAGAGAAGGATCATGAGTGAATCAAATGGAATCATATCATAAAGAGAATGGAATAAAAATATAATGGTATCATATGATCTTTTTCTAAAAACATATTACATGGAATAAACATGAGTTATAGTTAACTAACTAGACAACATCACATGGTTGAAAAATCCCCGTAATGGATTAGTTTTACTACACAATCACATAGATGGTGCCTTGTGAGACTAAAATATTTCACAAAAGTTTTATAGAGTTATCTGGGTGCAACCATTATAAAATTTTTCAGGTTATGTGTGACATAAAAATAAAATCAATCAACTTTTATAAACAAAATAATTTCCCATAGAAGGAAATGGGTATCATAAATTTTCCTCATATTATAGTCAAATGAAATTTAAAAATAGAAGAATTTGAGATATGGACATAATTAATATATCAACCCATAAAATGATGGTAAAATAATATAGGTATATATTTGATATACAGATATACATATATTATAATCATTGGATAATATCAAAGGTTAATGTCGTTAAAAAAACTCCTTTAAAATACAATATGGAAATTTTCCTCAGGAAAATTGGATTTTCACATTGAAATTACTTTTTTAAAATTTAAAAATAACTAAAATATTATAGAAGTTATTTTCATTGAAAATAACCATAGAAACATTAATTTTATGATTCTGGTAACTGGCTATTAATTATGATGATAGATTCAATTCATGCCATACGAGTTCAAAAACATTCACTTCAAACTTTTATAAAGTATTAAAAGAACCTAGTTTAGAAATAGACAGGAGGATTTGTTTAAAAAATCTTGTTAAAATTTCAAACATGGTTATATGTTTTTTTTTCCAAAATAAATTATTAATATTAAAAATTTTCATTTATAATTTTTATATAAAATATGGATATAGAAAAAAATTAATTTTAAATGGAGAAGATAAATAATGATAGCTTTTCGTAAAAACAATTCTAATAAAGTTTATGTCCTAATAGGAATAAAATGTTAATATTGCATTGAAATTCCATGAATATACAAAGGAGAAAAAAATTTATGTTTTTTGACAAGAATAAAATAATTTTATATAATTAGAATTCAAGCATAAGAGTCCTGATTAAAATGAGATTTTATCACAAACCCTTAATGGTTCGATTAATTTTGAATCATTACATCAATAAATTATCTAAATGAATTATAACATAGAATATTATTATGTATGAATAATTCAAGATGTAATTTAAAAAATTTATTTATATAAACCATTTAATGAAAAATAGGTTCATAAAAGAACATGTATCTCAAAGAATGATATTTTGAGATGAAACTCTATCATCGAGACAATAAACTGTCATGTATAAATTTAATCTATGCTATAATAAAATTATATAAATTATTTATTTTCTTAATAAAACATAACAGGTTGAACCCCTTATACATAAGCAATCAAAATTCTTTATTTTAACATCATATTTAATTACCATATTAGTTATATCTATGCCGATTGTTTTGAAGATGTTATCATTATGAATTAAAAATAGAATAAATATGTCATACATGGTCTAAGGGGTTACCATTCCATCATCTATAATATATTAAGAATATAATAATTATCCTTTTTATAAATAAGTTATAATTTTTAAATAATTATGAAATAATTTTATGAAAATCGATCCATGTTACAATCATGGGGGTGGTAGGTTATACTTATACAAGTGTAACATTTTTATTTTTGAATGATCATAATTGAAAGAAGGTATGTTTTATATTATCATTCAGTATGGATAATTATATAATAAATATCTTATTATTTCATCAAGTAATGATACACAAACCATCAATGTGATGTATTATTAAAAACGAATCATAGTGATTCATGAAGCAATATTATTTTATACCCATGAACGATGTTATCATTTTAAAATGGATGACAAGGTAATAAAATATCTTACATCTGTCTATTCTATAATAATTAATATTTCATGAAATTAATATATAAATATTAAATCCATCAACATGAATAGATATGAGAATTGGTTATGGTAAATTTATTACGATAGTTTATGAGGCGGTAGTCCTCCAAACACAGGAATGATGGTTTCATTTCCCATTTGATAGAACATGGATAAATGTATTTTATGACATTAAAATAATAAAATATCTATATATAAGATAAAAATATTTGATTATTTCATCAATATTTAGTTCTATTTAATATACATGTACGGAGAAATTAAAAAAAATTCTCATTTAATAATGATAACTCTAATTAAGATAACCAATTTCGGATTATAAATAAATCCCCATTTTGTAGGATTTAAGATAAAAAAGGCTTATATGATGTGGGGAAATAAGTAAGGAATTTTTTTGTAAGTTTTTTTAACCATAATAATTTTTATGTGTATAATGGAGAGTAGAATAGGTTACCTTTTATAAGTGAGATAGAGGGGAATTTTATAGAAATTCCAAACTATTCAATAATCAAAAGTCACTCTCAATTGAGGTTTTTAAAAATTTGATAAATAACGGATTATATAGGTAATATAGTTTATCCAAACCACCAAAATTATAATAAAAATATATTATATTCATTTTAATCAAATAACATATAAGTATACTCACTTTTAGAATTTTAGTTTTTCACCATGGAAAATGATTTTTTAATATTTTTATAATTAATTATGAAGAAAATTAACATGAACATATTAAGAAATATTAATTTTTATGATTTAAAATATGGAATTTATTTTATAAAATTAAAATCATATAATTGTACAAAATTAATTTATAATTTAACCCATAAAACTAATCAAAAATGTATTTTCAAGGAATGAATTTTTCAAGTAATATATAATCTTATATTAACTAAATGAATAAAAAAATCATTAAATGAATTTCAATTCATATAAATATATTTATAATCTATTAAATTAATTTAAATTGTTTTCAATAGGGTTTAGATAAATTAATTAAAAGTGATAAACATTATTCAATAAATAATATGTTGCAAAAAGATGCATTTTTTATCATAAGTATATTTGAAAATCCAAAAAATAAAGATTGAAATAATAATTAAATAGATTGTTTTAAATAAAATGGTACATATGAAACATTATTATCAAATAGAAATTATAATATAAATTATAAATTTCACGATTTAGTGAAATGAAATGATAGAATTTGAACAATTGGAAATTTTTTATTTTACACTGAAAAATAAAGAAAATTTAGAAATGTCCAAAATTATACTCTAATTTAATTTTTATAAACTGATTTCAAAAATTATTTCCAATTTATAAAATAAATTTTTAATAATTTCCCTAATTTTATTTTAATATTTACTTTTAAAAAGAAAAAAAATAATATTTGATGGAAACATATTTATAAAGAATAAAATATCATTATTAAAAATTGAGTGCTTATTCTATAAGAATTTCTTAATAAATTTATTTCCATTAGAACCATTATATAATTATTTCATAATTTATTTAATCATATTGAAAAAAAGATAATATCTAGATTGTTATGGTAATGTTTAAATAATAATATTTTAATAGTGTATTGCAGATCATTTAATATTACTGACGAATATTTTATATTCAGTCAAACAAAGTTATCTTTTAAAATTTTAGTGTGTTATAATTCTTCATTGCTCGTTGCTCTTATTCAAGATCCATTTATAGTCCTGGATCAATATACATTGTATTTTATTGTGTATCATGATACATGAAAAATGTGTAAGTGAAAAATTTATTAGGACACCATAAATAAGTCCTTCACATGTTTTCACTAAAATAACAAATGCATTCTACTACAATAATCCATGAAAAACAACAATAGGAATGAAACATTCTTGTATCGAGTACTTATCCACTTTCTAAGCCTCCACAAATTATAGGATATACAATCCTTGACTTCATAATAGAAGTAATATTGATATGTGAGAAATAATTATGTACCCTCCATAAGGCTAGTAAACATATTGATATGGATCATGTGAACTAACTACTAAGTCACAATAGGAAAAATTTTACTATGTTACTTTTTATCGACTAGTAATTGAGTGATTTATATTATCACCCATTAAATTTCAACAATTAATTTTTCTCCATGTAAGCCACAAGGCCTATAATGTTTCACATGACACCCTTGATGCATCATAATAGCATTACCTTCTTCTTAGGTCCATAATTTTTATCATTGAATATCATACACACTCCCCTTATAATAGATATCCCAATAATTATGGTCCACCTATTCCAATAATCTGGAAAAATAAATCCAAGGGCATGATATTACACACAATAAGGTATAGAATAAAAGGAAATCATAATATATCTCCCTAAGAAATAATTTCCAAAAACAAAACATGTGATCAATATCAAATATAACAATTAATCTATAAGAATAGTCATGGAAACAAGTATCATAAATGGGAATCAAGTTATATTCCCAAACCAACATGTGAAAACCCTAAAATAACCTTATAATGTATTCCGACACAAGAATCATACTAAGGAAACATGTTCATATAATTCCCCAAATGATAAGGAACGTCTTTCCTCATTTTTGTAAACATAAACATTAATTGTATCATCAATAAAACGATATTCCTAGACCAAAATGATAATGATTTATTTCCAATAACTAATAAAAATTATTTGATAAAAAAATATGTTACATAAATCATGAAATAATGATAAGAAATTCAAGGGGTAGAACAAAACAACCCAATGACATCTATATTCAATTGTAGAATATGATCCCAGTTGAAGTAATTATTAACTATATCTCTTAGGTAGTGGCAAGAGGATAATTCATCAGGAGAGAAGCAATGAGATATCAAAGAATTACATTGATCTGAAAAAATAATTTTTATACACTAATGCTAGAATTACCACACTATATGACATAAGGAATCATCTTTTAAGACATTAAAAAAACATTATATGATCGAATAAGGAACAAATGGACAATCATTAAAACAATATGTATCATAGAATACATTCTCTAAATCACCCATATCTTGAAGCACTAGTAACGAAAGATGATAATAGGCATTATATTAATCATGGAGAATACAATATCTACCAAGAATTGAATGAAACCAAGGATAATTTAACAAAACTCTTCATTTTAAAAGTTTTTTCCATATTTCATCCAAAACCATCAAAGATTGATTAAATTGTTAAGGAAGGTTGTAAATTAAATTAATAGGGCTTAGAAATAAATTAAAAACCTCATCCAAAGCACCCAAAATAATACCTATGTTTTTTCCATTTTATTTTTTATATATTCAAGAAAGGTGGATGATGTTTCATTTATTTCAAAACAATTCTCAAATGAAAAACTACATGCACGATGACCTAGAAATGGTCGTGGGTTTATTGAACACATCAGGGAAAAATAACCATCTCTATAATGTGTTTATATACCCTGGATTTTTTTACTCTCACCACACACTCAAATTTTCCATGATCAGGTCTTTAGGTTGTGGGTGACAGAAGGACCTCCCACCCACCACAACATTTCCAAGCTATTTCCTCATTCAATTTCCACCAATACAAGATGAGGTCCTAATCAAAACACTCATCCCCAATATTGGAATGATATTTCCTTGTTTTTATCCTCCATACAAAAAATGGAATAAAAATCCTTGTTCCATATGTGTTTTTGTATTTTTTTCACCGAAACATGCTCAAAATCCCATTTTTGGCCACCAGAGTCTGCTCCCAGATCACAAGGTTCCACTCAATCATAGATTAACTAAAAAATATATCGTAAGTAAGAATAAATTTTAATTAAAAATATATATTTTTGGATTCATAGAGTATAAATCTCCTATCATCATACCACACGTGACTCCTTCTAAATAATAAATGTATATTACAATGTTGGCCTATACACAGGCTCTAGATGATGATCTTCATCATCATTTCAATAAAAATATCCTACCACTATTTTCAATAATTATTTTAAATTTCAATAGGGTATCATGTTTGTTCATAAACTGAGAAAAATATATCCTACATCATTTCATTTCATTCATATTCACTAAATCATATATTAATGTTCTTCCCATATTTATTTAATTAAACCCCCTAATTTTTTGTGACATTAATTAACTCATTCAAATTAAAATTCTACAATTCAATGATTGTTTTAAAACTTACTATATTTTTATAATATGAATAGTGTTTTTTTCCTTTTTAATATTTATGAATTATATTTTTCCATATCATTATTTAAATATTCTAAAATAACTTTTGACATTATTTTTATATTATATTTCAGTCTGATCATGGATTCATGCAGCATATAACATGAATCATTATTCTATATATTGGAACACCCTCAACATCAAAATCATGTTCATATCTTTTATCCCCCCTTTCTCATCTTGGACCATGATATTGTGTTCGATCATGATGTTTTATCCAAGATGAATATTACATATTATTCATTTGATTAATTTAATTACAATATACATTTTGGAATCATGTTTCTCATCTAGGATTGATCCTTAAAAAACTATAATGTTTTTATGACATATAATTTATTTGAAAATTATTATGTTCATAGAACATTCCATTTTTAGAATTTTTTAGGAATGTATTATGATATAACATAAAGAAATATGAGGAATACTTATGTTGATGATGCCTTATGATCGAGGATATACGATTGCCTAAAAGGTTTATAGTGAAGGATTTTGATATATTTGTAAAGGCTTACAGTTATGCCTTTATAGTTTTTCCTACATCATCCCTAATCCTTATGGAATATTTGATCTATATGTAAAAATATTACACTCAGAATCAATGTCATGTGATCAGGGAAACTATCATTGTTTCCCTTTTTATATCCAATTTGAATAATTTCATTAGACGACTTATTAACTTTTTTAAAGAAAATTAAAAACATATTAATCACATCAAAATATCATCCATGTATTATTTATATTGTCTTTTAATTACAAAAAAACAAGGTCGGTTTATTCATAGAAGCAACTTATTCATATTCCATTCAGAAAAGCATTTCATATTAAAAAAACTCTTAGGTTTGTATAAAATATAATATCAAAAACATATTTCCAATTTTTTATTGTCTGTGATTTATCATCTCAAAAACAATTCATTACTCTATGAAGATCAACACATCAAATTTAAAAATTAAACATGTATTAACTATAAACACAAAATCATATTCTAGGTATCAACAATCTCCCTATTTGGTTTTTTAATCAATATAAACCATCTCATCACATCATGAAAATAAAAAAACAGAGTTCTTACAAGGGATTCACACAAAAATATGTTTTAAGAATAACAGTTAATGAACCATCACTATGTCAATTTTAAAGATCCTATTTTCAAAAAAAAGAGTGACTGAATCAATGATAAATTCCTTCCATAAAACATATCAAATGAAACCTTTCATACCTTTATGAAAAAACAAATCATGTTTTTTGGTTTGCTTTACACAAGTGCACACACACATAAAACTAATTCACTGATATGATAAAAACAATTACCACTCTAAAAAAGTATCCTTTACTATAGAATCATGAAAAAATTGTTTTTTAAACTTATGAAAAAATTTTCCATAAGTGGAAGTGGGCTACACATTCATTTCCAGCCTCAACATCTAATACTATTTAGTTGTGAGATGTTTTGAAAGTATATCTTCCTACAATTATTTATAATGGAATTAAAATACAATCATCCAATGGAATCTTAAACATTATACATTAGAAAATTATACTTAATCTCATAATTTTTATATTAGAAATATTATATTATATTATTGTAAATATTAATGGAACATTGACTATGGAAACTCTAAATCTGAGGAAAAATAGTTTGAATAATTTATTTTTATAGACATTAAATCATCTGTATCATCTATTTCAGAATTATAGATGAAACACATAGTAATATTTTATTTAGATTAGTTTATCTTGGGTTTTCATTCTATATTTCCATGAAACACAACTTTTTTTAAGAAAAATATTCCAATATATGTTTATTTTCATTAATTAATATATTCTTCCCAATAAATATTAGAATTTCCTCTTAGGTACTTCCCATATATCATTTTATTCATAAATATAAAATATAAATTATTTTAAATATTTCTCATGATCATATTTCTTATTAAAATATGTGATTCAATGGCATTGTATTGATCCCTATAAAAAATTATGATAATATAAACAATATTGGTCTACTTTCTATCAATTATAAGAGAAATAAAATAAATTATATTAATGGTTTCTAATTCATATAGATATGTTAAACATAAATGGTCACTATTATTCCAACTAGAATATAGGTGGTAACCCCTATATATTATTGTATATAACACTTATTCATTTTTTATTTATAAAATTTCTCTTTAAAGGAATGAAATATGCTTCTTTGGTAATTTTTAATACCAAGTAAAACCTCATTTATCTAACAATTATAATAAAAAATATCATTCAATGATTATAGAGAAATCATAACACCTTCTTTCAACATTTATGTAAAATATTATATCATCGAAATACATAATCATATAAATTGACTTGGTTCATGTCTTATTTACATAAGAGCTTTTATCTAGCTTCCCTTTAAAAAACTTAATTCTTCTAATATAAAACTATAAAAAATGTAAATTAAGGCTTTTTCAATCCATATATAAATTTATTTATCTAAAATACTCTTCTTCCATATTAATAGAGTAAATAATCCTTCTGAATGTTCAGTATACACCTCATCACCAGGAACACCTTTTATGAAATATGTTTTTACATCCCTTTGGAATATCATTAAGAATATCTTAACCTATTGGGAATGAAAACTTATATTGAGCATAAGTCTGGACATTGGATTAAATGTTTTTTTAAATTTAAAAACGTCAATTTATGAGTATCTATTTGATACGAGTCCTTATTTTTTTTATAGAAACATTAAAATCATCTTCAATCTTCTTTGTGAAATCCCATTTGGTTCTAATCACATTTTTTTCTATGGGTATGGGAATATGTTCCCATGTTTAATACATTTACATATATTAAAATTATTTATTCATGGCCTAAATATATTTCTCATGTTTGGAAGTTTCTTACACAATCCTAGGGAAAAATTTTTATGAATGGATGGTATTACCAGTATCCATGATCATCTTTCTTATTTGTAAACCTTCATTTTATTTAATAATGATATTCTCATTGTGAATATTTTTTAATAGCCTTTTATTTTTTCTTTTTTAATTTACCTATGTATCATAATAAATATAAAATGTTAAATTTTAACCTTCATTCTAAACAAATGTGTTTCTTATATATTTTTCTAAATGTTCTGAACTGATTTCATAGTCCCCACTATTCATAATGATTTTCTACCTCATTTATTCTTTATTCTAAAAACAATGACATTTTCACTCTTAATATTTATTTAAAACATATTATTTTAACACCAATAATATTTTCATTCCAAGTGTACCCAATATACATTCCATATTTAGCCTTTTCATAAATCAGTAATCCTTTTATGTTCTTTTAAATAGCCATAAAAATCATCCAAACATCAAATTTGTTTAAATTTTTGATTCCTTTTAGACCACATCTTGTAGGGAGTCCTGGACTAGTTTTTCATTAATATATATCTTTTAAAAATTAATCCATTATATGACATATCCCTTATTCCAGTGTTACGGTGAGGTGTGGTGTCTTTCTAGAATGTTCTGGACATATTAACATTACATCAGTCTTTCTATTTAGCCACTAAAATTTATTAAGGTGAATATATAGCACTATATTCATGTATAATTTCATGTTTATTATGATACTCTATGAACTATCTATTGTAATAGTCACTCATACTGTCTGATAAAAACCATTCTTATTACAAGTGTTTCTATTTCATTTCACGTATTGTAAAAATCATGGATCTTTTTAAATCCTATGATTTATGGTAAGTAATCATTTTACATGTCTTCCTTTTGAAAAAATTTATGAAACTTATGAAATATAATTATTTATTTATTAAATACAAAGTCATAGGATGGAACATATCATATTGAATATGATTAAGAAGATTTAATGTTTTAATTTCAAATTTAATGTATATCTTGTTAACTAGTTTTCCCTTTGTACATTTTTTAAAAATAATGAGTATGGCTACATTTTGTAAGGTAAGATTCCACATAGTTTTTTATTGGATAAATATCATCATAACTATTTATCCTAGTTGACCGAACCATATATACAATAACCCATTTTAGTCTCTTTTATTATGTATTTGTCTTCCATTACTTCACTAATTTGAAATAGTTTTCTTCTAGTATTTATGACCATTATAGTTACAACATAGTATTTCATTTATTTGATTATGAATCCATGTTTCATTAAAATATACCATTTCAATCATTACAAAATTATGATACAATCGACATGTTGTGTTTTAGTCCATCAATATATAACAGACTATCAGGGAAGATATTTTTAACAGAATATTTTGTGACAATACCTTTGATATTTTTAAACTATCACTACAAAGTTTTACAACATATCCTTTAAATTTATCATCATTTTTGTGTCTTTTTAGAACATCTATCATATGATAAAAACATCAACTATCACTGATTAAATAATTTTTACAATTATAATCCATCAATACAAAATAAAACACATTTATCTATTTCCCAAATTAGATTTAATTTTAGTTTTCAAGGATGTTTTGACATATATTTAGTGGATATTGAAAAAAAGAAACCTATATATCTTATGTGTTACCTACACGATCATATATTCCACATATTTTTTTCAATCATTCAGTGTTATTTTACTTTTCAAATTTATTTTCGAAATATTCATGAATTTATTGACTTATAACCTATTATTTATATCTCCAACATTATTCTTACTATATTATCAAACCATGAATTAACATATTACAGAAGATCTTATAGGACTTCTGTCTAATAATTTCCCAAGATGAGAATTTTAAATCAAATCATTTATTACTAAATTAACTAAGTGGATAAATGGGTTTATGTCATGGTATTTTTTTAGCCCTTAAAAGACTATACATGTCACAATAATTTTTCATAGTTCTTCTTTGAGTATTTTCAACTGATGAATGATATTTTCTATTTTTATTTCATTCTAATTTTAATCGTTGTTGATTTTTTCTTCAAAGTATTTAGTTGTTCTGTATTACCATCTGTCATGGATTTCATCACTATAAGAATACATCTTTATAATAAAACCTATAAGGACATTTAATTTGGTTTTTTACCATCATTTATATAGTATAGATTTATTATATATATCCTATAAATTTATATTCATTATACCTCATACTTTTTCTTTTTTAATTTAATATTCTCAACAATATTCTTTGTTTTTATAATTAAAAAATATGACTTTATCAATTTCCTTATCCTCTATGATAATGATTTAGGTCATTTTTTCATTGATGTATTTCATTATTTTTTATTTTATGACTAAATATTACATGTTCGTTGAAATGGTTTTCTTTTTTTTTCTTGATTTTGACTTTTTTTTCCGACCCCCCCTAATCCTTGTGTTTTCTTCTCTCATCCATCAAATTTATCTTGAACAGATGTTGATCTCTATTATCATTTTATTTTAAATAGTTTTTTCTCTTTAATATAGTGAATAGTTATCACTATATTCATATTCTAATAGACTTTATTCCTCTCACTCTTATTCTAAAAGCACTCATTGAAAGGCATTCCATAGAACATCATCCTAACAATTGTCCTCATAATCTGACACACCTTCTCTCGATGATAGAATGTTTATTCTAAATATACAACCATAAATTTTATTATTTACTATTTTTTGACAAAAAGTTTGATATTTAGTTTGGGACTTCCTAGATGATTTTTAATTATCATTTTCTCTTATGATTTTTATTTGGATCATTGTATAAAAATGTCCATTATTTTCATAGTTATAGTATTTGAAATCTTTTTAATCTTTGTGATTATATATTCTACATGGAATAAAATTTATTGTCCTGAGAGAATGAATTTAAATAAAATATTATCTGTTGTATCCTTTTGAGTCATCTTTTTATCTCCAATCATTAAATATTGTAGTAATATGAAATAAATTTCATTTTACTTATTTACATCATTTTTAATAGTATGTCCTATTTTTAATTCATAGTTAATGAGAGTATTGTGATTTTAATTGATGGTTAATTCACCAATATTAAAATAGACTAGATCTAAGAAATTTGAATAAAAATTATCTAATGTGATAGAAATCAAATTTAAACTATTATAGTCATTATGATATTCTTAAAATCCTATAATAGTTTTCACAATCATATATAATATAGTGAAAAATTCATCAACTGTTTCATCTTAATCCATTCTAGAGTAATAAAACCATAATTTGATAATTTGAATCTTTTCTTAATACACCTTATTTCATTCATAAATTCCATAAATTTTCTTCCAGATATAATAACTTATTCTACAGAACATGGCATTCTTCAAATATTATTCTAATTACGAAGATAAAAAATCATTTCTTGTGTTCAAATAATTTTTAATATTTATTCAATGAATTAGAGCCCATAAAATTTTTTAAACTATTAATGTGAATTAAAATTGAATAGATTCATGAACTTCAAGCACCATATAATTAATTCATGGAATTATTCTCTCATTCAATGACTAAAACCATTTATTATAAAATGTTGTGTTTCCATTACTGTTAAGATAATTTTATTAATCCAAAATAGACACATGATAGAAAGGAGAGTAAACCTGGGTTGTGATAAAAAAATTCAACTATATGAATGGGGATATATAGTGAGAGTGGGTGAATACTTTTGTGTACATAATTTAAATCCTTTACCCTCCAAGTCACTTTTATCCCCTCTCCCATGATTCTCACTATGAAGAAAAATTGAATGACACCACATGTTTGTTAATGAGGTTCACTTCCTTGTAGTTGACTACAACCTTGGTGTCATGTGATTAGTATCCCACCAACATATTCCACCTATTAATATTAAAAGGAACTCATGAAGGGGTATAACACTGCTCTAGTATAGTCAATGTGGACCAAAAAATACAATTCTTCATCAATAGATCATATGTGACTACTTCAAAATAGTGATTATAGATGAGAATATGATACTATACATGGATTCAATAGAATTATCTTCATCACCCTTGGTTAGTAACCTCCAGTCATTGATCTCAATTATTCTTTTTACCATCATTAACATATCATTTTATTTTAGCTTATTTGAAAATATATCTTTATTAATTGATTTTTATTTATATTAAATGAATAATACATATATATGGATTCCAAACATAGTCAATGAAGCTAACATTCATTTATTTTTTCATGGGTTGACTCATTCAAATAATATAATTTGAAAAAAAAAATTATTTCAAAACATCCTAAAATTTTCGCTAAAGACTCATCAAGATTTCTTCATAAAATATTATAATTATTTAAAGATTACCCTACATTAGAATATTCCAAAAAAGTACATAACAATCATTTAAATTTGATATTTCCATGTAAGCATGGATTTATACGGAATGGATATAGAAATCAGTTCTTTATTATAGAACACCATCAACATCTTCTTCTTCTTATTCTAGATTATCCTCCTTGATCTCATCTTGGATCACAATTTTCTATGTGATCATAATTCTTGATCAATGATGACCATCTCACTTACATCATATTATTCATTTATTAATTTATTTATTCTTAATTTAAATTTTAGAATCTCAACATTTTACTCTACATGATCCTAAAGAAAATCAATTTGAGATTAATCTATTTGATTTGTTTGTTAAGTCATACATTTAGGGAATTTTCCATTTTTCTCGTAAAACATAAAATATATATAATGGACCTTAAATACTTATTTTAATCTCTTATGATGATTAAGATTTATCATCAGGTACATTTGTTTTCCTCAATGGTTTATGATAATATTTTTAATTTCTAGATAGTGAATTATGATCATGACTTTTTTATTTTTTCTTTATTATCCCATATAATTTTGGTCACTCATATAATTATGATGATGTTATTTAATCATTCTCAATAATAATTTTAAGAAATTTTCAACATTATATTTTTAGATCCATGTAGAAAAATTTATTATGCTGCCTTTTGAGATTCATCAATGAGTTTATAGACCTTTTCAATCACATAATGGAATTATCCAAGATGACTTTATAGTGACCTTATAACTTAACGCAACATAGATGAATTATCATAGAATCACTTTATTAATTTTCAATTTAGGATAGCCTTCAAAATTTGAAACAGTAGCTCTAAAGTCTATACACAACAACTACTCAATGATATCATTCTAAATTATTATAGATAGTGCTAACTTAGGTCCAGAAGATGTTGTGGATTCATGGAGGTAATGGAATAAATAATTAGATATAAACATATATTGGAAAAAATACAACATTATCAACTAATTTTCTAAATATTTTACTATTAAACATGTTTTCCATTCATTCTTCTTCTTATAGAGTATATAGTTGTTAGGTTTCTTCCATTTCGTTAGTGTTTTGAGGAGGGTTTTGTATGAATAGCTAATTCAGTTTATTTTTAAAGTCTAGTAGTGTATAATTCCTTTGTTTATTCCATCCATGTATAGTGTTTCTTGAATCCTCAAATAGGTAATGTATTTGATACTAAAATTACTCTAATATTTCAATGTTCACGTTTTTAAATTTCTTTAAATATCATGTATATTATTGGTTTATCATATTTTGGGTGTATTGGAATATATCGACTAAAACTTTGGGGAAATTTGGCATGCATTAGGGATCAAATATAGTTATGGGTTGGGATGATAGTCACATGACAGCCTAAGGTTCCTCATCATGATGGTTTTCATGTATGAATATTCTAGGGTGTTGAGTGGGGCTAGAGGTTAGTGTATTTTGTTGGGGTATTCTATGAATACATTTAAGAAGGTGGTTCTGGGTCAAAGACAAAAGCATAGTTTATTGAATATAAAAAAAGGAATAGGGTTACAGGAGATGAAAAGTATACAGTTTTTTACAATCTTCGTCAAAAAGATGGAATAAATTAGGAGGAAGATAATCCAAAAAAGTCATATCCGGGTGAATTCCCATGTTCTCAATAGCGTAAACAACAGTGTTCTCTTCCCAGAAGGCATGAGTGGATATATGACCAATATCCAGGAGATTTTTCATACATTTCATCCAAAGCGTAGTGAGGGGCCAGGCCAGGTGATTCACCCCATTCCAGATTGCCTGAACAATGGTGGTTGAGTAACTTTTGATCCAGAGTTTTCTCCATCCTTTTTGAAGGGAAAAATTGATGTCCTGAATGACACCCATCATTTCTTCTTCCAATGAGGAAGCTATACCACATTTTCGATAGAGAAAACCATGGCACTGACCAGAAGAATCTCTGAAAATCACCGCATAGCCAGCAGGTCCAGGGTTTCCCTTCGAGGCACCACTAATGTTCACATTGATCCATCATGGCATAGTAGCATACCAGAATACTTCAAAGGTATTTTTGGGTTGTTGATAGTTTCCATTGACCCAGATTCTACGCAGTATCTCCCAATCTCCAATAGAGTTGTTGCAGTGGCCTTTTTGGATCGAAGCAGCCTCACGGAACGCAATGAGAATCTGGGATTTTTTGCATTGAGATTTAATGAGTATTTATTATAAATGATATCATTTTAATAATACTAGATCACATATTTGAGCTCAGAAACGAAAGAGAGGAATTTGTTTTTGATTTGATGAGAAGCATCATTTCCAACACATTTCATTAAAAGAGAACATATTGAGTCAGGTACAAAAAATATACAGTTAAAATTATCAAAGATATAATTCCATAAAGCAGAGGCTGTAGAACATGATAAGAAAATATGGTTAGTATCTTCTCTATGTTGGTTACATATATTAAACCTAGAGATAAGTTGAATACCAAATTTTTGATGGCAGACCTCAGTGGGAAATTTGTTGTGAGAAATATGTGAAATAAGATTCAGTCTTGTAGGTTTGATCAAGGGTTTGTTAAACTTCTTTAACCATTGAATGTTGGATTCGGTGGCATGAAAATTCTGTTCGTAGAAATTTTTGGAGTCAAAAATTCCATTTGGGGATGGCTCCCAGACAAGTAAATCATCATAGATAGTATAAGGGTAGTTGTCAATGATTTGAGCAATATTGTCTGGGAGGTCATTCCTGTGAGATTGAAGAACTTACTTTATGGTGTAACTAGTGTTTTTAGGGGTATAATTAGGATGAAGAATGGGAATTAAAGGGTAGTTAGTCCAATTATCTAGACAAAAAATTATTTCATAGTCAGCCCTAACCATCCATATAGAGTTTTCCATAATGTTATGAAATGAGTGCCAAATGGAGGGCCAAATCGAGGAGGTGATATAATTAATATTTCTCTTCTAAAGATTATTTTTAAATATGTTTTTGAGAAATTAAAGAGCATTAGAGCTATTATAGATTAATCTACAAGTAAGTTAGCCTGCATGGTATCATTGAAAAATTTTATTTTTTTAATACCAAAACCCCCCCTTATCTAAGGGATTGAAACATGCCTTCCAAGGTATGGTGACAAGTTTCCTTTAACAATGTTTCTTGTCCAAATGATGTTCTTGGTGTAAGTATTAATTTTTTTAAAGGTTCCTATGGGCCACCTATAGATCATGAGAGACTAGACCGTCTAGGAGACAATAATTTATTTGATGAGAAAAATTAAACCATCCATAGAGAGGGACTTCCCTTTCCAAGAAGAGAGTCGACTGATTATTTGATCAACAATGCTGGCGAAATAAGAGGATTTAGGTCTTCCCTAAAAGATAGGTACTCCTAGATAGGTGAAGGGGAATAATCCTTCTTTGACAGCAAGATTAGTAGTGATAATGGCTTTCCTTTACGGGGATAAACATTTTCCAAAGAAAATATATGATTCGTTCGAAGAAATATCTTGACATAAAACCTCCTCATAATGAAAAAGAATTCATTTAAGCACCTATATATTATTTTGATCACCATGCAGAAAAAAGATGATGTCATCAACATATAATAGGTGGGTAGGGACCTTATGAATTTTGGCAGCCTGGATGGGTTTTAGTTTATTTTGATTGACAAGTTCTGTGATGCGTCTGCAGAGGTAATCCTCAACAATAACAATGAGGATTTCCGATAGAGGGTCTCCTTATCTGATACCCTTTTTTCATTTGAAGTATCCTTTGCGGGTATCATTTACCAAAATGGAAATTGATTCATATTTAAACAAGGTTTGGATCCTCATGACAAATGTATCATTGAATCCAACACTTTTTATGACTTTAAAAATGAGACACCAATAAATGGTGTAGAATGCTTTTATAATATCGAGTTTGATGGCAACATTTCCACCCCTCATAGTTTTGTTAAGAGTTTTACTGCATTCAGAGGTAAGGAAAATGCAGTCCCGAATAGACCTACCTTTCATGAAACCAAAATTGATTCCAAAAAAACAATTTTGTTTCATATAAAAGTAATTCTATTAGCAATGATTTTGGTAATGATTTTGTAAATAGTGTTTATTAGATAAATAGGTCATAATTGGTGAATCTCAGATGCATTATCAGTTTTGGGAATTAAAGTAAGCAATTGTGCATTAAGTCCACGAGGGAGAAAACCATTGGTGAAGAAGGAAATCACACGCTTGAAAACATCCATGTGAATGACGTCCCAATGACGTTGAAAGAAACCATTATTAAAACCATCCGGTCCAGGGGAACTATCAAGTTTTAGAGAAAAACAGTATCCCTAATTTAATGATCCAGAGTGATGTTTAAAAGAGACTCATTGTCTTTCTCATCAACCATAAGAGAAATGATATCAGGTCTAAGATCAATATTGACATCTAGACCATTTAAGATGTTATGGAAATAAGAAACAACATGGTTGGAAATAGCTTCTTCAAACTCATGGAGTTGATCATCATGTAAGAGTTTATCAAGAGGTCAGGAGGCTTTCCTAACTCTTTGAAGAGAGTTATAGAATTTAGTGCTTCTATCACCATCAGAGAGCTATTTAGTCTTAAAACGTTGTTTACACATATTGTCTTTGAATGTGAGAAAAGTGTTATGTTTTAAGGAAATTTTTATTTCAGTTTGAGGATCAAAATTAAAATCAGAATTAGTTATGTGTTTGATAACCTAGTGATATTTAACAGTTGGTCAAATGATTTACAATGTTTGACTTCAAGAGACGTAATTATCACCCCAAATGTATGTTCATATGTATCGGTCAGTTATAATGGTTTAGAAAAAATTAAAATTCCATGTTTTTAAGGGTTGATATGTAATGGATACTATAAATCCACCTTGGGATATCTATGTGTAATAACTTATGATATGTAATTATGGATACCAAATGTGTGACATATAATGTATCAGGTATATTGAATAATGATTTTGGTTGGATCTTAGTTTGTTAGTGTAATTGTTAACAATGTCTAGCTTTCCATGTTGTTAGTGTTGGTCTAGAAATGTGTCTCGAGGATTGGCCTTAGCCCAAGAGATGATTTTTTTTTAAAAAAAAATTTGATTAATTTTTTAATAGTTCTATAGTTTCCCATTATTTTTATGCATAATTTTTTTTTAATATTTGTATAAAAGTAGTTTTGGAAGGATGGAATGAATTTGAAATGGTTTTTATATTTATCATTTTCATGTTGTGAATTTATTAATAATAGAAAACTATAGAACAAATATATATTTCTCATCATAATGGGGTAGATATATATAATGTATGAAAAAATTGGTAATGTCCATTATATTAAATATAAATGATAAAATATTTTGTATTTAAAAGGTATATTAGATGTGGATCTCACTATATTACATTTTTTTTCATCTGATGAAAAAATATCCCATTGGGAAAATCATGTTACATATGGAAAAAAATATTAATTAGTGTTTTTTCATTTGAGGGAAACATGTTTTGTTTTGAAAATATATATTACATATAAATAAAATATCTTTAGTACTATAGATTTTTCTAATGGATATATCCTATATATTGAAATCATATTATGTATAGAAATTCTACATGGATGAAATCCTTCACATATAATACATATAATATGTATGGGTTAGTGGAAAATGAATAAACAAAACATATAAATTGGAAAAATCTTTTAAGAGATTAGTTAGATAATATTTTTAAAATAAATCATTAAAGTGTTGAACTGAAATATCATACGTAATATAAATTTTTATAATACATTTTTCCCTAAGAAGAAGGTCGTATACTTTTATTTGATAATTAGGGTGTCTTGAAATGTTTGAAAAATAATAATTTTATTTTTCAAAAATATAAAAATTATTATTTAATTTGATAATTTGATATTAAATAAAATTTATGAAGTATTTTCAACATTAAATCAATGAAGACAATTAGAATATTTCTCATGTTCGTATATTTTTATTAGGGTGATATTCTAATGGAATATTTTTATTTCCACTTGTAATTTGATTTAGGGAGTATCCATGGTTATTGATGGGCATCTATCAGTATCTCTTGTCAATATTTTGCACGGTTATCTCATATTTTCTTGAAAACCTTAATTTTAAGGATTTTGTTTGATTTTTTAGGAATCATGAAAATAATTCCAAATTGGTTAAATTTTTAGAATTAGTAGAAACCTACTTAATCCTTGAAGGTGGTTCCTAGATTATTTCTTTTCCATATGTGTGTTATGTGATGTGTAATAAATTGGAGTGGGAAGAATTTTCTATGTGTTTCAAATTTTGAACCACTTTGAGTTTCAATTTAAATTGGGAAATACATATGGTTAGTCATTTGTAAGAACAAGTGGATTTAATCTACTATTTAATGGTCTCTAATATTGTGGGTTGAGCTTATATAGGGGTAGATATTTTCTTTCTAAGGGTTAATATTTTGGTTTATATGATTTTTTGTATCAATAGTAATGGGATGTGTTAAACCTATGTGGTTTTGGGTGATATAGATCACTAGAAATAGTGTGATGGTCTTTATGAAAATAGTGATAATATGGTTGTCTATTCTTATGGTTGGTGATGGTAGTTCATTATCGTGTGGTAGTTGATATTGGTAATTCTACTCACTATAGTAGACTATGGTCATTAGGGTTTTGTGCATAGATGATAGTCACCATGAAGTGGTTTATTTAATTTGATATGGCTAGTGAACTGTATATATTAAGAGGATTAATATGATTGTTTTTGGTATTAGTTTGATGGATGTACATAAAATGGAAATCCATCAATGGTGATGTATGACCACTAGATGGGAGCATGGGTGATGTCAAATGTGTGAGAGTTATGAGAATATTGAGTAAAACATAGTAATGTATGGATGTCACTACACTATAGGTATCATTGGGATTTTGAGTTAGTTATTATAATGAGACTAGGTGACCATCGGTTATGTGATACAAAAAAATTTAGAAGGCTTATATGACATAAGATATAAAATAATTTGGATGTATCATTCATTTCTGAAACTAGCCAAATATGGTAATGGTATACTCAATACTTGTAGATAATGATATGACCATGTTGGGAGTGAATTTTTGTTTCTATTTAGTTTTATTTTCATGTAATCATATATATGGATATTAGTGCGGTACACTATTGATGATGTCTGAATATTCTCATACTCTCACCAGGCATGGGACCTCTAGAACATGTGCAGACATTATGGATCTTATATTTGGTAAGGGTGAAGCATTGACATGAAAAAACTAGTGGAGATGTGAGTATAGATGGTTTAAAACATGGATGATGCAGTTTTATATGATCTATGTTGTTTTTTATGGTCGGGATGACCACATATTTGAACATGTTTTTAACATTAAAATATTTTATTAGCCTATAAGAATTCAATTTAGTTTTGTGTGACTTAAATGATCTGATAAATTATTTTTATATTCATATTATTCATATTTTTTATTTAAATTTTTTCATTTATGTATTTTTTATATTATTATTAATCACCAATGTATATATTTTCTCCACTATCACCTCTTATACACTTGTAGGTGGTAGTATGCTATTGGATTATAAGATGTCACTCCAAAAGACTATTGGAACATTGATCCATCTATTAGGGGTGTGATTTCAGTCGATGGGTTATAATTTGATATCAAAAATTTATTTTTATCTATTCATATTAATTATAGTTTTTAAAATAGAGGTATTTGTGTCTGTTAATATCTTCCTTATGGTAGATAGGGTAGAAGAAAATATTTTTAAGGACATTTTTAAATAGGTCTTATAATGGATGTAATATCATATGTCTATTTAAATCATGTATGGATAGAATTACACTTTACATTGTAATTTTTTATATTTTTTTGGTTATTTTAGTTACAATTAGTTTATTTAATATTAGTATATTATGTTATTTTATTTTTGAGACTCTTGGCCAAGTGTGGAACGATGTGGTATTAATGTATTATCTCAGAAATATTGGGATTATATGAAATGTATGTGATTATTATTATTTTTTATTTAAATCAAACATTTAGTTTTTTAAATTTTTATAACATCATAAATAGTATTTTTCTAACTATTCTTTTTGAGGAATTTTACTCAGCTAATCTAGGATTGTTTGTGGATTTGTAAATAAAAAAATTTATTGAGTTGTTTATTGTGTTTAGAAAAAAACCTATAATAGGTTTTCCCATACACATTCATAGTGGAATTATACTCAGACTTAATAATTTTGTTATTCATTCTATAAATATGTTTGTATATTCCATGTGTGTATGATCTGTGAGTATTATCCACGTAAAGGGGTATTCAAACTATGTTTTTGGGTTGGATGATAAGGGATTAGTATGAATTTTTATGGGCTAGTGGGACATGGTGGATATTTCTTATTTCAATATTTAGAATATCGAGATAGTTGTATATATCATAACCATGATTTTGATTCCACATAAAGATACACCCAAAAATTCTACCATTGAATCATTAGGAGGGTGGAGACATGGTGTCACTGAGGCATGATCATCTTGAGGCCCCTTCGGGTTAGTGTGAGAGTGGGAAAGGGATCAATGAGACAAGGTTGGCAGTTTAGCTATAATGGTTTAATTATTTCTATTAGTTTTCATATGAGCAAATCATGTCTATCTTAGTGTTATTTATATAGTGTGTAAACCCATATTTTTGGTATTCATGGAATATTTGACATTAGATTTCCCATTAAAAACCTCATTTCTCTCAAATAGATTGTCGATCTTATGTAGTGGAGTATGAGATTCAGTCAGCATAGAATACTTTTCATTAGAATGACATTCCACTTGGGTATAGCTTAAGGGTAGACATATATATGATATTTGGACTAGGATACTTGTGCTGGGATTTATAGATATAAGTATTTGGGCATACATGGTTGGAATAAATGTACATTGAGGGAAAAATCTTCGAGATGTTTTTACATAAGACATTGATGGTGGATGATCCCATGATTTTTTTCCATTGGTTCCACGAGATAATTAATACATAAATAATGTTACAGAGTATATATATCTATTATATTTTTCAATGATGTTGGTGATGGGATGATTCATTGATTGTTTACTATAATATACTATGATTTTAAAAGGAATGAATATGTTCAATAGGGTACAATATATACAACTCCGATCTAAAACAAAAAATGAAATATTATTATGTGACCACTATATTCTTGTCAATGAATTGGTGGGTATGAATAGAAATAATTGATATGTTTAACATACAAGGGTTATATTCATTTCTAATGTTTTAATTAATACATTGTAGATAATCACTTGTTTTTTGTAAAGATAAAAATACATTTTGTTTGAAAATGGTTTTTATTTTTGAAGATAAAAAAATATAAATATAAATACATTTTAAATAAAATAATTTGTTTTTTTAAATATAAATACAATTTTAAAAATATAAATACAAATATAATAACTTGATTTTTTAAAAACATTTTCTTTAAATAATTTATAATGATATTTATAATCACTTGTTTTTATTTTTTTTGTGAAAAAAAATATAAATATTTTATGTAACTTTTCGAAAATTAATGTTTTAAATTGAAATTCATTTTCGAAATAATCATTCTAAAATTATCATATTATGAATTTTAGAAAATTTCTGGAAACTATTTATTTTTCAAGGACTACTGGAAATTTTTAATATTTATTGAAAACAATTTATTATTTTAAAGTATTTATAATGTAAAGTTTTTATTTTTTTTATATTTAAAATTTAAATTGTTTATTTTAATTTTAATTCCTTTTTTAAAATATATTTTACACAAGAATTTTTCATAAATAAAATTTATATTTTAAATGGAATTTTTCAGAAAATAAAATTTTTTTGTGTTTTTTTCAGTTTAAACTTAATTAAGGTATTAACACTTATATGCGTTAGATTTTGAAAAATGGATTCCATGTTTGGAATCACTGAGTTTAATTGTAATAAATAGTTCCATTATAATTTTTGTCAATATGAATAGTAAACCTAGTAACATTTTTTTACCACCATAAAAGGAAAAGTGGGTAACTTATAGTTTTAATATCCATGATAAGGAAAATAAAATTAACACAATAGCTACCTAAATCATATTGAATTATTATATATATTTTGTAATGTTTGGAAAGACTCATTTACGACCTTTTCTACAAACATGGATGAGATCATGACTTTTATAATATTTTATTTAATGAAAATCCAAAACTTATGACCACTTGTTTTTAATAACTAAAATATTTTGAAAATGAAGTAATTTAGAAAAAAACCTTAAAATAAAGATTTTTATTAAAGATAAATAATTTATATTCGTCAATTTAATTTATTTTTTATTTTTACTGAAGCAATGATTTCCATAAACTCTTACACAACATTGATGCCCCTCTCCTCTCATATAAAATGTCATGACCCGTCCTCAGGGCCCGTGTCCTGACTACCCCAAGCCCGCCTTCCATAGGCCAGGGGCTGATGACTAGTATCAAAGGCGAATCCCCGATAATAAGGGAAGCCATTGCCTTTAAACCTGTAACACACACAGTCTGAACACAATCAGTAGAATCAATAAGTACTAATATAGAAAAGAAAGGTGTGTTGAAAGTAATTCGGGCAGTATACAAACCTAATTGAACAACAAGTACAAGTACAAGATAAATGGGTAAAATAGCTCATGGATCGTCCATCGGGGAATCCTACCAGAAGGGTAGGTATAGATCTCGAACAAGTCATCCCTAAGGTACGTCCCGTCAAGTCCAGCTCCGTGGAGCCTCCCGTCTGTCACCCTCAGCCTCGATCACTACTGACCATAGTATTCACAGAACACAACAAAGTGCAGGTAAATCCTATACAGGGGTGAGTATACAAATAATCATTAGGGGACCCTGAGACCCTCTAAGGTCTCCCAGAATCCAATAAGGACAAACCATAGTAATAAGATACAATCATGAGGTATCAACCATCACTACGTAGGTATATCACCATACATATAACTAAGTTACCATTCATTGTCTATCTCCAACACTCGAGCCCAAGCACAACCCATTCAACAAATGAAGTAAATTCAATCAACTCAATGATAACAACATAAAGACAAGACCCAGCTCACATAGGTATAAAACTCATGATGTGTGGTAGAGATAATTAGATGTTGCCTCTGAAACATCTCCTCTATCGAACCCACGTAGGATACTGTAACAGTATCAGCATTGTCGAACCCACGGAGGATCCTAGTACAGAAGTCATCACTGTCAAATCCACGGAGGATCTCTATACAGAAGACATCGTTGTCGAAAACATAGAGAATCCTAGTAGAGTATCGTCACTTTCGAACCCACGAAGGATCTTCGTATAGTAGTAAGTCCATGTAGGATCCTATCATCTCAGTCGCATCAAGCCCTAGGGTTCCCGAACACAGCATGCTCGATTCAGAGAGGGTCTGCCCCTCGATCAAATTGTCAATACCTCAACTACTACTAATTCTTGATTTGATGTATCCCATAGTTCCATCTTATTATAAGGAACCCAGTGCGATAGACGGTGCCTCAATCAGACGCCGGGTCTGTGAGTAATTGGAATTTCTATTCCAGGGGCCCAGTTGGTTTTTAGGCTCAATCCATCCTGACTGCACCCCAACTATTTACAAATCTCAAGTGGAGCATGCCAAAAGAATCTTCTCACTCCATGAATTCCATCGCCATAGGAGGTTCGTCAATCGGACAACCGTAGCCTAAGAACAGGGCAGAAAGGTGTAAACTGGCCAAACGGGTTTGGGTCCGGTCTGACTCATTCAGACCGACCCAGACTGACCCGGTCTATTTTGGGGTCCGACCCGAACCGTGATTCCAACTCGGTTCGATGAAATAGCCTGAGTCGAGGGGACGGACCAGCCCGAGGCGGCCTGACCATAGGCGGCCCGACCAAGGGGTGGCCCAGTGGACAGTGGTACGTCTGAGGGCAGCCCGGCCATGGTTGGCCCGCCCGACTAACAGGCCCGTATGGACGGTGGCTAGCCCGCATGGCTGACGGAAGGCCCGCGTGTCTAGCGGCCTGCCCGCGGGCGCGACTGGCCCAACATGGGGGGTTACTCCCCCTGCCTTCCAAAACGGCCCGTGCATGGTGTACCGACATGGTAACCATGGGACTTGAAGGATTCCGCCTTGTCTAGATCACTGACCGGCCAACCGGTTCTGGGATTTGGGATGGCACGACAGCGCCACGCCACTTTACTACGGCCCTTCGTGGCCCCGGTTCTGCATCGCCAGCGTGGGGCGACTGCATCGCGCCCCTCTGCTGCGGCCCGCCCCGGCTGTGGCTTCTCAGCTTCACTACTGTGGCATGATAGCGCCACACGCCTCGACAGTGACCCGGCTAGCTGTGGCCCTCTACTGGACTCTGTACGGAGCGACGGCGACGCGTGCCTCCACCGCGTCCTGTCGTGGCTGTGGATCTCCTTTTGCGTGGTATGACAGTGCCTCACCCTCTTGGCCACCTGGCGGTCTTGCGCCACCGGTTCGTCTTCGCGGTCCACCTTCATCATCAACAGACAAAAACATCCAAAGGGGGAGGGTTGGGCCATGTTCGTGCAGTCTGAACCCTCCTCTTCATGGTGATATCATTCAGCATAAATAATCCGAGGTTTGAACGCTGAAGGACAAGAATAAAAATTCTACTCAAACACCTACCTCGATTTGATGATTGTTGACGAAGTGGCGGGAAAAGGGAAGACGTTGATTAGTTGACATCGGAAAGTGTCTGAGGAAGAGGCATTGTCAGCATTCTTCACGGGTGGCTCTTTCTCTTTTTTCTTGGTCAAATATCGAGGACAATGTTTGTCATTCTTTGGATATGAGGATTTTTCTCCGTCGATAGGATCAAGTTCTCCAAAATCTCCCAAGTCCTTTATCAAATTCCCACCCTAATGAAAGTTTCCGACCAACTAAAATAAAATAATTATTTTGTCTATTTTTTTATTGTTGGTAAGAATTTCAAAAGATTTCAAAAAATTTAATTAATTGAAGGATCTCAATTAATTAACAATGGGGGGTTCGAACTTTAATGAGAGATGTTCAAAAGCCTTCCCCCACATAAAGAGAGTTACATGAGGGTTTATACTCACGTGGCTCCCACATAATAATATCCTCCCAAGGGAGGTTATGGTGTGGTGGGCCCCACCTCATAACATCCTCCCAAGGGAGGTTAGGGTGTGGTGGGCCCCACCTCTAACCTCCACTGGGAGGTTTTAACATCCCAACAAATAAAAATAAATTAAAACCTTTATTTTTATCTAATTTTATTAAAATCGTCATAAAATAACTTTCATTCTCGTGAGAACGCAACTACGGTGAAGGTCTCACTAAGTAATCACTGATGTTGTGAGTTCAACGGTGCCCTCAGATTTTAATTCCAAGCATCGGTTCAAAATATATAAAAATACACTCGTACGTTTACTGAATGTAGCCGTAAAAAACTTCATAAATTTATTCCGAGCACACCTGGCCTTTGAATCAATAACCGTCAGAAATTACAGACTCGTAAAATTCTCATGTATTTATGAAAAAAAAATCCATGGAATTTCCAGGTCATTGCATTCTCCCCACCTCATGGATTTACATCCCTATAAGCTACAACTCATGTTAAGGAAACAAAAGGGGGTACTGAGCATGCATCTGAGCCTCCCACTCCCATGTTCTCTCTTGGAGGTTCTCGTGCTGCCAACGAATGAGGACCAGAGGTATCGACTGTCCATGTAGGACCTAATCCTATCGATCCACAATATCCACGGGAACCTCCATTAATTTTACCCTATCATCAATTTCCATCTCCCCATGGTTGATGATGTGGGACGAGTCATGCACGTATCTCCTCAGATGAGATACATGGAAGACGTCGTGAACCCGGTGCAACTGAGGTGGAAGGTCATAGTGGTAAGACACATCGCCTACAATGATGAGAACCTAGAACGGTCCGATGAATCGCGGAGAGAACTTTCCACCTCGACCAAATCATTATAGACCTCATCAAGGTGAGACCCGTAGAAATTAGTGGTCTCCATCTTCGAACTCCAGTGGTCTCTCTATCTCCTATCAGCATAGGACTTATACCTATTCTATGCAGTCTTCATCCACTCTTGGATGACTAGCACCTTCTACATCATAGCATGCACCATCTATGGTCCCATAAGTGCTGACTCCCCAAGGTTAGTCCAGCATAGAGGCGATCTGCAAGGTCGGCCGTGAAGTGCCTCGAATGTTGCCATCCCGATGATGGAGTGGTAGCTGTTGTTATACGCAAACTCTACCAAGGGTAAATGATCCTCCCAGTTGTGACCTAAATTGAGGATGCATTCACGAAGCATGTCCTCAAGAGTTTGAATGGCCCTCTCAGTCTGACCATCCGTCTGAGTATGGAAGGCGGTGCTCAAGTGATGCTACATCTCGAAGGCCTCCTCTAACCCCTTCTTTAGCCAGGAAGTAAAAAAAGAATCTCCATTGGAGAAGAACATTGATGGCACACCACGAAGCCGTACAATATCTTGTACGGATAGGCGTCCCAAGCTCTCTACTGAACCCTCCTCTTTGATCGATATGATGTGAGATGACATGGTGAGTTGGTCGACAATCTCCATGATAGAGTCATGTACTCTTGATGTACGTGGAAGTAACATCATGATATCCATGGATATCTCATCCCACTTCCACTATGGGACCTCTAAGGGATGAACTAATCCTATTGGAACCTGGTGCTCCGCCTTCACTTGCTGGCAAGTGAGGCATTATGAGACCAACTCTAATGCTTCCTTCTTTATACCTGGACACTAATACTGTCTTTGGAGGTCCTGATACATATTTTACACTAATGGATGCACCGCTAAAGGAGATGTGTGAAACTCCCACAACACTTCTCTTGAAGTGCAACTAGTACCATGGTACGTCCTCTGAAGAGTATGACGTGCTCCCTACCTTTATAAAATCCATCAGGTGCCTGCCCTGTGGATATATGAGCACGTTTCATCTCACAGTCAACGTCCCCATTATGTGCCACCCTGACTCACTGAAGAAGGGTTGGAGTGACTTTGAGTAACTGTAGAAATACTACTCTATCTCTATCAAAAAAGGATATATGCAATGTGGCGAGCCGCTCTGTCACCTCTCCTAGCAGCTGAATGCCTGATCTCCTACTTAGAGCATTAGCTACAACGTTTCCCTTCCCAAGAGTATATACTATCTAGAATTCATAATCCTGGAGGAACTCAAGGCATCGCCGTTGTCTCGGGATCAGGTCCTTATGAGAGAAGATATACCTGATACTCTGGTGGTTACAGTAGACTGTAAAGCATTCGACCATAAGATAGTGCCTCCTCATATTCACGGCGAAGACCACTCATGCTAACTCTAGGTCATGGGTATCGTAGTTCTGCTCGTGTTGTCTCAACATCTGAGAACCATACGCGATCACTGCTCGCTCCTGCATTAGGACACACCTGATTCTGTTCCCTGATGAATCGTAGTAAACAATGTACCCAATGTCCTCCTCCAATAGCCTCAAGATGGGAGTAGTAGTCGACCTCTTCCTCAGCTCCTGAAAGCTCTGTTGGCATCTCTATGACCACATGAAGGGTTTCCCCATATTTTCAATTCTGAAAGTGTTTTTTCCACTCTTGAGAAGTCTTGCACAAACCTCGGATAGTACCCAGCCAGTCCTATAAAACATAGTACCTCCGTCACACTCTTGGGTGGCTCCTAAGCAAGTACTACCTCAATCTTCGCTGGATCCACTACAACTCCATCCTATGAGATGACATGTCCCATAAAGTGTACCTCTCAAATCCAGAACTGGAACTTCGAAAGCTTACCATAAATTCGATGCTCTTGGAGTGTGTCTAGTACTACCCACAAATGGTAGGCTGCTCCTCCTTGTTAGCTGAGTAGATTAGAATGTCGTCGATGAAAACTACCACATAGCGATCAAGGTATGGCTGAAAGATCATGTTCATAAGTCCCATGAACACTGTTGGTGCATTGGTTATTCCGTATGGAATTCCCAAGAAATTTTAGTGGCCATACTGACATTAAAGTCTGTCTTATGCACATCATCATCCTGTACTCTGAGCTGGTGATTGCCTGACCGAAGATCTATCATCGATATCTAATGCGCTACCTTTAGCTGATCAAAGAGGTCTTCAATTATCGGGAGTGGGTACATGTTCTTCATGGTCACTTGGTTCAGGCATCGATAATCAACACACAGACACATGCTCTCATCTGCCTTATTGGGGAATAAAATCAGGTATGCCCAGGGTGAAACACTAGGTTGGATAAATCCATTCCCCTGCAAGTCATCCACCTATACTCGTTGCTCACGAAGCTCAGTGAGAGTAATCTGGTAAGATGGAGTAGATATAGGTGTCTTCCTGGGGTATATTTCAATATATAAGTGCACCTCCTTGTGAGGAGGTAGTCCTGGTACATCATCAGGGAAAACATCTGCGTACTGATCGACCACAACAAGAAAACTCGGACTTCACACATCAACCACTCTGAGAATGAGGCTATCCAAACGATGTGTGATCGGCTTCCCCCTCCTCTGGGAAAGTCCATCCTGCACTATAAAGTATCCCTTCTCACCGGTGAAGGTAAACCTCATCCCATCCTCATGGACACACCACACATTCCGCCTAATACAGTCAGTCTGAGCATGAAGTGTGGTTAAACAATCCATACCCAAGATAACATCGTAAGGCCTTGACTCTACTATGAGGAGATCCCAGCTAAAGATCTCACCTCCTAGTGTAAGATCACACTGTCGGGACTAGTGCGTAATTGTCAAGTCTACTATTGTAGGAGTCTCTAGTTGTAAGGATCGAGCCAACGACTCTATCGGAATCTCCGAGATCTAAATGAGGGCAGTGGAAAATAATAATGACTTGCACCTATGTCTATAAGTATTACACAGGGGTGGAGTAGACACATATAGTACCTCAAATCATCTCAGGTTCACCATGGTCATAGGCCTCGACTGCCTAGAGCTAAGCCGGCCCTGGTCTGCCAGCTCCCTGTGGTTGTGGTGGACCTCCTGGTGGTGGTGGTGGTAGGGCCTCGAAACATCATCCACCACCTGCTGCTCGGTCGGCTCCTCTGCCATGTCCGCCTGCTCCCAGAGGACCACCACGGTCGAACCTCTGCCTCTTCATAGGAGGATCCTCTACTATCTTTTTCTCATCTGCATGGCGGGTTGGGCAGTCACGAGCCATGTGACCCTGCCTGGCGCATGCATAGAACTGCATTCTCCTCGTATGGCTGACTCTGTCTTGTGTGCCCCGCACAACCAAACCTGTATCCTGGGGTTTCCCACCTGATGGAATAGTCTACATGGACCTCTGAGACATCTGTCTACTACCAGCTGTAGAAGACTCTTCTATGTGTCACCCTGTGGTGGGTCTTGCTGTTGGTGACTACTCCGCAAGAAAACTCTCCACTAGAAGGGGTTGCGCCACCAAACCCCGCCTGCATTGGGATGCTGGGGGAGATCATCGAAGCCCTGATCTCAATCCTGAGTCCCTTCTTGAAGGTTAGGGCCCGGAAGAATGGTTCTCATTCCATATCCGTGGAGTAGCGTTAGAGATCGGTGAACCTCACTGAGTTCTAAGCTACCGTCATGCTACACTGAGGAAGATGTGGTAACGCTTTAATTCGAACTGCAAGAAGGTTGGCTGGAACAAAATATGACCAGAAGTGACTCAAAAAGTCTTCCCAGAGTAGTGATGCCACTTCATGCAACTGGAGCATCAAACTCCACAATCTACATGCTTCTGCATGCATGTGATTTATGGAAAGGATCACCATGAGGTTGGATGGTGTCCCTACCAATCTAAAACCACTCACAACAGCCTCCAGCCAATCCTAATCTTCCTATGGGTCTGTCTCTCCTCTGAACCTGGGTAGCCTCTGGTGCTGGAACATGTGCAATGCACTCAGAATACATACACTCTCTACTACTGGAGCTAGTGGTATTGGGGGCCCAGCGAGTAGTGGCACCGCTGGTACCTCTGTTGTGATGGGGCCCTGCATTGAGGCCTCGTCGCTCAGTGGGCTACCGTCTCGTACGCAACTGAGAACCCTAGGTTGCTGCCTATGTGGGGCCATCCTGAAAAGAAATAGGTGTGCCATAGTCAAAACAATATACCCGGTGAGCTGACACAAAGTAATCCCGAAGGAAACTTTTCAATGGAATCACACACGCAATCAGTGTATTCGTGCACTGAGTCAGAAATCACAATTCAGAGTCATAGTGTATGGATACGTCGGCCGCCACACCAACATTTGTTTCCCTAAAATAATAAACAAACCTAATAAACTTACCACTATTTTTGTTATAAGAATCAGAGTCCCAGTTCTACAGTAGAACCGACTCCTCTGATACCAATTTGTCTCGATCCATCCTCGAGGCTCGTGATGTGACTATCCTAAGCCCACCATCCATAGGCCATGGGCTGGAGACTAGCACCAAAGGCGAATCCCCGATAAAAAGGGAACACATTGCCTTTAAACCTGTAACACACATAGTCATAACATAAGTAGTAGAAGAAAATTGTACTAATATAGAAAATAAGGGTGTGCTGAAATTAAGTGGGCCAGTATACAAACCCAACGGAAAAAAAGTACAAGTACAAGTAAAAAGGGTAATACAGCTCCTGGATCGTCCATCGAGGAATCCTACAAGAAGGGTAGGTAATGATCTCGAACAAATCATCCATGAGGTATGTCCCGTAAAGTCCAGCTCCGAGCAGCCTCTCATCCGTCACCCTCTGCCTCATTCACTGCTGACTGTTGTCTGTACAAAACACAACAAGGTGAGGGTAAAGCCCATGCAATGGTGAGTATAACAATACTCGGTAGGAGACCCCGATACCCTCTAAGGTCTCCTAGAATCCACTAAGGATAAACCACAGTAATAAGATACAATCAGAAATTATCAACCATCCCTACATTGGTATATGCCCATACATATACCTAAGTTACCAATCACCATCTGACTCCAACACTCTAGCCCAAGCAGAAACCATTCCTCAAAGGTAGTAGAGTCAATCATTTCAATGATAACAACTGATAGACAATTATCAGCTCACATAGATATAAAAATCATGAAGAGGGGTAGAGATGATTAGATGTACCCTCTGAATCATCTCCTCTGTCGAACCCATGTAGGATCCGAGAACAATATCAGCACGGTTGAACCCATGAAGGATCCTGGTATAGATTTCATCACTGTCGAACCCATAGAGGATCCCAGAAAGGAAGTCATCATTATTGAACCCATGGAATATCCTGGAATAGTATCACCGTTTTCGAACACACAGAGGATCGAGGTACAGTAGTAGGTCCCCGTAGGATCCTATTATCTAAGTTGCAGCTAGCCCTAGGGTTCCCTCACACAACACACTCGATTTCGGGAGGTTCACTCCTTGAGACAAGTGTCGATAAATAAACTACCACGAAGTCTTGAGTTGATATATCCCGTAGTTCTACCTTATCATAAGGAACCCAATGGGACAGATGGCATGTCAATCGGACGCCTGGTCTGTGAGTTACTGGCATTTCAGTTCCAGGGGCCCGGTCGGTTTTTAGGCCCAAACCTACCCGGTCGTACCCCAATAGCGGACAAACCTCAAGTGAAGTAATCCAAAAGAATTGTCTCACTCCATGAATTCCATCTCCATAGGCGGTTTATCAATCGGACACTGATATGCCAAAAAGAAGTTGAAAAGGTGTAAACATGCCAAACGGGTCCTGGTCTGGTCTGACTCAGTCGGACTGACTCAGCCCAACCCGGTCTATTCCGAGGTCCAACCCGTTCCATGATTCCGACTCGGTTCGATGAAATGGCTGGAGTCAAGGGAATGGCCCGACCTGAAGAGGCGGCCCAGCCTGACGGGCGGCCCGGTCCTTGGGGTGCCCTACCTGAGGCAGCCCATTGTAGGGGCGGCCCTGCTGAGGGCGGCTCGGCCGGCGGGCATCTCGCGTCACCGGCGGCTGGCCCGTGTGGCTGGTGGATGGCCCGCATGGGGGGTGATAGGCCTGCGTGGCCATCTAGCCACACATGGGGGGGGGGGGGGGGGTTATACCCCCTGCCATCCGAAATGGCTGGCGTAGGGTGCACAGGCTTGGGAACTGCAGGATCCGAAGGGTCTCTCCTTGTCCAGCGCGGCGCGACGGCGCCATGCTACTTCTCCACGGCCCACCTCTGGTCATGGTTCCGCATCACCGGCACGGGGCGACGGAACCACGCCCCTCCTTAGCGGCCCGTCGTGACCACAACTATACTTTCGTGCAGCACGACGGTGCCTCACCCTCTTAGTGACCCGGTGATCTCGTGCCACCGGTTCATCATCGCGGTCCTCCTTCATCTTCAACAAACAAGAACAAACAAATGGGGAGGGTCGGGCCGTGTTCGTGTAGTTCTAACCCTCCTCGTCATGGTGATATCATTCAGCATAAATAATCTGAGGATTGAACAATGAATAACAAGAATAAGAAATATACTCAAACCCCTACCTTGATTCGATGAATGTAGATAAAGTCGCGGGAAAATGGTGGATGTCGATTCATTAAGCTCGGAAAGCGTCCGAGGAAGAAGCATCATCGGCGTTCTTCATGGGTGGCTCCTTCCCTTTTGTCTTGGTCAAAGATTGAGGATGGTGTTTGTCGTTCTTTGGAGATGAGGAGCATTCTTCATCGAGAGGATCAAGTTCTCCAAAATCTCCCAAGTCCTCTCTCAAAGTCTCACCCAAATGAAAGTTGCCAACCAACCAAAACAAAATAACAGGTCTGTCTATTATTTTATTGCTGGCAATAATTTCAAAATATTTCAAAAAAATTAATTAATTGAAGGCACTCAATTAATTACTAGTGGGGGGGGGGGGTTGGCACTTTAATGAAAAAATTTCAAAAGCATTCCCCGATATAAAGTGAGTTACATGGGGGTTTGCACTCGTGTGGGTCTCACCTAATAATATCCTCCCAAGGGAGGATATGGTGTGGTGGGCCCCACCTCATAACATCATCCCAAGGGAGGTTAGGGTGTGGTGGTTCCCACCTCTAACCTCCACTTGGAGGTTTTAACCACCCAACAAATAAAAATAAAGTAACACCTTTATTTTTATCTAATTTAATTAAAAACCCCATAAAATAAGTTTCATTCTCGCTAGAACGCAACTGCGGTGAAGGTCACACTAAGAAATCACCAAAGTTGTGAGTTCAACGGTGCCCTTGGATTTCAATTCCAAGCACCAGTTCAAAAGATATTAAAACCCTCTCGTACGTTTACAGAACACTCCCGAACAAAACTTCAGAAATTGATTTCGAGCACACCGGGTCTCAGAATCAAGCACCGCCAGAAACTGCGGACTCGTAAAATTCCCTTGTTTTTAAGAAACAAATTCCACATAATTTTCGGGTCTTTATATAAATGATAACCTCTTCTTACCATTCATTCACACATAAAAACCAATTTTGATATGAAACTACCTTACAAAATACATTAATATAATCCTTAAACACAATTTTTTGACTAATCTTATGAAATAAACCATTATTATAATTATAACATGTTAATCAAAAGTGATTTTATAAAGAAGAGGTATGGTTTTTTTGTTTGATTCAGTTTCATTTCATTCCCCACCTAGTAAAAAAATTATTAAAAAATAAAAAAATATTAAAAATAATAGAATACATTACTCAGGGTTTTTATATCAAAATCATAAACAATATTCATATCCAACATCCATCAAATGAGAAAAAAATTCAACGTTCTTTTGTCTGGCAGACTACCACCTTCTGAAATGATGTAATTCATTTTCCATCACCTTGTCAAGAATAATAGATAAAATAATTTAATTAATCATTATATAAGATATTTATTACATATTTATCATTAAAAAATATAATATAACATTTTACTTCTTACCACACTATGAACTGAAAAACGATAATGTATTTCACGCATACTTGTAGACTACCACCTCTATGAAGTGATGTTATTAATTTTTCATCACATCAAATGGATGGAATGAAAATATATTGAAATAAATAATATTATATATATTATATTAATTTAATTTTTAAAAGATAAAATAATACATACCTTCTTTCCATAATGATCGTTGAAAAATAAAAACATTACTCGTGCATACTTATGACCTTCTATCACCAGGATTGAAACTTATTTCATTTTCTGTAACTATTTTCCATAGATGTACATAAATTTTTAATTTATGTACAAAAACAATATTTATTTAATTATTATTATTCTTGAAATTATGGAATAATGAACACTTTCAGTATAGGCAACAATAGAAAGTCATTTTGGACTTATGATCCCAATATTGCTAAAAAGTTTGATGCGAACTTAAATTACTACATAACTATTATAAAATGGTAATAAGTGAGATGAAAAAAATAATAAAGGTGAATTAGGTTATTAATTAATTAATTAATTAACCTATTATTAATATAATTTATGATAAATATCATATTTTATGATTCGGACTCAAGGTAAGGTATTTTCATCTCACTTTTATTATTGTGGGAAACTATAGTTTTCGCTAATTTTTTACAATTAAATTTGTATATACAGCCCATGAACTATTTTTTTAATACATATTATTAATTTTATGGTTATTTAAATATAAATTTATGTTTTTTCTCTATGGTCTTAACATTCATAGTTTACCAAATTTATAAGGGTTCATTTCACAATCTCATCATTATTCATGATAGTTTATGTTTCTGTCTCTGTTATGGAATATTTATCTTCAATGTCATAATTTAATGAAATTTCATTCAAAAATGAATTATATAATCTCATAAAATAGTTAAAAATGATTTTATCCCATATTCGAATTTTTTCAATATGTTTTAAAAGTATTTTCTTTTGTATCACAAATGATGTACTTTGTGACTTCTCTAAAAAAATACACATGGAATTTTTTTATCTTATATATAATGAGTAAATTCGACCTTCCTCATGAAGCCTTACTAATTTTATGGAAACTTTACACGTTCATATTTCTTTCAATGAAAATATTTTCATTTTGAGTGCACTAATGTTTTAAAAAGAATAAGTTATTTTAAAATAGAAAATATTCTTTCCCCATGAAATATAGAAAGTGATATTTCAAAATCATTTCCATTGGAGATGGATTAAGTAGAAATTGAATATAGTTTACTAGGGATTTTTTTCAAGGATACCATAAAAATTATTTTTCAAGATGGTTTAATATTTTTTATAGAAACAATTTATTTTCATATGTTATGATATAATGAATTTTTTATGGTCATGTGGAAGATATAATTATGGTTTTCATTATGTGATCTGTGTGACCTATATATCCCTCCAATTAATAGGGTAATGTTGTATACATCTTGATATTGTTGTGGGAAACAAGTTGATGTGCTTTATCAGTTATGGGAAACAAGTCAATGATCTCGATCTATTATGGGTACAAGATGATGTTCTTGATGAATTAGGGGAAATAGGTATTGATGAATGATCCAAAGGTCTTGGTAGTTAAACTAGAAATATGAAATTGTTCATAATCATAGGATTTTTCAGCAGACATTTATGAAATGATATTATTGTTTGTTATTGAGTTCTGATGAATTATTATTCTTATTATTCCTCAATATTGAGAATTTATTATTTTATTACATAACTCATGTTATGATTTTTGATATTTAGGGTGTGGTTTTCAAATGTTAGGCTCATTTTCTCATACACTTTTTTCCGTATTAGTATTATATGATCACTAATATCTCATTTGTTTACCCTTATAGGGAATTTGAGCTGAACCTTTTCTTGTGTTTCATTTATCTAATATGTTAAGCAAGGTTTTAATTATGTTATACCTTAGAGTCCTACTAGATTTAATTTTTTAGTGTGAGATGATGATGACCTTCATGAACAAGTTTTAATGAACCCAATAAATTAATAATTTTATCTAATTCTATAAAACCCTATACCTAATATATTCTAGGTTGTGTATGTGATCCAATATTCCATTTTATGGATTTATGTTTTTTATGTAAATGACTAGGTTAAATGTATCAATATAAATTCAAGAAATGTGATGTTTCTATTTTTAGCATCAAATTCAGAATTCGGGGATCGAGACTATTAATGTTGGTATCAAAGTATGTTTTCGATATCTTTGGTGATTATAATGTTCCATGAGAAGTAATAATTAAATTTATGGATACCATCATTTTTGTGTATGTTTTTGTTTGACCATATGTTTAGAGTATTAGACACCACTTTTTATGATTTATGTGATGAGATTTTGAGGTGATTAATGAGATTTTGGGATATGTTTTATTGGGTTTAGGTATATGTAACCCATTAATTTATCATTTGAAAATAGAAATTGTAGGAATAATGTATTTTTAATTAATTGTACACTAATTTAACTATATTTATACCTTTTATATATTATACGATCTTTTATTTATAGATAATTAAGGGTTATTAAATTTTTAGGGATACAAAATGATAGGTTTCATAAAACATTTCAAGTTAAACCATTTATTTATTATTAAATATATAAATTATATTTTTAGGATCTTTTAAATATTTTTGAGAATATTATAAGGATTATATTGATATAATTATAGAAAAAATACACCATGCCGGTCAATCGATAACCCATCAAATCCGAAAATGTCATTAGGCCTAAAACATCAACTGAAGGGCGACCAAGGTGCATCTCCTTCCACTAGAATATGGGATATCCAAGTTAGTATGATTTTTTTAATTAATTAAAATTTCAGAAATATAAAATTTTAAATAATTTTGTAAAAATATGTTTTATTGAATAGATAACCATGGTATTGGAAATTTATTTTCCATTAATTCATTACTGTTATTTTAGAAGAAATTCACTATTTTTAGAACCTAATATGATTTAGTTAAATAGAATTTTATGGATATTATATTAACAAATAAAGGTTAAATTTTATTATAGAGGCATATTGATTTTATTTTTGGTTTATGGTGATTCATTTTATTTATTGAAATTTTAAGTGTATCTTTGATAATATATTTTTAGTACATGTTCATTTTGGATGAAAAAACACTACATTTATCTACAAATATTATGTTACAAAATCCTTCTAATTTTTGAGTATCAATAATAATATAGAATAATTTGAGTATTTTTAAGGATAATCATTTTTTAAGTGAGCTATTTTGATCATTGTGTATTACTACTGAATTTTGGTTAGTGATGTAGTTTTCCTTATATAATGGTTTTTTCATTTTCAAATTCATCAAATCATGTAATACTTATTTTTATTATTTAATTCTAAAATATAAGAGGAATAGTTTTTAAAAAAAATTACATTATGAGATAAATTTGAAGTTTATTTTTGTGATTCATACATGAAAATGAATCTTTAATAATGAGTGTTTGGAGAAAAATAATGGATTATGGAGTAAAATAATTAATGGAAAATATCTACTTATCAATTAAGTATATTTACTCATTTTCATCGACTAATATGTAAATAAATTTGTCAACTCTACAAGATAGATCATGAAATAAAATATTATCTGTTTTCCTTTCATTTGGTGAAATAAATAGCCTTTTAACCAATCAAAAAATTATGTTTTTGTGATGGTTTAGTTTCTCAAGACCAATTTCTCTATTACACACTTTCAGTACAACTGAATTAGTTTTCTATTTCATGTCCCTATTTTTACTTCCCATTAATGTTTTCCTATATAGTGACATGGTTATGTGTTATTCAATATGACTTTCATATTTTCCTTTCTCTATATTGAATATGAATTTTTGTTTAATCATCTTAAAATGTGGGATTTAAAAAAATTATTTGAATAAGTCAAATACATAGTTTCAAAGATCCATTTACAATCGAAATGATACAATTTCTTAAACATGGAAGAAAATAATACCCTGTAATTTTAATTAGAAATAATATTCTGACTAGTATTTATGAAACGTAATAGCAATGTTAAACCAATAATAAAATATTATTATGTGACCATTATATCATTTCCATTAAATTGGTGGGAATGAATAGAAATAATTTATAAATGAAATATATAGTTGTTATAGTCATTTATTATATATTTATTAATTCTTTTAAAATGTTAATTATATTTTTTGTAATTTTAAAAATACATTCTATTTAAAAATGATTTCAATTTTTCTTTGGGAGAAAATAATATAATAAATTTATTTAATTTTTTATAAATTTATTTCACAAAATAATATTAATTTATTTAAATCATCGCATCAAAATTATATTATGTTGTATTATTGAGAATTTTCTGAAAAATATTTATTTTTAATGATATATGAAAAGTACTATTATTTTTATTGAAACAGTGTTTCAATTTAAAGTATTTAAAAAGTATAATTTTGTTTTTTTTTTGTTTTAAAATTTCAATAGTTATTTTTTATATAAAATTTTTTATAGTAGATTTTATAAATCATCTTCATCAATAACATATTTTTTATTAATTATCGAATGACAAAAAAAAATAATTCAAGAGAATTTAGAATCCCCAAAAATCGTGAACCAATGAATTATGGAGGACTAAAGTAATGGAGACCAAGTATAACAACTATCATATGGTAAATCCCCTCAGTTTTAAGAGATTTCATAGATGTAAGGAAAATTATCTTTTCTCTTTTGTCCAGCATTGATGTAAGGAAGTCCTCAAATTTGTTTCCATCATGCCATGTTTGGATGTTATTCATCTGGTTTTTTATGACACCCAGGATGAATCTAATGATATATTAAATTAATCAAGTAATTTTACTTGAAAAATTAATGGAATTTTACATCATATGGGAATAGATTTCATCTTCTTATAGACTGGTTTTATATTGCCTTCAAGGGAACAGAATTGTGTCCACATCCCTTACATCATTCGATAAAGATTCCACACATCAAAGTTTTGTAGTAAAATAAAAAAATACCTCACCCTAAGAGTTCCTCACCACTCCACCTCCCCTCATGAAACTGATATTGGAAGATGCATTGGTGTTCAATTTTGAGCCTGAGCTATAGGGATAGGAGAAAATCCATCATCCTTGGATAATCCTCGTGTTCAGCAAGGAACATATCCTATAGCAAGAGAGGTGTCTATGGTTATGACCATCTTCAACGATTTTAAAGAGATAAACCATGTAAATTAGAAGATTACATAATATACTAAAAATATCCATCCCAATAAACATAGGGTCATGGAAACATTATTTTTTCCACGCCTTCCATAGGAACCAACAACCTGCTGAATGGACCACTGCTCTCACCTTCCTCTAAAGAAACCATTCTCATGCACAAATAAACCAATTGACAATGATTTTGAGATATTTAACTTGTTGATAGGAAAATGCAGTGAAATATGTCAAAAAATTTCACAACTTGTGTGCCCTACTCCCATTTAAAAAATAGGTGCACCATGCTTTCCTCCCATCAGACCACACCACATGAACATCTTGATGCCAGGTCTATACCAATACATATAATAATTTCATATATAAGAA
Organism: Viscum album; assembly: GCA_963277665.1. Lineage (NCBI taxonomy): Eukaryota > Viridiplantae > Streptophyta > Magnoliopsida > Santalales > Viscaceae > Viscum > Viscum album. The sequence continues at coordinate 452,313,829 of OY728160.1, read as the reverse complement.
AATATATATTTATGATTCTCCATATAATTAATTTGGGTTTCAATGGAATCTTCATGAACCATAACACCTCACCCCACATGTCATCATGTGTTGGAGAATTTGATATTCTTTGATAATCTTTTGCTGAGATGTTTCCAAAAGATGATCTAATGAAGACTCTCTTTTCTAGTTCACTATTTGTCTCAATGAGATTGGAAAAACAAAATTTTTTATCATATAATACAACATTGATAAATTTTTTGTTTTTAAAAGTGTGGGGGAATGATATATCAGGGATGGGGCACTCTAAAAAATTGAGATAGGATCTCTACCATTTTAAATTTTCATGACCATTTTTTAGATAAAAAATTATTTCATTTTACCAGTTTGATTTTAAAATAAAATCTACAGCTACTGTTTTTTTAATTATAAAAAATTGATTCCGTATTTATAATTAGTTATTATAAATTTAGTAAATAGGTACATTTTAATTTTGGTTTACATGAATAGTAAACTTCATAACTTTTCATACCAAATCAAGGGAAATTTGTTAATTTAAAGATTTAAATAAAATAATAAAGACTATTAAGATCACATAAAACATTAATTAGTCCTATTATATTCTTATATATTATACATAATGATGAAAATTTAGAATTTGTGACATCTTTTTTCCTCTTATATAAGATTAATACAATTACAGTAATTTATTTAATGAAAAGTGAAATATGTCAACCTCTTATTTTACAATAAAAGTATTTTCAAATTTTGGTTATATAGTGGAAATTTTAGACTATAAATATTATTTTGTAATATAAAGATTTTACTTTATCATGGTATTTTATTTTTTGTTTTTAGTGGTGAATTAATTTCCTTACATTCTTTCACAATGCTGATGTTGTAATTATTCAATAGATAAAAAATAAATGAAATTGTTTTATAAATATTATAATAAACTTAATTTGAGATAAATAATATGACAAAATAATTTTATAAATTAACAAGAAATAATAAAAATATAATAAATTTTTGTCAAATATTATATTTTTTCTTGATATTATTAATGACAATTTAATGAATAGTTCTTTAAATTGACATTATTGAAATTTGATAATAAATATTCTTTTAGTAATTGATATAAAATTACTAAAAATATTAAACAAATAAAGGTGACTAGAATATATTTTTTTAATATTAACTGTTGACAAATTATGGTATTTTTTTCATTTTTGGTAAATATATTTTCCCTCAAAGTGTAAAAATCAGTGTTGTCGTGGTGAGAGTTAATGGCATTAACACCAAAAGATAAGGACATTAATATGGTATAAAATTTTATATGTTTCATTATATGAGGGTATTTTTACAGATACCTATACTATATACTAAATAATTGTCTTTTTATCCATTTTTTAAAATAAAATTAGTATATTTATTTAATAATTTGAGAAATTCCAAGAGTTCCCCTGCCATATTTTATTAAATGGAACCTTTTTTTCTCAATACATCACAATTCAAAAAACATTAATTTTAACTAATACAAAAATACATTCCTATAATCTATATTCTTATTAATATCCATGATTTCACTTCCCCCCAATGTTTTATTACATGGAAACCTAGTTATATGTTATTTTAAATGAATTTCTTATTCTAATTTCTCTATTCTAAGGTGATGTTTTATTGTTCTTTTTTTTAATGTGGGATTTTAAAATAGGTATTTTGAAATTTAAAACCCATTGTTACCAAGATCAATACAAAATTGTCTGGATAAAAATTATTAAATTATGGATAATGTAATACCTATTTATTTTAAAGGTAAATACTATATTTAATTTCATACAAGATAAAGAGCATCAAACCTAAACGAACAATGATATACTATTATGTATCCATTATACCCTAACCGTTAAATTTGTTGTCTAAAATTAGACATATTTAGTCATGAAATATGATATGGCCTTACCCATTTATATTTGATTAATTAATTCTTTTAAAATAATAAATATATTTTTAGTAAATTAAAAAATTAGTTTTATTAAAAAGAGGGTTTTATTTTATTTTTTGAGAAGACAATATAATTAAAATATGTAAAATTAAATATTTTTTTAATAAATGAAAAACATTTTTCTGAAAGAAGTATGTAAAAACTATTATAAGATGAGTTTTTGATAAATCCCACATTTATTTTATGAAAAGTTTGAGGTTCAAGCCTCTACTTTATTGATAAAAAATAGAATTACTCTTTTAAATAAAAGAAAAATTAGAACACCATTAATAAGACAAAGAAAACGGACTTAATAAAACCCAAAACAATGTAAATTATGAACCTTGATGTGAAGTGGTAAATTTTTTTTGATAAATAACAGAATTGCCCCCCCCCACTAAAAAATGAGACTATGAAATAAATCAAAGATGTTTCATAACCCCCATTAATGAAGATTCTATATGATGGACTGAAAAAACATGTAAGATAACCCATCCAACACACAAAATTATGGGGTTGGAGGACATGATGATATGTTCCAACACACCTATCTCTCTAATGAGCAACCCACTCAAAAAATACATAATGTAAAGCACAGAACTTTTAACCCTATACAACCCAAAACATGATAATAAACACTATTCTGAGTCAAAACTAAGGTACCCATCCATCCAATGGAAGAGGATAGATTGTTTAATGATAGGTTCCAACACACCCAACCCTCTTTTTAGGAATCCCATCCAGTGATACCTGCCAAAAAAATCAATCAAAATAATATGATATAAATATAATTAAAACAAGATATCTACAACCCCAATAAAAAAAGATCCTATATTATGATCATACAATAATGTATCCTTTTATGAATCCACCAAAACATGGAATCACCCATTGTGAATTATCTATAAACCTTAAACCCACCCGTGATAAGAGGTATGCGGAAACCAAGGACCACAAATATCCACCACTAGAAATACTATATTTTATTTTCCGAATTGATAAGATATTACTATCCATAACATTCACATAAAACAATGGAACATTAGACAACCAACAAACACAAACTAAAGGATTCCAAGACACATCCTGATACAAGATTATCTATCAAAAAATCCTTTATTCATGAACTCTGAGCTACACCAACAACTCATAAACCAACATTCAAACATTCAATTAGACTGACATAGCCCAAATATGAACTAAATCTAGAGATGGATGAAGAAAATGGGGGATAAATGGTGGTGAAAGAACCTGATGACTATTGAACAGTATCATAATAGAGATAAATATTGATGATGCACAAAAGAATATTTGATCATATAGAAACCACTAAAACTTATAAAGAAGAACTGGAAATGAATTCACCTTCAAACATCCTCTATCATACTAGAGGTGAATTATTAAATAAAGGGATAATAGAACCCAATGATAGGGATATGGTTCTACTCATGGAGAGTGAAAATCCTTGAGATTTTTTTTAAAAGATTGATTTCTCCACAAATATTGAAAAATACTGAAGTTTATTGAAAACTAAATTTTATTTTAATGTATTTAGAAAATAAAATTATTTTTTTATTAGTTATAAAATTTAATTAATTTAATTATTTATTTAAATATGGTTAATTAAATTAATTTTATTCTTAAATTCATAATAAATATATTTTATACTGAAAAGGGAATATTTTTAGAAAACTATTTTTCATTTTGCTTTCCCAATTTTATATTAATTTAAATTATAACACTTTTGTCTGTCTAATTTTAAAAAATGGATTCCATGTTTGGAATTTGTGATTCTAAATTTGTTAAATACTTCCATTTTATTTTTTGTCAATATGAATAGTAAACATAGTAACATATTTACCATGGGAATGGGAAATGGGGTATTTTAATGATTAGAATAAAATGATATGAATGATAAAATTACCTTAATACTTTCCTAAAATTTTTTTTGTTCTTATATCTCATGTATAATGATCTAAAAGTCTAATTTATGATCATTTGGGACCACATGGATTAGATTATAACATTTATAATATTTTATGTAATGAAGTAACACATGTCACCCTCTTGTATTTAATAACAAAAATATTTTTAACATGATGGTATATTGAATAAATCATTAACTATAAATTCAATTTCGAAATATACATTACATTTCTTCATCTGGGTAATATATTTTTAATTATTTGTGTAAAAATATTTACCATGAATTCGTACATAATGTTGATGCAGTACATATTGAATTCATCAAAAACCAACTAAATGAGATTAAAAATATTATAATAAATATAATTTGGGTGGAATAATCTCATAAAATAATTTTATATATAGACAAAAAAATTTCAGGATTTAAGAACATATCTAGTTATGATATTGTATAGTTTATTTAATTTTTAATTTTATATAATGAATATTTATAAAAATTGACAATGTAGATATTTTATTGAAAATAAAATTTAATTAAATGATATAAATTCATAAAAATATTAAATTTAGACAAGTGATATTTATATTATTAAAAATAGCAATAATAGTGTATTTCTGTACTTTTTTCAATTTATAGTAACTATATTGACCCTCAAATAGTATAATACTTTGTTGTCACGGTAAGAGTTAATAGAGTTAAATATGGATAATTAAAATTTCATAAGGATATAAATATATTAGAATAATGTTTAATTTTTATTATATGATGGTATTTATAACCATAAATATCTTATCCTAAAAATAAATTTCATGTTAGTTAATTTTAGTTGGAAATAAGTTTATATTAATATAATATTTTGAGAAACTCCAAGAGTGCCCCTCCCCTCTATTTAAAAAGGGTCCATATTATGATCAATAATTCACTCTTCAAAACATATTTTTAGCTAATAACTACCCAAATCCATTTCTAAAATATTTACACTCATTATTTTGACTTTATTTTAGGTATTACACCGACCTTATAAGGATTAAAAAGTAAATCGAATGAGTTTTTCAGAATAAGAGGTATAATTATTATGTTCATTTTTTTAGTTTTGTTTCTTCTAACACACCCTTAAAATAATATTCAACAAAGAGACAATAATTATACATGTGCACTAAATATACATATATGTTTTTATGTTTAACTAATGACATATATCCATCTCATACATCCATCAAATTAGATAAAAATTCAGTATTCGTGTTTAGAGTGGACTATCGCCCCGTGAACAAATGAAATTCATTTTTCGACACCATCTCACAAGAATTATTTTAATGATGGAATTAATTATTATATATTATATCCAAAACCTATTTATATTTATAAAAATATACTATATCTTTTAAATTATTACCATTACATTCACTTAAAAATGATAGCATTTTCTATGTGTACGTGTGGACTACCAGCATCACAAAGTAATTAGATTATTTTCTCATCACATAACATGGATTATATATATAACTATTTTTATTGAAATAATATATATATATATATATGATATTTTTATAATTCTGGAAGGATAAAATAATTCTAACCCTCTTTAGATAATGATTGTTGAAAAATGGAAAATTTACTAACGCATATATACAACCTATTGTCTTCATGATTGTAATGTAGTTAATTTTTAATAATAATATATAATAGTATCATTTAAAGGTATATTTGATGGAAAAAATTTATAATTATGTCATTATTATTATTCTAGATATTATATAATAAAAACCATTTAGACCACAGGAAACCTACAAAATTCATTTTGGACCTATGAACCCAATATCAAGAAAATGTTTTACCTAAACATAAACTACTATATAATTTTAATAACATGATAATAAGTAATATAAAAGTAATAATAAAAATAAAAAATTTTATTAAAAAATAAAATAATTAAACTACATTTTTTATTCAAGAATAAACTTACGTGATGATTCAGACTCAATGTATGTGATTTTCGTCCCACTATTATTTTTATGAGACACATTACTTATACACTATTTAATTACTTTGAGTTGTTTATTTACTAAAAATGAGTTCCATTTAATATTTTTAATTTTATGGATATTTATATATACGTTTATGTTTATTTCATTAATGGGGTTATGTTTCAATTGTTGACAATGTGTTAAGGGTTTATTTCATAATCAATTAATTATAATGGATTTTTTAGATTTAAGTATCCTTTGTGGAATATTTATCTCACATTTCCATGTTTTTTAAAATTGTAAATTAAATTTTTTTATTATCCTAAAATTGATTATAATTATTTTGATCCTTTTTTAATTTTCAGGAAATTTTTTTAAAGTAATTTTTTTTCGTTTTCCAAACAATGTACTTTGTGAATTTTCCTATAAAAAATACGGAACAAATGTATTTATATGTTATATGAAATGAGAATATATTCTTACAATCATTAAATCATAATGATATGAATCTCCCATTTTAGGTTTAAAATTTTATTTTCAATAAAATTGTTTTCATTTAAATGTGATCATATTTTTAAAAAGTTAAGTGATTTATAAATAGAAATGTTATTCTACTTAAGATTTATTTCATGTGAATTTTGAAAATTATTTTGTATCTATGTTGAATTTCATTGATGTTTTTTATATTTCACTATTGATATTATTAATGTCTATTATAGTTTTTCATTTTTTGGATGATTTATTAAATGTTTATGGACCCCATTAATTTACATTTTCTTTGAAATGAAAAATTATTTTTGATCATGTGGGACAAATATGTTTGGTTTACAATATATAAAATGTAGGACCTACATCTATTTATAATGATTTTTTTAAAATGATTATATATCATGACAATGTTATTGGAAACAATTAGATGTGCTTGATCCATTACAGTAACCATGTCCAAGTGTTTGATCGATTATTAGAAACAAGGTTATGCGCCAGATCTGGTATGGTAAAAAGGTGTCAATGCATGATCTGATGGTACTGATAGCATTCCTTGACATATGAAATGGTTTCTATAATTATGATTATTCCACACATATTTTCTAAATGAAATTATCGTGCATTAATTAGTTACAATGAATCCCCATTGTTAATATTCATGGGTATAGAAATTTTAATGTCTTATGAAATAACTTATGATTATGATATAAGATATGCAGGGAATGGTTTTAAAATATTAATCAGATGTTCTCATATTCCTTTTCTCATGTTATTCTTATAAGATCATAAATATCATACTGGTTTTCCCTTACTAATAATTTAAGCTCTCCCTTTTATTATATTTTTTCCAACATTGGACAAATAAATTTATTGTGTTATACCTAAAAGGGTTACTAGACGTGGATTTTATAGTGGAATATTAGACTAACCATTATGAACTAGTTTTTTATGAAACAATTTTGTTAAGATATTATCCTAATTTTGTGAATATCTAACCATAAAATCTCCCTAGGTATTTATGATATCCAATATTTTATTTTGGAATTATATGTTTTTAATGTAAATAATAATTTACATTTATCATTATAAATACATAAATATAATGTTTTTGTTTTTCACACTAAATCAAGAAGTGTTGGTTCAATTCACTTACATTTTATGTAGGTCATTAATGTGTAAAAAAACATTTTATGTTATCCTTTTTCACACAGGTGACGAATAACATGATGGATGAATACATGTCAAAAAAGAAACCTATGTTGAGTATGATACGTATTATATCATAGTGTTTGAAGATGCAGGGACATGAGGATACCCTAAATAGTGGTTATAGTAGAGGATCAATGATTTCACAATAGAGTTAATCATCAGTGACATGCTTCTAGTGAGGGTAGGTAAAATATGATTGGGATTATTGTGATGGACCAATGAGGGATTATTGACCACGTTTCTAGATGGGAAATTTATATAAGTTATATAAGTGGACCCAATAGTTTTATAGGCGTAATGGATCAATACTGACATTGAAATCTATGGTAAGACTGAGAGTAGTATATGGGTCCAATATCCTGGATTGGATTATGTGTGTGCAACATAGTAGTGGGTGGGTTACCTAATAATGGGGGAATTATATGGCAGTGATTAAAATAACACAGGGAGGACAAGTATCTTGTTGTGGGGGTTTGGGTTTATTGAATCTGATCAATATGACATACTCATAGTGAGTGAATGAGTTATTGACAGTTATAGGTATGATATAAATATGTGTCGATGAGTTTTTATGGGGGATACTAGTGAATGAATAGTTTATATTATAAATGCATTAGATATGAACTGGTTATGAAGTGGGAATCAAATATGATATGTGATAACTATGGGATTCATTAGAATTTGGTATAAATTGGTTGTTGTGGATGAAGAAGGATGATGATGATCATCTAAATGATGTGGAATCATGATTAATGGTGATTAGTGGATAAGTGCGGATAACTAGTATATTTTGAATTTATGGGTATTATATTGTAATTGGTTTTTGGTAAATTGAATGGCATGTGGTCGAGTATATGATTCATATGGTGGGAAGAAACCATTAAAGGGATTGTCTAGTTTCAATTAGATAAAAATTATGACTAATAAATAGATTCATGTGTTCTACAACATCTTGGTATTTTGGGTATGAGGTTGGAAAGATTCCTAGTTTGGTTAATGGTTTGTACATGTATATTACTAGATATCTCAATGTTTATAGTGATCCAGGCATAACATATATGGATATAACATCATTTTAGAAAAATATTTACCATAATAGAAAATACATTCCCATGGATAGTAAAATTATAGTGTCTTTTGAAACATGGGAAAAAATATTCTATCATTATGAAATAGCATCAAAATCTCCCATAAATATATCAACCTTTAGTACCTATACCTAAAAAACCACTTCATAACTTGGGGAAAGGTAACATAAAAAAGGGGTGAGCATAGATGATTAGTAAGGACCAATAAAATAAATGAATAATCATAACATGAATAAAAGGGTATGGAACTTGAGAATAACATTTTACGATCATACCATGCACATTAGAGATCATAATAATGATCAAATGTTCATAAGGTATATATCATAAGATAATTAAGAGAATAAGTCATGAAAGCTCAATATATGAATAAGGAATGAAATTTGTTGCATGAATATTCATTTATAACGTTGTGAAAAAGTATAAGTACAAATAGGTACACTCATTAGGTTATGTATAAGAAATAATGCCCTACTACCGACTTGTGGATATGAAACCATGTCCACAAATAATATTGTGAATGTGTAAACATAACCTTTTGGAAATTAAACTAGTTCTATATATAATATTGTGAACACGTAATTAGGTTCATCAATAACACTATGAAGATTCAATCAAGTTAACGAATGGACTAATGGACATGCAGCCGGGCCCATGAAAAACATTATGAATACTTAACAATGTTTAATCATAACATTTTAAAATTTTAATTTTGTCCACATGATATTTTTACTCACGATTCATCGATTTTTACCCAATGTATTGGAGGGAGATATAGGTCCCAAATTACTTGTAATATAAACATACATATATATTCCACAGGATAATAAAACGTTCATAATATTATGACCCATGAAAAAATGAATTTCATAGACAACAATCATAACCCATGAAATGAACTTGATATCATTAACATGTCATCACAAAATAACGGATGGATAATAGATAGGCTTCCTAATAATTTTATTCAATAAAATCCCATTAAATTATGTTGGATTAAATAGAATATAACATGTGGAAGAGTAATTAGTTTTAGATGAATCACTCCATGAAAACAAAATCCATTAAAGAAATAATATTATTGGAGCCTTTAGATCATTTCTTAAAAAAGATTGAGTAATATAAATTGAGGTCATATTTGATGGAAAATAATTTTGAAATGTATTTCACAATTTTTCTTGAGTAAAATATCCTTTATTCTTCTAAAAAGGTTTTTAGACACATAAAACCATTTGAAATCCCTTTCCTATAAACATCCTTGAAAATTTATAAAGACATGAAATCATTTTTAAAACCTTTTTCCTCAAAAATTTATAAAATAAGATTAATAAAAATTTTAAATCAATTTTACTTAAAAATTACTTTAAAAAATTTCTTAAAATTATCCATTTAAATTCAAAGCAAGCTTCAATGAAATGATAATGGTTAAATCCGTACATTCCATATGGGGTAAAAAGAATATATATTTTTCGATAAAATAGTTTGAAAAAATCATTGTTTTGAAAAGGAAAATAAAATTCTATTTAATAGATAGGAAAAATTCAGAAATGTTAAAAAATTTAAATATTATAGGATATTGGTACAATAATCATAGAAACTCTTTTTAGAAAACATTATTTTGAAATAACATAGATTTCTGACTGAATAGAGTATAAAGTAAGGATTTCATAAAATAATTTTCAAAATATATTATATACCAATGATTAGAAAAATAATACAAATACATGAATATATAATGAATAAATAGAGGTGAAGAAATTTTATTAAAATTCTTGAGAGATGGATCACATGACTTCTTCAAAGGAATAAAAAACATAAACAATCTCGAAAATAGATGAGATTGTTTCAATATACTCTTACCACTTGGTAACCATGAACCATATATACAATTTAAAAAAGTTAAATTTCATTATTCATATAAAATCTTTAATGTTGTGAGATTAATTATAATTATGTATATACACCTCAAAACTAATTTAGGTGTATAACAAAACATGTGTCTCAAAGAGAACAATTTGAGACAAAACTATTTTACCGATTTTTAAAATTTTGAAACATAACCAAATTAAATTAAATTCATAGAATGGATATTTAAATACCCACAAATTTAAATATATGAAACATTTAATTCATCCATGGTCAGTATACTCACCACTCAGAAGAAGTGGGTGGTGGATAAATAATATATCTCATGGAAATAAAAAGTTAGATGAAACCATCTTACCTTATGTCTTGCCACTCATTGTACTCATTCAAACAACATATATATTTAATAAAATTTTATTATACATATTTTAAAGAAAAATATTATAATATCTTATATAATATATGGTTTTATTATGACCTTATATTAATCTCTTGTTAACCATCCAATGTTAAGGTTTCACTTCGGATAATATTCGCTTTGTTCTTCGCATTATCTTAATTGTTGTATCATTGGTCCTTATACGTAACATGATTCCAGAATAAAAACCATGATATAAATTCATTTTTATCTTGTATATATTTATTATAATAACCCCTATAATATTAATTTATGAAATGGAATACACCATTCTTGGAGACTGCAATACGTACCTACACTTGAATGTTATTCCAGTTTAATTGTCGTGTTGAAGGGAAAAATGTAAAAACACAGAAACAAACACACACATATATATCATTATTTAATTAACTTTTTATATCATATATATCATATATATTTTTTACATCAATCTTTAATACATTCCATGTAGTGTATGAACGAATCACATCACTATGAGGGGGGTAGTCCACACATCCTCAAACAAAAATACCGTTTTAACACAAAAAGGAAAGTATAATGTTGTGTGTTGTAAAATAATTAAATAAGTATAAATACATAATAAATATTATATATAAAATATATAAATATTATTTCCATAATAATGGCCACCATGGGAGGTGGTAACAAAAAATCAAAATATCATCATTTAGAGAGGCGGTAGTCCGCATACACGAAAATAGTATGTGTGTTACCCATTTGATGGATGTGTCTGTAATTATATGTATAAATCATTAAATAATAATATAAAATTATATTTAGGATAATTTTTTTATATTATCCTGGAATATGAATATTTTAGAGAGTGGAAAGTGAAAGAAAGAAAAGATTTTGAGGGAGGGTGTTACCTATTAATCGGGAAACTCCTTTTGGTTAGCACCAAAGGGTTTCCTTGGAAGGATTTATACCTAAAATATGATTAAAGGATGAATATAGGGATTATTTGGAGCTACTTGGGTACTATTTTGGTCAATATAGTGTGTATTTAGAGGTGTAAGGATGTGGTAAGAAAGTAGGCCTTTTATAAAGGAGGAGGTGTGAAACTATTGTATTATTTTAAGGGAAAGGAACACCACCTATGTTGTTTTATAAAAATTGGTTAAATAATGTTTATATGTAAATACAAGGGTTAATATGTTCTATATATGTCCATAAAAAGGATTTTGGACAAGTTTATAGGTTTATTTGGGCCTCAATGTCATGGTTTAGTCCCTTTTTATAGTTAATTTATTCATAACCATTGTAATTAATTTTAATTACTTCACTAATATTTTTGGTCAAATACTAAGTTTACATTATTTTAAATAATAAATTAATATTACTAAAAATATGGAAACCATTTTTCAATATTTAAAACCTAGAATACATAGAAATTAATTTAATTGTAATCCTAAAGTTGGGTAGACAATGCACGTTTTTAAAGTAAAAAAGTTCAAAAGTTTCTTATGTTTTATATTCAATTTAAAAATTAAATTGATTATAATTTCCTAAATTATATTAATTGGTAAAAATATTATATACATAAACGTTGAAATAAATTTAAAATATAATTTATCCTTATAAATAATTTAGATGGAAAACCAGTTTGGAGTTAAAATCTAGTTTTTTAACTATTCATTAAAAAAAGAAACATTAAAGAAAAATACCAAAAATTTAACCTAAATTAATTTTTCCCTTAAAAATATGAAGTTTATTTTTAAATATTAAATATATAAATTTTCCAAAAAATTTATTTTAAATTTGTTCTTCATTAAATGGCTGTAAAACTACCTTTATAAAAATATTGGGTTTTAAGCATAATATTGGGTTTGTTCTTATATTATTTATTTCAAATCTATTGCACTATTATAAGAAAATAATTGATTGAATTTATAACATACATATTACCATTATATCACTTAATAAGTTATATTAGTTTATTTTTTATGATTAAAACAACATTGTGATAATAATATTATTTTTCACTAAAAATACTCACTTTATATTCAATTTTGTTTTTATATTAATTTATAAATAATTTATAAATTTTATATTTTCCGAATATAATATATATACATATGTTAGTTAATAATAATCATAAAATATAATTTAATGGCATTTTTATAAATTATTATATATATTTTAATATTATATTATTTTTCGGTGACACTCAGTCAAGCATGTTATACAAGCCATCGAGGAAAGTGTTTCTTACATGTAATGCAATCTAACCTCACCATTCTATGTGAAGAAATATAAATTTTATATTTTATGATCTCCATGTAATCCAAAAATAGTTCTTCAATATAAAATATTCTATTTTCAATGTTTCATGAAATGTAAAATATCAAAATGAATAAATTAATTTGAAAAACATTATTCACAAAATCTCGGGTTGTTATGTTCTACTTCCTTATAATGAATTTCAACCCAATATTCATTTGGTTAATCAAAGGTTCAATACTAAAATTTTCATTCACAGAAACCCAAATAATAAAAATCAATACTAAAACTACCTTTGAAAAAGGAAATATGGAAACATAACGGTTACTCAATGTAACATATAAATGGGTTTCCACAGGGGAGAACATAGGTGGAATGTGAAAAAATAGACATGGAAGAGAAATCTAACCATCATGTTATGATATAGAGTGATATAGAAAAGGGTCAGGAAAAAGTTGGCAATCAAAAATCCTTTAATCTGAGATTAACTTTGGGGCCAATTGATTCATAAAAAATATAGGATAAATTTTTTGGTTTCAAGATCGTTTTTCATAATGCTAATGAATTTTGATGAAAATGTGTACTTGCATGGTTTCAAGATAACCACAACATTTATTATTCCTTGATCCACTTAAACTATTTAACTAAATAGGATGGTGAATTTTTCATTATGGAATCACTAACAGATCATGATATACAATATATGCCATGTAATATTTCAACGGTTATTATCAACACCATGTTTTTATAATAGTTTATCCAATATTAATAAATCCTCATATGGTATGATAAAACATTTTTCTCTCATACATCATCTGAGGTTTAGCTAAATGTTTCCATAAATTGTTAACCTTATGACCCATACAACATGAATATACAAACATATTGAAGGAAATTCACAAAATTATATTAACATTGATCCACATGTATCAAAAAGTATCTATTGGTTTTCACAATCCAAACATGTGGATAACCTCTTCTTATATTCTCTTTAAATTTTATCATAACCCTAAGTACCATAAATACTTTTGGGAAACCTACTTGATTCCTTATTCAAAAGGAAACTGGATATATTTTATAAATCCATGATGTTTTAAACTTGATCCATGATGACATAGAGCACTTTTAACCCAATATATACTCAGATCCATTGTAATAAGGTCTATCATATTTTCATTTTCCAAATCAATCATCTCTTTATCTATGCGAAATACATTTTTCACAACAACTTGATCACATTTGGGGTAACTTTACCTTAATCAAAATATCACATTCGTTATCTTCAGAACTATTTAACATATCCTTTTCAATAATTCGAGAATACTTATACTGAAAATACTTAAATATTTCATGATTCATATAACATTATATTTTAATTCCCAAACATATGTACTTTATTCATCCAACATTATCCATAAAACATTACTCAGGATTTGTCATAATATTCCTTAATACCTCTTTCATATAATAAGAAAGAAGAATCATGTTCTACGGTTACTCAATATCTATCTAATCATGCTTGTTCTTATTAAACTACATCATACTATAAGAACCTCTCATACCTTTCACATGTCATTTCTAAAAAATTTCACTTCACAGGTATAATCAATACTCATAACACCTTCCTGGTTATCTTGATGATATTTCCACTTGGGGAAAAAAATTCATAGTGACTATACATCTGACATCCAAAACACTCTATGCTGACCATGATTCTTATAGTTCTTTCAATTGAAATAAAATAGAAATCATGTGGTGAGAAACACATGATATAGATGACAACAAATATAATAATGAAAAATTACATATAGGATGTCTAAATACTAACACCTACCCATTAATTGACAATACCATAGGTTTATCATTGGTTATTCATAGTTAGATTCAATTGAGATCCTTCACAATAGTTCATTAAGCGTTTTTTAATTCCAAGTCATATCCCCCTAGAGTATCAAAGTAGGTGTGCCTCATGGACTGTTGTAATGTAAAAAATTACCCTATGTTAGGCATGGAACGTCTTTTTGGAGTTGTTTCTACTAGGTAAATCTATTCCAATGTGACATCCACTTGTAGTATCCATATATAAATCTTTTACTAGAAAATAACTCACTCAATTCATTACCAAAATTCTTGGACATCCTCTTAAATGTTAACTCAACCCTATACATATCCTTAAATACATCACTATAAATATACTTCGTTATATTACTAGGGATATCACTATGGTTTTATCATTATATTTTCCAATTATTGAACAATACTTTTCCTCGATACCAACTATAGAGAACGAGGAATGTTATCCAAGGATATTACGTCATTTTTTATTATTATTTAGTACATTACAAAAAAAAGATGCCTGAGGACCATAGTAGTTAAGTGTATCTGGAACCTTGGAATCAAAATATTATGTTCTAGGGAATGATCATTAACATCCCCCCAAAATATATCCACATTTATTATTTCTACCTAAAACCTCAGTTCATATCTAGGAGAAAGGAAAACTAAGAAAGGGGTGAGCTCAGATGATCAGTAAGGGTAAATAAATGAAATTTATAACCATAACATGAACAAAAGGGTATGTAACTTGAGAATAATGATTGGATGTTCATAAGACATATATCATAATAGAAAGAATTTCATAAGTCATGAGACAATATCATAAGTATAATAAATGGAATTTGTGGTATTCACATTGGTTTATAACATTGTAAACATTTATAAGTAAAAATAGGTTTACTCTCTATGTTAAGTAAATGAATGAAGACCCCAATATCAACTTTTGGACATGAAACTAGGTCTATGAATAACATTATGAAGGTATAATCCGATCATACATAACCTTATAGACTTGAAACTAAGGCCACACATAACATTGTGATCAGATAATTAGGTTTATTTATAACATTATGAATATTTAACTTGGTTCATGCATAAAATTTTGTACATGAAACAAGGTCCATTCATAAAATTTTGAACATGTAATAAGGTTCACTCATAAAATTGTGAACATTTAATCAGGTTCATGCATAAACTTATGCACATGGAACCAAGTCCATGTATAACATTGTTAACACATTATAAGGTTCACTCATAGTAAATATGCTTCATGATCATTTCAATAAATAATATCCCATTAAAATAAGTGGTATTCAATAGAATATAACATGTATAAGTGAAACAGGTGTTATATGTATCACCCCATCAAAACATAAACCATTCTACAAATAATATTAATGGAACATTTAGATAATTTCCTGGAAAGGGATTACTAATATCAATGGATTTGAACATTGATAGAAAAAAAAATTGAATTATCTTTCACAAAGGTTTCACGATGTAAATATCCATTATTCGTTGAAAAATGTTTCTTAACACATGATTCCTTTAAAATCCACTTTATAAAAAAATATCATGAAAATATATAAAGAAGGATTCAAATAATTTGGAAAAACTTTCCCTTGAAAACTTATAAAAGAAGATTGAAAAATTTTTGAGATCAAGTTTCCATTAAAATGAATTTAAAAAAAGTTACTAAAAATTCCCCATTTAAAAATGCAGTTGAATCATCAATGAAATGATGGTGTGTAAATTCATACATGTCATACAAGGTAAAAAGAATATTTATTTTTTATTGTAAAAGGTCATAAAAATGTCTTGTTTAGAAAGAGACAATAATATTCTTTTGAAGAGATTGGGAAAATAATCAAAAGGTAAAAATATAATATAAATATTAAAGGGTAATGGTACAATATAGTTGGATACCCTTTTTAGAAAACATGGTTTTGAAAAAATCAAGATTTTCCGACTGAAGAGAGGGTAATATCGGGATTCCTTAAAACAATATTAAATATATTAAGTACAAAAGTGTTCAGAAAATTGTAATAATGAATGATTATATCATGAATAACCATATTATAAAAAATTTAATTATTTTTCATGAGATATGGATCATATGATTTCATAAAAGTGATCATAAACATGAACAATCTCGATAAGTGATGAGATGATTTAAATAAAATCTTCAAATTGTTAACTATGGAACATAAATCCCATCTAAGAAATTAAAATTACATTGAATCATAAAATGTCATTAATGTAATGATATTCATGATATGAATGTATATACACCTCAAAATGAATTTTAGAGCCAAATAAAACATGAGTCTTAAATAAAGAAATTTGAGACAGAACTATTTTACCAGTTTGGTATCTTTTGAAACATAAACCCAATGAACGAAATTTCATAAAATATATATGTAAATACAATAAATATAACTATAAGAAACAATAAATAAATCTATTTTCAGTATAATTACTACGAAAAAGGATTTGGTCATGGATAATGTATGTATCTCATGAAAATAAAATTTGAGATGAAATCCCCTTTCCTTGTGTCTTGACTCTAATTGTTCTCATTCAAACCACATGTATAATAAATAATAATTTTCTGTACTTATTTAAAATAATAATATTTTTATATCTTATATCAAATATTTTTTTATTATGAACTTATATGACCATCTTGTTAAGCATCCTATTTTAAGGTTTAACTTGAGATAATATTCTCTTTGTTCATCGTATGTGTCTTAATTGGTTATATCGTTGGTCATTTTACTTATAAAAAGATTAAATAATGTAAAATATGATATAATTATAATTTATATGTTTTATATTTGTATAATAATAATCTATTGAATATATATCAATGAAATGGAATACATTATTCATGAAGATGGAAGGTCGTACATACACATGAACGCTACATCAATTTAATTGTCTTGTTGAAGGAAAGAAAGTAAAAGACATGTATATGTATATATATATCATTATTAAATTATCTTTATTATATCATATATATTATATATATTCAATTAATCCTTTTTTAATACATTCTATATCGTGTATGAATGAATCACATCGCTTTGAGGGGGTGCTAGTCCGCACTTCCTTAAACAAAATTATCGTATTAACACAAAATGGAATGTATAGAGATGTGTTTCGAAAAAATTTACATAATCATAAATACATAAAAAAATATTATATATAAAATATATTAACATATTTTACAACACAATGGACACCATGATAGTCGATAAAAGAAATTTGAATAATCTATGTTTAGCAAGGCGATCGTCCTCCTACACGTAAACAATATATTCGTTAAGCACTAAATGGATGTTTGTGTAACTGATGGTAGAAATATTAAAATAAATACACCACAGTATATTAAAAATTCGGTTGTTTTTATATTATTATGTATGAAAAAAATTTGAAGGAGTGAAGAGTGGAGAATGAAATTAAATTATAGGAGTTTGAGGGAGGGTGTTACCCTTTACTCAGGTAACTCCTTTTGGTTTGCACCAAAGGGATTCCATGGAAGGATTTATAACCAAATGAGGTTTCAAAGAAGAATGTAGGTATTTCAGTGATATTCCTATGAATATATTTGGTTGATATAATTTTTCTTGAGATACGTGAGGAAGTGGGAGGAGAAGAGGCCTTTTATAATGGAGGAGAGGTGACACACTTGTATTATTTAAATGTAAAAGAACCCCACACATTTTTTATTATTTAAAGTTGTTCAATAGTGGTTATAAGTTGTAAAATTGGATTATAGGTTTTATATAATTCCATTAAATGGATTTAGTTCAATTTTACGGGTCGTTTTAATCAATAATGTTTTGGTTTAGTCCCTTATTATGATTAACTTCACCTTAATCATTGTAATTAATTTTAATTACATCACTAATATTTTTGGTAAAAAAATATTTTAACCACATTATAAATTATAAATTTTTCAAATTCAAAATATTAAATCCATTTTCCAAATTAAAATATTATTAGATGAAAAAATTATTTTAAATTTAATCTCGCATTCTAGTTGATAATGCAGGCTTTTGAAGAAAAAACGTTTACAAGATTGCTATGTTTTGGTATTAAATTTCTAAGGGAAATTGATTCAAATGAATTAAATTGGATAAATTTGTAAAACTATTTTCCTATTATACTTTTCAAATCATCTAAAATAAAATTTATACATATAAATAATTTAGTTGGAATAACAATTTAGGGTTAAAATCCAGTATTTTTAACTATTCATTAATTAATGAAACCTTATAGAAAATACAAAAAATTTATCATAAACTACTTTTTATGTTTATATTAAAAATATTATGTTTATGTTGACATATTAAATTTATAAAACTTCAAAAAATTGGATCTAAAATGGGTTCTCCATTAAAAGGTGATAAAACTACCTTTTTAGAAATAAAAGAATCTAAGCATTAAATTATGTTTTTTGTTTTATCATGTCTATCAGATATAATGTATGATTATAAACAATAATTTATTGAATATATAATATATATATTTCAATAATATAAATTATTATTTTTAGTAGATTTAATTTATTAGGACGATGAAAACATTGTGTGAATAATAATAGTTTTCTCTAAAAATAATACCTTTCAATTTAATTTAGTTGTTATATTCATTTATAAATAACTAATTCAATTTATATTTTGTGAAAATAGTAAATTTATATTTATTATTTCATAAAAATAATATATATATAATTTAACAGATTGGTTATACATTATTATATATATTTTAACAACATATTATTGTCCATAACACTCGGTCATGCATGATATGCAAGCAATCAAGGAAAGTATTTTTTTCATGTAACACATGATAATCTCAATGTTCCTTATAGATAATCTTAATCATTACTTTTATTTTACTACACATAATTCTTAAATATAAAAAAGTTTATTATCAATGTTTCGTGAAATGAAAAATATCAAAAAGATTAAATTAATTCAAAATATAATAATTCACCAAAAAACTGGGTGTAACACTGATGATATATAATATGGTTGAAAGGTCTTGTGTATCATGTATTTTTAAAATTTATTTAGGTCATATATTTGATTTTTGTTTATTTTATACACTATTGGGGTGTCGATGTTATCATTATAGCCCACAGAAATAGTATCAAGGTATAACCCAGGCTTTTGGGACGAATTATTATGAATATTGTTTTTTGTCTAATATTTTTATAGGTTTTTATATTCTTGGTATTTTTAGGTGTGAATATATTATTAATAGATCAATTAAACTGTTTTCGAAAGGCTTTATTAATGTTGGAGAGGTTATTAATTTTTTTTTAATTTTTAATATCTATGTAGGTGATTTTCGACAAATGGATATGTTTGGAAAAAAATATAAAGTGCGCATAACATGGAAAAAAAATATTTTATGTATATTTTTTAAGTCCAATATATTAGTTATATTGGATAGAATATTATATATATATAACATATATATATATTAAAAATATATCTAAATATTTTATGTTTGTTTTTTCATTTATGGGAAAACTCATAGTTATAAAAACAATACACAATGTGAAAAAATGTTATAAAAGTTTATCCATCAAATAGAAAAATCTTATGTAAGATAAATATATTATTTATTAAGGAAACATATTTTTTACTTTTTATTTCATTAATATAAATATCTACCAATGTAAAATAATTGTTTTATATAATTTTCTTCACGAAAAAAATATAATCCATGGAAAACAAATATGTTATTTATGGGTTTTTTGAAAGGAAATAACCATATATAGAAAGATATTATATTAAAAATGATATGCATATGATATTTTTATAATAAAAAATTGAGAAATTTTAGAACCACACTATGAGGAAAAATATTTAATAAAAGTTATGTATGGTTACCTTGGGGGATATGCGTATGGTTTTCTTTTTAAATTCCAAACATGTAAAAACTTAAATAAAATGTGGCTTTCCAAAATTTTTGCAAAAAAATATATTCTTTATTTAATTTTGATGTTAAATAGAAAATAAAATCTACATGTTATTTTTTAACAAAACTCTATGGATGTTTTTTAATTATTCCCTCATTCTATACTTCTTTAAGTTGAAATTTATTAGAATATTGGTGTTCCCTCATGTAATATGAGGTATGGACTGTCAATGGTTAAAGGTAGTAGTCCATGGCCATCTATAATCCATATTTATCATCTTAATCTCTATTATTTCTAAAAACTGTAATTTAATTTCGTTTTCATATTTTAGTGATTCCTTCAAATAAATCATGATTATCCATATTTCATTAATGAGTAGTTTTATTCATACTCTTTCTTGGTGGTTCTTTAGTATTTCTATTTTTATACATGTTTTATGTGATTAGTAATAATTGAGCGTGTATTGGCTATCAAATGTGTGACTTAGAATGGAACCACTATGGGTTTTAAATTTCCATGGGATATAAATAGATGTAGTCTCATGTGGGTGGTAGTGGATGTGATAAAGTATGGAATTATTGATAGTGTAATATCATATTGCGTGTGCAATGTGCTGATTTTTGTGTTATAATGGTCGGTTTTATTTTTTTTTTGTATTGATATGGGTGTAACCTATTGGTTTTGGGTGGTGTTGATCACCTAGAATTTGGTGATAATGTTTACCCATATTGTGTGGATGGTGTGGACCACTTTTGAAAGTGGAAATTGAGGTTATATGTGGTATGGTCATAGATATTGTTGATTACAATCACCATGGGAGATGAGGCCATTGGTGTTATGTTCACATTGTACAAGGCATATGAGATGGTTAGTTAACTCCTTATGAAGGGTGTCAATTGTATATTAGGTAATGTAGTATGATGGTTTTTACCATCAATGTTGATGAGGTTCACACTGTAGTTGTAAATGTTAGTTGTGTGATACGCCTGAATGGGAGCATGACGATCCTAAATTTTTTAATATATATATTGTTATTCCCCTAATATTGGTAAATGATATTTGTAATAGTTCCCTAGGTTTCACAAGGTTTTTAAACCAGTGGTTTGTATGTGTTAGGGTGACCATGGGATATGTGATATGGAAATAGCTGGAAGTCTTAGGGAACATCAATAATCTTAAAATGTTGAGGTATTATTTCAGATTGGATCTAGATAAAGACGATAATGGTTCACTCGAGGCTGCTTGAAAAAAAGTGGAGATGGTTGAGTGGTGATTTGTATTGGTTTTTTAAAATTAATCCAAGTACTGGTATATATAAATATATTAGTTAGGGGCATCATTTATTGTGGATTGTGAATTTTATACTCACACCCATAACAGGTGCTCTAGCAAGCATATAGACTTTCTGGATAATGAGTCATGTGGGGATAAAGGTTCAGTTTTGAGAAACTAGTTGATATAGGAGTGAAGATAGTTCATGAACATGGAGGAATGGTTTTAAAAATGGGTTAGGTATTTCCAATGGTATAATTTGGTTGTGTATCTGGTTACTTTTGAACATGACCATATGTGATTGGACAATGGATATTATTTTGAGTTGTGTGTGAATAAATTTTCAATTTAATTATTTATTATGTTAATTGTATTTAAAAGATGTATTTTTATTTTAATTGATTCATTTTTCTTGTGTTGTAACAATAATTAATAATCAGCAGAGGGTATAGTCAATCTACCATATCATCTTAGACTGTTGATGGGGATAGGTAGCCTCTGGTTTACAAAGTGGTTCAACTATGGTCTAGGGTAACTATAATATAGTAACAATGAAGTGATATGGGTTGGGGAATTACATAAGAGTAATTTTGGATGATACATTAGGGTCACCATGTACGTAAGGGTTCTTGGTGTTGGTTAGAAAAATGGTTATGTACTAGAGTCCCCCTGATTTGAAATGGTTATCTAAGATAAAATATAAGGTTAATGTACCACCCCAACCCGAACCACCAATTTTGAGGAATACTTTAACACTTCCCCACGCATGCCTCCCTCTATAAAAGAGGTTGGTGATTAGTAGTGATGGAAAATGTAACATAATGGGGATCCTATTCCCCCATTAGTAGGTAAATATTTGAGTAAAATAATGGAAATAAGGGAAAATAAATTTTAAAAATATAGAAATACTAAATAAACAAAAGAGTAGTAGGAGAATATTTTTAAATAATAACCATTGCAGTATCAGTATCACATGTAAAATAGATAAACTCAAACTAAAATAAAAGATATTATAAATGAGGTAAAACCACTAAAAAAATATATGTAGAAATCCATCCTAAATTACAAATAGAAAATCCCACATACACTTTCTAAAAATGTTCAACTATCCTCCATAATTATCTTTGCCATCACCATATCCCTTTCCAAAAAATCTATAATCGAACTGAAATAACCAAGTAAGGTGTTACTGTAGGAAAAAATAGGACACTACCCAATGAATATAACATATGTTAAAAATATATACTAGTTCATGACATTAATTTAAACAGAGTAAAAATAATAAACAATGTGTCAAATAAGAACAGATATAGATGTTGGTCCTCAAAGAACAGATATACCAACTTCTGCTCCATTCTAGAAGGAAATTCAACAAACCATGAATGACACATCACCAATCCATGACTATATTTCTCACAAAATTAGTTTAACACCTCTAATTAGAATAGATATCTTAGATAAACGTTGATCAATATATCACATATCGCTCTCAAGGAGGGTGATAGTTCAAAAGGCTCAACCTACATCAACTGTAGAATATAGAGAGAACTATACAGAAAAATATATTTTTAAAATGAAAAATAAAACATCATGTTATAACGAGAAACTATAAAAAACCACATTTTATAAAACATGAAACATATGATTTAAATTTCTACAAATTTATGATAAACAATAATTCTATGATTCCATATAATATGTTCTAATGTAAGGAACATCTTACCTTAGGTTCAACAACGATTGATGGCTAGAGTTATTTTCGGAGTCCAATTACACCATCAAATACTAGAACCAAAGTTAATTCAACATTTATAGAGAAGTATGTTATCTTATTAGGATAAAACACACCCAAATGGTTGGTCAAGTTTGAACAAAGGCAAGAATATCCATAACCATCATTAGTTTTTTCTGGATTGACACACATACACAAATTCCTTCAATCAGGGTGCTGATTCTATCAAAGATCAACACAATCATTGATAAACCGTATAAAAAACATTGATATGGCCTAGAATATAGGGATATACTTGTTTTAGATCAATGATAATTTTTTATAATTTATCTATAATGAAAATTTACTCATGATATTAGAAGCGTATGATTGATCCATTGTTTTGGAAGCAAACTGAGTTGGTATATGGAAGAAGAAAACTCCAAAATAACCATAGATGGTTATTAGGTTTCTCGGATTCAAATAATGAACAAAATAATGAGAGAAACTGAGTGGGTTGGTATTAAATAATTTTTATAAACTCTGTGATACCACTGAGCTATGACTGATGCAACCAGTGAGCCAATAACCTCCAGCTGGTAGCCAATGTATAACAGACAGATTTTATACATCCATAGAGCCTCACAATCTAGTTTATATCTTCCCACTTGTTAGGTAGGGTTAATTATATATCATATAATCTTATATCAAGTCCACCATCTTGTCCTCAGCCTATCTCTAAAACTTGAAAACACCTATGACCCATGACTAATTCTTAAAAGGGTGCTCAAAATTGTGAACAAATTTAAAAAAGGATAATAGGAAATAGAGGTGTTATAATTATCCACCTCATAAGAATTATCATAATGAACAAGTATACCAATTGATATTATAGAATAATGTGGCCCAACTGACCCAAATTTATGTTTCAATCTCCCAAGCCTCTTGAAAAATGATTGTGATTCTATTGAACCTGAATTTGATGTATGAACTTTTTTCATAGCTCCTCACATCTGTTCACATTTTGGATAGGATTCAATAAAAAAGATTCATCTGGTTTCATCTCAACATCCTCTTTGTTGAAAACATGAAAATAATCTGGTTCACACTTTGGAGGCTATGATATATGGAATATAATGTGCATACCTTGATACAATGGAGTAAAACTCGACTGGTATTCCACTATCGTAATGTTATTTATGATAATAATTAGGCCAAAATAATGATTTCCCAATTCCCCTATCATCATAAAACATATATTTTCCAATAGAGGGGACACCCTCAAGAAATCCTTGTTATCCATAGAGAACTAAAAGAGACATCTACTTTGGTTTTGATATGACTTCTAACTAATCTATGATATAAGTGGATACTTCCAAATCAATTACATATACTCTGATTTATCCTAAAATAGGATTCTACCTAAATTTTAAGATTCATATACCCCATGAAGAAATAAAGGTGGACAATGAGGCATCTCATACAGATCCTTAGAAATAGAATTTTTAATTAATGACTATAATATATTATTATAAGATAAATACACTAGAGCCATGTGATTTTATTAATATCCTTAAAAAATATCTTGATTATTATCAAATTATTTCTTGATTATTTTGTTTTTTTCCTATCAGTATGAATATTGAAAGTTGTACTAAACATAAACTATGTTCCCATCTCCTTTTGATGGTATTTACAAACCATGATGTAAACCAGAAATCACTATCGTATACCATGTTAATGAAGCCCAAGGATCTCCTAAACATAGAACATGACTAGTTAAACCCCTATATTGGTCTCTGGGATCAATATGATATGATACACCTTAGTTAATCAATCCCGAACAACCCAAATCACATCTTGACAGGTTGGGGTCCTCAATGACCATATCCCAAATTATATTATCACATCACCCCACAAACATATAGGAACAATAAGTGGATGTAGAAAACATCCATGTATCTAATTTTCAGGCATAGTTTTTGGACATGTCTAAAAATGATATACAAATCCTATAATGTTAATTTTCATGTCATGATGCCAAATTTTTCATATAACATCGTGAAACATTCGGGTCAATCATGGGTTCACTTCCCACATAAAATAATGAGAGTCCCTTGTCATCTCCCCTCTAATGGAGGACAGAACCATCATTCAATGATGAACAAAAATAACACCATACCTATCTAGCTCACATCCAATAATGGAGCCATTTGTGTTCAACCTCTAAAGAATACCAACAGACTCTATATCATGTTTCTAACTGGACTTTTCTTTATCCACAAATGCGGATGTGATAAAAAAATACTACATAAGCCATAGCACCCCAATCCTCGGTTGTGCCAACCTTTCAGTCTAGCAACAAATCCATGATCTTCCAACATAAATATGATGACCACTCACGTTATTCATATATCTTCCAGTTATGCACAACATCAACTATATTTTCATTCATAGGATAAAACTCCATCTCAATGTCAAAAGTTTGAATATATATTATTCCCAACATGTCTGGTGAAAATTTAGTTCATGTTCGGAGAATATATACCACAGACTCTTCAGGTCCATGTATATGATAAATCTATCACTGAATTGGTGGTTTCAAAAGAATTTCAAGTCATAAACCATATTATTCCGCTCAAAGTCATGAGTAGTGTAGTTATTATCATGGGTTCATAGGTGATGAGAAGCATAACACACTTCTTTGTCACATTACATTACAACAACTCCCAATACAATGACAGATGTTTCATAATACACTGTATACCCAACTCCGGGATCAGAAATATTTAGAATCAATGTCAACATAAAACTCATTTGAAAATATAGAAGGCCTCTTGAAACTTATAAATAAATTCAAACATGACTCCCTTCTTGATAAGAGTACTCATCAAACCACCACGTGATAAATTTTTTGAATGAACTTCTTAGAGTACCTATCAAATGCAATGATACTCTGAATTTGAAAAATATTTCTGAATCATCCCCTAGACATAACTATATCATATTTCTCTAGATTAAATTTCATGACCCATCTTCTACAACATGAGGTAATGGACAACAAGAGGCCTTTCCCTTCCATCATCAATGAGAAAGAGAGATAATGACCCCCGAGTCCCGCCTTCAGTAGGCCCTAGAGTGGTGACTAGCACCAGGGGTATAGATTCTCACACCAATGGAAGGAATTACCCTTTTTATAAAACAATATAGTGAGATTAGATGGTAAATCCTAGAAACACCATGAAATAAAGATACATGTAATTCCAAATATCCACTCCGATATGCATGTTCAAAATAAAGTGATACAACTACAAGAAAAATCGGATAGAAGGTATAAAAAGAAAGAAAAGAACAAAAAAAATATCCCAATGCCAGAGCTAGTAAGGTCCAGCATGTTCCTCAATGTCTGCAATGAAACATGAATGCAGTTTTATATACGTAAGGTGAGTATACAGGTGTTCTAAGTAGGGAATCCAAAAGCACTCGTGCTCAAGTGGGGATACATTCTAATTCCCCATGAGAAAAATGGAGATATCCAAAACACCTAGCAAAGAAATTTATCCGTCGAGCCTAACTAAGCAACACTCCCCAAATAACACAATCAATGTAACATAATTGTAATAACACATCAATATTTGGGTACCTCAGACCACTTTCCCACTAGTTATTTAAAACATCCTGCACATCAGACCTCCCCCATAAATCCCACTCCAATCACACTCCTATACCCCCACCCACACACACCTGGGAAACCACAACCTCACATCCTTCCCGTAGAGACATGGCCTTCTAAAACCGCACTTCCTGCCCATAGACACCTAGGCCTCATATGCACACATCTCCCCTGGAGACCCCTGGTCAACCACAACCACACTTCCTTACCATTGACACCTAGGCCTCATCTCGAAGACACTTGGGAAACAAACCTGCTTGCACACACCTTGGGCTACCCACCACAACACACCCTGCCTGACGAGTATGGGGATATAATGAACCTCAAGACATCACAGCCTACCTGAAGAGTCTTGGGATACATGGGAGTGGGATCAAGAATGAGTTAATAACTCTCCACTCATAAGAATGTTGGGAAAACACCCTCCCCCATGAAATGGGGGTGTTCGGCATAGAGTGATCAACGTGGGTGGGGTGTATTTAAGAATCATAAGAACTAAATTTTACCCTTATATAAAATCAAGAAATAATCCTAACTATAGTGTTTTTAAAGGAACAATCAACCCACATATAACCACTCATGATGCTACACCAACATGCCCAACTAACCAAATAACACAACTAGATCACAACCCGCTTTTGGAAAACAGTTCCCCATTGTACCCATTATCTATATCATGTTCTAGTGGATACATTTAAGTATTCCCTCACTACTACCCAACTTGCAGTCATAACCACAATCCAAAACAATAATTGAAAAAAAACATTCAAGCATGGTTTTAATCATTCACCATCAGTTCTCTTGTATGTAACAACATCAAAATGGGATTTGTATGATCCCTATAAGTACTGGAACCAATCCAAACCCCAATTTATTGGGTCCAAAACATTTACCAAAGGCTCCACACAACCCTAGATTCACAAACCAACAGCCTCTCAACAAGAGGATACATTACCATTCTCATCATCCCACAAATAATCAACAAGAACTACCATGAATATCATCATAACAAAGCAAGGCAGTTTTCAGATTTATCCAAAACCCTTCATTAAGTTCTTTCATTATGTTTGGTTAACCGGGGTGATAACATAAGGGTTATTATTCATCGAGCAACCATTAAATCAACCATGTTTACGTGATTAATTAGTTTCAATGTTACAGTCATTTAATCAAAATTTTATCAAAAAACATTCATTAGTGTGGCAGGAAAGGAAAACTTATGGCCACAGTTTTTGGTGGACAAGATCCCATACAATACATAACTTAAAATGAAGGTAAACACAAAAAATACATCATATTTCCCACCCCTTCATTCTATAAAAGAAAATGTATTATCTTCATTGAATTTGGTTTCATCTACATCTTGAATGAAACATCATCACACCTATACTGCATGATACACAGTAAAGAGAGATGAAGGAAGAACACCTACATGGGCGTTCAAGGATTGAAGTTTAATCCTTGTGCCAAGAACTGGGGTCGTGCGATAGGAAACTCTTAGAAGAACTGAATTGGAGGGATCTCCCACAGGAACAAATAATCTATGGAAGAGGGACTCCAAGCACACCAAGAGGGAAAAAAGGTCGAGGAATAAGATCTAGGTGTGATAATGAAAAGTCATGATCCTAGAGTTATGTAATATGCGATTACAAAGTGCATGAAAAGTGAATTGGGGTTTGACCACACATATGGGAAGTTTTACATGTTGGAGTTATTTAAGATTTAATAATTGCCTCTAAAATGGTAGCGATAGACAGCCAGAGGATGCAATTGGATTGATTTCATTTTAAATAATAAAAAACATGTAATACAGCACTAAGTGGAAAAAAAATAGATTGGAAAATATGGAAAAGGTTGTGACACCAAAAAAATTCCACATGTTTTGATAATTCCAGGGTCTCTCAACACTTTGGGGATTTAAAAATATCATTTTCCAGCCTTAAAAGGTCATAAACCTCTTTAAAAAGGAAATAAAACTAAAAAATGACTTTATTGGAAAATAGGGGAATGAAACCCCAACACCCCTTAGTGGAACTAATCGATGGTACCAATCGGTGACACCACGGTGACACCCCACCACCGACATTGACGCCCCCTAACTCTGTGATAGTCTCCAAAACACCCCAAACACTACAAGTTGACAATGTAGTGGACCATGAAGGTCCATCCCATTAAATAAGATACCTCTCAATCTATTTTATCCCTTGAGAATTCAAGAGTAAACCTAAAGAAAAGAGGTCCGAACAACCATCCCATAAGATTCCTCTTAGGAAAACCTCATCACATATAGGAAAACATATCTCATCAATCTCTTAAAACACTATCAAAACACTAAGTAACCACACAGACACAAAATTCCACACAGCCCAGATATATGGATTAGGGAGTTACTTTTTCCATGTAAAGATACAATCTGCTTTGGGCAACACTGAATTTCCCAAACAGGTTTAATCACATCAAAATTAATGCATTTTGATTAGGGGCCAGATCCTATACTCCCCACATTTGGGTCTTTTCACACACAATCAAAGAACGGTGAAAACATGTTATCTCATAGCGAACAATGTCTTGAATCCAATACACACTAGGAAAAAACAAATATATAAGAGAAATACTCAAAACGACTCTGGGTACCATGCACACTTTTATGCCTCCCATTTCAAGATACTATCCTCGAGGCCACCATGCCTCCATAACACACAAACCAAAGGAATGATCTATCCAAAAAGCACCTTCTCCTAACGATCCTAGATTCCACACATTCGTTCCATGAATGTAACATCATACTTGATATTGAATTATCCCCAATCAAGGATGTGTGATTCATCATGTAGATACAGCCGAAGCTGAGAGGCATGAAAGATGTTGTGGATCCTCTCCAACCACGATGGTAATGCTAGCTGATACACCACCTCACTAACACACCACAACAATTTTAATGTCCTGATGAACCTAAGATAGATATTGATCCCCACACTGAACCATCGCTTCCCACATCAAGGGGAACCCTTCATGAAAATTTGTTCTCCAACCTCGTACTCGAAGGGCCTATTAAATTATTGGCATAAAACGTTTTCTGGTCCTAAATATCATTCATCATATCACACACGAGATGAACCTTCTCAGTCATACTCGGCACCACCTCTAGGCCAAGAACACCTACATCCCCAACATCTATCTGACACACAGGTGAAAGAAATGATATTCCATAAAAGGAATATAATGGTTCCATTCCAATGGTAGAGTTATAGCTATTATTGTATGAAAAATATTCTATAGGCATGTGTCATACCCATGATCCTTTGAAGTCCAAAAGAGATGCTCATAGCATATTCTCTAATGTTTGAAATTTCTTCTCTATATGCCCATCTTTCTGAGTGTGGAACGAAGTTATAAGGCATAACTCTGTGCCAAAATCATGATGTAGTCCCTTCCAGACCCATGACGTAAAGCATGTATCCCAATCAGAAATGATGTTTCTGGGAACTTTGTGTAGCCACACATCTTCACTAACTTACTTATGTGCTAAGGCATCTACTACACACTACTCTTTAACCACTATGAAGTGAGCTTATTTCATTAATCGATTCACTAAAACACAAATGGAATCATAACACTCCTTATACATGGGTAGTACTATGAATAAATCCATCAATATTTCATCCCACTTCTACTCAGGAATGTCTAAGGGCTTCAACAGACCGCTAAAAACACGGTGTTCAGCCTAAACTTGATGACACACAAGGAATATTTCCGCAAACATCAAAATTGTCCTCTTCGTTCCGGGCCCCCAAAAATGACATCTCAATCCCCAATACATATTTGATATTCCATGATGTACTACCAAGTGTGATTTTTGGAACTCACTGAGAACTCCCTTGCGCATCGCCAGTGGGACAAATTGCTTCCCATGTAACATCATCTGATTCTGCCTATCCCCGAACCATCCTTCAGAAGAATCGCCCTGGATAATGAAATCACACACCAATTCAACCTCTGAATCTCCCCACTAAGACTCCTGCACCTACCGTACTAAGGAATATTGTATTTTCATATAAAATAGACAGCCTCTACGATAATCCACTCTCATTCCTAGATGTTAATCATCCAACTGCTCCATTAATTTCAAATCATCTACTGTCTCCTGAACCACAACTTTATGTGAATTCCTACTCAATTTATTTTCTACTATATTCCCCTTTCTAGAGGTAGATGAGATATCGAAGTTGTATTCCAAAAGAAACTACATCCACCTTCCATGTTGCAAGTTCAGGTATCACTGGGAAAAGTCATACCACAAGATCTTGTGAACTGTGAAGACCACGAATCATTCCTTGATGAGGTAATACTACCACGACATTAGTGTGAACACCACCTCTACAAGTTCTAGGTCATGGAAGAAGTAGTTAACTTTATGAGGGCATAACATTTTAAACCGATAAGAGACCACCCCCTGCTTCTGCATCATTACACACACCAAACCTATACTTAAAGCATCATAGAACACTTCAAACATTACCCCTTCCTCTGGAAACCTCAACACTAGGACACTGAATAGCTTCCCATTTAGATAACTGAAAGCTTCTTTGATCTTCTCACTCAATACGAATATATGGTCCTTTCTGGTAAAGGCTGTCAAAGGTGCTGCAACTAAAGAGAAGTCTGGTAAGAACCTCCATTAGTAACCATCCAGACCCATGAAACAACAAAAAATTTCCACATTCATGTATGGTTCCAAAGAAACAAGCACATAAACCATCGACGGTTCAACTGGTATTTCTTTCTGGGACACCATGTGTTCATGGAAGTGAACCTATCGTGTCCAGAACATTCACATGGATAACATTCCATAGATCTGGTGGTGTCAGAGGACCTCCAAAACATTCATTATATGTTTGTCTTGACCCCACCCCCTATGAAATTGACAAATCTGTATGTCGCTGATGAACATGAAGATAAACCAGTCTTGATACTCATGGATAATAGAGTTCCTAAGTCCTGTGAACACAGCCAGTGCGTTCGTAATGCCGAATGGCATGACCAAAAACTCAATGTGTTCGTACCTACATATGAAAAAATACTTCAATATTTCATCCTCCTTCATTATCTACTACTGATATCCATACCGTAGGTCAATATTAGAGAACCAACCTACTCACTTCAACTAGTAAAATGTTTCACTGATCCTTGGGAGGGGGTAACGGTTCTTGACCGTAACCTGATTCGGTATTCGGTTGTCTATGCACAGCATGAGACTGACCTCTGCCTTCTTTGAGAAAAAGGATGGAGCACCCCATGGTGACACTATTGGTTGGATAAAACCCTTCTTCATCATGTCATCAACCTAAATATACAACTCCCACAACTCAGAAGGTGGAATCTGTTAGGAATCCATCAAAATATGATGGGTACTCGATTGTAAGTCTATCCCGAACTCAAAATTATGTCAAGGGGGTAGAGTCAAAACCTCTTTTGGGAAGACATACAAGATCTAAATTACAATCCCTATAACTTCCACCATCTCTATGTCTTTCGATTCAACTGACTGCTCAACTAACAATGAAATAAGGGTCTCCACACACTGACTTCCCTTCTGGCAACCCTGCTCACAAACAAAAGCTACACACTGGCCACTGATATCTGAGAACACGACCCTTCTCCAAAATAAGTTAGTAAGGTTGATCCTGGAAAATATCCATTGGATTCCTTGGATGGAATCGTATTTATGCATTTGTAGCAGAATGAGATCCCCAATAGACTGATGCGGCCCTAACATCAGTCTTCATCCATGAAAAGTCATCAAACAGGTTGGCCTGACCTCCCACTACTATACTCAACAACTGGGGCACTAAATGTATCTCCACGTCTAGAACCAAGGAATAAGATATATTAGGTGTAATAATGGAGTGTGAAACTAATGAATCAACAAGTAATATTCAAGAGTACTAA
The DNA here is from genome assembly GCA_963277665.1 of Viscum album. Classification (NCBI taxonomy): domain Eukaryota; kingdom Viridiplantae; phylum Streptophyta; class Magnoliopsida; order Santalales; family Viscaceae; genus Viscum; species Viscum album. The sequence goes on along the minus strand of OY728160.1, from coordinate 452,280,303 downwards.
ATATACTGATCGTACCTTCAATGACTTTTGGCCCTGTTGGAACTACATCCTCTACAGCGTGCAACTATTTGTGCCCGGATCCTATACCTCGGGAATGTAAACCATATCCCCGACCATGCCCTAGTTGAGGTCCCTATGGAGTGCCCTGAGGTTGGCCACCTCCTGCAAAATCTTCTCTTGTAATGGAAGGGGCTTGATGTTGCTTCTGAGAAGGTCTGGATGGCAGCTGGTGCTGCTGAGGTGGGCGTTGAACCTGCCCACCCCCACTGTACTGCAATCTAAGAGGGAACTAATTTCGAAGATCCCCATGGCTACCACAGATATTGAACCTCGGTCTGGGGCCTCTTGAGTAAGGATGATGATAAGGGGATCAGAACTGAAACAGTTGAGGCCTGCTTCTCGACATCCAATACCTGGAAGGTCCTGATGTTGGACGCATGCTTCTGACAGCCTTCCCCTTTGATGGACTCAACTGGATCCCCTCTCATAGCACACCTCCTAGTGTAGGAATCCTTTATAATACATCAAACTTTTTCTGAACCTCCAAGTGCATCTGTTGAATGAAGGGAGTAACAACATACATAAGAGAAGGTCAGAGTGCCTCCTCGAAGCATCTTTCCCATGACTTATTATACCAAAAGAGGTCTAGGGAAAAATTAAGGAGATCCTTGAACATGATCACCAACTCACTCACCGACATACTCCCTTATGGGTGGGAGATATGCTCTTGCCTCTTCTTGGCCTTTTTCATCAATGAAAATAATTCTTCTCAGATGTCATTTTCAAAGTTTTCATATAAAACCTCAGCTTCCTCCTTCTCTCCATGATAGAGCACCCAACAGTGGTGCGTTTCTCCCCACATCTGGCTCATGGCTAGAGGAACCAAGTACTCTATCAGATCCCAAATCAAGCAAAATTATATCACCAGGTCCTCGAGTCATCTCTCCATCTCTATGTCCTAGACGCTTCCCTCATACTTTTCTAGAGCATGCCACTGGAAGTCACAAGGAGTCATCTTCTAATGATAGTCCTCCTCCTCTTGATCATCCCTCCACTGATCAACCAAATCAATCTACTAGGCCTCGACCTCCTACAATAATTGTGGACGATGTTCGGGTGTTATAACTACAAGGTAAATAAGGGATGTCTAAGCCCGAGTATTAAGGAATTTACATATGGTTTATTTATTATTTATTTGGATTTTTCTCGAGGCACCACAATTAAAGCAAGAACACAAGTCATTATGTCAAAAATACCTTCCCTAAGGTCTCGAACATAAAATAAATATAGCCTCACATGGATGTTCAATAGGCTCAGAGTACTTGCGTTGGATCACGGGGGGGGGGGGTAAAATATTGTGTCTTTGACAGTCTTTCCTAGCCTATTTAATGCTCCAAGGGTGACTAAAATTGTTTCCCTACCATCCCATAAAATCATCAGTATAATGAATCCTAAAATCCATCCAATCTCTCAACCTTCCTCTAGTACCATTCTATCATGACCCTCCTTCTCCAATATGAGTGAAAGAACAACAAGTGGACATGCCCATCCTTCTTCTAGCTGAAGAAGATATAATGACCAACAAGTCCCTCCATCAACAAGTACTAGAGAGGAAACTATAACCAAGGGTATATAATCTCACAAAAATGGAAGTAATTACCCTTTTTGTAGAACATTATCGGAAAATAAGATGGTAAATACCAAAAACACCATTGACTAATGATAAAAGTAAATCCATAAAACCATTCCCATATGACTATTTAAAATAAAGTGATACAAGTAAAAGGAAACAAAGAAGGAATGTACCAAAAAAATAAACAATGAAATGGTGATTATCCTAATGCATGAGATAGTATGGTTTGGCACAGTCTTTAAAGTCCTCCTGGAAACTTGAAAGAAGTTTTATATACGTAGGGTGATTATACAGCTATACTCAATAGGTAAACCAAAAGCCCTCATGCACAAGTGGGGATACAATCTAGTGCACTGTCAGAATAATAAAGATAACCAAAACACCTATCAAGGAAAACTATCCACCCAACCTCACCATTGCACACTCCCCAAATAACGCAACATAGGTAAAATAATATTAATTGCACATTGATATTTGGGTACCCCGCACCACATTCCCACTGGTTATTTAGATCTTCCTACACATCAGACCTCCCCCATAAATCCCACTACAATCCCACTAATATACATCACCCGCACACATGTGGGTCACCACAACCTTAGATCATGCCCACAGACAACTCGGCCACTACATCCACACTTCCTGCCCATAGCCACCAGGGCCTCACAACCACACATCGATCCGGCGGACACCTGGGCCTCATCCCGAAGACACTTGGGAAACAAACCTGCATGCACACACCTTTCCCAACCCACCACAACACACCTTTCCCGAAGAGTCATCAGAAATAATGAACCTATAGCAATCACAACATCCCCAAAGAGTGTTGGGATACCTTTTAGTGGGAGAATAAGTGAGATAATAACCATCCACTCATGGGAATGTTGGAAAAAACACCATCCCCCATGTAATAGGGTTGTTCAGCACAAAATTTTCAATGTAGGTGGGGTACATATAAGAAACAGATGACCTGTATTTTATACATATATATAATCAAGAACTCATCTCATCCTAAGGGTTCTGAAAGCAACAACCAACCCACTCATAACCACTCTTACTACTACCCCTACATGCACAGGTACACAACAACCACAACCAGAGTACAACCCACTTCTGGAAAATAGTTCCCCATTGTACCCGTTCTCTCTATCATGTTGAACTGGTCCATATAAATATTATCTTACATCATGGAAACTATCAGGTATTACTAAAATCCAAAACAATGACTGAAAGGAAAATAGTCAAGTAGGTTTTCAAGCATTCACTCCCGGTTCTTTTGTAGGTAAGAAGATCAAAATGGGATCTGTGAGATCCCTCGAAGTGCTAGAACCAAACCAAGCCACAACCTACCTAGTCCAAAAGATTTATCGCCATCTCCACATGTCCTTATATCCACTAACCAATAAACTCTCAACTAGAGGATCCATTCCCATCCCCATAACCCAACAAATCATCCAACATAACAATCATTCATATCATCATAATAGAGAAAGAAAGTTTTCTGATTTATCCTACACTATTAATTAAGTTACTTTTTTTGGTCAATCGGGGCAGTCAAACAAGGGTTATTATTCATCGGGCATCCATTTATTCTACTATGTTTACATGACTAATTAATTTTCCTGATATATTTAGTAAATCGCATGATTATCAAGAAAAAAAATTCCTTACTGTGGTAAGAAATGACTACAAATGGATATAATTTTTAGTGGAAATATATTGTTCAATTCACAATATAAATAAAAGGTATACACAACAACATCATAATATTTACCAGCCATTTATTATTTAAAAGGTCGTTCACTATCTTTGTTAAAGTTGGTTTCATCTGCGCCCTTAGTAAAACATCATAATACCTAGCCTGCATGATACACAATAAGCAGAGTGGAAGGAATAATCCCTAATTGTTTGATCAAGGATCTATGTTTTCTCCTCGCACTAACAACTGGTGTCACGTGATAGGGAACTCCAAGAAGAAGTGAACAATAGGGCTCTCACGTAGGCATGACTCATCTCTGGAAGAGGGAATCCAAGCATGCCAAGAGGGAATAAAATAGACTAAAGAAGAAGATCTCTACATGATTAAAAAAGTCATATCCTATAGATATGGAATATGTGATTTTGAAGTTCTTGAAAGGGGGATCACGGTTTGACCACATTTCTGGGCAGTTTCACACGTTGGAATTATTTAAGATTTTATAATTTCCTATAAAATTCTAGAGATAGACTAGCAAATAGATGTGAGTTGATAGACATTCCATTAAATGATTAAAAACACATAATGGGTTCCTAAGTAGAAAACATAGGAGACTTGAAAACATAGCATACTATGTGACACCAATAAAAAGATCACACATTTTGGTAATTCAAGTTTCTCTCGACTCTTTGGGGATTAAAAATTTTCATTACCACTCTTAAAATGTCTTAAACCACATTAAATGGTAATAAAACATAAAATGGACTTAATGGGAAAAACTGGGGAAGGAAACCCTGACACCCCTCAATGGAACTGTTCGGTGCCGATTGGTGGAACCAATCAGTGTGACGCCAATAGGTGACACCACAGTGACACCCCCACCCACACTAACACCCCTGACTCAGTGATGGTGTACATGACAAAGTAAATAGTAGAATTTGACAAATTAATGAACCAGGAAGGTCCGTCCCATTACATAAAATGATATTCCTATATGAGAAACCATTTCATAGGAAAGCACGCCTCTTGAATCCACAAGTTAAACTTCAAATACTCAGTATAAAGTCAATGTGCTTGGAGGGAACATAACATAATATCTACATGTATAAAATTTGATTAATAATAATATTTTTAATATATAGTGATATCATCAATGAACAAAATGATGAAGGACTACAAAATTGGGTGAATGATATTTTCACCTTTTCCAAGAACACTTTTGGGGCATTCATTAGTACAATGTAAATAATGAGATTAACAGAAGGCATGTACATATAATTAAATTTTTTGTTGATGTCCCTTATTATCTAACCCAATGCTGATGGTATCCAGAACATAATTCAATCTCTAAAATACACTACAATCCCCTAAATTGATCAAAAAATCACAACTTATATGAAATGGGGAACTATTTTTCATGATGATCTAGTTCAAATTATGATATTCTACACAATGTTAAAGAAAACACTCAACTTTTATGGGGGAAACACATAATCACCCCAAGGGGATGTTCTTAATATACATGAATTCTTTATCCCCGTTATAATTAAGATCTATCTTTAGGACATTCAAGTCATTTAATGTCATGAAATTTGGATGAATTTATAAGAATAATGCACTGTAAACAAGATCCATCTAAAAAAACTTCTATGTGTGGTGTTAATAACACTATGAAATCATCAAGAAATACATATTCACATAGGTATACCTCATGAACAATAGAATAGGGATTCTCCATCTGATCCACTATAAGGATCATGTTATCCAAGAATACTATAATGAATTCTCCCTAATAAGGGTATGGCCATATCATGCATAACATGGCATCCTTTTTACCGAATAACATTGACTATTCCACATTGGAAACATAAATTTCGCATGTCTTTTATAAAAATTGATGTGTGCATCATAAATAGACTTCGTGTCCATGTCATGGATCACATCGAAGATTAAATTCTCTATAATTTTGATGTTACACCTAGAGAAAAATTAAAAACCAACATAATATATTTTATAATTGTATGAATATGATCATAGATCCTTCCTATTACTGTATTCATATATATAATCTTAGAAAATTAATTTACCAATAAGTCTAACTGAGAAACCACTTGAGAAGATATGATTAATTGTGATTCTACTATATCAAAAAATGTTATATACAGTGAAGATGATATCAAGACCATACCAAGAACTATATATGGTACCCCCACCCCCGAGATTTAGGTGAATCTTGTTCAAAAACATAATCTATGCCATCCACTACTCAATTATTCTCAAGAGAGTCATTATTTGCCACATTAAACAACCCTTGTGGGGTCTAAACATCTTTAGATGTTCATGTGCCTACCCATATTATAAGGATCATCAAATACTTCTCTCAAAACATCTTCAATAGCATATTTAGTCTAAATATGTGAACATTATTTTGAGAAATTTTTAATTCCTTGACAAATTGACCCTTCCTTCCATTGTTATATCAACTAGAAAAGTTAATTCCCATAGTGGAAGATAAGGGACTTATGCTTTACTTTGACAATCGACTGTCACTCTAGATTCTATATTCCAACTTATTCTACTTATATATAGAAAAATTTAGTGGTAATTTAAAAGATAAATCATGTATAAATCTATTAATACTAGAGATAATACATATAAATTTATATTCTTTAATTCCGTTCTTGAACATCAATGATATGTGGAGCAAATTTAAAAATCTCGTCATATAAAAGCTACAAATCATTATTTTTTTCTATGGATAAATAACAATATTGATATATATACCATATTGTGCCTCATTTACCACTAGAAGAGGATAAAGAAATTTAACAAAATGAATCATGCTAAATAGGAGGACACTATAATCATTACTTGTTAGAACTCTATAAACTTCTGAGCATGGTTCAAAATTAGTTTATATGGAATGAAATCCCTAAATAATAGATCATTTATGGTTTCCCATGTTATACATTAACATATACCAGCATACAACATGATTTCCAACCATCCACCAACACATCATTTGATACTAAAGGTCAAAAGATTAAACGTCTCATTCTATGGGGTCTCCATCATATCAAAAATCCTCTCAATGACCCTTATCAAATCATCCATATTTTAAGGTCCCCTGGTGACCTAAAAGGATAGGTATTTGGACCTAGATTTCATGATAAATATTTCCCATCATTAGCTTTCCCATATGGTGTCTTCTAACCTTAATAAGAACTAGTAAAAAATATCCCAAATGTAAAGGTTCTATAGATTAACACATTTGAGAAACCAAGGTAACTTGCTCAATTGCATCCTCCTACTCAATGGGTGGTGAATCTAGCTACACATTATGTCTATGAGGTGAGATTTATAAAAATTATCAAATTAAACTTATGTGAATACCATATCATTTTCAAGAATATTGATAATCTATTTCCTTCACAAAAAAGGGTTCATAAAAAAGTTCATGCTAAATGGTTAACCATATGAATAAGACATAACCACATACGACCTAACCATAACCCAATACAATATTTCAATACCATTCCATTCATTTTAGAAATATATATAAACTCAATAATATAATACTTATACTCAAATAAATTAATGAAAAAATAATGCACTAATATCACATATCAAAATTTCTACAACAATTCAATTATTTGGGATCTATCTAAGGTAAGAAACTGGATGATAAAATCTAATTATATGTTTCTAAATTTTATTCAAAAATAAAAACCTAGTCTTCTATGTTTTTATAAAAATATCATTTTCATCGCCCATGGGAAATTTAATCAAGTGTAAAAAACAACAAAAACATATATCCCGATTTTGTAGAAACTATGTTGTCCAATATATAGTGCAATACAAGGACTAACATAGTTCCCCTACTTGAGTCCCAATTATCCTATGTCATGTCTAAAAGGTCTCAAATCAAAGTACGGGAATGAAAAAAGTTAGTGAAAAAAGTTCACTGATTCCATTTTTGACACCCCATCCGGAACAATCGTGTCTGATCCAGAAAGCCACACTACCTCATGCGGTCCTCATATTATTGTTGTTACTAATGAGTGTCATGAGACAAAAGAATATTGTTGGATGACTATTCTATATGTACCATGTAAAAAAGAACGTATAATCATGTATGAAATAAAAATAATTCAAAAAATAATAATTAAATAAATTAATGTGAATGTAGTAGTAGGAAATATTAATGTACCAACACATGTGGTGTCAGTATAGAGGTCCAAATACATAAACAAGAAATAAAATAATGGATAAAATATTTGAGATATAGAAACTACACAAAATCTAGATTTGACATGCATCCTGAATTCCATCTATAAGGGACCACATCATCCTTCTAAACATATTGAAACATCAATCATGTTTCCATTTCACTTCACATGATGTCTAGTTACGAAATCTGATAATGAACTAAAATACCCGAGTATGGTCTGAGTAAAATAATATGCAGGAAACAACTTATGTCCAATAATGTATGTGTATATGATATACTAGTGTATTCTATGAATCTATATCTAGTAAATATAAGCTAAACTATATTATATAAGAGTAGATACACTTGTTAGTACATAAAGATTCAGTCTTTGTGATCTAGAACCATTTTGGAAGGAGTGTTAACCAGCTATGTATGACACATACGCCATTTTTAATGGGATAGTTAAGAAAACATTTTTTAAAGATCTCACTAAATGGTTTTTCTCATTTACATTTTGATTAGTATACTACACATCTCACTCGGGTGAAGATAGTTTATAAGACATAATGCACATCATATTCAGATCATAGAGAGATCAAACACTACATCATAATAAGAAACCCTAAAAACCATATGTGAGAAAATAACCAACATATGATTAGGTAGACTACAAACACTTTTCACACAATCATGCCAATATCATATATAACATGTAATAAATTTAATGGAATTCTACCATATGTAAAACAATGATAGATGTCTACAGTCATCCACCACGACCAATTGCACCCCCAAATCCTAAAACCAATCCTGATTCTATATTATTTAGAAATATAATCTCATTTTTGAGGTGAAACAAAACCCAAAATGTGTTTCATGAAAAAACATGCCCAATAATATACATAGTCAATAATTTTTTATTCCATATTAATTCATAGATGGAAAATCCTTGAATTTGGGGAATGATTCTATGAAAAATCCACAAACCCCTTATTAAAACATAAAAAAAAACTCTTCAATCTAGTAAATAAATTAATTCTCTAATTAGTTTTGATCAATTAAAAGGAAAGGGAATTGATCTATAATGAATAAGAACTCAATTGATTGGATATTATTGATCAATCTATTGTCTTCGAATCTAATGAAGGAGAATAAATGGAGGAGAGCACATCAAAATCATAAAATATGTCTCCTAGGGTGGTGGGAGATAAATATAGAAATAAATAATGAGAAAATTTATGTTGTTTTAGTCTAAAAAATCATATAAACATGGAATAGTCATTGGGATCAGGTCGGTGGTCAATGGGAAGAACTAGTTCTTTCTGAGATACCCACCATCTGGAAGGTCTTATTTGAGTAGATTTTCATCTTTCCTGGAGTCCCATTGGCCTGAGAATATCTTCTCCCTAAATGGATAGTGATAATACTGTAGCTTGAAATGTTATTTAACATCCACCATCCTTGCCTCAGCCTAGTTCTGACATCATTAACACCTCTACCGAAACTCTATATACATAAAATGGATCTCAACATATATGTAAAAATTAAGAATATGATTAATTAAAATAGTTTTTCAATAGGTAACCCTATAAGGGTTGATACTGAAAGAATGTAATGTGAAATGGTAGATATATAAAGGTCCCAAATGCCATATGTTTCTAGGGTGAATTCTCTTTATCTATTTACTAATTTTCAATATCAAAGTTCCTAATTATAAGAATTTGTGGAGGATTTAGGGACTGGGCTTATTATTCATGAATTAGGAATAATGGTTTAAAAAAATTTATCCATTAATATTATGTTAAGAATTCATTACAATGTTATAGAATTTAGTTGTTGTTATATGGACTAACATGAAATGAGGTGTATGATCTATTTGGGTAATGTTCTATTTTTAGTATCAATGTTACTAGGTAAATCTATATTTATCATTTTTACCACCTCGAGAATAATTAGTTATAAAATTTCATGGAAACGGAGAAATCTAGCCTTATACTTCGGTTAGAGGTATAGTTCCTTTCTAGGGTTAATTTGGATTAATGTGAGTATTTCTGTCTTTTATAAGTATATAATGACCATGTAGGGTTGTAATTTTGTATGGGTGATGATTCCATTCATAGGATAGGTTTTATGTTCTTGGAAATAGTTATGTGAACACCCTTGAGATGTTGGTATGGGATAATACAAGGGGAACCATCATAGTACTATTATTCTCGGTTAGGAAATTTAGTTACTGTTGGATTTTTATTCTAATTTATAATTTATTCCTAATACAATATACATTCAATGTTGATAGAGATGGTCTTTTCCATATCCTAACTGAGAGATTGTGGGTTTTTAGTTAATGTTAAGTGATCAGGAATTTTTGGTACACCAGGATTCTGAGGTATGGGATTAGTGTTTATGATGTGGGACTGGTCTTAAGTTAAAGGGTGTGTCCAATGATTATTATTATATTGGATATGTGCCCATATATTAGTGATAGGGTGTGGTTTTCAATTTGGAATTGGATTTAGTGCCTAGAATCTAGTCATTGAGAATGGTGTGGTTTGATTCTTGATATATAATATGACCTGATGCTTTATGTGGGGTCAAACCATGCTTGAGATTGTATTAGTTATGCTCTAGAATGTTTTTTTGGTTAAAATGACTTTTACTTCCACCACATACTAGAAAAAAATTATGTTCGAGGTTTGTGAAAACATGTTAAGCACACTATCTCCTGAAATATTTTTGTGACTTTTATATATTCATTTTTATCAATGAAAAAGTAATTAAATATCTAATTCTCTTATTTTAAAGACATGTTAGTGTTTTGGAACTGGGACTATTAGTCACACCCCTCTCAGCATCCTCAGTGCACATGGAGATTTTCTTATCTGGGATCTACATATTGAAAAATGACTTCTGTTAGGCTAGACATCATGTGGATATGGTCATGGGATTAAGGATATGAAAATAAAAATTCATGGATCCTTATTATAGTGTTTTATAATATTATTTTGTTATTTTTCATATCACATGTACTTATTCACCATATATTGTGATCATTTTTAATTTTACTGATGAACTATTATCTCCAAAACATATTGAATGAAAAAAAAGTTTCCTTGGAATTTTTTGACTTCTCTTCATTCTGATGTTTATTTATTACTTTTCTTACAATACTAATAAAATATGGTTACTTAATTTTGAGGGAATAATCCTCAATAAATATGAATTATTTTATCATCACTAATCAATATCCTCTTTCATATGTAGAGGTGAACGTGAATTAGTTTTTTCACTAACTATATCCCAGTGAAATGAGTTTGATATTAAAAAAATGGAAGCTAAGAACCTTTAGTATTAGTTTTTACATAGGTCATAGTACATTGTATTTAGGATGGTTTAACATGAGTGAAAATTTATTCTTGTGACTTGTAATCATCATTATTGTGAAGATTCATCATTTTTGGGATTTTAGCTTTTCTAGATTGGTTTTGATGTGATGGTTTCATTTAATTGTTGGAGTCTTATTATGTAGATGTGGTTAATGGGATTTTCCTCTTACCTCATGTGGTTAGAGTCAATGATTTCCAAAACATTGGATAGTTAGATAAGTTACAATTTCATGTGATTGATTTCCAATAATAGATATAGGTGGAAACTGATTAAATTACAATAATGAAATATATAGTTTTTTCCATATGCATTATTACTCACAACATATTATGTTGGAACAGAAATGTTTACGATTCTATTAAATCTAATTGGGACTAACATGTTGGTAAAAGTGTTTTTTACTTTTTACTTATTTGAGTAATGGGTAGTTATATCTTGGGTTGATGGTAATTACCATGGTTGTGTCTCTTATGGGTGTTATGTAAATTTCCACATGTTATTCACAATTTTTTTATATTATTGAGGAAATTTAATTATCCTTACATTGGAAATTCAAAAAAAAATCCTAGGTGACATAATATGTTTCCACATACGGACCAGATTGAGGATGTTACTGAGTTAGGGATTTCTCCTACTATAACTCTGAATTCCTACAAGGGTTGGACTAAGAATTATTGCAATGTTGATCTAGTGGTTTAGGTAGTGGATCTGTTTATACCACATGATTTTGACAATTACTATTGGGGGTGGCTGTTCACATAAGGTTGGACCAAATACGGAAAAATTCCATTGAGAATTTAATTTATATACCTCTCTATATTTCCATAGAATGAGTGGAACTCATGAATAAGAGTATTAGATTGAGTTCATCAAGGTGATATTTTTTGAGGTGGAATCACATGATGACCAATGTGTGAAGGTGGTGGAATATATGCTTCGAAGACCCACCAAGTGATTTTATTGTGTCATGGAATTGGCTTGGGGACATGAAGGATAGTCATTGGAGGCCTTTAGGGACCTCTAATTCTAGGATTTCATCTTAAATTCACTAAATCTAGAATAAGAATATGGTTTCATTGACATGAAATATGGTAATATTTTTGTGATATAATATACTACTTTCTTAGTTGTTTTGATTCACTTTGCATCATTGATGGTTTGTGGTGATTTCCATAAGGCCTATAGATTTGAGATCAGTTTTTGACCAGTTGTAAGGATCTAGGTTGCGATGTTAAACCTAAAATATTACATAGATGAGGTATATAATCTCATTGATATAAAAAAGGTCAAATAGGATGATATTTTACTGTGACCTCTTCCCATTTTCATTTGGTGGTTTGATGATCGTTTCGGAAGAGTTGTGAGTGCCAATTATAGTGGTAAGAAGAGGATGTATGATGAGATGTTCCAAGAAGGTAACAAAATATGTATTCATGTTATGGTGTCATCACTCCCATCCATTGGAGGATTTCTCATTATGTTCAATCAGTAGAGAAAGATTGGGAATTTATATTCCAAATATAAAATTCTGCCAAATGATTTTATCACATGTTAAACAATGGGTCACCAGTTGAATTTCTAAATTAGGATTTATCAGTGGGATTCAACAAATATTTCATGTTATGAAGAGGATTTGTGAGAGTATTTTGGAACCTTAAACTGACAATAGAGTCTCATATGAGATATCATGTGATGGTTCTAGCTATGGGTCTTAAGGGAAGTAGCAGCCAAAAGTTCCTTATGGGTTAATCCATTAGAAAAAAGAAGGATCAAGGGTTTCAGGTCATAGGTCCCCTGAAGAAAAATTATAATCCATTGATGAAATTCCGTTTAATGGATCACATGTTCATTATTTTATCACAGGTAGTTTTTGGTTCATTTATTCTTTAATATTCGTTTATTGATATAAGGACATATCATTTCTTTTACCTAGGTGGAGTTTGGATTGGGGTTATCCATGGAGTTATCCCAAGGATTATTATTTCTTGAAACAAATCTTGAAATAGATTTAATTGTGTTCAAAGGATCCAAATATGTGATATAGTGGTTAATGCATTTTTATATTTTTTGGTTTTTCTTATTCCATAAATAATGAGTTTTAAAATATTATTTGAGATGGATTTGTGGGAACACTTACATGATTTCTTCATTTGATAGCAGAAGTCGGCATCTTTTACCTCCCTCAATAAAGAGGTGTAAATATCTATGGGAGAGTGTGATGTAGAGGTGGGTATATATGGACTTGAAATTGGATATATGGGAAAAATTACGACATAAGTGGTGGGTATAGTTCCTATCAGGGATCAAGTAATGGTTTCAACAACTTTTCCTCTTTTATTGGACAATTTCTAGGAAGTATACTATAAATAATCTCCATAGACACCTCTAGATATGGTGATTGATTCCATGTTTGATATCATGATTGGAAAAATGCCATATTATAATTTTCTAGATAGGGATGACATGATATGCCTACTCAGCTGTAGAACTATAATTCATGAATCATGTTGTTGATCAAGATAATATGGTGATAAGTATTAGAGAATTATATATACCCATTTGGGAAATATTTTACCCTTGATAATCCATTATGACCCATCCATGAAGTGGATGGTAATTCCAATCATGTATGCATCATAAAACAACATAAAAACAACAATTTAAATATAGTAAATACTAAAAGATGATATCTAAATATCACCCCAAAAATTTTCAGAAACAAGACATGTACATCATATATCCATATAAAATAAAATAATAATTAATAATAAAAAAGAAGAAAATATATAATATTCCAATACTTAAAATCCAAAAAGAACTCCACAAGATGAAAATCCATGAGACCACATCTCCAACATCGAAAATTAATCTCTATTCATTACTGAACAAGATGTCCCACTTAAAAAAGGTTCAATTTACCTTCCCATGTCCTACAAAACTAGGTATTCATATGCTTAATGTTATATTCAAGGTGAGAGGCACGAAGATTAGTTAGATACCTCCATGAATCTATGTATGAAATTTATGCAACCAAATGTTTTTTAGTTTCAATTTTTTTTTCAAAAGTATCATTAATTTTTTTAAATGTGATTTCCCTTGAAAGAAAACATTAAAAATGACTTTGTTTTTTCATAGAAAACACTATATTTTAAAAAATTGAAAAAGGGATCCAATAAAGAAATAAATAAACCATATAATAACATATCTAAGACAAAAAAACCTTGAATAAACATGTTAAAAAAATGAGAATCATTATTTAACCAGATATTAGAAATGTAATAAGGATAATATATCACAACCAAATAAGGAACTCACATCATTTATAATGAATGTTAAATCAAACTCGGTTCATGTAGTATGCACAATTTTTCTAGATAGTTGGATCTACTATAACATAATCACAAACTAGGGTTTTCTAGTGAGATTAGTATATAAAATAATAATTAAATCTCGATCATTCTTATTTAGGACCAATAAAAATTTTATGGGAACTCTCATTCCATATGGACATATTTGGGAATCTCCCTCGGTCTTCCTCCAAACGTCCCCATTGGTTCCTTGGATAATACTCCCCAGCTAGTCGAATACATTGTCTAAGGTTCTCTTTTTCTAATTCTGGTAGACAGACAAACCTTTGGTCCCCAATATGCAACACAATACTATGAATACAAAAAATCAACAAGTTCCCATCACATATTTGATTTAAAATAAAATATTACAAACCATTCAATCCTATAAAAATTCAAGAATTTAACACTAGAAAATAACTATTTGAAAATCGTTTTGAAACCACCTAGTATTAATAAATCATATTTGATCCATTTTACCAGACGTATAGACTACATCAAATCCCATTAGCCTAGAAAAAACTATTTGTCAATAAAATTCCAATCCCATTACAAGAATAAAAAAATAGAATACCCATAAATATTATTTTATATTATGTGATATTTAAAATCCATTAACTAATAGAATTCTTGAATTAATGAAAATTCATTGAAATGTCCCCATTAATAGAGACACCTACATTTGAATGAATTTAGATGTCATTAAATTCATCAAAACCCACTTCAATAAATTAGGTAAAGTCCTCAAATCATAAACTATAGTGAAACATCACAAAACTATCATAGAAAAACCTAGATTCTCACATGATTCAAACTATGTTTCCAATAATAAATAGAAAATTAAGTATACTGTGAGATAAAAGCAATTAATAAAAACAATTTAAGGAAATAAAGCGTAACTAAAGATACAAAATCATTGATTCTAAAATAATATAATAAAATGAAGGGGGGAAGATTTATTTAATGGGGTTGAGGTTGTATAAGAATGCATAGAGAAAAAAGGTGATTCTCATTAATATATGTAATGTGAAATGGTCAAAAGATATTTTTATGATCTAGAAAATAGTTATGTATTGAAAACACATTCAGTAAAACCATATTCTAAACACGAGGGAGTCATTATCACCCAAAAAATGATGTTAAATATTTGGAATCCAGAACATGGTTACACAATCCATTCTCAACCATGAAAAACCCAAATTCCCCCTAAACATATTTCCTACACAATTAGTTGCATTGTTTCTATAAAGCATGAACCAACCATGTATCAAGTTATATTATCTGAAAACCTATGATTCTCAACCTAAAACTCTCATTAACTCCTAGAATAAATAGATAAATAAATAATGTACAAAATATGATGTATTAGTGACCCAGATGGAATCACAGATTTCCCAACCAAGAATAATTCTTCCCCAAAAATGATCTCAATGCTATTTAAAAGAAAAATAGTAAGGACAATAATCCCTCCCCAACACATATGTTCCCATTCATTTTAAATATCACCCACGCGTAAAATATGACTCTCTGGACTTGAACTCCTGGATCGAGTGCGCATAAGAAAAAACTTTACAGACATTCTCTGATACCACGTATATAATTCTAGATATAACCACCCATAAACATAAAATGAAAATAAATATAATTGGATCCCATAATTATAAATGATATTTTCAGGTTTATAGATAGATATAATCAAGAATAAGAATAAACTAATAAAGCCCTTGTATTTCTTAACTAATTTTCATTTTTTCATTATTTATAGAAAACTACTTTATTTCTGATATGTGTTCATAATATCTATATATTCTTCCACAAATGATATCCTTAAAAACATTTCATGTGTACTTCCATCATTTATAACCTTTTTAGTGGAATTATAAGAATTATGTAACAAGAAAATCGTATTTAGGGAAATATAAAACTAAATAAATCATGGAATAAATATTATTGAAAAAATAGGAATGAAAAATAAATATAAAATCAATGTGAAAATGGGAGAAATTTTTATACATGAAAATAAATGAAAACATGGATATCAAAAATTCTAATCTCATACTGATGGAATGTACAATGTTAGTCCTTAAAAACCTATTGTCAAGGAATTGTTCTAAGAAACATTCTTATCATGGGAAGAGTCATACAAAAAACCCAACTTATTTGTTCTCGTGAGACATGTTGATGCATTGATGTGCTATAAAAATATGGCCCCCACCCATAACCTAATTAAATCTAATTAATTCAAAATAATATTCAAAAATACTTTTCAAACCATTCCATAGGTAGCCTCTTATGTAACAAATAACTGGTTATCTGTATAATGAAGGATACGAAGTTTCAATACATAATCAACCTGTGTTTGGTATCAATAATGATATATAATTTCAATACATCTCCCCATGTCAATAAAGAGGATAAAATTTCCATTTCCATTCCATATAAGTATGTGTATCATCGATCAATAGATAGTAAACCTTCCAATAATCACTAATTTTCTAATAAAAATATGTGGAATGCCAATACATTTCCTCATGTAAATAAAAAAGATAACATTATCATAACCCATCGAGAAGAAGAATGTGGGCTGTTAAATAATTAACATCCACCATTCCAATAATCATCAATATTAAAATAAAAGTAAAAGTATTTCTAATAAATATACCCATGGTAATATAATTGCATAAATTCTATATGAACATCAACCAATCTAAATTATATAAAATGTGTTTTTCAAACCAAATAGACCAATGAGTTTATATGAAAGTAAATTATATAATAAAATAATACTAACCATTTCAAAAAAAATAAGATTTATAATTTCAATAAAACATAGCCCAATTTTAATAATTAAAAATATAATGGCACTGACATAAATGAAAAACACACACGTATAAAAATTCATCGAATGATATCACAAAAATCAAATTTCCTAATATTTTAAGTTCAATACCCAAAATAATTACATATATATATATTAAAAATAATAATTATGAATCCTAAACCACATTAAGGTAAATAGTATTTTAAATAAAAACTGAATTTTAAATAAAGGCATGAAAATACTATTTTAGAAATAAAATTGACATTGACCATAAATAAAAATTTACATGTCACATTAAAATGTAAATTAAGAAAAGTTTATGAAAAATATATTGTAAAAAATTAATTTTAAAAATAATATCCAATAATAGATAATTGAAAACTAATAAATTTTATCTTTTTCAAATGATAAGTGGAAGTAAAAACACATGAAATTGAAGGGAAACAAATTATTTTCATTTTTTTAAAAATACTATTGTCTGAAACACAAATTGTTAAAGAGTAAAAAACACAAACATTAATTATAGCATAATTTTATCGATTAAGATTACAAAATACAATATAGTAAATTATTATGGTGGGATTTATTGAATATATAAGGGTGAAGATCGTGACAATAGAATAAAACTAATGGAAAAGAGACTTGAGTTATCCAAAACCTTAACGGGAATCATACCCCATGAGCCAGGAATCATATTAAGAGGTGTTAATGATGTATGAATATAAATAATTATAGAATAAAACATAATGTAATCAAGAAATATATTGTACCCAAATTATATTAAATAATCTCAAGCGAACCATAATATCTCTATAAATGACAATTGGGCTACTAAAATAACTTATGACTGTGGTAACAATTGTGTCAAATGAAATTTCAGAAAAACTACATGGAATAAATTTTTATATCTAATGGATATAAAGGAAATATATCATATAAAATATGTGCTATATTATATCAATATAACACCATATAAAAAAATAATTTTTATAAAAAGTAACATATCTCATGTAATCATAATGAATCTAAAAAACACTCATGGGTTGAGTAAAATGTTAATCAAAACTCATTATATTAGAGGTAATTAAATTAAACAAAAATTAAATTATTAAAAATATAATTCATCATATATTTTATCAAAAATTAGTAGTATATATGGAACAATTTTGAAATTAGGTTCATTATTATAATCATGTCTTAAAAAGTTGAATTTAAGACCAAAACCCTATCCTCGACCCTGATTTATCTTTAATTCTTCCCAAACATCTGAAATAAATGAATTAAGATCTGTAGATAAATAACCAAGAACATTGTTCATAAATATATCCATATATAATCCTTATTTAGCATCATTATATGGATATAAATTCTATTGATTTATTATCTAATTTTAAAACCGGTGTTTGTAATCTTTATATCTTTGAACAGGTTGAATAAAAGTGTTGTTGAAAGAGATTATTTTCAAAGGTAAACTATTATTAGATAATCAAAAGAACATTAATATATCTTAAAATATATTTAATAAGGATATAATTTCATTTCATTATAGTTTTGGTTATAATCCATGATGTTGAAATCGATGGTGATCTTGTTTCAGTGATTCTTAACTCACGAATAGTGTTTTATTAATTAATGAGATAAATGATTATATAACCTTAAAAAATAAAATTTATATATCACTTACATATATATATATATATTATTTTAAAATTATATAAGTTATCATATTCATCCATAATATAAATTCATGGTATTATTTAAGTAATATAATAAACTAACCCAAACATGAACCTACTATGATTAATGGATGTTTATGTAATGGTTTATTTGTAATATAATTATAAAAAAATATTAATTATCATATTTTGTTTATAATAGTGTGATATATTAGAATTGGAATGATGTATAAAGATACTATAAATAAATATAAATACATTATATAGAAGGTATATAACATTTTCCCCTTAGTTCTCTTATTGACTCACTGAAAATTTCCTTTCTTTCATTTTCAAAAATCCACTTTAAAGAGTGAGGTAACCATACAAAATCTAGCCATAAAAAATTCAAAATTCAAATATCAAAAGATGTAGAGGAACTAATAACCCATGAACCTGCGAGTCATGCATTAACCAGCATCATGATCTGACAAACCAAATACACATTTTTATCATCACTATCAAATCATCAACAGATCTCTATAATATTTGTCACTCTTGCAAAAACAATTGTTGTCGTCGCCACCCTATCATTTTTATCATTGTTGGCCGGAACAAACAAAACCTAGAAGAGCCGATCAAACAAAAAATCATCAACACAAAAATCCTCCTCATCTTCATCAGCCAACCCAGATAATCAAAACCCCATCATGGACATCAAATGAAAAACCACCTATATAAGGGTAAACCGATCAAGAACACACCAGGCGAAATGCTAGCCACCAAACAACACAACCAAAAACATTGTTGTTACCACCTTTCAAAATCTGACAGGTATTGTGGAAGAAGAACATATGTTCAGGAAAGAGTAGGAGAAGCTAAGTAAGAAGGTTTTTAGAAACCTCATAAACCTCCTTCATCACAGCTGCTGGAATCACCCCACATAGTAGTTAATAGAGAAACACCATCTTAAAATTTCGAATGTTGATAAGGCTGAACCACATCTTGGAAAATGTATAGAAAAGGATTATCCTATTAATAAATTGAATGTTGATCGAACTTCACATCCCAATGCCTCTAAGAAATTGATTATGTGAACCAACTAGGAGAGAAATGCAGGATCCAGAGGCTAGAGAAGTGAGAATCGATAGGGTTGTAACAGAGAAGTAAGTCCATGAATGAGCTTCCATCCTGGTCTGATGAAGCCACCACCACGTGAAATCAAACCGAAATCAGCATCATAGTATAAACGACACCAATAAGGGAGCACCAATAGAGGAATAAATCCGATGGAAGGAGGAATGGGGGGAGACGAAGCCAAAGAAGCGGTGGTAGTCCAATGGTACATGTGGTTGGAGATTTTATTTTCCATATAATTGGAGAAAGTAGTAATATGGTTTAATTTTTTAAAATCATAAACATGATATATATATATATATATCACAATTATTTATTAAAATTTTCTTTTCTACCTTCCTTGTAATGTGTTGAAGTAAAAAAGAAATGTATTGCATCGTGGATGTAGTAGTTCGCACAACACATGAATTTCAGCTTCATTTTTCGTATTAGAAATGTGTTATAGTGATTAATGATTATTAATGTAAGATAATATAATTAATTATATGGAAAGTATTTTTATAATTACATATATATAAAATTTATAATTATAAATTAAATTTAGACAAGAAAGGTTTTATCTAAAAATGAATTCTCATGTTGGGTACTTTGAGATTTTCTTCGAAGATCAATTAGAAATGGATAAAAAATGCTAATTTATTTTGTCCATAAGATTAATAGAGTGATATATTTTTATCTTGGATGGAAAAGTGTAGTGTTTCCAGAGGGAAGATAAATTTTATGAGTTATTTTAAGGGGTGGTGGTAGATACCATTTATAAGTTGTGGGAATGACATTTTTTTAAATAATTCAATATAATCAAAATAGGGAACATGTTACATATGACATCCAACTAAAAAATTGATAACTAATTTAGTTGGGAAGATATAATTTCACAAATAACTCCATCCACACAATTCTAAACATTTTAGATAATGTTTTAATCTAATTAAATCTTTAATATTTACTATTACCATATTAATATTTACCATGGTAACTAGTTTTTACCTAATGTAACATCATATTTATTCCAAAAAATAAATTTATAGTTAATGGATAATTTTTATCCAATTATTATTAATATAAAATACTTTTTATTTTATTCAATTCGAAAATAAAAATGTATTATATATTAAATATTTTTTTTAAAAGTTGTACTTATGTTACAAAATATTAAATATGTGTTTTAAAATTAAAACCAACATTTATTAAACTATAAATTCACATATAAAATACTCCTTGAGTCTTGAAAAAGTGTTTTAGGAATTTATAATTCATACATATATACATTAACATCAATAAAAATGTATTTTCAAATGAAAGTCATTCTTTTTAGAAAAATCCAAAAATTTAATATTTTTTATATATTATTATTTTTAATCAAAAAATTATGTTAAATTGTTAAAAATAAATTTTTCAAATTAGATAGTTCATTATTTAAATAAATTTCTATAATATTGTTGATAACTATTCATATTAGAAAATTGAATTTTAAAAAATATTATATTTTCTTTATTCGTATTAAAATAAATTACTACTTAATTTATTGGAAATATATTGTTTATAATAAAAATATAATTTTATTATTATGTATCCATCATATAATATATTTTATGGAAAAAAATAGTAAAATTTATTTTTATTATTAAAATAGTTTTCTTATTTATTTTAGTAATATAAATTGAATTCCGTTAATATTAAATACTTCCATTATTTTCATTATATAATATTTTCAAGAAATTTATACTCATGTTCAATCTCCCAAAACCGATTGATATTTTTTAATGGCCACACAAAATATTTTTGTTTCAATTGAAAAATATTCTGGTTTTATTTTAGATCAGTGGTCCAGGTGGATCAGGATATTGAACACATTACACTATTTAAAAGTAACAATATATTAATATTTTTGGGTGTTACACTACCAAATAATAAGGATCACTCTGATTGACTAACCGTAAATACGTTTATTCATCATGATATGAAAAAAATTCTCTACAATGGTTGAATCAGGATCTAACTCCTTTTATTCCTACCCTATCACTAATGATGATATGAATGATACATTAAAAAATTGATACATTGAGAACATTATGGATCAAGTTTAACAATGAAAAAAATGTAAAAATGATAGGCCACCATCTCTAGATGATCCATAATCTAAAACATCCTAACACTATATGGTGACAACTCACCCATCTTTCCCAAGTGATGATTTCAATGATGAAGGTATATGCAAAGGAACACATAATCCCAGGTCTCAAACTATAGTAGGTATAAATGATGATTGGTATATAATTATTGGTGAATATGAGCTATATCTAACCTCTTTTAGATGAACTTCACTTCCCCATCATCTCCTTTATGAGAATCATTCCAAATGAAAAAGGATTACCTAGAACAACCCAACATGAGGGGGAAAAGAAAGGTCACCCATATAAATCCTCAAAAGTGGCCTTATTGATAATGATATGGTTATTGTTTTTATATATAAGTTCATTATGTAATAGATAATTATATCACATTTACTTTAAGTCATGAACACATTCATGTAGTATATCCTCAAAAAAATTGATGGCCAAATCGGTTTTAGTATCCATCATTGGGTCATAATCCATAATAGAATTAAACTTTGATCCCATTGATTCCTTGATACACCTTCATAAAAAATATGTAAAACAATTATCACCATAATAAAATATCAATAAACTACCAGAAGCATGACAATATCTCACACATACATGCTCTCAATATCATCATCCTTCATTCACAACCTAGTGGAAAAAAGTAAGACGATGTAGTCAGATGATCTATAAATACACAACCCGAATTTTTATATTTGAAATAGATGTTGGACCGATAACAATGTCTATAGAGATCCCATCCTATGTCAACACCAGAATTGGAAGAGGTTAAAGAAACCGGACTAGACTCTGATTCCTCACTATGATCCTCGTGTATGTAAAAAATTGGGATTAAAAATCAACTGTTTACTATATCATCTTAGACCATTAAAACTAACTCCACGTAGTATAAATCAACCTGGTATCCCATGTGTGGTCATCCTAACTAGAATAATTCACCTCATGCATCACCTCATGCTTCATGGTCGGAGGAACCAGCAATTGTTTCTGGATAAAGCGAGAAATATTGGGAGACTGAGACAAGTCATTTGAGGACTCCCATCCTTTTATATGTCTAATAATTTAACAAAAGATTAGGTGAGATGTATCCTCACCTAAAACCTATTTAATAAGATATATTTCACTTAAACACTATTCAAGGACACCCAATCCCTATTTTTAAATAGCTCCAAACATAGATGGGATAAAAATACGAAAAAATCCACATATCCACTAATTTATAAATTCCTAGATCTGTTACTTCCAACTCAATGTATAAAAAACCAAATTTCTCTTATTTGGGGTATATGTGATATCAAATAAAAAAATCTATTTATATTCTACACAACATCTCTACCTGAGGCACAAGTTCCTATGGTTGAATATTATATTAAGGATCTAGTCATATGAATAATCTGTAAGATTTTCCCCAAAGAGGTTATGGAACCAAGACTTAAATACATGGATAATGGTTTCAAACTCTATTTAATGGGTAGGGTATGTCCTCTCATGTTGTCATATCCTATGAGATCCATTGGCGACAACATGATCATCTTTAAATAGAAAACACCCCAACCCCACACATGAGGCCTCAAAATATACTACTTATAACATCATTGGACAAGGATAAGTAAAAAATATAACTAATATCAAAAAAACCTTAAACTCAATAATAGAATTCAAGAACTTCTCACTCTAATTGATCTTCCCCATAGATTCTATCAATTTTTTAATGGAAGACACTAGTCTGAAGTGGTCCCATATAAAGACCATATAATACTAGACTATACATAAAAATCATATTATCTCAAAAACATTATATTTTATAATATTATGTTATAACATCATATATATTCTAGAAGAACACTAAAATACATTTCATAGAAATAAAAATGATCTAAATCATTATAAGATACATCCAGAAATAAAATTCAGATGGTATAGCATTTAGGTGATGCTCATTTATGATTCATAGAACAACTCTTAGGTAGTCCGCGTGTACCTCCTACATCATGGAATATAATAAAATTTAATCATAAAAAAATATGAAATATTCCCAAAGTTAATTAAATATATGGTTCACCAATATCATAATGAATACATGAGCAATTTTAAGGCCAAATGGTATAACCAAACTCAAAAATTCAAAATATTGACTAATGATGGTAGTTGTTAGAACATACTCTCATTAGAATATCCACTAGTGATAACCAAACCATAAAATGATTTTTTAAAACTATATTTCTCTTGTAATTTGTGCAAGGTGATAATCAATTTATGTAAATGGGTATTTGTTCATAATATTCACCAAATTCACCTTTCGATAGTCTATGTTTGTAAATAATGGATACTAACAAAAAATAATTACTCAATTTTGGAATTATATTATTAAATAAACGAACAAAATAACCTTCATGTGAAAATATTTCAAAAATACAAATTTATTAAGCATTCCATTTGTATCCCAACACAAATAAAAAATATTAAAATCATGAAAATAAACTCAAATTGACAATGTGTATGTGCCTAAATAATTAAAAATCATATTAAAAATGATGAAAATATAACTTATATCAATTCCCCCACACATAAAACATGATTTCCCTCGAGCATAAAATATCAACATTAATGTTCAATGGGAACCCATTTTACCAGTACTCAAATTCCAAAGTAATAAAATCAAACAATTTTCAATGTCATATAAAATGTTCAAAAATCCTCATAAAACATCAATTTAATTTCTCATTTTTCATAGAAACAATAAATTCATGTATTTTACTTTTCCCCTTTTATAAATGATGGTACTTCTCCTTTCATTCATTCAAGATCCCAAATTCATTATTATTAATCATGCCACATCATGTTTTAACTCACCATTAAAACATTCATCTAATCTCTCAAGATACAATTAATGTTGAGTTATAATCTTTTCATGAGAATATGTAACTTAACTATAGGGTTTTAAATGAACTACTTTATCTAGTTTGTAAAGACAAAAGACACATAAAATCATTAGGTCTTGCAAAAAGAATGCTTAAAATGACTCTGAGGCTTAAGGTTGGTAGGATTTGATTCTTTAAAAATTAAGGCTCAATGAGGAGTTTTATATCTTAAGTACAATGCATGATATCAAAAATTGTAATGCAATTCTCCCCTTAAATGTAACAAATCACACATCCCCAAAAATAAATTTTAATGTTATGATAAAATAATAATAATGAATTACATGTTCACCCACTTGATTTTTTTACATTGGTACTTTTTTTCTGAAATTTATGATTAGGTAAAACCTTACCTCCATCACCAAATCACATACGATCAGAAGATTGTTGTTCTGGAAAATGGTGATTTTCTATTTTCCCAAATCAAAACCCATTTTTATTTATTTATATTATTTTTGTTCTTTTATTCTATTTTTTATACAAGAGAGCTAAAATAATAGAGTACAAAAAATGATTCCACAACCTTTTACAATTGGAAAAATAGAACCCCTAAACATCTTATTTATAATGTATAACAGGCCTTCCACCAAGTTTCCCTTTACCCCCACACTTCATAAAAAAATATAATGGAAATTCCAAGAGTATAGTAGGAATGTATAAACAATGGCTTGAAAAATGTATTATCCCTATAAAGTCCATTCATGGCCTCTATGGGATAAAATAATAATTAATGTAATGGTGGTATTTTAGGATAAGGACTTTTAAAAAATATTACTCAATCATTTAATGTGTTTTTCAATGGTCATAGCATTGAAATGTTCCAGTGCATGTTTTGGTAAGTGACATGTCACAAAATCACTCAAGAAATATGATCACAATAAAATAGGACTTATTTGATCTCGAAATCATATTAGGAATGAGAATATAATATTTTAAAATCCCTCAAGACATGATTAATAATAAAAAATCAATTTACATGAATTTTAGAAAATAAAACCATCAAAAATGACAGGTAAATTTATTTTATATGAATCAACAAATTCTTTCAAATCATGAGTCATCTTTTAAATTTATATGCTTAAATTTATTCATTAAATATTATATTTTACTCATTAAATATTACTAACATTGAAATTTAAAACATGGCAACACTGGATCCCTAAGAAACTCATGTGTCCTAGATAAGATGAAAAAAACATGAATTCAAATGCCGGAATGAAATTTTATCTTTAAAGATCAAATCCTGATTTAAAAATAAATGAAGCAGTTTAAAGGATAAAAATTAAAAGAAAACTCCCTTTTAAATCCATATAATTCAATTAAAGATAAATCTATGTATTTTCCCCCAGGTGGGGCCTAGACTTTTAATGCCTCCAGTGGGAATCCCCAACAATTCTCTATAATCTGATAGTGGGTGGATTTTCTTGGGAAACAACTAGTAATTTACCCACATAAACTTCTTTATTCCTTTTAAGGAGAATTATGTTTATATAGTGCACTAGATCACCCCCCTTCACACCATGTTACATCATTTATGGAGGGGGTATGATGAAATATTTAGCCCCCCCCCCTTTCATTTATACTTCTACAATGTTATCTATTTTTCATGCACTCCCTATATTGAATGATCAATGTCTTTATGAACAATTAGGTGTTCCTTAACAGGTGAATTTTAATTTTAATCATATTTCCCTAGGCCATCATAAAAGTTGTCCGGATCTAAAAATTCACAATTATTAGGGGTTATAATCAAATTATATTCAATAAAATTTACAGGGTTAGTGTTCAACATTTTTTCATCTCTTTGATGTGGTTTGGCTTGAATATCTTCTTCAATGGAAATAGCATCTTGGAGTCGATCTTCACTAGATGGAGGTAGGTAGTTGGGCTCCACCACCATGAGTTATTCATCAACTTCATGGATGTATCTAGTGAAATTAGTGAAAACCGGGGGTGGGGAACTTCTTTCTTGGCTTGGAATTATTGCAAGTCAGTTTGGATTTCTTTGATCATGTTCTTCAGAACATGTGTTTAGATCCATGTTTCTTGGACTTTTTACAACTATTTGAACATTATCATAATAGATTCACCCCTTTTTTGTAGTTCCCCTCCTATATAATCTATTTATCTCTCTTGCACCTATGATGAATTATTCCCTGAATTGAAAAAATTTTCATTTGACATCATCATGGGAATTTTTTTTATCAATATTTTTAAAGAAAAGAAAGATAAATATTTATAAAATTTGAATTCTGAAAAGGTTCATCAAATAACTATTTATCTCTCTAGAAACGGTGGGGGATTTGATGCATTCCTGTCATAGGACATGGAAATTGAAAATTGTTATGTTTTCCTAGTGCAATAAAGAGGCTGAAACGGGTCGTCACACATGAGGAGCATCACCGTTGGTTCAATAAATAATTTTAATTCACCTAATCTAATTATTTTTGTTTTTATGTCATTTATTAAAAAATTGGGTTTTAGGGTTTTTGAAAATATGTAATTAAATGAATGAAATGGAGAATTTAAATCTAAAGAGTGATGCAAACAAAATGAATATTATAAAAAAGGTCTCAGTACTAGGGTTGGATATCACGATTTCATTCATTTTATATTTTTGTTTAAATTTGAATATATAATTAATTTTATGAAAATTTATTAATGAATTTATTTTCTTTGATTTATTGAGTTTTTGATTTTATCATGCGTATGACACACCAAACCACACCTCCCCCAATTTTAAAACAGGATAACGCCTCTACCGATAATGTTATTCCTACACGACCTAGCTCCACATTATGTCATTTCAACCATTATGGAAATCCAAAATCCCCCATAAGAAGTTTTTTTCTACGATAAGCTAGGGAAAATGATTAATCAAGGAAATGAAATGGAATTGAAAATAATGTCACGGGGGATGACCGCATCACCCATGCAATATTCCCATATCAGTCACAAATAGTTATAAAAGATATTTCATTGAACAAAAATAACAATTTCTTCCTTGAAACATCCACCAGGGCCAATAAATGGGCCAGTCAGTTTTCATTGAAAAGAGAATAGAGATCATGATGGAATGATAGAAGAGAGATAATAAGACTTGGATTGGAAGATGAAAAGGATGGTAGAAGGAAAGGGAAAAAAATTAATATAAAAATTATTAATGCATTACATAAGAAAGGAATGAAAAAGATAAATGAAATGAAAATAAAATTCGTAAATGGATATTGTCCTCCTCTCTATAGTGCCTCAAATATTGTGGGGAAGGAATAAATTCTTTGAGTGGTGGGAGATTTTACCCTTTTATAGGAATAATTTTTCCTCCACAAGTTGGCGTGTTCCATTCCCAATTAATGACAGAATCACACATTAATATCTTTATTTAAGTTCTTAATAATTTCCTTGGTCATATTCCCTCAAAATTTCAGATAATTTGGACTCTTGGTGTGGGAGTTATGTCCTTTTTACACCTAGAATTTATTTTTGTTGCAGCAGACTCTCCACCTTTTACATATAATGCATTAATTACCAGGAATGTGGCCTCTTCATGTATTATAGAATTCATTAATGTTGTACAAAATCAGATTTCAAGGCCACCTTCCAAATTTCCGTGTAACTGGTTACATCATGTACAAGTTATAATTTTGTGTTGCATGTTTCTTTTTATATATGAAATTACCAGGAAGATTCCTTCCATTGAGTTCATTCAAAAGCGATATTAATGGTTTCAAAACTTCTAGAAGTTAATGGGTGAACATTAAAGTGAGTCCCCATTCATATCCGTTTGGAATCACAATAATTGGAGGTGTATAGACCGATATTTAGTTCCATTACAGTGGGTGGGTCCATCGTATCCACCCCGAAAATTCTTCAACTTCATTTATTTTTAGGGCCTCTAGATACTCAAATCATCCCATGGTCTAGAAGGTATGATGTCGGAAATAAATCAATGATTCTAAAAAAGGAATAATTAAATTTGGAATTATATTATTAATGAAATGATCAAAATTCCCTTTATGTCAAAAAATATAAAAAATCCAAATTTAAGATACTTTAAATTTTTATCCAAACACATACCAAAAATATTAAAATCATGGTAATAAGATCAAATTGACAATGTTTATGAGATTAAATAATTTAAAATCATATAAAAATTGATGACAATATTACTTCTATCAATCCCCCCACACTTAAACTATGATTTCCCTCAATTATAAAGTCACAAAAATAAATTTTAATGGGCACCAAGGTTACCAATATTCATATTCAAATATAATAAAATCAAACAATTTTCATTGTCAAATAAAAATATCGAAAAATACACAAAATTTTCAATTTAATTTTTCATTTTTTGATGAAACAATCAATTCTTGTATTTTACTTTTCCTCTTTGAAAAATGATGTAATTTATCATTTCATTTATTTAAGCTCCCCAATTAATTATGATTAATCATGCCACATCATGATTTACCACACCTTTGAATATTTCCTCTCATTTCCCATGATAAAATTAATGTGGGGTTATGCTCCTAAAATGAGAATATGGACCTTATACATAGGATTGTAAATTATCTACTTTATCAACCTTCTAATGATGAAATACACATAAAATCATGAGGTCATGAAATAAATTATCAAATCACTCTATGTCTTATGGTTGGTCGGAATTGATACATTAATAATTAATGCTCAAGTAGGAGGTTTAACTCTTACAAAAAATGCATGATATAAATAATAATAATGAAATTATCCCCTTCAAAGTAGAAACACCACTTCCACAATACTCAATGTAAATGTTATGATCAAATAAAAAAAATAAATTACTTGCCCACCCTCTTGAGTTTTTTTTACTTTTTTAATTTGTTTAATTTTTCATAATGTTATGATTAGGTTAAAACTCATATCCACCACCTAATAACATATGATAATTAGATCGTCGGTCGAGAAAATGGTGATTTTTTGTTTTCTGAAATCACAACCCATTTTTATTTGTTTTGTTTTGTTTTATTTCTATATTTTATTCAACTGGGGTAAAACAATAGATTAAAATAAATGATTCCCCATCCTTTTAAAATTTTAAAAATAAAACCCCCACAATTCTTAAATAAAATTTATAACATCCCTTCCACCATGATTCCCTTTACCCCACCACTTCAAAATTAAAATAACATATAAATACCAATAGTTTGGTAGGAATAGGAAAAAAAATTCTAGATATGTGGCTCATCCAAATAATGGTTATACATGGTCACTAAGTGATAAAATAAGGAATTATGTAGTGATGGTATTTAAGGATAATATATTCTCAAAAGATACCTCAATCATTTTAAATTTTTGTTATGGTCATTTCTTTTAAAAGTTTCAATACAAATTCTGGTAGGTGACATGTCCCAAGATCACTCAAGAAAGATGATCTGGATAAAATATGAAGAATATAGTCTAGAATTACTATTGGGAAAGGGAATATAATATTGGAAAATCACTCAAGGAATGATTAATAATTACAAATAAATTCAAATGAATTTCATAAATTCAAATCATGAAAATGGTATGGAAATTTCATTTACATGAATCAACTAATTCCCTCAAATAATGAGTCATCAATTAAATATCCATGATTCATTTTAATCATTGAATTTTATATTTTACTCATTCAATACAATTAATATTGATATCTAAAATTTGGAATTACTCGATCCCTATGAAACTAATTTATCCATGATAAGTTGAATAAAACATGAATTCAACTATGGGCATGAATTTTTATCATTAAATCTAAAATCATGATTTGGACAAAAAATCGAGGAGTATAAAGGTTAAAAATTAAAATAGATATACCTTTTGAAAACAATTGCATTCCTCTTCCACCAATGTTTTGGGATTTAGTCTTTTATCGCGATCCTACAAAAGATAAATACTCAATTATTCACAGAGATATTTTCATTTAAGATCAAAATTAATAGAGATTTTGGGCCAGATGCTGAGCTAATATAAAAAATAAAATATAAATATAAATTCATAAATATCATTTAATGATAAATCTTGGTATGATCCCCCTAGTGGTACCAAAATTTTTAATACCTCTTGTGGTTAGTACAAGATGTTATCTGTAATATGATAGTGGGTGGATCTTTATGGACTTGAACCACCACATGTCGATTTTACCATCATCCACTTATTTATTCTGGTTAAGGGTATTACCTTGTATAGAGTAGACTAGATCCTCCCTCATTGAAATGTGGTACATTTTTTATGGTGTGGGTAGGATGATGTATGGAGGCTCCTCCTCCTTTTTTGATACTTGTGCATAGTTCTCATACTTTTCAAGTACTCTTTCTAATAAAAGATCAATTTATTTAGGGAGATTCATGTTTTCTTCAATACGTGTACTTTCATTTTCATTATCTTCCTCCAAGGGTTCGTACAAGTTGGTCAAATTTGAAAATTCACAATTATTATGGGTGATAATCAAATTAGTTTCAATAAAATTGATGGTGTTTGAGTTCAAGATTGTATCATCTCTCTTAGGTGGTAAGACATTAATCTATTATTAAATGAAAATATCATATTGGAGTCAATCTTCACTGGATATAGGTTGGTAGTCGGGATCCTCCACCTTCAGTTTGGCCTTATATTCTCGGATTTAATCAGTGAAATTTATGAGAACCAGGGGCACGTCATTCATGGCCATGAATAGTTGCAAGTCATTTTGGATTTCATCGATGATTATCATCAAAACATGTGGTATGATCCATATCTCTTGGCCTTTTTGGAACATGTTGAACATTATAATAATAGAACCAAACCTTCTTTAGAGTTCCTCCTCTCTGTAATATATTTCTTGTTCTTTCACCTATGAGTAATCATTCACTGAACTAAAAAAATGGTCATTTGACAACATCATGGGAAATGTTTTTTTTAATTTTCATTAATGAAAATAATGGAAAATATTTTAACAAATTTTAATTCTGAAGAGGGGATTGAAATAACTATTTATCTCCTTGGAAACAATGGTTGTATTGATGAATTCTTATCCTAGGGCTTGGAAAAACCAAATTTCTATGTTTCCCTAGGGAAGTACAGAGGCTGACCAGGGTTTTATCACTAGGAGAGTATCATAGTTGGTTCAATCACTAATTCTAAATCACCTATTCTAATCCTTTTTCGTTTTTATATGATTTATTGAAAACAGTGGTTTTGGGGTTTTTGAAATTA
This sequence comes from Viscum album, assembly GCA_963277665.1. NCBI lineage: Eukaryota > Viridiplantae > Streptophyta > Magnoliopsida > Santalales > Viscaceae > Viscum > Viscum album. The sequence continues at coordinate 452,248,158 of OY728160.1, read as the reverse complement.
AGTAGTTTAAATAATGAAATTTTAAATTGAAATCTAAATGATGGTGTAGAAAAAATGCAGATTGGAAAGAAATTTCTCATTCTTAGGGTTGGACATCACAGTTTCATTGATTATATATATATTTTAAAATTCAAATTGATAATTCATTTTATCAAACCTCATTAAAGAATTTCATTTCCTTAATTTATTAAGTGTGTGATTTTAGCATGCATCTGAAACACCAAGCCACACATCCTATAATAGTAAAATAGGATAACACCTCAACGGAGAATGTTATTCCTTTAAGAACCAGCTCTATCATATGCCATCTCAACCCTTGAGGAAACCCCAAATCTACCATATGATGGTTTTTCCAAGTATAAGGGAGTTAAATTGATTAATCAAAGAAAAGAAATTAAATTTAAACTAATGTCGTGGTGGAGGACAGCATCACCTGTACAGTATTCCCATATGATCCACAAATAAATCTAAATTTTTTTGAATTAAAGCACAAAAATAAATAATATCATGAAACAACCCAAAAATCCAAGCCTCAAGTTAGTCACTTGTTATTGCAAAGTGAATCGATATCATGATGGACAGATGGAATAAGGAAGATTAGAATGAGATTGGAAGAAAAAAAGGATAGAATAATAAAAGGGAAACACTTTAATATTAAAAAATATGAATTAATTACATGTGAAAATAAAACAAAAAAAAATGAAATGAAAATATAATCCATAATATTCCATTGGCCTCCTCTCTTTGGTGCCTCAGATGTTGTGGGGACGGAATGGAATGCTTTGAGACAAGGGAGCTCCTATCCTTTTATTTTTAGAATCTATCCTTCACATGTTGGAGATATTCATCCCCAATGATTGAAATAATCACAGATTGAGACCATCAATAATGTTCTACATAATTTCATTGGGAATCTACCCACAAATGTTCAGAGTATTTGGATGCTTAATGTGTGGGGTATGAACTTTTCATTCCAAAAATTAATTCAATTCAAGAAAGACTCTCCACATTTTACATATCATGTATTAATTACCATTAAAACAACCTCCTCATGTGACAAATAATTCATGAATCTTATTCAAAATCATGTTGCAGGTCCACCTTCCAAATTTCAGTGTAATTAGATTCCTCTTGTATGAGTTATGAATTTTTTATTTTCTGCTTTATAATTTATATAATTTCCAAGATAATTCTATAAATTTATCACATTATAATACCACATTAATAATTTCAAAACAATCTACAAGTTAATGTGTTAAAGGACCATCAATTCCATTTTTATATATAGTTTGAATCAACACAATTTTAGATGTGTAGGCTGATATGTTCTTCTGTTACTTTGGTGGGTTATACATTGTCCAGCATAAAATTCATCAATTTCATTGATTATTTAAGGACTCTAGATGCTTGAATCAACACCTAGTCCAGAAGATAAATATAAATGAAATAATTCAAGGATTCTAAAAAATAATTCAATTTTGAATTTGATTGTTAATAAAATAAACAAGATTCCATTGATGTAGAAATCTATAAAAAATTCCATATTTGAGCTACTCTTTATTTTAAGCCCAAAACACATGAAAAAATATTAAAATCCTGAAAATCAGATCAAATTTACAAACTGTATGATATTAAATAATTGAAAATCAAGATAAAAATTATGAAAATATTACTTCTATCAATTCCCCTACACTTAAACTATTCTTTCCACCATGTATAAAATATCAACATTAATTTCATTAACCACCAAGGTTACCAATATTCAAATTACAATGTAATAAAATAAAAAAAATTAAATTCCAAATCAATCATTCAATAATTCACCTAAAATATCAATTTAATTTCTCATATTTCAATGAAATTATCAATTTATGTAGTTCACTTATCCCCTTTGAAAAAATGATGGGACATATCCTTTCATTCATTCAAACTACTCAATTAATTATTATTAATCATTCCACATCATGATTTACCTATCCTTTGAATCATTCTTCTCATCTCACATGATAAAATTAAAGTTGATTTATTCTCATATCATAATAATATGCACCATAACAATAGGCTTCTAAATGAACAAATTTCTCCACCATGTAAAGACAAAAGACAAAAAACATCATGAGGACTTATAATAAATGTACAATGGCTCTGAGGATTAAGGATGGTTGGATTTGATGACTTAAAAATTAAGGCTCAAGGATGAGATTTATCTCTTAAGTACAATGAAAGATATTAAAAGTAATAATGAAATTATCCCATTCAAATTAGCAACATACTCTTCCCCAAAACTCAAAGTAAAGGTTATGATCAAATAAGCATAATGAATGACTTGTGAACTGTCTTCAGTTGTTTTTACTTTTTATACTTTTATATATTTTTTTCGAATGTTTTGATTAGGTAAATCCTGAAATCCATCACCTAACCACATATGATCAGTACATTGTCGGTCTGGAAAATGGTAATTTTTAGTTTTCAGAAATCACATCCCATTTTTATTTCAATTTTTTCATTTATTTTCTATTTTTTATTTTAGACGGGTAAGAAAATATGGTAAAATAAATTATTACACAACCTATTTACAAATCATATTAAATAACCCCCCCACTTCTTCCTTATAATGTATAACATCCCTTCTATTATTACTCTCTTTACCCCCACACATCAACATTAAAATATATTAAACTACCAAGAATATATTATAAATGGATAAAAAATGCCTTGAAACGTATATCATCCCAATTATGGTTATTCGTTGTCTCTATGGGAAAAATAAGGGTTGATGTAAAGGTGGTATTTAGGGATATGATATTTTCAAACAATTACTCAATCATTTTAAATGTGTTTTTGTACAGTCATATATTTGAAAAGTTTTAATTAAAGTTTGATTAAGTGACATGTCCCAATATCACTCAATAAATATACCCAAGATAAGTTAGTAATTATGGGTTCTATAAATAATCTATTATATGGTAATATAATATTAGACAATTACTCAAGGAATGATTAATAATAAAAAATCAATTAACATGAATTTTAAAATTTTAAATAATAAATAATTGAATGTGAATTTCATTTACATGAATCAACTAATTCCGTCAAATCATGATTCTTCATTTAAATATCCATGCTTTATTTTAATCATTCAACTTTCGATTTTACTCATTAAATACTAATAACATTGAAATCTAAAATATGGCATCCCTAGATGCCTAGGTAACTCGGGTCTCTTTGGAATGTTGAGTAAAACATGAATTCAAATATGGGAATGAAATTTTATCTTTAAATCCAATATCATGATTTGGACAAAAACATAAAGAGTTTAAAAGTTAAAAATCAAAATTTAACTCCATTTTGAAATAAATCTTCATTCCTCTTCCACCAATGTTTACGGCTTCCTTCTGCCATCAAGATCCTATAAAATAAAATTACTCTAATAGTCGCAAGGATCATTTAATTTATGTTCAAAATCAGAGAGAGGGGACTTCAAGATGGACTAATATAAAAAAGGAAATTTAAATTTAAATTCCTAGATTTTATTTAATGAAAAATATTGGTATTATCCCTCATGTGGGCCCTAAATTTTTACTTCCATCAATGGGTAGTACAAGCTATTATCCATAATCTGATGTTGGGTGTATAATCTTAGACATGATCCACCACATGTTGATTTTACCTGCATCCACTTGTTTGTTATTATTAATGAGAATTCCTTATATAGAGTACACTATATCATACCCCTTCACAATGTGTTAGAAATTTCATGGCAGGGGTAGGTTGATGTATAGAGACTCCTCCTCCTTCAATGATACTTATGAAATATTCTCTTTCTTTTCTTTTAATCCCTCTAATGAATTTTCAATTTATTTAGGGAGGTTTAGGTGTTCCACAATAGGTGAATTTTATGTTTAATAATCTTCCACTATGAATTCATACAAGTTGGCCGAATCTAAAAATAAAAAATTATTAGGGGTGATATTACAATTAGTTTAAATAAAATTAAAAGTGTATGAGTTCAAGATTATGTCATATCCTTAAGGTTTATTTGCATGAATCTCTTCGTAAATGAAAATAGCCTATTGTAGTTGATCTTTACTGGATAGAGGTTGGAAATCTAGATCCTACACCTTTATTTTAGCCTCAACTTCTTGGTTGTATTCAGTTATATCAGTGATACCCAGGGGAACTACTTTCTTGGAATTAAATTGTTGCAAGTCATTTTGATGTTCTTAAATCATTAGAATCGAAACATGTGGTGAGATCCATGTCTCTTGGCCTTTATTAAATTTTTTTAACATTATCATAAGAGAATCACCCCATCATTGGAGTTTCTCCTCTGTATAATTTATTTTTTATTCATGAGCCTATGAATAATCGTTCCCGGAATTGAAAAAATAGTCATTTGGAAACAACATTGGAAATGTATTTTTTTAAAAAAAAATTTAATAAAATTGATGAAAAATATTTAAAAATTTTCATTTATGAAAATGTCTTTGAAATAATTATACATCTATCGGGAAATGATGTCTATATTCACGCATGCTTGTTGGAGGGTGTGTAAAAAGAAAATTTATATGTTTTTCTAGTGCAGCACAGAGACTGACTAGGGTCATCTTACTTAAGGAGAGTCATAGTTAGTTCAATCACTAATTCTAATTCATATAATATTTTTTTATGTTATTTATTGAAGACAACGATTTTGGTATGTTATGAATACATGTAATTAAAAAACTTCAATGTAGAACTAAAATCTAAATGCTGATGTAATTGAAATAAAGATTAGAAATAAAGGACTTCATCCTACGGTTGTACATCATGGGTTCATTTATTATATAATTTTTTTGTAAATTATAATTGATAATTCATTTTATAACACGAAATTAATGAATTAATTTTTTTTATTGAGTGTCATTTTAGTATGCATCCATCACACCAAACCACACGTCTTCCAATTGTCAAATAGGATAGAACATCAACTGAGATTGTTATTACTATAAGACCCAGCTCCAAATTATGTCATTCCAACCCTTATGGAAAACACAAATCCACCGTATTATGGGTTTTCCTATTATAATGGAGTAAAAATGATTAATCGAGGAAAATAAATGGAATTGAAAATAATATCAGGGTGGAAAAACGTCGCACCAGTGAAAATTCCCACGTCAACCACAAATAAATATAAAACTTTTTGAATTGAAGCACAATAAAAAAATAACACCATGAAAATAAAACCAGGTCCAAGACTTTAAAGACCCGTAAAATTCAAGGGAATGTTTTTTCTTAATTTTCTTTCATATTTTACAAGAACGCAGTTTCGGACAGCACCTGATTCCGAGGCCCGGTGTGCCCGGAATCATTTTTTGATGTTTAGATCGAGTACGTTCAGTGAAAAAATGAGCGGGTTTTTCTAACTTTTGAACCTGTGCTCGGAATCAAATTCTGAGGGCACCGATGGAATCGCAGTGCCAGTAATTTCTTAGAAACACCTTTTCTGGAGTTGCGTTTGCTCGGGAGTGGTTTTTAAATTTTCAGGTTAAGTAAATGAATAAAATAAAATTCTGAAACCAAGTTATTTTATTTTAAGTTGGTTAACCTAAGATAAGAGGTTATAGTGGGACCCACAATATCCTACACCACTAGGTAAGATATATTTGGGGTGGGGCCCACACGAGCCCCACCTTTTTCAAAACCCCTCCTTTAATTAAGTAACGCACCCGCACCCCCCATTTTTAATGAAGTCAACCCTTGCATTTAATCTGGATAATAAACACCTCATTAATTGGGCGGTTTAAACTCCTCAATTAATTCAATTAATTGATTGTTTCAATTTTTTTTGAAATTCAAATCGTTGGCTTGTGTGTTAATAAAATAAGACAAGTCTTATTTTATTAGAGGTTGGTTGTGCGAGAGGGTTTGGGAGAAATCACTCAAGCCGTGAAAAACTCCTTCCTAAAAAAAGAATGTGATGAACGTGAAGAACGCCGACCTTCGACGAAGGTTGAAAAGAATGCCGGATCCTCGGAGATCAACGAAGCGACGCCGACGAATCCTTTCTCGGCGACGCGACGATCCCCATTCCGCGACGCCTTCTTCCGCGACGTGCAATTCTGAAACGAACGCTCGCTCGACGACGCTTGAGGTAGGGGTTTAGGTTCAATTAAATCTATATGATTTGATATCCTCTAAATGTGTTTAAAATTTGTCAGAAGCCATTTAAACTGCTAACGCGGTGGGTGCAGACCGACGAACAAGTCTGAACCCACTGTTTCTTCGTTCTTGGTGTGCGGATCGGCGGTCAACAACGAATTAGGCCATAAGGGAATTTTGAGGTCTTCGCAGTGAAGAGCCAAGCCCGGGAGGACCAATGGCGAAGACGGCAGGCAAAATTGACCGCTGGAGCGCGACAGGTGGTCCGTGGAAAACCCCGCCGGCGCGCCTCGCAGGCGGCCGGAGACAGCTGCCGGCACCGGCCGGCCGCCAGGAGGAGGCGGCGCCTGGCGCGCCGCCGGGAATGATCGCCGCGGCAGAAGGCTCCTGGTCCCGTGACCGCGCCGGACTGAGGAGGCAGGGACGCGGCGCTAGGCCGCGTCCGTTGGCAAGGATCGACCCCTACGTGGGGGTCACAGTTTCATTCAAGGGGGCGGCGTTCTCTTTTTGCGCGGCCGCTCGGCCAGCGCCGAGCCGACGCCAAGCCGCCCCGGGCTGGACCGGCCACACCGGGCTGGGCCGCTCCCCACCAGGTCGGACCCGGACCCGGGTCGGGCCGACCCCGGGGGGGGGGGGGGTTGGGCAGGGTCGGATGGGGCCCAGACCCCCCCCCCCCATTTTCAGACTGTTTCGGTCTGTTGCCCATAACCTAAGATAAGGACCTCCGATCGACGCACCGTCAGTGGCATAGAGATCCTTTGATCGAGACGGTCGTTTAGGTATATTACACTCAATGTTTTGGAGTAATTTGGGTTCATCCGGGTTGGTTCGTACACGAAACCAACAGGGCCCTCGGTGCGGAAACACTTATAGGTTCAGCTCCAAACGTCCGATTGATGTGCTGTCGACTATGATGGATCCCTCATAGTAAGACGGACCTTTTGTCTTACGTCGCTCGAGGTTCGGACACTGTTGGAGTATGGTCGGGTTGGTTTAGACATAAAAACCAACCGGGTCCCCGAGACGAAAAAGCCAATAACTCTCAGACCGGGCGTCTGATTGACGCGCCGTCTATGACATTGAGTTCCTATTGACGATACAGAACTTTTGGATGCATCAACTCTGGTCTATGTGTCAGTTGATGTATCAGCCCCTCATCTCGTGGATCAGACCCTCCCGAACGAGTTTTTTGTCTGCGGAAACCCAAGAGCTGGCTGCGACTGCGACGACGATGACGACTGTACACAAATCCTCCATGGTTTCGACAGCGAAGACTACAACACTCAGCGATCCTATGTGGATCAGTGCTACCGATCCTATGTGGTTCAGATCCTGTGTGGGTCAGCGCTCATCGGTCCTGTGTGGGCCACCACCTACAGATCTTGTGTGGGTCCGATCGTGTGTGGGTCATTGTGGGGGTTAGTTACCTATCGATCCTTTGTGGGTCATTGTGAGGGTTAGTTACTTGTTGATCTATTGTGGGTCATTGCGGGAGTTAGTACATATCGATCCTTTGTGGGTCCGACGGCTTAGATGAATCAGTGGATACATCTGATCATCTCTATCGTCTTATGAAGAAGTATACCTCTATGAGCTGAATCTTGACTTTCAATATTTATCTTCGGTATGATTTACTTGCTTTCCTATGTGGATTGTGTTGTGTTATCCTATGTGGACATGATCAAACCTAGGCTCGGATGTTGGAGCCGAACTTTAATTGAAGACTTAGTTATATGTATGGGCATATAACTAAGTAGTGTCTAATGTTACTTCATGATTGTATCTTTCCTTTGTGGATTATCCATTGTGGATTCTGGGAGACCATCGGGGGTCTCGGGGTCCCTACTGAGTTTCTTATACTCACCCCAGCATGGGCTATGCCCACACTATGTTGTGTTGGTTGCAGATGACGGACATCGCTGATCGTTGTTGAGGCACGAGGAGCAGGTCAGTACCCGGAGGTGGACCACTAGGCGGGGCATACTCGGAGCAAACGGCTGGACCCAAGGAGCTGTGGGGGATATCTGTACCCTCCCTTCAGGTGGGACTTCCAGTGGATGGATCGAGGATGCGGCTTTACTTTTCAGTTGTTTTACTCCCTTTTTCCGTTGTACATTACGTTCAGTTTGGGTTTGTATTCTGGCACATTTACTTTCCTCACTTACTTGTACTCAGTTTACTTAGAGTTTACTTCCACTTGTACTATGTGTGTTTGTTTACTTTACAAAGGAAATGCCTTCCCTATTTATCGGGAATTACACCTTGGTGCTAGTCGCCATCCCCTGGCCTATGGAAGGCAGGCTGGGGGTAGTCACGGCACATGCCCTGAGGACTGGTCGTGACAAATCGGTATCAGAGGAGTTCGGTTCTACCGCAGAACTCAGGACTCTGATCATTCGTCTATGTGAAGCAATAGTGTTAAGGGTATTGGGTGTGGTTAATAGTCCAGGGAGTCCAGTGTTGGTGCGGCGTCCGACGTATCCGTACACCAGGGCCCTAACTTCTGATTTCCGACTTAATCTACGAAAACATTTATTTCATGTGTGTTTCAAGTTTTCCTTGTGATTACTTTATGTCAGCTCACCAGGTATAATGTTTGACTGTGGCGCACCTGTTTCTTTTCAGTATGGCCCCACGATGGCTGCCAGCTAGGGATCTGAGTGTTGTGTGTGACAAAAGCCCACCGAGCACCGAGGCCTCGGTACAGGGCCCTTTGACAGCAGATGCACCGGCGGTACCTCTACCCGCTGAGCCACTGATGCTACCAGCACCAGCCGCTGATGATGCATGTCACCTTAGTGTACTGCACGTTTTTCAGCCTCAGCGACTGCCCAGGATCCACGGGGAGACAGACCCCCAGACTGCCGAGGATTGGATGGAGGCTGTTGTACGAGTTTTCAGGTTAGTGAGGACACCATTTGACCTCATGGTGATCCTCGCAGTGATCCTCCTACACGCGACAGCAGGCAGATGGTGGATCTTGATGCTCTAGATGCATGACGAGGCATCTCTCCTCTGGACGGTCTTTGAGAGCCTCTTCCGCTCGAAGTTCGTCCTAGCCACCCTATATGTGGTCCGCATCCAAGAGCTTCTACAGCCGCAAAAGGGAAGCTTGATGGTCGCCCAGTACTCGGTGAGATTTACCAATCTCTCGCACTATTCGACAGACATGGTACGAGACCCATTCTTCCGGGCCCATACCTTCGAGTAGGGATTGAGGCAGGATATCAGGGCATCGCTGATCTCCCTCAGTATTCTGACACAGGTAGAGGAAGAGGGTCGACCGTGGCGGCCCGCATGGGAGCAGGCGAACGAGGCAAAGGAGCTGGCCGAGCAGCAGGTGGTGGGCGACGCTTTCAGGCTCTACCACCACCACCCCCAGGAGGTCCACCCCGACCACAGGGAGCTGGGGGGTAGAGATATGCAGAGCTCCAGGCAGCAGAGGCCTATGACCACGGCGTGACAGAGATGATTTGAGGTACGATATGTGTCAATTCCACCCTTCCTACAATTCTTATAGACATAAGAGCGAGTCGTTATTTCATATCCATTGCCCTTGTTCGGAGCTCGGAGATTCCGACAGAGCCGTTGGCTCGATCCTTAGGGGTAGAGACTCCTACGGGAGCAGACTCAATGATTACGCACTAGTGCCGACAGTGTGAGCTTACTCTAGGAGGAGAGAGCTTCGGCTGGGATCTTCTTGTAGAAGCGTCGAGGCCTTATGACGCCATCTTGAGAATGGATTGATTATCTATAGTCCATGCTCAGATTGACTGTATTAGGCACAAGGTGCGGTGTGTACGCACCGACGGGAGCAGGTTCACTTTCACCGGCGACAAGGGAGGCTTCACAACATAGGATAGACTATCGCAGAGGAGAGGAAAACCCAACACTCATCAGTTTTCTTGCCCCGTACTAGGAGAAGTTGACATGTGGAGTCCCAGTTTTCCTGTAGTAGTGGATCAGTATGCAGACGTTTTCCCCAACGACGTTGCAGGACTACCTACTCGCAGATAGGTAGACTTTTATAATGATATATACCCCGAGATAGCCCCGATATCCACCCCAGCATATCAGATGGCTCCCGCAGAGCTTCGAGAGCTATGGGTGCAGTTGGAGGACTTTCAGGGCAAGGGATTCTTCTAACCCAGTGTTTTACCCTGGGGTTCCCCGATATTGTTCTCCAAGAAGGCGGACATGAGCTTGTGACATTGTGTCGACTATCGTCGCCTGAACCAGGTGACAGTGAGGAACAAGTATCTACTACTGAGGATTTGCGACCACTTCGGTCATCTCAAGGGAGCATGGTGGTTCTCGAAGATAGAACTTAGATCAGGCTATCATCATCTCAGAGTTCGTGATGAGGACGTGCAGAAGACAGCCTTCAGATGTCTGTATGGCCACTATGAGTTCTTGGTTATTCTATTCGGTGTAACCAATGCTCTAGTAGTGTTCATGGGCCTCATGAACAGGATCTTTCTGCCATACCTCGATAAATTTGTCGTGGTCTTCATCGACGGAATTTTGATATACTCGACGGCTGAGGAGGAGCACGCTTACCACTTGCAGGTTGTACTAGACACACTCTGAGGGAACAAGATTTATAGAAAACTCTACAAGTGTATGTTTTGGTTACATGAGGTCCACTTCTTGGGACATGTCATATCTGAGGCGAGAGTTTCGGTAGACCCTGCGAAGATCGAGGCAGTGCTAGCTTGGTAGCCACCCAGGAGTGTGACAGAGCAGCGGAGTTTCTTGGGTCTAGCTGGGTACAACCGGAGGTTTGTGAAATACTTTTCTAGAGTTGCGATACCACTCTCAGCTTTGACGAAGAAGGGGAAACCCTTCGTGTGGTCAGACAGATGTCAGCAGAGCTTCCAGGAGCTGAGACAGAGATTGACCAGCATGCCTATCTTGAGGTTGCCAGAGGAGGGAGTAGGGTACGTAGTTTACTGCGATGCATCAGAGACTGGAATCGGATGTTTCCTGATGTAAGAGTAGCATGTGATCGCCTATGGATCACGTCATTTGAGGCAGCATGAGCAGAACTACGCTACCCATTACCTGGAGTTAGTAGCAGTGGTCTTCGCTCTGAAGATGTGGTGACACTATCTGATGGGCGAGCACTTTACTATCTATTCTGACCATCAGAGTCTCAGTTACATCTTCTCGCAGAAGGACCTGAACCTGAGACAACGGCGATGGCTCGAGTTCCTCCAGGACTATGACTTTGAGATAGTCTATACTCTTGGAAAGGGGAACATAGTAGCTGATGCACTCAGCAGAAGGACGGGCACTCAGCTACTTGGGGAGGCGATAGACCAGCTAGCCTCTTTGCAGATATCCTTCGTGGATAGAGATGGAGTAGCTTTCCTTCAGTCAATCACAGTCACTCCTCCACTACTACAGCGGGTCAGAGAGGCACAATGTGGGGATGCCGACTGTGAGACGCGGTGTGTGCAGATATCCTCAGGACAGACACCTGATGGTTTCTCTATAGGAGGTGAGCACGACATCCTTTTCAGAAGACGTACCTTGGTACCAGTTTCTTTACAAGAGGAGGTGCTGAGATAGTTTGACACATCCCCTTTGGTAGTACATCCTGGAGTGGAGAATATGTACCAGGATCTCAGATGACAGCACTGGTGGCCGACTATGAAGAAGGTTGTGGTAGAGTTCGTTTCTAGATGCCTCACCTGCCAGCAGGTGAAGGCAGAGCACCAAGTACCAGCAGGCTTGGTGGAGCCCTTGGAGGTCCCGGAGAGGAAGTGGGATGGAATATCTATGGACTTCGTGACTGTACTTCCACGCACTTCTAGAGGTCACGACTCCATTTGGGTGATTGTCGGCCGACTCACCAAGTCATCTCACTTATTACCCATCAGAGAACAGGGCTATGTTGAGATCTTGGGACATATCTACGTTCAAGAGATTGTACGGCATCATGGTGTTCCATCATATATCGTCTCCGATCGAGATTTTCACTTTACTTCCCGGCTTTGGAAGGGGTTGTAGGAGGCTTTCGGGATGCAGCTACGTATGAGCACTGCCTTTCACCCTCATAGAGATGGTCAGATGGAGAGAACTATTCAGACTCTCGAGGACATGCTCCGCGCATGTGTCCTAAACTATGGTCATAGCTGGGAGGACCACCAACCCTTGGTGGAGTTCTCGTACAACAATAGCTACCACTCCACCATCAGGATGGCACCATATGAGGCGGTGTATGGCTGACCTTGCAGATCTCCACTATGCTGGACAGACCCTAGGGAGTCAGCACTTGTGGGACCAGTGATGGTCCAGGCCACGACAGAGAAGGTCCAGGTCATCCAGGAGCGGATGAGGATAGCTCAGAGCCAGCAGAAGTCTTATGCTGACAGGAGGCGGAGGCCACTGGAGTTTGAGGATGGAGACCACGTCTTCTTGCGGGTCTCACCACGATGTGGATTACAGAGATTTGGCCGAGGCGGCAAGTTGTCTCCACGCTTCATCGGACCATTATAGATCCTCTACGGGATTGGTGAGGTGGCTTATCACCTGTCTCTACCACCTCATTTGCACAGGGTGCATGAAGTCTTACACGTATCCTAGCTGAGGAGATACGTGCACGACCCAACGCATATCATTGACCATGGGAAGCTGGACATAGATGATGGGGTGACTTTTGCGGAGGTCCCAGTGGATATCAAGTATCAATGGGATCAGGTCCTATGTGGATGGTCTATTCCTCTAGTATGAATCATATGACAGCATGGGAACCTCCAGGAGAGAACTTGGGAGCGGGAGGCTCAGATGCGTGCTCAGTACACACATTTGTTTCCCTAGTTTTTATGTATCTTTACGGGGAATTAAAGCCCTGAGGTGGGAGTAATGTAAAGACCTATAAAATTCTAGGGAAATATTTGTAATAATTTTATTTCGCATTTTACAAGAACTTAGTCTCTGACGGCACCTGATTCCGAGGCCCGGTGTGCCTGAAATCATTTTCTGATGTTTAGCTCAGGTACGTTTAGTGAACGAATGAGCGGGTTTTTCTAACTTTTGAACCGGTGCTTGGAATCGAATTCCAAGGGCACCAATGGAATCGCAACGTCATTAATTTCTTAGAAACACCTTTTCCGGAGTTTCGTTTTCTTGGGTGTGATTTTTAAATTTTCGGGTTAAGTAAATGAATAAAATAAAATGGAGCAACCAAATTATTTTATTTTAAGTTGTTTAAAATAATCTAAGAGGTTAATGTGGGACCCAAAATATCCTACACCACTACGTAGGATATTTGTGGGGTGGGGTCCACAGGAGCCCCGCCTTTTTCAAACCCCCTCCTTTAATTAAGTAACGCACCCACACCCTCCCCCCCTTAAATGAAGTCAACCCTTGCGTTTAATCTGGATAATAAACACCGCATTAATTGGGCGGTTTAAACCCCTCAATTAATTTATTGTTTCAATTTTTTTTGAAATTCAAATCGTTGGCTTGTGTGTTAATAAAATAAGACAAGTCTATTTTATTAGAGGTTGGTTGTGCGAGAAGGTTTGAGAGAAATCACTCAACCCGTGAAACACTCCTTCCTCAATGAAGAATGCGAAGAACGCGAAGAGTGCGAAGAATGTGAAGAACGCGAAGAACACCGACCTTCGACGAAGGTCGATAAGAACACCGGATCCTCGGAGATCGACGACGCGACACCGAAGAATCCTCTCTCCATGACGCGACGATCCCCCTTCCACGACACCTTCTTCCGCGACATGTAATTCTGTGATGAACCCTCACTCGTCGATGCTTAAGGAAGGGGTTTTGGTTCAATTAAATCTATGTGATTTATATCCTCAGAATGTGTTTGAAATTTGTCGGAAGTTGTTTAAACCGCTAACGCGGTGGGTGCGGACCAATGAACAAGTCCGAACACACCGTTTCTACGTTCTTGGTGTGCAGATCGGCGGGCGACGACGAAGAAGGCCGCAAGGGAATTTTGAGGTCTTCGCAGTGAAGAGCCGATCACGGGAGGACTGCTGTCGAAGACGGCAGGCAAAACGGACCACCGGCGCGCCTCACCGGCCCGGCGGTGCCGTCGGCCGGAGGCGGAGGCCGGCACCGGCCGGCCGCCAGGAGGCGGCGGCACCCAGCACGCCGCAGAGCAGGGCCGTCGCGGCTCAAGCCGCAGCGGCAGGCTAATGGTCCGGCAACCGCGTCGGACCGAGGAGGCGGGGACGCGGCGCTAGGCCGCATCCATTGGCAAGGAGAGGCCCCCGCATGGGGGTCGTGGTTTCATTCAAGGGGCGGAACCCCCTTTTTGCACAGCCGCTCAACCAGCGCCGAGTCGAACCACTTGGCCAGCGCTGGCCGGGTCGGGTCTTCCCGGTTCGGGCCGAACTAGGGGGTTGGGCCGGGTCGGACCGGGCCCAGACCCCGCATTTTTGGACTATTTCGGTCTGTTTCCCATAACCTAGGCTAAGAACCTCCGATTGATGCACCATCAGTTGCGTAGAGATCCTTGGATCAAGACCGTCGTTTCGGTATATTACACTCAAGGTTTCGAAGTACTTTGGGTTTGGCTGGGTTGGTTGGTACACGAAACCAATCGGGCCCTCAGTGCGGAAACACTTATAGCTTGAGCTCCGGACGTCCGATTGATGTTCCGTCGACTTTGATGGATCCCTCTTAGTGAGGCGGACCTTTTGGCTTACTCTGCTTGAGGTTTGAATGCAGTTGGAGTATGGTCGGGTTGGTTTTGACTTAAAAACCAACCGTATCCCTGGGACGAAAAAGCCAGTAACACTCAGACCGGGCGTCCGATTGACGCGCCGTCTGTGACGTTGAGTTCATGTTGATGATACGGAACTTCTGGATACATCAACTCCGGACTATGTGCCAGTTGATGTATCAGCCCCCTCGGCTCGTGGAGCGGACCCTCCCGAATGAGCTTGTTGTGTCTGCGAACCCTAGTGCTGGCTGCGACTGTGACGACGATGACGACTGTACAGAAATCCTCCGTGGATTCGACGGCAACAACTACATCACTCAGCGATTCTACGTGGATCAGGGCTACCGATCCTGTGTGGGACAGATCTTGTGTGGGTCAGTGCTCAGTGGTCCTGTGTGGGCCAACACCTACAAATCCTGTGTGGGTCTGATCCTGTGTGGGTCATTGCGGGGGTTAGTTACCTATCAATCCTTTGTGGGTCATTGTGGGGTTTTTTTACCTATCGGTCCTTTGTGGGTCATTACGGGGGTTAGTACCCATCGATCCTATGTGGGTCCGATGACTTAGATGAATCAGTGGCTACATCTGATCATCTCTATCGTCTTACGAAGAAGTATAACTGTGTGAGCTGAATCTTGACATTCAATCTGTATCTCCGATATGATTGACTTTCTTTCTTGTGTGGATTATGTTGTGCTATCCTGTGTGGACGTGATTGAACCTGGGCTCAGATGTTGGAGCCGAACTGGAATTGATGACTTAGGTATATGTATGGTCATATACCTAAGTAGTGTCGTATGTTACTTTGTGATTGTATCTTTCCTTTTTGGATTATCCTTTGTGTATTCTGGGAGACCTTCGGGGGTCTCGGGGTCCCTACTGAGTAGCTTATACACACCCATGCACGGGCTATGAATGCACTACATTGTGTTGGTTTCAGATGATGGACAACACTGATCGTGGTTGAGGCACGAGGAGGAGGTCGGTACCTGGAGGTGGACCACTGGGTGGGGCGTACTCGGAGCGGACGGCTGGACCCGAGGAGCTGTGGAGGCTATCTGTACCCACCCTTCTGGTGGGACTTCTAGTGGACAGCTCGAGGCTGCGACTTTACTTTTCAGTTGATGTACTCTCTTTTTCAGTTGTACTTTACTTTCAGTTTGGGTTTGTATTCTGGCCCATTTACATTCTGCACTTACTTGTACTCAGTTTACTTAGTGTTTACTTCCGCTTGTACTCTATGTGTTTGTTTACTTTACAAAGGCAATGCATTCCCTTTTTATCAGAAATTATGCCTTGGTGCTAGTCGCCAGCCCATGGCGTATGGAATGTGGGCTTGGGGTAGTCACAGCACGGGCTCTGAGGACAGGTCATGACAAAGACTCAGGATAGTCACTTGCCATTACGAATGGAATAGACATCATGATTAAATGATGGAAGAGAGAGAATGAGATTGATATTAGAAGAGAAAAATGATGGAAGAAAGAAAGATAAACACATTAATATAAAAAATATAAATGAATTACATGAGAAAAGAAAATGGAAGTCCTAAACGTCCTTTGGCCTTGTCTCCTTCGTGCCCCGAATTGTATGGGGATGGAATAGAATGCTTTGAGATATGTGATCCACTCTCCATTTATATAAAGAATTTTTCCTTCACAAGTTTCACGTTGTTTATCCAATTAATGATAGAATCATGTGTTAATCCCTTCATAAATGTTCTTCATAATTTCTTGTGGTCATCTACCATCAAAATTTCAGAGTATTAGGACAATAGGTGATGGATTTTTGGCCATCATACTCCAATAATTTATTCTATCCATAAAAACTCACCACATTTCATATATCATGAATTAAGGACGTTAAAATGTTTTATTCACGAATTAGAGAATTCTATATTGTTGTTACAAATCATCCTACATGAACACCCCTTAAATTTCAGTGTAATTGGACACCTCGTTTATGAGTTCTAAATATTTCATTGGTTGTTTCGTTATCTGTATATACATTATAGGAAGATTCCTTCAATTTAGTTCATTCAAAATCCGCAATAATAGCCGAATTGTTTCTGAATGTTAATTTGTGAACACACCATTGATTCCCCTTTCATAACCAATTGGAATCACCACAGTTGAAAGTGTGTATTCCAAGATGTTCTATGTTACGGTGGTGGGGTCAACACTGTCTGCTCGCCAAATTCATTAACTTCATTTTATTTTTTAAGGCCTCTAGATTCTCTAATCAGCCCCTATTCTAGTAGAAAAATATGAAGGAAATAAATCAAGGATCCTAACAAAAAAGAATCATTCAATTTGGAATTACATTATTAATTAAATGACTAAAATACCATTGATGAGAAAATATATCAAAAATCAATATATACAAAAAATTCCACTATTAGCTGAACACACACTAAAAATACTAAAATCATGAAAATTAGTAAAAATTGACATGTGTATGAGATTATGTAATTGAAAATCGTATAAAAATGACGAAAATATTACTTATATCAATTCCCCCATATTTAAACTATGTTTTCCATCAATCATGAAATCTCAGAGTTAAATTTCAAAGGGTTCCAATGTTATCAATATTCAAATTCCAATGTAATAAATTCAAATAATTTTCAATGTCAAATCAAACATTCAAAAATCCACTAAAAATATCAATTTAATTTCTCATTTTCATAGAAAAAATTCATTCTTGTATTTTACTTTTATCCATTTAAAAATGATGGGACTACTCCTTTTATTCATTCATGCTCCTCAATTAATTATTATCAAGCATGAATCATCATTACCTACCTCACCTTTGAATATTTCCTCTCATATCTCATGATACAATTAAATGGCAGTTATGTCCATATCATGAGAATATGAACCTTATTCATAGGCTTGTAAATGAACTACTGTCTCCACATTGTAAAGAAAAAAGACACATAAAATCATGAGTAATTTCAATAATAGATCAAATGAATCTGAGACATAAGCTTAGTCAGATTTGTTTATTTAAAAATTAATGCTCAAGGAGGAGTTTTATCTCTTTAGTAAAATGCAGGATATAAAAAATTATAATGAAATTCTCCCCTTTGAAGTAGTAACAACCACTTCCCCAAAACTTAAAGTCATGGTCATGATAAAAAAAGAATAATTAATGACATGTCCACCCACTTTATTTTCTTATTTCTACTTTTTTCTCTCTTCGATAGTTATGCTTAGGTCAAACCTCACATCCATCACCTAAAAACATACGATCAGAATATCTTCCATCTGCAAAATAGTGATTTTTGGTTCTACAAAATCACAATATATTTTAATTTCATTTTTTGTTTTTTTCTATTTTTTATTCAAGAGGGGAAAACCAATAGAGTACAATAAATTATTCCACAACATTTTACAATTTATATAAGAGAACCCCATACATTTTCTATATAATGTATTACATTCCTTCTGTTGAAATAGTGGGTGCCCTAGACCCAACTATTTAGTACCTTTGATTACCGTATCATGTGTACAGTTAGATATGCATGATGATTTATTACCATTATAGTGCAGACTTTTCTGCGTCCACTATAATAATGGTAATGTCCAAAGGTCAGTTGTCGTGTCGAGAGGTTATAGCAGATCCTAGGCTATAATGAGAACCTCAAGATACAATGACATTGATCGTAAATATATGTTCTATAGTCTAGATACATCTTACTGACTGGACACAGTAGATGTCTGACTATCAGGTGCTGGGGGCTCATAAGCATTGAGACTTCTTCTCATGAAGTTCGCACTTGGTGATCTCTAGTAGTGAGATCATGAGGACAAACCCGCCAATAGGAACACTACATGTTTTGAGTGTCATTGGTTGTTCCTATCTACGGACATGTGTATTGGTCTCCTGACTTGAGATCATTACCAATGTATATCACTTAATTACGTACTTTGATGCAAGGCGAAAACCATGGCAGTAATGTCGTGGCGAGGTAGTTTGTGTTGGGTGCATCGTTGGTGGTATGACGTTGGTTGAATGGTCAAGAAAGGATTTGTCGCTTCCAAGTTTACGAAGTTTTATATCTCAGGCCTGGTTGATCAGGATGGTGCCGCCTCCTGAAGTCTTTGGCCAAAGCAGTAGAAAGGCAAATCCATCCGGTTAGATCAACAAATAATAAAGCAATATAAGGACGATGACTCAAGAGTGCGTCCTGCTTTATGAGATATTTATTGACAAAGAGACTACAGTACACAGTTAGTGTTTGTAGGATGGTAGTCGTTGCTATGACTATCCTTATCTCTTTAGGGGCCATGATGGGTTGCTAGACCCCGCTCTTGGTCTGTGAATTTTATTCACTGCTATCGAGATAAGGGCCTAGAGGGTCACACACAATAGCGTATTCAAGAATCCTCACCTATTCAGTTGAATAGTTATATGGACACAGTGGGCCCCGCCACGGGGTCCAAACGTTGTCCAAGTTGTCGATCACCAACGGAATTAAATAAATTCATTAATATTCAAGTTACGAATATTTGGGATTGAATTTATTTAATGTATTTACGAGTTCAGTAAATACGAGAAAATATTAATCGAAGGAATATTATTTTAATATTCAAGGTTCGTTTAATATTAAGCGGGACAACGAGTCGAGTTAAAAGGTTCAGATTTTATCACGTAATATATTTTACATATTACAAGTATGTGATAAAATAAATAAATAATATTGACGCAGTTTTAAGTCTTCATAGTTATTTATTTAGTGGACGTGGAATTAACGGGGGCTGGGGAACCCAACCGGGTAATCTCCACAATCCACTATATATAGAGGAGAGGGGCTCCAGCGCAAAGACTATTCATGCCATGTTTGGCCAGAGCTCCTCTCTCCTCCCGCTTCCTAGAGAGAGAAGCTCAAGATCCTAGAGCTCGGATCAAGTTTCTCCTCACCCATCACATGATCGTCGATGTGGTGATCGACGGGACGTCAAAGATATCGTTGAATCGCCGCGCTAGCACCCGGAGTTCGACGATCGGCGTTCCCGCCGATTTTTGGAGCGCGTGTGGACGATCTAGAGGGATCCTGCTTTGGATCCTTCAAGCAATGATCACCATCGGCTAGTAGCAGTCGACCGCGCCTTCGGATTTGAAACGGGTACGTTTCCCTTTTAATTTTGTGCTCTTAAAATTTACGCGAGATCCTCGGACCTCTCCGGGGCTTGGATCGTCGGCGACGACAAGTACCGTCGTTGCGTCGACGAAAATCTTAAAATCCCCGGCCCACCGGCTTCCGCTGCGCGCCCCGGAAACCTAACAGTGGTATCAGAGCGAGCGTGTAGATATTCTGAGCCTAGAAAATTAATTTGCATAAATATTTAAGTATAGGGTTCAAAAATGGTTCCAGCAGTTCAAACCGCGCTTCGATCCGATCTCGAATGGCCAAGATACGGTCAATTTAAATTTTTTTTGGATTGGATCGAACTTGCAGTTTGATATCGGGTACTAATATTATTCCATTCTGCGGAACCGATCAAGTTGAGATGGGTTCAATTGATGTAATTAAATTTGTGAAAATTATAATTTGTCAAATTAAATGATTTTCGCAATAATTATATTATTTTAATAATAATTATTTTATTATTAGAATAATGTAATATTAGTAAAATTATTATTTTATTATAATAATTTTATTATTATTTAATTTTAAAAGCTATTTAGCCTTTAGAATTTTTGGAGGAGACTTAAAAAAATATAAATGGGGAACCAAGACTTAATATAAGTTTTAAATTAAGACATAAAAAAAAATAAAAGGGAGAAGGAGGACTTTGGCTATGCGCGTGGAGAAGATAAGATTTCAAAAAAAAAATGGAGAGGTTGGCCTTTCCGCGTGGAAGAGTAGAAAGTAAAAAAAAACCCTGCATGTGGAAAAAAAATGTACAGGGGGTCCGATCGGATTTTTTTTTTAAATACGTTTTTTTAAAAAATATTTTTTAAAAAACGTCCATGTTAAAAATATTTTTAAAATTGCCCCTCAAAGGCGGCAGGCGCGATGCCGCCTTTGCGTTTCGGGGCAAAGGCGGCATCGCGCCTGCCGCCTTTGGCCTTTACCCGAAAGGCGGCATCCGCGATGCCGCCTTCCCCCTAAAAAAATTTAATTTTTTTTTTGAAAATTTTTATTTTTATTTTTTGTTTTGTTTTGTTTATATATATATATATATTTATATAACAAAAAATTTCAGCAGAATTTCTCTGCTACTAAATATCCAGCGGTACTGCCATTACAACAGTCTAGATTCTGACAGAAACCCTCACCCAGACCTTCCTTTTATAAGATGTCTTGCCCTGGAAATCATTCTGCATTTTCGATGTGGGATTCAGGTTCTCTCTTTCCTGCGCAGTACATTCTGCATTTTCGATGTGGGATTCTGTTTCAAGTGCGTGACTTTGAAAGACAATAAAATATAAACTATAAGACCAATATAAATGAAATTTTAATTATTGATTAAACATATAAGAAATAGTTGAAAACAAAAAGAATTTCCTTAAAAATGATGATGCAAAATAATTTATAAGGTTTCAAAACCGCTTACCTGAAATTTAAAAAAGTTTCAAGTACGTAAATTTGAAAGACTATAAAATATAAAATATAAAACGAATATAATTGAAACTTTAAAGATTGATTAAAGATATAAGAAATAGTTTAAAACAAAAGGAATTTCATAAAAAAGGTTGATAGAAAATAATTTATAACCTCTCAAAACCGCTTACTTGAAATTTAAAAATGTTTCAAGCACGTGAATTTGAGTGACTATAAAATATAAACTATAGAACAAATATAATTGAAACATTAAACATTGATTAAACATATAATAAATAGTTGAAAACAAGAGGAATTTCATAAAAAATGTTAATGGAAAATAATTTATAAGCTCTCAATACCGCCTACTTGAAACTTAAAAACGCTTCAAATACTTAAATTTGAACGAGTATAATTATATAAGTAATAATTAATAAGTAATAAGTAATAATTATAATGAATAATAATAATTAATATTTATATAACTTATTAATAATTAATAATTAATAATTACTAATTACTAACTAATTAATTATAATTATTAATTATATTACCAATTAACTAAATATTTAGTATATATATAATAATTAATAAGTAATAAGTAATAATTATTAATTATTATTTATAATAAATAATAATAATAATTAATATTTATATTACCAATTACTAATTAATAATTAATAATTAATAATTACTAATTAATTACTAATAATTATAATGAATAATAATAATAATTAATTACTAATAATTACAAATTAATTATTAATTAATTACTAATAATTATAATGAATAATAATAATAATTAATATTTATATTACTAATGAACTAATTAATAATTAATTTGTAATTAGTTAATTAGTAATATAAATATTAATTATTAATTAGTTAATTAGTAATATAAATATTAATTATTGTTATTTATTATAATTATTAGTAATTAATTAGTTAATTGGTAATATAAATATTAATTATTATTATTCATTATATATGTAATAATTAATAAATAATTATTAATTAGTTAATTATTAATTAGTTAATTAATAATTATTAATTAATTACTAATAATTATTAATTAATTACTAATAATGATTAATTAATTACTAATAATTAATAGTTAATTATTATTAGTTAATTATTAATTAGTTAATTAATAATTATTAATTAATTATTAATTAGTTAATTATTAGTAATTGTTAATTAGTTAATTATTAATTAATTATTAATTAGTTAATTATTAATTAATTACTAATAATTATCAATTAATTACTAATAATGATTAATTAATTATTAATTATTTAATTATTAATAATTATTAATTAGTTAATTATTATTAATTACTAATTAATTATTAATTAGTTAATTATTAATTAGTTAATTATTAATTAATTACTAATAATTATTAATTAATTACTAATAATGATTAATTAATTACTAATAATTATTAGTTAATTATTATTAATTAACTAATAATATTTAACTAATAATTATTAGTAATAATTAGTAATATAAATATTAATTAACTAATTAATAATTAATTAATAATTATTAATTAACTAATTAATAATTAACTAATAATAATTATTAATTAATTATTAATTAACTGACTAATAATTAATTAACTAATTAATAATTATTAGTAATATAATTAATAATGAATAATTAATTATTAATTAATAATTATTAATGATTAATTAACTAATTTATAATTATTAATTAACTAATTAATAATTATTAATTAACTAATTAATAATTATTAATTAAGTAATTAATAATTATTAGTAATATAATTAATAATGATTAATTAATTATTAATTAATAATTATTAGGAATATAATTAATAATCATTTAGTTAATTAGTAATATAATTAATAATTGTAACTAATTAATTAGTAATTAGTAATTAGTAATTATTAATTATTAATTATTAATTAGTAATTGGTAATATAAATATTAATTATTATTATTATTTATTATAATTAATAATTAATAATTATTACTTATTACTTATTAATTATTATATATATACTAATTATTTAGTTAATTGGTAATATAATTAATAATTATAATTAATTAGTTAGTAATTAGTAATTATTAATTATTAATTATTAATAAGTTATATAAATATTAATTATTATTATTCATTATAATTATTACTTATTACTTATTAATTATTACTTATATAATTATACTCGTTCAAATTTACGTATTTGAAGTGTTTTTAAGTTTCAAGTAGGCGGTTTTGAGAGCTTATAAATTATTTTCCATTAACATTTTTTATGAAATTCCTTTTGTTTTCAACTATTTCTTATATGTTTAATCAATGTTTAAAGTTTCAATTATATTTGTTCTATAGTTTATATTTTATAGTCACTCAGTTTCACGTGCTTGAAACATTTTTAAATTTCAAGTAAGCGGTTTTGAGAGGTTATATATTATTTTCTATAAATCTTTTTTATGAAAATCATTTTGTTTTCAACTATTTCTTATATCTTTAATCAATCTTTAAAGTTTCAATTATATTCTTTTTATATTTTATATTTTATAGTCTTTCAAATTCACGTACTTGAAACTTTTTTAAATTTCAATTAAGCAGTTTTGAAACCTTATAAATGATTTTGCATCATCATTTTTAAGGAAATTCTTTTTGATTTCAACTATTAATTATATGTTTAATCAATATTTAAAATTTAATTTATATTGGTCTTATAGTTTATATTTTATTGTCTTTCAAAGTCACGCACTTGAAATAGAATCCCACATCGGAAATGCAGAATGTACTGCGCAGGAAAGGGAGAACCTGAATCCCACATCGAAAATGCAGATTGATTTCCAGGGCAAGACATCTTATAAAAGGGAGGTCTGGGTGAGGGTACATGTCAGAATCCAGACTGCTGTAATGGCAGTACCGCTGGATATTTAGTAGTAGAGAAATTCTGCTGAAAATTTTTGTTTTATTTATATATATATATATATATAAAAAACAAAACAAAATAAAAATAAAAAATTTCAAAAAAAAATTAAAAATTTTTTAGGGGAAAGGCGGCATCGCGCCTGCCGCCTTTGAGGGGCAGTTTTAAAAATATTTTTAACCTGGGCATTTTAAAAAAAATATTTTTTTTTGAAAAACGTATTTAAAAAAAATCCGGTCCGATCGGACCCCCTCTCTCCCAGCGCAGCGCATGCAGCGCTGCGCCGCTCCCTTCCGCGGGTTGCACCACCACGGCCCACAGCAGCAGCTCGCTGCAGCGGATAGCCTGGGCGCCGCCTCTCCCTTCGGCCAGACCTCCCTACTGCTCCCTCCTCCTGCACGGCATGTTGCAGGCCGCAGAAACCCAGCCGGCAGCACAACAGCTGCCCCTCCCCTCCGCACAGGCGGCTCGACCACGACCCTCCCTCCGCACAGCCCATCCTGCCTCTGCTCTACCTGCAGGCCGCCCAACTGCAGCGTCGGGTCACCGCTGGGACGCTGCACAACATGGCCGCATCCCTCCGCCTCTGCCCTCATCGACCAGGAGCTGTGGAGGACCTCCCGGCCACGCCGCGCAGCAACAGTTGCGCTGGCCTCCTTGCTGCACCGGAACCACACCCCAGCCGAACCCTCCCCAGCGCCTGCTCCTCCCATCGGGGCTACATGCAGGGTCTTCGCTGCCACCCCATGGAGAAACCTCGCCGGGAAGAACTCGAACGAGCCCCGTCGAGGCCGAACCGGCGCTGCCCGGGCGTGCGCCTTCCCGTCGCCCTCACCGTCTAGGTGTCCTGCTCGCCCTTCACTGTCCCGAGCCACCGGAGAACGCCCGACCCCTGGCGTTCAGATTTGGCCGCCTCTCGCTCAGATCCGGTTTACGGAGGGTTACCGCATGGTGTCGTGGTTTCGCTGTGTTTCTGCGCAGTTCACAGTCCTTCCGGACTCCCTCCAACGGCCAGAGGTAGCCCTTAAAATTAATTTAATTAATTTAGTTTGAATTAAATTAATTAGAATTAATTTAGTGGTTTAAGATTTAATTGAATCTGAAACTTTAATTTAATTTAAGATTAAATTAAATTAAAGATTAATTTAATTTTTGGAATTAAAAATTAAATTAATGGTTTAATTTAATTTTAGGAATTAAAATCAAATTAAACCAAAGGAACCGATAAATAAATTATTTGAATTTATTAAATTCATTTAATTTAATTATATAACCCTCGTACTTATTTATGCATTTTAATTTTTATCGCGCATTTTACCCGCCTTCTGGTCTTGAGCATCAATCCTTACATGTTTGCATTTATATAATTAATTATTTTAAACTGTGTGCGATGATTGTAATTAATTAAATGGACGGTCTGCGCATCGTCTTTCTTTTTTTCGGTTAAAATGTATAAGGGTCTGCGCGCCCAATTTATATGATGTACATTTATTCCAGAGTTCCCCTCACCTGCGCGCGAGTATCTTTGTACTTCGGACGAAGACGACGAGCGACGTCGACCCCGCCAAGAAGAGGCGAAGCACATTGATCAAGTTGATGCAAGACGACACGTGGACTACGCCAAGGCGAGGCGGTAATCCAAGACGTGACGTGGGCTTCGCCAAGATGTGGCAATGCTCCAGATAAAAAGCAGACATACAGAACGGGAAAGCTGCATCAAGAGTCAAGTAGACGACTCAGGTACAATGCGCTTAGGTCGTTTAGATGCTCAAGACCAGTCGGGTAATAGTTTTACCTTTATTCATTTATTTATTATTTTATGCGTTTTTTAGAACAGCGGGAAAAGTACATAAAATAATAGATAATAAAATGCATAAAGAAGCGGCGTTTGTTTTTCTATTAAAGTTCAGTTGTGAGCGCGACAATATAGCCGAACAAGTTTAATAGAAATTGATTACATTCGTCGAGAAAGAAAAACATAAAACCCTCAAAGGAAAATATTAAGTCAATAGCCTTCCATCATTCAAGTTTGAACAAAACCAGGTGTTCGAGGTGTCGGTTCATGCCTTAGCTGAGGGTGCCTCTTACCACTGGGGAGTTCTTATTTGTGTGGTGGGTCGACTTAACTAAAATTGCAGCAAGGATATAGCCTTAGTTAGTTTGTTGTAATTTTAGAGGCAAGCGTTGAGTAAATCAGTAAATGATTTTCGAAGCTGGGACTTCACTCAACAGATCAAGGAACCACAGGCTAATGCAGTTGGCCAGCCAAAAGCCTACCTTGGACCCTCCGAGTAGTGGCGTAGCCCTAGCTTGTAGACTATGAGGGAGGTTCAGGGATCCTTGCCACTAGAATACTCAAGAGTAATCCGTTTCTAGTACAGAGGGTTCCTAGAATTCGAAAAATTAGTGGGAGAAATTTAATGATTAAATATTCAGTAATGTCAGATTAGGTAATCACATAAAAGTACAATTTGCTAAAGTATATTTGTAGACAATGGAAAGAAATACCACAATAAAACTGCGATAAATATTAGACAAAGTTAATGTCTAAACTAAGCACAAATTTTCTGAATGTAGTATAGGTGCTTGCGCACATTACTACTATAATGGAAATTCAAGGTGCTTATGTCCCAACCTGTTAAGCCACCTTAAGAAGCAAGGGTGTAAGACTACTTACAGGAGACTCATGGATAAAGCATATGATGGTTCTGTCATAATGTTATCATCAACGACTGATTTAAGTTGTGGTCGCTACATCAAGACTAAAATGATGATCACATGTAGTCTCATCTCCAAGATCCTTTCAAGGAGAAAGTGAAGATTTGAATGTGATGGACGCACTCGGTATGTGTAAAGTGAAAGACGGTTCACAATCTTTCATGCCATCCCATTTCTTATACCTTTTACACCCAATTACTCTAGTTTCGTTTAAGTATAAAAACGAACTGTATAGAGTAAGCGCTTCATTTCCGTTAAGGAAACGTTCGCCATGTAATAAGAATATTGGCGATAACACCATCTTTTATTCTTATGGCGAATACATTGAATGACAAGGTGAAAAGACTTATGGAAAGTTACGCCAAAGGTACCTTTGTCATGTCCTTCAATGACAAATGGTTGGTTATTTAACAGGAGGTTATTTGCATCACAAAATGAAATAAATTCATGGAAGTTTAAAAAACTAAAATACTGGAAGCAAGTACCTGCGTCTTGTTCAGTTAATATTCATCAAATTAAGGTATTGTTTTCTCGAATACTTCTTGGGTATTGAAATACAATATGTTTTTCACATATTTGTATTGAGATACAATAACCAAGAAAGTAGATAAATATTACTAGAAGTATAATGTCTTCTTCAAGCAGCTGAGAAAAGGTGATTCCTAAGTCAGTGGGGAGAAACACATAACTTCTAATCGCCAAGTGATCGATTCAAATTGAACAAGTTGTTGAGTATAACCAAAAACATTTATCTCATGTGCCCGTTTAGACATTATGAGACATTATTCCATGTTTTCGAATGAATGTTGTTTGTGGTTACATACTCAACAAATAGTTCACTGCTATTTGAATCATTGGAAATACATGATGAATATAAAAGGTAAGACCTACCCAGTTGTGGCAATGTGATTCTTTATCAAGTAAAACTAAAAGCGAACGTCAATTATATACCCAGTATGGTATTTAGGCTCGACACAGCTAAACACCTATGGTATAATTGACATCTTTAGTTTAGACAAAGAAACCTTTTGAAATAAAGGTACGCCACAAAGCTTCCGAGGTTAGTTCAACATGAGAGTGTGAACTATTCCAAAATAAAGCTAGAGGTAAATATACTTCATAAGATTCCTTTAAGTCATTAAGGAATGAAGTATAATTTTGGTCAGAAGATATGAGTTGCTTCGGATCGGCAGGCCGAAGAATATCTTGACCAAGCAATCATCGATCATGATAATGTAGCGTGGAGTAATTCCTAAACGCATGTTACCTTATCTACATCACCGTATTGATGTTCATAAGGAGGATCGATGACGACTCTTACATATTAACATTGATCAACAAACATGTAGCATGGAGCAATTCCTAAATCCATATGTTATGATGTAAGTTATATCAATGTTGCAACTTGCAGAAACTTCTATCATATTTCAAAATGTGATTTGCAAATAACAGCATAATCACATAACCAATATGCCAACTAAAATGACAAATGGATATCATATGAGTCATAGTATGATAGAAAATCCATAATGTCATAGGACGCATTTAGATGCAAAGCGTTTGTTAAGAATTAAACAAACATGCATCAAGTTAAACACGATGTTCATATAAATTAATTATCCTAACAGTTGCTTAAGATATTACCTAAATCCCTAAGATAGAAAAAGATGTAGTCAAGTATTAGACTACGCTTCTATACAAGGGTGCACATCTCTATTAGAGATAGTGGGAGCTAAATTGACTTGGGCTTAGTCAATGCTCAAGATGCACAAATGGTTGTCATATGGAACAAGTTCCATAAGTACATTTGGAATAGGCATGTTCCAGAGACACATACTGCATAGGAAGAAAGGAACCATGATGATGGTTTTATATTCACAGCGGCCGATGATATATTATTCATTAAGAATAATAAATCCTACATGTAAGCAGTATATGGCAACAAGCTAAGATTAACAAGATCAACTAAAATACAATAATGGATTCCGTGTATCAAATTACAAAGGGGCTGATAGATTGAATACTGCGGTGGGTATTCAAATGAAATGATACATGGATGGTACAAGTATGGTACCAATAAGGCTCGATTGGTTATACCAAGTCAGTACGCCTAAATCTATTAGAATTTTACTTGTCATATCTGAACTTCTATGATCATGATGTTGGTCATTGGATGTCAAGATCATCTTTCGTGGAAGGTGTCTATACGATGCAACCAGAAAGAGATGGTGACATCAAATTAAGACAATAAGGGTTGATAGTTACTGAAATCCAATTCTGGATTAAAGTAAGCAACAAGATCTTAGAGCATTCATTATAAATGAATCTTTGACGTGTGTCTACAAAAGGTTAGTGGGAGCGACAATGTTTTCCAAGTGAAATATGTTCGGTAACATATGGAAAATAGATTTTGTTCTCACAGTTAGATGAGATCAGGTTAAAAGAAATTCTCCAATGATTGACTTCAAGAAGCAACATATGTTCTAGGGAACAGGATCCACTGAGGTAGATTCAAAGGTTGCTTGGTCCTAGTCAATCGTACATATAGTGACATTTTATTGATAAATACAAGTTGGAACAATTCAATTTCAGAATTGTTGCCTATGTCACATGGCTTAATCTCTCCAGGTTAACATGTTCAGAGCATGTGTAGAGATTAAAGTTGTGAATTGATACCATTTGCTTTAGCGATGGATCAATCACATATGCCATATTATGTACGATAATTGATACTGCAAGGATATATTTTATTATAGGCAGATATCAATTAACTCCAGGAGCACTGCAGGTGATGCAGTCAGAACTATCATCTTGCACTTTGGTAAGTACAAATGATATGTACCTGGAATATGGAGAGGATGGTATACTAGTCATGGCGGGACACAAACTAGTAATCCTTAGATCAATTTGATCTAGTATCGCAGTTAGGCAAAGGAGATGAGTGAGTCAAGCTCATAAAAGCTTGTGGTAACCGTACCTACAAATACCGAGTACGTTGCAGCTTCTAAGGCTGCTAAGAAACAGTTATAAATTGCAACGATTTGTTCTAGTTCTTGGATTCGCACCTAGTGAGAAAAGTATTATCATAATGAGAATTGTGATATTCTTACTAGCCAAGTTGTCAAGTTATGACAATGGACAAAAGTAATCTACTCGGGGACACCTTATCTTGAGAATTTTTACTCAAGTCGATGAGGTTTCATAGAGCAGATATGCCACAAAGTGAAAACGTGGAAGGCCCAGCAGTTAAAGCCATTACTCTGCAGAAGCATGGTATTTATCATGTGAGTAGCTAACAAGTTTAGTTAGCAAGTTGGCTCTAGTGCAAGTGGGAGTGTTGAAATAGTGGGTGCCCTAGACCCAACTATTTAGTACCTTTGATTACCGTATCATGTGTACAGTTAGATATGCATGATGATTTCTTACCATTATAGTGCAGACTTTTCTGCGTCCACTATAATAATGGTAATTTCCAAAGGTCAGTTGTCGTGTCGAGAGGTTATAGTAGATCCTAGGCTATAATGAGAACCTCAAGATACAATGACATTGATCTTAAATATATGTTCTATAGTCTAGATACATCTTAATGACTGGACACAGTAGATGTCTAACTATCAGGTGTTGGGGGCTCATAAGCATTGAGACTTCTTCTCATGAAGTTCGCACTTGGTGATCTCTAGTAGTGAGATCATGAGGACAGACCCGCCAATAGGAAAACCACATGTTTTGAGTGTCATTGGTTGTTCCTATCTACGGACATGTGTATTGGTCTCCTGACTTGAGATCATTACCAATGTATATCACTTAATTACGTACTTTGATGCAAGGCGAAAACCATGGAAGTAATGTCGGGGCGAGGTAGTTTGTGTTGGGTGCGTCGTTGGTGGTATGACGTTGGTTGAATGGTCAAGAAAGGATTTGTTGCTTCCAAGTTTAGGAAGTTGTATATCTCAGGCCTGGTTGATCAGGATGGTGCCGCCTCCTGAAGTCTTTGGCCAAAGCAGTAGAAAGGAAAATCTATCCGGTTAGATCAACAAATAATAAAGCAATATAAGGACGATGACACAAGAGTGCGTCCTGCTTTATGAGATATTTATTGACAAAGAGACTACAGTACACAGTCGGTGTTTGTAGGATGGTAGTCGTTGCTATGAATATCCTTATCTCTTTAGGGGCCATGACGGGTTGCTAGACCCCGCTCTTGGTCTGTGAATTTTATTCACTGCTATCGAGATAAGGGCCTAGAGGGTCACACACAATAGCGTATTCAAGAATCCGCACCTATTCAGTTGAATAGGTATATGGACATAGTGGGCCCCGCCACGGGGTCCAAACGTTGTCCAAGTTGTCGATCACCAACGGAATTAAATAAATTCATTAATATTCAAGTTACGAATATTTGGGATTGAATTTATTTAATGTATTTACGAGTTCAGTAAATACGAGAAAATATTAATCGAACGAATATTATTTTAATATTCAAGGTTCGTTTAATATTAAGCGGGACAACGAGTCGAGTTAAAAGGCTCAGATTTTATCACGTAATATATTTTACATATTACAAGTATGTGATAAAATAAATAAATAATATTGACGCAGTTTTAAGTCGTCATAGTTATTTATTTAGTGGACGTGGAATTAACGGGGGCTGGGGAACCCAACCGGGTAATCTCCACAATCCACTATATATAGAGGAGAGGGGCTCAAGCGCAAAGACTATTCATGCCATGTTTGGCCAGAGCTCCTCTCTCCTCTCGCTTCCTAGAGAGAGAAGCTCAAGATCCTAGAGCTCGGATCAAGTTTCACCTCACCCATCACAAGATCATCGATGTGGTGATCGACGGGACGTCAAAGATATCGTTGAATCGCCGCGCTAGCACCCGGAGTTCGACGATCGGCGTTCCCGCGGATTTTTGGAGCGCGTGTGGACGATCTAGAGGGATCCTGCTTTGGATCCTTCAAGAAATGATCGCCATCGGCTAGTAGCAGTCGACCGCGCCTTTGGATTTGAAACGGGTACGTTTACCTTTTAATTTTGTGCTCTTAAAATTTATGCGAGATCCTCGGACCTCTCTGGGGCTCGGATCGTCGGCGATGACAAGTACCGTCGTTGCGTCGACGAAAATTTTAAAATCCCCGGCCCACCGGCTTCCACTGCGTGCCCCGGAAACCTAACACCTTCCACCATGATTCCATTTACCACACACTTCAACTTTAAAATATCATTCAAATACTACGATCTTGGTAGGAATAGATAAAAAATGTTTGGAAACATGTATCATCCCTATAAAGGTAATTCATAGAATCTATTTTCTAAAATAAGGATTGATATAATGGTGGTCAATAAAGATACGGTATATTTAAAATATGTCTCTATCATTTTAAATGTGTTTTCATATGTTCATAGCTTTGACAAGTGACAATGAATGTTCTGGTAGGTGAAATGTACCGAGATCACTCATGAAATATGCTCAATATAAAATATGATGTATTTGAACTAGAAATCATATTATGAATGGGAATATAATATTGGAAAATAACTAAAGGCATTAATAATAATAACAGATAAATTCACATGAATTTTATAAATTTGAAGAACAAAAAATGATATAGTAATTTCATTTATATGAATAAACTAATTCCTTAAATCATGAATCCACATTCAAATTTCTAGGCTTCATTATAATCATTCAATTTTCCATTTTTCTCATTAAATATTAATACCATTAAATTATAAAACAAGGCTTCACTGGATCCCTAAGAAACTCATTTATCCTATAAAATTTACGTAAAACATGAATTTTAGTCTGGGAATGAAATTTTATCTTTATGGATCAAATCATGTTTTCGAAAAAACATAAGGAGTTTAAAAGATAAAAATTAAAAGTGATCTCTATTTTGAAATAAAAATTCAGTCTTCTTTAACCAATTTTTGGGGATTTCTTCTACCATCATGATTCTACATAAGTAAAATTTTAAATTAATCACAACGATCATTTAATTTTAGCTCAAAAATAAAATAGAGAGTGGTCCGCAAGCTGGAATAATCTAAAAATGATGATTTAAATTTAAATTCTTAAAATAATTAAAAGAAAACTCTTTGTATCGTCCTCCAAGTGGGCCCTGAATTATTAGTACCTCTAGTGGGAAGTACCAGCTGTTATCCATAATCTGAGGGTGGGTGGACCTTCTTGGACTTGAAACACCACATTATTATTTTACCAGCTTCCACTTCATTGTTCTTGTTAAGAAGAATTCCATGAATAGAATGTTATATATCCACCCACTTCACAATGTCCTAAAATATTCATGGTGGTGGTAGGATAAAGTATGAAGCCACATCCTCTTTCGTTGATACTTGGGAAATGTTCTCTTTCATTTCATATACTCCTTATGATGAATGTTGAATGTATTTAGGGATATTCCGGTGTTCTTATATGGTTTAATATTCATTTTCATCATCATCCTCCAGGGCATCATACACGTTGGCTGAATCAGAAAATTCTCAATTACTAGGGATGATACTAAAATTAGTTTCAATAAATTTTAATTTTTTTGAGTTCAATACTTTATCATTTACTTGAGGTTGTTCATATTGAATCTATTCATAAATGTAAAGAGACTCATAAAGTCTATATTCACAAGATAGAGGTAGGTAGTTGGACTCCTCCACATTTATTTTGGCCTCTACTTCCTAGATGTATTAATTGAAATTAGTGAAAACCAAGGGAAATTATTCCTTGGATTTCAATCATTGCAAGTTAGTTTGGGGTTCTTCGATCATGATCATCAAAACAAGTAGTTAAATCTATGTCTCTTGGACTTTCTGCCACATTTTTAACATTATCATAAGAGAATAACCCCTTCGTTGGAGTTCCTCCATTTTATAATATATTTCTTGTTCTTGTACCTTTGATTATTCATTACTTGAATTGAAAAAATGGTCATTTTACAACATCATGTGAAATGTTTTTTAACAACATTTTTAAGAAAAGTAATTAAAATATTTAAAAAATGTGAATTATAAAAAGGTGATTGAAATTACTATTTAGCTTCTAGTCATGGTGCTAGTTTTGATGCACACCTGTCACAGGCCGTGGAAAAAGTAAATTTTTTTGTTTTTATAGTGCAGCACAGAGGCTGACCAAGGTCTTCTCACTTAAAGTTCATCACTTCTTGTTTAATCACTAATTATAATTCTCCTAATCTAATTATTTTTTGTTTTTATGTTATTTATTGAAAAAAATGGTTATGGGTGTTTTTAAAAACATGTAATTAAAATAATGCAATTCATAATTAAAATCTAAATGCTGATTTTGATGAAATGAAGATTAGAAAGAAAGGCCTTTTCCATACCATGGGAAATCACAGGTTCCTTCATTATATATTTTTTTAAAAATTGGAATTTATAAGTCATTTTATGAATCCTCATTAATGAATTTATATTCATTGATTTATTGAGTCTATGATTTTAACATGCATCCACTATACCAAACCACACCTCATCTAATAGTCAAATTGGATAACACCTCAACTGATAATGTTATTCCTACAAGTCCAAGATCCACTATATTCTATATCAACCATTATGAAATCCACAAGTACACCATATTAAGGGTTTTACTAAGATATGTAAGGGAAATGATTAATCAAGGAAAGGAAAAGGAATTTAAAATAATGTCATAGTGGACGACCACCACTTTCGTGAAATATTACCGCATCCAAAACAAATATATGTTAAATATTTTCAATTGAAGCACAATAATAAAGGAAATAATGAATCTTTCCCAATGGATAAGCCTTAGGTTAGTCACATTCCATTTCGAAATGAATAGAGATCCTGATGGAAATATGGAAGAGAGAGAATGAGATTAATATTGGATGAGAAAAAGGTTAGAAGAAGGAAAGGTAAAAATATTTATATAAAAAATATGAATTTATTAAATGAGAAAATAAAATAAAAAATATATATACGAATGAAAATAGGATCCATAACTGGACATTGGAATCCTCTCCTTGGTGCCACAGATGGTGTGGGGATGGAATTCATTTCTTTGAGAGGTGGGAGTTCTCTCCATTTATAAGAAGATTTTTTTCACCATAAGTTTCCACATTTCATCCCAGATTAATGAAAAAATAACCCATTTATACCTTCATGAATGTTCTGGATAAATTCCTTGGGTGTCTAACATCAAAATTTCAGAGTATTTGGATGCATGGTGAGGGAATTATGGTATTCTTACTACAATAATTAATTATATAAAAGACTGACTCTCCACATTTCTTATATCATGCATTGATGACTAGGAATATGGCTGCTTCACACATTGGAGTCTTCATTAGAATTATTAAAAATTCTCTTTCTCATCCACCATCCAATTTTTAGTGTAATTATAATCCTCATGTACTATTTATTAATCTTCTAATGTCAAATTTTTTGTATGAAGTTTCCAGGAAGCTTCCTTAAATTGATATTGTTAGAAAGCCACTATAATGGATGAAAAACTTCTTGGATGTTAATGGGTAAATGCTTCATTTAGTCCCTTCTAATATCCTGTTGAAATCAACAAAAATTGAGGTGTTTAGATCGATATTTTGATCCATTAATGTGGTGGGGTCCAAGCTGTCATCCTGAAAAATTATTTTTCTTCAATGACTTTTTAAGGCATCTAGATGCTTGAATCAACCCCTAGACCATATGTGAATGATGAAGGAAATAAATCATGTAATCTAAAAAAATCATCAAATTTGGATTTATATTATTAATAAAATGTCCAAAATACCATTGATGTGATAATATGTAAAAAATACAGATTTATGTAACATTCCATTTTTAGCCAAACAGACATACATAATTTTTAAATCATAAAAATCAGCTCAAATTGACAAAGTGTATGTGATTGGATAATTTAAAATCATATTAAAATAATGAAAATATTAATTTTATGAATCATCAATTCTAGTAATGTTAGACATTCATGATCGGTTACCTATAGGGAAATTTCCACATCTGCCTCTTGGTGCTAATAAGTGGTACCTATGGGAGGTATTGTCTATAAAAATAAATATAAAACTCATTGGATACATAATTTAATAAAAAAATATCAAATAAAACAAAATAATCAATTATAATAGGTATCAAACTAGTAGTATAAAAAAATCGTATGAAGAAGGGAAAAATAATATTTTTAAAACATTTTTGACTCTGAATAGTTCGGTCATATGATTAGAAAAACCATGTGAATTCGATTCTAATGGGTAATTGAATATTATAGAGATTCTTTCATGGGATCTATATGGTTACCACTAACTATGTACCTAAATCATGTGAGCCACTACTTTCCATACCCATTTAACCCTAATACTCAAGCATTCTCAAAATCACTAATGGGTTTTCCATTAAGACCAAAGAAAATATTGAAAAACAATATAATAAGTCAAAAAAAAAACAAAAAAAAATCTTAAATCACAAAAACAATTCTCGAACGCCAATGAAAACATGAGTTTTAATGTGGAAGATCCATACTGGAACTTTCTCTCTAGCATCCTCTCAGTCCATGATAATCTTAACTCCTAACTACCACTAACCCCCCCCCCCCCCAAGAGGATTTCGTATGAATTTGTTTCAAATTTTCTTTATTCGAACCAACATGGCACTCCATCTGTTCTAAAAAAGTCATAAGACATGATTTTGATCACCATTGGTTGGAAAACATCACTAAGGAATCACAGATAACCATTTGGGAATGATTCCACCATTTAAAAGTTTACATAACATATCCATGAATTGGATGGACCTGAAATTCAAATAACCAACATAAACATATATAAACAAACGATGGATTAAATTCAACGAATAATAATGGAATATGTAATAACATCATCACATCACTAGTTTTAAATTATACTTTTAAATCTAATATCCATAATTAAATCTCAAAATTGAGAATAAGATAAAATTAGCCAATACCTAATTTAAAAATAACCAAATATTTAAAAACTGATCCATATGACAATACTCCATGAGATAATGGAACTTTCATCCCAAAACAATCCTGGAACATTTGTAATCATGATAGACTTTCAAAAAAATCTTACCATTTTGTAGCCTATTTCATACAAAACAATGTTTATATATGTCTAATTGAATATTTAGGGTGTAATCTGCAAAGTCCAATATGATATCACCATGAATATATGTATGTCCACATAACCCAAAGAATGTTATTTCTAGTTTCAAAATTCATATTGAAAACTATATTTACATTTACTTTTAAAAAAATTATCACTTTAAAAAACCCTTTATAAATATCATTGCGTTTTCTCCAACAAATCCCTTTTTAAAACATTGATAATATCTCAAATAAAGAATAAATTTCACCTGAAATAACATTTTCAATACACCCAAACATATCATAATCGTGGCCAAAAGTAGAAGCATTATTATTTTGGGAGATAATAAAAATAAAATAATCATTTTCATTCACAACCAAAAACGAAAATATTATCATACATAAATAATATAATAAATAACCAAGAATAATTAGTCCACCCCAACATAAAGGTTCCATTGTAACATATTTTAAGATAATAATTTTATAATCGGGTAGGCCAACAGAATAGGTTTCAATGCTCTCTCTATCTTCTATGAGCATACATTTTTTTCCATGGTCACTCCTGGTCTGCATGTGCAAATTTAGGAATATTAATTAGTCTTACACCTGAAGGAACCCTTGATCCCATGGATAATACACCCTATATTGTCCAAGAGATAGCCTATATTTTTTTATATTTAATTTGATCACATGACCACACACTCAAGGTCTCCCATGTTCTACACAATGCTAGCACAAAATCATCAATGTGACCTAATCACATAATCCATTTAAAATCCAATTTCAAAATCATTTAATTCCTATAAAAATTAAATAATTTTTAATCATGAGAGATCTATTTAAAAAACCCTTTCAAAATCCATTTTAATTCACAAAACCTATCGGATAAATTTCAACAATGACATTGACTGAATCAAATAAAAATACATAAAAATATATTTCAAATAATTTAATTTATATCCCATTCCAATAATAAATCATATATATATATTAAAACCAATTTTAATTAAAATAAGATCAAATTTAATAACTAAAACTCATGGTTCATAAATAATCAATGGAAATATATATAAAAACACCCTTAAATAAAGACACCTACATTGAAATCAATCCAAAAATTATTAGCTCAAATGAAAAACTCTTGGATCAATGAGGTATATCCATCACATAGCTACACAATATTGAAAAACTACCCCCTTATGAAACCATATATTTATCAATACTATAAGCTATAGTATTTACCTTTTGTGTAAAATCAATAAAAAGATGCTTTATGGGGAATGAATAACAAAATTACGAGGAAATCGATATTACCTTAATCTAGACTTCCAATGATCCAAGAAAAATATTCCATAATTAAGTGAAAGAATAGATAACATTTTTGGGAGGGGATATACTTGAAGGGGATAAAATTAAAGGTGGTTTTAATAAATATTCATATAGTAAATAGTGAAAACCCATTTTTATGGTGTAAAATTTATTAGGAAAATATTTTTTTAATCAACCATATGAGATCCGTTTATTCCCGAAAAATTTGTCACATAGTTTCCAGAAAACAACTCACAATTTTATAAACTATTCTCATGTTGTGTAAATCACACTTTCACCAAGTATCCTTAGAACACGATTATAAATGCAGTTTCTACTCGCATTTCAATAACTAAACATCAAAGGGTATTTTCTTAAAAACTAAGGTTCTTAACATGTAACTACTAGAAAAATACTAAAATAAAAATAAAAATAAATTATTCTGAAAATAAGATTTATTAGTGAACTTATTGGTCTCATAAATATTGATTCAATATTATCTTACAGTACCATATGAGCTTAAAAATCTTGATGGTTAAACTCAAGAACCATAAAGTCAATGTATTTACTCACCCAAGTATATTCCTTAAGTTTTTCCCAAATTATTACTGAACAATGATAATGGTAATTTTAGGATATGTTAGGTTTACCAAAATATGAATCTTGTTAATGTGAAGAATAGGTACCCATTAACTATGATAGATGAGAGGTTTGATCCGTTGAGGGGCCCAATTATTCTCAAAGATCAACATGTGATGTAGAATCCATAATTTGTGGGTCATGGTAGAAGATGTAATATATTAGGGTTTCAATTAGTTATCGATCCTTTTTATTCTATATAAAACCTTTTTTACATTAATGGATGATCTAAATGTTTATAGAGGTTTTAGAAGTGGTTGGTCATGGTTTGAGGCCCAGAGTTCTCGTTTTTTTTTTTGAAAAACAAGTTGAGGACTGTAACACACGAGAATTTTATGAGAAATATTTTGTTTTTATGTTATATAAATAATAAAAGGAATCTTTCACTATACACAAAACTATCTTGGCTTTCTTTACACGCAATCATGACCTTCCTCGATAGCTTGCATCATACGCAATACCGAGTTTCACTAAACAATGATATGCTATTAAAATATTATTAAAACTAGCTGTTATGAATAGTAATACCCACTTTTGAAAATTTTTTTATTTTTATTTTTCAAAACGAACTTCATTTTTGGATTCAGAATATCGAAATTAGCCTAAGGTGAAATTTTGGTATTTTTCTAAAAACATTCAATTTTTGATGAATAGTGAAAACACTCGGTTACTATTTAAAAAACGACTTTTTATTTAAATAATTATTTATTTTATTTAAATTTATTTCAGATAAAAATTGATACATAATACCTATATAAGTTCAATTCAATTCATTAGAGTCATTTTATAATAATTGTAAATATATAAAAATTTAATTGAACTTTTCACGGTCTTTTACCCACCTCCTAGGAGAATTTCAAAATTTACATAAAACCTAATTTTACTGCTTCACTGAGTGGAATTTATAAAATCCAAGATACACGGTTAATATCAAGGACTAAAATGTGGTTCAATGAGATGAAACTAATTTTTGGTGAATAGTAACTTTTTCATTTTTTTACCACAGTTAAAAGTAAATAGGGTAATCAAGGGTACAAATGATATTATTATTACCCTAACACATGTCTTAATTCTATTGTATAAGTGTAATTCGACCAAATACATCCTTAGAAATACAATATGACCATTTAGGCCCACATGGATTAGATTAGGACATTTAATATTAATTTATTTAAAGAAGGGTTAAAATAGTTAAAATCAAATTTTAATAAGTAAATCATTTTTAATATGTAGTTATACATAAGATAAATTAGACTATAAATATTCATTAGAAATCTAAAAATATTTCCTACATAATGGTATTTTATTTATAATTTTTAGACATCAAATACCATAATTTATTTATGACACAATGATGATGAAGTAATTATCTTATTAATGAAATATTAACATAATTGATGTTATAAATACCCAAATAAATGTAATTTGAGACCTTTTATGAATTAAACTAATTTTATGTGTTAATATGACATGTTATTATTGTTTTAATTAACTTTTTTCGAACTAATATTTCTATTATGATTTTCACAAAAAGCAATTACCAAATAGTGTCAAAATTGACATAAAATTGTTTAAAAAAAAAATATTATATTATTAATTGTTATTTTATTCAAAAAAATATAATGATCGGCCTAATGACTTAGGTAAGGTTATATATATTAATAATAAAGAACTTGGGGTTCGTTTGGCTTGTTATAGTATGTTCATTAACCTTATAGTGTAAGAAAACAAGAAGACACAGTAAAAGTTAAATTATCTAACTTAAAGTTAAATCTAAATGATAAGGGAAAAATAGATACCTAAACTTTTATAAATTCTATTTGATGAGATTATTTCGACCCATACCCACCTTAAATTCTAAATAAATCAATTTGGAGCTATTAAAAACCTAATATGACTTTATAATAAATTAATATTTTTAGTTTTTCCAAAGGTACCCCTCTCCTCCTTTATAAAAGGGAACCTCCTCCCTCTCTTCCTCACATCACTTTGATACTTCAAGCTCGTCCAACCCCTGCCAAATTCTCTTCTCCACTACTCTAAAAACATCCTAGAGGTCCTGGTATTCTTTAAAGTCCAATTTTAGTGCCCTAAGAGGAGGTCTCAAAGAGGCGCTTCAAAGAAGAGGTAATGTCCATTACAGATTCTTTCAACAATATTTCTTCTTCAACTTCTTCTTATTTAGTTTTTTCATTATTAAGTAATAACATCAGTATCAATCATATAATGCTATGTTATTATATGTATTAAACAACCCTATTTCACCATCTATCTATCCTATGGAAAAAGAAATCACCGCGCGTGCGTACGTACGGAATACCGTCTCCACGCCGTGGTGTAATCTATTTTCCACCACCACCTTACTTGGATGGGAATAATGGTGTAAATAAAAACTATATATGATTATTGTAAATTGATATTGATTCTTAAATAGTATAAAAAACT
The DNA here is from genome assembly GCA_963277665.1 of Viscum album. Taxonomy (NCBI): domain Eukaryota; kingdom Viridiplantae; phylum Streptophyta; class Magnoliopsida; order Santalales; family Viscaceae; genus Viscum; species Viscum album. The sequence goes on along the minus strand of OY728160.1, from coordinate 452,206,629 downwards.
CCAATACAATTCCACGATCATTGGAACGATATCATCGCTCGTGCGTACGTACGGAATACCGTCTCCACGATGTGATGCGACTCGTTCTATATGATCTTCATTGCATAATGATTATATAAATTTGTTCAATGAATAAAAATGATATATAGTACACTAATAACATTCTGGAAATTAGGTATCTATAACCTAAAGTGAATAATAGGAATTTATTCGACAAAACACGCATAAAAACAAAAAGTAATAAACACCCGAATAACAAGTAGCAATGAAATATTACTAATAAGAACCTAAAAATATGGTCATATATGATATCATAACAAGGAGTATGATTCCAGAATAAGTCAATGACATTATTTAAATCATTATACTAGAGGTTCGTACACTTACAAAGCAAATCAGACATAAGGTAAGGGAAAATATCACAATCTCATTTTTATCCGAGATTTTTTATACTTTGGTATTTACTGGGGTGTATTTTTCATCCAAATCCATGTTTCTCAATATTTAATTTTATTTCCATCCACCTAAAACTATTTAAATCCAATTTTACCATTCGGTGAGTTTTTAGTAAAAGATTTGAAAGGAATCTTTTTTCGTTTTTCCTACGAGGTACATTTTTACTTTTCCGACAAAAGTACGAGAAGAATTTTTTTTTACTTATACGACTTGAATGGATTTTTAAAATATTATTTACAAGCAGATTCCTTTACAATTTTTCAATTTTATTTTTAATCAACTTCTTTTTGTGTAAAATTTTATGACATGTTAAGAAAGGAAAATGTTTTTGAAGTAGAAAGGATATTTTCCTAAGAATGGAGTTCAAGTGTTTTATCAAAATTATTTTCCATCTATGATAATATACGGTTCTATTTATATCCCTATTATTAAATTGATTTGATTATGTTTTGATGGAATTATTTTTATGAATTCCTTTATCTTATATGAATTGTTTTATGATGTCATGATGTTTAAGAATCCCATTTCTATTACATGGGTTATGCTATGATGTATGATTTACGATTTTGTGGCACACATAAGAATAGTGTCATTATGAGATGGGTGGGACCTATATCTCCCTCCAATGCATTGGGTAAATATTTATATCTCATGATATAGAAATGGATGGAATGTCATGTTAAACCAGTTCAGTGAAACAGGACTGAAACGAGGAATGACCTCAGTTCAGAAATGGACTTTTTCGGCTAAGATAGTATTGGAAATGAGTCTTGACTACTAAGAAATGATTCTCTATGATTATGTGTGTATTCCACAACGTTTCATGCTTTATGTTATGATTATTGGTATTACATTTCAATAATATGATTTATCCCATGTTATGAAATTATGATCTCTTTTGCAGGTTAAGATTTACAAAATGTTATGTTCTTATGAATATGAAGTGACTGATATTTCTTTTATTTACCCTTACAGAGCATTTGTGCCCACACTTTTGTATGTTTTCTTTCCCCAGGTCAGGATGAAGGTCATTAGTTAGGATATTCAAAAGGGACTCTATTTATGATGAAATAAATGGGCGACAATGTAGATTCTTTATGAACCAATTGTTTATATTTCCTAGTTTCCAAAGACACTATACATATACGGTTCTTTCATGGTTTTGTTATATGTTGTAATAAGTATTCTTCAATTTTGAATGATTAAAAATGTATGTAAAGTATGGGTCAGTATAGTTGGTATCAGTGGAAATGTATAGTAATCCTTTGGAAACTAGGATTTGAAAGCCTTAGTAAGGAACCTAAGGATTTGTCTAAGCATAGAAAAAAATCATAGTGTTTTAGAAACGGCCATGAATAACCTATGATAAGATCTTAAGTGTAAAATTTTATTCATGATTATGTGGTTTTCCTATTATAATTAGTGTTTCTAACACTATTCTTCATGGTTTTTGTCAATGTCTGGAACCCAAAAGAACCGTGTTAATGCGGAATGCGACGGGAAATGCAATGATTGTCCCCCTGAGCAACCAAACGTTATGGGAGCTAGAATGAAAAATCTTGTAGCCATGCTTACACAACTTTCTCAAGCTATGAATCATTAATTAATTCTAAATGAGAAAAGGAAAGAGCAACATTCTGTTGAATCCTTCATCAGGTAGGGTCCAACTTCATTCAGCGGGTCATCTGATCCTTTAGTGGATGAACAATGGATCAGTACCACTGAAAAGATATTTTCAGTTCTTCAGTTTTCTGAACATGATAAAGTCATCTTAGTTGTGTATCGTTTGGAAGGAGATGCTGATAAATGGTGGAATCTTATCAAGAATATGAGGAAAGGAGATGAAATTGAGTCCATGGAATGGGACGAGTTCAAGAACTTATTTATCAATAAGTATTTCCCTCGTATTCTTCGAACAAAGATGGAGAAGGAGTTTCTTGAACTAAAGAAAAAGGATGATGAATCTGTTGGTACCTACGAAGCAAATTTTACAAGACTTGCAAGGTACGCTTCTGGTATTATTATCCAACCTGAGAGTAAGATCGATTGATTCTTTAGAGGCTTAAAACCAAGTATTCGAAGGGAATCAGCCATAAGGGACTTCAATATCTATGAGGAAATCATTCTATGTGCTCTCAAAGTTGAGATGTAGATTGGAGGAACCCATCATCCATATGGGATTGATAAGAAGAGGAAAATATAATTCAAAGGAAAATCTAAAGAGCACACTGAAAAGAAGATGAGTTTTCCCTTATGCACAAAGTGTGGAAATAAACATGGAGGAAATTGTCTTAAGGGGACAAGAAAATGTTATAAGTGTGGAAAAGAAGGTCATCGGGAAATTGAATGTCAAAATAATGGGAAGTAAATGTCTAATGATGCAAACAAAGGAAGGGATACACAGAATAAACCTACTACACTTCAATGTTTCAAGTGCAAGGAGATGGGACTTTATGCCAATCAATGCCCGAATCCAAGGGTTGATGATGATGATCGACTTCAACAAACTCTTAAGGCTAAAGACAAAGAAAATTCACATGAAATTACTATCGGCGATGTGGAGTACGACAACGAAGTGGTGAGAGGTACACTTACCATCCACTCTAAAGTATCAAATGTTTTATTTGATTCTGGATCCAACCACTCTTTTATTTCTGATGAATTTTCTAAGGGTATCACCATATTACCTCAACAATTAGATATTGAGTTATCTGTGACAAAACCTAATGGCACAACATTCGCATCAATGGTTTATAATTCTTCTCTGATTGAAGTTTGTGGGAAAGTGCTTCCAGCAAATCTTGTGATCCTTCCTATAGTGGAATTTGATGTGATTCTTGGCATGGATTTTCTTTCTCTATATGGAGCTCATATCAATTTCCAAAGAAGGGAAGTCACATTTCATATTCCAGATCAATCTATGATTTTTTATCGATGCAAGGATGAACAAAACCTTCCAGTGGAAATTTATTCCATCTTATGGGTCTTGATTCTACTAAATGAAGGTTATTTATCTCAAATGGTTGGAGAGAAACTCACGATTAAGAATATGTCCATTGTACAGGAGTTTGATGACGTCTTTCCGGAGGAATTACTGGGTCTTCCACCAAATCGTAAAGTTGAGTTTTCAATAGAACTCATTCCCGATGCTTTACCTATTTCAAAGACACCATATATAATAGCCCCAATTGAGTTACAGGAATTGAAGAAGAAACTCAAAGAGATTCATGATAAGGGATTCATATGCCCTAGTGTGTCACCTTGGGGAGCACCTGTTCTATTTTTTATGAAGAAAGATGGATCAATGAGACTCTACATTGATTATCAAGAACTCATAAAGATCACTATCAAGAAAAAATATCCTCTCCCACACATTCATGACTTCTTTGACCAACTACGCGGAGCTCAATATATTTCCAAGATTGATCTTCGTTTAGGGTATCATCAATTAAGGGTAAAAGGGGAGGATATACCAAAGACAAATTTCCATACAAGGTATGGACACTATGAATTCATAGTGATTCCATTTGGTCTTACTAATTCCCCTTCTATCTTTATGGATCTGATGAATAGAGTCTTTAGAGACTATCTTGATCAGTTTGTGGTAGTCTTTATAGATGATATTATTGTATATTCATAGAGCAAGGAAGAACATGATGATCACTTGAGAATTATATTGAAGACCCTGAGATAGGAGAAGCTTTATTCCAAATTTACCAAGTGTGAATTTTGGCTTCAAAAAGTTACATTTTTGGGACACATAATCTCAAAAGAGGGTATATCTGTGGATCCATCAAAAACAGAGGTTATCAAAAGATGGTTGAGACCAACAACAGTCACTAATATTCGAAGATTTCTTGGTTTGGCTGGATATTATCGACGTTTTGTGAAAGATTTATCACGATTATCTAATCCACTCACCATGTTGACTCGGAAATGAGTTATGTTTGTGTGGATGGAGGAATGTGAAGAGAATTTCAAGGAGGTGAAAAGAATGTTATCCAGTGCACCTGTACTCACACTTCTTTGTAGTGGAGAAAGGTTTGTGATCTATAGTGATGCATCCAAGAAGGGGTTGGGTTTTGTTCTTATGAAAAACGATATGGTTATAGCTTATGCCTCACGACAGTTGAAAATCCATGAGAAAAATTACCTAACTCATGATTTGAATTTAGCTATGGTAATCCTTGCATTAAGGATTTGGAGGCATTATATTTATGGAGAAAGGTGTGATATTTCTACTGATCATAAAAGTTTAAAGTATATTATCACACAAAAAGAGCTGAATATGCACCAAAGAAGATGGTTGGAGCTGATTAAGGATTACAACAGCTCAATTCATTACAACCCTGGGAATGCAAAAAATGTGGCGGACGCATTAAGTCGACAAGACCATGATAGCTTATCCATGATGAGGATCACAAAAGATCCAATATTTATGGATTTACAGAGGATGGATCATGGAATTATAATGGAAGGGGAAAATCGTATCTTTCTCAAATTAATGTTCAACGATCTACACATGTGATGATTAAAGAGGCACAGAAAGAAGATGTAGAGTTACAAAAGAAGGTGAGAAATGTTCCCAAATTCAACCTTGATTTTGATGGGATAATAGAGTTCAGGAATCAGGTTTGTGTTCCTCCCATCCCAGAATTAATGAAGGAGCTGCTGGATGAGGATCATAGTTCTTCATTATCTATTCATCCTAGAAGCACGAAGATGTATAGGGACCTAAAAGCGTACTTATGGTGGGATGACATGAAAAGAGATGTTTCTGAATATGTCTCTCGATTCGTTCTTTGTCAGCAAGTTAAAGCTGAGAGACAGAAGTCTAAGGGGATGTTACAACCATTTCCCATAACAGAATGGGAATGGGAAAACATCACTATGGACTTTGTCACTAGACTTCCTAAAACATCCAAAGGCAATAATGTTATCTGGGTCATAGTTGATCATCTTACAAAGTCGGCACACTTCATCACTGTTAGAGAGGATTTCTCTCTGGATCACCTTGCCAGGATATATGTGAAGGAAGTGGTAAGATTGCATGGAGTACCACTTTCTATTATATCTGATCGGAATCCGAGATTTACCTCGAAGTTCTGGCGAAGTCTTCAGCATACTCTAGATACAGAGTTGAGTTTCAGCACTGCTTATTATCCTCAGACAGACAGTCAGTCTGAGAGGACAATTCAAACTCTAGAAGATATGTTGAGAGCTTGCTCTATGGATTTCAAATGTGGTTGGGATCAACACCTACCTTTCGTGGATGTTTCTTATAATAATAGAATTCACTCCAGTATTCATATGGATCCTTATGAAGCTCTATATGGAATGAAATGCAAGACTCGAACTTGCTGGGATGAAGTTGGGGAAAGAAATCTATTAGGAACTGATCTTGTTTATGAGATGGTAGAAAAGGTCAGATCTATTCAACAACATATTAGAGCAGCTCAGAGTCGACAAAAAAGTTATTCCGACAACCGAAGAAAAGACCTAGAGTTTGAATTGGGTGATAAAGTGTTCTTACGAATATCTCCTTGGAAGAGAGTAATGAGATTTGGAAAGAAGAGAAATCAGAGCCCTAGATATATCAGTCCCTTCGAAATACTGGATCATGTTGGGAAGGTAGCTTACCTATTGGCAGTTCCACCGAATCTCTCCCAAGTACATGATGTGTTCCATGTATCTATCCTGAGGAAGTGCATACCTGATCCTTCACATGTACTCAGCTTAGAAGTTGTACCGCTGAAGCAAGATCCTTCTTATGAAGAACAGCCGATAGAGACTCTGGATCGTAAAGAATAAGTCCTACGAAAAAAGAATAATCTCTTGGTGAATGTTTTCTGGAGGAACCAAAAATTACAAGAAGCTACATGGGAGCTTGTGGATATGATGAGGGAAAGGTATCCTCATATGTTTGTTACAAAGTGACGAATTTCGAAGGTGAAATCCATTTTAAGGGGGGTAGAATGTAACACCAGATATTTTTTTGAGAAATATTTTGTTTTTATGTTATATGAATCATCAGGGGAATCATTCACTACACACAACACTAACTTGGATTTCTTTACACGCAATCGCGACCTTCCTCGATAGCTTGTGTCGTACGCAATACCGAGTTTTACTAAACAACGATATGTTATTAAAATATTATTAAAAATAGCTGTTATGAATATTAATACCAAGTTTTTGAAATTTTGAAATTTTTATTTTTCAAAACGGACTTCATTTTTGGATTCGGAATATCAAAATTAGCCTAGGGTGATATTTTTGTATTTTTCTGAAAACTTTCAATTTTTGATGATTAGTGAAAACACCAGGTTACTATTTAAAAACCAACTTTTTATTTAAATAATTATTTATTTTATTTAAATTTATTTTCTGTGAAATTGATACATAATACCAATATATATTAAATGAAATTCATTGGAGTCATTTTATAATAATTTTAGATATATCAAAATTTTATTGAACTTTTCACTGTCTTTTACCCACCTCCTAAGAATATTTCCATATTCACATAAAACCTAATTTTACCGCTTTTGTGAGTGTAATTTCAAAAATATGAGAGACACGGTTAATATCAAGGACTAATATATGGTTCAATGAGATGAAAATAATTTTTGGTGAAAAGTAACTTTTTACTTTTTTTACCACGGTTAACAGTAAATAGGGTAATTAAGGGTAAAAATGATATTATTATTACCCTAAAACAAGTCTTAATTCTATTGGATAAGTCTAATTCGACCAAAAATAACCTTAGGAATAAAATATGACCATTTAGGCCCACATGGATTAGATTAGGACAGTTAATATTAATTTATTTAAAGAAGGGTTAAAATAGTTAAAATCAATGTTTAATAAGTAAATCATTTTTAATATTGGGTTATACATAAGATAAATTAGAATATAAATATTAATTAGAAATATAAAAATATTTCCTACATTATGGTATTTTATATATAATTTTTAGACATTAAATAATTTAATTTATTTATGACACAATGATGATGCAGTAATTATCTTATTAATGAAATATTAACATAATTGATGTTATAAATACCCAAATAAATGTAATTTGAGGCTTTTTATGAATTAAAATAATTTAATATGTTAATATGACATGTTATTATTGATTTAATTACCTGTTTTCTAACTAATCTTTCTGTTATGAGTTTCAAAAAAATCAGTTACCAAATAGTGTCAAAATTGACATAAAATTGTTTTTAAAACAAACCTTATATTATTAATTTTTATTTTATTCCCAAAAATATAAGGTTCGGGAAAATGACTTAGATAATGTTATATATATTAATAATAAACAAATTGGGGTTCGTTTGGCTTGTTATAGTAAGTTTATTAACCTTATAGTGTAAGAAAACAAGATGACATCATAAAAGGTAAATTATCTAACTTAAAGTTAAATCTAAATGATAAGGTTAAAATAGATACCTAAACTTGTCAAAATTTTATTTTATGAGAGGACTTCGTACCATAACCACATTATCTTATAAATAAATCAATTTGGAGCTATTGAAAACCGAATATGACTTTATAATAAAATATTATTTTTAGTTTTTTCAAAGGTGCCCCTCTCCTCCCTTATAAAAGGGAACCTCATACCTCTCTTCCTCACATCACATTGAGCTTTCATTCTCGGCCAACCCCTTCAATGTTCTCTTCTACAACTCACTAGAAACATCCTAGAGGTCCTGGACTTCTTCAAAGGACAATTTTAGTTCCCTAAGAGGAGGTCTCAAAGAGGCACTTCAAATAAGAGGTAATGTCCATTACCGATTCTTTCAACTTTATTTCTTCTTCCACTTCTTCTTATTTAGTTGTTTCATTATGAAGTAATAACATCATTATCACTCATATACTGGTATGTTATTATAAGTATGAAACAACCCTATTTCACCATATATCCATCCTACGAAAAATGAAATCACCGCGCTTGTGTACGTACGGAATACCGTCTCCATGCCGTGGTGTAATCTATTTTCCACCACCACCTTACGTGGATGGGTATAATGGTGTAAATAATAACTTTATGTGATTATTGTTAAGTGATATTGATTCGGAAATAGTATACATACACTCCAATAAAATTCCATGATCATGGGAATGATATCATCGCTCGTGCGTACGTACGGAATACCGTCTCCACGATGTGATGCGAATCGTTCTACATGATCTTCATCGAATAATGATTATATAAATGAATTGAATTAATTTAATGATATATAGTACACTAATAAAATTATGTAAATTAGGTATCTATAACCTAAAGAGAAGAATAATAATTTTTTCGACAAAACACGCATAAGAACAAAAAGTAATAAACACCCGAATAACAAGTAGCAATGAAATATTACTAATAAGAATCTAAGAATATGGCCATATTTGATATCATAACAATGATTATGATTATTAAATAAGTCAATGACATTATATAAATCATTATACAGGAGGTTCAGACACTTACGAAGCAAATCAGACCTAAGGTAAGGGAAAATATCACAATCTCATTTTTATCCGAGATTGTTTATACTTTGGTATTTACTGGGGTGTATTTTATCATCCACATAAATGTTTCCTCAATATGTAATATTATTTCCATCCACCTAAAATTTTTTAAATCCAATTTTACCCTTCGGTGAGTTTTTATTAAAAGATATGAACGGAATCTTTTGTCGTTTTTCGTACGAGGTAATTTTTGACTTTTTTGACAAAAGTACGAGAAAAATGTTTTTTTAGCTTATACAGCATGAATGGATTTTTAAAACATTATTTCCAAGAAGATTCCTTTACAAGTTTTCATGTTTATTTTCAATCAACTTCTTTTGGTTTAAAATTTTATGAAATGTTAAGAAAGGAAAATGTTTTTGAAGTAGAAAGGATATTTTCCTCAAGAATGGAGTTCAAGTGTTTTATCAAAATTATTTTCCATCTAAGATAATATAGGGTTTTGTTTCTATCCCTATTATTACATTGATTTGATTATGTTGTGATGAAATTATTTTTATGAATTCCTTTATCTTATATGAATTGTTTTATGATGTCATGATGTTTAAGAATCTGATTTTTATTACATGGGTTATGCTATGATGTATGATTTATGATTTTTTGGCACACATAAGAACGGTTTCATTATGAGATTGGTGGGACATATATCTCCCTTCAATGCATTGGGTAACGATTTATATCTCATGATATAGACATGGCTAGAATGGAAGGATAAACTGGTTCAGTGAAATAGGACTGAAACGAGGAGTGAACTCGGTTCAGAAATGGAATTTGTCCGCTAAGATAGTCTTGGTAATGAATATTGACTGTTAAGAAATGATTCTCTATGATTATGTGTGTATTCCACAAAGGAGCATGTTTTATGTTATGATTATTGGGATTACATTTCACTACTATGATTTATCCCATGTTATGAAATTGTGATCTCTTTTGGAGGATAAGATTTCCAAAATGTTATGTTCTTATGAATATGATGTGATTGATATTTCTTTTGTTTACCCTTACTCAATATTTGAGCTCTCCCTTTTGTAAGTTTTCTTTCCCCAGGTTAGGAAGAAGGTTATTAAGTAGGATATGAAAAAAGAGACTCTAGATATGATGAAATAAATGGGAGACAGTGTAGATGCTTTATTAACCAGTTGTTTATGTTTCCCAGTTTCCAAAGACACTATACATATACAGTCCTTTCATGGTATTGTTATATGTTGTAATAAGTATGCTTCAATTTTTATGTATTAACAATGTATGTAAATTATGTGTCATTATAAGGAGTACAATTAGAAAACAATTGAAAGCAAAAAATAATCCTCAAATGTGTGTCCCTATAAGGGATGATTACTATTATGTAAACCATGATAAATTTTACTCATGACTGAACAAAATATACAATTAATTAAAATGGTAACTCACATATTTTTTCTAAACATGTTCCTAAACCTTGTGAGCAATGATATAATAGACAATGGATATCACATGGTTCGTTCATGGTTGTCCAAACAATGAATCAATATTTGGTTCCCAATTAAAAATCCTATAAAATTATCTTTTTCTTTTTCCCCTCTAAATAAAATTTACCCTCTTCATCCAGACTCAAATGCATAGTAGCCCAACCGTTGGAGTTATCTTCCCTATTTCAAGGTTTTTTTATATCTACAATTCACTGAAACCAAATCAAATTTCATTATTCATGTTAGTTCCTCAATGATATGTATAACAATAATTTTCTTTTATTTCCTTATTTTCTTCACTATCTTGGATATTATTTCCTTACAAGATTATATACCCTATTTTCAGGTTTTTTGTATGGTCTTCCTATTTTCTCCTTTTCCAACATAAATTAGAGTTTTATACTTTATGGGTATTATACTATGATAAAAATATATTTAGCTAATTAATTTTTACAAAATGCTCAATTTTTATGATTTTTTTATGTTTTTTTTGTATTCCAAATTTTTCATGTCTTGCCTTTAAAATGTGTCACTCATCAAATTAAATGCATAGATCATGACATGGAAATTATATTATACATTTTTTTTCTTGGAGGTAGGAATCCTCAAAAAGAACCACCTCAATAGTCGTTTCACATATATTTCCATGAAAACCATTACTTCTTAAAAACAAAACACACATGGGGTGTGTTTAGGTTATCGTTATTTAGGGATAGACCAAAATATTTTTACATCATTTCAATATGGGATGTGTAATCACATTACCCCTTTAAATCACTTCTAACTGAATTTACTAATTAAATGAATCTTGTTGAATTTTAAATTAGAACTAGTGTAAACAGTGGCTTGTTTTTACTTATTAATTGTAAGGGGCATACTATTTATAGACATGGATCACTATTAAACTCATGGATTCTTTAAGTAGAATATGGATTCCTCACCAAAAATACCTTGTAAAACTCATAGGGTTCCTATCAACTCATTTATGTGTATGATAAGTGATGAACCACACTAAGCCTTAGTCAGTGTCCCTTATTATTGAATTCATGAGTATATAACTGAAGATTCACATTCATTTGACAAAAATAGAATTCATGGATTGTCACCTTGGATTTAGAATGATGTCCTCAGATATATGGTGGCATAAATTAAATCATTGGTCTCAAAATCCTGTCTATCTTATGATTACCTAGGGCGTTTTTCGAAAGATCTGCTAGAAATATATTTATTTGGAATGATAATCGTTCATCCCTTGGATTACACTCAGACCCCTATAATGAGGATTCATATGTTATTAATATGATTTGGATCAACTTCCTATGTTCAAGGAAGACATGGTTGTTTATCCTACATGACTATATTATATTTATTTCATGAAACTTTTAATTGTTTCCCTTGAAAAACTAAAATGGAATATTGTTTTAAAGACATTATGCTTAAGCTAAATTAGGTATGGTTGTCATTATGACTATGACTACCTTGATCTCTATGTTTTTACTATTTTTTCACTGCTCTTATATTGTACCTTCACACTATTATATTTTATATTCACTATATGGTTTTTTATTATGCACCATTGCTGGTGGAATTATGGGTTTTACTAACACCTTATTGAAAATGTTGTTGGATACCCGAAAATACTTTATGGGTGTAAGTAAATATAAATTGAAGTGCCCAACTATGGATGTTTAATATCTATGGGGTTGGTAGTAGATAACTAATCAAGTTATTGGGATTCTCATGGATATAGTTATCTATATTTTTATGCTTTTTATACATGTGTATTTTGTATGTTATCTTCAAATTATTCCTATTAATTTTTTTAAATGATGTATTGTGGATGTGATAATATTATGGAATTCAATATTTATTGTTATATAGATGTTTATTTATACTTCTCTGACTTGATCTACTATTTCAAAATATTGTTTCTCTTTCTTTATCCTTGTAAATTACATTTGTGCTGCATCTTAATTAAAAGGGTATTGTCGCCCCCCATGAAACCATAGACCGGTTTAAGAACAACCTCTAGTACATGGGGAGGCATGTTTAAGGCCATGTGTTCACCTGGGATTGGTTAATTATGAATGAACTAGGTCTGAGATGTAACAAAGTTATATTAGAGGTATCTTTTACATTTCATTACTATTTTTGGTTAGTTTATAAGAGATTAAGGCGAGGGTAAATTTGTTAATGAGCCTGTATTTTGGACCATCTTATCCATTTATTAAGGAAAAGTCATTTTTCATATGATGGGACTTCTTCTTCGAGTATTTATCAGTTACAGTTTTACTATTTACAATATTAGGTAAAGGACATTATTTATGATGTTTTTTGTAGTTTTGGATCCATGTCCTTGTGATAGTGTATTAAGGGAGTAGTTCATCACACATTATTATAAGAAATTAATAATTTATATAATAGGAAAATTTCATGACATTTTTATTATATTTTATATTTTAAATCATATGTGGCTTGACTACTGTACTTGTAATTGTAAAAATGATTCTAAAAAAATAGAGGGGGGAAATAATTGTTTACGTAAACTGGTTGCCTCATCCTAAATGGTGTTTTCCTAGATTTATTGATGGCCGAACCTTAATTAACCAATTATGACATGTTTATGCCATGTAACATTTGTTAAAATAACTAAAATATTTTTTGTGAACAAATGGGTGCCAACTATAATTAATAAAAAAAGTCCTTCTTAAAATTATGAATGATAATCCATATAATTGAATCAATGCATAAGGGATTATGACTTCCATTAACTATGTGTAATGAAAGTTTATAGATACATGAAATGAAAATTGTAACATTTAAATATTATATTTTTATAAATTGGGAAAGGAAGTACATTTTACGGGACTCGGGAATATAAATTACTAAATTTAATTTTTATATGAAATGGTTGTCATTAAATGGGGATTCTAATTGAAAAAATGGAATTTTTCTCTAGGTAATTAAAATGACACTAAATATAATATAACCTCTATAATTGAAACTCAGAATCTTACTTATACCCTAACCACATATTTTTTACAATGGGTTAGTATGTTTTTGGTAGTGATTCCTTATACCTATCTTTTTATCTTATGTCAAATCCATTATGAATTGTTATTTTTTAAGGAATGTTTTTGACATTGTAGATATATTCCACATCAATGGACATGGTTAAAGTCATGGTAATGTGAAGATGACCATACACCTAAGAGGTTGGGGCCAAAACAACATGTAGTTCCACTAGAAGCACCTGCGGTATTACCAACATCTATACATGGAATGGGAACTTCTGCTCAGATTTGATAGAATTTATTTTTGTTAGATCTATATATGAAGGGAACTCCATGACCTACACCAAATATGTTAGATTTGATGAGGGGGTTACATTACAAGTATGAACCTACATTTTTTATGAATTGTGGACCCTAAACTTCTTAGTCATGGGTAGAGTCTTTTCCATCCATATTCCAGCATCTGCAGACACCTACGGAGATGAAGGTGGATCTTATATCATAAATGATTTTTGTACCAACCAATAGATTGTGGGATGTTCTAAACCAGGTAGACCAAAATTGGGATATGGTTTGTAGGGACTTCCAGTCCACCTTCTATGATTACATATTCTTGTAAATTTTTAGATTTGATAGAGCTAGTAAATTTATACACTGAGGGTAGGGTAATGTTTATATCAAGGGATATTCGTCATTATTCCTAGAACTCTAATGTTTTTCACATACTCTTACTATTATATATTTTTTCAGAATGAGAAATTTTGTGCATGGGATTAGGTGGGCCATTTGTACATAGGTGAACATTATCTGATTATATAATATTTTTGAAATGGTAAATAAGTCCATAGTATTTGATAGAAATATGAGAGAAGGAGATGGTATAATTCATAGTAGTTTATAAAATATTTAAGGAAGTGCTTATTCCAATTGAAGGATGCATTTCCTTAAGCATTCTCATGATGTTAGTGAAAGTTATAGTATATACATTGAGAGATAAATGGCATGCCATTAGAGTGGGAGACAAGGACACATGAATTATTATGTGATATAAACTTATTTGATTATATATCCTGAAGATGAATGATTCACAATGAGACATTTTGTTGGACCTTTCCACTAGTCCATATTGGTAGAGAATCTAAACCATACATACAATCTATAGGGAGATCAATTGATCTGCACTAGGCTAGAAGCTCAATTACCGAAGTTCATACTGGTCGAGGAGGTGGATGAGGTTAAGGAATCCGGACTTCTGATGTGTATCATTAGGATATTGTACCTAATCATGGAGTTCATGTTATATCTCAGGGATGTGGATCTATCTAGGTACATTTAGTGCATCATATTGTTAAGAACTATAGTGTTTGGCCATCTATAATGTGAGGTACAATATTAGTAATCTAAAATTTAGTACCTATGTTTTTTTGAAATAGGTTAGTGACATTAATTCATATCTATGGTTGTAATAAAGATTCATGAATTCCACATTGAGTAATTTTGTGGGTAATTAATCATGATATTATTTTGTGAGTACGGTCAAAACAAATTCAACAATGAAATGAGTACCCCCTCATAATCTATAGTTACAGTTTCTTATGTAACCCTTTATTCGTCATGATAATGGGATTTTACATAATTATCTTGGGTGGATTGGTTATTGATTATCAATCTGTATTCAATAATATCATTAGAGGATGTATTTTATATCCCTGGTGGGATATAACTATATTGGTAAGGATCAATGATATTTCCATGAAATTCGGGGCATACCATAGTATCTTGTAATAGGAAGAGTGTCATCTCATATCTCTAGACTTCTTCATGAAGATCAGGGAGTATGAAAGACTATTCTTCTCCAATGGTGGAATGATACTGAAATTATTTCACAAATGAATCTTCTAGCATACATCCTAAGAGAGATTTTGAGTACACCATTAATCTTGTTCATAGAGTGGAACCAATGTATATTCACCTTAATTGTATTGCTCCTACATAGCTCCAAGAACTCAATATATAATTAAATGAACTATAATTCAATGGTATTATATTACCCTATACATATCCCTCGGGATCATATATGATTTAATTAAGAATTTTGTTGGTTCCATATGGTTTTGTGTAGATTATAAGTAATTGAATTATCTTAACATTAAGAACGGGTACCCACTTCTTTGTAAAGGTGATCTATTTGACTGACTCCTAGGAGATAGGGTCATCTAAAAGATTTATTTGATGTTCTTCAATCATCATGTGTGGGTCAAAAGATTCGATATAATGAATAATTATTTCTTAAGTTGTTATTTATTATATGTATATATGGTAGTGTCATTCAGTTTAATGAACATACCAGATTTCATTATCGACATGGAGCATTAGGTTGTTCGCCTATAATTGGATTCTTTTTTGGTGATTTTTGTGGGTGTTATCTTATTGTATTCATGAACTATACATTATCATTAAAAAACATGAAATCACACTAATTTCACTAATAGAGTTTATGTTCTGTTACAGGTACAGAAATATCACTTCTTTAATGATAAGGTTCACTTCCTAGCTCACATTATTTCAAAAGAAGGGGTATTTATGGATCTCTTGAAGGTGATTTCATTTCTTTATAGGGAGCATCCCAATAATGGTTATTATATTATTATTTTATCGTGTAGTTGGTTACTATCAATATTTTATCCAAAACATATTATTACTTGGAGAAAAACCTACATGCTTGTCCTGGAAGGGTGTTAAATAATCACAGTATGAAGGTTTTGAGAAACACTTTCATGGTTTATAATGACAACTAACCTTATTACTGATCCTATTTTTACCTGACCTTTGAAGATTCTAGATGGTTTATTATGAAACACAAAGCGTCAATCTATGATTTCTTCAATTCAAGGGGAATTAGTCATATAATATTAGTCTTGATATTTGAGGCCTTATAAACCCAATTAACTAATGCATCATCTTGAGTTAGAAATTTTTCTTCATGATTTACGTTTCTGGAGGAATTACACGATATGGAAGGGTTCATGGTATATAAACACCTTAAAATTATCACATACATATTCATAAGACATGACATGAAACTCCACTTATGGAGATGGAATGAATAAAAACAATCCATTTAAATTGAGAATACCTACATTCCATGATTGTGTAATGTAATTTCTAATTCTATAAGCCCCAAGAAATAGAATAATGTTTTTTCAAAAAGCAGTAGTGAATGGATGTTGATAAGTATTCATTCTGAAATTCATTTGGCACATTAGGAATGTCATCATAATCATTTCATCATAGATTTAAAAGTGTGCTCATTACTTCTATAACAAGTTTATAGGAAGGATGTTTTTGATCCTAAAGGCATAGTAATGAGATAAAGTCTTTTTGGTTTAAATACCAAAACTTGTTTTATAATTTATGGGGATAATATCTTGCATATTGATGGGAATGTCATTATAAATGTATATATTCATGTGGGTTTTATACAAAAAACTGAAATTATAAATTTTTAAGTACATCTTGGACATAATAGGATGTACTATGACATATGCCTCTAGTATTGGTATCCTAGGATGAAAAATTAGGTTTCATATTTCATTAATAAGGGTTCCATTGTCAATAAGTAAATGTGTAACACTACTGGCCTAATGGTATTTTTCATTCATTACTCATTCCAGAGTATAAATAGGATGATTCCATTATGGATTTTCTGATAGGATTACTGAAATCATCTTTAGTTAGAGATAGAGTTAGGGTGATCATGTTATGGATGGAAAAGATTTCTCATTTCTTACCTTTTAAGAATTACATATTATTTGATGAACATTAGAGGATTTATATCATTGAAATCATATGAAAATATGGGATTACTTATACCATTTTATTGTATAGGGATGATCAGTCTACTTCATGATTCCTTTCAAGGATGAATAAGGATTTGGGTTATCAGTTGATTATTTTTATAGTATACCACCCCCAAACCGAAGACCTTTCTAATTATACTATACATGTACTTGAGCATATGGTTAGACCTTGTTTCGTTAATTTTATAGGATCATGAAAAAGAATCATGTCTTCATTTAATTTTTATTATAATAATATTTTCTATGTGACTATACATATGGATCCCTTCGATTCTCTCTATGGTATGTCATGTTGTCAATCTATATTCTGGTTTGAAGAAGGGGAGGAAGGTCTACTTAGACTTTTTCTTGCTTATGATACATTAGTGAAGGTAAAATTGATCTCCAAATTCATGTACATAGATAAGTATAGGTTGATGTGAAATTCTAATCATTAACTTCATCCTATATACTTCTTCGTGAATGATCAGTTTTTCCGATGAGTCTAATCAAGGGTGGTTCGTCGATGGATTGAGAGTCAAGGAATTTTATATTATAGATTTGTTGGGCCCTTCAAGATCATGGAGAGGGTCGTACTTGTAGCATATTAGATAACTCTTCCATTCTAGTATATGTCAACTCATGATTCCTTTTACGTTCTTCATCTTCTGTTGTATCACCATAAAATGTATTATGCTTTTCATACGGATAATGTTGAGTTTGAAAAAGATTCTTCTCTGAAGGAGTTCCTTATTCCTATCAATGATCGTAGAATAAAGGCTGTTTATGGATAGTCAGTTCCTCTTTTTGAGGTGATATGTAGAATTTACATTTATATTAAGAGAACCCGATAAGAGGGTTATATCTACATGCTTAGTTGATGGATTTATTCATGAATATAGGTCCACCACCATTAGAAGAAAAATAGATTGATGAGTTGGTTTATAGAGGAGAGGTTGTATGATATCAAATTTATGTTGTGGTATAGGTCCTTTAAATTTGACTCGAAATATATTTTTAACATTAATGGATGGGATAATAGTGGTCATGGAGGTTTCTAGAGCTTCTCAGCCGAGTTCGAGGACTAGAGATCCAATTTTTGGAGAAACAAGAATGTAAAGATGATGAATTTCCATGTAAAATTTTCTTTAAATAAATAAAAATTTCACATGTCCTTGAAAATTTATGGCCTTTGATTCCGAGGCCCGGAGTGCCCGAAATGAATTTCTGAACTTTTTTTCAGGTGCGTTCAGTAAACGTTCGAGCAGGTTTTAATAACTTTTGGACCGGTCCTCAGAATTGAAATCTGAGGGAACCGTTGAACTCGCAGCGACGGTTATCTCTTAAAGAGACTTTCACCTCGATGGTAGTTGGTCGAGAGTGAAAGTTAGTTTTTGGAATTTTTGTGTTAGAATAAAATAAAAATAAAATTTTGCAACCATTTTATTTTTATTCACAACACCCATGTGGGTGTTGGGAGGTGGGGTCCACCAAAACTAAACCTCCATGTGGAAGTTGGTAGTGGGGACAACCAAACCATAACCTCTCATGATAGGTTATGGTGGTGGAGACCACCCTATCCTAACTTCCCATGAGAGGTTATGGTGGTGGGGACCAGCTGGGATTAAACCCCCCTAATTGGGAGAAAAATCTCAACTCCCTCATTAATTCAGAGGACCCACTTGATCTTCCTCCACATTAATTATTCCAGTGCACATGCCTTTAATTGTTCCAACTTATTTAATTGGCTTGTGCCTTTTTAAATTATGTAACATCATCGTTGGAATTTAGGAAGGTTCCTAATAAACTAACTGTCAAAAATTCCATGATCGGTACCAACCTTACCCCCTCTCCTATATATATGAAACGTGGGAGGAAGATTTGGGATGACTTCACCAACCGACAAAGCATTGGTAAAGTTATGCAATGCCCAAAAAATGGAGTATTATGCTATCCATGAAGAATGCTTCCTCCACGAAGAACGCTCTCCATGAAGAACGCTCTCCATGAAGAACGCTCTACACAAAGAACACCGACAAGGAACGTCTTCGACTGTGATGAATCGACGCACGAGCCCAGGAATGGTGGTGTGTGGAAGACGAGATGAATGTCGATGACTTACCCTTCTTCCTTGCACCAACACCAACAAAAAACAACGTAGGGGTTTGTTGTGTTTATGATTATATCCCCATCTTCTTCATTTCATTAAAAATAAAGAACGCGGATGTTTTCTTTTGCGGGTGGAAAACAATCATTGAGGGAGGGTTTGACATTATTCACTCTTGTTTAAGATGATCCTACTACTACCACCGTGTGCGAAGAGTGCAGGCCAAACTAACACGGAACTTACTCTCCGTAATCCTTGCGTTGAATTTAGGTGTTCTTCAAAATGGAGGAAAGAGACAGAGGCAACGATGCTCAACCACCAGTGTCCTACGCCAATCCACGCCGCTTCCAAACCAGGTCGCACCCCTCATGGAGTCACGGCCGAACTGGCCCCATGCACCCCATGACACCCCGGATGAACTAGCCCCGCACCCCCTGTGGTGCCCTGGTCGAATCCGCCCATGCCCCTCGAGGTGACCTGGCCGAACCGGCCCGCGCCCCTCGCGACGCCCTGACCCAACCAGCCTCGCGCCCCTCGTGGCGCCCCGGCTGAAACGGTCGGTGCCCCTCGCGACGCCCCGACCTAAGCAGCCTCATGCCCATCGCGGAGCCCCGACCGAACCTAAATCGAACCCCCCGCAGAACCCCGGACAAAGCGGCCCACGAAACCCCACTGCGTCCCGACCAAACCGGCTCGCGCCCCTCACGGCACCCCGGCCGAACCAGGCCATGCCCTCACAATGCCCCGGCCGAACCAGCACACGCCCCGGCGGCGCTCCTCCCAAACCATCCCCTTCCCTTGCGGCACACAACTTCAGAGCCACCCGCAACACCCACAGCTCCATGGCCCCTCACGGCCCATGCAGCTTGCCGGACCCCCAACAGACTGGGCCGCATCACGGGTTGGTCCTGACCCAATGGGTCATGCCGAGTTGACCAGAACCGGGTCGACCCATGCCAGGTCGGCCCAAGTCAGACCAGACCCAGACCCACTACGACCCATTTACGCTTCTTCGACCATATCTTTGGCACTAGATGTTTGTTTGACGAACCATCAACGGAACTGAAAATATTTGGGCCAAACAGTTCTTTTGAATATACTCCACTAGAGTTTTGGGTATATCTGAGGTACGGTCAAGTATGATCGAGCACGAATCCAACCGGGCCCTCGGAAATAAAAGGCTAATAACCCACAGACTGGGCGTCCAATTGACACACCGTCTATTGCATTGAGACCCCCTTGACGTGGTGGAACATTGAGATACTTCTTCGTGGGACTTCGTGATACTTGGAGTATCCACCAGTAGATCATGGAGCGGATCCTCCCAGAGACGAGTGAGCATAGTGTGAATACCTAGTAACTGGCAGAGACTTGACGACTCCTGACCGTTTTGACTCAGAATGACTCAACTGGCATAGTGGGGAGATCCTTGGTGTCGTGGTAGAACCACATTGGGGAGAGCCTTGGTGTCGCGGTAGACCCACGGTACTCTACAGGAGGAGTACCTCAACAGGCTGCGAGGGGGATCGTGCTTGGTGATGCGATAGACCCATGGTGGGGAGCACACTTGGTGATGTTGTATATCCATGATACTCGATAGGAGGAGTACCTCAGCAGTCCAAGGTTAGTGGGAAGCGTTCTTGGTGTCGTGGTAGGCCCACTGTACTCCCAAGAGAAGGAGTTCTCCAGCAGCCGTTCTTTCGACAATGTAACTGGGGATGTTACTTGATACTATCCCTAGAGTAAAATCTTGGTTGATCTTGGCCGGTTTTTCTGTGTTTTTCTCATTATTGAGATGGATCACATGATAACATAGGTATATGTATGGGAATATACCTATGTAGGGTTATATATTGATTTCATTCATTGTGGTTTATCCTTGGTGGATTTTTGTGAGACCATGAGGGTCTCAGGGTCCCTACTGAGTATTGTTATACTCACCCCTTCATAGGCTATGTCTGCACCTTGTTGTGTTGGATGTAGAAGATGAACATCGTTGACTGAGGCTTAGAGTACCAAGACTGGACGGTGCCTAGAGGTGGACCATACAACGTGTCGATATGCAAAGGAGACCGATGGAAAAGGAGTGTTGAGGAGGCGATCTATACTTACCCTTCTGGTAGGAACCTCATAGGATGATCCTCGAGCTGACTTTTCCTTTTCTGCAGTTTTATTGTATCTCATTTTTACTTGTACTTTTCAGTTGAGCTAGTATTCTAGCCCCTTTTAATTTCAGCAATCTTTTGTTATACAGTTTACTTAGTGTCTCATATATCTGTGTGATTTATTGTGTGTGTGTTTACAGCATATAAAAGGCAATGCCTTCCAAGAATTAGTGAATTATTCCTTTGGTGCTAGTCGCCAGCCCCTGGCCTATGGAAGGTAGGCTTTGGGTGGTCACATCATGAGTCTCGGGGGATGGGTTGTGACAGATTTGTATCAATGGAGTTAGCTCTACCACAGAACATAGGACTCCAATATTATTTGTGAAGCAATAGTGTTATGTTTAGTGAGTGTGGTTTTCAGTTCTGGGAGTCCAGTGTTAGTGCGACGGCCGACATATCCATACACTAGTATGCTAACTTTTGATTTCCGCCTTAGTGCATGAA
The DNA here is from genome assembly GCA_963277665.1 of Viscum album. Lineage (NCBI taxonomy): Eukaryota > Viridiplantae > Streptophyta > Magnoliopsida > Santalales > Viscaceae > Viscum > Viscum album. The sequence goes on along the minus strand of OY728160.1, from coordinate 452,184,624 downwards.
GACACTGATTACATGTGTGTTTTCTAGTGTTTTCTTTAAGTCAACACAGTAGGTCAATTCACAAGGTATAACTTTTTTATCGTTGCACGCATGATTCTTTTCAAGATGCCTCCACGCAAATATCCAACTTCAGTTCTGATAGTTGTAGGAATAGATAGACCACCGAGCGATGAGGCCTCTATACATGGCCCTTTTCTAGTGGAGGCACCAGCAGTACCACTCCCTATTGGGACATCGATGGCACTAACCCCAGTAGTAAATGGTGCATGCCGCTTGAGTGTGTTTCACGAGTTCCAGCGCTAGAGGTCACCTATGTTCAAGGGATAGACGGACCCACAGGTGGCTGAGGATTGGCTGGAGGCTGTGGTGAGAGTCTTCCGACTCATAGGTACATCGGCCAATATTATGGTGATTCTTGATGCCTACCTTCTACAGGAAGAAGCAGGAAGATGGTGGATCTTGATGGTCTAGGTTCACAATGAGGTGACGCTTCTCTAGGTAGAATTCGAGAGCCTTTTTAGGGATGATTTTGTCCAAGAGACTCTTCGCACAGTGCGCATTCAGGAGATACATCATCTAGAGTAGGGTAGCATGACTGTGGCTCAACACTCAGTGAGGTTCACTGACCTCTCACGCTACTCCACTGATATGGTGTGAACCCATTATTCAGGGCCCATACCTTCGAGTATGGGATTAGGCGGGATATGATGGATTTAGTGATATCACTCAACATCCAAACGCAGGTTGGGGTGATAGAGAGATCCATCATATTGGAGATTTTTCTTATTGAGTAGTCTCTAGTAGCAATATCCACCACCATTCGACACGTAGCGGAGTCTTCTGTAACTGGCAGTAGTCAGTTGTCGCAGAGGTCCAAAAGGACTAGACCTACAGGTGGCCAACCACATGATTTAGATTCCGTTGTGTGGGGCACCCCAAGGGGGAGACAGACATGCCAGGAGTGGACAGTGTTTCACATGCAGCGGGTAGGGTCACATGGCTCGTGACTGTTCGACGCACCGTATGGATGATCAGCAGACTGTCGAGGGACTGCCCAGGTAGAGGCAGAGGTTTGACCGAGGGGGTCCGTAGGGAGCAGGCGGACGTGATAGAGGATATAGCCATGTAGCTGGAAGTGGGTGACGATTCAAGATGTTATCGCCACCACCACCAAGAGGACCACCCCGACCGTAGTGAGCAGGATTACAGGGGGAGAGCACAACTCCAGGAACCTAAGGCCTATAATCACGGCGCTACGGTGATGATACGAGGTATGATCTATGCCTACATCACCATATCTGTAGTACTTATAGACATAGGTTCCAGTCATACCTCCATTTCAACTACCCTCGTTCAGATCTTGGAGATTATGACAGAGCTGTTGGATCGATCCTTATGACTAGAGACTCCTACAAGAGAGGAGTCGATGATTACACACTAGTTCCAACATTGCGATCTTACTCTAGGAGGCGAGAGCTTCAGATGGGATCTCTTAGTAGTGGTGTCGAGGCCTTTTGACATCATCTTGAGTATGGACTAGTTATCTACAGTCCATTCACAGATTGATTGGATCAGGTGGAAAGTGTGGTGTGTCCGCACGGGAGGGGACAGAGATTACCTTCACTGGCAAGAAGGGAGCCTATGAAGCATAGAATGGACTTACCTAGAGGCTATTATAGCTGATCACTCATCAGTTGGATATCAAAACCCTCGGAGCTATTGATGTTGAGAGTATGAGCTATCATGTAGTGGTGGACCAGTACGCAGATGTCTTCCTTGATTATCTTCCGTGAATACCTCCTCGTAGAGATGTGGACTTTTATATTGACTTGTACCTTAGGATGACACCGATATCTACACCAGTATATCGGATGGATCCCGATGAGCTTCTTGAGCTGTGAGTACATCTGGAGGACTTGCAAGGGAAGGGATTCATCCGGCCTAGTGTTTCTCCTTGGGCAGCCCCAATTCTATTCGCCAAGAAGGCAGATGAGAGCTTGAGGATTTGTGCTGACTATCGGTTCCTGAAACAGGTGACCGTGAAGAACAAGTAACCACTCCTAAGGATTTAAAACCTCTTTGATCAAATGAAGGGAGCACGGTGGTTCAAGAAGACTAAACTCAGATCAGGTTATCACCAGCTAAGAGTACGAGATGAGGATGTGAAAAAGTCGGACTTCATATGTTGGTACTACCATTAAGAGTTCTTGGTTATGCCATTCAGCATAACCAATGCTCCATTAGTGTTCATTGGACTCATGAACAGGATCATTCAGACATACACTGATCTCTTTGTAGTGGTCTTCGTCGACGACATTCTGATCTACTCGACTACTGAGGAGGAGCATGCCTATCATTTGCAAGTAGTACTAGAAACACTCCGAGAGAATAATATATATAGTAAGCTCTCGATGTTCCAGTTTTGGATCCGATAGGTTCACTTTCTGGGTCATTTCATATCAGAGGATAGAGTTTCAGTGGATCCAGCAATGATTGAGGCAATATTTTCTTGGGATCCTCCTAGGAGTGTGATAGAGGTACGAAGTTTCCTGGGATTGGCTGGTTTTTTACTGGAGGTTTGTTACAGACTAGTCCAGAGTTGCAGCAAAACTATCAGTGTTGACGAAGAAGGGGAAACCCTTCGTGTGGTCAGAGAGATTCCAGCAGAGCTTTTAGGAGCGGATGCAGATGCTGAGTAGTGCCCCCCCATCTTAAGGCTTCCCGAAGAGGGTGTTGGGTACGTAGTCTTCTGTGACACATTGGGGACCGGCCTTGGATGTGTCCTGATACAGGACAGATCAATGACCGTATATGGTTTCTGGAAAGTGAGATAAAAAATGTAGAACAACGCTACCATTGTCCTGGAGTTAGCAGCAATAGTCTCTTCCTTGAATATGTGGAGGCACTATCTCAGGGGTGAATGTTTTACAGTGTACTCTGATCACAAGAGTCTCTGGTATATATTCTATCATAAAGACCTGAACCTGAGATAGCAATGTTGGCCTGAGTTCCTCCAAGACTATGTCTTCGAGATGGTCTATAATCCTGGGAAGGGGAACGTGGTTGTAGATGCACTCAGCTGGAGATCTGGTATACAGCTACTAGGGGAGGCGACGGAGCAACTGGCTTCTTTATAGATATCCTTTATGGATAAATATGGATCCGCTTTTCTACAGTCTCTTACAGTCACTCCCCCACTTCTTCAGCAACTCAGGGAGGTACAGCGTGGAGACGCTGACTGCGAGACACGACATGCTCAGATATCCACAGGACAGGCATCTGATAGATTTTCTAAAGGTGGGGAGCACATCATCCTCTTCACAGGATGTACCATAGTACCAGTGTCACATTAGGAGGAAGTGTTGAGGGAGTTCCAAACATCCCCTCTAGAAATATATCTATGAGTGGTGAAGATGTACCAGGATCATTGATGACATCACTGGTGGCCAGGAATAAAGAAAGTAGTTGTAGAGTTTGTTTCTCGATGTCTCACTTGTCAGTAAGTGATGGTGGAGCATCAGGTACTAGTAGGCTTGGTTCAGCCTTTAGTGATCCCAGAGTGAATGTGGGATGAGATATCCATGGACTTCGTGATAAGTCTTCCACGTACATCTAGAATACAAGACTCTATTTGGGTGATCGTCAACCGACTCACCAAGTCGGACCACTACCTACCAATGAGAGAGTAGGGATCAGTAGAGAGCATGGGATGCCTCTACGTGCAGAAGAATTTGCGACTACATGGAGCAACCTTGAAGATTTTCAACGATCATGATGTATGTTTTACATCCCATCTACGAAAGGGGTTGCATGAGTCTTCGGTATGCAGCTTCGTTTGAGAACCACCTTCCATCCGAAGACAGATGGTCAGACATAGCGGAAAATTCAAACCCTCAAGAACATGCTACATACTTGTATCCTTGACTTTGGTCACAGCTGTGATGATCACTTGCCTTTGGTGGAGTTTGCGTACAAAAACATCTATCACTTCACCATTAGAATGGCACCTTTCGATGTGTTGTACAGGCGACCATGCAGATCGCCTTTGTGCTGGACTGACCCAGGGGAGTCAACACTCATGGGACCAGATATGGTATGAGCTACCACAGAGAAGGTGCAGATCATCCAGAAGAAGATGAAGACTACACAGAGCAGGCATAAGTCGTATGCTGACAAGATATAGAGACCTCTAGAGTTCGAGGATGGCAACCATGTCTTTCTATGGGTCTCACCCCGATGAGGTCTATGGAGATTTGGCCAATACGAAAAGTTATCTCCGAGGTTCAGTGGACCCTTCTAGGTCCATAGAAGAGTTGGTGAGATGTCTTACCACATTTCTCTTACACATCAGTAGCATCAGGTGCATGACGTTTTCCACGTATCCCAGCTGTGGAGATACATGCACGACCATTCCCACATCATCGACCAAGGTGAGCTGGACGTCAACGATGGGGAGAATTTTACAGAGGTTTCAGTGGAGATTGAGGATCGACAGAAGCGGGTCCTTCGTGGAATGTCGATACCTCTTGTGCGCTTTCGCTGGAAGCACATTAAGGTATTATAAGGGTGAGAAGTTATTATAATGGAGTAAAATGCATCTTATCTGAATATTTTATAAAAAGGGGTATAACAAAGAGGATAATTGGTAATTGAGTTGGATTTGTGGACAAAGTGGCTACATCTTTTCAACAAGGACCCTTAGAGATGATTCTCAAGGAAAAAACCTTAAATGGGGAGTTTTTAATACCCTTTTATTTTAACAGTATAACTTATTTAATTTTTTTTTGAATATCATGTATCTTGATGAGTTTTAGTGTTTTTCAATATTATAATTTTCCGGTGACCAATAATTAATGAACCAAACATTGATCGAGTATAGAATCATACTACAGAAAGGGATGATAGTCCAATTCTATCCTAGAGGAACATCAGTAATATGAGCTTAAAAAATGAATGGTTAAATAGATATATTTTTTGGAAGAATGTTCTGTTTTTTTATTGTTGGAATTTGTTTTTGATACATTAAATCATGTTCAAAATATATTTATATTAAGTATGAAACATGATGTTTAGGTTGTAGGATGTTTACATATGTTTAGAAAAAACTTGGGTGTTTTTTCGTATCATACATGTGAGGGAGTAATAATGGTCAAATATCATATGTAAGGTTACTCTTTCTTATGGGAATCTACTTACAGAAGGGTTCCCATTAGTAATATTATACCATTATATAAGGGTATCTACATAAATGAGGTATACCATGTATAAGAGTATAGTCTTACATATGATTATACTCATATGTAAGTGAACTCATGCATAATAGTAGACTCTTACATATGGGTAGGCTAATACATAAGGATCCCTAGTTAATATTACGTAATGGATATATCATGCATCTGTTCCTTCTTCTCAATCATAAAACATTTAAATCATCGGAAGAACCTATTATATATAAACAAATATTATATTATAAAAAGGGTTAAATCCTTGATATATAAGGGTAAACTAAGATGTATAGGTTCATGTGTGATGGTTTTTAGTGTTGGGTTTGAAAAAATTAAAATTCATGTAATGTAAGGGTCAATATGTATGGGTAACTAAGAATACTCTAGTAAAATATGAGGGTCTATACCATGTGATATATATGTGTTGTTAAACATTAATTGAGGGTTTTATAAGGATATATGTATGTGTTAAAATGTATGTAATGGTTCCATATATTGGACAAAAATATTCTTAACGTTGGGAATCCCTGGGATATATACATTTTGACTTTGATTATGCGTAAGATTTACCCTACGTGGGTTGATAAAAATTCGTTTTTATTCACAATTTTTGATTTGAAATGGTCTCTATAACAAATATAGAAGGGTTTAATGTAAATAATATGTCTCTCAAAAGTTGATTTCCCTGTGATTAATTTCTATTTTTCTCAAAATAATAATTTTCTATACAAATTAAAAAAAATGGTGGTTATTTCGTTTTTCAAATAAACTATTAGGTATACAGTCATTGTATCCTTTATGAAATTCTTTCTCTTACTTCTTATTAGATCTTAATTGATTCCTATCTATTTGAAGTGTATTTCATTTTAAAATATTTCCCTTTCTATGTCTAATGCAATATATGTTGTAGATTATTTATTCAATCATAGCTACTAAATTTTCCCTATCGACTTCCTAATTATGGTGGTTTGAGGATGATTTTTTTTGTATTAGATATCAATCAAAGATCACAGTATAAAAAGTTTTCTTATTTAAGATGAAGATATGAAAACATTAAAATTTTATACAATTTATATTTGGTTTTATGGTTTGACTTTCATTATGGTGCATGAGTTTTCTTGATAATGTTATATTTTTTGGTATCAATGTTACCAGTTGTTTAAATTTTAATTTGTCTGGATCTCATTATGTGGAATTAAAGGTATAATTTGTTCAAAATGGGGGAAAAATAGTCATTAACATGCTATTGGTAGAGTTTTTTTCCTATGTTAATTCATACTAGATTGTGCGATTTGTGATTAGTTAAGGATAAAGTGGTCTAGTTCAGTGATAATTGTTTATTTATGATTAGTAAATTCACATGTGAAGTATATTTTTGAATGAATATTATTATATGATTAATATTGAATGGTTGGTATGGAATAATAAAAGTTTCTACAACTATGGTGCTTTTATACTTGTGATGTGCAATTAGGATAGTGTTATATTATAATAATTCCTTGTTATATATTTTTATTGTATACTCTTGGGAATTTTGAGACTTATTGTTGTCACCAAATCATGTGATAGAGGATGATGGGTTGTTATATGATGTTGTGGGAGCCTAGATTTCTTAAAAACCCTTTAGTGATAGAGTGGGGTCTTGGGATGATGATATATGACTAATCATAAGTTAAAGGATGTCACCATTGATTGAATTTGGATGAAATTTGTGTCCCACCTTGAGTGAGAATTTGTTGTCTTGTACTTGATACATATTTTAGTTAGTGTAATTTTTTTATTGAGAGGGTAATGATGTAGTTATTGATATAGGATATAAAACTTTTAGTTTATGTGGGATCCTGCCTTGAGTGAAATGGTATCAGTTATAATATAAAATATATTTGTGGCACAACATGAATCATTGTCCCAAAAGAGAGTGATAAGAAATAACCATTAATCTTAAACAACATGTGAATCAATAACAATCATGGAATCACTCCGCTCTATAAATTTTCGTTTAAATAAGGATCGTATATGAGTATCATGGAAACACACAAACCTATAAAAAATCACCATGTATCTATTGAGAAAACAAAAATAACACATGTATGATACAATGGAAACAAGTGTATTATAGATTTCCAATTGTTAAATAACATACTACCACAAGGTTTATGATGAATGAATTCATCATTTCTTAATGAATCGAAGACCGAAAACATCACCCATCCTTGTATAATGGATCAAACTTCATGTATGTAAATTCCAATTTGTGTTCATCAAAGTATGTGGTTTAAAATAGAGACTCAGTATAATTACATGTAATAAATTGTTATTCTAGAATCACATAACCTAAGGAGTCTATCAATGATGTAAATTCCATGGCATTTTGAAGGTATGAATTTCAATTCACTGAATCCATTACCAATCAATGAACGGATTTTGAATTATTAATAGATTCTAGATGTGTCCTTGGATATATCCAATTATCATAAAAAAAAATATAAATACATTAATGAAGAAAATATTCATGATGAGATCCAATAAGAATAAATTTCTCTTAGTGATCATTCTTAAAATACATACCTAGAATGTCCACAGTTCTTGATAAATCTAGATCTGGTAAACAATATGTTGTTAACATGAAAAAACCTCATACAATTTAACATGTATTAGTAAATTGATTAATGTTGTATTATCAATACTTCATCAATTAGAGGTACATGAATATGATTCTGAAACACATACCTATAGAATGCCAATTTTATATAGTAGCTCTTGATTTAATCAATCACTATTGTAACCACGCCATAAATTTATCTAATATATAAATAAACATGGGAGTGTAATATTATTTTCATAGAAATCATATATACAATATGGATCCATGATTTTATATTAAGGATAAAGAATAATTTTTCATGGATCTAAGAAGATAAATCTAATCTAGCTTCACCAGAAAATTATAATGATAATGGAGGTAGGGTAGATGAATAATATAGATAAAAAGGAAATATTGGACATCCCATATTAAAATTTTGTTCTTTGGGTTATGAATTGGGACATTAAATGATGGTCCAACCAAGTGTAATTAAGAACCATTGGGTTCACTTAATGCACCATCATACCTGTCCCATAAGAGGGGGTTCATATATATTCCTATAAAGTGAATCAGAATCTACATGGTTTGGTTCCACATAACTTGATTTTTATACCTTTTTTGGTCATTTGATAAGGAAAAATTAATCTGGTTTACTTAATATGGTCAGGATGAGTATACAAAAGATATCTCATGATGGTTGACATGGGATTTATGATTGGGTGTTCCTTTGTAGTTTCCTTAAATATAAAATATCCCAATGAGGGTAGGATGGATCCATATTGAATATATCCCTTCAAGGAGTGGTTTTTTATATGAGTTATATGTAATAGGGAGTAGAACATGTTTTCATTTGGGATATATTATAATGATTGAAATATGGTGATGCATAGAGATAATATGTCCATCTAGGTTAGGGAATGTTTCACTAGGTATATAGCCCAATAAGGATAGATCCCTAGGAATATGGACCAACATAAAGGTGAATTTCAGCTCATAAGGAATATAGCCAATCTAGGAAGAATATGACTGGATTCATAAAGAATATGGGATTATGATGATGAAAATAGAGGCTTAATTATATTGGGTTTCAACCTCTAGGTGGTAGTCAAAATATCCTATTAAAATAACAATCAAATACCATATAGATCAAATTTCTCAGTTTAAGGTCATGTGGTAGGACTGTGGTATGTATTTTAATGTTATATGGTAACGATATTGTCATTTAGATTTACATCACATGACTTTTAAATTCTCTACATAGTCTAACATCATGTTGTGTGTATGTTTTAATATAATATTATACTATATAACATAGATGTTGGCCACATATTTTAACATCATATTGTGAGGATGTTTTCATGTAATTTTATGTATTATAACTTGGGAATTGGAAAAATGGTTTAGCATCATGATATTGAAATGTGAGTTTCATAAATGTTTGGAAAATATGATATTGATCAAGTCTTACTCATGTGAGGTAACCTTAACTCTTCAACTATTTGGTGAATTGATTTATTATATAGAGAGATGCGGGGATTGCACTAGATTTTATACCCATAAAGTTTCATGGGAATTGGGAGAGCATGATTGGGCATCACACATTGATGTGTTCTAAACATAAAATTATCATTTTTTTACTAGAATAGATTATTTCGAAAATAATTTTCTCTCTCAAGATCTCATTTAACAACTCATTTTAATGAAATTTTCCAAGGGAATAGTCATTGGTCATGTACCTAAAAAATATTCCTTTTCACATTGATTGAAATTGAGAGAAATGATAAGAATTTTGATTTATGAGACTTCAAATATTGTTCTTCTTGATTAGGTATCTCATTATCAAGAGATTATATAATTTTAAATCTTTTAGGGGACTCATCTGTTAGGGATGATAGGTGGGAGGTTTCTTTTACCAAAGGAATAATCTTAATATGGAACTCTATCTAACCTTAATTATTGATCAGGTAAGTTTGATGAATTTGGATGCTGTGTGGATTTTTGGTTGTTAGGGATTATAAAATTGAATAAGGAATAAATTTAATTCATTAGGATTTATATAACCTGATCAATTGACATTGATGAAGTTTCATAATCAAGATCTCGAAGCACCTCCAATTTAAACATACATTCCAGTTACCATATACAGAAGCAGTATCATGTAAATAGAAAAGACATCTTACAGAACCCCTAACATTTGGAATGAATATCACATTGAATACTATGATGGAAATATTATCCCTCATAATAATATTTCATGATATTGGATTTCATGTGGGCCTACCTTATTGAATTTAGTATTCTACTGAGTCATTTTTGGCACTAGAATTAACTATGAAATACCTCAACATTTCCCACTATTGGATATATTTGATATATCTTTATCTATCCTCACTTCTCCGATTAATTTTTTTAGTTTCTCATTCCTACAACAGAAATTGGGTATTTATAAGAAACACTAGTAATGATGTATATGTAATTTTAATAGTCCATGACGCCCACATAAGATGTCCACATGGGACGAGTGTGTAACACGATCATGTGAGTTATCTGTCACTGCTCCAAGAATTCCACGGATTTCTCACAAAAACAAGATATGTTTTCCACTATTAAATGAATGATGTCTCTCTATTTTGTTTCATATTATCAATCCATTTAAGAGGATTGTTTCCCAAGGATGATTTTTTGTTTCATGAAAACATTAAAGATGATAAATGTTTATTTTATAACAATTTTTTATATCTTTTTTTATATATTATCAAGGACTAAGTTGGAATAAAAAGTATCCCCCAATGTAAATTGGTTCAAATAAACATAAAAATAACCCGCATTAGAGTATTAAGAATCCCACATTAGGTCTTTAAATTCCACTAGAGTTCCACCCCTATTAATATAATAATATATACATGTGAAAGAGAAATTTAGTAGATTATTTTTCTCACATAGATAACCTGTGTGATTTTATAGCATTGTGAAACCACATGAATCTACTACACAACTTCATTGCATGATTTCACTGCCTTAGAAGAAACTGTAAAATAATGATTTACACATCATGATTTCACACTAGTAGATTGACCTAGGACATTGTCTATGTTATTTTATACATTGATCTTACAAGATTAACACATGGTAAAATGATTTCCCTATAATCAGGTGATTACCATACTATTTTATGTAATTGGATTTTTTTTTATTAAATCCTCATCTGAACTGATAGATTTCTTTACTCTCAACACTGAATATAGATAAACCACAATAAAATATTAAAATGTTATTATTAAATGTTATTTTAATAACATATTCATTGGATTAGAGGGTAAAAATAAGACTATATAAACAATTGAAATATATTTATAGAGTTTTTAAATGATGAAATTTTATTTATTAATTCATATGAAATATGTACACAAAATTTAACTAAAAGAAAAAAACATTTAAGACTTGATTTTCTAAATACATATATTTTCTATATATGATGAATTTTTATCTAAAAAATTACATTTATAAATATTATGAACGATAAAAAAAATTATAGTGTATACAACCAAAATTAATAATCATTCATCAATTGATTAAAAATTTCATAGAAATTAATATTAAATCATTTGAAGCTAAAAAGATGTATTTTTTGAAAATCTATTTTTACTATGTAGAATGTATTTTATCTTAATAAACTACATTAATACCTAAATATAAATTATTTTAATAAAATGGGTGGATAATATTTTCAATAAAATATATTAACATTAATCTAATGGTTTTTATGTTGTAAGGAGTGAGAATAAAATCATATTTTACTTATAATACAATTTCCAAAAAAATGGTTTTTATTTTTTTTGTGTAGGAATACTAGAATTAATTTAAGAATACTATATGAATTGAATATTACAAAATTATTTTAATATTTTAAATCATAATAATTAAAATTACTAATATGTTTAATTTAATTTTTATTTGTAATGAATAGTTATCATGTGAAAAATATTCTTACCATGGTATGGGTAAAAAATGATAAAATATTGGTTATCCTAAGAGATAAGATTAAAAAACATTCATAAAATATCATTAGTCAATTTTATTTATAACATACCCATACTATATTAAAAAATATGACAATTTTTATAGACATAAATTCTTTAAGTAATATATTCTCTAATAAACATTCATATATTAACCATTTTCCCATCCTCATCACATATGAAATGTATCCTCCTATTCACACTTATATACAACACATGAGCCCAATATTTCATATAATTCCTTGAAACATAACTTTCCAACATACATACCCATGTCTTAGAGGTTTTGGAATCACTTTAATATCATCTCAATCAATTTTATGGTGTAGTCTAAGGGGAGATACCCATCGAGGAGGCAATAGCCTTTATTGATCTATTTCTTATATTTTTAATATTTAACCACCTGAAAATATTATATAACCATCATAACATGATTAAATGAATATATTTTATGTATATAAATGTTTTCATGTTATTCAAATATTCAATTTATATCTCTTTTATGTTTAATATAAAAGAAATATATATTTCATATCTACGTTCAATCTAATATAACCATGAAGCAGTGTATCTTATGTTTCATCACCAACTCTAATTGATGGTTATATAGATGTAATTAGTGGATATATACAGGTTTTATTAAATACTTACAGTTATATGATGTTATAATAATCTCTAATTTCTTATCCTCCTGTCTGATGGAAAATTATAACGTCCCTCATGTGTATGTGTGGACTACCACCTACACAACGTGAGGTGAATAATTTTTATTTATTAAGCATAAATGGTAATAAATACATATTTAATGAATATATATGATATTTATTATAATAATATGATTCTATAAATATAGATTATTTTTTCTATTCATTCTTTCTATTCATTAGAAAATGAAAATATTACCCATGTGTTTGTTTGGACTACAGTCTCCATGAAGTTATGTAATTAATTTTTCATCCTATTTTTATTGTAATTGTGATAAAATTTTATATGTTGAAGAAATATGACACTTATGAAATTATTAACAATCAATTTTTGATGAAATCATGACCACGTTTGAAGGACTCAAAATGTAGAACTGAAACATTCATGGGGAATTGAACAGTTAACACCTAAATGTTTATTTTAATGAATAATTATTACTAAATGGGTAATTAGAAATTATAAGGGAATTATATATCATGATATAATTATGAATATTTTTGAGGTTTAAATTCATATTAAAATTTATTTAATTATACATAATGTTAGGAGTGTATATGAAGAAATTAAGGATATGAGTCTAGGGTTTAGTTACATTTACATGACATTTCAATATTTTCTAGGTTAAATTTCAATAGATAAAAATTATAAAATCCTTATAATTTCAATAACATAATTCATTTTATAATATATTTATTTTGGTGTTTTTCATGTTTTCCAGTCATTCTTCTCGAATGGGTACTTAAACAAACTAAGAAAATATTTTTGAAGAAAAACTGACCTTATTACATATTTTCAATTATGAATCATGGTCTTCCATATCCATTTTTTAAATTTATTAAATAGAATATTTTACCTATGTTTAAAATGTTTAAAATTTTATGTATTCACAAATTTTGACATCTTTTATAAATTATTAAAAATTAACCATATAAATTTATTTATATGACTCACTTTTTAATTTCTAGAAAATTGTGAAATTAATGTTCAGTTTTTATGTATGCGCATTAACTGATTGGCACATTGTCAATTCCCCCTATCATCATGATGATTCTTTTATAGTATTAAAAATTTTTCTAAATAAAAACTAATTCTAATTTTTGTGTAATTTTTGTTTTTAAAATCTAATGAAACTATAGGGATAGTTTCTATTTATTTGAATAATGTTTTTTAAATGATTATAAAAATAATATTTTCCAACTATATCAACATCCATTAAGGATTTTTATGCTTCACTAGGAATGTGATCTTATGATACCATAAAAATTATAATTTATTGATAGAATATGGTGATAATGTTTTGATGATATTTTCATGAGACCTAGTTCATTATAACTAGTTAATAATTCTATTAAATAATGATGAAAACTTTTATATTCCGGACAAATATATATGAATTATTTTTTATTATGTATTGTGGGGATTTATTATAGACATAAAATTTATTAATTAATGTTTTATGCCTTATGAGAATAATATTTACACTAGTGGGTAGCTGAAAACAAATTGTATATATGGGTATTTATCCAAGACCGAGAAGGTACATAGGTGGTTAGCCTACACCTATTATGTGATGAATTTCTTGGTAGGTGGATATGAATTTAAAATAATCCAGGATATAAAAGGTCGTAAATTTAGTGTTTTAATATAGATCATTTTTAGGTTATTAAAATATATTTAGATAACTAGGAAAAAAGAACGAGTATAACTGACTTGAAAAGTTTTTTCATACCCCGTATTGATTCATTGTCGGAACATTTACTGATAATTCAATTGTATTCCATAACGAAGTCACATATTTAATATCCATATTAGACAGTATACTATAATAATAGAGAGATAAGGATTTCATATGTAAAATATATAGACCTTGAATATTTTAAATCCATTTTGGTTTTGTTCATTAGAACATCCCCACTCCACCTCCATGTGTATGATTTTTTAAGAAAATAATGATAGTCTATTGGGTTTTATTGATGATTACGACTGAAGAGAATGGAATATAGTTTAAAATATCTATATTTGAAGAGGTCATTACACTCAAATAGTATTACACTGAATTATGAATATATTTATATCCTTTAGGGTGACTGGAAAAATTATTAATACAGGTCAAATGCCCTATAGACTCTGATAGTGGAGTAGATAAAAGGGATTCAATGGACACAAAATGTACCTATAAATATTTTCTCTTGAGTAAGAATCTAATATTACCGATTCTATGGAAATTAATTATAGTTTTGGATCATGTCACTTGGATAAGTAGGTATCCTTGATCAGTATCCATTCATTTTATTGAGGTATTTCAGAATTTCAAAAGAGAGTTGGAAAGCTGGAAAAAATTATGTTGCACTAAAGAGTACAATAAGATACTTCAGTAGGTGGAAATTGAAAAGTTGTATTTTTGAAATGTAAATATTAATATGAATATTTCCTTAAAAGGGGAAATCAATTATTTTTTACTTATATAAGAGAATATTCCACCTCTATATTTATTTTCAATAGAACGATTTAGTACATGGGATGTCTGATAGATATACTAACGTCAATAGTGAGGGGAAATTATGATGATATTCAATTTTAATCTAAGGGATAGGTAAAATAGATTTCAATACCATGTTTCTTTTACTTTTGATATAAATCTCAAACATTTAAAACTCATATAAGAGGATATAGGCGACTGATCATCTATAGACACTCAAAAATATTTTATTGGAGGAATGGTGTCTGGAATAGATGCCCCTTCTCATGAATGGGTCAACTAAGAACGATCTACTGACTTGAATGTGTATATACATGTGGCAGGTTTTAACCCTAGGGGAATTTTCCCAACATTAACACCATTGTATACTATTTATATAGTATCATTCTCATGATATGGCACTAGGAGGACACTTGAATGATCCTTAGTGATGTTCTTCACTCGGGACCAAAATTTGATTACTATATCTTCTAACCATTTAGTGAATTTTTTTTGATTAATTATTGATGATGAATTTATTTTTTATTTGTGAGTCACAACTCCATACATATATGATTATCAAATAGATGATTTTTTACAACATTTTTGCTTCCAAAAAGGGTGTTTTTGGATGTGGAGATGGGAGAAGATAAAGGGGGGTTTGGATTAACTGAGGACCCAATTTTACTAATAAATTCCACTATGAATCCAAGTTGTATGGGTATCACCACAGAGTTTTTGGGTTTTGGTACGTTTTCTCATTATGAACGTAGTGAACGTGTCCCCCTAAAATCGTCCTCTATGGGAGAAACATCTACTAAGACTCGGGAGAGGTCATATCTGGTAATGTTTACCTTCACCCATATTGAGTAGATATTTTTACTTTTGGGATTTGGGGTTCTATTTTTTTGAGAACTAACTCTCCAAGATCTAATGACCTATAGACTAATATAAGGGAGTACTATATGGGTTGTGACTTGTGAATCACATAAGAGGTCAGACCTAATTGTTCCACCCTCACAGTTGTCAAAAAAATGTTCGAATATATTCCAATAATGCTTCCATATTTTTTATTACATCCATCCAAATGGATTACATTTAATACCCATAAATACTTTATAACCATTAGAACGTAGGTGTCTAATCCCATGAATGTTCAAAATCATCTATCAACTTAGACCCACATTTAATAATACACACACATCCAACATTAAGGGAAGGCTACTTGGGGATCCAAAATATAATTGAATATCCATACATCAACTATATTAAAATTCCTTCGTTGATGAATAAATTTTAGTGAACTTTGATACTT
Organism: Viscum album; assembly: GCA_963277665.1. Taxonomy (NCBI): domain Eukaryota; kingdom Viridiplantae; phylum Streptophyta; class Magnoliopsida; order Santalales; family Viscaceae; genus Viscum; species Viscum album. The sequence continues at coordinate 452,168,318 of OY728160.1, read as the reverse complement.
GTACCATATTTTATTTTTACTATTAAAACCTCTATCATAATTCATGTTCATCCCTAATAGTGGTAATTATAGAATGCCTCGATCAAAGTCACCACCTATTCCTACTGTTCTAGTTTTGGATTTAGCTCCATTAATAGGACATGTGGATATGGTTCTGATGGTGTGTAATGTATAATCATGAACCATATTATAGGAGATTACCCCATGGGACCTAATTATTTTTTCTACTAAGGGTGAAATGATAGATTATGATGTAAATTATATAATGTATAAGATTAAGTGCTCACATATTAAACTATTTTGTCCCTTGTATATCATTAACATATTGCAGGTATGTATTTCAGTGGCCCAACTACTGACCATCAATTATCAATGTTCCATTATATGAATATATCAACCAATATGATCTATGGGTAAACATAACAGTTCAATCCGTTACATCAAGGAGGTGTCAATATTGGAATGCCTTTGAGTTATTTGTTTCCAGAATATGTTTCAATACCTATTAATGACTTCCATATAGGCCTTGAAGAGATCACATTCCATTAGTAGATATAGTGGAGGGTATGGAAAAGGTTATAAAAAATTATTCTCTATAATTCCCTTAGTAATCATTTCAAACAAAAACATCATCTTAAAAATATAATGATATCCTTAAGAATTTTATGGTATGACTACTATGATGGTCATGCAATGTTAAAAAAGGAAATTTACACTATAGGATTAGTGGTCACATATAGGTTGAATATTTTACATAATAAATCCTTATCCCAATATGTCAATCCCTAGGGAAGATCCATCTTGATCACCTCTCAACATTTTTGGGGGTCGTTGGGTAGGAAATGAGATTTAATAAATAAATTATTCTATTGGGGTACCTCATCCAAGAACTAGTGTGAATTCAAATAGATCATGGTTTTACTAAAACAAAAAGGGAGGAACATAAATAGTAGGTTTAGGGGGTTTATAAGTTAGAAATTATGGCCAATGTTAGTGTGAATTAATTATAGATTGATTTAGAAGTGGAAATTTCAAATGTGATGAAGTTATGAAAAGCTATTATAGAAAATAAAAATTTAATTTCAATAATTATGGATTCCATTGATAATGTTCTGTAATATTGTTTATATCTATATACCTAAATAAAATAAATTATATATGTTCCAGGTTTTATATGTTCCTATTATCAATTTTTTGGAACCAAATAAAAAAATATATTTTCTTAATCGCTCTCAGTATATAAGCTCTAGTTCTTCATTCATTATCAACTCATAATAATATATATATAAAAATTAAAAATAAGGTTTGAAATAAAATAAAACCATTTTAACATTGTATTTAAAAAATAAATTAGTCAATTAAGGCTCTCAAATAGTTAAGATGTAATGATTTACTCTTAGGTGTAGTTCATATATGTGTATTGGTAGAAATACCATTATGATATACTATATTTTGTATATATATATAAATGATTTCTTCATGGTTGTGATTAAAATATGGAAGTAGAAAAAACTAAAATTATAATTAACTATATTTGGTCTATTTGGATGAATTAAATCCTATGCGGCATGGAAAAAAGGTTGGTATAGGCTAAAATACCATAACTATACTCTAGAGTAGGTCTATTTAGATGAATTATTTAACTCATCTTAATTTGGATAATAAAAGGGGAATCAGAAATGGGTATTATAATTTTCAATATTTGTTTAGTTCCCAAATTTCACACATTTTATAGATTTTTATAGAATCCTTCCAAACAATACGAAAAAAATAAATATTTTTTCTAACTTTTTCTTTAGCCAAGGGACCTAGTGGGAATAGTGTGAATTATATTTGGATCCTTTAGTAGACCCCATATGCTAGGAATATTTTATTTTATTTTCATAAAATTTTCATAAGCCCGATATAGGGAAGACATAGTGGGAAAGGACTTTAATTTTGGGAGATATCCCTTTTATAGTTTTTAAACATAACAAGTTCTATGACCTTTAAATTTAAATAATCAATTATATCCTTGTTATACTTGAGGCATTCCAATCATTAAACGTGTAACATCCCAGGTAATTAAAGAATAAAGAATTTTCATATTTATTAATATTTATGAATTAAATATTAATTTTAATTAGAAGGGGTTTCTACGTTCGATAGTGTACTCGATACGCAACGATGAGTTTCTTTGAAAACTTACATTGCACACAAGTAATAATATAATATTATTTTAAATGTTAGTTAACAAGTAGCCATTGTACTGGCGGGAATGGATAGAAATAACTAAAATATGATTATATATGTTTTTAAATTTTTATACATTTACCCAATTAAAGATAAAGGATTAAAATATGGAAAGAGTTCAATTTTAGGCATTTATACCCTAATTTTCACTAAGGGTTCACTTATCACCTTTTGATGGCGAACTGTCATTAAATATAGTTTTGATCAATCTTATAAATTCTATTGGTCCAAAAATAACTCTTCTTTATAATCAGGACATCAAAATTTACTTTGTGTAAATTTTTGGTACCTTTCCGATAAAGTTCATTTTTAAATGAATAGTGTAAAATGTTGTATTTTAATTCAAAACCTATTTTTAATCTAATTTATTTATATGATTAGATTATCTTTTGAATTGGTTTTAAAGTGAAATTAGAAAATATTTTTACCATTAAATCCAATAGTGGTTGTTGGAATTAATTTCACTTTGAAATCGTACGAAAACTAGTGTCAATCTTTTGATACTTATTGTTTCATAAAAACACGTTATTTGCTCTAACAGCGGGAATTAATTATTAAATTAATTAATGTGACTTATATGATTTAAATTTTGTTAAATAGACTTCATTTTTTAATTCGTAATATCAAATATAGCTTAGGTTGAATTTTTGGTAATTTTCTGAAAAACATCAATTTTTTATGAATAGTGAAACCACTAAGTGGTACTTATAAAAACTGATATTCCGTTTAAATGAAATTTTTCCATCATTGTGTTTTGATTTTCATAAATCTGACATACATGGTTGTCATTAAGAAGTAAAATGTGGTTCAATGAGATTAAAATAATTTTTTTTGGTGAATAGTAACTTATTAAGTTTTTAATCGCAATTAGTGGTAATTAGTGTAGTTTAAGGTAAAAATAATGTATTAATAATATGAGATGAGCTTGAAACATGTCCTACACTCATTGGATGTTTCATGGCCGACCAAGACTAGCCATGGGTCAACTTGGGGACCCCATGGAGCCACTTTGGTTGGGAAATGACATAAATAACTTTTTATTTAATGTAAAAGTAAAAATGACACAAACATAATATGTTTTACGAAAACAATTTTTACATGGGGTTATAAATATCAGATATTTGATTATAAATATTCATTGGTAATTTAAAATGATTTCCTACATCATAGTATTTTTTTATAATTTTTAGACTTTAAATAAATTAAATTATTTATGACATCAGGATGATGCAGCGATGACTTCATTATTTAACGATTTAAATAAAATGGAAAGATAATGTAATATCTAAAACCTACACATGTCCAAAACCTATTGGATGGAAATATTTCTAACCCTTATCACCTTATCATCGAATTATATCAATGTGGGACCATTTAAATCTGAAACTCATTTTCAAATAAAGTAATATTTCTTTACTTTCCAAGAGTCCCCCTCCTCTCCTCTTATAAAAGGTCCACACCTCTACCTCTTTTCCCACACACCCAAAGCCTTTGGCTCGGCCAAACCCTTCCCATTTACTCTTTCCACATCCCTCTCCTAATCCTAGAGGATTCCCTTTGTGTATATTCCTTTCAAAGGAATCCTTTAGGCTCAAATCAAAAGGAGTTACACTTTTAAAGGTAATTCATTCTCTCTTGTTCATTTGTTTTATTTTGCTTCTCCAACCCCCTAAACTCTTTTTATTTACGTCTTTTGTAACAACACCAGTATCTTAAATATACTAGGATTTTGTTATAATATTTATTCGAGCTACACTCTCACTCAACTACATCAAATGGTTAAAGAACATACGGTTTCCGTGGATGGCGAAATTCTGCCTCCCGAAATGATGATTGTTCAATACTCATTTAACACATTAAAAGGTGGACATTATGATGTCACTAATTTTATATATGATATATAATATGTTTATTCTTTCCTTATGCTTCTGTATTTTTCATTTATGGAATACCATTATTGTTTCCATTATGGGTAAACAAGATATCTTCATTTTAGGAACTGCAGACTACCGCCCCCTGAAAGTGATTTGATTCGTTAATACCATATGTGGGATGTGTAAAGGATAAAGTTAATGATATTATATATGTTATTATACTGGAATTATAATATACTCTTATATCATTATGATTCCATTTTATAAGATTCGAAATAGAAATGAAAGTAGCGTTCATTCATACGTACGGCTTACCGTCTCCATGAACGGTGCATTTCATTTCTTACCTCTAAATGATTATGTAATATTATAAATACATGTATATGCTGGATATATATGATATATATGATATCCAAATCAGGAATTTCATTCTGGATATAAAGAACCTTTGACCACACGAACAACATGTAATTGTAAGAAGTCCACTTTCGACTTAAGAACCAAATATTGACAAAATAAACATTATTAACATAAATGCTTACATAATGTTTATAACATGGCAATAAATGATATAAAATGAATAATGAACTTTAAAAAGGTTCTTAATCAAGTATAAATTAACTCAAGTTTATTATTCAGGACGTTAAATAACGATCGAGTCAAGTCAGATCCGAGGTAAGGGACTTCGTCTCAATCTCCTTTCATTGAGGCATATTTCGTTTTATACACAACTTTATTTTATACAGTATATAATCCCCTTTTAATTTTACTTTTATACAAAAGGAATATTTTTCTACGAATCTTTTTACTAAATAAAAAAAAGGAATGTTTTTTTTACGTACGCGGTGACAACGACCTTTTCCGCCGCCGCGAGTATTATTTGGACTTTGGCTTCCTCAACAAGCCGTAATGTTTTTAAAATAAAATAAGTACCATATACTCTTTTATGTATTTTGGTATTGAAAATGTTTTTGATAAAGGATTCTATTATGTCAATATATTTAAGATATATTTTGATTGAAATGTGGAAATTTTATCATTCCTTTATATTGGTTTTATGTTTTATGATTTTATATTGGTACTTGGACATTTTAACGGGTGGTTACATTATAAACAATATGAAGGGTGGTGCCGTGAATACCAGGATGGGTGGTTATGTTATATCCTCCAATGCATTGGGTATGGAAGTCAGCCGTATGGCTATTCCATTTAAGTATGTATGGAAATTGGCCGTATGGCTATTCCATTAAGTGATATGTGTGGAAGTCGACCGTATGGTTATTCCACTTAAGTATGTTTATGTCCCAAGTTACCTTTATATATGTTATGTGTTCTTTATATGGGTTTTATGGTAATCCTTTGGTTACAAAAAGGTAAGTAATGATACTTTATTCAGTGAAGAGTTTTTACTACTTCATGAAGGTGAAGGTATTACTTTGATAGAGTATACATGGTTTACTTGATGTTTCAAAAACTAACAGTTTTCATTCCTTGTGTATCCCTTACTGAGCTTTTTATGCTCACCCCAAGTTTTTTTGAAATGTTTTTCACCGGACTTAATGTGGAAGAAGGTCAAGGATGGGATCAAGGGTATTTCATATTGTATAAAACATGGAACTAGACATGTTTATTTTAAGTGTTTTTTTTATTATGGAAACTTAGTAGAAGTGACTACTTTGTAATCTTTTGAGATGTAATAGTTATGTTCTAATTATCTAAAACTCTAAACCAGAAAATATCCTCAACGTGAATTATTCATTTAATTCAATATTAAGTAAGGTTTAAGGCCGGGGCTTTATAGTTGGTATCAGAGGTCGGTTTAGACAGCTTTAGTAGATAGAAAAGTGTTAAATTATAATATGATTGAAATTATATAGCATTTACGGATTACCATGTTGCTTCGCCTAAGATATTTCTGTGTTCATAATGGTTTTCCGCAGAGGAAACAAAGCAACTATGTTGGGACGAAATCAAGAGGAAGACAACCTTCCAAATCAACAACCTGAGATGGTCGGAATCGGAACTGAACAGTTTGTTGTAGTGATGGCATAGTTGACTCGGGCTATAAATGGTGGTCGTATCCATGCACGAGATCAGCCAGATCAACCGCAGAGGAACATGTCAGTGGTGGAACATTTCATGAGGCAACATCCCCCATCATTCAGAGGATCATCTGACCCTGTGCAAGCTAAAGGGTGGATTAAAGCACTGGAGAAGATTGTTGATGTCATGGTGTGTTCAGAACATTAAAAGGTTAGTCTTGTTGTTTACCGTTTTGAAGGTGAAGCTGATCAGTGGTGGTCGATGGTGAAAAATATCATGGATAGTGATGAGATTGAGGATCTTCACTGGGATGAATTCAAAGGTATGTTTCTTGAGAAATATTTTCCTAAGGTGGTTCGTCTTAGGATGGAAAAATAGTTCCTATAATTGAGACAGGAGGATGATTCAGTGGCTTCTTATGAAGAAAAGTTCACTTGATTGGCAAGGTATGCTCCAAACTTCATACAAGATCTTGATAGTAAAATAAACCGTTTTTACTCAGGGTTAAAGCCAAAGTATCGAAGGGATTTATCTTATCATGAGTTCAAAGGTTATGAAAAACTTTTTCGATGTGCGGAGAAGGTGGAAATGGAGTTTGCCGATGATCAGGTGTTCTATGAAAAACGACAGAATAAGAGGTCTAGTTGGCAGGAAAAGGGGAAGAATTCATCAAAGAAGCAAGGAGGTAAGAAAAAAAAATATCCATCCTGTGAAAAGTGTGGTAAAATGCATCCTGGAGAATATTTATCCAAGTCTGGTAAGTACTTTTGGTGTGGTAAGTCTGGTCATATTGCTCGTAACTGTATGAAAGATGATCAAGCAGGCAATGAAAAGCCAACAGTAAGATGTTTTAAGTGTAATGAAATAGGTCATTATGCAAACGAGTGTCCAACTAAGAAATCAACTGGGGGAATGAAACAATACTACAAGCAGAAAGGGGTGGTGAAATCCTTTTCAACAACTTCAACAGATGTTGGGCCATCGAATGAAGTGGTATCAGGTACACTGTTTGTTTGTTCAGATTATGCCAATGTGTTGTTTGATTCAGGGTCTACACACTCATTTATTTCTGAGAAGTTTTCTAGTAAATTGGAAATTCAATATCAAGATATGAATCCTGAACATATGGTAAAAACACCTGGAGGGAACATTGAGACAAAAAGGAATTATAAGAACCTTTCTATCCTTGTGTGTGGAAAGAATATACCAGAAAACCTTATTGTTTTGCCTCTAGTAGAGTTTGATGTTATTTTGGGCATGGATTGGCTTTCTGTTTATCATGCTAAGATTGACTGTAGAGCTAAAATGGTTTCTATTCAGAAAGATTTTCAGTTTTTGTACAAGAATGAACCCTTGATTTTGATAACATATCAGGAAGTTGAGAAACTAGTAAAAGATGGAAATGAATGTTACCTTCCACATATTGTTGAAAATAAAGGAACTGTTCAGATTAATGATGTGCCAGTGGTAAATGAGTATCTTGATGTTTTTTCTAATGAGTTTTCTAGTATTATTCATGATAGGGAAGTTGAATTTACTATTGACTTAGTTCTTGATTCTAAGCCATTTTCAAAACCCCCTTATCGAATGGCTCAAATTGAACTTTTAGAGTTAAAGAAACAATTTCAGGAGTTATTAGATAAAGGTTTCATTCAACCTAGAACATCACCATGGGGTGATCCTATCTTGTTTGTTAAAAAGAAAGATGGATCAATGAGACTTTTCATTGATTATAGAGCCTTGAATAATATTACTATTAAGAACAAGTATCCTTTACCTCATATTGATGATTTGTTTGATCAGCTCCAGGGAGCTTAGTATTTTTCAAAGATTGACTTGAGGTCGGGGTACCATCAGTTGAAAGTAAAAGAAGCAGACATTCCGAAGGCTGGGTTCCGTACTAGATATGGTCATTATGAATTTGTAGTTATGCCTTTTGGGTTAACCAATGAATCTGTTGTATTCATGGACCTTTGGAATAGAATTTTCCATGAGTTGTTGGAAAAGTTTGTGGTTTTTTTCATCGATGAAATTTTGGTGTTTTCTAAAATTAAAGAGGAGCATTAAATTCATTTATGTGTTATCTTGCAAACCTTTAAAAAAAGAAACTATATGGAAAATTCAGCATGTGTGAGTTTTGGTAACAAAAAATTTCTTTCCTAGGTCACATTGTTTCAAAAGATGGCATAACTGTTGATCCTACTAAAAAAAAGTTGTTGAAGAATAGCCAAGACCCACAAATGTAACCGAGATCCGTAGTTTTCTTGGTTTGGTAGGTTACTACCGAAGGTTTGTTGAAACTTTTTCATGGTTATCTAGTCCAATGACTAAGCTAACTCGTAAGGGTGTTTAGTTCGTCTGGACAAAAGAATGTGATGATTGTTTTCAGGAGTTGAAGAGAAGATTGGTGAATGCTCTAGTTTTGGCACTTCCTTCCAGGAATGGTGAGTTTGTTATATACAGTGATGCTTCGTTGAAGGGACTTGGCTGTGTCCTTATGCAGAATGATCAGGTAATTGCTTATGCTTCACGATAGTTGAAAACTCATGAGGTAAATTATGCTACACATGATTTGTAATTAGCTCCTGTTGTCTTTGTTTTAAAATTTTGGAGGCATCATCTGTATGGAGTAAAGTGTGAAATATATACTGATCACAAAAGTTTAAAGTATATATTCACTCAGAAAAAATTGAACATGAGACAGAGGAGATGGCTGGAATTAGTCAAGGATTATGATTGTACAATTCATTACCATCCGGGAAAAGAAAAAAAAGTGGTTGATGCTTTGAGTCGAAAAAGTAATGCTTCATTAGAAATGTTGCGTTTGGAATGTGATCGTTTGGTTAAAGATTTGATGAACTTTGACATAGAAGTTGTTGGTACAGGATTTTCTTCTATTTTGTTTCAGGTATCAATGAAATCTTCTCTATCAGACAGAATCAAGCAAGCACAGAAGCGAGAGAGTGAGTTGAAGAAAAAGGTAGAGCTGGTTCAGAAAGGTAAGCTGCTTGAATTCAACATTGATAATGATTGTGTTTTGAGGTTTGGGAAGAGATTATGTGTGCCTTGTGATTCACAGTTGAAGAATGTGTTGTTATGTGAGGCTCATAGTTCCACGTTTTCAGTTCATCCTGGCAGTACTAAGATGTATAGAGATCTGCGGGAGTATTACTGGTGGGATGAAATTAAAAGAGATATTGCTGATTTTACTGTGAAGTGTCTGACTTGTCAGCAGGTTAAAGCAGAGCGGCAGTTACCGAAAGGGATTCTTCAGCCTTTCCAGTGCCAGAGTGAAAATGGGAAAACATATCCATGGACTTTGTTGTGGGATTACCGAGGACATCTCGAGGTAATAATGCAATATGGGTTATTATTGATCGTTTGACTAAATCTACTCATTTCTTTGCTATACAAGATACTTTTTCCCTAGATCAACTTTCCTGTTTTTATCTTAAAGAGATAGTCAGGTTACATGGACTTCCCATCTCCATTGTATCTGATCGTGATCCCAGGTTCACATCTAACTTTTGGAAAGGCCTTCAGAAGTCGTTGGGTACTGAATTAAATTTTAGTACAGCTTTTCATCCTCAATCAGATGGGCAGTCAGAACGAACAATTCCTTCCTTGGAGGATATGCTACGAGCTTGTTCGACGGATTATCAGGGATGTTGGGACCAACATATTTCTTTGGTTGATTTTTCTTATAATAACAGCTTTCATTCCAGTATACAGATGGCACCATTTGAGGCATTATATGGGAAGCGGTGTCGAACTCCAGCATTTTGGGATGAAGTGGGTGAAAGGAAGCTGATGGGACCAGAATTGGTAGAAGAGATGGCAGAAAAAGTTCAGTTGATTCAGAAGCACATGAGAACAGCTCAGAGCAGGCATAAGAGTTATGCGGATAACCGGAGGAAGGATCTATCTTTTGAGGTAGGTGATCATGTTTTTCTCAATGTTTCTCCTTGGAAATGTGTGATGAGATTTGGTAAGAAAGGAAAGCTGAGTCCAAGGTTTATTGGACCATATGAAATTCTGGAGAAAGTTGGATCAGTTGCTTACCGATTGGCTTTACCTCCGAGTTTATCTTAGGTACACAATGTTTTTCATGTTTCAATGTTGAGGAAGTATATGCCAGATCCATCTCATGTTTTGAGTCCAGAGGTAGTTCAGCTGGAGGAGAACCTATCTTATGAAGAACAACCAGTCCAGATTCATGACCACAGGGAGTAGGTGTTACGGAATAAGGTGATTCATCAGGTAAAGGTTTTGTGAAAAAACCATGTGATTGAAGAGGCAATGTGGGAATCTGAAAATGCTATGAGGGATAAATACCCCCACTTATTTTGATGAGTGAATAAAATTGCGAGGACACAATTCCCAAAAGGGGGGAAGGATGTAACATCCCGGTTAATTAAAGAATAAATAATTTTCATATTTATTAATATTTACGAATTGAATATTAATTTTAATTAGAAGGGGTTTCTACGTTCGGTAGCATACTCGATATGCAACGATGAGTTTCTTTGAAAACATACGTTGCACACAAGTAATAATATAATATTATTTTAAATGTTAGTTAACAAGTAGTCGTTGTACTGGCGGGAATGGATAGAAAAAACTAAAATAAGATTATATATTTTTTTAAATGTTTTTACATTTACCCAATAAAATATAAAAGCTTAAAATACGGAAAGAGTTCAATTTTAGGCATTTATACCCTAATTTTCACTAAGGGTTCACTTATCACCTTTTGACGGAGAACCGTCATTAAATATAGTTTTGATCAGTCTTATAAATTCTATTGGACCAAAAATAACTCTTCTTTAGAATCGGGACATCAAAATTTACTTTGTGTAAATTTTTGGTACCTTTCCGATAAAGTTCATTTTTTTAATGAATATTGTAACATGTTGTATTTTAATTCAAACCCTCTTTTTAATCTAATTTATTTATATGATTAGATTAACTTTTGAATTGGTTTTAAAGTGAAATTAGAAAATATTTTTACCATTAAATCCAATAGTGTTCGTTGGAATTAATTTCACTTTTAAATCGGACTTAAACTATTGCCAATCTTTTGATACTTATTGTTTCATAAAAACACGCTATTTGCTCTGACATCGGGAATTAATTATTAAATTAATTAATGTGACTTATATGTTTTAAATTTTTTAAAATAGACTTCATTTTTGAATTCATAATATCAAATATATCCTAGGGTTAATTTTTGGTAATTTTCTGAAAAACAACAATTTTTGATGAATAGTGAAACCACTAAGTGGTACTTATAAAAACTGATTTTCCGTTTAAATTAATTTTTGCCATCATTGTGTTTTGATTCTCAAAAATATGACATACATGGTTGTCATTAAGAAGTAAAATGTAGTTCAATGAGATTAAAATAATTTTTTTGGTGAATAGTAACTTATTAAGTTTTTAATCGCGATTAGTGGTAATTAGTGTAGTTTAAGATAAAAATAATGTTTTAATAATATGAAATGAGCTTGAAACATGTCCTACCCACATTGGATGTGTCATGGCAGACCAAGAAAAGCCATGGGTCAACTTGGGGACCCCATGGAGCCACTTTTGTTGGGAAATGACATAAATATCTTTTTATTTAATGTAAAAGTAAAAATGACACAAACATAATATGTTTTACGAAAACAATTTTTACATGGGGTTATAAAGATCATATTTTTTATTATAAATAGTCATTGGAAAAATAATAATATTTCCTACATAATATTAGTTTTTTTATAATTTTTAGACTTTAAATAAATTAAATTATTTATGACATCATGATGATGCAGCGATGACTTCATTATTTAACGATTTAAATAAAATGGAAAGATAATGTAATATCTAAAACCTACACATGTAAAAAACCTATTGGATGGGAATATTTCAAACCCTTATCACCTTATCCTCGAATTATATAAATGTGGGACCATTTAAATCCGAAACTCATTTTCAAATAAAGTAATATTTCTTTACTTTCCAAGAGTGCCCCTCCACTCCTATTATAAAAGGCCCCCACCTCTACCTCTTTTCCCACACTCCCAAAGCCTTTGTCTCGGCCAAACCCTACCCATTTACTCTGTCCACATCCCTCTCCTCATCTTAGTGGATTCCCTTTGGGCATAATCCTTTCAAAGGAAGCCTTTAGGCTCAAATCAAAATGAGTTACACTTTTAAAGGTAATTCATTCTCTCTTGTTCATTTGTTTTATTTTGCTTCTCCAACCCCCTAAACTCTTTTTATTTACTTCTTTTGTATCAACACAAGTATCTTCAATATACTAGGATGTTGTTATAAGATTTATTCCAGCTACAATATCACACAACTATATCAAATGGTTAAAGAACATACAGTTTCCGTGGATGGCGAAATTCTGCCTCCCGAAACGATGATTGTTCAATACTCATTTAACACCTTCAAAGGTGGCCATTATGATGTCACTATTTTTATATATGATATATAATATGTTTATTATTACCTTAATCTTCTGTATTTTTCATCTATGGCATACCATTATTGTTTCCATTATGGGTAAACACGATATCTTCATTTTAGGAAGTGCGGACTACCGCCCCCTGAAAGTGATTTGATTCGTTAATACCATATGTGGGATGTGTAAAGGATAAAGTTAATGATATTTTATATGGTATTATAATGTAATTATATTATACTCTTATATAATTACGATTCCATTCTATAAAATACGAAATAGAAATGAAAGTAGCGTTCATGCGTACGTACGGCTTACCGTCTCCATGAACGGTGCATTTCATTTCTTACCTCTAAATGATTATGTAATATTATAAATACATGTATATGCTGGATATATATGATATATATGATATCCAAATCAGGAATGTCATTCTGGATATAAAGAACCTTTGACCACATGAACAACATGTAATTGTAAGAAGTCCACTTTCGACTTAAGAACCAAATATTGACAAAACAAACATTATTAACATAAATGGTTACATAATGTTTATAACATTGCAATAAGTGATATAAAAGGAATAATGAACATTAAAAAGGTTAATAATCAAGTATAAATTAACTCATGTTTATTATTCAGGACGTTAAAGAAAGATCGAGTCAAGTCGGACCCGAGGTAAGGGACTTCGTCTCAATCTCCTTTCATTGAGGCATATTTCATTTTATACACAACATTCTTTTATATAGTGTATAAACACCTTTGACTTTTACTTTTATACAAAAGAAATCTTTTTCTACGAAGCGTTTTACTAAACGGCAAAAAGGAATGTTTTTTTACGTACGCGGTGACAATGACCTTTTCCGCCGCCACGAGTATTATTTGGTCTTTGGCTTCCTAAAAAAGCCAGAATGTTTTTAAAATAAAATAAATACCATATACTATTTTATGTATTTTGGAATTGAAAATGGTTTTGATAAAGGATTCTATTATGTAAATATATTTAAGATATATTGTGATTGAAATGTGGAAATGTTATCATTCCTTTATATTGGTTTTATGTTTTCCGATTTTATATTGGTACTTGGACATTTTAACGGGTGGTTACGTTATAAACCATATGATGGGTGGTGCCGTGAATACCAAGACGGGTGGTTACGTTATAAACTCCAATGCATTGGGTATGGAAGTCGGCCGTATGGATATTCCATTTAAGTATGTATGGTAATTGGTCGTATGGCTATTCCATTAAGTGATATGTGTGGAAGTCGACCGTATGGTTATTCCACTTAAGTATGTTTATGTCCCAAGTTACCTTTATATATGTTATGTGTTCTTTATATGGGTTTTATGGTAATCCTTTGGTTACAAAAAGGTAAGTAATGATACTTTATTCGGTGAAGATTTTTTACTACTTCGTGAAGGTGAAGGTATTACTTTGATAGAGTATACATGGTTTACCTGATGTTTGAAAAACTAACAGTTTTAATTCTTTGTGTATCCCTTACTGAGCTTTTTATGCTCACCCCAAGTTTTTTTGAAATGATTTTCACTGGACTTAATGTGGAATAAGGTCAAGGATGGGATCAAGGGAATGTCATGCTATATAAAACATGGAACTAGACATGTTTCTTTTAAGAGTTTTTTTTATTATGGAAACTTTGTAGAAGTGACTACTTTGTAATCTTTTGAGATGTAATAGTTGTGTTCTAATTCTCTAAAACTCTAAACCTGAAAAGATCCTCAACGTGAATTATTCATTTAATTCAATATTAAGTAAGGTTTAAGGCCGGGGCCTTATAAAACGACTTATCTTTTTAAAAATATTCCATTTTAGGTTTTCATCCTAGTGAGTTCTCTGACATTTTACATAGGTAGTTTAAGGTCATGTTAGAAGGACCATTGAAGAATTTTTATATGGACATACATCTAAGAAAAATTGATGAGGTGAACAGAATGGAAAAGTTTTAAATGATATCATAACATTATAGGAGTTCCCAACATCATAAATAATAAGATTCGTAATGAATATTTCACATTTATTAATGTCATAGTTCTCGTGCCAAAGGTTGAGGATATTTTAGATCAAATATTATTTACCACATATATATAAACATTAATCTCATATATCATTAACAGTAGTAAGGTGAGTTCACCCATAAAGTAACATTCATGAGGATGAACTGACTTGAATGGAAAATACCTAGTTATACTAATCATCCCAATCAGAGTGATCTTTTCATTTCTTGTGGCATTACCTTCTATGAGAGAGTTCTATTGCTTTATGATAGAATCTAGGGTGGCCAATTTTCCCTAGATATTTTTAATGTAGATTTCGATGAAGAGTAAATACCTTTTCTTATTAGATAACCTAATAGATGTTGATATATAAGGATTTATATCTTTGATGAAATAAGAAAATAAGTATACATAAAAATGGGAAGGAAAAACCCCAACACATATGGAGGTTTAATTCTCTCATAGACTACGCAATAAATTGGGATCATATTCTATATTCTTTAATCATTGTCTACTAATTCATTTGTTTTATGTTCATGTAATGTGGATAAATCAAAATATTGAGGTGGGATTTTAGATCTCTACTTTGAATGTGAGAACCATGTTCAATGATGTAACTTCATGGGTATTAAATGAAATAAAATTATTCAATTATTGGTTGTGTAAATAATAAACCAAGATATTTTAATCATGGATTATGAGATGGGACATGTATGTTTTGGATGACTATTTATCTCATTCAAATGATGGTCTTCATAGGAAAGGTGTATGAGCATACATGGATTAGAGGGTTTTACCCTTATAACTTATATCCCTCTAGATAGAAGTATATATTATGGGATTTTATATAAATCTATATTAGGGTAATTTATGGACAGTGAAATGAATGTATTTTGGAGTTGAATAATCTTATAATCGATTTCCAGGAGGAATTTCAGGTATTCAAACACTTAAAAATGAAGTATGTTTATGATGGAATGAAATATTCAATGAATAATTTGGAACACTAAATGTTTAAACACACTATGTGGTATGAATGACAGAGGATAAGATATTTTACATGAAATCAACATAACATTCTCCAAAAAAAATAATGGTTATGGTGATCCTGGTTCATCTTTTTCTATGGACATAGAGTGGAACCTACAATCTGTTTTAATTTTTTTCACCATAATTTTTTCCTCATTCATGAAATTGAGTGGATTTGTGGTTAAATTATCAAAATTTCATAAGGAATCTATGTACATGTTTTTAAATGATATATTTTACATCTCTTTCACCAAAAATTAAGGTTCTTATAGTGTTTAGCAGTGAGGAATAAAATTTAAGGTTACATATATTTGACCCAAAAATGAAAATTGTGGGTCAACCTATCAACAAAGGGTGTGGGAAAATGTAACATGGATATGGAACAAATTTATAGTATTGATAATAACATGGTTATGTTTATATATTTTAAGGTAATAATATATGGAACAAAGGGGTCATGATGATAACCTAGATGCAATTCAAATACTACGAATAACCCAACACCTTTTGAATAGTGAGTGGTGGAATCATCAATCATAACTCAAGACTATGTGATAATATGTAGCGATATAAAATAGGTATAAAATGGATTAATGATGACCATATTTGAATTATAGGTTCCATTACTATTTTGGAAGGGCACCCCCAGAATACAGGACCCTGCCCTTAGGAAGAAGATGACTCTATATAATAAGAAATATAGTGGGATTATATATAGAATAATATTATGGAATTGTATACATACTAAAATAGATGTGTTTTTCTCATAAATACACTCATTATTGAAAGCTATGAATGATTAATGAAAATATGGAACACTTAAAGAATAATGTCTGATCAATGAAAAAAGATATGTATGAAGGGTGATAGAGGCATTTTAGACTTGATCATTAAATGAGAAGAATATTATGATTCTATTGAAATAAGTAGAGGTAAATTATTACTCATGACTAAGTCCCAAATATCATAGTCAATCATTATTATGAATCCTAAAAAAATTAAATCATTCAATGAATATTTCATATATTATAATGGAATATCAATACATTTGCATATAACATTGAGAAATGATCGTTTTAACATGATTCTTGTTTGGAGAAAAACACTATATTACGAACCCATACAAGGATATATATCATATTAGAGAAATGAACACACCTATAGTAGCTCACATTGAGTAGTTTAATTTCATACAGTCTGGACTATGTAAAAAACTAATTAACAACAGACAATAAAGAATTTATGTGTTGTTCATTTTGTATTAATAAAGTTCATGCATAAACTAGGATATCTGTTTCTTATTTTTCAGTGACTATATCAACCTAATAAAAACAAATAAGATATTTTATAGGGATTTCATTTATTCCTAGAATGACAAATCTTTGTGTCACAATTTATACTATAAAAATATGAATCAAGACACATATGGTTCATTTAAATAGTTCATTCTATATATAATGATCCTTCATAAGGGTGTCATTTTTACTATTGTTTCATAGATGATGAATTCAATGATGAATGGTCTTGCATAGATCCAGATCATGCATAATTGATAGGAATATATTGATAATATATTTCTTACATGTATCTATACATGGTGTCACCACCTAAATCTAGCTCCAACATAGGAAAGAGAATTTTCAATGTGATTTAAAAATATCTTAAGTATCCTCTTCTATAATAGTCAAAAACATGTGCAGTGGAAGAATTTGGTGATTCACCTTAGTGCCATGTCACTGGTAAAATCAAATATTGATGTAGAGGTACAAAATATGTGAAAGTGGGAATTTTTCATTATAGAATTCATTTTCAGGAAGGGATTAGACATTTAGGTATTACTACTTATCATTAAGTAATATTATTGAGGAGACATATTGTTCATGAATTCAATGTCCGCATATATACATAACTTGTAAGAATGGAAAAAGGGTTTTTTTCATATTAATGAATGATCCTTGGATTAGAAATTCATATATCACTAAGAATATTAATGGGATATGAACAATGAAAAATGTTTTTCATGATATTAGGGAATACTATTTGATTTAAATTAAGATTTCAATAAGATCTTATATATATCTAACTCCAATGTAATTGAAAGGGACTCACCCACAGTCCGCCTAAAATTGTCAAGGATTCGCATATGGAGGACCATTTGTCGTGAAATTTAGTAATATGTAACAAAGATTATATTTCCTATATTATAATATATATTTCTCTAATAGTTCTAAAAAATATTTTACATAAACCAATATTCTATTTAAGGTCATGCTCAGTGTGATAAATAAGAGATAATTGGGAGATCAATGAACTCGCATGAGATTTCATCACATAGAATATATGAGTGAATTTTAATTTTGATTTGGGTAAGATATTTCTACACTATTGTTTACTCTCATTTAGAGAGAAGAGGTTAATAGTGATCAAAATTCATCAATGGTTTTGGGAATAAGATCTATGAATCACTACATATCTTACAATATGAATCATGACACACATTGTTCGTATGTATATATAGGGTTATTTTTTACCATTGGTTTGGATTATAGAAATTGAGATCCATACACTAAGGATCCATAAATATATTTTGATATTTTTTAAGTGAGAAATTCAATATAAGGTTGGTTACTATAATTAGTTTCAGGACATTTAAGATTGGACCTTACATTTCGTAGTTTAACACCACATGACTAGGAAAAAAGCCCAATATATTTTTAAAAAAAGTTTTAATGATTATTCAATAACATTTATAAAATGTAGCTAGGATGATGATCATGTACTTTGTTATCATATGTTGAGAATTTTTAATATACACTATAAAATATTTAGTGAGGATGACAGTGAAGAAGCATGGAATTATGAAAATTATTTCTTAAGAATTAATTCCTCAGTGTCTTCTGTGACACATTCTCAATCTATTGAGATGAAGGAATTATATATATTTTAGTAAAACGTTTTTATTAAATAATACACTTCCCACTATATTTTTCCTATTGGATGCTTCATACATAGATTCATTAGAAATTTAAGAACTACTACCAGTTATCCCTAGAAAAATGAATAAAGGAAATCATTCTTATTGAAATATTGTGAAACTCAATTTTATGAATTTTCAAATTGTGAAATGTGTGATATATCTTAAAAATGATTCATTCCAACTCATCCAACTAATTTTTTGACTTCCCGTGTTATAATATTTGGTTCAAAGTGAGTATGTAAAGTGAATTAAATTGTAATTAATTGAGAATTATTTCCTCTACAACATATATATATAGGTTCATTTGTGTGGCAGTGAACATTGTGGTGCGATAATCTTACAAACATGAAAAAATTTATTAGGAAATGACATATTTCATTTTTCAAATATATTCTCAAGTATGTTAGATAGTTTTTTGAAAGAAACAATATTTCTATTTTTCATTTATTATAGGAGGAATTAGTGGTTGGACTAAATGAAATATTCCTGGTATGACCATTTCATCTCAAAAGTGAATATTTTGGGGTTATTTCCCTCAAATATTGCAAGAGAGACACCAAATAAAGTTATTATATTTAACCTAAAGATGTTAATGAAATATCATATCCTGATTTTCATGAGGGATATAGCCTTGACCCACTTAGAGAATATTTTGATGGAAGTAATAATGTACTTGAACTCTTCAATTCTTACAATTGGATATATCCCAAATTTATATATTCCATAGATAAAATATATACAACAATATTTTTTATCTATACAACAAATGTGGGGGTTGATGAATAAAAGTGGTATCTATTTAGAAATAATTAATTTTTATGGTGAATTCTATGTAATCATGTTTCATGGATGGAAAAAAGTATCCAACATTACTGATCTAATGTGAGTTATCAGTCCTTGATTGTTGATCATTATAGATCCTATATGAAATTTCTATAAAATAGTGAGGTTATATCCTCCATTATTTCATCTGAGAATGACTCCATTAATGCCTCATTGAGAAGTAATATGTATATGTATGTGTAGTTATAAAATTTAAAGTACACATAATTCCATTATATCTAATCTTAATTTGATTATTCTAATTAATGATTCCATATTTTGTGGTAGTACATCATAATGTAAGTATCTTTTGGAATGGAAATCATATTTCCTTACATAGGTGTGGTGTTTTCAAATTGACCTATAACATATCACTATCAATGATGGTGAACACAACTATAAATTTTGTGATGGTGATGATGAAGTCATACTATTTATTATATATCAGAGTTGTGGATTTTTTAGGCATTTCACCTATATTGTTGTTTTGAAAATGTGGGATATCAGATTTTGTTGGATATAAATGTAATTATTCCATTGACCCACAAATTTAATCAATTTCAAAATTATTTTCCCTTTCTTGATGGTATACTAAACATTAAATTTATTGATTAATGAATTTCAATCACCCACAATATTTAGTCAATAAACCCATATCATATGATCCAATTCCAAAAATGTAAAGAGAGATTGGTATTCCTCTTTAGTAGTGGTGTCTTCTTCTAATAATTTGATGTAATTAAAACAACTACATTTTTCAATGAGTTGATAAAAATTCCAATGTTGACACTGTTGAATTTTGGGTTTTATATCCTTATTCCTATAAAATATCTGTATGAACTATAAAAAATATATCCCATGAATAATGAGTGCTTAAAATGGTTAATACCTTCTCATTGGGAAGGTTTTTATCAACTTATGTGCCTTTGGAGGTGATTTTTGTAATAATAAATTTTCCCAGTACTTATCATTTGATTGAATTCATTGATATTAAGGGGATTTCAAACTATTATACGACTTCCAACCATCATTCTAGATGTCTAGTCAAAAGTGTAATATTGAGAATGTTTTTGGTTGGGTTAATACATCAGACAAAATATGCCTGGTTTTGATTCATTTTTGTCACAATTTTTTTACCGAACATATTAATGTAAATTAATTATTATCGATGATACAATATCAATTAAACGTATCTACTGTAAAGACCCGTAAAATTCAAGGGAAATTTTTTCTTAATTTTCTTTGAAATTTTACAAGAGCGCGGTTTTTGACGGCACCTGATTCCGAGGCCCGGAGTGCCCGGAATCATTTTCCGAAGTTTGGCTCGGGTATGCTCAGTGAACGAACGAGCGGGAATTTCTATCTTTTGATCTGGTGCTCGGAATTGAAATCCGAGGGCACCGATGAACTCGCAGCGCCGATATTCGCTTAAGGGGACCTTTTCCGAAGTTGCGTTTGCCTAGGAAGAGATGTTTATTTTTCTGGATGAAATGAAGAGTAAAATAAATTTGTTATACAATATTTATTTTATATCTTAAAAGTGGTTATAATCTTTTGTTGGAAGATGGGTGGTTTAACCACCTAAGAGAGGATTAAGGTGAGGAGGGGCCCACCCGAGCCCCACCTTTTCAAATTCCCTAACTCCCCTCTCTCCCTCTTAAAGGCTTGTCATCTTAACATTTATTTAATTATACAACTCATGTATAATAAATAAGTGAGTTTAATTTTGAGTTTTGAAATTCAAACTCGTGAATTTTAAAGGTTGGGTTGTGTTAATAAATTAAGTGTGAGCATAATTTATTTTTGGTTAGTTTCTTTGTTACTTGAGAGGTTTGGGAGAATTGTTGTGAGACTTGAAGATCTTCTTCGTCTTCGACGAAGAACGTGAAGAACGGTTCTTCTCCGACAAAGAACATCGATCCCACGACCTTCGAGACTCGGCGTCCCGGATTCTTCCGTCTTCATCTTCCTCCTCGATAAGGGAGAAGTCACCGACCGTGGTGATCATCGCCAACGACAACGTACCTCTCTTCTTTGTCTTAGCGACAAGTGAAGAGACGTCGTTTCATCCTCAGACGCACCCCAACGTCCACAGAATCTACGTCTGACGCCGCGACGCCTTTCTCCGCGATAACCGACGTGCGACGTCAATTTTCAAGGTAGGGGTTGTTGTTATTGTTTATTTATTTATCCTTGTTCGTGTTTCTAGCATGAATAATGTGAGGATTATAATTTTGTGTTATTGTTTAACGTGAGGGGGCCGAACCGCATGAACACGGTCGAACCCCCTCCATCGTTCTTGTTGATTTATCTTGCGGGTGGAAACAAGGTGGCGTGGTGCCGTCGTACCACGCGGATAATCGTACGATTATATTGCGCGGCACCGTCGCGCCGCGCCGTGGAAGAATCATCAAGAACGCGACGCCGTCGCGCCGTGTCAAGGGGAATCGAAGGCGCGGCGGAGGGGCGCAGTGTCGTCGCACCGTGCCGGACGACGAACACCGCGGCCGGTTCCGGGCCGCGGCGGGACGAGAAGACCGGCGGCCGGGCCGCCGGCGTCGGAAGCCGGAAAAAGGGGACCGGTTTGCCTGTCCCGTTGGAGAAAAACCGGCCGGCCAGCTGGCCGGCCGGATGGACAAAAATCCGGGGGAATTTAATTCCCCCAGCAGCTCAAAATCCCCCCCCCATTTATTTGGGGGGGCAGTTTCCTTGAGGGGGGCAGGCGGCCACCAGGTTTCCGAACAAGCAGGCCCCCTACGAGGGGGGGGGGGGGGGGGCGTTTTAAAAAAAAGGGGTGCGGCTGATTGCCGCGCCGCCAATCCAAGAAGCGGGGGGCATTCCCCCCCTCCCCCCCCCCCCCCCCCCCCCCGCGCGCTGCCTCCGTGTGGCGCCAGGCCGCCGCGCCGCCGGCCGGCCGGGCCGGGTCGGACCCGGGTCGGCCCGGACCCGGACCCCCATTTTCAAGATGGTTTCGGTCTTTTAGCCATAACATGAGCCACGGACCGCCGAATGACGAACCGTCTACGGCAACGCGATCCTTGGATCGAGACGGTCGTTTCGGTATATCGCACTCAATGTTTCGGAACACTTTGAGTTCGGCCGGGTTGGTTCGTTCACGAAACCAACCGGGCCATCGGAGCGGAGACGCTCATATCTTGAGCTACGGACGTCCGATTGACGTGCCGTCAGCTTTGTTGTGTTCCTATTAGTGAGACGAATCTTTTGGCATACTCCACCCGAGGTTTGGACGCAGGTGGAGTACGGTCGGGTTGGTTTTACCTTAAAAACCAACCGGGCCCCGGGGACGAAAATGCCAATAACTCTCAGACCGGGCGTCCGATCGACGCGCCGTCTGTTGCGTTGAGTTCCTGTTGACGATACAGAACTTTTGGATACATCAACTCTGGACTTTTTGATAGTTGATGTTTCAGCCTCTCGGCTCGTGGAGCGGATCCTCCTGTACGAGCTTGCTGTGTGCAGGAACCCTAGTGCTGGCTGCGACTGTGACTACTGCTACTACTGCTACTGTGACTGCGACGACGACAGTACAGAGATCCTGTGTGGATTCGACAACGACGACTACAGCACTCAGCGATCCTATGTGGATCAGTGCTACAGGTCCTGTGTGGGCCCGATCCTGTGTGGATTCGACGACGACGACTACAGCACTCAGCGATCCTACGTGGATCAGTGCTACAGGTCCTGTGTGGGCCCGATCCTGTGTGGGTCTGATCCTGTGTGGGTCTTTGCGCTCAGCGGTCCTGTGTGAACCAGCACCTATAGGTCCTACGTGGGCCCGATCCTGTGTGGGTCTTTTTCGGGGGTTAGTTACCTATCGATCCTTCGTGGGTCCGACGACTTAGATGGATCAGAGATCATCTTTATCGTCTTTTGAAGAAGTATACCTGTATGAGCTGAATCCTGTTGTTTTCCTGTGTGGATTGTGTTGTGCTATCCTGTGTGGATTTCTTTTTGCTTTCCTGTGTGGAATACGTTTACTTTCCTATGTGGACTGAGTTGTACTTGGGCTTGGAGGTTGGAGCGTATTTAAAATTGATGACTTAGGTATATGTATGGGCATATACCTAAGCAGTGTCGGTTGTTACTTCGTGATTGTACCTTTCTTCGTGGTTTATCCTTTGTGGATTTGAGAGACCTTTAGGGGTCTCGGGGTCCCTACTGAGTATCTTATACTCACCCCTGCACGGGCTTTGCCCGCACTACGTTGTGTTGGTTGCAGACGACGGACAGCGTTGATCTTAGCTGAGGCTTGCATAGCAGGACGGTACCTGGACGTGGACCACTGGGCGGGACGTGCTCGGAGCGGACAGCGGGACCCGTGGAGCAGTGGAGCTATCTGTACCCACCCTTCAGGTGGGATTTCCAGTGGACAGCTCGGTGTTGCAGCTTTTACTTTACAGTTGTTGTTTTCCCTTTCGAGTAGTACTTTACTTTCAGTTTGGGTTTGTATACTGGCCCATTTACTTTTCTGCACTTTTAGTTGTACTCTGCTTTTGCTTAGTGTTTACTTTCCACTTTCTTACTCTATGGTGTTTGTTTACTTTACAAAGGCAATGCCTTCCCTTTTTACCGGGATTTACGCCTTGGTGCTACTCGCCAGCCCCTGTCCTATGGAAGGCGGGCTTGGGGTAGTCACGGCACGGACCCCGAGGGCGGGTCGTGACAAATTGGTATCAGAGGAGTTTGGTTCTACCGTGAACTCTGATCTTTTCTATGTGAAGCAATAATGTTTAGCGTATTGAGTGTAGTTATCAGTCCAGGGAGTCCAGTGTTGGTGCGGCGGCCGACGTATCCGTACACCAGGACCCTGACTTCTGATTTCCGACTTAATGCACGAAAACATTGATTACGTGTATGTTTCAAAGTTTTCTTTGTGATTTCCTTGTGTCAGCTCACCAGGTATACTGTTTGACCATGGCGCACCTGTTTCCTATTCAGGATGGCCCCACGACGGCAGCCAGCTAGGGTTCCGAGAGTCGAGTGTGACGACAGCCCACCGAGCGACGAGGCTTCGGTGCAGGGCCCTTTGTCAGCAGTGGCACCGGCGGTAGTTCTACCCGCCGAGCCCCCGATGCTTCCAGCACCAACCGCTGACGATGCGCATCACCTCAGCGCACTGCATGAGTTTCAGCGCCAGCGACCACCCAGGTTTCATGGGGAGACGAATCCCCAGGCAGCAGAGGATTGGCTGGAGGCCGTGGTACGTGTGTTTAGGCTAGTGAGGACACCAGCAGACCTCATGGTGATCCTCGCTGCGAGCCTACTACACGCAGCAGCAGGACGATGGTGGAGCTTGATTCTCCAGGTGCACGATGAGGAATCTCTACTTTGGACGGACTTTGAGAGCCTTTTCCGCTCGGAGTTCGTCCCAGCCACCCTTCGTGCGGTGCGTATCCAGGAGCTTCTACAGCTGCGGCAGGGCAGCATGATGGTCGCTCACTACTCGGTGAGATTTACTGATCTCTCGCGCTACTCGACCGACATGGTACGGGACCCATTCTTCCGGGCTCAGACCTTCAAGCAGGGTTTGAGACACGAGATTAGGGCATCACTGATCTCCCTCAGCATACCGACTCAGACAGGAGTACTGGAGCGGGCCCTTTTGATCGAGAGCTTCCTTGCTGAGTCTGCACCAGCACCGAGACCCACCGCAGGGCGGCACGTGGCGGAGTCTTCCGCGGCAGGCAGTCGACGGATGACTCAGGGGTCCAGACAGACCAGACCTTCGGGCAGACGACCTCAGGACACTGGCTCAGCAGTGCGTGGAACACAGTGCGGAGCCAGTCTTTCGAGTGGAAGACAGTGCTATGCATGCGGCGGGCAAGGTCACATGGCTCATGACTGCCCGACCCGCCATGCAGAGGAGCAGCAGACGGTTGAGGAACCACCTAGGCAGAGGCAGAGGTTCGACCGTGGCGGTCCGTAGGGAGGAGGCAGACGAGGCAGAGGAGCTGGCCGAGCAGCAGGTGGTGGGCGACGTTTTGAGGCTCTACCACCACCACCACCAGGAGGTCCACCCCGACCTCAGGGGAGAGCACAGCTTCAGGCAGCTGAAGCTTACGATCATGGAGCTCCAGAAGCGGGTGGACTAGTGCGGGACTAGCTCTAGGCATAGAGGCCTTGGCCCATAATGCCTCTAGCTTCGTAGTTTGTGTTTCCTTGTGACCTTGTTCTTTAAGTTGAAGTAGTAAAAGACACTTTCCTTGGTGACTTTTGTTTTCTTGTCTTTTGTTTGTTTTTACTAAGAGGTGTCAGTTAAAAACTGTTGACTTGACCCTCACTTGCGAGATTCGTACTGGAGGAAACCCAGTGACCACACACTGATGCCGACAGTGTGACTCAACCCTTGGAGGCGAGAGTAACGGTTGGATCTCTTGGTAGCAGCGTCGAGGCCTTACGACGTCATCCATGCCATGAATTAACTAATCATGATGGGATTGACTGTATTAGGCAATGAAATTGGTTCATCCAAGGGATGAGACCGGATTTCAATTTTTGGCAAAGGAGAAATCTTTGCAGCTAGCCTCTTTGCAGATATCCTTCGTGGATAGTGATGGAGCAGCCTTCCACCAGTCTCTCATAGTCACCCCGCCTCTACTACAACAGGCCAGAGAGGCACAGCGTGAGGACGCTGACTGTGAGACACGACGTGCACAGATATCCTCGGGACAGGAACCTGATGGTTTCTCCCTTGGAGCAGAGCACGACATCCTTTTCAGAGGACGTACCATGGTACCAGTCGCTTTACGAGAGGAAGTACTGGGAGAGTTTCACACTTCTCCTTTGGCGGTACATCCTGGAGTGTCAATGATGTACCAGGACCTCAGACGACAACACTGGTGGCCGGGCATGAAGAAGGCAGTAGCAGAGTTCGTTTCTCGATGCCTCACCTGCCAGCAGGTGAAGGCAGAGCATCAGGTACCAGCGGGCTTGGTACAGCCCTTGGAGGTTCCGGAGTGGAAGTGGGACGGAATATCCATGGACTTAGTGACTGGACTTCCACGCACTTCCAGAGGTCATGACTCCATATGGGTGATTGTTGACCGACTCACCAAGTCGGCACACTTCTTACCCATTAGAGAGCAGGGCTCAGTGCAGAGCTTGGGATGTCTCTACGTTCAGGAGATTGTGCGGCTCCACGGCGTGCCATCATCTATCATCTCCGATCGAGATGCTCGCTTTACTTCCCGGCTTTGGAAGGGGTTACAGGAGGCGTTCGGGACGCAGCTACGTCTGAGCACAGCCTTTCACCCTCAGACGGATGGTCAGACGGAGAGGACCATTCATACTCTCAAGGACATGCTTCACGCATGTGTCCTCGACTTTGGTCGCAGCTGGGAGGACCACCTACCGTTGGTGGAGTTTGCGTACAGCAATAGCTACCACTCCACCATCGGGATGGCACCGTATGAGGCGTTGTACGGCCGACCTTGTAGATCTCCTTTGTGCTGGGCAGACCCTGGGGAGTCAGCACTGGTGGGACCAGAGAAGGTCCAGGTCATCCAGGAGCGGATGAGGATAGCACAGAGCCGGCAGAAGTCATACGCTGACAGGAGGCGGAGGCCACTGGAGTTCGAGGATGGAGACCACGTCTTCTTGCGGGTCTCACCTCGACGTGGTATTCGGAGATTTGGTCGAGGCGGCAAGTTATCTCCGTGCTTCATCAGACCCTTCCAGGTCCTCAGCAGGATTGGTGAGGTGGCTTATCGCCTGGCTCTACCACCTCAGTTGCACCGGGTGCACGACGTCTTCCACGTGTCCCAGCTGAGGAGATACGTGCACGACCCGACACACATAATTGACCATGGGGAGCTTGACATTGACGATGGGGCGACTTTTACGGAGGTCCCGGTGGAGATAGAGGATCGACATGAGCGGGTCCTGCGTGGGCGATCGATTCCTCTTGTGCGCATCAGATGGCAGCACGGGAATCTCCTGGAGAGCACATGGGAGCGGGAGGCTCAGATGCATGCTCAGTACCCTCATTTGTTTCCCTAATTTTTGATGTATCTTTACGGGGACGTAAATACCTGAGGTGGGAGTAATGTAAAGACCCGTAAAATTCAAGGGAAATTTTTTCTTAATTTTCTTTGGAATTTTACAAGAGCGCGGTTTCTGAGGGCACCTGATTCCGAGGCCCGGAGTGCCCGGAATCATTTTCCGAAGTTTGGCTCGGGTACGTTCAGTGAACGAACGAGCAGGAATTTCTAACTTTTGATCCGGTGCTTGGAATTGAAATCCGAGGGCACCGATGAACTCGCAGCGCCGATATTCACTTAAGGGGACCTTTTCCGAAGTTGCGTTTGCCTAGGAAGAGATGTTTATTTTTTTGGATGAAATGAAGAGTAAAATAAATTTGTTATACAATATTTATTTTATATCTTAAAAGTGGTTATAATCTTTTGTTCGAAGTTGGGTGGTTTAACCACCTAAGAGAGGATTAAGGTGAGGAGGGGCCCACCTGAGCCCCACCTTTTCAAATTCCCTAACTCCCCTCTCTCCCTCTTAAAGGCTTGTCAACTTAACATTTATTTAATTATACAACTCATGTATAATAAATAAGTGAGTTTAATTTTGAGTTTTGAAATTCAAACTCTTGAATTTCAAAGGTTGGGTTGTGTTAATAAATTAAGTGTGAGCTTAATTAATTTTTGGTTAGTTTCTTTGTCACCTGAGAGGTTTGGGAGAATTGTTGTGAGACTTGAAGATCTTCTTTGTCTTCGACGAAGAACGTGAAGAACGGTTCTTCTCTGACAAAGAACATCGATCCCACGACCTTCGAGACTCGGCGTCCCGGATTCTTCCGTCTTCATCTTCCTCCTCGACAAGGGAGAAGTCGCCGACCGTGGTGATCATCTCCAACGACAACGTACCTCTCTTCTTCATCTTAGCGACAAGTGAAGAGACGTCGTTTCCTCCTCGGACGCACCCCGACGTCCACAGAATCTACGTCCGACGCCGCGACGCCTTTCTCCGCGATAACCAACGTGCGACGTCAATTTTCAAGGTAGGGGTTGTTGTTATTGTTTATTTATTTATCCTTGTTCGTGTTTCTAGCATGACTAACGTGAGGTTTATAATTTTGTGTTATTTTTTAACGTGAGGGGGCCGGACCGCATGAACACGGCCGAACCCCCTCCATCGTTCTTGTTGATTTATCTTGTGGGTGGAAACAAGGTGGCGTGGTGCCGTCACACCACGCGGATAATCATACGATTATATTGCGTGGCACCGTCGCGCCACGCCGTGGAAGAATCATCAAGAACGCGACGCCGTCGCGCCGCATCAAGGGGAATCGAAGGCGCGGCGGAGGGGCGCGGTGTCGTCGCACCGTGCCGGACGACGAACACCGCGGCCGGTTCCGGGCCGCGGTGGGACGAGAAGACCGGCGGCCGGGCCGCCGGCGTCGGAAGCCGGAAAAAGGGGACCGGTTTGCCGGTCCCATTGGAGAAAAACCAGCCGGCCAGCTGGCCGGCCGGATGGACAAAAATCTAGGGGAATTTAATTCCCCCGACAGCTCAAAAGCCCCCCCCCCCCATTTATTTGGGGGGGCAGTTTCCTTGAGGGGGGAAGGCGGACCCCCGGTTTCCGAACAAGCAGGCCCCCCACGAGGGGGGGGGGGGGGCGTTTGAAAAAAAAAGGGGCGCGGCTGATTGTCGCGCCACCAATCCAAGAAGCGGGGGGCCTTGCCCCCCCCCCCCCCCCACGCGCTGCCTCCGTGTGGCGCCAAGCCGCCGCGCCGCCAGGCTGCCGCTCCGCCGCGCCGCCGGGCCGCCGGCCGGCCGGGCCGGGTCGGACCCGGGTCGGGTTGACCCAGGGGGGGTCGGGCCGGGTCGGCCCGGACCCGGACCCGGACCCCCATTTTCGAGACGGTTTCTGTCTTTTGGCCATAACTTGAGCCACGGACCTCCGAATGACGAACCGTGTGCGGAAACGCGATCCTTGTATCGAGACGGTCGTTTCGGTATATCACACTCAATGTTTCGGAACACTTTGAGTTCGGCCGGGTTGGTTTGTTCACGAAACCAACCGGGCCTTCGGAGCGGAGACGCTCATATCTTGAGCTACGGACGTTTGATTGACGTTCCGTCAGCTTTGTTGTGTTCCTATTAGTGAGACGAATCTTTTGGCATACTCCGCCCGAGGTTTGGACGCAGGTGGAGTACGGTCGGGTTGGTTTTTCCTTAAAAACCAACCGCGCCCTGGGGACGAAAATGCCAATAACTCTCAGACCGGGCGTCCGATCGACGCGCCGTCTGTTGCGTTGAGTTCCGGTTGACGATACGGAACTTTTGGACACATCAACTCTGGACTTTGTGACAGTTTACGTATCAGCCTCTCGGCTCGTGGAGCGGATCCTCCTGTACGAGCTTGCTGTGTGCGGGAACCCCAGTGCTGGCTGCGACTGTGACTACTGCTACTACTGCTACTGTGACTGAGACGATGATAGTACAGAGATCATGTGTGGATTCGACGACGATGACTACAGCACTCAGTGATCCTACGTGGATCAGTGCTACATGTCCTGTGTGGGCCCGATCCTGTGTGGATTCGATGACGACGACTACAGCACTCAGCGATCCTACATGGATCAGTGCTACAGGTCCTGTGTGGGCCCGATCCTGTGTGGGTCCGATCCTGTGTGGGTCTTTGCACTCAGCGGTCCTGTGTGAACCAGCGCCTACAGGTCCTACGTGGGCCCGATCCTGTGTGGGTCTTTTGCGGGGGTTAGTTACCTATCGATCCTTCGTGGGTCCGACGACTTAGATGGATCAGAGATCATCTTTATCGTCTTTTGAAAAAGTATACCTGTGTGAGCTGAATCCTGTTGTTTTCCTGTGTGGATTGTGTTGTGCTATCCTGTGTGGATTTCTTTTTGCTTTCCTGTGTGGTATACGTTTACTTTCTTGTGTGGACTGAGTTGTACTTGGGCTCGGAGGTTGGAGCGTATTTAAAATTGATGACTTAGGTATATGTATGGGCATATACCTAAGTAGTGTCGGTTGTTACTTCGTGATTGTACCTTTCTTCGTGGTTTATCCTTTGTGGATTTGAGAGACCTTCAGGGGTCTCGGGGTCCCTACTGAGTAGCTTATACTCACCCCTGCATGGGCTTTGCCCGCACTACGTTGTGTTGGTTGCAGACGACGGACAGCGTTGATCTTAGCTGAGGCTTGCAGAGCAGGACGGTACCTAGAGGTGGACCACTGGGCGGGACATGCTCGGAGCGGACGGCGGGACCCGTGGAGTAGTGGAGCTATCTGTACCCACCCTTCAGGTGGGATTTCCAGTGGATAGCTCGGTGTTGCAGCTTTTACTTTACAGTTGATGTTTTCCCTTTCGATTTGTACTTTACTTTCAGTTTGGGTTTGTATACTGGCCCATTTACTTTTCCGCACTTTCAGTTGTACTCTGCTTTTGCTTACTGTTTACTTTCTGTTTGCTTACTCTGTGGTGTTTGTTTACTTTACAAAGGCAATGCCTTCCCTTTTTACCGGGATTTATGCCTTGGTGCTAGTCTCCAGCCCCTGGCCTATGGAAGGCGGGCTTGGGGTAGTCACGGCACGGTCCCCGAGGGCGGGTCGTGACATCTACCATTGATTTTAAGAGAGAGTAAAGATCATTTTCCTTCCCCAAATCATTGTTTTTCATGATAAATGGATCATTTGGTTACTTAAAAGTTTATTCATAAAAAATGATCGAATTAGTGTCTATGGGTGGCATCAATACTACTAGGATGAGGAGGTATTAAATGATATTTTCAAAAGCTTCGTAAAAATTTTATTCCACCAATAGATGAATCCCTTATTTATAATACTGGTTATGGGTAGGAACATTCTTAAAATGTCCCCTATAAATAATATTATGTATCAATATATTGCATGAATTCCACTCAACTCTATGAGATTTTGAGGAAGTTTCATTTTAATAATAACATTTTTATTATTTGAGTCGTCCTCAATGTCATGATGTAATACTATGATCTTTTGTAATTTTCATATATATAGCCCAAAATATGTTTTAAAGGGTCATCTTCATCTATTTATACAATAGTTAGTTGAATATTTTATTGGTATTGACATGATGATCAGAGAACTATTTTTATTTTAATCCCAGATCATCCATGTAATATTGCATTATATTCCCCAAAAATGGATTTAATATATTGTTCACATAACATTACTACATGGAACCAACATTAATTAATGAATAAGTAATTACTCAAAATAAATACACTCTTTAGGGTGCCTTGGAAGAATTGAACTCTTCATCTTCAAGATCTATCTTAATCTGGCTATAACTATAATATATCATAATAAATAATAGGGTTTAAAAATCATTTATTGCATCTATAAAAACATACATAATTTAAAAATGGAAATTAAAATTTGATAAAATATGATTTAGATCCCTAAATAAAATAAAAACCATTCTATTTCCAATTTTATTTTTCATAAGGATGATTTTAGAAATCAATTTTAGGTACAGAACCTCCTGAGTGAATTTTCCCTTGTTGAGCTTGTTAAATTATTCATCCACCTTGTCTGTATAACTTAAATGAATCCTCCCAACTATATTTTTATATAAATGGTGATCTTAAAAATTTTTAAATGGTAGGTGTCCACATCAATATTTATTATTGTAATTTCAATGAAATTAGTCATGGAAAAATCTTCTTTCCACTTCATGAAATATATTTATGCCTCTTGTTCTTTAGAATACATATTTTTACCGATTAATGTGGGTTTTGGGTGTTAACTAGACTAGGATTCACTTTTATGAGTTTATGAATGGCGGTTGAGATGTCTTCCTTAAATATTGGAGGGGAATCTCTGCTATTTTCCTCTTATTCCTCCTCCACTTCCTCTTCTTCCTGTACATTGATTTCCATGTATATGAGCAATGAAGGGGCATTTATTATGACAAAAGATAATGAAAATTAATTTTTTTTCTCCCATGAATGATGGATATGCATCTCTAGTCATAGATGGTGTAAACAAATTGGTTTTATTAATGGTTATATTCTAGTTATACTCTCCTTCTTCTCTACTATCAATGGGGAAAAAGAAATTCTAACATCATGAGATTTAGGACAAGACATAAGGGTATTATAAATTTCTATAGATGACATAAAGGATTTCTCTAACCTAGATGATGGTGAAATGAATTTTATTAATCGTTTTGGAAAATTGGAATCATTTTCATCTGAATTATTACTATTGAGATTGGGATCACACCTTTTATCCTCATAATTAGACTCAGTTAATGTGAATGTTATAATTAAGACAAATGAAAATATGCCCAAACCAAATTCCTTCTTTATTATCTATTATTTATATCAACTTTTTCAAAGAGTCATGTTGAGGTAGAGTAGTGTTGATGTTTTTTCAAAAAATCCGTCACATAGAGACAATGAGTAGAGATATTGATTGGCATGGATGATATGGAATTTTTTATCTCTAAAAAACAATGTCGTTCTAGGCGACCATTTTTATATCGATCATATTAATGAATGATTATTAGATTATTCATAATTGATGATGGGGGTAAATATCACCTAATAAATCCTTATATCTAAAGATATTTCATTATTTTGATTTATTGAAAAAACACAATATTCACTGAGTTCCTAGAGTCGATTGACATAAGCAATTTCCACACTGTTAGGGGTAGCTGTTCATTTTACATTACATATCACTTGTTTTTTACCTCCCTTTGATAGAATAATTTGTCTATGAATTGATATTTTATGGTTTTGAAAGGTGAAACATCACCATGGAAAACACAACATTTTCCATTAATGGATTAATTGAAGACATTAATAGTGTTATAAAGTCAATTTCCAATGTGAATGAATCCACCATCATAAAAACAAAGTTTTTAAATTCATGTCCTGAAAAAAAAACATAATCATTAAATCTAAGATAAGGTTTCTAGAATTGTGTTCATACATTAATGCATCCTCAAGAATTTTTCTAAAGCCATTCATTGACATGAATTTAAATTTTTTAGGTGGAAAAATTAACTTCATTATTACCCAATCATATATGGTTCTGGAGTAGAATGAGATAGTTTTAGGAACCATTATCAGTGAGGAATTAATTAAAATCAATGTTTTAATGGTTTCTAAACATATAAAATTGGATCATATATCCTTGTATAATTTTATCTAGGTTTTTTCCTATTAATGAGAAAACCATATATAATTTAGTGGGTTAGGTCTTTATGTGATATAACTTAGTAGCAACAACTTATGCTTTAAATTATTAATATATTAAGAGGTCCTCAAAATGTTATTCTTGATGAACTTTTGAATGATAGATAGAAATGAAAAATTAAATATTGGTTGGAAATATAGTTAGTTATTTCATGATACAATAATTTTGAAAAACATGTCTATTCTTCCCTACATAATGAAGTTATATGTGTGAGGTTTCAAAGTGGATATGTATGTAAAGGTGGATACCTTTCCAAATTAGAACATCAGAATATATTTCCCATCTCCATGATGGGAGGGAATTTACATCCTACATTCTCATATTAATCATACTAATATTGACTCACTAATTTTTCATCAATTATAATTGGTCTTGAACATGCCCTGTATGATTTAATGGTATATTATTTCTCTTAATGATCCCTCTAGAGTGCATGTCTCTTGATCTCTATATCATATATCATTTCAGCATGGATATGACAAGAGTTTTGAGACATTTACTGTCCTTTTATTACATAAACCCATTTATATGGATGATCTATCCATTGTTATCATCGATTATGGGATGGGAAATTGGGCACATGAATTTTTTATTCATTAAATAATGGATTAAAAATTTAATTATATTTACAGTTTGATTTTTGGATTCGTAATATGATAAGGATTTTATTTGTTGTTTTAGTTATCATTGAACATGATTATGGGGATGTTCAAATATTACCATTGACGATGGATGAAAATATTGAACATGGAGAACTAGATTAAGAATATAAATAGGTTCTTACTACTGTGTCTTATTCATTTCATGTTCATCACATCAGTTCTTAGAAGGGTATAACTTAGAGGACAATGGTGATGAAAAATGTAGTCCAATCATCACAGTGGGACTTCGGGTAAAAATGGTTGATTTAGCTATTCCCTATGGATGGAATGAACTCAATTACAAATATTTATATCCTTAAAATCATCAATCTATTGGGAGCCATTTTTTAAGAAATATTTATATTCTAAATCCTCTTTTTGTGGGATGGTGGAAACACAAAATACTTGTTCTGGTAACTTACCCAACATGAAATTCTGATACTCTACCATATTTCGAGAAATTAATATAATATAAATAAATCACGGATTGTGTGACCCATAATATATTTTAATGGACTTTTATTATATTGGTTTCTATGGGTAACATCATATAGATTCAAAATATTTGGAACCATTAGTTTGTTATACCCCATATATAGAATAAATTGCCCTGGAACCAACTCTTTCTTAAATTAATATACCTTATTCATCATATCTATATATGACAGGAACAAAATCTTCTTATCTCAAATAATAATAATAATTTTGTTTTTATATTCTTCAAGAGGAAATACTATTTCATATTTCATGGATTTTCATGTTAGACCTAGTATTGGAGATAACAAAACAATAACCTTAATTTTTTTCTTCTCTACCAACATCCTTTCCACGAGCTAGTAGCATTGGCCTAGACCTTTCCTTAGTTCCCTAAATGGAGGATTCCAACCATTATACCACAATAAATAAGTCCAAGAATCTACTCGGATATTTTATTGGGATCAAAGGTGTATAAAACTCATCATAGAAATTTTATATGTTGATTTATAGTAGATTATATTGTTGAAAATACATGTTTAAAGAGTAGGTTAAACATTTCCACTTATAAATAAAGTTAGATACTCTCTCATTCACTTTTAAATAAATTTGAGATTTCAAGGTTTTTTTAATTCTCATTGTCATGATAAATTTCAATAATAATTACTGATGGATATATTCCCAATAAATAAATCACCTAGAAAATAAGTTGTTATACCATTCAAATGAAGGTCCCTCTAGGGCCTATACAAAAAATATGATCTTGGAAACCTCTTACTACATGAGTGTTCCAATCATGTGGACACGTCATGATACAAATGGAATGATATGTTTCTTCTAGTCCCATGTATACTTAAAAATGGGGAACATAAGATTTCAATGTTTTGGTAGAGGGGGAGTTGATTCCACCCACATAGGATATGGTTTCCTCTCATTTTCCAAAATTAATTACATCATTTCATTATCCCACAAAAACTTCCTAGAGATTCATTGTACTTAATGTGGTTAGGTTTAATGGTTTTCAAGCCTAGGACTTGTGTTGAGGTAGCATGTAGATCTTGATATGGAAATATTTCCCTCATTTTTTAATGATAAATAGATCGAGTCTATTTAGGGATTTTTATATGACATATTCCAAGTTATCTCCCTAATAGTGGAGATTCATTTAATTCCCCAACCATTGAGTCTATGTATATTACTATTATATATCATGAGGGGTTGGACAAATATATTTATCTCACATTGGTATAGTGTTTATCTATGTTGATTAAGATTTACAATATGAGAAATCAAATAATCTACATGGAGGTTATACTGATCGAGAATATTACCCTTGAGTTACTCAACATTAAGCCTATTTAGATCTTCCAAATTTTCATCATATGAAGACAATTTCCATTCATAGTTACATTATTAGTCTCTTTGGGTTATATGATGGATGCGGCCATACATTACACCTATTCATTAGTTATATAATTCCAAGCGGTTAGTGGTTGAGTATTAAGTGAAATTCCTAAACTCTAAAAATATATCTATATCTAATATTTAACACCTTATTCATGATTTTCATTATAGACTATGTTTTGGATTAAAACATTCTCATCTCTATCTTCTGTGTCAGTACCATATTTTGGATAATCAATGGGGTTGTTTTTTATTCAATACACTTGCGTTTGTAATTATTATATGACATCATCGTAAGTGTACGAATATTGAAAATCTACTGAATATATGTTTAGCATAAATTCACAATTATCAATGGTATTTAAATTCATAAATATTGATATACATTGATACACAAATGAGGATTTTTATACCCTTTTAAATGCCCCCAGGAATTAATTTATGAAGATTGATCCAAATTGAGTCTCTGAAACCATTTCAAATAGAATCAATAAAGAGAGTGATGGATTACATATTGGGAAT
This sequence comes from Viscum album, assembly GCA_963277665.1. Lineage (NCBI taxonomy): Eukaryota > Viridiplantae > Streptophyta > Magnoliopsida > Santalales > Viscaceae > Viscum > Viscum album. The sequence goes on along the minus strand of OY728160.1, from coordinate 452,131,587 downwards.
AACATTAATGGTATTTATTTTGGTGTTTTTACAATGTTGTATAAGACTTATTTTTATGGGGCTTTTGTGATATGAATTTCCTTGATCTTACATGATGGGGCTGACTTAGTTTTATGACCATGAAATATTAGTCTCATAAATGATTTTATGATAATGAGGGTTGAAAGTGGGGGTAAAAAAGCCTCCATCCTTACTATATGGATTTATTCTTGTATTATATTCATGGAGCTTACTATTGGAGTCCTTAAAAAATTTCAATACATAGTAAAATTAAGGGATACATTAAATTCTTTTTTTGACCACATGCTACTCATTATTTAGAACATCCCATTAGCGGAGGAGTTGGATTTTATCAAATGATAAGACTAACCAGCCTTTTTGGAGGTTTAATATTGTATCATATCAATGGATATATCCAATAGATTTCTTAACATATATGAATTGAAGGTAATTACACCCTAATGGATAGGTAAGGTAACATGTGTGTGGATTAGTCTTGAGACTAGAAGAAGATAATGTCATTAAATTATATTTCTCTCCAAGGACCCTATTAACTAAGAAAAAAAGGGAAATTCAGTTCTCTATGTTTTCCCCATCCTCTAATAATTACATCATAAAAAGAATCAATGAAAAATATACACATATTCCATAAATAATTATGTTATTTATGATGGTGGTCTCTACAAAAACTTAAAATATTTGTGTGTTATGAAACTAAAAGGGTGACCATATTGATATAATGGTAGCCATTCCTAATTTCCATAGTGTGGTTTTTATATCCCATGTATGGAAGATGTTTTCCTATTATAATAAGATGATTATTCCATGAATTTTCATGAAGATATGATGCACAATTATCCATCAAATTCTTTAATATTTAATACAGAGAAGTGGTTATAAGAGAAAACATGACTGATATAATGTCTTGAGCCTTTACTTTCCCCAAAATCACTAAACTCTATTCATCTAAAATGGGGAATTATTCTACCTAAGGGAAAATTATATCCATTTCATTAATTACATATTTCTAGTATAGGGATTAATCATATTATTTTCTACACTATCAATTGGTGGATAATCCATTGATTCAATAGAATACAATATCCACATTGGGAAATATTTTACTTCAGAATCTGTGTTGATCATCATTGATGAGAAACATAATGTATATGGAATGATAATATTGACTGCCTTTCCATATTCAGGTCTATTTATAGTAGTTTTGGAAAGGGGAATCTTCTTATTGAAGAAAGATGTACCTCTTTGAAGAAATTACATAACTAATTCCACTCTAGAGATGATAGATATTTTGGATCAATATTTGTCATGAAGGTGGATTCCAATAATATATTCCCTAGGGAGGATCATTAGGGTTTATAGTGATTAATATGTAGGTAATTAGGGTTCCATACTTCCATTTTATCTTTTAACTAAAAATAATATTTTTTTGTAACTCACATCTTGGGAAGAGTTACCAATGTCGATTTTTATATTAACAGTGGTAAATGCTTCATAGAAACCAATATTCGGAGGACCTCTATAGTTTCATGTAAAAATAACATGGGAAACACCACCACAATATAAAATAACTCCCCCATTTATTTTTGATTCAGTTGATTCTGAATCATTATTAAAAAAATAAAGTTCTCAATAACACTATCATTGAGCAGAAAAGAGATATGGGCCTCCTTCTATAATTTTTGTTTCTCCTAGATAGACTACCAATTGAATTATCTCTACTGTCAGGGATGGGTCATGTGTGGTCTATAAAAACATCCACATGTGATATACCACCTTAGGGAGTCTCATGTTTTTATTGGAATGTGTCTATAATATTTTATAATTTTGGCTGGAATACAAAAAACCCATATAGTATCTATTCTAATAGGATAATAGACTCTAGTTTGTATGGGGATTTCTTCAAAATTCTATATTTTATTCTCTTTTGAAACATGATTATGTACCTCTAGAATGGAATAAGTAATGTGTTTTTACTCTTGAGTAGAAACCATGGTAAAATTATGAGTTGCATTATTGGTGAGGGATGTAATATGTGTCTCTCCCATGTGAGTCATTGAGGTTCTTCCAAGATAGCCTTTTACTATTGCTTCCAGAACATAATGATAATCTTATAAGTCATGATAATCGATATGAGAATTAAATTTTATTTCTTCAAGGATATGATGATGAGATTAGGAAATTAGAATTTCAATATCAGCCTCTTCATCAATGTGAGTGGGGATATAATCCTATCAATGTCCTCTAGTTACCAGTGGGATACACGAACGATATTATTTAGTTGAAAAAATGGTATGGGTTTCCCCTTAATTGCTACAAGAATACGCCATCATAGATTATCTGGTTCCACTAAAGTATTCATGTATGATTTTTGTATGATTCTAGTGTTATGGGAGTAATCAAAAGTTTTCAACAATTATTTCTAATAGGAATACTTAATAGATGTGGGGATATAGGCATTCTCCCTATGTTTGATGGATCTCCTCCACTAGCCTGATCTCTTAGAAGTTTGGGATTGAAAAATTGGAGTGGATTCATCTTGTGTGCCATCCCATAAATGAATTTATGGGGTTGATGTTATATGGTTCCATATGAGGTGGTCGTAAATAGGAGTCAATGTAGGATACTCTTGAATAGTTTTGGGGACACAATAGGCCTCTTGATCATCCTCCATGACATAAGGGAGGTAATTATTTCATCATTCCTGGGAGTGAATCCTGAAATTGTTTGATACGGTGATATTTTACACATGATTATATTCAACTCATCATTTAATGGATAATTTCTGATGAATCAATTCCAGGAGGGCATCACATGAATCCTAAGGAGTCAAGATAATTCAATTTAAATTGTATTTCCAAACTAATTCATTCTTCACATGGAATTATAGATTCTACATTAGAGAAAACATATTCTATTTTGATGTGGCCCTATAAAATGTAGTTATAAATTAATATATCTATTATTTAAGATATTCCATCAGTTTTGATTTATCGGGGATCTTGTATTAGTAATCAGAATAAATATCCTAAAATAATGAACATGATGACTTAGTAATAAATCATCAAAAGTAAAATAAATCATGAAAAATCATTTTCAAAGAAAAAATATTCTTATCCAATTCCCCATTTTTTCAAAGGAAATATTGATTTCAAATCTATTCCATTTGGTGAATTTGGTTTTGAGTCAAGGTGTACCTTATTTTCCAAGGAAGGTAGTCTTTAGAATCTTTATAGTGACATAATAGAATTTGTGGTGGGATTTTATTATAATCAAATCTATTTATGGGACTATTATATATTATTAGAGTTTTATATATTTATGTCATGCTCATGAATTCTTTGGAAATACTGATAGAGGACTATTTTACCCTTTTATAGTGGTTTATCACTAACAGATGTTGATAATAATATCGATATATAATAGTGGTTCTCCATGTTTTTCATTTATTTTATTACTTGGTTCTTATTCTTCAGGGACTATAGTTTATGGACACATAGTTGGGCACTCTAGATTCTATCACTATTTAGGGATGTGTTACATGTCTATGTTGTCAGTATTATCGAACAAGAAGTTATTCCTATGTATCTCTTAGAAATGAATTAGAACATGTTTAGTTTAGTGATACATTATGGGAAAAGTCATACTATTTATGATCATATGATAGGGACCAATCCATGTAGGTTAACATCATGAGTTAAGGAATATTGGTTGAATGATACCTAGAAATTCATGATGGTGGAATTGTGCATGAAAATCCCATTCTTATTGACCATGAAGGGAATATGGAAGAATAATGAATTTTTGGTTTCATATGGTATATGTCCTTGTGAGGTGCTGGGTATGTTTTTAAAATATAATATGTCTCATTGTGAAGCATATTGTTTCATCAGAAAAATGTAATCTCCAAAAGAATATCGTTATACATGGAGGTAATATTTCCCTCCATGTGGGGTATAATTTTTTGAGGAATATTTCCTAATGAGGATAGTTTCCATGGAATATGGAACTAGTGATAGTTATGTATGTGGTCATAGGGAATAATTCCCAATACGGATGTATGTAAATGGCTTCATAAAGATATGTACCCATGAATTTTGAAATGGATGGTAAATGATGATGGGTTTGATCCTTTGGGAGGAATCCTACATATCCTATTTAAATTGGAATCAATGATCATGTAGTTGGAATTTCATTGAATATGTTTTTTTGGATGGAAGATAGAATTATTTAAATACCATGTGTTAAAGACTTGTCATGATGTTTTATATCGTGTAACTATAGACTTTTCCACACAAATTTACATCATGGTATAGGGTAATTTCTAAGAAACTTTATATCATATGACTAGGATGTTGGATATGCATTTTAACCATATCATATGAAGATGTTTTTTATTAGTTTTATGTCATAACACTATAACATTGGCCACATTGTTTAAATTAGTTTCTTGGAGATGTTAGTGTGGTAAAAATTCTAACAATGGAGTATTCAGTGGGTCTTATGAATATTGAGTTTCATAGACAGATGTCCTATTTATTTATTTTGGTTATGGAAGAGAGAGTTGTTCAACACACTATATTGGAGCCACAAAAAAGATTCTATAAAATTGGGAGAGCATAATTGGGGAATACACAATAATGAGTGATTGCCTAATAGAGCTCAGGTTCAACTGACCATTATGGGCCATATACCTAGACTATAATCCTATAAAAATTGATGTAAATTGACATCAGGTATGAGAATCTTGATTCAGTATATTTACCATTGTCATGTTAATGATTTGGACCCTCATTATCAAGGATATAAATGTTTTCAAAGCCTTAAGGGGCCCCATAAGTTAAGGAGGAGAATAAAAAGGTTCCTTTTATCAATGGAATACATGATTTAAGGAGGGACACTCTACTAGGAATTAAAATGAAATCATAGATGTTTGGTGGATTTGGAAGATGTAAGGATTTGGAATTTTCGAGGGTCTTTCCTTGGAGTAATGGAGATATGGAGGACTTTCGGACTGATGTAACCAGTGACGGTGAATTGCAAAAATATACGACATTCATATCTCCTGAACCCTCCATTTTCCATGATCCAATCAAATGAAATGTGTATGTGTATTTTCATGGGATAAGACTATGAATCATGGATCATGCATGATTTGGGGAAGATGTATCTCAATAAATACTCTTCTCGAAACATTATCCTATATAAGGAATTTTTATAAGGAAATCAGATAATACAGGATCACATGAGATAGAAGGGAATATAGATAACAAATTCATTTGATGAAGACAGTGTAGTTATCTCATATATGGGGTTCATGTGATAAGATTTTGAAACAGGGTCAATGTGATGTTGTTATCACATGACCACGTGAGGAATCCATGCTCTTCTCAAGAATTAAATTGTTATTACACAACCACATTATGATCTTAGTTATGTGCTCATGTGTGGAAATTTTATATAATTTTATATCCATGGGAGTTATTTTTGGCTCTGGGTTTATGTGTGAAATTCCTCAATGTTTACCAACATGGGAGATGTTAGCCACTCATTATCCATCCAAATGTATCCATTTATTTTTTATTATCTATTTTAAAAAATCTAAATTGGTGATTTATTTGTAACACCCATAATTAGGTATGAGTAACCACTACCATCCATGTTGTCCATGTAATACGTCTTTGGATGAGGATTCATCTTTGTGGTCATGTTTGTTGTCTACCATTAGCCCATTAATTAAATAGATCTCTCACGATAGTATGATATGTATTCCAATATTTCAGGAATGATGAGACTCTCTTATAATATGTTTGATCATTTTGTGAATGAGGTGTGTTTCCCTTGGAATTAATTTTTTTAGTTACATGATGAAATCATTGATGATGTGAGGATACTTTATAATATATTTTAATCATTTAAATTTGTTTCATAGATCATCAATGGCAACTCAAGAATCAGAAATGTCAAATCATGACATCAACACAACTTTTCTTATGATATGGCCATAACAAAGATTACAATATTCATTTTTCCTATATTTCATGCCCTAAGACATATCCATATCATTTTATATAATATATACAAACACACCATATAATTTAAATTGAATTTAGGAATTATATCTAAAAATTTTGAGTTAAAAAAATGAAAATAATTCAAGGAAAATATAGGGATACTAATCATAAATAAAAAAATTATTCATGATTTCCTTTTATTTTGTTTTTTCCACCCCCTGCAACACTCCATCTGAGCTCTCCCAAAAAATGACCACGATATGATACATTTTATGACATTATACATGCCTCTACATAGTCCAAATACTATAGAGTAGTGGTTATCATATAATACTGACATTGGGGAGACTATTCCCTTATCTTTAGAACATACAATAGAAAGAAAATAACTGAAATGTCACATAACATCGAAGTGAACAACCAGAATAAAAACTAAAATATTATTATAAATTAAAATATAAAATTACACAACACATGAAATGAGTAAAAAATCATTATACTAATCATACATAGATACATTTAAAAGTGATTCCTATTAGGTAAACTAGGTAAAAAAAGTAAATCAATAAAATTAATTCCAAAATAAAAAAAAATTAAAATAATAAAAAGAATTATATCTCATTAGTCTCGCGTCCGCTACCCATGAATATAATCTATAATATCCATTATTAAAATATATTTAAAAACCTATGACAAAAAATGGAGTTTTCATGTCCACCAAGGTATATATGAATATTGTAAGCATAAAACTTAGTAGAAAACCACCAATGGACAATTAATACATGACACAATATCTTGGGTATATGTGTTATAAATATAATTAAATAAATAAAATATATCATGAATTTAGAGATGTTATGTTACTATTTACTAACAAGGAAACCACTTCACATGTTACCACATGCGTCAACCAATATTGGTGAACTAACCCTTTATTTCAAGAATTTGATACCATGGTGAACCATAATCACCAAGGAAATCACCAAGAATATAATATAAATTGAAAAGTAAGAAGGATTGATGCATCAGAATAATGAGAAAGCCCTAATATATCTAAATTATAAAATAATACACATTATGATGTCCCATGGCTCACTGTTAATCCACAAAAAAAGATAATAAATAACATAATATAAGGTATAATGAATCATTTTAAATCCACATGATGTTGAGTGATTAAAAGAAAGAATACAATAAGAGGTACCATGACTCTTGTATGGTCCTCCTATACAAAAATAAATTTGTTATAGAACAAAATATAATGTAAAATATCTCAGTTTCTGTCATATTACATCTATAAAAATTATGTATAAGACAATATTATTTGTTGTTGATAATTTATGGTCCTTCTATTTCCAAAAGAATTAAGATATAACATATTTTCACCCAAATCTATTCATTTACTATTATGTTTCTATGGATATTTTAGAAAACATTTTTTACTACTATTCATTATATATAGAATCAAATATGGGTATAACACAAAATAAAAAGAAAGAAATTACCCAGAACCTAGCTCTAATCTAGTAAAAACCCATACCTTTCACACCACCAATGTAAAACTTCTTAGAGACTCCAACAAATGACTAACATCATGTCATATATTACCCATATATATAATAGTATTCTTCTTCAATTCTAAATCCCTTAATCCTTATCTCATTAAACAATTTTTAGCACACAATTGATATCATGAATAACTTATCGGATATACTAATATCAAAATAAAAAATACCTCATAAATATTATAAATTCCAACTAGGCCATCTATAGACATAAATATTAAGACAATTACCCCATATTTATTATCATCCTTTCAAAACATAATCATCTTCTAACCATTCTTCTATTTGGTGAGAGAAACCATTGTCTAACTAACCATTTATCCACTATTTAGAATGGTCACTCCCTAAAATAGGAATCTCATACAAGATTATCTATTAATTTAATTTTCATAGCATTCCTAATTATTTACCTTAATGGGAATGTCATGGACAAGGAGACACAAAAATATGTATATCCTCCTATAAATTCTGTAAAACACACCCACCATGAATCATCACTATATCAAATCATTCTAAAAATATATGTAATAAGAATAATTCAAGCTAAATAGGATAATTGTGAATCACTACACACTTCAAAAAAATTATACATCACCAACAACACATCCTCTCCAATAAACTAATATATTATAAGATTGTAATCATTATCTTACATAATATTTTTTCAATGGTAACAACTAGACAACGGAAACCTCAAGAGGCCTACAAACCCGATACTCCTCTATATAACCCATAGAGTCAAAATGTTAATTATAAGAAATTATTCTCATGGAATAGAACCCTATGGGGTTATATTTCATATATTTAATGTAAAATCCACATAGATACATAGTCAGTGAGAGGACCTAAAATCACAAAACTATGTATAGAGTATTTATTCTAATAAAAAGGGAATCTACCCTATCTGTATAATGATACTTTACTCTTCTAGTCCCAATTCATGCCACCCCAAATAAAATTCCCATGTAATAACACAAATTATACCAAAATACACATTTTATATTTCATAATATCAAATGGATCACATACCTCATTACTAATGGGTTTAACCCATTACAATATCATAGCATGATTATCCCTCACGTCCTAGATACAAAAAAATTAAAAAATAGGTCATAAAATGGTATTTAATTATGAAAAGTGATGATATTAGAGAAGCATCAAGAAAATAAGGAGGTATTCCCTTAGCCTCACTTATAATGGTCAGCTTCATTAAATGGTACATCAATCATGAAATAGTATCCCCACTAGGGAAAAAAAGATGATTCAAGGAGGGAGAAGAAATAAGAGGGGTTGTATGAGATTCTAATGTAATTAGTGTTTCATGATTCAATATGTGGAAAATTAAATGAAGTTTAATTCCTTACCTAAACACCTTTATATTGACTGATAGATATAAATATTGAGAACAACATCATACAAAGATATCATGAGTCTAATAAGTCCAATCCAAGTATAAAATTTAAAAGTATCTCAAACATGGGATTCCTTAAAAACATAATTTTATCTACTTTTACCTACCCATAAAAACAAGTGATATTGAAAAATCATCAAAATAGGGATTCTCATAGTTGATAAGAATCTTTTATGAACTCTTAACTAACAACTTTATCAATCTGAATTTATTACCATCACACCACACCTAATTCCAGACAACATCATGGTATTGTTTTTAAAATAATTCAATATAAACAAATAAGTTTTTAATAAATACTCTTAATCTAACGAATTATAACCATCAGTTTCCCCACCAATGACTCACCAAACACTAATTCCATGTTATCACGCCAAATTAATCTTGAAAATTAGCAATATTGACTCTACTACATTAATTATCGTAGACCCTATGTTTTATTTAGTCCAATAAGAAAATCATAACCCTCATTAACAATTTTCTACACAAACCACACTACTACAAGAAATGAGTCTATATAATATAGTATTTTCAATAAACCTACTATAATATGCCCTACCAGCAACCCAAGAAGGATAATGATCCTCATTATAACACAAAATAGATTTAATACACATGTAAACCTTAATATTTTCAAAGACCTTACCAACTCAAGTGCTTTATTTTTGGTCTTCCATTGGATGTTACACACCATATGATTCTACATCATCACCCTACCAATACCAAGACACATTATCTTAAAAATCTCAGTTATATCAATAAAAATGACCATAGATCAATTTACTCTTAACTTACACATCCCATACTATAACCCCCATCATTTCATATATATACCAAAGGTAAAAAAAGGATACAATTTTGAACCTTTTAAGAGAATAATATATTGGAAAATTTATACCATGAAATGACGATCATTAAATGCTATCTAGAAATCATGGTTCCTCTTAAAAGATTTAATTACTAAACATTTATAGATATAACATATTTCAACAAGTGTAACAGTCTCGGTTCCCATGTGGAAATTCAGAATATTCATAACTGTTTCTTTCGTAATTAAAACACACCAAAACCTAATTTATCCTTGGATAGGGAGATATAGAACTATTTTATAGTCTATATATATATCTATCACTCTATTTCTAAATGATTAATCTCCAATAATGTCTAGATAGCACCCTACATCCATAAGTTTTCTGATTTAATGAATTATCTTCCTTAATTGCATATTCATTTTAACGGCTTCATTATATGAGTCCGGCTCTAATGCAGTCATACATACCTAAAAAGAGCTTATATATCTTTCATCCATAAAATACAGATTGATTATTTAGTTACATTCATTTCTAATGTGAAAAAAAAAATTTAAATTCAACATCAAAATCTATAATGAAACTACTATATAATAGATACTCCTAAAATATATTTAATATATTTGGTGAACAATCTCCATGAAAAATATATTATAAAAGGGATAATAGAAAAAAACGACCAATCTCATCACCCACTCTTTGTATCCTAGTTGATTCATTCCACTTTGATTTTTCACCCCTAAATTTGATTACTTCCAACTTCACATAACTCTAACTTCGGGTACCAATCAACACAAAATAAAATGACAGTTATTTTTCACCTATTTTTCAGCATCCTATTATCATAATTTTTTTTGAAATAATATTTATTTAATTTATGAAAACATATATATAGATATATAAATCAATTATTTCTCCTTTCACAAGGCCTAATTCTAATTCTCCTAACACACAGAACATGCTATCTAAGAATAGAACATCGACTTGAGTACCAACACTAGGATAATTCTATCTCATATTTGGTTGATACTATACTAAGGAGTATCAATCAAATATTACACTAGGACATTATGGGTACTTATTAGACATCCATATCATCTGAATTCACCCAATACCTAATTAAAATTGGGCATAGAATCTAAACATGATTTATCATGACATGATCATGAGTTCCATTACATATTTACTTCACAAGGACATATCGTTTCCCACAAGTATCTATAATAAGATTTTTAATTAAAATATTCAATTTATACTATCCTATTAACCTTGTACAGTGAAAAATAACCACTAACATATAATAATTTAAATCAAGAACCAATTTAATAACTTAGAAAACATCCCACAAACAATCACAAAATAATAATATCCATTAACTTCATAAAGATAGCAACTTTACTCACACCATAAAGAGTCATTTATCGCCATCCCAGAGAAATATCACACCAGACCAATACACACACACACCCACATATATATATATATATATATATATATATATTACCCCAAACCATAAATATGATTTAATTATGATTTTTTGTGTTGTGTGCCAGTTTTTCATTTATAGTATATAATAGAAACATTCAAAATATTTAAAGGGAGATTCATGTTTTTTTGAAAAGTGGGTCAATATATGAGTTCAAAATTTATTCCTGATTACACCATTAGATCTATAATGGTTTTGTAAATTGAGTTTTAATCTTTGTGTGTATGAGGATTTCATAGAAAAGATGGGGGATGTTATATAAATCTATGTGGTCACTTGGATGATCTTGATGATAATTTAAGGAGGTAATAAAACATATGATTGTAATGTAGTGGGATCTACATGATCCCCCCCACAATCTGCGAGAATATTCAATGAGATAGTGTATTCTATGAATTTTATACCAATTATATTTCCATAAACCACTGCATGATGTGATATACCATGTTTTAAAATCATGAAATATGATTTAAATAACATTATTTTTATATTTAATCAATGAAACATATCAAAAATGTATAATTATTCCTCTTAAATTCCATTTAATGATTATATGGGTGATTTTGGAAATATATAATATCTAACAACCTCTCATCAATGGATCAGAGGAATGGTTTGTTGGATTTGTTGACAGATCCTAGGTAAGTTAACAATTTTGTTTCTCCCTCTCATTTTAGTATATCCCAATCTCTGAATTATATGAATAGGGATTTAAAAAATTTTAATATATGGTTGTAGAATAAGGATCTACATCCACCTTGATATGGATTTTTCTATTTATACCTTTTCATTTTTTTGGCCTTATATTTGGGAAATTCTAGGGATGAGAAAACTAGGTCATTGGATCTAATATTTTCCCTGAAACAACTATTTTTAATTCTTATTGTTGATTAATAATTATTAGTTTATGAATTAATTTATTTAAATATTTAAAATTATAAAGTTTTATTGAAATATAAATTTTTATTTTAAATAAATTTTTAATAGAATTTATATATTTTCAACAATTATTGTTTAGAAATGAGTTTGGGAAATAAAAAAGATGTTTTTTGAATGGAAATTGTTTTGTTTGAAAGGGAATTTGATTTTAAAAATATTTAAAATTTGGGAATTGTTTTCTAGAAAATTTGGAATCATTTGTTTTGGAAATGGGATGGGTATTTTGGTTTACGTGGCCTATATAAAAATAATAGTAATTATTATGATAATTCTATGAGAATTTATCATGAAATGATTTATTCTTATCGATGAATGAAATTTATTTTTATAATTTATCACATTATGAAGGTTCTCATGTAAAATTTATTTTGGAAACCTTGTTTTGAAACCTCTATTCATCATTCAATAAAATTTGAAAATTTGGATATTTTTATGATGGAAGAAAATGAATAGGGTATATCATATATAAGTTGAATCCCTTTTATATATCTTGGTAATGTAGATGTTTTGGGGATGTTTTAGTGATTAAAAAATTAGTAAACACATATGACCAGGAGAGTAAATTCATAGGGACAGTTAGTAAATAATGATCCTTAACCAATACCATAAAAGTAAATAATAATTAGATTATACCAAATATAATTTAATATGGGGAATGTTATTTTAATTAAAATAGACCATGACTCATGATTTTCATGGAATTGAGAGATTATGATGTTCGAGAAAATATGGATTTTTCCAAACGAATTTATTTATAGATAAAATGTAGTGTTTTGACGAAACTAGGTAAATCCTAAATGAAATATTGGATTTATAATATGATACCACAATTGAGTCTATAATGGGGTGGTTATCTAGGGAGACACATAAAATTTGTTGGAACATGGTGTTCTGAGTCCTCTCTCATTAGAGGTATGTGTGATGTAATAAATAATTATTAAATTCATTCTATTTTGACCTAAAATATTTTTATAAATATATCATCTTGTAAATGTTTCCAGAATTTTCCTCAAAATCTTAAAATCTTTAATGACATTGTCCTTCCTCCATCCGTTGGTTGATCTCATTGGATGATGATGAATTTCTGGATCAGATCGAATTAGGAAAAAATGAATGCAATTACTTCTCTCAATCATTGTAGAACACATTCTTCATCAATTAATGATCAATAATCATGGGACGATAACTCAATTTTTGGATTTATTCACAATTTACTAATTTTTTTGAGTGGATTGATCCATTTTTGTCGATATGTTCCATTTCTAGCCTAAGAATTGTCCTACACATAAGATAAGTTGATTTTATTGTGTTACATTGTATCCTAATATCATTTTTTGTTTTCATTACCCATGAAATATTGGAGAACATTATTTAAAAAAATTGTTTACATACCTTTATCCTTAGTTTCACTTCACTTTTTTTCACCGGAAGGACCGTACAGTCATGTTCTTACCTTGTTGGGTGGTACGGAGCATGATTAGACACCCAAAACTATGACAGGTTGATGAAGGAGGTGTAAATATTTAAATTAAAAATAGTTCTGGGATATTTTTGAGGTGATAATGATTATTTGGATGATCAAATATTTTTTAATCGATGGATGGAGGCTTCGAGACGTGTAGCTTCATACAAGTTTGCATTTACGCAGTCTGTTGATGATTTATGATGAATGACATCAGAAAAGTAAGAATCACCTATAGATCTACTCATCCAGGAAGGTATTTTGGTGAGATATATAACAGAACAACCAGATTTTAGGTGAAAATATTGGAACTGAGAATCTGGAAATAAACCAGTTACACACCATGTAGTAGAATTAACACACAACATCTAGAACCTCACTGATGATAGATAGGGTTTTAATAAATGTAAAGGATGAAAATAAGTGTATCACTCATACACATCGTGTACCCATTCCCAAGATGGATAAAATGTGTGGGGGATCACATGGTTGGGACAACATGTGGTAGTAAAAGACTAGTTACACGGTCATGTAACTAAGTACACGGACACAAGATGGTCAGACGGGCATCACCCAAAGTGAGGTAACACGTTTTCTACAAAGTACATGAGTTCTAAAAAATGGATATGATGAACAAGACATGAGTCGGTCCGAGATAGTCAGTACACGATGTGTATTCCATCAACACTGAGTATACTACTACATGTAATGGAATTTATGTGCTAACTAGGGACATCGCCAGGTAGTGGAGTAGGACTACACATCATGTGGTTCCCATCACTGACTATGTACCCCCAAGTTCCACTATGAGGAAACATAGAGAATTTGTATCTCCATTGTTTGAACTCTTATTTCATCCAATGATTAGCATATCCAGATTATTCTTCAAGAAATAATTTGATGGTTCCCTTCATTGTGGCATTGGATTTATGATGTGAAATGTTCCAGAAATGAAATTTATGGAGGGGACATTGGTGATTATGAAAAATCACCAGATACTACCATGTATTACCATCAAATAGATTTCGTTAGTCGAGTAATCAATCATAATAGTGGAAATTCCCATTTTCATGGGTACTAGTCCTCTACAGCTACCTTCTGAGTGGAACCCACTATCGGGTAGAGCATGGGTCCTCTATGGCCATAGGGGAACCTGTCTGTTTTACCAGAGTGTAGGACCTGATCTTCCAAGTGGAACCACCAATTATATAGGGTGAGGGTCCTTGATAACTAGAGTGGAACCCCCTTTTTTATTGGGAATGGGTCCTTGTTTACTAGAGTCAAACACTATAGGATCAAAATAATGATGTAAATGCCCAATATACAAGAGAGGGGTGAATTGTATACTTTTAAAAATTTATTTGGAACTTTTAGAGATGGAATAAAACATTCTATTGTTCAGAAATGTTAAACAAGGTACATTAACAAGACCTCTTAGTCCTACAATCTTACTAGATTCTAGAAATATAATTCTGGAAATGAAACTGAAGAAAATTTCACAAGAACAAAGATACTACCTTAAACCATATAGAATCATACTAATCAAAATATACAAGTATAAGAAAGTATAAGATAGTTATACTTGCCTTATTAATCAAAATGGAATGGAAATCTAATTTGTAACAATACAAGTAACAAGTAAGAAATCTTTTGACCCAAAGTGTAGAGTATCCAACAACCTTGGATAAAGACCCCTTGATTTATACATTCAAGAAATTCTGTCTTACCCACACTAGGGTAAACCCTCTATAGAAATATATGAGTCTGTCTTGCTCTCCATGCAAGCCCTCGAACTTCAAGGTAGTTGGCACCTTGGTCTTCCTTATCACGAAATTAATCAAACTTTAAGGTAGTCATCACCTTTGTCTTCTTATCCCGGAAATCCCTCAATTGTACACAACAATAATCATAGTTTCACAAAGCAATATGAACAAGATGTTCAGTATGAACAATGCATGACAGTCTCTCTCTATAGAAATCACTTTAGCTGCATGTAATCTATAGATTGATCAACGTGTGTTGAGCTCATTCAAATGAGCTCCTATTTATAGGCACATCTCCAACAAACATCTCCCTCCTCCAATGGTCATATTTTTCCTTGAATCTCGGAGGGACGTGTACACGTTTCACTCAAAAAATGGTTAGTTAGAAACATAATACACGAAACTATTTCATAAATATAACAAAGGTAAGCAAAATATGGTTTCTCAACAAAATATAATATTACAGAGTCTATGGAAAATAATTTTACCATTATAAGAACATTCAGATTCAATATTACATGAATATTTGGATTCTGTTTATCAAGGAATTCAGATTCAAAATTTTATGGGATTCGGAGTCTAAATTCTTAAGAATTCAAAGTCTTAATTATAAGGAATTCAGAGTCTAAATTATAAGGAATTTAGATTCAAAATTATAATGAATTCTGAACCTGAATTCTAAGGAATTAGGAGTCTGAATTATAAGTAATTATATCTCTTAATTTCAAAGAATACGGAGTCTAAATTTCATAGAATTTTGAGTCCTAATTTCAGAGAATTAAGAGTCTGAATTTTAGGGAATTCTGTCTCAGAATTTTAGAGAATTTTGAGGCTGAATTTCAGAGAATTCGGAGTCTGAATTTCATAGTATTCAGAACCTAAATTCTTAGGAATTCAGAACTTGAATTCTGAACAATTTAGAGCCTTATTTCTAAGGAATTTGGAGTCTGAATTTCAACGAATTTGGGGTCTGAATTTCAGATAATTCAGAACCTGGATTCTGATGAATTTAGAACCAGAATTCGGATTCTGAAAACAAAATCCTCTATATCTATGTATTTATTGAATTCCAATGTTTTATATGTGAATATGAATGTAACAATTTGGAATAAAAAGAGTTTATTTTAGAGAAACTAAAACATGAACAATTAAAAATAGGTAAGGAAATATCTTCCTTGGGGAAGGAAAATTTTTCTTATTACGATAAAACATATTGAGAGAAACCTTCCTTGTGATAGAGTGTTTGTAATTTTCAAAACATAGAGGAATGGAGAAGACATAAGGAAACCTTATTGACCCAACAATCTCCCCAATTTTCCAAAGCACAAACATCCTAACTAAAAAGAATATAAGGAATTTGAAATTTTTATTATCTAAAAAAACATATCTCCCTTTACTTATGGATCATAATGAATACCACTAATTCCCCCTTACGCTTTGGAAACGCTAAAGATCGTATTCTTGATTTCTCGAATGAGATTTTACTTTTCATTCATATGAAAATATTCCTGATAAAAACTACCCCTTGGATGAACACCCCCTTAGGGAAATTTATTCTTTACTTAGTATTATTTTTGACATTCCTTTCACCACTTTGTGATTTCCAAAAAGGAATAATGGGAATGTAAAAGAAATTTGGTACTGAATGATTAGTACTAAACATCCAATAATAAGAAGTGAAATAAGAATTTCCTTAATATTTGAAGAATCTGTACAACTAAAAAATACAACAAAAGATAGGATTTGGAAAAGGTTATCATTCCTTTTCCTTCGTCATCAGCTTCTTCACAGTAGTCTTTAGCTTCATCAGTTCCTTGTGATCATCTTCCATGCACTTGAGAAGCTAATCAATATCTTTAGTTTTCTTCTCTAAGGGTTTTATCTTTTCTTCCTAAGCCATAAAATTCTTTGCCTGAGCCTTCAAGACTTATTCTTTCTTAACAATCTTCTCTTCTATTGAAATTCTAAGATCCCTTTTTCTCTTCCAATTCTTGGCCACATTATTTAGCTTCTTATTCAGATCCTTATCTTCTTGCTTCCGAGAAGTCTATTCAATAGATAGCTTTTCTTCAAAAATAGTAGTCAGATCCATGATCTTCACATAGTTAGTGTCAAAATAATCCTTGACATTGTCTTGAAATTCATCAAAGATTCTCATCTCTTATATTGTCTTCCTTGACCAAATTGTCATCTTCTTGCAAGACCTTTTATGAGTCTCATCGCTAATGAGAAAAGATTTGAAATCTGCCTAAAGACAAACACACTAATCCATCACCAAGGAAACCAAATATGATTTTTGATTTAACATATTCTGAAGAATCTAGAATATCAGTTCCATACATGGAAATAAGGGAATAGTTCCAAAAAGAATTTTCAAAGTATGAACAATGAATCCATGTCCAATTGAGGATGATTCTAAATCCAAGACAGTGGTTGGTGATGATTCTTTTTCTATTTCAACATCCTTCCTCTTCGATGAAGCACCAACTACTTCTTTCTTTACCATAGTTTTTCTAAGTGTATCAAATACCTCCTGTTTTCCCTTATCCTCTTTCTGAATTAATTCTTCTTGATTAGGTGATTCATGTTCTCTATCTGATAGCTTAACAATTTTGTCTTTATCAATATGATCATTCTTGACTCATGCCTCATCCTTCTCTAGATGTATGAAACCGTGATTACTATTATCCTCTTCAGACAACTTATTCACTTATTCCTCACCATTCTCATCTTTTACTAGGGTAACATGTTTTGAAGACTCAGCTTCAGAAGTTCGGATTGATAATTTATCATAAGGCCTTTCCCTCTCATGTAAATCCTATACTTGATTTATCAAGTCCTTAGTATCACCATTGCCTTCGTCATCTTCTTCTTCCACTTATTCTTCTTGTACTATTTCTTCTTCGATGTCATTCCATAATCACTAATTTTTTTCCCAGAGTCTCTGGAAAAGGTTCAATCAAAAAGGGTTCGGGTACCGGAATTTGTTTATAGGATTTTTCAGTAGTATTGATAAGAGATTGTACTATCACATACACATACATATTTTTCTTTTTATTATTCTCTTTTTGCGGCTTCTCAATCTCTTCAGAATCCTTTTTCTTAAATGCTTTTTTCTCAGAAGGGACCAGGACAAACATAGGCTCCCCTTCCATCCTGTTCTTCTTATCTTCTCTCCACTTAGCCACTACTTCATCAGGATATGATTTTTTCTTCTTTGGATTTGGAGGGGCAGACTGGGATTCCCTTTCCACATGGGTTTTTCCTTTCTCTTCTGGATCCATGACCTTCTTCTTCCTTCAACTTCTTCTTCCTTCAACCTTCCCTAGAGGTTTCATCCACTTCCTGAATATTTTATAGAGTTTCAACTTCTGCTATGAAAAATCATAAAATTCTCTAGATTGACTATTAAATAAAATATTCATCCTCCTTAGAGTATCATCACTCAAAAGCATCCCCTTTTAATTTCTCAGTCTACAACTACAAGGAATCTTGAAATACACAAGACAAAGAACAATGATTTTATAAAAAATGGCCAAATACATGATAATCTGAGACTTCATATTTCTATTCTTTATATTCTCAATCGTAACAAAGATATGCTTCAATAAGTATATCATTCTTAGGCTCACCAGAAAATCCAATATCTAAATATCACTTTTTTCAACGAATCCTTTTCCCCTTTTATATGAATGATAAAACCTAGGAACCATAATTCATGAATCCGAAAGTTTGTAGATAGATGAAAAATCTTCAGAGTCTTCACTTCTTTCAGGAAGAGACACTTTATGGCGTTTTCCTTATCAAAATATCTTATCACATCAGGTATCTTGTGTGAGCAGAACTGTGCTTCTACTTCATATGGAATTCCAATTAATCTTGCAAATTTGGTGTATGAAAGAGAATATGTCTTTCCATAAAACATAAAGTAAAACTTGTCTCTCCCTTCTTCAAGGAAGAAACATTCTTTTTTGAAGAACTCAATATAAAAATCTGGATACACCAGATCATGTGCCTTTTTTTGGATACTGAAACACTCTCCCAACCATTGATCTTGATATTCTTAAAAATAATGGAGTCTTACTTGTCATAAAACATTGTATCAACTAAATTATCTCTGTATATCTTAATTTCAATGATTTTCTTGATAGTTGATATCTATTTCAAAGGAGAGGCTGCAGCAGACATTCAGAACTAAAGAAACATTAAAGAATCAGAAGGGCCTTAAAAACAGATGTAGAGCTTCAGAACGCGAAGGCTTAGAATTTGATGTTGGACAACCATCAGGGGGTCCTTTGTATAGGCAATATAGGTGACGATTCACCTTATTTGAATTATCAAACGATTGAAATTGTTTTGAGAAGATCTAATGGTTGAGATGATAGTCGAAGAAGGATTTTGAAAGATTCCGATCATTTGAGGTTTTTATGAAAAACATTCAGATTTAAGGTAACATGAATCCAAAGAAAATATAAATACCAGTAAGGAAAAATTATTACGAATACTTAGGAAGGGAAACATACCTTTTAGATTTCCTGGAAGATTATTCAAAATTAGGATAATTATTTTTGATGAACTCTATATTCTGAAAATGTTGATTAGGAAAACATTGAGTATGAATATTATTAGACTACTAAAAAAACTATGAAAATATGAATATAAATATTCTAACTACAAAAATCATTATTACAAAAATTTTAACTACAATAATTTTCAATATGAAAATTTTGACTATGAAAAATTTTGACTATCAAAAATTTTATATTACGAAAAAAATTCAGAATACAAAAAAATTTAGACTGCGAAAAATCATAGAGTACAAAAAAATTACTATGAAAATGTGATGAGGAAAATTTTAGATAAGGAAATATTTGTTACAAAAATTGTAACTATTATAAATTTTCACTAACAAGAAAATGTTCTTCCACTATGAAAAGATGTTTGTTACTGTAGAGAGATAGGTTTTAACAAAAAGTAAACAAGGAGGATTACCTTATGGTTATCATTCCTAACTTTTGTTTAATGTATTAAAATCTATCAGATGGTAATGATTTTGCGAAAATATCAGCAAGTTGATATTGTGTTCTGATAAATTGAATAATGATATCTCCTTTTTGTTAGTGATCCCTTAGAATGTGAAGCCTAATATCTATGTGTTTTTCATGAGAGTGATGTGCAGGGTTTTTAGTTATGACAATGGCATTAGTATTATCACAAAATATTTGTGTTTTGGAAAAACTCATACCATTGTCTGTGAGTGTGTGTTGCATCTACAATACTTGAGCACAACAACTTCCTGCTACAACATATTCTGCTTCAGTAGTGGAAATTTCTACTGAGTTTTTATTTTTTCACTACAAAGAAACTAATGAATCTCATAAGAAATAAAAAGTTCTGGATTTAGTTTTTTTATCCATTATACACCCACCAAATTCATCATCCGAAAAACTATTTAAAAAATAATTTATAGAGGTATAAAAAGTCTAAAATCCATTTTTCCCTTTAAGTACCGAAAAATGATTCTCACTGGATTTAAATGAGATTCCTTAGGATTTGATTGATACCCCGTGCATAAGCATACAGAAAACATTAAGTCTGGATGACTAATTGTCATGTACAGTAGACATCATATCATACCTCTAAAAGATGTTTGATCTACTGGTTTCCCAGCTTCATAGAGATCAAGTGAATTTGATGTACCAATGGGAGTACTCATACTCTTAGTGTTTTCATATCCATAATTTTTAGGAAGATATTTAATATACTTGTGATGAGATATATAGATTTCTTCTGGTTTTTGAGAAATTTGAAAACCAAAGAAAAATGTTAACTCACCCATCATACTCATTTTGAACTCAAATTTCATTACATCCGCAAAGGAATTAGTTAAAATTGCAGATTTGAAACAAATATAATGTCATCAACATAAATTTGAACAATCAAAACAATTTTCTAATCTTTCTTTATAAAAGGGTTGGATCTACATTTCCCTTAACATAATTATTTTGAACAAAAAACCATGTAATTCTATCATACCAGGCTCTATGGATTTGTGTAAGTCCATATAAATTTTTTGTAACTTTGAAAACATGTTCAGTATGTTTTTTTTCGTCAAAACTAGGAGGTTTTTCAACCAAAACATCCTCTTGAGCGTAACCAATAAGGAAATCACATTTAACATTCATTTGAAAATGATGTAAATTAAAGAATGTTGTAATGGAAAGTAGAATACGAATTGATACAAGTATGGCTTCTGGAGAATATGTTTCTTCATAGTCTATTCCTTCTTGATGATTATAGCCTTTAGCAACCAATATAGCTTTATTGATTACTATGATTCCATTTTTCATCACACTTATTTCCGAGGACCCATTTTACTCCAATAAAAGAAGTTTCCTTAGGTCATTCAACCAAGGTCCAGAATTTATTCCTTTAGAATTATTTTACCTCATCTTGCATAGCTTTTATCCAATCCTCATCACCTAAAGCTACATTAGTGATTTTGGTTTCTAATTGGGAATGGAATGCTAGATGTTCTACTTCATTTCATGAGAAACTTTTAGTCCTTACATGTTGATTTACATCACCAATGATACTATCATTGGGATAATTGTTAAGAAACAATTGATTTGGGTTTTGTAAAACCTGTTCATCAACGTGTAGTATTATGTAATCTTGGATAAATTCTTCAGAAACACTTTCTTGAAACTTTTCCTTATTAGAAAGATCTTCTATCAATAGTTGATAATTAGATTTTTTAAAACACATATGAAGTTGTAGGTTGATGATGTTCAAAAACAAAAGGATCAGTTTCATCAAATTTAACATGTATTATTTTTTCAAGAGTACAAGTATTTTTATTGAAAACTCCATAATCCTTAGAAGTTGTAGAGTAACCTAAGAAAATTCCTTCATCAGATTTTGGTGAGAATTTGTGTCGATTATCATTATAATTTAGAATTAATACCTTACAACCAAAAACCGTGAAGTATGAATTTATAAGTTTTCTACCATTCCATAACTCATAGTGAGTTTTATTAATAAAATGTAAAATAAAAACATAATTTATAGTATAGAAAGCAGTACATACAACTTTATCCAGAAAATGTTTGGCTATAGAATATTCACTCGACATGGTTCTAGTTATCTCTTGGATAATTCTATTTCTTCTTTCAACAAATCCATTTTTTGGCGGTGATTTTGTTTTTGAGAACTTATGAGTAATACATTTTATTCTAAAAAAAGATTTGAAATAAGAATTTTGAAATTATCCTCCATGATCACTATGGATAGTTATCAATAGAAGGTTTTTCTCATTTATAACTTGGTCTCTAAAAATATTAAAATAGGAAAAATCATCAGAGATCATTGCTAGAAAATAGACCCATGTAAATCTGTTGTAATCGTCAACTAAGGAAAATACATAATATTTGCCTCTAATTATTCTTGTTTGTGTTGGACCAAAAAAAACCATATGCGCCAACTGTAGTGCATAAGTAGTTGATACTTACCTGATTGAATTAAAACATGATTTATGTTGCATTCCATATTGACAAGGATTACAAACTTTTGAAAAATCATATATAATTTCTAGTATATCCTAAACAAGTATTTTCATATAGAGTTTGCATAGGTTTTTAAGGTTACAGTGTCCTAACCTTCTATTCCATAACCAAGAATGATCTTCCATTTCACTAAGGCTAGGTATGTCTTGGCTCCTAAGGTATTATAAGATTAATGTGTAAAAATTATCTTGCCTATGGGCATAAAGAATAAACTCTTCCTTGTAATAGTGTACTAAAAACATGTCATTCCTATAATTCACAAGGTAGCCTTAATCACATAATTGACATATGCTAATATGGTTGTTCATAAGATCCTTAACAAACAAAACATTTGAAATCAATGTTTTTTGAAGAAGAAAAATGTAACCTATACCAATAATTTCCCCTTGATCATTATCTCTGAAATTTACTTTTCCTCCTTTCATCTTGATAATATTTTCAAATAATTTTTTGTTAGAAATCATGTTCTGGGAACATACACTATATATGTACCATGTATTTCTGTTGGTACTATATTTTTTTTCCTGATAATAAAAGAGTTAGAATTTTGGAACCCAAACATTCATGGATCCAGAATCATTAGAAATAAGAATTTTAGGAATCCACATTTTCTTAGAAAAATTATCTTTATAAAAACCTAAAGGCCGAGTTTTTTATAAGGAACAAATTTTTTCCCAATTACCACAACACTAACATTTAGTGCTAATAGGAGAACTTTGAGGAACAAAAAAATTGCTACTAAAAATTGGTTTTGAAAGAGTATAACCACATCCAGAATTCTTCCGTAGAGGTCGAATTTGAGAATACATCTTATCAACATTTTCCTTACTTAAGGTAAAGATTGAAAAACACTTACTCAAGGAACAAATTTCTGACATCAGCCTAATAACTATGTTATTATCCTCAAAACATTAGTTTTACCACTAGAGTTAGTCTCTAAAACATTTTTCATAGAAATTAATTTTTCTAGATCCTTAGAATGTTTATGCTTACCAAAATTAACTTCCTCATGGTTTTTTGAAATAATTTCAAAATCATAAATTTTCTTATCGAGATCTTTATAAGGATATGATATTTCCTTATTAAGAATATAAATCCTAGAATTTTCCTTATCATGCTTTTTCTTGACTTTAGAATTTTCATTCTCAAGGAACATAGAAAACCTAGAAACTTCTTCACAAGTAGGTAAAGTACTATCTTTATCAGAAGAATATTCTTCATCTGAAGATTCATAATATTTACTATCACTATAATTAGCATATAAGGATACATTGGTTATAGATTCAGCATTGTGTGCCTTGGCCATTAAACAATGATTTTCTATAGGTAATCTGGTTAGTAAACCAGGATTCTTATAACCAGAAGATTCATACTCTGAGGATTCATCAGAAGAGTCTCCACCAATGGAAGATCATGTTTCACTAGCTTTAAAAACATTCTTAGCTTTGGATTTTTATTATTTCATTCTATTCCTCTCATAATTCTTTTATTTTCTATCCTTTATCATAAACATAGGACAATCTGGCCTTATATTCCCTTCTTATTTGCATTCATAATATGTGACTTCAGAGACTTTCTTATCCTTTCTTTATTTATTATTATATCTATACTAAAAGTATTTCATCCCAACTATCTTGTTCATCCTTTGATCAATATTGGCTAATTCATTCTTAGAATGTTCACTTTCACTATATTCAGATAAAACAACAACCTTCTTCGATTTAGATCTTGTAACTCTCTCCGGAGTCTTAGATTTCATATGATTTGAAGTAGTTATAAAATCAACACTTACATTCCCATTCTTCATTTTATTCAAATCGGCATCCCTTTTCATTCTTGTCTCATGTTGAATAAGAGTTCTTAAAATCTCATCAAGAGTAATCTAAGATACTTTCTTATTCTCATCTAAAACTGTATTCTTTGATTCCCACTCGTTTTGAATGATATCTATTATCTTCTCCACAAGTGCCTCATCATAAATGTATTTCTCACCCATAGACTGTAAACTATTAACAATAGTCATAAACCTTTGTTGTACCTTACAAACAAGT
Source organism: Viscum album (assembly GCA_963277665.1). Lineage (NCBI taxonomy): Eukaryota > Viridiplantae > Streptophyta > Magnoliopsida > Santalales > Viscaceae > Viscum > Viscum album. Next base: position 452,106,501 of record OY728160.1, on the reverse strand, counting down.
TCTTTATAAGAAAAAAGAAATCCATGATATTCTACTCTAAGCATATCTCTTCTAGTTTCAATAACATTGGATGTACCAAAATGAGTGAGCTCAAATTTCTTCCAAATATAATTTGCAACAACATAAGAAGAAATCTAGATATATATATTCTTGGTCATGGAACGCAACAAAGTATTGAGTGCCTTATTGTTAAGTTGATATTCTGACTTTTCTTGATTAGTAGAAGTTCTTAATTCCTTATCAAGAATCTTGTAATATCCATTAGGCATAACAATGTTGTCCACTACAGTGTTAATAAAAATTGTCTCCATATGATCTCTCCAATATTTGTAATCATTCCCATCAAAGATTGGTGGTCTAGTATGATTAAGATTATCAATCAAACCAAAATTCATTCCTTCCATCTCAAAGGAAATATCTTCCCACAGAAACTTGTTAGTGATAAATGGTTGTAAACAAGGATAAAAATCTTAATGAAGGAAAATATAGAACAATGAAAACATGAGAAAGAAAACTAATATGTGAATATATGTATTTCAGATACCTCCTTTGATACCAATTTTATGATCAAAATAATCATGTAGATGCTCAATATACAAGAGGGGGTGAATTGTATACTTATAAAAATTCCATTGGAACTTTTAAAGAAGGTATAAAACTTTTTATTGTTTAACAATGTTAAAAAAGGCACATTCACAAGACCTCTTAGTTCTACTGACTTGATTGATTCTGAATATATGGTTTCAAAAATGAAGCTCAAGATAAGTTCAAAAGAAAAAATATTCTACCTTAAAGCATATATAATCCTACTAACCAGAGTATACATGTTTAAGATAGTATATAATAGTTATACATTCCATATTAATCAAAAGGTAATTAAAATCAAACTTGAAAAAATACAAGTAACAAGTAAGAAATATTTTAACCCAAAGAGTAGGGTATCCAACAACATTAGATAAAGGTCCCTTGATTTATACATTCAAAAAAGTCTATCTTACCGACACTAGAGTAAGCCCTCAATAGGAATATCAGAGCCTATCTTGCTATCCCTTCAAGCCCTCTAACATCAAGGTAGTTGTCACCTCTGTCTTTTTTATAAAGGATGTCCTTGAACATTAAGTTAGTCAGCACCTCTTTCTTCATATCTTCTGAATCTATCAATTATACACAGCAACAATTGGAGTCCCACTAAGAAATCTAAACAAGATGTTTGGTACACACAAAGAATGAGAGTCTCTATCTCTTGAAATCACCTCAACATCATGTAATCTCTATAATGATAAACGTGTGTTGATATCGTTCAAATGAGCTCATATTTATAGGCACATCTCCAACAGTCGGATCCCTCCTCCAACGATCATATTTTACCTTGAATCTCTAAGGGACCTGTACACATTTCACTCACACAACGGTTATTTTGAAAGAAAATACATGACCTCATTTCATAACTATAACAAAGGTAAGAAAAATATGGTTGCACAACCAAATCAAATATTCAAGAGTCTAAGGAAAATAATGTTCAGAGTCTAAGAGCATTCAGATTCTATATTACATGAATATTCCAATTCGTTTTATCAAGGAATTTGTACATATAATTCTAATGTATTCGGAGTCTGAATGATGAGGAATTCAGAGTCTGAATTCTATGGAATTTAGAACTTGAATACTATGGAATTCAGAGTCTGAATTATACAGAACTTGGAGTCTGAATTTCAGAGAATTTAGAGACTAAATTTCACATAATTCGAAGTCTAAATTTTAGGGAATTCAATGTATGAATTTACGAGAATTCGGTGCCAGAATTTCAAAGATTTCAGAGTCAAAAAATTAGAGAATTCAGAGTCTTAATTTCATAGAATTGAGAGTCTGAATTTCAGAGAATTCGGAGTCTAAATTTAATATAATTCAGAGTATGAATTTCACAGAATTTGGAGTCTGAATTTTAGAGAATTAGGAGTCTAAATTTTAGATAATTAATAACTTGAATTATGAGGAATTCAGAACCGGAATTCTCCGGAATTCAGAGTCTGAATTCAGAGTAATTCAGAGTCTGAATTACAGAGAATTCTGAGTCTGAATTTCAGAGAATTTGGAACCTGAATTCTGTGGAATTCATAACCTGAATTCATATCCTAAAAACATAATACTCTATATCAATGTATTTATAGGATTTTTAGGTTTTAGATATGAAACATAATTTAACACTTAGGAATAAGAAGAGTTATATTTAGAGAAACTGAAACATGAAAAATGAAAAATAGGTAAGGAAAAATTTTCTTGAGGGACGGAAAATTTTCCATATTAAGATAAATCTTATGGGGAGAAATTTCCTTTGTGATAGAGTGTTTGTGTTTTTAAAAACATAGAGGAAGGGAAAAGTCATAAGGAAACATTATTGACTCAACAAATCCCTTGCTGAGTATTGCATGTGTTCTTGACCTTTATAGTGAAACACCCTTCGGCATGGGTTCAGGTCCTCTACCATACTGAGTGGAACACCCCCCACCCATTGATAAGGGAGTGGGTCCTGTACCTAACACAATGGAACCCCCCATTATTATGGGTGTAGGTCATTGTAAAACTAGAGTAGAACCCCCATTAACATGGGTGCGGGTCCTCTACAGAACCTATAGTGTGGTACCCTCTAGAATAGTTGGGTAGTTGAATTCCTTGACCGTTTTCAATCTGAGGCCCTCTTTTTGTGTTAGGGTATGTGTTACCTACTAAGATATTTTGTCCCCTTGACTTTTTGGGTCAATGAAGATGCATTTTTTTACATGGATTGTGAATTCTAGGTAGATGTGTGTGATATATGGAATTTTTATAAGATTTTAAAACTGTTGGATACACTTCTTCTAGGGTTGAGCTATGGGATGTTTATACCCTTACTCTCTCATTTGGTATTATTTTTATTGAGAATATATATGTATATATATATATATATATAATGTATTTGTACCTTGGATTGGGTTACTCTCTTTCCAGGAGAGGTAACGATGCATGGGGTATACCACGTGTTGTCTATGTTTATCTGATCATGGATGGATGACACTGTTCTCATACTATGGGGGGAAAAGACTTTATGGATAGTTCATATACTCACCATTTTTTGTACCATCTATTGGGATGATCTTATATTCACTCTTGGTTGGGTTGAGCTATTATATTTGAATATATCTTTTATCTCCTGCCTTCTTTCATGTTATTTCTCTTACTACTCCCCCATCAGCTTTTAGGGTGTCCTATTGGGAATTTTTATACTCAAGCCCACATGGTATTTTCCCACATGTGTTGTGTTTTATGCAAATGATGAATAGGTCGACTCTGACTAAATATGATCATAGGTACACTTGGTTCTAGAACCATGTATAATGGTTATAGACTGGGATTTAGGATTTGGGCTATCTAAACAATTTACATTTCATCATTGACGTGTATGTTAATATAGGTACTTTTTTAGGGCCCTCCCTAAGTTATTTATTCATTTGGTGCTTTTCACCGCCCTAGGGCCTATGGAGTCTGTGTTGGGGTAGTTGCGGCTCGAGCCTTAACATAGGTAGGGTATTAAAAGATTTGTATTAGAGAAACATCATTCTATGGGAAAATGATTGGAATAATCATGTTAATTGGATTTCATTGGGTTTATGAAAACATTTTCTATGAATATTAGGTGTGGATTTATGGTCAGGGAGTCTAGTGATGGTGCAGTGGTCAACATATCCTTTCCCTATTACCCTTACTACCTTCTTGTTGACATGGAATTCCATGAAATTTGATACGAGGATCAATGGTTCATCCAATATATTGTATTGAGACTTATAGTATCCTTATTAAGCCTTATGCTCATTATTTTCGATATATATATATATATATTATCATCTAACCATGGTAAATCCTGATATATATATCAGTATTCCTCTGCAACAATAGCCATCCAGGATACTGGTTCTGAATAGTGATGACAATTCGATGAGTGATGTGGCCTTAATTCAAGGTACATCCAATGATCCTCTTCTTTCAGGTAGTTAGGTAGTATAACCTTCACCTGTGGAGTATCATATCATTCTAGTATAGATGCATAAGGATGTGTGTAGACATATCATGCTTCATGAGTTCCATCCCCAGAGGCTGCTGAGGTTCCATTGTGAGCTAGATCCTCAGATAGTAGAGGACTTTCCATATTTTGTGTTCTATATTTTCAAGGTTGTTATAACCCTAATGGTTCATGTGTTTTTACCAGTATCTAGCCTCTTCAGCAGAGGATATGAGCATTGATAGAGCCTCGTTACATATATGCATGATGAATAGACACTCTAATGGATTGAATTCCATCAAATGTTTCATGAAGAGTACTAACCCTACTCTTTTCACATAGTTAAGATCCCAGATCTTATGGATAAATAACTATAAGGGATGATGGTTAATTAGTATGCAAAAATATTTACAAAAATTTTGTTGTACTCTCTTTACAAGATCTAAGAAGACTACATCCAAACATGGAAGTTCGAGAAAGGACTCCTTAGTTAGATCTGATCTAGGGTAGTGACCTTATTCAACACCACCAATGTTGTGGTGGTGGAGTGGGAATTGGTCACAAATTTCATTCAATTCGAGGGATACCAAATAACTACAGCTGGAAATGTGCACCATCGATCTGATTTGTCTACAGCAGCTATTAGACACATGGATCCTTGATCTCAACACGTGAGACCTCTCCATTATTAGAATCACACACATAATGTGAGGTAACATAGTGGGATAGGGGAGTCTAGAGGGTTTTGGTTATTTACTTGTGATGGGAGAGGTCAAATGGAACAAGACTGGAAAACCATACATGTTAAGAAGAATATGAAGATAGTTGACATACTTCCATGGTAGAGGCATCACCGTGATCAGGAATCTCCCAAAAAAGGAAATGGTGGTACTTAGGGAGGTGGATCTAGTAGTGGTTCAAGATAATTTATAGTTGGAAGGCAAAATTATAATATCCTTCCACCACCACCACAAGGTGGCCAACATCAGGCTTTGGGAGCTGGCGGATGGGGTCAAAGACTCCTACAATCTTTGGAGGTTTATGATCCTACATCGCGTGAGATGCCAAGTGGTATGATATATGATTATTATACTATTTTTAGGACCAGTATAAAAATGTTCCAACCATTCCTTAATCACTATATGTCTAGTTTGAATGTTGTATCTCCCAGTTGAGGTTCTAGCCTTGCATCTTCTTCATGAGGTTTTTATAGGGAATACCTCTTTTGTATCTTTTATCTACCGATTGTGAGATCTATCACTTTGTGTATAGAGGATCATGTGGGACCTCTTAGTAACCCCTATGGAACCCTACTATTACATACTAGGTATGTAATGTATTTCCATGTCCTAAACCATGATTACATATCATCGAAGTCATGTTAGATGCTTATGCATTGATGGGATGATTATCACTTTTTCTGGTGAGTGATATCTCATGGTAGGGAAGGTGTTTTTTCGGTTAGAGGGCTATAAACCATCACCCTTAATTTTTTGAGTATATCCCATGGTGGATAAATCTCATCATGATTCTAGGTTCCTTATTTCATGGAGGATTATACAGAAAACAACCCTATGGAATTTTTTGGGACTACCTCTAATGAGAGAGATGGATTTTGTCATCTACTTGCATCCTAACACTACTATTATTTCATCTTCATCATATCATATGGGACCAACCATGCTCTATAATCTATTAATGTAGTCAGAGGTCCATTGAGAGAAAGGTTTCCTTAGACCCAGTGTCTCCCCCTAGGCATCTCATGTCATATTCCTAAAAAAAGAATTCATGAGGTTATATATTTGTGTTGATTGTTATCACTTAATCCAATCCTTGAAATTGCCCATGTAACCATTTCCCAGGATTTATAACCTCACTCATCTAATTCATTTTGTGATATTGTTCTTTAAGATCGATCTCATGTCTGACCACCACTTGTTGAGGGTTTGTGAGACTAATATTCCAAATTTATCATTCCATTGTCACTACGAACACTATGATTTCCTAGTGATTCCCTTTGGTGTGAAAAATTACCCTTATAAATTTATGTATTTGATGAACCAGGTCTTCAATCCATATTTGGACTAGCTTTTGTTTTCTTCATTGATGACATTCTCTTCCAATTTTCATTAGAGGATGAACATGAAAGGCACATGATATTGGTTCTAGTTATTCTTCGAGTGCACAATATTAATAGAAATCTCAAGAAGTTACCATTTTGGATTCATGAGGTTATTTTTATGAGGATTTTCATTTATAAACAAGGTTTATATATGGATATAGAGAAACACGATTCAATGATTTCTTGATATCCACCCAAGAGAATATCAGAGGTGTAGATATTCCATGGATTGTTGAGGTATAACAAGAGTTTTAGGGATTATTTATCCATAATTTCAACCTATTTGAGTGCCCTATCAGTGAACGAAAATCTATTTACAGAGTCTAAGTAGTTTCAAAGGGCCTTTGAGGAGTAGAGGATGAGGCTGATGGGTGGTCCAGTACTGAGACTTCTAGAAGAAGGAATGGATCTTATAGGGTATTTTGATTCCTCAAGATGTGGTATCAGCAACATATTGATCTAAAGGTTGTAATTTATCTCATATAGTTCAAGGAAGTTGAGACCCCAAGACTATAACTACATAACTCATGACCTAGATTTGGTAGTTGTGGTCTTCATCATGAGGTTGTGGAGGATATACCTTTTTTGTGATAGATTTTTGGTATACTCATCATCATTTATTTATTAAATAAGAGAGTCCATATAAAAGAAAGAGATACCACAAAAATCATGGTATTATGGTGGTGCCAATAATAAATAATAATGGAATCCTCTCTCACAAGATTCTCCCCATATAGAATAAAAAGGACGATCTTAAAATTTAGGATACATGAGATACGTGTTTATTCTTGGAAGAATGATGGTCCATGACATTGTTTCCCTCATGCAACATGCAATGGATCTAAGTATTATTCATGAGTATTTTTCTTCACTAACACAAAACAAAAGAGATTGACCATGGGATAACACCTTTTCCATGAATAGAGTTTTCTAAAATGATAGAATAAATTTCCAAATCAGAATATTCAGTTTTCCTTTAATGACAAAATGACAGACCAGTGAGAATAACAATTGATTTGGCCTAAAGAGAATTTATGCCTCCATAATGAGATGTGAAATACTAAATAATAGTTTCCTTATGGCACCAAACCACACCCCCTTCCATGTCACCCACACTGTAAGATCCATCTATTTTTAGTTTGAGGATCGAAATGGGGGGGGGGGTATCAGACCTAGTGACCCAGGGAAATGTTACGTATAAAATGGAAGATAAGGTTACTCACCTATAGCGATCTGAGAGTAGGAGAATCCTAGAAGTTTCAAAAACATTCATACCATATCGATCAGTTGTTTCATTTTTCTAATGATGATAACTTTCATTGATATTGAAGCCCCCTCTTATTGATCATTGTTTCTAGCTTTCAAAAAGCACCATCATCCAATGAGAAACACGATGGCCCATTACATTTTTTATTGAAACACTAAACATGTACTGTAAAACCATATCTCTAGAAAGGATCCACTAAGAGGCTGATGAGAAGAGAATCTAGTAAAGTCACTATAGAATTTCTATATTGAATGTTCCCACTCAACTTCCAAAAAAAAATTTATTCGAATTCTTCTCTCAAAACACCATGGTGTACAGACACCAGGAAGCTATAGGTATTAAAATTATTTTGAAATTTCCATTAGTTACTATGTTTGATTCCATATTATCTAGACAAAAAAGTTATATTTTGTAGGAACTGACTTCCACCACAACAAAACGTTCCAACTATCAGCTATTTCATGGGTATGTTTTTCCTTTTGGATGTCCATCATGGAAAAGGTCCCTAAATTAGAATCCATAAAAACATACTTATCAAATTTTTTCACATATGTATTCACATAGGGAGACATGAACCAAATATAATGACATTGGTTAGAATTCATAAAATACAATAACTTTGAGATATTCTATAGTCCATAGAAGGGAAATGTTTCAGTAGATTTCATTATCCGGAAGCCATAGGCTCACTTAGTGCTGGAGGATATAGAGTATTTGGCCTTCATATCGATGGCCCTAATAGAGTAGAAGGGTATTTTTTGTAGATGATGGTGTTTACTCCTCTGCTTCTCTAGAATGTGAGAGATTCCATGATAAGAGACATTAACTGTGAGGTATTATGTGATCTAATACCCACAGGTGATTCATCAGATGGATATTCTACAGGATTGAATCACATCATCTTGCTCCAGGGGCGGAAACCGGTTCCAGTCATGTTCAATGAGGAGGTTATGTGAGACATTCACACATCTTTCCTATTTTTACATGACAACATGTGGAATATGTATCAATACTATTGATGACTTTATCTAGTGTTATAGTGTAAAACAATGTGTAGTTAAGTTCATATTTTATTGCCCATCGCGTCAGTATTTCACGGCTAAGTGCCAAGTTATGGAATATTTTTGTAGCCCCATTAGATCCTAGAGTTGAAATGGGATGACATATTAGTGGACTTTATTAAACGGATTCCACTCACAACATAGTTCCATGACACCATCTGGGTTATATTCAACCTACTCATGAAATCAGTGAACTTCCATTCCATTAGGGAGTTATGTTCTAGGGATGGAATAGAAAAGTTGTACATATGAAATTTCATATTCCCTTATAGGTTTCCCTTGATGATTATCAACAATCATGATGTTTGGTTTAGGTCACAAATGTGTATAGGCTTATAAGAGGCATTCAGGGTCGAAAATAGGAATAGTACAACCTTTCCCCCAGATATTAATGGTAAGACTGAGTGCACTCTCTAGGTTTTGGATGATATACTGAAGGCTTGTGTGTTAGACCTTGGTTGGAGGTGGGGGGATCACTTGTTATTAGTAGAGTATTTATATTACTACATATCCCACAATACCATCAACATATAACATTTTGAGGCCTTTTAGTTATTACCATTCAAGTCACCCATGTGCTAGAAAGAGATTGATGAGATATCTATTGCGGTCCTAGAGTTGGTGCAGCTGATGATGGAGAATATAGATAACATCTGCGTGTAGATGAGAATGACCCAATGAAAACAAAAATCTTACTCGGATCACTATTATAGGCCCTTGTACATTAATGTAATGCCTCATCCCTAGAATCCCAAAGCTGGTGCATTATTTCAATACATTGGCATTAGTACAATGAATCAAGTCTCGAAGGACCGATCAGTTTAGCAGTCTTGCAAAAAAGATTACATACATAAATGTTACATTACACATCCAAAAATAAAACACAACATAAATGATCCATTGAGAACTCCATTAATCCCCTAGCTTAACCCTGATTATCAATCATAATACACTACCTGTAACCCTTGGAAAATAAATCATAAGAATGCGGTGAGCTAAAACACTCATTAAGGGTATGAAATTCCTCGGAATATAACATAAACATTAGACATGGTGAATAATTGAAAAAATATACATTTACAAATAATAAACATGAAAACTTTATGGTAGAAATATGAGTTGAGTAAATAATGCCATAACAAAACATTATCATGGGTATTCTACTAGTCGAATAACCACATGAACAATCAATAATATTTTCGTAATGAGGGGATGTATAATGCCAGACAGTCTAAAACATCTTGTCAGGGCCTCCGAGAATACGTCTAAAAATTATTTAGGACTCAGCAAAAACCATATATAAAATTGAAAATTTCTTCAGACAATTACATTTATAATTGTCTCATGAGACCTATCGATGCACCGAGGAGCTATAATGGGCTCCACTAGTCACTTACTAAGTCCAATACATTCCTTATATGAAAAGGTTGAAACAAAACATAAGCATTCATATTAAAAATAGCATAAAAAATGTAAATAATTTATCCATAAACCATGAATGGTATAAAATTAACACATCCAAATTCAAACATATCACAAGACCTTCAATACAATAGGGATTATTTGTATAATAAATATACCTTGATCAAAAATAATATCCCGTAAAGGATGTTGACATAGTTGAAAATTATCAGTAAAAATCATTGAGAGAAATATCCATTTTTCGTGATATCATTTAAAAGTCACATAATTTATAAAGTCATTTATAAGAAATTTTTTAATCAAAGTGTCCCATACCACATTGAAACTTTTAAAAGTAATTATCATTTTAAAACATTCATGTCCTTAAAAATAAATCCATAAAACCATTTTTAAAACATGGACATTAATGAGAAAGGTTTAGAATAATAAATCTATAAAACATTTAAAATTACGTTTTAGTAAAATGTCCCTTAAAAAGAATCCCTTTGAAAATACTTTTATAAAACATGTACAGTTATATCAAATATTTCCCAATAGATACTTACGTAAAAACAACCTCAGATAATAAAGAGATTGTGGAATTAACCCTTACCAATTTGGTAACATACAAAACATACACCCCATGAAATAATTATCATACAATGAAGATGTAAATACACATAAATTAATTTTTATTACACAAATTATATAATTATGGGTAGTACATACACATAAAAAATGAAATAGTGGCAATATAGAATGAATCTCATGGGAATAAGAAGTGAGATGAAAACCCATTACATTGTGATTTCCATTGGTTGAGGGTACGTTTAACCTCCTGTATAATGACCATAGTATGTTATTAGATTATCCAAGAACCATATTCATATTTATTAAATCAAAAATGATTCATTTTTGACTTTTTACTACCCATTTAATAATGATTCCCATGTTACTTTAACATTTTTTTTAAATAATCGCTTTCATTATCGTATGTGTTTTAACTTGTTATTCTTGGTCATACCATTTAGATCATGATTCAAATAGTTATATAACATAATCCTGGATTTATATATCATATATATTCAGAATTTAATAATTTATAATAGATAGATATATGAAATGGAAGGAAACATTTTTGGACATGGTAGGTCGTACGTACGCATAAATGTTGTTTCCGTTTTCATATCGTATTGAACAGCCGTAAGTGAATAAGATATATGTAAGTACATATATATATATATATAGGAGAATTATTATTTCATATATTACATACTTATTAATAATATATATTTTTATAATCCTCATTGAAGGGTGAACGTGGAAATGAATCTTATCGCATCGCAGAGATGGTAATCCGTACGTACGCATAAGAGACAATATCATTATATTGATGGTAAAATCATATGTAATTGTATGGTTTATCATATATACAGAATCATTGAAATGTTATATTTATTATTTACATCAGTTATAATCATTATTATACCCATTAAAATAATGAAGTGTTTGAATAACAAACTACACCATGACGTGGAGACGGTAATCCGTATGTACACATGTATGGTGACTTTTTCATTTATAGGATAGATAGAATAAGGAATATGGTTTTAAAAGATTTTAATAACATAACAGTATATATAAGATACTGGAGTTATTATTTAAGAATGGAAACAACATAAAAAATAGGAAGTGGAAGAAGAAAAGAATTTGAAAGAGGTGATGAAATATTTACCTCTTCTTCGACTTCTTCCTTTTTATTTGATCAAAAGGGCCCCATGGGTTGAATTTCTGACAAAAATAAGGTCTCTATGATTAAGGGAGGAATGTTTTGAGGAAATTTGGTCTGGGGCTGTCTGAGACAAAAGGACTTGGAGGAGTGGAATTAAGAGAAGGGGAAGATCCCTTTTATAAGAGAGGTAAGGGTCACTTTAGGAAAAGCTTGAAATATTTTTTTAAAACAAAATAATTTTAAGTTTATAATGGATAAAAATTAAATTATATAAAGTATATGGTGGTGATGGGTCGAAAAACACTCAACCAATAGGTTTTATACCATTTTAAGTCATCATATTAACCTTATATTTTAGATTTAACTCTTAGTTAATTACATTCACTTTTACCGTGTCTTCTTGTATTCTTACACTATATGGTTAATAAAAGAACTATAAACATCCAAAAGAACCTAATGTGGTTAATTAATTACATATATAATATTATTTAATCCCTTTGCATGAACCAATAATTTTAATGAATATTATATCAACCAATAATATAATATTTGTTTTAAATATTAATTTATGTCAATTTTGACATTATATGGTATAAGGTTTTTGTTAAAGTCATCACAACATGATAGATTTCAAAAAGATACATTCAATCAACCATAACATGTAATATTCACCTAGAAAATTCTTGTATGTCATAAAAACTTTTAAATTATATTTATTTTAATATTTATAATTCCATTTATTAGATTCATTCATTAATAAGGTAATTATTACATAATCATTGTGTCATATATAAATTAAATTATTTAATATCAAACAATTATAAATAAAATACCATTATTTTGGAAATAATTTTTTTTTCTAATGAACTTTTATAGTCTAATTTATATTGTGTTTAACCCTATATTAAAAATAGTTTTGTTATTAAACATTGAATTTATTACATTTAACTCTTCTGTAATTAAAATAACAATAAATGTCCTAATCTAATCCATTTGGACCAAAAAGGATCATATTTTTTATAAGGTTCTTTTTGGTCGAATTATACTTATCTAATAGAATTAGGACATGTGTTAGCATAATTATAATATCATTTTTATTTTTAATTATCCTATTTAATTTTAACAGTCGAAAATAAAGTCAAAAGTTACTATTCACAAAAAAAATTTCATCTTATGGAACCACATTTTACTAACTGATATCAACTGTGTCTCTCAGATTTTTAAAATTTAACTCACAGAAGCAGTAAAATTATATTTTATGCAAATTTGAAAATGCTCCTAGAAGGTGGGTAAAATACCGTAAAAATTTAAACAAAATTTTATACATCTAATTTTATTATAAAAATGACTCCAATTAATTAAATTGAACATATATAAGTTTTATATATTTATTTTTACTTGGAGAAAATTAAATTGAAATAATTAATTGTTTAAATAAAAAGTTGGTTTTAAATAATAACGGAGTGTTTTTCACAATTCATCAAAAAATTGAATGTTTTAAGAAAAACAAAAATTTAGCCTAATCAAATTTTGATATTCAAATTTCTAAAATGATTCTAATTTAACAAATTGCAAATATATAGGTTGAATATATTAATTTAAAATTAATTCCCCATGACAAAACCAGAAAGCTGGCTTTTAAAAAGTAAGAACTATCCAAATATTGACATGTGTTTATGTAAAATTTAAATGTGAAATTACTTATAATGACTGAAATTGTATTGAATGATAAAAATTTAATCTAATTATACTTAAAAATCATTCAAATAAATAATTTAACACTATAAATTATTTCAATTTAAATGGTTTTTTTCAATTAAAACGTAGTATTTTTCAGTATTCTTCAAAATATGAAAGTTACCCGAAAAGTTCCAAAAGTTTATCCAAACTAAATTTTTATGTCCCACTTATAAATAAGAATACAATTTCATTAAATTGAATATATAGAAGTGTCAAATATTGGTTTCAAAAATGCATTACCATTAAAAGGCATTAAAATTGCATTTTTTGAAAAATACTTCTTTTATCTTAAAAAATGAATTTGATCCTATATTATGTATAAGAAACAAATTACATGTATGTTAAAATTCTATATTTTATATAAAATTTAAAATGATGTTAATACTATTCATAAACGTTTTTTTACGGATAGTTTGGTATGTTATGGTGTGCTCTAACTTGATGTTGCATGTAGCGCATGCTATTTAATTACTGTAATGAGATAATGTACTATGAAATCATGGGGTTTTACATTCTCATCTCCTTCAATAAATTCTATCCTCGCGATTTGAAGTGTTTATTTGAAAATAAAAGGTTAAAAATAGAAAAATACCTTTGTGGAAAACCCACATAGGAAATTGGGTTAATAAAATTCAGTCTTAATAAGAGGGAAGGGTAACTAAAAAAGTCACCCCCAAATTGTGATCTGGATTATAAGAACATTTTTGGAAATTAAGGACACATAATTTCAGGAAAAACATTAATATTTATAGGGAGTTATTGAGGTCATCAATAATAAACAAGTGTAAAATGGTAGGCCTCAAAGCCACCAATCTGTGATGATTTAAAATATTGCTAGTTCAATAAAACCTAATGTATTAGGATAACTCATTTTTGGTTTTAAGATCCCTTCCCTAATGTTTAAGGATTAATTAATTCATATAATAAGCGGAAAAAAATACATGACATGTAGTGTTTCATCCTTCAACTAATTCCTATCACAAACTCATCTTTCGCTCTAAAAGATAATATAATTCAAAAATATTCTATTTAACCTAATCGAATAGGTTTCCAAAAATAATGAATTTATAATTCATTTGTAAGAGTATTTAAAAAAAATTATACAAACTAGGACATCACGCATGCCAGTGGTAGGTGATCAACACTAGTTGCCCTTTGGTTGTGGGTTCAAGTCTCAAGGCATTGTCGAAAGTGATGTGTTGTCGCCTGACCTCCGGGTTGTCCTTTTTATAACAATCCAAAAATAATCTTCAGAATTTTATTAACCATAAACAATTGTATCCAGTGTTTAACTAGATCCATTACATCCTTCAAACTTATCCAAAATACTTATGTCCAAACTCAATGTAAAATATTTATAAGGAAGGAAACACGATGAGGATCCCTTTTTCACGTAATAACATGTAAATACCTTTATCATGTATCATTTTAAACCATAGTAACACTGTGAATTACCATAAAACCATATTTATTACTTTCATGCTCCCTTATTCCTTATAGAATATTGGATATACTCTTTATATTCAAAAATGATTTAAACTCCAAAAATGATAAAATATACAAATCCCTAACTATTTCCAAGGATGTCATTAATATCCAATATAACAAATCAGTCACCTTTTTTCCCAAAATAAATACCTCTATATCAGGACCATATTAATATTTTTTTTCTTTCCGCCAACCATGTATTTTACAAAATTATTAACATTCCCTTGATTCACTTTTCTAGGTTCCACACAATCTCAAATTCTCAATTAAATTGTACTATATTACAATCCTTATGTACTCTATAATTCTTATAACATTTACATCATTAATACAATACTCAGATGAAACAATAATTTAATAACAACATAAGAACTCTTAATCATTACTCTATATCTTTGGTAGTATCATAACTTGATTATTATCTAATAGCATCATCTGGGGTATACTCTGAGGATTTGGACATTGAGTCGTGTAGTTTCCAGACTACTTGTAGATGAATATTTGATCATTTGAAAAAAATTTATTACCATTGAAATCATGTACTTGGTGTCCTTTTTCTCCACACTTATAACGAAATCACATTCCCTTCAAGCATTTACCATGTTGATTCTTTCCACAGTTATCACATGTGGGAAAAATGCTTTTTTTCCCTTATTCCTTTTATCCTTCTTTATTTCTACCATCATTTTCTTTTCTGCTTCCCTTTAAATCCACAGGACTCAGATAATTATTTACTTATCTTATTAACAGGTGATATTATTTCTTCGTATGATGATAATAAATGGGAGACTATTTCCTTTCTAAATGTTTTCTTAATATCATGAAATATATAATTCTTATTACTATTTGGATCATGTGTATTGTTGGAGTTCTTATTCCTTATACTAGGTTTCAATTCTTAACAATGGCATACACCAGGTTAGTTTATGAATCACAATGCATAATGACAATATTTTAAAATGCCATATGTAAATTGAAAAGCTTATTCATATAATGCATAATCATATAAAAGTTTTCGTTGAGGAATTATTTACTCATAAGTCCTTTATAATTACTTGTAAGCAAAATATGAATTATCCTAAGCATATCCCCTCGGAGTGTCTTTACCAATAGTGAAACAAGGCTCATTTTCATACAACAGTTCTTGATTGAGTCTAGCTCAATGCGGTATTTCCGGGTTTTACCCCTAGGTACATCTGTGTTATAGCTGCCTGTACCAGCTCGTATCCAGAAAGGGATGTATTGCTTGGAAAACTCACAAAATCTCTACAGTACCAAAATTCTAGGAAGTTATTCTATACTAATCCAAAAATACTATCATAGGGTAATGTTATCTAATAAGAGTTTATCGAAATATATTTCCATGTTTGTTGCTAAATGTCCTCTAATACAAAATGTAATGTCCGGACCCCAAAAGCCCGGAGCCGGTGCATTATTTTTATCCATTGGAATGAATACAAGGAATCAAGTCATGAAGGACTGATCAGTTTAGCAGTCTTGTAAAATAGATTACTTACTTAAATGTTACATTACACATTCAAAAAATAATACACAACAGAAATGATCCTTTGATAACACCATTAATCCCTTAGATTAACCTTGCATATCAATCATAATACCCCTCCTGGAATCCTGGGAAAATAAAACATAAGAAAGATGCGAGCATAAATAATCAGTAATGGTAAGAAATACAACGGAAGATAACAAAAACATTAGGCATGTTGAATAATTGAAAGCACATGCCTTTAAAAATAATAAACATGAACACTTTATGGCAGAAATATGAGATGAGTAAATAATTCCATAATAAATCATAGTCATGGGTATTCTACTAGTCTAATAAATACATGAACTATAAAGACCTGTAAAATTCAAGGGAAATTTTTTATTAATTTTCTTTGGAATTTTACAAGAGCGCGGTTTCTGACGGCACTTGATTCAGAGGCCCGGTGTGCCCGGAATCATTTTCCGAAGTTTGGCCGCGTACGTTCAGTGAACGAACGAGTGGGTTTTTCTAACTTTTGAACAGGTTCCCGGAATCGAATTCCAAGGGAAACGATGAACTCGTAGCGCCGATATTTGCTTAAGGAGACCTTTTCCGAGGTTTTGTTTTATTCAGGTTGAGAGTTAGTTTTAGGGGAATTTAAATGAAGTTAACTAAATTGTGGAAACACAATTTTTTTTAAACCATGTTGGTTATATCCTCCCAAAGGGAGTTAGAGGTGGGACCCACATCCACTTAACCTCCCTTGAGAGTATTAAGTGTGGTGGGGCCCACATGAACCCTAACTCCTCAAATCCCCTTTAAACTCCCAATAACTCCACTCAATTTAATTTTGACAACTTGAGTTTTAACTGAGATGAGTTATTGAATTTCAAACTTTTGAAATTTAATGTGGTTTAGTTGTGTAAATAAAATAAGCCTTAGGCTTATTTTATTTTGGTTAGTTTTCTGTTGTCACCTTGAGTGGATTTGGGGAAGCTTTCTTCATCTTCAACCACGATGAAGAACACGAAGAAAACTTAGGCTCTGACGAAGAATGTCGTCACCATAAGAAGAGAAAGACGTGTCATCTCTTCTATTCTTCGCAGCCGATGTGTTTCTGAAGATCGACGACGCCGCTTATTTCGATCTTCTTCCCGTGTCAATGAAAGGATACGCCGATTCCTCCTCAGGCTTTTTCCGTCAGCTTACTCTGTTTCTCCAGTGATGCCCGACCTCCGCGACGCTCGTCTTCCACGGGTCGTTGACGAACACCGCTCTTGAAGCCGAGGTAGGGGATTGTTGTTATTTTTTTAATTATTTCCATTCTTGATTCTAGAATGTTGAACTTCGAGGATAAAGGAATAAATGTTATTGTTTAACGAGAGGGGTCCGGACCACACAAACATGGGTTAACCCCCTCCTATGTTCATGTTTGTTTACTTGCGGATGGAATGGGATGGCGTGGTGTTGTCGCACCACGCGGTAATCATACGACAAGTATTGCGCTGCGTCGTCGCACCGCGACGCCATCGCGCCGCGTCGAAGGAATTCAAAGGCGATACGTCCAGAGCGGGGCTGCGGCGGAGGGGGCGCGGTGCCGTTGCACCGTGCCGGACGACAAGGGCCGCGGCCGGTTCCGGGCCGCGGCGGAGCTTAGTGACCGGCGGCCAGCCGGGCCGCTGGTGTCGGAGCCGGAAAGGGGACCGGCCACCGTTGGTCCTATTGAGAGGGAGCCGACCGGCAAGGTCAGGCCGGCCGGAGTGGAGAAACCCAGGGGAATTAAATTCCCTTGGCCAAATGAAGGGCCCCCCATTATGAGGGGGGGCCACGGTTACAAAGGGGGGCAGCACCCCCCCCCCCGTTTTCTTCAATCAGCTCGGCCGAAGCCGAGCTGGCAGCGCGCCCAGCGCGCTGCTCTAAGCCGGACCGGCGCCAGGCCGGTCCGCCGGGCCAACCCTGTCTGGCGCGGGTCGACCCGGTTTGGGCCAGCCGGGGGGTCTCGGGCTGGGTCGGCCCGGGCCCGAAACCCCCGATACCGAACTGTTTGGGTTCAAATGCCCATAACTCGGGCTACGGACCTCCAAACGACGTGCCTTCAGTGGCGATGCGATCCTTGGATCGAGATGGTCGTTTCGGAATATCGCACTCATTGTTTCGAAATACTTTGAGTTCGGCCAGGTTGGTTCGTACACGAGACCAACCGGGCCCTCGGAATAGAAACACTCATATCTTGAGCTACGGACGTCCGATTGACGTGTCGTCAGCTTTGTTGAGTTCCTCTTAGTGAGACGGATCTTTTGGCATACTCTTCCCGAGGTTTGGACGCAGGTGGAGTACGGTCGGGTTGGTTTTTCCTTAAAAACCAACCGGGCCCCTGGGACGAAAAAGCCAATATCTCTCAGACCGGGCGTTCGATCGACGCGCCGTCTGTTGAATTGAGTTCCTGTTGACGATACAGAACTTTTGGATACATCACCTCTAGACTTTGTGACAGTTGATGTATTAGCTTCTTGGCTCGTGGAGCGGACCCTGCCGAACGAGCTTGCTATGTGCGGGAACCCTAGAGCTGGTTGCAACTGCTACTGTGACTACGACGACGACAGTGCAGAGAACCTCAGTGGATTCGACGACGACGACTACATCACTCAGCGATCTGGTGTGGATCAGTGATACTGATCCTATGTGGGTCTGATCCTGTGTGGGTCAGCGCTCAGCTGTCCTGTGTGAACCTACGCCTACAGATCCTGTGTGGGTCCGATCCTGTGTGGGTCTTTGCGGGGGTTAGTACCTATCGATCCTTTGTGGGTCCGATGACTTAGATGGATCAGTGATCATCTCTATCGTCTTTCGAAGAAGTATACCTGTGTGAGCTGAATCTTGTTTGATTTCTTGTGTGGATTGTGTTGTGCTATCCTGTGTGGATTACGTTTACTTTCCTGTGTGGAATATGTATACTTTCCTGTGTGGACTGAGTTGTACTTGCGCTCAGAGGTTGGAGCGTATTGGAATTGATGACTTGGTTATATGTATAGGCATATACCTAAGCAGTGTCAGTTGTTACTTCGTGTTTGTATCTTTCCTTTGTGGTTTATCCTTTGTGGATTTTGGGAGACCTTCGGGGGTCTCGGGGTCTATACTGAGTAGCTTATACTCACCCCTGCACGGGCTATGCCCGCACTACATTGTGTTGGTTGCAGACGACGGACATCATTGATCGTGTTTGAGGCTTGCTGAGCAAGACGGTACCTGGAGATGGACCACTGGGCGGGACGTGCTCGGAGCGGATGGCGGGACCCGAGGAGCAGTGGAGCTATTTGTACCCACCCTTCAGGTGGGATTTCCAGTGGACAGCTCGGTGTAGCGGATTTTACTTTACAGTTGTCGTTTTCCCTTTTGAGTTGTACTTTACTTTCAGTTTGAGTTTGTATACTGGCCCATTTACTTTTCCGTACTTTCAGTTGTACTCTGTTTTTACTTAGTTTTTACTTTTCCGCTTGCTTACTCTGTGGTGCTTGTTTACATTACAAAGGCAATGCCTTCCCTTTTTACTGGGATTTACGCCTTGGTGCTAGTCGCCATCCCATGGCCTATGGAAGGTGGGCTTGGGGTAGTCACGGCACGGGCCCCGAGGGTGGGTCGTGACAAATTGGTATCAGAGGGGTTCGGTTCTACCACGAACTCTGATCTTTTCTATGTGAAGCAATAATTCTTAGCGTATTGAGTGTGGTTATCAGTCCAGGGAGACAGTGTTGGTGCGGCGGCCGACGTATACGTACACCAGGACCCTGACTTCTGATTTCCGACTTAATGCACGAAAACATTGATTGCGTGTGTGATTCATGTTTTCTTTGTGATTACTTTGTATCAGCTCACCAGGTATAATGTTCTGACTGTGGCGCACCTGTTTCCTTTTCCGGATGGCCCCATGACGGCAGCCAGCTAGGGTTCTGAGAGTCGAGCGTAACGACAACCCACCGAGCGACGAGACCTCGGTACAGGGCCCTTTGTCAGCAGTGGCACCGGCGGTAGCACTACCCGCCGAGCCACCGATGCTTCCAGAACTAGCCGCTGACGATGCATGTCACCTTGGAGCTATGCACGAGTTCCAGCGCCAGCGACCGCCTAGGTTCCATGGGGAGACGGACCCCCAGGCAGCAGAGGACTGGCTGGAGGCAGTGGTACGAGTTTTTAGGCTAGTGAGAACACCTGCAGACCTCATGGTGATCCTCGCTGTGAGCCTACTGCATGCAGCAGTGGGCCGATGGTGGAGCTTGATGCTCCAGGTGCACGATGAGGCATCTCTACTATGGACGGTCTTTGAAATCCTTTTCCGCTCGGAGTTCTTCCTATCCACCCTTCGTTCGGTGCTCATTCAGGAGCTTCTTCAGCTGCGGCAGGGCAGCATAACGGTCTCTCAGTACTCGGTGAGATTTACTGATCTCTCGCGCTACTCGACCGACATGGTACGAGACCCATTATTTCGGGACCGGACCTTTGAGCAGGGTTTGAGACACGAGATCAGGGCATCGCTGATCTCCCCCAGCATTCCGACTCAGACAAGAGTACTGGAGCGGGCCCTTTTGATCGAGAGATTTCTTGCTGAGTCTACATCAATGTCGCGGCCCACCGCAGGGCGGCACGTGGAAGAGTCTTCTGCGGCAGGCAGTCGACGGATGACTCAGGCGTCTAGGCAGACCAGACCCTTAGGAAGACGACCTCAAGACATTGGCTCAGCAGTGCGGGGCACACAGCGCGGAGCCAGTCTTTCGAGAGGCAGACAGTGCTACTCGTGCGGTGGGTAGGGCCACATGGCTCGTGATTGCCCAACTCGCCGTGCCGAGGAGCAGAAGACGGTTGAGGGACTACCGAGGAAGAGGTAGAGGGTCGATCGTGGCGGTCCGCAGGGAGGAGGTAGACAAGGCAGAGGAGCTGGCCGAGCAGTAGGTGGTGGGCGACGTTTTGAGGCTCTGCCACCACCACCACCAGGAGGTCCACCTCGACTACAGGGAGCTGGCGGGCAGAGATAGTCACAACTCCAGGCAGCAGAGGCCTATGACAACGGCGCGCCTGAGATGATTCGAGGTACTATCTGTGTATATTTCACCCTTGCTGCAGTACTTATAGACACAGGAGAGAGTCACTCTTTCATAGCCGCTTCCCTTGTTCGGAGCTCGGAGATTCCAGCAGAGCCGTTGGCTCGATCCTTACGGCTAGAGACTCCTACAGGAGCAGACTCGATGATTACGCACTAGTGCCGGCAGTGTGATCTTACTCTAGGAGGTGAGAGCTTCGGCTGGGATCTTCTTGTAGTAGCTTCGAGTCCTTACGACATCATCATGGGCATGGATTGGTTATCTATGGTCCATGCACAGATTGACTCTTTTAGGCGCAAGGTGTGATGTGTACGCACCGACGGGAGCAGGTTCACCTTCACCGGTGAGAAGGGAGCCTTTGCAGCACAGGATGGACTTCCGCGAAGGAGAGGACAGCCCATCACCCATCAGTTGGCTAGCCTCATCATAGGAGCAGTTGACGTGCGGAGTCCTGGTTTTCCTGCAGTGGTGGATCAGTTTGCGGACGTTTTCCCCGATGACGTTCCAGGGATACCTCATCATAGAGAGGTAGACTTTTATATTGACATGTACTCCATAACAGCTCCGATATCGACTCCAGCATATCGGATGGCCCCCGCTGAGCTTCGAGAGCTATGGGTACAGTTGGAGGACTTGCAGGGAAAGGGGTTCATCCGACCCAGTGTTTCACCCTGGGCTTCCCCGATATTGTTCGCCAAGAAGGCGGACTGGAGCTTGTGACTTTGTGTTGACTATCATCACCTGAACCAGGTGACAGTGAGGAACAAGTATTCGCTACCGAGGATTTATGACCTCTTTGATCAGCTCAAGGGAGCACGGTGGTTCTCGAAGATCGACATCAGGTCAGGCTATCATCAGCTCAGAGTTAGAGACGGGGACGTGCATAAGACAGCCTTCAGATGTCGGTATGGCCACTATGAGTTCTTGGTTATGCCTTTCGGTGTAACCAATGCTCCAGCAGTGTTCATGGCCCTCATTAATAGTATCTTTCATCCATTCCTCGATCAATTTTTTGTGGCCTTCCTCGACGACATTTTGATTTACTCGACGACTGAGGAGGAGCATGCCTACCACTTACGGGTTGTACTAGACACACTCCGATAGAACCAGCTTTATGGTAAACTCACAAAGTGCCAGTTCTGGATACGTGAGGTCCACATCTTGGGACACGTCATCTCTGAGGTGGGAGTTTCAGTGGATCCTGCGAAGATTGAGGCAGTGTTATCTTGGGAGCCACCCAGGAGTGTCACGGAGGTGCGGAGTTTCTTGGGACTAGCTGGATACTATCGGAGATTCATGCCAGACTTCTCTAGAGTTTCGGAACCACTCACAGCTTTGACGAAGAAGGGGAAACCCTTCGTGTGGTCAGACAAATGTCAGCAGAACTTCCAAGAGCTGAGGCAGTAATTGACCAGCGCACCTATCTTGAGGTTGCCTGAGGAGGGAGTAGGGTACGTAGTTTACTGCGATGCATCAGGGACCGGACTCAGATGTGTCCTGATGCAGGGGCGGGCAGTGATCGCCTATAGATCACGTCAGTTAAGGCCGCATGATCAAAACTACGCTACCCATGACTTGGAGTTAGTAGCAGTGGTGTTCACTCTAAAGACGTGGCGACACTACCTGATGGGAAAGCGCTTTAAAGTCTTTTCTGATCATCAGAGTCTCAGGTATATCTTCTCTCAGAAGGAACTGAACCTAAGACAACGACGATGGCTCGAGTTCCTCTAGGACTATGACTTTGAGATATTCTATACTCCTGGGAAGGGAAACGTAGTGGCCGATTCCCTCTATAGGAGGATGGGCATTCAGCTACTTGAGGAGGCGACAGAGTAGCTATCCTCTTTGCAGATATCCTTTGTGGATAGAGATGGAGTTGCCTTCCTTCAGTCTCTCACAGTCACTCCTCCACTACTGCAGCGAGTCAGAGAGGTATAGCATGGGGACTCTGATTGTGAGACGCGGCGTGCATAGATATCCTCAGGACAGGCACCTGATGGTTTCTACTTTGAGCAGAGCATGACATCCTTTTTCAGGGGATGTACCATGGTACCTGTCGCTTTGCGAGAGGAGGTGCTGAGAGAGTTTCACACTTCTCCTTTGGCGGTACATCCTGGAGTGGCGAAGATGTACCAGGACCTCAGACGACAGCACTGGTGGTCGGGCATGAAGAAGGTTGTGGCAGAGTTCGTTTCTCGATGCCTCAACTGCCAGCAGGTGAAGGCAGAGCATTAGGTACCAGTAGGCTTGGTACAACCCTTGGAGGTTCCGGAGTGGAAGTGGGACGGCATATCTATGACTTCGTGACTGGACTTCCACGCACTTCTAGAGGTCACGACTCCATCTGGTGATTGTCGACCGAATTACCAAGTCGGCTCACTTCTTACCCATCAGAGAGCAGGGCTCAGTGGAGAGCTTGGGACATCTTTACATTCAGGAGATTGTGCGGCTTCACGGTGTGCCATCATCTATCGTCTATGATAGAGATGCTCGCTTTACTTCCCAGCTTTGGAAGGGATTGCAGGAGGCATTCGGGACGCAGCTACGTCTGAGCACAGCCTTTCACCCTCAGACGGATGGTCAGACGGAGAGGACCATTCAAACTATCGAGGACATGCTACGCGCATGTGTCCTCGACTTTGGTCATATCTAGGAGGACCACCTACCCTTGGTGGAGTTTGCGTACAACAACAGCTACCACTCCACTATCAGGATGGCACCGTACGAGGAGTTGTACGGCCGACCTTGTAGATATCCTTTGTGCTGGACAGACCCTGGGGAGTCAGCACTTGTGGTACCGAAGATGGTCCAGGCCACGATAGAGAAGGTCCAGGTCATCTAGGAGCGGATGAGGATAGATCAGAGCTGGCAGAAGTCATACGCTGACAGGAGGCGGAGGCCACTAGAATTAGATGATGGCGACCATGTCTTCTTGCGGGTATCACCTCAACGTGGTATATAGAGATTTGGCCGAGGCGGCAAGTTATCTCCGCGCTTCATCGGACCCTTCTAGGTCCTCATCAGGATTGGCGAGGTGGCTTATCGCCTGGCTTTACCACCTCAGTTTCACCGGGTGCACGACATCTTCCACGTGTCTCAGCTGAGGAGATACGTGCATGACCTGACACACATCATTGACTATGGGGAGCTTGACATTGACGATGGGGCGACTTTTACGGAGGTCCCTATGGAGATCGAGGATCGACAGGAGCGGGTCCTACGTGGACGGTCGATTTCTCTAGTGCGCATCAGATGGCAGCACGGGAACCTCCAGGAGAGCACTTGGGAGCGGGAGGCTCAGATGCGTGCTCATTACCCTCATTTGTTTCCCTAGTTTTGATGTATCTTTACGGGAACGTAAATCCCTGAGGTGGGAGTAATGTAAAGACCCGTAAAATTAAAGGGAAATTTTTTCTTAATTTTCTTTGGCATTTTAAAAGAGCGCGGTTTCTGACGGGACCAGATTCCGAGGCCCGGTGTGCCTGGAATCATTTTCCGAAGTTTGGCTTGGGTACGTTCAGTGAACGAACGAGCGGGTTTTTCTAACTTTTGAAACGGTGCCTGGAATCGAATTCCAAGGGCACTGATTAACTCTCAGCGCCGATATTCACTTAAGGAGACCTTTTCTGAGGTTGTGTTTTATGCGGTTTGAGAGTTAGATTTGGGAGAATTTAAATGAAGT
Organism: Viscum album; assembly: GCA_963277665.1. Classification (NCBI taxonomy): domain Eukaryota; kingdom Viridiplantae; phylum Streptophyta; class Magnoliopsida; order Santalales; family Viscaceae; genus Viscum; species Viscum album. The sequence goes on along the minus strand of OY728160.1, from coordinate 452,081,396 downwards.
TAACTAAATTTTGGAAACACAATTTTTTTTAAACCATATTGGTTATATCTTCCCAAAGGGAGATAGAGGTGGGACCCATATCTAGTTAACCTCCCTTGAGAGGATTAAGTGTGGTGGGTCCCACAAGAACCCTAACTCCTCAACTCCCCTTTAAACACCCAATAATTCCACTCAATTTAATTTTGACAACTTGAGTTCTAATTGAGATGAGTTAATGAATTTCAAACTTTCGAAATTCAAAGTGGTTTAGTTGTGTAAATAAAATAAGCCTTAGGCTTATTTTATTTTGGTTAGTTTTCTCTTGTCACCTTGAGAGGATTTGGGGAAGCTTTCTTCATCTTCAACCACGACGAAGAACACGAAGAAAACTTAGGCTCCGATGAAGAACGTCGTCACCATAAGAAGAGAAAGACATGTCATCTCTTCTATTCTTCGCAGCCGATGTGTTTCCGAAGATCGACGTTGCCGCTTATTTCGATCTTCTTCCCATGTCAATGAAAGGATACGACGCTTCCTCCTCAGGCTTTTTCCGTCAGATTACGATGTTTCTCCAGTGACGCCCGACCTCCGCGACGCTCGTCTTCCATGGGTCGTTGACGAACACCGCTCTTGAAGCCGAGGTAGGGGATTGTTGTTATTTTATTTAATTATTTCCATTCTTGATTCTAGAATGTTGAACTTCGAGGATAAAGGAATACATGTTATTGTTTAACGAGAGTGGTCCGGACCGCACAAACATGGCTTAACCCCCTCCTATGTTCATGTTTGTTTCCTTGCGGATGGAATGGGATGGAGTGGTGTCGTCGCACCACGCGGTAATCATACGACAAGTATTGCGCTGCGTCGTCACACCGCGACGCCGTCGCGCCACGTCGAAGGAAATCAAAGGCGACGCGGCCAGAGCGGGGCCACGGCGGAGGGGGCGCGGTGCCGTCGCACCGTGCCGGACGACAAGGGCCGCGGCCGGTTCCGGGCCGCGGCGGAGCTTAGTGACCGGCGGCCAGCCGGGCCGCCGGTGTCGGAGCCGGAAAGGGGACCGGCCACCGTTGGTCCTGTTGAGAGGGAGCCGACTGGCCAGGTCGGGCCGGCCGAAGTGGAGAAACCCAGGGGAATTAAATTCCCTTGGCCAAATGAAGGGCCCCCCATTATGAGGGGGGGCCACAGTTACAAAGGGGGGCAGCCACCCCCCCCCCCCGTTTTCTTCAATCAGCTCGGCCGAAGCCTAGCTGGCAGCGCGCCCAGCGCGCTGCTCTAAGCCAGACTGGCGCAAGGCCGGTCCGCCGGGACGGGCCGCGCCCAGCCGGGCCGACCCTGTCCAGTGCGGGTCGACCCGGTTTGGGCCAGCCGGGGGGTCTCGGGCTGGGTTGGCCCGGGCCCGAAACCCCCGATACCGAACTGTTTGGGTTCAAATGCCCATAACTCGGGATACGGATCTCCAAACGACGCACCGTCAGTGGCGATGCGATCCTTGGATCGAGATGGTTGTTTCGGAATATCGCACTCATGGTTTCAGAATACTTTGAGTTCGGCCAGGTTGGTTCGTACACGAGACCAACCGGGCCCTCGGAACGGAAACACTCATATCTTGAGCTACGGACGTCTGATTGACGTGTCGTCAGCTTTGTTGAGTTCCTCTTAGTGAGACGGATCTTTTGGCATACTCTTCCCGAGGTTTGGACGCAGGTGGAGTACGGTCGGGTTGGTTTTGCCTTAAAAACCAACCGGGCCCCTGGGACGAAAAGGCCAATATCTCTCAGACCGGGCGTTCGATTGACGCGCCGTCTGTTGCATTGAGTTCCTGTTGACGATACAGAACTTTTGGATACATCAATTCTAGACTTTGTGACAGTTGATGTATCAGCTTCTCGGCTCGTGGAGCGGACCCTGCCGAACGATCTTGCTATGTGCGGGAACCCTAGAACTGGTTGCAACTGCTACTGTGACTGCGACGACGACAGTGCAGAGAACCTCAGTGGATTTGACGACGACGACTACAACACTCAGCGATCCTGTGTGGATCAGTGATACCAATCCTGTGTGGGTCTGATCCTGTGTGGGTCAGCGCTCAGCGGTCCTGTGTGAACCTGCGCCTACAGATCCTGTGTGGTTCCGATCCTGTGTGGGTCTTTGCGGGGGTTAATACCTATCGATCCTTTGTGGGTCCGATGACTTAGATGGATCAGTGATCATCTCTATCGTCTTTCGAAGAAGTATACCAGTGTGAGCTGAATCTTGTTTGATTTCTTGTGTGGATTGTGTTGTGCTATCCTGTGTGGATTACGTTTGCTTTCCTGTGTGGAATACGTATACTTTCCTGTGTGGACTGAGTTGTACATGGGCTCGGAGGTTGGAGCGTATTGGAATTGATGACTTAGTTATATGTATCGGCATATACCTAAGCAGGGTCAGTTGTTACTTCGTGTTTGTATCTTTCCTTTGTGGTTTATCCTTTGTGGATTTTGGGAGACCTTCGGGGGTCTCGGGGTCTATACTGAGTAGCTTATACTCACCCCTGCACGGGCTATGCCCGCACTACATTGTGTTGGTTGCAGACGACGGACAGCGTTGATCGTGTTTGAGGCTTGCTGAGCAGGACGGTACCTGGAGGTGGACCACTTGGCGGGACGTGCTCGGAGTGGATGGTGGGACCCAAGGAGCAGTGGAGCTATTTGTACCCACCCTTCAGGTGGGATTTTCAGTGGACAGCTCGGTGTAGCGGCTTTTACATTACAGTTATTGTTTTCCCTTTTGAGTTGTACTTTACTTTAAGTTTGGGTTTTTATACTGGCCCATTTACTTTTCCGCACTTTCAGTTGTACTCTGTTTTTACGTAGTTTTTTCTTTTCCACTTGCTTACTCTGTGGTGCTTGTTTACTTTACAAAGGAAATGCCTTCCCTTTTTACCGGGATTTACGCCTTGGTGCTAGTCTCCAGCCCCTGGCCTATGGAAGGTGGGCATGGGGTAGTCACGGCACGGGCCCCGAGGGTGGGTCGTGACAAATTGGTATCAGAGGGGTTTGGTTCTACCGCGAACTCTGATCTTTTCTTTGTGAAGCAATAATTCTTAGCGTATTGAGTGTGGTTATCAGTCCAGGGAGAAAGTGTTGGTGCGGCGGCCGACGTATCCGTACAGCAGGACCCTGACTTCTGATTTCTGACTTAATGCACGAAAACATTGATTGTGTGTGTGATTCATGTTTTCTTTGTTATTACTTTGTATCAGCTCACCAGGTATAATGTTCTGACTGTGGCGCACCTGTTTCCTTTTCAGGATAGCCCCATGACGGCAGCCAGCTAGGGTTCTGAGAGTCGAGCGTGATGACAACCCACCGAGCGACGAGGCCTCGGTACAGGGCCCTTTGTCAGCAGTGGCACCGGCGGTAGCACTACCCGCCGAGCCACCGATGCTTCCAGCACTAGCCGCTGACGATGCATGTCACCATGGAGATCTGCACGAGTTCCAGCGCCAGCGACCGCCTAGGTTCCGTGGGGAGGCGGACCCCCAGGCAGCAGAGGACTGGCTGGAGGCAGTGGTACGAGTTTTTAGGCTAGTGAGGACACCTGCAGACCTCATGGTGATCCTCGCTGTGATCCTACTGCATGCAGCAGCGGGCCGATGGTGGAGCTTGATGCTCCAGGTGCACGATGAGGCATCTCTACTATGGACGGTGTTTGAGAGCCTTTTCCGCTCGGAGTTCGTCCTAGCCACCCTTCGTTCGGTGCGCATTCAGGAGCTTCTTCAGCTGCGGCAGGGCAGCATAACGGTCTCTCAGTACTCGGTGAGATTTACTGATCTCTCGCGCTACGCGATCGACATGGTACGAGACCCATTATTTCGGGACCGGACCTTTGCGCAGGGTTTGAGACACGAGATCAGGGCATCGCTGATCTCCCTTAGCATTCCGACTCAGACAAGAGTACTGGAGCGGGCCCTTTTGATCGAGAGATTTCTTGCTGTGTCTATATCAATGCCGCGACCCACAGCAGGGCGGCACGTGGAAGAGTCTTCTGTGGCAGTCAGTCGACGGATGACTCAGGGGTCCAGGTAGACCAGACCCTTAGGCAGACGACCTCAGGACATTGGCTCAGCAATGCGGGGAACACAGCGCGGAGCCAGTCTTTCGAGAGGCAGACAGTGCTACTCGTTTGGTGGGTAGGGCCACATGGCTCGTGATTTCCCAACTCGCCGTGCCGAGTAGTAGCAGACGGTTGAGGGACCACCGAGGCAGAGGTAGGGGGTCGATCATGGCGGTCCACAGGGAGGAGGTAGACAAGGCAGAGGAGCTGGCCGAGCAGTAGGTGGTGGGCGACGCTTTGAGGCTCTGCCACCACCACCACCATGAGGTCCACCTCGACCACAGGGAGCTGGCGGGCAGAGACAGGCACAACTCCAGGCAGCAGAGGCCTATGACAACGGCGCGCCCGAGATGATTCGAGGCACTATCTGTGTATATTTCACCCTTGCTGCAGTACTTATAGACACAGGAGAGAGTCACTCTTTCATAGCCGCTGCCCTTGTTCGGAGCTCGGAGATTCCAGCAGAGCCGTTGGCTCGATCCTTACGGCTGGAGACTCCTACAGGAGCAGACTCGATGATTACGCACTAGTGTCGGCAGTGTGATCTTACTCAAGGAGGTGAGAGCTTCTGCTGGGATCTTCTTGTAGCAGCTTCGAGGCCTTACGACGTCATCATGGGCATGGATTGGTTATCTACGGTCCATGCACAGATTGACTGTTTTAGGCGCAAGGTGTGATGTGTACGCACCAAAGGGAGTAGGTTCACCTTCACCGGAGAGAAGGGAGCCTTTGCAGCACAGGATGGACTTCCGCGGAGGAGAGGACAGCCCATCACCCATCAGTTGGATAGCCTCATCCTAGGAGCAGTTGACGTGCGGAGTCCTGGTTTTCCTGCAGTGGTGGATCAGTTTGCGGACGTTTTCCCCGATGACGTTCCAGGGCTACCTCCTCGTAGAGAGGTAGACTTTTATATTGACATGTACCCCATAACAGCTCCGATATCGACTCCAGCATATCGGATGGCCCCCGCTGAGCTTCGAGAGCTATGGGTACAGTTGGAGGACTTGCAGGGCAAGGGTTTCATCCGACCCAGTGTTTCACCCTGGGCTTCCCCGATATTGTTCGCCAAGAAGGCGGACTGGAGCTTGTGACGTTGTGTTGACTATCATCACCTGAACCAGGTGACAGTGAGGAACAAGTATCCGCTACCGAGGATTGATGACCTCTTTGATCAGCTCAAGGGAGCATGGTGGTTCTCGAAGATCAACATCAGGTCAGGCTATCATCAGCTCAGAGTTAGAGACGGGGACGTGTAGAAGATAGCCTTCAGATGTCGGTATGGCCACTATGAGTTCATGGTTATGCCTTTCGGCGTAACAAATGCTCCAGCAGTGTTCATGGCCCTCATGAATAGGATCTTTCATCCATTCCTCGATTTATTTGTTGTGGCCTTCATCGATGACATTTTGATTTACTCGACAACTGAGGAGGAGAATGCCTACCACTTACGGGTTGTACTAGACACACTCCGATAGCACCATCTTTATGGTAAACTCCCGAAGTGCCAGTTCTGGATATGTGAGGTCCACAACTTGGGACACGTCATCTCTGAGGTGGGAGTTTCAGTGGATCCTGCGAAGATCGAGGCAGTGTTATCTTGGGAGCCACCCATGAGTTTGACGGAGGTGCGGAGTTTCTTGGGACTAGCTGGATACTATCGGAGATTCATTCCAGACTTCTCTAGAGTTTCGGCACCACTCACAGCTTTGAAAAAGAAGGGTAAACCCTTCGTGTGGTCAGACAGATGTCAGCAGAGCTTCCAAGAGCTGAGGAAGTAATTGACCAGCGCACCAATCTTGAGGTTGCCTGAGGAGGGAGTAGGGTACGTAGTTTACTGCGATGCATCAGAGACCGGACTCGGATGTGTCCTGATGCAGGGGCGGGCAGTGATCGCCTATAGATCACGTCAGTTAAGGCCGCATGAGAAAAACTACGCTACCCATGACTTGGAGTTAGCAGCAGTGGTGTTCACTCTAAAGACGTGGCGACACTACCTGATGGGAAAGCGCTTTAAAGTCTTTTCTGATCATCAGAGTCTCAGGTATATCTTCTCGCAGAAGGAACTGAACCTAAGACAACGACGATGGCTCTAGTTCCTCTAGGACTATGACTTTGAGATAGTCTATACTCCTGGGAAGGGAAACGTAGTGGCTGATTCCCTCTATAGGAGGACGGGCATTCAGCTACTTGAGGAGGCGACAGAGTAGCTATCCTCTTTGTAGATATCCTTTGTGGATAGAGATGGAGCTGCCTTCCTTCAGTCTCTCACAGTCACTCCTCCACTACTGCAGCGAGTCAGAGAGGCACAGCATGGGGACTCTGATTGTGAGACGCGGCGTGCATAGATATCCTCAGGACAGACACCTGATGGTTTCTCCTTTGAGCAGAACATGACATCCTTTTCAGGGGATGTACCTTGGTACCAGTCGCTTTGCGAGAGGAGGTGCTGATAGAGTTTCACACTTCTCCTTTGGTGGTACATCCTGGAGTGGAGAAGATGTACCAGGACCCCAGACGACAGCACTGGTGGCCGGGCATGAAGAAGGTTGTGGCAGAGTTCGTTTCTCGATGCCTTAACTGCCAGCAGGTGAAGGCAGAGCATTAGGTACCAGCAGGCTTGGTACAACCCTTGGAGGTTCCGGAGTGGAAGTAGGACGACATATCTATGACTTCGTGACTGGACTTCCACGCACTTCCAGAGGTCACGACTCCATCTGGTGATTATCGACTGACTTACCAAGTCGGCTCACTTCTTACCCATCAGAGAGCAGGGCTCAGTTGAGAGCTTAGGAAATCTTTACGTTCAGGAGATTGTGCAGCTTCACGGTGTGCCATCATCTATCGTCTATGATCGAGATGGTCACTTTACTTCCCAGCTTTGGAAGGGATTGCAGGAGGTGTTCGGGACGCAGCTATGTCTGAGCACAGCCTTTCACCCTCAGACGGATGGTCAGACGGAGAGGACCATTCAAACTATCGAGGACATGCTCCGCGCATGTGTCCTCGAGTTTGGTCGTACCTGGGAGGACCACCTACCCGTGGTGGAGTTTGCGTACAACAAAATCTACCACTCCACTATCATGATGGCACCGCACGAGGAGTTGTACGGCCGACCTTGTAGATCTCCTTTGTGCTGGACAGACCCTGGGGAGTCAGCACTTGTGGGACCGGAGATGGTCCAGGCCACGATAGAGAAGGTCCAGGTCATCCAGGAGCGGATGAGGATAGCTCAGAGCCGGTAGAAGTCATACGCTGACAGGAGTCGGAGGCCACTAGAATTAGAGGATGGCGACCACGTCTTCTTGCGGGTATCACCTCAACGTGGTATACAGAGATTTGGCCGAGGCGGCAAGTTATCTCTGCACTTCATCGGACCCTTCTAGGTCCTCATCAGGATTGGCGAGGTGGCTTATCACCTGGCTTTACCACCTCAGTTGCACCGGGTGCACAACATCTTCCACGTGTCTCAGCTGAGGAGATACGTGCACGACCCGACGCACATCATTGACTATGGGGAGCTTGACGTTGACGATGGGGAGACTTTTACGGAGGTCCCTATAGAGATCGAGGATCGACAGGAGCGGGTCCTACGTGGACGGTCGATTCCTCTAGTGTGCATCATATGGCAGCACGGGAACCTCCAGGAGAGCACCTAGGAGCGGGAGGCTCAGATGCGTGCTCAGTACCCTCATTTGTTTCCCTAGTTTTGATGTATCTTTACGGAAACGTAAAGCCCTGAGGTGGGAGTAATGTAAATACCCGTAAAATTCAAGGGAAATTGTTTCTTAATTTTTTTTTGGATTTTAAAAGAGCGCGGTTTCTGACGGCACCTGATTCCGAGTCCCGGTGTGCCTGGAATCATTTTCCGAAGTTTGGCTCGGGTACGTTCAGTGAACGAACGAGCGGGTTTTTCTACCTTTTGAAACGGTGCCTGGAATCGAATTCCAAGGGAACCGATTAACTCGCAGCGCCGATATTCACTTAAGGAGACCTTTTCTGAGGTTGTGTTTTATGCGGTTTGAGAGTTAGATTTGGGGAAATTTAAATGAAGTTAACTAAATTCTGGAAACACATTTTTTTTTAAACCATATTGGTTATATCCTCCCAAAGGGAGTTAGAGGTGGGACCCACATCTAGTTAACCTCCCTTGAGAGGATTAAGTGTGGTGGGTCCCACAAGAACCCCAACTCCTCAACTCCCCTTTAAACTCCCAATAACTCCACTCAATTTAATTTTGACAACTTGAGTTCTAATTGAGATGAGTTAATGAATTTCAAACTTTCGAAATTCAAAGTGGTTTAGTTGTGTAAATAAAATAAGCCTTAGGCTTATTTTATATTGGTTAGTTTTCTCTTGCCACCTTGAGAGGATTTGGGGAAGGTTTCTTCTTCTTAAACCACGACGAAGAACACGAAGAACACTTAGGCTCCGACGAAGAACGTCGTCACCATAAGAAGAGAAAGACGTGTCGTCTCTTCTCTTCTTCGCAGCCGATGTGTTTCCGAAGATCGATGACGCCGCTTATTTCGATCTTCTTCCCGTTTCAACGAAAGGAGACACCGCTTCCTCCTCGGGATTTCTCCATCAGCATACAAAGTTTCTCCAGCGACGCCCGACCTCCGCGACGCTCGTCTTCCGCAGGTCGTTGACGAACACCGCTCTTGAAGCCGAGGTAGGGGATTGTTGTTATTTTATTTAATTATTTCCATTAATGATTCTAGAATGTTGAACTTTGAGGATAAACGAATAAATGTTATTTTTTAACGAGAGGGGCCCAGACTGCACAAACACGGATTAACCCCCTCCTATGTTCATGTTTGTTTCCTTGCGGATGGAACGGGATGGCGTGGTGCCGTTGCACCACGCGGTAATCATACGGCAAGTATTGCGCGGCGCCGTCACGCCACACCGTGGAATGAAATTCAAGAACGCGACGTCGTAACGCCGCGTCGAAGGAAATCGAAGACGCCGCGGCCAGAGCGGGGCCGCGGTAGAGGGGGTGCGGTATCGTCGCATCGTGCTGGACGACAAGGGCCGCGGTCGGTTCCGGGCCGCGGCGGAGCTTAGTGACCGGCGGCCAGCCTGGCTACCGGTGTCGGAGCCGGAAAGGGGACTGGCCACCGCCGGTCCCATTGAGAGAGAGCCAGCTGGCCAGGTCGGGTCGGCCGGAGTGCAGAAACCCGGGGGAATTAAATTCCCCCGGCCAAATGAAGGGCCCCCCATTATGAGGGTGGCATCGATTACAAAGGGGGGAAGGCGCCCCCCCCCCCCCCCCGTATTCTTCAATCAGCTCGGACGAAGCTGAGCTGGCAGCGCACCCAGCGGGCTGCGCTTAGCCAAACCGGAGCCAGGACGGTCCTCCGGGCCGGGCCGACCCTGTCCGGGGCGGTTCGACCCGGTTCGGGCCAACCGGGGGGTCTCGGGCCAGGTCGGCCCGGGCCCGAAACCCCCGATACCGAACAGTTTGGGTTAAAATGCCCGTAACTTGGGTTACAGACCTCCAAACGACGCACCGTCTGCGTAAATGTGATCCTTGGATCGAGACGGTCGTTTAGGTATATCACAATCAAGGTTTCGGAATACTTTGAGTTCGGCCGGGATGGTTCGTACATGAAACCAACCGGGCCCTCGGAGCGGAAACGCTCATATCTTGATCTTCGGACGTCCGATTGACGTGCCGTCAGCTTTTTTGAGTTCCTCTTAGTGAGACGGATCTTTTGTCATACTCCGCCCGAGGTTTGGACGCAAGTGGAGTACGTTCGGGTTAGTTTTTCCTTAAAAACCAATCGGGCCCCTGGGACGAAAAAGACAATAACTCTCAGACCGGGCGTCCGATCGACGCGCCGTCTGTTGCGTTGAGTTCCTGTTGACGATACAGAACATTTGGATACATCAACTCTAGACTTTGTGACAGTTGATGTATCAGCTTCTCGGCTCGTGGAGCAGACCCTCCCGAACGAGCTTGCTGTGTGCGGGAACCCTAGAGCTGGCTGCGACGGCTACTGTGACTGCGACGACGACAGTGCAGAAATCCTCAGTGGATTCGACGACGAAAACTACAGCACTCAGAAATCCTGTGTGGATCAGTGCTACCGATCCTGTGTGGGTCTGATCCTGTGTGGGTCAGCGCTCTGCGGTCCTGTGTGAACCAGCACCTACAGATCCTGTGTGGGTCCGATCCTGTGTGGGTCTTTGCGGGGGTTAGTACCTATCGATCCTTTGTGGGTCCGACGAGTTAGATGGATCAGTGATCATCTCTATCGTCTTTCGAAGAAGTATACCTGTGTGATCTGAATCTTGTTTTCTTTCTTGTGTGGATTTTGTTGGGCTATCCTGTGTGGATTACGTTTGCTTTCCTGTGTGGAATATGTATACATTCCTGTGTGGACTGAGTTGTACTTGGGCTCGGAGGTTGGAGCGTATTGGAATTGATGACTTAGGTATATGTATGGGCATATACCTAAGCAGTGTAAGTTGTTACTATGTGTTTTTATCTTTCCGTTGTGGTTTATCCTTTGTGGATTTTGGGAGACCTTTGGGGGTCTCGGGGTCCCTACTGAGTATCTTATACTCACCCCTTCACAGGCTATTCCCGCACTACGTTGTGTTGGTTGCAGACGACAGCCAGCATTGATCATGGTTAAGGCTTGCTGAGCAGGATGGTACCTGGAGGTGGACCACTGGGCAGGACATGCTCGGAGCGGACGACGGGACCCGAGGAGCAGTGGAGCTATCTGTACCCACCCTTCAGGTGGGATTTCCAGTGGACAGCTCGGTGTAGCGGCTTTTACTTTACAGTTGTTTTTTTCCCATTCGAGTTGTACTTTACTTTCAGTTTGGGTTTGTATACTGGCCCATTTACTTTTCCGCACTTTCAGTTGTACTCTGTTTTTACTTAGTTTATACTTTTCCTCTTGCTTACTCTGTGGTTCTTGTTTACTTTACAAAGGCAATGCCTTCCCTTTTTATCGGGATTTACGCCTTGCTGCTAGTCGCCAGCCCCTGACCTATGGAAGGCGGGCTTGGGGTAGTCACGGCACGGGCCCCGAGGGCGGGTCGTGACATGAACCATCAATAATATTTTCATATTCAGGGAATTTATAATGCCAGACATTATCAAACATCCTGTCAGGGCCTTGTCCAAGAGGTCTAATAATGATCTAGTCCTCGACCAAAACTATATATCATATTGGGAAAGGCCTTGGACAATTCCACATATAATTGTTTCATGAGACCTTCCGATGCACCAAAGAGATATATCTGGCTCCACCCATCACTTAGTAAGTCCAACACATTCCTCATTTGAAAAGGTTGAAACATAACATAAACATTCATATTAAAACTATATTATGAAATGTAATACTTTATCCATAAACAATTAATGGTATAAAAATAACACTTCCACAATCAAACATATCACAAAAACATCAATACAATATGGAATATTTGTATAATAAATCAACCTTGATCAAGAATAATGTCCCATAAATGATGTTGACATAGTTGAAAATGATCAGTAAAAATCATTTTGAGCAATATCCCTTTTTCATGAAATCATTTAAAAGACACATAATCATTAGAGGAAGTCATTTAAAATATAGTTCTAAATCAGAGTTTCCCAGTCCACTTTGAAACATTTTAATGTAAATATCATTTTAAAACTTTCATGTCCATATAGATAAATCCTTAAAACCATTTTAAAAACATGGATATTAATGAGAATGGTTTAGAAGAATTAATATTTAAAAAATTTAAAATTATGTATTGGTAAATAGTCACCTAAAAATAATCCCTTTGAAAATACATTTATGATACATGTACATGGATAAAAAAATATGTCCCAGTAGATACTTACGTAAAAAAAACCTCAAATAATAGAGAGATTGGGGAATTAACCCATACTAATGTGGTAACTTACGAAAAATACACCCCATGAAAGAAGTATAGTAAAATGAAGATAAAAATACACATAAATTAAATTTTATTACACAAAGAATATAATTATGGAAATTAAATACACCACACCAAAGGAAATAGTGGTAATATATCCTGAATCTCATAGGAATAAGAAGTGGCAATGAAAACCCCTTACCTTGGAATTTCCATTGGTTGAGGGTACATTTAACCTTCTTTATAATGACTATAGTATGTTATTACATTATACCAAAACCATATTAATATTTATTATATCATACATTATTCATTTATGACTTTATACTACCCATTTAATAATGATTTCCATGTTAAATTAACATTTTCGGTAATAATCGCTTTCTTTATCGTACATGTTTTGACATGTTATTCTTGATCGTATCTTTTAGATAGTGATATAAATAATTCTATAATATAATAATTGATTTATATATAATATATATTTTAAATATTAATATTTATAAAAGATATATATATGAAATAGAAGGCGCCGTTTATGGAGAGGGTAGGTCGTACGTACGCATAAACGATGTTTCCGTTTTCATATCATATTTGATGGATGTGAATAAGATATATGTAAGTACATATATATATATCTATAGTATCATTATTTTTTCATATATTACCTACTCATTTATGATATCTAGTTTTATAATCATCATTGAATGGTGAACGTGGAAATGAATCTCATCGCGTCATGGAGACTGTAATCCCTGTGTACGCATGAGCGACAGTATCATTATATTGATGGTGAAATTGTGTGTAATTGGATGGTATATCATATATAAATAATAATTAACATGTTATATTTATTATTTAAATTGTTTATACTCATTATTATACCCATCCAAATAATGAAGCGTTTGAATAAAAATCTACCCCATGACGTGGACATGGTAATCTGTACGTACGTACGTATGGTGACTTTTTTATTTATAGTACTGATAGAATAATGAATATGGTGTAACATTTTTATAATAAAATCAAATTATATATAAGATACTATTGTTATTATTTTATTATTGAAAAAAAAAGATGAAGTGGAAGAAGAAAAGTACTGGAAAGAGGTGATGAAATACTTACCTCTTCTTCGGGTTCTTTTTTTTGATATGTCAAAAGGGCTCTATAGGATGGTATTATGAACCAATGAATTCCCCGAGGGTTAATTGATGAAGTTTGGGAGTATATTTGGTCAGGGGTTTGTGGATCCAAAAGTCTTTTGAGGTTTGAAATTAAGAGAGTGGGAAGTTCCCTTTTATAAGAGAAGTGAGGGTCACTTTTTGAAAAGATTGAAATATTATTTTATAATAAAGTCAATTTCGGTTAATAATGGCTCCAAAATGAATTATTTAAAGGATAAGGTAGGTATGGGACGAGAAGAACTCAACCAAATGTTTTTAGACAAGTTTAGGTAATCATATTAACTTGATCTTTCAGAGTTTAACTCTTAGTTAAATAGTTTCACTTTTACCGTGTCTTCTTGTATTCTCACACTATATGGTTAATAAAATAACTCTAAACATCCAAGAGGACCTAAATTAGTTAATTAATGACATATATAATATTATTTAATCCCTTTGGCAGAACCTTATATTTTTAATAATATTATATCAACCAATAGTATAGTATTTGTTTTAAAAATTAATTTATGTCAATTTTGACATTATTTGGTATTAGGTTTTCATGAAAGTAATCAAAACGTGATTAATTCCAACAAGATACATTTAATCAACCATAACATGTAATATTCCCCTAGAAAATTCTTGGATATCATGAAAACTTTAAAATTAAATTTATTTTAATATTTATAATACCATTTATTAGATTCATTCATTAATAAGGTAATTATTGAATCATCATTGTGTCATATATAGATTAAATTATTTAATGTCTAAAAATTATAAATAAAATACCATTATGTATGAAATAATTTAATATTTCAAATGAATATTTATAGTCTATTTTATATTTTGTGTAACACTATATTAAATATGGTTTAGTAATTAAACATTGAATTTAACACTTTTAACTCTTCTTTAAATAAAAAAATATTAAATGTCCTAATCCAGTCCAAGTGGACCAATGTTGATCCTATTTTATTCCTAATGTTGTTTTTCATCGAATTATACTTATCCAATAGAATTAGGACATGCGTTAGGGTAATTATAATATCATTTTTACTTTTAATTACCATATTACTTTTAACAGTGGAAAATAGAAGTCAAAAGTTACTATTCCCCAAAAATTGTTTTCATCTTATTGAACCACATTTAACTTACCGTTATCAACCGTGTCTCATATTCTTTAAATTCAACTCACATAAGCGGTAAAATTAATTTTTATGCATATTTAAAAAATACTCCTAGATGGTGGGTAAAAGACGGTAAAAAGTTAAACAAAATTTTATACATATAATTTTATTTGAAAAATTACTATAATGAATTAAATTGAACTTATTTATGTATTATATATCAATTTTGACTTAAAATAAATTAAAATAAAATAACAAAATATTTAAATAAAAACTCAGTTTTTAATAATAATGTAGTGTTTTTCACTATTCATTAAAATTTGAATGTTTTCAGAAAAATACCAAAAAAATAACCTAATATATTTTGGATATTAAGAATTCAAAAATGAATTTTAATTTACCCAATTAATAAAATATAATTAGAATTTATTAATTTAAAAGTGATTATCATTGTCAAAACGAAAAAGCAGGTTTTTAAAATGTACAAACTATTAAAAGATTGACATGTGTTTATGTCAAATTTAATTTTGAAATTACTTATAATGACATACATTTTATTAAATGATAAAAATATTATATAATTATACTTCAAAACCATTCAAATACATAATTTAACTCAATAAATTACTTCTATTTAAAATGTTTTTTTTCAAATAAAACATAATATTTTTCACTATTCGTCAAAATATGAATGTTATCAAAAAAGTACCAAAATTTATCCACACTAAAATTCTATGCCCTGCTTCTAAATAAAAACATAATTTCATTAAATTGAATATATAAAATTGTCAATTATTGGATTCAAAAATGAATCACCATTAAAAGGCGGTAAAATTTCATTTTTTTAAAATACTTCTTTTATCTAAAAAATAAATTTGATCTTATATTATGTCTAAGAAACACATAATATTGATGTTAAAATTATATAAAATATATATATTTTAAAATAAAGTTAATACTATTCATAACTATTTTTTTACAGCAGGTTTGGTAAGTTCTGGTGCACTCGAACTCGGTGTTCTGTGTAGCGAAAGCTGTTGAATTACTTAAATGAGATAGCGTAATATGAAAACTTAGGGCGATACAATTAATCATACATAATTGTTTTTCTGGGGAGTCTCTCCATGATGAGTATTTTGGATTTTCGGCAGGGGTTGTAAGTTATCCCAACGTTCATCGGGTTTTTCAATATCCTGCATAGGGTTGGTGAGGTTTCATACCGCATTGCCATACCACAACAGCTAAAGTCCGGGTGCATGACGTCTTCAACATCTCGCAACTGATGTGATACATGCATGACCCCACGCATGTCATCGAATGGGGGGAGCTAAACATTAGGGAGAGAGCCACTTTTCCAAAGCACCTAGTGGAGTTCAAGGATCGGTATAAGAGGACATTCCATGAAGAAACCCACCCTTTGGTTCAAATTTTGTGGCAGTACTGAAATACATAATAGAGTTCCAAGTAGTAGGAGACCATTGTACATGCTATGTATCATGATTTTTTTCCTAGTTGTTTTTATTTTTGGAAATAAAAATATTGGAGGGAATGATTTAGAGAACTGATTTATTATTTTTAGACATTGAAATATTTCAATATATATTTCTAGAGGTAGGCATTGAGACAATGTGCAATTATGAGGCTCAGAGTTCCCATAAATGATTTATAATAATATTAAATATATTTTATTTTTCCAACATGTATAATCATAAATAAAATTAGAAAATTTTTAAACAAAAACTCAGATCTGAAATTTTAGACCATATTTGAGTCTAGATTGCAGTATTTTTCCTAGGTGCAACAAAAAATGGGTAGACATAGGGCATTCAGATTCTTTTCTTGTTGGTGGTGTGTTCAGTTTATTAATTAATTATTTAATTTATTAATTAATTCATTTTAGACCTGGAATTATTTTTATAAATATATCATCATGGAAAATATTCTTGGGTTAGCCTCAGAATCATGGAATTTCCAATGACGCTCTCCTTCCACCTTCTGTCAGTGGATCTCATCGAACGTTGAAAAAATACCAGATCAGATCATATTAGGATTATGAAAACACAATGTCATATATCAATTGTTGTATTACAAGTGATTAATTAATGAAATATGAACAATCAAGGTTAGGCTCATAAATTGGGTGATTTATACCCTTTTTATCAAATGGTTTGAGCGGGTCAATCCGTTCTTTTGATATGAGACAATTATGGCCTAATCATGATTCTACACACTGGTTAAATTGATTTAATTTTGTTGTTTTCTAACCCTAGATACATGTTCATCATCATTTTCTCAGAAATATTGGCCAATGCTATTTAAAAAATAGTTTTGTGCCTTTATCATCAATTTCTCTTTGCGTTTTTCACTTGTAGGAACCCACAGTTCTGGTTCATCCTTTAAATGTATTTCCAAGACCGATTGGACTCCCAAAACCATGATAGATTGACTAAATAGGTACTTATCCATAAACTATGTCCATATATTCATTGTTTGCAAGAAGGAGATGATCAGTTGTTTATTAATCAATACTAGAAGGATTCGGGATGTGTGTCTATGTACGGGTTCATACAAACTCAAACCGAAGATAATTTTTAGTAAATGGAGGAAAAAAGACTGAATAATTTCCAGATCCGCTCATGTTGGAAGCATTGAAGTTGGAATATGTAGTGAAATAGATTGATTTTAAGTGAAAATATTGTATCTCATAATCTAGTGAAAACAACACTACACACTATATAGTGTGATCAACACAGAGTGTGTAGCCCCTCAATAGTGATGGATATGGTTTTGATAAAATTTAAGGATGAAACAACTGTTATCCCTCTTACACACCATGTACACCATCCATGGATAGAAAAACCATGTGATGGATCACACTGGTGGGATTCCAAGTGGGTGTAAATATCCCTGTACACGGGTGTTTACCCATGTAGCTGCGCATGACCAGGTCATTTAGGCAGCACCCCCCCCCCCCGTGTGGGGAAACACATCGTGTAGAGAGTACACATGGTATGATACACGAACACAGTAACCAAGACATTTCCCAGACATAGTTTGTCTATAACTTCCATAAATTCAACCGAACCGGAGTGTACTACTACATGGGTTGGTCGTTGTGTTCTAGCCATGGACATGGCTAGGTGGTATAGCAGGACCACACACCGTTTGGGTCCCCTAAAACTCCATGAGCCACCTATTTACCTTTTTATTAATCATTGATAATCCACATCATCATCCTTTGAAATTCTATTTTGACCTAAAATTTGTATATCCTGAGTGTTTTACCCCATAGAACGAGATGGTTCCATCTTTTATGGAGTTGGAGATGTGATGTGAAGTGTTATGGGCATTCCACTTAGGGATTCGATTCCCAATGATTGAAATTTTTAGGTAAAATCACCCAAGACAAACATGTTGTTCCCTCCATTATATTTGGGTAGTGGAGACCTCAATCTATATTTTGCAACACCCGAACAGCATGGGCACGAGTCCTCTACTACTACCTATTGAGCGGAACCCCATACTAGGTAGGGTGAAGGTCCTCAATGACTAGATTGGAACCCCCTTGTTATACCAGGGTGTGGACCCTAAACATCTGAGTGGAACCCCCTATCAGATAGTGTACAGTTCCTCAATGAACGTTGTGGAACCCCACTATCGGATATGGTGTGGGTCCTTGATGACATGGGTTAACCCCGAACTAGGTAGGGTTCATTACCTCAACCTTTAGAGTGGAACCCCCCATTGACATGGGTATGAGTCCCCTACCATACCGAGTGGAACCCCCCATTTACATGGGAACGAGTTCATTACCTTACCAAATAGAACCCACATTAGAATTTTCCTTGGACCTCATGACACAAGAGTGGAATCCCACATTAGTATGGGCATGGTGTCTCTATAGATACTATCGAGTGGTAGCCATCAGATGATATGGGAAGTGGAGTTCAATGACAACTATAAATGTGGGACCCCTGTTGTATTATAGAATGGGTTCCCTGCCTAGATTTATGGCCCCCCGACTATGTGGAATTTTGATGATGTGTGGTTTGACTTGGACGTTTACTTCTTCATAGACACATGTGATGTTGTGCATCATTAATGAAATTTTGGAACTGTTCACTACTATTGTTCATGGGTTGAGCTGTGAGGTAAAGATCCCATTACACAATCATTTGGGATTCATTTGAATGAGAATATATATATATATATAAGTATGTATATATGTATGTATATATGTATATATGTATGCATATATTCTTCTATATCAACTCCTTGGATTTTAGTTCCTTCCTTTTACAAAAGGCGAATATGCATGTGGTCTGCCACATGCCTTCCATTTTCACTACACTAAAATCTATGATTAGCGGCAGCTTTTGGGTGGAAGTTTATTAAACCGTCACTAATTTTTTTAAATAATTTAGTCATGGTTTATAATAAAACCTCACTAAAACATTTATTTTTTTTCAAAATCCTGACGCTTTCCCCTCAAAACTCACAATCCCTTGACCCCCATGACCCCACCGACCCCCATATCCCAACCATCTCTGTGCCTCACTACATCGCATTGCTTCCGGTCCCGATCATCGCCACCCTTCGCCACGCATCGCCACAGATCCCAATCCTCAACGCTTCTCGCCGCCAGTCCTGAGCTTCAACACCCCTCTATTGTTAGATTTTTGGATTCTCAATGTTGATTTTTGAGTTTATTTAACTATAGATATTCAATTTATATCTTTTATGATCTTTGTGTGATAGTTCTAGAGATTCAAAAAAAATTGACTCAAATTATATTGACCAAACTATATTATTTCAAGATTATCATTTTGAATAGTTCTAAATATAGAGAGCATTTTATTAGTTATTTTCATAAAATTTCTAATTTCTTACATCGGTAAATATCATCATGGACTTTTGATAATTAAATAGTAAGAAATTATTATAATAATAGTGTTATATGAGGAATTATGTAATACTATAAATTTAAAATTTCTTATTAAATCAATTGTACACCATGTTCTTAAATAAAGAGGGTTCTTTAATTTATTTTTAATATTATAAAGGCTCAAATAAAAGAACTATATTTTTGGATGAATCATTATAGATAGCATGTAAGTTATTTTAATTTCTAATTTGGACACCATTATAAACAAGATGGATCCAGTATCAATAAAGGGAGGAGAATATTTTATTGGGGAATGGATTTAGGTTAAGGATGATACATTACCTACAGTAAGAACTTTATTACATTATTGATACATCTATGTCTTATAGTTATCTTGGTATTGTTAGGAAAAATTAACTCACATCAGGGGTGACGCTTGAAAAAAAACGGTGCATTCTCTTCATGTTTGTTTTTGAAATTAGTTATGTGCTCGTTTCTAATGTCAAGGGGTTCTTGATTTTAACCAGTTAAATATGGTTATATTGAAATGAAAATTATAAAAACATAGATATATTAATTAAAAACCCTTCATAGTATTACATATCAAATCACATAAAAACATTAGGTAATTGGAATGAAAACCCTTGGAGAAAACCCGTAGTTATATGGAGCTCGCATAAGTGTATATAGAAAAAATTTTACATTCAAATTTATTTTTATTAATTTCATCGTAATTATTTCTTTAAAATTTCTAAGATAAGTGGAGGAAATAGATTACATGGAAATAATTCCTGATGTGGTGGATACAATAGTCAATGTGATTATTATCCATATGTTTGAAAAACATCATGGGTGATAATATTGAAAACACCATGGTTTCATTGACACAATGACTAATGTTATGGATGATGACCATAAACTTATGGAAAGTCATACATCATCATTGCATTGAACTATGGAGATGAACTATTTTATTTTGTGGTCCCATGCAT
The DNA here is from genome assembly GCA_963277665.1 of Viscum album. Classification (NCBI taxonomy): domain Eukaryota; kingdom Viridiplantae; phylum Streptophyta; class Magnoliopsida; order Santalales; family Viscaceae; genus Viscum; species Viscum album. The sequence goes on along the minus strand of OY728160.1, from coordinate 452,061,259 downwards.
CCACATATATTTTAATGTCAGGTATCATCATTGGAAGAGATATTTAATATAGGGGAATACTATGAAAAAAAAAATGTTTTTGAACAATTTATCATCTTGAAGGAAATTTTTATAAATTCTGTGCATTAATAAATAATTTAAATAATTAAAAATACATTTAATCTATGTTATGTTGAGATTTCATGAGGTTGTTACTTGAGAAATACTTCCCTCAAAATGTAAAATTCCAAATGAGATTAAAATTCTTCAAACTATTGTAGAACAATAATGTACCCCCTATGATATATAAAGATAAATTTACTCTGTTAGAAAGGAATGCTTTTGTATTTTTCATTGATCTAGAAAGTAATATTGATATAGTTTACAATGGATTAAATCCATTTCAATTAATTATTTAGAAATCAATGAGGTCAACATTTATAATGCGATTTCATGTTATACTAGAAAGCTGTAAATAGATATATTGAATAGTCAGTAATCATGGAGTCTTTGATAATAAGTTCAATGTGGAGAACCAAAAAATGAGTTCATCTAATAGAGAGAGAATGGAATAATTTTTAATATCCCACATATAATAAAACATCCCATGCTTCCCCCTAAAAATCAATGATTCATCCCACTACAAGGCCTAAAGTGAATTCTTGATCAAAACAGGATAGAAATTTGTTCCTGAGAATCAAACATAATCTACTATGAAAGTTTTAACCTAATAAAATATTATACAAGACAAGTCGGTTCCCCCCAAAACACAGAATAGCCTTCCATTAAGTTATTGGGTCATATATACATGATAAGATGATTTGAAATAACATATAACCAAACATGGAATAGAAAATCAAAAAAATGTAAAAAACAAGTACAATTCAAATATAAATATATATGAACAAAAATAATTCTAAAATAAATGAAATAATGTGATGGTAATCTTATTAGGCATAATATACATGAGATAACAAAATAAATGACCAAAAATAACCAAAACATGAACCATTATAACTCATCGCGTTGTGAATAAGGGGTATCTACCACCTATCCACCTCCTCCAAAACCCAAAAAAAATAAACCCAAAAACTCATAGAGGATCATTTTATTTAATTGAGTAAAATAATACAAAATCTATATAAACTATAATTGTAAAAATAGGGTGTTATTATAACAAGACCCATAGAATTACACCACATGATATAACTTCAAAATATAACTTTTATGTGTATAAATTTATTATATTTAATATTATATTTAGATTAAAGTGTTTTGGGATAAAAAAATAAAATCAATTTAATAATTTTACAAGATGTAAGGTCTCCACATGGTTTTGTAAACCATGAATGTAAATTGGGTAGGTTAACAATGAAACATGCTCGAAAAGGGGAATTGTTTTTATTTTTTTATTTTATTTTTATTTTTTAACTACTTTTCCCCAAATTTCTTTGCCCACTTGAATAGGATGTTCAAGAGACATTCCCCTACCAACTATATCCCTCTCCTATCCATTTACAGTGTAATCTAGGTGATTTATTAGTGGTTTTTCGTTCAAATCATAAGATGACGGTTTGTTCACTCTTATACCTCTTTATTTCTTCTTTAATTATCACCGCTTCTCTAACCCTAGAATCCATGGTTTATGAACATCATATCTGGGGATGTCTTATTTGGGGGTTTTTGTTTTCTAGGTATTGTGAAGTTCCTTTAGTGACCTCATGTTCTATTATTCATCAAAGGTTAAGTGATTTTTTCATTGTGGCAGGAGTCTCCAAACCCATCTTTTTTTGGGGAGTTATTTTAATGATTTTCTTTTTAAAATTGTTTTTATTAACAAGAAAACTAATTTATAATATACTATAATGTATTTATCAAGGAAAAAAAACTTTCTCATGACTTCCTTATAGAAAAATAAAAGGAAGTTATAATGATACAGTATTTTAATGTCAAATATTATTATATGCATGTTTCATGTTTGATAAAATTACAATGAGGGTTTTATCTAAAATAAATGAATTATACATGATGTTTTTAACTAAATTGATTTATAATGGTAGGTAATCCATGGCTCAAGAATTTTAATTACCTAAAAATTGTGTTCTTTGTTTATTGAAATGTGTTATTAACCTTATTTATAAATTATGATTTTAATATAATATTTCCTTTATATTATGTAGATTTTATATTTATTGGGTTTTAAATGTATGATGAACCCATGTGTATAATATTCAATATATTTCTAAATAATGTTATCCATTTGTGTATTTTATATAAATAAAATATATGGAATGAAGTGGATAAAGAATAAAAAAACATATAAAACATCATGGATTCATTATACTAATTTTTTGAGACATTTTTATTTTCCCTATATTTCCTTATAATGTATCAATTAAAGAAGGGTTGAATATCACTACTCTAAACCAGTTTCTTCATTGAATTATTCCAATAGTACAAATTGTATTATTGTTTTTTAGAAGTGTATTTATTTCTTAGCTCACATATAATTATATATAAATTTAAAAGTTGTGTATCATTATTTAACATATTCATATTTTTTTCAACTATTATATACCAATATATTTTACTATTCAGTAATAGTTATGTGTTTTATTTTTTTGATAATGTGTTCGAACATTGTTATATATATAGATAAAATCTAGATCATGTTACTGAGGAACACAACTCAGTATGCTATGTGTATAGATGAGTTTTTAGATTTTTCAATTTCCAATCATTATGTAGATGAGAGAATAAGTTTTCCACGTTCAAAATGTAAATTTATAATATGGTTGAATAGAGATGAAGTTTATGAACACTTGATATTGAATCAATTCCATTCTCATTATTTTTGTTGGATTTGGCATGAAGAATCAAACGTTAGAGAAAGGTTGATCACTAATCTCAATCCACAGAATGAGATCTTAACATCATCTAAAATGGAAAATGAAATGAAAACCCATATATATGATGCATTAATCATTGAAATACAAAAACATAAACATCAAAACATATCAGGACAACCAGTTGAGGGTTCTACAAATAGAAATGTGACAAGTGATGTTTTTGAGACTGTAGGACAACTAGATCAAGATTGTAATGTATCATTGGATCCAACTCTTGATTCTGTGGAGTCTAATGTAATAGAAAACTTCATTGGAAAGAAAGATATGTTTCATGGTTTAGTTAACTATGGAAATTATGTGTTTTATAGTAGATGTTTGAAATATTTGAAACCTTCTTTTCTACTATAGTTGTACCATATCAACTGCATATATGGAATTACAATCAAGGCAATGTCCATGATATTGGAATTTTTGTGTGATGCCTTAATTGAAGGAAATATCCATGAGTATTTTTCTAAAATGAAAATGTTTTTTAAAATATTTCTTTGATGTATAAAAAAAATCATTCATGTCCCAATGATTGAATGCTTTATTGGGGAGATGATTAATGAACTTAGGATTAAAAGAAATTTTCTTCCTCTAGATGGTAGTCTTTTGGTGATGTTGGATGTCTGAATCAAGAAACTACCATGAAGAAGAAGAAAATAAACACGCCTGAAAAGGATTTTGTTTCACATTACTTTAAATCCTTCATTGCAAAGATTATTCACATCATCAAAAACTGCTGAACACATAAAGTTGCATTATGTAGATAATTTCAATGATGGGTTAATGTGGCATCCAATAGATTCACAATAAAGGAAGTTATTTGATTCATTATATCCAGATTTCTCATCTGATCCTAGTAATGTTTGATAAGGATTAGTTGTCGATGGATTCAACCCATTTGGAACTTTGAGTGCCAGTTATAGCAATTGGTTATTGGTTTTGATCCCTTAAAATCTGCCTTTGTGGATGTGTAGGAAACAAATGTTTTTTATAATTTTGAGGATTATTCCATGAAACTAAAATGCATGGAAAGGATATTTATGTATACTTGCTGTGTTTAATTAAATAATTATAGGTTTTATGGAGAAATAATGTTGACACAAATTATGAATCTTGTATAACAATGTTCAAAATGAAAGTTGTTCTAATGTGGACCATTAATTACTTCTACAGACCAAATAATTAATTTGGATGGAAAACATAAACGGGTTTGGATTGTCTTATTTGTAACTTTGATTTTGAGAAGGAGTGGTTATCTCACAGTAGAAAATGGTGCTTCTTGTGTTATTAAATATTTTTTTGAGGTATCTCAAATATTTCAGATGAACAGGTCAAGATTCAATGGTTTCATTGATCATAAACCACCTCCAAGGTTGTTAATAGGTTCTAAAATAATAACACAACTTGGAAATGTTGAAATAGAATTGGGGAAGGTGCATCATTTTAAGGGTAATGGGAAATGAGTTTTATGTTCATAGTCAAGTGATATCTGAACACAACAATGGAAGAAAAAAAGTATATTCTTCAAACTTCCGAATTAGGAATTTAATTTGTTTTGAAATAATCTAGATGATATGTATATTGAGAAGATGTTTTGTTGAAATTTGATCATCACATTGCTTAATGAGCATGGAATGTATAAGGACCATCTCAATGCTCAGAATAACTTACAAGAAATGAACCTAATGTGTGGTCTCTACCCAGAAGATAATGGAATGTATTCTCCCAAAATAATTCAATGAAAAATATGTATAGAGTTATATTCCATTGAATTATAAAACATGTGAGGGTATCTAAGGGGTATTATAGTAAAATATAAAGGTGTGTTTACTTAAACAATCATAGGTTACATGGATCGAAAACCATGATTCACATATTTTTTATAATAGTTACTTCCATTTTTATTGCATATATTATTACCTAAGAAGGATAACACTATTTTTACTCCAATTTTGTACACTTTTTAGACAACTATTTGAGAATACTCTACATCTATTTCGACTTGACAACCTTCATGAATGATTTTTATTGACACTTTGTGCAATGGATATGATCTTTAATCAATTGGTTTTTATTATCATGATTCTTTTAACAATGAATTTGGTTGAGGAAGATAAATTAGGAGGCCCCATACATTATAAAAGGATGTATCCAATTAAGAGGTACTTCATTTATATGTTTTTCATTTCAGTAAATAATTCTTGTCACTACATTAAAAACATAATTATGTTTATTATTTTATTTCACAGATATCATGGGAATTTGATATCATACATAAAAAATAATGTTCAACCTGAAGGCTCTATTTAATAATGATACTTGGAATTGGTGGGTCTTACCTTGTGTTCTAGATACTTGGATGATATTGACCCAAGATTGAATTGATTTGGAAATGTTGATGAAACATAAACTCAATTTGAAATACATGGGAAATCAGAAATCATTCATGCTATTAGTCGATCAGTTGGTAGGAGCACAAATGTTACACTAATAGAAATTTCATTATTATAGGCACATAGATATGTGTTTTTGAATAGTTTAATATCATATCCATTTATTGAAGAGTTTAAGATACAAAAAAGAGACAAATGAGAAGAAGGAAAGGAAATGAGAAAGGTATAACAAAATATGTTTACAAAGATCTAATGGAATGGTTTTCATGGCGTGTAAGTTCATAAATATTGCACTAAATACATATATTAGGTTGATATATATATATATCTTGTAAATATAATAGTTTATATTATTTTTTTCAGATCATGATTACTAGTAGTCGAGTAGTGTTGTTAGATGATTTGAATTTTCTTTCTCAAGGTCCTCTAAAAAAAGTTAGAATGTTCAATGCTTACAATGTGAATGGATTTAGATTCTGTATAGTTGATCAGAAAGAGGGTATGCAAACACATAATTGTAGTATATTTACATTTTATAATGTGTAATACTATGGAAAATTGAGTGATTTTATTGAATTAAACTACCATATACATTTTTAGTTGTTTTATTCAAATTCAATTAGGTGGATATTTTCAATGGTGTTAAAAGAGATTTCTTTCAATTTACTTCTGTGAACTTCAATCCCTTAATGGATGTTTGTGACCATGATCTATAAGATCTATATATCTTATAATCATAATATAAAAATCTTATGTTATATGAATTATATTGTTGATGATGGGTGGAGTGTAGTTTCTCACGTTAAACAAAGAGACTTGTATGATATGGGTGATGAATGGGATGATTTGACCTGTGACATTGAATCCCATCAACTGCAAGAAGCAGTATAACGTTTCCATAATGATATTGAAAATATTATTCTTGTAATAGTGTATAAATTAGATAAAGTAATGATGGAGAAGTAAACTGAAAATATTGAAGGAGAAAATTGTTGTATGTGAAATTATCCCATCATTTATGAAACAATTATGTCATTTGTACAATCAGTCATTATCCTTGTTATGCATAATTTGTTTGTTCGTACTATGCAACTGTTATTATTTCTATTTTTATGCATGAATTTTTCAAAATATATTTTATGAACATAATTTTAATTTACTAAATGATAGGAATGTTTATGAAGAGTTATACTCGCACTATGGGGTCAATGATATTTTTTCGATAAACTGATTGACTAGGATAATATTTTCATTAGTTTAAATATTTACTATAAAATGTTATCTTTTTAATATAATAAATTTTAGATTAATCTCTTTTTAATATAGTCACAAAATTTAGGCCATAAAGCATCCCAAACATAAGTGTTGTTGAATTTTTATAAAAATACGATGTGAATTTTGTTAATGAGATTGCCAAATAAGTTGGGGTATTAATTCATTTTAGATTATAATTACTTATTATCATTCATCACTATGTTAATCTATATTCCTTCTAATATGACTGATATTTTATTTATAGGTAATAACTAAATAACTATGGGATTTGAAGCCCATATAGTTCTACTCAGTCTCCCAAGATGACCCTATTGGTAAAGTGCTTGGGAAGGAGCATCATAGTGGAGTGCGCGAATATGTTTGGGAATATTACTATCTGAGGTCTTTGGTAGAAAAACATGGATTATAATTTATGACATGTGGTGAGAAGGTAAAACATAATAAATCAAAATAATTTAGTTAACAAACTTTTATTGATTTTAAGTAAATTTTTAAATATACAAAATTGTTTAATTTTCAATATAATTGTCTTACAGGTGCGGGTAGCAGGAAGTAGAGATGGAGATGAAGAGGGTGGTGAGAAGAGTTCATTGTTGGGAAATTATTTGTGGATATTTTTTAGTCATGTATCATCACATCCAATGTGGGTATTTATTATATTTGTTTATTTTTTAGATGGGATTGGTAAAATGGGTGCCCTATGTATGTTTTGTATAACGATGTGTCTATATGTTTTGTTCCAATTGGATATAAAGATTTAAATTTCTATATGATCATATATGATGTTTAGTTTCTTGCCTCTCTTTTACGTTTTGGTTCATTATTTTATTATGTTGTGTTTTGATTGATTATTTCAATTTATTGAGAAATGTATTGTATCTTTCAATGTGTTGTTTTCCTTGGTCAATTTGTCAATTAATTATGTTTTTGTTTGAATTAATGAATGTTTATTCTTTATTTTTAAGAAGTTTTTTTCCTTGTAAGTTGATGATATATGTGATGATCTAGAAAAAAAATTAGTTTCACAATTTTGTTGTTCTAGCTGTAGGTTCTCGGGCTGCAGAATCTGTAGCTTCTTTTTTAATTCATGATATCGTGGCAGTTTAAACCACCTCAAGAGATAGATTTTTTTTACAATTCTTTAAACCACTACTATATTATGGTATTTTAATGTTAAAACGGTTAAAAACATAGATAAATATGAATTTTATTTCATAGAGGTAGTTTTATCCATATTAGTGGTAGTTTTATGGTAAAAAATTGCTGACATTAGCGGTGGAAGAAAACCACTACTAAATCACAATTATTTGTTTATGCTAAAACCAATAATAAAACAAAGAAAACTACTGCTAAATACATCTTCTACAATACTTTCCAAAAAAACTGCTAAATGGATAAAACCACCGCGTGTTTATTTCCAACACCAATATTATCAGTGGTGTTTTGAAAACAAGACAGAACCATATAATTGCAGTTTAAACATCCTCTAGATAAAAAATATCACCATACAGTCATTTTTTAATATTGGTTTATCTTCTCATGGTGGAATGAGTCAACTATCCTAATATATGTGGAAATTGCTCGACAGGTAGTTCATCTACTCCATGTATTTATCCCATTGTGTTTGGATGAGCTTACTTTGACTCTTGGTTGGGTTAAGCTATTATTTATGACTATATCTCTAATCTACTATATTTCTATTAATATTGTATCTCTTACATCTACCCTTTGTCATTCAGGGTGTCTTATTGGGTATGTATATACTCACCAATGAACGAGATTTTCTTGCATGTTTGATGTCTTGTGTGGATGATGGACTAGTCTACCATGACTATAGATAAGATTAGGGATACAGGTTTCTTAGACCACATATAGTGGTCATAGCAAGGGATTCATGAGTTGGGCTCTCTCATCAGGATAATTTTATAGTTCTTTTATATCAGGACATATTTATGGTTGGGAGTTTATTTCCCCATTACATTTTACTTTTCACTAGCATACTTTTGATCTATCTAGTGGATAATGCATGCTCGGTTTACCTTATAATAGTTTTGAATCTTTTACTCTTTCCCTAGACTTTTTCATCATGATATTTGTGTGTATGTGTACAGATTCTTAGTCAAATGACTCCCCGAGTTAGTTTTTCCTTCGAGGATTATCGCCACCCCAAGCCTATGGAGGATGGATTGGTGTGGTTGTGGCTCAATCCCTGGAATTGATTAATTTGTGAAATAACTTTTTCATAACAAACCCATATATTAAAAAGTGTACACTTCTACTTAGAATCACATTTTCTTATAAAAAATCATTATGGATATAATAAGTTTTTTTCATGAGACGTCTTAAAAAGTTTCATATTTACCTCATCCTTACACAAAATTATCCTTTGAAAAAAATTTAAAATCTGCTATGAGCACAATGATTTTAGTTTAGGTCATAAAATGAAAGGAATATATCATTAGCCCATAAATACATACAAAAACAATCCTTTTATAAAATAAAATTTAGGCTCAATGTTAACATTTTCTTACCCAATAAATCAACTTCTCCAACTAATGATTTTTATAAAACATTTCATAAGAAATTTTAAAGTAAAAAATAAAACTCATAAATAATTTTTAAAATAATTAAAAACTCATAATTAATTTTTCAATAAATTATTCTTTTCAAATTTATGATGAAGAATATACATACCTTTACCTTTTAAAATAATTATATTTCCATAAGAACTCTTAGAATGAATTGACATACGTTATAGTAAGGTTCGATTTTCATTTTGATATAACCCATAAAAATGGGATATCCTTTAGAAATACCCATATAATTACCATCATGGTAACATAGAAAATAACCATTATATTATATTCCCCTAATATCTTTGGAGAATCCTAATTGGTTAACTTTTTCCCTTTACCCAATAAATTGGAGAACAATATTAGGCTCAAATACTCTCAGTTTAGAACAAAACCACCCATCGACGTGAAAAATTACATGGAACCATAAAATAATTATAATATTTGAATTCTTTCTTTATCATCATTACTCTCATAAAAATATTCTTTTCACCCAAAAGAAAACCTTTTTTATATCAAAAAACCCAATATAAAAAACCATTTTCAAAACACCTAGAATTAATGTATGGTTTTTTTCATTGAAGAGAACATAAAATATAATTAATTAAACATATAATTAAATAATTTTTATACCATCGTGAATATTAACTAACGTCGTATACATTAAAACATAATATTTCTTTTGTATTTTTCAAATAATGTTAGAATGTTTCCTGTAAAATATGTAAAAATATTCCTTTTGAAATATATTTAACACAATTAAATAGTGTTATAAAATATCATTTATAGTTAATTTTTTCATATAAATATATGCTGAAAATAGTTTTAAAATGAAGACATTTAAGAATGATATATTTTCATGGGAAACTTTAATAGAATAATTTTAAAAAGGTCACTTTCCTTGAGTCCGACTTATCACATAAATTATTTATATTCATGAATAGAAATAGTAGGATAATTATTTACATTCATAAGAACCTTTTTTAGGTTGATTATTCATTTTATTTTACCTCTCCCCATGCTATATCTAATTCTTTATTCATTTAATTTCACATTAGACATTTTGACGATATCAGTTTCATAAGTCCAAAATAGATTTGGTATGTTGAATATGGTCAATGTGGTAATTAATCCACCATACCTAGAATAATAAACATTAAATAACTATCATTTCTATAAATTTATTATACTTTTTAAACCAATCATGGAATGTGATTATGAAAAATGTGTTATGATACAATAATGTGGATAATAGGTCATACGTACTCCTTAGTAAAGTTTTAATGTTTCAACGATCATTATGGAAGGAATTTAACTTTCATTTTATCATTAAAAAAGGATAATAATATCATTTAATTTCCTAAATTATACTTATATATATCATCCATGTGATTTATTGATCAAAAATGAATCACATCGCGTAGTAGGGGTGGTAGTCCACATGTATTCATGAACAATGTTATCATCTTTTGTTAAATTAAAGGTAAAAATAATATATGTTATTTTATCCTATAAAATTGATAAATATTTCAATAATATAACATATAATAATAAAATTATTAATTATAGTTATCCTTGATATCCGGTGGTGGAAAAAAATGTCATTGGTCTGTAAGGTGGTAGTCTACCGTACACACAAATTATGAATTCCACTCCAATTTGATGGAGGTTGGAGATTTATATAGTTTATTATATAAATAAAATAAAATATAAATATATTTTGTATACTAGTGTTTTTATTTTTTCAAATTTTAAGCCTATTATAAGGATCTTTAAGAAGAAATAAAACTATAACATGTGGCTAAAAACTATTCATCCTCTTTGGAACGTCTCATTTTCTTAATACCTTAGTCCAAATGAGGTTGGTATTCATCCTAAATAAGGAAATATAGTGTCAGAATATGGATTATGGGATTGAATTTGGATGTTTTTTGCCAAAAAAATGTTTTTATGTTTTTTAAAATGATAAGAGGTTCCCATTTAGATTATAGGTAGAAGAATTCTTGAATTTTTTCAAATTATTAAGTTAATATAAATTTTTTTCTATGTCCTAGTGGTAAAAAATGTATAATATTTTAATAAAAGAAGAGTAAGGGTCTAAATAATATCATAAAATGAAATTTGGTCATATTTTGATCATAATTTATCCTTATCATTTTTTAACCCTTCATTAACCCTTTTGACAATTACTATAATATTAATGTTTCCTGCCATTTAACGGTTAATAATGTTAAAATAATATGATCAATGAACCATAAAAGAAAATTAGTGGATTTTATTGTCCACGTATAATTAATTGGGTCAAATATAATATTTTTATATATTTTATATCTTTAAATAAAATATTCATTATTAAAAAATATCATCAATGTCAATTTTAGCACTATTCATTTACTTTGACATTAATAACATCATTATGATAATGGAATTAAAATACAAAGAATATAAACCTCTACATAATTTCATTTTTATCTCTATAGTTATAACAAAAAAATATTAATTCATATCATATTATATATAATCTTTTTAAATTAACATATTTTAATTTTTTTTCATTACTTGATTATTATGTTATATGTGGTGTGTAAGATTTTAAGATAATTATTTTCCACTAAAATTTAAAAAAATAAATTTCCCTGATAAAAAATCATACATATTTGAAATTAGTGAATATAAAAAAACAAATCCTTTATTTTTCCAAATGATACAAATATTATTATCATTAGTAGAAAAATTGTGGCTTTTTTAGCTTTATATTCTCATAAACATAATTATGTTAACAATCATTTAGAAATAGAAAAAGGAAAAAATATTAACACTTTTCATTATTATAGACGATGTGTACTTATTAAAAAAATTATGGCATGTTTTAACGTCAATTTCTAGTCCTTACTCATTTATATTTAACTTTAATATCTGATTTACCCTTTACCGTGGTATCAAAAATTACTAACATAATTATTCTTAATGAAAAAATTAAAAACGATCTTATTTCTAAAATCTAAATACCATTATTATACATATAAAATTAATAATAAGAATTTTAAAAAAATTAAGTGGAAAATTTTAGTTTAAAATTAAACCCATAAAACGCAACGAATTATTTTAAAAAAATGTGTTTTTAATCCCCAAAATGTAACTATAAAAAATAAGGTATAAATATGATTTAAAAGTAATTAATTTTATTACATATATATAAAAAATTATTATGTTATTTTCATATAATATTTCATTCACAAATTAATTTATTTTATTAAAATAATGGATAGTTTTATAATAAATGTATATTTCATTATTCACTAAAAAAATATTTTCTGAAAAATATCAAAAATTCATATTTAGATAATTTCGACATGATGAATTATAAAAAACAAAAATCATTTTATCACAGTTTACATTTATAATTTCTAAATCCATATTTTTAAATAAAACCAAATATTTCATCAAAAAACATTTTGGTTAGAAATAAATATTTTTCTTTTTAGCCCAAAAAATGTCAAATAATTGAATAATAACTTTAACTCTATAAAATATAAATAATTAATATTTTAAAATATTTTATATCAATATCTATTGGTTTTTTACATACTTTTTTTTTAATTTTCTTCCTTGTGATTTTTTTCTTATTTAATGAGTGGGGTTCTCATTCCCTATTAGTATTTTCATATTCCGGTGTTCATTCTTCAACCATATGGTTTCTCCACAAAAACATAACCTGGTGATTTATCTTGAACAAAAATCCTCTCTATGGTCAATAATCTAAAAAGTTTATTCCTAATGATAAATTTTATCTTTTGACTAAACATCATCATGAATATAAACATGAGATAAATTTGGGACATAATTTCCTAATATCAAAAATATGAAAAACATTGTGTTCCAGGGATAACCATTGGGGAAGGGATACTCAGAAATAACCTAAACCAAAATTCTCCAAGATTTATTATGTTAAAATTAACCACAAACATAGCTTCCCATTTTTATAAAAATTAATAACACTTTTCCATAGAGATACTTTAATAAAAACATGCTAACTTACCTAAAAATAAAAACTTTTACTCCGATTTTCCGCATGACTTCTATACCTACTTTAAGATTCCCTCATATGTTTCTGAATTTCCATAATATTCCTCACCATTTCCTCTATCGATTATAGCCTCATAAACTTCCATTCGGCTGCTTCGTCCTGAAAAAATAGAGTCCGACATTAATTTCTATATAATAATTCAAAAGGTATCATCAGTATACTGGAATGAAAATTATTATTATATGAAAAATAAATAAAAGAAATATATTTATCCTGACATCCCTGTTAATTCATTGAATAATCAAAAAGAATTTCTTCCATATTCAAAATTATTTACATAGACTAAGCTTCATATAGAGGAAAAAAATCTATAATAAAATTTAATTTAGTATCTAATGACATCTAATTTCATTTCAAAAAATTTTAATTGATCCTAGGCTTAACGTAATATTTGACTAAGATATAAATTCTGTATAACATTACTACAAAGTTAATATATAGACTAAAAAGATTATTTAATAATATATTATCTCAAATGGGAAGGAAATTTTCCTATTTAGTTAATTGATCAAAAATAAACAATATAACATTATTATTATGGGATATCTTTTTTAATCCTACTACGAAATCAATGGATACATTTTCTTAATTCCACTATGGTATAGGAAAAATATGAATAATCAAATTCTTCAGTTTTTATAATACTTTACCCGATTGAAAAGTTAATAATTTCATAGTAAAATATAAAAAATCTATTTTCATTCCACCCCACCAATAATACTCTAGAATGTCCATTTACATCTTAGTGCTTCTAGGTTGAATGAAAAACAATTAACTACAAGATTCACTCAAAATATTTCTCATATTTATCAATTTAAAATTTAGGAAACATACCCTTAATAACACGATAAACCATTTATTAAAACTTATGGTTTTTCTTCACAGCTTTCTTAATTATTTCTAACATAGATGACTGAATTAACACCTAAAAATAGAGGAAGTTCCTATGAATTCCACATCCGTTCCAAATTTCATCAAATAAATAAAAAAATGTTTTTTTCTAGACACAACATGGTAAATGAAGTATTACTTTTTGACACATTGTATTGGATACTTTCTTTACTTTTCCAAGATGATAATGAATTAAGTAGTATTAATCCTTTATAAATTCTAACAATATCCTATATATCTTTTTTATCCCTTTCTTAGGGAATATATACTTAAAAATGTTTCAATTATTATATATTTAACATTTGGATACATATAATCAATTTGTCCAAATTTTTAACGCAAAAACTACACATTCCTTTCCAAGGTCATGTGTATGATTTTTTTTCTCATGTGGTTTTAATTCATGTGTATCAAAAGAAATTACATGATCATTATGAATCATAACAAAACAAATTAATTTTAATAAAGCATCAGTTATGTTGAAAAAGACACCATTTCGGAAGGATGATCCAAAACTACAGCATTCCACAATATTCTTTTTAGTTCTTAGAATCATTCATAGCATTGTTTTTTCTAGATGAATGTATCTCATTTTTGAGTTAACATAGTTGGTGACTTTCATAATCATGCAATTTTTTAAATAACTTTCATAAAATATCCTACTAAAATAATAAATAAAAAAAATTAGTAACATTTGAAGGACATTTCCATTCATCATCCACATATGTTTTCGTGAAATAAACTATTTGGTTGTCTTTATTTACGATGTGTCCAAGAAATGAAATTTGTTCGATCCAAGAATAATTTATTTTTCAATTTTCTAAATAAATTATTTTTATTCAGGATTTAAAGTGAAATTCATATATGTTTTCCAGGAGCTCGTAAAGTTTTGAATATTATTAATAAAAAACCAAAAACTTATCCAAATATTCAAGGTCTAATATATTCATAAAATCCATAAATAAAACTATGGGGTTTTTCAAACCAATGGGAATTACTAAAAACTCATATTTCTCATAACTAGTATAAAATTCTATTTTTGGAATTTAAGCATCCTTCACATTTAGCTGATTGTAACCATACCTTAGTTCAACATTTAAAAATTGATCTCCTCCATAGATAGGAAAAACAAATAATCTACATGATTCAATTGATAGTTATTCATAATAGTAATGTAATTCAATAGTCTATAATAAAAATTCATTACGGAACAAACTATATTTTTACTAAAAAATATGATCACCCCATTGTGATATTCACTGATGAATGAAATATTTCTCAAGAAAAATTTATATGTTATTTTAAAATTTTAGAATTTATACATTATCCATAAGATAAGTGGGTTTTCAATTTGGATTAGAATCAGGAACCAAGTCAGTAGTAAATTCAACAAATTAATCTGGTATAACAAAAGGGAACTCATTCAAAATAATATCCATGTATTATTCTTCTAACAAAACAACATTTATCTGATCAACTAACATATTTTAAACAATATGTTTAATGATAAATTTCTTTTCCATAATTTAAAAATTTCCCATCTTCTTGATATATTCATAATGTTATCAATTAAATATTGTATACATAAAAAATTATCCAAAAAAATTCCATTAGTTCTACAATTTTTCTAAGCATGGTAAAGGAAAAACAATTCCATACCCATAATAACATAAATTGTACAACAGAAAAGACAATAATGTTTCTTGGTTTTTCTTTTCCATAAAAAACTAACAGAGTGATTTTTATAATTTTTTTTCTTAATAATCCCCCTTGTGTTTTTACCATATGTTCTAGAATCATTTATTTAGTAGGAATTTCAAATTTACTAGAAAATTTCATATAAGTAAAAGAATGTGTAGATCCTGAATGAAACAAGTCATTAGAATAATCTAAATAAACATGAAATGTACCTAATACCACATCATTTTAGGGAACAACATCTACTGAAGTTATTTCTAATGATATCCCTAAACATTACTTCTTATATTCTGGCTACATCTCATCATTCAGGGTTCTATTTTGACAGACATGAGCATAATGACCCATTTCCTTACATTTAATAAATATTTTTTCATGTTTATTATAACTTTCGTTATCGCTACCCAGTTAATTTTCATTACATTTATGCATCATATTCCCAGGAAAAAAACTTCAAAATAAATTACCATACTATATATGTAATTATACATTTCACTTTTTACACCATCTCTCACAAAATGAAAACATAATTTTCTTACAATAAAATTTATTTGGTCCATTTAAACCATTTTCCTTCCATGTAGAGGTCTTTATCTTTCAATTTTTTAATTACATATGGTCATCCCTAAAATCTATTTCTACCTTATGGACACATTTCACGATTTTCTCAAAATATTTATGTTCCCAAGAATCCAATTCGATTGATATTTTGGATTCAATCCTAAGTCATCCCGATTAATTTTTCTATCAAGATCCATAATAAAATATGGTGTGTACCTTGACAATAAGGTAATTTTTTCTTCATATGTGGCCACTAAATCTTCCTCACATTGTCTCAATTTATGGATTTTTTTTTTCAATTATATGTCTCATATCATTTGGTAAATTTTTCTCAGGTAAGAGATTATTATTTTCATCCCATTATAAGGAATCAATCTTATCTCATTCTCTTATATTCTTGACCGTTTACCACCACCTATTTTATTCCACATAAAAATAGTAAATATAATGTAATTATTTTTGATGATATGAAAATACAAACACATAAAAAAAAAATTTATAAGGATTTAATCCATCATTTAACTACCCCTGGGTCCAAAAATCCTATAAATAATAGCAGATGTTGTCCTAAAAAATGCTCTACTAATGTTCCTCCTTTGTTGACCTGGATTCTCTCCGTAATTGATACCATAATAATATATTTCCTTAAAAAAATAATCAATAATAGTAAAAAACTGATTAGTTCTAATTGCAACAGTTTTGGGTTTCTAGTTTTTAATGGCATCATCCACTTGGTTCATTCCTACTTCATGATCCATGATTCCTCTACAGAAAACTATTATGAATAGGTATATTTTAGACAAATTGAAAATTTATTATCCAAATGATATATCATTTTAATTCAACCATAATGTAAAATATTTTTATGGTATTCTATTAAGATTATCCAAAACCATATTTTTATCTACACATTTCTCGGATACAAACTGTAAGGACCCGTCATTATACATTACATATGCATCTGACTTTAACCATTATTTAACATTCATAAAATCACAAATATAATTTTGGTTTATATATTTATACCTTTAGGTAATAAAACATAAATAAAACAAATATTACAAGGCGGGAACTTGATCTTAGTAACCATTTTCCCATAAAAAAATAATTTTATTGAATAAAAAGTTTTATTTTCATGAAACATGTTCACAATTTTCATCTAGACCTCATAATTTTCCCTTCTCATCCAGTGAATTTTTTTTTAAAAATGAGTGATGAGAAAAATATCCTAGTAAGGGACATAAAAAAGAAATAAATTGTTATTCTATGAATATATTTAAAAATTTTCATCATTCAAAATAGAATTTTGGCTTAAAACAACCATTTTCTTACCAAATAAATCAACTTATATACAGAAAGGTATTCATAGAAAATTTCATATGAAATCTGAAATTCAAGATTAAAATAAAAAATATTTCATTTATTTTATGAAAACAATAATAATAACTTTATCACAATGATTCAATTTTCGACCGTATGAAGAATTGTATACAATATTATAACTTTTGAAATCATATATTTCCCTATAAAACAATAATAAGCAAAGATAAATCTTGTATGTAACTTGGGGAATCATTTTCATATTACTCTTACAGATGGGATAGCCTTCCCATTTACTCATACGATAACCATTATGGTTACACATAATATACCCATGATAGTTACAATTGGAATAACTATCGTGTATATTCCCATAATCTCATTGGAGAAACTGAATCAGTTTAATCTCTCCCTCACCCTATGTATTCAAGAGAAATA
Organism: Viscum album; assembly: GCA_963277665.1. Lineage (NCBI taxonomy): Eukaryota > Viridiplantae > Streptophyta > Magnoliopsida > Santalales > Viscaceae > Viscum > Viscum album. Next base: position 452,043,147 of record OY728160.1, on the reverse strand, counting down.
AAGGTCGCACCCAATGTACGCTAATCATAGAACCACCCACAATAATAAAATTTCCAAGGAACCATAAAATAATCTAAATATATGATATCCTACATTTTCATCATTATACTCATAATAATTGTAACGTCCCAGAAACAGGTGCCACGCAAAGGGTGCCCTGAACTCGGTTCGCCGCGTGACCTCAAGCGCATTTCCCCAAACGCCAGAGGCTGCTGACTAGCAGCAAGGGCCCATGTCTGATAGTGGGGAAACTATGCCCTCATTTGTCAAAGTGTAGCGTAGCGAAATTGAAATAAAACATAAAACAAAAAGTGGAAGCAATAAACCACACACAACTGAAATAATCAACAATATATATATTGATGCTACATGTCTCAAGTACTAAGAAAACAGCCAGAACATGTTATACATCAATACAGTACAAACAAAATATAGAGTACAACAAAACAAGCAAAACAGATGGAAGTGGCATCACGATCCTAGGATCTGTCCCATGCCCTCATACTCCTCAGCAACAGTCAAGTACCTGTATAGGGTATCTTGCCCCTATCTACACCTGCAGAAACATAATCTGTTTAGGCCGAAAAGCATGACCCAAACCAGGTGTGAGAAATATATCTCAGTAGGCACCCACTAAAGGCATGTGCCTAACTGCGTGCTAACATGAAACAATAGTGTGTAGTGGTAAAATTCAATAAAGTAAGAAGTACTACAATGTAACTAACTTAACAGTTAAACTTCCATTTAATTATTTAGTTAATTCATTTTATATAAGAAATCACCACAGTGCATTCCTAAGTAAACAACTAGTGTTCTCAGACACGTAAACTATTACACTCAGGTAACGAGTATCCAACACAACAATCTACCCTCAGGCATAACAGAGTTTGCTCTCAGGCATAGGTAGTCTCTCCCACAGGCACAAAGTCAGCTGCCCACAGGCATGGAAGAAGTTTCCCTCAGGCCGAAATAACTACAGCCCACAGGCTAAATAGTGCAGTACCCACAGGCTAATCACAACAACGCCCTCAGGATAAACATGTAACCGGGCCATGCCCAACATATCAAAATGCAGTAAACAAGAAATTCCTCTCATGGAAATTCTACAATTACTACATTAAAGGCATACCATCGGGTATCCTGGCCAAACAGCTAAACAGTGAAACACACACCCGGGGTGGTTCCAGATCAATGCAACGATCCCAACCAGCATTTTATTATCACAATTCAATCACCTATGCAATTTTAAGCATTAAATATAGCAACGGCCTCAGCCACACGACACCCCGACATGGGTTCATGGCACGAAAATGCACAAAAACACATGACAGTTGGAAATTTATACTATGCCACCTACCTTATACGCCAACGAACGTTATACCCGAACACCGACTCTAGAAACGCCCATGAATAGCATAGATCTGACGAAGAACAAAACCCATTCAAACGTAAATAACTTTTCCTCAGGAAAGAATTGGTAAGAACTGCTTAAGGAGGAGAAAGGGCTTACCCATGCGGTTCCAACGAGATCATCCAAAGCCGAATCGGATTCCATATGAACACCCGACATAACATTAAAGGTTCAGTCATCCTCCTTGGCTCCAAAACGGCTCAAATGCCTCCTCTGCCAAATGAGGAGGATACTGTCTGTTTTAAGTCGAAAAAACAAAATACACACCATGTACTTCTGAGTACACGGCGTGTACTTCCTTCATTTAACTATTCCACTGGTGGCACCGCCACACTATCCATCTGTCGACATTAGTACATGACATGTACTCCCAAGTACACTGCGTGTACTGTCACCCAGCTGGTGGCTACTCCACCACCTTACTGTTTAGGCCTGTTGACTGACTACACGGCGTTTAAGGTACCACTACACTGCGTGTAGTTGGTTCCTACACTCCTTGTCGCCGACATGGCTACACCCCCCGTGTACCCATCCCACATGGCCAAAATTACACGGCTTTAGGAAAAGTACATGGTGTGTTGTTCCAAAATTTAGGATTTTCCCCATTTTCCATATTTTCTAAAAAACACTTAAAGGAAAGGAAAAGGAAGTAGATCTTACCTCAAAAATAAGAACCGGGTTCTTACGAACATCCCACCTTATAACAATTCTTCCCCAAATTAACCATCCCAAGGTGGAGAAGATAAATCTTAGAACAGTTATGGCCACCGAGCAGGTATGTCGTCCTCCCGCTCCCAGGTCACATCCCGCCCTCGGCCATGCTTCCATAGCACCCATACGAGAGGAACTGGCCAGCCTCGGAGTACCTTCGTGCTCCTGTCAATGATACGAATTGGATTCTCATCAAAGGATGCATCTTCCTCTAGCTCAACCTCCTTAGTTTGAAAGACGTGAGATGGGTCTGAATGATAGCGACACATCTGAGACATGTGGAAGACGTCGTGCATGGCTCGGTACCGCTGCGGTAACTGCAACCGATAGGCAACCATCCCGACTCTCTCTAGAATCTCGAATAGCCCCACATACCTCGGTGAAATATTACCATGTATCCTCATCCGCTTGTGTCCCAGCCTCGGTGAAAGATGAAAAAAAACCTAATCCCTGAACACGAACTCCAAAGGTCATCTGCGGCAATTAGCATACGACTTCTGAGAAGACTGCGCGGTAACCATCCGCTTCTGAATCAACTGGACATGCTCAGATGTCTCCTGCACGAGCTGTGGTCCCAGTAAAGCTACCTCACCTGCCTCCAACAAGCAAAAAGGTGATCAGCATGGACTACCATATAAATCCTCATATGGTTCTATCTCAATAGTTTCCTGAAAACTGTTTCTATAATCAAACTCGACTAAGGGTATATACTTCTCCCAAGAGCCACCCAAAGTCTAGGACGCATGTGCACAGCCTGTCCTCTAGTACCTGTATCGTATGCTCCGACTGGACATCTGTCTGGGGGTGGTATGCTGTGCTCAAAAGCAACTGTGTACCCAGTGCCCTCTGAAAACTCTGCCAAAAACGAGACGTAAATCGGGCATCCCTATCAGAAACAATATAACGAGGGACCCCAAGAAGACGTACGATCTCTTGGATATACATCCTATCGAGCTCGTCAACTCTGAAGGTCTCCTTGATCAGTAAAAAGTTAGATACCTTCGTGAGTCTATGCACAACGAACCACATGACATCATTTACATGAGGGGACCTCGGCAATCTAGTCACAAAATCCATCGTGACATCATACCATTTTCACGCTGGAATGGGTAACTGTTGTAACAGCCCACCTGGTCTTTGATGCTCTGCCTTCACCTGCTGACAGGTGGAATATCTCGTAACAAACCCAGCAACATCTTTCTTCATACTCGACCACCAGTACTGATGTATCATGTCACGGTACATCTTGGTAACCCCAGGATGAACTGCCCAAGCCGAAGCATGAAACTCCCACACCAACTCCTCGCGTATATCCCCTGGAACCTATACTCATCCATGGAAATGCAAAACCTCATAATCACCTATCGTCCAACCAGGAGGAGGGTCCTCTCTTGCCACCGACTCCCGTAGAAATAGGCCTTCCGGATCAGGTAGCTGCCTCATCATCACTCTTTCTAGGAGGGTAGATGTCACAGCTAAAGATGAAAGATAAGTCTACCCCTGACCATCATGCACCTCTATATACATCTCAGAGAACAAAAGGCATGATCCCCCACTCACCAATGGCCACCTGCACTGCATGTATCTGAGTCTTCCTGCTCAGTGCATCAGCTACTGCATTACCTTTACCAGGTGTATAGGCAAGATCAAAATCGAAGGACTGTAGGTACTTAACCCACCTTCTCTACCTCAGATTCAGGTCACGCTGAGTAAAGATATACATGAGGCTTTTTTGGTTGGTGAAAACCACAAAATGGTCTCCCAATAGATAATATCTCCAACAGCGCAACACAAGAACAACTGCGGCCAACTCAAGATCATGCGTCGGGTAATTCCGCTCATGTGGCCTCAACTTCCGAGACCCGTATGCAACAACTCGGTCACCCTACATCAAAACTACTCCCAGCCCAATCCCTAATGCATCATAGTAAACTGTATAGATCTTCCCCTACTCTTGGAGTATCAGGATCGGTATTGATGTCAACCTTCCCTTCAAGTCCTGAAAAGCTGTCTCGCAAGCTTCTGACCAAACGAACATCACACCCTTCTTAGTCAGTCTCTTCAATGGTGCTGCTAAGTGGGATAAGTCCTTTATGAAGAGTCTGTAGTAACCAGCTAGCCCTAAGAAACATTGTATCTCAAACACGTTCTTAGGATGCTCCCAGGAAACTACTGCTCTCACCTTCTTTGGGTCTACTGCAACTCCTGCCTCTGAGATGATATGACCCAAGAAGTGAATCTAGTCCATCCAAAAGTGGCACTTAGAGAGCTTAGCAAATAGTTGATGCTCTCTCAGTGTACTCAATAGGATCTCAAGATGGGTGGCATGGTCGTGTCGAGTGTGAGAGTACACCAAGATGTCATCCACGAATACAACCACAAAAGAATCAATATATGGATGGAACACATGATTCATCAGATCCATGAAAACTACTGGCACGTTCGTGAGTCTGAACAGCATAACCAAATACTCGTACAGACCATATCTGCTCCGAAAAGATGTAAGCAGTATATCTGAAGGTCTTACTCACAGCTGATGATATCATGACCTCAAGTAAATCTTTGAGAACACTCGTGGTCCAGAAAGTTGATCAAAAATATAATCAATCCTCAGCAAGGGATATCAGTTCTTAACCATCAACTGGTTTAGCTTACAATAATCCACTTAGAGTTTGATGGTACCATCCTCCTTCTTCACGAAAAGGACCGAAGAACCCCAAGGAGAAGTATTGGGTCGAATAAATCCCTTTTCCTGTAACTCATCTAACTGCCTCTTGAGATCATTCTGCTCAGGTGTATCCATCCTATAAGGAGGAATGGACACTGGTGCTGCTCATGGAACAAGATCTATAATGAAATCCACCTCACGCTCTGGAGGGAGACCTGAAAAGTCGTCCAGGAAGACATCCCTGAAACGATCAACAATTCGAGGGAAATATGTCTTACAAGTCCCCTAGTCATCGAGATACAAACTCACAATCTGGGTTGTGACTCCACCTCGCCCATGATTCTCTGGTCCAACTCATCTCACCTTAACATCCCATTAACCCTTTTATAGAATCTCTCCACCCTCTGGTGATGTGAAATGTACCCTACGACGATAGCAGTCTACAAAGGCTCAAAAGGGAACCAACCAGTCCATCCTGAGAATGAAATCATAGCTCTACATCTCCAAGACATTGATTTACCAAAGGATGTTACACCCTCTAACCTCATGGGGCACTCCATACACTGACACACACCAACTGTCCTAGTCCCCAACGGAGTGTCTAGCGTCACGATATCAGAATAAGTAGAAACATAGATCCAAAGGCTCTCCACAACAGGTACAGATATTAAACTATGCATAGCACCCATATCAAAAAGTACTGAAGATAAGACAGAAGCTACTAGAATAGTACCTATGAATGTAGAAGATCCGGGATCCTGTTCCAGCTGGGTCTGTTGCACTGTATATGTCTGCCCAGTGCCGTAGCCCTGAGACACACCCTGGATACCCTGAGTTGTCCCGCCCTACTGCCTCTGAGATCCTGGTGTCTGGCTACCATGGCCACGACCATCATCTCTGCATGCACGCCCTAACGTATTCCAGTTCCCCGACTGGTAAGAAGCAACTGGTCATGCTCCCGCACACGGAGTGTTCACAGAACCCCTCTCATTAGCTGCTGGTGGAAACACCCTGAAAAAGCGCTCTAATGACCCGACATGCCGCAAGCTCGGCACTCCACTGGGTCTCGTGGACACTGTGGCCTCTTGTTCATCTCTCTACCACACTGGTAGCACACAAGCTGGACACATGAAGCATTCTTCTGACTGTTACTGCCTCCCTGAGAGAAGATCATTTTTCTCTTCCTCTTTCCAATAGAAATAATACCAGTAACCGGTGTTGAACCGCCCTGGCCCCCACCACTCGATTCCCATAGGTTTCTCTCAGTAATCAGCGCCTAGTTAAAAATAGAGTGTACTGAATTCAACCTGAAAATGATCACCAGTGCTCGGATGTCATAACGAAGACCATCCTCAAAATGTCTGGCTCTCAACGTCTCATCACACACCAGTACGGGTGCGAAACGCTGAAGCTCCATAAAACGAGCAGAATAGTCCATCACCGACATAGCGCCCTGCTGCAGATTCATGAACTCCCAAGCTCTATCTACCCTCAGCATCTAGGGAAAGAAGAATTCATAGAAGACTCACTGAAAATCTTCCCACGACATGTCTCTATGCTGCTCTAACTGGGTGGTAACATCCCACCACCTCTTGGCGGAATCATGCAGCTTATACATCGCGAGCTTGACCCTCCACCTTAGAGGCATCTCAAGATGCTCAAAAATATTTTACATCAATCCTAGCCAAGACTCCACAGCCTGTGGTCTACCATCCCCTGAAAATGTAGGAGGATGCTGCTGCTGGAAGATACGAGTCAGCTCAGCCATAGATGTAGTAGCCTGCGGTTCTCCCTGAAAGTCTTCATGAACTACATAAAGCCTTCATGGAACTGTGCCTCCGCACCTGTGTCTGGTATAACAGCTGGCGCCACATCTGGCTCTGCTGGAGGATCAACTGGTAGCCTATGGCCCACCATTTCCAGAGTATAGTCATCGCCTCTCTCTTGGCGAACAACTCGCGGTCCTCTAGGCGGCATGACACTACAAGGTTAATAGCACACCTTAGATTCATGATTATTATGACCAAAAAGTGAAGAAACCACAATGGAAACAAGAGGAAGGAGGCATTTCAAAATTGCAAAATAGGACTACACGGTGTGTACAATTACTACATTGTGTGTACTTGACATCCTTTCCCCTGCCCGGGTCCTTCTACACGGCTAAGCCACATAGCATCCGTTGAACAAAAACTTCACGGCGTGTATAATATCGACACGGCGTGTATGATGTTATTTTCCAACATCCCATGTCGTTTGTGACATGGAATACTACTCGGATTGACACTACACAGCGTGTTACACATGTACACGGCGTGTACAACACCCCGTTTCCCAGCCACACGGCTAACACCACATGGATTGTCCTCGGACAAGACTACATGGCGTGTCTCATAGGTACATGGCGTGTTCTGGGAGAGGTGACATCGGCCCATGTTGTTAGTTACACGGCAGAGTCCCCAGGTCACACAACACGGCATCTTCATCATTGAAACGGCTTGCTCTGTACAAGAGTTCACCGACTCATGTTGTTAGTTACACGGCTGGACTCCGGGTCCACACTACACGGCGTGTACAAAAGCTACACGGTGTGTTTTACCCAAGACATTCCCTACCCTGTGTCGCCGCCCAAACAGTTTGTGACACGAGAATAGACTACACGGTGTGTACTCAAAAAGTTTATTTCCGACCCGTGAGGGCCCATACTCCCCAGGAATCAAAGTATGACATCTCATATGTGTTATAACCAATAAATAGTGAATGATCCACCAAATTCCGGTCTATGGGGGCCCATAATCCACAAAACACAATGTTTGGAGTCCATTCTATAAACAATCTCACATAAAATTACCATATCACAGAGCAGGTATTTATCAAGAAGCTATCAAAACAACATGATTTTATAGCACAACAACTATCACAACAACATGCGAATTATAATTCACCTTCATGGCATGGAAACTATACATGGAATGTGATTTCTAGCATGTGCATAAATGGTGCGTGAGACTGCATACCCTCATCTCATCGGGTTGCAACTAAATACAACCCACAGATAAAATATAAACATCACAATCCAAGTGCGTCACCCAACAGTGAAATCATATCAACTATGAAATTTGAAAAATAAGAATAATTGCAAAAATACGAGGTAGACTGGCTTTTCCCTATACAAGGGTTAGCTACACCCGGGCACAACTTATTACCAACTAACGTTCATCCTATCCCTTACTATGGCTCCAAATAGTAATTCAAAGAAAAGAAACCCCTCTGATACCACTTTGTAACGTCCCGGACCCGGGTGCCATGCAACGGGTGCCCAAACCTGGTTCACAACATGACCTCAAGCGCATTCCCCCAAATGCCAGAGGCTAGTAGCGAGGGCCCAGGTCTGATAGTGGAGAAATAATTCCCTCATTTGTCAAAGTGTAGCACAGCGGAATTGAAATAAAAAATACAACAAACAGCGGAAGATGTGAACCACACACAACTGAAATAATCAACAGTATATATATAGTGATGCTACATGTCTCAAGTACTATGAAAACAGCCAGAACATGTTATACACCGATACAGTACAAATAAATACAGAGTACAGCAAAACAAGAAAAATAGTTGGTAGCAGCATCACGATCCTAGGATCGGTCCCATGACCTCCTACTCCTCATAAACAGTCAAGTACCTATATAGGGACTCTAGCCCCTATCTACACCTGCAGAAACGTAATCTGTTTGGGCCGAAAAGCGTGACCCAAACACGGTGTGAAAAATATATCATAGTAGGCACCCACCAAAGGCCCGTGACCAACTCCGTGATAACATGCAACAATATTTTTCAGTGGTAAAATGCAATAAACTAAGTTGTACTACAAAGTAACTAACTTAACAGTTAAATTTCAATTTAATTATTTAGTTAATCAATTTTATATAAGAAATCACCACAATGTGTTTCTAAGTAAACAACTAGTGTCCTCAGAAACGTTAAATCTTACCCTTGGGTAATGAGTATCCAATATAAGAATCTTCCCACAAGCATAATAGAATTTTCTCTCAGGCGTAGGTAGTGTCGCCCATAGGCACAGAAGAAGTTTCCCTCAGGCCGAAAAAACTACAACGCACATGCTAAATAGTTCAGTGCCCACAGGCTAATCACAACAACGCCCTCAGGCTTAACAGGTAACCGGGCCATGCCCAACATATCAAAATGCAATAAACAAGCAATTCTTCTCAAGAAAATTATACAGTTACTACATTAAAGGCATACCCTCGGGTATCCTGGCCAAACAGCTAAACAGTGAAACACACCCCCGGGGTGGTTCCAGATCCAAGAAACGATCCCAAACAACATTTTATTATCAAAATTCAATCACCTATGAAATTATAGGCCTTAAATATAGTGACGGCCTTATCCACACGACACCCCAACATGGGTTCATGGCACGAAAACACACAAAAATGCACGTCATTTGGAAATTTACACCAAGCCACCTACCTTATACGCCAACAAACATTATACCCGGACGCCGACTCCAGAAACACCCAAGAACGGCGTAGATCTGACGAAGAACAAAACCCATTCAAATGTAAATAACATTCCCTCAGGAAAGAATTGGTAAGAATGGATTAAGGAGGATAACGGTCTTACCCATTCGGTTCCAAAGAGATCGTCTGAAACCGAATCGAATTCCAGACGAACACCCGGCAGATCATTGAAGGTTCAGTCATCCTCCTTGGCTCCAAAACGGCTCAAATGTATCCTCTACCAAATGAGGAGGCTACTGCCTGTTTTGAGGCCAAAAAACAAAGTACACGGCGTGTACTTACTTCATTTAACTATTCCTATGGTGGCACCGCCACACTGTTCATCCGTCGACATGAGTACACGACATGTACTCCTGAGTACACGGCATGTACTATCACCCAGCTGGCAGATACTCCACCGCCTTACTGTTTAGGCATGTCGACTGACTACATGGAGTGTAAGGTACCACTACACGGTGTTTAGTCGGTTCCTACACCCCTCATCGCTGACATGTCTATACGCCCCGTGTACCCATCCCACACGACCAAAAGTACACGGTGTGTGGAAAAGTACACGGCATTTACTTCCAAAATTTTGGATCTTTCCCCATTTTCCATATTTTCTCAAAATCACTTAAGGAAAAGGAAAATGAAGAAGCCCGTACCTCAAAAATAAGAACCAGCTTCTTACAATAATATTCTTCACACCCATCGGAAAATATTTAAAAAAATCAAAATAATAATTTTAAAAATAGCCATGATGAAGTGAATAAATTTTTTTAATTAAGTAAAACATATTATATTATAAATTAATGAAAATAAAAAAATTGTTATGGTAGTGGATAATGTAATTTTCTCCATATATGTTAAAATAGAACTATAGTTCTTTATTTTTCAGAGATTGTTAAAATTTTCCATATAAAATAAATATAAATATTTATTAAATTTTATTGAAATTAAAAAATGATATAAAATGTCCATTTTATTCATTTTCTCTCCATAAAAATATGTCCATAAAATAATTTTAAACAATAGACACAGATGAAAAAGATATTTTTAAGGGAAATGTTAAAAGAGGGTTGTTAAAAGGAATTTTTTTCCTTGAGTCCAAATCATCATGTATGTTTTCATATCCCTGAATAATAAACTTATTTTAACTATTTACTTTAATAATATAATTTTCATGTATTTTCATTCCTTTTATTTAATCTCTAACCACTATAAATTTAGTTAATTAATAAATTAAATTCAAATAGAAAATTTTGTCGATATTCATTTCATATGTCCAATGTGGCTTTGGTAAGTTGACAATTGTCAAAGAGGTATTTATTACATCATCTCTAGTTATACTAATAAATACATAGTTATCATTTTTATATATCTATTATACTTTTTATAACACTCAAGAAATATAATTATGAAAGAATAACTATGTAACAATCATAGAAATGGTTCATCGTACGTACACATGAGTAACCTTTCAATTTTCCAAAAATCATTATAGAAATATGGTTTGTATAACTTTATCATTCTATAATGGTAATTACATCATATAATATCTTTAATTATTCATATATATCATCCATGTGATTTGCTGGTGAAAAAGGAATGGCAAACCATCATGGAAGTTTTATTCCACACATACATTTTTTCAATGAATAGAAAAGGTAAAAAATATATGATATTTAACAATTTTATAATGATAAATATTTAAGGAATATCATATATCAATATTAAATCAATTATTATAAACAGAAGTGGGTGATGGTGGTGGAAAATGAATTACCATAACTTGTGAGGCAGCAGTCTTCCTTACATATGAATGATGAATTCATGTGTCATTTGATTGAGGTTTGAGACAGAGATAGGTACATAAATTAATATAATATAATATCATTATATGTATGATAAATTTTTTATAATTTTATAAATTTATAAAAACTATATGACGAAGGTGGATGAATAAATATAACTAAAACAAGCGGTTAAAAACAATACCTATTTATTGTAAAGTATACTTTTATTAAAAAATAAATACCATCTAAGATTATTATCATTACTAAAAGACCCCAATAATGAGTTTAGGTGTTCTATTATGGGTTTTGGGTAGGTATTGGATGAACCTGAAGGCTTTTTATGTGTTCATTAATTATAAGAAGAGTTTCTCATTTATAAGAGAGGGGATGGGCCCTCCTTGGATTTCTTAAACTATTTAATTTATATAAATTAAATATTATATGAATATGGATTAAAATTGAGAAAATTAGGTTTTAATAAAAAATAAAATTTAAATAATATCATGAAATTAAATTTTTCCTTGTTTGGAGAATATTTTTAATCGTATATTTTTGTTTTAATCCTTCATTAATGCTTTTGACAATTACGAAAATATTGGATTCTACACTTTATGGGTTAACAATGTTATTATAAATTGATAAAGACCAATAAATGGAAAATTTATTATTTAATTAACAATATTGAATTAATTTTTCCAAATATAACGTTTTTATGAATTTTAAATCATTTAATAATATATTTTTAAGGTCAATTTTAGAACTATTCATTTAATTTCCCTTTAATAACATAAATTAAAAAATTAACTCGAATCAAAAGCATAAAAAATAAATAATATGTAATTATTATCTAAAAAATAAATGAATAGAATGATTAATTCAAATCATATTAGTTTTAACATTTTTAAAATCAGTAAATATATTTTTCTATTAATCTAATAATTAATGCATTAGTGTTGCCTATGCTTTTAAGAAAATTATTTACTCACTAAAATTTAAAAATATATCACCATGATAAAGAACCATCTATATTTATATTTCCCATATCTATCTAAAAAATCCTTTGTTTATCCTTTTGTTAAATATCATATAGTTATTAAAATCCAGAGTGAAATTTTTGGAATTATATTCACTAAAATACTATAAATGTCAAAAACATTTCCAAATGGAATGAGAAGGGAATATATTCAAAATTGGTATTATTATGGATGAGATATAATAATAAAAAAATATTTAAATAAATTTTTATGGTCATTTGGTAGTCCTTGCAATTTAATTTTTTAATCTAATTTTTATATTTACCATTTTACCCTAGTTACAAAAAGCACTAGAGTTTATATTTATAATGTACGAATATAAAAGGGAAAAATTTACTGAATTTAGACCCCATGATCAAAATTATTGAATCAATTTTAAAAATTCATAATACAGAAGTGGAGGAATTTAGATTCAAATTAATCAAGTATAATTCCATGAAAAAAAGTTTTTTGAAAAAATGCGACTCTAAACACCAAAATGTACTTATTCAATAATTAGGTCTAAAGATAATAGAACTGTAATTGATTAAATTATGTAAAACTAAATAATACATATATTTCATTGAAATAAAATTCCAATAAAAAATTACTTTATTTAATGAAAATATAACATAGTTTTATAAAATTTTTATTTTTCACTATTCAGAGAAACATCCATATTTTTTTGAAATTTTCAGACCAAGATAATTTTTACATGATGAATTAAAAAAACTAATAATTTTTAAAAATTAAGATTATAAATTTGAAAATAAATATTTTTAAATAAATCCATCTAGTTCATGAAATCCATTTTGGTAAGAAATATTGTATTTCCCTTTGATTGAAAAATTATCTAATATTCTTATAATAAATGTAACTATATAAAATTTTACTAAAGAATATATGGAAATGTATTATGTAAACATTACCCAGGATATTAAATCCCTCCCCCCTTTTGGAAATTTCTTCCTCATTGTTTTATTTACATATTAATAAAGTTGGTATATCATTCCCTCATATCATTTTCGGATTTGATTATTGCTTCTTCAACCATATGTTTTCTCTGAAAAATTTTATCCTCATTAATTGACTTATTCAAAAAAAAATTATCTCTATTATCAGGAATATAAATCGTTTTTTTCTAATAAGAAAGGTTATCTTCCCACTGAACTTCTACAAGACTCATAATATGATCTGAAACGAGAACATAATTTCATAATATTAAGACTAGAAAACTATTGTGTGCCTTAGATAAAATCATTTTAATGGATACTCATTATGAAACTAACCTATCATTATCTTGGATTTTATATGGTAAAATGATCTATGAAATAAAATTCCCATTTTTGATAAAATAAATAACTGTTCTCCAAGGAGATACATTAAGAAAACATGATCACTTCATAAAAAGAATGAAATTCCATCCAGTTATCTACATAACTTTTATGTCTTCCCTAATCTATCCTCAAATTTTTTATTTACCTTCACCTCTTCAACCATTTTCTATATCTATTCTTTTCCCATAAAATTCCTTTCTCTTAAATCGTTCTATGGAGATAGAGATTGAAATCACATTCTTTATAATTCATCAAATTTTTTCATCTATATACTATAATGAAAACTATTATTATAATAAAACTCTTATAAAAATGGTATGGATCCTAGATTCTTTGGTAATCCACTAAACAAGATTGAATCATGTATTCTGATCTCTTAATCAATCGCTCAGACTATATTGATAATTTAGGATGAAAATCTAAAATAAAATTTTTTTAGTACCTAATGACCTCTAATGTTCATAACAAAAATCTGATGTGAACCTAGGATCATATCCCGATACATTGGAGATAGGAAATCCTTTCTACCTAACACTTTTATTAATACTCTTCCAATATTTTTGAACTGAATAAAGATTATCTTGAATGGGAAGGATTTATATATATTAATTTACTCAGTCAATAAAAACCCAAATTGAATTGTTAACTTGAGATGCCATTGGAAATGCCACTTTTAAATCCATGGATACATTTTCCAATATCAACTCTTGTACTAGAAAATATAATTCAATCCCTTTGGTAAATTTTAGCATGATTTAATCTATTTATTAGTTAAAAATTTTAGGGTAAGATTATAAATATCCCTTTTCATTCACTCCCACCAGTAATAAACATGAAGGTGGATTCTATAAAGATATTTTTTCCTTGGGTTGTACAAACCAAAACACTTTTGAATTTTGAATAAATTAGAAGAATAGGTTCCCATTTATAATAGATGGGGGGAACTCATAGGATTTATTAAAATATTAAATCAATATAAATTAATTTTGATGTCCAAAATGGATCAAAATTAATAATATTGAAATATAAAATGAGTATGAGTTTAAATAATCTTATCTAATAAAATTTGGAAATGTTTGGATCTCATTTTTACCCTTATATTTTTTTAACCCATCATTAACCCTTTTTACAATTATTATAATATTAATTTTTTCTACCCTTTAAGGGTTAATATTTTAACTATAAAAAGAATAACAACCCATAAATAGACAATTATTATTTTCATTTACCACATATAATTAATTTGTATGAATCTATTATTTTTACAAAATTTAATCACATAATAAAAAATTATTTATTAAAAAATATCACTAATTTCAATTTTAGAACTATTCATTTCCATTTACATAAATAAAATCCTTACAACAAATTAATTTGAATAAAACACATAAAAAGATATTTAATATTTCATTTATATCATGAAAACATGTAATGAAATCATTCATTCAAATCATATTATAATTATCATTTATAATATCATTTATTTTATTTTTCCATTATTTGAATAATTACTCCATCAATGTTGCATAAGCTTTTAAGTTAATTATTTATTGATGAAAAATAAAAAATAAATAAACATAAAAAAATTAATTTACTTTAAAATATAAATTTATAATTAAACATCTCACATGTTTATCCCTATGTTAAAAATATTATAGCTATTAAAAGTTAGAGTGTGACATTTTGTCTTTATATTCACTTAAATATTATAAAGGAAAAAATAATTTACAATAGATAAAAAATTCCATATATTTAACTTTTGGATGATTATGTTTGAGATATAATCATCCCCATAAAAATTAGGTTTATTTTTAGTTCATTCTATTTTATTGTTAGATTTAATCATCAAATTTAACATTTATGATGGTAACCAAAAAACTGAAGGTTCTATTCAAAATGTGAAAAAACAAAAGAGACCTATTTACTAAATTTCAACCCCATAAGTTATAGATTTTGAATAAATCCTTAAAAATTTAAATCACAAATCTAGAAAATTTTAATTTAAAATTAAACTCATAAATCCCAATGAAAAAGAGTTTTTTTAGAAAAATGAATTTTTTAGCCCTCCAATGTAATTATCCAAAATAATATGGTATAAATATGATTCAAATATAATTAATTAGTTTATATCTAACTAATTAATAATTTCATTAAATTTATATCAAATTAAAATCACAAGATACTTTATTAAATGGATAGAAATGAAGTCTTTAAAAATTCAATATTGTTTACTATTCACTGAAAACCAATCTGTTCTAAAAAATAAAAAAATCATCATAACATATTTATATCATGATAAAATAAAAATATGAAATTATGTTTTTCAAAATCATATTCTTTAATTTTGAAATCATTATTTTAAAATAATATAATATAATTAATGAAAATCCAATTTTGATAGAAATAAATATTTTTCATTTTCAATGAATATTTGGTCAAAATTTTTATAATAAATTTATGTCTACAAAATCTAAGTAATGAATATATGAAATTTTTTAAGTAAATTGTACATGGGATTTTATTGGTGATTCATATGTATACATTAGAGTTATGGAAAAGGAGATTGTGGCTTGTAGTTCATGTATTTTATTTTGATGTTAATTTTGGTCTACTATTGTTTACCTAAAAATGATATATTTGGAAAATAATTACATTTAAATGGATAAATTATTTGAAATAAATTATATATTCTCATTCATTAGTTTAGTTATTTCACTATTTTAAAATCATTCTCCAATATATTTTTTATCTTTCTCCACTTGTGAGGAACCCTATACCATCACTCCCTGATCTGGTACTAACAACACATTCATTTGGCACTCAAATTGAAACAATGTAAGAATAAAATATATAATTTTTTATATTGTTTCCATAATCTAAACATTGTTTTTAAAAAACACACCACACGATGAATGTAAGGTTTAGTGTCTTTGAGGACAAGTTGCATGGGCAACTTATTTGACAAAACTTGTGAACATTTTCCCATAATCTAAGCACACATGTCTCTCTTCTAGAAATCTCATAAATTACACTCATATTTATAGCCTAAGGATTGGAAACATAATAAATGTTGGAGATTAAATTATAAATAATGGAAAATAATTCAAAACCATAAAATCATTTTTTATATTATAATAATATGAGAAATCATGAGTTGGGGAGAAATATTTTCTTAAAAATAACATCGCATAATATGAATTGGATATTTTCCATGATATAAGGACATGTTATCTTAAATTAAAAAAAAATATAAAATGGAAAAAGAGAATAGTATCATGAGATAATAAACATGATTCATGTATTATAATAATTTCCACAATTAATGGAAACGAGAAATTCCCTTGAAACATAGAGTAACAAATAAGTTTGGAATATACATAAGTATATAAAATGTTGTGAACTGACCTACATAATAAATGTTCAAACAATAACTTATAAATAATGAGTCATACCAATTTTTCACAGAAAAATCCTTTTAAAATACTTACTTGAACCTGTTGAAACAAAAAAAATTTGAAAAATTCTACATGCCACACACTCATAAAACTAAATATTGAACAAAGCTACCTAAATCATGTTCACAAAACAAATTTTTTTAAAAAAAATCATGCATTGTGTTCAATTTTTTTTATCAAAGCTACCTTCATCACTATCACATGAAAAAAATAATGAAAAATATACATTCGTCATGTTCACACAAGAAACATGTGATCAAACTTCCTACAACATGTTAATGAAACATTTCATCATATCATGTGATGTGTACCCTTAACCATTTAATTGTAGTGTGATATATGACCCCACCCATCATTCCACCATATATAATTGTTCTAATTGAAAAAAATCAATCAACACATTATAACAATCTGGTGTAATGAAAATTATGTTTTATAAATTTTCTATATGGTATCCTCAAAATTGAATTCATTAATATAAATAGTTGACATAAAAAATACAATAATCTTATAATATTATTTCATAAGTATATTTAGAACATTAGTCTTGAAAAAAATAATTTCGAACAATATTTAGAATTTAAATATAAATCAGAATATTTTAGGAAAATCATATTATATTTTCTTGAAATGGTTTGAACTTTGGTATAAGTGACAATGTTATAGGTTACATTCAAAAGTCTTTTTTTAACGGTTACTTTTTTGAAATTAATAATAATATATTTTATATTTATTTATTTATTTATTTCAATGAAATAACTATAATTAAGCCTTCAAAAAGATATAATGTTATATAAAAA
Source organism: Viscum album (assembly GCA_963277665.1). Lineage (NCBI taxonomy): Eukaryota > Viridiplantae > Streptophyta > Magnoliopsida > Santalales > Viscaceae > Viscum > Viscum album. Next base: position 452,025,439 of record OY728160.1, on the reverse strand, counting down.
TTTAAGTGAAAACAATCTTAAGGTTTCTAATTTTTATAAATATTCTTGAATAATGAATACATAAAACTATATAACAGTTTCAAAGAGAAATATGGAGTATAAGATAAAATATTTTATTATTGAAATCCTGATAAATCATCTAAATATTTTGAAATGAAATTATTGTAAACAAATTTCATAATAACATAAATTAAAATTAATTATTAAAATGGGATAAGGAAAATATATAGGTCACCTAAGATAATAGAAAATTATGTTTTTAAATATAATAGATAAAATTGTTGAGAAATAAAAATATATAAAATTATTGAACAATTCCATCGGGGAGTATAAAAATTATAGTCAACAATGATAGAATTTGAGAATAAACTTTTTCAAGTTTATTAATTTAATTAATAAAGTCATGTTTCCTTAAAATATAAGGAACTATGATATCAAATTTTAATAAAATTGAACTAAATTATAAAATTATTGTTTTAATGTAATCATTATGAATCAATAAAGTAATTGGAGAAAAGAAGAACCCCTTATGTTAATGGTAAAATTAGATTCAAATTCAAATGTGAAGGTGCCCTAAAATGTGTAATGTCTAAATCTAGGTTCCATGTGCCAGTTCCTCGATAAATTTTGTTACATGACCTTAGGCATGCCTCCCCGTATTCTAGAGGTGGCCAATTATGAGGAAGGGTAAAATATGTAACATGGGGAGACAATACGCCCTTTAGAAAATCATCACAATAGTGAAAATAAATGAATAGTAAAAAGAGTGTAATAATCACTAACAAGTATTTAACCAATATGTCATGAATAAATCCAAAACATAGAAAATGAAAATAAGTCAAAAAGTAGATATTTTATTCCATATATCTGTTAATTTTCCAATGAAACCCCAAAAATAAATACACATTGAAAACTCCCAGGTGGGTCTTGATATCATGTATGGTTCCCATATAAATGATCCATTATGAATCCCAAATTATCCATATAACATTAGGTTCTTCACTTTAACTTATCCTGAAATCATGAAGTCTATTTGGTTACCAATCATGCAGCCTGTGTAGGTTGTGAGTATAACTCTGTAGGCCACCATAAATGGTGCCTAAAAAATATCTAGTCTATAATAATAAATTCAATTGTATAAATTGGATTAAAAACAATATAATAAATAGTTTCTACATTGAATTATTCTTTAATTGACAACATAGGTCCACGAGTCCATGAAAAATACCATAAAAATAATACATACTTCTATTCGTACCAAAATCTAATCCATTCACTAAAGGGATATGACATTTCCTTTTTTATACGGACTACATTAATCATTTTATTTCAAATTTAAAATTCATACATTAGGGCCTAGAGCAGTAGTCTGAAAGACTGTGGGTATTTTTAGAAGTAGTCTTAATCCCAAAACTCAATTATCACTTGAAATAAACATATATATATTGGGAGAATAGAGAAATAGTCTGGTACCCCAAGGTATATGGTGCAACAGTCCCTATCCCTAAACGTAGAAATAAATATCACATCTCATGTTTCCACATTCATTACCCATTTCTCATCCATTTAGAAAATCCATTATTCAACCAATTTCATAATTTCATTTATAAACCCTATCAAAATCCCAATTATGAACCATGCATAATTCATAAATCATTACTTCAATTAAAAATCATTACACCCCGTGGGTTTTCATAAATTACATTTCTAAGAACATCAGTGGGTGTAATGGGTTTTATTAAGGGTTTCATAATATCAAGTTAAATAATCAATTAAGTAAATTTAAAATGCAATTTCGGAATGTGGAATTACAATCACACAATTACATACAACCAAAACATAATCAATACTATGGGAATTGAATATTAGAACACCTACCTAATGATTGTTGATGAACGTTCACAAAATCACAACCATCAACTTGATGTTGAATAGTATGTTTCATAATTAAGTAAGTGATCTAGTATCAAAACTAAGGAGTAAGATAAAAAAATATTAAAAACCTATATCTAAACAATCTCCAATTTCGGAAAACTAATCGCACAATATCCTTAAAGAGGGATGAGAAATAGAGAAAACCAAACATGGAATTAAATACTTACCAATAAAGAGTCTATCATTTAACTGAATCATTAATTCACTAAGAAAGAGCTTCAAGGGGCCTTAGAATCCTCTTTATAGCCTTCAAAATCCATAGAAATAGGGTTAGGTTGAGTCGAGATGATATGGGTTAAAAAAATGGGGGGTTTGAAAATATAAATAAATGTTTCAGAGGATTAAAATCCATATGGATAGTTTCCTTAGTAGTGGTGCATAGTTTTCCAAATTATACACCTTACCTATGCGCCCCTAATATTAGGCTACATAGGTTCTCTTATGTGGTGTAGGGTTTGACAAAATATTCACCCACCGTTTATATCCCCTTTTTTTAAGGGTTCATGGTTTGGGGAGGGATTTCACATAGTTTGTTCAAACTCTTTACCACCTTCTATGCCTTATAACAGGTAGATAGTTTCCTTTGGAAAACTACATGGTTTTCCCTTACCAGGATCTAACCATGAATATCACACTAGGATTAAAAATTTCCCTAATTTCACCTCAAACAACTTGAAAATAACCAAATATAGTTACAATAAAAAGAAGTGTAAAAGATTACATGGAAGAAAAGAATGATGCATCTACCAAAATGTCATGATCTTACAATCTCCTCACCTTATAACAGTTCAAACATGATCTGTACTCTTAATCATATCTACAATTCCATATAAAAAATATTGATCCTTTAAGGCTGCATATCTTCTTTTCTCCCCCATGTCTCCTCCTAAACAGGAAAATTATTCCTAAAAAATATGACTATTATTATGATATTTCCCCATAACACATTCTCACTGAAATCCATAACATGAATCAGATGCTCTTAAGTGTACGCTTCATCTTTAAGATCATATTTCTAAAAATTGTTTGCACGAGATGGGTCCCGAAAAAAATTCCAATTCTGAAATACATAAAAAACATCATGTATAACACTATATATCTGTGGAAGAAACAATTAGTATGTCAGCAACCAAATTCTGTCCATAATCTCAAAAGTTCCAAAAAAACTAGTGTGACAACTTTACATGCCTATGAATCATATGTGGTCATAATCACTGAGACATTTGAAGAAAAAAAATAACACCCACAATAAACTCAATTGGTCATCAAGATAATTCCTCATATTAATTTTCCATACTCTAATTTGTTGAAATATATTTCAAAATTCGCTGATCCTTGTCTAATGTCCCCTACACGAGACTCAGTGCCAAAAAATCTGACTCACCTACCTCTATCTTATATAGAGGTTGTCTTTATGGATTATAATAAAGTTACTCATATGGTTTCATAATAATAGACTCCCCATAAATATTTTAATAGGTAAAATCAATGAGCACTAAGTGGTTATCCAATGACCCAATAGTATGTATGTCTCATTCCCGTAACATATCCTCCAATAACTGAATATTACATTCTGATTGTCTGTATTTCAATGGGTGGAAAGATGTACTTTGGATTACCTAGGTAACCAAATGATTATTTAAGCCTCACTATAAGAATGAAGTATTTCATGATTCATGATATGAAATAATACTCTATGATAACCCATGTAAATAGACTATCTATGAAATGTTCATTCCCCCAAATGATCCACTATGAATATATCCTAGAGAAGAGGGAAGTGGAATAATTTCAAAAATCCATCCAAACTCTCCCATATTTCACCATTCTTCTATGGTTTCATCAAAATTCCCCCATGAAGTCCTTGGAAATGTCATCCATCATTTATTACATAATGGAAAATTATTATAGTTGACCACCAGGTTTTTGATGATTGACCTTCACCTACTAATAGTTGTAAAATTGTTCCATGATTCCTTTAATATCAGCTTTTAATCTCAGCCACCGATACTGTCTATGGAATCCATCCTTTTTATTACATATATGTTCATTACATGTTACAAAATAGAAGATTATTTCAAAAAAAATCTTGGAAAAAAGGTATATAATCCATGAAAATGTAAAAAATTAATCAAAAACAACATCAAATAAATCTTCATGGGTTTAATATATATTAAATTTACTACATCTCATATCCTAGGGATACACATCAAATGAAATGGGTGATAATGAAGTTGTGTATTTGAAAGAGAAAGATAGATATGCAACATGTGATCTTGATACATACCAATAAGAACATGAGGCATAACGATAAGGAATGAGGACGAGGAATAACATAATAATAATTACATGAATCATAACATGGAAATTACTGATACAACATTTAAATTAGATATTTGTAATAATTCCACCATGGATAATCTCTAAGTTGTCTTAAATGAAAATTACCATGGTTATTCACTAATGTATTGTAGAATATGTCGTGTTTAGAAGTTAAATTATTTACCTAATACACCTGAGCCATATGAAGGACCAACCATGATATATCATAATTAATGTGATCCTTATAGATCATAATCAAACATTTCATTAATATCCCAAGGATAACAAATAAGATGTTTTATATCAAAATATTAGTGTTTCAAAAGTGCTTAAAGACACGATCATCAAACCATTTTAGCCCATAAAAATGGAATTTGGGTTTACTATGTGTAAATAACCAAAAAAAATTAATCATTTTAACAACTTTGTGAATACCCATATAATTAAAATATTTTTTTATATCTACACAAATAAAATATAATATTATTTCATAATGAGAGGAGGGAAATATTGATAAATAGATATGGATACATGACAGGTATAAAAATGGTTTTCAAAAAAGGGGGAAATGAGAGGGGAAAGAATTTAATAATCAAAAGATATAATTTATATAGTAATTGGATAATATAATGTTTGAAAAAACAAATGTTCATGTCATTTGGGAGAAAAAAAACCAAAAGGATTCTAGAATGGAAAAGATAAGTTATTATTTCCCCTAACCATGAAGAGTTAATCCAAAAACACGAGGGTGGAATAGTGGGGGATTTAAGAAATCTTGTGGGCCTCCTTGGGAGGAAAAATAAATTGAAAATTAGGAATGATGGATTAGGAGTTAATGGAAATGGAGAACATTGATGGTTATTAATAGGATATGTGTAGTATTTGATTAATAAGTTGAAAATACAGTTTATAGAAGACTAGCTTCTAGAAAATGAAAAACCATTGTCTTATCCATGGGGTTTTCTCTAATTTTTTAAAATTTAGAACACGGTTTATTATACATTAATTCTTGAAAATACAAGAAAATTATTTAATAAATGTTTTGGTAAGAGAAATTAAAAATTCTATAAAGTAATATTATAAAAAAACACATCTTTATTTTTAGACTCTATTATGTATCTTATCATTTTAAAAATTGAATAAAATATATAAAAATAAATAATATTGATAAAGAAAACTATTTTATGTTGTGGGTTTTTTTATTAATTGTTACATCATTATGAAATAATTATATTTTTATACAGTATACTGAAACCCTACAAATGTATTTTTTATTTTTCAAGAACAATTGATCTATTTTTTAAAATTATAATAAATTCACCTGAACATAATTTCATCTGGATGATTTAAAAAATTATTTTTATTTTAATAGAATAATTTTCTAATTTTAATTATTTTATCTTTTAAATATAAAAAAGATGTTATTTCATTAAAGTATCATTTTTATGGAAGATATAAATTTAAGACACATATAAAAAATTTTAGGCCACTATACAATTATTTTCACATTTATTATTTAAATAAAAGTGTTTTAAAAAAATATTTCACAAAAATACTATTCAAAATAATTTTTTTTATTGTAAAATTATATTTATTGTCTATAAAAATAACATTTGGATTGATTCGCATCGAAAAATCCAATTATCAAATTCGTCTCAATTAAACATATATTTTGTTAAGAAAAACTGCTCTTAAAAGTAATTTATGGAATAAAAGTGTTATTTATAAAAATGAATTTACCCTTTTTGGAACAATATTATAGAAATGTAACCACTTATTACACTGACATACACTATAAGGGTAAAGTGTGTGATAGTGGTAGTTTTGTGGGGTGCCTCAACTAACATTGATCGAGTGGTTATCTCTTCAAATGTGAAATTCTCCCGTATGAAAATTCATTCTGGCATCACATATTGAAGCCATTCATGCGCTTGGTCAATGGAGCACCCCAGTGATGATACCCCCTACCATTTTCTAAAAAATCAGATTCAAATGGAATGACTCTATTAGATGATGCCATCGATTCTCTTTTATGTATCAATTATCCTATACCATCGCTAATTATAAACACAATTTATAAAAGTAAAATTTTTAACCAAACATATAGGATCCAAGTGGTCATATAATGGTTGAATCTCAATAGAGACATTTCCCTTTATAACCTATAAATACCACTCCATTTATTGATTCAAAATTCACTAAAATTTTCATTTAGTTTATATTTTCATTCAAAAAAAATGTTGATAGGTTTACTAATAATTATTTAATTTCTATAGAATTTTCTATGGGGGAGTTGATTCTATTATATTGGGGTGATCCTTAAATTCCCATTTTAGATATTCTATTTTATATATTTTTACATTTGTAATGTTTGTAATTTTAAAGGGTTTTATTAATAATTAATGTAATGATATTTATTAATAATATAATTTTTTTTGGTTTCCCTATATTTGTATGTGTATATTATTATTTAATATGAAACATATGCATATTAAGGAAAAAATATAATTTATTTGACTATGTTGTTACATTATCAATGTAGGTTATCGTACATTTTTGTCAAACCTAGGTTTACCACCAACTTCAAGGTATGATACACACGCAACAGCTCTAATCACATACCAGTAAGCACCACATAATCATTCTAACATATATTATATCAACATCATATATAGTGCAATTAGAACGTGATTCACCATATTCAAGTATTTTCCTCAATGAAATACACTCCAAATCCTTATAATAACTCACCCTGATCAAGATCAAATGTTTGGACTCAATTTATAAGGATACAAGGGTCGTCTACACCTAGCCCTCATGGTGAAAAGATACACTTTAATATTTTATAGCCATTATACACAGTAAAATTTTCTCCCAACAACTAATGCTCCTAACAGATTAACGCCTAAACCACCACAACTAACTTAACATTATGTGTTGGGATATTCCAATCATTTTTCCTCAAATTACATGAGTAATACAACAAAAATATCTCACTTTTTTAACACTACTCCAAGTCCAATCTCGGATGCATCAAAATCATGGTATACTCCCCACCCATCACATTTAGGATCAAAATCGATTTCATAGTCAAATCATTCTTCAACTCTGAGATATCATTTTTACAAGCCATTGATCATTACTACATAATTGATTTCATAGTTAATCCAGAATGTGTTTCATCTATATAAGAAAATTCTATGATAAACATCTAATAATGACTTCCAACCCCATAAATATTTACATATCAAAACAAATTATGGGGATGCTCCCAATAAATCATTGTCTTAACCTTCTATCATTCCACTAACACATATTCCTTATAGCTGATTTGAACTATGAAATGTACCTTCACAATCCATAATTGAAACTTTGATAGCTTAGGGTATTACTGATTCTCTCTCAACCTAATTACAACAATGCCAAGATATTGGGAATGGCCTTTATGATTCTTAAAGTAAACCAAGATTTCATCCCAAAAGAACTCTATATACTAATTTAGGTATGGGTGGATGATATAGTTAATCAAGGAAACACACATACCAAGAGGTCTTTTCAGTGAAAACAGTATCATGATAAACAAATATAGGACATACCTACTTTTGAACGATGTATTTGGAATACCAGAAGGTCAAAATCTAAAAGGATGATAGGTAGACCTCCATTTAATCATTTAAGAAACAAAATAACCTCTCAACTATTCAAATAGATCATCAATATACAAAAGAGGATACTATTTTTATACTTTCATTAATTTCAAATTCCGATAATCAACACATAAGAGGAATGTATCAATATCCTTCTTAGAAAACAAAACTATTGAACCCCAAGATGATGTACATGGATTAATAAATCCATTATATATCAACTCTTCATGTTGAGTTATATGTTCATGAATCTCCATGGGTTATATTTAATAAGTTGGAGCTGAAACTAGATCAAATCCCCTCTTTTGCGTCAAAACCTATGGATAAAAGTGTTTCAAGAACTACGCCACAATTAATTTTGATGCCATAGTCTCCAGCTTCTCATCCAGACATTGAATATCCCACCAACGCTTCACAGACCCACAACATGTAAGAATCCAAATAAAAACTTCTTTTGTCCTGAGTCTATAATTGGTCATGAATATTCTATATGGGCTCAATCTATAACTTATATACCTCTGACCAACCCTCCACAAATATAGTCAAAGGGTGATCTATTATAAATACCTTGTGAGGTTGTATATAATTTTCCCAACCCACCATGGTTCTGTTTCCAAAAACTATATAAATTGAGAAAATTTCTCATTGAACTACTCTCCCACTCCTTCAGACTGATCTATTGGAGACTCAGGCTCCAATTATAGAGGCACATTTCCATCCATGTGCTCCAGTCATCATTTCGACAAGAATAATTTTAGAGGCATATATATACAATTAAAAAAAAAATTTTTTAAGACACATAAAACATCAATAAATCATTTTTAAAGATATAGATTTACATAAATCCATTAAAATTTTTCCCCTATAACCTTACACAAGGTAAACATCAAGTCACTATCACTATCCTCCACCCTACCTTATCTATTTCATGGTTAAATATGGTTGAACAATTTTATAATTCAAGTTTCTCATTAGACCCTAATTTTATTTATTTAAAATTACAACATTTAACATCAATTAAAATTATCAATTTACTATTAGAAACTATTTCTTTTTGAAAGTACTCAAAAAAATAAGATCATTTATTTATATCCTTTATCCAAAAACAACATTTCCTTGCATGCCAAAAAATGATGAACACCATCTAAAATCCAGATTTTCAAGAATTGTTCATGTGTAATCAACATCCATTCAATACTAGGAAACATGTAATGTCCTAGAAAAGGATAACATCACATATGATGTGAATCACCCAAGGTCAAATATTATCCAACTTTAACAGAAAACATTAAGAACAACAATACCCCATGGGTAATTTGGTTTTCCACCAGACATGGGTTATCTAATCTCATGTCAAATTTCATGGAATATCTTATGTAAAATTCCCAAATTTTAATCCAACTGAAAATGACAGGAACCCACATTTTATGACACTTTGTAACATCCCAAACTAGGTTCCATCTGTCGGTGTCCCAAGCTAGTTAGTAACAAAACCTCAGGCATGCCTCCTCTTTTCTAGAGTTTTTCGATTAGTAAAGAGGGTTTAATATGTGACATGGGGTTACAATAACCTCTTTTCCAATGAAACAAAACAATTTATATAAATAATAAAATACCCAAAGGATTATAATAACTAACCAATAATCAACCATCATCTCATTAATAAATCAATAACATGGAAATTAACCATAAACCAAACTAGTAGATATGCCATACCCAACATGTGTCCAGTGTCAAATTCAAAACCAAAAATAAATCCATGTTTACAATGCATAGGTGAGTACTTAAATAATGTTTGGTTAGATCATCCATGATCCATCCAAAATCCTATCTTATAAATATTACATGTAGATATTTCCCTTATAATGTAATTCAAACATGAATTATATTCGAGTACTGATCAGGAAACCCGTGTAGGTTGTGAGTACAATTTTGTATTCTACCACCAATACAGTATAAAAAATATCCAGTGAATAATAGTGTATGTAGTTGTATATTTATGAAAGTATGAATGATACTTTAAATAGTTTTATCATTAAATTAATTTTTAATTAACCACATAGGCCCCTGGGTTTATGTTGACGAGTTTTTACTGTGTATTTTTTTTTGTGTTTTATTTGAATCTTTGAAAATATATTGTATTACATATATACTTCTTTTGTTAATGGAAATTTCAGTGTTTTGGATTTATTCCTGAGATGTTGGTTGATTATTGGTTCTTAATTAATTTAATTTGGATATTATTTATTTATTTACACTATTTTTAAACATTTATAGATAGGTTATTGTCTCCCACATTAAATATTATACTCACACTACTAGTAAGAATCCTTTCGCATACTGGGAGGTGTGCTTGTGGGCACATAACTAACAGGATTGGGGCACCAACATTTGCAACCCATGTCGGCATGTTACAAAATGAATAGTGAAATATTATGAAATGAAATATATTCAGAATAAGTAAAGAAATTCAAGAAGCAGACACACATAATGAAGGAAATTGGGGTGTCAAATATCAAACACGTCTCATGGAATTGAAAATAATGCAATTATCCATTACCATTATTCATGAATTCCGCTATTTTATATGAATATATCTTATAAAAAAATAACTATATTAAAACATTATTTCAAAACCATTTTCATATCTATAAACTTTCATAAACATCATTTCTAATTTCTCTATATAATTATATTAGATTTTAATATATATTTTCAATATCAGGTGTGAGAAATCATGATGATTCTGATTTTATTATAATCACAACGTTTTCATCATTCTTCTACCAAAACTTATAATTAATAGATCATAAAAGTTAAGTTAATATATTAATTATAATTATTTATTATGTTCTAATTTCATTTTATAGGAGTTTATTCTATGATCCTTAATGGTGAAATGTGTGATAAAAATGCCCCAATGATTTTTAATGAATTGATGTTGGTGTTTTAATTAATGAGTTTAATTATGAATTTACCATTCTATAAACCAAATAATATCATTATTTGATTAATTATATCATTTAACATAAAAAATTAAGTTCCTTTATGCATCTGAGATATTATTTTATAGCCTAGTTCAATGATGTCCTTAGACCGACCTTTAAATGACCATAACATAATTAATGGATGATTATAACAGGTTTTGGTTGTAATATAATTATTCTAGAGGCATAATGAGATTTATTTTATGTTTTATTAATTTTAAATATCTAGATTATATATATTTATGATAATACATTGGAGATATTAAAATATTATACAGTATAAATAATTTTTCCCTCTTTATAGTCTCATTTTAGATAGTTGAATTTACCACAATTATTTTTTTATACAGTTATAAATAGGTTTCCAAATTTTTGGTAACCAAATCCAAATAATTTCATAAACGTTATATTTATCCCCAAAATATATTCTCATGACCATGTATGAATGGAAATGATGAAAAACGTACTACATCATTCCATGGAGGTAGAAATCCGTGAGTACACACGATAATGAATTCATTTTCAATAGAATGGGAAAAATGTATAATATGCTTTACTTTTTCACAATAATTTTTTTATAAATATCATATATTTTTATTAAATTAAAAATTAGGACCATCCATATATATTGGTGAATGAAAATTTTACATGATGCTTCATAGAGGTTGTAGTCCTCACTTATGAAAGAATATCATTTTCATTATCCTTAAAAAAAGTGAAGAGGTGTTTATTGGTTAATACTCTAACAAAACAATACCTAGTATATAATATATAATTTATTTATTATATAATATTGGTAAAAAATATTTAAATCAGAAACTTATAAATGAATCGATTTTAAGGAAATGTTAGTAGAGATGTTGAGAACTATGAGCTTCGCTTAGAGGATTCCTTGAAAGGGAGAACATGGTCCAAACTATTTTGTGCTTAAGATTATGTAAGTTAAATAAGATTATAAATAAAATATATATGGTTGACTTTATATAAGAAATAAAAAAAATTAGGGGTATTAATGGAGTTGTGGTATGCCACTTTTATAATTTTTGAGAATTGTATTTCTTTTAAATGTTTAATCTCAATATAAAGATAGAATATTTTTAACAATACCATAAGGCATAAAAGTGGTAAATTATGGATTGAATATAATATTTGGTTGATCCCACCTCAACCACTCAATTATAAACCTTTCATAGCATTTAGGCATTTTAGTCCACTGGTTAACCCTTTTTATCATTTTGTTCACCATTGTATCTACTCATTACCAAATTGAAACTTTTTTACACCAAGAAATAGATTGGTTATTATTAAATTATATAGACCATATAGTTAGAAATTTTAAATCCAATTTATTATATTAATTTTCAAAATTTTATAAAAATAAATTTTAAATTACACTTTTATAGTATTTTAAAAAATTAGAGAATAGTGAAACATAAACACAAAAATATCAATCACCGGTTTTTACTCTAAAATAAATATTATTAAATTTAAAATGACTCTTCTGAAATAAATATTTTTTTCCTGTAAAAGGGTTTTGTGAATTTTCAAATCATATCTATTTGATAATAAATTTCTAAAAGTCATAGTATTTTTAAAAAATGTATTTTTTAAATATTTATATAAGAATAAATACTTTAATAAAAATCCCAAAAAAAATCATAGCTTAAGCTAATATATTTATAGTAATCGCAAAAATTTAGTTAATTTATAAAAAATAAAATTTTAAATCCTTAATTTTTTAGAAAATTATTAAAATATAGTGAATATTGTTTCAATAGGACGATATCATTTAAAAACTAATTAACTGTTCTTACTTTTATTTATCATCAATTACTAATTAGAATAATGTTAATATATTATTATTATTAAAATTGATGAATATTATCGATAGTATATTTATTTTATATAATTAATTCATATAATATATTTTTTTCAATACATTTTATGAATAAAATAAATTAATATATTTTACATACATAGTAATAAGTATTGGATGTATGTCTTTTTGTTAAATAATAAAAATAAATTTCATTAATATAATTTTTTATTTAATAATATTCAATAATATCAAACATAAAGAATTATTATTTGAAAAGTTATTACTTTTATATTGAATAATCTTCACCAAATACCATTAATATTAATTATTTGTATTTTAAATATTTAGTTTGACTAATCCATTGATATTAATATATTTCATTTAATTTCATAAATGCATCATATCATACTTTAAAAAGAATAATAATATTATAATTAAATAAAACAAACATATATATGTATATGTATTGTATTTTATTATCTCTCTAATTATTATTCATGAATTATATTAAATTTATTACTAACAATACACAACATCAATATACCAATTGGATACATGTATATATAAGGACTGTATTTCCGATGAACATATTACTAAAGACCATATTTATAATAGTTATATTTCATTCTTATATGTAGCATTACTAAATTAATTCATTACATTCACATTTCTTTTATATTATTTCTCATTTTTATTGTTTTCATTTCTGATCTAATGATATACTTTACCCTTTAAATATGTTATTCTATTTGATAAGATGTTATTTTATGTTGTTCATCCTCAAGGTAAATATGAAATAATATATCTCCCTTTGTTGAATATTTTATTCTTCTCTATTTTTTATCCACCTTTAATTTATTTGACATTTAAATAATGTAATAATTTAGGATGAGTAAAAATTTATTTTTTGTAATACACTGTATTATGTGATTTTATGTAATGTCTTACTATAAAAAAATAAACTATAATTAGTTTAATTATGATATTGAATAGTTTATTTTCTAATGCATTTGAGTTCATATGAAAAATTTTAAAAAAATTAGAATTATAAAAATAAAATTTTATAGAATGAATATTCTTCCTACATACCTGGGGAGTAACATCCCCCCTAATTCATCCTCTAAATTTTAATTATCACTTATTAATAACAATACTTAAGGGTGTCTAAAAGATAATTATTACCCAATATATTCTTTCTAAAGAGAAAAAAACCTTTTTAATCTTAGGTAAGACCGTGTAAAATATATTTTCCGTCACAATAGGCATAATTAATATTCTCAGAAATTTATTACAACTATGCCGGTATAGTGATGTCTGTGTAGTTTCTAAAGACAAATCTACAACAACTTCTTTCTATATATATAGTTTCCAACAAAATTTTAAGACCAATATTAATATTAAGTATCTAATAGAATCAGAGTAAATAATCATATTAATATAAAATCTCAAGGATATGTTTTATTCTACAATGATACCATTGTTTTAACCCATTATAATTTCAATTCACTTATGGCACACCAGGTTCATCGTATAACTCTCTTAGATCAAATTTGGTTTCTTTTGAATTAGTTATATCATATTAAATATCCTGAAATATTATATCCTTTATAATTTCTTGTAGAAAGGTTATTTATAGACAAATAATATCCCAGGATTAGGTCAATATAGGTATTTATTCTAATGCCTACTCTTCATGGGCTAAATTGAAAAGAGATTTTATACATGAATATATATTTTTATAGTGATTAGAAATAGCTAATGTTTTTCCAAACCCATATCCACATTCCACTATGCAGACAAAGATGTAATCATTATAAGAACCACAGAATCTCTACATCAACACAATCATGAGATTTTTTCCTATACTTCTATATAACCCTTCGACTTATCCCAAATATTTTCAATAAAAGACTCAAAAATATCAAAAAATAATAATTAAATTAATCATTAAAAGTAACTAATCCTTACTATAATACCAATTGAGGTACCATAGACCCACACTCCAAAATCATGTGAAATATCAAAATTCATTGAACTCTATATTTGATAAAAATGAGATAAAAATTAATTTATTTTTCATCTTTTATATAATATAAAACATCAAGATAATAAATAACATAAATCCAAATGTTATTTTTTTTTTGTATTCTTGGCCTAGTTATAGAGGAAAATTATTTTTAAAAAAATGTATATATTTATAAAAAATATATAACCACACTATACTCCCTTTTAGACTTCACATAATTTACACTCATCATCAAAACGAACGTAATGAAGACATAAGAAAGTTGTGAGATCAAATTTTCAACAATAAATAATAACACATCACCATATAATCATTATTTAGATAATAAGAATATGAGAAAACTTGATTAGGAGATAAATATCTTATTAAAAATAATATTAAAAATATGATATACCCATAAGTCATGAAATATGGACATGTAATATCAAATTAAAAAAATATATCATGGAAAAAGGGTACAGAATCATGAGATAATAGGTATTACCATAGAATATATACATATGAATATTTCATGTAAATGTAACATACCAATGAAATATAGAATAATAGAGAACTTATTCATAAAAATATGCAAAGAAAATATTTTGAACTATGTGATATACATCAAATTCATGAAATATATTGTGAAAAAACAAAAATTAATAACATTCACCATTAAAACCATTGAAAAAATATACCTTCATAATGCCTATATAGTAAACTTGTCAAAAAATATACTTTCATTATATACACCGAAATAAATTGGGAAAAAATATAATCACATCATGTTCACACAACAAACATGTGAAAAATGAACATTTCATCCTGTTTACAAAATAATCATGTTAACAAATCTATCATCCTCATGCTCACACGATAAACATGTGAACCAAGATACTGATATCAGATTAACACAATTAATTTTTTAATATAGCTAATTGAATCACTTTAGACTGTATTTCATCATATACTATGATGTGTAACCTTAAATAATACATTTGACGGAGATATAAGACTATATATATAAATTATCCATAATTTTTTATTTCTAACCCAAAACAAATACTCTTCACATTATAAAGAACCTGTATAATGAAAAATGATTTTTATTACATCTCCATAAGACATCACCATATTTTACCTTAGGAAATTAAATAGTAGATACCCAATATTCAATCATCCTAAAATATAATTTAATAGAAACATATAGAGGTTTAATTATGAAAAAAATAATTTTTAAGGAAATAAAGCCTTTAATGACAGAGGAAAAAGTTAAAGAATCATAATAAAATAGAAAACTCCATTAATTTTGGAGTAGGTGATGTTTTTAGGTTTCACTGTGATACGTAATTTAGGGAATGGTCACTTTTCTTAACATTAAATGATTAAAACATAAAAATCAATAATTGTCAGAATAATAAATCATTAAAAATTCATAAATATTTCAAAAGTAAAAAGTGATTTTTTAAACCTTTTTTATTTTATGAATATTCTACATAATGGTTTTTTTATAATAAATAAAGGTTCAAAAATGAAATATGGTGTCAAATATATTCATGTCATTTTGAAATGATTGAAAATTCTTTGAAAATTTTGAAATGAAATATTTAAAAACCGACATTATAAAAATAAGTTACAAAATATCCATTTAAAATGAGTTTAGGGAAAATTTAAATGTCACATGAGACAAAAAATAATTGTGTTTCCAAAAAAATTAGATAACATTATTATGAAGGGATAATAATGAAAAGTAGGGAAGAAATCGTTATGGAATATGAAAAATAGTATAAATAATGATATATGTTGAAAAATAAATTGAACAATTTAAAGATCTTAATTAAAAATTTTCAATTTCCCCTTATAGAGAAGGAATTATAGTATAATCTTGTAATAGAAAAAACCCATCTAGAAAAACTGTAGTAAAAAAGAATCATTATGACTATAGAAAATATGTGGACTCAATAATAACCCCTTATGTTAATGGTAATGTAATAATTAAAAGAACATAATTAAGATAATGTAAATTGGACATTAAAATATCATTAAATTAAATATATTCGTTATAATTGAAGCAAATTGGGTACTCAATACCCTATATAAATGAAATGATGGTTTGAAATATCAAACATGTTACATGGAATTTAAAATTGAGTTAAATAAACCTTAACATAATTTGTAACTTCTACTAATGGAACTGGATCTCCTATATAAAAAAATATCAATCTTAATAACCTATATTAGTACATTATTAATATCTATAATATTTTATAAAAATAATTTATAAGTATTCTCTTGATTTTTATTAGTTATTTGTTTTCTATTATAAATTTTTGGTGTGAGTAATCTTTGTCACCTGGAACTACATTCATAATAATAATGTTTTTCTTCATTATTATTACCAATTTAATCATTAATAGATCATCAAAGCTACCATACATGATGAATTATAATTTTTTTATAAATTTATAATTTCATTTTTTTGGTATTTTTAGTTACGAACTTTCATGATGAAATTGAAGATGATCATGTTTTTGTTTTTTTTAACAAAAGGTCATTGGTATTTTAATTATTGAGTTTAATGTTGGTTTTACTATTCTAGAACCAAAATAAAATTAATATTTTTTTATTTATATCATATATTATCAGTAGTTATGTTTTGATATTGATCCATTATATTATTTTATAACTTTGTTCAAATATGTGGTTAGGTCAACCTAAACATGAACACACCATAGTTATGAGATTATTTTGAAGGGATTTAGTTGTAATATCATTTTTAAGAAGGATAATGAAAATTTACATGTTTTTATTAAAATGAAAAATTTGAAATCAATATAACTAAAAGAATAAGTAATGGTTACAAATCGATTACATAGTATAAACAAAAAAAAAATCGCTCTTATTTTTCTAATTTTAGATGACTAAATTTAAAAAAATCATTTTTCCCATATTAGTAATAGGTTATAAAATTTTTCTTATTAAAAAAATTCATAAAAATCATATTTACAGAATATACACATTAATATAACTATCCATGAATGGTTGGGATAAAAAATGTAATATATCATTCCTCGAAGGGGATAGTACGAATGTACGCCTGAATGATGATACAATTTTCCTAAGAAGATGAGAGATATATAATATGGTTTATTATTCAATAATTGAAAAATTTAATAATTATCATTCTTAGTTATTAAATTCAAAATCAGGTCCATTAATTTAATATGGTGAAGGAAAAAAGAAAATCATGTTTTATGGAGGTGGTAGTCTGTCCATAGGAATGGATACCATTCTCATTTACCTAAAGAGATAAAATGAAATGCAGTTTATGGTTATTATAATAATATAAAAATTATTTATACAATATATTATGATGTATTCTTAAAATATATGGGAAAATAATATTCTAATTAGAATGATATAAAAACATTGTTAGGGAAAATTTTGTACCTACGTTGGGAACATGGAACTACCCTAGGAGGATACCTCGAAAAGAGAGGACATAGTGAAAATGTTGTATCAAGATGTATAAATAAGTAAAATAATATTATTGGAATAAAATATGGTATATTTTAAAGAGTGAATTTTTTAGTATTCTTGATGGGGTGTTGAAATTATACTCTTATAAGTGGTGAGAATGAAATTTTTTATAAATATTTCATTTTAATATCAAATAATCACAAGTTTAAAATATTTAAAAGTCACTTAAATGGGAAACAATGGATTTAAATTTATTTTGGTCGATCAAAATCGTAATAATCAATTATAAACTCCTTTTTTGTTTTTAGGACCGTTACACCTTAAGTAAACCAATTTACCATTCTGACTTTTAGTAAAATAACTAGTTTTTACATATGTAATTCATTTTTATGCCTAAAAATAAAATGGTCCATAATAAATAATTTTCCATTATATTTAAAATATTTGAATCCATTTTATTTAATTCACATTATAAAAGGGATTTAAATTTATTTGACAATTATTGTATAATGTATTACAATTAATTTTAATGAATAGTGTAACTAATGTTTGTAAAATATCAAATCTAGTTTAATAAACTAAATTAATTATTTTTAAATTGATGAACACTCATATAATATATGTCACTAGACTAATAAAAGGTTTTAAAATTTTCCAACTCATACTAATAAACTATTAATTTCATAAAACACTTGGTATTTTAAAAATTATTATTTTGTAAAATTCACATAAAAATTATTATTTTGAAAAAAAACCCAAATAATTCATATGCTAAAATAATTATTCTAAAAACAAAAATAATGTTCATTTTTTGAATTATAATCCTAAAATTCATCTTTTAAATAATCATATTAAAATATAATAAAAAATGTTAAATAGAAAAATAATTTTTTAAAGATATGAGGAGCTATTATTACTTTTGTTTCTTATCAATTACAATTTAGATTGGTGTTAAAATATTATCCTTATAACTGATATATATTTTCAATAATATATATATCCTCTTTAAATAATGTTTATAAGATCTAATTTTAGAAAAAATATATTATTAAAAATAAAATGAATTTCTCCTTATTAGATGCTTAGTAAATAATATTATATTGTTAATAGTTTATTTATTTGTACATATTATACCTAAATTTCATTAAAATAATTCTAAAGTGAAGAGTAATTAAAAATTACATAAATTAAAAAAACATTTTTTGAAAAATATTGATTTAATATTAAATAATTTTCCCCCAATATGACAAAAATAAATTATTTCTATTCTAAGAATTTTATTTTACAAATCCTTTGATATTTATATCTTCCGTTGAATTTATAAATTCATCATATCATACATTAATAAAATTTATTTTAACTATAATTCATAATTAACAAATAAATAAGTACATATCTATTTTCTTTTCTTTTTTATTTAATTATTTATTATTCATGATTTATATTAAATTAACTATTATCAATACACAACTTTAGTATACTATTAGATACATGTATATCCAATGACTATATTTCTTATTGACCATACTTATAAAAACTATATTTTTTTCCAATATATAAACTTAGTAAATTCCTTCATTCCATTCACAATGGTGAATGTGATTTTTTTGAAAATTGGCGATCCCCCATGGTGAATATGATCTAAGATATGTCCCTGTGTTGAAGATTTTATTCTTCCCAATTTATATTCTCTTTTTAATTTATAAAAATTAAAAGGATTTAATGATCCGTGGTGATTAATAATCCATGGTGGATAATTATAACAGCTCAAATACCACACACCTGGATTTTGTGATAAAGTCATAAACCTTATATTTATAGTTGTGATGTTTATATTTATAGCAAAATATTTTTACAAAAGACCTCATATCATTTAAAGGAATCCATGAATCATTTACATTCTCATATAAAATTTAGTATTAGTATTCTATAGGATAAGACAAATCCTATATAAATAATAACAATTTCTTTAAATAAACAATTTTCATATTTAACCCAGCTTTTATTATTTCACATTTTTTCATCAACATCATTTTGAAATCCTTTATAGACATAAATCATTCAACCTTGTAATTTATAACCTGGGGAAAGGAATCATAAGAAGAGTGAGATGAAATGATTAGTAAGGTTAAATTAAATAATTAACAATATAATGTCATCATTGATCATAGAAGTGAAAAAGGGTATGATCAAACAATTAGGGTGCATGTGAGAATCATAAAGTAACTCATAAACATCTATACCCGTATCATCACATACTAAACATTGAATGATAAAGAGTTATCATAATCAATAATCAATATCCATATGATATCAATACAGATCATGACAATCTTTATAAAACCATAATAAGAAATTAAAACACATTTTCAATAACTTGGATCGTCATATTCATTAATACATTTCAATACCCTTATAAATGGAATAACTATATGATTGTCTTCCAAAATAATCAGCATCCAACGCATTGGAGAGGCATTATGGGGATCACCCTTCGTAGAAGCTATATTAGGCTCACCCTCGATCTATAATGGGGATCAAACCATCACATAATCTATATTAGGGCCACCCATTTTCATGAGCTACAATGGGTCTCAATCCTTTATATAAGCTATATGGTGATCACGTGTGAGGTATAAGGGGGACCAACCATTTGTTTAAGTTGTATTGGGGTCACCCATTTTGTATAAATCAAATATTTCATATAATTAATAAAAAAATTTCATCTTAAAACTCATAAAAACATGATTAAACCATGGAAATGAAATGGGTTTAATATCAACTGCCTTTAATCATAATTGACTTGTGTAAAAAATGACTTTCATAACAATCTATTCTAAAAAATATTATTTCATCCCTAGAAATAATGAGGATGGAATCACTAAAAAATATACCCATTTGATCATATTTAACAATATGTTTTTTGAGTTTTATGAAAGTAAAAACAATTAAAATATCATTAAATACTTTTTCAGTAAAATTCCACTTTCATTTTGAAAATTACTTTTAAAAGCATAAAATATTTTCAAAACCATTTCCCAAAAAAATAGATAAGAAAAATTATAAAGGGAGTTATGGATATCATTAAAAATGGTATTTTTAAAAAAAATGATAATCTGTTCACTTGAAAATTATCTTAGTAAATATCTTAAGAAAAAATCAAATTATTTTTAGAGAGAACTATTTTGAAAGAATATTTATTTCCATTCGAAGAGAGAAATTAAGTCAAAAATTTTAAAATAAAATTTATAAAACATTTTAAGTACAACAGAGTTTAAATAGGAAAATTAATTTGAAGTATCATGAATATCCAGAGGAAAACATAATTCATGATAACTATAATATTTCATCATTGGAAACTTAATCATATAAAAACATGACAAATGAAGATATTGTATCAAAGGACTCATACCAATTTTGTAACTTTGAATCATAATCCCCACTAAGGAAATAGAAGAAATGAAACTTATAAAATCAAGAAAATAATTATATTCCTGATATATAAATGTAAAAATAAATTATATAAACCTTATAAATGAGTATATGTGTATAACATAATTAATATGTCGTAGAATGAAAATGGTGAAAAATTCCCTCACAACTTAGTAACTTCAAAAATGTAAAATCAATGAAATAGAGATCATAAAATTTTTATGTAAATAATTATGAATTCTTGTATAAAAAATCATGAGATATTTTTTTTGGATATAGATGAACCACAGAACGAGAACAATGGTTGAATATGATATGTTTCTCACATAAATAAAAGTTAGATGAGAAAAACACTTACCTCATGCTTTGTTTTTGGTCGAACTTACATTAACCTCATGAATAGTGATTTTAAACATGTTATAAACATATTAATGAACCATTTTAAAAAATATAATATCACATATGATTTTATTATAACCTTTTGTTTCTCGTTTATTCGTAACTCTCTATTAAAGTTGCAATAGAGGTAATAAGTGATCTGTTTTTGGTATACGTTTTTACATAATCTTTTTGGTCCTCCTAATTAAATAATTGATTCATAATTTCAGGAATATAAACCATTATATTAATATCATATATATTCAGGATATATTTGTCTATATTAATCAATAATATATAGGTATGTAAAATTAAATACAATGTTCATTGAGACGGTAGGCCATACACACACATAAATATTGTTTCCATTTTCATGTCATGCTTACAGAAGTAAAGTTAAATTATATATATATATATATATAATATTTTTTTGTTAAATATATATCTCATATGATTATTAAACTCATCCTTAATACATTTCATTTAAATGCATCAATGAATCACATAACATTTTGGGGTGGTAGACCGTGGTACACAGGAACGACGTTATCATATTCCTACAAAATGAAAATAATGAAACTATATGTTATATAACAATTATAGAATAATATTAACATCATAAATATAATATATATATATATATATATAATATAAACATTATGTCCATCATTTTTCCTAACTTATAATGGTGGTCATTGAAAAACGAACGACGTCAGTTCTCGAGGCGGTTGTCCACCGTACACACGCACGATGATTTTGTAACAGTTTCGATGGAAGTGTGTGTACCTGAATGTCCTACCATTAACATAAGAAAAAATAATTTTATTTTCAATAATTAATTTAGTATGTAATCATGATATAAAAAAATCGAATTATGTGGAGAGGCAAATAAGATAAAAATTCTATTGAGAAGAACATTACATATTCCTCTAGTATCCTACTCAGGTTCAGACTAAAAAATTGAAAGGATTGATGTATTATTAAAATAATTCTAATAGGATTAGTTTATGGAAGTTGGTAATTGAGTTCTGCATGAGTGGGATAATCACAAATGCGTGAGAGGGGTGATAAAGAGGGGAGAGTGAGAGCCTTTTTGCGGCATTCTTGTAAAAACTGAGAAGTATTTACTATTCGGTAGTATCAATTAACTCATGTTCCTAAATAAATTAATAATAATGTTGTGGTAGTATTATACGGCCAATAAACACCTCCACCATAAAAAATACATAATTTTTTTTAAAAACTGATCCTTAACACCTAAGATTACATTTTTTTGGTTTTCTTTTAAAATAACTAGTCTACTAACTTATAAATTTTATAGAGTAAGACATAATTAACATGAGACTTATTATAAAATTAAGACACCATAATTTTAAATATTATATCAATATTATAAAACAAGATACCCATGTGTGTTTCAAATTAATCTTAACAGAATCACAAGTAACATGCCAAAAACACTATTTTTACCAAAACTATGTCAACAATGTTTTTACTATTTATGGGTCAATATATTCAATATAAAAGATCAATTTTTCCATTAATTTAAAATAATTTATATTTATTAAACATTAAAAAAATAACTTTATAGAGGATGGAATTTTTAAGTACCTTTTAAATCATGTAAAAAATTATCATTTATTATAAAATAACATTAATATCATTTTTGATATTAGGTATTTAATTCAAATTTTAAAAAATATCAAGACAAAAATGAAATTCAAATATATTAAGTTTCAGTTTTTGTAACATGATATTTTCATCTAGAAAATTATTTATCATAAAAATTAATTTTATTTACCTCATATTTAATTTTTGTATTATGATTATTTTAATTTAATTATTAACTAAATAATCCATCTGTTGTTTCATAAAAATTTAATGTACTTTTATCAACTATTATAATTAAAGATAAATTATTATGATAAAACATTATATATATATTTAAAAATAACATTTTTCATTGAACCTATTTTGTTTTCCTCTATCCAAAAAGATATATAGTACTTCAAAGGACGAAAGGTACATTTTTTTCCTTTTCTTTTTTAAACATTTTATATGATTTACTATAATGGAATGGTGCACCAAAATACTTATAAATTTTAATAATATGTTATTAATGGTAAAATAATTTCCATTAAATGGATTTTGGGAATTTTATGTGTCATTTTTATACCTTATATTCTATATTTGGACAATAAATAAAATTGCTTTCCACTAAATCATTTTATTAAATTTTTATTTTTATCACAAAAAATTTCCCAAAAAATAAGTTCACCTTATTGGAAGTTATATATTATTATAATTCTAAACATGGAATCCATTTTTCATTTTGAAATCCGAGAATTGTAATAATTTATTTTAAAATTAGTCCCCTATATGATATATAAATGTTGTTTTTTAATGTGAAATTAGTCAAATAGTTTAAATTGATTTTATATCCAAATACAATTTGTAACGATTAAAATGATCTATATAGTTTTTATATATGTATAATTTATCTGATGTGACTTTAAAATAAATTTAAAATATAATTTTACATTATAAAATACTTATATGAAAAGTCGGTTTTCAATTAAAATTTAGTATTTTTCACTATTCCACAAAAAAATGAAACTTCTCATTCAAATTAACTAAAATTTACCCTATTATAATTTTGACCTATAATATTATAAAATTTGGATAGTTTTTCAAATAAAATTATTAAATGGAAAGTATTTATTTTTTTAAAAAGTCTGTCATCAAAAGGCGGAAAAATATCTTTTAGAAATATACAGGTTTTTAAAATTGGATTAATTTTTATATAATATATATAAAACACATATATTGAATTTTAAACATTATATTGAATATTATATATCTATAATTAATATAATTAAAATATATTAAATAATTTACTTTATTAAGATAAAATTCCTTTGGGTGCATAAAAATTGATTTTTTATAAAAACATTTCCTTTATATTCATTTTGTTTTTATTTTCATTTATAAATAATTTTTTGTCAATTAATTCATTCTATAAACATTTTTTAACCATCTATTTATAATTTATTTAATATTATTCATTCTATCCACTACAGGGAATCAGTTATAAATATTATTTTAAATAATATTATTAATATTATATTTTTTTCTTATAAGACTAGGTCGTGCATGTAACACATGTTATTAAACAAATTGATGTTATGTGTAATGAAAGAAATTTTTTTCTTTCGTATGATTACATTTAAATTTTTATTTTTGTGTTAGAATGTTATAAAATTAAACTAATTAATATGGTATAATATACTTCATAAAATCTATGGATGTTACATCCAACCCCCTTAAAATGAAATCCACCCTAGAAATTTTAATTTCTTATCAAAGGATTGAGATTTTTTAGAATTAATTAATTGAAACATATATTATTAAAATGAAATAAATAAATTATAACATAAATAGTTAATGTGGGTAATAGAAATTTCTCCCAAAGTTACTTATAACATAGATTCTACATAGGGAAAACATTGAGGGGAAATTAAAAGTTAAATTTGCAACAGAAAAATAATTACCATGCGCTAATAGAGAGTGATAAAAAAAGTAGTAAAGAGGAAGTCAATGAAGAAAACCCACCATCAAAATTGGTTTGTAAATGTTCATTGATATTATTATAAAATATGGAAATAAGATAACATTTTTCCAAGATCATTTTCCTACTTTTAATGTATTCTTTCACCATCTATAAGAAAAAAATAAAAACTTTATACTTACATAAAAAGTAAAATTTAATCAATTAACCAATTTCAACAACAATATAATCTTCTCCCTATTGGATTACTATTTAAGATGATTTTTTCACACCAAAAGAACTAATTTTTTTTGAAGGTCACATAACCATAAAAGTAATAACATGTTATACCTAATATCATTAAACATTAACCTAAACCAAAATGGTTATCACATGGGAATATAATTTCAAAAATGATTAAACCTTCAGATGACAAAATAATATTTGGAATTAAAAATTAATACCCAAATGTGAAAAAAATAAATCTATTACCTAATATCAAAAATAACCTCAATAAACTTAAAATTAAAGAGTGTTTTCACCTCAACGGTTATATCAATCTTTCTAGATTTCAAGGGAATTTTTTTTATTCTTTTGAATGAACATTAACCTCTTAGAATCTAAATCAATTTTTAATTATGTGGTTATATAGATGATAATTCAATTTTTCCCATAATTTCCTCAAAATATAATATCATATAAACCCTTAAGGTTATCAATACCATAAAAATTATTTTAGAAAAAAATATAGGAATACTTAAAATTAAACTGAACTTTTAAATTTGCATCAACACAACAAAGCATCCCCTAATATTTCATTAGAACCCCACCATTAATTATGACTTAAAGCACTAAAATAATGTTTCTAGAAAGTTGAGTTTACGATAATCTTTAATCTTATAAATCCATTTTTCTATCAATAACGTTTAAGATAACCTGTCGAAAAAACAACTTTATCTTGAAAGTTATCTAAACACACATTTGATACCAACTATAACAGTCCAGGACCCACACTCCTAGATCATGTGGTGAAAACATAAACATTACATTTCATTCTATGATGTTGATATTTTTTATCAAATTTGTTTCCTTCCCAATATTAAAGTATCAAATGTGAAACTTAAATCACCTGCATTTTCAAGGACCTTTTAGGTTAAGATTCTTAAGGAATTAAGAAAACTAATATATAATCAACATACATATCTTCAAATTAACATTTCTCCCTTTTATCCTAGAATTTATTATTTCACATTATTTCATCACCATAAACCATTAAATATCATGTATAGACATAAATAGTTCATCCACATTCTTTATAAATTTGGGAAAAGGAAACATAAGAAGGGTGAGTGAAAATTATTGGTATGATTAAACACAATAAGTAATAGTTTAATTTCATTTATTATAATATTATTTCATAAGGGGATTATTAGATAGTCAATGTCTGTGACATAATCATAAAAAAAACTCATACCAATCAATACCTTGATCTTCACATATAAAAACATGGAAAAGAAATAGTCGTCAGAATCAATAATCACGATCCATGTTATATAAATATTACTCATGAGATACTTTATAAACCCATAAAAATAAATTAAAACTCATTTGGGAAACATGGAGAAACATATTAATGAAAACATTTCGAAACCCTTTTAATTGGAATAACTATACGGATGACTTCCAATATAATCATTACCTAATGTAGTATAGAATAATAATGGGGCTCACCCTTCGTATAAGATATACCATGCTCACCTATGAGCTATAATGGAGCTCAAAACATCGTTTAAGCTATATCTCTCTCACTGATATTTCATGATCAATGATGGGGCTCATCTATCCATATAATATTTATCGGGCTCACCTATGAACTGTAACCAGGCATAACCCTACATATATGTTATATCTGGCCCACCAATTTAATATAACTCTCAAGTACCAAATAATTAATAAACACCTTCATAATATATTACATTAAAATTTTATTAACCCATAGAAATTAAATTGGATTTATAACAATATCTTTTAAACATAATTGGCTAGTGGAAAAGTAATGTGTTTTATAACAATTTATTTGAAATAATCTTAATCCATCAGGAGAAAGAATGAGTTTAGTATCACTAAAATCAATATCCACATTTTAGAATAGTTAAAAAAAGTGGGCTTTACTTTTATGAATGGAAATACCATTTAAAATATAATTTAATTAATTTTTATGAAAATACCTTTTATTAAATGACTTTTCATAAAAAAATTGAAAACCTTTTTCATTGAAAATAGCCTAGAAACATTATAAATGATTATTTGGAAATCATTTAAAAAATTTGAAATAGAAACCATTTTTAAAATACATTCCATTTAAAATGATCTTAAAGTATTATTTAAAAACATTTTGAATCCATTTTTATAAAACATTGTTTTGAAAGACAAAGATTTCAAACATAATAGAGAAATGATGATATATTTTCGTAAAAACACTTTCTCAAATATAATGAAGTAAAAAAGAGATGAAATTGGGTTTAATTACATGTAATTAATGTTAATAACAATATTATAAGATAATTAAAGATAATTATAATAACTTAACATCACAGAGTTAATCCTACACAATCCAAATAATCAATGAAATTGTAACAAAAGTCCCTCACCAATTTTTTAACATTGAATCATAATCCATATAATTGAATAAAAGTAAATGAAATATAAAATATCATTAAAAATAATTAGATTCATGATATAACATGTCATTTGGAATTCTATAATCCTTATAAAATAAGATAGGTGTATAGCATAATAAACATCCCAAAGAGGAAAATTGTGACAAAAATCCATTATCACTTGCTTTACCTTGAAACAATAATATACATGGAAGAGATATAATCAAATAGGTCTATAAATAATAATAAATTTAATTATAAAAAGAATAAAATATATTAATGGGATGTATATATACCACAAAACCAAAATAATTAGTGAAAATGGAATTTGTCTCAGAGTAAATAAATTGAGATGAGAAACACCCATACCATATGTTTCATTTTGTCATAAAATGCATAAACCACTTTTACAGTGGTCCTAAACATGTTATTAACTTATTATGGAAACATATTAGTATTTTTATTACCATTTATGATTTTATTATGACCTTTTATTATCTATTTATTAATAATTCCATTTTAAAGTTACATTTTGGGTAATAACTACTTTGTTTTTCATATATGTTTTGAAAAGTTATTTTGGGACCACTTACTTAAATAATTTTTTCAAAAAATACATAATTTTAACCATGATATTAATATCATATATATTTTGGATATATTTATTTAATTTTATCAATAATATGTATTTATAGGAAATGAAATACAAATTTCATGGAGTCGGTGGGATTTATATAAGAATGAACATTGTTTCCATTTCCATGTCATTTTGAAATTAAAACATGTAAATGACATATATATATATAGTAAATATAGTAGAATGTTTTCAGATATATATTATATTTTTATTGAACCCATCTTTAATATATCCCATGTAAAGAGTGAACAACTCACATCTCTTTGTGAGGCAGTAGTTCTCCGTATACATTAACGATGTAATCATATTTCTGTAAAATAGAAAGAATGAAGATATGTTTTAAATAAAAATTATAGAATCATAATAAAATCATAAATATAATTTATATAAAATGTAAATATTATTTTTATCATTACTCCCAACCTAGAAAGTATGTAATGGAAAAATGAACAACACCAATTAGATAGGTTGTAGTCCATTGTACACACGAACAATGATTTATTAACCCATTTGATAGAATAATTTGTTGGTGAAGGTTGTAATAATAACATTAAAAAATTATTATATTTATTCTATTTATTTTATTGAATAATCATGATATATTAATATTTTAATGAGGAAGATAAGGAAATAATATAAAAACACCATTCAGAAGAACATTGCCTCTTTTTTAGGTATCCTCCTTAGGTTTTATCTAAAACATTTAAATGAGTTCATTGGGCCTAAAATAACTCTTATATTATTAGGTTAGGGATGTTAGGAATTTATTTTAATAGGTATTTAATGATATAAAAGGCTATTGAGGTGTGATGAAGTGGGGATTGTGAGTTCTTTTTATAGTTGGAGAGGAGTAGGATTCTTGTAAATATTAAATATTATTTACTATTATAAGTTCTACCTTACCTCATTGGTCTAATTTTTTTTATTAATTAAGGTTATGTATTATTTTTTCGATAAACATATCCAACACAAAAACAATTTATCCTTTTTTTCATAGCTCTTTAGTTTCATTATTTGTGTATTTTGTTTTTTCATTAATGTAACTAGTTTTCTAGCCTATGTAATTCATTCATTATGAAAAAATTCAATTGAAAATTATAAGAAAATTTTTACCCAAAAATTTTAAATATGAAATAAAAATTATAATATAAAAACACTATGTCTATTGGATATTAATTTTAATAGCAGCGCGGATAACATGAAAAAACACTACTTCATCCCTCGCTATGCCAAGAATGTTTTTAATATTTTGGGATTAATATGATAATTATATAATATAAAACTGTCCCTTTAGGGACAATATATTATATTTAATAACATTTAAAAAATTACATAAAATATTAATTTTTTCATTTTTTAAATTATTTAATAAAATATGATTTATTATAAAATTTCATTATTCGAAATTGTGATATATTTATTTAATTTTAACTTAAAAAATTTCATAACATTTATGGAATAAAAATATATTAATTTCACATATTTGTAACAAGATATTTTAATATAAAAAAATAATGGAACACAACAACTCATTCAATTTACCTTACTATTAATATTTGTTGTATCATTTATTTTATTTAATTATTTACCAAATAATTCATGTGTTTATATTTCTTAGGAATATATTGTAATTATATTATCTCGTAAAAATAAAATAAAATATTTTTATAAAATATTTTGAAAAAAAAATTAATTTATCTTTAAAAATAACATTTATAATCCAGCCAATTTAGTTTTTCCCTTTTTTAAAATATTAATAGAATTTAAATGGAATAAAGGTACTTTTTTTCTATTTAATTTATTAACTAATTTGTAACAACCCGAGATTTTATAAGATACATTCTCTTTAATTTCATTCATATCATCTATTGTACGACACACCAACATTATCTTGCACTATACGCAACATTGTATTAGCTTGCAGTATACGCAACACTTTTCTTGGCTCTTGTTACACACAATTTCAAGTTCGTTTGATAGAAGTTATTCTACGCAACATTGAGTGTACATATATATATATATATATTCAATGTATAAATAAAATATGGTTGGATTCTGTTATACGCAACAACAAAGGAGTTGTGCACTACACGCAACCCTGACTTGGCTTGCATTACACGCAATCACGACCTTCCTCGATAGAGTGTGTTGTACGCAATACCGGGTTTTACTAAACAATGATATATTATTATAATATTTTTATGAACTAGCCGTTATGAATAGTGTTAACTAAATTTTGAATTTTATAACATCATTATTCATCTTACACATTTTATAGAACATGGTATAAGAACAAAATAAATATTTCGGGTAAAATAAGTATTTTTCAAAAAATGCAGTTTTGCCGCCTTTTGATGCTGCACCCACATTAAATCTGGTTTTTGACATGTTTATAAGTTTAATTTGACAAAATGAAATTCTTCTTTTGAATCAGGATATAAAAATTTACATTAGATAATGTTTTGATATTTTTCCGATAACTTTCATATTTTAATGAATAGTAAAAACACGCAATATTTTAATTAAAAACAACTTTTTTCATCGTAATATCTTATGTGGATAAATTATAAAACTGAATGGTTTTAAAGTATAAATATAATATATTTTTACCATTTAATATAATTTATGTCATTAGCATTGATTTTACCTTGAATTCGTAGGTTAAATCAATTCAATCTTTTGCAATGTTTTAAAGAAAAACCCGTTTTCTTTCGACAACGGGATTAATTTTAATTTAATTTCTACAACTTTTGTGTATTTAATTTGGAAAAATGGATTCCATATTTGGAATCAGTGGATCCAAATTATGTTAATAAGCTACTTTTTATTTTTGGGAATTATGAATAGTAACTACGGTAAATTTTATTTACAGTAGTTAAAGGTAAATCTGGTAATTAAGGGTAAATATAATATTTTAAATTTATCCTAACAAATGTCAAAGTCCTATTGTATGACTAATAGTTTACCCATATCACCTAAGGGTCGTATTAGATTCATTTAATTAAATTTTTTCAATGAAAATAATTTAATTATTATTAAAATCAAAGAATGTGGCAACATGTCACTTTCATAAATCTTATAAGTATAATAATTTTAATCTAGTGATAAACTTCATGAAACCTCTAACATGAATAGTCTCCAGAAATCTAATACAATTATCTACATCATAAAAATTTATTTATAATTTTTAGGGATTAAATCATTATCATTTATTATGACACAATGATGATGCAGTAGTTGACTTATTAATGAAATATTGACATAATTGTTGTTATAAATGCCCAAATAAATGTAATTTTAGACTTTTAATGGCTTAAACTAATTTTCTAGGTTAATATGACATGTTATTGTTGATTTGAGTAACTTGGTTCTAACTTATCATTCGGTTATGAATTTCATAAAAATCATGTACCAAATAGTGTCAAAATTGACATAAATTAGTTTTTAAAAATAATACTATATTATTAATTGTTCTTTTATTCCTAAAAATCTAAGGTTCGGCCAAATGACTTAGATACTATTATATATATTAATAATAAACAACTTGAGATTTTATTGGCTTGATATAGTAAGTTTATTAACCATATAACGTAAGAAAACAAAAAGACACGGTAAAAGTTAAATTATTTAACATAGAGTTAAATCTAATTGATAAGGTTAAAATAATAACCTAAACTTGTCTAAATCCTATTGTAGGAATGTATTTTGAACCATCACCACTTTATCTTCGAAATAGGACCCTTTGGAACCATTATAAACCGAATTTGACCTTAATATAAAATAATATTTTGAGATTTTCCTAAGGTGCCCCTCTCCTCCCTTATAAAAGGGCACCTCCTCCCTCTCCTCCTCACACCAATATGAGCATTCAAGCTCAGCCAACCCCTGTCAAAATTTCTTATCCACTTCCCTAGTATCATTCTAGAGGTCATGGTCTTCTTCAAATACCATCCTTAGTTCTTTAAGTGGAGGTTAAGTGAAGGAGCGTCAAAAAGAGGTAATATCCATTACCGATCTTTTTCAATTTCTTTCTTCCTCAACTTCTTATTCATTAGTTGTTTCGTGATAAAGTAATAACATCTGTATTTATTACATACTTATATGTTATTATAAATATGAAACTACTCAAATTAACCTTCTATCCATCCTACGGAAAAAGGAAATCATCGCGTGTGCGTACGTACAGAATATTGTCTCCACGCCGTGGTGTAATCTATTTTCCGCCACCACCTTAATTGGATGAGTATAATGGTGTAATGAGTAACTATATATGATTATTATAAAGTTATATTTATACTTAAATAGTATACATACACTTAAACACAATTCCACTACCATGGGAACGATATCATCGCTCGTGCGTACGTACGGACTACCGTCTCCACGACGTGATCAGATTCATTATCCATGTTAACCATTCCAGAATGATTATAAAGTATATATAATGAATAATAATAGAATATATGACATGGTAAATCTACTGGATTTATGTATATATATATTTATGTCATCTACTTACTTCCATTCAAGACAATAAGTAAAGGAAAACAGCGTTCATGCGTACGTACGGACTACCGTCTCCATGAACGGTGTGTTTCATTTCATTTCTCTATCTATTATATATATATATATATATACTGAATATATATGATATATAAATCATTTTTTATATTCTTTAAATAATTAAATCATGATATAAGTAATAATAATGTCAAGAACAACAAGTCCAAACACCTACGATAAATGAAACGATTTTACCGTAAACGCTTCTTTAACATGGAATTTACAAAAGAACGGGTAATATAAAGTCATAAGTGAACCATATATGATATAATAACAATGAATATGATTTTTTAATAAGTTAATGACATTATTTAAATCATTATACAGGAGGTTCGGATACGTACAAAGCATATCGGACATAAGGTAAGGAAAATATCACAATCTCATTTTTATCCGAGATTGTTTATACTTTGGTATTTACTGGGGTGTATTTTATCATCCACATACATGTTCCCTCAATATGTAATATTGTTTTCATACACTTAAAATAGTTTAAATCCCATTTTACCCTTCGGTGAGTTATTAGTAAAGGATATGAAAGGAATCTTTTGTCGTTTTTCGTACGAGGTACTTTTTTGACTTTTCCGACAAAAGTATGAGAAGAATGTTTTTTCTTTAAATTATACGGCATGTTTTGATTTTTAAAACATTATTTCCAAGAATCTTCCTTTACAAGTTTTCAAGTTTATTTTTAATCAACTTCTTTTAGTTTATAATTTTACGACATGTTAAGAAAGGAAAAGTCTTTTAGAAGCAGAAAGGATATTTTCCTCAAGAATGGAGTTCAAGTGTTTTATCCAAATTATTTTCCATATATTATAATATAGGGTTCTATATCTATCCCTATTATTACATGGATTTGATTATGTTGTGATGGAAATATTTTTATGAATTCCTTTATCTTATATGAATTGTTTTATGATGTCATGTTGTTTAAGAATCCCTTTTTATACTACATGGGTTATGAAATGATGTATGATTTATGATTTTTTGGCACACATAAGAATGGTATCATTATGAAATGGTTGGGACCTATATCTCCCTCCAATGCATTGGGTAAAGATTTTATATCCCATGAGATAGACATGGCTGGAATGGTAGGTTATACCAGTTCAGTGAAACACGACTGAAACGAGGGTGATATTTCCCAGAAATGGACTTTGTCCACTAAGATAGTCTTGGAAATGAGTCTTGAATAATAAGAAATTATTCTCTATAATTATGTGTGTATGACACAAAGTTTCAGGTTTTAAGTTATGATTATTGGGATTACATTTCACTTCTATGATTTATCCCATGTTATGATATTATGATCTCTTTTGCAGGATAAGATTTCCAAAAGTTATGTTCTTATGTATATGATGTGATTGACATTTCATGTGTTTACCCTTACTGAGCATTTGAGCTCACCCTTTTATGTTTTCTTTTCCCCAAGATATAAAGAAAGGTTTTAGGTAGAAAAAAAAGGAAGATCTTTATGGGAGATGTTGAAGATCTTTCACCACAATTAGAATATTATATTCTGAGTTTCCAAAGACACTAAACTATTATGATCCTTGTGTGTGTGTTTTTGTTATGTACTAAGTATTCCGCAAAAGTAATGTAATGTCCATGTACGTCAAGCATCGGGTCTCTACTGTTGGTATCAGAGGAAAGGTTTAGTCAACCTATGGAAACTAGGATGTTATAACGTTAGTGAGATCCCTAAAGATATTTCTAAGGTATGTCTAGGGATGTCCCTAAGGATAAGTACACGTATAGGATATAGTCCTAGAACTATGGTAACGATCTTAGAATTTAACCTAAGATGTTAGATATTAAGGGTACTCCCCCTTTACTATGTTGTTTTCCCTAGCATTATTTTTTCCTCTCACACTATTCTTTTTGGGTTTTAGCCGATGGCTGGAACCCGAAGAAACTGTGTTGATCACTATAATGGACAATGTAATGATTGTCCTCCTGAACAAACAAGTGTTATGGGAGATGGAGTGAAAATCTTATTGCTATACTTACACAAGCTATGAATCATTATGGACTTCCAAATGAGCAGAGAAGGGAACAATATTATATTAAGTCCTTCATGAGGCAAATTCCACCTTCTTTCAGTGGGTCTTCCGATCCACTTTTTGCTAAACAATGGATCAGTACCACTAAATAGATATTTTCAGTTCATCAATGTTCTGAACATGATAAATTCATCTTAGCAGTATATTGTTTGGAAGGTGAAGCTGATAAATGGTATAATCTTATCAAGAATATGAGGCCAAGAGATGAAATTGAGTCCATGGAATGGGACGAGTTCAAGAACTTGTTTTTCAGTAAGTAATTCCATCGTATTCTTCAAACAAAGATGGAAAAGGAGTTTCTTGAGCTAAAGCAGAAGGATGATGAATCTGTTGGTTTATACGAAGTGAATTTTACAAGACTTTCAAGGTATAAATCTGGCATTATCATCCAACCTGAAAGTAATGTTGATCAATTTTTTAGTGGCTTCAAACCAAGTGTTCGAAGGGCATTAGTTATAAGAGACTTCAGTAGCTATGAAGAAATTGTGCATTGTGCTATCAAGGTAGAAATGGAAGTTGGTGTTACATATCCATCTCATGGTTTTGACAAGAAACGAAAGATGGAGTTCAAGGAAAAATCTCAGAATAATGGTGAAAAGAAGATGAATGTTTCCTTATGCTCAAATTGTGGAAAGAAGCATGGTGGAGATTGTCTTAAAGGGAAAAGTAAATGTTTCAAATGTGGAAAGGAAGGTCATCGGGAATTTGAATGCCGCAATGATGGGAAGAAGATGTCTAATGATGCAAACAAAGGAAGGGATACACAGAATGAACCTACTACACTTCAATGTTTCAAGTTCAAGGAGATGGGACATTATGCCAATAAATGACCAAATCCAAGGGTTAATGATGATCAACATGAGAAACCACTTAAGGAAAAGGACAAAGGGAAGTCACATGCGATCACTATTGATGATGTTGAATATGAAAACAATGTGGTGGAATGATTAAGTGTTTATGTAATGGGATTCCAAAATAATGTTGTATCATAGAGTATTAGAATATTTATGTATTGGTCTAATGTGGTATTCAAAGTGATTGAGATATTTTTAGAAATAAGATGATATGCGCATAATGAAGGGAAAATGAGAAAATGAAATGTTTAACAGTATTCATGAGCTCATGATTGATATAAGGACTAAGTGATATCATGGTTTGAGTATATAGAATTTTGAGGATTTTGGTATGTGGAAGGTGTTAACTTTTAACTGCATTCATGTTTTCACTAAGGTTCAATGGGTATTCAAGAGAATACATGATTAAGGCCTTTGAATTTTTAGAATGTGACCAACAAGACGTATCTTATGATATATGGGGATCAACGATGGTATTAAATCTCTAGGTAATAGTTTTCACTATATTTTGAGAGTAGACTGAAGTATTATGGATAAGCCTAAAGATTGGAATGGATTATGTTGGACATAAGTTAGTATAATTTAAGGATAGATGTTTTTTTGATATTATTGATGGGATGTTATAGTAATATAGTTTTAGAAAAAGGACAACCTGCAGGACGGGCGACATCCCATCGCGTCGGAGAAGGCCATGAGAATCGAACCCACAACCGAAGTGCGACTGGCCTTTATCACCTACCACTGTCCTACAGGAAGTCCCTGTTTAGTAGAAACTAGTTTTATTATATTAAGTAGTATGATATATGAAGTATAAGTCCATTTTAGGAACTATATATGATTAATCTCACTATAGAGGGACTTAGGTATTTTTTTTATAACATTTCTAACCTTTTGTTTGAGACAGATGGAATGACCCATCATTCTATCACATGATCTGCTAACACATCACGAATGAAAAATTCAACTTCATTTCATTAAGAGATGAAGTGGAAATTGTCCAAATAACGACAAACGGTGAGACTATACCAAAATCACGAAAGTATTTCTTCTAATTCCAATTTCATCAACTTTCGGGAAATGATATTGAAAACCAAAAATTTTGTCCTAGTAATCTTATGTATGATGAATCAGATGGTACCCTAGATCATCACAAATTTATGGCTTTGCAATTATTAACTTTTTGATAGCCATGTTCTCTACCAATCTCCATCAGAACTTGATGGTTAGATTTTTTACATATCCATATTTTCACCTATGTTCTCCTACGTGGAAACCCAGTGATGAGTTAATTTGGATAACCGTTACATTTCATACATTAGTTTTTAAAGCCATGTTTTGGAATTCCTTTTTACGATGTGGGTTTTTATTAAACAAACTTTCGAATAGTAAACCATTTATAACCCCGACGAATTTCGAGGGCGAAATTCATTTTAAGGGGGGTAGAATATAATAACCTGAGATTTTATAAGATACATTCATTTTAATTTCATTCATATCTTCTATTGTACGACACACCAAGATTATCTTGCACTATACGCATCACTGTATTAGCTTGCAGTATACGCAACACATTTCTTGGCTCTTGTAACACACAATTTCAAGTTCGTTTGATAGAAGTTATTCTACGCAACATTGAGTGTACATATATATATATATTCAATGTATAAATAAAATATGGTTAGATTCTGTTATACTCAACATCAAAGGAGTTGTGCACTACACACAACCCTGACTTGGCTTGCATTACACGCAATCACGACCTTCCTGGATAGCGTGTGTTGTACGCAATACCGGGTTTTACTAGACAACGATATATTATTATAATATTGTTATGAACTAGCCGTTATGAATAGTGTTAACTAAATTTTGAATTTTATAAAATCATTATTAATCTTACACATTTTCTAGAACATGGTATAAGAACAAAATAAATTTTTCAGGTAAAATAAGTATTTTTCAAAAAATGTAGTTTTGCCGCCTTTTGTTGGCGCAGCCACATCAAATCTAGTTTTTGACATGTTTATAAGTTCAATTTGACAAAATAAAATTCTTCTTTTGAATCAGGATATAATAATTTATATTAGATAATGTTTTGATATTTTTCCGATAACTTTCATATTTTAATGAATAGTAAAAACACGCTATATTTTAATTAAAAACAAATTTTTTCATCGTAATATCTTATGTGGTTAAATTATAATACTTAATGGTTTTAAAGTATAAATAGAATATATTTTTACTATTTTATATAATTTATGTCATTAGCATTGATTTAACTTGAATTTGTAGGTTAAATCAATTCAATCTTTTGCAATGTTTTAAAGAAAAACCCGTTTTCTTTCGACAACAGGATTAATTTTAATTTAATTTCTGCAACATTACTTTATTGAATTTAAAAAAATGGATTCCATATTTGGAATAATTGGATCCAAATTATGTTAATAAGCTACTTTTTTTTTGGAATTATGAATAGTAACTATGGTAAATTTTATTTACCATAGTTAAAGGTAAATCGGGTAATTAAGGGTAAATATAATATTTTAAAATTACCCTAAAAATTTTCAAAATCCTATTGTATGACTAAACGTCGACCCATATCACCTAAGGGTCGGATTAGATTCATTTAATTAAATTTTTTCAATGAAAATAATTTAATTATTATTAAAACCAAAGAATGTGACAACATGTCACTTTCTTAAATCATATAAGTATAATAATTTTAATCTAGTGATAAACTTCATGAAACATCAAACCTGAATATTCTCCAGAAATCTAATACAATTATCTACATCATAGGAATTTATTTAGAATTTTTATGGATTAAATAATTATCATTTATTATGACACAATGATGATGCAGTAATTGACTTATTAATGAAATATTGACATAATTGATGTTATAAATGCCCAAATAAATGTAATTTGAGACTTTTAATGACTTAAACTATTTTTATAGGTTACTATGACATGTTATTGTTGATTTAATTAACTTGGTTAGAACTTATAATTCTGTTATAAATTTCATAAAAATCATGTACCAAATAGTGTCAAAATTGACATAAATTAGTTTTTAAAACAAATATTATATTATTAATTGTTATTTTATTCCTAAAAATCTAAGGTTCGGCCAAATGACTTATATAAGACTATATATATTAATAATAAACAACTTGGGGTTCTTTTGGATTTATATAGTAAGTTTATTAACCATATAGTGCAAGAAAACAAAAAGACACGGTAAAAGTTAAATTATTTAACTTAGAGTTAAATCTAATTGATAAGGTTAAAATAATAACCTATACTTGTCTAAATCCTATTGGATGAAAGAATTTAGACCCATACCCACTTTATCTTCGAAATATGACCCTTTTGAACCATTATAAACCGAATTTGACCTTAATATAAAATAATATTTTGAGATTTTCCTAAGGTGCCCCTCTCCTCCCTTATAAATGGGCACCTCCTCCCTCTCCTCCTCACACCAATTTGAGCATTCAAGCTCAGAAAAACCCTGAAAAAAAATTTATCCACTTCCCTAGTATCATCTTAGAGGTCATGGTATTCTTAAAAGACCATCCTTAGTTCTTTAAGTGGAGGTTAAGTGAAGGCGCGTCAAAAAGAGGTAATATCCATTACCGATCTTTTTCAATTTCTTTCTTCTTCAACTTCTTCTTCATTAGTTGTTTCATGATAAAGTAATAAAATCAGTATTTTTTACAAACTTATTTGTTATTATAAATATGAAAAAACTCTAATTAACCTTCTATCCATCCTACGGAAAAAGTAAATCACCGCGCGTGCGTACGTACGGAATACCATCTCCACGCCGTGGTGTAATCTATTTTCCACCACCACCTTAATTGTATGGGTATAATGGAGTAATGAGTAACTATATATGATTATTATAAAGTTATATTGATACTGAAATATTATACATACACTTCATCACAATTCCACGACCATGGGAACGATATCATCGCTCGTGCGTACGTACGGACTACCGTCTCCACGACGCGATGAGATTCATTATCCATGTTAACCATTCTAGAATGATTTTAAAGTATATATAATGAATAATAATGGAATATGAAACATGTTAAATCTAATGGATTTGTGTATATATATATTTATGTCATCTACTTACTTCCATTCAAGTCAATAAGGAAAGGAAAACAGCGTTCATGCGTACGTACGGACTACCGTCTCCATGAACGGTGTGTTTCATTTCATTTATCTATCTATTATATATATATATATATATACTGAATATATATGATATATAAATCATGTTTTATAT
Source organism: Viscum album (assembly GCA_963277665.1). Lineage (NCBI taxonomy): Eukaryota > Viridiplantae > Streptophyta > Magnoliopsida > Santalales > Viscaceae > Viscum > Viscum album. The sequence continues at coordinate 451,984,810 of OY728160.1, read as the reverse complement.
TCTGTAAATAATTAAATCATGATATAAGTAATAATAATGTCAAGAACAACAAGTCCAAACACCTACGATAAATGAAACGATTTTACCCAAAACGCTTCTTTAACATGTAATTTACCAAAGAATGGGTAATATAAAGTCATAAGTGAACCATATATGATATAATAACAATGAATATGATTCTTTAATAAGTTAATGAAATTATTTAAATCATTATACATGAGTTTCGGATACGTACAAAGCATATCAGACATAAGGTAAGGAAAATATCACAATCTCATTTTTATCCAAGATTGTTTATACTTTGGTATTTACTGGGGTGTATTTTATCATCCACATCCATGTCCCCTCAATATGTAATTTTGTTTCCATCCACTTACAATAGTTTAAATCCAATTTTACCCTTCGGTGAGTTTTTAGTAAAGGATATGAAAGGAATCTTTTGTCGTTTTCGTACGAGGTACTTTTTTGACTTTTCCAACAAAAGTAGGAGAAGAATGTTTTTTCTTTAACATATACGACATGAATGGATTTTTAAAACATTATTTCCAAGAAGCTTACTTTACAAGTTTTCAAGTTTATTTTTAATCAACTTCTTTTAGTTTATAATTGTACAACATGTTAAGAAAGGAAAAGTGTTTTTGAAGCAGAAAGGATATTTTCCTCAAGAATGGAGTTCAAGTGTTTTATCAAAATTATTTTCCATCTAAGATAATATAGGGTTCTATATCTATCCCTATTATTACATGGATTTGATTATTTGTGATTGAAATATTTTTATGAGTTCGTTTATCTTATATGAATTGTTTTATGATGTCATGTTGTTTAAGAATCCATTTTTTTACTACATGGGTTATGCAATGATGTATGATTTATGATTTTGTTGCACACATAAGAATGGTATCATTATGAGATGGGTGGGACCTATATCTCCCTCCAATGCATTGGGTAAAGATTTTATATCTCATGAGATAGACATGGATGGAATGGTAGGTTATACCGGTTCAGTGAAACCGGACTGAAACGAGGGTGACTCGGTTCAGAAATGGACTTTTTCCACTAAGATAGTCTTGGCAATGAGTCTTGACTAATAAGAAATGATTCTCTATGATTATGTGTGTATGCCACAATGTTTCAGGTTTTATGTTATGATTATTGGGATTACATTTCACTTCTATGATTTATCCCATGTTATGATATTATGATCTCTTTTGCTGGATAAGATTTCTAAAAGTTATGTTCTTATGTATATGATGTGATTGACATTTATTTTGTTTACCCTTACTGAGCATTTGAGCTCACCCTTTTATGTTTTTTTCCCCAGGATATAAAGAAAGGTTTTAGGTAGAAAAAAAAGGAAGATCTTCATGGGAGATGTTGAAGATATTTCACCACGATTAGAAGATTATATTCCGAGTTTCCAAAGACACTAAACTATTACAATCCTTGTGTGTGTGTTTTTGTTATGTACTAAGTATTCTGCAAAAGTAATGTAATGTCCATGTACGTCAAGATTCGGGTCTCTACTTAATTATATGGTTCAATTTCATAAATAATGTACCAAAAACTCAAAAAGATTTATATTAATGTCATAATGGTCGAAATAGGTCCACAGTATGGGTTTGGGAATCTATTGGGTCATTTTTACAACCTATATTCAATGTCTAACCAATATGTAAATTCATTTTTTACCTTAATCTCTGTAAATCATTTAAATTTTTTTCACTAATAACTTTGGTTAAAATTTATGTTCACCATATTATAAATTTTAAATTAATATTATTAAAAAAATGGAATCAAATTTTCAAATATAAAATATCACAATTGGATAAAATTTAATATAAAATTAATCACACATAGGAGATATTAAAGGGAGTGTTCAAAGTGAAAATGTTCGAAATTTTGAATTATCTCTATATCAAAATTCAATATGAAAATTATTCCAATGACCAAAATTGTAATAATTTATTTACAATTGATCTAATTTTACTTAAAATCAAATTTAAAATATACTATAAATTAATAATTATTTAGATGAGAAGTAAGTTTTCGATTAAAAATCATTATTTTCAATATTAATCTAAAAATTAAAATTCTCAGCAAAATACCCATAATTAACCCTATTATAATTTACAAATTCTAAAATAAAAAATAAAGATTATTTTCTGAAATAAATTTTATAAAAGTGTCAAAATTTATTTTTAAAAGAAGTGCACCATCAAATGGTTGAAAAACTACATTTAAAAAATATATCTTTTTAAGCATAAAATTGGAGTTATTTTGTATATAATGTATAGAAAAAACAAAGGATGAATGTTAAATTTTATTTTTTATATATTATATATATATTAATTTAATATCATTAAATAATAGTAATTATTTTAATTTATTTATATAAATAATTATTGGGAGAATAATAAATTTTGACAAAAACAATTCCTTTGAATTGAATTTGTTTTTTTTTTCATTTGAAGCTATTTTTTATCGAATTATACCATTCTATAAACATTTTTAAACAATATTTTTATAATTTAGTTAATATTTTTCATTTATCCCATTCCAATGGTTATGGGAGTAATATCATATTAAATAATAATATTAATATTCTGTTGTTGTCTGTCAAGACTCAGCTTTGCATATAATAAAAGTTATTGAAGAAACATGGTGTTATGTGAAATTAATGAAAAACATAGTATTCTGTAAAATTAAATATAAATTTTTCATTTTTGTTTATTGAAGTCATCAAATACTATAAATTAATTTATTTGAAAATATATTATAAAATATCAGGATTTTAAAATAATTATTTCTTTCATTTGATTATATTGTAATTCTTTAATATTAATTAATAAAATTTTCATTTTAGTTTCTATATTTTATTATTTATTTCCAAATATATTTCTATTATATCAATCTAATAAAAAATATTTTAAAATTATAAACATATATTTTATGGGAAAACATGCATTCTAAAATCCATGGATGTTATAACTTATCTATAGCCTATGGTGATTATAGTAATGTGTATGAGGCCATGCGATGCCCAAGTTATGAACACTTAATTTAGGTTCAAATATTGGGGTTTGGAAAATTTAATATATATTATTTTCTTTTTGGGATATTTGATATGTATATAGAACATGATTGTTGGTACTAGATATAAAACCATAACAATACAAAGCTCTTTTATTTATAAAAACCCAGAGCTGATAAGATGCCATAGTAATAGAGTGGATGATATTAACCTTATATTTTTATTATCAGTGACATTTTAACCCTTGATGTGTTGATATAGTAATGGCTCCAGACATCATTGTTTGTTTTGTATAGAATGCATCAATTTACAAGGTTTTATTTTCAATATAGGTTTTCTTACATCAAGTGTATTTATAATTACACTTTTGTGTTCTATTTCAAAGTAATTTTAAAATTATTTTCTTCTTACACCTATTATTGGCTTATTATTAAAAGATAAACCGAAATAAATTTTCCATGTTAATATGTCACTACGTAGTCATAATTCCAAATATAAATTTTCTTGATAATGAATGATTGATATATTATGTGTTTTTAAAATATATTTGTGACTTTTATAATATATCACAAAATAGAGATAGATTTGCAAGTTTATTGTGATAATGATAAGTGGATTATGGGAATATAGACCCTAAATTGGTAAGATAATTTTTCCATAATGTCCATGGGATTGGAAAGATCACTGATAAGGATAACATGAGAGAGGTTGATAAAGCCTCATATTTTATGAAGAAAAATATTTAATTACTTGGAGGTGATGTGGGGCCAAAATAGCTAGAATAATTTTTGGAGAAAATAAACCATATTTTCATTTTTAAGAGGACACTAATGACCAAAACGTTTTATTTCATTAATAATTTACTAGATGATCAATATCAAAAGTTATGGGACTTGATTGTAAAAAATGGTCAAGAAAAATATCTGTAATAAAAGGAATTCTTAAAAATATGTAATTTAAAACACTAACTAGATTATTAGAACGATTTTTGAGTTCTATATATCCAATATTTCATGCATAAAAATGTATCCATTATTGAATACACATTTATTTATTCATGGTTTGTATAGTACTTGATAGAGTTGTGAAAAATGAAAGGCTCTAAACAAATATATTGATATGCTACCACGAAAAAATAATTATCTAATGATTATTATATTGAGGCAATATATCCTTATGAAGGTGGTTTTAATAGTTTCTTTGGGAGTGATAATATATCAAAAACATAGTGGTGAGTTATTTTCTTCCCAAGTTAGTTGGACAAAAAAATTCATTCATTATATAGAAGATTAATTTAAAGAACTTGTGAGGTAAATTGGTTGAGGAAAACTATTAGTTTTTCCAAGGGAAGGTATTTATAGAGTTATTATACTTTGGAATTTATGGAAGCTAAAATTCAATGTTTCTAGATCCTTTTACCATATCGTTCAATGGTTAAAATGTGGGTCTTATGGAGGTGTTTTGTAATGAGTTATTATTAGTGAGTTGTAATGGTACATTCAAAATCATTATCGGACTAAAAATGATGGTCTATACATTAGGGAAGTATGATTTGGGAAATGAAGTTAGTGTAGGATTTTTATGTTAGCGTTATAATCCCCCAGCTCAAAAGATTCATTGTTAACTCATTTTTATTAAGAAGACACCTGAGGTTGTCGGGCTAACGATGAATATCAACAATGTTAGGTACCATCCAAATATATTCCATTATTATTACTATAATATTTTATATCAAAGAATCATATTTATTTATCACTTCATTTTTACTTTATCTTTTAAGTATAAATATGGATTTTATGCCATATTTAATGAAATTTTATACTCAATTTGGAAAATTATTTGAGAAATGATAAATGATCCTATATAACTAAATCATGATTGGAAACATTGAAATATCAGAGAGCATTCTATAAATTATGAAAATGATTTATGGATTAATAATTATGATTTATGGTATGATTTAATTTAACTCTCAAATAAACTATTAGAGGCATCAAACACTTTCTGTGGTACCTTATGGGGATATGCACACATTAACAAGATATTGGGATATTATCATATGTAGGAGGGTTTCATTGGTATTATATGATAGATTCATACCTTTTAAACTGAACTTGGGTCAATAGAAGGGATTAATATACCCCTCTATCATATAATAGTGAATCAGTATCCATATGTTTTCTACGGAGATTTATGTTAATTGTTACTGAGAATATATGTAAAAATTTTGTTTGACTTAATGCCTAGGATAAATATAACTTATTTTCTATAATATCTCATGTGAGTAATAGAAATAGACGAATTTAAGGTCAAATTATATGGGGATATACAGAAGGGATTCATTCTACAAATTGTTCCCCCTTTCCAGTTCCATTTTTATTTTTCATGAAATTTTGTGGTAGGATAATGTTATGTATTTATGGTTAGAAATTAAACCAATTTAGTATCAAAATAAAATATATCTTACCTTGAATTAATTATTTATTCAACCATCATAATGGTTCTTGTTTTTTTACTAATATTTTCCTTTAGATAGGTAATCATAAATTAAGGGTGATATAAAAATATATTACAGACGAATAATTCTATCAAGGATAGCCATAGATATTTCATGGTCATTCATTTTTTAGTTACCAATGCACCTATTGTGTGAATGAGTGTAATGAAAATGTTTTCAAGGAGTATATTGATAAATTTATAATTTCACTTTTGGATGAAATCCTTCTTTATTTATGATCAATTCAAGGTCACAGAAGTAAAAATATAAATTATTTTATAGATGTTATATTAGCATAGGTTGTATGTTATGTTCGTTATATTTTATTTCTCAATTTATTAGGTGAAATGTTTTGGTCAATTAATTTTATAAATTAGAATTTATGTTGAAACAGATAAGGGTAAGACCATGATTTCATGTGAATAAATTAGGGATAATTTTTTAGAAGTAGATTTCTCTTGGATTGACTATATATTATTATAAATTCATTCATGATTTTCCAAAAAAAATTTATCTTATGAAAAATTTGGCTCATAAGAAATGAAATGAATGGGTGGAATATGAATTTTCACGAGTCATTTTAGGAGTTGAAAGGGATGAAGATTTTAGAATGAAATCTAATTTTTCTTGAATCATGAGTTTTTTATGATGTATATTGAATTGTATCAGGCCTGTGAATAGGATATATTTTGATATATAGGAATAATATTGTGGTATATGGGTCTAAAATGGTTAAATCTCATCAGAAAAATTTATATATTCATTATTTAGATATAGTTTTCATTATTCATTATTTAAATATTTAAATACATCACATTTTTTCAGAGAAACTCTTTATATATATAGATCTTAAGTATTTTACATATATTTTATCATAACCAGATCTCAACCTAAGACAATTCAAGTAGGTTTATAATCTTTAAACCATTTAGTTTGAACATATATATATCATGTATATGTTAATAAAATATTGGATTCCTTGAGTAAGAAGAAACTAACATAGTATGTAAAGGAAGTGGGAATGTAGTAGAATCTAATGGGATAATTTGTGGACTATCACATGTTGGTTACATAGATAACAGATGGTGTGTTCATATCTATCCTCAATGTTACATCCATCATAGAGTTATAGGTTAATTATGTGAAATTTTCTGATGAGGAATCCAAGAGGTTTTTGGAATCACTATAAGATGAGGAGACCACTAAGGGATAGTTAGTTATGGTGGAATATTTCTTCTAATTAAAAGGATGGATGGTGGTTATGATAGTGTTTAGGAATGGTTTCCAAAAAAATCATCATTCATTCTAGGAAGTTTTTTATAGATATATAATGATTTACCACAACATCATGATCCAATTTTGGTGGTTAGGAATAATGAATGATGTTGTTTAATTTTTTAGTGTCTAGTTTATAAATGGGTGATGGAACAAAATTGACTATTAGAAGTGTTGTTACATTATTTATTGATTATGACATGAAAATAATATATTGTCTTCATAGACATTAATAAAGGGATATCTAGGTCTTGTATCAGATTTTTACTTCTTCTCTTATTACTTATTTGGTTTAGGAGTTCGATATGTTCGAAGGAGTATTGAGGAGGGTTTAATGGAATTAGATCTACAATTCTATTACAATTTTTTTTTCAGTATATGAATAGGAGATCATGATTTGATTGGTTATTCATTTCTTAGATGATAGAAATTCATGAATATATGTTTTCAATGGGTATTATTTTCTTTGATGAACTCAGTTTTTGAAAGAATTTTTCATGATGTGAATAAATTCAACAATAGGGATCCATAAAAATTAGTGGAAGTGTGATGAGTTTTTAGTTTTAGGAGTCCCCAACCCGAATTGGATTCACAGCTTGAATTGAAGTTCCTTACAAAAACCCTATACGTCAATATGTATTTCACACCATTAATGTGTTGATTCACAAATTTTTTATAAATACTAGAGATCACCCAAATTTTTTATTCTTCTCGGTTTTTAGAAAAAACCTATAACATTTTGGGATACATTCAAGCCCTCCAATCTAATATCGAGTCCTTTTATTATGGATATTTATCATTGGTAACATGAAATGAATAAATTCTCTTTTCCCTCCTATTTTATCCATTCCCACATTGGAGGCTCATAGTAGTGATGTTATTCACATTCATCATGTGTTTGGGAGAGTTTTTGATGATCTATTAGTGTGTTTTAGGTTGATCTAAGGTTACCTACTATGGTTTTGGTCTTAATATTACTTCTCATTTACCCAGTTGTGAATAGTGACTTATAATGATTCTTGTTTTTATGGTATCATCATTTTATCCCTATTTATGTTTATGTGTGGTGATAATATATTTTTTCCTTACATTGGGTGAATATTAAAGGTCCAATTAATGATGATATTAAATTTTCTTAGTCTAAAATTTATGTGATTAGATGGAAATCACATTTATTATTAATTTGATGTTATTTTTTATAATATTGTTCATCATTGGATCCATTTTTTAAAACCATGGATGTTGGGAAGCTTGATTGTGTTTCATTTTTTATGATTACTAAACCCTTCTAATGTGATTTTCTAACATAAAATAAATAAATTGGAAATATTTTTTGAATGGAAGTAAATGTTTTCTAATGGATATTTGTACTTTTTGTGAAAATATCAACTCTAAGAAATTATGTAAAGTAAATACGCTTATATTGAATCTAAAATGGAAAAATATGGAGCTAAAAATATGTTTTGTTATGTTTGGATGTCATTAATATGAATCTATGGAGGTTGTGTGAACATGTTGGGACTTGTGAAGTGTGGATGTTGACATTATAGGATAAAAAATATTTCTCTATGTGATGTGATGGTGGTATGGAGTGGGATATGATTTCATATAATGTGCAGTGGTAGTGGTGTGTGGCAATTATTGTGTGTGGTTGTTATGATATGTGGTGGTCTTAGTGTTTGATAGTTGCATTGTGTGGTGGGTATGGTGTGTAGCTGTTGTGGTGACATGGATAGGTTATGGTTAAATGGATTCGGATAAATTGGATTTTGGTTGTGGTGGAAATCAGATGTGTTAGAAGTTATGTGGTACATTTTTTAGTTTCCCATTTATACTTCTATTAAATTTTTAATGTTTTAAATTAAATTAAATGTGTTCATAAATGAATAAAAATGATTTGGAACTGATGTGTGATAATTGGATTAAATGAATTTAATGAAAAATGAATGGGTTTGTAAATTTGAATCAATGGATTAGTAAATGGGAGTTTGTAAAAACTCATAAAAATTCTAAAAAGGGTGTACCCTATAATTAAATGAAAAATTTTGTGGTTTTGGGTGGTGGTTGTGTGTTGTGATGAATTTAGTAGTCGAAGAAGTAGTGACAACTGTCGTGTAGAGCATCGATGGTGATATAGAGTATTCAAGTGTAGTTATTATTTACCCATAGGCTGTGTATTATTTGCAACATATCTTTGATTAATTTATATCTCATTTCTATATAAACCCCACATAAGTTGGATTTCATTATAAATTCCAAAATTATTTTGATTTTGAGTGTTTTCCCCAATATCCATGTTAGTGGTGATATGGATGGATAGATACCCCAAATTCCCAAATATTTCTTCAATAGTGATGATATGGATTGGTGTTGAAGATTATCAAATGATATTTAGGATGTGATATATAGTATGGGTCATTAATAGTTGGAGTATTTCATGAGGTTGTTCTCATTCATGTTCATGATACCCAAATACCCAGGTTTTATTAATAGGTTGTGATGTGATGAAGATGAATACTAATACTGGATTCCAAACCTTCTAGGAGGTTGAAATATGTAGGTATTTATCCTAACACACAGCATATATATCTAGTTATATTATGAGATATGTATGGAATGAATGGGAGAATAAGATATTTTTTATTGGTCCATGAGAGCCGAAAATTGGCAGGGTAGTGGTTATGGGATTACATTTCATTATATTATTTGACATTATGTTACTATATTAATGGAATGATTTTTTATGAGTTTCATTGTGATTTTGGGATTGGTTAGTTAACCTATTTAGGTTCTTATTGGTTTTACTATTTATTCAATGGAACATTAGTATCCTCTTTTCACATGTCCAATAGATACATAGGGAAGGAAACTACTATGTATTGATTGTATGATCACCCTATATATATATAAAATATTTTTCAAGTTTCTAGGAGGACATTGGGGTTCAGGGTAGGAATTATTATCATGGATTTTGGAGGTGTTTTTGATTCACTGCCAATGGTATTACATTTAGTGTTTACATGGAGACTTTTATTTGAATTGATGACATTGTTCATTCAATTTTTTATAGATTTTCATTTAATTTTATATTATTTTATTGGGTTTATTTTTTATAAATATTCATTATATCATGGCCTTATATTATTATAGATGTTAATCCCTTCTATGTGGGTGATTTTTATACCATCGGTGCTTATTCCCACCCCGAGGTCTAATGGGGGTGGGACTTAGGGCGTCATTATCTCTCTTCCTTCATTTTTGGCGTAAGAGGGATAGCTTTGGAGTTTGGGGATGTTACATAGGGGAATCAGATGTTTTTAATGATATATAAAATGGATTTTGTATTTATTCACTTTTATGATTGCATAGTTTGGTATCGAAATGGTTAAATTTGATCATGGTGCATGATTTAGGATATGAAAACATGTTGGAACAAGTGATTTTAGGGACCCTTTGATTTAATGAAAGGACATTAAGACTATTCAATGAATAATAGGGTGGATTTGTTTTTAGGGTAGACACATATAATAGGTACATGTATAATTTTTGTTAGTTTTTGTGCCAGAATTGGGTGAATTTGGGTAATTAAAATGAATTATTTAAATAATCATTTATAAAATTAAATTCTGCCTTGATTTACATTTCTTCTTAATTTTCATGAATGGATCCTTGCCATTTTCTATGACTAGCTCGGGTAGTAGAGGTTTAGAAACATTATCCAGTTTATTTTTTGTGGAAAAACCCAATAGTGGAGGATGATGAATTAAAGAAGGAATTTTGTGCCTTTTAGCAGAGTTTGGAGGTGTTTGACAGAGGTTTCTCTATTATGGTGATAAAGCACTCATTAGAGGATCTTGAGATTGCTTTCGATTTGATTCATTCTTATGAATTTTTTTGTCTGTAATTGGATGTTATTCAGATGCCAGGAGCTGTATTTCAGCTATGGATATTGTATCTTAGAGGCCGAAAAGTTCAATATGTATTGTGTCTAGACATTCAGAAAGAGTTCCATTCAGAATTCATGTCATCGATAATGAAAAAAATAATGAAGGAGTTGGTCACTGTTCATCATGGGAGACTATGAGTATGGTATCTTGGGATTAGATTCAAATTAATTCTCTTAATTTCCTATGATGAAATTCTAGATAATGATTCCGGTGTATGGTTCTTGTAGGGGTGTTTCACCCAGTGATCAGGTATGTCTTCACTCAATTTACATATTATATGTACCTAGAGGTGCAGAAGAAGGAGTTTGTTATTATGTAGATGTTTTCTAAATGAGGTGATCTATAATATAGTAGTATGAATGATTTCCTAAGGTGATGATCATTAGGTAGTGGTTTTGAATGTTTATGTAGTTGCGGTTCTATGTGGTGGGGAACTGAATATGGTAGATCCTTTCACATCCTTATAAGAATGTTTGATCCTTATTCCCAATCAGGGGTTTCTTATTTTCATTCCATATATATGGGGTACATGTCCACTTCTAGGAAAATTTTATGATATCCTATTGAAGACAATTTCAAATGGGCATTCATACTAATTTATGGAAGCAGGAGTAGTTTCCTCCAAGGCAGTTTTAGTAGAAAAAACCATTGGTACTATATCTGTAGCTAAGGAAAGATGGAGTTAGTATATTTATGCCTTGTGATGGTCCTCATCCTTAGGGACCTAGGATGTATCATGTTCATGGAATTCAGTAGTATAGATATAGAGGTTTTGGGCATGTTTAGATGCATGGGATGAAAAATACAGCACCACCAGGGCCAGAAGTTTCACGAGCCACAATTATTTTATCATCAAACCATGTTAATTACTTGTTTGATTTGGAAGAATCACAATCATTTTTTATTCTGACACTGATTTTCACAATTGGAATGGATATGGAGATAATTCTATTTCCCCATTCAATTATCTACACTAGTTCGAGTCGAGGATGATTTATTTTATGTGTGTCGTGGATGCGGACTATTGATGGGGAAATACCCATCAGTGGGGGATTTATTATTTATGAATATTTAGCCATATGACATTATATATATAATATATTGTAAGTATTTCATTCATTAATCCCTCAACCTCTTCTAGAAGATATTTTAATTTTTTGATATAGGGATAGATAGTAGTTTTTTTAGCGATCAGAGTTATTAAATTGATGTTAGGAAAGTGGGGGAAATTTTTTCACAACTAGAGGATAAGATTGGGGAAGGTCATTTTGATGATGTTCCCATGGTTTCGGAGGATTTCCATAATTTTTTAACAAATTGTGTTATGAAACTAACCCTTTGACACAACAACGATTCTATAATATAGTCAGAATCTAGAACATATTTGATTCGGATACCTCCTAATAAAGAGGTGCCTATGGAGCTATGTGATATGTGGTCATAGGTTCCTGATATGATGTAGAGTGGTTAATTCTAATCCAGTGTGTCTATTTTGGGTCATATAAACATGTTATCTAAAAATTTATACATCAGTCCTAGGTTTTCTGAAGACTACTAGTTGTTGAATCATTTGATAGTCATGCACTATTACCCACTTTCGAGGATTAACAATATATTCTCCAAAATGAAGGGATATAGAGGGTTCCAAAAGATTGACTTGTGGTGTGGACATAACCAGATGAGGTTAAGAGATGAGGATACCCTGAACACTTAATTCTGGTATAGCTATGGGCACTTCGATTTTTGGGTCTTTCCATTTGGGGTCATGAATTCAGCATTAGTGTTCATAGAGCTCTTTGACTCAATATTCTATGGGATCCAAGACTAGCGTGTATGTGCACGCCATTAGTGTTCATAGAGCTCTTTGAACGTGATAGGTATCATTCTTTAGGTATGTGGTGTCTCATCACGGTGTGTATGTGCACCCATCAATGTTTGAGGAATTTATTTCTTGTGTGGCATCCAAGAACATGCCAGATATTTATAGATTCCTTGGTATTGAATGTTATTATTGGAGGTTTGTGTCTAATATCTCTTGAGTTAGATCCCCACAAATATTTTTGACAAGTACCATGCCTTCATGTGGACTAATCAGTGTTAGGAAGTATTCAGTAACCTAAAATAGAAGTGTATTAGTGCCCCCAATGCATTATTTTCCAGTGGAGGGTGTGATTTTTAGGGTTTTCATTGATTTTTTTTGAATTAGAATGGGATGTGTCTTGATATAATATAGTTTGGTGATATCATATGGGATGAGGCAGTTATTTCCCCTTAAATTCAGTTATTCTATACATGTTATAGACTTTACAGTAGTTGTGTTTACGATGAATCTATGGAAGCATTACCTCATAGGTGGGTACTTTTTGGTTTTCATGGGACACATGTTCTGGAAATACATCTTATCTAAGATTAATTTTAATCTATTTTAATGGAGGTAAATGGATTTTCTCTAAGATTAAAATTTTAAGATCTCTTTTACCACTTCTACAAAATTGGGGTTTAACAGCACTGGTATTTCTCGAGGTTAGGAACAAAGATGAAATGATTAAAGGAATCATTATCAATGCAAAAGACTGTGCTGATATATTTAACCCATTATCAATGATTTTTTTGCACTGATAAAGGGCCTCATAATTTGGGATTTATTTTTTCACTAATAAAGGGTACCCTTTATCAGTGATTTATTGTTAGACCAACTAAAGGTTCCCCTTTATCAATAATTTATTTTTAGTGCTCATAAAAGAGTCCTTTATCAGTGATTTTTTAGCACAAATAAAGGTCTAGACAAATAAAATGAAATAATTAAATAAATAAAAACTAAAAATGAGTTTGTTAAAAAAAATTATTTATTAATTATTTATTGATAAAAATAAATAAATTTATTATACTATATATAAATTATAAAAACTAATAAAAAGTATGTATAAAATATATAGATATGAAAAATGAAAATTAAACAAATTAAAATGAAAAATAAGTAAATTGAGAAAAATATTGAACATTTTATTAATTAGATGATTATTGATAATGTTAATAAATATTATATATTAAATATATAGCTATATAAAAATTTATATAAATATGAATTATATATAACAAAATATTAATTCTCTTTACATTAAATATTCATATATTTAGTGGATAATTGTTTATAATTAAAAATTAAAAGGAATTACAAATACTAACTAATTTCATATAGTAATAGACATATAATTAAAAGATGTTTGATTATTCAATTTAACATATATCAAATGTTTGTTATATTGATTTCACATATATAATTAATGAATTTTTATATACAATTCACACACACAAAACATATCCATTTTTTCAATACAATTAATGTGTACATATTTTTAATTTATTTAATTTCATTAATTTTTAAAACTCATGGACATAAAAATAGATAATATTTAATAATTATAAAAAATATATTTAATAAATACTATTGGTAAAAAATATTTATAAATAAATATATCTAAATATGTACATAATAATATATAAAATTTTATATTTATAATTATATATAATAAAATATTTTTTAAAAATTATTTATATAATTATAAATAAATAATACTATATGTTTAAATAATTAATTAATTTATAATAAATGTACTTAAAAAATGAATATATTTACTATATTTTTAATTATATATATTTATTATATATATATAATAATCTATATAATGATATAAATTTTATTTTATAAAAACATTTACATAATTATGAATAATTTATTAATTTTTTAAATAATTATAAAATTATAAAAAAATATATTTAAAATGGAATATATTTTTGAAATTTATATTTATATAAATTTATTAAGTATATATATATATACAAAAAAATTATTTATAATTATAATTATAAATCAATTATCATTGATTAAATAATAAGCACTGAAAAAGATAAGGGTTTTTTGTGCTAAAATGGATCTTATAAAAGTCATATTTATGAGTTCTAAAACTTTTTCAGTAATAAATATGGATTTTATCAGTTATTTTTTAGTTCTTATAATGAACTGCTTTTATCAGTGCTAAAAAGGTGCTAATAAACATGCCATCTATCAGCACTTAAATAATAATGGCTAATAAATTATACCTGATCTAATCAAAAAAACCTAACCCCTTGTAAACCCATCATGATATGAAAACATTTCTGTGTAACCCACCAATTGATATCACTCCTCCTCAATGAATCGAAGCTCGAATCACATGAACACCCTCGAACCACAAGAACCGACTGCCACCATTTGCTCGAACATAGTGCGAGATCGGGTTTTTTATTAGAGTTTTGGTATCTGAAGAAAACCTCATGATCTAGATCCGACAGTCTCTAGTTTTCTTTAACCTGGTGAGGTAGTCATGTGTTTTCCATTATAGTTTCTGATTATATTTATGTATTTGTCATTTTTTGATCTTGATATGAGGGTTTCTGATTTTCCTCTATATTTTCTTATTTTCATTTTTTATTTGGGCTTCAGTTGTTAAATATTATTTTTCTTGGGTTTATGATCTATTATTTTCCTGAATGATATATCATATAACATTATTTTGTATTTTTAAAGTGTTTTTCATAATCATTTTTTTCTACATATATATCCCCACTTCTCTACAAGCTTAATTTTGGTTGCAATTTTGAGATCTTAGTGAATCACCTCTAGTCCTCACATAAGACAATTAAATAATTATTTATGGAACTCTATATACAGTGGAGGTTTTGGAATTAAAACCATAAATGAATTAGAAAATTGATTTTTCAAAACAATTCCTAGTCTAATGGTTCTTTGAAGAAACAAAAAAAATCTGATTTTATGCAATTAATGTAAGAGAATTTATTTATTTCGATTCAATTTTAATATTCTGGTGTAATTTGTTTTCCTAAAAAATTTATTATCTCAAAATTGTGTTCTTTTATTTTATGATAAATTTTAGTAAGGGTGATATCGTATTTATTTATTTTCAATGGATCTCTATTTTAAAAATTAGTATATGGTTGTATTTATTTTTCTATGTTTTGATATTCTACTGTAAAGGTTACATATATTTTTATCAAGTTATGTTTATTTTATGAAGATATATATACATAACTGTATGTAAATATATATCTTTTTATCTATTTATATTCATTTTTGGAACATATAATTTATGGGTGATTTGATAATTATTTATTCACAAATTATGGATTGGGATTTCAAAATTAAAAAGGGAATAAATTTAAATTCATTAAAAAATATGTTAAAATGTGAATTTTATTAAATTATGTGTATTATAAATTCTATGATCTATATATGTGTGTGTCTAAATGTGTATGGGATAGACATTTCAAGTGTTTTTGTTTTTTCCTCCTTTTCTTGTGATATATATTGTTGATGTGTATTATTTCTTTACAATAACTTATTTATGGACCTCCCTAGAATATTAATAATGTGTCAATGCGTATTAGATGGCCTCCTAATATCCTTGGGCTGCTACATAATTTGTTCCAAAAAATAGAATGGAAGTTTTCAAAATCTATATATTATAAATTATTTTTGGTTATTCATCGTTTTAGGCCATTATTTGTTCCACCCTTAGGACTCTATGATTACTATCCATGTATATGAAATAATTATTTGTTTATTAAAATGTTTTATCAATAAATTTTTATATCTTCTAGTTGATTGAAAGAGATTTCATTGTTCTTATTTATCAAATTTGGGATTATTATTACTCTTTAATGGATTATGTTATAGTTTCATTTGTTTATAGGATTTAAGAAAGGCTTGATTAGTCATTTTAAGAGAGGTAGGACTACTCTTAGTTAGAAGATTGAAAGTATTAAAAATAAGATTTCTCTTATAAATATAGACCTCATAGAGGCCCAAAAGATTCATATATCATATCATGTCCCCACTGAGACCCCTTTAATCACATACAAGACTTTTTATTCCCCCTAAATCTCACCTTCAATAGTCCATGAGTTAATAACTAGTTCCAATGGTGTAATTATCACAAATGAGAGGTATTTCCCCTTTTAT
This sequence comes from Viscum album, assembly GCA_963277665.1. Taxonomy (NCBI): domain Eukaryota; kingdom Viridiplantae; phylum Streptophyta; class Magnoliopsida; order Santalales; family Viscaceae; genus Viscum; species Viscum album. Next base: position 451,968,041 of record OY728160.1, on the reverse strand, counting down.
AGAACATAATGATGTTTAATATCCATCTTTATTAACTTCATCTCTTAAACATTTATTATTTCCTTTTTCTTCCTTGAGACCCATCCCCCAATTTATTTTATGTTTCTCATACAACACTGAGAAGTAGTCATCCCATGGAAGAATACATCTTAGAGTATTTCAAGAAATATCGGTGCTTGTAAAAATATATGGAGGATGTGTGTTAAATAACAAAATGAAATGATAAATGTTCGAGAGATGAGCTAATGAGGATGACAGTTGTCTAGAAAATTAACCATTGAATGAATTCATTTTATTACAGTAACCATATTAGAAAATTCTCCTCATCCTCCCCAATCATTAATTTATTGTTTGGAAATGTCTATTTTCATTTTTTAACATCATTCTTGCATTACCGTCGGTATATCCCTGTGGTTAAAAATGTTATCACAGTAAAATTATTATCCATAATTTTTTTTATTATTTCAAATTTATTTTGAATTTTATTCTTTTTTTTATTACTCATATAATATTTTTTTCTGGCACAAGTAGATTCTATTGTTCAAGCCTGCAAATTAGATAATAATAGTAAGAAAATGTGTCAAGAATGCATAAAACCATTAGGAAAAGATTAATTCCTAATACTTATTTAATTAATCTTGGCATAATTTCATCTGGTATTTGTAAGTTAATTTCATTATAAATTTTATCTAATAATTATTTCGTTTTTCCAGAGATCTTTTGGGAGAAATTTTTTTCTTTCCACTACCTAAAATAATCTACAAAAAAGTTGAAATGATTATTTCTTCCAATTTTACTAAAATTTATAGTTTCAATTAATTTTTTGGTCAAACAACCTACACAACATATTGAATGTATATTATTAGCCGAGAAAATTGTCTAATTGATGATATTTTATTCTCTTCTAACATTCAATATTGGGAATGGTTTTTTGGCTGATTATATTGATTCATTATGCAGTGTTGACAGTTATACATATAAAAACAATTGAATAATGAAATAATTTTCAATTTTAATGTTTAGAAACTGTGGGACATATAGGAATCAGCCACACCACAATGCGACACATGGTGTAACCAGTTTGAATGTAAATTCTTCTTTTTATTTAAAATTTACATTTACATTAGTATAAAAAAACATACATACTCAAAACTAAGATAACATATGATGATTATTTTGAAAAAATATGGAAAAAACTTATGTGACATTTTAGATGTGTACGAATCATCTTCACCACAATTAAACACACAGTGTGACCATTATGACTCAATGTGTCCGTTATCAGTTTAAAATCGACATTTTAGTATAAAAAACTTCACTCACTGAAAACAAAGAAAACATACTCCCATTTATTTGATAATTTAGGACATTGATTTATATGTCCTTTATGATGTGTAGAAACTGGTCTCACGTAAAACCAATACATAATGTGATCTGTATAGGTAGAATTTCATGTTTCCAGTTCAAAATGATATTGTATTAAAAAAAGAAGGGATGCACTCAAAACCAAGAAATAAAATTTGGATTGTATTTATACTTTAGTATAATGGTCCATAAGCCCTTTATGATGTGTATTAAGAAGTCCTAACTCAATCCGATGCACAGTGTGAGCTGTATGACTCCATGAACATCTTTTAATTTAAAAGTGACATCAATTTTAATAAAAATGATATCTGACCTACTCAAAACAATAAAAACGCATTCATATTATTTTGATACATTAGGGAACCAATCAATAATTCATTATGACTTTTAGGAATCAGCCGCACCTCAATATAATTCATGGTGTGTCGGTGTGACTCAATGTGTCCATTATCAGTTTAAAATCACTTGTTTAGTACAAAAATTGTCTCTAACTAAAACAGAGTAAACACACTCATATTTTCTTGATAATTTATTATATTTATTCATTATAAATTTGTAAAATGTTGGAATCAGTATTAGGCAATCCAAAACAGAATGTGATCAGTATGAGTCAAAGTGCATGTTTTGAGATTTAAATGGCATTTTATTAAAAAATACAAGTGACATACTCAAAACTGCATAAATACATTTGGATTGTTTTGAGAATTTTCAAAAGAGATCCATAATCTATTTGAAAAATGTAGGAATTATATCCACCTCAATCTGATGCACAATATGACAAATATGACTCAAAGTGTGTTTTTAGAAAAAATTGAAATCAATTTTTTGAAAAGGAAAACTCAGAAACTCAAACCCTATAAAATGCATATGTATTAATTTGGAAACATTAGGAAAACGATCCAAAATTTAATTTTGGATGTTTTGGAATTAGACGTACCTAAATCTGATACATGAATTTTCCATTATCACTCCAAAATCAAAATTTTATTTCAAAAGAGTCACTGACTAAAAACCGAGGAAACAAACTTTGGTTGTCATTATAATTGTGGAAAATTATTCCTAATTAATTTCTGATTTGTATGGAATTGTGTCATATCAAACTGACACATCATATGAATGGTATGAGTCAAATTTCATGTTTCTTGTTTAAAGTGACATTTTCCTAAAAAAGAAAATCAACATACAAAATGTCGAGGATACACATTATGATTATTTTCATACATTAAGAAAAAATCCATAAGTAATTTTAGATATGTAAGAATTCGATGCACTTAAATCCAATAGAAAGTGTGACCGGTATGACTCCATGTTCATTTTTTTAATATATAAGTATTACTTTAAATTAAAATTCTCATCGCAATTCCAAAACCAAGGAAATGAGTATAAATTGTTTTCCCTTCATTTATATTCTATATCCATATTTTATTTTGATGATTTAGTGGTGTGTTTTGTGCTGTAGTGTGTTATAATAGAACACTGAATTATTACCCTTTATCAATTCTTTTAAAAGTACTAATAAAGGAAACATTTATCATTGTTTTTTAGAGTTGATAAAAGACTCGGGCTTTTAATACCGCTCCGGTAGTTAGCACTTCTTTAACACTGATAAGGGCCATTTTTAGTACTGTTAAAGGCCTATTTTTTAGTAGTGTGCCTTGAAAAGGTGGAATTTTATTTTTGATGTGATAATTTAGTTGTCCCAATGACATATGTTTTATTAGTATGCAGATATTAGGAAAGAATTGGGTATCATAAAATAATGCATCTTGATGTGGAGGAAATTAGTTGTTGAGTATTTCTATATCGGATTAATGTAGATTAATCCTGGATGTAGAATGTGTGGTATTATTAGTTAGGAGACTCTAAGGTATAGATTATATATGACCATGTTATCCATTGTGGTACTCTAGATGTATTTTTGGAGGATAGAGATATATGACTACTATTTTATAGGAAGAAATATTTTTTTGTCTATGCATAATGGAGTTATCAATGAGTTTTAGAACTCACCCTTAGTGGTAAATCCATATGTAACTGAGTTGTATTATTTCTTGAAGATATATCATTGATGGAATAAGATAAAATGGTTTGTGTAAGAGGTTTTATTGGTGTTTTTGGCATTATGTAGGTATAATTTAGACAATGTGTTCTGAGATGTTTTTTTCAACATTTGGATGTCCACAAGTGAAAATAAGAGAATACATCAATATATTTTTACACAATATTACACCAAGATAAGAGAGGATGTGATGGAATTTTTGTGACTGTTGACCAGATAACAAAGTTTCCACATTCTTTGTTGATCTATTAGCTGAGTGTGGTGGATTTCATAGTGAGGATGTGTACGGTATATGTGGTTAGGCTTCATGGGGTACCAAGAACCATCATCTCTAACCTAGATCCTCATTTCACCTTAGTGGATGGTTGTAGCGACAATGAACCCAATATCTTAGAGTCAGTGCCTTATATTATTACATTTTAAAAGTTGAAATATTGGAATTCTAAAGGACCGATCCGTTTTTTAGTATTGGAATCTATTTTACATACATAAACCATACATTATACATAAAAACATAAAATACAACTTAAAAAATCATTTAGAATTTCATTATCCTCCAAGGATAAACTTACATATCATTCATAATAAATATATTTTAATCCTATAAAGAATAAAACATAATAATGGGGAGAGCTCAGATGCTCATTAAGGGTAAGTGTACAGGGGAAACTATTATGAATAATAATCATAAACAATAAGGAATGGTGTATAACTTAAACACAAGACATTAAAACATAATCTTGAGAAAAATAATTTAATAATAAATTATACCATATAAAATAATCAAATGATCAACAAAACATATCTATTGAAATTATTCTAGTCGAATAATCACATGTAATATTAATAATTAATCTCATAATTAGGGAATGTATGAGGATGGAGAACATAATCATATTTTCAAGGGTTCGACCAATACACCATTCAAAAACATTTACGACATCAGTTAATACCGAAATTAGTTTGTCTCATGAGACCTACCGATGCCTAGAGGGGTAATAATTGTCCCCTACCATAACATACTAAGTCTAGTTCATTCCTCACATGAATACATAAACATTCTTAATGAAAATATATCAAATGAAATGTGAGTACATTAACCACAAACCGTGAATGGTAAAATTGCACATCCACAGTCGAAGAGATCATTAAACCTTAAATAAAATAATATATATTGTATCATAATATATCAACTTCAATAAAACATAATATTCAATCAAGGATGTTTAACTAGATAAAAATTTTCTAATAAATTCATTAGATATATCTTGATAAAAATAATAATTCACATTGAAATCATTTATTTAAAATACACACATTTATAAAATCCAAAATTTTATTTAAAAAGAACATTTTTATATTTAAAAAATATTGAAAACATCAATACATTATGATTTTGGTATAATACTCTAATTCTGTATAAGATAAAATTAATCTTTTTATCTGTATTTTTTTCGAAAATCTCATAAAATACCATATTTGGAAAATTACATAAAGATTCCTTTCAACGTATTTTATATAAATTATATCTAGGGTAAAAGATATAAAACCTTTTAATGATAATATTATTCGTAAACTAAAATATATTATGAAACATGGGCATGGATGATACTTATTTCCCAGAATATATTTACATATAAACAATCCATGTAATAATGATATTATGAGGCTTACCCTTATTATGGGCCTGATTCCCACTGTACATGTCTGAAACTATTTAATTGTGGTTTTAAACAATTTATTAAAAGATAAAATAATAATATTATTATTAATTATATCACATTTTTTTAATTTATGACATAATATAACCTGTTTATTAACAATTCAATTTTTAAGAAACGTTTCAAGTAATAACTGCTTTGTTTATCGTACAAGTTTGGAATTTTTATTCTTCAACCTATTACTTAGATCATAATATAATTAATTAATATTTTTTACAAAATGATATTTATATATATATATATATATATCATATATATTTAATATATAAATATATATAAATAAGATAGATATAGGAAATGGAATATACCATTCTTGGAGACGGTATGTCGTACGTACACGTGAACATAGTTTCCATTTTTTATCATAGTGAATTGAAGAAGTTAAATGAAAAATATGTATATATATTTATATTATTCTATTAGAATTATTATGTCTTATATTTATCATTTATTTATTATATACATTTTTATAGTCACTCTTGAATGGTTAACTTGGAAGATGAATCTTATCCCGTGGGGGAGACGTTAGGACATACGTATGCACTAGCCACGATATCATTCCCTTAATGAAAAAAGGGTAAATAATTAGATGATATATTAATTATATAGAGTCAATATTATTTCTTATTTACTATTTATATCAATTATATCCATCATTATACCAATCAAAATAATGTATTAATGAAAAACATATTACACCCCAACGTGGAGAAGGTAGGTCATACATACGAATACGTGGTGATTTCATTTTTAATAGGGTGGAAAAAATGTGGAAAATGATTGTTACCTGATCATAATAAAATCATAGAATATATGATATATTTTTTTAGTATTTTATAATTTAAACAGCATGGGAATAGTAAATAGAAAAAGAAATATTCATGAAGGAGTCGGTAAAAAAGATTACATCTTCTTTTGCGAACATCATTGGGATCTCCCATTACAGACTCTATTTTTGGTATTTTTTGAACAAAAAAACAAAAAATAACAAAATAAAAATGTTTTTAGGAGAAATTTTTATATTTTGGTTGATCTATAATGCTCAATTTGTTGTGGGGATGTGAGGGAGCATGCTCTTTTTTATAAGAGAGAGGAGGGGCACTCTTGGAATTCTTTAATATATTATAGTTATATAAATTGATTTTTGATTTAAAATAGCACCAATGTGAGTCATTTAGATTATAATATTAGGACATGTAGAAATTATCTCAACAAATGATTATTATACTTTTGTAGGTCACAATATTAGCCTCATCTTTTGGATTTAACCCTTACATAAAAGTGAGTCTCTCCCGCTGTGAGAGTCGTCTCTCCTAGGATCTCCTAGGTTTCGTGGTTCCCTCCTGTCCCGCTCACGGAGGTTGTAACCAGTTCGCCGTTCGACCGGATGGGCGACGGTCGTCAGCTTCCCTGTGATCCAGCCTTCTTCCCCGGATCCCCTCTTCCACCCACAGATCCCTTTTCCTCACCCACTGACCAGACCTCCGTTGACTCGGTCTCTTCCGATTCCTATCGGATTCCGGCTCCCAAACCTGGCTCCCTTGTGCTGAGGGGTTTACCGTTTCTGAATCCTTTGCCCCGTGTCTGACCTCGGCCCCTCGACGCCTACGATCCAGAGGGGAAGAACTACAGCTTTGGTTCCGGCATCATGCGAACGGACGAGTTTCTTATTTGTTTCACGAAGAAGGCCTCAACGACGACCTTTCATGCTGAATCGCAGATCTGAAAATCGGTGAAGGCTCCCGTGTCGATCACCCAGATTATCGAAGATCTCGCTTGGAGATTCGGTTTCGCAGACGCGGTTTTCAGATCCATTTCCATTCTGGGAGGTCGTTTCCCCAGATCCGCGCTTTGCGGTGATCGTACTGCGTTGGTCAATTTCCAGATCCGCGATTTGCGGTGGCTGATTACCCAGATCCGCGGTGACGCTGACCCCCCTCTTCTGTGCGGTGAATTCCCTGTTTCGCGAAAGGTCCGGGCACGAGAACCGTGGTCGGTGATCTGCTTGGTCCGCAAAAGGCACCGCCCACAGGTTGGCGGTGAGGTGGGATTCCAGGTCGCGAAGGACCGATTTCGCGAAGCCGACTCCCCTTGCATCGCGAAGTCGACTCCACTTTGCATCGCGAAGTTGGATCCCCCTGATTTGTGGAACCGGCTCATCCTGCCTCGCGAAGGACAGGCTCGAGAGCCGATTAGCGAAGCCACCTTCGTGAAGCCCGGCCGCGCTTCCCCGGTCGCACAGGGCTGGCCGCTTTTGCCCATTCGCGGTAACTCGAGCCGTTGGAGGAGAGGCCGCCGCATTGGGTTTGTCTCGCGAAGAAGCCGCCGCGAAGAATCATTGTTCGCGAAGAATCCTCCGCGTTGTGATTGACTCGCGCAGAATCAGCCGCGAAGATCCAGCTGCGAAGAAAGATCGCGAAGAGCCCGTCGCGTTGAGCCGTTCCGCGAACACTGGAGTGCATCACGGCGAGCTCAATCCGGGAGTGAGTGAGGTCGCGGTAGCCCCGACCGCGGACCGTGAAGGCACTTTGCGAACGAATTGATTGTGCAGGACTGGTCACGGACGTTGGCCGCAGAGGGGGGTTTCCGGTCCAAGGGCCCTTTGATTGGACCGGGCCTGGACAGTGTGTCTTTGAACTGGGTCAGGGCTTGGTTTTTCCCTGTTTTGACGAGGTTCGCGAATCATGTCTGTGATCTCCCAAAAGTGAGGGTTATCACTGCAAAAAAGTCGGGACCTCTGTTAGGCCAATCCCTCCCTAGGAGTTTTCGTGGCTCTCAACATGGAGACGGATCTGCTGAACCAATGGAAGAACCTCACATTGACAGACAAAGAAAAAGAACCACTTGTAACCCGTAGAAATGAAGACAACACTTTGACAAAACGTATGGCTTTATTGGTTGTCGGAAGACTGGCGACCGAGGCACCATTTAATCTAAAGGCCCTCAGGACCACCCTTCAAAATCTTTGGAAATTGGAAGTTGGAGTAGCCATCCGGGAAATTGAGAACAAACTCCTTGTTTTTGAGTTCTTCAGTGATAAAGACAAAGATAAAGTCCTCAGAGGACGACCTTGGTCCTTTGACAATCATCTCATTTTGATGGAGGAATTTAAAGGGGGAGACGAGATTCAGAATTGCACACTTACCCGATCCCCGTTCTGGGTAAGAATTAAAGGAATACCGTTCCATGGGAGATCAACACATGTGATGAAAGAAATTGGAGACCGGATCGGTCACTTCCTAGAGTGGGATTGCTCGGACCCCATACAATGGGGACCCTGGGTTCGAATAAAGGCTGAGATCGATGTGTATGAACCCTTAATGCGAGGTATGTTCTTGAAAATTGATGATTCCAACACCTGGATCTCGTTCGAATTCGAAAAACTACCAATCTTCTGCTTCCTTTGCGGATGTATCGGCCACATTGAGAAAGCGTGCGGGGCAAAGCCAGAGAATTCCGCCGAAAATATTAACCTACAATACGGTTCATGGCTCCGGGCCAAAGCACACAGAGAGGCATATATTCCTGAGGCGGAAAGACAAATAGATCGGGACCGTCTCATTGCAGCCCATCTAAGGTGACCGGAATCTGGACAACCTTCTATTATAAGGATGGGACCCCCTGTCTTCCCTAAAGAATCCCCAGCTGAGTTTAGGGGAAATGGAAACGCCTCCCAAGAGATTATCGGCAGATGCAATGATGGGGCCCGGCAAGACAGTCACCTAATTCAGGGTATCACAAATTCCGACTTCGCTTTAACTGCACCGAATTTAACGTTCCTTACTTCAACTGAGCCGCTACCTAAACCAAAAGAACCTCCAGAGAAACTTCCGAGACAGAAACATGTTTCCTTGGATCCGCCTGAAGCTGAGCAGAGTCCAAATCGGATCCCAACTGATGCCCTTCTGCAAGCTGATTCTCGGATGACTGAGGCCTCACCTTCAGGACATGTTACTCGTAGAACCTATAGAAGGGCACGCGGCGGTGGTAAAAGCGATTGCCCAGGGAATCCCAAACCAGGAGATCTAAAACGGCAAAGCGAGTCCAGTGGTATGCACACCAGTCCTCCCAAAAGGAGGAAAGCATCAGGTACGTCATTAACCCCACAAGAGACAAAGGCGGAGGCGGGTCAGGCCCGACCCCGCCTAGAGCAATGATTGCTTTATGCTGGAACTGCCGTGGGATTGGCAACCCACGAACGGTTCGTATGTTCCAGCGCCATTGCGCTCAAAGTCGCCCTGATATGGTTTTCCTGTCCGAAACCATATTGGAAAACAAGGACATCACAAATCTTTCTCTAAAATGCGGTTTCCAGGGTTGTTTCCCGGTTCCCCGACAGGGTCATTCAGGGGGATTATGTCTTCTCTGGAAGGATACCGTCGATGTTAGGCTCCTATCTTTTTCCCAGCGCCACGTGGCTGCATCCATTTGTGATCCCCACAACCCCCCCTGGACTTTTTTGGGCTTCTATGGCTGGCCCTCCCAGTCTGAAAAGTGGAAATCTTGGGATCTTCTTTGCAAACTCCGTCGTGTTCTGCCAAGCCCCATTCTGTTTGGAGGGGAATTTAACGAGATCCTTTTCCAGAAGGAGACAAAAGGTGGAGCGGTGCGCTCCTCCACGTCTATGTCTGATTTTAATGATGCTATCCTTATGGCAGAGCTGATGGACCTGGGTTACACGGGTAATCCTTTCACTTGGTACCGAGGCAGTTCAGACGGAAATCAAATCGCTGAACGTCTGGATAGATTCTTTGGCTCAATGGATTGGATGAACCTCTTCAAAATGTACCATATCAGACACCTCACGTTCAACTGCTCGGATCACTGCCCAATTGTCATTAACTACACCCATAATGAGCACGTTACTAGTTCCAGGAAACCATTCATATTCGAAAGCTTCTGGTCAAATGATCCCGAGTGCGAGGCGATTATCCGTTCAGGCTGGAAGAATGGGCAAGCTGATCTGAGAACCAACCTTCTCCGAGTGACGTCTGATCTGAAGACATGGAGCTACTCTAAATTCCGTCACCCGGACCGGCAATGCAATTTTCTTGAAAGGAAGATTGGCTATCTTCTTAGCAAACCCCCGTCTAGCAGCATTCTCTCCAAAATTAGTGAAACCCAACGAGAGCTGGATGTTGCCCTGCGCAATAAGGAAGGTTTTTGGGCTATGCGAGCGCGTGATATTCATATAGCAGAAGGGGATGCTAATACCCGTTATTTCCACCAGAAGGCTTCAGCAAGACGCCGAAAAAACTTCATTTCTGGCATTCTAAAATCAGATGGTAGTAAAGTGTCTGACACAGGGGGAATCCAAGAAGCATTCCTGAGCTATTTTCAGAAGCTCTTCTCTGCAGGCCATTCTAACATTTCTCCTGAGATTGAGGACTGCATCAAACCTGTGATTTCTGATGACATGAATAGACAGCTTTCTAAAGATGTGACGAATGATGAGACTCTTAAGGCCTTAAAGCAAATCCACTCTACGAAGGCCCCGGGACCAGACGGATTCCACGCCCTCTTTTTCAAGAATTACTGGCATATCATTGGTCCAGACATATGCAATCTGATGCGGGATATTTGGGCGGGGAAAACGGACTTGTCTTCTCTTAATGAAACTATTATTACCCTCATTCCCAAGATGAAAAATCTGCAAGGGGTTTCGGAATTTCGACCTATCAGTCTGTGCAATGTTTCGTATAAGATCTTTTCGAAGATCCTGGCGAATCGGTTGCGTCCTTGGCTACCCGACGTCATTTCAGAGAACCAAAGCGCTTTTGTGGCAAAAAGGTTAATCACTGATAATGCCATTATTGCTCATGAAATTTTCCATTCCATGAAAACTCGAACACGAGCAAAGAGAGGGATCATGGCTTGGAAATTGGATATGGATAAGGCCTATGATAGAGTGGAATGGAACTTCCTCGAATTTGTGATGCTCAAGATGGGTTTCTGCTCAAAATGGATTGACATGATCATGCAATGCGTCTCGACAGTATCCTTCTGTATTAAAGTCAACGGGGTGCTCACCCGAGGCTTTTCCCCATCCCGTGTGCTTCGCCAGGGAGACCCTCTTTCACCCTTCCTCTTTATTTTGGTGGCTGATGTGTTTTCTAATCTCCTTTCTAGGGCAGCTTCGCTTTCCATAATTCATGGGGCGAAAGCGTGCCGCAAGGGCCCTCCGATATCCCACCTCTTCTTCGCTGATGATTTCCTTCTATTTTCTCGAGCTACCCCTAATGAGTGTACTGCAATATGCCAGGCGATACAACAGTATGAACGGGCTTCAGGACAAATGATCAACCAGAGTAAATCAGAAATTTCTTTCAGCTCTGGAGTCCCTCTGCCGAAAAGAGAAGATCTCTGCTCTTTAGCACGCATTCCTGGGGTCGATAAGCACCAGAAGTACCTTGGGCTCCCGACGGTGGTTGGACGGTCAAAGAAAGAAATCTGTTCAGCTATGGTGGATCGAATTGAAAGAAAAATACAAGGTTGGACCCCTAAAAAAATCTCCAAGGCCGGGAAGGAAATCCTAATCAAGGCGGCACTTCAATCTATCCCCAGCTATTTGATGTCTATTTTTAAACTTCCTGATGTGGTGCTTTCAAAGATTCAATCCAGCACATCTAACTTCTGGTGGGGTCGAAAGGACGGAAAAAATAAAGTCCATTGGATCGCCTGGTCTGCTCTCTGTCAACCAAAATCTGAAGGCGGAATGGGCTTCCGGGACCTTTCTCTTTTTAATGATGCTTTGCTGGCTAAACAAGGATGGCGTATGATTAATAACCCATCATCCCTTTACACGCGAGTTCTCCGGGCTAAATATTTCCCACATAAGGATTTCTTGGATTCCCATCTTGGCTATCGACCCAGTTTTCTCTGGAGAAGCATTTGGGGTAGTCGCAATCTGCTGAGGAAAGGACTAGGCTGGAGGATTGGGAATGGTTTAACGGTCAAGATTTGGACTGATCCCTGGCTTATTGATCAGACAGGCACGAAGGCGTCATCCCCTATTTTTCCAGGATCCGAACATGCCACAGTCTGTTGTCTTTTCGATGATCAAGGGGCGGGATGGTGTCAGGAAAAACTCTACTCATGGTTTAATGAGAGGGATAGGAGAATTATTCTGAGTATCCCCTGTGTGCTAGGCGCTGGGCCAGATCATCTCTACTGGATAAACGACATCTCAGGAGAGTTTACGATGAAAGCTGGTTACCGGCGAGCTCTCACTGCTCAAATTACAGAAGGAGATGCCAGGCCCTGGACATCAATTTGGAAGCTTAATGTTCCCCCTAAAGTTCGCTTCTTCTGGTGGCAGGTGTGTACCGGTATCCTTCCAACTAAGAGCCTCCTTGCCTACAGACACTTTTCAAACGACAACTCATGCCCCTTCTGCCCTTCTATGGCTGAATCCCCTCTCCATGCTCTTTTTCAATGTCCCGGGGCTCAGGAGGTTTGGAATGGCTGGGGATCAACTACAGAGCTGTCCCTGGACGCCGCCTCAGATCTTACATCTATCCTGATACGATGGTGCTCCTCCTTTTCGCCGGCTACATTAGGCGCCCTGTGTATTTTGACTTGGATTATCTGGGATAGGTGGAACGAGGCCATTTTCAATCATTTCCGGAGGCCCCCCAGATTTTGGATTGACCGGGCATTGTCATGGATTGCGGTTTGGCAGAACCACCCTAAGCAACAAAGACTTTTCACCCCCTCCCCTCTTCCTCAACATTGGTGCCCCCACCGGATGGGATATTTAAAATCAATGTGGATGCCTCTCTCCCTAGGGATGGCCCAGTTGGACTTGGTTTACTGGCCCGAGACAACCTGGGAAATCTTATCGCGGCCAAATACGAAGCACGTTATGCACTTTGGGAGCCCTCAGTCGCGGAGGCCACCGCCATCCTTGCTGGGTTAAACTTCGCAAAAGATCGAGGTTGGGATTCCATTCACATCGAATCCGACTGTCTCACTGTTATCAATGCCATCAATCTCACTGACGGCGGACTTCAACCTTTTGGCCCCATTATCCGGTGTATTCACTCGCGGAGACAAGGCTTCAATTCCTGCAGTTTCTCATTTATTAGAAGGGAAGAAAATGAAGCCGCTCACAAGATGGCAGGCATTGGTCCTCCTTACATGGATTCTCTTTGGTTCAATAATTTTCCATCGTGGTTATGCTCCTGTATTTCTGCTGATCTCCATCATTAATGGATCCGTCTTCTTTTGTCAAAAAAAACCCTTACATAAATCCTTAACTTTTATAGTGGAAGTTTGGATTTTTTACTATTTAGGGTTAATATTGTTACAACAAAATCTGAAAAGACCTCCAAATTGATCATTTATGATATATTTAACCATATTATAGATATTTTTGAATTTTATATTTGTATTAATTATATATATTTATGAATTTTATATCATATAATAAATGTTTTTAATTTACAATATCATTCATGACAATTTTTATACTATTAAATATTTTTTTAAATATCATAACATCATGATAACATCGAAAAAACAATTATAATATATCACTATAATGTCTAATATACCTATAAAAGTTTCTCATATCACAAATTTTGTTAAATTATATTTATTTTAGTATTTTTAATATAATTTATTTGATATTTCCCTTATTTAATTAATTGTGGCATCATTATTATGAATGGAATTAATTATATTATTTATTCTCTAAATATAAAAAATAGACAATATTGGTGAATATAAATATATTATATTTTAAATTAATATTTATAGTCTAATTTATCATTTTTTTATTACCATGTATTTAAAATGTAATACTTATTCAAAAATATGTGTGGCATTTTCAACATATCAATAAATATAATATTATAAATATCATATTGTTAAAAAGTGGCTTAAAATGTTATAATTTTGGAATATGGATTATTGTTTTTGAAAAAACACTAATCTAATGTAATTGGGAATATATTTTGGGTAATTTTATTAATATATAATATTATTTTTACCTTTAATTGTGTGATTACACTTAACCATGGTAAATAATTTTTATTAATGTTACACATTATAATATCTAAAAATAAAGATGATTCTTTTAGACTCTACATATGGTACTGATTACAAATTTGTATGTTTTTTTCTATATTCAGTTCACAGAAGTGGCTAAGTTAATTTTAAAACTAATCCCACAGATGTTGTGAGAATGTAAGTAAATGAAAACTTTCAAAAGATCAATAAGTTTTTGTATCCAAATTCTTTATAAAAATGATTTAAATGAACTAAATTGAATTAATATATGTCTACTTGATCTAATTTGACTTTAAAAATAAATTTAAAATATAATAATTATTTAAACACAAAATTTATTTTTAAACTACAATGTAGTATTTTTCACTATTCTTCAAAGAATGAAACTTCTCAGAAAAATACCAAAACATCACTTTGAAATTTATAATTAAAATCATAATATTATTCTGTCACATAATAATTATAAATGTGTCAAACTTTATGTTTAAAATGGGTTCACCATTAACATTCCTTAAATTTACAATTTTTGAAAAATACATCTTCAATGCGAAAAAATTGGATTTTTCTTATATAAGGTTAAAAATACAAAACTTGAATGTTAATGTTATATGAAAATATATAAATTTAAAATGTGGTTACTAATATTCAGAACCTCTAATTTAACATCTAGGTTATATCTTATAATAGTATTTTATAATATAGTGTTGTTTTGTAAAACTTGGTCTTACGTATAACACTAGCTAAATCAATGCTCCATGGATTACAAGCTATATAATATATAAAATTTATTGAAAAATATAAATATTGTAAATTATTAGGATGTTATAATAGAGGGTATTAAATCATGCCTTCGGTTCCTAGTTTCACCTTAACACTTCTATAAAACCTTAGATATATTTGTAGATAGAGCAGACCATCTGGATACTAGGGGATATGTTATGAGCATCTATATTAGGTTTTGGTGTACCATGGGGAATGTAACTAACATTGGTTGAGTTATACTACAACAATATCTATAACTCATCCATCAGCATGGATCAATTCCACTTATTGTACTGATGACCATGCCCTTCAAAATTTTGCTGGATGGTGGTTTTAGAGTTAGTGATTCTTGGTCTTGATGCTGTATAGAGTATAACTAAAAAGATCTAGATAGTTAGTGTGTGGATGAGGGATGTATAAGACTATTAAAGGGGCTGTGATGATCAAATGAAGAGGTATCTAGAGTTTTATTTTATAGAAAATTTTTTCATTGAAGTCTCCCCTTAATGGAAAGAGTGGAGGTTTGGTAGGGGAGTGATATTTATCCTCATTTATATTAGGCCTTTTGAGGTGTTATTTCATGTTTTAGTGGTGGATTAATTATTATAATTTCCATCATATATAGATAGGATCAATGATGTCTTCCACACAACCCAACTTCATTGGTATAACCACAATTACTTCCACAACATTGATTGAGGGAGTTAGTTATTTAGGATGACTAAATGATTATGGAGAAACATATATAGATATAGTATCATCTATATAATATATTTCATTGATTACCCATCCCCTTGGATTGTGTGTTGTGGATGTATGGTGTCCTATAAGAGTGTATATTGGTTTGTGATATGAAAATGAGTTCCCAGTACACTGATTTATTTTGAGTTTTTCCTTGTTTTTTTTTCATTAATGTTGTAATGTTTTGACCTTGTTTATTTATGATATTTGACCTCTTCTATAACACCCCATGATTTCATAGTACATTATCTATTTAATGTAATTCAATAGATTGTGCTACACGCAACACCGAGTTCGAGCACACCACAACTTACCAAACTATCCGTTGAAAAAAATATGATAAATAGTATTAACCACATTTTGAATTTTGTATATATTCTATATAATTTTAACATTCAGATTTTATTTTTCTTGGACATAATATAAGGAAAAATTCAATTTTCATATAAAACAAGTATTTTTCAAAAAATTGTAGTTTTCCCGCTTTTTAATAGAGAACCCTTTTTGAATCCAATATTCGACACTTTTATATATTCAATTTAGTAAAATTTAATTCTTCTTTAGAATCGGGACATAAAAATTCAGGTTTGATAACATTTTGTTACTTTTCTGATAACTTTCATATTATAATGAATAGATAAATATACAAAATTTTAATTGAAAACATCTTTTTTAATTGAAATAATTTATAGTCTTAAATTATCAATTTTAGTGGTTTTAATGTATAATTAGATTATATTTTTATCATTTAATATAAATTAGGTCATTATAGGTAGTTTAACATTTAAATTGAACATAAACACATGTCAATATTTTGATAGTTTTTACTTTTTGAAAACCCGCCTTTTGGTTTTAACAATTGGAATTAATGTTAAATTAATTAATGAAACAAATATGTTTTGAAATTTTTGAAATAGACATTATTTTTTGAATTTGGAGTATCAAAATTAGCATAGTGTGAATTTTTGGAATTTTTCTTAAAACAATCAATTTTTCATGAATACTGAAAAACACTATGTTATTGTATAAAAATCACTTTTATTTAAATAATATTTATCTTTTTACATAAATATATTTTAAAGTAAAAATAGATATATAATACCTATATTTTCCCAATTTAATTCATTGGAGTAATTTTATAAAAATTTTAGATATATAAAATTTTATTGAACTTTTTAACGTATTTTACCCACCTTCTTTCCAGATTTGCAAATTTGCATAAAATGTAATTTTACCAATTTTGTGAATTGAATTTAAAAAATCTGATAGACGCATTTGTTATTAGTAAGTAAAATGTGGTTAAATATGGAATGAATATAATTTTTGGTGAATAGTTCATTTGAATTATATTTACCACGGTTAAAAGTAAATAGTGCAATTAAAGGTAATAATGAAATTATAGTTACCCTAACACATGTACAAATTCTATTGGATAAGTTTATTTTGAACTAAATCAACCTTATGAATAAAATATGATGCATTTTAATCCATGTGGATTAGATTAGGATATTTATTATTGTTTTATTTATGGATGTTTTGAAAGTTTTAAATTAAAATTTTAGTAACTAAACCATTTTTAATATAGGGTTATACATAAGATAAATTCGATTATAAATTTTAATTAGAAATATAAATATTTTTCCCACATCATTTTATTTTATTTATAATTTTTATATATTAAATAATTAAATTTATTTTTGACATAATGATGATACAGTAATTACCTTATTAATTAGAGGTTAAAATAATTGATATTTTAAATAGTAAAATAAATTTGAATTTTATAATTTTGATACATTACAATAATTTAATAAATTAATTTGACATATTATGGTGGATTAAATAAATCTTGTTTCAAGTTATTATAGTTTTATGACATTTACAAAAACCAAATACTAAATAGTGTGAAAATTGACATAAATAATTATTTAATACTAATACTCTATTACTAAATAGAAAAATAATCCTAAAAATAAAAGGATCATACCAAAAACTTATATAATGATAGACATGTCATTAATTAACCGCATGAGGTTCTCTTGGAATTTTATATTATGTTTATGAAACATGTAATATAAAAATATAAGAAGTCATGGTAAAAGATAAACTACATAACTAAGAGTTTAATCTAAAAGATAAGTTTAATATGTTGACCTAACCATGTAAATAACCTATTGGTTGAGTGGATTTAGACACATCCCTACCTCATCCTAGAAATAAATCCATTTTGATCCATTATTATCTGAAAATTATTTTATAATAAAATAATATTTCAAGCTTTTCCTAAAGTGGCCCTCACATCTCTTATAAAAGGGTACTTCCCCATCTCTCAAAATCACACATCCAATGCGATTTGGATCATCAAAACCCTACTCAAATATCCTTATAATTAATATCAATTTTACCTAGAGGTCTTAATTTTATCATAAATCCATCCTATGATCCCTTTTCTGAAATCAAAAGGCAACACCTGAAGAAGAGGTAATTATTTCATAACCTCTTGCAATGTTATTTTATTCTTCCAATTCTTATTTCATTATTGTTTCCATACTAAAATAATAACTCCACTAAAATCTATATATTAATATTTTAATAAAAATTTGGTAAAACAATATTCATTTTTCTACCCATCCTATGAATGGAAATGTCACCATACATGTGTACGTACAGCTTACCGTCTCCACGACGCGATGAGATTAGTCTTCAATGATCACCATCATGATTTTTTTTAAAAATATATTGATTAATTATGAGATATATGAAATAATATTTCAACTATAATAATATAAATTTATCCAGATAAATATATGTTGTTTACTTACTTTTAGACTATATGATAAGAAAACAGAAACAACATTCATGCGTACGTAAGGACCGCAGTCTCCAAGAACGATGTATCCATTCCATATATCTATCTATTATAAATATTTATATTCTGAATATATATGATATATAAGTCATGTTTTATATTCATGACGATTTTAAATCATTATTTAAGTGATACTATCAAGAATAACATGTTAAAACACGTATGATAATGAAAGTGATTATTACCCAAAATGTTACTTTAACATTGAAATTATTATTAAATGTGTAGTATAAAGTAATAAATGAATCACTTATGATATCTTAAATACTAATATGGTAATGTTATAATTTAATTATATACTATGGTAATTATATATGATTTCAAACGTACCCTCGACTAAAAGAAATTAAAAGTTAAGGGTTAATTTTTCATTCTCTATATTTATTCGATATTGATTTTATATAAGTATCCATTGGGAAATCATTATCATCCACATACATGTTTCATAAAAATATATTTCAAAAAAAGTTACTATTTCATATAATATTTATTTAAATTTATTTATACCCCTATTTTTCTTTCTTTAAAAAAATTGATAAGAATCTTTTCATCCTTTTCAAAATAAGGTACATTATGAACTTTTCAAAAAAAATAAGGTAGAATGTTTTTCTAACTTATATTATGGATGTGGCTATTATCCTCTATTATAACACCATCTTTAATCCCTTACAAGATTATATGAAAATTTTTATAATAAATTTTTTCTTTTATAATTATGTGACTTTTAAATGATTTCAAAATTTCTCTCAAATAATTTTGATTCAATCATTGTCAACATCCTTTGATGGATTTTTCACTTGTTTTAAGTTGACTTATTGTGATATAATATTCCAAATTGTTATGAAGTTTTTGTGATATATTTGATTGTGGATGTTTTATTTTTATACCATCCATGGTTTATGGTTAAAGTATTATCATTTCATATGCTAGTTTTAATATGAATGTTTAAGTTATGTTTCAAATACTTTCATATGAGGAATGTATTGGACATAGTAAGTGATAGGTGGATCCCATTATAGCTCCTTGATTCATCGGTAGGCTTCACGATTGAAATTAGTGTCTTGGCCCAAGGCCTTGACAAATATTTTATTTTTAGTCTTGGCACGAGGCCTCGACTAAGTGGTTATAATGTCTGGCATTATGCATTCTCTCATTGTAGAATTAGTTATTAAATGTAATTATTCGACTAGTAGATTATCCATGTGGATGTTTATATGGTTATTTTTTATTTATTTTTTACATATTATGTTCATGATTATGTTTAAAAAGTTTGTTGTTTTTATTACACATTTTACCTTAAAATTTTGTAGCTTCTGCTATATTATTTACCCTTATTGAGCATCTGAGCTCACCCCTTTTTTATGATTTATTTTCGTATGATTTCAATAAGTGTATTATGATTTTTATATAGGGTTAAGGTAGGGGAATAATGGAATTATTAAAAGATTATTTAGGTTCTTTTTTATGTTTAAATGTGTAATGTAACATTCATGTATGTAACCTATTTTCAAAGATGGAAAAATTGATTGGTCCTTTGGTACTTGATTCCTTGTAATCATGACAATGTATTAAAATAATGCACCCACTCTGAGATTCTAGGGTCGAGGCTTTATAGTTGGTATCAGATGAAGTTTAGTATAATCCATTGAAACTATATTTAGACAAACAATGATTAATGAACATTATGCAAATAAACTTTTGAGTATTTATATAGAAGAACATTCTAGAATTTTTTTAATGAAGAGATTTTGTGATTTTTCCAAACAATATATCCCTTTCTAGATACGAGTAGGTAGAGGCTGCTCTAGCACAGATGTACCTAGGAGTGAAAATAGTGACAAGGAGTTTCAGGCATGACCTAGGGTATCCCGTTACATGACAACGGGCCTTGGTACACTATTGATTACGAAACTCCCAGGGGATATGATTAAGATAATTCACATTTTCTTTTCAAACTATTATGAATGATTTATGAGTAAATATGCTATTAATGAAACCATTTATAGGATTATGAGACTAGATGTGTGAAAATATACAATTAAGGTTTACAATTTTTCTAGTTTTTAGATTATACAGTCTTGTATGATCTATCCTAGTATATTTATATAGTTATAAATGGAACCCAGTATAAGGAATTAGAACTCCAACAATATGCACGATCCAAAGAGTCAGAAGGATCATATCTTACAAGGTCTGAACCATATTTTTGAAGGAAACTAGTCTCCCACTTATTAATATGATATGAAGAAATAATATCATGTATTAATCAGATAATTAATGATTTCTTTGAGTCATATGGCTTTGAAAGGAAATAAGAGAAGAAGATGATGACAGAGAAAAATATGGATAAAGGGAAAATGGAATGAAGGATTTTCCCACATGTGATAACTATAGAAAAAATCACTATGGTAAATTCATGAAGGTAATGGGAGTTTTTTTTGTGTGGAGAAACAAGACATCAAGTTAATGATTGTAAGGGTAATAAAAAGTTTTTAAATGTAAAATGTTGTATCTGCAAGGAGTAGGGTCACTATGTGAATCAATTCCCCAATAATTAAAGTATACCCCAAATTATGTTATTGTATAATAGTCAAGTTGTGAAACTACTGAAGATGAAGATGAATGATTAGTGATATTATGTCATTGTTAAATAATTGTGTCATTTTTGTACTGTATTAATAATGTACAAGATATAATAATTATAGAGAATATAAGGATTATAGTTTAGAACTATTTCATTAAGAATTTGAGATTGTATAGTACCAAGAAATGTGTAACAGTTTCATGTTAAAAAATTTCGAAAATATTTGGTTAGGAGAAATAAAAACCTCAATTTGTTTCTAAAACAAAGATAATGATTTCGGAATATGATATAATTTATTTGGATAAATTATATTCTATATTCTTGAAAGCCTTGAAACTAAAAAATGGTTTGTTTATTCCGTCATTGTTGGAGATTACAACATTTTTGTATATAATAAGTATATCCATTATTTTATAAAGAATAAGGGGGCTTGAATGTAATATATACGGTTTTGGGGTAATTCAGGGTGTTACAATGATTAAAGAAAATACATGATGAAGGTATTCACATATTGTTATGTAACAAAAGAGATCTTCATTATGTCATCCTTCTTTATATATTTTTGATTGTGATTTTGGCAAGAAGTATTTTTGGATTAGTCGAAAGGTTTGAATGGATTATGTTGGACATTGGATGATATTGTTTAAGGATAACAAATATTTCAAGATTTATTTTGGAATTTTATAAAAAGGACAACCTAGAGGTTGAGCGATAACCTGTCACATCCGGCAAGGCCGTGAGACTTGAACCAACAACCCAAGGGCGACAAGGGTGCTTAACCTACAACTGGACTACATTATGTCCTAGTTTGTATAATTTAGATTTTTTAATGGTCTAATAGATGAATTATTAAGTAATTTTTTAACCCTATACACTTAGGATAAAAATTATATTTTTGAGTTCTATTATATTTTGGAGTGAAAGATGAGTTTGTGGTAGAAATTAGTTAAAGGATAGAACTCTACTTATCACGTATTTTTTTATTCTCATTCATTGAAGAAATTAATTCATAATCTTTAGGTAATGGATCATAAAACTAAAAATGTGTTATCTTAATATATTTTGTTTTGATGAAGCTATGATATTTAAATCATCATAGATTGATTGCTTTGATACCCTCAATATCCCATTTATTATTCACATGTTTGTGATTGATGACCCCAATCACTCCCAATAAATATTTATGTTTTTCATATAATTATGTGTCTATAATATCCACCGATGTTCTCCTAATATTGATTATATTTTTTTGTGACATTTTCATTCCTATTATCCTCTTATTAAGACTAAATATTATTAACCCTATTTCTAATATGGGTTTTCAAAAAAGTTATTTTCTATTTTCAACCATTTATTTTCAATGAAAAATTTATAATTGTGAGGATTAAATTTATTGAAGTATTTTATAATGTAACACCCCATGATTTCATAGTACATTATCTCTTTAATGTAATTCAATAACTTGCGCAACATGCAACACTGAGTTTGAGTGCACCACGACTTACCAAACCAGCCATTCAATAAGTGATTATGAATAGTATTAACAAAATTTTGAATTATATATATTTCATATATAATTTTAACATTCAACTTTTGTGTTTATTAGACATAATATAAGGACAAATTTAATTTTCAGATAAAAGATGTATTTTTCAAAAAATGCATTTTTCTTCCATTTAATGGAGAACCCTTTTTAAATATAATATTAAACACTTTTATATATTAAATTTAGTGAAATAAAATTATTTGTTTAAAGTTGGACATAAAATTTTAGTTTGGATAAAATTTAGGTAGTTTTCTGGTAATATTCATATTTTGATGAATAGTAAAAAATACTAAATTTTAATCGAAAACAACTTTTTTAAGCGAAATAATTTATAGTGTTATATATTTCGATTCTTTGGTTTTAACGTATAATTAAATTATATTTTTATCATTTAATATTATTTAGGTCATTAAAACTAATTTCACATTTAAATTTGACATAAATACATGTCAATCTTTTTATAGTTTTTACTTTTTGAAAACCCGCCTTTTGGTTTTTGACTATGATAACTAATTTTAAATTTATAAATGAAACATATATGTTTTTAATTTTATGAAATATAATTCATTTTTGAATTTGGAATATCAAAATTAGCTTAGGGATAAATATTGGTATTTTGTTTAAAACATTCAATTTTTGATGAATAGTGAAAAACACTATGTTATTGTTGAAAACCGACTTTTATTTAAATAATTATAAATTTTTATTTAAATTTATTTTAAATCCAAAATAGATAAACAATAAAAATATGATTAAATTCTAATTCATTGGATTCATTTTGTAATAAGATTAGTTATATAAAATTTTATTGAAATTTTTAACATGTTTTCCCACCATCTAGTCACATTTGAAAATTTTCATAAAATGTAATTTTACCACTTCTGTGAATTAAATTTCAAAAATTAAAGAGACACGATTGATATCAGTAAGTAAAATGTGGTTTAATAAGATGATAATAATTTTTGGTGAATAGTAACTTTTAATTTTATTGACCACGGTTAAAAGTAAATAGATTAATTAACAGTAAATATGATATTAGAATTACCCTAACACATATCTTAATTCTATAAGATACGTTTTTTAAAATCTAAATCCCCCTTTTGAACAAAATATGATATATTTTTATCCACATTGATTATATTTGGAAATTTATTATAATCTTATTGAAAGAATAGTCAAAAGTGTTAAATTCATATTTTAATAACTAAAACATTTTTTATATATCGTTATAAATAAGATAAATAAGACTATAAATTCGCATTATAAATCTAAAAATATTTCCTACATCATGTTATTTTTTTATAATTTTTTGATATTAAATAATTGAATTTGTTTATGACATAATGATGATGTAGTAATTATCTAATTAATGAATAGTAAAAAATAGATATTATAAATATTAAAATTAATATAAATTGGGAATTTTTATGAATTCCACAAATTTTTTAGATTAATATGAAATGTTACAATTGATTAAATAATTTTTTATGAAGTTATAATGTTTTTATGACTTTCAAAAAAACCAAATACTAAATACTGTCAAATTTGACATAAATGAGTTTTTAAAAGAAATATTATATTATTAAATTATATAATAATCCTTAAAATATAATATTCAGAAAAATAACTTATATAATGATATATATTTCATTAATATACCACTTAAGGTTCACATGGAATTTTATAGTATGTTTATTAACCATGAAATATAAAAAATCAAGAAGAGATGGTAAAAGATAAACTATTTAACTAAGAGTTAAATCTAAAAGATAAGGTTACTATGGTGACCTAAAAATGTATTAAATCTATTTTTTGAGATTATTTCGCCAATCCTCTACTTATACTTCTAATAAATCCATTTTGAGCCATTTGAAATACAAAATGATTTTATAATAAAATGATATTTCAATATTTTCTTAAAGTGACGCTCACCTCTCTTATAAACGGGTACATCCCCTTCTCTCCAAATCACACCTCCAAAGCAATTTGTCTCTACAAAAAACTAAAAAAATATCATCCCAAAAACCCTCAATTATACCTCTAATCCTTACATTGATAATAAAGCCAATATAAAGAGCTATTTTGTTCAAATCAAAAAGCAACACCTGAAGAAGAGGTAATTATTTCTTCACCTTTTTCAATGTTATTTTCTTCTTCCATTTCACATTCTTTGTTTTTTCCGTCGTAAAATAATAAATCATGTAAAATATACAGTCTGAGATGTTATTATAAATATAGTACAACCATATTCATTTTTCTATCCATCCTATGAACGAAAAAGTCACCATACGTGTGTACGTACAACTTACCATCTCCACGACGCGTTGAGATTCATCTTAAATAATAACCATTCAATAATTTTTAGAAAAATATATATATTGATTAAGTATGATATATATGAAATAATATTTCTACTAGAATTATATATATTTATTTAAATAAATATATTTCATTTACATACTTCCATACTATATGATAAGAAAACAGAAACGTCATTCATGCGTACGTACATACCACCGTCTCTATGAACGTTGATTCCATTTCATATATCAATATATTATTAATTTTTATATTATCAATATATATGATATATAAATAATTTTTTATATTCAGGAAGTATGTATATCATGATCTATGTGATACGATCAAAAATAACATATTAAAATACGTACGATAAAGAAAGCAATTATTACCCAAAATGTTACTTTAACATGGAAACTAATATGAAATGGGTATTATAAAGTAATAAATGAATAATATGTGATATCATAAATATTAATAAGGTTTATTTTATAATTTAATAACATACTATGGTCATTATACATTAGTTTAAAAGTACCCTTGACTAAAGGAAAGTACAAGGTAAGGGTTAATTTTACAATCTCTTTATTATTCT
This sequence comes from Viscum album, assembly GCA_963277665.1. NCBI lineage: Eukaryota > Viridiplantae > Streptophyta > Magnoliopsida > Santalales > Viscaceae > Viscum > Viscum album. The sequence goes on along the minus strand of OY728160.1, from coordinate 451,942,486 downwards.
GAAGTTGTTTATATGTAAGTATCCACTTGGACTTATTTAACTTCCACATATATGTTTCTTAAAAATATATTTCAAAAAAACATTTTTATTTCTTATAATATGAGTTAAATTTATTTATAACCTTGTTTTACTTTCTATAAAATGTTTTGAAAGGAATCTTTTCATCGTTTTCCCAACAAGGTACTTTATGACCTTTTTGAAAAATTAATGTAAGAATTTTTTTTAACTTATATGGAGGGTGTGGCCATTCTATATCATTATAAAACCTTCTAAGCTTCCCTTACAATCTTATAAGACTGTTTTCGAAATAAATTTTTTCTTTTATAATTACATGACATTTAAATGATTTCAAAATTCCTCTCAAATAGTTTCGATTTCATCTATGTCAACATACTTTGATGAATTTTACAATTGTTTAAAGTTTAATTTTTATGATAAAATATTTAATATTGTATTGAAGTTTTTGTAGTATGTTTGACTATGGATGTGTTATTTTTATACCATACAAGGTTTATGGTTAAAGTGTTAACATTTTGTAGGCTAGTCTTTATTTTAATATATATGTTATGTTTAAAATCTTTTCATATGACGAATTCATTAGACATAGTATGTTATGGGTGGAGTCCTCTATAACTCCTCTATGCATTGGTCAATATCATGAGACAAATTAGTGTCTTGGCATAAGGCCTTGAAAAAATGTTTATTTGTAGTCTTGGCAGGAGGACTTGACTATGTGGTTATGATGTCTAGCATTATGTGTTCCATCATTATTAAAATAGTTATTTCATGTGATTATTCGACTTGTAGAATATCCATGTTTATGTTTAAAAGGTAATTATTGATTTATTTTTTCCATATTATGTTCATGATTATGTTTATGAAGGTTATTGTTTGTATTATACGTGTTTCCTAAAATGTTGATAGCTTGTGCTAAATTATTTACCCTTACTGAGCATCTGAGCTCACCCCTTTCTTTTGTTTTATTTTCCTAGGATTCCAAAAAAGTGTATTATTATTCTTATGAATGGATAATCTAGGGGAACAATGAAATTCTAAAAGTATTATTTATGTTGTGTTTTATGATTAAATGAGTAATGTAACGTTCATGTATGTAATCTATTTTCCAAGACTGATAAACTAATCGGCCCTTTGGGACTTGATTCCTTATAATCATGCCAATGTATTTAAATAAATCTCTAGAATCGTGCATCTGGGGTTGGGGTGCTACATCATCCCTTACTAATGACGTGTTATAGGACTTCACACAATAAAATCGGGGAAAACCTAACTAATCAAGAAATGTTATATTATGACATGTTTTGAAACCATATGTCTAATTTGTTGTAGCCCATATCTAACAATATCTTAATATGTAGGGGGTTTCCATGATTTTTGTTCCTAGTTATGTATTGTTTGATGGATGAGGAGTATGTTTGTCAATCATGGGTAGAGGATGAAATGATTTTATGGGAGGTTTTTTCAAATAGGGGTGTTTTGTGGTTTGAGTGAGGCATTGTGGTATTGGTCCTTATAGAGGATGGTGATGTGGTTGTGTTGGGTGTTTTGAGGATGTTTTATCATTGATTGGTATGTTTGGTTATTGGTAGTCTTTGGGGTTAATTAGATCTCTGAGAGGTATCTCATGTGATGGCAATTCAGACCCCTTCCATTTATTTTAGGTTTAGTTTTGATTCCAAAGGATAAGTATAATTGGATAGGTATCTAATGTATTTATATGTTCCTTCCTGGATTGTTACTTTTCCAGGCTGGGAGTTGGCGATGTTCAAAGCCAACTTAATGAGGGTTTAATAGATATGGGGATAAACATATATGGCATCATATTTTTCATGCCATGAATTGGTATTTAGAACAAGATAGTTTGTTCACTTCTAAGAGGCTGGAAGTTCATGACTTGCAGATTTTTAATGGTATTTATTTTTCTAATGAACACACTAAATAATTTAATTGATCACAACATGAATAAATTCCAGAAATTTTCACCATGAAATTAATTTCTTGTTAAATAAGATTTTATTTTGAGTATTTTATGGCCTAAATAGGATTCATTCCATTAATTGGAGGGCCTCATGAAAAACCATGATGTGGATATGAGTTTCACTTCATGAAAGTGCCAAGGCCCATCATGATTATATATACTATCAATCACCTAAATTATTTTATTCCACTCTGTTTTTTTGAAAAAAAAATATATTATTTTGAGAGAATGTATGGACACCCTTCTAATATATCATCCTTTGCTTCTGAAGTTTTATCATTATAAATCCATGGCGAGTAAATTCACTTTTCACCCTCATCTTCTATTGTTCACTTTGGAAATATCATATTAGTGATGATGTTATATTTTGGGTAGTGTTTGGGATTATTTCTTGATGATTCTGTGTTGTGTTTATGGTTGATCAACGACTTCTAAGTGATTTTGAGTTATTATAGTTGTTTATTCTTCTCCATATTTTGCGAGGTGACTTAGAAAGCTTCTTTGTGGTAGGTAATCATCGTTCCCTACCTATTTAGGTTTATTTGTGTGGATTGAATATTTTCTCTCTCTATTTCAGGGATAGAAAAGGTCTACATCATAGAGATAATAAATTGTCTTAATCTGAAATTGATGTGAATTTGGAGAAGTCGTATATTTTACTACATTGATTTTATTATTGATGTGATTCCTCTTGTGTTTTTACATTGTGTAAAGTCAGAGACATTATAATCCTTTCATATAAGTTAGTTGTTATTATTATGGAACCCAAGTAGTGTTATTATATGATATCTCCTAGAATATCAAATCTAAAATCATGCATATCGATAATAAATTCATTCCCCAAGGATATATTGAATTTTTGTGAAATTATCTTTACTAAGTATTGAATTAATGTTATTAATACCTTATTGAATATGAATTATGAAAAGTATTATATGCTAGGATGTGTTGAAATATGTTTATGTGATTCTTTTTCATGTTTTTGTGAACCCTTTGGGGGCTTGTTCGGTGATGGAGGTGAACAGATTGGTTGTGAGAAGAATTGGGGTGTGATGTAATGTTGGGTTGGCATGGTATGTTATATGGGTTGATATATGGTGGTTATGGTGTGTGTTTTTTGTGTTGTCTTGGGATTTTCATCTGTGGAAGTTGTGTTTTTTTGTGGCTTCAGTGTATAGTTTGTGTAGTGAGTTGGATGGGCTTTGGTTAGATGGCTCGTTATACGTTGGGTTGTGGTAGTGGTGGATGTGATATAAGAATCCAATTTTATTAATGATCTTACTATTTTTGAAATTAATTATATTCCTAGACAATGTAAATTTTTTAATATCATAGTCCTTGATAGGGATATGTGGATTTCATTTTGATTCAAGATAGTTACCGATAATTATATGGGTAAAAAGATGTCTGTGTGATTTTAAATGATATTGTAATAATCATCTTTTATTATTATAGTTTTTTATAATAGTATTTATTATAATGTAAGACATACTACATGATTTGATTCATTTTATGGTCTACCATTTGAAACATCCTTGTGTTCGGATGAATTGGGTGACATACACTTTATGGGACCAAGTTTATATAAATAATAGATGACAGGGTAAATTCGATTAATAAGATTATGATTTAAGTTCATAGTTGGTATAATTCATCCATGGATATATGATGATGACCATTGATAATTAAAATATGTTTTTTTTCTTTAGTTTAACTCTTATATTTGGGCATGGATTGGTTGGGAAACATAGAATAACATTTTTTTTAAATAGTGCATTTTTTGGATTTGTATCATTATTTTAGGGGAAGGAACATGATTTAAAAAAAAGAATCTTTTGGCATTGATAAAATTAACAAATAAAATTCCCATACTTTTTAATTTTCAATAAGAAATTACAAATAATAACAGTTATATTACTATCCATGTCAATAGAAATTTTTTGATTATAGTGTGATTCGTTAATAATAAATAAATATATATATATATTTATATTATATATATGTGTGTGGTTTTATGAATTATAATTATTAATGTAGTAATAATAATAATTAGAAGATATTATTATTATTATTATATTAATAATAATAACTTTGTAATTTGAAGGTATGAGTTGTTCTTTCAACTCATAACTTGTGTTTTCTATTATTTATATTATTATTGTTGTTGTTAATATAATTTATTATATATAAATATATTTAAAAATAGGAAATAATAGAATTGGGTGTCACTTTGTTGTATATAGAGGGTGAGATGGGTGTTGTAAGGGATGTGGAGTCATAAAGAATATTCATTGCACATGGAGGAGGGAAAAATGTAACTGAAATATGTGAAATGAAAAAAGGTGAACTAAAAAGGCATAAAATAATATTGGGGTAGGGGAGGTTTGTTTATATCATCCATTGTGGTCAGAAAATTTATTTCCCCCTTTATCTTTCTTCTCTCTCCCCAATACCTATCTCTTAGTTTTTCAAATCGCACCTCATCCATATATCCATTTATATTAATTTTAATCATGGTTCATTGGTTCATTGTATTAAAAATTAAAATTTTTTGGTTGGACATATTTTTTTCATATTTGGAGATGAATTATGACCAGACTCAATAAAATTGATATTCTTATTCATTATTTTTCGGAGATTTAATTTAATTTGGTTAAGGATTTAAATATAATCAATTCTTGATGGAGTAATAACACCTAGTTTGTGAGTTCATTGGATGTGTGGAAAGTGAATCCATGTATATTATATTAAAAACAAATACTGTATTTAATTCTTGTTTTAAATTTCATTCTATAAATTTATTTTGGATTTATATTATAATATTATAGTATAATTTTCATCAATCTTATATTTATTTAAATTTTATGTTTCAATTTCCCAGTAAAAGTTTTTCAGGCTTCTTTGTAAAGAGAAATCTATTAAAGAAATTGTGTTTAGTTCATAATTATTACTATGAAATAGATTTAGATATTTTTTAAATATTTTTTGAAATAAATATGTAATGGCCTCTTATTATATATATTTTGACTAAATATGGTTGCAGGTGTTTAATTGATATTTAATGGAATTTGTATTATTAAAGGGTATTGGGATGATTGTTTATTGAAGGGTATTGTATTTGAAAAAATATTTTATATATTATCTATATATTTAGGGATATTAAAATTTAAATGTGTTTACGTGATGTTTTTAATGTTATTTAACGTTTTCAATGTATTTTCAATGAATGATTCAATGTTTTTTTCAAGAATTTTTTTTGTAGGTTTCCAAAAATATATTCTAAAGGACAAGATTAACACTGTATTAAACAGTTGGGGATGAGATTTATTATTTTATGTGATAATTTTTTTGAATGGTTTGAAATTTGAATTTTGTTTTTTATTATATATTAAGGGCTGGCTTGGATATGATGTTAGAGGGGATTTTTGGCATGTTATTGATCTACATGTCATGGATTTTATGATTTATAGTACCCACCTACCATTAGTTAGTCACTAGAACCTCAATAACCTAGGTATGGAAGAATAAATTTAAGTACCAATTTAGATTATGCCACACTAACTAAACATATTAATAATAAAAAATAAATTGTGGTGAAATTAGATGAGTGTCACCAAACTAGTAGTATAATACATGAAGTCTTTAATATTTGGTTAGATTTGGTATCCTCAAATCGATATCACCTTGCCACTAGGATATGGCATGCTCTCCACATTTTTTGCAATGCATAATTTTTTTTGACTGATAGATCGGAAGATATTATATAGATTCTAGGTTCCATTAACCTTTAATTACACAGTTCTAATCTCATGGTTTTGTTTACATAAATTTATTTTTCCTCTATCACGATGGACCTTACGACACATGTTTTAATATTTAATTTTCTATTTTAGGAAGTGGAATTGGTAATTCACTTGATTAATTCCTTATTTTTCTATGTCTTCTTTTTTTTACTCAGGCATGGTTTTATGGTGTTCTTACATTAACTAATTTATTTTTGGTTATAATTTTTTTGTAACTACTATGTGGGTATTCATGGTTTCATGTATTTAATTTATTTTTAATGAAGAAAATTATTACCCTAGTTTCCACTTCATATAACATAACAAGGAATATTTTAAAGTTAATATTTTTGTAAGCAAGAATGTTTTATAAAATAATAACATTGAAGCTTTTTACCTTCCTTTTATACCTATCCATAATTATAAATTTTGAGGCTAGATTCTGTTTATATGTACTAAAATACATAATTTGGATAAGATGATTAAATAAAAGACCCCATGTTTCATGTTTAAAAATTTAAATAAAATGATTACTTCCATACCATTATTTTGAAACTACCATGAAATGGATTTAATTTTAATGAGTTTGAATGTGGTGTCTAGTGGATACCTACATGGAATTTTTGTCCCACCTTTATAAATTATGGTTCTATTTTAGGCTCTAATGGGTTCTTGATTGGTATTTGTGCTTTTATTCTTGTTTAGTGGCAGTTTTAGGAAAAGTAAAATTTTATATAGACTTGAAGGTGTGTGTGGGGTATTCATGCATTTATATTATCAATATAAATTTTAATATATTTTATTTATTCTATGTTAGTTTTATCATTTTGTTTCTAATTGTTATATGATATGGAATTTTTTGTATGATTAATGAGTTATGTTCTATATTATGCCTCATTTAGTTTTTGTTAATATAAAAATAGATTATATAGATATACGTGCATAAAATGAGGTTTTCTTTCTTTTTATTTTAGGAATAAGCAACATTTTATTCATATTTTATTGAGAAAATTTATTCCCAATAGTATATATTTCATTCCCAAGAACTTGTTGTCATCTAATGGGGATCATGAACACCCTTCATACCTTGCCATAACCAATCTCAATTTACAAGATAATGGGTAACTCATGTTGTTTCATAACAAAATGTATGAGATCTCAATTTATGTTTATTATACAACGTGTCAATATAGAGGAGACAAGTTAATATCAAAACACTAGAGTTAGATCATGAATTGATTCCTGATCACCACCATTCATACAATGTTGTGATTTTCCAATGGAATTATGAAATATGTGATTTTAGTTTTGAGTTTGGTTCATCCATATTTATTGGTACAATTTCATATTGTAATAATTTTCAAACAGAACTACCTGACCTATATATGAAAGGTGCAGGATTTTCATACTATGCACATAGTACATGTATTTTATAAGGGTGAGGTTTTTTATGATTTTCCTTTCAATGATATTTTTTATTAAGTTCCCATAAACTGTATGGAATAAATTGATAAATATTGATTCTATTTTTTTGATTTCCATTTATTTTAAACATATTTCAGAATTATGGATTAAATTGAGATACATATATTGAGTAATTATTATTTTAATTATATTGTTTCTCAATTTTTTATGTTATGAACCTTTTTTTCATTTCAAATTTGAAAATAATGGAAATGAAATTTTTAAATTTAATATGATTTTGATGAATGAAATGTTTTCTAATATAATATCATTGGGTTTTAAAATTAATAGTTTCCCTTATTTTAAATATTTTATTATCTAATAATGGTTAAATATTGTAATTAATTGGAATTTTAATTGGGTTTATCATAGTATTTTCTAAATTTAATTGTTTTAAATGTGATGTAAAATATTTTTACAATGTATGAAATTTTGATTTAATTTTTAAATGGGTTTTTCTTAAAATCAATATTACATGAAGTGAATTTACTTTTCTAATATAATTTTCAATTTTTAATTATTAGTTTTTGGAAAGATTATATAAAGTGGAGTAGTATTTAAATCAATTGAAACATCATTAAATAAGATGCATGGCCTATTCTATATTAATTATTTATGTGGAAACCGAATTAGAAATCGGTTTCTGATCATTTTGTTAGACTAATATGATTCAAAAACATTTATATCATATGTATCTTGATTTTTTGTGTACTAGTAAAATTATATATATCATGTTTTAGATTACTCAGCCTCTATAAATAATTAATACTAAGTACATGACTAATTATAAACATAAACATTTAAAAGTCTTTTTTTTTTGAATTTTTTTTTATTAGTTTGTATTCTCTATCCATGTAGATGTAAGAATTTTATTTTTAATTATATTTATAAGGGAAATTTAATTTTGAGTTACTATAATATTTTTATATTTATTACACATAATACTTATAATATTCATGTAATTCAAATTCTATGTCTTGTGGTTTAATTGGTGTTTTGAAGATCATCCATGTTTGCTATTAAAAATGGTTAGACACACTTGTTTCAAAGGATATGATTTATATTTAATTCTATCTTAGTTATAAATTATTTTTGGAATATTTTATTTCAGAAATATTGTATTGTTTTTAAGAATGTGATGTTTCATGTGATGTATCTTTCTTTACGATTTTCTGTAATTTGAATTTGTCTTTAATCATTGATTGTTTCATTGTTAATAAGTTTTGTTGGGTTTGTTTATTTCATTGAAGATATTTATATTAGTTTAAGGTAATGTTTTTAGAATGGGGAGAACCTCTATTATATATGAATATTTTTTCTTTGGTTTCATCCCTTATCATATTAGTGATTCATTTCATTTAGAGTATACAGGATATTCTGTTATAAATTTTAGAAAATGTAAAATATTCTTAAATTTTTTTACAATTATGTTCTTATAAATTTTATTGTTTCTAGATTTTAATATATAATGTTTTTAAATTTTAATTTTTTTTAAATATTATTTTAATGAGAAGAACATGATTGTAAAAAAATTTAAGAATATTTTAATTTTTCTAAAATTGATAAGGAAAATTTAATTATGATTAAATATTTTTTGAGTAGTTAAAAATAATAATAGTGGTACTATTATACATGTCAACATAAAAAATTATTAAAATGTAATTAATTTATATAATCTATTTGTTGGTATATATATATATTAATAATTATGATTAATTCTGTAATAATAATAAAGGTTGATATTATTATTATTATTATTATTAATTTGAGTCTAATTGATTATGTTAAAATATATTTAAAAAGTGTACATTGGAATATTGGAATGTTATTATAAATTATATAGAGGGTGTGTTGGGTTTTATAAGAGAATGGGAGTGGAATGGATTCTATATAGTTCAATAGGGGAAATTGAAAAAATAGGAATAAAAAATACTTATAAAAAGTTAATCAAATAAAAATGTAATGTGAAAAAAAATAGGAGAACATTTGGGAGAAGGGGAGGGGATTTAGCATTATCCAGTGTGTAATGAAAATTTCTTTTCCCCATTCTCCTTTACATTTATACCCCCATATCTCTGAGTTTTTAAAATATTCTACCAGAATTATCTCCTTAGATATTTATTTGAATGATGCATCGCCATGGGTTTTTTATTTGTCTCAATGAGATAAAGGTAAGACCTAATTTTTGTCAATAGACATGGAGGAAATTTTCAAAAACTAAATTCAAATTAACAAATTAGTTTTAATATAGTAAATATATTATGTATGGGAATTTGATTAGAATCACTCTTAAATAGTGGAATAAAACATATGTTGAGAGTTCATTGTAATTTAGTTAGGTGGATCAATATTTTTTTTAAATCCTTGATTGCATTTGATATTTAAGTCATTATTATATTTATTAAGAATTATATTTTGTTCTCTTACATACATTCACCTCAATATTATTTTTAAATAAATTATACATATTGGGTGTTCACTGTAATTTTGTAAGGGATCATTCCCAAGATAAATTTCATAAAAAATTGTGTATGGAACTTCTGTTTTTCTTAAGGAACCAAATATTTTAGAAATTCTTTTTTAAATGAATTTGAATGTGAATATTTCTAATTTTTTTCCTTAAAAATAAGTTTTAATATATTTTTTGGGTATTTAGTTTATTAATGGTATTTTGGATTTTTTTTGAATGGTCATTTATTTTTAAATATTTTGTTATATGATTTCATGATATTTTTTTTGTATTCAGGTTTCAAAATAATTAGGTGACTTTTTTTAATATAATGTAACACCTTCAAGGGATGTATTAATATTGTGTTATTTTTCATTTTTCAAATAAATTTTTTTACAATTTGGTATACAAAAATATATTTTCATATTCCTTGTGGGTACTTTATAGAGGATTTTGAATTGAAATTTATTATTTTATATGAGTATATGTTTTCATGGGTTTAAATATAAATCTTATCAGTTTATATGATTTGTTAATGGGTTTCTTATATGAGGTGACATGAAATTTTCTATATATTATTCATGTATATGTGATAAAATTTATGTTTCATGGTAGTCACCAGTCTTTGGATAATCATGGGAACCTCAGGAACCTAGTTTGAGAGGACTTTATTTAAGTACCCCTTTAGAATATGGCACACTAACTAATCATATTATAATTTCACAATATTTTTTGGTTTAATAAGATATTTTTATCCATAAAACTACACTAACACATGTACTTATTAGTGGTTGGATGGTTGAGGATTCATTGGATGGTCGACACCAGGCTACTAATCGAATTTACTCTCTCTATAGTGGATCACATTCAAAAAAAATTAGATAGATGGACCTAAGATTTTAAAAGGATTATAGTTTTCCTTGATATCAATTTACCTAGGACGACTCCCTTGATTTAGTTTACTTTTTATAATATTTTACACATAGTTTTGGATAATACCACTCATTTTTAGATATTTATATTTTATTTTGAGTTAATTATATTATTTATTACATCTAGTATTTTTTGAATATATGTGAATATATTGTATCTTATGATTGACTTAATAGAACTTTTACTCTTATTATTGTATATTTGGATTCTATTTATTTTTCATGATATGGTAAGGTATTCATTGCCTCATGAATTTCTTTTTTCATGAAAGTTTAAATTTATCTTCGTTGTAGATTCTTGTTATAACTTAAAATGATGTATTTGAAAGTTAGGTATCTTATCTAATTTTCAAAATTCATGTATGTTTAAAAATTATGTTTTGGAAATTTATTCCTTTTCTTTAATGATCATCACTTCATAAAATAATTTGTGGATTGATTAGGTTTAGAAAGACTGAAGTCATAATTTTATATTAGAAGATTATGTAAATAATCACGTGTAACTAATTTTTAAATTAAAATGAAAATACAACATTCTTTTCTTAAATTTCAATCTTGTATAAAAGAGATTTAATTTTAATTCGTATGGATGGGGTGTGGGAATGATATATAATTAGTATTTTTTTCATACATATATACTTATTATTTTTCATGTTGGGTTTTGATAGATAACATATTTATCTTCGAGATCTAGTTTTATTTTTTTGGTTATTCCAACAAAAGGAGGATTTTTATGACAGTTGGAGGTGTATGTGATCATAGTTTTTATTTTTTGTTATGGTTTACTTTTCATATGTCCTCATTCCATGTTGATTGTATGTTTTAGTTTATCTTGGTTATATTATTTGGATTTTAAATTATAAATCATGATTTATGTTTTATGTTATGACTGATTTGGTTTTTTATTATTAAAACATATTATTTTAATATGTGTGTTAATAAGACATGCAGAGTGTTCATGTAGGTCATATGAGTATAATCACCATTTTTTTATTTTTCTTAAGTGAAATAATTCTAATTTTTGTTGATGCACATGCACTAGCTTCCGACATATGAGAATCAAGAACATCCTTCGTGCCATATCATGGGATGGATGGGGTGCCAAGATTAGGGGTATCCTTGGTTTTTTCATGAATGAAGCAATGAAATTTATTAACATGGAATGTCTGTACTTTTGAGTTTATTGAAGTGATTGTGGAAGTATAATATTTATTTTTATTTTCTATAATATTATATGTATGTTTATAACATTTTTCATGTTTCCCAATACAATAAGTATCAATTAGAACTTATCCACATTTTGAGGAGGGATACTGTTGAATAGAAACATAACTCTTAATTTGTAAAGAGACTAATTTTGATTATAGATTATGGAAGGAATATCCATTGGGGATGGATGAATCATTTGGTAATTAATTTACAGATACATTGACTAACCTAATTATGGACACAGGATAGAGAGAGAAACATGTTTAGTAGTGGATAGATATTTTTGTTGATAAGAGTGTTTAGTGACTTTTTATGGTGAAAATGGTACCTGGTTGGTAGAATTTTAACTCATGGGATCTGGTATGTGAAATGGTTTTCCATTTATTGAGGAATATGATGTAATAATGATATTTAAATAGACTTTCTGGTATTTTTATCATTATTTTTTGAGAAATTGATTTATATATGATCTCATAAATGTGTTTTAATTACACTATTATATCTAAAATTGGGTTCTCTCCATGGGTTCAATGTTTCGTGAGAATTTTGATTTTAGAGAAATTTGGGAGAAATTTTACTAGGGTGCATGGTCATATACATGGTCCCAGAATCCATGTACAGATACTGTTCATTTTGGATTAGTATGTTAGTCAATTATACATGGTCAATGACAGCATTCAATAAGACAATGGATTTTTCAAATTTCCAAATAGTGAGTTCTACATGGTCCCCTTTATGTCCCCAAATATCATCCATTACCATAAAATAAATATGTTTAAGTGATGTGGTTTTGTAATTTAGTAAATAAGACACATATAAAACATTGTGTTCTTCATACCAAAATATCGTGTATGGTTAGATGGGTGATTTTGGGAATATTTTCGTATCTCTTGACCTCTTACTGAATTATAGAATAAATGGATTGTTGGATTATAAAAAGGCTCCTATGTAAGAACTAGATTTATTTTTTATCTTGTTTTCACCATTTCCCTATTGTGGAATCAGACACATTGATGTCAAATTTCACAATCTGTTTCCATAGATTGAGGGTTTTCATTCATATTCATAATAACTTTTATTTTTATCCAATTAGCATTATTTTTTGGATTATGAATTTATGAAAATCAAGAAAAACTTTGTTATGTACGATAATATTATATTTTATATGATTTTTCTATATTTCTAGTTTATTGATAGTGCATAGTTTTTAGTTGATGACTAAATTTATTTAATTTTTTACAATTATGGCTTCATGAAAAAATCTTAATATTTGGACTAAATTTTTTCTAGAAGTTATTGTGGATTTTTTACCATTATTATCTATTTTTTTGGAATTTTAATTATAAATTTTCATTATGAATATTTGGATTATAGAATAATTTTATTTAAAATATTAATTCTATATGAGAATGTTATTTTCTAGGAAATTTATTTTTTATGTTATAATGACAACATGGGTATTTTGGGTGAAATGATATTTATAAAAATTATGATAGTTTTAAAAAAATCATAGAATTAATTTTGAATTTAGTTATGTTTAAGTTGGAATAAAATTTCTTTTTCTGTGATTTATCATACGATATGGGTGTGGCAAGAAATTATATTTTGGTTAGATCTTTATTTACACTAAATGTTTCGTCCATAGTAAAATAGTAATTTATAGATTGTGATTTAAGTAAATAAATGATTTTTAAATACAATGAAATAAGGTTACACCCATATTGATAAAATATTAAAGTGTTATTTTGAGGAACAAAATGTTTGATAACTTACTATGTGAGTGAAAAAATCAATATTTTTTTTGAAAATGTTGATTCATAATGAATAATTATCTTGAAAATATTTTATAGATAATTCTCAGGTGTGCCTTAATATGTGGAATGCAATTTTTTGGGAAATGGGTAGTTTTTAGTGATTATTAGGGGAAGATGATTTCTAATGGTTGTGAAAATGAGGATTATTCTAAAAGTATATTCTTATGGATGAAACATACTATTTTTTTTAAAAATTTGATTCAATAAAAAAAATTCAAAAATAAAATAGAGTTCATAAACTATTTTTTAAAAAAACATTGATTTTCCCCCAAAATGTACGTTTTTTGGGGAAATAGTTTTGATATATTGGATTTCAATTTTTTTTTTTAAACTAAATTTTTTATTTATCATTGTTTTTTTTCTTTTAATATTTATAGTTATCTTAATTTTAAGTGTATTAGAGTTCTATAAAATATTAATAAATTTATATTCAAACTTTACATGTGCATTTTAGTGAGATATAGATGTGATTTTTAAATATATGGGTAAGGGGAAGAAATAATTCTTCATCAGTTGTGAATCATAATTACATATTGTATTTATGGAGAATGATATAATGGATCAGGGTTAGACTATTTTATTTTTATGTCATATTTCATCTCATTTAGTTGACCATAAAATTTCGGGTTTTGAAATAAATTTATTTTCTATTTCTAAATTATTTTAATTGGGTTTTATATTATAATTATTTCTTTTATTTATTTCATCAACATAATATCGACCCCATTGTTATTATTTATACCCTTCCAATATTTCACCAACATCGGGCGATCTGAATAATGAACTTAGGGGTATTTGGTGCACCAAATTAGTACTTGGGATTAAAAATCTGGGCTAATGGTGTAACATAGGAAATTTAATAGTTGAACCTTCCCACTATAGATATATCATCTATAATATGAACATAAAAATGATATCAGTATATAAAATAATTATCCTGAAAACCTATCATTCTGGTACAAATTAATTAAAACACCCTCAATAGTTTAATCTGTAAAAACACAGAATAAATTATTGGGGACATTTTAATTTACAAAAATCACATTATAAAAAGATTTTTATTCTAAAAAACATTTTTCCTATTCTAATAAATAATTATTTCCCACTAATAAGAATTCATGTATATGACACACATACCTATACCCTTCTTAGGATGAATTTATGGACACCCTCTTACAAATCCAGAACAAAATTAAATAAAATATAATGATTAAAAATCACCCATAACCCAAATCAAATTTCAAAAAAATAGAAAAAAGTTATAACTATAATCCCCCAACTCTTGTAATTTATAATTTTACCATATTGGTGTTCACAATGCACATGTTTAACATCCATTACAATTTAAACTAGTATTATCTGCATCTAACACGTTATAAATAAAATTACAATGAAGAAATTATTTTGAAAAAATTTATAATGCCCAATCTGGTTCACATGAATAGATACCAACCTGGGTGTGTTTATGAGATCTCAGGAACACCTCCATGTATCCTATAGTATATAAACAAGTAGTGAGAGTTTGATACCAACATTGAGATGAATATTCTCTTAGTTGTATAATATATAATAAAATTTAGATAACAACATCATCAAATAACATAAAAATATTGCACTGTAATCATAGCTGAATTCTTACCATAAAATTAAATAAAAACATACACACCAAATTATATAACAAAACAAACTTCATGATGATCATAAATACATAATTTCATAGTTTATTTCAATTGTACCAATACTATAAAATGTAAATCAAGAAAATTATCTAATAAATATGAAATTAGGTATGATTTAATATGTACAACTCTTCTTTATTCCACCCCAACACATCAAATGTATTTTTCTTCACCATTTGTACAATCAATGTACAAACCTGTTAACAAATATGGGTTCAAAACATCCACCCAGGTGAAACTGCTTGGAATAAGTTCAAAGCTGAGTAGAATGATAGTAATGGGTCCACTACTATAGGTTTAAATATCATTGGGGGTATGAATGTGTTGAAAACTAAATAAAAGCATAACATATATTATTCAAAATTTCATATAGTATCATTATGTAATTGTTGGGAAACCACAACAACCATTCGAACCTAAAAAATCTAGTGTATGTGATTTGACCATTAATTTTAGAAATATTTTACTATGGTGCACCTTCATTACCAAGACAATTAGGATGAATAGACTAGATTTTGAAAAGTGGGAAGTAAAAATATGTTTTAATAATTTGCAAGGCCTTTATATACCACTTTTAGAAAAATGGGACACTATGTGTTACTATGAATCACTATCAGTCAACTTTTATTTGAAAAAATTCAATAAAGATCATAATAAAAGGTTCCAAAACTCAATATCTGTCTTTATAAACCCTTGAAAATTCATGAAAGAATGAGATATATTGTACCAGTTATAATAATTAGTTTTTTTTATCCAAAATATGTTAGTAAAAACATTTTATAGGGTACCATAGCTATTTTATAATCCTCTTATATCCTAATGAAGATAGGAATTAACATAATAAAATATACCATTACTCATGGATAGTCCTCCTATTTTATAAAAAATCATAAAAGAATCAATGGAAACATAATTATACTCCTCATGTGCTATGTGTACATGCACCTATCCAAAAAGATGTATCATCTCATAAGAAAATAGAAAAAAATAAAAACATGATGAAATAAAATAATATATGTAGACTATAAACTAAAACCTAACTCTCAACTCACAATAACCAATGCCTGCCACATTGATAAAATCATAGAGCATCTGAACCCTAACTCACATCCTGTTAGTTTTAACTGATATCAATAACCATATTCATTCCCAACAAAAAGTACTTTAGGCCCAATCCCATTTACCAATTTATGACACTTCGTTCACATCTTGATGGACCCATTGAACAAATAAATGTCATAAAAATTTCATACTTGAGACTTATTGAATCTATATTATCCATATCTTACAAAATATATAATCAATGAATTGTTGTTATCACTCTTATAAACCACACTATGCTCCCAACAATGGTTCATACTATTGGGAGAATCCCTGAACCAACCAACTCTTTATCCACTCCTTACAAAACTCATTACCAATATTAACTATATAATAAATAGCATTCCAATGTTGGTTATGTCATAGCATTCACAAATCCTATATCATGAAATAATTTCCAAATATTAAGACACATTATACTACCCATTTCCTTCGATCTAAATCCATAAATAAACAACCATGATTGTTTACTCAATCATACCATTATTGAAAAAGCTATTATTGGTATAAAAGACGATAAAAAGGCTAATTGTACTTTAATACCCATATCAACAACCTTCCACCAGCTCATCGAGAATTTACTGATCCTTATACATTAATCATTCCCTCGCATAGGCTCATTATCTTTTTAATGACTAGCCAATTGAATCATAATTGATCATACCCACTTGATTCTCCTATAAATAAAACATAGAGATCAAAATCAAACCATATGGTAGTTTACCCAAGTCCAATAAAACATAAGGGTTCCATTACATATTATTAGTGACAATTACAAATGATGGAAAGAAAGTACTTTTTGAATACATCATGATAAAAGGATAATTATTCTTTCATACCCATATAACAAAACATACACCACCTCATAGAGAAATTAGGGGTTATTGGACCATAATAATTCCCTCACATAGGCCCCTTACCATATTAATGACTAGCCAATTGAAACCTCATTGATCTTACCCACTTGAGACTCCTCTACATAACAAAAAGAGGCCAAAATCAAACCAGACCCTAGTATTCCCAAGCCTGTAACCCTTTATGGGACCATTGAAAATAATTATTGGAATTCGCATTTATGGAGTACTAATCTGGTGGTATTTGAATAAATAAACCACATATGGAACATCAATTAAAATGAAAAGAGGATGTACCACCTCTATCTCAACAGTTTTCATGACATGACCTGACCCCCTCATGCCACGAACCTGTTCATTAATACCATGAGTCTCATACGAGAGGATATTACCCATTATGGTCACTTTTCACAATAATTAATTCAACTATAAACTGATATATTTTCTTTTATTGTCATTTTCCCCAATCATACACACCCAAGGAAACATACCAAGATGTAACCCATCCTAAAACTACACTAGGACATGCATGAATAACTTCCTTTTTTAATCATATAGGATCCCAAGAAAATCACCCTTATGACCTAGGTATTCCCTTTTTTTAAAATTTTACTTATCTATTGTTGTTACACTATTACCCTCTTTAATGAAAAAAATCCTTATTAGATTCTCCAAACCTCAAACACTAGAAGTGGATTTATAAATTATTATAGGTATTAGATTTGATACCATTCATCATAACCTAACCTCCCCATGACATGAACCTATACATATGTGTAGAGACCCAAATATTGACGTACAAGGACATTACATTACTTTTGTAGAATACATAATACATAACAAAAACAAACACCAAAGGACCGTAATAGTTTATTGTCTTTGGAAACATGGAATGTAATCTTCTAATCGTGGTGAAATATCATAAAAGTCTCCCATAAATTTCTTACCCTTTTTTTCTTACCTAAAACCATTCTTTATATCTTGTGTAAAAGAAAACATATAAAGGGTGATCTGAAATGCTCAATAAGGGTAATCCTGGAGAAAATAAAACAAACTATATACATTTGATCTTCAAAACATGAACATAAAGTTTAAACATCAAAATCTTGAGTTGTGAAATAAATCTTGGTAGTACGTAAGGCATAGATCATAAAGGAACATCAATCATGATAAAATAACATGGGAATAAAACATGTGATTGTGAAAACAATTAAGCGCATGATATGATTTTGATAGTAGCCAAGGCATTGCTTCCAAGACCATCTTAGTGGACAAAGTCCCTTTCTGAATCGAGTTCACTCCCCGTTCCAGTCATGTAATACTAAACTGGATTAACTCACTGTTCCAGCCTTGTCTATCTCATGAGATATAAATCTTTACCCAATGAATTGGAGGGAGATATAGGTCCCACACATCTCATAATGAAATCATTCTTTCATGTGCCAAAAATCAAAAATCATACATCATAGCATAAACCATGTAATAGAATGGGATTATTAAACATCATGCCATCATAACATAATCCATATAAAAAAATGGATATCATTTCATCATAAGAAGAATAAAACCATGTAAATAATGGAGACATTATACTTGAAACATAATCATATTAAATACTGTCATTTTAGATGGAAAATGTTTTTGATAAAACACTTGAAATGAAATCTTAATGAAAATATCCTTTCTACTTCAAAATCATTTTCATTTCAAAAAATTCCACACAATTTTAAAATAAAAGGGTTTTGTTGAAAATTATCCTATAATATTTTTTAGTAAGTTTCATGAAAATGAGGCATTATTAAACTGAAAAAATCTGTTCATGCCGTATAAGTTAAAATAATAACATTCTCCTCGTACTTTTGTCGGAGAAGTCAAAAAGTACCTCATATGGTAAAAAAATAAAGATTCCTTACATACCATGTACTAAAAGTCAAAAATTGTTAATAAGGACTTTAAACATTCATGAAACCATTTCTAGGAAACATGGACATGGATGATAACAATAACCCCAGTAAATACTTACGAATAAACAATCTCGGATAAGAATGAGATTGGAATAGTTATCCCTTACATTACATCTGATATGCTTCGTATGTATCCAAACCTCCTATATAATGATTTAAACAATGTTATTTAATTATTAAATAATCATATTCATTGTTATGATATCATATAAGGTTAACTTATGACATTATATTACCCGTTATTTTGTAAATTCCATGTAAAAGTAGCATTTTGGGTAAAATCGTTTCATTTATCGTACGTGTTTCGACTTGTTGTTCTTTATATTATTACTTATATACTGATTTACATAATTCCAGAATGTAAAAAATGATTTATATATAATATATATTCATCATATACATATATATATGATAGATCAATAAATGGAATGAAATACACCGTTCATGATGACGGTAGGTCGTACGTACGCATGAACGCTGTTTTCGTTTCCTTATTGAATTGAATGGAATTAAGTAGATGACATACATATATATATATACATAAATCCAGTATCATTATTATTTCATATATTTCATTATTATTAATTATATATACTTAATAATCATTCATGAATGATTAACATGGAGAATGAATCTCATTGCGCCGTGTAGATGGTAATCCGTACGTACGCACGAGGGATGATATCATTCCCATGATCGTGGAATTTTATTGAAGTGTATGTATAATATTTCAGAATCAATATCACTTTATAATAATCATATATAGTTTTTTATTTACACCATTACACCCATTCAAGTAAGGTGGTGGTCGAAAACAAATTACGACACGGCTTGGAGATGGTATTCTGTACGTACGCACGCGCGGTGATTTCGTTTTCCGTAGGACGGATAGAAGTTGAAATAAGGGTGTTTAATATTTATAATAACATATCAGTATATAATTAATACTGATTTTATTACTTTATAATGATACAACTAAAAAAGAAGATGTAGAATAAGAAAGAAACTTGAGAGAATCGGAAGAAGAGATTATCTCTTATTCGACGCACCTCCTTTAAGCCTTCTCTTAAGGAAGTAGAGTTGGTCGATTGAGAAGAACAAAACCTCCAGAATGTTTCTAGGGAAGTAGAGAAGAGAAATTGTCAGGGTTTTTCCGAGATTCAAGGCTCAATAGTATGTGAAGAGAAGAGGGAAGGGGTGCCTTTTTTATAAGGGAGGAGAGGGGCACCTTAGAAAAACATAAAATATTACTTTATAATAAAGTCATATTCGGTTTTTAATAGCTCCAAATTGATTAATTTAGAATCTAAGTTGGGTATGGGTCGCAATCCTCTCAACCAATAGATTTTAGACAGGTTTGGGTCATTATATTAACCTTATCTTTTAGTTTTGACTCTTAGTTAATTAGATTAACATTTACCATGTCATGTTGTATATAGTTAATAAACATACCATATATATCCAAGAGACACCCAAGTGGTAAATTAATGATACAAATATCATGATATAAGTATCTTGGCCAAACCTTATATTTTTAGTAATATAATAACATTTATTAATATAATATTTTTTTAAAAAACTATTTTATGTCAATTTTGAAACTATTTGGTAATTGTTTTTTTGAAAATTATAACATCATTATTAGTTCTAAAAAATTTAATTTAATCCATAATAACTTGTCATATTAACCTATAAAATTAGTTTAATTCATAAAAAGTATCAAATTACATTTATTTGGGTATTTATAACATCAATTATGTTAATATTTCATTAATAAGATAATTAATGCATCATCACTGTGTCAAAAATAAATTAAATTATTTACTATCTAATAATTATAAATAATATTCTATTATTTTGGAAATCTTTTTATCTTTCTAATGAATATTTATATTCAAATTTATCTTATGTATAACCCTGTATTAAATACTATTTAGTTATTATACTTTGATTTTAACTATTTTAACCCTTCTTTAAATAAATTAATAATAAATGTCCTAATCTAATACAACTGGACCTATATGGTTATATTTTATTCCTAATGTTTTTTATTGTCGAATTAAACTTATCCAATATAATTAAGACATGTTTTAGGGTCATAATAATATCATTTTTATCCTTAATTACCATATTTACTTTTTACTGTGGTAAATATAAGTAAAAAGTTCTATTCACAAAAAATTATTTTCATCTCATTGAACCACATTTTAGTCCTTGATATTAGCCATGTCTCTCGAATTTTCAAAATTCCACTCATAGAAGCGGTAAAATTAAGTTTTACGTAAGTTTGCAAAAAGCTCCTAGGAGGTAGGTAAAAGACGGTGAAAAGTTCAACAAAATTTATATATATCGAAAGTTATTATAAAATGACTCCAATGAATGACATTGAACTTATATAGGTATTATATATCAATTTTTACCTAAAATAAATTTAAATAAAAAGTCTGTTTTAAATAGTAACCCAGTGTTTTCACTATTCATCAAAAATGGAAAGTTTTCTGAAAAATACCGAGAATTCACCCTAGGATAATTTCGATATTATGTATCCAAAAATGAAGTCCATTTTAAAAAATGAAATTTATAAAATTTTAAAAAGTTGGTATTACTATTCATAACGTCTAGTTTATGTAACATATCATTGTTTACTGAAACTTGTTATTGCGTACAACACACGCTATCGTGGAAGGTCGTGATAGCGTGTAATGCAAGCCAAGTCAGGGATGTGTGTAGTGAAACCATATTTTGGTGTAGCGTACAACACAAGAAATCAATGAAATTGAAAAGATTGTTTTTTATCAAATCTTGGGGTGTTACATTCTGCCTCCCTTAAAATAAATTTCTCCCTCGAAATTCGTCAGGGTTATAAATGGTTTACTACGTGAATGTTTCTTTAATAGAAAACCACATCATAAAAAATACCAAAACTTGACTTTAAAAACTAATGTTTGAAACGTAATAGTTACCCAAATTTACTAATCACTAGGTTTCCACATAGTAGAACATAGCTGAAAATATGGATATATAAGACAAATCAACTTCTGATGAAGAGTGGTAGAGGACATGGCTATGAAAAATCCAACAATCACAGAGCCACAAATTTGTGATAATCTAAGGTGACATCCGATTCATCTGATATGAGAGCACTATGACAAAAAAATTTTGTTTTCAAGATCATTTCCATAAATTTATAGAATTTTTGAATTAAAAGAAATACTTACTTGATTTTAATACAATCTCACCATTTCTCGTGCCTCAAACAAGTCATTCCATCGATTTCTATCGCAAAAAGTTTATCACAATTTATTAAATATACAGAAGTCCATATTTGCTTAGATTAACCGTATATGGTTTATAAAATGGACTTATACTTCATCCATCATAGCAATTAATAAAATAAAACTAGTTTCTACTAACTAGGGACTTTCTATAGGACAATGGTAGGTGATGAAGGCATGTCGCACTTCAGTTGTGGGTTCGATTCCTGCAACCTTGTCCGACATGACAGGATGTCTCCCATCCAACGAGTTATACTTTTTCTAAAACTATATTATTATAACATTATAAAAGTGCTAGCCTTAAACAATACTATCTGATATCTAACTTTATCTATTCCAATCTTTAGGTTTATCCAAAATACTTCTGTCCAAATCTCATAGTATAAAGATAACGATTACTTGAAATGTTATATACCGAGCATGTGAATACCATCATTTATCATATGATATAACTTGTTGGTCACATTCCAAACATGTGAATACCTTAATCATGTATTCTCATGAAACATGAATTACTATAGAACCTTAGTGAAAACATGAGTGCTGTCAAAAGTTAACTCTTTCCACATACCAAAATCCAAAAAAATTTATATACACAAACCATGATATCACTCAGTCCTTATATCCATCATGAGCTCATGAATACTATCAAACATCTCATTATCTCCTTATCCCTTCATTATGCGCATATCATCTACTTTCCAAAAATATGTGAATAACCTTTCATGGTTACCGATACCATTCAAAATATACTTAAAAATACTTTATGAAACACAATAGTGTAACAATCCATAGATGTTTCTTGATTCCATAGTACAATTAAATTACCTATATAACATAACCCTTAATAAACATACAATCATTCCACTACCATTGACCAAGCTTCAACACTTATTTCATCTCATATATCATTTGTAGTCTCTTCATCATCATCAATATAAATACTACCCATACGACCATGCTGATTCTCTTCATGAGACTTTCACTTAGGGAATTGGTTTGTGTAATGCCCATACATCCCAAATTGAAATCATTTAATCATTGTTGATGTCATAGAATTACCATTATCCTTTTCCATGGTGTTAACTGAACATTTTCCTTTGTACTTACTGGCTTTGTGTCCTTCTTTTCGACAAGAAAATCATCTTCCAGTTCCTTTGAAACAATCTCCATGATGCCTTTTCCCACATGATTTACATGAGGGAAATTGAACTTTCTTTAATCTATAATCATCATGAAACTCCATCTTTCTCTTATTATCTGAGTCGGGAAACTTACCATAGTTCAGATTATTGATCATATTATGAGATTGTTGATTAGGCATAATAATGATATGTGGACTTCCAGATCCAATTTCATTTGGTTTCTCATGAATAATATCATTCTGTTGTCCATCATATCCTCCATTATCGTGAATCTTCCTGTTTCCAGCTATTTTCTAAAACCCAAAAAGAATAGTGTTAGAGGAAAAAATCATTCTAGGGAAAACAACATAATAAAGGGGGAGTACCTTCAATATCTAACATCTTAGGTTTCATTCTAAAATCGTTTCTGTAATTCTAGGACTATAACCTATACGTATACTTAACCTTAGGGATATCCCTAGACATACCTTAGAAATATCTCTAGGGATATCACTAATGTTTTTGCATCCTTATTTCCAAAGGTTAACTAAACCTTTCCTCTGATTCCAACTGTAGAGACCCAAAGCTTGACATACATGGACATTAAATTACAGTTTCGGAATACTTAATACATAAAAAAACCAAAGGACCGTAATATTTTAGTGTCTTTGGAAACTCGGAATGTAATATTCTAATCGTGGTGAAATATCATCAAAATCTCCCATAATTATCATCCCCTTTTTCCATACCTAAAACATTTATTTATATAATGGGGTAAATAAAACATATTAAGGGTGAGCTCAAATGCTCAGTAAGGGTAATCATGGAGAAAATAAAACAAACTATATAAATTTGATCTTCAAAACATGAAAACAAAGTTTAAACATCAAAATCTTGAGTTGTGCAATAAATTGTGGAAGTACGTAAGGCATAGATCATAAAGGAACATCAATAATTATAAAATAACATGGGAATAAAACATGTGATTGTGGAAACAATTAAGCACATGATATGATTTCCATAGTAGCCAAGGCATTGCTGCCAAGACCATCTTAGTGGACAAAGTCCCTTTCTGAATCGAGTTCACTCCTCGTTCCAGTCATGTATTACTGAATCAGTTGAACTTACCATTCCAGTCATGTCTATCTCATGAAATATAAATATTTAACCAATTCATTTGAGGGAGATATAGGTCCCACACATCTCATAATGAAATCATTATTTCATGTGCCACAAAATCATAAATCATACATCATAGCATAACCCATGTAATAGAATGGGATTCTCATACATCATCCCATCATAACATAATCCATATAAAAAAATGGATATCATTACATCATAAGAAGAATAAATCCATGTAAATAATGGAGACATTATACTTGAAACATAAACATATTATATAATGTAATTTTATATGGAAAATATTTTTGATAAAACACTTGAAAAGAAATTTTGAGGAAAATTTTCTTTTCTTCTTCAAAATCATTTTCTTTTCAGAAAATTACATGCAATTATAAAATAAAATGGTTTTGTTGAAAATAATTATGAAATATTGTATAGTATGTTTAATGAAAATGTGGCATTATGAAACCATAAAAATATGTTCACGCCGTATAAGTTAATAAAATAACATTCCCCTCGTACTTTTGTCGGAAAAGTCAAAAAGTACCTCATATTGTAAAAAAAGAAATATTCCTTACATATGATGAAGTAAAAGTCAAAATTGGTTAATAAGGACTTTAAAAATTCAATAAACCATTTTTAGGAAACATTTAATGGATGATAATAATAACCCTGGTAAATACTTACGAATAAACAATCTCGGATAATAACGATATTGGAATAGTTATTCCTTACCTTACGTATGATATGCTTCATATATATCTGAACCCCCTGTATAATGATTTAAATAATGTTACTGACTTATTACAGAATCATATTCATTGTTATGATATCATATATGGTTCACTTATGACTTTATATTACCCATTCATTTGTAAATTCAATGTTAAAGCAGCATTTTGGATAAAATCATTTCATTTATCGAACGTGTCTCGACTTGTTGTTCTTGATATTATTACTTATATACTGATTTACATAATTCAAGAATTTAAAAAATTATTTATATATAATATATATTCATCATATACATATATATATGATAGATCGATAAATGGAATGAAATACACCGTTTATGGAGATGGTAGGTCGTACGTACGCATGAACGCTGTTTTTGTTTCCTTATTGAATTGAATGGAATTAGGTAGATGACATAAATATATATATACATAAATTAAGTATAATTATTATGTCACATATTTCATTATTATTCATTATATATACTTTATAATCATTAATGAATGGTTAACATGGAGAATGAATCTCATCGTGTCATGGAGACGGTAGTCCATACGTACGCACGAGCGATGGTATCATTCCCATGATCATGGAATCTTATTGAAGTTTATGTATAATATTTCAGAATCAATATAACTTTAAAATAATCATATATAATTATTTATTTACACCATTATACCCATCCAAGTAATGTGGTGGTCGAAAACAGATTACACCACGACGTGGAGATGGTATTCTGTACGTACGCACGCGCGGTGATTTCGTTTTCCGTAGGATGGATAGAAGGTGAAATAAAGTTGTTTCATATTTATAATAACATATCAGTATATAATTAATACTGATTTTATTACTTTATAATGATACAACTAAATAAGAAGAAGTAGAAGAAGAAAGAAACTTGAGAGAATCGGAAGAAGAGATTACCTCTTCTTCGACGCACCTCCTTTAAGCCTTCTCTTAAGGAAGTAGAGTTGGTCTTTTGAGAAGACCAGAACCTCCATAATTTTTCTAGCGATGTGGAGAAGATAAATTGGCAGGGTTTGGCCGAGCATGAATGATCAAAAGTGTGTGAAGAAAAGAGGGAAGGGGTTCCCTTTTTATAAGGGAGGAGAGGGGCACCTTAGGAAAACATAAAAGATTATTTAATGATAAAGACATATTCAGTTTTTAATAGCTAAAAATTGATTTATTTCAAATATAAGGTGGGTATGGGTCTAAATCCTCTCAACCAATATATTTTAGACATATTTTATTTATTATATTAACCTTATCTTTTAGTTTTAACTCTTAGTTAATTAAATTGACATTTACCATGTCACATTGTATATAGTTAATAAAATAAACATATACATCCAAAAGACACCCCAAGTGGTCCATTAATGATACAAATATCATGATATAAGTATCTCGGATGAACCTTATATTTTTATTAATATAATAACAATTAATAATATTATATTTGTTTTACAAACTATTTTATGTCAATTTTGGCACTATTTGGTAATTGATTTTTGTGAAAATCATAACAGTATGATTAGTTCGAAAAAAGTTAATTAAATCAATAATAACATGTCATATTAATCTATAAAATTAGTTTAATTCATCAAAAGTCTCAAATTGCATTTAGTTGGGTATTTATAACATCAATTATGTTAATATTTAATTAATAAGATAATTACTGCATTATCATTGTGTCATAAATAAAATAAATTATTTAATGTCTAAAAATTATAAATAAAATTTCATTATGTAGGAAATCTTGTTAAGTTTCTAATTAATGTTTATAGTCTAAATTATCATATGTATAACCCTATATTAAAAATTATTTAGTTATTATACTTTGATTTTATCTATTTTTACCCTTCTTTAAATAAATTAATAACAAATGTCCTAATCTAATCCAAGTGGACCTGAATGGTAATATTTTATTAATAAGGTTGTTTTTGGTCGAATTAAACTTATCCAATAGAATTAGGACATGTGTTAGGGTAATAATAATATCATTTTTACCCTTAATTACCCTATTTAATTTTAACCGTGGTAAATAAAAGTAAATAGTTACTATTCAGCAAAAATTATTTTCATCTCATTGAACCACATTTTAGTACTTGATTTTAACTATGTCTCTTAGATTTTTGAAATTCCACTCACATAATCAGTAAAATTATGTTTTACGTAAGATTGCAAAAAGATGCTTTGAGGTAGGTAAAAGACGGTGAAAAATTCAACAAAATTTTTATTTATCCAAAATTATTATAAAATGACTCCAATGAATTACATTGAACTTATATAAGTATTATGTATCAATTTTTACCAAAAATAAATTTAAATAAACTAAATAATTATTTAAATAAAAATTCGGTTTTTAAATAGTAACCTAGTGTTTTCACTATTCATCAAAAATTGAAAGTTGTTAGAAAAATACAAAAAATTCACCCTAGGATAATTTTGATATTCTGAATCCAAATTTGATGTCCATTTTGAATAATAAAATTTATTAAATTTCAAAAGGTTGGTATTACTATTCATAATGGCGAGTTTATATAACATATAGTTGTTTAGTGAAACTCGGTATTGCGTACAACACACGCTATCGTTGAAGGTCGTGATTGCGTGTAATGCAATCCAAGTCAGGGATGCGTGTAGTGCCAACTCTTTTTGGTGTAGCGTACAACACAAGACATCAATGAAATTAAAAAGAATATTTTTCATAAGATCTCGGGGTGTTAAAATATGATCCCATGAGTCTACAATAATACCTTGGATTCCATATTAGCATAATAGATGCTATCACCATTCATGTTTACTTATCATACTAATGAGTGTCCCCATAGTCCAATACATTTTCCTTCAATGTTATTTTTCCCCAATCATGCAAACTATGGGAAACATCATAGGAAGTCACCCATATTGAAACTACCCTTGGCTAAGAAATATTAACATTGTATTTTTAACATGGTTGGATCCGAAAAATAATGGTGGACCACATTGATATGGGTAATAAAATTTAGTCTTTTAAACCACACGTGTTAAAGGGTGGTACACTTATTGTCACACCCATGCTGTCATTTTTAGCTATAGATTTTCTTTTTATTTACTTTTATTTTCTTTCATTTTTTATTGATTTTTTACCATTGAAATTCAGAAAATGTGGAAAAAACTAATATATCACATGGTCGGTGCATGATTATGATCAACCATTTGACAACTGTGTAACATGTCTATAATTACTTAGTGTGGATTTCCATGTTTGGAGAACTATTCTCCAAAATATATGCCCCAAAAAAAATGTTATTGGGTGAGGAAATGATGAACTACATGTTTAGTGAATAGTTGGAATAACAATGTAGTGTAACCATCTAGTCTACCTATATTATTAAATATATAAATTTATAACTTTTCACTTACATATATTATGTTCTCTCTCCCTTATTTCATCCACCTATTGATTTATCTCTCCCTAGGAGCATAAGATCCTCCACCACATCACTATCATATTCTATTTTAGTAAGTCTTTCATCATGTTAATTCATGAAATCAACAAGTGTGTCCTTCATTTTCATTCTAATGCATTCCTCCTTCCACTTTTAGTTTCATTTCTTCTTTATGTACATGGAGGCTTAGGGTTTATTTTACCTAAAACTTTTAAAGAGTCGGAAATTTAAAGGAAATTTTTTTCCTAAATTTATTGGAATTTTAAGAGTCTGCAGTTTCTTACGGCGCCTGATTCCAAGGCATGGTGTGCCCGGAATCAATTTCTGAAGTTTTGTTCGGGTACGTTCAGTAAACGTATGTGCAGGATTTTCTATATTTTGAACTGGGGCTCGGAATTGAAATCTAAGGACACCGATGAACTCGCAGCACCAGTATTCGCTTAAGGAGATCTTTACCACTGTTGTGTTTTATACTTGATGGAAGTTATAAATTGGGGTTAATAATTAAAATTAGAATTAAAAAAAAATGTGTGCACAACCCATTTTTATTTGAAGGGGGTTAATGTCTCTAGGTGGAGGTTAGGGGTGGGGCCCACCACAACCGAATATCCCTTGGGAAGATATAAATAGGGGTGGGTCCCACATGAACACAAACCCCTCAACTCCCCTTTAAACCCCCTTTGAAACTCATGGACTTCCCTTTGAAATAATGAAGCCACATCTCCCCTTTTAAATTTCTAAATCATCCTCCTTCTCTCATTAAGGTGCCAACTCAATTAATTAATAACATAATTAATTAATTTGATTTTTTGGAATCTTTTGAATTTATTTTTCCATCATTAAAAGAATACATTCCATTTTTTTAATGGGGTTGGCACAAATTACCTTGGTGGAACTTTTAGATAATTAGAGAGAGAGTATTCTTCCCTGAAGAACACGAAGAACACCCTTTCTCTCCAATGAAGAATGATGAAACCATCTTCGATCTTCATCCAAGACACAAGAGGAGGAGCCGCCTGCAAGGAATGTCGACTATGCTTCTTCTTCGGACGTTTCCAGACGTCAACGAAATCGACATCCATCTTCCGCGATGCCCGACATCCGCGACACCGTCTTCTGCAGCTCGTTGACGTGTACTGTCCAATATGGGGTAGGGGATGTTTTGAGTTGTTATGTTTCCGAACTTCGTCCTTCTAATTTCAGAATGTGAATTTCTAACTATTAACATCACAATGGGGAGGGTTCGGGCCACACGAACATGGCCCGAACCACCCCCATATTTGTTGATCTTGATAACGATAGAGGTAGAGCCAATAGGGTGTGGTGTCGTCGCACTGCGCCAGAGAAGAACTGTAGCGGATGAAAAGAGGCGGCGTCGTCTCACCGCATTATAGAACCGAAGGTCACGACCAGGCCATGGCAGTGGTGGACCGGTGCCATTTCATTGGCCGTGTGGAGGAAAACTGCAGCCCACTTCTGTGGGCTTCTCGACTGGAGAAGAACCGGCTGGGCTCAAGTCGGCCAAGCTGGAAGAACGGGACGGCTACAGCCGGCTAGGCTGGAAGGTCACAGCGCCCGCAGGTGCCGCGTGACGGAGGAACCACGACCCGCAGACGTGGGCCACCTGCTAGCAAGGCTGATGACTCGCGGAACCACTTGGCGCCGCGTGGGAGGAATAGCGGACCGTTGTGTGGTCTGCTTGTGCCGGACAAAACCGGTCGTCTTTGGCCAGCCGGAGTGGGAGAGGCGGCGCCGATAGGCTCCGCAGGGCGAACAGGACCGTCCCGCTCCGCGGGCCGGGTTTGCAGGTGGGCCAGGCCAAGCCGACCCCCCCAGTTGGGTCGGACATGCCAAACTGGGCCGGGCAGACCCCCATTCGGGTCGGACCCGCCGAGTCGGGTTGGGCCGACCCGCCAACCCAGTGGGCTTGATGGGTCGGGCCCGACATAGCCTAATTGAAAATATCCTTAAGATTGTGCATCCAAATGACGCGCCGTCTGCAAAACTGGGACCCTCACAATGAGGTGGTCCTCTTGGGATACTCTAAGTGAGTTTTGAACATCTTTGGAAAACGGCCAGGCTTGGATCGAGCACATATCCAACTGGGCCCCTGGAACAGAAAAGCTAATAACTCTCAGACCGAGAGTCTGATTGACGCGTCGTCTGTTGCGTTGGGTTCATTATGATGAGACGGAACTTCGGGATACATCAACTTAGGACTTCATGATAGTTTATTTATCAAAACCCTTTGCTCAAGGAGCGAAACCTCTTAGAATCAAGTGTACTGTGTGCAAGAACCCTAGAGCTGGATGCGACTACGATGACTACTATACTGGAATCCTCTATGGGTTCGACGACGACTACAACTGTACCAGAATCCTATGTGGGTTCGACAGTTCTGACTTCTGGCATGTATCAT
The DNA here is from genome assembly GCA_963277665.1 of Viscum album. NCBI lineage: Eukaryota > Viridiplantae > Streptophyta > Magnoliopsida > Santalales > Viscaceae > Viscum > Viscum album. The sequence continues at coordinate 451,911,130 of OY728160.1, read as the reverse complement.
ATGTGGGTCTGACATAATAGGTGGCATGTATCCTGTGTGGGTTCGACAGCTTAGATGAGATAGTTGGTCCTATATCTTGTGTGCGTCTGATAGGTTAGGCAAGATAGCTGGCATGTATCCCTGTGTGGGTCTAACAACTTAGCTGGTCCTGTATCCTGTGTAGTTCTGATAGCTTAGATGATCCAATGGATTCATCTGGTCATCTATATCTCTCTACTATTTTGGCATACCTGTGTGAGTTGAGTCATGTATTTCAACCATTATCAAGTAGGTGATTGAATTTACATCCTTTGTGGAATTGGTTTGTGCTTGGGCTCTATAGTTGGAGTCAGAATGAGATTGATAACATAGGTATATGTATGGGCATATACCTAATTAGGGTTGGTTGATACTTCGTGATTGTTTCTTTCTTCTTTTTTTATCCTTAGTGGATATTGTTTGACCTTGTGGGTCTCGGGGTCCCTACTAAGTATCATTATACTCACCCCTTCATGGGCTATGATCGCACCTCGTTGTGTTGGATGCAGACGACGGACAGCGTTGACGGAGGCTGAGGGCACCACGACCGGATGGTACCTGGAGGTGGACCTTGAGACGAGTCGGAACCCTAAGGAGATTGACGAACGTGAGTGCTGTGGTGTCCATCTGTACCTACCATTCAGGTAGGAACCAAAAAGGATGATCCAGGAGCTGCACTTTACTTTCAGCTGTTTTTCACTTTTTACATGTACATGTTGTTCAGTTGGGTATGTATACTGGCCCATTTACATTCCAGCACACTCTTTTTTATTCAGTTTTATATAGTATTTACTTCTTATTGGGTAATCTGTTGTGTTTTATTACTTTAATAAAGGAAATCCCTTTCCACCATGGGTATTTACACATTAGTGCTTGTCACCAGCCCCTGGCCTATGGAAGGCGGGCTTGGGGTAGTCACGACACGGGCCCTGAGGATGGGTCATGACAAATTAGTATCACAGGAGTCTGTTATACCATAGAAATAAGGACTTTGATCATTCTTTTCTGTGAAGAAATAGTGTTAAGAGTATTGAGTGTGGTTTTCAGTCTACGGAGTCCAGTGTTGGTGTGGAGGCCGACATATCCATACACAAAGAACCTGATCTCTGATTTCCGACTCAATGCATGAAAACACTGATTGTGTGTGTCTTTCTTTCGAAAAAATTTTCTTTGTCATTACCTTTTTTCAGCTCACCAAGTATACTATTTTTACCATGTCGCACCTGTTTCTTTTCAAGATGGCCCCACGAAGGCAACCAGCTAGGGTTCTGAGTTACGTACGAGATGGTAGCCCACCGAATGAGGAGGCCATGGTGAAAGGCCTTAACACAGTGGAGGCACCAGTAGTACCACTACCCACTGGGCCACCGATACCACCAACTCCAGCATCAGAGAGTGCATACCGCCTGAGTGCATTTCATGAGTTCCAATGCTAGAGGCCGCCCAGGTTCCGGGGCGAGACGGACCCACAGGCAGCTAAGGATTGGCTGGAGGCTATCGTGAGAGTTTTCAGATTGATAGGGACACTAACCGACCTTATGGTGATCCTTGTCGTGAGTCTCCTTCATGTAGTAGCAGGTAGATGGTGGAGCCTAATGCTCCAGGTGCATGAAGATGCATCACTACTCTAGACAGACTTCGAGAGCCTGTTTCGGGTGGAGTTTGTTCCAGCCACCCTTTTTACGGTGTGGATTCAAGAGTTACTACATCTCCAACAGGGTAGTATAATAGTAGCTTAGTATTCAGCGAGGTTCACCGACCTCTCACGTTGCTCCACGGATATGGAACATGACCCGTTCTTCAGGGCCTAGACCATCGATCAAGAACTCAGGAATGAGATCAAGGCTTCAACGATTCCTCTCAACATTCGAACATAGGGGCCGCTGGATCGAGCCCTTCTAGTGGAGAGATTTCTCACTGAGCACTCACCAGTAGCGAGACCCACCACAGGGAGACATGTAGCTAAGTCTTCGGCAGCTGGTAGTAGAAAGATGTTGCAAAGGTCCAAGATGACCAAGACATCAAGTAGGAGACCCCAGGATATAGGTTCGGTTGTGCGGGGCACATGAGATAGAGTCAACTATATGAGGAGAAGGCAGTGCTATGCATTCGGTGGGTGGGGCCACATGGCTCGTGACTGCCCGACCCATCGTGACTATGAGAAACATACAGTAGAGGGACCTCCCAGGCAGAGGAAGAGGTTCGACCGTGGTGGTCTTCCGGGAGTAGGCGGACGAGGAAGAGGAGTTGGCCGATCAGCGAGTGGTGGACGGCGTTTTGAGGCTCTACCACCACCACCACTAGGAGGTCCACCCCGACCACAGGGAGCTATTTGACAGAGGCCGGCTCACCTCCAGGCAGTCGAGGCCTATGACCACGGTGCACCTCAGATGATTCTAGGTACTATCTGTGTCTACTCTACCCTTGGTGTAGTACTATTAGAAACATGAGTGAGTCATTCATTTATTTTTGCTACCCTGGTTCGGAGCTCGGAGATTCTGGAGAAGTCTTTGGCTCGATCCTTATGGTTAGAGACTCCTATAGGAGAACACTCAATGATTACACACTCGTGCCGGCAGTGTGAGCATACTCTAGGAGGCGAGAACTTCAGCTGGTATCTTTTTATAGCGGCGTTGAGGCCTTATAACGTCATCTTGTGTATGGACTGGTTATCCACAGTTCATGTTCATATTGACTGTATTATGCACAAATTACAGTGTAACCGCACAAATGGGACCATGTTCACCTTCACCGACAAGAAGGGAGCCTTAGCAGCACATGATGGACTTACACAGAGGAGGGGGCAGCCGATCACACATTAGTTGGATAGTCTCATCCTTGGAGCAGTTTATATGCGGAGTCCGAGTTATCTTGTTGTGGTGGATCAGTACGCGGTTGATTTCCCTAATGATGTTCCAGGACTACCTCCTCGCATAGAGGTATACTTATATATTGATATGTACACCAGGACAACACCAATATCTACTCCAGCATATCGAATGGCTCCCTCCGAGCTTCGTGAGCTGCGGGTACAACTGAAGGACTTGTAGGGGAAGGGATTTATCTGACCCAGTGATTTACCCTGGGCATCACCGATTTTGTTTTCCAAGAAGGAGGATGGGAGCTTATGGCTATGTGTAGACTACCATCACCTGAATCTGGTGACCGTGAAGAACAAGTACCCACTCCTGGGGATTGATGACCTCTTTGATCAGCTCAAGTGATCTCGATGGTTCTCAAAGATAGACCTGAGGTCAGGCTATCACCAGCTCAGAGTTCAAGATGAGGATGTGCAGAAGATGGCCTTCAGGTGTCATTATGGCCACAACATGTTCTTGGTTATGCCCTTCGGCATAACCAATGCACCAGCAGTGTTCACGAGTCTCATGAACATGAGCTTACAGCATTACCTCAATCTATTTGTCGTAGTCTTCATCAATGACATGCTGGTTTACTCGACTAGTGAGGAGGAGCAAACCTACCATTTGAGAGTACTAATTGATACACTCCGAGAGAACTATATTTATAGAAAGCTCCCAAAGTACCAGTTCTGGATTCGAGAGGTTCACTTCTTGGGACACGTCATCCCGGAGGTTGGAGTTGTAGTGGATCCAGTGAAAATCAAGGTAGTAATTTCTTGGGAGCCACCCGGGATTTTGATAAAGGTACGGAGTTTTCTGGGACTGGCTGGGTACTATCGGAGATTTGTGCTAGACTTATATAGATTTGTAGCACCACTTTTAGCTTTGACGAAGATGGGGAAACCCTTTGTGTGGTTAGAGTGATGCCAACAGAGATTTCAGGAGCTGAGGAAGAGGTTGACTAGTGTACCCATCATGAGGGTACCTGAGGAGGTTGTAGGGTACGTAGTTTACTATGACGCATCAGAGACCAGACTCGGGTGTGTCCTGATGCAGGGCCGAGCTGTGATGGCATATGGTTCACAGCAGTTGATATAGAAATGAGAAGAACTACAATAACCATGACCTGCAGTTAGAAGAAGTGGTCTTTGCCTTGAATATGTGGTAGTACTACTGATGGGCGAGCATTTTATAGTCTACACTGACCACCGGAGTCTCAGGTACATCTTCTCATAGAAGGAAATGAACCAGAGACAGCGGTGATGGCTCGAGTTCCTCTAGGACTATGACTTCAAGATAGTCTATACTCCTAGTAAGGGGAACGTTGTAGAAAATGCTCTCAGCAAGAGATCAGGCATTCAGCTTCTAGGAGAGGTGACATAGCAGATGGCCACATTATAGATATCCTTTGTAGATAGATATGGAGCTGCCTTTTGCAGTCTCTTAAAGTCACTCCTCCACTCCTTCATCGAGTCTGGGAGGCACAGTGTGGGGACATTGACTGTGAGATGCGACGTGCTCAAATATCCTTAGGGAAGGCACCTGATGGATTTTCTGAAGATGGGGAGCACGTCATACTCTTCAGAAGATGTACCGTGGAACCAATTTCATTACAGGAGGATGTGTTGAGGGAGTTCCACACTTCCCCACTAGTGGTACATCAAGAAGTTTCAAAGATGTATCAGGACCTCAGACGAAAGCACTAGTGGCCAGGTATGAAGAAAGTAGTAGTATAATTTTTCTCTCGATGCCTCACTTGTCAGCAAGTGAAGGAAAAGTACTATGTAACAACAGGCTTGGAATATCCCTTAGAGGTCCTAGAGTGGATGTGGTATGAGATATCAATGGATTTTGTGACAGGACATCCACGAACATCCAGAGGAAATGACTCTATCTGGGTGATCGTAGACCAACTCACCAAGTCGCCCCACTTCCTACCGATCAGAGATCAGGGCACTATAGAGAGCTTGGGACACCACTATGTTCAAGAGAACATACAGATTCAGGGTGTGCCATCAACTATCATCTCCGATCGAGATGCCCGTTTCACTTCTCGTCTATGGAAGGAGTTATAGGAGGCTTTTGGGATGCAGCTTCACTTATTCACCGCCTTCCATCCTCAGAAGGATGGTCAGACTGAGAGGACCATTTAGACTTTTGAGGAAATTCTCCATTCATGTGTCCTCGACTTTGGTCTCAACTGAGAGGATCACATACCCTTGGGGGAGTTTTCATACAACAACAACTACCACTCCACCATTGGGATGGCCCCTTATGAGGCATTAAAAGGCCGACCTTGCAGATCACCTCTGTGGTGGACTGACCCAGGGGATTCAGCATCTGTAGGACCAGAGATGGTGCAGGCTATGATGAAGAAGGTGCAGATCATCCAGGAGCAGATGAAGACTACACTGAGCAGACAGAAGTCCTATGTTGATAAGATACGGAGACCACTGGAGTTCGAGGATGGCGACCAAATCTTCCTACGGGTCTCACCTCGATAAGGTCTATGAAGATTTGGCTAAGGTGGCATGTTATATCCATGTTTTATCGGGCTGTTACAGGTCCTCAGCAGAGTTGGTGAGGTGGCTTACTACCTGGCCCTTCCACCTCAATTGGACCGGGCGCACGACGTCTTCCACGTATCTCAGGTGAGGAGATACGTGCAAGAACAATCTCACATCATCAACCATTGGGAGCTAGAAATCGATGATGGGGAGACATTCATGGAGGTCCCAGTGGATATCAAGGATCGAAAGGAGCGGGTCCTACGAGGACGGTCGATTCCTCTGGTGTGTATTCGCTGGCAGCACGGAAACCTCCAGGAGAGCACATGGGAGCAGGAGGTTCAGATGTGCACTCATTACCCCCATTTGTTTCCCTAGTGTATTTTGTAGCATTACGGGGACGTAAATCCCAGATGTTGGAGTAATGTAAAGACCCTTAAATTTCAAGGAAATTTTTCTTCTTAAATTCTTTGGAATTTTACTGTTCTGTGGTTTTTGACGATGCCTCATTCCAAAGATCGGTGTGTCCGGAATCAATTTATGAAGTTTTTTTTGGTTACGTTCAGTAAACATATGTGCATGTTTCTCTATCTTTCGAACCGGTTCTTGGAATTGAAATCTGAGGACACTGATGAACTCGCAGCACCGGTATTCACTTAAGGAGACCTTTACCGCAGTTGCATTTTATACAGGATAGAAGTAATAAATTGGGGTTACTAATTAAATTTAGAATTTAAATAAAAATGTGTGTGCAACACATTTTTATTTGAAGGTGTTTAAAGTCTCTAGGTGGAGGTTAAAGGTGGGGTCCACCACCATAACCTCCCTTGGGAGGATATAACTAGGGGTGGGCCCCACATGAACACAAACCCCTCAACTCCCCTTGAAACCCCCCTTTGATACTCTTGTACTTCCCTTTGAATTAATGAAGCCAACTATCCCCTTTTAAATTTTTAAACCATCCAGCTTCTCTCATCAAGGTGCCAACTCAAATAATTAATAACTTAATAAATAAATTTGAGTTTTTGAAATCTTTGGAATTTAAATTTCCAACATTAAAAGAAGACATTGAATTCTATTAATATGGTTGGCACATATTACCTTGGTTAAACTTTTGGAGAATTAAAGAGAGAGTATTTTTTCCTTAGGAACACAAAGAAAGCCTTTTCTCTCCAACGAAGAATGACGAAACTGTCTTCGATCTTCATCCAATCTACAAGAGGAGGAGCCACCCACGAAGAATGTCGATTATGATTCTTCTTCGGACATTTCCCGACGTCAATGAAATCGACATCCATCTTCTGCTACACCCGACTTCCATGACACCACCTTCCGTGGATCATCGACGTGCAATGTCAAATATGAGGTAGGGGTTGTTTTGAGTTGTTATGTTTCCAAACATCCTCATTCTAATTGCTGAATGTGAATTGCCAACAGTTAACGTCACAGCGTGGGAGTTTGGGCCGCATGAACTTGGCCCGAACCTCCCCCATATTTGTTGATCTTGATAACGATGGAGGTGGATCCAATAGAGCGCGGCGCCATTGCACTACGCCGGAGATGAATCAAGACAGATGAAAAGATGTGGCGTCGTCGCGCCGTGTTATGAAATTGAAGGCCGCGGCTAGGCCGGGCCGTGGCATTGGTGGACTGGGATCGCCGCGCCAGCCGCATGGAGGAAAAACGCAGCCCATATCAGTGGGCCACTCATCTAGAGAAGTATAGGCCGGCCTCAAGCCGTCCGGGCTGGAAGAACCGGCTGACTACAACCGGGCGGGCTGGAAGGTCACAGCGCCCACAGGCGTCGCGCGGTGGTGGAGTCGTGGACCTTAACCGCAGGCCGCTCTCCATGCGAGCCGGATGGCCACATGAAGGCTGGGATGAAGACTTGCAGTGCCGATTGGCACCTCGTTGGAGGAATAGGGCCCCACTATGCAGGTTGCTCACACCGGACAAAGCCAGCCGGCTTCGACCAGCACGGTAGGGAGAGGCGGCGCCGCTCAACTCTTCTGGGCGAACCGGACCAGCCCACATCGCGGGACGGGTCCCCAGGTGGGCCGCACCCCACCGGGCCGGGACGACCCCCCCAGTCGGGTCGGACTCACCAAACCAGGTCGGGCCGACCCGCCATCCCACTGGGCTTGATGGGCCAGGCCCGACATCGCCTAATTGTGAATGTCTTTAAGAACGTGCGTCCAAACGATGTGTTGTCTACGGAACTAGCACCCTCACGATGAGGCGGTCCTATTGCGATACTCTAAGTGAGTTTTGGAAAACATTGGAAAATGGTCAGAATTGGATCGAGCATAAATCTGACCATGCCCTGGGAATGAAAATAGATAATAACTCTCAGACCGAGCATCTGATTGACGCGTCATCTGTCGCGTTGGGTTCTTTATGATGAGACAGAACATCAGGATACATCAACTCATGAATTCTTGATATTTTATGTATCGACCCCCTTTTCTTATGGAGCGGACCTGCCCGGAATTGAGCGTACTGTGTGCGGGAATGCTAGAGCTGGCTGCGACTGCGACGACTAGTATACTGGAATACTCCGTGGGTTAGACGACGACTACTACTATACCGGAATCCTGTGTGGGTTCAACAGTTCTAACTTATGGCCAATATCCTATGTGGGTTCGACAGAATAGTTGGCATGTTTCCTCTGTGGGTCTGACATCTTAGATGAGATAGCTGGTCCTGTATCATGTGTGGGTCCGACAGCTTAGATGAGATAGCTGGTATGTATCCTTTGTGGGTTCGACAGCTTAGCTGGTCCTATATCCTATGTGGGTCCAACAGCTTAGATGATTCAGTGGCTTCATCTGATCATCTATATCTCTTTACTATTGTGGCATACCTGTGTGAGCTAAGTCATGTCTTTCAACCATTATCATCTTGGTGATTGAATTTACTTCCTTTGTGTAATTGGTTTGTGCTTCGGCTTGAGAGTTGGAGTCGGACTGAGATTGGTAACCTAGGTATATGTATGGGAAAATACATAAGTAGGGTTGGTTGATAATTTTCAATTGTATCTTTACTCTTTTGTTTATACTTAGTGGATATTTAGAGACCTTGAGGGTCTTGGGGTCCCTTCTGAGTATCATTATACTCACCCTTGCACAAGCTATGCTTGCACCTCGTTGTGTTTGATGCAGATGACAGACAACGCTGACAGAGGCCGAGAGCACAACGACATGATAGTACCCAATGGTGGACCTTGAAACGAGTCGGCACATGGAGGAGACTGACGGATGTGAGTGCGGAGGTGGCCAAATATACCTCCCCTTCAGGTAGGAACCCCAGAGGACGATCCAAGAGCTGCTCTTTACTTTCAGTTGTTTGTCCCTTTTTACTTGTACTTGTTGTTCAGTTGGGTTTGTATACTGGCCCACTTACATTCCAGCACACTATTTTTTATTCATTTTTTGGTAGTACTTACTGCATGTTGCGTACTCTATTGTGATTGAATACATTTATAATGGCAATGCCTTCCTAGCTTAGGGATTTACGCCTTGGTACAAGTCGCCAGCCCCTGGCCTATGGAAGGTGGGCTTGGGGTAGTCACGACATGGGCCCCGAGGATGGGTTGTGACAAAACTAAAGGGGTGATACATAATATTTATGGTGACCTATTTATTTACGAGGGATATCCTTATCCCTAACTTCTGATTTCCACCTAGTTTTGGGTGACATCAAGTGGTTAAGGTAGATGGTGTATGGATATATCTTTTTATGGTTAACTAAATGTCTTTTCCTAAATTTCTAAGAATATATTAGTTTTTTGATGCATAAGAGGATATTTATATAAATATTTTTATGATTTTTCTTGATTTCAAAATTTATTCTTTGTGTATTAATGTGTAAACTGATGTATGTTATTTTTTTTACATCAAGTGAATTTATGGAGGAAATTTAATTGAATGAATATGGAATGGAACATGGAAACTACAGGTACCAAGGTGTAAAGTCTAAGAAAAGTACCACTTATAATGGTCCTTCCTCATTATCTTATGGCCTACACTACGACACCAGCTAAATCAATAGAATTTTTATATGGTTTTATGTTCATGTGTCACCATGATACTTCGATCATTCCATTTTTCTCCTTAATAACCACATTCACAAGGAATGGGTTGGATTGTTAAATTGAGGTTCAAGGATATTAGGTTGATGCACCAACCTTATTTACCCAATGTTTGTCCAATAGTTCATTACATTTCATATTTTTCATTTACCTTATATGTATTTAAAATATTATAATCATTTTTTATTTAAACTATATTTTAATAAGCAAGATTATTTTTCATAGAAAATTTTATTCTTAAAACACTTGGGGAGATCCAATTAAAATAGATAAGCTCACACCCTGTATACACCAAATGGGTGTATGTAGAAATTTGCATTCAAGAATGGGTAAATAAAATAAATCAAGGAAATAAATAAAGTTCTAATATTAGTGTAGCTTGGGAGAGATATGTGATATAGTAGCAGGTTGACCCATATGTCACATTTATTTGGGAAGACATTTTGTTTTATTTTGACTATAAATTACAGACCTTATCCCTCTCTTTATAGATTTTTTTTCTCCTCATCTCATATTTTTTAGAGATCTTTTTATGAAATTGTGTGGTATATTATGTTATTTATTTTCATATAGATAGTTATGAATTCATTTGAGGTAGAATTTATATTTTATTGAATATTTTAATGGGAAAAAATTCCTATGGGTTTTTCTTGATTCTCATTCACTAAGTGTTAGGCCCTGGGGATCGGTAATTCTATTTGGTTCACGAAACATTAGATATAAGGTTCTTGGGGAATGGATATCCTTGGTAAATTCATGAATGAATTGTATTAAAGATTGTACCTTTCTTAATGTGTAGAGTCACATCCTTTGTTTCATGAGTGGGGTCTATAATGAGGATGTTATGATTTAAAGGGGTTTCAAGTATAACTCCCCTGTATTAGTTATATTTAAAATACTGAAGGGAAAAACTCATTTAAGTAAGATATAAATTTATTTTTAGGAGCCTAAAATATTAATACTCTGATATTAATTATTCTTGAAATATAATAGTATTATGATGGGTGACCTCTATGTAAATTTCATCGGGGATGCGTTACTGAGGACAAATCACACGGAAAGAACATATGTTGTCCTATGGGTATAAACATTTGTAAGATAAGTGAATGGAATTGTTAATATACTATAGTTTGTTATGTTGATATCTGTGTTATTATTTGAGATCCTTGGGGTCAGACTACTAGGTTTGTGGACTAAGGATGTTAGGTCATTAAATATTCTATTTTAACCTTGTTTTAATTTTTATGAAATTTGAGAGGCTAGGATAGGAATGAGAAAGGATTATTATAACATAGGGGTTCGGTATTGTGGGAATATCTAGGAAACTATGATCATAAAATTATTTCATCTTCTATGGGTTGTTTAAATTTTTTAGGTTTCAATTTTTGGAATGGGTTTAACATTTCCATTAGGTGGGGTGCATGGGATGTAGATAGAGCATGTGAACCAATTTTTATGTAAAATTATACTTTCTTATCTATTTATTATTATTTTTACAAAATAATGTTTATATCTTCTTCTTTTTTATAAATTTTTAATTATTATTTTTATTTCCTACCTTTATTTTTCTTCTATTGGTTTTTTCCACCTAGAATATCCCCAATGAACCCACTAAAGGAGTATGTAGATAACGTCCTTGAGAAAATATTGTAGTTGATTAGAATGTTATTGAGAATGTGGTTTGGGACATTAATGGTATGGAAAATATGGTGGAATATATCTCCACAATATTTAAGAAAGATATCTAAGTTGGAATGAATTATTGAGCTCAAGAATTTTTAAAGAGTAAGCATGTCTTTTTCTAAGGAACAAATGATCTTTAGGGGGTGAATATTGGATGGAGAAGGAATAGTGGATATTAAAATATCTTAGACCCCTAGTTTTTTTTAATGTGATGTGTGGTTGCTTAATTATTGAATTTACTAGTCATAAGTTGTGTGATTTAGTTATTTAGGCAACACAACATAATATTTTTTTATTGAGGGATTTCAAGGTGACATTAACTCAGTAGTTTTACCCTAATACCTTATATTTTTTAATCAAATAAATTATTATGGGTATAAAAATAAAATTATTATTTCTTGGAACATTTGAACCAGTTTATTGAATTATAGAACATTTCTCTTGAAGTCATACGAATGAAAATATGGAATCCCAGTACTACAATATGGTCTTCCAGATTAATATTCAATAATTTGTATTCTTATCAAATAATAAGACCTTTGTTGAAGTTATTGATCAATAAATAATGGTATACATCATCCAAGTAGGGATGTCTTGGATAATTGGACATACTTTTGTCTTTGGATAATGAGGGGGTGATTCTATATAGTTAAAAGAAATTCGGAAGAAGCAGGGAAGGGAGTTGAAGTAATTTGATACTTCCATGCCAGACTTCAGGGATGATTACTAAAGTTTATGGGTCCTTTTTTGGATAATATATTAGTATGGTGGTGAATATGTGTTAATTATTCATGGTAGAACCAATTTAATTTCATTCTGGGGGATTTTTTATCTATATCAATATATTCTATAGCGTTATCCTTCCTCCTCAAAGTGGTGCACGTTATACAAACCTTGGGGAAATACAATGTAGTATAATTATTTTGAGGAAGTGTAAGTCTATCCCTATAGGAATGGAGGTTTAATTGGTTCCTCATATGGGTTGAGTTAGCTCAATATCAATCATTTGGATAGTTATAGACCTCATGTATATTCATAGGTAATGAAGTTGCATGTATCATATCAATATCTAGTGGAATAGGAAATAAGGCCCACGATAGTGAGATGTTTTTTATTATATTTCCTTTTACATGGAGATTACTCTATTTGATATAATATATTCTCACCCATTTATATCATCCCATATTTTTAAATTAATAAAAATCCCTAACTATCTCATTCTCTAAAATATGGAGATAGTCACACCTCTTGGAAGAATTAAAGAGCAAGGCTTCTGCATCCGTTCATGTGTCTTGCCTATTTTTAAATCCAACCAGGGGAATTTTCCATCCTTTAAATGTATCATATTGATTTAATCATTGGGATATAATTGTTGAAATATTTTAAATAATATATTTATTGATACCATTTCATAATGACGTTTACCACCTCTTTGAGAGAACTTGGGTATTCCAAGGAGAGTGGGACCTAAGCTACAGATGGGAATGACATCCTCTTCCAGAACTGTATAAAGTCATTAGTTATGTGAATACATGATTATTAATAAGATAACGAGTGATGTTCAATGGGTGAGTACCTTATTCAATAACTAATTATCCTAAGATGTTCATATATGATTTCATTACCTTACCCCTGGAGCGGGAAGTGGATTTCACTATTGACATTGTGTAAGGGACTCATCTAATTTCTCTTCATTCATATAGAATGTCGCATAGAAAAATAAAAAAATTAAGGAATCTATTTGATTAATTATAAACTAAATGATTCATTGACAATAGCATGTCATGGTGGTCTACCTTAGATGTTTTTTTCTAAATAGGGTAATGTGACCATCTATTTTTGTTTCAACTACTGAATATCAAACCAGGTTATGATCAAGAATAAATACCCATTTCCAAATATTAGTGACCACATTAATAAGATAATGGTATAATTATGGTTTTTTGACATTTATCTTTATTCAGGATTACTCCATCATAGAGTGACAAAGGACTATGTTCATATTATTTATTTTAGAAAAATGTATTATAACATCCCATGATTTAAGATCCTTTGAAATAAATATTATTTTCTTTAACATGTATACCAAGCTACACCCAACATAAAAAAACAAATTATATTAATAATAAATTATTTTTAAAGCTACAATAAACACCAATATGGTAAACCAGTAATATATATTCCCATTATAATGTAACTAATGAATATGTGTTAATATTAAAATATTTATTTCCATTAAAAAACATTCTTTATATTATATATTTTTTTTAAAAAATTATTTTACAAAATTTATAATTAAATCCTGAAAAATAAATACTAATTATTTAATTACTCAATAGAAAATTATATTAGTATTAATATATTACATATTTATAAAATAATCCATTTTTCAATGAATAGTGAAAATATTGATAAATGTTGTCACTTTTATGATATTATTTTATTTTATGAATTCATTGAATATTTTTAAATCCTTTTTCATATAAAATTAAATATTAAAAATTGAAATAAAGTGTTTTAAAATTATAATTTGAATTTATAAACATATATTGAACATTTTTATATTTATGTAGTCTTTTAATGAGCACTACTTTTGGACTATTTTGATTAATTAATTATCACATGATGGAAAGAAGATTTTGATTTATTTTATTTTTAATTAATCAGTATTCTAATGTTATTTATTGTTCAAAATTCAGCAGATTCAATGAAATTGGTAAAACTATGCTAATCACAACACTATTTTTTATTAAAATAATATTCTAAAAAAAGTGTTTTTACGTGATACATGTGAAATCATTAAGATTATTTTCTAAATAATTATGATGTTAATTATTTAAAATGATTCATATATTTGAGATAATGATGATAATTTTATTTAAAATGGCCAATTTCATTTTTTTTATTAAATTTATGCTTGTAAGGAGTAATGTTAATTACCTTCATAATGGTGAAATAATTATTTTAAAATTATTATTTGAAAAATGTCAAATAATTTATATATAATATAATAAATTAAAATAATTAAAATATATAATATAATATGATGTATAAATACATAAATTAATAAACTAATATTTATATAATTTTCTTCTAATACTATATAATATTATAAATAAATAATGGTCAAATTTTTATTTTTCTTAAAAAATAATCTTTCAACAGGTTATATATTTTTATTTAAAAGATAATTTTATAATATTTAAAATTCAAAATCTATTATAGGGTTGTTAAATATAGTTTCATGAAACAAAAAAAATTATGTGTTATGTTATATGTTTAATAAAACCTGATATCCCTTACTTAAAAACTAGTTACCATGATTAAATGTAAATGAGTAAAATGTAAGAACATAATGGTAGAAGACATGTAACATGTTTAAAAATAGGATAGAAATCCTTTTTTTGAGTCTTGGATAAAAAATATACACCCCATACTATTTAATTCCTCATATTATAATTCATTTAGCATGAAATAGTGTCTTGGAATTGTTATAATGTAAGAGGTGTTTCCAAAAGTTACCTTCGCTTCTATTATAGAAGGGGTCATTTTCAAACATAAAATAAACACATAACATTTGGATTAATAATTTAATATATGAAATTTTAATCTAAATAATACTTTATATTAATAAAGTATTCACTCATTCACTCATATTTATCCTATGACATTTAGATGTAAAGGAAAATCCAAAGAAAAATCAAATCACTAACATAAGTACTCTCTCCCTCTTAAGATTGTTTCTTAAACTTACAACTAAAAATATCATATCACCAATATAATATGATAAATTAAGTATCATTGTTATATATATATGTTTTTATATTAATGTTATATCCCTTATTTATTCATTGTCATCCACTTAGAAAAAGAAAAAAAACATTTTTAGTGTGTTGCATGGAATACTACCTCCACGAAGCAACGATATGTTTTTATTTTCATTAGCTTGTTTAAAGGATGGTATTAATAGTGTTAATGATGAATAAATTATATATACATAAAATAAAATTATTATATATTTCCAATTTCATATCCACCTTCACCACATCTCACGCATTGAGAAACAGGAATGTTAATCATGCACATGTGTAGATTACTACTTCAATGATAACACATTTTTCATTTTTCATATATATTATCGTAAATTATCTAATCATCATAAATTCAGGTTCATTATCATAAAAATTAAAAATAATATCATCATTATTATTATTTATAATCATATTATGTGAAAATAAATACCTCCTTATCCAGACTCACCAATCGAGTTAATGTGTGTTCAAGTTTGGGTCAGTATAATAACCTATGTGATCAATGCTTTAAAATATTATTGTGAATGAAAATATGAACATGAAAAATAATATTTTTATAAAATATAAGTTATATTGTGATTATTATGATGTTTTTTAAAAAGTTATATTAGGTATCTAAATTATTATAAAAGTAAAATTTTCATTCTAGAGAACTACAAAATAAGTCTTTATCGATTTTTTTCTAATATAAGGTAACCAAAAAACATATGGAATGATATGGGAACATTTTAGATAAATAAATTTTAGATATTATTGAAAAATAAATTATATATAAATATAGAACATGTTTTTAAATCATCATTAATGATATCAAAATTATTAGACATGCCCAAAACAATTAGTGTTATTAACACTCGTCGGACATAATACGTTGTAACAAATTAATATAATCATGATCAATAGTAAATATATGGAATATTAATTTCTCTAAGTTTTTTAGAAAAAGTTTATAGTTTCATCAACTAATCATGGAAACAAGGTAAGTGATTTTCAACTCAATTTCCCTCCATTTAGGCACTGTTTGTATTCCACACCTATTTTAATTGAATCACATTTTATAATACTAATATGTTCTGTTATATCATCACTAAAATATTCATAAAGTTGTTATACATTCAATTTTTTGGTCATTATACTTCAATATTTTTTGAATATATGTATCGCAATATATATGAATTTATTGTTTACTTCTTTCCCAAAATTGAGACCACTAAAAATTGAAAATACATTTCGACAATATGTATTATCATTTATTATAAACAATATATAATTATCTTATCCTTTTTATATATTATTTTGACATTATTTACTCTCCACCTTATTTTGAATAATAATTTTTAAAATCTTCTTAGAAATATGGGTTTTAAATATTGTTATTTAAATTGTTCAGAAGGGTTTTTAACCTTTAAAAATAATTTTTTTATCATACAATCATCATTTTATTTTAATAAAATTTATTTATTCTTTAGTACTCCATTATAAAATTTTATTTTAAAAAAATATATGTTTTTAAGTTATTTTCAATACCCTTTTTTATAACAATATTACTTTTTCATTTCTAAATTATTAAATATTCTTTTAATTATAAGAGTTTCAAAGTATTTTGATTCTCATTTTTGAAAACATTAAGTATTATGAATTTATCAATTATTAAATATTTGTTAAAGGTAAGTGTGTTCAATGTTTTTTCACTATCCTTTTTAAAAACATTATGACGTTTTAAGTTCTCCATTATTAAAAATTATCTTAAAATGGAAATCTTTTAAAGTATTTTCACTTCCCTTTTTTTGTCACTTTATTTCTTTGTTTATCCCAGTTTGGTAAGATATAGTTGTAATAGTAATTGGACCAAGTTCAGTAAGAGAGAGATGTAATAGGGATTGAACCCGGTTCAATTAGGGACTTTTTCCGCTTTTATGGCCTTGGAAGATAACCATGACTTATATAGAAATAATTTATAATAATTATGTGTATTCCAAAAATTTCATTTCTTATGCCTATGTTATTCTATTAGGGTTTTTTCTTTGATTCCCTTATGATTCATGTCTTATGAACATCCAAAATTTACTCCATGAGTCAAGATTTTGATATTTGATATACAGCGTATGGTTTTCAAATTTTATCCTCGTGATCTCACACCCTGATATTCATGTTATGCTTATACATATCCCTTGTTTACCCTTACTAAGCATTTGATATCTATATTTCTTATGTTCCATTTCCCCAAGTTTGTAAGATATGTATTATTTATGATTCATCCAATAGGGGTTCTAGTTTCTTATAATGTAGTGGGAAAAGATGTAGATCACTTATGGAATTGGTTTTATGATTCTATGTATCAAAAGGTACTAAACTATTATGGTTATCAAGAATGTGTTAGGGTAATGTAATGAATATTCCTAAAAAATGGTGTAAATTCTATGTTTGAAAATACTTGCATAATATAGCTATTATCAGAGGTAAAAAACTAACCTTTGAAAACTAGGATGAGAAAACCATAGAGAGATCCCAAAAGATGATTATATGGATAATTATATGGATGATACTATGTATAGGAAAATTCCATGTAATTTTTAGGAAGGATAAAGGAAGTGGTTTCCTATAAATAAATCCTAAGATGAATACTATAAGTAGATGTTTTTCTCTAAAAAATGTACCTAGGGGAAATAACAATGAAAAGGCCATAATGATCCAGACTCGATTGAGAACTAGTTCACGAAAATAAGCCTTGATGCACACCTATTTTGAAACCCCCAAGCTATATGTATTTTATGTTCACAAACACTTTATGTACCACCAAAAATTATTTGAATAGAATATGATTATGAATGGCCTAGTATGAAACTAAAGTGTCATGACTTAAACATCTTACAATATTTTTTCAAGATTATATAGTTCCCCAGTATGATTTATAACTCCTACTGTATTATTTTTTTAGTCTATGGAAAAAACCTATGAGAACCACATTAATTCATAGATCAGTAGATAATGAAATGATTATCTTCCAGAGATTCCAAATGTTATGGCATCTTGGATGAAAAATCTCATTAATATACTCAAAAAACCTTCAGATGATATGAATCATGTGGAATACCAAATGAACAAAGGTGGGAAAACCATTTCATTGAGCCCTCCATGAGGTAATATCCACTTTATTTCAGTTGGTATTCTGGTGCACCAGTTACTGAATAATGGATCAAAACCACTAAAGTGATATTTTCCATTATCCAATGTCCAGAATATGAAAACATAATTTTTTCAACCGTATGGAAATTGATGTTGATCAATTGTTAAATATTATCATGAATATGACGTAACATGATAAAATTGACTATATGGAGTAGGATGAGATCATGAACTTATTTTTCAACATGTAAATTCCTATTATTCTCCTTTTTAAGATAGAGAATGAGTTTCATGACCTAAAAAAAAGGATGATGAATCTATTTTTACCGATGAGGGAGATTCTATAACATTTTTGAGGTATGCATCTGGTATTAACTTCCAACCTATAATTATGGTTGATAAGTTCTTCAATAGCATATTTCCATGTCTCTAAGGGGATTTATCAATATGATACTTCAATTTATATGAATATTTTGTTTTATATTAAATCAAGGGGAAATAGATGTTGGAGTTACACATCAATATCAGGGTTTGGATATAAAAATTAACATGAATATCAAAGGAAAATCTATAAAAAATTGGGAGAAGAAGATGGAATTTTATTTATGCTCAGGGTGTAGGAATAATCAATCATGAAATTACCTTATAAGGACTACTAAATGTTTTATGTATGGAAATGAAGTTCATCGGGAAATTTTTTTCAAAGTAATGGGATAAAGTTAGCTATTGATTTTCACATAGAGGAAGCTTCACCGAATGTGCCTCCTAAACATTAGTGATTCATTTATAAAGAATAATGTAAATTATGATAACTAATTCCCAAACAAGATGGTTAATGGTGATGACCAACTTCAGCAACCTCCTATGCTAAGGGAGAAGGGGAAATCTCATGGGATGATGGTTTCTGGTGAAAGGTGTAATAACAATGTCATGAAAGACACATTTATCATCCACTCTATAACATATAATTTCTTATTTTTCTTTGTATATGCCTATTATTTCATATCTATTTGAATTTATAAGGGTATCATGATTCCACCCAAATTATTAGATGTGGAATTAACTGTGAAAACCCCTAATTGTGTGATGATTGCATCTCAACTTTATGATTCCTCTCATGTTGACTTTAGTGTGAATGTAGTTCCCGTAAATATTATCATTCATCCTTTGGTTGAATTTGATGCCATCTTAGGCACGTATTCAATTTCTCTACATAATTCCCAAATAATTTTTCAAGGAAGGGATGTCAATTTTGATATTTCCAACCGACCTATGAACATCTATCAATTTGAGGATAAATATAAAAATTTGATGGAGATTACATTTATTTTATGGGTTTTAATTCACAATTATAAAAGTTTATTATCTAAAATATATGGTAAGAAACTCAATATCGATGGTAATTTTTTTGGAATATGTGGATGTCTTTCAGAATGAGTGTTCCATATTTCCAACAGAATGTGAAATTAAGTCTTCAATAAAGCTCATACATTGTGCCACAAAAATTCTAAAGACTCCCTATAAAATGGCCTGAACTGATATTCAATAATTAATGAAGAAACACCCAGAAATACATTACAAGGGATTCATTTAGGCATGTGTTTCATATTAGGATGTACTCGTTATTTTTGTTAAAAAAAAATATGGATGGATGTGATTCTATATTTATTATCGAGAGCTAAGGAAGATCTCGATCAAGAACACGTATCCCCTCCCTTATATTGATAATTTTTTCGATAATCTATGTGAAGGTTAATTATTTTCCAATATTGAACATTGTTCTATATAACATCAATTAAGTGTCAAGAAGGAGGATATACCCAATAAAACATTTTATACAGGGTATGGTCACTATTAATATATAGTAATATGATTAGATCTTACTATTCCCCCTAATATATTGACATATTTAATGAATATATTATTTAGATGTTTTATATATTCATTTTTGATAGTCTTCATTTAAGATAATATTATCTATTCCAAGAGATGGGAAGATCATAAAGACCACTCGATAATTGTACTAAAGGCCCCAAGGAAGGAGAAACCATTTGAAAATTTACATTGTGTAATTTTTGGCTGATAAAGATTCTATTTTGAGGTAATAGAATCTCAAGAGAGGTTATATGAGTAGATCTATCAAATACAGAGCCTATTTAACTTTTTCCCAAACCAAGCATGATGAATCAGGTATGTTTTTCTTGGTTTACATGGATATTATCAACAATCTATAGAAAATTTACCAGAACAATCTATTAATCTAACCATTTCACTTATAAGGGACCCAAGTTCTTCTTGACAAATGAATGTGAAGAAAATATCAAGGAGGGAAAGAGATGAATAGTCTGTGGACCTATGCTTACATTACCCTATAGAGGAGAAGGGTTTGTTGTCTACTGTGATTCACTGATAAAAGTGTTGGGATTGTTATTATATAGAATGAAATGGTTATAGATTATGCCTCCTAAAAATCTATGTAGAACAATTACCCAACATATGATTTGGAGTTATCCATAGTAATTTTTGCAAAAAAATATAGAGGAAATATATTTGTGGAGAAAAGTGTGATATATATACTAATCACTAAATTTTTATGTATATATTCACCAAAAATGAGTTAATAATATTCCAAATAATATGGTTATATAGGATTAAATATTTTAACTACTCAACACATTACCACCCTAGGAAAGCAGACAAGATGGATGATGCTTTGACTTGAACGGATCATGCTATCTTATACTTGATGGGGATAAAAAATTATAAAATATTTGTATATTTCTATATTATTGTTCTAGAAATCATAAAGGTAGGGGTAAAATGTTATCTTTATCAATTAAATATTCTACAATCTATCCATGTAAAGATTAAATATAACTTGAAGGAAGATGTAGAGCTACAAAGGAAGGTTATAAATGTGTATGAGATTAACCTTATTCATGATGGAATGATAAGTATTAGTAACCACGTATATATTATGACCGTACTATACCTAATGAACTATTTATTAGGGGATTCTTATAGTTCTTCTTTATCTATTTATTCTAGAATTATTAACATGTATATAAATTATAATGAGTACTTTAGGTGGGATTCCATGAACTGAGTTATCACTAATTTTGTATCTTGGTGCTTGTTATCTCAACATGTTAAGGATAAAATATAAAATACATAGGGGATGTTGCATCAATTGCCTATGATAGAATGAAAATGGGAAAACATCACCATGTATTTTGTCATTGGACTCTCCAAGACTTCTAAAGGAAATAATTCTATAGGGGTTATAGGTGAATTCCCAACTAATTCAGTGCACTTCATTAGTATTAGATAATACTTGTCACTTGATAAATGTGATAGGATATACATAAAGTGGTAATGTTTCATTAGATACCAAATTGTGTGTTATCGGGATCTGAGGATTACCTCAATGTTCTGGTGAAGTCTTCAGTATGCTATTGATACAGAGTTGAGTTTCATCACTTCATATCATCCTCATTTTGATGTCCAGTTTGAAAGTTCAATTCAAACCATAGAGGATATGTTGATATATTTTTATTAGGATTTGATATCTTGTTAGTATCAACACCTTCCTCTAGTTGAATTTTCTCACTAATATATCATTCACTCTAGAATTCAGATGGATTCTTATGAGGCCCTATATTGAAAGAAATGTGGAGCTCCAACTTGAAGGAATGAAGTTAGAGAATGAAATCTATTTTGACCTGAGATTGTTTGAGAAATCAACGAGAAGTTTAAATCCATTCAGAAACACATAAAGGATGCTCAAATTTTATTGAAACATTATGATAACAATCTTTAGTATGATCTAGAACATTAAGTTATAGAAAGGTTCTTTCTAAGGATTTCATCATGAATTATGTTTCTAAGATTCAACAATAAATAGTAACTAATCACTAGGTATATCGGTCCCTTTAAAATTCTTGATCATATTTGGAGGGTATCCTATCACACAATACATCAATCTAACATCTATCAAGTCAACACCATTACCCATGTGTCTCTCCAAAAGATGTATATACCTGACCGTTCACATGTACTGAACTCAAATGGAATACTGCTATAGAAAGAACATTCTTATGAGGAACAATTGGTGAAGATTAAGGATCATACATAGAATGTTCTCCAATATAATACCACTCACATTGTAAAATTTTTGTGTTGAAACAACCCATTTATTGATGCTACATGGGAACTTGAGGATATTATGAGGTAGAATTATCCTCATTTTTTTGTATTGAAGTTCCTGATATCGAGGGTAAAATTCATTTTATGGGGGTAGAGTATAAAAACCATAGTTTTTATAAATTTTTTTATTTTTTAAAAAATTAAATTACGTTCATGGATTTTGTTTCATGTTATTCCAAATAAATATTTATTGATACCCTACACCTTATTAATCTTGCACCACACACAAAACTGTCTTAGCTTGTGATAGACACAACACTCACTTTTAACAGAACCAAGATATATTGTTGATATATTTATTTAAATGACAAAATTATAACCTATAAATTAAACAAAATTTTATGAATAGTAATAAATAATTTTTATGTATAAATTATAATAGTTTTATATAAAGAAAATATATTTATAAAAAAATACATAATTTTCAGTAAAGTCTTTATATGTTTGAAAAATACTATTTTTTTAATAAAAATTTTTCCTTTTTGGGGAAAATAATAATATTAATTTTTGAAACTACTGGAAAAATTTTGAAAAATTAAATATTATTTGTTTCAGATTCTAAAAATTAGCTTTGGGTAAATTTTTTTGATTTTTTCTGAAAAGTTTCATTTGATTGAGGAATTTGAAAAAAAATGAATTTTAACTGAAAATAGCCTTTTCATTTAATTTATTATTAAATTTGACTTATATTTAAAATTGATTTTAAAGTATAATTAAATTAATAATACATCTATTAATCCAATTTAGGTATTTCTAATAATTTTCATATCAATATTTGATATAAAAACGTTGTAATATTTTGAGCACTTCCACATTAAAAACCGGTTTTCACCTCACATCATTGGGATTATTTTTTAAAATTTATTTTTTCCACTTCATTGAATGGTATTTTTAATAATAGTTTCCAAATTTTTAATTATAATAATTTATATTATCTAATAGTTTTACCTTAATTTTTTCCAAAATAAATAGTGAATTTACTAAAAAATTGTTAGAGTGGTTAAGGTAAACATGTGTTTATATAGGGTCAAAGAAAAATAATGAGGGTAAAAATAACCTATAAACCAATCTAAAATATATATTATTGAAATATTTGGACCATTCCACATTTATAGTTTTATAATTTACTAATTTTTTTCCTATTCATATATGAAAAATGTATGAGCACTCAATTCATTTTAAAAATACTATAGGTGCCCCCCCCCCCCTTAACATATAAAATCCCTCACCCTATCCTCTCTTATTTATATATTAACAACATATTTGGTTTGGAAAATACCAATGGAAATAACATCCCAACTTCTATGAACTCATCCTAGAATCCTTATTTTTGGCATAATTTCATCCTAGGAAAACTTTAGTGTGAACATAAAGAGGATACATGAAGAAGGTGTAGCATTTATCCATGATCCTTTTTGTTTTATTTCTTCCTCCACAGCCATAAATTTTATTTATATCATGATTATATAATAAAATTAGTATCATACATATATTTATATGTTTATTTGTTATTTTCATAACTAAAAAACATTCCAATTCCATCAAATGGGATAAAAAATAATCAATAATGTGTACGGCAGACTACAAGTTTGCAAATCGATGTCATTCTTCTTTTCATTACTGATACTCATGGTTGGTAATAATGATATATTTATTGATCATATTATTATATATATATATATATATTATATTTATTATGTTATTATGATTCTGTAATTTTTATATGACACATACCATAATTCTTTCCATTTTGTGGGAATATGATAATTTCACTCGTGTGTATGGAGAACTGATGCCTCACAAAGTGATGTGATTCATTCACGTTTTACATAGAATATATTGAGGATAGTTTTAGTGAACATATTTGATATATATTATATAAAAATTATTATTCAATTATAATTTATATTTTATATTTATCTATTTTAGTCTAGTTGTAAAATGGAAACAATTTTCAGGAGTACACACAGCTTACCGATGCCATGAACAGTGCCATTCATTTTCTATCTATAAATATTATTGATTAATATATACACATGTATAGTTAATAAATACTATATTTCTATATTTTTTAATTAGAATAATTATGTATCAATTATAAATTTAATAGGACATGAAATATAATAAATCAAAACATATTTGGATAACAAGGTAGCTATTACACAAAATGTAACATTAACATTGAATTGTAAATAAATTGGTAATACATGGTCATAAAAAAAATCTAATATATTGTGATATATAATAATACGGTTGTTTGAAATTTTTATAATAAACATATATTTATATATGGTATGTTTTAATGAGTACAATAGAAGTCAATACTTTAGGTAAGGTATTTTTGTCTCAATTTTCCTTCTTTCTGACGTATGTTGTGTTATACACCTACATTCCATTAGGAGGTGTATATAAAGAAAAATTAGAATGTAATATCATGAATTTATTTTCTATCATGATATTTTATGTTCCATTTTATATTTTTATTCATGTAAATTATGATTCAATGTTACCAAAGTCATAAATATTTTATGTTATAATCTCAAGAATTATTGGGATTATTTATGATTAAGTCTACAATGTTACAAAATCATGACATAACACCCATGAATTATTAAAAAAATTAATTATCCTATATTTATTAATGATATATTCAATTAAAGTTATCATATCTCAACTTTCTAGTACTTCATATATTTTTGAAAATACTTTTATAAAAATATGACTTTATCTCTCTCTTAGGTCAGAGGTCTATTTTTTTCATAATAGTGTTATATAGAAACAATTTTTGAATGTTTTTAATAGACCTCTTATTATTTCCAAAATAAAAGTTTAACTTGTTTGTTTTAAAAAATCACTGGAATCCCCATGTTTTATTTCAAACTATTCACATTTGAATTTAACATAAAATTTTAAAGGAACCTTTGTTTAAAATTGTATGACATGAACCAAACTTTTTCCAACAACATAACCAATCATTTACATAGAGATATATTTATAACATTTATAATTTTTTCCAAATAAATTTTTTCCAAAATTTATTATGTTTTAAAAACAATATCTCTATGTGGAATGGTTATTTTCCTTAAAAATGTTTTAAATTATCTTTCAAAATTATTTTCTATATAAGATGAAATTCATAGTTTCTACCTTTGACTTACTAAGGATAAAATATAGGTAATCCTTTTATATTATTTATTTATATGGTTAATAGTTTGATGTAATGAGGTTTATGAAATCTGTTTCTCTTTAACAGGTTATACCATGGAGAAATTCATATCAAACACACATCATTTCATGGGTTATTATATGATGAAATGATCATGAAACATATATATTTTACAATGGTTATGAAATGATGAAATTTTTATGATACCCATTTTATTTCAAGGGTTAGGATATGAAAAATTATTATGGTCGTGTGTCACACATTAATATGATTCTAATTATGTGACTGTTTAGACCAATATCTCCCTCCAATACATTGGGTAAACATTTATAACTCTTGATATAGACAATAATGAAATGGATAGTGAAATAAGTTCAATATGATAGGGATATAACATGTAGTGAACTTGGTTCAGTAAAATAGTTCTAGAATGGGAGGTGAAACTAGTTTAGTAAGACAGTTCTAGAATAGGATGTGAACCAGATTTGTCAATACCTGACTGGAACAAGAATTCAACCCAGTTCAGTAAAAGACATTTTTTTATATTATGGTCTTAGAAGTAATCCATCAATAATAAGGAAATTATTTTTTATTATTATGTTTGTGAAACAAATTAAATTTCTTATGCCAATGTTTTTCCTTTATTGATTATGTTCTTTTGTTCCTTAATTATTCATACTATATAAACTACCTATCTTTAATCCATGACTCAATATTTTTATCTTTTATATGAAAGGTATTGATTTCAAATATTATGATCATGTTCTCATGACATTATGTTCATGTTATACTTATTTATCACCCTTGATTACATTTATTGAGAATTTGAGCCCACCCATTCATATTTTTACTTTCCCAAGGTTATGAAGATATGTATTATGTTTGATATGCCTAATATGGGTGTGTGTTATCAAGAATGTAGTTGGATATGAAGTATCTCAAATATGGACTGGTGTTTATGTTTCCAAGTTTCCAAAGGTACTAAACTATTATGATCATTAGACATAGGTTTTATTAATGTAATGAATATTCATAATAATGATGTGATCTATATGAATGAAAATCTTGAGTCACTTTAATTCCTCTATCTCAAGGGGTTTTTATTAATGTTTTACTCAAGCCTTAATATTTTTCTTAGTCTCAATTATGATTCTTTGAGACATTATACATGTTAATAACCATGATTCCTTTGTACAATATATTCAAAAACCAGGGATATATTTTATGTAACTCTATAAATATTTTTTGGATTTAATATTAAAATCATATCCCCTTATTCAAGTGGCCAGTTATACTATTGTTTCCCCATTAATATGGATATTTGATAAATCTAATTAACTTAATTGAGTTATCATGTTTTTTATTAATCATTTTCTTATCCATGTTTTTGTTCTACCACCTGAATATTTTATTTTATTCTATAATGCTCTCGGGTAAAATTTATTTTTAATTCATAAAGAGTTTTATTACTCTTTTTACAATTTGGGTTTTCAATAAAGGTAATTTCAATTTATAAATGTATTCATTTCATTATCAAATGTTTTGGAACAAAATTTCAAAAAAAATTATTTCATTTTGAAGGCTTCATTATTGGAGATTATTTTAAAATTAATTATTTTAATGATTTTTCACAACACATTTTGAAAATTAATTTTTTATGTGACCCCTAACTTCCTCATTTATATCAATTTTAAAAATGTTTTCAAAAATATCTTTTATGTTTTAACATATATTTTACTTTCCATTTTCAAAAACCTTTCCAATAATATAGTTTATTTTTCACGATTCATCCTATAATATATATATATATATATATCTGTGTGTTAATATTTGGGTGAAATTTACTTAAATACAATTAATAATCCCCACTCGGGTTGTATTTTTCATGAATTATATTTAAAAGATATTTTTTATGTATTTAAACCTCCTTATAGGTTTCTTTTGTTACAAAAGGGATAATTTCATTGGAAACCATCCACCTCCTTCTCATGGAAAGCTTATTATCATGTTTTCCAAGTAGTGACTTAGTTGTGTACTCACTTCTCCTTACAGTCTAAACAACACATTTTACATAATTATGACTGGACAATGTTAACCTAGAAAATGACATTATATTGACATGGTAAAAATTATTATCATTTAATATGTATTTATTTTAATTTAGGTGATTATTTAAAATAAGAATATATTATTTTTAACCATCCACTTTCTTCTTTATGATGGGTTATGATTATTTTATCCAATTATTGACATAGGGAAAACCATAAACATTTATTTATGATTATTGACATCCAATATAGGTTGCATATTCATTAATATTCTATATTATTAATTATGTAGATAACCGTGTTTTATATAGTAATATATTCTCTGTGGAATGTTATGAAATTTTGTGATGACTCTTATGGTGAATGCATTGGACTTAATCAGGTGACGGGTGGGGGCTAAAATTATATATCCCTTAATGCATCAACAATTATCATGAGAAAATATAGGTTTGGATATTTTGTGTATGTATAACAATTTCACCAAGATGTATTGATTATGGTCTTGAAGACAAATAATATGCCCTGGCCGAAGGACTTGACACTATTTTTTTAATTTTTGGAATTATTCATTCCTTTGGTATGAGATCAGTATTATTTATATACAAATTTTCAATTATTTTAATGGATTTATCTTTCTCTCAATTTTAGGTTAATTATAGATTCTTTTTCTATACCAATTCCTTATATAATGTTTTTTTCATGTTTACATCACAATTTTTTTAGTAATGTTTTTCATAAGAGGGAGTTTAAACTTATCCCTTGTTATGTTTTCCATTTCCCCATGTAATGGATAAAATTAGTACTCATGGCATGATTATATGGACAAAACATGTAACATAATTTTGATGGAGGCTTTCAAGAGTTCATATGAGTTAAGTAGTTTTGTATATAATTAATAAATTTTCAAATTGATACAATTATCTTTGGATTCATCAATATATTTTGTTCTCTAATTGTTAATATCTATAAACTGGAATGACACATTATATGTAAGTGGTTTAATAATATTTAGTGATTTATTTAATTTTTCATGGTTATATCTCTGATTTTATAACTGGTATTAAGAACCAAAGGTCTATTCTACTGTCTTTATTTACATGACAACAAAAAATATCACATCATTAACCAATTGTGATACTTCATCAAACCAAGTTTATATTCAAAACATTAATTCCCTGGTATTGTAAAATTGTTACACACCAAAGTGATCTTTCACTTTGACAGAGGTTGAGTCCACCTAAGCATTAGGTGCATAAATACTGTGTCATTTTAGATGAATATTCAAAATATATTATAATAGTACATTCCCCAAAACCATATAAGATTATTGTCTTTGGGTAATGGACACATAATCATCTTATTTATGAATAATATTTAATATCTCTGACAAAAAGTTTCATTTTAATACCCTTCTAGACATATCATACATAGTGCCTTCCTAAAAAACATGTGGATGGTAAACATAAGAAAGAGTGAGTTCAAATACTCAATAAGGGAAAACAAGGAATGTATCCAACATAACTGGTCATAAGATGATCATAAGGGTATGATAAGATGATAAAGTGTGTGTTACCAATTTAAAAGATTCATACCTAGAAATTCATAGATCATAAATCCAAAATCATGTCACATTCATAATCAAGATTATTATTGGTGTCAAAGAATACATTGTTATTCATGAAACATAATATATATATTGGGAATCATAAGATTAGGAAATCATAATCATTTGAACATATCTATTCAAAATCATTTTCATGAGTGATCTTCTGAGAATAGCTAGATATGTATATACTCATGCACCAAATTGTAAAAATAGCTATTTTCAATCATTTCCATTAGTAATCTTGTTATGAAAGATCTAAGAGATCATAATGAAACATAAAAATGTGAATATAGATCATTTCAATCATTTCTATGATTATAATATTATTTCATGAGATATCTATATCAAATTAACTAATGAATTTCAATTATTTAGCTGAACCACCTGTCGCATAATGAAAATAATAAATATTTGTGCTAAAAAATCATAAATAAATCATAAATTCATCATAGAATAACTCATTATAAATAAAATTTTTCCATAAACATTAATTAATTTTATCAGAGTATAACTAATAAATCTTCATATCGATAGGATCTTTTGAAATTTAAGAGTAATTTGAACTTTTTTCATTTGTGGAAAGGTAGAATTTTTAATCAGTATTAGGAATTTAATTGTATGGTTTTATACCCCCTCAATATAGGTATTTTGGATGGGGCTTGAGGATCAAAAGAGTGTTGGAGTTCATTGAGGTGTGTTATAGTCAACTCTAGGTTGCTGTTTTTCTTAGTGGTTTCCGCCAATAGTCTCACTACAATAAAAACATCTACTTATGGTCATTTAATTAAAATGTAGCAGTCTAAAATTCTACCCTTTAATAGGTAGTGGATTTCAATACCACCATAGTTTTTGGAGTTATATATTAATTTTAAATAGATTCTTTAGATGTGCAGCAGTTCTATTGAACCACTCTATATACATATATTGTGGACGTTTTGAATTAAATTTGATTACCTATGAAAAATTTATTTTTTCATTATAATATTGTAAATTTAATGGCATCTTATACCTCTTATAATAATATATGCAGTGGATTTAAAAATATATTTACATGTACTGGTTTTTATAACCACTTATAAATAGTTTTATGTTGGTTAAACACATTTTGATATGGTTTTACAATGTTCAGAGAAAATTTAAATCATCTCAAAATAATTATAGTTTGTTAATAATTTCTTGATGGTTAAAAATTCTGATAATTATAATAAAATTCGTCATTAATCCCAAAATTAAAAAAAAACCTCTACTATAAAAATACACATATATCTACAACATATATAATTTAGAAACATTAATTATCAAACCAAACATAAAAAATACACCATCTATATATATACATTGATTATATAAATTGATAAAATGTCAGTCATATGAAACACATGTAGCTTATAAAATTTTTAGTTAAAAATAAAAATCATATGAGAAAGAATCTAAAATCAACACTACACTCCTATAACATTTTGACTACCAAATTATGATACATTCTTGTTATTTTAATGTAGTATAGTAGATTATTTTGTATTTTATGCTAAAAATAAAATAAATTAATAATATAAATTAGTTTTAAATAGATTATACATCAAAAATTTTACAGAAATTATTATAATAATAAAAAATATTATAAAATACATGTAACAGATTCAGTACCATTATATTATATCATATCAGGGATACAATTTCCTCAGGAAATTCAGAAATCAAGAACATTTCATTTAATTTATACAATAAACTATACTTAAATTATTTATACTTTCCCCCAAAATTTTCAAATTCCATTGATGAAAAACAACATCATTCAGATCAAAATACAGAATCATCTACATTTTAGATTTTAAAAATAATTAAATTGACATTTTTTTGTAATAGTATAAAATTTTTTATAAATGTAAATCTTGAATTTCAACTATATATCAAAATATATTATTCTTCCAACTGGTTGTAATATGTCTCTAATAATGATATGTGATGGGAAGGGACATTATATCTCATACTAATTGACCCAATATCTACCCATATAATCAATTATTGTTATCAAAAGGCACTCCAAACATGTCAAATAGTGCAACTACTTTAAAATTTCCCAACTACCAAACATCTAATGCATTCATATTTATTCATATTCATTTCTATCATCTTATTATATAAATATTTTCAATAAAAATATTCAACAATTATTATATATAGATTATAATAAATTATATCTTCACATTAATAATAACAGACTAATAATGGACCTACCAATACCCTCATTATGGAAGGGTGATTAATCTAAAAATGGGGAACATACCTGATGTGGGTTAGAGCATTTCATAAGGGTCATATGACACCATGGGAAATGTGGATGATCAAATGGTATCAATATAAATTTTTCCTAAACATTCATATATCTAAGAATCATATAATACATGTTATAATATATCATATAATATAAATCAATGAAAATTAATTGAAAGTTTTTTACATAGATTAATTAACATCATGTATTGTATATAGTATAATAATTTATAAGTTTGTGGAATGAATAAAAAACTATTAAATCATCCTCATCCATATTATTTTCATCATCCACCATTAACATAATTTCTTCATCTTCACTCTCCATTGAAACAAAAGAAAAATCTATATCATCATGGAAATATAAATCAATATTTTATTGTTTCTAAAGTTATATTTCCCAAAACAATTCTTCAATGTTATCAACCATAACATATAATTATCTTATTTTGACATGGAATACAACACTCCACCCTTCATCGACTGTGTCATCCATAAAATATTCCATTTTACCATGTAATGCAAAAAATATATGTGTCATGTTCTTCATGCTCACCAGTATAAAATAATATAGGTAAGTTAACAAAATTATATTTTAATGAATTTATATATATTCCTATATAAATATCTTTCCAATTTCATTTTAATAACATAATTGAAAATTTTCCATGATAATTTATTTTTATAATGTCAATGAATGTCTAATAGTATCCCAACTCTGTGATTTTTTGAAAGGATTAAATTTTTTTTAATAATTATTCACAAAAAAGTGTGGGAGTCCTTAATCCCTTAATATTATAATAATAAAATATCAACACTATTCATAGGTCCTCAAGAAAAATATTTCAAATCATCTAGCACTATAACTCGACTATCAATATACCTGATCTATAGGTATAAATATAAAATATTATCATTTAAAAAATAAAATTATATCAATATCATATCAATATGAAATTGAATATGATCATATATGATGTGAAAACAAATCAATAATGTCTTTATTAGTGGGTTTTGTTTTCTCATTCTCATTTCATTCTCAAATCCAATGTCAAATATTTATGTGAATATTTAATTCATCCATAAATGGATATATAAAATAATTATTTAGTAACATATGTATTTATGCATTTATGAACTTGTTTTTTGTTATTAAAACTAATGATATGACATAAACATGATGACCCAGCATAGGAAATTTTTCTAAATTATTATAGGGTCATAATTTACTTTTCTTATAGTCTATATGTTCAATATGATTTAATCACATCTCAATATTTTCTAAATAACGTAAAAAAAATTATACACACTTCTTCCATATAACCTTTAGTAATATATCCTTCTTTTTGATATTTTTTTTCATAAAAGGCTATAAATTACATATATACCTAATGAAATGATGTAAAATAGAATAATTAATCTATAATGTATGGAGTTCAAAATTATCAATGTAGTATTCATAAAAAAATATTAAGATGAAAATATCTATCTATGGGACACAACTGGTGATAATTTACGGGACCTCATACATTTAGTTCCCCAATCAAATGAAGAATTAGATGAATTATAAAAATGAAACACTATGAGGAAAATATCATATCCCAATGAAAAATATTAATTAAAATTATTTCATAGAGTTGTAATTACTCTTTGGAGTATAATGTTTTATAAAAAATCTATCTATATAATTTCTAAAACTCAATTACAACCAATGTTTTTTTATCGGGTGGGATTTTTCACAATGTCGTAGGTTGCAATTTCTCCATCAAAATAAGTGATTTTTAATTTTTAAGTCCATGTCACTTATGATGTTTCAAGTAAATACATATCTATGTGTTACCCATATATCCATTGGGTATATTTAAATTATTAATTTATTAAATGAAAAAATATATATTTCTTGTTTTTTCAATGCAGAAAACAACGACAAGATAATTATTATTATCATTTTCCTATAGATCAAATTTTATATTAATTTCTTTTGAGTTTTTATGAGAACAAATATTAATTTTTCATTTTCTCTATTCATTCTATATTGTAAATACAAAAATATCATATACATTGTTTTCAGTGTGAATTACCAAAATATTATGAAATAATAATTTAAATTCCAAATAAAGTGGTTTGAAAAAAATAATTTGTTTCTTCCATTGTTGGGTACCACTATTTTTGATAAGCTATAAAATCATTTTATAGAAACCGTCAAATGACACTCTTTCAAAAATTATTCATCAATAATTGATAATTGTGACTTGATTTATGAAACTAATAACAGTATTTTTGGTGACCTTAACTCATTTTTTCAATCATGTTTGGAATTTTAAAACCAATATATATTAGATTCACAGAATAATTGATGATGGTTCATGGATCACCATTATCTATAATATTTTAATCCTCTTATATCAAAGTCAAATTTACAAACATGATATTCTAGAAAAATGAGAGTGTTATAACTAGAAAAGTTTCCATATCGAAGAAAATCATTAATCATTTCTGTTCGAGATATATATATTTTGAAATAAAATTATTTTTGATGCATCATATGTGTTTACACCATTGTTCCTTAACTCATATAATTATTTTATAAGTGGTTGAAGATATACAAGGATTTCATTTCTAGGAATTTTATTTACTCGAATGATCATCAAAATAATGAAAGGAAGTTTATTCCATACACATACACATAACTAGATTATAAGTGATCTAAATCTCTAGGAGTATGAAATATGTTTCACATAAAGTCCTAAATGGATTACATCCATCATTACCAATTTCCAAATTCATATTCCTAGGACTTAAAGATAAATTTAGATATAAATCATCAAAGGATTTCAATGCATTCAAATCTCTAGGATCACGTATAAACCCTTAATTATGGTTTCTCATAGCATGACTCTTCTGTTTCATTATCTTTTATGATGATACTAAAAATATTTTAAATCTTTTTTTTAATAGATAGTAATATAGAACCTTCATATATGTTTTATTTATCTTCTTATATCTAGTTTTTTAATTGAAAAATTCATCATAGTTCACCTATTTCAATCTATAATTATAAAATATTTTAACATTATTCATTATTTAAATATTCCCCTCAATAAAAAATGAATTCATTAGTACATGCATGATATTTTTATAATTTTGACCAAGATTCTTAACAAATTTATTCATCTCATAAAATAATATGGAATCTTAGATTAGAAATAATTATAATGTTCAAAATCCAATATCATAAACATTTCATCATTGGAAATTACACATAAGTAATTTATATGGTACAACATTAAAAAAAGTTAAAATTTTATATATTTCATATATCCATTATAAAACTCTTTATTTATATCATCTAGTAATTCTTAAACCTCATTTGATTACTTTGATACCTTCCCTCTTGTATTAATCTCTATAAAATCATAATGTAGATCTACTAATATGTTATAATCTTCATTATTCATTGTAATTTAGAAAACATCACTAATCATGTTTTGAATCTCATTCTCCACTATTAGGATATTACATTATTAATTTTTACAGTTTCTATATGTTAAGAATTTTATAATGTTTAAATTTTTATTCCAAATCCATCTCATATATCCAATAAGATATTGTTTCAATATAAAGTATTCATAAAGTTCATATCTATTAAAAAATCATTTGAAATTACAATCATGACATTAACATTTTGTTCTTCCAACTTCAAAATGATTTCAAATTGAAAAATAGAAAAACACCTCTAACAGCTTAATATATTGTGTTTTATTTCAACATAAATTAGTCCAACTGTTATCCATTGATATGATATTAATAAATATCTATATAAAAAAATAAAACTTATTAATAAAATATTTTCATGTTAAGAATAATAAAAAAAATTATGGAATAATAAAAAATATTAAAAAATAAACTTGAAATCTATTGTTTCACTAACAACAACTCATCATTTAAAATTATGATATAAAATAAGTATTATTAATTGAAGTAAAAAAAGATATTTAATTGGTTTTTTATAGAAAATAACTACAATAATTATTTTTTATGAAAGTAACTTTAAGGATAAATATAATATGATATTTATAAGATCACCTGATTTGGAAGAGACCATTAAAGAATAGACCACTCAAATTTATAAATGTCAATAGAAAATAGTTTTGGATTATTTACATTTTAATCTACATATGATTGAAGGTAACAAAAACATGTAAATAAACACATAAGAATATCCAAGTTTGGTACTATTATGGAATAATTTAGAGAAGGAATTAAAGGATATGTTTCAACATATATGGATGAATGCTAAAATTATATTAATATATTGTATTAACCATGTTATATCACATATTTTTGTAGTTATGACCTATGGTTGTTAGTGTATACATAGTGGGTAATGGAAACATTCTCATTAATTTTTTAGAGAATCAATGATAGTTCAATTTAAGCCTATATTGGGAATTTTCTCTATGGAGAAATTATATAAAATTTAAATGGTAAATAAAATATTTGATTGGCCTCTATGAAATAATAACACACAAAAGTCAAAAAAATCTAGAATAGCTAATGTGCTTAATGATTAGTGTTTGAAAAAAAAGACACTAGCTTTAATAAAATATTTATTTCAAGAGGGGATCTATTCATTAAATGTCCATCATAAGGGGATGATTTTATGGAGGGTAGGACATGCCAGATTAATTCCATAATATGGGGTTGTAGTTAAGCAGAAGATATCAAATAAAATGATTTTTCATCGAGAAGAAGTCTCCATGAGTGAGGCTAGTAAGAGAATTGGAAAATAGTAAAGAAAAATGGACATTTTGATATGATACAGACCCTTGTTTGGTGGATTTTTATTAATGAGATATTGTTAAATATATCTTTTTAAGTAGTCATTTAAATAAACACCAATAAAAAAATTAAATATCATCCATAAAAAACACCATTGTTAAAAAATGATGGATATTTTGATTTTGATTTTTAGTAGTGGTTACATGAAATCACCATTAATAAACCCATTTTATTTTGTTATTTTCATGTAGTTCCACCAACTATCAAGTACGTTTTTAAGGGAAAAAATAATATTTCCCCTGAAAATTTTATATTGGTGTATCCATGTAAAGACCTGGAAATTCAATTTAATGGTTTTTAATATATGTAATTATTATGAGACTGTGAAAACTGACGTAGAGTGATTTCAAGACCCAGAGAGCCCGAATAGAATTTCGAACTTTTTTTAAGGTACATTCAGTAAACGTGTGGGTAGGAATTTACATCTTTTGAACCATTGATAAGATTGAAAATCTTACGGCACCGTTGAATTCACATCCCTAGGATTCACTTTGGCGAATCTTAACTTTTTTCAGAAAAAGTCGTATAGAAAATTTATTTTTTGAACATTCCGAAAAAAATAATAAAATAACTAAATAAGTTATTTTATTATTTTTGGAAACATTGAGAAAAAGTTGTGGGACCATAGATTTGGTAGGATATTAAGTGAAGTTCATTAAATGCCTTGTTACACTAGTTGTGTAACCACAACATCATGTGTTTAATAGGTTCATTAATTGAGATTAATTAATAATCCAAATTAATTAAACAAACATGGGGGAATTTTTCATTGATTAAACAAAATATTGTAAAGGGAATTGAGAACCCACTGGAGGATCCTCTGTCATGATGCTAAACACCATCCTCTCCAATAAAGAATGGTGATTGACCGATGATCGTTGGAGGAATCAAACTGGGGATCGACAAGTGGTGAAGAACATAGAACGACATCGAACGCAGATCATTTCCATCATCCACAACACCGATTCTAGGAAGGGGGTCTAAATTTTTTATGTGTTTAAATGATTTACTCTTTTTGTAATGGATTAATATGAAGAATGAGAATAAATCGACTAACGGGTTGATCCTTGATTCATTCATTCTTGTGGGAGGTTGATGTAGGGTTTGATTTGGGAGTTTTATTCTTTTAAATAATGATAAATGCATTACCAATGTTAAAACACTAGTGTTGAGGGTGTGGGCTAACTAAAAAAAGAAAAAACCCTCTACCTTTCTTGAGTTTTAGGCATTCTTTGTGTGCGACTGGGTATCTGGGTGGAAAGGCATTTCCGTAGGCTTTGTAGTCAAGGCGGTGATTCAGGAGGCCCATATGCGTAGACAGGTATGAAAAAAGACCACGAAAACATCTCTAGTGGCCTACGGAAGCTCCCTCCGGTAGCAGTGGCAGTGACTGGTGGGGGTGTTGGCTGGCTGCATCGGAACATTAGCTCCCATAGGCTTTATGGTGTCTTGAGCCACGGCTAGTCGGGTTGCGACATTGGAAGATGCGGCACGCCAGGGCCATGAGTGGAGAGGAGCCGCCCACTCGGGCTGCTCAGCTACACACCAAATGGCCGGCTGGGCCGGACATTTTGGGAGGGAGGGTGGTGTGCCACCAGCTCTTCCAGCTGTGAGAACCAGCCTGCATCGCAGGCCGGACCCCCTGGCTGAACCCCTACTAGACCCAAATGACCTCGTTTCAATAAATTATGTGTAACTCCTATGACATACTGTTGTTTGAAAAATCATCTGTAGGAATGAGACCCTTACTACGAGGTATTCCTTTTGAGATAATTCACATGGGTTTTGGAGAAATTTGGAGTATGAATGGGTTGTATTGAATTTTAATCCAACAAGGCCTATGGTACCAAAAATACTTAGAACCTACAGACCGGGAGTCAGATCGATGTGTTGTTTGTTGCATTGGAACACCTATGACATGTAGGGTCATTGGGTTACTTCTTCATGGGACTGCATGGAAGTTCAGGTATGATTGACGGCCTAAGGATTAGAACCTATGGAACTCAAGCACACCTACTGTGGGAATCTTGTGGCTGGATATCATGTGAAGAGTGACCCTTTGTTGATCGGCATTAGTGACTTGTGACCTTGTGTGGATCGATGAATTACGCCCCTGTGTGGATCAGCAGTAGCGCAACCCGATGAGGACCAGACTTAGAGTTTCCAATCATGGATTAGTGACTTATGACCCTCTGTGGATCAATGACTTATGAACCTGTGTGGATCAGCAGTAGCATGACCCGACGAGGACCATCCTTAGAGCGGCCCATTCTGGATCATGGACTTATGACCCTATGTAGATCGATGACTTACAAACCTCTGTGGATTGACAACTTATGACCCTCTGTGGATCAATAACTTACAACCCTGTATAGATTGGCAATAGAATGACTTCTTCATAGTTCAATAGTGGAACTTCTCAACAGAATAATAGTATTTATCTTTATGACTAATCGTTATTATTCTTGTTCATTATGTTATATACCTTGTCTGAGTTGAGTATTTTACTTTGTTCATTGTGACCGTGATCATGCTTTGTGGTTTTTCCCTTATGGAATCATGTAATTCCTTTGACGGTCTTGGGGTCCCTACTGGGTATTTTTATTCTCACCCATACATGGGCCTCACCCGCACCTTGTTGTGTCTTCTGAAGACAATGAATAGCTCTGACCATGTTTTGGGAGTCAGGATTAGACAGTGCATGGAAGTGACCGTGTGACATGGAGAGCCATGGTGATGAGTTGTACCTACCCCTTAGGTAGGATCCTTGGTGGACGACCTCCGGATCTATTTTTTCCATTTTTTTGTACTTTCTTTTAGTTGGGTTTATATACAGGCCAATTTTTATTTAGTTCACACTTTTACTTTCAGCATATATACTACATGGTTTTCTATTTTTGTGTAACTGGTCTATGTTTTTGTAGTTTTAAAGGAAATTCCTTCCCCTTTCAGGGATATTATTTTCTGTTTCTAGTCGCCAAACCCCTTTCCTAAGGAAGGCGGGATTGGATTAGTCACAACATGGGCCCCGAGGGACGGTTCGTGACAAAGTGGAATCAAAGGATTTGGTTCTACCGAATAACTAAGACTCTAATCTTTTCAATGGTTCAATAGTGATAAGTGTATTGAGTTCAGATTTCAGTCCATGGAGTCTATTTTTGGTGCGGCATCTGACGTATCCACGAACAAGGACCCAGAATTCTATTTTCCAAATCGTTATATGAAAACACGGATTGCATGTGTCTTTGAAATGTTTTCCATTTTGATATGTCTTTAGTAAACTCACCAGGTATAACTTATTGACAGTGGAGCATCTTTTTCTTTATAGGATTCTTCCAAATATACATCCAACCATGATTCTAGAGACAGTTTACGAGGATGGACCACCGATCGATGAAGCGTCCGTGTAGGGCCCTCTTTCAGTGATGATACCTTTGGGTGGTGTATCATCACCACCACCATCCATAGGGAAGAAGTTAGCAACAACCACACTAGAAGATAGTGCATGATGACTGAGCATATTTCATGAGTTTCTGAGCCAAAGGCCTCCAATTTTTTCGGGAGAGATAGATCTGTAGGCAGCTGAGGACTCGCTAGAGGCTGTGGCATGGGTTTTTTGTTTGGTTGAGACACCAGCAGAACAAATAGTGATCCTAGTTTCTAGTCTCTTCCACTTCGTAGTAGGGAGATTGTGAATCCTAACTCTCCAGTTACACGTTCAGTTGATCCTCACATTTTTTGACTTTTAGAGCCTCTTTGGGGTGGAGTTCATACCATTGAATCTATGATCTGTGCATATACAAGATCTTCTGTACTTACAACAGGATAGCCTGATAGTGGACCAGTACTCGGCGAGATTCACTAACATCTCATGCTACTCCACCGACATGGTACTAGACCCATTATTCAAGGCTCGTACAATTAATAAGGGTATCTAATGGGAGATTAGAGATTCGATGATATCACTCAACCTATTGATGTAGGCTAGGGTTCTAGAGCCAGCACTTCTATTGGAAATCTTCCTAGCTAAGCTGGCACCGATAGCGAGAGACACCATTTGACAACATGTGGTTGAGTCAACTGCACCAGGCAGTAGGTAGATGATGTAGAGTCCCAAGTAGGAAAAATCATCTAGTAGAAAAATCTATGATGTAGGTTCAGAGGTGTGGAGATCACGGGATAGTGGGGGTTTGTAGAGGAGCAGAGTATGCTACTCGTGTGACGGGCATGGTCACATGGTTCGTGACTGACCGACCCGCCGCACCGAGGATAAATAGATGGTCGAGTGACTGCCAAGATAGAGGAATAGATTCGATTGGGGAGGTCTGAAGGGTGGAATACATGGAAGAGGAGCTATCCACGCATTAGGAAGTGAGCATAGGTTTGAGGTTTTACCACCACCACCTC
The DNA here is from genome assembly GCA_963277665.1 of Viscum album. NCBI lineage: Eukaryota > Viridiplantae > Streptophyta > Magnoliopsida > Santalales > Viscaceae > Viscum > Viscum album. The sequence continues at coordinate 451,870,484 of OY728160.1, read as the reverse complement.
CAGGCGGTCCACCCCAACCAAACGGAGTAGGTGGACAAGGACGAGCTCAGCTTCAGGTAGTTGGGGCCTAAAAACATGGTGTTCCATAGATTATTTGAGGTATGATCTGTGTCTAATACACCCTAGTTTTAGTTCTTTAATACATAGGTTCCGGTCACTCTTTTATTTAGATGGCTCTCTTTCAAAGCTCAGAGATTCTAGTGGAGTTGTTTGATCGATCTTTACGAATAGAGTCTTATACAAGAGAGGATTTGATGATTAAACACTGGTTCAAGAAGAGTGATATTACTCTTGGAGGTGATAGATTTGGTTGGGATCTTTTAGTAGTAGCTTTGAGGCCATTCGACATTATCTAGGGTATGGAATAGTTTTCCATGGTATGTGCTCAGGTCGACTATTTTAGGTGCAAAGTGTGGTGTGGTTGTGAGGATGGGACCAGGTTTTCCTTTAATGATGAGAAGGGAACTATTACAGGTTAGGATGGACTATCTTTGAGGAGGGTGCAGTCGATCACTAATCAGTGGGCTAGCATTTCCCTCAGAGTAGTTGATGAGATAAGTCTGAGAAATCCTATAGTGGTGGACCAGTATGTCGATGCCTTTCATGATGATGTTTTTGGACTACCTCCTCTCAGAGAGATAGAATTCTACATAAATCTGTACCCTGGGATAGAACTGATATCTATTCCATCATATCAGATGGGTCTAATGGAGCTTCATTAGTTGAGGGCATAGCTAGAGCACTTATAGGGGAAGGCATTCCTATGGCCCAGTGTTTCTCCATGGGTAGCCACGATTTTGTTTCCCAAGAAGGTAGATGGGAGTTTGAGGCTTTGCATGGACTATATGCGCCTAAACTAGGTGACCGTGAAGAACAAGTATCCACTCCCAAGGATTGATGATCTCTTCGACTAGTTTAAGGGAGCTCAGTGGTTTTTGAAGATAGACCTCAGATCAGGATATCATCAACTCGGGGTACTAGATGAGGATATACCAAAGATGGCCTTCAGATGTTGGTATGGACACTATGAATTCATGGTGATGCCTTTCGGTGTGACCAATACCCTAGCAGTATTCATGGGACTCATGAACAGTATCTTACAGTCTTACCTTGTTCACTTTGTGGTGGTATTCATTGACTACATCTTGGTGTACTCAGCGTTATAGTAGGATCACACCAGTCATTTGTTGATAGTTCTAGATACACTCTGAGTGCATGATATTTATATTAATCTCTCAATGTGTAAGTTCTATATACAAAAGTTCCACTTTCTATGATACATCATCTTTGAGGCTAGAGTTGTAGTGGATTTGGAGAAGATAGAGGTAGCTCTTTTTTGGGAGCCACCTAGGAGTGTGACTGAGGTACAGAGTATCATGAGATTGGATAGGTACTACCAGATATTTATACCTGAATTTTCCCGAGTTTCAGAACCCTAGTTAGCTTGGACAAAGAAGTGGGAACCCTTTATATAGACGGAGATATTCTATAAAGGTTTCATGGAGATGAAGAAGATAGTGAAGAGTTCCCCCATTTTAAGGCTACTAGAAGATGGTGTTGGGTACACAGTCTACTATGATGCATTAGGGACTAGACTAGAATGTGTCCTGATGTAGGAGTGAGAGATGATCACTTATGGCTCATCACAATTGATACATGACAAGAAGAACTATGCTACCCATGACCTACAGTTAGTAGTATTGGTCTTTTCCTTGAAGATGTGGTGACACTACTTGATGGGTGAACGGTTTACTGTCTACTCTGATAAAAAATATTCTCAAGTATATTTTCTCATAGAAGTACTTAAACTTGAGACAGTAGTGATGGATTGAGTTCCTCCAGGAATATTACTTTGAGATAGTCTACACTCCTTTGAAGGGGAACATGGTGGCAGACACATTAAACAGGAGGTCTGGTTTACAGTTGTTGAGTGAGGCATCATAATATCTAGTCATGTTGTAGTTATCCTTCATGGAATGTGATGAATGATCTTACCTTCAATATATGACAGTCACCCCACCCCCCCTCGCTCCTTCAGTGAGTCAGAGGAGTTTCATCTTTGGGACATTGAATGTGAGACCAGATGTTCTCAAATATCCTCAGGACAGGCTCCTGGGGAATTTTATGAGGGTGGGGAGAATGCCATCCTTTTTAGAAGACACACCATGGTACCAGTGACTCTACGAGATGGGGTGTTGAGGGATTTCGACACATCCCCTTTGGTGGTACATCCTAGTGTGTCGAAGCTATACCAGGACCTCCGACCTTAGTACTCGTGGCCAGGGATGAAGAAATCAGTAGCACAGCTTGTTTCACAATTCCTCTCTTTTCATCATGTGAAGGTTGAGAATCGGGTTCCAACAAGATTAGCACAGCCACTTGAGGTGATAGAATTGAAGTGGGAAGGTATCTCCATGTACTTCATGATAGGGTTACCATGTATGTATAGGTTCCGCGACTCTATATGGGTGATCATAAACCGACTCACCATGTCGGCTCACATCCTACCAATCCGATAGCAAGGATCAGTATAGGGATTGGGAAACCTCTATGTATAGAAGATAGTACGGATTAAAGGTTTACGATCAATGATCTTATCAGATCATGACACTCGTTTTCTATTCTGGTTGTTGAATGGATTGCAGGAGGTATTCACGACTCAACTTTGTTCGAGCATCGCCTTTCACCCTCAGATGGATGGTCAGGAGGAGTGGACCATAAAGACACTTGAGGACATGCTTTTTTCTTCCATCCTTGATTTTTTCCATGGTTGGTAGGATCACTTTCCCTTGTTGGTGTTTTCATACAACAACAACTATCACTCCACCATCAGCATGGCACTATTTGAGGCCTTGTATGGGTAACCATTCATATCACCTCTATGCTATACAAACCCATAGGAGTTAACACTTATGGGTTTAGAGTTGGTACGGGATACCTCTAAGAATGTGTAGATCATCCAGGAGAAGATGAAGACTACACAAAGTAGGTAAAAGTCATATTCTAATAGATGACAAGTATTCATGTTGTTTAAAGAGGGAGACCATGTATTCCTAGGAGTCTCACATCGATCAGGTTTGTAGTGATTTGGCCGGGGCGTAAATCTATCTTCGTGATCCATTAGAACTTTTCAAATTTTCAGCAGAGTTGGAGAGGTATCATACCGCCTATCTCTTTCCCCATAGATGCACAAGTTGAATGACATTTTCCACATGTCACAGATGAGGAGATATATGCATGATCTATCAAACGTCATAAACTAGGATGAGATGGACATTGATGATGAGGAGACATTCACAGAGTTCCTGATGGAGATAGAGGATTGATGGAACTGGGTCCCATAGTTGCGGTTGATTCCTCTAGTACATGTTTGGTGGTTACAAGGGAACCTTCAGGATAGAACATGGGAGCGGGGGGGATGAAATTTCTGCTCTATACCCCCATTTGTTTTCTTATAATTTGTCGTATCTTTCATGGAAAAAAATACCTATGGTGGTGACAATGTAAAGACCCAAAATTTACATATATTTTTTTTTAATTAAATTGAATTATTACGAGACAGTGAAAATTGACGGTACATGGTTCCAAGGTCTGGAGACCCCAGAACATAATTCTGAACTTGTTTAAGGTACATTCAGTAAATGTGCGGGCCAGAATTTCTATCTTTTAAACTAGTGCTCAGATTGAAAAGCTAAGGGAAGTGTTGACTTCATACTGCCAAGATTCGTTTAGAAAAATCACAACCTTGTTCATAAAAAGTCGCACGGAAAAGTTATTTTTGTTTGACTTTTGGAAAAAATAATTAAATAACTAAAGATGTTATTTTATTCTTTTTTCTACCTTTGAGAAACAATGGCAGGACCTCATAGTTTGTCGAAAATTAAGTGAAGATCATTAAATGACTTATTACACTGGTTGTGTAACCACAACGCTATTTGTTTAAAAGGTTCATTAATTTAGATTCATTATGGAACCAAATTAATTGAACACAATATGGGGGGTTTATTTTATTAAACAAAATGTTTGCAAGGGAATGGAGAACTCACGGGAGGAGCCTCTTCGTCACACTGATGAATTTCCTCTCTGATGAAGAATTGTGATCTACCGACGATCATTAGAGGAATCGAACAGGGGATCTAAAAGTGGCGAACATAGTCGAACGACAATGAACGCGGATTTTATCCTTCATCTGCAACATAGATTCTAGGTATGGGGTTTAAATGTTTTATGCGTTTAAATTATTTCCTCTTTCTGTTCATAAATAATATGAAGAATTCAGATCAACTGACTAATGGGTTGATCCACGATTCATTCATTCATGATGGTGGTTTATGTGGGGTTTGATTCGGGAATTTCCTTCTTTCAAATAATTATCATTGCATTACCCATGTTAAAACATGAATAGGGAGGGCGTGAGCAGACAAATATGGCCCGTACCCTCCGCTATTCTTTATTTTTAGGCGTTCTTTGTGTTGGACATGGAAATAGAGAGGTGAGGAATTTTAGTAGGATTTATAGTGAAAAATACAATTAAGGAGGCATATAGCCACACATGGGAACAAAAACGGAACACCGGAGCATCTCTACTGGCCCACAGAATCTCGTGCGGGTGTGGCGGTGGCTCGCTGCATGGGAACGACAGTGCCCACAAGCACTGTGGCAGCTTGACCCACGGCTAGTGGGGCCACTGCGCATTAGCGCCACATGGGGTGATGAGAGGCCCACTCAGGACACTCGGCTAGAAAAAAATGGTTGGCTGATCCAGCCATTTTGGAAGGGAGGGTGGCACCCCACTGGCACCACCTACGAGGAGAACTAGTCCGCACCATGTACTAGGTTTTCTAGGAAAGTTGGACCACCGACCAAGCCGGACTCACGTGTCAGGACAGACCCGCTGGTCGTGTCTGACCCATCGGTCAGGCCAGACCTGTCAGCCGGGACACACCAAGATACAGGTCAAACCCATGAGTTGAGCCGTACCCATGGGTCAACCGGGCCAGGCCCCTACCAGACCCAACCAGCCCCGTTTCATAAATCTTATGTAACTTCTAAACCGATCACCCATTTTACTAACCATCTACAGAGTTGGAACCCTTAGAATAAGGTGATCCTTTTGAAATACTTCCCTTTGGTTTTGGAGAATGTTGTATTATGGATGGGCCAGTTTGAAATTGAATCCAATAGGGCCCTTCGTAATAAATATTTTTATAACATACAGACTGGGCATCTAATCGGCGTTCCATCTATTGGATTGGAACACTTACGACATGGTGGTTATTCGGGTTACTTCTTCATGGACTTTGTGGAAGTTGAGGTATGACTGATGGCTTGAAGAGAAGAACATACAAGAATCAAGTGCACTTAGTAAAAGAATCATATGGTTGGTTTCTATGTAAAGAGATACGCTTTGTGGATCAAATTTAGTGACATACATCCCTTTTTGGATCGTAGACATATGACACTATATGGATTATTAGTAGCATGACCTAACGATAACCAATATTAGAGCATACCATTGAGGATCAGTGACTTATGACCCTGTATGGATAGACGACTTACGCCCCTATATTGATCAAAAGTAGCACGACCTGACGAGGACCAGACTTAAAGCGGCCTGCTGTTAATTAGTGACTTATGACCCAATTTGGATCAACGACTTACGACCATGTACTGATCGATGACGTACAACCCTATGTGGATCGGTGACTTACGACCATGTGTGGATCGGAAATAGAATGACTTATTCATGGTTCTGTAGTGGAACATCTCAACAGAATAAGATTATTTATCTTTATGACTAATCATCATTATTCCCATTCTTTATGTTATATACCTAGGGTGAGCTAAGTCTTTTACTTTTTTCTTTTTGATTGAGATAATGATTTTTGATTTTTCCCTTATGTAATTTTGGGAGACCGTCAAGGGTCTCAGGATCCCTATTGGGTATTGTTATACTCACCACTGCATGGGCTTCGCCTACACCTTGTTGTGTATTTTTCAGATGAAGAACATCTTTGACTGAGATTTGGGAGCTAAGACTAGATGGTTCACAGAGGTGACTGGTTAATGTGGAGAGCCTTAGTGACGAGCTTTACCTTCTCTTCATGTGGGATCCTTAGCGGACGACCTTAGGAGATGTATTTCATTTTTGATGTAATTTATTTTAGTTGGGGTTGTATACTGGCCCATTCTACTACTATTCAATCTTTTCATTTAGTAGATATAATACGTGGTTTTCTCTTGTTGTGTACATTGTCCGTTTCTTTGCAGGTCTAAAGGCAATGTCTTCCCATTTTAGGGATATTCCTTTCCAGTGCTTGTCTCCAACCCCTGGCCTATAAAAGGAAGGCTTGGGGTAGTCACAGCATGGGCCTCAGGGAAGGGTCATGAAAATCCAATTTCCTCCCTATCATTTATCTCACACGTTCAGGAGGGTTCCTTCCCATTCCTCATTTTATCTAGACACTTCACGTGGGTTCTTCTCATTTATTATTTAGTGATCTATAGTAGACTCATCTTTTTGTTGGTCACTACAATACTTATACTTCATTTGTAATGAATTTTAGCCCCCTAGATTAGGTATTTTATGCAAATTCCATTGGATCATGGTTTAATTAGCAAATTATCATGGGGATTTTATTCCTCATAATAAATGGATGTCTTAAGAAGTCATTTTCTTATGGTCATTCATCATCCCATTAAAGGTACACCGCACTCAGAATTTATTTATTGTTTTTTCACTTAATTTTAATTTAATTAGAATTTTTTTTATTTGTATCATGTTAGTTCCTTCACATAAATGATTTCGGAAGCATGCCATAGGGTATTATCATATTGTTGGTCTCGATTCTAGGTAAACGTGGCCTTCCGATTAGGTTTTAGAGGTTATTATAATTTGAATACAGTTGAAAAGAATTAAATTTACTATATTAATTAATTATAATTTGTTTATAATTTATTAATATGTGTTTTTTGGAATGATTTAGGGCCTCACATGGACTATTACTGGATAATTCTATTTTAATGGCCTTGGATAGGCCTTAGTGAGCCTATATAGAGCTATCATATAGATACTTCAAAAGACGAATGGATTTTTGTATACATAGGTGGTATAACATTTTATCCCTATGGATTATGCTTTATAGTTATGTCTCATGTTAACATTTGGACACACCAATAAGGGTGATGACCCTGGTAAACATTTTAAAATGAAGTGGTCTATTTGAAATTAAAACAGTTAATTCAGATCAAATTATAGTAACTATATAAATACTTATATATGCAGGACCTGGTACCAAATCAATGTTGATACTAATGAACTATCTTGATGTACATGACACTGAAGGAAAATGCCTAGACCATAGAATTTTTATGACTATTGGGACCCTAAGGGGAGTGATGGAGCATGAGGAGATCTAGTGGATATAGTTTAGATTCCCTTGAATTCCTCTTGATGGAGAAGTGTTTTACTTCAGACAACTCACTCAATAAAGGTATATGGGATATTTGAGATACCTGGTGTCTTCTAAACCTCGTGAGAGGTGATATTAGATCTAGTGTTACGTGTTATCCCTTTTTTAGGGTATTAATATTCCTCCATGATAAAGTTAAAGGTGGAATTATAATTACTTGACAAGAGGATCCGTAGAAGTCCCTTTATGTGCCAACAAGCTATTGGGTTGTCAAGATTATTGTTGGATGGTGGATCGGCTAAAATATCACATGAAATATCCTAGTTGAAAAAATATGTATGAATTAGATTGGTTGGGTAATGTCACATTCTTGGAGTGACCCTCGACATGGTGGTGGGACTTGAGCAATCTTCGAGACTGGAACCAATGAGGTTTTATCAGATGCCTATGAGCCTAATTTATGATTATAACCTAGCCTATGTGGTGTGACAACATCCAAGAGGTATGTATGAACTCTATATAGTTGGAAGGGTATAGAGTTACATTGTGGGGTTCATAAATATGTGTTTACCTGGGTAATCGTGGAAGGTAATCTGATGGTAAGATGCCCCTAAGCAGGATAGGGGGATATAGATAGAGATGGATGGTATGGGTATTTGGACAACCCTATCTTTTATTTCAATATTTTATATCTTGGATTAAACCAGTAGGGTTTACATGATATGATTGGGATACCATTGAAATTGATTTACATCTTTGAATAGGTTGAAATGGATTTAGAGATAGATAATATTGAAGTTTCCATTGATTTGGATCATGGATGCTGGACTATCATGGGATGGGACCCTTGATTCATGAAGATATTAAGGGGATTCCATGGATTTAGAGTAATGTAATTTTGGATCATCCATTGATTCTGAGCTCAGTTCTAGATATAAATTATATTTAGAACTTGGGGTTAGATCTTCCAGGAATTTAATGCTTGGATTTGGGAATATTATGTGATGGGTATCATATGGATGGGATGCCATGGATTTGGAGTTCATACAGTCATAACTATCATGGATTTAAAAATCATATATTGGATATCATGGGATATGCCCCAGAATTTGTGATGATATGATCGGAGTTTCCATAGATTTGGAAGACACTTGTTTTTAGTTTGGAACACTAATCGTGACATGCTAAGAAACACCTCATCCCTAGTTTATGTAGTTATTGTCAATTAGGTTCATTTTAATTAATATCACTGATGTTTTATTTATTTATTTATTTTCCAACATTATATTTATTATTTCTCTCTAAGAATTTTTCATGGAGATATAATTACATTACCAGTATATAGGGAAATTCATTGTCCATCCCAATAATGTTTTTTAATCACACCCTTCTCAAGAGACCATGGAACTTGGGATCCTGAGCAGACTCTCAGTTGTTTCTATGAACAAGTTGTCATGTGTGTAACACCCGAGACTTTTATGTTATATAAATCCTCAAAGGAATATTTTTCTACACAACACTTGCTTGGCTTACTTTACACGCAATCACGACCTTCCTCGATAGTTTGCATCGTACGCAATACCGAGTTTCACTAAAAAACAATATGCTATTAAAACTAGCCGTTATGAATAGTAATAACCACTTTTTGAAATTTTATAAATTTTATTTTTCAAAATGGACTTCATTTTTTGGACTCAGAATATCGAAATTAGCCTAGGGTGAAATTTTGGTAATTTTCTGAAAACTTTCAATTTTTGATGAATAGTGAAACCACTAAGTGGTAGGTTAAAAACTGAATTTTGCATAAAACTTAATTTTACCGCTTCTGTGAATGGAATTTCAAAAATCCGACAGACACGGTTGATATCAGTAAGTAAAATGTGGTTCAATGAGATAAAAATAATTTTTTGGTGAATAGTAACTTTTTACTTTTTTTACCGCGGTTAATAGTAAATAGGGTAACTAAGGGTAAATATGATATTAATATTACCCTAACACGTGTCCTAATTCTATTGGACAAGTTTAATTTGACCAAAAACAAACTTAGGAATAAAATATGACCATTTAGGCCCACTTGGATTAGATTAGGACATTTATTATTAATTTATTTAAAGAAGGGTTAAAATAGTTAAAATCAATGTTTAATAAGTAAATCATTTTTAATATGGGGTTATACATAAGATAAATTCGATTGTAAATATTCATTAGGAATCCGAAAAGATTTCCTACATTATGGTATTTTATTTGTAATTTTTAGACATCAAATAAATTAATTTATTTATGACACAAAGATGATGCAGTAATTATCTTATTAATGAAGTATTGACATAATTGATGTTATAAACACCAAAATAAATGTAATTTGAGACTTTTTATGAATTACACTAATTTTATAGGTTACTATGATATATTAATGTTGATTTAATTTACTTGGTTCGAACATATAATTCTGTTATGACTTTCACAAAAATCATATATCAAATATTGTCAAAATTGACACAAAATAGTTTTTAAATCAAATATTATATTATTAATTGTTATTTTATTCCTAAAAATCTATGGTTCGGCCAAATGACTTAGATAAGGATATATATATTAATAATAAACAACTTGGGGTTCTTTTGTCATGTTATTGTAAGTGTATTAACCATATAGTGAAAGAAAACAAAAAGACACGGTAAAAGTTAAATTATTTAACTTAGAGTTAAATCTAATTGATAAGGTTAAAATAATACCCTAATCTTGTATAAATCCTATTTTTTGATAGGATTTCGACCCATCCCCACTTTGGCTTCGAAATAAGACCCTTTGGAACCATTATAAACCGATTTTGACTTTAATATAAAATAATATTTTGAGATATTTCTAAGGTGCCCCTCTCCTCCCTTATAAAAGGGCACCTCCTCCCCCTCCTCCTCACACCAATTTGAGCACTCAAGCTCGGACAACCCCTGCCATTTTCTCCTCTCCACTTCCCTAGAATAATCCTAGAGGTCCTGGTCTTCTTCAAAGACCAATCTTAGTTTCCTAAGTGGAGGATTCAAAGAGGCGTTCCAAAGAAGAGGTAATATCCATTACCGATCTTTTCAATTTCTTTCTTCTTCAACTTCTTCTTCTTTAGTTGTTTCATGATGAAGTAATAACATAAGTATTACTTACATACTGATATGTTATTATAAATATGAAACAACCCTAATTCACCTTCTATCCATCCCACGGAAAAATGAAATCACCGCGCGTGCATACGTACAGAATACCGTCTCCACGCCATGGTGTAATCTATTTTTCCACCATCACTTTACAAGGATGGGTATAATGGTGTAATGAGTAACTATTTATGATTATTATAAAGTAATATTGATACTTAAATAATATATATATACTCCAATATAGTTCCACGATCATAGGAACGATATCATCACTCGTGCGTACGTACGGAATACCGTCTCCACGATGTGATGCGACTCGTTCTACATGATCATCATTATATAGTAATTATATAAATGAATTGAATGAATAAATATGATATATGTTACACTAATACCGTTATGGATATAAGGTATCTATAACCTTAAAAGAAGAATAAGAATGTATTCGGCAAAACATGCATAAGAACAAAAGGCAATAAAGACCCGAGTAACAAGTAACAATGAAATATTACTATCAAGAAGCTAAGAATATGACCATATATGATATCATATCAATATGTATGATTCTGGAATAAGTCAATAACATTATTTAAACCATTATACAGGATCTTCAGACACGTACAAAGCAAATCGGACCTAAGGTAAGGGAAATATCACAATCTCATTTTTATCCGAGATTGTTTATTCGTAAGTATTTACTGGGGTGTATTTTATCATCCACATCCATGTTTCATCAATATGTAAAATTATTTCCATCCACCTACAATTGTTTAAATCCATTTTTACCCTTCGGTGAGTTTTTAGTAATATATATGAAAGGAATCTTTTGTCGTTTTTCGTACGAGGTACTTTTTGACTTTTCCGACAAAAGTACGAAGAATGTTTTTTTTAACTTATACGGCAGGAATGGATTTTTAAAAAAATTATTTCCAAGAAGCTTCCTTTACAAGTTTTCAAGTTTATTTTTAATCAACTTATTTTCGTTTAAAATTGTATGACATGTTAAGAAAGGAAAAGTGTTTTTGAAGTAGAAAGGATATTTTCCTCAAGAATGGAGTTCAAGTATTTTATCAAAATTATTTTCCATCTAAGATAATAAAAGGGTTCTGTTTTTATCCCTATTATTACATGGATTTGTTTATGTTGTAATGGAAATATATTTATGAATTCCTTTATCATATATGAATTGTTTTATGATGTCATGTCGTTTAAGAATCCCATTTTTATTACATGGGTTATGCGATGATGTATGATTTACGATTATGTGGCACACATAAGAAAGGATTCATTATAAGATGGGTGGGACCTATATCTCCCTCCAATGCATTGGGTAAAGATTTTATATCTCATGAGATAGACATGGCTGGAACGGAAGGATATTTCGGTTCAGTGATACAGGACTGAAACGAGGAGTGAACTCGGTTCAGAAAGGGACTTTGTCCACTAAGATAGTATTGGCAATGAGTCATGACTAAAAAGAAATGATTTTCCATGATTATGTGTGCATGCCAAAAAGTTTCAAGTTTTATGTTATGATTATGGGGATCTAATTTTCAATTCTATGATTTATTCCATGTTAAGATATTATGATCTCTTTTGCAGGTTTTGATTTTCAAAAAGATATGATATGATTTTTATTTCCTTTATTTTCCCTTGCTGAGCATTTGAGCTCACCCTTTTATGTATTCTTCTCCCTAGTTCAGGAAGTTGGATATTAAGTAGAATATGCTAAAAGGGACCCTAGATATGATGAAATAAATGGGAGACACTGTAGAAGATTTATGAACCAGTTGTTTATGTTTCCCAGTTTCTAAAGACACTATACCTATACGGTCCTTTGTGGTTTTGTCATATGTTGTAATAAGTGTGCTTCAATTTTGAAGTATTAACAATGTATGTAAAGTATGGGTCGTTATAGTTGGTATCAGAGGAAAGGTATAGTCAACCTTTGGAAACTAGGATGTGAAAGCCTTAGTAAGAACCCTAAGGATAAGTCTAAGCATAGAACACAATCTTAGTGTTTTAGAAATGGCCTTGAATAACCTAGGATAAGACCTTAAGCATGAAAATTTTATTCTTGAATTATGTGGTTTTCCTATTATAATTAGTGTTTCTCACACTATTCTTCTGGGTTTTAGTCAATGGCTGGAACCCGAAGGAACCGTGTTAATGCGGAATGCGATGGGAAATGCAATGATTGTCCCCCTGAGAAACCAAACGATATGGGAGCTGGAATGCAAAATCTTGTAGCCATGCTCACACAACTTTCTCAAGCTATGAATCATGCAGGACTTCCAAACGAGCAAAGGAAGGAGCAACATTCTGTTGAATCCTTCATGATGCAGCGTCCACCTTATTTCAGTGGGTCTACTGATCCATTAGTTGCTGAACAATGGATTAGTACTACTGAAAAGATATTTTCAGTTCTTCAATGTTCTGAACATGATAAATTCATCCTAGTAGTGTATCGTTTGGAAGGAGATGCTGATCAATGGTGGAATCTTATTAAGAATACGAGGCAAAGGGATGAAATTGAGTCTATGGAATGGGACGAGTTCAAGAACTTATTTTTCAATAAGTACTTCCCTCGTATTCTCTGAACAAAGATGGAGAAAGAGTTTCTTGAACTGAAGCAAAGGGATGATGAATCTGTTGGTACCTATGAAGCAAATTTTACAAGACATGCAAGGTACGCTTCTGGTATTATAATCCAACCTGAGAGTAAGATCGATCGATTCTTTAGTGGCTTAAAACCAAGTCTTCGAAGGGCGTTAGCCATAAGGGACTTCAATAGCTACGATGAAATCGTTTGATGTGCTCTCAAAGTCGAGATGGAGATTGGAATAACCCATCAGTCACATGGGATTGATAAGAAGAGGAAGATGGAATTCAAAGAAAAATCTAAAGAGCACACGGAAAAGAAGATGGGCTTTTCCTTATGCTCAAAGTGTGGAAAGAAACATGGAGGGAGTTGTCTTAAAGGGACAAGTAAATGTTTTAAATGTGGAAAGGAAGGTCATCAGGCATTTGAATGCCGTGATAATGGGAAGAAGATGTCTAATGACGCAAACAAAGGAAGGGATACATAGAATGAACCTACTACACTTCAATGTTTCAAGTGCAAGGAGATGGGGCATTATGCCAATCAATGCCCAAATCCAAGGGTTGATGATGATGGTCGACGTCAACAAAATCTTAAGGCTAAAGACAAAGGAAAGTCAGATGCAATTTCTATCAGCGATGTGGAGTACGATAACGAAGTGGTGAAAGGTACACTTACCATCCACTCTAAAGTAGCAAATGTTTTATTTGATTATGGATCCACCCACTCTTTTATTTCTAAATAATTTTCTAAGGGTATCACCATATTACCTCAAAAATTAGATGTTGAGTTAGCTGTGACAACACCTAATGGCACAACAGTCGCATCAAAAGTTTATAATTCTTCTCCGATCGAAGTTTGTGGGAAAGTGCTTCCTGCAAATCTTGTGATCCTTCCTTTAGTGGAATTTGATGTGATTCTTGGCATGGATTGGCTTTCTCTACATGGATCTCATATCAATTGCCAAAGAAAGGAAGTCACATTTCATACTCCAGATCAATCTACGATCGTATATCAATGCAAGGATGAACATAATCTTCCAGTGGAAATTTCTTCCATGTTATGGGTCTTGATTCCACTAAATGAAGGTTATTTATCTCAAATGGTTGGTGAGAAACTCACGATTAAGAATATGCCCATTGTACGGGAGTTTGATGATGTCTTTCCGGAGGAATTACCGGGTCTTCCACCAAATCGTGAAGTTGAGTTTTCAATAGAACTCGTACCGGGTGCTTTGCCTATTTCAAAGACACCTTATAGAATGGCCCCAATTGAGTTGCAGGAATTGAAGAAGCACCTCCAAGAGAATCTTGATAAGGGATTCATACGCCCTAGTGCGTCACCTTGGGGAGCACCTGTTCTATTTGTTAAGAAGAAAGATGGATCAATGAGACTCTGCATTGATTATCGAGAACTTAACAAGATCACTATCAAGAACAAATATCCTCTCCCACGCATTGATGACTTATTTGACCAACTACGCGGAGCTCAATACTTTTCCAAGATTGATCTTCATTCAGGGTATCATCAATTAAGGGTCAAAAGGGAGGATATACCAAAGACGGCTTTCCGTACAAGGTATGGACACTATAAATTTATAGTGATGCCATTTGGTCTTACTAATGCCCCTGCTATCTTCATGGATCTAATGAATAGAGTCTTTAGAGACTATCTTGATCAATTTGTGGTAGTCTTTATAGACGATATTCTTGTCTATTCAAAGAGCAAGGAAGAGCATGAAGATCACTTGAGAATTATATTGAAGACCCTGAGAAAGGAGAAGCTTTATGCCAAATTTATCAAGTGTGAATTTTGGATTCAAAAAGTTGCATTTTTGGGTCACATAATCTCAAAAGAGGGGATATCTGTGGATCCAGCAAAAACAGAGGTTATCGAAAGATGGTCGAGACCAACAACAGTAACTGAGATCCGAAGTTTTCTTGGTTTGGCTCGATATTATCGATGTTTTGTAAAAGATTTTTCACGATTATCTAATCCACTCACCAAGTTGACTCGGAAAGGAGTTAAGTTTGTCTGGACAGAGGAATGTGAAGAAAATTTCAAGGAGTTGAAAAGAAGGTTATCCAGTGCACCTGTGCTCACACTGCCTTGTAGTGGAGAAAGGTTTGTGATCTACAGTGATGCATCCAAGAAAGGATTGGGGTGTGTTCTTATGCAAAATGATATGGTGATAGCTTATGCCTCACGACAGTTGAAAATCCATGAGCAAAATTACCCAACACATGATTTGGAGTTGGCTGCGGTAGTCTTTGCATTAAAGATTTGGAGGCGTTACCTTTATGGTGAAAGGTATTATATTTATACAGATCATAAAAGTTTAAAGTATATTTTCACACAAAAGGAGTTGAATATGCGTCAAAGAAGATGGTTGGATCTGATTAAGGATTATGACTGCTCAATCCATTACCACCCTGGGAAAGCAAACAAGGTGGCAGATGCATTAAGTCGACAAGACCATGCTAGTTTATCCATGATGAGGATCACAAAAGATCCAATATTTATGGATTTACAAAGGATGGATCTTGGAATTATAATGGAAGGGGAAAAATCTTATCTTTCTCAAATGAATGTTCAACCATCTATACATGTGAAGATTAAAGAGGCACAGAAAGAAGATGTCGAGTTACAAAAGAAGGTGAGAAATGTTCCTGAATTCAACCTTGATTGTGATGGGATAATAAAGTTCAGGAATCGGGTTTGTGTTCCTTCCATCCCCGAATTAAAGAGGGAGCTGCTGGATGAGGCTCATAGTTCTTCATTCTCTATTCATCCTAGAACCACGAAGATGTATAGGGACCTGAAAGAGTACTTCTGGTGGGATGGCATGAAAAGAGATATTGCTGAATATGTCTCTCGATGCTTGGTTTGTCAACAAGTTAAAGCTGAGAGACAAAAGTCTAAGGGGATGTTACCACCATTACCCATACCCGAATGGAAATGGGAAAACATCACTATGGACTTTGTCACAGGACTTCCTAAAACATCCAAAGGCAATAATGCTATCTGGGTCATAGTTGATCGTCTTACAAAGTCTGCACACTTCATTCCTATTAGAGAGGATTTCTCTCTAGATCAGCTTGCCAGGATATATGTAAAGGAAGTGGTAAGATTGTATGGAGTACCACTTTCTATTATATCTGATCGGGATCCGAGATTTACCTCGAAGTTCTGGCGAAGTCTTCAGCATACTCTGGATACAGAGTTGAGTTTCAGCACTGCTTATCATCCCCAGACAGACGGTCAGTCTGAGAGAACAATTCAAACCCTAGAAGATATGTTGAGAGCTTGCTCTATGGATTTCAAAGGAGTTTGGGATCAACACCTACCTTTGGTGGAATTTTCTTATAATAATAGCTTTCACTCCAGTATTCAGATGGATCCTTATGTAGCTCTCTATGGAAAGAAATTCAGGACTCCAACTTGCTGGGATAAAGTTGGGGAAAGAAAGCTATTAGGACCTGATCTCGTTGATGAAATGGTAGAAAAGGTCAGATCTATTCAACAACACATAAGAGCAGCTCAGAGTCGACAGAAAAGTTATGCCGACAACCGAAGAAAAGACCTACAGTTTGAAGTGGGTGATAAAGTGTTCTTACGAATATCTCCCTGGAAGAGGGTTATGAGATTTGGAAAGAAGGGGAAGTTGAGCCCTAGATATATCGGTCCTTTCGAAATACTGGATCGTGTTGGGAAGGTAGCTTACCGATTGGCGCTTCCACCGAATCTCTCTCAAGTTCACGATGTGTTCCATGTATCTCTCCTGAGAAAGTACATACCAGATCCTTCACATGTACTCAGCTCAGAAGTTGTACCGCTGGAGCAAGATCTTTCTTATGAAGAACAGCCGATAGAGATTCTGGATCGTAGAGAAAAAGTCCTACGAAATAAGACCACTCGATTGGTGAAAGTTTTATGGAGGAACCACCAATTAGAAGAAGCTACATGGGAGCTTGAGGATATGATGAGGGAGAAGTATCCTCATCTGTTTGTTACAAAGTGACGAATTTCGAGGGAGAAATTATTTTTAAGGGGGGTAGAATGTAACACCCAAGACTTTTATGTTATATAAATCATCAAAGGAATCTTTTTCTACACAACACTTTCTTGGCTTACTTTACACGCAATCACGACCTTCCTCGATAGCTTGCGTCGTACGCAATACCGAGTTTCACTAAACAACAATATGCTATTAAAACTAGCCGTTATGAATAGTAATAACCACTTTTTGAAATTTTATAAATTTTATTTTTCAAAATGGACTTCATTTTTGGACTCAGAATATCGAAATTAGCCTAGGGTGAAATTTTGGTATTTTTCTGAAAACTTTCAATTTTTGATGAATAGTGAAACCACTAAGTGGTAGGTTAAAAACTGAATTTTGCATAAAACGTAATTTTACCGCTTCAGTGAATGGAATTTCAAAAATCCGACAGACACGGTTGATATCAGTAAGTAAAATGTGGTTCAATGAGATAAAAATAATTTTTTGGTGAATAGTAACTTTTTACTTTTTTTACCGCGGTTAATAGTAAATAGGGTAACTAAGGGTAAATATGATATTAATATTACCCTAACACATGTCCTAATTCTATTGGACAAGTTTAATTCGACCAAAAACAAACTTAGGAATAAAATATGACCATTTAGGCCCACTTGGATTAGATTAGGACATTTATTATTAATTTATTTAAAGAAGGGTTAAAATAGTTAAAATCAAAGTTTAATAAGTAAATCATTTTTAATATGGGGTTATACATAAGATAAATTCGATTCTAAATATTAATTAGAAAGCTAAAAATATTTCCTACATGATGGTATTTTATTTGTAATTTTTAGACATCAAATAATTTAATTTATTTATGACACAAAGATGATGCAGTAATTATCTTATTAATGAAATATTGACATAATTGATGTTATAAACACAAAAATAAATGTAATTTGAGACTTTTTATGAATTCCAATAATTTTATAGGTTACTATGATATATTAATGTTGATTTAATCAACTTTTTTCGAACATATAATTCTGTTATGACTTTCACAAAAATCATATATCAAATAGTGTCAAAATTGACACAAAATAGTTTTTAAATCAAATATTATATTATTAATTGTTATTTTATTCCTAAAAATCTAAGGGTCGGCAAAATGACTTAGATAAGGATATATATATTAATAATAAACAATTTGGGGTTCGTTTGGCATGCTATAGTAAGTGTATTAACCATATAGTGAACGAAAACAAAAAGACACGGTAAAAGTTAAATTATTTAACTTAGAGTTAAATATAATTGATAAGGTTAAAATAATACCCTAATCTTGTCTAAATCCTATTTGTTGATAGGATTTCGACCCATCCCCACTTTAGCTTCGAAATAAGACCCTTTGGAACCATTATAAACCGATTTTGACTTTAATATAAAATAATATTTTGAGATATTCCTAAGGTGCCCCTCTCCTCCCTTATAAAAGGGCACCTCCTCCCCCTCCTCCTCACACCAATTTGAGCACTCAAGCTCTGCCAACCCCTGCCATTTTCTCCACTCCACTTCCCTAGAATAATCCTAGAGGTCCTGGTCTTCTTCAAAGACCAATCTTAGTTCCCTAAGTGGAGGATTCAAAGAGGCGTTCCAAAGAAGAGGTAATATCCATTACCGATCTTTTCAATTTCTTTCTTCTTCAACTTCTTCTTCTTTAGTTGTTTCATGATGAAGTAATAACATCAGTATTACTTACATACTGATATGTTATTATAAATATGAAACAACCCTAATTCACCTTCTATCCATCCCACGGAAAAATGAAATCACCGCGCGTGCGTACGTACGGAATACCGTCTCCACGCCGTGGTGTAATCTATTTTTCCACCATCACTTTACAAGGATGGGTATAATGGTGTAATGAGTAACTATTTATTATTATTATAAAGTAATATTGATACTGAAATAATATATATATACTCCAATACAGTTCCACGATCATAGGAACGATATCATCACTCGTGCGTACGTACGGAATACTGTCTCCACGATGTGATGCGACTCGTTCTACATGATCATCATTACATAGTAATTATATAAATGAATTGAATGAATAAATATGATATATGTTACACTAATACAATTCTGGATATAAGGTATCTATAACCTTAAAAGAATAATAAGAATGTATTCGGCAAAACATGCATTAGAACAAAAGGCAATAAAGACCCGAGTAACAAGTAACAATGAAATATTACTATCAAGAAGCTAAGAATATGACCATATATGATATCATATCAATATGAATGATTCTGGAATAAGTAAATAACCTTATTTAAACCATTATACAGGATCTTCAGACACGTACAATGCAAATCGTACCTAAGGTAAGGGAAATATCACAATCTCATTTTTATCCGAGATTGTTTATTTGTAAGTATTTACTGGGGTGTATTTTATCATCCACATCCATGTTTCATCAATATGTAATATTATTTCCATCCACCTACAATTCTTTAAATCCATTTTTACCCTTCGGTGAGTTTTTAGTAATATATATGAAAGGAATCTTTTGTCGTTTTTCGTACGAGGTACTTTTTGACTTTTCCGAAAAAAGTACGAAGAATGTTTTTTTAACTTATACGGCATGAATGGATTTTTAAAAAAATTATTTCCAAGAATCTTCCTTTACAAGTTTTCAAGTTTATTTTTAATCAACTTATTTTAGTTTAAAATTTTATGACATGTTAAGAAAGGAAAAGTGTTTTTGAAGTAGAAAGGATATTTTCCTCAAGAATGGAGTTCAAGTATTTTATCAAAATTATTTTCCATCTAAGATAATAAACGGGTTCTGTTTTTATCCCTATTATTACATGGATTTGATTATGTTGTAATGGAAATATTTTTATGAATTCCTTTATCTTATATGAATTGTTTTATGATGTCATGTTGTTTAATAATCCCATTTTTATTACATGGGTTATGCTATGATGTATGATTTATGATTATGTGGCACACATAATAAAGGATTCATTATAAGATGGGTGGGACCTATATCTCCCTCCAATGCATTGGGTAAAGATTTTATATCTCATGAGATAGACATGGCTGGAACGGAAGGATATTTCGGTTCAGTGATACAGGACTGAAACGAGGAGTGAACTCGGTTCAGAAAGGGACTTTGTCCACTAAGATAGTCTTGGCAATGAGTCATGACTAACAAGAAATGATTTTCCATGATTATGTGTGCATGCCACAAAGTTTCAAGTTTTATGTTATGATTATGGGGATCTCATTTTCACTTCTATTATTTATTCCATGTTAAGATATTATGATCTCTTTTGCAGGTTTTGATTTTTAAAAAGATATGATATGATTTTTATTTCCTTTATTTGCCCTTGCTGAGCATTTGAGCTCACCCTTTTATGTTTTCTTTTCCCCAGGTCAGGAAGATGGATATTAAGTAGAATATGCTAAAAGGGACCCTAGATATGATGAAATAAATGGGAGACATTGTAGAAGATTTATGAACCAGTTGTTTATGTTTCCCAATTTCTAAAGACACTATACCTATACGGTCCTTTGTGGTTTTGTCATATGTTGTAATAAGTGTGCTTCAATTTTGAAGTATTAACAATGTATGTAATGTATGGGTCATTATAATGTGGCCCATGACTGATTGAGCATGATATCTCATAGGAGTATGTAGATCATTTCAGTGATATTTCCATAAGTTTTTCATGGATCCATCATAATTATTTCTTTTTATTGTAGTCAATATATCTAACCATTACAGTGGGTGATCATTTCTATATATTGTATGGATATATAGTACCTTAGAAGATTTAATTTATTATCATTAATATTTATATTTATTTCATCTATATCATTTTTTTATATTTGATATTTTTTATTTGAGATTCTATTGAAAAATATGATATATGTTGTATAAGATCCCCATGAAACCTCTTAAACCCCCCACTATTATTTGACATCCTCTTGAAATATTGGAGGTGAATCTAAGGTCATGTGAAGAACCAGTGTGGATAATATTAAAATGGTCATTCAGTAAGGGGTGTTACAATGTTGTATCAAATATTGATTTTATTTTTTCTAACTGCTTCAGGTTTTTGTTGACTAGGGACATAAGGATGTGTCAGATATTGTGATGGAACTAATATGGGGCATTATGAGGATCTTTTCATGTAAAATTATAGATAAACCTGGGTATCAGATAAATATTCCTAGCTTGTGGTGTTATAGTTATTGTAATTTCCACCAATCATGATGCACAAGATATTTGACATTTATGATTTCTCATGGATTACTTCTATTCTCCCATTGGAAGAAGACTAGTTTTTTATTTTTTATTCTTAGCCTATAGAGGAAAGAGGAATTTAATGACTCATTATCAACCCCTAAGATTCCCATGATATAGGGCTCCTACTGTTCTTGTTCCCTGTAACTACCAAGGGTCATCAATTTGAAGTGTTGGAAGCATCTCATATATAATTTTTCCATATAATTAATTGGTATAATTATATTTAGTCTAGATAAATTGTACATGTATTATCTTATAATGGTGATTCTCATAAAACTATGGTGATACAATCAATGAGGCGGTAGATGGTGAAGTACCTTTCTATACATGCCATGTTTTGAACAAAGTGGCTCCACATTATAGTGTATGCCTAACGATAATACCCATATTGTTTTTTGTTATTCATGTTTTATTATTTAATGTTTTATTAACAACCTATACATAATTTTGCCATATTTATTGGAATGGGAATATACATAATTGAATAATTTATCTATCTTTTATTGACATGGATCATCACGGATGGGTAGTATTTTATAAAACCTAGTAGATGATATGATATCCTATAAGGTGTAGAATAACGCATAGTTTATTAGGGGGGATAGGTATCGTAGTGTTGGAATGATGGTATTGTCTTATTATGTAATTATGTGTGTTTAAGACCCATGAGTGGGTAGTTTTTATTTTGTTTTTCCTTGGGATATTTGAGATTGGAACTTGTATTTTTCCCATGATCTTTGGGTTTTATGTTATGTGACCAATATGATAGACGAGGGGTGTAACATTGGATTTTATTGAATGTGAGTGAGATAGTATGTGTGGGTAACCAAAGTGAAGTGTTATCCCAGGTTTTTGATTTATTTAGGGATTGAAATCAGGGGTAGCTTCTTCAGGGTATGAAACTAGAGCATTTGATGTGTTAATAGGTATAGGAAATAGACAAAGTTAAGCCTTAATATATCTTGAATGTGAAATTTACTTGAGCCATGATACCATAAAATATGAGTTAATGAGGTTTAGTTGGTGTTGAGGTGAGACATTGAGGGAAACGTTTTTTGGGTATATGATTCAATGGTTATAGTATAGTCTTATATACATGTGAGTGTGGGTGGAAAAGTTTTTCATTAGAATGATTTTAGTAGGAGGGTGATTGTGAGATAGACCATGGAACATGTCAAGTTCCCTATTTTGAATTTGATCCCCAAAGGAGCTCCTAGTGGGATGGGGTTGACTTTCTATAGATCATGGACATCCTTGTGGGATTGAATAAGTCTCATAGGATCATGAATCAGGTCTTGATGATTATTTTTCACCAAATCATTTATACCATCATTTTCAGTTCAAATAATATAGGTTTCATCAGTATGTGTGGCGCCTCTTGAAATATGAGTCATTGAATAATCATGTTTGAGTCGAATATTGGGGAGTTTTGATTTGATGCTTATATGAATAATGGACCATGGATCAATTGGGTTTGTTCGAAATTTTCATTAGTATAAATAATAAATTTTAAATAGATTGAGTGTGGTGACACCATTGATCCAGAAGTTATTAAATGAAATTATTGCTTGGGATGAGGTGAGTGTGGCTTCGGAGAAGTTACATGCTTATTGAAAATGGAGCATATTGACGTTTCACTCATGGAATGGTTTGAGAAGATAAATATGGTGAGAATTTTACCATCATCAATTAAAGGTAGAGACTCTTATTATTAAATAAATATAATGGAATACCTATAAACCCATTTTCAGAAGGAGGGAATAGGTAGTAAATAATGTTTCATGTTGGTTTATAGAATTGAGTTTGTCTTCCCATGTCCATGAAAATTGTTCAGTATTGAAAAGGTTGTGGGTTTCACTACATAGGATTTTTTATCCATTGATGAAATTATAAGGTCACTCTTGAGGTAGGGACTTTGACATCTGTTGTAATGATATAAAACTCAAGCCAGAGGGGTCTTGGATGCATGAAATTTGTTTCTGGATGTTATTTTTGGCATGTAGATAATACTGAGTGAAATTGTTTTTAAATTATAATCCTAATGGGTTTTTTAATATAACCAATTTTAACATTTTATAGAGTTTGAGCATTAAATTATGACTCCAAGTGAATTGAGGTTGTCTGAATGTGATAAGATCTATGGTGAATTAATTATTATTACGTGAAACAAAATGATGAATAGTTTTATAAGTTTGGGGACTCAACCACTATAGTTTCACCAAAATTCAATTTTGTACTTTATGGGATATATCATAATTATCTATTAGTGCATTTAAGAAAAAATAAATAGTGATAAGGTGCCTCATGAAACACATCAATTGGTATCGCCGTGAATTTTCAAGAAGTGTAATTTGAGGGAGGTTTGATCTGTGTTTTCACAAGTATTTAGAAGTGTTACTCTTAACATATTTAGTTTTTAATAATAATATTTTACATATTATTAGTATTATTATTATTTTATTTGGTTTAATTATGGATCCATATAAAATAAAATAATTGCTGAAAAAATTAAATACTTGTATTATTCAATATAAATTCTAAAACCTTACATTTATATAAGGCCAAAAGACTCTTACAAACCTATAAAACCAACTAGTAGACCTATCAGAATCCCTAGTAGACTACTAAACACAACAAACAGACCAAATACATAGTGCATATCCTTCAAGTAAATCACAATGAAGAATATTATGGCATGTTGTATGACAAACATACTAAGAATGAATGGGATGTAGAGCACCTTCTTCATTGATTTTGTTTTTTGAAGTTTGGAACACCATTAAACTAGAATTTGTATGGCCTTGATGGTAAATGTGATCGTTGAGGGCCATTGATGTAACACCCTGAGATTTTATGAGATAGATTCATTTGAATTTCTTCGATGTCTTTTGTTGTCTTATACACCAATATTAGAATGTTTTATAAGAAACACCATATTATCTTGCAGTATATGAAACATTGTTCTTGTCTTGTGTTACACATATTTTTAAGTTCTTTTGATAGAATTAATTTCACACAACACTGAGTATATATTTTGTTCAATGTATAAATGAACTAAATTTAGATTATGGTATGCAAAACACCAAATTAATATTTCACTACATGAAACATTGACTTGTCTTGCATTAAATGCAAGAGAGATCATCCTTTATAGCTTGTGTTGTATGCAATACCGAGTGACATAAAACAAATATATATTATTAAAATATTATTATTTAATGGGATATAAACTAGTTGTTATGAATATTTTTAACAGCATTGTGAATTTTATAGAACATTATAATTTATATTTCATATCTTCTAGAACATGATATGTGAACAAAATCACTTTTTTGGATAAAAGAAGTATTTTTCAAAAAATGCAGTTTTCCCGCATTTTGGTGGCACTCCTATTTTTAATCTAGATTTTGAAACTTTTAGAAGTTAAATTAAAAAAAATAAACTTCTTCATTTTAAGAGGGATGTAATAATTTTATTTTATTTTATTTTTGGTATTTTTCTAATAACATTCAAATTTTAATAAATAGTGAAAAATACTGCATTTTAATTCAAAACCACTTTTTCATATAATTTATTTATATAGTTATTTTATATTTTTAATTCATTTTAAAGTGTAATTAGTTTAATTAATTTTCATTTAATACAATTTTGGTTATTGGATTTAATTTCACAATTAAATTGGATATAAACAGATGTCAATCTTTTGATAGTTATTACTTTTTAAAAGCCCTCTTTTTTATTTTGACAGTGGAAATTAATTTTAAATTAATTACTGAAAAAATTGTGTTTTGAATTTGGAAAAAATAATTACATATTCATAATCAAAGGGTTTAAATTGTGTTAAAAGTTTCCTTTAATTTTTTGACATTTTGAATAGTAACTTTAGTAATTATTTATATATACCATAGTTAAAGGGTAAATATGGTAAATAAGCGTAACAACAAAATAATTTAATAGTATGAAACTATCCTAAAACTTCTCATAATATTATTGGATGAAATATGTCTTACCATGGGAATATTTGGGTCCATTTCTTGGACCCCAAGGATTCACTTAGATGTGAAAATGACAATTTATAAGAATTAATTTAATGTAACGATATTTATAACATAAACATATATCTTTTACTAAATAAATTTTTATATAGGGTTGTTTAACTTATATCTATGTATAAAAATAGTCACTAGATAGATAAAAATATTTCATACATCATGTTATTTTATTCATAATTTTTAGATATGAGATAAATATATTTATTAATGACAAAAATATGATATAGTGATTACAACATTAATGAAATATTCAAATAAATGAATTTAGAAATATTAAAATAAAATTAATTTGAAAATTTTTATGTCATCCACAAATTTTCAAGATGAAATTGACATATTAGGGATTATTTAATTCCTTTGTTTTGAAGGAGTCGGGTTTTTATGAATTTTTAAAAAGTCATGTATGAATAGTGTCCACAATTGACATAATTCATAACATAAATCATAAAATAGTTTATTAAATGATATTAAATTCTTAAAAATATAATATTCGTCCAAATGGTAAATATAATTCCATTTATTTCATAAATAAATTTTTTTGGTCTTTTTACATTATATTGTAATTACATTAACCCACAATGTGTAAATAACATGATATCACTGTAAGATTAAAAAGGGTAAAAAAGCGTTAAACCAAAAAGATAAGGATAAAAAATATTTAAAACCTATCTAAAAATTATTGGATTACATTTATTCAATAAAAAATAAGATTATATTTTAATTAAATACGTTTTGGACGATTTTTAATTGAAATTTAATTTATAATAAATTAATATTTTGAGAGTTTCCTAAAGTGCCACTCTCTTCTCTTATAAAAGGGAACCTCCTTCCTCTTCTATTCACTCCATTTTGAGTATTAAAGCTTGAGAATACCCTAAAAATTTTTATTATAAACATACCTAGTTACATTTTAGAATTTTTGGTCTTCTCAAAATACCAACTCGAGTGCCCTAAGATTAAATTTAAAGGACGCACGTCGAGCAAGAGGTATTCTCTTCTACCGATTCTTTCTAATTTCATTCTTCTTCTAATTAACCTTAATTAGTTTTTTCATTACAAAGTAATAACATCAATATCACTCATATACTGATATGTTATTATAAATATGAAACATTCCCATTTTACCTTCTATCCATCCTACAAAAAAAAACACCACGCGTGCGGATGTTCGACTTACCATCTCCACGCGGTGGTGTAATATCATTTTCACCACCACCTTACATGGATGGTTATAATAGTATAAATAATAACTATATATTATTATTATAACATGATACTAATTTTGAGTTATATACACCATCCACTACAATACAATTCAAATATTATGAGAATGATATCGATGCTCTTACGTACGTACGACTTACCGTCACCACGACGCGATGAGATTCATTCTCCACGTTAACCATTCAAGAATGATTATAAAATATATAGAATAAATAATCAATAAATATATTAAAAAATAATTCAACTGGAATTATGTATATATAGGTTTCACATACTTACTTCAATTCAATTAAATATGGAACAAAAACAGCATTCATGCGTATGTATGGCCAACCATCTCTATGAACTGTGTATTCCATTTCCTTTATATATTATATATATTTATATTTATATTTATATACTGAATATATATGATATATAAATCATTTTTCACATTCTGGATGTAATTAAATAATGATCTATTTAATATTATCAAGAATAACAAGTCCAAACATGTATGATAAATAAAATTATTATTAACCAGAATATTGCTTTAACATTGAATTGAGAAATGAAGGGGTAATATAAAGTCATAAGTAAACAATATATGATATAATAAATATTATTATTTCTATATTACATGTTAATAATAGGTTCCAACCCACTATACAGTAGTTTCAGACACTTGTGGAAGAAATCAGACCTAAGGTAATGGATAATTGTTCAATCTCATTTTTATCCGAGATTGTTTATATGTATGTATTTACTAGGGGTATATTAATCATTTATGATTTATAGAAATTTTTTCATATATTTTTTACAATTTTTCTATTTATATTTAATGTTATTTTTACACATTTTTGACTTTTACTACATGGTATGGAATGAACCTATCGTTTTTTACCATAGGAGGCACTTTTTTAATTTTCCAATAAAAGTATGAGGAGAATATGTTTTTAACTTATACAGCATGAATAGAATTTTACAGTTTCATGATGCCTTATTTCCAAGTAGTTTCATTTACACTATTTCGAGTTTATTTTCAACTAAAATATTTTTTTAAAAAAATTTCATAGCATTTTGAGAAAACAAAATGTTTTTGAAGAAGAATGAATATTTTCTTCAAGAAATAAGTTCACGTATTTTATCAAAATTATTTACCATCTAGGATGGAGCTCTTTAAATAAGGTTATATTTCTATCGATACTAATACTATGGTTGGATTTCATTAATTATGTAACGATATTTTATATTGATTATGTTATTAAGAAATGGTATTTATGAATCCCATTTTATTTCATGGGTTATGATATGAAGAATGATTTATGTTGTTATCAAACATGTAAAAATTATTTAATTATGATACGGGTGAGACCTATATCTCCATTTAATGAATTGGGTAAAGATTTATATCTCATGAGATTGGCATGATTGGAATGTCAAGTAAATGTGGTTTAGTAATATAGGGTCGGAAGGACAAGTAAATATGGTTCAGTAATACATGGATGGAATGAAATGTAAACCCAGTTCAATAATGGAATATGTCCAATATGATGGTCCTGGAAACAATTACTTGGCAACTAGGGAAACCATATTATGTTCTTAACTATTTTCAACAATTACATGTTTTATTCCAATGCTATTATATCTTGGTTAATGTTCCTTTATGATCAATGTTGTAAATTCTGCCAATATTTATTTCAGGACTCATGATTTTGATGTTTAAACATTATTTTCATGTTTTTTACGTTAAAATGTTTACGGTTTGTTTTATTTTCTCCATCGTTACCCTTACTGAGAATTTTTTCTCACCCTTCTAATGTTTTATTTTCCCCAATATATAAATAAATGATTTAGGTATGAAAAAAGTGGAATATCTTTATGGGAGATGTTTGATATATTTCACAATGTTAGAAGATTGTGTTCAAAGTTTCCAAGGACACTAAACTAATTCGGTCTTTGGGAATCCTTTTGTGTCTTGTATTATGTATTTTGCAAAAGTAATGTAATGTTTATATACTTATATCATGGGTATCTACATTTGAGGTTATTAGATGACCATTGGATTTTGTAATGGTCCAAAAAATTTATAACCATTGGGTATCTTAAGTATTTTTGATTATTTTATGTATAAAAAGTATTAGTATTTTGATTGTTTTGAGTATTATAATAATATAATTATATTAAATACTCTATGTATTTAAATTATCTTAATTATTTTATGTACTTTATTAAATTTAAGGGTGTTGAATGTTTTAATGTAAGATTTTAGTTAATAAATGTAAGTTTTTATGTAAATGTAATGCTTTGAAAGAATACCCATATATGTGTTAAAAGTGTGTACTGATTTAGATTTTAATAGAAATGAAATATAATAAATTGTTTTATACAGTAGTATATATGTTTCAATTATTTGTAAGTCTTTTAAATTTATTGAATTGTTATCTTTAGTTAAAATAAAATATGGTTTGAAATTTAAGATGTATTTCATATTTTGATTTTAAACATATAAATTTTTTTTTTTTAGAATGAGTTAAAATAAATTTATAACATGTCTTAACAGAAGTTAAATTTTATGATTATATTTTGAACTTCTCATGCTTTAAATTCTGAAAAGGTATACAATTGATGAAAACAATGGTATTTAGAGTATATTTTAACCACTAGAATGAATCTATATTTTGTTTTTTTTGAAATGTTTCTATAAATATGGTCTTATTTTTAAGAAAAATGAAGTTTTGTTTTTAATAACATTTGGGTGAGTACCGACCCAATTGAGTGCAACCACGAAGGCCAAGACCTCAAGGTCTGGTGGGCATCTCACATAGAACCATGAGGTTAGAGAACTCTCAGGTAGTGCATGAGTGGTGCATTCCGAGTCACACACCAGTGTTGTTGCATGCACACATTGGGTGTAAGGAAGAACCAAGGTGGAACCACCATATGGGGAGGCATGGTGTAATAGGGTGGGCGTAGAGCATACTAACAAGTGAACCTATATGGGTTGGTGTCAAGGAGGTGGAAGAGAGTTCATTACCTTGTCCCTAAGGCGTCAAGGTATTTATTATGGTCCAAATCACTCCACGTTTCAATGTAGGAAATGGTTTTTAAATAGAGACCTAATTTGGGATACTCAATATTACCATGTGAGATATAGACCATACGATCCAGTCTCATCTTTGAACTCCACTAAACACTCCCTTTTACCATGTTTTCCTACAGCTGTACAATCGAGATGCGGAAGATCTAAGCCACTCAATCGTTTAAAAGCACATGGTTTCCCGAGACCATCTAATTAGTTCATGGATAACTACAACCATCCTTCGATTTTTAAAACAGCAGAACTCTACATATCCATCTGATCGATCCATGATTAATTGTGGCTTCTACTCTTTTATACATATTTCCCTTTCTTCTTCTTCTTCCTCATGACCACACTAGTGGCCATCGCCATCTCCCCACTGTTCTTCCCTCACCCATGTGTCCTCATATCCCACTCCAGGATCAGTTCTCCAGTTATCTTATATCTTCCAGTACTGACAGTTATTCAATTTTAATATAAACTGAACCTATATTCATTCATGTTTTCTATAATATATATATTTTTATCAAATTATCATTCAGTCTATGTTTTTCACTAACTATTGTTTTTGTTTTTTCTAAAATGGAGAATTCGAATTGATTTATGACCATTTTTTATGTATATATTATTGAACCATAGTCTGTATAAAATATATATAAAAAGTTTATATTAATTTACTTTACACCCAAAAAATATACTGGTTGTCTTCCTCCTAACTCTATATCAACCTCTCATTGACTCAATCTCACACTTTATGTCAAGTAAGGGATTATTTTGCATCGTTTTCATTATGAAAAACCCTTATATAAACTTTTTGTGTATATACGAATATATATATATGGTTTTATATATCTTTAAATCCTAAATTGTTTTAGGTTTTCTAAATATTTATTATTAGTTTTAAACTGATGTTGTTAACTCGTATATCACTTGGAAGGGATTATTTTTTTCTTTGTGTTCAATTAAATCATATATATACCTATATATGTATATATTTTTATTTATAAAACAAACCTATACTATTTTTATGATTTTTGAATGGAGAACTTTTTTAAAAAAAATGATGGTCTCAATTCATGTAAATCATGTAAGGGTTGCTTATTTAGTATTGTGTTGATTCGATTAACCCATATATATTCACATAAGTGTATATAAATTTATAATAAATAGAACAATAGTTCTAAATTATGAATCTCCATTTCAAAATGATGTTCTTAATTCACATAATTAATGTAAGAGTTATTTTAGCTTCTATTTTGATAAAAAACCCATTTATACACCTTGGGTACAAACAAATTTATGTATATATATATATTCATTATACACTAATTTATGTTTTCATAAAACAGAATTTAGTGATTAAATAATGGTATTGAAGTGTATGATACTCATAAATATTTATCAAACCTTATTTTCATTGGGAAAATCCCATGTATTCACTTTGTGTATATATGGTTTTATATAATATTTGGAACCCACATGTATAAATAAGTACCACAATTACATATGTGCATATCTAAATGATCAGAAATGCATTTTGATATTAGAAAACAATAAAGAAACTTTGTTTTTTTATTCTGTGCCTAAAATTTTTAAAAGAAGTCATCTCTTAGTTATTTTTATGGATGTTACATTCATCTCGATTTGTAATTTTAGGATAAATAGTTGAAAGTAACTTTGCTTATTATTTACACACAAACATGATTAGTGAAGAGTGTTTAAGTATTTATGTGTCAAAAATCAAATGAAATAATCTGTTTTACATTTATACTTAATATATTTCAATTCATGATGAATATGCCACAATTAACACTTTTCAATATTTAAGTCCATTTTTTAATCTGATTGACATTTCCATTTATCAGTGTATGGTTTGAACATGAATGATATCGATCTTGAAATCAAAATAAATGTATTTTAATACATTGAATGTTTACTTTCATGGAACAAGGGTTTTAATAATTTTTTTGATGTGAAAAACCCAACAAGTCTATTATTAACTTATCACTTATGATGATTTATGGATTAAGAGTTTAATTATTTGAAGTGGAAAGGGAAACCTAGAATAAAAGGCATAATATAATTATTCTATGTGGTGTGGGACACTTCGAATAAAATAATACATAATTTAATAAATCCAAGTTGTATGTGACACATTGATTTAAAGACATTTAGACATATGAGGAATGCATTGGACTGATTATGTGATGGGTGAGGCCCCCTATAGCCTCCCGATGCATCATCAGGTCATATGAAACAATGTAGGTCATGACATGAGGCCATGACTTAATGATTATGTATAGTCTTAGCATAAGGCCTTGGCAGAATGTTATGATTGTCTATATTTTTGAATTTCTTCAATATATGATTAATATTTAACCAACCATGTGATTATATGACTAGTAGAATATCATTGGTTAAGAATCTCTTACTTATGATAATGGTGACAAATGAAGATGGAATAATGAAGCATATACTTAGAAAGTCAATATAAATAAAGTGTAGAATCTATTTTCAGAACTATGATATAGAAGTTAATATTATATTTCTCATTTCATGAATTTCATTTTAAGTGTCAGTTAAATCATGATTTTGTTACATATGGAACTATAAGCAGGTATTATTTATATCAACATCCTTTCATGTCACAATAAAATTATTTTGATCAATTTCAAGATTATGCAGAATTCCATGTATTTTGGTACATGTATGTATACTATGATATGTGTTTTACCAGTAACATTTAAATAAATATATAAATTCTTGTGTATGATATTTCCATGAAAATGGTTTCAACTAACATTGTAAAAATGTTGACAATGAGCTTTAGGAAATTTTGTTTACCTTTTAAGAAAACATTTTGTAATTATTTAAAAGGTTGTTTTCAAAAGGAATTTCATTAACTTGTTTTAAAACCCATTTTTGAGCCTTTTAAATGCTTAAACTAAATTTTCAATTTATTTATTTATAGGGTTAGTAGATTTTTCAAGCATTGAGTACTCATATGTGATGGAAACAATATTAATCCTATCTTTTTCAAGATTTTGAAGAAAGGCATCAACTGTTTTGGTTTTCCAGATCATAAACTGTAAAGATTATCTATGATGGAATGTGATGTGTAATTTTATATGATTGTATTTTTTATAATAAAAAATTACAAACAATTTTTTAAGCACCGACTTCGAGCTTCTGTTGTTAAGTCCTCATAGTTGGAATCAGAGGAATGGTTTAGAAAATTTTAGAAAATTAGAACAGAATTAAAAAAATTACTATGTTTTGTAGAGTAGAACCTTTCTTCAAATTTTCAAATGGAAGGCTATGGTTCACCTACAATCCTCTTGTATACCCTTACCAAATAACTAGAATACATAATTGTAAAGTTGTGTTCAGAATCAAACCATCCTTTCGCAAACATGTGTCTAAACTATAAACACCTACATCAATTTTCCATCATCCCAAATATCCTTCGGTCATATCAGGGAGATAGTTATGTCTATCACTATATGGAAAATGCACAATTTTCAGATTATAGACATAGGGGGGAGTATCAAAAAGGTATTTTCCTCAGTTTCACTCTATCCAAAAAAAATTATCCTTATAGATGTTTCAGGAAGCTACTTTGGAGGGTTAGCTTTGAGTAGATTAGTTGTTCTAGGTTTTCAATTTCAGCATGTATGGGAGATTCTATGACTTTAGAACACTTAGGAATGACATAGTTTGGTATATCTATATGGAACGAGTTCATACTGAATGCTCTGATCTCTATACCTCTCATTCCTCTCCCAGGAAACCCAAGTGTTACATGTGTATATTTAACCCTAATTGCTCAAGGTGTATCTAGGCTAGGGAGATTGAGGAACTGAAAACTACCACGAGAATCTACATGAGTTCATCAGTGGATTATCAATGATGATCGACCTATTGAAGGTATAAACTAATTTTTATAATCAATTCTATTAATCAATAATAATCAATACATATCTTGTAGGGGAATCAAAGTTAATGTTAGGCGTTGGTGTGGTGGATGTCTCGGAGTGCAATGGAATTGTGAGGACCTAATTCATTCTAGGGGGAATAATGTAACACCCCAAACATATTTAATTTATTATAAAAATATTTTTACAATATAAATGATGAAACCATAAATTAATATCAGGCCAAAGGACACTTACTAACCTAGAATACTAACTAGGAGACCTTGCAGATTCACTAGGACACCACCAAACACAAAAAACAAACCATATTGGTAGTACATATCCCTATCACAATGTAGAACATTATGGTTAGTGTTATATAATCTTTACTAAGCATCAATTGGATGTAGAGCACAATCTTCACCGATTTGGTTATTTCATGTTTGGAACCCCCTTAAAATTTATTTATAAGGACTTAAAGTTAAATATGAACGTTTTTTCCATTGATGTATTTAGATGGATGATGGCTTTTTAACGGTCATTAAATTTTATTACCATTGGGTATTTTAAGTATTTTTATTATTCTAAGTATACTAATTTTTATTATTTTGATTATTTTGAGTATTCTATGTATATTAGTATTTTCAAAACTCAATTTTATTAAGTATATTTATTATTTTAAGTACTTTAAGAGCGTTAATGGTGTTAAATGTTTGAAAGAATTATTTTAGTTAATAAATTTATGTTTTTAAGTAAACGAAATGTTTCAAATGAGTACCCCTTTATGTGTTAAAAGTGTATAATTATTTAGATTTTAATAGAAACAAAATATAATAATGTTTTTTATAGAGAAATATATGTGTTTTGAATATTTTTTAAGTGGTTTAAATTTATTAAATGGTTATCTTTACTTAAAAGAAAACATGGTTTCAAAGTGGGGATGTATTTTATATTTTTATTTTCAAAATATAACACATTTTCTTTTAGAATGATTTGAAATGAATTTATGACATTTATTAATGGAAGTAAAATTTTTTATTTGGATTTTGAACTGATGATGCTTTAAAATCTGAAAATGTAAACAATTCAGGAAAAAAATGGTATTTGGAGTTTAGTTTAACAATAAGAAAGAATATATATTCTATTTTTTGAATCATTGTTATAAATATGTTCTTATGTTTTATAAAAATGATGTTATTTTTAAAAAAAAAGTCGGTGAGTACCCACCAAACCAAGGGAATGCTTGAAGTCGAAGCCCTCAAGGTCTGGTGAGCATCTCACATAGAACCCCAAGATCATAGAACCCTTGGGCAGCACACGTATGGTGCATGCTGAGTCACGCATCTGTGCTAGTGCACATACACATGGGGCATAAGGAGGAACCGTGGAGGCACCACCATGTGGGGCGGAATAGTGGCATAGGTTGGGCGCAGAGTGCGCCCATAAGGGAACTGGTATAGGGTGCTACTAGGGAGGGGGAAGAGAGTTCACTGCCTTGTCACTGAGGCATTGAGGTATTAATGGTGATCCCAAATCGCTCCCTGTTTCGATGGGGGACATGGATTTTAATGGGAGGTCAAATATGGGTCGTTCAATCTCTCCACATGAGATATATAGCATGAGATCTGGTCTTGTATTTATACACTACCAACCACTCCCTTTTACCATGTTTTCCTTCTACCATCTGATTTGGATACGGAAGATCTCAGTCGCCCAGTCTTTTAAAAACTTGTTTTTTCCCGCCACAGTCCAATCAATAAATAGATAATCACAACCATCATTTCATTTTTAAAATGGTGGAACTCTCCTCATCCGTCCGATCAATCCATGCCTAATTGTGTTCATCCACTCTTTTCCACATATTTCTCATTCCTTCTTATTATTCCTCGTGACTGCACTAGTGGCCATCACCATCTCCCTATTGTTCTTCCCTCACCTGTGAGTCCTCCTATCACACTCCACGACTAGTTGTCCACCTTTCTTCTTTACTCTAGTCCTCATGGGTATTCTATTTTAATATAAACCCAACATGTTTTCATGTATGTTTTCTATAATATATATATATATATATTATCGAATGATTGTTCCCTCTATTGTTTCCCTAACAAATGTTTTTTTTACTAAAATATTGGATTTGAATTGATTTAGGATATTTTTTATGTTTTTATGATTGAACTAGAGTTTTTATAATATATATATATATATATACAGTTTATATAAAACTACTTTTCACCCATAAAACATATGGGTTTTCTTCCTACCAACACTCCATCGACCTCTAATCGACTCAAACTCAATCATTAAGTCAAGTAAGGGATTATTTAACTTTATTTTCATTCTAAAAAACCCTTATAAAAACTTTTTTGTATATACAGATTTATAAATGTATATATATGGCTTTATATAACTATCAATCCTAACATGTTTAAGGTTTTCTAAATGTCCATTATCTGTGCTTAACTAATATTTTTAATGTCTATAACACTTGTAAGGGATTATTTTTTTTATTTGTGATATATTTAACCATATATATACACTTATATACTTATATATGTTTATATGTTTATCTATAAAATAGTACTATACTATTTTTATGATTTTCAAATGATGAACTTTTGTTTTAAAAGTGATGTTCTCAATGCATGCAAATCATTTAGGGTTTGCTTATTTAGTCTTGTGTTGATTTGATTAACCCATAGATATATACATATTAGTGTATATAAATTGATAATAAATACAATACTTGTTCTACTTTATGAATTTTCATATGAAAATGATGTTCTTAATTCACATAATTCATGTAAGAGTTATTTTAGCGTCAATTTTGATAAACAAAACCCAGTTATAAACCTTGGTAATATACGACTATATGTATATATATATTTATCTATATATTTATTTTAATTCTAAACTAATTTAATTGTTCATAAAACTAATTTTATTGATTAAACAGTGGTTTTTATGTGTATTATACTCATAAAGATATATAAAAACTTGTTTTTATTGTGAAAATATCATGTATACAATTTATTTATATAGGGTTTAATATAATTTCCAAAACCCACATGTATAAATAATTAAAAATTTGGTTATTTTCCTATCTGAATGATCACAAATGCATTTTGATATTGGAAAACAATAAAAAAACGTTTCTTTGTTATTGTGTGCAAATTTTTTTGAAAATAATTCATATCTTTGTTATTGAATTTTATATTACATGAATCTGGATTTGTAACTTTAGGATAAATAGTCGGAAGTACCTTTGCTTAATATTTACACACAAACATTCATAGTGAAGAGTTTTTTAGTGTTTATGCATCAACATCTCACATGATATAATTTTTTTTTACATTTATACTTAGTATATTTCAATTCATGATTAATCTTCCACAGTGAATTATTTTAGTTATTTATGATTATGTTTGAATTTTTTTGAAACTATTATTTATCAGTTTATTTTTTGAACATGAATGATAACTATATTGAATTTAAAAACATGTATTCTAATACATTGAATGTTTACTTTCATAGAAAAAGGGTTTTAATATTAATTATTTTATGTGACAAACCCAAACAATCTATTATTAATTTATCCATTATCATAATTTATGGATTAAGAATTTAATTATTTGGAGTGGTATGGGACACTTTGAATAAAAAAATAATTTAATTATTTGAAGTGGTATTTCACAGTTATAATAAAATAAATAATTTAATAAATCAATGGGGTATGGTACATTATGATATAAAGACATTTATACATATGAGAAATGCATTAGTATAATTTTGTGATGGGTGACTGCCACTATAGCCTATCAATTCATCGATATGTATCATTGGACAAACTAAGCAATAGAAAGAGGACTTGACAGAAGGATTGTGTATGGTCTTGGAATGAGGCCTCAACATAATGTTATGATTGTCAGGCAATATGAATTTCCTCAATATGTGATTAATATGTGACCCACAATGTGATTATTAAACTAATAGAATATCCTTGGTTTAGAATCTCTTACTTATGATAGTAGTGATAAATGCACCTGGTGTAATGATGTGTATACATAGCTAGTCATTATAAATAAATTGTAGAATCTATTTTCAATAACTATGATACTGAAGTTAATATTAAATCTGTCATTTCATGAATTGCATTTTAAGTGTAAGGTATATCATTATTTTGTTACTTATGAGATTCTAAAAAGGTATTATTTGTATCAGCATCCTTGCATGTCACCCTAAAATTAGTTTGATCAATTTCTGGATTATGCATCATTCCATTAATTGTTTAACATTTATGTGAACTCGAACTGGTTCGTTATTAGTATCTTTTAATTAAAAATATCAATTATTTTTAAAGTTATTTTCTGGAAAATTGGTTCATGTACCCTTTGAAAAATTTTCATGATGTGCTTCAAGAAACATTTATTACCTTTTAAGTAAACATTTATTAATTATTTAAAATGATTTTATAAAGTGGAGTTTCATTGACTTGTTTTGAAACCCCTTACTGAGTGTTTTAAATGATCACCCAACATTTTGAATTTATTTTTTTATAGCGTTATTATATTTTTCAAACTTTGAGAACTCCTATGTTATAGAAACAATATGAATCTTATCATTTTCATTCTTTTAAAGAAATGTATCAACTATATCTGTCTTTCCAAAACCTAAACCTGAAATATTCTCTCTGATGGGATGTGAAATTTAATTCTTTCATCATAGTTTTTTGTGAAAAAAATTACACACCATGTTTTAGGCACTGACTTCAGGCTTCTGGGGTCGGGTCCTCATCATTGGTATTAGAGGAATGGTTTAGGAAATTTTGTATAATTAGAAAAAAAATAAAAAAAAATACTATGTTTTGCCTAATAGAACGTTTCATAAACTTTTTAGATGGAAGGAGAAAGTTCATCAAAAAACCTCTAATCTATCTGTATTGAATTACCAAAGAACATAAAAGTCATTTTCTATTCAGAATCATACTATCCTTTCATGAGCCTATATCCAAACTGCAAACACCTCTATCAGGTGTCCATCAGCCCAAATATCATTCAGTAATATCAGGGAGATACCTATGTTTATAACTACATGGAAAATGCACAATTTGCAGAGTATATAAATAGGGGAATGTATCATGAATTTATTTTACTTTGTTTCACTCTCTCCGAACATTTTCTATCCTTAGAGAAGTTCTATGAAACATCTTTGGTGGGTGACCTTTGAGCATCTTATCCGTTCTTGGTTCTGAGTTTTAGAATGTATGGGAGACTCTGTGACTTCATAAATTTTAGGCATGACATAGTTCTAAAGATCTATAAGGAATGAGTTCACCACAAAATCTCGGAGCTCCATAACTCCCATTCCTCTCTCTTGAAACCTGAGTGTTACATGCATAAGTTCGACCCTAATTACGCAAGGTGTATTGGGGATAGATAGATTGACGAACTGAAAACTACCATGGGAATCCAATTGAGGTCATCTGCAGATTTTCCATAGTGGTGGACATAGTGAAGGTATAAACTAAATTATTTGTCAATCAAATCGGTTAATAAATAATAATTTAAGACATATCTTATAGGGGCATCAAAGTTAATGTCAGGCGTTGGTGCGGTGGAAGTATGTGAGTGCAATGCAATTACAAGGACTCAATTCATTTAAGGGGGGTAATTTAACACACTGAACATATTCAATTTTTAAAAATAATTTTTGATAATTATTTTTATTATTTTTATTTTGATTTTTTAAATAATGGACCATCTAAAATAAAATACTTGCAAAATAAAAATAATGACATGTTTAATTCAATAGAAATGTTGAAACCTTGGATTTACATACGTCCAAAAGACACTTACTAACCTATAATACCAAGAATTATACCTATTAGAATCACAGAGAGACCTTTAAACACAACAAACAATCCAAGTAGTTTGTTCATATCCTTCGGGTCCATCATAATGAAGAACATTTTTGGCAAGTTCTACGACAACCGTACTACGAATCAATGTTATGTTTGGAACTATATTCACCGATTTTGGTTTTTTATGTTTGGAACACCCTTAAACATTTATTTATATGTCCATAAAGTTAAATGTGACCATTTTTGGTTATTGAGGTCTTTAGATGACCATTGGTTTTTGTAACAGTCATAAAATTTTATAATTGTTGGGTATTTTTAGTATTTTGATTATTTTAGGGATACTAATTATTAGTGTTTTTATTTTTTTGAGTATTATCAGTATATAGGTATTTTAAATATTCTACACATTTAAAGTATCTGAATTATTTTATGTACATTATGAACTTTATGGGTGTTGAATGTATGAATGTAATATTTTAATTAATAAATGTATGTTTTTATGTAAGTGTAAAGTTTTGTGAGACTACCCCTCTATGTTTTAAATGTTTATACTTATTTAGTTTTTAATATAAATGAAATATAATCAATTTTTTTATAGATAAATATATATGTTTCAAAAAAAATTAAGTGTTTTAAATTTATTAAAGTGTTATCATTATTTAATAGAAAATATCATTTTATATTGACGATTTATTTCAAATTTAGATTTTAAAAATATAAAACTTTTTTTAGAATGAGTTTAAATGACTTTATTACATGTCTTAATAGAAGTTAAATTTTGTATTTAGATCTTGAACTTATGAAGCTTTAAAATATAAAAATTTATACAATTTATGAAAACAATGGTATTTGGAGTTTATTTTAACCACAAAAAAGATAATATATTCAATTTTTTGGAAAATTTATTACAAATATGTTATTATGTTTAATAAAAATGAAGTTTCTTTAGTTAAAATTTGGATGAGTACCCACACACTAGAGGGATGCCTTGAAGGCCAATCCCTCAAGGTTTAGTGGGTGTCTCACATAGAGACCCGAATTCAGAGAACCCATAGGCAGCACATGCATGGTGCTTGTCGAGTCATGAACAGGTGCTAGTGAATGCCCATGTAGGGTGTATGGGGGAACCGAGGCAGAACCATCGTGTAGGGAGGCATGACGGCATAGGGTGGGTGCATAACATGCCCGCAAGAGAATCGGTACAGTGCGGTATCATGTAGGGAGAAGGGAGTTCATTTTCCTTGTTGTTGAGGCGTCGAGGTATTTATGGAGGTCCCAAATTGCTCCTCGTTTTGATGTGGGATGCAGTTTTTAAAGGGAGATCTAATATGGGTAGTTCAATCTGGCCACATGAGATCTAGACCATACGATCCGGTCTCATCTTCAAACTCTAACGGCCACCCCCTTTTACCCTTCTTTCCTTTAGTCGTCTGATAGGGATGTGGAAGATCTCGACCTATCAATATTTTAAAAACTCACGATTCCCCGCAACCGTTCGATCAATCCACAGATAATCGAAACCATCCTTTAATTTTTAAAATGGAGGAACTCACCTCAGTCATTCGATCGATCCATGCCTAATTGTGCCCATCCACTCATTTCCTCATATTTCCCTTTCCTTATTCTTCTTCCACATGACCGCACCAGTGGCCATCACCATCTACCCATTGTTCTTCCCTCGCCTGTGAGTCCTCAAATCCCACTCCATGACCTGTTGTCAATCGTTCTTCTTTACGCCAGTCCTTAAGGGAATTATATTTAAATATAAACCCCACCCACATTCATGCATGTTATATATTATATATATATACATATATATATTATCGAATTATCATTCCCTCTATGTTTTGTAGTAACTATGGTTTTTTTTCTAAAATGATAGATTCGAATTGATTTAGGCCCATTTTTTGTGTTTTAAGGATCAAATTGGAGTGTGTATAAATATATATACATATATACATAGTTTATATTAACCTACTTTTCACCCATAAAACATATGTGTTTTCTTCCTCCTTAAACTCCATCAACCTCTGGTCGACTCAACATCACTCTTTATGTCAAGTAAGGGATTATTCTGGATCCTTTTTATTATGAAAAACCATTATATAAATTTTTTTTTATATACAGATATATATATATATTATAAATTTCAATCCTTACTGGTTTTAGGTTTTCTAAATATTGATTATCTGTGTTTAAGTGATTTTTTTAATGCGTATAACACTAATAATGGAGTTTGTTTTTTTAAGTTAGATTAAACCACATATATACATATATAAATATACATATATTTTTATATATTTATTTTTATAAAACAAACCTATACTATTTTTATGATTTTCAAATGATGAAATTTTGTTTTTAAAATGATGTTCTCAATACATGTAAATCTTGTAAGGTTTTTTTACTTACTCTTGCCTTGATTATATTAACCCATATATATACAGAGAAGTTTATATAAATTTAGAATAAATACACAACGTGTTATACATTATTTTTTTTTTTATGAAAATGATTTTCTTAATTCACATAATTCGTGTTAGAGTTATTTTAGCTTCAGTTTTGATAAACAAAACCAATTTATACACCTTGGGGATATTTAACTATATGTATATATAAATATATATCTATATATACATTTTAATTCTAAAATAATTTAGGTTTTCATAAAACTATTTTGGTGATTAAAAAATGTTTTTGAAGTGTATAATACTCATAAATATTTATTAAACCTTGTTTTTATTCTGAACATATCATGTATACACTTTGTGTAGATATGGTTTTATAAAATTTTCAAAACCCACATGTATAAATAAGTACCACAATTACATATGTGCCTGTTTGAATGATCACAAATGCATTTTGATATTGGAAAACAATTTCAAAACATTGTTTTCTTATTGTGTGTCTAAAAAATTTAAAATAAGACCTCTCTTTGTTATTTCAATTGATGTTACATGAAGCTCAATTTTTAATTTTTTGATAAATAGTTGGAAGTAAATTTTCTTAATATTTACACACAAACATGCATAGTGAAGATTGTTTGAGTTTTTATGCATCAACATCTCACATGAAATAATTTTTTTTACATTTATACATACTATATTTCAATTCAAGATGAATCTACCAAAATGAATGCTTTTAATTGTTTAAGTTTATGTTTTAATCTTTTTGAAACTTCCACATATCATTGTATGGTTTTAACATGAATGATATCTATCATGAAATCAAAAACATGTATTTTAATACATTTAATGTTTACTTTAATGGAACAAGGGTTTTAAAAATTATTATTTTATATGAAAACCTGAAAAAATCTATTATTAATTTATCACTTATGATAATTTATGGATTAAGAATTTAATTATTTGAAGTATAATGGTATGCTTCGACTAAAATAAATAATTTAATTATTCGATGTGGTATGGGGCTCTTCAAATATAATACATAATTTAATAAATAAAATCGGTATGGGACACCTTGATTAAAAGACATTAAGATAAACGAGGAATTAATTAGACTTATTATGTGATGGGTGAGGTCATATATACTCTCTCGATGCATCGACATGCCTCATGAGACAAACTAGGTCATGGCACGAGGCCTTGACAGAATGATTATGTAATGT
Source organism: Viscum album (assembly GCA_963277665.1). Taxonomy (NCBI): domain Eukaryota; kingdom Viridiplantae; phylum Streptophyta; class Magnoliopsida; order Santalales; family Viscaceae; genus Viscum; species Viscum album. The sequence goes on along the minus strand of OY728160.1, from coordinate 451,827,261 downwards.
CTTGGAACGAGGCTTTAATAAAATGGTAGGATTTTCCAGCATTATGAATTTCCTCAATATGTTATTAATATTTAACCAACTATGTGATTATTCAACTAGTAGAGTATCCTTGGTTAAGAATCTCTTACTTATGAAAATGGTGATAAATTCACATGGCATAATGATGTGTATACATAGAAAGTCATTATAAAGAAATTGTAGCATTTATTTTCAGAACTATGATACATAAGTTAATATTACATCTATCATTTCATGAATTACATTTTTAGTGTTAGTTAAATAAATGATTTTGTTACTTATTCAATTATAATAAGGTATTATTTGTATCAAAATCTTTTCATTTCACCCTAAAAATAGTTTGATCAATTTCTGGATTATGCATAATTCCATGCATTTTTGTACATGCATGTGTACTATGATATTTTTTTACTAGTAGCTTTTAAAAAAATATAAAATATTTTGTGTAAGATATTTTCATTAAAATGGTTTCAAGTAACATTGGGAAAATTTTGACTATGTGCTTCAGGAAATGTAATTTACCTTTTAAGAAAACGTTTTGTAATTATTTAAAAGGAATTTTTAAAAATTAATTTCATTAACTTTATTTAAAACCCCTTACTGAGCATTTTAAATGATCACCCTATATTTTCAATTTATTTTTTTACATGTTTAGTAGATTTTTCAAGATTTTAGTAATCCTATGTAACGACAACAATATGAAGCTTATCATTGTCAGGATTTTGAATAAATTTATTGGAAATATCTGGTTTTCTAGAACCTATACCAGAAAGATTATCTATGATAGAATGTGATGTGTAATTTTTTCAGCATGTTTTTTTATAAATAAAATTACACACAATGTTTTAGGCACCGACTCCAGCCTTCTGGGGTCAGGTCCTCACTTGAAGGGTGCTTTTTGAAATTTTTTTGTGGAATCTTTGGAAAGGTTAGTGTGCCCATAATGGTAGAGAGCAGTGGAAAAACACCCTCTTTGACTTTGAATTTGGTATCAAAGATGGGTAGTAGTGTTTCAATATTTTTTTCATGCATGATATGTTATTATTGGGTTGAAATAGTTCTAATTTAATCATTGGAATAAAGGTATGGAGGTACAATAGTAAATTTCAATGGTGAAAGTGCCTAATCAATAGAATTTGTGGTTATAATATAAAGATTATGGTGGGGAGTACCATGGGCCGAAACTGGAACTAGATTATTATTTGGTCATTTCATAGGATGGAAATCCTTATGAAATAAAGTGTCTTCCGGATGTTTTAATAATGGAAATAATAACATTGGTTCAGGTTTTCATGTCTGATTACCATGGGTTTGGGTTGGTACTCAAGAAGAAAATTATATTTTGGGATATAAACGAATGTTTTTTGAATTGGAGTTGGAGGAGAAAATAGTTAATGTTATATATTTTGATGACAACTAGAAATTCCCACGGATGATTTGTGTTATTTTGGGGAGTTTTAAATTTTTTTATATACAAGACTTTTCAAATTCAAGAGAAATTTAAAAAATTTAATTAGTAGATGGGTTTAATTTGGAAATGGAATTTGAAATTTAATTTCAAATGCTAGGACCCATCAAAGGATGTATTTTGGAATTTTTTGACAAATTTAATGGATTTATAGGGTTTGTAGGATTGTTATAGATTGATCATGGTGGGTGCATAGCAGGGTGTCTATATCCTTTAACTATCACCTAGCCATTAGCCCACCACTAACTAGCTAGTGGGTTGCCTTGTACCCAGGATATCATGTTAGTCTCAGTGGATATTAGGTGGGTATAAGAGTGGAAAAATACTATTTTCCCCATTAAATTTTAAAGGGTTTCATCCTCTTTCATTCCTTTTTTTCTCTAGTGTTTCTAGGAGTGTTCTTCCCCCTTCCTCACTTCTTTTAGACCCATTATGTGGGTATTTTTCTTAGTGTTTTCTAGAAATATAAGACACATTATTGCCCCAATGGTTCTCATAATTCACCAATTTTTATTATAAAATTTCATTCCTAAATTTAGGGATTTGGTGTGGATTCAACCAGAGGATGGTGAAATTGGTGGATTATTATGGGCCCTTTCCTCTTCCTAGTAAAGATTTATCCCAAGATAATTTCCACATAATAACAATTATCATTTCATCAAAGGTACTCCATACTATATAATTATTCAATTTTTTAATTAAATTTAATTTAATTTCATAATTTTTCACAATTGGTCGATAGGGATTTTTCTGAAAATTATTTTGAAAGAAACCCATAGTATTTTTTCATGTTATTTACATGGTCCCAGGGTGATGAGGTTTTTCTGTGAGGTTTCATCAATTATGAAAATTTTAATAAATTACAAAGGAATGATTTATAATTCCTTTAAAAAATGTAATGTGATTATAATTAATTAATATGAACTATTTGGGGTGAGTTAAGGCCACATGTGGATTAGTAGTCGCCATTTGATATTTGATGGAACTATAGGATTCATTGTGAGCCTTAGAAGAGCTACTGAAATATTACATTAAAATGAGAATATATGAAAATAGTTATAGGTTCTCTTGCATATTATCCCTTTATCTTATGCATTTTCATTATGTTAAATATAGATGTTTCACCTCAACAATCAGGATGATTCCACTGATTAACTTAATTTAATGAGGTGGTATTTTTAAAAGAAAACTGTTCAATTAAAAACAAATGATTAGAAATATAGAACACATTAGATTATAAGACCATGTTACTTATTCCAGGTTGGTCCTAGTGCAATGGTTTGATTCCTAGGTTACAAACTTCCGTTGTCAAGAAAATTTTATGCCTTGTGAAAACTAGTACTATAAGGGGAGTCAATGAGAATGAAGATATATAGTGTCCATAATGTAGAATCCCTTGAGATCCTCTTGATGTAGGAGTGTTTTGACTTGAGATGATTGATCGAGGAGGGTCTGGTGGGATATTTGTTGTTCCAGGTTGCTTCTAGGCCTATTTAATGGTGATGTCATACATAATGTTACTTGTTACCCTTTGAATAGGGTTTTGAGAGGGCTCAAGGAGGTAGTTTATGGTGTACTTAGAGGCCCATGACATGGGGAACTGTATAGGGACTTTTGTGTGCCATTAATTTATTAGGTTCTTGAGATGAGTGTGGGATGATTGTTCCCCTCTTGTCTGTTGTGACTAACCCTAGGTGAAAAAAACTATAATTATTTAGATTTTTGGGTTAGATAACCATACTAGTGTGACCTAGGTCATTGAAATGGGCCTTAATACATCTTTCAACACTAACATCGTTATGGATTACCCATGAGGCCTAGGAGGATGATCTATGACTATGACCTTGTTCAACCAGTAAGACATCCTTTGAGAGAAATTCCATGACCCCAAAGACATGTTATGATATATTTAACAATTATGTGGTTCCTCTATGTATGTTTGGGCCTAAGGGATAGTAGTAGTTACCCTTATGACAAGATGACCCTAATCATGTGTAGTGGGTTATAGATAGTGATGGTTGATTAGAGAATTTTCTCAACACATTATTTTCTATTATTATAGTGTGTCTTGGAATATTACCTCAAGAATAACATCATATGATCATATTTATAAGGTTTTGGATATGAATGTAAGAAAGGGATGTTTTGGTATTTGAGATAGATACTATTGGGGCGTCGATATAATTAGAGCTTAGATGTTGTATTTTGATGTGGTTGATCCTTGTATTTTTTATAATTTCAATGGGATTCCATTGATTTGGTGTGGGATGATATTGAGAATTCCATGGATTTCACGCTCGTTGTTTAAGATTCATTGGATTTGGAGATCAGTGTAAGAGAAACCATGGATCTGGTGCTCTGATTTTGGACAATCATTTGATGGTATCCTATATTCATCAGGATACATATGGTATATAATGGATTTAGATTTTTATATTTTGTTGGAGATATTATTTATTTTCATATTGAATTTTTAATATCATTTTACAGGAACACGACGTCGTTAGTGTAAGTATGGGGCTTCCATATATTTAGATCATTCATGTTACTAGGTTGGTACCATCATCACATCATTCTCAGAGACACCCCAACACTTGAAAATGTGGGTATGGTCGATTTAGGTCATGGAACTAAGGATAAATGATGGTTTATTTCATTATTTATTTTCCCATTATGTATTTTTGTTTGGATGTGAGCATGTAACATAAACATATCACTATACATCTAGTATGTATGGGACCTCATTAGTGGTTACCTTCTGAGTTTTGTACTCAAAAATTTATAGTTTATCCATGGAACATAGATACCCTAGAAAATTTTTAGTTGTTTATAGCCACAAGTTTGGTTTGGATTTGGGATTGATTGAATGGGATAGATCAGAAAAGTACACAGATCATGGAGAAGAGTTGTCTCATGTTTTTCATGGAGTAACCATCTTTATTTATTTTTATTCTAGTATGTATATGTAACTGCCATAGTGGGTGATCAATTTCATGTATAGTATAGATAATTTTCCCTTTATTATATTTAATTTATTGTTAGTATTATTTATATTCATTTCTTTAGATTTATTATTTATCATTTATATTTATCTATTAATATTATTTTCATAAATATGATGTAGGGGGTATGGACTTCCTATAACACCTCCTCAGACCGTCCCAACTATTCGGTAGCCTTTGGATATGGGGGATGTTCATTAGATTTCACGTCGAAAACTTTCCTAGATATTATTCATATAGCGATTTAGGATGGTATATTACATAACTCAGGGATATTAAACATGTATCATAAATATTTAATCATAACCTAATTAAACCAAGGGAAAAATTGGTTTCCATAGAATCATAATAAATAATAAGATATCCAGAGTACATAACTAGGTGGCATCATAAGATCATAACACTAGTGAATTATAACAATCCTTAAATTATTTTTATATAGATGAAAAATAACTTTAGATTATAATTTGAAATTTTCATTAAAAATATGAGAAATGCTATTTTCTTTCAACGTCCTTAAAATCTAAAAATTGCTATAAAATTGAGAAAAATAATTTCATAGAAAATAACCATTGAAAATTTTATTGTAAGATTTAATGAAAATAATAATAATGATGGTGGGAAATATGATCATGTGTTAAATTTTAAAACAAATAACCCTATCACATTGTTTGTAAAAAGTCGAAATTAATAAATTGAAAGAATATTATAGAAAAATCATATTAATCATTTGAAATTAAAATAATTTTAAAAAAAATTAATATTAAAAATTCATGGATAATAGAAGACAAAATACATGAAAAATTTTAGATGTGAATAGACATGAATGAAAATTTCATTAACCCTAGATGAAATAATGACATTTTTTCCTAAGTAAAATCGTTTCCATTTTAAGTACCAATGTGTATAAAATGATATTTTTACTATAAATATACAAGATTATACATATTATAATAAAATTAATTGGGTTTAAAGAATAAGATTTATATAATTTCCTTTGATGGAAATTTAGCATTAACAATCCCAAAAAATTGAGATTTTAACATAAAATCTTTCCTTAATTCTTTTCTTTCCTTTAACATATTAAAAACACATATATAATAAATATATATTTAATCGAAATATATTCCAAAACTATATTAATATATAAAATAATATGTATCATTAATTTATAATAACTTATTATCCATTTATTAACATGTTCTTCCTTAAAATAATCATTCGGATAAGAACTGCTCTAATATCTTGGAATATTCTAATTCGGTAGTTCTAGTACATGTATCTTAGACTTGGTTTCATCAAATAAATAATATAAATAATGAAAAAATAATAAAACTTATACATTAAATGTTATTTTAGAAGATATCGTATAATTATTTGATGAAAAATGAATTACATCACTTCATGGATATGGTAGTCCTCTCATATGCATGAGTGATGTTTCAACTTTTTGGGGGATTCAATTAAATAAATGTAAAAAATAATTCATCTTTATATTATCATTAATATATCTTAAATATCTTATATATACAAAAAACCAACATAATAACCAACCCTGAAATGTGATGATGGAAAATGATTTATATCACTATGTGGATGTGGTAGTCTATACATATGCACGAGTGATACTATGGTACCCCATGTGATAGAGAGGAGGAAGAAATGGTTATTGCAAAATAATAATAAAATCATTGAATATTTATGATGCAATATTAATTATTTTTTATTGATACAATATAGTTATAATCATTACAATAAGAAGTAAACATTTAAAGAGTCATGTAAAAAAATTACCTCTTCTTTTAGAGACATACATTGGAATAAACCTTGTCCATTATTATGACAGAATTAAGAGAAGACTATAAACTCTAGGATGATTAAAGTAATATAGTAATGTATTTGGGAAAGTATTTTTCATTATATGTGGCCCCATATTTTTAAATAATCTTGGAGATGTGGTTCACTTTTATCAGTGAGGGGAGTGGTAATATTATATTTATTCAAAATGTTAAATTAATATATTATTTTATTAATGGTCTAGTAAAAACAAGGCACACCAAATCCATACATATTATGTGATAGGGTCTAAAAAGACTCAAAAATAATCATTTATATATTTTTGGAGAAATTTGAATCCTTATCTATGAGTCAGACCCCCTTTAAGAACAATTTAACCCTAATCATAATAACTTAACATTTATAATGATGACATAATTGTATCCGCAAAACAGAAATTGAATTATAAATATATTTGGAAATTGTAATTCCAAATTTGGAATCCATTTTATCTGATTCAAAATATTTAGGTAAAGGTATTTATATTTAATATATGTTCATAAAAAATAATGAAAAATAGTGTTTAGGAAAATACCTCACTTTAGCATAAAAATTGTTTCACCTTAAATTCAAGTTAGAAGATTATTTATGAAAATTTATTTTTTTATATAATAATAAAATTTATTTTTTTATATTTTTTTATCATGTTAACACCGAATTTTACCTTCCCACAACATCATTATATTCAAAGACCCAAAATTGTTTTTAATTTGAATGAAATATAATTTTAGTTCATAAATTTCAAACATGTATTATCAAATTCCAAAATAATGTTTAAAAATGAATTATTCAATTACAAGACAAAATATTTTCTCTAACACCACTCATACAACAGTTAATAGTAAATTTTTATATATATTTGTAAGAATTTCCCTATAATTTTAACCTAGTTTAACTAGTTTAACACATATTGAGGTGACAAATCATTACAATTGTTACTTTTCATAATTAAAAAAAACTAAAGAGTATTATTTAATAATTTTCAATCTATTGGTTAAAAATTTAGAATAAATTTTTCAATATTCAATTTTTATGAGTGGTTAATATCAATTTTTATATAAATGTGTAAAACGCAATGAAAAACTATTTTAGGAAAATTACATTTTTAAGCATAAAATAGAATTTATTCTAATTCACTGACTTTTAAAAACCAATAGATCAATATTAATGTAGTTTAATAATTATATCATATATAACTTTAATTTAAATAATTATTCAATATGTATATATTTAATTTATTATGGTAAACATAGGTTGTGCATAATAACCAGTTTTCTTAAACATATCACTTTTTCATTAAAATGATTTCATATTCATATAAAACCAATTGACAGTAAATGCGTGAGTTAAATTAAATTTATGTACAAAAATTATTTTTGTATTTCATTAAAATTATTTCACTGTAGTGACCAATATATTTGTTCAGATAAAATACATAATCTGTAGAAATTTGGCTCTATTATCAATAAATGGTCATACTAAAACAATGTTCTTTTTACTAAGAATAAAAAAAATCCATTTATATTATGTATAATAATTATACTTATATTTTATAAATGTTTTATCCTTATTCATACAAATTGATCCCATAGAAAGTTTATATCTACTATAATATTTCAATCTTGGTTCATCTAGACTTAGTGTTTCATGTAAACAAATTCATTAAATAAATTAAATTTATGTAAAGGGAAACATATCTTAAGATCTCAAGATATTAAAATATACCCTATTATAAAAATTTAATCCTCAAAATTCTATCACATTGATACAATAACTAGCGATACCTCTACCACATCACTTTTAAATTCGTTAAATTTTACAAAATACTTGTATTGGGTGAGATTTTTTGTTTCAGTGAACTTTCTATCATTGATAAAAAATATGAAATAATGATTCCACCTAAGATATATCTTTCTCCAGTGACACAACATATGAGTTTAGTACATATTAAGGATAAGGTGTGTACTTCCATATGAGAGATTCATGGAATATATCTTATATTTAAGATTAATGGTGTGTAATTCCATGAGCAACCATCCTGACCTGATTAAGAATTTTAGATGGGATTATATATTTAGAGATTATCTTTCCATTACATTAAAATCTCATGACCTTCCTCCATGTATATATTTACAGGAATACATTATTAAAAAATTTCAACATCAGATCTCACTAAAAATTTTAAATATAAATTTTTTATTTTCACAATGCTTCCATGATGTGAATCAAAATAGATATAACCTCTTCCTACATTTTATCATATATCTCAAGTACCAATAGCTTTCATTCTACAAATCTATCCCAACACATTAGATTTATTCCCTTCCCTCTATGGAGGGATTCAAAAAGAACCATTTGAATACTTGAGTGAAAGTAATTATTTTAATAAAACTCTACTAGAGATAGGTTTTCATCCAAAACACTTATGAAATCCATAAAACATGATCTCATTGTATCCTCTAGTGTTTGAGTGATACTCTTAGATTGACCATCTTGATGATCATGATGTTAAGATCTAAAGATCAATCATGTATTCAAAACCTAATAAAGAATTCTCTAAAACATTATGGTAAACCATAAATCTAGATCAAACATTATAGTATGTGGTACTTCATTAAATCTTACAATGTCCTTTATGTATATCCTAGAAATATGGAATAAATATAAATCTTTCTAATGGAAATAAAATGTTCTCATTTTTAAGGTGATTGACTACAACCAAAATATGATTATAGAATATTGATTTTTTTGGGGAGTCTAATGAAAAAATCCATGGAAATGTTTTCCCATTTCCATTATTATATAGTTAATGGTTATGACATCCACAATGGATTTATCTCTCAAAATTAACATTTTGAAATACCAATCAATGAGATACATCCTTTGAAACTTCCCCTTTCATTTTGTCCCTTCAAAAAAATATTTCATATCTCTATACATATTTATACATCTAGGTTAAATAGAGAATGATGAACTATGAGGTTATTCCAATATATATTTCATCAATTCTGGTATTTTTGGAAGGCATACTTATTTCATGATTCAATCTTTCTATTCTATTAATAGTTGAATTCATGATCATTTCTTAAAATTTTATGTTGTTCCACATACCCATTATTGACCTTTAATATGTGAAATCCATATTTTTTACCAATCATGGAAAAATATTGTTCACCTCATTATTGGTGGTATAAAGCATAAATATGTAGTAGATCAAACTTGTTCTTAATATTTATCTTGTTATGTTTTTGGTAATCAATATAAATTATAATTAACCAATCTTTTTTTCTTTAAAAAATGTAGGTGCACCACATTTTGATGAACTTGATCATATGAATCCCTTATCAATACTATCATGGAGTTACTTCTTCAATACCTTCAACTAATCTATGAAACTCTATATAATGTTTTTAAAATAGGTATAGATCCAGGTAAAAGTTTTTTTAAAAACTAGACTTAAAGATTCAAGGAAGACTAAGAATGTCTTCTACAAATAAATATATATATTTAAAAACAATAGAAATATATTAATGTTGATTTTCTCAAAATCTATTTGAGATAAATTCCCTCATTAAAAGGTAATAATCCTCATATAATAGAATAAATTTTCGTTTTATTTATATATATATTATCACACTGATAGAAAATCATAGGCTGATTTGGAATATCAAATATGATTTCCCTTACTTAATAACTAATATAGAATCATTATATATTGAGAGAATCCATGATAAAAATCACATAACAAAATTTTCATAGGGATTATTCTTACTAACATTAAAATGGAATACAACAAATCTTGTGTGGAGTATAAGTGTACCTTAACAACCATGATCCACATCAATGATTGAACTAGTAAAGCCCCTTCCTCAGGGTAAAATTTATCCATTGGATTAAGGGAAAGACTAAGATGATTTCAATGTTCACCAAAAATAAGCAATTATACTATTATTGGTAAATTAATTTTTAAATATTTTTTCTCTATTAAACTCTTCATTTTTTGAAATAAATTAACTTCAATATTCTCTTAATCTCAACACAAAAAAAATCATCCCATTCCATTAAGACATTTTTCAGCTTATATTCCCATATACAAGAAATGTGGAAAGCTGAAACATCTTCTCCCCATGGTCTTCATCCACTAAAATCCAATGAAAATCTACTTTTATCTTATTAGTTATTTTAAGAAACTCAACAAATATTTGGTTATTAATCATATAATTAGATAATGGATTAGTTATAATCAGAAGGATTTTAATTCAAGTTACTATTTCATTTTGTTTCTCAACATCACAACAATGGAATTTTAAATCACATTTTCTATTAAAATGATTTATCCTGGTTCTAATCATTGTGTAAAACTAAAAATAATATTGTGAGAAACAATTAACATAATGATAAATAATATAATTGAGAAAATAATTCATTGGTTGTCTAAATATTGACACCTTAATTTAAATCGATTAAACCCTAGGTTTTAACTATTTTATCCATGGTCATTATCTATTAAAATCCATTACAATGGTTTATAAATAATATATAAATTAACTAAAACATATCCCTCGGGAGGGTCCAGACAAGTTTTCAGTATTAGGCCCACTCATCATGCACCAGTAATGGTCAAGTTAATAATTTATCTAACCCTATTAGTTTTGTTACCCCTATGGGTATCTATGTCAAATCCATGTTCACATTCCATTATACATACATGGATGTATTTGCTAAGAAAAATTCAAAAAACTCTTTATTACCAAGTCATCAAGATGTTATCCCATACCTATGTTTGTCCCTTTACATTTTTAAAAAGTTATCTAATATGAATCTCTAAAAATATCTAAACCATGCACTGGTTTAAACTTTGGTAAACAAAAAATTACATGCATAAATATTACATCATCTTAAATAAATATTTTATACAGCTTGCAATAATAACCTCCCTGAAATTGATTTGTACCTTTGGTGACTAGATTCATAATAAACCAATTTAGCGTAAGACCTTAGTATTTATATGATGATTGGATCCTTTGAAATTAGTTCTAATTATTTATTATAGACCAAATATGGATATTTAGAAATGTTATAATGGTTTTTGGGGCATTCACATCTTGTTCGAATGTTTCAACATCGACCGGTGGAGTAAAACACTAAACCACACTGTTATTAAAAACCGTGAAAACTAGCCCGCATAGTCCCTCTTAATCTTGTAGGGATGGATAATAGGGTGATGTAGGGAGAAATGTTTTCCCTAACCGTACACCAGGGGCCGCACATTAGTGTGTAATTTCTACTATTTTTAGAATATAATATTTAAATTATTGGTTCATGGTTTACCTAACTATGAAATATAACTATCTTGGTTCCCTCATTAAGCAGTGGGAGGTGTATGGATGGAAAAATGTTTGGCCAATCATGCGGCCAAACCATGAGACTATTTTCTGGTGAAAAAAATAACCTAAATGACTGTAATAACATTTTATGTTAATCCACACTTTTTTTTCTCATTCCATGGGATACCCAACCCCATTCCTCTCCCATATGAGCTCCTCAAACCTCTAAAAATTTTAAGATCTTTTATCATAATCTAAAGCCTGATTTCATCCTTGTTCATCATGTTGGACATGCTTCAATAAAAATTGAATTCGTTTTTATTCGTTCTCTATTCTTCTTTACCATGATGACACTATTTAGAAACAGGCTCATATTCCCTATTTGTATGGCATTGATTCGTTCATCAGATATCTTATGATCTAGGAAAAACTAATGGATGATACGAGATGAGTAGATTTATTCGAGGTTAAGGTAAGTGGTCTATGAATCAAATGATGAGTTTCCCCATTTTATTAATTATCATAGTTGTATGTGTTCCGATTTCATCAGGAACAGGTTGATAAATTCATATTTTTTTCTTATAGTCATTATAATTGAATTTTACAACCCTTATTATACACGTTATCTATAACTCGAGGTTGTGATTACAATTCAAGCTCCCCGACATAGGGTATTTCCATACTCATTCAATTAATATTTGGTTATGTTCATTTATCCAAATTTTTGGGTGGCCAATTTCTTGATCATATTAATTGTAATCCCTTCCTTAATAAAATTATTTATGAATTGTAATGTCAAACCTTGTATATGGTAGTGTCACTTGATCCTCCTATGGTATTTGTTTCCATTTAATTAGTGGATCATAAATATGAATCAAAAGTATACTATGTACAAGAATGGGCATAAATAAATGTAATTAAATGGATTGGATTCACATATTTATCACACCATTCTATGCTAAATGGAACTTAGAAGAGTTAAACTAATGAATTTATTATGATTAAATGAACTAAATAGTTTTATGTCATATTAGCCTTGTTGTACTAATGAAATTAAACAGCTTAAACTGAATTATTTAGTAAATGAAATGATGATTTAATTTCCTAATTAGTTAAATTAATCAAGTGTAAGGTTCCTATTTTATATAGATCTATTCCTTTTTAAAGTAGTGGTCAGACTCACACTAGCCTCATATTCCTAAGGTAATTTATTGGGAACCTATGGACTCTATTCTGATTCACGGATGCCAATTTCCAAGGAAGATACATCCTCGGAACATGATATTTGTCTACTTATGGATTCCTGATATAGAACTGTAGGAACTCATAATTTTCATTATAGGATTCCTTGGAAAAAAACCTTGGATATAGCATGAAGTCTATGTGCATGAGGTTTGATGGATACACCTATTAGGCCTAGTCATTGCTAATATCCTTTTACTATTTAATAATTCATTGGAATCATATAGAATCATATAAATGTGGATTGTTTTATGTGATTCAACTTATATTAAACACAAGCCCCTAGTCAGGCTATAGATTATTACCAATTTGGATAGACCCCTGAGGTCAAGGATACCATGGTAATCACCTTGAATCTTATTTACTATTATTATAATCACATGATGCCTTGTTATATATTATATCCTTTACTATTATTATGATGACATGATGTCCATGCTAGTTCTTCTTCACGTGACTTACTATATAAACTATAACATTACTAATAAATGAAACAGTTACATGTTTACACACCAGTTGAGGCTGATGCAGGGACAAGTTATTTACATTACAATGTGGATTTTCTTTTCTATATGAATTCCTATAAACTATTTCAGTTTATATTACATGGAATGGATGTTATAGATGTTATTGGTGGTGGTATATTATGACATATCTCACGCCCTATTAGGGCCGCCATTGGTACCCGGTCAGATTACGTATTTGCATCTATTGACAAGGGTAAGAGTCGTGATTTAGACAACTGATATTGTTGCATTCTTTGGAAGGAGAATGGTATTATATGAAGAAGTTGTACCTCAGGATTCTTGGATATTTTTTAGCTTCTTTTTTCTTATTTTTTACAGTATATTTTCCTTCTGAAATATATAATTTTTCATGTTTTTTAGAAACATGACATACATTTTAATATAATTTTTAGTGTTATTATCATTTTTCTCAGATGTTTATTGTTCATGTCTTCTTCCACTACGATGCATTACAGGTTCAATGAGTTTTGTGTCTTCTTCTGTTATGGATTATGTTTACATATATTTATTCTGTTATTTCCCTATTATTATATTTATCCGTTTTGTTCCACACAGTTAATGAGGGAATAGTATCCACAAGGACACACCCTAGGCCATCACCTCTTGTTGGAAGCCCCAAGAATTTAGGGACATGTGCTTAAGGCCATGTGGCCAACTGGGCTCAGGGAACCTCATCGTGGGATTCGGGTCCAAAACATCACAAATTTTTATTAGAGGCTTCTTTGTTTTCTTTACTATTTGTCAAAAGTAGATAGGATATTAGTAACACTTTTGAACCTGGTTATAATTCATTCTTGGGGGTATCTAACACATTTCTGGGATAAATTATGATTTTCCTGAAATAATGACTCTTGTTTTACTTTTTTCAATTATAGTTGATATAATTTCAGTATTGGGTGATATACATGTTGTGTGATGATATTATTTATATAATTTAGTTTTTCATTCTTCCTTGTCACAATGAGAATTGGTCAAGGAGCATCAAACATGCATCATCATGGGCACCTTGAATTCATATTCCATGAATATGTCATTTCTTATATATGCATTTCATTTATTTAATTTGTTGTTTTTCTATTTATTGTTGAGTGAGGAATATATATATATATATATTTTCATCTATTTTTTTATGATTGAATGACTTCTAGTTTTAATTAATGAGGTCTATGGGTCCTCATGGGTTGGAAGGGGTAGTTTACCAAGTCAAACCACTGTATATAAATCAATATATTTTGATACCATATGTATACTAATTTAATCAGAAATTAAATGGGTGTCGATTTTATCGATAAATTGTATGGGCCCTGATTCACTAAAATTGATAACCCATTTTCATTAAACATTGATATATGATTATATAAAAATGAAACATAAAAATGTGAAACATGACTTAAAAATAAATGGTTTCCAATTAATGAAGAGTCTAGGTATAGTTGGCAATTCACCTTCAAGAGCCCCTATAATTTAAACATGAACACTTTCTAATACCTAGACTCTTATATAGCTAGATGGGGTACTATAACTTGGATAGTGAGACCTAATCCTTATGAGTTACTTCCTCTAGTGTTTATATCCATTATTAAATCATGATATGTGGAGTGTGTTTGGAATTTTTTGACTTATTTCACCACAATTTCCACATTTTCTGTTCTATGAGGCTGTTGATGACCATGATCTTGATGTGTTACAATCTGAGATGCTATTATTACTTCTAGGATTTCCACATGAGGCATTTCCTACTATACCTAATCGAGGAACTAACGCTTATCATCCAAATATTTTCCAACATATGATTAATTCAAGGTAAGGTGATCTATGACCTCCACCTATAATGGTTGATCAGACACGTAATTTACAACTAAATAATCCTCCCACCTTCTTAGGGGATGTCAATCTATAGGTTTTTGAGACTTGTATAAAGGCCACCCTCTCTACCGTTGACCATCTGGAGAAGCCTCCAATGTATTGGTTCAAGCATGATATTTATATGATATATGACTCAACCATGTGTTGGTGGGATGTTATTACCCAGGATGTCAATCATCAGGTCATGGTATGGGATATTTTTTAGACTTCATTCAATGATTACATCTTTCCTCATTTGATGAAGATTGATTGAGCCAAAAATCTCATCAATCTATATCAGGGTACTATGTTATTCAAGGACTATTTAGTGTTTTATACTGAGTTGAATAAAATTTCACTATATATATCAGGTGATGATATTATTCATTTAATAAGTTTTGATGATGGGCTCTATTATTCCATCCATTCTTAGGTGAACACTTTTCACCTACATAATTTATCTGATATCTTCAATCAAGCTCTTATCATTGAATGAAACTTGAGGGAATGTGATATTAGTGGGCCTAGAGGATCAATGTCATCAAATTCAAGTAGTTATTCCAGTGGAACGAAACATTCCCTTAATGGTTAACGTCAGAGCAGTGACAGTCTGAGTAACAACACTTAGAGATCTATTATATGACATCTGTGTGGACGGAAGGGGAATCTAATGCCTCGTTGTGATATATACTTATTAGAGTGTCATTATTGAATAAGTATGAGACATATTAAGTGATTTTTCGAGACCATTCCATTTAAATCTAATTGAATATGATCTACACTTGTTCCACCTTAAGTGGAAGGTTCTAATATTACCTATTGGGATAGGATTTGGAGTAGCACCGATAGGACTGGATGAGGAGGAGTCTGGGGCCATGGTATCTTGAATTCATGTAATCAATGCCAATATAGAATTCATACTCAAGGTAGACCAGCAAAAACATAAGGTAGTGAATCTGGTCCGTTGAATGTTTTATATCTAATACCTAAGGATGAGAGTGTAGGACCATCAATAGAATGAGGTGAAATTCTAGAATCCTCCGCTATACTATATGATTTATTAAATATAGTTTCATCACAAAATTTCATCTCTTTATCTATTTTGGAAAGTATCCAGATTTAAATTAATTATTTCTATGATTTAAGGACCATGGATACATCATTGAGGGTTTGGTTAGAGGTAACACATCAATACAGGGGCTCTACCCTTAATGTAGAATGTTATCTTTTATTGTGGGACCTTTTTTACTTGAAATATCATTCTTTGATTTCATCCTTGGTATGGATTTTTTGTCCATGAATCATCCCATTATAGATTTTTGTCTCCATATGATATTGTTTACATAATTAGATGGTAGAGGTTATCTACACAACGATGAGTGAGTTGTCCTTACTAGAAGAGATGGACCAAAATATCATGGGCTATGTGAAGTGACTTTCAAGTTTCTTGTCTCTTCATGGAGAATTTAGGAGTAAATATATCCTAATTTACTCCCATAGTATATCATTTCACAAAAATATTTCTTGATGATTTTTCTAGATTAACTCTTTAAAGAGATGAAGATATTACAATTGAGCTCATTCCCGGATAATATATTGTTTCCAATCCTCCTTATAGGATGGGACATACTGATCTTCATGAGATCGGGAGAAAATTGGAGGATCTATAGAACAAAGTTTTTATATGGGATAGTACTTACTCTTGGAGTTCAACTATTATTTTCTCCAATAAGGAAGGTGGGGTCCTTTTTTATTCATGGATTACAGATAGTTTAACTAGCTTATAGTCAAGAACAAATATCCACTGACTCAAATAGATAATCTATTTAACTATACTAGAGGAGCAAGAGCTATTTCAAATATCAATCTGAAATCATGCTATCATCATGTGTGATTCAGACCTTCATAAGTACCTTGTAAAGCTTTTTGTTGTAGTTATGGTCTTTCTGAATATCTACGGATGCCTTTCTTCCTTACAAATGCTCCTTCTTTTTTATTGTATTTGATGAATAGGGTGTTCCACCCTTAGATAGTTTATGTTGTTATGATCATTTTTGATGAAATATTATTGAATTATCACACCTGTAGATACCATTATAACCACCTTAAGATCATTTGAATACCCTAATAAAGAACCATATTTATGCCAAGATTACTAGGCAGAACTTCTATATTTATAAAGCTTACTTATTGTGTCATATTATCTCAGACTGAGGATTATTTTATGACCAATCAATGTTGAGTGTTGTGGTTTCTTGGAAGTATCCTAAGGAAGTGTTTTCCAAATAGTGTTTCAAGGGGCTACATGGATAGTATAATAATTTAATATAAGAATTATCACTCTTTGATGCACCTCTAACTGATCATTCAAAGAAGGGTGTTAGGTTCATGTCTTCATAAAAGTGTGAGAATGCCTTTTAGAAGATTAAAGGAAGGGTTACCTCAACACCTGTTTTAATTATGCTAAATCCGTTTAGATTCTATACAGTGTTTCATAATGAATAGGTCTAGTTGTAGTGATTATTAATGAGTATATATTAAATACATATATATTTTGAAGTTTAGGCCTCATGAAACAAATTACACGACAAATGACCTCAATCTTGTAGTATTTTCCAAAGTCTTGTGTTGTTAAAGACATTACCTAGTGGGTGAGATATTTGTGGTGTATACATACCACAATAGCATAAAATATATCATTACACATCACTAATTTAATCTCAGACAGCAAAATTGGGTTTAATATCTTTATTCCTTTGATTTAAATCTTTCATATTTTCCTACAAAGGGAAATGCAGTTGTTGATCTGATGAGATGGAAAAATCAAGTTCAGGTCATATAGGAAGCCACTGATGAATGAAAATTGTAGGAAATATTTCCTGATTTTCATTGAATGTTTCATGATATTCATCAGTATTATTATCTCTCAACCTTGAAAGTTACCTATTTTCTACTTGATGGGTTATGAATATGAAATTTTTTTGATCCTGATGTATTGGTTCTTCGGAAGGGTATTGCTAGTGGGGACCCTCCTCAGATTGTTATGTGTATAGATATGACATCTTATATATTCGTGGACATGTTTTGGTTCTGACAGATATAATAGAGTAACTATTTAGAGGTCCCCTTTATTATTAATGGGAGTTCATACATGAATCCACAATATGTATTGAGACATGTGATTCTTGTATTGGTGGCCTGGGATGAAACATCATATAGATGGATTTATCACAAGGTGTTCTACATGTCAGTAGGTGAGGTAGGAGCACTAGTTATCTGCAAGATTGGTACAATCACTTCTAGTCCCTAAATTGAATTCAGAAGATTTTTATATGGATTTTGTTGTCAGATTACCATGTTTTCCTGAAGGGAGAAATATAATCTGGGTAGTCCTTGACCGACTGATGAATGTATCCCAATTCATTCCTATCTATTATGCTTTCCCAGTTGATGATATTTGAATATTGTATGTTTCTAAGATCATCCAACAACACGAGGTATATCAAACTATATCTTTGGATAGGTATTCTATATTCATGTTTCATTTATAGATGTGGTTGTAGAGAGCTATGTGTACATAGGTGATACTATGCACACCTTTTCAATATTAGACTGATGGAATGTTGGAATAGACAATACAGGTGTTAGAGGACATGCATCTGGCATGCTTCCTTGATTTTGGTAGTTTTTGGGATAAGTATATCACTCTCATAGAGTTAACCTGTAACAATGGATTTCAGGAGACAATTCAGATGGATCCTTTTGAGGTCTTGAATTGTAGGTTAGGTCATTCACCCATGTGCAGGTTAGAGGTAGGAGAGGTAGCCCTACTATGTCCTCATATATTGAAGGATACATAATAAAATTTTTAGAATATTAAGAATCATATTCATATAACTCAGTCTACATACAAATTGTATACCAAATTTCAACAAAAAACTATAATGTTTTAGGTTGGTGATCTTGTTTTTCTTGTGGGTATCACCCGTGCTTGGGAAAATACATATATATAGGAAATGGGTGTTTTTGCCTCTTTATGTCGTGCCATTTTTGATTCCAAAGATTCATGCTGGTTAATTATAACTTTTTATTTCTTCATAGGTATCATGTAATGCATGAAGTCTTCCACATTACACAACTTCACTGATATCAAGTCAACCCATTTCATACTTTTGATCTCGAGAATGTCGAGTTAGATGTTGATGATTTATTGGAGGAGTATCATATACGCATAATTTACTAGAGCATAAAGGCTCTAAAAGTAAAGGAAATCACTTTATTATGTGGTATTTGCTTTAAGGACCATATATAGGAAGATACATTGGAGTGTGAGGCTGATTTACATGCCTTGTCTCCAGATTTCATATCAGATAGTGTGACTCCTTACATAGATGGTGATCACAGGGGTGATATCCTTTATGGGGGAGAACTATAAGAACGAAAATTTTATCTCATGTATGGAACCATTTAGTTTGGTATATTTCATTACTTTCATCTGAATATGTATTCTTAATGAGTTTATAACGGTTCTGAGGGAGTCTGGGGATTTTCCAAAGCTCAGAATCCCATTTGATAGAGAAAAACACTAAATTTTACCATTATTAGACATTATGTAGCCCATTCCACATGGAATCTCATAATCATTTGTGGATGGATAATGGGGTAAAGTAGGGTGCATGTATCTACTTAACCGTGTTCTAGGAACCATACATCTGTATGTAATTTCTGCAGTTTTTAGGAAATGAGATTCACACGGTTGGCACACAGTTTCTATAATTGTGCATCCTGACTGAGAAAGTGTCCTATTAAAGTAGTGGGAGGCACACAGTTGTCTCATCGTTTGGCCAACCATGAGACCAAACCCTGTGACCACTATTTTTTTTACAATTATTAAATTTACCTTAATGACCATTTATGTTAAACCCCTCTTTTGGGTCCCCATTCCAGTAGACATCCTACCCAATTTTTCTCTAGGATGAGCTACCCAACCCATATTCATATGTTTTAATCTTTCATCACTATCTAAATTATTATTTGATACCCTTTCATCTCTTTAGAGGATCATCATTAAGTACTCTATTCCTTTTTTCAACTATTTATTCTTCTTTCTCTTAGAGATGCTATTTAGATGTAGGCTCGTATACCCTATTTTTGCGGAGTTGATTTTTTTCTTCAGATATCTTATAATAAAGGAAAAACTAAAGGAATATACTAGGAAATGAGAGTTTTATGATCTTATGGTAGGTGGTTTATGACTCATCCATCAACTTTTTCTATTTTACAAATTGTTATAGTGTTCTGTGCACCAATTTCATCAAGAGCATCTTTTTGAATACATATTCCCTACTTATATTCATCATAATCATATTATAAGGCCATTTTTATATATTTTATCAATCATTGTAGGTTATTACCTCAATGTCAATAGCCCCATGTAGGTTGTTCCCAGAATTATGACTTTAGTTGTTGGTTATGTTCATTTATGCCACCATTCAAGTGTGAAATGGCTTGACCATATTAATGATAATGCTTTCCCAAATAAATTTATTTATGAATTGTAATGGTTATACTATGATATGATAGTTTCATTTTACACTTATAAGATTATAGTTTAAATATAATTAATGAATCTTAAATATAAATGGGAATCATACTATGTATATGACTTGGCTTAAATGAATGTTATTTAATGGATTGGTTTCACATCTGTAAAAAACCATGTCATGCTAAATAGAAGACATCATATTGAACATAATGAGTTGATTATGACTTAAATGAAGTAAATGGATTCATGACCTCCTATTTGTGTCACACTAATGTAAGTAAATGTCTTGAAACAATTCATTTATTAAATGACACGACTATTACATGGCCTAATTAACTAAATTAATCAAGTGTAATGTGCTTATTACATATGGACCAATTCATTATTATAGGATTGGTCAAACTATAGCTAGACTTGGATTCCTGGGGCAATGTCTTGAGCACTCATGGGTGTCATTATAATTTAGGGATTATGGTTTTCAAGGGTGACACCCACCTTGGGACCCGATATTTGTCTACTTGTGCATGGATGATATAAATCTCTAGGATCCATCAATTATCACTATAGGATGCCTTGGTACAATCCTTGGATACATCATATCATCTATAGATATGAGGTTTTAGTATTACACCCATTCTTCCTTGTCATTACTTATCCTATTTTAACATGGATGAAATCCTTAGACTCTGATAAAATCATATTACAGTGGAACGCCTTAGGTGATGCCCCTTGGTTTTCCCACATACCATTAGACATAATACATATTATCACTACTTTTAATTGACCGTTGAGTTCAAGGATGCCTTGGATATTTTGTTGGGTCCTCTTTACAGTTATCATCATCACAAGATTCATTGTTATATCTTAGATACTTTTCTATTAATATTAGGACATGATGTATGTGCTGGATATGCATCATGTGACTTACTGTATAAACTGGAACATAATTAATATATGAAATAGTAACTTGTTCAGACACCAGATATAGATGAATACAGTACTAGTTATTTACATTAATATTATATATATCTTTTATATATTCATTCATGCACACTATTTCATTATATATTGCATGGAGTAGATATTATAAACATCATTGGTGGTGTCCTATAAAGATTTATCTCACACCCTATCTGAGATTTCATTGGTACCCAGGTAGACTACATGTATGTGGGTATTGACAAGGGGAGGAATCCTACTTTGGACACTAGATATTGTTGATCTCTTAGGAAGGAGTTTGGTGGAATATGAACGAGTTGTAGCTCATGATTCTTGAATAGTTTTGGGCTTCGTTTTTCATCTTTTTTATCACATGTTTTTCCTTATTCCATGTATACCTATTTTCTTATTTTTTAGAAAAATGAAATAAATTATTATCATCTTTGAATTATGGTTATCAGTTGATTTGGAAATTAATTATTCCTCTCTTTTACAACTATATAGGGTTACGCATTTAGTGTCTTTTTTGACTGATTATACTATTCCATCTATCTACTTATATTAGTTGTTCTATTTACCAATTATTATATTTATCCATTATGTTCCACTCTATTAATGAAATAATTGTCTCCCCCACAGACACACCTTTGGCCCTCACATCTAGTCGGATTCCCCTCACATTCGTGAAGATGCGCTTGAGCCCATGTGGCTAAATGAGCTCGGGGAACCTCTGAGTGAAATCATGGTTGAGGATGTCACATTTAGGAATAATATTTAATGAACCCATAAAAATATTCATATTTAGTACCCATAAATATTTATTATTCATAGTTACTTCCTAAAAAACCTAGTGAAGTGAAACTTGAGGAAGGGTTTCCTTATATAATCTGAAAGGGTAAACATGAAATATATTAATAATAATTGATCATAAAATGATCATAAGGTTATTCTAACATAATCAAGTGCATCTTATCAACATAAAAGATACATACCTATAAAATAATATATCAT
Source organism: Viscum album (assembly GCA_963277665.1). Lineage (NCBI taxonomy): Eukaryota > Viridiplantae > Streptophyta > Magnoliopsida > Santalales > Viscaceae > Viscum > Viscum album. The sequence continues at coordinate 451,804,501 of OY728160.1, read as the reverse complement.
AACTCCAAAATCATTTTATATCCCAAAGTAGTATTAATAAGGCTTCTCGAGAAGAAATCATCATTCATGAGCCTTAACATAATAATATCGCACAAAAATCATTAGAGATAATAATATTGCGTATATAACTCTTTGTAATCATGCCCATGTATAATATTTTGAGCACAACATGAAGTAATAATACATGTGAATTAAAATTTTAAAAATGATATTCAAAATAATTTCCATAAATAATATGGTGAGCACATCTAGAAGAGATCATACTCACACATCAATATGTGAACATAACTATTCAACCTCAATTCCATGTTTATCTTCAACATTTCAAGAGATATTTATATCACATTACCTAATTCAATTAAGTTATTTAAATGAAAAAATTCATCACATAATTAAAATCATATATATATTTTCCAAATTATTGTAAAATAACAAAAAAAATTATCCATTTCATAGAAAAGGTAAGGAAAAGAATTTCAAAAAAAACTCTATAATTTCATAGAAAAAATGATTGAAAAAGTTGTTCGAAAAACATTTGAAAAGTTTATTTTTTTAAAAAAAATAACATGTAATTCAAATATAGATGCAAATTAATATAAGAAATCATTTGATCATAGAAAATAATATTGTGGAAATTAAATTAAATTAAATGGTCATAAAAGAAAATTTTCATCAACCAAAGAGGATATAAAGTTTGTTTCTTAAAAAACATTTTCAAGATCATTTTATGTATAAAAAAGAGGAAAATTGTACTATTAATTAAAAATTACATGAATAATCAAATGAAAAAAATATATATGTGGGGTTGAAATGTTAAGATCAATATAATTTCTAGCAACAAAAACTTGTCATAGACAATCCCTACAAGAATTGACTTTGTAATGAAATCCCTTACATCAAGTACCCTATTATCTTTATTCCTTAAAAACTAATTTAATAAAATATAAGTTTATTTTAAACATATTAAAAAAACATTCATACATAACATATTATTCATCATTTCTTTATTATTTCTAATTACCCTTTTATTTAAAATTTCTTTATTAAAGTGAATGTTCCATTGAAAACTGGGATGTTTTCCATGCGTGTTTTGGTTCAATGGTTTCATTACTAGAATTTGGTCATGGATTAATAATCTATATAATATTTATCATTAAATATTTTTTATAATTATTAATTATATATAATTTTATAACCATTCATATAATGTAGTGATGAAAGATGAATTCTATAACTTCATGGAGATGGTAGTCTATTCATACACATGGGTGATGTTTCCACTTTTACATGGATGGAAAAAATTAAAAAAACAATTCACCTTTATAGAATAATTAGTATATATATAATATCATATATAAAATAATTAAATCAATCATAATTACCAACCATGAAATATGTTTATGTAAAATTAATCATATCACTACGTGTATGCGGTAGTCTGCACGTTCACACGATTGATACTTTTATTTCCCATTTGATTGAAATTTGGAAGAAAATGATTGTTCCATAATCATAATTACATCTCATAATTTTTATAATATGTTTTTATTATTTTAAAATGGATTCAATATATTTGTAGGAGGTATAAGAAGAAATAATATATGAAAGAGTCGGGTAAGATGATAGTCTAATTTTCGAGAGACCTCCTTCAGATTTCACCACAGGCATTACAAAGATTTTATTAAGAGAATATGAAAATGATTTTTAATTTGTTTAATGAATATAGAAATTTATTTTATAAAATAATTGTTGATTTATGTGGCTTAGTAGTTGTGAATTATAGGGTAGAAGAGGTTTCCATTTATAGGTGAGGGGAGTGACACTCCAGTAATTATTCAATGTTTTCAATTAATATAATGCCTTATTCATCATAAGGTGGAACAAATACACACCATATACATATATAAGATTTATAGTTATGAAATAAACTCAAAAAATCACATTTAGACACGTTTTGGATACATTTTACGCCTTATCTTCTACTTAAACATCAATTGATCTAAATTTAACCTTAACTAAAATAACATAACATTTACCATGATAACAAATTTATAACCACAGAATTAAAATATGACATTTAAAATAAATTCCACATGATCATTCAAGAAATTTATTCCATTTTTTAGATTTTAAATCAATAGGTGGAATGAATTAAATTTTATATAAAAATGAAAAATGCATTAAAAATTAATTTTTATAAAAATACTTGACTTATGTATAGATCTCATTTCCCCATGAAATCATGTTATAAGTTAATTTACATGTATTTTTTTATTAAAATTGTAAGAACATGGTTTTTGCTGTAAAAGAATTTGGAATATTCATGATGTTATTCTAGAGCAGCGCCTTCAGATGGCATGCGATTCCAAGCCCTGGTGTGGCTGGAATTAAATTATCATTGTGTTCACACTAGGAACGCCAAATAAATAGGATAACTCCTAAACGGTGATCCGGATCAGAGATCCGAGTGTACGGATGGTTCTGGAATTCGGTGTTTACCTTAGGAACGACATAAAACTTCTCGGCGCAGGATGTTTGGACCCCTCACCCGATTTCGGAACATTAGACGGATAATTAAATTAATTAATTAATTTTTTTAATGGTGAAATGCTAGTATCTCTTAAATGGTGGCTCGAAAGGGAAAACTGTGGGCACCTTTGAGTTTGGAGCGTTGCTTTTACCCTAGGAGGGGTGTAAGTTTCACGGGCACGACCCGTCTGTGAAAAATGGCCCCAGGGGAATTTTCGTATATTGTCTTCTTTGGGTGATCAATTTTATAACTTTTGATCGGGGCCTCAGATTAAAATTCTGAGACTGCCGTTGCGCTCATAGCGTGGTTTTTACCCTAGGGGAGGCGTAACCCTGACCCCATCGAGAGTTTCCGATGTGGGTTAATTTGAGGGTCGAAATAATTAAAATTTTAATTATTTTGTTTTCTTTATTTAAACAAACCCTCCACCTTCCCTTCTCCTTTGAAAACCCTGGTGGAAGAAGGAGCTCAACCCAAGGAGTTCTCCTTCAAGATCTCCTCCTCTATTCTCTCCGAGGTGTTTCGGGCGGCCGATGAATCGACGACAAAGCTTCGGGCTTAGTCCCACAAGGTAGGATCTTGTCCTCTTTGTTTCAATTCCCGCACCCATTCGTTTACATTTTATGGCATTGAAACCCTGACAAAATCCCTTAAAAATAACATATCTACCTAGTTCGTATATTGTACTTCCCATTGCAATTTTCAGATTTTAAATCTGAGTCCTGAGCTAACCGCGATCGATTGTCGAATATCAAGTGTTGAATGGGGTTTCTGGATGGTTTGGAGGGGCTTTGGTCGGTTCACGGTGGCAGAACTGGGTGTCGGTGGCGGCTCGGAGCGGCGGCTCGGTATCAGGTGGCGTCCGCTAGTCGAAGGTGGCGGAGGCTGGGCGAGCTCGCGGCAAGCTGGGCGGTGGTCTTCAGCGGAGCAGGTGGCTCCGACAAGTGCTGAGGCCGGGGGGGTTTCCAGCGTGCGCCGGCGAGGCGCGGCACGCGGGCGACGAGGCGGCCGACCCTCCTAGCCTGGTTGATGCGGTGACGACAGGGGGTCCTTGGGACCCCGCGCGAGGCAAGACCGGACCTCAGCGGGTCTTTGTGGAAAAAGGCAAGTCGGACCGTCTTGCGACCGGTCCGGGCGTGGAAGGCCGGCCCGCGACCGCGGGCCTGTTCAGGAGAGTGGGCCGGCCGAACCGGCCTGGCCCACTAAAGTTCTTTTTTAAAATTTTTAAACGGTTTTAGAAGTCATCCCGGATGTTTTATTCGCGCTCCATCAGTGGCGACGCGTTCCTTGGGATGAAGATAATATTTTGAGATGGTTTGGGAATTTTTTATTCCCGAAACGAGGGGCCTCAGAGGCGCGACATGTCTTTAAGTGAATGGATGTTTTTCTGGGGGATCATGTTTTGGACAGAGCGGACGCATATGACGTTCATTTTGAGCATCGTCTGTGGTGTTGGGACCCTGGCATCGTGACGAAGCTTTCCAGTGTGGTTTCGGGGGTCGAAACTGGAGTTGAGGCATCGGCCGCACGACCCGCCTTTTGTGCTGCGTGCAGAGTTTTATAACTTTTCATCGTACGTTCGTTTGGGGCGTGTAGGCAGTCATTTCTGGGTGTTTTTCTGAGGGCATTGCAATGGTGCAATCTGCCCGCTCTAATTCGACATGATTCTGTGTGCCCCACGAGGTTCGTTTGGGCGTTGACGGTAATTTTTTCCATCTCTACCACCGGGAGACCATTTGGGACAAGTGATTAGTTGAACTTGTGTACTTTTTTTAAGGGATCTCAACAGTGTGATTCGTTTGTTGTGTTCCGAGACCGGGATGCGGGTCCCACGTAGCACTGCTCGTGTGCAGTGTGCCGGAATGCTACTTTTTTCTGGATATTTGTTGCACTCAAGTGATCATTCTTTTTGATGTGCTTTCCCAAGAGAATCGCAGTGGGGCGATGTGCCCGGCTGTTTTCGGGGCCGATGCTTGGGATCACGGGACGTCGTTCGGGCATAAGGCGGTGTTGGTGACATTTACTTCGGATATCCGTTTGAGGCGATTAGGTAGTCTATCTCGCATGTTTTTCCATAAGGATTACAATGGTATAATCTGTTCAGGCAAGCGGAGCCTCTTACAAATCTTATTAAACGTGGAAATATGAAGGTTCTCTGGTGGAGGTTCTTCTACCGTGTTTGTAGAAAACCCTTCACGTGTGATCGCATGTGAACCCGTGTGAGTGATGTAAATGCTTGAAGAGATTTGGTTGGTTGTGCCTTAGCCGTTGAGGTGGCAAGTTGGAGTTGTTGCGTTATGCCTTCGAGTTGACGATGGGTGTCATGTGCACGATAGCCTTTGAGCTGGAACATGGTATACTCTGGGAGTATACGAGAATGCTTAGGGGTACATGTGGTTTTTGGTACCTGAGAATGTTTGTGCGCTTGGTCGGGGTTGATTTGGGGCCACACATATAACGACCCATACTTTACATACATTGTTAATACTTCAAAATTGAAGCACACTTATTACAACATATGACAAAACCACAAAGGACCGTAAAGGTATAGTGTCTTTAGAAACTGGGAAACATAAACAACTGGTTCATAAATCTTCTACAGTGTCTCCCATTTATTTCATCATATCTAGGGTCCCTTTTAGCATATTCTACTTAATATCCATCTTCCTGACCTGGGGAAAATAAAACATAAAAGGGTGAGCTCAAATGCTCAGCAAGGGAAAATAAAGGAAATAAAAATCATATCATATCTTTTTGAAAATCAATACCTGAAAAAGAGATCATAATATCTTAACATGGAATAAATCATAGAAGTGAAAATGTGATCCCCATAATCATAACATAAAACTTGAAACTTTGTGGCATGCACACAAAATCATGGAAAATCATTTCTTGTTAGTCATGACTCATTCCCAAGACTATCTGAGTGGACAAAGTCCCTTTCTGAACCGAGTTCACTCCTCGTTTCAGTCCTGTATCACTAAACCGAAATAACCTTCCATTCCATCCATGTCTATCTCATGAGATATAAAATCTTTACCCAATGCATTGGAGGGAGATATAGGTCCCACCCATCTCATAATGATACCATTCTTATGTGTGCCACAAAATCATAAATCATACATCATTTCATAACCCATGTAATAAAAATGGGAATCTTAAACATTATGACATCATAAAACAATTCATATAAGATAAAGGAATTCATAAAAATAATTCCATCACAACATGATAAAATCAATGTAATAATAGGGATAAAAACAGAACCCTTTATTATCTTAAATGGAAAATAATTTTGATAAAACACTTGAACTCCATTCTTGAGGAAAATATCCTTTCTTCTTCAAAAACATTTTTCCTTTCTTAACATGTCATACGACTTTAAAATAAAAGAATTTGATTAAAAATAAACTTGAAAACTTGTAAAGGAAGCTTCTTGAAAATGATTTTTTTAAAAATCCATTCATGCCGTATATGTTAAAAAAACATTCTTCGTACTTTTGTCGGAAAAGTCAAAAAGTACCTCGTATGAAAAACGACAAAAGATTCCTTTCATATATATTACTAAAAACTCACCGAAGGGTAAAAATGGATTTAAACAATTGTAGGTGGATGGAAATAATATTACATATTGATGAAACATGGATGTGGATGATAAAATACACCCCAGTAAATACTTACGAATAAATAATCTCGGATAAAAATGAGATTGTGATATTTCCCTTACGTTAGGTCCGATTTGCTTTGTACGTGTCCGAAGATCCTGTATAATGGTTTGAATAATGTTATTGACTTATTCCAGAATCATACATACTGATATGATATCATATATGGTCATATTCTTAGCTTCATGTTAGTAATATTTCATTGTTACTTGTTACTCGGATCTTTATTGCCTTTTGTTCTTATGCGTGTTTTGCCGAATACATTCTTATTCTTATTTTAAGGTTATAGATACCTTATATCCATAATGGTATTAGTGTAACATATATCATATTTATTCATTCAATTCATTTATATAATTACTATGTAATGATGATCATGTAGAACGAGTCGCATCACATCGTGGAGACGGTATTCCGTACGTACGCACGAGTGATGATATCGTTCCTATGATCGTGGAACTGTATTGGAGTATATATATATTATTTCAGTATCAATATTACTTTATAATAATTATAAATAGTTACTCATTACACCATTATACCCATCCTTGTAAAGTGATGGTGGAAAAATAGATTACACCACGGCGTGGAGACGGTATTCTGTACGTACGCACGCGCGGTGATTTCATTTTTCCGTGGGATGGATAGAAGTTGAATTAGGGTTGTTTCATATTTATAATAAAATATCAGTATGTAAGTAATACTGATGTTATTACTTCATCATGAAACAACTAAAGAAGAAGAAGTTGAAGAAGAAAGAAATTGAAAAGATCGGTAATGGATATTACCTCTTCTTTGGAACGCCTCTTTGAATACTCCACTTAGGGAACTAAGATTGGTCTTTGAAGAAGACCAGGACCTCTAGGATTATTCTAGGGAAGTGGAGAGGAGAAAATTGCAGGGTTTGGACGAGCTTGAGTGCTCAAATTGGTGTGAGGAGGAGGGGGAGGAGGTGCCCTTTTATAAGGGAGGAGAGAGACACCTTAGGAATATCTCAAAATATTATTTTATATTAAAGTCAAAATCGGTTTATAATGGTTCCAAAGGGTCTTATTTCGAAGCTAAAGTGGGGATGGGTCGAAATACTATCAACCAATAGAATTTAGACAAGTTTAGGGTATTATTGTAACCTTATCAATTAGATTTAACTCTAAGTTAAATAATTTATCTTTTACCATGTCTTTTTGTTTTCTTTCACTATATGGTTAATACACTTACTATAACATGCCAAACGAACCCCAAATTGTTTATTATTAATATATATATCCTTATATAAGTCATTTGGCCGAACCTTAGATTTTTAGGAATAAAATAACAATTAATAATATAATATTTGATTTAAAAACTATTTTGTGTCAATTTTGACTCTATTTGATATATGATTTTTGTGAAAGTCATAACAGAATTATATGTTCGAACCAAGTTGATTAAATCAACATCAATATATCATAGTAACCTATAAAATTAGTGGAATTCATAAAAAGTCTCAAATTACATTTATTTTTGTGTTTATAACATGAATTATGTCAATATTTCATTAATAAGATAATTATTGTATCATCTTTGTGTCATAAATAAATTAAATTATTTGATTTCTAAAAATTACAAATAAAATACCATCATGTAGGAAATATTTTTAGCTTTCTAATGAATATTTACAATCGAACTTATCTTATGTATAACCCCATATTAAAAATGATTTACTTATTAAACTTTGATTTTAACTATTTTAACCCTTCTTTAAATAAATTAATAATAAATGTCCTAATCTAATCCAAGTGGGCCTAAATGGTCATATATTATTCCTAAGTTTGTTTTCGGTCGAATTAAACTTGTCCAATAGAATTATGACATGTGTTAGGGTAAATTTAATATCATATTTACCCTTAGTTACCCTATTTACTATTAACCGCGGTAAAAAAAGTAAAAAGTTACTATTCACCAAAAAATTATTTTTATCTCATTGAACCACATTTTACTTACTAATATCAACCGTGTCTGTCGGATTTTTGAAATTCCATTCACAGAAGCGGTAAAATTAAGTTTTATGCAAAATTCAGTTTTTAACCTACCACTTAGTGGTTTCACTATTTATCAAAAATTGAAAGTTTTCAGAAAAATACCAAAATTTTACCGTAGGCTAATTTCGATATTCTGAGTCCAAAAATGAAGTCCATGTTGAAAAATAAAATTTAGAAAATTTCAAAAAGTGGTTACTACTATTCATAACGGCTAGTTTTAATAGCATATTGTTGTTTAGTGAAACTCGGTATTGCGTACGACGCAAGCTATCGAGGAAGGTCGTGATTGCGTGTAAAGTAAGCCAAGAAAGTGTTGTATAGAAAAAGATTCCTTTGATGATTTATATAACATAAAAGTCTCGGGTGTTACATTCTACCCCCCTTAAAAAGAATTTCACCCTCAAAATTCGTCACTTTGTAACAAACAGATGAGGATACTTCTACCTCATCATATCCTCAAGCTCTCATGTAGCTTCTTCTAATTGGTGGTTCCTCCATAAAACATTCACCAATCAAGTGGTCTTATTTCGTAGGACTTTTTCGCTACGATGCAGAATCTCTATCGGCTGTTCTTCATAAGAAAGATCTTGCTCCAGCGGTACAACTTCTGAGCTCAGTACATGTGAAGGATCTGGTATGTACTTTCTCAGGAGAGATACATGGAACACATCGTGAACTTGAGAGAGATTCGGTGGAAGCGCAAATCGGTAAGCTACCTTCCCAACACGATCCAGTATTTCGAAAGGACCGATATATCTAGGGCTCAACTTCCCCTTCTTTCCAAATCTCATAACCCTCTTCGAGGGAGATATTTGTAAGAACACTTTATCACCCACTTCAAACTCTAGGTCTTTTCTTCGTTTGTCGGCATAACTTTTCTGTCGACTCTGAGCTGCTCTTATGTGTTGTTGAATAGATCTGACCTTTTCTGCCATTTCATCAACGAGATCAGGTCCTAATAGCTTTATTTCCCCAACTTCATCCCAGCAAGTTGGAGTCCTGCATTTCTTTCCATAGAGATCTTCATAAGGAGCCATCTGAAAACTGGAGAGAAAGCTATTATTATAAGAAAATTCCACCAAAGGTAGGTGTTGATCCCAACCTCCTTTGAAATCCATAGAGCAAGCTCTCAACATATCTTCTAGGGTTTGAATTTTTCTCTCAGACTGACCGTCTGTCTGGGGATGATAAGCAGTGCTGAAACTCAACTCTGTATCCAGAGTATGCTGAAGACTTCTCCAGAACTTCGAGGTAAATCTCGGATCCCGATCAGATATAATAGAAAGTGGTACTCCATGAAATCTTACCACTTCCTTTACATATATCTTGGAAAGCTGATCTAGAGAGAAATCCTCTCTAATAGGAATGAAGTGTCCAGACTTTGTAAGACGATCAACTATGACCCAGATAGCATTTTTGCATTTGGATGTTTTAGGAAGTCCTGTGACAAAGTCCATAGTGATGTTTTCCCATTTCCATTCGGGTATGGGTAATGGTTGTAACATCCCCTTAGACTTTTGTCTCTCAGCTTTATCTTGTTGACAAACCAAGCATCGAGAGACATATTCACCAACATCTCTTTTCATGCCATCCCACCAAAAGTACTCTTTCAGGTCCCTATAAATCTTCGTGCTTCCAGGATGAATAGAGAATGAAGAACTATGAGCCTTATCCAGCAGCTCCTTCTTTAATTCGGGGATGGAAGGAACACAAACCTGATTCCTGAACTTTATTATCCCATAAAAATCAAGGTTGAATTCAGGAACATTTCTCACCTTCTTTTGTAACTCGACATCTTCTTTCTGTGCCTCTTTAATCTTCACATGTATAGATGGTTGAACATTCATATGAGAAAGATAAGATTTTTCCCCTTCCATTATAATTCCAAGATCCATCCTTTGTAAATCCATAAATATTGGATCTTTTGTGATCCTCATCATGGATAAACTAGCATGGTCTTGTCGACTTAATGCATCTTCCACCTTGTTTGCTTTCCCAGGGTGGTAATGGATTGAGCAGTCATAATCCTTAATCAGCTCCAACCATCTTCTTTGACGCATATTCAACTCCTTTTGTGTGAAAATATACTTTAAACTTTTATGATCAGTATAAATATCACACCTTTCACCATAAAGGTGATGCCTCCAAATCTTTAATGCAAATATTACCGCAGCCAACTCCAAATCATGTGTTGGGTAATTTTGCTCATGGATTTTCAACTGTCGTGAGGCATAAGCTATCACCATATCATTTTGCATAAGAACACACCCCAATCCCTTCTTGGATGCATCACTGTAGATCACAAACCTTTCTCCACTACAAGGCAGTGTGAGCACAGGTGCACTGGATAACCTTCTTTTCAACTCCTTGAAATTCTCTTCACATTCCTCTGTCCAGAAAAACTTAACTCCTTTCCGAGTCAACTTGGTGAGTGGATTATATAATCGTGAAAAATCTTTTACAAAACGTCGATAATATCCAGCCAAACCAAGAAAACTTCGGATCTCAGTTACTGTTGTTGGTCTCGACCATCTTTCGATAACCTCTGTTTTTGCTGGATCCACAGATATCCCCTCATTTGAGATTATGTGACCCAAAAATGCAACTTTTTGAAGCCAAAATTCACACTTGGTAAATTTGGCATAAAGCTTCTCCTTTCTCAAGGTCTTCAATATAATTATCAAGTGATCTTCATGCTCTTCCTTGCTCTTTGAATAGACAAGAATATCGTCTATAAAGACTACCACAAATTGATCAAGATAGTCTCTAAAGACTCTATTCATTAGATCCATGAAGATATCAGGGGCATTAGTAAGACCAAATGGCATCACTATAAATTCATAGTGTCCATACCTTGTACGGAAAGCCGTCTTTGGTATATCCTCCCTTTTGACCCTTAATTGATGATACCCTGAACGAAGATCAATCTTGGAAAAGTATTGAGCTCCGCGTAGTTGGTCAAATAAGTCATCAATGCGTGGGAGAGGATATTTGTTCTTGATAGTGATCTTGTTAAGTTCTCGATAATCAATGCAGAGTCTCATTGATCCATCTTTCTTCTTAACAAATAGAACAGGTGCTCCCCAAGGTGACGCACTAGGGCGTATGAATCCCTTTTCAAGATTCTCTTGGAGTTTCTTCTTCAATTCCTGCAACTCAATTGGGGCCATTCTATAAGGTGTCTTTGAAATAGGCAAAGCACCCGGTACGAGTTCTATTGAAAACTCAACTTCACGATTTGGTGGAAGACCTGGTAATTCCTCCGGAAAGACATCATCAAACTCCCGTACAATGGGCATATTCTTAATCGTGAGTTTCTCACCAACCATTTGAGATAAATAACCTCCATTTAGTGGAATCAAGACCCATAAGATGGAAGAAATTTCCACTGGAAGATTATGTTCATCCTTGCATTGATATACGATCGTAGATTGATCTGAAATATGAAATGTGACTTCACTTCTTTGGCAATTGATATGAGCTCCATGTAGAGAAATCCAATCCATGCCAAGAATCACATCAAATTCCACTAAAGGAAGGATCACAAGATTTGCAGGAAGCACTTTCCCACAAACTTCGATCGGAGAAGAATTATAAACTTTTGATGCGACTGTTGTGCCATTAGGTGTTGTCACAGCTAACTCAACATCTAATTGTTGAGGTAATACGGTGATACCCTTAGAAAATTCTTTAGAAATAAAAGAGTGGGTGGATCCAGAATCAAATAAAACATTTGCTACTTTAGAGTGGATGGTAAGTGTACCTTTCACCACTTCGTTATCGTACTCCACATCGCTGATAGAAATTGCATGTGACTTTCCTTTGTCTTTAGCCTTAAGATTTTTTTGACGTCGAACATCATCATCAACCCTTGGATTTGGGCATTGATTGGCATAATGTCCCATCTCCTTGCACTTGAAACATTGAAGTGTAGTAGGTTCATTCTGTGTATCCCTTCCTTTGTTTGCGTCATTAGACATCTTCTTCCCATTATCACGGCATTCAAATGCCCGATGACCTTCTTTTCCACATTTAAAACATTTACTTGTCCCTTTAAGACAACTCCCTCCATGTTTCTTTCCACACTTTGAGCATAAGGAAAAGCTCATCTTCTTTTCCGTGTGCTCTTTAGATTTTTCTTTGAATTCCATCTTCCTCTTCTTATCAAACCCATGTGACTGATGGGTTATTCCAATCTCCATATCGACTTTGAGAGCACATCGAACGATTTCCTCGTAGCTATTGAAGTCCCTTATGGCTAACGCCCTTCGAAGACTTGGTTTTAAGCCACTAAAGAATCGATCGATATTACTCTCAGGTTGGATAATAATACCAGAAGCGTACCTTGCAAGTCTTGTAAAATTTGCTTCATAGGTACCAACAGATTCATCATCCCTTTGCTTCAGTTCAAGAAACTCTTTCTCCATCTTTGTTCGGAGAATACGAGGGAAGTACTTATTGAAAAATAAGTTCTTGAACTCGTCCCATTCCATAGACTCAATTTCATCCCTTTGCCTCGTATTCTTAATAAGATTCCACCATTGATCAGTATCTCCTTCCAAACGATACACTGCTAGGATGACTTTATCATGTTCAGAACATTGAAGAACTGAAAATATCTTTTCAGTAGTACTAATCCATTGTTCAGCAACTAATGGATCAGTAGACCCACTGAAAGAAGGTGGACGCTGCCTCATGAAGGATTCAACAGAATGTTGCTCCTTCCTTTGCTCGTTTGGAAGTCCTGCATGATTCATAGCTTGAGAAAGTTGTGTGAGCATGGCTACAAGATTTTGCATTCCAGCTCCCATATCGTTTGGTTGCTCAGGGGGATAATCATTGCATTTCCCATCGCATTCCACATTAACACGGTTCCTTCGGGTTCCAGCCATTGACTAAAACCAAGAAGAATAGTGTGAGCAACCCTAATTATAATAGGAAAAACACATAATTCAAGAATAAAATTTTCATGCTTATGGTCTTATCCTAGGTTATTCAAGGCCATTTCTAAAACACTAAGATTGTGTTCTATGCTTAGACTTATCCTTAGGGTTCTTACTAAGGCTTTCACATCCTAGTTTCCAAAGGTTGACTATACCTTTCCTCTGATACCAACTATAACGACCCATACTTTACATACATTGTTAATACTTCAAAATTGTAGCACACTTATTACAACATATGACAAAACCACAAAGGACCGTATAGGTATAGTGTCTTTAGAAACTGGGAAACATAAACAACTGGTTCATAAATCTTCTACAGTGTCTCCCATTTATTTCATCATATCTAGGGTCCCTTTTAGCATATTCTACTTAATATCCATCTTCCTGACCTGGGGAAAAGAAAACATAAAAGGGTGAGCTCAAATGCTCAGCAAGGGAAAATAAAGGAAATAAAAATCATATCATATCTTTTTGAAAATCAAAACCTGCAAAAGAGATCATAATATCTTAACATGGAAGAAATCATAGAAGTGAAAATGAGATCCCCATAATCATAACATAAAACTTGAAACTTTGTGTCATGCACACATAATCATGGAAAATCATTTCTTGTTAGTCATGACTCATTGCCAAGACTATCTTAGTGGACAAAGTCCCTTTCTGAACCGAGTTCACTCCTCGTTTCAGTCCTGTATCACTGAACCGAAATAACCTTCCGTTCCAGCCATGTCTATCTCATGAGATATAAAATCATTACCCAATGCATTGGAGGGAGATATAGGTCCCACCCATCTCATAATGATACCATTCTTATGTGTGCCACAAAATCATAAATCATACATCATTTCATAACCCATGTAATAAAAATGGGAATCTTAAACATTATGACATCATAAAACAATTCTTATAAGATAAAGGAATTCATAAAAATAATTCCATCACAACATGATCAAATCAATGTAATAATATGGATAAAAACAGAACCCTTTATTATCTTAAATGGAAAATAATTTTGATAAAACACTTGAACTCCATTCTTGAGGAAAATATCCTTTCTTCTTCAAAAACATTTTTCCTTTCTTAACATGTCATACGACTTTAAAATAAAAGAAGTTGATTAAAAATAAACTTGAAAACTTGTAAAGGAAGCTTCTTGGAAATAATTTTTTAAAAAATCCATTCATGCCGTATAAGTTAAAAAAACATTCTTCGTACTTTTGTCGGAAAAGTCAAAAAGTACCTCGTACGAAAAACGACAAAAGATTCCTTTCATATATATTACTAAAAACTCACCGAAGGGTAAAAATGGATTTAAACAATTGTAGGTGGATGGAAATAATATTACATATTGATGAAACATGGATGTGGATGATAAAATACACCCCAGTAAATACTTACGAATAAACAATCTCGGATAAAAATGAGATTGTGATATTTCCCTTACCTTAGGTTCGATTTTCTTTGTACGTGTCATACGATCCTGTATAATGGTTTAAATAATGTTATTGACTTACTCCAGAATCATACATATTGATATGATATCATATATGGTCATATTCTTAGCTTCTTGTTAGTAATATTTCATTGTTACTTGTTACTCGGGTCTTTATTGCCTTTTGTTCTTATGCGTGTTTTTCCGAATACATTCTTATTCTTATTTTAAGGTTATAGATACCTTATATCCAGAATGTTATTAGTGTAACATATATCATATTTATTCATTCAATTCATTTATATAATTACTATGTAATGATGATCATGTAGAACGAGTCGCATCACATCGTGGAGACGGTATTCCGTACGTACGCACGAGTGATGATATCGTTCCTATGATCGTGGAACTGTATTGGAGTTTATATATATTATTTAAGTATCAATATTACTTTATAATAATCATAAATAGTTACTCATTACACCATTATACCCATCCTTGTAAAGTGATGGTGGAAAAATAGATTACACCACGGCGTGGAGACGGTATTCCGTACGTACGCACGCGCGGTGATTTCATTTTTCCGTGGGATGGATAGAAGGTGAATTAGGGTTGTTTCATATTTATAATAAAATATCAGTATGTAATTAATACTGATGTTATTACTTCATCATGAAACAACTAAAGAAGAAGAAGTTGAAGAAGAAAGAAATTGAAAAGATCGGTAATGGATATTACCTCTTCTTTGGAACGCCTCTTTGAATCCTCCACTTAGGGAACTAATATTGGTCTTTGAAGAAGACCAGGACCTATAGGATTATTCTAGGGAAGTGGAGAGGAGAAAATGGCAGTGGTTGGCAGAGCTTGAGTGCTCAAATTGGTGTGAGGAGGAGGGGGAGGAGGTGCCCTTTTATAAGGGAGGAGAGGGGCACCTTAGGAATATCTCAAAATATTATTTTATATTAAAGTCAAAATCGGTTTATAATGGTTCCAAAGGGTCTTATTTCGAAGCTAAAGTGGGGATGGGTCGAAATCCTATCAAAAAATAGGATTTAGACAAGATTAGGGTATTATTTTAACCTTATCAATTAGATTTAACTCTAAGTTAAATAATTTAACTTTTACCGTGTCTTTTTGTTTTCGTTCACTATATGGTTAATACACTTACTATAGCATGCCAAACGAACCCCAAATTGTTTATTATTAATATATATATCCTTATATAAGTCATTTTTCCGACCCTTAGACTTTTAGGAATAAAATAACAATTAATAATATAATATTTGATTTAAAAACTATTTTGTGTCAATTTTGACACTATTTGATATATGATTTTTGTGAAAGTCATAACAGAATTATATGTTCGAAAAAAGTTGATTAAATCAACATTAATATATCATAGTAACCTATAAAATTAGTGGAATTCATAAAAAGTCTCAAATTACATTTATTTTTGTGTTTATAACATCAATTATGTCAATATTTCATTAATAAGATAATTACTGCATCATCTTTGTGTCATAAATAAATTAAATTATTTGATGTCTAAAAATTACAAATAAAATACCATCATGTAGGAAAGATTTTTAGATTTATAATGAATATTTAAAATCTAACTTATCTTATGTATAACCCCATATTAAAAATGATTTACTTATTAAACTTTGATTTTAACTATTTTAACCCTTCTTTAAATAAATTAATAATAAATGTCCTAATCTAATCCAAGTGGGCCTAAATGGTCATATTTTATTCCTAAGTTTGTTTTTGGTCGAATTACACTTGTCCAATAGAATTAGGACATGTGTTAGGGTAATATTAATATCATATTTACCCTTAGTTACCCTATTTACTATTAACCGCGGTAAAAAAAGTAAAAAGTTACTATTCACCAAAAAATTATTTTTATCTCATTGAACCACATTTTACTTACTGATATCAACCGTGTCTGTCGGATTTTTTAAATTCCATTCACAGAAGTGGTAAAATTAAGTTTTATGCAAAATTCAGTTTTTAACCTACCACTTAGTGGTTTCACTATTCATAAAAAATTGAAAGTTTTCAGAAAAATACCAAAATTTCACCCTAGGCTAATTTCGATATTATGAGTCCAAAAATGAAGTCCATTTTGAAAAATAAAATTTATAAAATTTCAAAAAGTGGTTATTACTATTCATAACAGCTCGTTTTAATAGCATATTGTTGTTTAGTGAAACTCGGTATTGCGTACGACACAAGCTATCGAGGAAGGTCGTGATTGCGTGTAAAGTAAGCCAAGCAAGTGTTGTGTAGAAAAAGATTCCTTTGATGATTTATATAACATAAAAGTCTCGGGTGTTACAACACATCGTGTGGGCCCCATGTGCATGTTGGGTTCTGCTTCATGTACTTTTGACCTCTCGCGACGTAGAGGGTTCTTCTGTTCTTGTTTGTTGACCAACAGGGTTGAGTTTTCCACGGGTCCTCTTCTCAATGGTTTTGACCAGTAGGGTTGAGTTTTCCCTTGGTTCTGTACTCGTTTGGCTAGAAGAGATGGTTTGTTTCCACTATTTCATCAGCTGTGAGGGGTTTCAGTACCGTGCCCTTCCACCGGACTACGGAACTGTTTGCGACTACGGGTGTTCGTACAGTGTGGGTGTTTTCCCCACTTTCTGGGATGAGTTTTCTCAATCCTCTTCGATATTAACTCAGCGGATTGGAGCGTGATCACCTTGAGAGGCCTGGGGAGTTTCTCCTGTTGCTCTGTATTCCATAGTAGAGTTCTTGTGGATTCGATGTGAACAACACTTTATGCAGGCACTGACCCTCTACCCCGAAGGTTGTTTTCAGCATGGCTGAGGTTGTTACCAGTAGGGATGAGGTTGTTTTGATCAGAGATCACCAGTGGGCTACCGTCCAGCAGGGATGGATAGTACATCAACGTTCACCTAGCAGTACCATCCAGTAGGGATGACCAGAGCAGTTCTGAGGTTTACCTCCAGTGCGGCTAGGCAGTAGTCCCCGATGCCGGGCTTACCTCTATCTGGGCTAGGCAGTGGTCCTTGTTTCCAGGATTACCTACAGCTAGGCTGGGTAGTGGTCCCCGATGTCAGGTTACCTACAGCTGGGCTGGGCAATGGTCCCGTAGCTGACTTTAGCCGGGTCACCCTCCAGTGGATTACCCCGCTACAGGACTAGGTAGTGTGGAACCCGTCGACTCTTTACAGGTCTCCCTGTAGTGCGAACCCGTTGGCTTCCAGGGACCCTCCAACGGGGCTGGGCACGGGGTCTCCTGTAGACATTGAGGAGACCTCTCGACTGTGGGGCAGTGACGAGTTGTGTTTTGACGTTCCCCAGAACTCTCAAGTACGAGGAGAATTTCCCCCACCGAGACGCATCCTTGTAACATGACCTAAAACCATGCAGGTGAGTTAGTGCCACCCAAAGCGGATAGTGTCGAGGTGCGGTGGTTTGAGCGCCTTGACTTGTAGTTCAGGGCAGACGTGCGTGATGCTGGGCATCAATGGTGTTTACTTCTGGGACTGCTGGTGACTCACTTTCTTGGGCTGAGCTACGGGACGGAGATCACCTTATGACCTTGTTCGGGATTCTTATTGAGAATATGTATTTGTATATACCTTCATTCTGGTACCCATTTTCTTGGGTTTTGGTTACTCTCCTTCCGGAAGAGGCAAAGACGCACGGGGTATTCCACATGATTTCCGTGTCTATAATCTCATGGCTTGATGAGTCTACTCTCCTACTATAGGGAGCGAAGACTCGAAAAGAATTTCATCTTCTCACTATTTCCAGCTCCTTGTCTCTGGACGATTTTATCTCCTTTCTCTTGTTGGGTTGAGCTAGACTCTTTACTATACTCTTTACTGCACTTTCAGTTGTAATCCTTTACTTTCCCCTATTTGATCTACCACTCATCCTTCGGTACCTCCTTTGTTGCTCCCTCGAGCCTCCGGGCTATCCTGTGAGTATTTTTATACTAACCCATGCTTGGGCTTTGACCGCACATGGTGTGCCCTTGCAGACAACGGACATGTTGAACGTGACTTCAGTGGAGCTTAGGAGTTTAGGATCGTAGACCGCGTGCGGTGGTCAGAGTCAGGTTCCAGGTGGGGGACCCTTCCAACTATTTTCCTTTTTGGTTACCTATTGCCGGGTTGTGGCACTTTTCTGGTTGGGTGCGTGTTTTGCCCCTTTTCTTTTTTAGTAACTTTCAGCACTTGCTTTGTACTGTAGAGGTCGATGCACATTTGTGGTTTATTTATTGCACTTTCCCTTTATATTACTTGTCTTTTCTCTTTTAATCTCCACTTTTTCATTGAGTGTGATGCATGTGTGTGTATAGGTACTTAGGAAAAGGCCTCACCGAGTTATTTTTCCTTCAGCGCTGGTCTCCAACCCCTGGCCTATGGAGGCGGGCTTGGGGTAGTTGCGACTCGAGCCTGGGTAAGGTCGGTGTCATGACAAAGTGGTATCAGCGGTGGTTCGTTCCATGGGATGTTGTGCAGATTTCCCTAAAAGAGGAATTGGTTGGGATTTAGGGAAACAGTGTTAACGTGTCTCGAGATAGGCTCTCATGCTTGGGAGTCCAGTGATGGTGCAGTGGCCGACATATCCATTCACCAGGACCTTGATAACCCACTTGTAGACTCGGCATGCTGAGACACTTGTTGCAGGGAAAATTGGTTTGTGCGTCACATATGATTGAGTCTTTGACTGTCCTTCTTGAGTCAGCTCCCCATTTTTGTTACTATTATATACATATATGCTCATCTGACCGCGACACTCCTTGATAATATTCAGGATGTTTCTACAAAGATATTCAGCCAGGATACCAGCTTTGGATTGTGATGACGACCCTCTGAGCTACGAGGCCATAGTCCAAGACCCATTATACGAGCCCCTTTCTCCGGGTGGGCCGGTAGTAGCACCCTCACCTATTGAGTAGTAGACAAGTTCAGCAGAGCAGGATGAGCTTGAGAATAGTTTGAGCGCGCTCCGAGAGTTCCAGCAACAGAGACCATTGAGGTTTAGTGGTGAACCAGACCCTGAGGCAGTAGAGGTTTGGCTCGAGGTAGTGGTTTTCTCTTTCAGGCTTGTGCAGACACCAGCAGATCTTACAGTGGCTTTTTCCGCCAACCTTTTCCGTGGAGCAGCTTGGCTTTTGTGGAGTTTGGTGACTTTGTTTCTTGATGAGTTGTCACTTTAGGGGGTGACTTTCAATTTTTGTTCCATGAGTATTTTTCCCCTCCTTCTTTCACTCCATTCAGATTCAAGAGTTCCTGCAGTTTCAGTAGGGAGGGATGACGGTGGCCGAGTACGTGGCTAGTTTCGCAGACCATGCATGCTTTTACCCTGACTTGGTCCGTGACGACAACATCCGAATGAGGAAGTTTGAGCAGTGTCTTCGTTGAGAGATTCATGCTATCATAGTACCCTTGGGCATTTCCACATATTACGGGGTGCCAGAGCAGGTGCTGGTGACAGAAAGCTTCCTATCACGTTCTAGAGTTGGTGGTGGTAGCAGGCACGTTGGAACCGAGATGTCTACCGCAGCTAGAGGGAGTCGGCAAGCAGAACCTTGATGTAGGTGGCTTTCTGTCAACCAAACTCAGGGGCGTGGTCAAACACCACAGTGGCGCCGGAGGCCACCAGTGTATCCCAAAGAGAGTCAGTGCTATGTTTGCGATGGACGAGGTCACCTGGAATGAGAGTGCCCGACCAGGCATGCAGAGAGCTTCGGGAAGGCAGCAGGTGCACCACCACGATGGAGGCAGCTCTATGATCATAGAAGTACCCAGAGAGGTGGTGCTAGCAGAGGAGCGGGAGGAGCTGTTAGTTGGAGATTACCTTACGAGGTCTTCCCATCACCACTAGGCAGTCCACGTCAGGCTCTGGGAGCTGACAGTTGGGACTGTGGATAGCTGCGAGATTTGGATGTCTACGATCCTGTAGAGCATGAGGTGATAAGAGGTATGCTCTACAGCTCTTCTACTTCTTGTAGTAGAATTGTTAGACTATGTGTGTGGAATGCTTTCCTCCCTGCTCCTTTCTTGAGGTGTTACCAGGGTGGTGTAGGGTGTCGGTGTAACCCTGTGTTGGTAATGATACCTTTTTCTTTAGTCGATGGTGTCGACTCCATCGCTTTTCGAGCGTGCAAGAGAGTCTTGGTTGTGAGACATCGACTGTGAAATCATGTGTGACAAGATAACCTTGGGTGTTTCCCCATATGTATATTATGAATGAGGGAATCACTGTGCCTTATTCCAGGTGCGGGCGGTGATTCCAGTCGCGGCGTGCGATGTGGAGGTATGGTTGGGGAGGTGAGCTACCCCCGAGAGACTTTGGGCCATTTGAGACTGTGCAAAGGGATGGCGAGGTTCCCTACCGCCTTGCCCTAACCCCAAAGTCTGGAGTGGGTGCACGATGTCTTTCTCGTGGATTTCCTGAAGAGAAGTGTGCGTGCTCCAATGAACGACATCGGCAAGGGCCGACATCGCGTGAACGGATCAATACTTTGGTCTGTGTGCGGTGACGTAGAGCTGTGCAAGAGTTATTCTGGGTACGGGCGAGCCGGGTGTGGGCATAGTACCCAGAGTTATTTTCTGGTATTGCTTTTTGGGGATGAAAATCTTGAAGGAGGGAATGATTTAAGAACCCATTTTTTGTTTCGAAAGACGTTGGAATTTTCTTGATGTTATTCCAGAGTAGTGCCTTCAGACGGCGTGCGATTCCGAGCCCCAGTGTGGCCGGAATTTACTTTTTTGTGTGTTCACACTGGGAATGCCAAATAAAAGGGATAACTCCTAAACAGTGATCCGGATCAGAGATCTGAGTGTATGGATGGGTTTAGAATGGGGGTTTTACCCTTGGAACGACATAAAACTTGTCGGCGCAGGACGTTTGGACCCCTTGCCTTCTTCTGGAATGATAGATGGATAATTAAATTAATTAATTAATTCGTTTAACGGTGAAATGCTAGTATCTCTTAAATAGTGGCTTGTATGGGAAACCCGAGAGCACCATTGAGTTTGGATCATGTCGTTTACCCTAAGAGGGGTGTATGTTTCGCGGGCGTGGCCCGTCTGTGAAAAATGGCCCCATGGGTGTTTTCGTGATTTCTTAGCTTTGGGTGATCAGTTTTATAACTTTTGATCGGGACCCCGGATTAAAATTCAGAGATCGTCGTTGTTCTCAGAGCATGGTGTTTACCCTAGGGGAGGCGTAACCGTGACCCCATCGGGAGTTTCGGACGTGGTTTAATTTGAGGGTCGAAATAATTAAAATTTTAATTATTTTGTTTTCTTTATTTAAACAAACCCTTCCCTTTCCCTTCTCCTTTGCATCCCCAGGTGGAAGAAGGATCTCAATCCAAGGATATCTCCTTCAAGCTTTCCTCCTCCATTCTCTCCGAGGTGTTGCGGGCGGCCGACGAATCGACGGCAATGCTTCGGGCTTAGTCCCATGAGGTAGGATCTTGTCCTCTTTGATTCAATTCCCGCACCCGTTCATTTACATTTTATGGCATTGAAACCCTGAAAAAATCCCTTAAAATCCCATATCTACCTAGTTAGTATTTTTACTTCCTATTGCAATTTTAGGATTCAAAATCCGGGTCCCGAGCTAACAGTGATTGATTGTCGAATATCGGGTGTTGAAGGGGGTTTCTGGCCAGTTTGGAGTGGCTCTGGCCGGTTCACGGTGGCAGAACCGAGTGTCAGAGGTGGCTCGGAGCGGTGGCTCGGAAGCAGGCGACGTCGGCCGGTTGAAGGAGACAGAGGCCGGGTGAGCTCGCGACGAGCTGGGCGGCGGTCTTCAGCGGAGCAGGTGGCTCCGGCAGGTGGCTCCGGCAGGTGTTGAGGTCGTGGGGGTTTCCAGCGGGCGCCGGCGAGGCGCGACACACAGGCGACGAGGCGGTCGGCCCTCCTGGCTGGGTTGACGAGGCGACGATAGGGGGGTCCTCGGGACCCCGCGACAGGCAAGACCCACCCTCGGCGGGTTGTTTGTGTAAAAAGGAAAGCCGAACCCGCTTGCTGCCAGTTCGGGCGTGGAAGGTCGGCCCGCGACTGTAGGCCGGTTCAGGAGAGTGGGCCTGCTGAACCGGCCTGGTCCACTAAAGTTCTTTTTTATATTTTTTAAACGGTTGTAGAAGTCAGCCTGGGTTTCGTATTCACACATTGTCAGTGGAAACACGTTCCTTAGGACGAAGAGAATTTTTTAGATGGTTTTGGGCATTTTTAATTCCCGAAATGAGGGGCCTCGGAGGCGCGACGCGTCTTTCAGAGAATTAAAATTTTTCAGGGGGGTCTTGTTTTGGACGGCGTGGATGCGTCTGACATCCGTTTTGAGCACCGTTAGCAGCATTGGGACCCTGGCGCCGGGGCAAATCTTTCAAGTGTGGTTTTAGGCATCGAAACTGGAGTTGAGGTGTGGGCCCCATAGCCCATCTTTTGAGCTGCGTTCAACGTTTTATAACTTTTTCATCGGATGTCCGTTTGGGGCGTGCGAGTAGTCATTTTTTGGGTGTTTTTTGAGGGCATTGCAATGGTGCAATTCACCCGCTCTAATTCGGCACGATGGTGCGCGCCCCATGAGGGCCGTTTGGGTGTTGATGGTAATTTTTTCCATCTCTACCACCGGGCGACCATTTGGGACAAGTGATTAGTCGAACTTGTGTACTTTATTGAGGGGATCGCATCGACGTGATCCGTTCGTTGTTTTTAAAGACCAGGATGCGGGTCCCACGTAGCACCACTCATGTGCGGTGCGCCGGAAAGCATCTTTTTCTCCGGATATCTGTTGCGCTCAAGTGAGCAGTCTTTTTGACGTGTTTTTATGAGGGGATCGCAATGGGGCGATGCGCCCGGCTATTTTCGGGGTTGAGGATTGGGATCAAGGGACGTCGTTCGGGCGTAAGGCGGTGTTGGTGACTTTTCCATCGGATATCTGTTTGAGTAAAGTAGGTAGTCTATCTCACGTGTTTTTTCATAAGTATTACAACGGTATAATCTGTTCAGGCGGGCAGCGCCTCTTACACGATCTTATTAAATGTGGAAATATGAAGGTGCCCCGGTGGCGGTTCTTCTACCGTGTTTGCAGCGGACCCTTGGCGTGTGATCGTGTGCGCTCTGTGTGAGTGATGTAAATACTTGAAGACATGAGGTTGGTTGTGCCTTACCCGTTGAGGTGGCAAGTTAGAGTTGTTACGTTACACCTTCACATTGACATTGGGTGCCATGTGAACGATAGCCTTTGGGCTGGAATGTGGTATACACTAGGAGTATACGAGAACGCTCAGATGTAAATGTGGTTGTTGGTACCTGAGAATGTCTGTGCACTTGGTCGGGGTTGATTTGGGGCCACACATCGTGTGGACCCCATGTACGTTTCATGTTCTGCTTTATGTACTTTTGACCTCTCGCGACGTAGAGGGTTCCTCTGTTCTTGTTTGTTGACCAGTAGGGTTGAGTTTTTCCCTGGTCCTCTTCTCGATGGTTTTGACTAGTAGGGTTGAGTTTTCCCCTGGTTCTGTTCTCCTTTGGCCGGTAGATATGGTTAATTTCCTCTGTTTCATCAGCAGTGATGGGTTTCAGTACTGTGACCTTTCACCGGACTATGGCACCGTTTGCGACTACGGGTGTTCGTACAGTGTGGGTGTTTTCCCCACATTATGGGATGAGTTGTCTCAATCCGCTTCGACAGCGACTCAGCAGATTGGAGCATGTTCGCCTTAAGAGGCCTGGGGAGTTTCTCCCATTGCTTTGTGTTCCCTTGTAGAGTTCTTGTGGATTCTTGGTGACCAGTAATTTACGGGGGCACCGATCCTCTACCCATGAGGTTGTTTCCAGCTGGGCTGAGATTGTTACCAGCAGGGCTGAGGTTGGTTCGAGCAGGGCTCGCCAGTGGGCTACCATCTAGCAAGGATGGCCAGTACAGCAGTGTTCACCTAGTAGTACCATCCAGCAGGGATGGCCAGAGCAGTTCCAGGATTACCTCCAGTGGGGCTGGGCAGTGGTCCCCGATGTCGGGCTTACCTCTAGCTAGGCTGGGAAGTGTTCTCTGATGCCGGGCTTACCTCCAGCTGGGGTGGGAAGTGGTCCCCGATGTCGGGTTACCTCCAGTTGGGTTGGGAAGTGGTCCTGTCGCCGACTTTAGCTGGGTCTCCCTCTAGTGGATTACCCTACTATAGGACTGGGCAGTGTGGCACCCGTCAACTCTTGACGTGTCTCCCTGTAGTGGGAACTTTTTGACTTCCAGTGACACTCCAGCGGGGCTGGGAAGGGGGTCTCCTGTTGACTTTAAGGAGACCTCTCGACTGTGGGGCAGGGACGAGTTGTGGTTTGATGTTCCACCAGAACTCTCAAGTACGAGGATCATTTCCCCCACTTAGACGTGTCCTTGTGACGCGACCGAAAATTGTGTGGGCGAGTAAGTGCCACCCAAATCGGATTGTGTCGAGGTGCGGTGGTTTGAGCCCCTTGACTTGTAGTTCGGGGCAGACGTGCGGGATGCCGGGCATCGATGGTGTTTACTTTTGGGAATTTTGGCGACTCACTTTCTTCGGCTGAGCTACGGGATGGAGATCCCCTTACGACCTTGTTCGGGCTTCTTATTGGGCATATGTATTTAAATATACCTTGTTTCCGGTAACCATTTTCTCGAGTTTTTGTTACTCTCCTTCCAGGAGAGGCGAAGCCGCATGGGGTATGCCACGTGATTTCCGTGTCTAGATTCTCATGGTTGGATGAGTCAACTCTCCTACTATAGGTAGAAAAAACTCAACTAGAAGTTCATCTTCTCACTATTTCTAGCTCCTTGTGTCTAGACGAGTTTATCTCCTTTCTCTTGTTGGGTTGAGCTAGACTCTTTATTTTACACTTTACTGCACTTTCGGTTGTACTCCTTTACTTTCCCCTGTTCGATCTACCGCTCACCCTTCAGTACCTCCTTTATTGATTCCTCGAGCCTTCGGGGTATCCTACTGAGTATTTTTATACTCACCCCTTCTTGGGATTTTCCCGCACATGGTGTGCCCTTACAGACGACAGACAGGTTGGACGTGACTTCAGTGGAGCTTAGGAGTTCAGAAGCGTGGACCGTGTGCATTGGTCGGAGTCGAGTTCCAGGTGGGGGGACCCTTCTAGCTGTTTTCCTTTTTTTTACCTGTTGTCAGGCTATGTTACTTTTCTGGTTGGGCGCGTGTTTTCCCCCTTTTCTTTTTTAGTTACTTTCAGGACTTGATTTCTACTGTAGAGGTCGAGGCACTTTTGTGGTTTATTTATAGTAGTTTCCCTTTACTTTTCTTGTCTTTTCTCTTTTACTATACACTTTTACATTGAGTGTGATGTGTGTGTGTGTGTGTACAGGTACTTAGGAAATGGTCTCCTCGTGTTATTGTGCCTCTGGCGCTGGTCGCTAGCCCCTAGCCTATGGAGGCGAGCTTGGGGTAGTTGCGACTCAAGCCCGGGTAGGGTTGGGTTGTGACAAAATTATAAGAAAAATTAAGGTTTTTATTCTTTTTTATCAATAAAAAACTCAATTTTACCTTTTAACCAAACTAATAAATGAAAACCACTAAAAATAGTTTTAAATTCGAATAAAATATAATTTGAGTTTTTAAAACTCAAGAATGGGTAACTAAAAATTGAAAATAATTATTTGAAATAAATTATTTATCTCTGTTAAGATAAATTGGTTCTAAAACCAATCACCCAAATGGATAAGGTAATGTGTCTGAGATATTTTAATTCCTTACCCCATAGTTTTACCAAGTTTTCTCCTACTTTACCCTTACTGAGGTGATAAATATTTATTATGATTACTATTCATAATTAAAAAAACAAAGGGGATATATTTTCCAAATTTGAACATAATAAATCTATATATGGTTTCAATTTTTCAATATTTTTTTTCTAGAGGTGGTAGAAATAAATGTTACAATAAATACTTAAAATCAAATGAAAAATAGTTTTTAGAGAAATGTGTTTTGAAAGTAAAAAAATTGAATTTATACATATTCATTTTTAGTGAAAAATATTTTAAGAATATAAAAGTATTTTATGGTATATATAATCTATAAATTTCATTAAAATCAATCATCAATAAGGATTTATTTAATTTATTACGATAAACACATGTTATTCCTAAAAAACGTTTTATGAAAAATATCTCTTTTTTACTTTCAATTGATTTTATATACATTTATATGAAATTCATAATATATGTATGATTTATTATTCTTTTTTAAGATAAATTATTTATATATTTCAATAAAATGATTTTCTAGTAGTGACTAATATATGATTATAGATAAAAATAAATAATGTGTAGAGAAATCATTCCTTTTATCATTAAGTGATCATACCAAAACATAGTTATTATTCCTTAATCATAAATAAACCCATTTAGGTAGGTCAGAGTGATTATATGAAGATGGGGTGAATTTCATACCCAATAATAAAATTTGTTAAAAAAATATTTAAAAATAATCCCCCAATCAATTTAAAAACGGTCATGTTTATCAAAATAGATGATCGATATAAGTGTTAATATTTTAAAAGTTTTCTCAAAAGCCTGATTTTGTCTTAGTAAAAATATTTTTTAGGAAAATTTTAAATTTAGATATCAATTTACTAAACAAAAATTTTATATAAACACTAATTTAGATAAACTATCAATGTAATTATTTTATTTAATGATTTAAAAGGATCTGGTTTTGAAGCATATAAATAAAAAAACAACCCGTAGAAATGAACATAATGCGTTTACTATCAAGATGAGACTTAGTACTCTCCACATAAAAATCACATGTGGCTAAGGAATGTACAAAAAAATAATATTTGACCAATAACATGGATCAGGTTCACAATAGTATAATAATTGACTCGGAAAAAAAGGACCTATTCAATAGTATTAGTGGGAATAAAAATAAAAAGTCCATAATCGATCCTCTACTACAACATGTGGGGAAAAGGTTTAAAAGGTGTTGATAAGTTATCGATGTATCTTCTAGAATAATGAGGAGGACTGTGTTCATGTAATAAATAGTGAATTTACATTCTACTCATAATTTAAATATAGATAAACAAATAGATCATATAAGAGTGTAGAGAAAATCAGGTTTCCCTATCCAATAAGCTCTGTAGCTCAAGACTCTTTAATATTTCTTGAGATGAGGTTTGAGTTGAGGTTATGTGATTTTTATTGGAATAGAGTGTCGTAAACTCTTCTGTTCTGATTGTAGGATCTGAATATTTTTTATGGTCCACTCTTACAATTGAGTGTAAGAAAGATTCAATGTTAAATATCTTTTCATTCTTTTAATGAGGTTCATCTCACGTTATTTGTATAGATCTGTCTATAACTGTATGTTCTATATCTTCTTATATGTTCACTTGATGGAATATTTTTCTTCTTTTATCAGAAGTAACAAAAAACTCGTTCACATGATAATCAATTCAGATATGTTGCATCATTTTACTCAGGGTTGACACATTTTTTAATGCATCACTAACGAGAAATTAAGGAAAAATACTAAAAATATGTTTGGGAATTAAATTCCAAAAAATATCCATTAGATATATTTTATTTAAATTAAATGTAAACTAGTTGCGATAAGTATAACGCCCCAACCCAATAAGCCCAGAGTCGGTTCATTATTACGTATCATTAGCATGATCATAAAAGATCAAGTCTCGAAAGACCGATTAGTTTAGTAGCCTTGGAATCACTAGATACATTCATAAAGTTTACATTATATCATAAAGTGAAAAAATACAACAACATCTTGTCTCCATATAACACACTCATATCCTCATACTATCCCTGTAGGTCATTCAAAAAATAATTCTTCACATCTTGGGAAAAATAAAACATAGAAAGGGGTGAGCTCAAATGCTCATTAAAGATAACAATATAGCGAAAACTTTCATAAATAAACATAAACATTTAAGATAATGTATAAATAAAATAAATGCA
Source organism: Viscum album (assembly GCA_963277665.1). Taxonomy (NCBI): domain Eukaryota; kingdom Viridiplantae; phylum Streptophyta; class Magnoliopsida; order Santalales; family Viscaceae; genus Viscum; species Viscum album. Next base: position 451,775,933 of record OY728160.1, on the reverse strand, counting down.
TTTTAAACTTGAACTTCACCATAATATGGCAAAGATAAAATGAAATAATTCCATTTACTTATTCACATGGATATTCAACTAGTCGAATAATCACATGCAATATCAATAACCACTTTCATAATAATAGAATGAATAATTCCAGACTATCATAACCACATAGTCAAGGCCTTATTCCCAGACTACAAATAAGATTTTGTCAAGGCCTTGTGCCAAGACACTAGTTTGTCTAATGAGACCTACCGATGCATCGATGAGCTATAACGGGCTCCACCCATCACTTACTAAGTCCAATGCATTCCTCATATGAAATGTTTGAAACATAACATAAAAATTCATATTAAAACTATCATATGAAATTTCAATACTTTATCCACAAACCATGAATGGTATAAAAATAGAACATCCACAGTCAAGAATATCTCATTCGATAAAATATGAAAGATTGTATTATAATAGATCAACCTCAATAGAGAATAATGAATGATATTGACATAGATGAAAATAATCATCAAAACTATTTGAGAGAAATATCCCCCTTTTTCTTGAAAACATTTAAAAGTCTCACTATTTATCAAGAATCCGTTAAAAGTAGATTTTTGTATCAATGTTTCCCATACCACTTTGAAACTTTTTAAAAGGAATTTTAATTTTAAACTTTTAATGTACATATTAATAAATCCTTAAATTCATTTTTAAAACATGGACATTGATGAGAAATATTTAGAAGAATAAATCTTTAAAACATTTAAAATGATATTTTATTTAGAGTTTCTAACCAACAGAGAGACACATGAATAAAAATAACTGAGGTAATAAATTTTTTTTACTATCATGAGAATAAAGGTATTCATGGTATACTATGTCAAAGTACATTATATACACCGTATAAAAGTGATTTGGTGTATAACAACGAATAAGTTTCAATGGAATGTAATTTGAGATGAAATATCTTAAAAAGACCGTATCCTTAGGTTAAGGATAAATCAACGACATAATTATGTGTGAAAAATATAAATACATTAAATATGATTTGATATTCAGTGTAAATAAATCATAGGACATTCACACATATTCTTGTAAATACAACACCAATGAATTGGATATTTAACTCAATAAATGGAGATTGAGTTAAAATTACTCTTATCAAGTTCATATCGATGAATTGAGAATTTATCAATGGAGTGATTATGTGTAGGAAATGTATATCCACAGAAAGTGGAGTGTAAATTATGACATAAGAAAATGAATAGTGATTCCACACATAATCATGGAGTAAAATAATCAATGAAGTATGCGTAAAGTCGAATGAGTGGAAATTGAAATTTCAAATTCCCTTTTTGATATGGTAACTTACGAAACATACACCCATGAAATATAGATCATAAAATGATTATTTAAATATAAATAAATTAATATATATTACACAATTAATACAATCATGGGCAGTACACACACCACATGCAATAAATTAGTAGTGAACAATGGAAATCGCATGGAATTAAAAGTGAGATAAGAAACCCCTTACTTTGTACTTTTTCCTTGGTCAAGGGTAGGTTAAACTCCTTTATAATGGTGAAATAATAGTTATTAAATTATAAAAGATACATATACATTAATATGATATCATATATGATCTTTTAACATTGATTTGTTGATAATATCTTAGTATTATCGTCATTTCGGCTGTTAACAGATTCATTTTTCTTTTATATTATTAGTTATGTGATCCATATTTTTTATGTATGGGATGTATCTTATTCATATAAAGAATTATATCATGTCTATAAATATTATTTTTAATCATCAAATGAAATTTATTCTTTAATGGATATGATGGGGAATGAATCTCATCGCGTTCGTGGAGACGGTAATCCGTACGTACGCATGAGTGACAGTATAATTTTTTTTGATAATAAAATAATATATAATTGGATGGTATATCATATATAAAGAATAATTATTATGTTATATGTTTTTTACATGAATTATACATCATTATTATACTTATCCAAATAATAATATATTAAATAACAATTACACCATGACGTGGAGACGGTAGGCCGTATGTACGCACATATGGTGACATGTCATTAAAAGGATGGATAGAATACTGAATATGGTTGTAGAATATTTATAATAAAATCATATTATATAGAATATACTTTATTTATTATTTTATAATGGAAATAACAAAGAAAGAAGAAGTGAAATAAAAAATGAACTTGAAAGAGGGTGGTGAAATCATTACCTCTTCTTCGGGTTCTTCCTTTTTATTTGATCAAAATGGATCCTTAAGTTGGCTTTCTGAACAAAGGAGGGCCTCTTGGATTAATTTAGGTAAGTTGAGAGGATATTTTTGTAGGGTTTGGCCGAGCCAATTGGTTTTGAAGGTGTGAATTTGAGATAAGGGGAAGTTCCCTTTTATAAGAGGGGTGAGAGGCACCTTAGGAAAAGATAGAAATATTATTTTATAATAAATTCTTATTCGGTTTCTAATGGTTCAAAACTTATTTATTTAGATGATAATGTGGGTATGGGTCGAAAAAAAATCAAAAAATTTGTTTTAGATAGGTTTGGGACACTTTATTAGCCTTATCTTTTAGTTTTAACTCATAGTTAATTAGTTTGACATTTACCATGTCTTTTTGAATTTTTATAATATATGGTTAATAAACTTACTATAAACTTCCCAGAGACCCAAAAGTGGTTAAATAATGATAAAAAATTCATTATATAATTCATTTTACCAAAACATAGATTTTTAGGAATGTTATATTAATTTATAATATAACATTTCTTATAAAAACTCCTTTTTGTAAATTTTGACACTATTTAATAATTGATTTTTTTTATGTCTTAAAAACATTAATAATTCGGACCAAATTCATTTAAAAAATCCTAACATGTCATATTAAAAAATAATATTCTTTTATGTCATCAAAATATTAAAATTATATTTATTTTAACATTTATAATACCAATTATTTGATTATTTCAATAATAAGGAAAATATTGCATTATTATTGTGTCATAAATAAATTTAATTATTCAATGTCTAAAAATTATAAATAAAATACCAATATTTAGGAAATCTTTTTAGATTTATAATGAATATTTATAGTCTAAAATATAACATATAAAACCCTATGTAATTTTTTTTTTCTAAATGATATATGCTTATGTCATTTTTGTATTTACTTTAACTTAATTAATATAAAGTGCCATTATCCCTTATAAGGGGCTCCATGGGGTCCCAAAATCGACCCAAAGATGACCATGGTCGTAAATGTATCATCCAATAAGGTTAGGACACGTTTTAGGATCATTTAATATTATTATAATATTATTTCTTTACCCTTATTTATCATATTTAACCTTTAACCATGGTAAATAAAATATTTACCGAAGTAATTATTCAAAATGTTTAAAAATAAAAGTTACCTATTTACACAATTTGGATATACTAATTCTAAATATGGAATCCATTTTTCTAAATTCATAACACAGAAGTGGCAGATATTAATTTAAAATTAATTCTCGTTGTCAAAACAAGGAGCGTGTTTTTAAGAAATAATAACTATCAAAAGATTGGCACTTGCTTATGTCCAGGTTAAATGTGAAATTATGACCAATGACAAAAATTGGATTAAATGGTAAAAATATAATCTAGTTATAATTTAAAACCACTAAAATTCATAATTTATCACTATTAATTACTTCTACTAAAAATGTTTGTAAAATTAAAATTTAGTAATTTTCTCTATTCATTAAAATATGAAAGTTATCAGAAAAGTACCAAAAAATCACCTTAAGCTAATTATGATATTCCAAATCCAAAAATGAAGTCCATTTTAAAGATAAAATCTATAAAATTTCAAAAAGTTGGTATTACTATTCATAACGGCTAGTTTGATTGGTTGTGGTGTTTTAGAACTCGAAGTTGAGTACAACACACGCTACTCTATTATTTAAATAAAAGCTTATTGTGGATTCTTGGGGTGTTACATTATCCCCTCCTTCAAAAAATTGCTTCTTCAAAATTTTTAAAATTGGGCTTGGGAATATAATGGAAAGTCCCACATCGGAAAAAGAGTCAATAAAACTATCACTTTAAAATAAAGAAAGAGAAGTACAAAGGTCACCCGAGATAACCTATACTAGGATTCCATATAGAAAACATGGATATGGATGATAAAATAAGTGTCATGTTTTGATGGAGAGGGATAGAAAACATGATCAGGAGAAAGTTAACAACAAGAAAACCACAAACTTGTGATGGGACAAATGGTCATTAGTTTTCCATGAGGAAAAGCAAATAGAAAACGTTTTTTTAGTTACATTTCAAAAAGATGAGGAATTTATTTATGAGATTGACCAAGAACATAAATAGATAAACTTATTTTTTAAGTAGAGTTTCATTCTTTAATAAATTTCTACTACTAACCCATTTTTTTAAATAATGAGTATTCAAGATGACTTGGTCACACCAGAGGAGCTAGAATCAACTTCTAGAGAGTCACATAATTCGCAATGGATAAACTATATATTTACCTTGTCTTTAGAGATTAATAAAAACAAAAATGGTTAGTAAAATATCAGATGATCACCCAAAAGGATATTCCTTTAGAGAAAGAAACACTAATCTTAATTTCTAAAATAAAACCAATAATACCCCAAAGTTAAATAAATACCATTCAATAAACAATTGTCCTTAAAATCATTCAATATAATCCAAAATAATATTGAAACCCAAAACTTAGATGAATTTGGTTATGTAGTCTTCCACGTGAAATTGTATCTCCAAATGACATCGACTACTCTTAAAGTCACATACTTAAAATTAATTAACCTAATCACATATTCTCTATTATAGGTTAATCATTTCCATAAATAACCCAAATAACTATAAATCCACAATAGAAACATAGATAAAAATCCACCATTACTCCTCAAATGAAATCTCATAGTATTCTATTTTCCTTAGTCATATAGTGTTCCCAACAGAGAGAACATATTCCAAAATAACATTTACCACTTAATCGCCAAATCATTTTTCTATACTAAGGGTATTCATTTTATAAGACATCAGATCAACTTATTATTGATCAATAAAATAATTTAACTAAAAATAATTAATCACACTAACCAAGGACTTCTCATAGTCCAGTGGTAGGCGATAAATCCCAATCACACTTTGGTTGTGGGTTTGATTCTCACAGCTTTGTCCGATGTGATGGGTTGTCACACGGTCTGCGTGTTGTCCTTTTTCAAAAACAATATTTTATAACATTACCAAATTGAGATAAATTACTCAAAATAACCATAACATGATATAACCACAAATCTAATCTCATACCTTCCATTTTCATCCCAAAATATAATAACTTGTAATTACCTCAAATTCTAGGATCATATAAAACCAAATGGTTATTTATAACTATTTTCACAAAAGAAAATATAATTCTTCCTCAAATATCATTTTCACATGATAAATTGAAGGGTTACATATATAAGATAAAATTATTCCAAAGTAATCCCATCAACAATGAGAACTAATACTTTTAATCATTTATCCAACCATTTATTTCCACAGAGCTTTTTCTTTGACCAATAAAATATCCTATAGAATAGGGCATTCACTCGGGTAATGGTCAGGTCCCCTACATTTATTAAAAATGACTGTAAATGGATTCTTGGGACAATTTTTATTTTCATCCATAGTACTCTTCATTTTTCCTCTACCATTATTCACATTATGTCCTTCTTTCCCACATATAAAGAATTTCTTTGTTCCATTGAGACACTTTCATGGGTGTCTCCTTCCACATTTCCTGCATGATGGAAATTGAGGATTATTTTCTCCATAATCTCCACTACTGGAGCTCTTATCATTCATCATCTTTCTCTTCATTGTTGAGTCTGGGAGTTGGTTAATATATATTTTGTGGATCATATTTTTGGAAAACTAATTTGGCATGAACACGATATCTTTTATGCCTATCATCATTCCATTTTTTTGCTCATTTCCACCACTTTTCCCACCTTCTACATCATTCTAAAAGTTGCTATGTCTTCCTTGGAATCCAGCTATTGACTAAAACTATAAATTGTTGTGTGAGTAGCAGTAGTCATAAAATCATTTAGAGAATACCATGACACCATATTCTTAATTCACTACTGGAAAAACTACCTATACCCACGGTTCAAAACCGTGGGTATAGCCCCCAAAACCGTGGGTATAGCCTATACCAACGGTTCTGGGAACCGTGGGGATGAGTGGCGTTGGTATAGGGGTCTTAAGTTATCCCAACGGTTTGACAAGCGGTGGGTATTGTTTTCCATGGTGTCAAAGCATTCTCCACACTGTCAAAAGTCTTCTCCCCACGGTTTAAAAACCGTGGGTAAAAAAATTCGAAATGTGCTTCTACTACGACTTGAACCCGCACCAACCATGACCTAACATTTTCTTCCAACGGACTTCACCACTTCAGCCAACATATTTATATGAATATATATTTATATTCTTAAATATATATTATATCATTGACCGTATTGCGAAAAATAGAAGCCATCGGGTTTCGAACCCGCGTCTGCCGCAGAATTCTTACAGTGCCTAACAAACTAAGCCAACTCGACTTTGACTATTCAAATCTGTATTTGTAATAATATACTAATCTTCATGTCTGTATTAAAAAATAGAAGCCAGCGGGATTGGATACCACAACCACTGTAACAGCAGCGTAACACCTAACCAACCAAGCAGCAGAATTAATTAGTTAATAAATTTCTATCAACTTAAATATATTAGTTGAAATCGTGGGTAAAAAAATTCCCGCCATTTTTTTTGTTTTCCCACGTCTTTTTTTTACGCCATAATGTGGGTGAGCTATCCCCATGGTTCTAAAAATCGTGGGGATATGCCTTCTAAAAATATATTTATCCCCACAGTTTTTCAAAAACTGTGCGGATAGGCCTTCAAATAAATACCTATACCGACGGTTTTAGAAAACCATGGGTATAGGCCTTCGAAAATAACACTATACCCACGTTTTTTCTAAAACCGTGGGTATAGGGCACCCCTATACCCAGGGTTTTTCCCAAAACCGTGGGTATAGGTCTATTTTCCAGTAGTGATTTGAAACACCTTAGGATTAACCAATGTCATTTATTATTATATTATATTAAAATACTTCAAATCAGAATGTAATGAAAATGTAAATTATCCTAACCATATCCCTCGGGAGTCTCGTAACCAAGAGTGAAGCAAGGCCCGTTGTCGTGCACCAGTTCCCGTTCGAGTCTACATCAAAGTGGTGTTTTCGGGTTTTACCCCTAGGTATATCTATGCCAGAGCCACCTCTACATGCTCATATCCAGATAAGGATGTATTTATAGAAAAACTCTCAAAATCTATACTATACCAAAATTCTAGGAAGTTCTTCTATACTAATCCTCAAAGTCTATCTTAGGGCTATGTACTCTAATCGGAGTTTACCTTAATCTAGTTTCCAAGGTTCGTACTAAACATCCTATGATACCAATAGTAACACCCCGACCCTAGAATCCCAGTGTCGGTGCATTATTACGTATCATTGGCATGATCATAAAAGATCAAGTCTCGAAAATACCGACTAGTTTAGTAGCATTGGAATCACTAGATACATTCATAAAGTTTACATTACATCATAAAGTGGAAAAATAAAACAACATATTTTCTCCATAGACCACATTTATATCCTCATACTATCCCTACAGTTCATTCAGAAAATACTTCTTCTAATCCTAGGAAAAAAAACATAGAAAGGGGTGAGCTCAGATGCTCAGTAAGGATAACAATATAGAATAAACTTTCATAAATAAGCATAAACATTTAAGTCAATGTATAACTAAAAAAAATACTTTTAAACTTTTACTTCATCAGAATATGGAAAGGATAAAATCAAATAATTTCATTTACTTATTCACATGGATATTCTACCAGTCAAATAATCACATGCAATATCAATAACCACTTTCATAATAATGGAATGCATAATGCTAGACTATCATTGTAACATCCCAAGTAAGTAATGAATAATAGATATTCTTGTATATGTCTATTTATGAATTAGATAGTGTTTTAGAGGCTTAAAAAGGGAATAAATCCAATCTTAAGCATAAAACTCTCTAATATTTTTAAAAGATTTTTTTACCGCCTTTTGAGGGAGAACATTTTTTAAATAAATATTTTGACAATTTTATTATCTCTATTTTTCAAAATAAACTTATTATTTAAGATTGGGACATTGAAATTTACATTGGATAATTTTTTGGTATTTTTCTGACAATTTTCATTTTATAATGAATAGTGAAAAATACTGCATTTTACATCAAAACTGCTTTTCCATATAATTTAATTATATGGTTAGATTATATTCTTAATTGGTTTTAAAGTGTAATTAGAATATATTTTTACCAATTAATCCAATGTTGGTCATTATTATTAATTTCTCTTTGGAATTGGGCATTAACTAATGCCAAACGTTTCCTAGATATTTTTTCAAAAAAACCTGCTATTTGTTTTGACAATGGAAATTGTTTTTTTAAATTAATTATTGCAATTTCTGTGTTTGGAATTTGGTAAAATGGACCCCATATTTGGAATATGAATGTCCAAATTATGTAATTATGTCTCTTTTGCTTTTGGACTTTGTGAATAGTAACGACGATAATTATCGTTAATTATCTTGATTAATTAGTAATCGGGTAGTTAAGGATAATAAAATAATATAATAATAATAAAAAATGACACCAACATGTGTCCTAATGATATTTTTTTTGTCATGGAAGACCATGAGTTTCCTGGTGCCAAACTTTGGGACCCCATGCAATAACTTTTGTGTGATAGTGACTTTTTATCTTTTTATTTTTTAAAGAAAGTAAATATTACAAAGAATGTATCACTTGAGTAAAACATTTTTAATTTTGTCTACATAAATTATATCTAGGACTATAAATATTCATTGTAAATATAAATAGATTTACTACATTATAGTATTTTTTTTATAATTTATTGAAATTAAATAAATTAAATTATATATGAGATCATGATGATGCAACGATTACCTCATTATTTAATGATTAAAATGAAATGAAACTATAATGTAAAATATAAGACCTACATATGTCAAAAACCTATTGAATGGGTTTATTTTGAACTCTTATACCTTATCCTATAAATACATCAATTTGGGACCTTTAAAATCGGAAACTCATTTGAAAATAAAGTAACATTTTATACCTTTCCAAGAGTGCCCCTTCTCTCCTCTTATAAAAGGCCCCCACCTATACCTCCTTAACCACACATATCATGCCTTTGGCTCGGACAAGATCTTCTCATTTTGTCTCTCCACATCCCTCTCCCCATCCTAGAATCCTTACCTTAGGCAGGAAGATCTTCAAGAAACCCTTTTTGTTCAAACCAATGGGACTTACCCGATTTAAAGGCAATGTCTTCACTTGTGTTCTTTTAATTTATTTTTCTTCACCAAACCCCTAAACTCATTTTATTCATTTATTTTGTAACAAAACCAGTATCTTACATATACTAGGATGTTTTTATAATATGTATTCTAGATACACTTACACACACCTACATCTAATGGTTAAAGAGCATACTGTTTCCATGGATGGTGAATTTCTGCCACACGAAACGATGATTGTTCAATATTATTCTAAAACCTTCAAAGGTGGACAATAATATGTCACTATATTTATATATTATATATAATATTTTTATGTTTTACTTAAGCTTCTGTATTTTTTATTTATGTCATACCTTTATGGTTTCCATTATGGGTAAACACGATATCTTCATTTTAGGAAGTGCGGACTACCGCCCCCTCAAAGTGATTTGATTCATTAATACCATATGTGGTATGTATAAATTATAGAATTAATGATATTATATATGATATTATACTGGAATTATAATATACCTTTATATGATTATTATTTCACTCCATTAATTAAGAAATATAAGTGAAAGTAGTGTTCATGCATACATACGACTTACCGTCTCAATGAACAGTGCATTTCATTTATTACCTCTAAATGTTATGTAATATTATAAATTCAGGTATATACTGGATATATATGATATATATGATATCTATATCATGATTATAATTCTGGATATAATGGATATTTTAACCAATGAACAACTGGTAATTATAAAGAGTTTATTTTGGACTCAAGTACCAATGATTGACAAAATGACCATCATTAACTTATATAATTACATAGTGTTAATAACATGGTAATAAGTGATATAAAAGGAATAATGAACATGAAAAATGTTCTTAATCAAGTTGAAATTAACTCAAGTTTATTATTCAGGATGTTAAAGAACGATTGAGTCAAGTCCGACCCGAGGTATGGGACTTCGTCTCAATCTCCTTTCATTGAGGCATATTTTGTTTTATACACAACATTATTTTATATGGTGTATAAACCCATTTATCTTTTATGTTTATTCAAAATGAATCTTTTTTATACGAAGAATTTACTAAATGAAAAAAGGGAATGTTTTTTTTGTCCAACGTATGCGGCGACAACGACTTCTCCACTGCCGTAACCATTATTTGAGTTCCGGCTTCCTATACAAGCCATAACTTTTTTTAAAATGAAAAATAAATACAATGTTTTACTTTTCTTCTATTTTGGTATTGAAAATAGTTTTCATAATGTTTTAATTATATCAACGTGTTGTATTGATATCTTGTGATTGAAATGTAGAAATGTTATGTTTCCTTTATGCATATTTTATGTGATATGATTATGTTATGGTTCTTAGTCATTGTTTATGAATACGGGTGGTTCCATGATAAACTAACGATGGGTGAGCCCGATATAGCTCTCCAATGCATTGGGTAATGCGAAGGAGTTAAACCTTAAGGTTTCACTGAAGAGATTTAGGTAATATACTATGATGGGTATTCCAAACGTAACCAAGAGGGTTACTCCCTATGTAAGAATGTTATGAATGTCTCAAATTACCTTTATGTCTTATGATTTCTATGAATTATTCATGATTTTATGAGGTATGTTAATGTGATTATGTTTTATGAGTAAAGTATGATTTCATTAATTATTATATGTACATGGACTAATTTTTTCATTTCGTACTTTTATATCCCTTACTGAGCTTTTTATGCTCATCCCAAGTTTTTGAAATGTTTTTCAGAGGTCAAGGGAAATGTACATGATGTGTTGATAGTGTCGAGTAAGTTTCAAGAAGGAATACATGTTTTATTTTTAATATGTTTCCTTTGATGGGAAAAAATGAATACTGTCTTTTATGTAACCACCTTTTTTAAATGTGGAATGTAATGTATGATTTATGATCTAATTCTCTAAAACTCGAGACCTAAAAAGATCCTCAATGTGTAATATTATAATAACTCAATATTAAGTTATGTTTAAGGCTAGGACCTTATAGTTGGTATCAAAGGTCATTTTAAGTAACTTTAGGAGTTATAATTCTAATAAATGATTATCCAAAAATATTTTTTTTGGTCAAATTGAGATGATATATCATTTGAAGATTACCATGTTGCTTCATCTAAGACAAGTTTGTTCAGAATTGTTTTCCACAGAGGAAATAGGGAAGCAGTGCTAGGAAGGCATACAAAAGGAAATAACCTTCCGAATCAGCATCCTGAGATGTTCGGAATTGGAACTGAACTGTTTGTTGCAGTAATGGCGCATTCGACTCAAGCGATAAATGGTGGTGGTATCCATGCATGAGATTAGACAGATCAACCGCAGAAAAACATGTCAATGGTGGAAAATTTAATGAGGCAACATCCCCAATCATTTAGAGGATCATCTAACCATGTGCTAGCTGAAGGGTGGACTAAAGAACTGGATAAGGTTTTCTATGTCATGGGGTGTTCAGAAAATCAAAAGGTTAGTCTTGCTATTTAACATTTTGAGGGTGAAGCAGATCAGTGGTGGTCTATGGTTAAAAACATAAGGGACGCTGATGAGATTGATGCTCTTGACTGGGATAAATTCAAAGATATGTTTCTTGAGAAGTATTTTCCTAAGGCTGTTTGACTTAGGATGGAAAAACAATTATTGGAATTGAGGCAAGAGGAAGACTCAGTGGATGATTATGAATAAAGTTTCACTCGATTGGAAAGGTATGTTCCAAATTTTATCTGAGACATAGATAGTAAAATCAATCGTTTTTACTCAGGATTAAATCCAAAATATCGAAGGTATTTAGCTTCTCGCGAGTTCAAGAGTTATGAAAAGCTTGTTCGATGTGCTGAGAAGTTGGAAATGGAGTTTTCCGATGATCAAGTGTTCTATAACAACAAACAGAAGAAGAGACCGAGGTTTCAAGAGAAAGGAATGAATTATTCAAAAAGGTCTAATGGTAAGAAAACTAAGTTTCCAGTTTGTGATAAATGTGGTAAATGGAATGCTGGGGAATGTCTTCTGAATTCTGGGAAGTGCTACCGATGTGGTAAGATTGGACATAAGGCTCGTGATTGCATTGAAAAATATTAGGGTGATGGTAAGACCAAATTTTATTTACTGTTAGTGAAATGATTTAAGTGCAATGAGATGGGTCATTATGCAAACGAGTGTCTGACAAAGAGCTGGAGTGATGGGAAGCAGTTTGACTACAAGTAGAAAGGGGTGGTGAAATCCTTTGCAACTACTTTAGCAGATGTTGGGCCATCAAATGAAGTGGTATAAGGTACTTTGTTTGTTTTTTAGATTATGTTAGTCTGTTGTTTGATTCGGGTTCTACACATTCTTTCATCTCTGAAAACATTTCTAGTAAAATGGGAATTCCATCTCAAGAAATGACTCATGAACTTGTGGTAAAAACACCTGGGGGAAATGTTGAGGCAAAAAAAATATAATAATATTCCTATCCTTATCCGTGGAAAGAACCTACTTGTAGACCTTATTGTTTTACCTCTAGTAGAGTTTGATGTTATCCTGGGTATGGATTGGCTCTCTATTTACCATGCTAAGATTGATTGTAGAGCTAAAGAAGTTTCTTTTCAGAAATACTTTCAGTTTATGTACAATAATTAACTCTTACAGTTGATAACATATCAAGAGGCCGAGAAACTTATAAAAGATGGAAATAAATGTTACCTTTCACATATTGTTGAAAACAAGGGAACTGTTCAGATTAATGATGTGCCAGTGGTAAATGAGTATCCTGATATTTTTCCTGATAGGTTTCCTGGAATAATACTAGATCATGAAGTTGAGTTAACTGTTGACTTAGTTCCTGATGCTAAGCCAATTTCCAAACCCCCTTATCGAATGGATCGAATTTAACTTTTATAGTTGAAGGATCAATTACATGATTTATTTGAGAAAGGTTTTATTCGACCTAGCACATCACCATGGGGTGTTCCTATTTTAACTGTTAAAAGGAAAGATGGTTCTATGAGACTTTTCATTTATTATAGATCCTGGAATAACATCACTGTTAAGAAAAAAATATCCTTTGCCTCATATCGATGATTTGTTTGATCAGCTCCAGGGAGCTCAGTATTTTCCAAAGATTGACCAGAGATCGGGGTACCATCATTTGAAGGTAATGGAAGCAAATATTCCAAATTCCACTTTTTGTACAAGATATGTCCATTATGAATTTTTAGTAATTTCTTTTGGGCTAACCAATGCACCTGCTGTATTCATGTACCTTATGAATATAATTTTCCATGAGTTCTTGGATAAGTTTGTGGGGGTTTTCATTGATGATATTTTGTTGTTTTTTAAAAGTAAATAGGAGCATGAAAGACATTTAAGGGTTATTTTTCAAACCATAAAATAAAAGAAATTATATGGGAAATTCGGAAAGTGTGAGTTTTGGTTGCAACAAATTTCCTTCCTTGGTCATATTGTTTCTAAATATGGAATAACTATTGATCCTGAATAAACAAAGGTTGTGGAAGAATGGCTAGGACCCACAAATGTAACCTATATTCGTAGTTTTTTTGGTTTCGCAGGCTATTACCAAAGGTTTGTTAGAAATTTCTCGTGGTTATCTAGTCCAATGACAAATCTGACTCGGAAGGGTGTTAAGTTTATCTAGAAAAAAGAATGTGATGATTGTTTTCAGGAACTGAAAAGGAGATTGGTGAATGCTCCAGTTTTGGCACTAACTTCCAGGAATGGGGAGTTAGTTATCTATAGTGATGATTCATTGAAAGGACTTAGTTGCATCCTAATATAGAATGATCAGGTAATTGATTATGCTTCACGTCAGTTGAGAACTCATGAGGTAAATTACCCTACACATTATTTGGAATTAGATGCTGTTGTTTTTACTTTAAAAATTTTGAGGCATCATTTGTATGGAGTAAAGTGTGAAATATATACTGATCACAAAAGTTTAAAGTATATATTCACTCAGAAAGAGTTGAACATGAGATAGAGGAGATGGCTAGAATTAATCTAGGATTATGATTGTACAATTCATTACCATCTGGGAAAAGGAAAATAAAGTGGCTCATGCTTTGAGTTGAAAAAGTAATGCTTCATTAACAATGATGCATTTGGAATGTGATCCTTTGGTTAAGGATTTCATGAACATTGGAATAGAATTTGTTGGTGCAGGATTTCTTTCTATTTTGTTTCAGGTATCAGTGAAATCTTCTCTATCAGACAGAATTAAGCAAGCCCAGAAGTAAGACAGTGAGTTGCAGAAAAAGGTAGAGCTGGTTCAGAAGGGTATGTTGAAAGAATTCAACATTGATAATGATTGTGTTTTGAGATTTGGGAAGATATTTTATGTGCCTTGTGATTCACAGTTGAAGAGAGAGTTGTTATGTGAAGCTCATAGTTCTCCTTTTTCAGTTCATCCAGGAAGTACTAAGATGTATAGAGATCTTTGGGAGTATTACTGGTGGGACAGAATGAAAAGGGATATTACTGATTTTACTGTGAAGTGTTCGACATGTCAATAGGTTAAAGAAGTGCGGCAGTTACCGAAAGGGATGCTTCAGCCTTTACCAGTACCAGAGTGGAAATAGGAGAATATATCCATGGACTTCGTTGTGGGATTGCCGAATACACCTCGAGGTAATAATGCAATCTGGGTTATTGTTGATCGCTTGACTAAATCTTCTCTTTTCCTTGCTATACGAGATACGTTTTCCCTATATCAACTTTCCCATTTGTATCTTAATGAGATAGTCAGGTTACATGGAGTTCCTCTCTCCATTGTATCTGACTGTGATCCCAGGTTCACTTCTAACTTTTGGAAAGGCCTTCAGCAGTCGTTGGGTACTGAATTAAATTTTAATACAACTTTTCATCCTCAATCAGATGGGCTGTCAGAACGAACAATTCAGACTTTGGAGGATATGTAATGTTCTTGTTCAATGGATTATCAGGGAAGTTGGGACCAACATCTTTCTTTGGTTGAGTTTTCTTATAATAACAGTTTTCATTCCAGTTTACAGATGGAACCATTTGGGGAATTATATAAGAAGCGGTGTCAGACTCCAGCTTTCTAGGATGAAGTGGATGAAAAGAAGTTTATGGGAATATAATTGGTAGAAGAGTTGGCAGAAACATTTTAGCTGATACATAAACACATGAGAACAGCTCAATGCAGGCAGAAGAGTTATGCGGACAACATTAGTAAGGATCTCTCTTTTGAGGTAGGTGATCATGTTTTTCTCAAAGTATCACCATGGAAAAGTGTGATGCGATTTGGTAAGAAAGGAAAGTTGAGTCCAAGGTTCATTGGGCCATATGAGATTCTTTAGAGAGTCGGATCAGTTGCATACCGAGTGTATTTACCTCTGAGTTTATCTCAGGTAGACAATTTTTTTCATGTTTCAATGTTAAAGAAGTTCACGCTAGATCCATCTCATGTTTTGAGTCCAGAAGTAGTTCAACTGGAAAAGAATATATCTTTTGAGGAACAACCCGTCCAGATTATTGACCACAGGGAGAAATTGTTGTAGAATAAGGTGATTCATCAAGTAAAGGTTTTGTGGAAGAACCACATGAGTGAAGAGTCAACATGGAAATTTGAAAATGCAATGAGGGATAAATACCCCCACTTATTCGATAAGTAAATAAATTGCGGAGACGCAATTTTCTAAAGGGGGGTGGATGTAACATCCCAAGTATGTAATTAATAATATATATTCTTATCTATGTCTATTTATGAATTAGATAGTGTTTTAGAGGCTTAAAATGGGAATAAATCCAATCTTTAGCATAGAACTCTCTAATATTTTTAAAAAATTGTTTTACCGCCTTTTGATGGCGAACCATTTGTAAATAAATATTTTGAAAATTTTATAATCTCTATTTGTCAAAATAAACTTATTCTTTAAGATTAAGACATTTAAATTTACATTAGATAATTTTTGGGTATTTTTCTGACAATGTTAATTTTTTAATGAATAGTGAAAAATACTGCATTTTACATCAAAACTTCTTTTTCATATAATATAATTATATGGTTATATTATCTTATTAATTGGTTTTAAAGTGTAATTAGAATATATTTTTACCATTTAATCCAATGGTGGTCATTATAATTAATTTCACTTTGGAATTGGGCATAAACGAATGCCAAACTTTTCATAGATATTGTTTCAAAAAACCCCGCTATTTGTTTTGACAACGGGAATTATTTTTTTAAATTAATTATTGAAATTTCTGTGTTTGTAATTTGGTAAGATAGATTCAATATTTGGAATCATAAGTTCTAAATTATGTAATTAATACTCTTTCATTTTCGGACTTTTTGAAAAGTAACGACGGTAATTATCGTTAATTATCTTGATTAATTAGTAATCGGGTAGTTAAGGATAATAAAATAATATCATAATAATAAAAAATGACACCAACATGTGTCGTGATGCTACTAGTTGTGTCATGTATGACCATGGGTTTCCTTATGCCAATATTTGGGACCCCATGGAATCACTTTTGTGTGATAGTGACTTTTTATCTTTTTATTTTTTAAAGAATGTAAATATTACAAAGAATGTATCACTTGAGTAAAACATTATTAATTTTGTCCACATAAAGGGTCTCTAGAACTATAAATAGTCATTGGAAAGATAAAAATATTTCCTACATCATAGTATTTTTTTTAAAATTTTTAGACATTATATAAATTAAATTATATATGATACCATGATGATGCAGTGATTACCTCATTATTTAAAGATTTAAATAAAATGAAAAGATAATGTAATGTCTAAGACCTAAAAATGTCGAAAACCTATTTTATGGGTGTATTTAGAACTCTTATCACCTTATAATAGAAGTACATCAATTTGGGACTTTAAAAATCTGAAACCCATTTGAAAATAAAGTATCATTTTATACCTTTCCAAGAGTGCCCCTCCTCTCCTATTATAAAAGGCCCCCACCACTACCTCCTTACCCACACCTCTGAAGCATTTGTCTTGGCCAATATCTACTCATTTTGCCTCTCCAAATCCCTCTCATAATCCTATAATCCTTAACTAAGGCATTAATCTTTTCAAGAAACCCTTTTGGTTCAAACCAAAGGGAGTTACCTGATTTAAAGGTAATGTCTTCACTTGTGTTCTTTTGTTTTATTTTTCTTCTCCAACCACCTAAACTCTTTTTATTAGTTTATTTTGTAACAACACTAGTATCTTGCATATACTATTATGTTTTTATAAGAATTATACGAGATACACTTACACACACCTACCTCTATTGGTTAAAGAGCATATTGTTTCCATGGATGGCGAATTTCTGCCTCACGAAATGATGATTGTTCAATTTTCTTCTAACACCTTCAAAGGTGGACATTAAGATGTTACTATATTTATATATGATATATAATATGTTTATGTTTTACTTAAGCATATATATTTTTCATTTATGGAATTCCTTTATGGTTTCCATTATGGGTAAACGCAATATCTTCATTTTAGGAAATGCGGACTACCGCCCCCTCAAAGTGATTTGATTCGTTCATACCATATGTGGTACGTATAAAGGATAGATTTAATAATATTATATATGATATTATACTGGAATTATAATATACCTTTATATCATTATGATTTCACTCCGTTAAGTAATAAATAGAAATAAAAGTAGTGTTCATGCGTACATACGGCTTACCGTCTCCAAGAACGGTGCATTTCATTTCTTACCTATAAATGTTATTTAATATTATAAATGCATGTATGTAATGGATATATATGATATATATGATATCTAAATCATGAATATAATTCTGGATATAATATATATTTTAACCCATGAACAACTTGTAATTATAAAGTGTTTAATTTGGACTCAAGTACCAATGATCGACAAAACGACCATTATTAACTTAAATAATTACATAGTGTTAATAACATGGTAATAAGTGATATAAAAGGAATAATGAAATCGAAAAAGGTTCTTAAGCAAGTAGAAATTATCTCAAGTTTATTTTTCGGGACGTTAAAGAACAATCGAATCATGTCGGACCCGAGGTATGGGACTTCGTCTCAATCTCCTTTCATTGAGGCATATTTTGTTTTATACACAAATTTCTTTTTTAAGGTGTATAAACCCCTTTTAATTATACATTTATTCAAAATGAATATTTTTTATACGAAGATTTTACTAAACTACAAAATGGAATTTTTTTTTGTCGTACATATGCGGTGACAACGACTTCTCCGCCGCCGTAACCATTATTTGAGTTTCGGCTTCCACTACAAGCCATAACATTTTTTTAAAAGAAAAATAAATACCATGTTTTTATTTTATTTTATTTTGGTATTCAAAATAGTTTTCATAATGTTTTAATTATATCAATGTGTTGTATTGATATCTTGTGATTGAAATGTGAAAATGTTATGTTTCCTTTATGCATGTTTTATGTGATACTATTATGTTATGGTTCATGGGAATTGTTTATGAAGACGGGTGGTTCCGTGATAAACTAAGGGCAGGTGAGCCCAATATAGGTCTCCAATGCATTGGGTAATGCGAAGGAGTTAAACGTTATGGTTTCTCCGAAGAGATTTAGGGAATATACTGTGATGGGTATTCCAAATGTAACCAAGAGGGTTACTCCCTACGTAATAATGTTATGAATGCCTCAAGTTACCTTTATGTCTTATGATTTCTATGATTTATTCATGATTTGATTAGGTATGTTAATTTGATTATGTTTTATGAGTAAAGTATGATTTCATTAATTCTTATGTGTACATGGACTAATGTTTTCATTTTGTACTTTTATATCCCTTACTGAGCTTTTTATGCTCATCCCAAGTTTTTGAAATGTTTTTCACAGGTCAAGGGAAAAGTACATGATGTGTTGATAGTTTTAAGGAAGTGTCAAGAAAGAATCCATGTTTTATTTTAAATATGTTTCCTTTTATGGGAAAAAATTAATACTATGTTTTATGTAACCACCTTGTTTAAATGTGGAACGTAATGTACGATTTATGATCTAATTCTCCAAAACTCTAAACCTGAAAAGATCCTCAATGTGTAATCCTGTAATAACTCAACATTAAGTAATGTTTAAGGTTGGGGCCTTATAATCATAACAACATATTCAAGGCCTTGTTCCAAGAATACAAATAATATTTTTTCAAGGCCTTGTTCCAAGACACTAGTTTGTCTCATAAGACCTACCGATGAATCTAGGATCTATATCAGGCTCCACCCGTCATTTACTAAGTCCAATACATTCCTCATATGAAAAGTTTTAAACATGACAAAAAAATAGGATTAAAACTAGAATACGAAATGTCAATACTTTATACATAAACCATGAATGTTATAAAAATAGCACATACATGGTCAAACATAACTCAATCGATACAATATGAAAGATTGTATTATAATAGATCAACCTCAATAGATAATAATGAATGATATTGACATAGATGAAAATAATAATCAAAATTATTTGAGATAAATATCCCCCATCTTCTTGAAAATATTTAAATTTCTCACTATTTATCAAGAATCCATTTAAAATAGATTTTTGAATCAAAGTTTACAATACAAATTTGAAACTTTTAAAAGAAATTTTAATTTTAAAACTATAATTTCTATATTAATAAATTATTAAAAACATTTTAAAACATGGACATTGATGAGAAATATTTAGAATAATAAATATTTAAAACATTTAAAATGATATTTTAGTTAGAGATCCTAACCAAAAGAAAGACACTTGAATACAAATAATTAAGGTAATAAAAAATTTGTAATATCATGAAAATAATGGTATTCATGATATACTATGTCAATGTACATTATATACCCCATAAAAAAGTGATTTGGGGTATAACAACGAAGAAGTCTCAATGGAATGTAATTTGAGATGAAATCTCTTATAAAGATCGTATGCTTAGATTAAGGATAAATCAACAACATAATTACATGTGATAAATATAAATACACTCAATATTATTGGATATTCAGTGTAAATAAATAAAAGGACATTCACACATATTCTTGTAAAGACAACACCAATGAATTGGATATTTAACTCACCAAATGGAGATTGAGTTAAAATTACTCTTATCATGTTCATATCGATGACTTGAGAATTTATCAATAGAGTGATTATGTGTATAAAAATAATATCCACAGAAAGGGGATTGGAAGTTATGAAATAATCAAATGAATAGTGACTACACACATAATCTTGGAGTAAAATAGTCAATGAAGTATGCGTAAAGCTGAATGAGTGGAAATTCAAATTTCAAATTCCCTTATTGATTTGGTAACTTACGAAACATACACCCATGAAAGAAGGATCATAAAATGATGATTTAAATATCCATAAATTAAAGTATATTACACAATGAATATAATCATGGGCATTACACACACCACAAGCAATAAATAAGTGGTGAACAATGGAAATCATACATAATTAAAAGTGAGATAAGAAACCCCTTACTTTTTACATTTTTCTTGGTCGAGGGTAGGTTAACCTCCTTTATAATGGTGAAATAATTGTTATTAAATTATACAAGAATAATATACATTAATATGATATCATATATGATATTTTAACATTGATTTGTTGATAATATCTTATTATTATCGTCGTTTAGGGTGTTAACGGATTCGTTTTCCTTTATATTATTTGTTATGTGAGCCATATTTGCAATGGATGGGATGTATCATATCCATATACAGAATTATATCATGTCTATAAACATTATTTTTAATCATCAAATGAAATTTAGTCTTTAATGGATATGATGGGGAATGAATCCCATCGCGTTCGTGGAGACGGTAATCCGTACGTACGCACGAGCGACAATATCATTCTTTTGATATTAAAATAATATATAATTGGATAGTATATCATATATACAGAATCATTATCATGTTATATTTATTTTTTAAATTAATTAAACATCATTATTATACCCATCCAAATAATAATATATTGAATAACAATTACAGCACGACGTGGAGACGGTAGGCCGTACGTACGCACGTATGGTGACATGTCATTCAAAAGATGGATAGAATAATGAATATGGTTGTAACATATTTATAAAAACATAAAATTATATATAAGATACTGGATTTATTATTTTATAATGGAAATAATAAAGAAAGAAGAAGTGGAAGAAGAAAGGAACTTGAAAGAGGGTGGTGAAATCATTACCTCTTCTTCAGGTTCTTCCATTTGATTTGATCAAAAGGGAACCATAAGTTGGATTTCTGACAAAGGGAGGGCCTCTAGGATGAATTTATTGATGTTTAGAGGATATATGGGCAGGTGTTGGATGATCAAAGTGGCTTTGAAGGTTTGAACTAGATAGAAGTGGGAGATCCCTTTTATAAGAGGGGTGAGGGGCACCTAGGGAAAAGATTGAAATATTATTTTATAATAAATTAATATTCAGTTTATAATGGCTGAAAACAGATTTATTTAAAGTATAAGGTGTTTATGGGTCGAAAAAAAATCAACCAATAGGTTTTATACTGTTTTGGGTCACTTTATTAACCTTATCTTTTAGTTTTAACTCTTAGTTAATTAGTTTGACATTTACCATGTCTCTTTGTATTTTTATATTATATGGTTAATAAACATACTATAAACTTCCATGATACCCCCAAGTGGTTCATTAATGATACACGTATCATTATATAAGTCATTTGGATGATCCTTATATTTTTAGTAATATTATATTAATTTATAATATAATATTTATTTTAAAAACTCCTTTATGTCAATTTTGACACTATTTAATAATTGATTTTTGTTAAAGTCTTAAAAAAATTATTAATTCGAAAAAAAAAATATTTAAGAAGTCCTAACATGTAATATTAAACAATAAAATTCTTTTATGTCATAAAAACTTTCAAATTATATTTAATTTAACATTTATAATACCAAATATTTGATTCTTTCATTAATAAAGAAAATACTGCATTATTATTGGGTCATAAATAAATTTAAATATTAAATGTCTAAAAATTATAAATAAAAAACAATTATGTAGGAAATATTTTTATATTTTTAATAACTATTTATAGTCTAAAATATAACATATATAATCTTATGTAAAAATTGTGTTTCTAAAAGATATATTCTTATGTCATTTTTGTATTTACTTTAACTTAATTAATATAAAGTGTCATTATCACATAAAAGTTGCTCCATGGGGTCCCAAAATAGACCCAAAGATTCCCATGGCCGTACATGTATCAACCAATAGAGTTATGATACATTTTAGGGTAATTTAATATTATTATAATATTATTTTGTTACACTTATTTTCCAGATTTACCCTTTAACCATGTTAAATAAAATATTTACAGAAATAATTATTCAAAATGTCTACAAATAAAAGATACCTATTTACACAATTTGGACCTCCTGATTCTAAATATGGAATCCAGTTTTATAAATTCAAACACAGAAGTGGAAAAATTAATCTAAAATTAATTCTCGTTGTCAAAACAAAGAGCATGCTTTAAAGAAATAATAACTATCAAAGGATTGGCACTTGCTTATGTCCAGTTTAAATGTGAAATTATGTCCAATGACCAACATTGGATTAAATGGTAGAAATATAATATAATTATACTTTAAAATCACTCAAATTCATTATTTATCACTATTATTTTCTTAGATTAAAAATTTTGTTTTTAATTAAAATTTAGAAATTTTAACTATTCATCAAAATATGAAAGTTTTCAGAAAAGCACCAAAAATTCATCCTAAGCTAATTTTGATATTCCTAATCCAAAACTGAAGTCCATTTTGAAACATAAAATGTATAAAATTTCAAAAAGTGGGTATTACTATTCATAACGGCTAGTTTGATTGGTTGTGGTGTGTTAGAACTCGAAGTTGCGTACAACACACGCTACTCTATTATTCAAATACAAGAGTACTGTGGAAGCTTGGGCTGTTACAATGAGACATTAGAATGGTGACATAATCTAAAGATGTATTGAACTGGCAGTGACTCATAGTCTAGTGTTGAGATACTCTAGTGGTGTCCTGATATGGTAGCGATTCAAAGTCTATTGGTGAAAATTTGGAATATTGAGAACATCTGGAATTGATTTAGTATTGATTAGTGTCTCAACAATATATCAAATTTTCATTTTGGGGGAAGGTCTCCTCAACGGTGACTCAAGTCTAATGGTATGTCATCTCGAAACATGTGAAATTTTTTCTTCTGGTAGTCATTCATCCCTAATGGTGATTCCTATCAAACATTTCCATATATTCATCTCTATAGTTACTCATTTCTAGAAGTGATCATTTTTTAAACTTTGCAAAAAAAATCATCCTAGCAGTGAGACTTCTTTGGGAAAGATTCATCCTTAATGGTGAGTCTTCTTGGTGGTGAGACTTCATTGGCCGTTAGACTTCTGTGGTGGTGAGAATTTATTTCCCAGACTTAAGTGTATTTTTTTCAATCAATCTTCTAACATAAATTTTTTTCATAAAACAAAAATCTCATTGATATCATACAAATCATGATTTGGTGATCATTAAAATAAGGATGTCAGAAATCTATCCCTTTTTATGATAAAAAATCATATAATTTTATTTAAATGTTATCAAAGATAAATCTTGAAATTTTATATAGGGTTGAATCAAGGATAAATAAGATAAACATAGTATCAAAGGTACAAATCATGAAAATAATGAAATTTCATTAATGGTATTAACATAGAAATTAGTATCATAGAGAAAATAAAACACTATAGTGTCAATGAAGATTAAATAGTAAGTAATATAAATAAATTCCATAATATTTCTACCCGTTTAGGGATTATCAAAATGTACATAATAAAATATGAAATGCATAGAAAATATAATAGAAACAAACAAAAATTAGATAAATTAGATTACTTCAATTTAAAAATTCATTGAGGGTACAACCAAAATGTATCAACAAAAATTGACACAAATACATTCCCACAAAAAACAAAAAATCTAATCACTAACAGTATTTGGGTCAGAATTAGGGATCAAAATGATATTTTTCTCCCTTTATATGAAGAAGAAATTATAGTAGGATATAAGGGATCATGAAAGAAAACTATAGGAAAATCTATCAGATAATGAGGCTCTCTGATTATGGTAGGCCATAAGTGTTGAACTGCATATCTGGGATAGAGATAATGATGTTGTAATATTTTTGGATGGGTTGAATAGTTTATATGTTTGCACTAGGCCTGAAGAACAATAGAGTAGTGGCTGGAGCGGCCAAATGGGAAGTAACAGGAATTTATTACTAACTGAAAAATGTAGTTCCCTGAACATGAAAAAATGGTTTCACAAGGATTATGAAATCCATTATGATGTTTGGACATCTCTCAATTGCACTAAATAAGTTTTTATTAACATATATTTAAATATTTATTAGAGGATTCATAACCTTCAACTAGTTTAATTGATTCTTTTAAGGACTTGGAAACTCATGGCACCATTAGATTTCATACCAATAACAAAAAATGAGCTTCCATGAAATTATTTGTTAAAATTCATGACTGATAGTTCCTAATAGAGTTTTTTATAGTCTCTCAATCATCCTTCATATTCATCATGTGTTCTGGAATCATCCACTGTGTATGATCACATTCATGTTCTGATATTTCCAATTTTTCTACATTTATAAAAGTTGAAACACCTGAAAACCCATTTCAAAGACCATTGAGTTATTATCACACAATAGATCTAAGAAACTCATCATCAATAATAAAAGGAGAATGGAAATTATAACTAGAAGCTACTGAGGTAATATTTTTATTCCTTTCAAACAAGGATCCCAAGGAATAAAAATTTATGAATGTATCTCCTCCACAGTGGATTTTAAAGATTATAAATTTGTTTCCAACCATCAATTTTCTATTTTAAATTTTTTGATTTGGTACATCATTTTCTGCTGAATATCTTTAATCACTATTTCAAAAAAATATCTAACATCATGTTCAAATAATTTTTTTACCGTGATTTTATATTCCTTTACTTCAGATCAATTTCAAAAAGAATTTTTCTGTGAAAGAATCTAAATCTCTTATTGTGACCACATCAACATCAAACGGGGGAAATAAGAACAGGTAAAGTTGTATACCTAGTAGTAAAATAATATTAAAACTACTTCAACTCATCAGTAGAATTACTTTGATCAAATAAAGGAAACTTAGGATCCTTTGCATCTTGAAGATCAGGTCCATTATTCGTTGGTGGACTCCAAACATTACCACAAAACATGTCACATTCATCATACATAGGATCAATTAAACTATAAGAAGGATTAGGAACCGAATAATGAGAAATTTTAGATACAAATAATGAAGTAACTATAGAAAAAGGTTCAAAAAATAAGGTCTCAACATATCTCTTTTCATCTACACCCAGAACAACAACTGTCTTCTCAACACTAGCAAGCTCATATTTCATCTGTTCTTCTAAAAACTGCTCTACATTAGTAAAAAGTTCACATGCTAAACAAAAAATTCAATAAAAACTATTTGAACATCAAAAAAACTTAGTGATACTCCAGGATTGATGATTTCTCCCCCTCATCTAATTATTTTGTTCATCATCTAGAATCTCTATCCACATCCCCAAAAAAGTTGGATATTATGTCAAATTTATAGAAAGGTGTATTTGAAGAATAAATAAGTTCTTGAGGAATATCAATATTATATATATTAATTCAGATACATGGTACTTCAGGACCATAAACACCACTATCATGATCATCCTCCTCTTTATATCTATTTTCAATTACATTACCATTTCATTCTGTACCATCATCTTCATTATCTATATTATCTACATCCACTTCATATTCTCTATTCACATTAAAATATTTAGAATTACTTTTGAATAGTTCTTCTCCTGGAACATTTCTCTCATACTTTTCACATCCTCCCTTTATCTATCTTTGTCTTTTAGGGATATTCCTAGGAGGACTAGGTTATCTATCGTAAATAGTAGGATACCCAAGAGAAAGTTTAGGGTCACTAAATTCATCTATAGAAAACTGATCTTCCTCAACTATTAAGGAAGAAACCTCCTCATCCTCATCAATATTAGAGTACTCAAAAATATCCTCAGGATCCAGAATAGGGTCCATATGGTATTTTAGTCTCAAAGGGTGGTCTATTGGACTAAACTCATCATAAAACAAATCATTACCATATACCCATTTATTCTTCCATGTTTTACAACATATATTCAACCTTCTAATTATTATTCTTGTGATGCAGAAACCACCACAATCAACTATAACTACTTAAACTTTTCCAAATAAACCATTGGATTTAGGCATAGAACAAAGGAACTTCATGTATATTAGGGAGTTAGATATTGAAGTGGGATTGGCCATTTCTACCATGTGAACCCTATGATAACACCATACATTTTTTTTCTCACCACATTTAATAAGAATCAATAGCTATAACTCCTGATACCTCATGGTATAAAATTCACCCTTACTTGGGCACAACATGTGATAGATTAACTTGAATTAAACCAGCATTCTCCATCAAGATCCGAAGTAACCGACCATCGAACTATTCCATCACTAGTTATCTTAACTAATAAATATTCATAGATAAAATTATCTCTATAATCTGGAATGGTTCCTTGATAAACTTTAAACATGACCTCATGTGGAACATTCAAACACCCATCCCATTAACATGAGATGAAGACAACATTTTATCCATTGATCTATGTTCTTATACAATATTCATTTTATTCAAAGTTAAACTCAACAAAAAAGTAAAACAAATATATCAACATCAGATAGCAGAGCCTATGGTTGGAAGAGAACCAATCCAACCATCTGTGGTTCTATATAAGAAGTAAAAAATACTAACTAGAAATTACCCATTCTACCTATACTTCCATTTTGGGCATAAACACTCTCTTAGAAATAATAGTATGTGACTGAATTAAAGTAGATGGACTACTTGGTTCCCCTATTTGATTAACTACATTATGAGACTCACTTGGTGAATTCAATGAAAAAATCTTAATTGTGGCCATATAGAACATATTGATCAATTCATATGAAGGTGACGGAAGGAAAACAAATAGGAGAAGATGGGAAACAACAAAGTTTGAGAGAAAATGAAAATAGTGGTGAACATTTGAATTAGACAAAGAATTGTAATTTATATGATTTTTTATTTAGGGATTCATAAAATTTAAATAACATTTGATAATTGAAACATGGAAAAAAATTTAATCGAATAAGAAAATTAAATAAACCATAATGAAATTAAAACTAGTGTTTTAAAAACTAATAGTGTGAAACAAAAAATTAACAACGAATGATGACTGTAATGGTGATAAATTCTACATTGAGAAATCAAAATTGTAGAATGTTTCAATAGTGGTAAGTCTCAATTGTGTGAAGTATGAACGGTGAGGATTTCACAATGGTGAGACCTTCACAATAGTGAGACTTTCTTAATAGTGAGAAATACTCAAAATTGAGTCCTAGAAAATTAAAAATAACTAAAATTAATAATACATAATTCAGGTTTGATGTAATTAATTATCATAGAATTCAATGTCTTAGTAAAGTATTAGAAAGATAATGTTCTATTCCAATGTACTAAGGAGTGATATCACCTTTTTGAAAATTATCTATTAAAAAGTGATATCATAAATCATTATGTTTTTTTTTCTAGAATGTTATATAGGATTCTTAGAAATATTTATTTCCCATATAATTTCTCATTTTATATGGATATGTTTGAATTGATGTCCATAGTCTAGTAATGTGTGTTTCATTCAAAATATTTCTAGATAGAAGCTACCCACAAATATGTATTCAGTTTTAGAAGTAGGTAGTGGAAAAAGATTTTGTTTCTTACTACACCAAGAAAGTAAAGACTTCTATAAAAGGTGACATGTTCTAGAGGCTCATTTTCTATCTAACATACAACCACTAAAATTTTCATCTAAATAAATAACTAAGAAAAATCCCTTTCCCCATGGGTATAGTAGTCCTAAATTGGTTTTACATTGGACGTATTTGAAAATTCTTTTGAAATCTGCAAGGTGTGACTTTTTTTAGATTTTCTTAAATGTGAGCACCCATACACACATTGAACATAATATCATATTTGATAGAAGTTAGGTAGAGATGACTTCCAATTATACTTCTATCACTAGTTTGATCCACTTATTTTCCAGGTCCATTAAGCTAAAATTTACAGGTAGTACTCATGTGAATATCTCTACTTTTAGTTTTATCCAAGTTAAAATGATTTAAAAGATTATTATTATTATTTACTTTTGGTGAATGATAATTAATTCTTTTTAAAAAAAATTGAAAACCAATAATGAAATTTAATTACCCATTAAACTCATGTAAATTTCTTTTTTTCATTATTTTTTATAATTCAGTAAATAAAAAATTTCTTCAATATCCCAAAATAATATCATCTATATAAATTTTTACAACTAAAAGATCTTTTGAAGTTAGTTTTATAAAAATCATAGGATCAAGTATACCTTATGAAAACCCATTTGAAATAAGAACAATTTTGATCCTATCATACCAAGCATTAGCAACTCATTTCATACCATATAAAGCATCTAAAATTTTTAAAACATGATTTGGAAAATGGGGATTTTGATAACAACGGATTTGTTTAACAAAAATATCCTCAATTATATACCCATTTATGAATTAACTATGGACTTCCATTTTATATATTTTAAAATCTAGATCAAACTCATAGGAAAATTTTTATCTATTGGATTCATCTCTGGATACTGGTGAAAATGTCTCCTCATAGTCTCCTCATTCTTCTTGACAATATCTGCATGCCACTAGTATAGATTTATTTCTTATTATCCTTCCTAATTCATTTTCCTTATTTATAAACATCCATTTATTGCTTATATTTAATGTTTCATTGGTTTAATCCATATGTTTACATAAATTATTTCTTTCTAATGGATTTACTTCTTCTTGTATAGACATTGCCTATAATTCATCATTAATTGCATCATTGGTGTTATTTTGTTCAAGAAGGGACAAGAATTCTTGGCATCATCCTAATTAATTATAGAAGCTCTCATATATGTATCTCTATCTAGGTATCCGACTAAAACATCGAAAGATTATAATTATGGTTTCAAATACTTCTTAAAAAATTGGTGTTGTTCAACTCAGGGATCTCTATTAGTTTGGATTCATGTTCTAGAAGTTTTTCATAAGTTGATGATTTTTATAATTAATTTATAGAAGAATCACCAGCCTTGGAATTTAATTTTATAGCAGATAAATCATCCTCAAGTTTTTATAAGGAGTTCTGGGACTCTTCTGGATCAATCTCATCAAATTTGATATGAACAGACTCTTACAAAGTCTTGGTACTTTTACTAAAAAACAATAAGATTAACTGGAGGAAGAATAGCCCAGGAAACTTCCCTCCTCACTTTTGGAGGAAATTTCTTAGATGATCTTTAGTGTTAATAATAAATAATTTTCAACAAAAAACATTAAAGTATTTAACCATATGCCTTATACTATTCCAAGTCTCATATGTGGTATTCTTTAGGATAGGTCTAATTAAAACACTGTTGATTTTATAACATGTTGTGTTTATAGCCTTTGTTGAAAAAACAGATAGGAAATTCATATTAAATTTTTATATTTTAAGATATCTCTTGAAGTGTTCTATTTTCGTTCATAACACATGATTCTACTGAGGGGTCCATGGATCATAGAAGTTATTACTATATTCTTTTTGTGAGAAAATGGATTGAAATTCTTGTTTTTCAAATTCGCAAACATGGTAACTTCTTAATGGATTAATAAACATTCCACTTATGTTTTCTACATTTCTAGAATACTTGGTGACATTAGAACATGCTTCACTTTTTTGAGCTAAAATAACACCCATGTATACCTAGAAAAGTCATCTATAAGTACAGAAACATTATATTCCCATTTATACTAAAAACACAACATGGTACAAATAAAACCATATAGACCAACACAAGAGGTTGATAAGTTGAAACTTTATTATTTGATTTAAATTAATTTTTGTGTTATTTCCATTTTTGATAGGGGTTACAAACTCTTTCCTTTGGGGAATCTAGTTTGGGTATATCCTTGACTAACCATTTCCTAGTAAGCTTCCTAAATGAGTGGATATTATAGTGGCATGTTATCTTATAGAAAATCCATGATTCATTATTAAAGGAACTAAGGTGGGGAACAATTTGAAAAATTAAATAATTAAGATCAACAATATAAATATTTTTATTCCTTAAGGAAGTAATAACTAAAGAATCATTAGAATAAAAAACAATACTTGAATTATTTTAAAATTATTCATGAAAAAAATCATCACATTAGTATGAGATGTGGAAAAATTATACTTCAGACCATCAAAAAATCGTACTTTGGATATTAAAATAGAAATAATTCATCCAATTTCACCAAGGCCGATGATTTTCCCTTTTGAATTGTTAGCATAGGTGAGGTGATCACAATCCACATTTATTAGGATCTTGAAACTTTTTTGGTCTCTTATCATATTCCTTGAACATCTATTTTCTATGTGCCGTATAATTTTATAGGAGGTATTTAATTAACCTTCCTGTAAAACAAAATAATATAAGAAATTATTTTTATACCAAAATTTTCATGGCTTCAGATGTGTTAGTAGTCCTGGATTTTGGAATCCACATCTGTTAAATAGGTCTTATGAAAATAAACTGTAATCTATTTGAAATAAACACATTTTTGTCCTCTATAAAAATAACTAGAATTAAGACATTTATATTTATATTTAGTTAAATAGTTCTCTTTATTATTCTAATTTCTCCATGTCAGAATCTTATACTAATAACATATTTTGGAGAAACTTGTTTACCTAAAATTTGAGTAAGAGTTTCTATTCCCATTGTGAACTTTTATACATCCTTATTCAGTTTTTCATTGTACAATTTATGTTTATTATTTTTCGTCTATGACTGAGAACTTTTCTCTTTATCTATATCAAGATTATATTTAGTATTTTCTAATAAATCATTTAATTTTTCATATATTTACATTTATACATTAATTCAGTGAAATTGTCTTCCAACAATATATAATATTGAAACATCTCTTATGGATAAATATCATCATAATTATGTTGACATTCAGAGTTACCAGAATCTATTAGAGATGATATAGTAGGTACCTCAGATATATTAGTCATTAATAACAAGTTGTCTCGGTTCTACTTTTTCATTTTTATAGAGCCCGAGCCACTGGATCTTTCCTCAAAGGAACTCCACATTTTTTTCATGGATTTCCTCTATTTTTGTTCCTTTTTTAATATTTTTTTATTTTAATTTTGAATAGTATTATTTTATTAGCCTTTTTATTTTTCACTAATAGTAGGTTATATCATTTATGTATTTATCCTTTTTCCAATATCTTTTCTAGTTTCCATTACTATCATATTTTCTTTTGCCACTTGGTTTTCTGAAAAATTTATTCATCTAATAAAACTTATTAAAATTTCTAGATAGATGGGCCATTTTCTCATCATTTTCAAGTGGTGACTCATTGTCACTGGAACATTCTTCTTGGATATTTTACTTTTCTTTTTTCCTTTTGGTGGGAAGAAGTAGACTTGAAAGCTAATGACATTATTTTCATCTCATCATCATCTTCTCTGTTGACTTTATGCTCTTCTTCACACATCATTTACGTAAAAAATAATTATTTAACCGATGATTTTGTAATATTAAAATTTTCTATAATTTAAAATTATGTCACTAAATATCATTAGTATAACATATTATCATACTCATAGTCTAGTCCTTGCCAAACACAAGTTTTCTCTGGGAGCTTAGGGTGTTCCCAATATCCTTAAACCTATCATGAATATCAAAAATTAATTCTTCATGTTTCATCTTAAATGTATCATACATAATAGTATATGTATTCAATGTCATATCTTTCAAATTGGTTGTTCTTTACTAAGTAACATCTAATGTGTCCCAAATTTCAAAGTCAGTTTTACTAGAATAAATTATGTTAAATTAATCATAATCTAAAACACAATATATGGAATCCATTGCTTTAGAAAAATTATTATAGGATTGATTAGTATCATCCTTCCAAGAACTCTTAGAAGTATTAGGTTACTCATACTTATCCTATATTTCAGTCCCAATCTCAAAACCCATAATTTCAATTTTTATTTTCATTTTGATCTTCCATTGAGAATAATTGTTTTCATTGCAAAAAGTTGATATGTTAGTAGCGTAAAATTATTTCTATTATCTATTTAAATAATTGTATTTATAATTAATATAAATATAATATAATAAAACTGAAACTAAAATCATAGTTAAAGGATGTTTTGAAAAACATTTATAGAAAATATTAAATCATCTCATACCATATTTTTGTTGGATTGATTATCTCAAGAGGGGGTTGACTTGATTACATAATAAAAAATTATGTTAAAAATTATTTAAATAGAAACCCCCATTTAATTTAAATACAGACCAATTTATCAAAATTTAAGATCTATATATGTTTTAATATTTTCAAATATTTCTCAAAATATTGATTTGGTCTCATTTAAAAAAGAATTGAAAATAAATTTAACATTAAAAATAAATTTAATAAAAATATCTTATATAAACACTAATTTATATAAACTATCAAATTAATGGATTTTTTTATAGATCAAAACATTTTCTTATTAAAGATTATAAATAAAATAAATAGAAAACATAGTGTAAATGAATCTATGAGGTTCAGTATCAACATGAAAAATATTCCTATCGACTTAAAAATCACCAAATCCCATGAAATTTATAAAAAAAATAAAATTTGATCCACAACCGAGATTGGGAGTACAATAGTATAACAACTATCTAGGACACAGAGGGACCTCTTCCACAATATTTTTAGTAATAAAAATAAAAAATTCCACAACTAGAACTCTACCACAACAAATGGGAGATAGGTGTAAAAGGTGTTGAAAATATATACTAGTATCTTCTAGTTTAATGTTGGAGACAATGTGAATGTAAAAAATAGAGTATATAAACACTTCTCGTAATGTAAATATAGATAAAAAAATAGGGAAGATAAGAGTGTAGATTTAATTAGGTTTATCTTTCTGATATGATATTTAACTCATGACTCTTGAATGTTTCCTGATATGATACTCAAGTCATGGTTATGAGATTTTCAGTGAAATAGAGTGTCATAAAATCTTCCATTCTAACTGTTGGATTTTAATGTTCACTAAGATCCACTCTCACTCCCAACTGTATGAAAAATTCAGCATGAAATATCTTCTAAATCTTTCAATGAGGTTTAGATCACTTGAGTACTGACCAAAGAAGAACTATCTCTTATTAACTTTTAATGCGGTCCTAATGAGTATCAGTCAGACATCACACTATGAGAACATGATCTACAAATAAATAAGCTTCCCTTCATAGTACATCTATTTCAATATTAAAACAGACCTCAAAATCATAGAATTCACAGTCATTAAATAAGTATTCATTTACCTTACATCCTTACTCCATAGGATAAAGTCATTTCTAATAAAATCTACCATTATGTTTTCATATAAATGAATACAATAACATCTAATCACCCCATCTAATGAAAACTAACCACTCACATTTCTTAATATAAAAAATAGATCCAACCAACCATCATACTAAACTTCCAACAACTAACACCCAATCAAATGTAGACATTAACTTCACCATGAAACCATCCTGATTCACACTATATAGATCCATGTATCATCATTCCATTGAAATATAACGTTCCAATTCAACCCACTCAGGGATTTCTAGTCAATTAAAATTTCACATATTAACACTAATCCGTACCCTAAAAAAGACTCTACCACACGAAACTACACAAAAGTCATCTAATACCTGAACATATGCATTATAGGGTTATCATTTACCGAATGAATATAATTGTGATATCATAATATCAAATAAATATCATCAAATAGTCATTTTTTAATTTCATATAATTATAGAAATCAAAATATTTAATATAATAAAAACACTAACTAGCTTATTTTGAATATTTTAGTTAAGAAAAATCCATCTTTAAAACGTTTTCTCCAATAATTTCATTCTTTAAAGCCATTTTCTTTTCAAAAAATAAATTTCTTCTCTTGAGCATTTATGTACATGTCACATTAACCTACCTACATAAGAATATTCAGAAATTAACAAACACATTCCACACAAAACCAAGAGTAAAACCATACAGTATATAAACATAAAAATTTAACCAAAACATTTCAACTATAATAGTAAAAATAATAAACTAAAATCTAATGACCCATAAAATTTTTTCTTTTATTATACATGTGTTTATGTTTCACATGACAATTATCTTTTACAAGTTATTAATAGTCAAATATCCATGAACTATATAATAAAATTTAATTTATCTAACTTAAGGATATTATATAACCTATAATTAAATAGATAAGATCACTTTAAAGGTGATTGTATCAAATGAAATTGTGAGACCATAGGCTTACTACCCAATATGTTGCAAGCTTTCAATTAAAGGTGACAGTTCAATATAAAAATTTGAGAGGCTATGATCTATTTTTTAGAATATTAAATAATAAGTAAATATTAGTAATACACATTTCATCATAGAATACAATAGTATTTATATATAAAACATTCCATAGAATAAAATAAAAACATACACATTATATTCTATAATTAAATGATCTTCATATTGATAATATATTCATACATTTAAATAGATCTCCCATTAGTTAAACTATTTTATTATAGAATGGTTGGTATTAAGACCATTTATTAAGAAAATAAAAACAATAACACTGATAAAATAATGAGAAGGACATGAAATAATATTCTATAATTCATGTAAACAAACATGAAAAAATATCATGGGGTACCTCATAGATCAAAATACATACTATTAAAATCCACATGGTCCCTCTCATATTTTAAATCATATTCTAAACAGGTGAGTTAATTAGCATGTGACTTTCAACCAGTATCATGAGGCATCGACCTAGTTTCCATGGTGGGCTTGAGTTGTTAATAATCAATATATGTTCTTGACATAATTATAGGAACTAATGAAAACCCTTAATAATCATTCATCTTGTTCTTACTAATGATAATTCCTATAATATTTATTTTGTAATGACTCAGAAATCTTGTGAATTTTTTTTTTCTTAAATGCATGGGAATTTTACGAGTCCCTAGTTTCTGACGGAGCCTGATTCCGAGGCCCGGTGTGCTCGGAATCAATTTCTAATGTTTTGTTTGGGTACATTCAATAAAAATATGTGCAAGATTTTATATCTTTTGAACCGGTGCTCGGAATTGAAATCCTAGGACACCAATGTACTCACAGCGCTAGTATTTTCTTAAGCATACCTTTATCGCATTTGTGTTTTTTCGAGAGCAGAAGTTAATTTTGGGAGTTTTATGAACAAATTAAATAAAAATATGACTAACATATTTTTATACAAGTGGTGTTTTAATCCTCCAAATGGAAGTTGGAGGTGGGGACCACCACCACATAACCTCCCATGGGAGGATATTATGTGGTGGGGCCCACATGATCTCCACCCCCTAAAACCCCCCGTTTGAACCCCTTGAGCTCCCCATTAATAGGGGAAACTCTTGGACTTCCCCATAATGGTGCCAACACAATTAATTAATGACTTAATTAATTAATTTGAGTGTTTTTATTCTTTTGAATTCATTATTCCAAAATTAAAATAAGTGAACATAATCTTTTATTTTGGTTTGGCATAATCGTTGGAGAGATTGGGATAACTCTTGGAAGACAACCATCCTCTCCAAGAAGAATGCTCCACGTCTCTGAAGAACGTGAAGTAAAATCCTCTACCTTGTTCAACCGGAGCAAGGTAGGGAATCACCGCCGCCCATGAAGTACACTAAGGGTGTTGTCTCGACTCAACTTCACCAAGCTCTACTTCCTCCGACGTTGACAGAATGACGTCTGTCTTCCACGATGCCCGTTTTCCAGGACACGTCAATGTTCAACGACAAATACGAGGTAGGGGAAATTGGATTGTTTTTACATATGAGTTATACTCTTCTTTCCTCGTCATGTGTTTTGATCTTGATGCCGAATGTTAGAAATGTAACATGGAGGGTTCGGACCGCATGAACATGGTCCGACCCTCCCTCCTTCTTTTGTTGTTGTTCTCTTTGTCTTGACGTTGGAGGCGGAGTCGAACGGGTGAGGTGTCGTCGCACTACGCCGAAGTAGAACTGCGGCGGATGAAAGGCTATTCTGACCATGCGTGTCGAGGAGAACAGAAGAGGTGGTGGTGCCAGTGACCGGAGGTGGCGACAGCAGCGACAGCCACGCACCGACCGCGTGGAAAGACCGGCGGCCGCTCGGGCTTCCCATTCTGTGGAACAACCGGTCGGTCGATCAGGCCAGTCTGCGTGTAGGAGCCGCGACGCACGAAGGCGCCGAGTGGAGGGAGACTATGGCCCATATCCACGCGTCACTCGACTGGCCAAACCAGTCGGTTGTGTGTTGGTCAGGCTGGAGAACTGCGGCGCCTGTAGGTAGCCCGTGGGAAGAACTTCGGCCCGTATCACGGGCCGCGTGCGCTGGGCCGAATCGGCCGGTTGTGGCCGGCAGGGCAGAGGAGGAGGCGGCCTCGATTGGCACCGCCGGGCGAACCGGACTGGCCGGAAACGCAAGATGGTTCTACGGGTGGGCCGTGACCCACCGGACCGGGTCAACCCCCAGACGGGTTGGACCCGCCAGACCGGACCGGGCCGACCCTCCAACCCACTGGGCTTGACGGGTCGGGCCTGTCTTCGCTTAAATGCGAATATCTTCGAGACCACGCGTCATATTGAGGTGCTGTCTGCGGCACTGGGGAACTCATGATGAGGAGTTACTTTTTCAATAATCGAAGTGACTTTAGGAGAATTTTGGAAAACATCCATGTTTGGATCGAGCATAAATCCAACCGGGCCCCTGGAACAGAATCACCAATAACTCGTAGACCAGGCATCTGATTGACGCGTCGTCTGTCACGTTGAGTTCCTTATGATGATATAGGACTATGAGATACATCAACTCATGAATTTGTGATATTTGATCTATCAAAACTTGGCTTGAGGAGCGGATCCTTCTGAAATCAAGCGTGTTGTGGGCGAGAACCCTTGGGCTAGCTGCAACTGCGATGACTACTATACCGGAATCCTGTGTGGGTTCGACAGTGATGACTATTTTACAAGAATCCTCCATGGGTTCGACGATGATTACTAATGTACTGGAATACTCTGTGGGTTCGAAAATGATGACTACTATACCGGGATCCCCAGTGGGTCTGAATGTACTGACTTCTGTTCTTGTATCATGTGTGGGTCCGACAGAATAGCTAGTCCTGTATCATGTGTGGGTCCGACAGCTTAGTTGGTCTTGTATCCTGTGTGGGTCAGACAGCTTAGATTAATCAGTAACTACATTTTATCATCTCTATCACTCTATGAAAGAGGTATAACTGTGTGATATGAGTCTTGTCTTTCAATCATTATCATCGATTTGATTGACTTTACTTCTTTTGTGGACTGGGTTGTGTTCGGGCTCGAGAGTTAGAGTTGTACTGTGAGTGGTAACTTAGGTATATGTATGGGCATATACCTAAGTAGGGTTAGTTGATACTTATTGTTTGTATCTTTCTTCTGTGATTTATCCTTTGTGGGTTCTGGGAGACCTTAGGGGGTCTCAGGGTCCCCTGTTGAGTATTGTTATACTCAACCCTACACGAGCTTTGTCCGCACCTTGTTGTGTTCTGTGAAGATGACAGACAGTAGTGATCGAGGCTGGGGGTGATGAATGGGAGGGTGTACGGAGCTGGACTAGATGGGATGTACCATAGGGATGAGTTGTTCAAGTTCTGTACCTACCCTTTAGGTAGTATTCCTCAGTGGACGATCCAGGAGTTGTTTTTCCTTTTTTTTACTTGTACTTGTTATTCAGTTGGGTTTGTATACTGGACCAATTACTTTCAACACAAATTACTTTTCTATTTTAGTAATTGTTACCTCAACAGCTTATGTTCAGACTATGTGTGTGTTACAGGTTAAAAGTCAATGCCTTCCCTTTTTATCGGAATTACGTCTTTGGTGATAGTCTCCAGCCCTTGGCCTATGGAAGGTGGGATTGGGGTATTCAACGCACGGGCCCTGAGGATGGGTCATGACAAATTGGTATCAGAGGATTCAGTTATACCATAAAACATGGACTCTGATTATTTTAACGGCAATAGTGTTACGTTTTTTGGGTGTGATTATCAGTTTAGGGAAACTGGTGTTAGTGCGGCGGTCGACGTATCCATACATTAGGACTCTGACTTCTGATCTCTGACTCAGTGCACGGAAACAGTGATTGAATGTGTGTTTCCTTTGAAAAAGTTTATTTCGTGATTACTTCATGTCAGCTCACCAGGTATATTGTTTTAACCATGGCACACCTGTTTCTTTTCTGGATAGCCCCCTGAAGGCTTCCAGCTAGGGTTCCTAGTTTTTTAGGAGATGGTAGCCCACCGAGCGACGAGGCCTTGGTGGAGGGACCCATCACAGAGGAGGTACCAGTGGTACCACTACCCGCTAGGCCACCGATACCACCAGCTCAAGCAGTAGAGAGTACACGCCGCCTAAGTGCATTTCACGAGTTCTAGTGCCAGAGGCCACCCAGGTTCCAGGGAGAGACGGACCCATAGGTAGCTGAGGATTGGCTGGAGGCTGTCGTAAGAGTTTTGAGATTGGTAGGGACACTAGCTGACCTCATGGTGATCCTTGTTGTGATTCCCCTGCATGCAGTAGCAGGAAGATGGTGGAGGTTGATGCTCCAGGTGCATGACAAGGCATCGTTACTCTGGATAGACTTCGAGAGTTTCTTTTGCTCAGTGATTGTTCCAGCCACCCTTCATGTGGTGTGGATTCAGGAGTGACTTCATCTGCAGCAGGGCATAATGACAGTAGCTCAGTACTCAGCGAGGTTCACCTACCTCTCGCGCTACTCCATGGATATGGTACGAGACTCGTTCTTCAGAGCCCGGACCTTCGATCAGGGGATCAGGCATGAGATCCAGGATTCGATGATTCCCCTTAGCATCCCGACGCAGATGGGGGTGCTAGAGCGAGCCTTTCTAGTAGATAATTTTCTCGTTGAGAAGTCACCAGTTGCGAGACCCACCTCAGGGAGACATGTAGCGGAGTCTTCTGCAGATGACAGTAGATAGATGACATAGAGGTCCAAGCGGACCAGGCCATCAGTTGGGTGACCCTAGGATACAGGTTCAGTTGTGTGGGGCACACGAGACAGATCCAGCTATACAGGGGGCAGGCAGTGCTATGCATGCGGTGTGCAGGGCCACATGGCTCATGACTGCCAACCCGCCATGAAGATGAGAAGAAGATTGTATAGGGATCTCCCTGGAAGAGGTAGAGGTTCGAATGTGGTGGTCTTCCGGGAATAGGCGTACATGGCAGAGGAGCTGGCCGAGCAGCGGGTGGTGGAAGGAATTTCGAGGCTCTACCACCACCACCACCAGGAGGTCCACCCTGACCACAGGGAACTGGCGGACAGAGGCGAGCTCAGATCCAGGAAGTCGAGGCCTAAGACCATGGTGCACCTGAGATGATTCGAGGTACTATCTGTGTTTACTCCACCCTTTCTTCAGTAATTATAGACACAGGTCCGAGTCATTCTTTTATTTCCACCGCCCCTATTTAGAGCTTGGAGAATCCAACGGAGCCGTTGGATCGATCCTTACAGCTGGAGACTACTACGGGAGAAGACTCGATGATTACGCACTGGTGCCGGTAGTGTGATATTAATCAAGTAGGTGATAGATTCGGTTGGGATCTTCTTGCAGCGGCATCGAGGCCTTACGATGTCATCTTTGTAATGGACTAGTTATCCACAGTTCTTGCTCAGATTGACTGTATTAGGAGAAATGTGTGGTGTATCAGCAAGGATGGGACTGGGTTCACCTTCACCAGCGAGAAGGGAAACTTTGCAGCGTAGTATGGATTTAAACAGAGGAGGGGGTATCCAATCACACATCAGTTGGCTAGTCTCATCCTCGGAACGGTTGATGTGCGGAGTCTGAGTTTTCCTGTTGTGGTGGATTAGTATGTGGATGTTTTCCCTAATGATGTTCCAGGACTACCTCCTCACAAAGAGTTAGTCTTCTACATTGAAATGTACCCCGGGATTGCACCTAAATCTACTTCAGCATATTGGATGGCTCCAACCGAGCTTCATGGGTTGCGGGTACAGCTGGAGGACTTGTAGGGGAAAGGGTTTATCTGATCCAGTGTTTCACCCTAGGAATCTCTGATTTTTTTCTCCAATAAGGTGGATGGGAGCTTGTGACTGTGTGTCAAATATCGTCACCTGAATTAGGTGACCGTGAAGAACAATTACCCACTCTCGAGGATTGACGATCTCTTTGATCATCTCAAGGGAGCATGATGGTTCTCAAATATAGACCATAGGTCAGCCTATCACCAGCTCAGAGTTCGAGATGAGGATGTGCAGAAGACGGGCTTCAAGTGTCGGTATGGCCATTAAGAGTTCTTGGTTATGCCCTTAGGCGTAAAAAACACTCTAGCAGTGTTCATGAGTCTCATGAACAGGAACTTCCAGCCTTACCTCGATCACATTGTCGTAGTCTTCATCGATGACATACTGATCTACTCGACTAATGAGGAGGATCATGCCTACCATTTGCAGGTAGTACTGGACACACTCTTAGAGCACCAGCTTTATGGTATGCTCTCAAAGTGCCAGTTCTAGATTCGAGAGGTTCACTTCTTAGGACACATCATCTCGGAGGCTGGAGTTGTCGTGGATCCAACGAAGATAGGGGCAACACTTGCTTGGGATACACTAAGGAGTGGGACGAAGGTGCGGTGTTTTTTGGGACTGGCTGGGTACTATATGAGATTTGTTTCATACTTATCCAAATTTTCTGCACCACTTTCAGCATTGATGAAGAAGGCGAAACCCTTCATTTGGTCAGAAAGGTGCCAGCAGTGCTTTCCAGAACTGAGGCAGATGTTGACCGATGCGCCCATCTTGAGGCTACTGGAGGAGGGCTTAGGGTACATAGTTTACTACGATGCATCAGGGACTGTACTCAGGTGTGTACTAATACAGTAGTGAGAAGTGATTGTGTATGGTTCATGGCAGTTGAGATAGCATGAGCAGAACTACACTACCAATGACCTGGAGTTAGAAGCAGTGGTCTTCGTCTTGAAGATGTGGTGGCACAGTCTGATGGGCGAGCATTTTACAGTCTACTCTGACCACCAGAGTCTCACATAAATCTTCTCAAAGAAGGACCTCAACCTAAGACAGCGACAATGGCTCGAGTTCCTTCAGAACTATGACATCGATATAATCTATACATCTAGGATGGGGAATGTTGTAGCAGATTCTCTCAGTAGGGGATCAGTTATTCAGCTGCTAGGAGAGGCGACAGAGCAGCTGGCCGCGTTACAGATATCCTTTGTGGATAAAGATGGAGGAGCCTTTATGAAGTCTCTCACTGTCACTCCTCCAGTTTGTCAGCAAGTCAGAGAGGCACAGCGTGGGGACATTGACTGTGAGACGCGACGTGCTCAGATATCCTCAGGGAAAGCACCTGATGGGTTTTCTGAAGCTGGGGATCACTTCATCCTCTTCAGAGGACGTTTCATGGTACCAGTTGCACTATAGGAGGAGGTGTTGAGGGAGTTCGACACTTCCCCTCTAGTATAAAACTCATCTATAATTATAATATAAAGTTTTAGAGAGATTATAAAGCTTTACCCTACATTGTTAACCTGGTTTTACTAGTTTAACACATACCATTGTGACAAAACATTAGCATGTTTATATTAATAATGGAAGAAAATTAAAGGATACCATTTATCAAAATTGAACCTCCTGATTAAAAATATGGAATTTATTTTTAAATATTATGTTTTTACGAGTGGATGAAATCATTTTTAATCTAAATACACAAAATGAATTGAAAAACTATTTTTATATAATTGAATTTTTAAGCATAAAATGTAATTTACTCTTATTCATTGATTAGAAAAAAAATAGATTAATGTTAAAATATTATATTAAATATATAATTTATAAATTTAATTAAAAAAATTCATTAATAAGTTTTTATTTTACTTTTCAAAATAAAAACACCATGTGCAAAAAAGAGTATTCTTAAATATATCTCAATTTTTTCCTTCAAGTAGTTTTATATTCCTTTATTACAGATTGATAATCTATGTCTAATTTATAATTTATTTATTTGAAAATATTACTATTATATTTCATTAAAATGAATTCTCATTACTGATCAATGTATTTTTTTATATAAAAATACATAATGTGTAGAAAAATTTTATTTTTTATCATTAAATGGTCTTACTAAAACATAGTTCTTATTTATTAGGAATAAAAAAATAAATTTATATTAATTAAAATAATTATACTTATATTTAATTAAATTTATATCCATACTCATATACAAAAATCTAAAAGAATGGTCATATTAACTATTATATTTCTATCGTAGTTTTTTTAAACTTAGTGTTGTGTGTATTGAAATATATCAAATAAATAAAATCTATTTAAAAAGAAACATGTCATAAGCTATCATGGGGTTAAATTTTATAGCCATTATAAAAGTTTCAACATAAAAATTCCATCATACTGATAAAAAACTAAGGTTGATTTTGTCGTATCATATCCTTGGGTTCCCACATAAATTCTTCAAATTTTCTGAAAACAATGATCAAGTGATGGGTATTGTTTCTCAGTACTTCCTCTCTTTGATCTAGGATCAGCATCAACTATTCCTCATATGATATAGCATGCTACAGGGTAGAAAATATGACTTCAATACATGTGAATGTTTATATATGTACATACCCATTGGAGATTCATAGAACATATCATGAACTTTAGAGAGATTCGGTGGAAGTGTCAAGCCATAACCTACCATCCTGATCCAATCAAAAAAATTATTTGGGTTTGTGTATCTAGAAATTATATTCACCATATTTAAAATATAATAACCTTATTCTATGAAGAAATTCATAGTGTTATATTATTACCAAATTCAAACTATGGATCTCACTAAAAATTGAAAGTATAACTTTTTTATTGATCTGATCTACCTTGATGTGGTACTAAATGGCTCAAAAGTTTCAACTATTTCTTCAAATATCTTAGGCACCAATATATTTCTTCCACTAAATTCATCTTAGAACATTATAGTTATCCTATTCCTTAAATATATATCTTTATACATATATATTTAAATACTTGAGTGAAATATATTATTATAGGAACACTCCACCAAAAGAAGGCGTTATTCCTAAACTCCTTTGAAATCCATAGAATAGGATATCAGAATATCATATTAGTCCTTAATGATTAGATTAGATTGACCATATTCATGAGGATGATTTATAGATTTCATGATCAATCCTATATTCAACAACTACTGAATAATTCTTTAAAAATATAGTTAAACCTCGAATCTCGATCAGAAATTATAGAATGGGGTACTCCATGATATCTTACAACTTCCAAAATGGATTTCTTATAAAAAATTCCCGAAGATAAATATTATATAATGAAATTAAGATCTGTTGAGCTTTTAAGTTCATTGATTATAACCACAATATCATTATATCCTTTTGATGTTTTTGGGAATCCAATGAAAAAAATCCATGGTGATTTTTTCTCATTTCCATTATCGTATAAGTAAATGTTATACATACCCTTATACTTTTATCTCTCATACATAACTTTTTAACATACCAATCACAGAGATTCATGCTCTGTCACATCACTTTTGATGTCCTCCCACCTGAAAAAAATATATTTTATTTCTATATACATATTTATAATTCTTTGATCAATCATGGATGATTAACTCTGTGATTCTTCCAATACCTCCTTCTTCAAGTCTGGTGTTTACAGGACACAAAATTGATTCTTGTACCAATAATTCCATTATATTCATAGTTGAACTCGGGAAAATTTTCTACATTATTATATTATTTTAAATCTTCATTCTTGACCATTAAATACTGATATAAATAATTCATATCAATATTGGAAAAATAGTGAGGTCATCATAATTTGTTAAATTGAACATTGATATGTGGTAGAGTGTACATGTTCTTTATATTGATCTTGTTACGTTTTTGGTAATCATTATAAAGATAAATTAAAAAATATTTTTTCATAAAAAAAAAGAATATGTGAACCCCATGGTGAT
Organism: Viscum album; assembly: GCA_963277665.1. NCBI lineage: Eukaryota > Viridiplantae > Streptophyta > Magnoliopsida > Santalales > Viscaceae > Viscum > Viscum album. Next base: position 451,731,074 of record OY728160.1, on the reverse strand, counting down.
TAACTAGGGTGTCTGAGTCCTTTATCAATACTATCTTGGTCTTTCTTCTTCAATATCGGCAACTCAATTGAGCCAAATCTATATGGAGTATTTAAAATACATATAGGCTTATGTATGAGTTCTTTTAAATACTCCTCTTCATAATTTGATGGAAGAAAAATCTTATCTTTTGGAAAAAAGTTACCATATTCTTAAAAAATAGACGTATATTCAATGTTTAGTTTCTCCTCAACAATTTGAGATATAGATAAATCATAAATAGATTATAATTCCCATATAAAGGAATTATTTTAAATTGAAATTTCATAGTCATACTCACACTGATAGAATATCATAGGTTGATTTGGAATATGAATTATAATTTCCCTTTCTTGAAAATTGATATGGGATCTATACAAGTAGAGAGAAACCATGAAAAAATCACATAACAATATTTTCATAGGGAAAATTCTTACAAACATTAACTTGGAATACCCAAATATTGAATAGAGTATAAGTGTACCTTAACCATAATGTTCCACTTTTAATATTGACATGATATAGTACCTTCCATGTTCTAGGAGTTATCCCTTGGATTATGGCACTGACTTAGATAATGTCAAAGTTCACCACACATAAGAAATTAAACTATTATTTTTACCTTAAGATGAAATTATTTTCCCCCTATTTAAAAAATAATTTATTTCTTATAATTTAGTTTCTTTTTTTACTTTATTTTCATTATATAAAACATTATCCCATTGAATTGTGGAATTTACTGAGGTAATTTTTCCCACATACATGACACGTAGGAATCTGAATCTTCTTCTGGTCATGTTCATCATCAACAAAACTCATGTGAATTATTATTTTCTCTAATTATGTGTAAATGAAACTAACCTCTACTGGGTCTTTTAATCTTAATATGAGATAATGGATTAGGAATAATCACAAGGTTTCAGATTCTATCTCCCATTTCATTTTTTTTATCATGAGGACATAACTTTTATTATCTATCAAATTCATTGTAAACATGATTCCAGCTAATTTTGGCCATTGAATAAAACCAAAAATCATAGTTTGAACAACAATAATCATGGTGTGAAATCATATATTCAAGATAAATAAATCATAGGATGTCTAAATAATGACACCTTCATTTCAATCTATGGAACAATAATTTTAACTTGATTCATCCATGGCCACTATCCATTCAAATAATTTTCAATGTTTGATGATGAAAATTTCAATTAACCCAAACATATCCATCAAGAGTTCCCAGAAAGGTTCTTAGTATTACTCCCACTCATAATGCACCAGTGATTATCATGTTAATACTGAATTCATCCCTTTATGATTTTTTTACCCCCATGTACATTTGTGCCATAGTTGCATCCACTTTTTAGTATCCAGACAAGGATGTATTTTCTAACAAAACTACACAAACTCTAGTTTACCTAGGCTTCATGATATTATTCCATACTAATACATAGACCTTTAGTTTTTTTAAAAGTTTTATAATTTTAATCTCTAATAATAACTAAACATTTCACAGATACCAACTAAGGTAACCAAATAATTCCTTGAATAAATATTACATTATCTTAAATAAATATTCAATATAATTTATTACAAAAAACTCCCCATCATTTTTATGTTTCGTTTCAGACTAAATATATAATCAAATTATTTAGGAAAAATATTCAATATGTTTTACAAAAATTATTCATATTTAGTACCCTTCAAGATATATTATATTTTATACCTTCCATCAAAATCTTTTAAAGGGAAATAGAAGAATGGGTGTTATCATATGATCAGTAAGGGTAAACATGAAATATATTAATCATAAGTGATCGTAAGATTGTCGTAAGGGTATTTTAATAGAACCATGTTCATGTAGTCAACATAAAATATTAATAACTTTAAAATAATAGATCATAACTCCCAAAATCATGTCACATCTAGAAGCATGATTAATAAGGTTTTCAGAGTAAAAATAATCATTCATTAGTATTACCAAAAAAATATGGAGTCAAAATAATAATAAATCCTAATATTGTGAATATAGTTATTCGTAATTAGGTTGATTGATAATATTGTGATCATAACTTTAATATATTATACTCAATCATCAAAATATAAACATAGCTATTTACAATCATTTCCATAAATAATCTGTAGAGCATGGGTTTAAGTGATCAAACATAGACATTAAAATGTGAACATAAATACTCATAATCAATCCCATGTTTATCTTCATCATTTTATGAGATATATATATATATATATATATTTCATCACCCAATCCATTTCAGGTATTTAACAGAACCACTCATCACAAAATGAAAATCATACATATATGTGCCACAATATTATAAAATCACTCATTCTCCCATCATATATTATCCTAATGTAAGTAAATAATATTTATATACACTTGATAATTTCATCATATCATAATCCATTTAAAATAAACTAGTTTCAAAATGATTTTATCATAATATAATTAACCCATGGGAAAGAAATGAGCTATATAAAATCATACATAAATGATAATGTATAAAAAAAATGAAATTGAATGATATCATTAGATCATAAAATAAATTAATCCAGCATAACTTAATGATTGTTGGAATAGTTGAAAAATACATTAGAAGACCATTTGAACATTTCATTGAAAAATGGGAAAATTTCCTTTTATTTCAGCATCGTTAAAAACTAAAAATTTAAATAAAATTAATGAAATGTTTTATTTGAAAAAAACCTATAAATTTATAAATGGATCTTAAAATAAAATAACAGTCATGATTTTTAAGAAAATTCTATTATGTGGTAAAAGGTAAAAAAAATTATTCCTCTCATGATTTTTGTAAAAACCCATAAAAACTTGTTTGAAAGATATTATAAAATTTAATTATTAAAAATTTGAAAAATAAAACATGGTTGAAAATTAATTTAAACAATAATTTGATCATTGAAAAAATATTCGTGAAAATATTTTAAAGAACATGGACAATGGATAAAAAGTTCGTCAACTAATGAGGAAATAAGTCTAGTTTTTTGTGAAAAAAATTTCTTGATGATTTTAAGAAAAAAATAGAAGAATTGATAAGATTAGAATAAAATTTAAATAATAATTTGATTATAAGAAAAAATATGGTTTTCAAAATATATAATCTATAAAATATCTCTCATAAAAAATTTGGAAAATACAATCCCAGAAATAAATGAGTTTATATCTTAAACCCTTACCTCAAGAATTGTCTTGAGTCATATGCACTCCAACATTCCATATAATAAATATATATTAATTGAAAATATATTAAAAAACCATATTCATAATTATATTACTATAAATAATTATATTCTAATTTTTAATTATATTATTATTAACAATTTCTTTATTAAAATGAACATTCAGGTGAAAATGGTATTTTTCCATGCCTGATTTGGTTATATGGTTTTGATAATCGAAAAATGGCCATGGTTTTATAATCTATATAATATTATCCAAAAAATAAATATCATAATTATTCATTTTATTAAAATTTAATGAATATCTATATAAAGAGGTGGTAAAAATATTATTTTCATTACTTCATGGGGGTCGTAGTTCGTTCATACAGACGAGTCATGTTTCTAAATTTCAATGCACAGAACAAATGAAATTTAAATTATATTTCACATTTATAGAATCGTTTTATATATATAAAATTTCATATATAAATATTAAATCTATAATGATGACTAATCATGAAATATGGTGATGGAAAATGAATCATATTTCTTCAAGGAGGTGGTGGTCTGCAAGTACACACGATCGATACATTTATTTACCATTTGATGGAAAGTATGATTAAAATGGTTTTTCTATATTAATAATAATATATAAGTATATTGAAATTTTTTTAATTATTTTTTTATAGATAAAATATATTTATAGGATGTAAAGGAATAAATGAACTATGAAAGAGTCGGGTAAGAAGATTGTATCTCATTTGAGGGGCCTCCTTTGGTTAATAGTGTAACCATAATTAGGTTGTGGTTAGGAGAATAAAATAATATTTAGAATATGGGGAATAAATATAGTAATGTATTTTTTTAGTTCTAGGTAATGTTAAGGGGGTAAATATTTGTCAATAAGTGAGGATAAGTGGTACCCTTTAAAAAGTAAGGGGAGTGTCACTCTTATAATTATTAATAATTTTCAATTATTATAATGACTTACTCATATTAAGGTGGAACCAATGAAAACTATATTCACATAAAAATTTTTATAGGATCATAATAATGTCAAAAAATCACATTTTTCAAGTTATTGATATATTTGAAGCTATATCTTCTTGTTAATATCTCTTAAAACCATTTTTAACCTTAACAAAAATAACATAACTTTTACTGTCACACCATAAATTTAATCACAAAAATAAATGGTTCAAAATAAACACATTAGTAGATTATGATTCATAAAAATTAATCTATTTATTCAGATAAAAAGTTTATATAAGGGAATTTTTACATTTAATATAACTATGAAAATCACTTGAAAAATAATTTGCAGGAAAATACTCAATTTATACGTAAAACTCATTTCACCATGAAATCATGTTAAAAGATGATTTAAATTAATTTTTTTACTAAATAAAAATTTATTTTTTTATACATTTGTATCAATTCAAAACTGAATTTTCCATCTAACCAAACCATTCACTACAATCACCCAAAATATTTTTAAATTTAAAAAAAAATATAATTTAAGTTCATAAAGGTCAAGAACAGGTTCCCGAATTGAAAAAAATGATTTAAAATACAATATTTAACTCCTTAAAGATAATTTTTTCTAAACCCACTCATCCAAAAGGATAAAATAATGTTTTAATTATATTTTAATGCTTTACCCTTTATTTTTAACAAGATTTACTCACTTTACCCTTACTGATGTAATAATTACATATCCTCTATATTATTCATAAAAAAAAAATAAAAGGGATCTATTTACCAAATTTTAACCTAATAATTATAAATATCTAATCCATCTTAAAAAAATTTGTTTCTAGAGGTGGTAGATATTATTTTCAATATTAATGCAAAATATTCAATGAAAATAGCTTAGAGAAAAATTCATTTTTAAAGCATAAAACTGAATTTATTTTTTTTAATTGCCTAGTAAAAACCATTACATTAATATTAAAATACTTATTTATTAAAAATATATAAATATTATTAAAATCAATCATCTACAAGGATTAATTTAATTTGTTATGATAAAAACATATTGTGCATAAAAATAGTTTTATGAAACAAATATCACTTTTTACCTTCAACTGATTTTATATCCATTTCCACCCAATTGATAATAATTACATGATTGATTATTAATTTATTTAAATAAATTATATATATATTTCATAATAATCATTTTTCATTTTTGTTCAATATTTTTTCAGATGAAAATACATAATTTATAGAAAATCGGTCCTTTTATTATTAAATGATATTACTAAAACATAGTTCTTATTTCCTAAGAATAAATAAATTCATTAATATTAAGGAAAATCTTTCCACCTCTATTTCATAGAATTTTAATCCTTATTCTCACCCACTGATCTCATATCTTGGTTATATCTATAATAATATTCCCATAATGTTTCATTTTAACTTGGTGTTTCATGTAAAGAAAACTATTGAAGACATAAAATTTATTTAAAGAGAAACTTGTCACAAGATCTACAGGTATTATAGAAGAGTTAATTAACTAATCATCTATATATATCTACCACTATCACATTTATTATAAGTAAAAAACCACCAATCCTATCCAAAAAACCACCATATTACCTAGATTTTCTAAGAGTAAGGACATCTCTCCCTCAATCACTCAAGATTACTTAACCATTTATGGTTGAAATCCTAGAAATTCAACTTTATACACATACAAGGAGTAACTGAGTCCATTATAAAAGTAACAATCCTTAATGAATTCATTTCATTTCATGGAAAATATAAACTAAAACACTCTTCCAAATTCTATATCATACTCTATAATGAACAACTTCTACTACTTCTCCAGAAATATTTAGAATATCTAATAATGGAAAAAATCCAAGTAAAATATGACATAAAAAATATTTTGAAAATAAATGTATGTCATCATACACACTCTTTTATATTTAGGGTACCCCAGTATTTGAAATTCACTCCACTAAATTCTATAATAATTAACTGCACTTGTATCTCCTCTAATGAATTAATTTGATCAAATTGAAAAAGATTATTTTTTAAATAGTTTTCAACATCTTTTGACCCAAAATCATCTCTAAAAATTGTATTTTTTTACCTAAAACTCAGAAAAATAATAGGATTCAATTATTTATTTATTTTATAAATCACTAGTCAAAGGCTCTAATTACCTATAGGATGGTCAATATAAAATGAACATCCACTTGAGTACCAAACCTAAACAAATTCTCTCTTTTATTTCCTATTGATGGATTCTAATATATATCTGTCACACATCACATATGGAGAGAATGATCACCAATAAAACGTTAATCTCATCATAATCCCTCTATTTAAATATTAAATAAGACCTAAAAATTCTATCATGCACAATCATTATATAAGTATGAATTTACCTAACATCCTTACTTCATGAGGCCATGTCATTTCTAAAAATATATATCATCAGGGTTCCTATAGATAATTCAAAAAATATTATCCAACTCACCCAATGTATTGAACAATATCCACTAACATTAATTTATCTAAAAATTAGATCTAATCAACCAACATTCCAATCATCCTACAACTAACATGCAAATAAATATATACATTAACTTCACCCTACAACAAACGTAGGTCACACCATAGAGATCTGTATCTCACCATCCGAAGTAAATATCATATATCATCTCAACTTACTAAAGGATGTCTAGTAAACTTAAATTTCCTATATTAATACTACTATAGACCATAAACATATATCTACCACACTAGACCACACATATTGCATCGGTTTCCACAACATACACTCTACAGAGTTATCATCTACCATATGAGTATAAATTTGATGTAATGATATCAAATAAATATAATGGAAAAATCCCCTTTGTGGTTTCATTTAATTAAGAAACTCATTATAGTTTATTTATAAAGAACACTAAATTACTTATTATCAATGTTTTATTTAACCAAATTATATTTTCAAAAAATATTCCAAAAATAATTTCATTCATGAAAACCATTTTATTTTCTATTAAAAATTTATTCTTAAAATAAGTCATGCACATGTCACACTAAAACATGTACATAAAATGATTCATCAATTCACAACCACTTTCCACCCTATCTATAGTGTAAAACCAAAAAATGTATAAATATCAAAATTTAACCAAAAAATTTCAACTACAATAGTAAAAATTATTTACTAAATTCTAGCAACCCTAAAATATGTACATCCACAATACGTGTATTTATGACGAACAGGGTTGGTATTCTAATTTAATAATAGTCTTATCTCTATCATCTATATACTGAAAAGTTTCATAACCGACTTTAAGATTGTATCTCAAATTAAATTCCTCATCCTAGAACGCCTGAATAGTGATTGTGTCAAGTGACATTATGAGACCTTAGGTGAATATCTTTATATTACATAGGGTGCCTAATAATACTTCAAGGTAAATGCCAATATTGGGAATATTTGTCTCTCCCCATTAAAATATATGAAAACAATTAAATATTAGTAATACATATTTCATCAGAGTATTCAACTAGAATTATAAATAAATCTTACCATAGAATAAAATATAAACATACAAACTAAATGCTATAATAAAATGAACTTTATGATTATAATATATGAAAATATTTCAAAGGGTCTCCCATTAGGGAAACCTTGTTTGAAATTTAATCAAGAAAACAAAATAAAAAACTACAAAATGAAAAAAAAAACATCTCTCTTTCTTCCTATTACTACTGCCAATAAAAATACTATGGACTAGTCACCTATACAACGAATTTAAAAATATACAACTTGAAATGGATTTTAGACATCCACCAAGGTTAATTTGTAGGGTGTGACTATAAAACTCAATACAATCCCACCTAGGATTCCCCTAATATATTCCATAATATCTAAATTGTATGTATTTATTTAAATATAAATAAACTAATAACTTCTAGCATTAAAGAAATAACATAAATTTATTATGTTCTAACCATGAAATTATATAACCATAACTAAATTATTTTAACCAATTTCAGTGAATATACCATTCATTTGAGAAACCTCATGCTAAAACACACCATTATTAAAAATATGATCACTATGAATAGACTCGAATTTTAAAATTAAGATGTAACTATGCATATAAATAATTATAAAGGAATTAAATATCAATACACTTGTAAAATAACACTATATGAGGTACTACAACTCATTATAAGTTATCCTCTATCTAAAAAAACGAAAAAATATGATGTTCTAAAAAAATATTTGATCCCTTTAGATCTGAGTTAAATTAGAAAAAAAAGGATGATGTAAAAAAAATGTTAAGTCTTCCTCCATTTCAGTGATGTTAGGAAATAATATAATATGAGCTTTGATGTCTAATTTACAATCCCCTTATATCTAAAAATTTCATTAATGATTATAAATGAGGTAACAAGGACCTTCTTCAACCCTTATACATTCAAAAAAACATTGAAAGAACCTATGGGAACCCAAATCTATTACATAGGTCATAAGTTTTCTTGCCTCTATTTAAAATGAATTATCTCCTTATATACATGTTATATAAAACTAACTATATATGGAATATAAAAATACATGGATACCATATCCAAAAACTTATCTCTAAAATAAAAACAACCTATACATTTCTCGATACTATAGGGTAAAATATTAAATCCTTAATAACACAACTCACATAATGTTAGATATAACCCATATCCATAAATATATTCATCTGCAATGCTAAATCTCATAGGACCTAGCCTATTTAAAATTTCTTAACATACCAATTGTATCATGATGAACCTACAGCCATATTAAACTTATAATATAATATTTCTCACTAATTTATATTCAAATATTTCTCATTCCTTTATCTAGAAAGTTTGATCATGGAGAAATAGTCTCCATACAACCCAATTCCCCTCTTATAATTCCATAAAACACAACCACCATGAGTGGTCACTTAATAAAACTATTTTAGAATATTTTATGATAAGAATAATTTATGGTAAAAATTTCAACCATTATTTACTACCCACATCATCAAAAATTAACATCACCATAAATCCACTCATTCCTCATAAATTTAAAGATCTGTGGACTAGAGGCATTCCTCCATTTAGTCCCCTTTCCATTATAATTACTATCTAATAGAAACCATATGTAACATACCCACTTGAGATCCTCTAGATAACCCAAAGGGACCAAACTAAAACTATTAACCAATTTTCTCATATCCTAAAACATTTTAGGGGATTATTATATAAAATTATAGGTAAATCAACCTAGTGAAATATTTTTCGGTGATCAAAAAATCACTAAACCATGTATACATAATTTATTCTAATCTAATGAGACTTTACCTCATTTACCTCATAATTTCACACCCTTCTAGTCCCAATTTAGAAAAAATTAACCTATATTCCCAATAAATTTTAAAAATCACACATAAATACACATGAAATGTTATTTAATATCAAATGGGTCCCTAACTCATTATTAGTAGTATTAATCCATCCAATATAACATATTGATTCTCCATTTTTTTAAAATAGAAGAATAAAAAAACAATGACCTAAAAAAAATATTGATTGAATATAGTAAATATTCGTTAAATAAGTAAAAAATATGGATTTATTTCCATATACATTCCAAGATAGGTTCATTTCTATATGTGTTGAATCAATCGTGGAAGAGACAACTCATTAGGATGAGGAGAAATATTGAGGGAGGGAGAGTAAAATCTAAGGGATTTCATATTATTATTGGGGTGAGTAACCAAATGGGTATGTTATAACTTTTTAATTTACTAATAATTAAACAAAAATAGAACAGACTTAATCCCATAAGGTACTTAGAATCCAAAAATGGGTAACTAGTACGTCATTAGATTCATATTTATAAAATCCTAAATTTCCTTAGCTTCAACTAACTGTGATGATAATCTGCCCTACTTGTAATTTCTTTCACCCATCCTAATCAACTCACATATTCTGTTTCCCCTTCACATTTTTACTTTTCTTCCCTCCTATTCCACAAAAAACACTCATACTTATAGTTTTTCTCTCCCCATATAATGGTTTTAATATTTATGTTTCCTTATTCATGTGGTTTTATCCTAGTGAAATTTTATTTTAAAACTTATATTCATGTACTCTAGACTCCTCCACTCTTCCTCAACCTCTCAGTATGGTCGGTTAGGGTTACTATATTGATTCTAGGATGATATGTGAATATTTTTTTATTTCTATAGTTTCTTAATTATGGTGATTTTTTCATAAGAACATGTCCTATTGATAATTATTTCCCCTATAATATTTAAATTTCTCATATAAAGTAAATAAAATCCCCTTTTATTGGCTGTTTTATGAAACTATTGTAATAGGTTTGTCCAGATAAACTAGGTTTCTTTAATATTTATTTCATGAAATTTTTTAAATTTTATTTCTATAATAAAATTATTATCATAAAATTTATGGGATAAAATGATTTTTAATGTCATTTTATGATATATGTAGATACTTTTCCTTTGTGTTATTTTAATTTCCATGATTGAGTAACCCCTTAATTAGCCAAAATAGAAAACAATGTGACCTTAGGAATGCCTCCCTATATACTAAAAATTTTCATGTACTACTGAGGGTTAAATAGTATCTCATGTAATAGATAGATAACTATTTTATCTACATCAAAAATAAACATGAGAGCTCAGTATATACAATCATGTTGATATGTCAAACAAAATAAATAACATAATAAAAAATAATAAATAGATCCCATGGCATATTATACATTATAAACCCAAAATAAATTTCATAATTGGTCAATCATATAGAGTAAATATGTAAAATATAAACCAAAAGGATAAAGGATAAATAGTTACACATCATCATCCTCACCGTTGGACCTTCTCCTTATCACTTCCAAGTTACTCTATCATGATCACCTATCTATGAAAATTTACCCTAACCTAATGTAAAACCTAATTCATTCACATCCAGAAATCTTCAAATCAATGGTGTGAGTATAAAACTCAGTTTGAATTACCCACAAATCCCTTTTTTGAATTTTCTAAAAGACACTTTTTTGGTTAGTGGTTACCGTACAAGATCCAAAATACATATCAATTTCAATGTTAAAGGTTTTAAATTCAAAAAGAAAACCAAACAAGATCCAAAAATTCAAAACAATAAAATGAAAGTGTTCCTAGATACTCACCAAATCTGCTCCTCGATGGCCGCAACAACCGTGTGGATCGAGGTATGCGTGATGGGTCATAGTGTCATCCCAAGTGTCGGTGCCATCATTGCATCATCATCTACAATTTCCAATAACCGTAATCCTCATCACTATTGTCATCCTCTCCAGGTGTCGTCGACACCAACAGCGCTGGTCGTTGGCCATAGAAACCGTCATCCGGCATTAGTACCTCAAAAGAAGAAACCCCAAAAAATCTATGGTGGATTCATAGAAAGAGGATCCCATTAAACAAACACATTTCACAACCACAAGGCACCCTTATCACTTTTATAAAATACCATCTTCACAATCGATGGAATACCATCATCACCGCCATAATAACACCATGCCGGACGCACCTCTCAGACACCTGACGCAACTCTGGACGATGATAAAAAGAAACCACTCATCAAACATCATAAATAAAGAAAAACATAATCAGGGATGCAAAATGAAAGGAACCAGGAAGAGGGAGAATAGGGGGAGAAACTATGAAGGTCACCATGGATGAATCCCTAAAGGGGTTCCCCATAACTGCCAAACCATAATGCCAAAAACCATTGGGTTTCCATCGCTCTATGTCCGACCCAGAGAGTAGCAATAGAATGAGAGGTCAGAGCATGGTTAGGTGTTCAGGGGTAAAGGGAAGAGGGGATAAAACCCCAATGGCATCCAGAATCGAGAATGGGAACGAAGAATGAAACCCTAAGGAAAAAAGAAACAGATAAGGGGGATAAAACCCTAGGAGGAAGGAGAAAGACGACGTCAGGGGATGGAACCCTGGGAACCACCAAACAAAGAATCCCACGAAGGACCGCTCTCGTAGCCATAGTCCCAGACCCTTCTAAGAACCAACATATATTACCATAAAGTGTACAATATATATCATGGTCAGTCACATAGGAATGAAGTGGATCATGTTAATCATGTACATGAACATAGGGGTTGAATAGACAATATATAACCTATAAAACTCTCCAATATCTCTTAATATATATATACTATGGAATATTGAAGGTTTATAAATGTCTAACTCATCCAAATTGTTGAAGGATTAAGAGACCAATATCCCATCCATCCAGCTCTCTAATACAATCCAATATATACCCATCCTAGCATGTATATGTTAATCCAATTTACTACTCATCAAACACTCTAAATTATCTTTTGGCCATCGTCTAGATCATCTCACCACCTATACTTCTCTATATATATCAACCATAGTATATGGATGATCAACCAATACCCAACACATCCAAATATTTCATAATCCTTTATAATACCCACTCATGGAATAAATATGGTCATAAAATTTCCATCGCATTGTATCTCATATGTACTGGGTGGAAACCATCCACCCTATCCCATTTAGAGAATTCATGGTAATATCCTTTCACCATATATCCTCGTCCTATTAATAGTGGTAACATACCCATATCCAATCATCTGGTGATCACAGAAATAGTAGGCTTGACATTACTATCCTTCCCTTCTATTTATTAGTTCCAAAATATTGACAATATTATGATGGAATAATCACATTAACAGTTCACTCCCTTAAAAAAAATATCATTGATAATCACCTATCTCACCACATGTGTCACACATCTGGATGTACCACTCATTTATGTAGGTATTGATCAATGTGGAAGTGTCAGATGGGGAATGCCCATATTTTATTTTTATCGTGATCAATGATTAATCAAATATTTACATAAAGAAAAATTCCATGATTAACAAAATTAAATCAATGAAGACAGGAAATAGATAAAACTCTGGAACCAAAGTGAATGATCATAACTAATTATTTAAAATTAATTAAAGAAATTAAATTATTACCTTTTGATGATTTCTTTCATAGTTTATGGCACTTCCAACGTCACTACTTTTTATTTTCATTTAGTTTTATGAATCAAAATTAGATTCCATCTAGCGATGATACACAGGTATTCCATGAACCTATATGAATCATTATAGTAATCTTAGTGTGCTTATATGGTAGATTCTGAGGATGTGTCATTAATTGTTTATCACTTTTATAATTTCTTTAAGGAAGGGTTCTCATTGATCTATCTAGACTTGTTAGTGGTGGTGGAGGAGCATCTCTCTCTATTATTGGGAGCATTCTTGTAAAGGGAGCTCTCTAGGGATTTTAGAGGATTATCTTTGGACCACATTTTCTATACCTCATAAATTGGATCTATTAAGAAAATGAAATAATTTGGTCTATATAATTCTATAGTTAGAAAATAATAATTTCACATGCACCCTAATAATTTTCATAATCCCTACATAACCCCATGTCTAAAAAAATATTATCTTTTGACATGCGCTAAACTAGAGACTTAAATTATATATTAATTATTAAAATTGTATTCAATATATATTATTTCTTACCAGACCATTAAACTCAGCCCTTCATTCCTCCACAATATTATCAGGCCTTTAATAATGACTATGAAGTTAATAAATTAATATCACTGAATTATTTAGCAATAAATAAATAAATATTGTATTCACTAAAAGGAATATAAATATTTTATAAATATTTTACTCGTATAATATTATATAAATAACTAGGTATAGAATATATGAGACCAATAAAAAAATGAATAATTATTGAACCATGTATGGGGATAATAATTCATCAACTTGTAAAATAAAAATATTATTTAACCAAGATTCCTGATACACTTAGTGTGTGACCCTCTTGGGCTCATTCCCATTGGCATTAGGTGGAGTAACCGAAATTTCAAGGCTATCTATATGAAACATGCCATGGAACCCATAGAGAAAAAATTTAACTTCATAATGAAATAATACCTTATTTGGATGATGACTATATAATACAGTCCATTTATCATGATATCTCTAATCAAGCATGTTTAATTCTAGTACAATCAACCTATGTGATCAATGTCTATTTATTTGACTTTTTTGAAATTGAAATTTCCAATAGAATACCATGGACATGGATTTATTTTGGATATATAGTTTCCATCAAAGGTACTCAGATATCAACTTATTTTAAAGAATATATGGAACAAATCCTTTCTTGCAATATTCTGTAATGAAACATTATTCATGACACAAAAAAAATTTCTACCTCACCACAAATATATATCATCACAATTATCAACAATAAATAAAAGTAAATGACTTATAATACTCATTAATAATAATACACTACTATAAATTAAAGATACGTCCAAACTAATGTAGAAATGGTTTAAAAAAAACCATGGAAACATCCTATGATACCACAATGGTTATTAAAAAATAGCAGATTTAGCCACAGAAATTCCTCTCTCGCTCGCAGATTTCCTCTCTCTCTCACCAAATTTTCCATGAAACTATTCTTCTCTTCCCAACATATTTTGTCAAATTGTTGCCTGACTGACAACTTCTCTCTCATTTATCCTCACAGGCTTCGGTCCCTTCATCCCTCACTGTGGTTCCTTCATTCACGGTGCAACTTCTCCATTTGTGGCATCTCCATTAGTGGTTCCTCCTTCCCTCACTTGTGTCTCCATTCAGTGCATCATTTGAAGCTTTCCACCCCTCTATTCGGGCATTCCTCCTCCATTCGGGTGTTCCTCCTTCATTTGGGCATTCCTCCCCTTTAATCTGGTGTTTCTACTCTATTTGGTGCATCGGTTCTTCGGGCGTTACTCCTCCATTTGGTGCATTGGCCAAACCATTTTACTTAATTCATTTGTGTGGCTCCTATTTTCATTATTCCTTATATTTTCAGTATTATAAACCTATTTTGTTTCTCTCTTTTGTTTTCAAGTGCATTTTGGGGTATTCATTCTGATTTGGGAGTTTTCAATTGCATGAGGAGTTCACCAGATGAGTTTTTGTTTATTGTCAACTGTTTTGAGGCTCCTGTTTATTGACTCGTATCCTTTCAAGTATTATTGACTGTAATTTCATGGTTTAAATTTCAATCTCATTCGTATAATTAATCGGATATTCTGATATTCATGGTTTAATCTATTTACTATTCTATTTTCTATTTAATATTCTGTAATTATTATGTTCCCATTTACTATTATATAATTATTAATCTGTTTCTATGTTTTTGTGTAATAGAATTTGTATTTCAGAAATTTATATAATTTAGAATTTTGATATGAACATGGATCACTTAGGTGACCACAACCATTGGAAACATGATAGATTTCATGAAGCTTTCAAATCAATTTGATGTAGACATATTCTTCTCTAACTATGGATGTTTTATTTTCTCTAGCCTAACCCCCTTTGAAATTTTCTTCCTTTGTTCATTAATTATTGATGGATTTTACTGACAATCCAATAAAAATCCCCAAACCTATTACACTACCATCATTTTCCCACAAACCTAAATCTTCTATTCTTTACGACACGTTGTTTATAATTTTTAGATTTTAGAGCATTTTTTTTTGGATTCTTTTATCATGAGTTCGGTTCTTCTTATAGAACAAGCTTCCAAACTCATTCCTCTATCCACTATAGACACGGTGTAAATATTATCTTCATTTTTATTCACCCATACTATTATATATTTTAATTTTAAAACATTACTTTCTATGAAAATAGATTTAGAAAATTAATTACATTAGTTCTACTTGATGATTACCATTATATGACACAATAACCTTATATCAATATCATTGAAGCCTTTAACAGTAGTTTACTCATTAGAACAACTTGTGGTAGTAGATTATTTCAATTTAAACTATTAAAACTCACCATGTGTCACTTCTAGATTGGACAGTTTTTTTTCAATTCTAAAAACATCATATTTAGAGAATTTTTCAGGACATTAAATAATTGCACATTAATTTCATAGTCTTTTCTCATTCTTCTAACTTTTTCATCATCAGTTTTTTATCTTCATGTTAAAAAGGGTCATAATCCTTGATTATTTTGGCCTTGACAACAATTTGAGCATTCATGGTGGAAATATCTTCTTCAAATTTATCGAATTTATTCTCAAATTCTTCAGTGAGACCATCCTTTTCATGGATGGTTTTGAGCGAGTCTTCTTGAATTTTGGAGTATCTTTCTTTAAGATCCTAATTCATATCTTCTTTGAAATTAACTTTTTTAGATATATTTATGCATGTTATAGATTATTATCTTATATATTTCTCTAAATTATATTCCTCACCTTCAAACTAAGTGATATCTTCCTAAAGAATTTAATACATTGGCATGATTACAAAGAATCAAGTCTCGAAGGACCGATCAGTTTAGCAATCTTGGGAATGGATTAAATACATGAACGTTAAATTAAAATTTTTAACAAAAAACCAAAGCATAAATAATCCTTTGAGAATTTCATTATTACCTTAGCTTAAACCTACATATAAATCATAATATACTTCTTCTCATCTTGTGAAAATAAAACATAATAAATGGGTGAGATCTGATGCACATTAAAGATAAACAATATAGAGGATGTTATCATAAATAATCATAAACTTTTATGGAATGTTATAAAATTGAAACACAAGACCTTTAAACAGAAACTTCATCATTATATGGAAAATATAAATAATATAATTCAATTTTCATATTCACATGGATATTCTACTAGCAGAATAATCACATGTGATAACTAATTTCATAACGAGGAAATTCATTATGTCAGACATCATAACCACATAGTCAAGGCCTAGTGAAAAGACTACAAATAATAATTTTTTCAAGGCCTTATGACAAGACACTAATTTGTATCATGTGACCTACCAATGCATCGAGGATATATAGCAGGCTCCACCCGTCACTTACTAAGTCCAATGTATTCCACATATGAAATGGTTGAAACATAATATTAACATTCGTATTAAAACAAGCATACGAAATGTCTATGAATTAACCATAAACCATGAATGGTATAAAAATAGCACATTAATAATAAAACATATCAGAAAACCTTAAATAGAATATGGAAGATTGTATCATAATTAATAAACTTCAAACAACTGTAAAATCCAACAAAGGATGTCGACATAGTTGAAAATGATTAGTAACCTCTTTGAGGGAAATATCACTTTTTGTGAAATCATTTAAAAGTTACTAATTTATAAAAGAAGTAATTTAAAATATATTTTTTAATCAAAGTTTCACATACCACTTTGAATCTTTTAAAAGGAATTAACATTTTAAAACAATCATGTCCATATAAATAAATCCTTAAAATCATTTTGAAAACATGGACAATAATTAAATGGATTTAGAAAAATAAATATTTAAAACATTTAAAATGAAGATATAGTTAAACTATACCTTTAATAGTACCATAGAAGATTAATTTTAAAAAAAAATTATGAAACACAGACATGGTTGATAAATAAGTCTATGTAAATACATACACATAAACAATCTCGGATAATAATGAGATCGAGGAATTAACCATTACCTTGTACTTTCCTTTAGTCGAGGGTAAATTTAACCTCTTTTATAATGACCATAGTATGTTATTAAATTATAAATGAACTATATTAATATTTATGATATCATATAATATTCATTTATTACTTTATACTTCCAATTTAATAATAATTTCCTTGTTAAAGTAACATTTTTTGTAGTAATCACTTTCTTTATCGTATGTGTTTTTACTTGTTATTCTTGATCATATCAGTTATATATTGATTTAAATAATTCAATAATATAAAAAAGATTTATATATAATATATATTCATAATATAAATATGTATAATAGATAGATATATGAAATGGAAACATCGTTCATTGAGGTCGTAGTCTGTACGTACACATGAATGGTGTTTCTGTTTTCTTATCATATTGTATGGAAGTAAGTAAATAACATATATTTATATAAATAAATATATATTTTTATAGTAGAAATATTATTTCATATATCTCATACCTAGGAAATATATATATATATTTATAAAAAAATTGAATTGTGATCATTGAAGATGAATCTCATCGTGTTGTGGAGACGGTAAGCCGTATGTATACACGAGCAACAATATCATTCTATCGATTGTGAAATGGTGATTAATTGGGTGTTATATTATATATAAAGAATAATTACCATGTTATATTCATTATATAAATTAATTATACTCTTTATTATACCCATACAAATAATGTAGTGTTGAATAACATACTACACAACGACATGGGGACGGTAAGTCGTACGTACGCACGTATGGTGACTTTATCATTCATAGGATGGATAGAATAATGAATATAGTTGTAACATATTTATAATATTATATTATTACATTGAAGGTACTTGAGTTATTTTTTTTAGTATAGAAACAACAAAGAAAGAGGAAGTGGAAGAAGAAAAAAACTTTGAAAGAGGTGAAGAAATAATTACCTCCTCTTTTGGTGTTTCCTTTTGATATGAACAAAAGGGCTCTTTTGGATGGATTTTTTATAAATGTAAGGCCTATAGAATGAAGTTATGGTTGTTGTAAGATATTTTAGAATGGTTTTTCCGAGATAAATAGCTTTGGAGGTGTGATTTTGAGGGAAGGGGAAGTACCCTTTTATAGGAGAGGTGAGGGTCACTTCAAGAAAATCATGAAGTATTAATTTTTTATACAATCATATTAGTTTTATAATGACTCCATAAATATTTATTTTAATTATAAGTTAGGGATAGGTCTAAAACCTCTCAACCAATAGGTTTTAGACAGTTTTAGGTCTCCATATTAATCATATCTTTTAGATTTAACTCTTAGTTAAATATTTTAACTTTTACCATGTATTCTGGTATTATTATAATAAATGTTTAATAAACAATGTATAAAAATCCAATAGAACCCAAAGTGGTTAATTATTTAAATATCAAAAATTATCTAAGACATTTGGTTGAACATTAAATTTTTTGGAATATTATATCAATTAATAATATAGTATTTGTTTGAAATACTCATTTATGTAAATTTTGATACTATTTAGTATTTGGTTTTTGTGAAAGTCAAAAAAACTTGATTACTTCAAAAAAAATTAAAACAATACTAACATTCCATATTAACTTTTAAAATTAGTGTAATGCATCACGCATCTCAATTTACATTTATTTTGATTTTTATAATAGCAATTATTTTAATCATTCATTAACAAGGTAATTACTTCATCATCATTATGTCAAAAATATATTTAATTATTTAATATCTAAACAGTATAAATAAATAAAAATTATACAAGAAATATTTTTATATTTATAATGAATGTTTATAGTCGAATTTATCTTATTTATAACCCTATATTAAAAATGGTTCAGTTTTTAAAAGTTGAATTTAACACTTTTCACTCTTCTTTAAATAAAATAATATTAAATGACATAACCTAATCCAAGTGGATCAAAAGGGATCATATTTTATTCCTAATTTTTATTTAGGTCCAAATACACTTATCCAATAGAATTTGGATATGTGTAAGGGTAATTATAATATCATTTTTACCTTTAATTACCCTATTTACTTTAAATCATGGTAAATAAAATTCAAAGTTACTTTTCACCAAAAATTATTTTCATCCTATTGAACCACATTTTTCTTACTGATGTCAATTGTGTCTCTCAGATTTTTGAAATTCAATTCACATAAGTAGTAAAATTATGTTTTATGCAAAATTGAAAACGTGCCTAAAAGTTCGGTAAAACACGTTAAAAAGTTCAATAAAACTTTTTATGTCTAATCTTATTATAAAATGACTCAAATGAATTTATTTATAATAATATAGGTATTATGTATATATTTTTAATTTAAAATAAAATTATATTAAAAATATTTATTTAAATAAAAAGTGGATTTTAAATAATCACAGAGTTTTTTTCACTATTCATAAAAAATTTAAAATTTTCAAAAAAATACCAAACCTTAAACCCGAGATAATTTTGATATTATTAATTCAAAAATTAAGTCTATTTTACCAAATTAGAAACATATATGTTACATTAATTAATTTAAAATTAATTCTCATTGTCACAACTAAAAAGTGGGTTTTTAAGAAGTAAAACCTATCAAAATATTGATATGTGTTTATGTCCAATTTAAATGTAAAATAAATTCCAATGATCATCATTAGATTAAATGATAAAAATATATTCTAATTATACTTCAAAACTATTCAAATGTATAATTTAACACTATAATTCTTTTGATTAAAAAATTCGTTTTCATTTAAAATTTACTATTTTTTATTATTCATCAAAATATTAGAGTTATCAGAAAAATAACAAAAATTTATCCAAACTAAAATTTTATGTATCGGTTCTAAATAAAAAGTTCATTTTTTCAAATTGAATATATAAAAGTGTCAAATATGGGATTTAAAAAGGCTTCTCCATTAAAAGGAGGAAAAACCCAAATTTTTTAAAAATACTTCTGTTATCTAAAAAAATGCATTTTTCCTTACATTGTGCCTATGAAACACAAAAGTTGAATATTAAAATTATATAGGATATATATATAATTCAAAATGTATTTAATACTATTCATAACATCTTTTTTAACGGCTAGTTTTGTAAGTCATGGTGCGCTCGGACTCGGTGTTGCGTATAGCCCAAGATATTGAATTAAATTAAAGATATAACGTACTATGAAATCTTGGGGTGTTATAGAATTTCAAAAATTTCATAGGTAAAAGAAATAATTTCTTTGAGAAAACGATACAATATATCTTTTAATGTTACAAAAGATATATCTGGTTAATCAGAAAATGTATAATCACTCCCAATTATTCTCAGATCTTCTTTCGAATATTTTGAGAAATAATTTTCACTTACATCATTTTCACATGGATCCCTTGAATCAATAGAGGTTATAGGACTGTCATACACCTTGGTAGTTATCTCAACCACTCTATCTTCACCTTCTAAGATAGGTATAACTTCATTTGTATTCTATAATATAGAAACTAATCTTTATTTTTATTTTTTCTATAGGGATAACATTTTCATCCTTTTTTCTGTTGTTTTCTCTTATTTTTCTTAGTATTGGTAGAAATAGAATTCAAAACTAAGATAGATAAATCTTTACTAAAATTGAACTTCATTACAGGTTAGGAATAAAACTTTTCAATCATTAAAATAGAACAACATCAAATATAGAGAATTCAATCAAAGGTGAATTTGTCTCTCATATGAACTAAAGGGGACTGGTTGGGATATAAACCACATTGAGTGGGGGTTGAATTACTTTTTGTGACTTTTAATTACCTTTTTTATACTTTTAAATTCTTATCCATTTTTTTACATCTATCACTATTAGGTGAGTGGTTCATTTATTCTTTCTTTCCTCCCCAATTATTTCTTATATCCTAATCAAAAACACCCACACAAGTGGCATATTAATTTATACGGTTCACCTCTCAGTATGATAATTCTAATCCTTCCTAGGATCTGGTAACACCTAAGGTCACAAAATCCATTATTAAACACCTATGAGCTTTAAACTATAGTCCCATTATAGTATAGAGTGTGTATACAACACAATTATTTGGTGTTTCCCGTACTCACGTACATCTCATACCATTACAATAAATATAGGGGTAACAACAAGATATTGTAACACCAATTTAGAATACTTCCTTATTGTTCATGTACTACTCTTTTCATCTTCTTCTTCCATTACACAATAACAAGTCACGTATTTTATTATTATACATATCACGGTATAAAAACCATTTTTCTTAATAGTATCAAACTGATATTCTATAACTTCTTCTTTATATTCCTTCCTGTATAAACTGAAATACACATAACTCTTCATCTCTCCCATTCTTTCATGTGTGAACTGGGGTAACAGATATCTTATTCTTATAAAATTCATGAACTAATTGGTTGCTTCTTCTTCTACCTCTTCCCACTTTTTTCTACTCATTTTTTCCACACAAAGAGCACTATTTCTTCCACTTCTTTTTAACTTTGACACATAGTGGTTATTCAGAATCAAAACTATGTTGGGTCTTTTCACTATTTTAAATGGTGTATCGAAATTATTCTCTGTTGAACAATACTATCAAGATTCCACTTGTCTATATTTAGAACTTCATGAATATATATCAACTATAGCAGCACTGGTTTCTTTTTTTATCATTCATTTAACAACATGAATAATTTGGATTCAAATATCCCTGAATTAGTGGATCTTGAATTTCCCACTCCATATTCCTAAAAAAAAATTTTTTTTGGTCTTATCACTCTTTTACATAGTTCATATAACTTATTATATCTTGAATAATAGTTTCAAACTTTAACATGTCTCTATTTCTAACTGCATAAATATATATCAAATATAGAAGCACTAATTTATTATTTTTTATAATTCACTAAACCACATGAATATTATTGTTTCAAATATACCTGAATTATTGGATCTAGAATTTCCAACTCTATATCTTCATAACCATCTCATAACTATATGTAATAATGTAAAAGGATTTGGGGTGAGGTGGTGAAGGGGGTTCAAAGGAGTTGGGGTGAAGGGTGGGGGTGCAGTGTGAAAGTGGGGGTTGGGAAGTGGGGGTGGGGGCAGCGTGCAGGTTGGGGGTAGTTGGGGTGGGGGTAGTAGGGGATAGGGGAAGTGTGAAGGTGGGGGTGAAGTGGGGGCTGGTGTTTGTGTGTGGGGGGGGGGGTTTGTGGGGGCAGTGGTGGTGTCGAGGGTGTGTGGGTGGGGCTCGGCAGTGGGGGCAGTGTGCAGGGGGGCAGTGGGGGTGAAAGGGGGTGGTTCAAGGGAGTCATAGTGAAGGGTGGGAGAGCAGTAGTGGTAAAAGTGGTGAGGTTGGGGTGAAGGGTGGGAATGTGCGGTGAAGGGGGGACTGGTAGGGGGAACCATTAGGGGGAACCAGCAGGGGGTGGGGGTGCAAGGTGGAGGACAAGGTGGAAGGGGGCTGGAACGGGGGAGGGGACTGGCATGGGTGGAGGGGGCAGGGTGGGTGGGGGTGCAAGGGGGACTGGCATGGATAGGGGTAGGGGTTATTGTAAGGGGCAGGGGGGATAGCAGGGGCAAGGGTATGGGGACTGGTAGGCTGGAACTCTCCTTGATCAGTAGTATAAGCTTATCAAGTACAGTGACTTTGTGAACTAATAATTGATACTACTTTCAATGGAGGACCTTTAGGGGTCAATTTCGTTAGTGGTCGCTGGCTTAAAGATAGGAAATTATATATTTTCTTCTTCTCTATCAAGGTGAATTTTGTAAAGGAGGTGAAGGTTACCCAATTCTATGGTTATGTATCAGAACAATCAGCTTATCACCATGGTGAAACCAGCCTTGCTGGTACAATAGAGAAAAGTATACTCACCCTCAAATCCCATTTTTCTTTTTTCAATGGTGATTTTTAGGAATTTACACTGATGTTTTCCTTTTATTTCTTGAATATTTCGTTCATATGTGACTTGAACTCTATGAGAAGATAAAATTAAGCTTGGATCCTCTGAAGTCTGGTTTATATATAATTCCCATTTATTAATGAAATACATTATTGTTGCTGCTATGTAGAGAGTGCTCCTAGATAATATTGAACTGGATCTTTTGAAATTGGATAAAAAGCTTTGGTTTATTCATTGGGTTGTGAATGGGGAGATCATTGTGACAAATAGGAAGAGGGAAAAAATGGGTAACTAAATAGAGAATCATATTTGTATGTCCTATATTTTCTTATTTCATTCCAATTTTGTTTTGTGTGTGGAGTTTATTTTCATTTTTATCATGAAAAATATATGGGCTTTCAACTTATTATATCTTGGTCACATGTGGATTATTTTCCTTGGTTGAAGGAGTGGGTGGCTAATAATATTTATGGATATATATGGAAACTTTTGTCCAAGGTGAGGAATAGAATTTTAATCTACACAGTTTTATTGTCTTTTTATTTTTATTATCAGATGAATTCATATTTTACTAAATCCATTTGAGATTTTTTTAATTATTTGATTTCTTACTATTGTTGGGGAGGAGAACCATGTATAAGGCCTCTATACGAGGTTAATTGGGAGGTTATGTGTCTTGATAGGTATTGTGTGAGGCTTGGTTTGAAAGATATTAATTCATTTAATCTAGTTATTTTGGATAATCAAGGTTGATATCTTCTGTATGAACCAAAAGACCTTTTTTGTAGAGTTTTTAAGGGATTTTTCTTTCCCTCAAATAATTTTATTTTAGTACATATCAGGTTGAAACCATCATATGTTTGTATGGGGTTGATATAGGGTCAGGCGATCCTTAAAAAAATTGTAATGGAGGGTGGAGTATTGAAGGAGTATTTCACCAATTCATTGATGTATTCCAACTAATTCCTTATCCATATAAGATGTGTATATGTTTTTCTGACTATGGGGGCTATTGTAGTGGGGTGTGGTGGGGCGAATGTTGGGGTGTCTAAGGGTAGGGGGCTGCTGTCGGGGGTTAGGGTTTCCATGTTTAGGAGGCTGTTGTAGGGGGTTGTGGGGGTGGCCAGGGGCAGGATGGCTTCTGTTGATAGGTGGGGGTGGAGGGTTGAAGGGGGTTGTGGGGGCTGATGTAGGGGGTTGGGGTTTTCTAGGGGTAAGAGGGATGTTGGGGGGAGTGATCAGTAGGGCTGTTGTAGGTGGTGACCATTGGTAGTGGTGGAAGTGGGTTCTAGGGGATGCTGGAGTGGGGTGTGGGAGCTACTGTAGTGGGTGGGAGTTGGAAGGTGGAAGGGGGATGCATTAGGGGGTTGTTGGGGTGGGGGTGGGGGTGGCTAGGTGTAGTTGATTCCTCCTTTTCGTTAACTAGTCTTTAAGAGTTGGTTTGATTACTAACCAGTTTGGACAATACACATTCCATTGCATCAACCCCATTTTGATCACATATATATAAGAAGCCATTAAATCTCACTTATTTTCACATTATTTACTTATAGGAGGTTTCTTATTATTAGGTTGGTTCTATCCAATACCATACAAGGTTTGGGGTCTATCCAGGGATGTTCAGGAGGGAGGGAGGGGTGTCCAAGAGGGATCAGGGGCTGTCCAAGAGGGAGGGGGGTTGTCCAGGGGGTCCAGGAGGGAGGGGATTTCCATGAGGGAGGGGGTTTTCCAGAAGGGAGGGGGTTTCTAGGAAGGTGGGGTTGTCCAGGAGGGGGTGTTTGAAAAAACATTCTACAAGTAAGGGATATAAAATCAAGAAGAATGAAGATCATGCACCAAAATATTGTCTAATCATATTAGTAACCACATTTGAAAAATCCAAGAAGATTGAGTAAGAATAAAAGAAGGAAAATTATCTTTTTTATAAAATAGATAAACCTATATAAAGTAAGAATAAAAATAAATTCTAGAAGAAGAACATGATTAAAATGAAATCTAGCATAGCAACATTATGTTTTTTTACTTCTGATATCTTCCTTCTTATACAATATATCTTCAATCAATTATTACCTCTAACCATGTATTATTCTATGGCTAGTTTGGCCAAGGCTACTTCACACAAGTATTCTAGATGATAACTACAGAGACTACCATGACCATATTGGACTTGTTGATTCACACAAGAACATGATCATTTCATCATGACCGTCATAACTCCCTCTTTGATGGGTGTGGCCTTCCTGGCTACTTCTCTATCTTCACCATGGACAAAACTAGTATGTTTCCTTTCTTATGGTATAAAATTCCTTCATTATGAACCAATAATTATTTTTGTAAATATGATTATTATTTCACATGAAATTTTCAGATTTATAACTTTATCCAATGATTCATGGATGAACCTTGTGATAATGACTTCATCGTATATATTTATTGAAAATATCAATGGAACTCCAAATGAGAACCTACCGCATGATGATATATGGATCGGCACATGAAATATTGTTTATCTATCGCACATTAGTTCAGTTGGAGACCAGATTTGTTTTCTTATATGTGGTGCATTTATTCTATTATTGTTGGTTATATGACTACACTATTATTGTTTATCGAGTTATATTCTTTGGGAATTTTCTATGATGTTTTTTTACTATAATTTTAGGGGATGAACACTACTATATTCTAACATGTGTTGTATGTACTTGTGAGCTTGTTCTAGACTTCTTTGATAGTTTTCCTTATAGGGAGACCCATGTAAGTGTCATTATGTGTTTTTTATATTTGGATTTGTTTAATTATTAGTATTTAAGTATCTTTAGTGTATAATTTAAATTGGAAATTTAGTACCACATTGATCTTTTGTGTGATTAATAGAGTAACTCATTCTCATTTTGTAACATTGTATTTAAACCCATAAAATTTATTAAGTGTCTGGGAAATTTCACCAATGGTTAGTAAATCCTGTGACCTGATATAGGAAAATGGGTTGGGATATTAATATGGAGGGGGACTGGTTGGATCAGGGTAGAAGGGGACTAGTAGGGGTTGGGGGGGATACTGGCAGGGTGGGGGACTAGCAGCGGTGGGGGACTGGTATGGGAAGAGTAGGCGGAGGGGAAAAACTAACAGGTAAAGAGAACTGGAAGGGGTGCAAGGGGGACCAGCAGGGGGTTCAAGGGGGGCTGGAAGGGGGGCTGGTAGGGGCAGGGGGGAAATTGGCAGGGGGGACAGGACTGGAAGGGGGAGGGGGGAACTGGCAGGGGGATGGGAAACTAGCAGGGGGAGGGGGGGAACAAGTAGGGGAGGGGACTGGTAGGGGGATGGTGCAAGGGTATGGGTGTGTAGGGGTACATGGGTGACTATTAGGGGGAGGACAATGTGGGGTGGGGGGACTGGTAGGGTACTAGCATGTGCGGAGGGGTAACTCACAGGTGGGATGTGGGGTAACTGGAAAGGGGAGGACTGGCAGTGGGGTGTGTTGTCCAGGTGGGGGGCGTCCAAGAGGGTGGGGGCTGTCTAGGTGGGAGGGGTGTCCAGGTGGGAGGTGGTGTCCAGTAGGGCATGGGGTGGGTTTGGGGATTTTAAGGTGTGGCGGTGGGATACTACAGGGGTGGGGGTTGGCTACTGTGGGGGGGGGGGTGTTCGAGGGGATGTCTGGGGGTGGGATACTGTATGGGGGGTCAAGGGGGGCCTAGGGGGCTGTCCAGGGTTTGAAAGGGGGTGTCCATGATGGGGGTTCAAGGGGGAATGGGTGTGTAAGGGGGTTTCCAGGAGTTAGGGGTTTCCATGGGGGAGGGGTGTCCAGGTGGGGGGGGCACTCCAGTAAGTGGGGTTGGGGGCACTGGGTTACAGCGGGGGTGTCAAGGGGTGCAAGGGGACTGTCTATGGGGGTGCAAGGTGGTTGTCCATGGTGAATAGGGGTGTAGGGGCTGTTCAAGGGGGTTTAAGGGGGTTGTAAGGGGGGCATGGGGTGAAAGGGTGTCCAAGGGGGTGAAAGGGGGGGTACAAGGGGCTGTCCAGGGGGATGGGGTGCAGGGGGTGTTCAAGTGGGTGTGGGGGGTGCAGGGGGTTGTCCAAGGGGTGGGATGGGGGTGCAGGGTGGGTGTTCTTGTGGGTGCAAGGGGGCCTATTTAGGGGGGTGTAAGGGGGTTGTCCAGGGGGCATAGGATGTAGGGGGTGTTGAAGGGGTGGAAGGGGCTATCCAGGGGGCATGGGGGTGCAGGGGGTGCAAGTGGTTGTCCTGGGGAACATGGGAGTTTAGGGGTGTTCAAGGGCATGCATGGGGGCTATCTAGGGGCATGGGGGTGTTCAAGGGGCTGTAAGGGGCTATCCATGGGGGCATGGGGTGAAGGGGATGTTCAAGTGGTTGCACGGGGGCTATCTAGGGGGTGCAAGGGGTTGTCTAGGGGGTGTAGGGTAGATGTTTAGGGGGGTTCGTGGGGTGTTGTGGGGTGTTCAGGTGGGTGCAAAGGCTTGTCCAGGGTGGCATGGGGTGTAGGGGGTGTTCAAGGGGGGAACAAGGGGCTGTCTATATGGTGCAAGGGGGATGTCTAGGGGAATGAGGGTGCAGGGGGTGTTGATGGTGGTTCTAGGGGCTGTCGAGGGGGGCATGGGGTGTAGGGGATGTTCAAGGGGGTGAAAGGGGGCTATCCAGGGGGTGAAAGGGGTTTTACAGGGGGTGTTCAAGGGGGTTCAAGGGGGTTGTCCAGGGGGCATGGGGGTGTAGAGGGAGTTCAAGGGGGTGCATGGGGGTGCAAGGGTGCTATCCAGGGGGACGCAAGGTAGCTGTCTAGGGGGGCATGGGGTGTAGGGGTGTTCTAGGGGGTGCAAGGGGCTGTCCAGGGGGGGATCAAAGGGGTGCAAGGGGGCTAGCCAGGGGGTGCAAGGGGCCTGTCTAGGGGGGCACTGAATTATTTTTATACAAGATAAATAATATCTCCATTGTTAAACCATATCACTAATTGGTCTTCTGCAATGGTGATAGGAGCCACAGTTTTCTGAAACCGTGGCCTTAGGTTATTTCTATGGTTTTCGGGCCTTCGGCCACGGTTCCAAACCATGGTCGTAGGTTAATTTTCTAGTTTTGGTATTATAGTCTAAGGATCAATATACACTTTAGAAGATATAACAATCCAATTAAATATATGAATATAGATTTTGTAACTATGGGTATTTTTCTCATAATATCCTACATTGGATATTACCAAGGGAATCCACCTTGAGAAGGTTCCTCAATGTCCTATGAACCTCCGCCCCTAATACCGTGTATCAGTTATTTCTTTCAAATTATTTTATTCATCAATATAACACATATTTTTAAAAATTATACCATGGAACTTCTGGGTTCACATCACAGTAGGGAATTTCAATTACATTTCATAGTGATAACTACTCATAGAAAATTATAAGAAACTATTTCATGAAAAAATGGAAAACATGATGTGATTAAGAGTTTATTAAGGTTATAAAAAATTATTAAAGGTTATCATAAAGTTTTTGGAATTTCGTTATAGTGCACCAAATCAGATATAATCCCACTTTTACTAGATCCAACGGTTAGAAACCTTCATTCCACTAGGTCTCTTGTGAGTGTCATTCTTCTACTGAGATAGGTCTTTAGTCAAGTGGTCCAATATTTTTTCTTTAGTGGAAACTTTACTTAAAATAACTTCACCCTTCAATGAAAAAATTACTTAAGATTTTATACTTCCAAAGTATGTGTTTTTTCCATTGGTGTGACCTTGGATATTTTACAAGAGTCACCACAGTTGAATTATCATAATACAATGTGATAGGGTCTGAAATGTATGGAACCAAATCAAGCTGCTAGACAAAGTTTCATATCCATATAGCTTCGTTAACTACATCATAATACTCTATATAATCAAACTCCTCTATAGAATTAATGAAAAAGAGATCATTTTAAATCTTTCTAAACATAGCTCCTCTATTGGAACAGAAAACATATTTTTACTATGAATTCATATCATTTTGAGGTATCTAAGAACTATCATTAGTTAACCCTAGTTTAATAGCTTCTTATATCCTATTTACATGATTAATATATCCTTAATTATTATCTGATGCATAAGTATGGCCTTAATAGAATACTAATATTCTCCTCCTAGATCATCTTGATATATTCCTACTATGATCAATACATAGGAAACGTCAATTCTATTAAAAAAATGGCATACATGATTGATCCTATTTCAAAATAATATGGGATATTACTAATTCTCTCTTTCTATGATTTTTTCTAAAGATACATTTTCTTAGAAATATGTATACTAAGTGACACTAGAACCAATCCACCCTTAGATTGTTTCATAAAAAAATTACTTTAGTATCTGTTCAATGTATTTACTTGGACATAGTCCATGTAGCCTCTCAGATCTATCACGAATGATCTTGATCCTCGAAATATAAAATTCTTCATGAAATTCCTTTATCAGGAAATAGTTTTTTTAATCAGTCTTAAATAGATTATAAGATACATATTTCATTTCCAATAATTAATATTTCATAAACATATACAACTGTGATAATGACTTCTTTCCTACTAAAACTATGGTAAACACATGGATCACCTTCATTTGTAATAAGTTAATATTCTCTTATAGATTTATTTAATTGAATTATCCACGACCTAGATTGTTTGTTCAATCTATAAATGGATCTCTATAATTGTCACAACCTTTTGGAATCACCTAGAGTCACAAAACCTTATATTTGTATCATGTACATGACTTCATAAAGGGTCCCATTAGTGAAAGTTGTATTAAGATCTATCTGCAAGATTTCATATCCATAGTAAGGTACTATATAAATTAGATTTCTAAACGATTTAATGATTGAAACTGGTGAAATATTTTCGTCATATTCAATTCCATGTCATTTCTTAAACCCTTTATCCACTAGGATTTCTTTATATGTATTTACCTAACCTACCATGTCTAGTTCTCTTTTGAATACTAATTTTTACCCTTTGGGCTTTACATCAAATGGGAATCGACCAAAACCAAATCATGGTTCAGATACATGAAGTTTATTTTAAAATTCATGGCTTTGTGCCATCTTACAGCTTCTGATCTCTCTACTACCATTTTGCATGATAGAGGTTCATCATTGTCAAAAAATAATGATTCACCATCTATTTTTCACTATAAAAACATAACTCTTTTATTCTCTTTCCTCCCTGTTAGTTTTACACAATACATGTGTTTTATGAACTACTTCTTCCATATGAACTTATTTAGTTTGTAATTATACCAACTCTGATTTATCTTGAGTATCAACTTCCTCAAATTAAATATTTCTCTCACTATGATTTTGGAGGATGTTCTCCCTCTCCTGAAAGACAACATTTCTAGTGATAGTCACATTTTTATTTGATAACATTTATAGGTAGTATAAATTTTCCTTAAAACCATACCCTATAAAGATAATATTTTTTTTAGGTTTCTTTTTTATTTCCTAATAAGGCCTTAAAAAATTCCTCACAACCCCATACATGTGTATGTGGAAAAAATAATTACCTCCACTCTATAACACAATGAAAATTCCATTTTACACTATAGGTTCTACTTTTTTTTAGTGTGTATACCACATTTTGTAATTAATATCCTAGAAATGATAATCAACGATCTGTATGACTCATCATTTACCTTACCATGATTAAAATGTATTGTTCCTCCTTTAACTTAACCATTACACTATGGTGTTCTATTTGGAGTGAGTTGATATAGAATCCAAAACTCCCATATAAATTTGGTAAACTATTGTTTAAGATATTCACTACCTCAACCCAATCGAAGGTTCTTTATCTTATTTCAAAGTTGATTCTCTATTTCATTGTTGAATTCATTGAATTTATCAAAGGACATGGACTTATATATAATTAAGTGTCCATATAAACATATACTCAAGTCATCAGTAATAGTTATGAGGAAATAATAACCAACTCTAGCTTCTACTTGGAATGGTCCACACACATCAGTGTATACAAATCCTAATGTATTTGTGTCTCTTTCACACTGTCCACTGAATGGTGGTTATATTATTTTACCTTGTAAACAAGAAAGGCATATTTCACGTGTTTTAATCTCAAAATATTCTAAATAAGTATCCTAAGATATATTTTTCAAAATCCTCTCATTTACATAACCAATATTCGGATGCAATAGTTGGGAGTTAAATGATTATTGTGAACATGCTTGTTTATCTATTTCAAATACTTCATTTTCATAATTTAATACATAATTTATTTTTTATATATATGGAATACCATAACATATGTGTTCCCTATAAAAGAAACATCTTTTATTTCCAAATTTGAAAATAATACCATTTGGGTCTAGGTAGTTAAAATATATTCTAATATTGGTAACAATTTATACATAATAACAATCTCGCAATGAAAATTTCATTCTTGTAAAAAATGAAAGGTGTAAGTCTCCAATGGATAGAGAATAAAGACTCACACCATTGGTATCTCACAAATCCATATCTCCAATAAAAAAAATTTGAATCTACTTACATATTGTATTTGGATATAGATTTGAGAACCACAAGCTGTATCTAATACCCAATGTGATGATATTGAAAGATTAATCTCAATAAAGAACACACATGTAGGTTCCCCTTTCTTCAAGTTGTAGTTCCTCTTCTAGTTTTCTTTCATTTCATATACAAAACACTCTACATCGTTTTCCTTTCCCTAACAATGTATCTTCCTTTTCATGGAATGATGAAGCCAAGGATATTTAGACTTATTCTGATTCTTCTTCCCCTTCACATTGTTCTTCCTTTCATTATTCACCATAAGGACTATGGGTATGTCACTCCCTACATCCTTTTCCACTTAGTTATTCAAATTGTAATGTTCTGAAAGACTCCACTCATTATTTGTCTTGTTATAATTAACAATAAAACTTTAGAAGGACTTGGCTAGTGAGGAAATTAGGTCATATGTGTGAAACTCATCTAGGAATGTATTCCTTAAAATGTTTAATTTTTCAATATGGCCATTAATATTGACTACATGAGGCCTCGATAGTGCCAAACCTCAATTATTTGTTGAGAATAGGGCACTAGAGATCTCATATCTCTCTTGGCCCTCCTTCTCATGATGTAGATCCCAAAGGTGAGACATCATAAAATACTCATACGTGACCTCAACCTATATTGGAATCTCATTGGTCATGGAAGATAGCTTGAAAGACTAAACATATATAGAATTGTTGAAATGATTCTCCTTGAGAGACATTTCTTCCCCACAATCCTTTTTACATGACTCTTTACGAATATGTTCTTCAAAAACATACCATTTTTTCATGTCATAGTATTACACAAAAGTGCATTTTCCACACAAGGAAATTTGATATGGTGAGAATTATATCATTCTAAAGTATGGTTTATAGTGGTATGTTTTAATTGATTTTTATTTATTCTTTTGGAAAAAATATGAGAAATATTTTAGAACATTATTTAATAAATTGTTTAAAAATAAATAATTATTTTATTTATCAATCCCTCAAAATTATATCAAAACTCAATATCCCTCACAATTAGATTTGGAATATCGTATTTCTTGGATATTGTACTGTAATGTATCCATCTCATCACCCCCAATTTGTCCAACCAATAAATTTTAAGGGTTTTCGATTGGAATTCTAAATTCAAACTGCATTAACTCATACTTCCATGATATGTTGAGCGGACTCCAAAATCCTCAAATCCTTAAATTGTATTTCCCCATACTTTTCCTCTCATTTACACCACGTCCTACTTTTGAATTCATCCAATTATTTTGACTAATTTAAGTCAACACGTATATTTAAGTTTCACTTGCCCATTATTTTAAAGCTCGCCAAATATTTTTGCTCAAGCACATTGAAATTTAGTTCGATTTTAACTGAAGTATTGGAATGATATATCATCATGTTATTTATAATTGAGGTATTTTATCTTTTATTCACAAATTTACAATTATTGTATTTATTACATGTTTATTAATATTAAGTGGATTTACTTAAGTGATAAACCATGTCTTAAAAAATGTATACACATAAATAAAATTGTTTTAGTTATATCTTGCTTCCTTATTAATTCATTAATTAATGGCATCATAAAAAACATAAATAATTAAATGACCATGAAATATAATATAAATAAAATAATAAAGACGTATGATCATGAGATTTTACTAATGGTGAGTTTATCTAGTGGATGATATACTAACTGTCTTTCTAAGGGGAAAACCTTGAACCATTTATGGTTCACGTTATTGATTTGCACGTGTACACCTATGAATCTATCTTGGATTGGATTCAACTCATATCCCTAATTGAAAGGCCTCCACTAGATTAGTATCATCATCCATTACATATTCTTTTAGTCACAAAAATGTGTGAGAATAGAATGATTGGTTAAGTAGTTACATAAAAGAAACCAAGGGTATGCAGTCCCTTAAATAATGAGAGGTGAGATGACACATTAGATAATTTTTTTATTAAATAATAAATTAAAATAAACCAATAAAGTAGAATTATATATTCTAGGATCATGTTTATACAAATGCATGTAACAAATAAATCATTTTAAAAAATTATAATTCAATTATAATAATTTTTATTTTAAATAAATCGTGCTCAAATCAGTTGAAAATATTCATTAATTAATCATTTCTTTTTTCTCAATTATCATCTTAATTTTATTTAGATTCTAATCAATAATAATATTATACAAATTCAATAACATTATTTAAAATTAATTATATACAAAAAATATATACCTTAGAGGCAATATGGTGAGTACCCATCTGAACTACCCATTGTTTGTATACTCATATATTTTTTACTCTTGCAACATGTGGAATAAGTGAGTTATCAAATAATTTCATGGAATAAATAATCAAATTAATGGCCACATGGAATTCATGGTATTTATGTATCATTTTATTCTTCAAAGTCCATAGATTAATAATTATAATATGAATTATACATGATATATTGATCTGAACATTGTACATAAATTAATTAGACATTTATATATATATTACCCAACACAAGACATGTAATATCATCTCAATGACCAAACAGAACACATATTTATAATTTTTTAATAGAATAATAATTAATTTTTATTTCTATGTTATTTAGTAAAATTAAACAAAATGTATATCATTGTTGCATATCAGGTATTATTATCATCAGATATCTATGACACATACCTAAAGACTGAGTTTGTAACCATGTCATGAAAAATATTACTACACGTGGCATGTATATGGAATGCATAGTGTGTGGTCTCTGAGTAACACAATCACCAGTCATGTAGGTCATGTAAGAAGATACATGTCAAATATTTGACTAAAAAACTACACATCATGTCCAGATGTTACACGGTTTGTACCCCATATGGCCTTCTACCAAACTGGCATGTTCAACACATGGTGTGTAAGTATATTCACCACTTGTAATAAATTCACACAAATTGAATTAATTCACAATTAATTCAGGGTTCATTAAACATGGTTACACGACGTATGACTCTATGTTACACGGTGTGTACTCATAAGTTTTCCGACCAGACTACTGGGAACCTCCAGATGAGATCTTCATATTTATTTCCTTCATAAATTTGTTAGATTTTATTATATTTTAGATAAATGAATAAAAAAAGTATATAAGGAAATTTATACTAAAGAATAACTAAACTATAATTTATAACTATAGGTAAATTCATAAATCAATCAATAACCTTCAAATAATTGTAAATAATTATTCGACCTCTCTAACACAGCTTGTATATTCCTGGTGTAGCAGAATCTGTGGAAATTGCTACCAACACTTAATTTCTATTCATGATTGATGATTAATCCATGACTTAAATGATGATAATTTTTT
Source organism: Viscum album (assembly GCA_963277665.1). Taxonomy (NCBI): domain Eukaryota; kingdom Viridiplantae; phylum Streptophyta; class Magnoliopsida; order Santalales; family Viscaceae; genus Viscum; species Viscum album. The sequence continues at coordinate 451,695,394 of OY728160.1, read as the reverse complement.
GATAAATGGAAATGAATCAGATAATTTGGAAAATCAAAGAAAATCAAAGTTCTAGATCATCACATATTATTAATAAATAATTTATGAAATAAAATAATTAACTTGAGAGAAATTTTATTTTCATATACGGGTACTACAAAATCTATATTTCATACTATCATTTCATTTTATGAATTGAATGTATACTCCCCCAAGTGATGATCCACATTTATTCCATGAGCCTACGAACATCGCTATAGGAATCTTTGAGAGCTAGCATGGTAGATCTAGATTCTTGAATCATTCATCTTTGATATCCATGAAAATATATATAATGAATGTTTCTATTTTATCTCTATAGGATTGAGAGTGGTGGTAGATGAGGAATTCAATTTATTCTTGATAGATTTATTATAGAGTGTTCTCTCTAGGTCGTTGAGTTGATTCTCTTTGTATCTCGTTGTGTACAACATATTAATTAGATCTCTTAATAAAATAATATAATTGGGTTTATATACTCATTGGGAGAAAAATAATAATTGTAAATGATAATTTATTATTTTTGTAATCTTAGTGGAACCCTGTTTCTATAATCATAATATTATTATTATTATTTCTTGACAAGTGTTAAACTCGCGGATAAAATTATATATTATTTATTTAAATAATATTCAATATATATTATTTCTCACCAGACCATTATACTCGGTCCTCCATTCCTCCCATGTTTTTATCAGTGAATTAAAAATAACTATTTATTTAATAAATAACTGTCACATAATTATTCACTAAAAGGAAAATAAATACTATATTCACTGAATATAAAATAAATATCTATTAAATATTATTCTCATGTAATATTCTCTCAAAAAACTGGTGATGGAATGTACGTGATCAAGAAAACATGAATAATTATTAAATAATGTAATATAATAATATTCATTAAAATTGTTAAATAATATTACTATTTAGCTTAGATTCGAACTTCACGTAGTTTGTGACCCTCTAGGCCCCTTTCTTAGTCACATTAGGATAAGTAGCACAAAGTCCATGGTTAGCATCTAAAAACACACCAAGGAACCCATAGAGAAATAATTTAATTTCCCAATGACATAATTCCTCATACATATGCTCACTTTGCAATTCAGTCCATTTATCCCAATATCTCTTATAAAGTATATTGTATTATTGCACCATCAATCTATGTGCTCGATGTCTCTTTATTTTACTTTCTAAAAATATTACTTTTTTATAGAACACTATGTCCATGGATTTATTTAGGCTATGTCATTTCTATCAATGGGAATGAAATATCAAATTCAATTAAATAATAGGGGGAACATTTATTTCACATATTATTCATTTAGAAAATATTAATTGTGATGCACCAAACGTATCCTAACTTACTGTGAACATATGTCTTCATGGTTTTAATCAATATATCAAAGTACATGACTAATAATACTCATTAATTATAATTTAAAATCTTAAATATCATTACACACATCCATAGATAGGAATATCCAATTAAACATATAAAGGTGGATTTCCAATGGGTGGGTCTTGTTCACATAATATCTTACACTAGATATTACAAAGGGTTTACACCATTTAAAGGTTCCTCAGTGACATATGAGTCTCCACCCCTATTACCCTATATCATTTGGTAACATAGATGATTTCATCTGGCTATATAACATTTTTTAATATTATTGGTCACTTAAGGGTTCTCATCATATTAGGGAACATCAATAACCTTTTAGTGTCAAATCTACTCTTAACAAATTATAACATACTGTGTCACAAATAACAACAATCATGAGGTGATAAAGAGTTTATTAATATTCAAACTATAGAATATAGGCTACCATAAAGCACCATTATGTTGGTCGTAGGGAAAATAATTCAACATTGTATCCCTTTTATAATATCAAATTTTCTTCATATTTGAAGAGAATACTCATACACTCATAATAGCTAAACATCCATGGGTAAACCCTTAAATCACTACAATCACGTCTCTCTAGTGATATGTTCCCTTGGGACATAACTTATAATTCTCATTCCTAATGTCATAAATTCATCTTCTTATAATACTGGCACACTAATTTATCATCCTGGATATGATATAACTCATAATCATACTAAATATCTATTTTCTATAACAAAACCCATTTTTAACCTCATAAGTAACCTCTCACATGGTGACTTAGTCATAAGGATCATCATTAACTAATTCCATTTACTAAACCCCAAGGTGAATTAGTAGTTGGGTGGGAAAATCTATAGTATACCATTGGTGGAAATTATATTATAATAAATATAAACCATAAAATGTAATTCTCAGAGTTTTTATGAATTATTTCCTCTAATAAATTAAAATTGTTCAAGGGATTTCATTATATGCAAGACTGGGTTTTACAGAACTACAATATATTATTAATATTATTATAAAATATAATAGTTATCGCATCGATATTAGAATGGAGTGAATGAATAATATTAACTAAATTATGAAAACATATAATATTCACATTTTTATTAGTTGACTATTTATTATAAATAAGATAAGAATCACTTAATGAAAAAAAATCCTACATACTTACATCTTTTCTAAAATACGGGTTTTTTTAATTGATGCAAAAAATTTAAAAATAAATTTCTCTAATTTGAGAAAATTTATATGATAAATAATAATTATTTTTGAAATATATATATCAAAATTTTATTTGGTTTAATTTTTTTATTTTTCTGAGATGTTTCATTTTTTTATGAATAATGGAAAATATAGAGTTTCAATCGAGAACTTCTATTTTATTTACTTCATTTATAAAATTAAATTATATTTTTACTTTGTATTAAAGTATAATTAGTTAAATTATATATCTATTTATCGAATTTAGGTCATTGTAATCAATATTATGTTCAACTTGAATATAAATGTTTTGTCAAATTTTGATCATTTTTCTTTTTAAAAACCCACTTTCACGTCCCCAATTAAGGATTAATTATAAATTAAAATCTTTCATTTTCGTGAGTTTTATTTGGAAAAGTAGATTCAATATTTAGAATCAAAATAATTTATAATTTTTAATCATTAAAAATTAATTTTATTCCAAATTGATTAATGTAAATAGTTAAAATTAATTACAGTGATTAAATAAAAAAATATTTTACATAAGGTTTAAACATAGAATATAAGGTGTAAAATTCCCTACCAAATTTTCCAACACCAATTAGATGGAAATTATTGTTCAAAAAAATTTAGGATATCTTTTTATGAGTTATTTTGATACTATTTTACGAAATTTACCTAAATAATATATTAAGGAAATGGGAAAAAACATCACATCCTTTAATATTTATAAAGCTCTAAGATATATAAAAACATCATATTTTTAGTTATAAATACTATTTTGAAATATAAATTATTTTTTTTCTGATAATTTATTATAATGTTTTTTATTTATTAAATAAAATATTCAATTTCTTTTGAAATTCCAATGTTGATATTATTTATTTAATAATTAACTAGATTAAATGATACTAAAAATATTAATAGTGATGTAAATTTAATGGATTATTATATTAAATTAATTTTTAGATGAATATATAATGTTACATAGGTATGAACATAATATATTCAAATCCAATTATTTTATTTATATTCTAAAAATCAAAATTTAATAAATAATGTTAGAATTTACATTAGTTTTTTTTATAATAAATGATATTTTTTAAAATGATTTAAAATGAAAAAATATCCTAAATTATGTAAGGTATTTTTAAATGATAATAATTATCAATTATAGTCCTTTTATGGACCAATTAATCATTAATAATGAACATATTCACCCCTAAATAATAAAAAAGTGTTTTAACACTGTAAAGGTTAAATTGGAGTTTTTTGTGTATTATATACGATTATGTTAAAATTAATTTCCCACACACAAGGGTTTTATATTTTATAAATAATATAACATCTACAGAATCAGTGGGTTTAAATTATCGAATAATTCTCAATTTAATTTATTCTTAATGAATAGATTACCTAGATTCGAAAATTATTTACCTTAATAAAAACCAAAAATGGTAACCGTGGGGAAACATTAAAATTAAGAACAAAAAATAAAAACATGGACTTATTTTAGTATGGTAGATATTTTTATAAATAAAATAAACCATACCCACCATTATTATTAGATTTTGGTGCCACATGCGGTATGTGGGGCCTCCCAATAGTGAATACTTTTGAGTATTTGTAAGAATGTCACTCCTCATCAACTGTAAAGGCGATACAGTCTCACCCCTACTTCACACCTATCATTCCCTTTTTATAAAAAAACATAGACAAAACCACATAAAAAATTAAATCCATTAATATTATAATACTTAATTTGGGCATAAATTCAACCAAGAAAGGCCTTTTTTGTAAGCCAAAATGAGATACTGAGTGAGAGGTAATGTTCATCAATTAAAATTTTAGTTTTATTTCTTCCTCAAACCCATTAAATTTTATATATGAGTGTGGATTATGTTATAACCTCACTATATTATATATAATTATATGTTATTATTTTATTATTTCCTAAAACACAAACTTCCATAATATGGGTTATGAAATCACCATTCGTGTGTACGGCGTACTACCACTTCGTGAATCATGGTTTTTAGTTTTTCCATTACCACATTTCAAGGATAGTAATAATGATGGAAATAATTTTATATATAATATATATGATATTTAATAGGGCTTTATGGTTCTATAATTATTATATAAAACACACCTTCATGCTTTCTGTTTTTTTGGGAAAACGATAGCTTTGTTCATGTGTACGGAGGACTACCACCATGCGAAGTGATGTCATTCATTAATTACATAAATGGAATATATTTAGGATGGGTTTAATAAAGATAAGTGATTTATATCACATAAAAATTTTTCTTTAATGATGATATATCATATAATTTTCTTTATTTCATTCTGATAAGAAAAACAATATAGCGTTCATGTGTATGTACGACCTACTATCTCCATGAACTGTGTATTTAATTTCCTATTTATATATTTTATAGATTATTATAAGTACATATAAACCTAATATATATGATATTTATATCATTCATATCATTATATAGATGAATAAATCATGATTAAAATAATGGAACCCAAAATAGTCCAAATCAAACCATTTAAAAAAACAATGAAGTTATTACCTTAATCATAAATTTAAAATGGAATCGTTAACAAATAGGTAACAAAAGGCCATAAGAAAATAATATATAGTATGATATATTATAATATTTTTATATAAAATATTTAAATAAATATTTATTTTTTATACAGAAGGTTTGAATGTGTATTATGGGAGTTAAGATCTGGGGTAAGGGATTTCCATATCAGTTTTATTTTTCATGAGACAAAATCCATATTCAACACCTATTTATTGAATATGGTGTCTATAATTCCCATGGATTTATTTTAATTATTCTCATATTGATAATTTTTTTTATTTACATATCGATTATAGGATCTCTCGTTCATTTGGTTTTTGGTTAAAACGTTGCAAATGCGTTCTAAGGGGTTTTTTCTCAATTTTCTTTCTATGAGAGGTATGTTATTTTTCACACCTATATTCTTTATGAGGTCTATATACAGAACCTTTTAAAGGTAATATAATGAATTTTTCCATCATCATGATATTTTATGTTTCATTTTATTTAATTTTTTCATGGGATTTATGATTCAGTGTTTCCACAGCGGAAAGAGTTTACTGCTACAATCTCATTATTTATCAAAATTATTTATCATTATTCTTCCATTCAAGAAATATTATGATCCATATCAAAATATTTATCATAAATTTTATTATAATATGGTTATTCGTGATATCATCATGTAATGTTACCATTTTTCCACTATTTTTTACTTATGATAATTATGAAAATGTTTTTATGAAATTTTGACTCTATTTCTCTCTTCAGTCAGAATTATTTCCCATCTATCATGATATTATTTGGTACTAACTATTATTTAATGGGGATCTGATCCACTGATACCATTATTATTCTTTAGATAAATGGTTTATTTTTTATGGAATTATGTTTATGGGACCCGTTTCTTTTCCATGACTCAATCATGTTTCAAATAGATTTTTACGAAACCCGTTTATTTTTCATGGGTTGATAATTTTTCAAATATATTAACATGGAAATAATTTATGTTCCCCATTTTAATCAAGTTATGAAAGAATAATTATTGTTTTTATGATTTTTTATGATTATATGAATTCTCTTTGTACTATATTCATGTTATGGTTCACGGAAATTACTTATATGATGGTGTTTCCAAGATAGCACCTGATAAGCCGATTAAAGATTATATGAATGGGTGTCCTATATAGAACCAGGTAATCCAATTGTATCTTATACAATGGGGTTTCCCATATATCATAAGGCATACTTGTTACATCTTATATGATGGTGTGGCCCAGATAGCATCTAGTAAGCCCATTACCACTTATACAATGGAGCGTCCTAGATAGTGTTGCGTAATACCATTATAGCTAACATGGTGAATATAGAAAGAGATATAACATAGAGTTTAAATATTTATATCTAATGATATATATGGATATAATTGGGAGTGAACTTGGTTCGGTAGGGGACTTTGTTCACTAATATGGTCTTGGCAATGAACATTGACTACTAAGATTATTATTTTTGAGTGAACCCATTCCACTAATATAGAATTTGTAGTGAGAATTTTCTACTATGAAAATAATTTTGTACATTTCAATGTTTTCCACAATTCCTTTTCTTATACCTATTTTATTCTCACATGAATTATGATCTTTTATTCCTTTTAAACTCATTTCTTATGAACTACCATTCCTTATACCCTGACTCGTGATTATTATATTTGATATGATGGTTATGATATTCAAATGTTATGAACAAGTTCTCATACCCGTATGTTAATGTTATGATTATGTATCCCCTTTATTTTCCATTACAGTGAATCTGGGATCATTACTTCTTTTCTTTAATTTCCTCTGGTTATAAAGAAAGGCCATTAGTAGGAGTACTAAATGGGATCATAATTTTGGGAAACTATGAATAACTTCTAACAGATATGGTGTCTATGTTCTGTGTTTCCAGATACACTAAACTGTTATGGTCCAAATGCATACACTTTTTTAATGTATTTAATATCCATCTTAAGAGATGAAAAATCAATGTATGATAAGCCTTAGTTTTATATATTTTGTATCAAAGTAAAGTTATATTTATCCTTCAGAAACAAGGATGAGAATACTTTAGTGATATCCTTATAGATATTTCTTAGGGTATCTCTAGTGATGTATCTACAAAAAAGTATAAGGATGATTCAATGTTTAGGGAAATGTCCTGGTATTTTGGTAAAGGATAGAGTGAGTGTTTTTATAGAAAAACATCCCAATATAGATACTACAATTGGGTGTGAATTTGACATAGATGTACCTTGGATTAACAACCCTGAAAGTACCATATTGACCAAGACTCGATCAAGAACTAGTACATGTCAAGAGGCCTTGTAGCACCTAGTATTAAAATCAAAAGATATATGCTTTTTAAATTCACAAACTCTTTATGAATCATCATGATGGAATTAAATTTATGATGCTTATGAATAACATAGGAAAAACATATAGATCTATATATTAATAATAAGGTTTAATGATTTAGAAATCCTATGATTGATTTTCATTATTATGTAGTTTTCCACTAAGATTAGTGTTTCTTGCACAATGATTTTTGGTATTCGTCAATGGAGGTAACTATAAGGATGTAGTTTAACATTATATTTGATGGAGTATTTTATGATGTGAAACCAAAGAGAGTGCTTACTTTAGTAAAGGATTTTGTGATCATTCTTAATTAGTTTTCATGGATTGTGATTAACAACGTGAACCTTAACCAACTCTCGGAATCAAAAAAGAAGAGAAAGATATAGGTCTATGAGATTTCATACAATAGATACCCATGATGAAAGAGGATTTGGTTTCTTTTTTTCAAAAATGTGGGAATAAAAATCAATGTCATTGTCTTAGAGGAATAAGATGATGTTTTCAATGTGAAAAAGAAGAACAAAAAATAAGTAACTACAAAGGGAAAATGAAAAGTTATCTTAACAAAATGGATGATAATAATGGTCTGTCTAAGTTATAATTGATTGTTTATTACTTAAAATGTGTAAATTATTGGAATTATGAAAATTGACATCCTAAATTGAATATTCAAGAATAGAATCAGAAAGTTAGTGAAAGTATGTGAAAGGCAAAACTATTAAAGAAAAAGATGAAAAATCATAGTTAATTTTTTTAGAATAAATTGGGATGAATGAAGTATTTATGTATTGGAATTAAAATATTAATTCATACAAATAATGAAATATATAAGTATTGTTCATTTTAAGTATTTTATTACGGATTTAATTCGATATTTTTATTGAGGTTGATATAATAGAAAACTGAATTAATGGAAAGATGGTATACATTAACAAAATGTGGTTAAGGGTAATATAGTCCTCAATATGTTCCTTATGGTGAGATAATATTGTTGGGATAAAGATATGATTGATTTGGGTAAAGTAAATTGGATAGTACTGATTACATTGGAACTGATTAATGAATTGTTGAAAAAGTGGTTTATACTATCATAGATGGATCTTATAGTATTTTTCGATTTAAGTAATATATCTGACCAATTGTGTTCTTTGTGAGGAAATAAAAATGCATTCATTTTTTAAATTATAATTTATGGTAATTTTAGTTATTACCATGTTTCAATAGAATATATGAAGATGGTATTCACATGTTTAGTTTGTGAAAATAAAAGAGGTATTTTAGGATGTATGGGGGAACAATATTAAGATAATGTTGAGAAATTTAGTGACCATTCTAATGTTTTTTATTTTTCCAAAGGGTGAAAAGTTTAAAAATTAATGAAATGGTTTGCATTTAAATTTTAATGAGGTTTTATAGATTAATGTTTCACTATATAAAGATTTATCCACCTTGTATAACTTATGCTGAATATTTTTTTTAAGAAGATAACTATAGACAGAAGGACTTCCTCATCACTATATATATGGATCATATGATCCACTAGTGTTTTAAACATGAAAAATTTACCCTTCTTTCATGGAAAAAATAGATGGGGTGAAAAGTTATCAAGGAAAAACTGATGAATGGGATCGTGACTATGAAATAGAATGAAATTAAATAAGTATATCTTAATGTGAAAATTATTCAACATCAGGAAAATGATCTTTAACAAAATATTTATCTTTGAGAATTAATTTTTTATGAATCAAATGGTCCCTTAGATCATAATAGATTTATGGTTTTTCAATCATTAACTTTCTCGGTATTTCCCACATGCATGTGGTTAGTGATCTCAATAACTCAATATAATTAATTATTCATTTTTTATATGCCAAAATCTCTACATACAACCCATGTTCTCTTATGTGGAAACCTATTTATGTGTTACATTATTAAACTATTATGCTTCCAACTTTCCCTCTATAAATTAAGTTCTATTATTCATTTTTATGATATGGGTTTTTATGAAGGAATTTTCAAATGTTAAACCTCTGATGACCGAGGAGAATTTAAGGCGTGAAATTAATTTTATGGGGAGTATAATGTAACACACTATTTCTTAGGAATTATTTTTTTTATAAAATTAAAATTCTTTGATATCTTATGTTCCACACAAACCATGTTTTACTAAACTATAATAAACTAATAATATTATCATTTAATATAAACATTATCACCTATAAATAAGATTAAATAGCATAAAAAGATATATAATTTTCTAATTTTTATTAGTTACCAATTTATTATAAATAAAATCATAATCATTTAAAATAAAAATAAGTATTTTTAGAAAATAATATATTTTCTAAAAGATAGGTTAATCGTGCTTAGCGTTTATAATTTAAAATTAAATATTACCAATTTTAGAAACATTACATAAAAAATTAAACTAAATTTGTTGAATAGAATTATAATAAGTATCTTAGGGTTAATTTTTGGTACTTTTTTTACAAGATTCATTTTTTATTAATAGTGGAAAATACTAAGTTTTAATCAAAATATACTTTTTCATTTATTTCAATTATAATTATAAATTATATTTTAAATTATTTTTAATTATAATTAGTTCAATTATATATCTATTAATTCAATTTTGATCATTGGAATTAATTTCCCAATGAAATTGAATATAAAAACATTATAAACTATTCATAATTCTTCTTTTATTAAAAACACTTTTTCTTGTAATGTCTACGGGATTAATTTTAATTTAAAATCAATGATTTTTTTGAGTTGAATTTGTAAAAATGGATTCCATATTTAGAATCATAATAATTTCTATGTTCTAATAAAAATTTAAATTTTTTTATCAGAGTGATTAATGAAAATAGAAAAAATTAATTTCAGCAATTAAGGTAAAATGAGTTTATTTATTGGTTAAACATAGAATATAAGGTGAAAATGTCATATCAACTTGTTACATGCCCATTTTATTGATATATTTAGACTGATAATAGCTTATTATTTATTTTTATGAGTTATTAGGATAATATTTCAGGAAAATTACCTATATAATTTGTTAAGTAAAGAAAATGACAAAAAGGTAACTTCTTTTCCATTGACATTTATAAAGCATTGAAAAAAGGACCAACAAAACATATTTTCTATTATAAATATTATTTTTAAAGGTAAATTGGTTTTTTTATCATGATAATTTATTTAAAATTTTTTATATATTAAATATTTTTATTTAATTCTTAATAAATTCAAACATATTAATTATTTAGTTAACAATTAAAAAAATACATGGTACTAAAAAAATTTATAAGTGAAAAAAAAATTAATTAATTGATGTCATCCACTAATTTTGTAGGTTAATATATCATGATGCAAATAAATTAACTTCAATGATTCAAATTTTATCATTTTATTGATATTTTTTAAATTCAAATTAAATAAATAATGTAAAAAATTTCTATTAATGTTATTTTATAAGAAATGATATTTTATTAAATGATTTAAAATCACTATAAATCCTATATTATTCCTAGAGAATTTTAAGTGTTAATAAATATAAAGTTTTTTTCCTTTATTAGGAAAAATGATATTTTATAATGAATATATGAACCCTTAATTAGTAAACACAATTGTTGGTGTGGTTGTGGTTAAAGCATTGTTTTTGTGCACTACATGTACTTCTAATAAAAATAATATCCAGAAAAAATAGATTTTTATTTTATAAATTAGTTATAATATTTATAATCAATTGGTATAAATTATTTAAAAATTCTCATTTTATTTTATTCTTAATGAATAAATTTCCAAGGTTAAAAATTTGTTACCTTAATAAAAACCAAAATTGTAAAAGTGGGGAAATATAAAAGTTAATAACACAAATTATACAAATGCACTTATTTTTGGGTGTTGGAGGTGTTTATAAAGAAATTAAACCCTACCCTCTATTATTATTCAATTTTTTATCCACATGAGGTTAAGTATAACTCTCAATAGTGAATAATTTAGATTATTTAAAAGAATGTCACTCCTTACCAACTGTAAAAGGAAACTCACCCTCCCCCCTTCTTCATGCCTATCAACCCATTTGGATCGACCAAACCCTAAAAAAATAACTTTCCAAATTCCATTCCTCCATCATAGACGCCTTAATTTGGGCATAAATCTATCCAAATAATACATTTGGTGAAAACCAAAAGGAGATACCTGAAGAAGAGGAAACATTCATCAATGAACATTTATGTTTTATTTTATTCTCATGCCCCGTAAACTACTTTAATATATTGATTATATAACAAACTTAGTATATTATATATAATTTTATGTTTTTATATTATGTTTAATACCTACAAACCACAAAATTCCATCAAATTTCTTTTGAAATTCTCATTCCTGTGTAGGGCGGACTATCACCTCACGAGCTAATGTCATTCATTTTTCCAAGACAACATTTCATGGTTGGGAATATTGATTTAAATAATATTTATATTTCATATATATTAAATTTATGATTTTTTAAAACTCTTTAATTATTATATTATAGATAACTTTATGATTTCCATTTTTGGGAATGTGAAAATGTCATTCGTTTGTACGGTGAACTACTGTCTCCCGAAGCAATGTGATTCATTCATTCTTTACATGGAATGTATAAAAGATGTTTTTAATAAACATATGTGATATATTTAACATAAAAATTCTTCTATAATGATTATATATCTTATGATTTTATTTCTTTTAATCTAAGAATAAAATGGAAGCAACGTTCATGTGTTTATACGACCAAGGATCACCATGAACAGTGTATTTCATTTCATATATCTAGATTTTATAGATTATTATAAATAAACATATTATGAAAATATATGATATTTATATCACGATTATAATTCTCAATATGATGAAATCATGATTAAAATTTTGGATCCATAAATAAAACAAAGCAAAACATTTATGAAAAATAAAGTAGTTATCACTAGAAACAGAAATTTAACATGGAATTATTAATAAACGGGTACTAAAAGATCATAATAAAATAATATGTTGTAAGATATATTTTAATATTATTATTTAATATATTTATAATAAAAATATATTTATTATATAATAGTATTTATTTTGTACGATAGAATTTACGACATAAGGTAAGGGATTTCCATCCCACTTTTATTTTCTATAAGACAAAATCCATGTTCACCACCTATTTATCATTGGTGGTGTGTATAATTCCCATGTATTTATTTTATTATTTTTATTCTAATAATTATTTTTATTTTAACATACATTTTATGATCTCTTTTTCTAGGGATATATGGTTAATATGTTACTAATGTGGTACAGGGGTTTTGTCTGAATTTTTTTTTCTTGAGATGTATGTCATGTTATGAAACTATATTCATCCACGACGTGTATATAAATCCCCATTGACATGTAATATCATGAATTTATTTTAATAATAATGATCTTTTGCGTTTCATTTAATATTATTCATTCATGATATTTATGATTCAATGTTACCAATGTGGTAAGAGTTTATTGTTACAATCTCATTGTTTATCAATATTGTTTATGATTATGCTCACATTAATGGAATATTATGATCCATATATCAATAATTATGATGAATTTTATTCTACTATGATTATTCATCATATATTTAAGTAATGGTACCATTTTTACATTCTTTGGTACCTTATAAAATTAATAAAATGATTTTATGAAATTCTGATATTATATATCTCTTGGGTCAGAAATCTATTTTATTCCAAAAAAACTTCTATAAAACAAAAAAATATATTTAAATGGTGTTTTAATATTATTTTAAATGAAAATTATTTTTAATTTTTTTATTATTTAATTTTTTTTTAAATTATTATTAAAGTTTCCTTTTAATGTTGTTAATGTTATTGTCAAAGAAAAATGATTAAAAATGTTTTATGCATTGAAAAGAGTTTTTAAAAGAAGAAAGAATATTTTCATCAAGAAATTTTCTAAATGATCCTTTAAAAATTATTTTCCATCTATTATGAAATCTTTCGGTGTTACCTATTACCTACTGGGTATATTATCCATGGATATTATCTATATTCTTTCTCTAAAAGGATTATGTTTTGATTGGATAATGTTTTTGGAACTTCTTTCTTATCCAGTGCACAATCATGTTTCAAAGGGATTGTTTTGGTCCTTGTTTATTTTCCTTGGGTTGATCATGTTTCAAATATAATTTTAAAAAAACCCATTTCTCTACTATAGGTTTATCAGATTATGAAAAATAATAATTGTGTTTATGATTTTTTAGGTTGATATGAAATCTCTTTATACTTTATTCATATTGTACTTCATTTATATTAAATATATGAAGGGGTAGTTTAGATAGCATTGGGAAATCAAATTATATATTTTATAATGGGGTATTCAAGATAGAACCTGATAAGCCCATTACAGCATATAATATGGGTTGGAACAAACAACATCAGGTAATCCCATTACATCTTTTACAAAGGGGTGTCCTAGATAGTGTCAGGTAATCCCATTACAGCTTATAAGATGGGGTGTCCCATATAGATTTAGTTGTGCACATTATATCTTAGATGATGGTTGAACCTATATAGTGCTCTAATTCTTTGGGTAAAGGCTTATATCTCATTAGAATGATATGGATGGAGTAGGGACTAAACATAGTTCTATAATATAATTTCTTAACATATATGGTCTTGGGATAGAACCATTACTACTAAGATGGTTTGGGTAGTAAACCCATTCCACTAAGATAGCCTTGAATGTAATACTTGAATACTATGGGAATAATTTAATATAATTAGGAGTTTTCTATAATTCCTTTTCTTATACCAGTGTTATTATCACATTGATTATACTCTTTGATACCTTTGTGAATCATGTCTTATGAACTTCCAATATTTAATCCATGACTCGTTATTATGATATTTTATGGTAAAGTTATGATCTTCAAATTTTATTATCATGTTCTCATACCCTTATGTTCATGTTATGCTTATGTATCTCCTTTATTTAACCTTACATAGTATCTAATCTCACCCTTTCCTATTTTTACTTTCCCCATGTTATGAGTAATATTCATAAGTAGGAGTACTAAATTGGAATATCCTTTTTTGTAATATTGAATATATTTTGTCATATTTTATGTTTTTGTTCCATTTTTTCAAATACACTAAACTATTATAGTCCTATGACATGTAATTTTTTATTGTAATTAATATTAATCTAAAGAGATGAAATATCCATTTATGTTAAGCATTGGGTGGGTATATAAAATTTTTATCTTGATAATCCCAATTAAATCCATATGTTACCATGTCTTAAATATAAAAAATTCTATAAGGTTTCCCAAGATACCCACTATTTGGATATCTTATTTACTATCACTCCCAAAAAAGCATCACATCAACTCGCACAAGGCCTCACTAGGTCACTCACGTCATTTAGTAAGGTTGGACGCATGTTGTATATTACTTCATTATTAATTCCATGTTAAAAACAGTTATGGAGTCAAAAAGAAAAATATTTACCAATGTCACATGGGGGATATCATTTATACAACCCCATTAGGTTTCACCTAATTCCTTACTATCACCTAACCTTCATTGGCTCTCACTCAGGTTGGTCATACCCACCTACCCCTACATGAAGATCATACCACACATAAAATTACATAAAAAAGTTATAGAATTATCGATATCATACCTCATATTAAAGGAGTAATTATTTTTTTGTCATTTCCCAACCACTTAATCCATGCTCTCTTAATAATTTCACACCCCTAGTAACTTATCTCATTAAAGAGATCAATTAAATAAAATTTATTCCAATTCTGATTAATTCTTAAATGAAACTATAATGGAAATAAAAGTGAAGAATATTATCGATTGACATAATCTTATCAAAATATCATGTAACAATATTTGGATATATCATAGATAATCCTTGGATACTATATGAGTGAAATATAAATAAATCACCTTAAAATCATTAGAAAATTTTACCATAAATTGTTAAAATTCCTGTAATAATTAATATGATAATATTCTTACATCAAAACGGCATGAAGCAATATCATTTTTTCCTTCTAGGTCCTCCTTTACACATTGAAAAAAAATATTTCCTATGTTTCTGAAATTATTTCAACATTATCTTGTAAAATTATAATTAAATCCTATATCTATTCACTAGATAATTAGTATAAAACAAATAAAAATGATTAATCATAAGACAAAATGAACTCCATTGATTTGTAAGGATGAAACTTACCATGGACTCTTTAAGTTAGTTAATGGAATGTGAGAGAAAATAATGGAAGGGATGAATATTACCCCTCCATGGATCTATAACATTTAAAGGACCATTTTAAATGTTTATATCTTCAAAGGGTTCAATTATATTTTTTCATCATCTAAAAAATAGTTTAAGAACCACTGGGTACCTGTAGTGTAGCTTCCAGGTGCCCGGTAGCTATCCTCAGTTATTCCCCTCCCCTTTTTCCACTACATTAGGTAATCAGTACACTTATACTAAGAACCTGATGGTATGTTATATCCTTATCGGAATCACCACACAACTCATTGAGTACCTAGTGAACTTCCACTGAGCGCCCAGTGGCTTTTGTTGGTTATGCTGAAAAACCACCTCTTCCATTTTATGAAACCCTATCCGTATAATTTTATTTGAAACCTCCATTTAAAAATTAAAGATATGTAAAATGTTTCTCCTTATTAATTTTAATTAAAAAGTTTAAATCACCCATTCTCAATTTATATTTGATTCTATATCATTCTTTCTTCGACTGACACACAAAAGATTATATCATTACAAAATCCCCACCATACTATTTCTCATACTTGAGAATCATATATATGTATATTTGGTAACCCACCCCAGTTTTCATGATAATATGGGCACTTATATACCCTGACTTCACTAGTTACGATCACATCAGTACTATACCCAAAATAGAAAACCATGTCTCTTCAAGATGCCTCATGCCCTGATCCATTATTTGCAATAGTCATTCATTGAAAGAAATATTCAAATCAATTTCTAATCCAAAATCAACCATCACATGTGAAAATCACCATCTAGTTCAAGTTTATTCCAACCACCTCAAAAAAATCAATAGCCTATGCACTAAAGTGCCTAATAAATTCATTCACATTTCATAAATGTCTCAAACTTAGAAAAATTCATGTCTTATTAAATAAAAAACATCATAGTGGTTCCATTTTTATATAAAATTTCATTATCTCTACAAACATAAAGTCTCAATCTTGAGACTATATCTATTCTTGTAACTTTTCTCCATTGAGAAATTAATTTCACTATAATACTAAGAGTCCACCATCCCATTTCCCAAATATCGTATCCATTAATTTTTAAACATAGTGAATATTTTTGAGAATTATTGATTGATATTAACACTTTTTATTTACTTATCATATGATAGGAAGGTGTAAGAAAACCCCAAAACTAAAAAGTAACCTTACCCATCAAACCAACCCCTAAAATTCTAAAACTATAAAATTAGCTCAATCAATGTGGGTTACATTTTTTCTTTCAGTCATGTTGGGTCATGTGGTGTGTTTTCCTTTTGTAGGTCATATATACCTAACCCATCTGCTATAAATTTTAGAGTATTTTCAATCCTCAATTTAAAATTTTATTTAATAAAATATAAATTTGTTATTAATAATTTTATTATTGAATTATATTCATTAGTTTAATGACTATTTCTCATATTGTGGTTGTTAATAAATGATTCATATTATTATTTTTCATAAAAAAATATTTCATTTTTACCTATATTTTTTTATACATTATAAATTATTTTTACTTTTTATATTATTATAACATCATTACAACACGAACTAACCCACCCTTTAAACCATCTCAACCCATCAGATTATGATTTTCAACAAGCAATTTTATTGCTTTCTAAAGGGGGGTTGAAAAAATATTCACCCACCTAAAATGTGTCAAGAGAGAATGATTTTAAAACCAAAATAAACTAACCATTTTCATATAACATCCATGTATTTTATATATATATATAATTTCTTCTCAATAAACATGTGTGTTAAATAGTATATTATAAAATAATTACTCCAAATAATAATATAAACAACACTTTATTATTACTTTAGAACATAAAATTTATAGAATAAATATGGTTATAATATCAATATTGGGGCTTATGATCATTGAGATTTATGATTGTTGGTAATGTATATTCTATAAAGATACATTTATAATTACTACAATGATAAGAGATAATTGATGAAATAGGGAGAAACAATGGACTAAACCAATAGGATTTTCCCTTATAATGATAATTTATCAAATCTTGGAAGAGAGTTGTCATTGATGGTGTAATCCCTTAACCATGATCTACCATAACATTAATAATTGAGTCTTCAGTGGAGTCATCTACGAGAGAAGTTAAAGTTAGTGGAAATAACCTCCCATTGAATGTTGGTTGAACCACCCCATGAATGAACCTCCATTTCACACCATACCCAGAGTACTTTTTTTAATGTGATATGGGTTTTTTATCTTATGGATAGGTAGTATTAATGTGTAAAGTCCATTATAAATTAAAGGGTGCTACCACAATACCAAATTTATTTATTGAACAGATGAATCTAATTCTTTGTGTGGAATCAAGATTTCAACATTAGTCATTGGTGAAATTTTTTATTTTTTTGGAAAGAAATGGAAAATTTAAATTTGGTTATCTTAATAAATATATATATATATATTAATGTGTTAAATATTAAAAAATTATTTTTCAACCCAAATAAATAGAAATAATATTTCTGATAATATATATATCAAAAAAAATAAATTTTTATGATAAATATAATATAAAAAAATAGTTTTAGGAAACCAAATATATTTGTATACAAATTATAACATAATTTTATAAAATAATAAGAAAATTTAAAGAGGATCATAAAATTGATCATGTCTTAAAAATTAGGGTTTTAAATAAAAAAGGATTTGATTCAAAACAAAATTTAGAATGTTCAGAAATTTATTTGGATAAAATTGTTATCATTTTGTGAATTATCAAACCGAAAAATGGTTATTGTATGTTTTTAGTATATTTTAAAAAAAATAAAATTCAAAGGTGAATGGTGAAGTACTGCATAAGTACAATGTTTTTTAATAAAGGATATGAATGACTTTTTTAGGTTTATAAAATTTATATGAATATTTAATTGGACTTGTTACAATGGACTAAAAATCATATTATTATTTAATATCTGCATTGGTAACTATTTAAATATATAATATTTTATTTTAAAATGGTCATCTACTCCAGTTACAAATACATGTCTTTTCCACCCCATTTCTCCATTTATTCTAAGACCCTACGCTTTCCCAACCTCTCTCATCCATATTTTTTTCTTCATTGAAATCTTAGTATCATGAAAATAATAATCTAATAAGACTTAATTTTTAATCTAATAGAATATATCCAAAGAATTTGTCATTATATTAATCAAGTACATTCAGGTTTCCTTCTTATTCTATAATGAAATCATCTCCCATGTTATGGCCAGTTCACCATCATCATTGATGATGTTTGTCATTTTCTATTACCTCATTTTACGGTGGATTTAGATATTTATTCAAAAAATAAATAAAATATTTATTATATTATTAATATTCAATGAAGAAAAATCTTGGTTTATATTAATGATAATAATAAATAATTTTCATATTAATTTGAACCATCCCAAATAAGAATATCACAATACCAATCTAAATTTGAATCTATTTTTTAAAAAATAATAATACTATGTAAAATAATTCCTATGTAATGATAAAAAATATATAACTCTCAAATTATTTAGATTATATAACATTTTGGCTATACCTTTTACCATGATCAAAATATTAAAGAAATTTTGTAAAAGTTGACCAAACAACCTCAAATGGATGATGTGAGAAAAAAAACAATGTAATAAATTAAGTACATATAATATTAATTGAAACATATAAAATTAGTTATATTTGAAAATTTCTCTTATTAAATATTAAACTTAATTAATTTTATCATTCATGAAGTTATATGCACATACCAAGTTTGTTGGGACCTAAGGTAAAGGAACATCCAAACTAGCCTCTTCTATTTCGGGTTTTTATTTTTCTCTCACATGGATTTCTTTTATATATTTTATATATGTTCATATCCTATATATTAATTCTATACTACTTTTATTATTTATAGATATAAAATCTTTTGATGTTCCCTTATAAATTTCTTCTTTTAGGAAAACCAAATTAATGGGAAGTATCTTGTATATTTCTAATCTATTTTAATGTACTACTCAATATATTGTTTCTTTGTTCTATATGATTTATGAGAATAACTCATTACTTTATATAAAACCATTTTAGTTCAATTCTGGTTTTAAATAATACACCATGTGCTTTTCCTTATTTAATGACTCGTCACTCTTTTCATAAAAACCTCACTTATAAGGATCATTTCCAACCCTACTACTCCACTCATTTCCTATAACATTTATTCACATAAATTTATTCTTCATGAGTAATGATTACTTATTCTATTATGAGGGTTAAAAAATTATTTAATACCTTATAATCAGTGTAATATTCAGGCGATTATTTTTTATGCCTTAAAATATGATTTTCTAACCGATATCTTTTTCATGGGTTTTTATAATTCATATGAATTATTCCTTGTATAAAAATTTTCAATTTGGTACACATATTCATGTACATGTTATTTAAAAAATTGATTTTCCTAGAATTATACATCCCCCCAATGTATTTTTTTTATTTTTTATATCTTGAGATACCATGTATGTTCCTCAGTTAGTTATCCTAGAACATCTTTTTATGTATTCTTAGAACTGAACCTTTATTTATTCTTATAATTTTGTATTTGATGTTCTCTCCAAATTATTATGATGTCATGATCATATGATATTATTTTATTTGTAACATTCAATATTATTATAATATATTTCTTATTTTTTATGTCATGGTATGCCACATGATTCATATATATTCCTTATATTTTATATTTATTGTTCCCTTGATGCGATTTATAGAACACCCAATTCCTTTTTGTCTTTTACTAGGATATACTTTTTAGTTAAATAAGATCAAGGGTATTTAAGAAAACATTATGAATATTTAAATAAATATATTTTGTTTTATATTGACTATTATGTTTTATGCATCTAATCTCCCAAAGACACTATACCTCTATATTTATAGGTTTAATTTTATAGAACTTTATATAAAAAATTATGTAATAAAATTTTTATGATATTTGGATTGTTGTAGTTTGTATAAGATAAATGTCTAGTCATTTTTGGGGATTGGGATTGCAACATCACACCCCTTATCATTGGTATGGGAATGTGGTGGGATTTTACTATCCATTAAGTGACATCCCTGAGACACCAATGGATGGAAATAAATTTCAAGTTCATAGTAAATATTGGAGGGAAAATTTTCTCTTTGAAAAAAATACTCAACCAAAAATACAATAACCTACAACCACACATTGATGCAAGATAATAATTTAAAACAACTCAAAGTAATACCCAAAGATAGAAAAACCAAACTACAATCATGAACCATGTTATATTAGAAAGAAGAAACCAAAAACCAAAAAAACCGATGGAGAACCAAGACCTCCATTAGTAACTCCAAATATGGTACAAGATCCAACTCAACAATACATTCCCATTTTTTCATGATGCATCAGTAAATAACTGGGATACCTTTCCTTTACCTATGTCGTGATATACAACATCTACATATGCAAAAACTTTCCTAAGAATGGGATGTGTATAAAACTATGTATGTTTTCCCCAATGACATACCTACCTATAAAACTATGATAGAACAATTTATCTAATTTATAAAAAATATTTAAAATCCAATTTAAATTTTTTTATATCATTGAATAAAAATATTTTTCCAATCTAGAACCCTTTATAAGGAATGAAACTAAAAAACTATTATAATAGTTTCACATTTTAATTTGAAATAACCTATTTTATTCCATATATCTACAGATGCGTGTCAAGGTGACAGTTCCATACCAATGAGATGTCTCTTTTTTGTCTACCAATTCATCACATGGTAACCATATACCAAGGTCTCCAATGGCACATGCACCTTCCATAGGGTCACATAAATGAAAATTAATACACACCAACCATTTATGCCAAATACTAAGATAAAGCAATTTTTCAAAAACCATCTCAATAAAACAATCCTTTTATATAAAATTTTCCAACCAATTTTCGATGCATTAAAACAAAACAAACATTTAAAAATCATTATTTTAAAATAATTTTACAATTTCGATTTCCACAAGACAACTAATTTCTATAATTACACAAATCATCACTAAAGGGGGTTTACAGTAACCATTGCACATCAATTTCATTATTAATACCAATAAAATAAGTTTATTTGAAATCAAGACTTAATTTTCTAATAAGAGGAGTCGATAGTGAATCCCCTACCTCACAACTTATGAAAAAAATGAAGAATGTCCCAAAAACTCAAAAATATTGGCTTAGATCATCAAAAACACACCATTGATCTTGTTTCATATCATTAACATAACCATATCACATCATTATTGGAATCCCAAAACATGGATCTATCTCAAATGTATTTTATCCATGAATCCAATAGTGGGAATAAGAAGAACAATATAGAAAACCATGAAGAATGAGCACTTACAAAGGAATCTGACCTCTAACACGCCAATTTTTTATAATGTATTTCTCTCAAATCTAAGGGAAGGGTACCCACATCCTTTTTTGGGAGATTAATTCAATTTATGATTATTTATGGGGGAATGAAGGATTAATGGTGTGATTCAGATTAGATCCACAAAATCCAAATCAAACATTTAATGATGCACTATTTAGATGCACGGTTTGGAAAACTATGCACCATAAACTACCTATAAACACCCCTCACATGGTTGGATCTCATGATTAGAAAAATTTTGGCCGACATTTCTCATCACATATAACCCACATTTCATGGTTTCACTTTGGTGTCCCTATGATTTTTTCAAAATGTGTTCCAACTGTGTGAAAACAAAACTTTTATTTTTTCACTTTGCATATTTTATTGGAGGTGTTTTAAGGTTTTTACTAATTGTCCCCAAACCATTAACCTCGATAAAAGCCCCAAAAACATGTCAAAACTCTTCAAAACATTCCCAAACCTAACCAAATTACTTTATATACTTAAAATATATAAATAAAGTTTTAATTACCTGAAACTGGGGGTGATACATTCTCCCCACTGTTGATATTTCCTTACCATGAATTTTTAAGCCACCAATTTCATAAAAGAGTTTGGTCTATTTATAATTCATTTAATTCTCATGTTCTAACATTTATTCCTGAATCTGACCATGTTTCCACAAAAACCACTCTAGAACAATTCTTTTCCCATGAAAGAGTTTTTTTTCCTATCTACAATCCTCCTTGGCACATGATCCAAATAAGAATCCAACTCTATGTCACTATGATCCCATTGAAACACATGATATGGATCATGTTGATAATTCTTCAATTATTACTTTTGAAAAACATTATGCACTATGTTAAAACTTGGTGGAAGAGACAACTAATATTCAACCTCCCCAACCTGATCAAGTATCTTATAAGAGATTATGTATCATGGAGATAACATTCCTTGAATTACAAAATAAAAATTATAAAGCCTTTGAGATATTATCAAGAACACATGATCACTCACCTCGAAAGAAAATGGCCATCGATGATGATCTACAAATTATTTCTGATGACTTTGAGCCATCTCCATCCACTTCCTGATCAACTAAATCTTATCTATTATCTCTTTCACAATGTTAGGTCCAAATAGTGATGTCTCCCATATTTCTACCAAAAAATTGGAGAACGACAAGAAACCCCATAAAAAACCTCAAAAGGATACATATATATTGATCCCTGGTAATTATTGTTATATGATAACTCCACTAATGGTATGTGCACCTACCATGAGCCAAAAAAAATCCATTAAATAATCCATAAGAATTTTTTCTAAGGTTTGTATCATCCACTTGGATATTACATCCATCTATTAATGGTATATAATGATAATATCCAATTGATTCCCAAGGAATTATTGTAAGGATTTCCAGAATCAAGATATAAACCTTAGATTTCAGAATGATACTATTGAAATTGGTACACCATTCCTCTTTACAACTTCTTAGATATAGATTTTAGACAAGCCCTTCACTTTATGAGATTCATAAATTGGGATGAAATGGGCCAACATTGTGAGATAATCCACTATCACACATATGAATTATTATTTTCAAACTATCCTTGGGATCCCAATCACAAAATCCATAGTTATCTTCTCCCATTTCGAAATAGGAATAGGTAAGGATTATAATATAACTTCTAGACATTGGTGGTCTGCCCTAACATTCAGATAGGTGATGCATCTCAAAACAAACTCATTAACTTTTTTTAGTCAACACACCAAAATTGTTCTCTCAACACCTTATAAATATTTTATAATCTAGGATGAAAAGACCATATTTAATGGTGGTAATCATGAATAAGTTATTCCTGACATTCCATAAGAATAACCATCCATTCTCGATAAGATAAAACTAAATTACCATCCAACTTCCATCCCTCAATGATGTCCCCACCACTTATTTTTGACATTATACGAACACATTTTTCATCAGATGTCTATGAAACCTTAACATTATCAAAAAAATTAGGAACAATAGAAACCAAAAATAAAACCAAAACACTACCACATTCTTCACAATCCATGTGCATACCATTTATCAGTGATATTAGAATCCACTTATCTGAGGATTATTTTTCTATCTAAATATAAATATTATTTATTAATGTATCCACAACATAATTTTCATTAGCTAGTGTATACATCAAATAAAAGTAAATCCTTTGAATATAATTCATCTATATTATTTGTATCAGATTCAAATTTATTTTAGTGAAAATGTGATTTAAGCTCCCATGATCTGTAATCACTAAAAATTTATAATCAAATAGGTAATGATGACAATTATTTGAGGCATGGACTAAAATAAATTACTCCAAATCATGTGTGGGGTAGTTCTTATCATTAAACTGCTCCTACCATGATCCATAAGTTATGACATTATCTACATACATTAGACTACATCCTAGACCATTAATTCCCACAAAATCTTTATCAATGATGATGCAATATGAACATTAATCTCTTGATAATTCTTATAACATCCATCATTCCATATAAATGGAACAAATTTCCTTGTCTGATATTACATTGGTAAATCTAGTCATGATAATTCATGAATACAACATGGATAAGAACTAGCTAAACTTATGAACCTGCATATCTCAAATAAATTATTTGGCAATTTCCAAGATATTACACCCTCTATCTTTTATAGATCCATAGAAACACCTATTTGAGAGATTACTTGGCCAAGGAAATGTAATGTTTGTATTAAAAAATCACACATTGAATTTTGGCATAAAAATGATGATCCCACAGTATCGCCATGTGATTCTTGTGGTAAAACCTTATCCTTGAATACACTAATATGCCATCCACAAAAACCACCATAAAATAATACAAATATCATTGAAATATTTGATTCACCAATTCAATAATGAAATATCTTGTATTCAGAATATTATAAGAAAAAATCATATACTCATAATGGCCATATATACTCATGGAATCTGTCTTTAAAATATCCTCGTTTAGTACCCATAATAGGTGTTATCCTGAACACAATTCCATCTTAGAGAATCACTAGTCTCCCCTAAATTGATCAAATATATAATCAATGAATGCATGTTGATACAAATTTTTAATCATAACATGGTTATTCCAATGATAATCCACCCAAATCCAAAGAGTTCCATCCACCTTTTTTACAAACAAGACTAAGGCAATCCACATAGACGTACTAGGCTGAATGAACCCTTTTCTTTCCATCTCTTCCAACTAAAATTTCAATTAACGTATGTTTATTGGTTTTATATAATAATATGAATGTGAGATTGGAATGGTCCTTAGTAAGATATCAATCATAAAATTCACTTATCTTGTGGGTGGAACCCCTGATAAATTCTCAGGAAAAACATCCAGAAACTAATCAAAATTTATTGGAAGACCATAATCCATTATTTTATCCACTGATGAAAAGGATATAGAATAAAACTGGTATGAGATAATTCCAACTAATAGGACCAAAAATATTATTGCACCTCCCTTTACATTTTATTCCCCTCTAAAGAGATTCTTGATGTCATCATCTGTTGTAAATCTAAATATTTGGGTATAATAGTTGATCTGGTCTTTAAATATTTTCAGCAAGTTCAATACAACGATTATTTCATAAACATCCATTTGAAGTATAGATAAATATCAACTCAATCTAGACCTAATAATATTTATAAAACATATTTTATAGATAAAGTCTCAACATTATCTTGGACCAATAATATTTTGATGTTTCAAAAACAAAGGCATCATCTCAATATGCCAACCCAAAAGATCAACATCATGAGAATAAATAAATGAATGGGTTTCACATGTATGAAAAAATACATTAAGGGTTAATTTAAAATAATCATAACACTCACCATCTATGGTCCATATTGATGATCCAAAATCATTTTTTCAGCTCCATGTAATTGCTTACTCACTACACTTTGATCTTTATTACCCTATTGAGATTTCTCAGGCTGAGAATTCACGGTTTTTCGAGAATCACCAAGGACGGGTCATTGTTGTAAATGATAATTATTCTTATGTCCTCATCCCATCAATGCATATGATGTCTGTGAAATATGACATGTGTCCCAAGCACCTAGCCTTAGATCACTATGACAATATTGCTAAATATTCCCCATATGGTTGTAATTATTGAATGATTTAGGTGATTTTTTCAATATTTCTTCATGTGACCAAAATAACCACACTGAAAATATATTTGGTTTCTAAACTACTACAAAATAGGATTTTAATGGTGATAAAAATGTCCTTTATCAGTGCTATAAATGTGTTGACTGCATGACTAAGGTTAAAACTCCTAGTCATTTATCAACACTGAAAAAGCACTGATAAAGGTTCCCATTATATGCGCTAAAAAGCACTGATAAATGGGACCTTTATCAGTGCTTTTAGAGGATTTAATAAAGGAAAAATTTATCAGTGCTTATTGAAACACATATAAAGTATACCTTTATTAGATCTTTTAAGAGCATTGATAATGTTCTATTCTATAGTGTGTTGTAACAACACACCACAGCACCACTACAATGTGTTGTAACCGCACACCACAGCACCAGAAACACACATGATATAAAAAAAATCCCATTACAATATTTAAATAAAATGGAATTTACCACATAAACACAAGAAATAAACACTATATCATAGACATTTCATACATTGGTTTATATAATCACATATATACAAATTATTACATATATTCAAAAACATAAAAGTTCCTTTATCTTTTAATTCTAACCCAACACATGTTATTGTAAAACAAACCACCCCTGCTCGAGAAAATAAATGCACCTATATGAGAAAAAAATATTATTATGTTAGTAATAATATATAGAAATAATTTAATATAAAGTGTTAATTTTACTAAAAATTTTATCAATTTTAAATAAAAAGACACACTTTGAGTCATACCGGTCATGCTGTGCATCAAATTGATGTGTGGCTGATTCCAACACATCTCAATTGACTGATGGATCATATTACTAAAGTAGTTAAACAATGTGAATGTTTTTTATCAGTTTTGAGTAGGTTATTTTATTTTTTGACTAAAATTTATGTCAATTTTAAATAAAAATATGCACTTTAGTCATATTGGTCACATTGTGCATTGGATTGAGGTGTGGCTGATTCATGGATGACTCAAATCTCTTAAGAATTGTTTCCCTAATGTATAAAAACAATATAAATGTGTTTTTATTTCTTAAGTTGTAGTTAATTCTTTCAAAGGCTTGACACATTGATTCATAGTAGTCACACTATGTGTTGAATTGAGGTGAAGATGATTTCTACACATCTCAAATGATTTATTGTTCATTTACCTAAATGAGAATGAAGTACACACCTATATAGACATATTTTTACAATCATATAAAACCCTATAATTATTTAATAATCGAACAAAATATCTCAAACCAAACAATGAACCCACACAAAAGGCACAATTAGTGACTTCTATAAAAATAGACATCTCCAAACATGTAAGATAGGAAGTGGGGAACTAACTCTTGAAAGGAAAACCATTTAATAGTTCATATTTAGAAAAACAAAACCGTTATAACTATAAAATGTAGATTTAATCTTATTTTATAATGAAATTTGAACTTACAATAGCCACAAAACAAAAATGAGGATGCTCTGAATGTCTTCACTCTAACACTGGAGACAACAACTAAGCCAATGAGTTATATGGATATTTCATAACAACTAATCCAAAAATTATTCATCCACAAACTTCTCAAAATAGAGATCCTTGGAGAATATGACACACTACTTGATCCTTGGTTGAGTACCCCCAATTAAAATAGAAGCTTTCAATAAATTCTGTGACACCACCTCCAGAGAAAAGAAAACCAGCTCTTTAAAGTGTTCAACATAAGCCTTCACCATCCAAGGACCATGATAGAGACTCATTAGATCTTTAATTGTCTTCATCTTTACCTCCTCAGGTATACACCATAAAAAATGATGTACTTAAAAACTATCCACATCATCCCAAATTACATCGTTGGCGGGGAAAGAAACTCCCATTCTTCCAAATCTGGACCCCCAGCAGACCTCAAATAGCACGAACTCTAATAACATTAAGAGTTCCCAACACTCTGAAGACATTTTCAACTTCCTCAAGCAACATCATTGCCTCTAACGAACCTTGATTTCCACAAAATATGGGCTGAAACTGAGGAGAACTAGAAATAGGGGGATACCCACTAGACACTTCAAGGACCTTTCTAGGAATCATATTCTAAATAACACAAAAATCATAAAATCAGGATCAAAATAAATTCATCACATTCCCAGACATGTGAAAACACTCATAAGGAATACTGAGGGCCACACAAACAAATTTGTAAACAAAACCAATAATTTTCCAAGTTTTTAATCCAAGACATTTTCCTTTAATACACTTTTTTTTTCAATCCAAGACCATCTGAAACAAATCATTTTACTTTCCATTATAGTTTTCATTTTAAAAGATTACTCATAACAACCGAGACAAAAACAAGATATATTTAATGATAAACCACAAGAATTAAAAACATGTAGTCATGATTTACCTAATGATATGGTAGTGGGCCATAGTTTACATAGTATATGAGTTTACTATGACTAAAAATATCATCAACCACCAGCACTATTCAAATCTATAAAGTACCAATATATACATAATACTTGGTCATTGGGTTCTTGGTTATGTTAATGGTGGACCTATATAAACTAGAATATCAACATGTACCGGGCTCCATTCCATTAGGTACTCATTTCCTACTGCATAAGGGTACCTATATCTCTTCACAACTCTCTCCTATCAAATCCATTAACCCCTCTTTTAACTCCCCTTCAACTCAAAATACACCCAAAATGAGACTCAGATACTAACACTAAAGGGGATTACATGGTCAGATTAGATGGGGAATCTATAACCTCAATATCCTCAAGAATTTCACACTCAATAAAATTTAACCAGATTATTGAGGGAATAGATACAACCATAGGGTTTTCATATGTGTAAGGCTAGATGTTAAGATATTTCTTATACTTTTCCTAGAATATTAAAAGTTTAGATGTATTGTGATGTTAATTTAATCTTTTTTTAAATCCATTATTTAACCTATCTCAAGGAAATATAAATAAAAACATTATCATTAAAATTATATTACAAGGGTCACATCTAACAGTTACTATAGGAAATTTGATAACTTGGGGTACTTTCAAAATGTTTTTTAATTAATATAACTCGGTCTATTATTTCTTGGACCAGACTAGGTCTATTCACAAGAAATTCTTCATTATTTATCCAACATAAAGGTGGCAGAAAATTTATTTAATATAATTCTTCATACAGGGCCATCTGGTTAAGTGATTCATAAATACTTTAAAAAGTTAATTACACCAATGAAATTTAATCTCTCTAGGAGTCACTTAATTCAAGAATTAAGGGTCAAAGAATATCCTCTAATATCAAGATAGCCTGATTAGAATGACTTTTAGTATGTGGAATAATGGAAGTATAATATTTCACCCATAACATCATGGAAAATTAATTTCCTTTCTATAACCAAGATAAATACATAATATCCCTATCAGATATAGCACAAGATGTGACACATGGTAGCGTTATTATCTATTTGAAATATAACTAATTGAGTTCATCAACTGAGGGAGCATCTTCAATATGTAATACGTTTTTCATCTTATTTTCATGATCCACTGTAACCCACACTATATGTTTCTATTTAATTAATTAGGAAAAACTGGTCAAGAAATCGATCATGATTTCATCCCATTTTCTAATAGGAAAAGAATGTATTGAAAGAGTACTTATTGGTTTTTTTATTTTTCCTTCCCTTGATTATAGGTAACAAAATTAATGAGGAATAATATGATTCATTTCATCTTTATAGAACATAAACACTGGTGACTAATATCATGGTACATTTTTTTATCCTTACATGAACCTATAAGAGTCCCGCCGGTAATGACAAGGATATGAGATATAGGGTTTTCCATGGTTAAGAACAACACAAATTGAAAAATTCAAAATATAGAACCCCAAAGATCAAACAATGATAGAGGAAATGTAGAAGATAACATACATCAGATTATATTCTTGATTCATCCAAGGGAATGTAGTGGGGTTGTGCCAGTAGTATAGTAGTTCCGCGAGAGCTTCAGAATCAAGATTGACAAAGTACCATTTAGGGTTCTGTTAAATATATCGAGAACACTTTTAAAATAACATACATAAAATACCTAATAAATATAAATTTTATCATTGTTAAATTGATAAGTTCTTATAAATGGAATATTTAACAATGCTAAAACGCTGATAAATCTTGAGATTTATCAGCACTAAGAAAGCCATAATAAAGAACATCTTTATCAATGATAATATTTTAGTGCTGATAAAGATTCTTTCTAACAATGATTTTTTAGAACTGATAAAGGATTTATTTAAATAAATTTATTATAATTTTATAATTATTAAATATATATACTTATTTATATATTATTTTATATATTCTTATTTAAAAGAAAATAATTATTTATTTATAAAATTATAAATATATAAATATTTTAAATATAAATTTATAAATATATTTATTTGTAAATATTTATTTACAAATATATTTTTAACTTTATTTATGGATATATAATCTTAAGTATATGCATTTTAAAAATGAGTGAAATTGAATAATTCAAAATGGGTAAACTTAAAAAATATTGAAAAATGTATAAGTTTAATTAATTAATTATAAATTTTAAAAAAATGGGGATATATATATATATTGAATTAAGATGAATAAATATTAAAAATACTAAAATGTAGTAATTAAATATATATAAATAAATAATAGAAAATGATCAAATTCAAAAATAACATAAAATATTAAAATATTAATTTTGAATGCTCGTACTATAATTGTATTAAAATTAAATAAATAAAATTAATAGATTAAAAACATTTTATATTAAATGTATCATGTCATAATAAAATTCAAAAATATACTAGAATTTGAATAAATTACATAAATATTATGTGTATGTGTTCCTATATATTGTGTAAATATATTTTTCTATGCGTTTATATATAAAACTACATTAATTACATATATTTATATCTATATGTGTGTGTGTGAAATCAACGTAACAGAAGACATTTGATATATGTTAAATTGGAAAATCAAACAACATTAAAAATGAATACGCCGTTAATATGTTTTTAATTTACATTTTCTTCATATTATATATATTTATATTTAATATATATTATTTAATAATATTTATAATTAATATATATATATATATATTATACTTATCAAACGTTATAAATAATTGTTTCATTAATAAAATTTTAAATTATTTTATAATTTATTAATTTATTAATTTTTTGTGTTTAATTATATATTCATTAATATACCTAAATTTAGTATATAATATTTATCATTATTTATAATATATATATATGTATATTAAATTTATTCATTTTTATCAATAATTATTTATTTAATAAAATATTTAAAATTTTTCTTAATTTAATCATTTTAAGTTTTTATTTTTTTTAATTATTTCATTTTATTCATTTTACATATTTATATATTTCATATATACTATTTATTAATTTCAAAAAAAATTATATGTATCATTTTATTCATTTTTAACAATAATTGTTTAATTAATGAAACTGTTAATTATTTATAATTTTTTTAGTTATTTAATTCTGTTGTGGACCTTCATCAACGCTAATAAAAATCCATTAATGTTGTCATTTATCAGCTATTAATTTTTACAGCTCATAAAGGGTAATTTTTATCATCTCTAAAGTACTGATAAAGGTGACATTATATCAGTGATAAATAAAAAAGCACAGAAAAAGGGTTCCCTTTATCAATGATTTTATTTATCACTGGTAAATGTCCTACATTATCAGTGATTATTTTAGAATTTAAAAAGATAGAGTTTCACAACGCATTTTTCTACCACAGATAAATTTTAGTGTGATTAATGGTGTATTTTATAGCAGTGTTATTTGGTTTCGGTGGAAGATTCTCTATTCCATTTGTCTGATCCTGATTCGTTCCACTTCCTTGGAAATAGGTGTCCCTATTTCACTTATTCCCAGTGTTAGAGTTCCCACCATTTCCTATATGTATCGATATGATTCCTCGACCCTTAGTTCCTAATATGTATCTTTCTATAACCATCACTCTATTGACCATCTTTCTAAAATCCATTATACCAAGCATGAAAATGTTCAAGAAAGTCTCTGGCCTTAGCCCTGATTTATAAATGTCTACCTTCAAGGATGACATTGCATTAACATGGGTGAAAATAGAAATAAAAACATAAATTTATCCACATACTCTATCCCTGAATGGTTCTCCCACCACAAGATAAAAAATAATATTTCTCTAGACATCCAAAATGTGTGAAGATATAAATTTTGGTTGAACAATTATTCTATGTCATCCAATGAAATTCCTTGGTTCAATTAATCCTAAACTGCTAAATTCCACCATTGGCATGCTAGATCATCCAACATATACATTTCGAACTACACTTTCAACTCAGCTAGTGTTCCTAGGAAATTAATGATTTGATTCCACATATTCATCCACACCTCTACTTTCTCTTATTCTGAATCACCCCATAAGATGGGTGGATTTTTCTTCAAAAATTTAATGTAGTGATCTAATTACCTTGGTCCATCCCTTTTATTACCTATATCCATAGTATGAATTTATTGGACTATAATATGAACTAGATTTTAGTCCAACTATTGATTAGTTGAAATAGTATTCTCAGCATCCTCATTTGGTTGGTATCTTCTATGCCTAACAGATTCATTTTACTATAATGAAAACCAAACCCCATTTAGTCTCACTCTCTAGAAACTAAAGGAATCGCAATTTCTAATTTTTCACATCATGCAAATCTAAATAAGGCTTTACAAAATTAAAATTTTTATCTTTCAACCCATTTTTTGAAAATTTCACCATGAAATTTAAAAATCAATCCATTTTAAACAATTTTAAAAACTCAATACTTTTTCACCAAAATAATAAATCATTACTCAATATAATTATGAACTCACGGTGGGAAGTCATTTTTATAAATGCATGTCATGCTCTCATCATCGGCTAAACCCATTATGATGAAGTTACAACTACAAGAAGTGTCTCAAATAATCATTTACTCAATTACATGGTAACCTGAGGTTCATCATAAATAGGTTATCTACTCCTCTTTATTATCAACATGTCAGGTTCTGAAGTTCCTACACCTTGCTACCATCCCAACTCAAGGAACGAACCAAATGGATTTTCAACTCCATGACTGAACTAGCCCAAACCATTTTCCAAAAAAAATCTCTACTAACCAATAATTATATCATTTGTAATTTTTTCCCATCCTCATTGTCTTTTGAAGGCGTTGGGATGTTCTAGGACTTAAGTAACATCCCCATGAAACCAAACGATGGAAATAAATTCCAAGGGATTCATAAATAGATGGGGGGGTTTTTTCATTTGAAAAAAATATCTAATCCTAGAATAAAATAACCAGAAACCACTAAATTATGCATGAGAACAATGTAATACAAATCAAAGTAATACCATCTAACAACAAAACCAAACTACAACCATGAACCATATCAGAGTACAAAACAAAAAACATAAACCCAAGGATAGCCAAGACCTGTATTAGTAACTCCCAATTTTCTATTATATCCAACTCAACAATAAATTCCCATGTATTCATGACGGATCAATAAAAAACATGGATACCTTTCCTTCACATATGTCTTGACATACAACATCTACAATAGAACAAAAGTTCCCTAGTATGGGATGATTATAAAACTCACCTGAATTTCCCCAATGAATTATTTATTCCTGCCACTAGGATAGAAATATTTATCACATTTATACAATACATTTTAAAATAAATTTATATTAGTTTATATCATATACTAAAAAAATCAAAACCAAAACCCTTTCCATGGAAAGAAACCAAATAACTCTATAAACAAGATCGCATTTCCATTTGGGATAACCCATTATATTCCAAATATCCATACATTAATGTTGAAGTGATAGTCCCATACTCATGAGTTATCTCTTTTCAATCTACCATGTCATTATAAGGTAACCATATACCATGTGGCCCAATGGCACACACCCCTTCCATAGGGTCACGTTAATGACAATGAACACACACCAACCATTTATGCCAAATTTAATGATAAAACAATTATGCCAAAACCATTTCAATAAAATAATACTTTTATAGAAAACATTTTCCAACCAATTTTCCATCAATCAAATCCAAACCACCATTTTAAAATAATCATTTGAAAATAATTCCATATTCCACATTCTACAAAACAACCAAATTTCTTTAATTCCAAAAACCATCACTAAAGGGGGTTTCCAATAACCATTACACAACTAATTCATAATTTAAACCAATAAAATCAATAAATTTTAAATTAATTCATGATTTTATAATAATTGGAGTCGAGAGTGAAGACACCTACCTATTAACATAGGAAAAAACAAATAACTGCACAAAAACTCCAAAAACATGTCTAATATATTCCAAAACCCATTCTAGATATTGTTCCCTATGATGAAAAATACCATATCTCATCATGAATAGAGTCACAAAACATGAATTTATCCTCAAAAGATTATATCCTTGAATCCAAGAGAGGGACAAAGAGGAAAACTAGGGAAACCAGTAGCAAGGAACACTTAGAAAGGAATTTCTCCTCCATCGTACCATGATTCATCAACAAATTAGTATAGGATTAAAGGGAAAATCCTCCACAACCATTGGATGAAGAATAATTTGAGTTATGGCCTATTTAGGGTGTAAATGAGTGACTAAAAAGGTTATTTTGATTAGATACACAAAATTTGGATCAAATTTTTGAGGATGTATGGTTTAGGTGCACAATTAAGAAAACCATGTACAAACTGTGCACCTTCCACTGCCACGAAACACCCCTAATATGGTTTCATATTAAGGTATAACAAGTAGTGTTCCATCCATTCACATCTCTTATATTCATTTTTTCCAAGTTTCACCTAGGTGTCCGTATATTTTGGCCGAATTGTGTGCCAACAATGCACTGATAATGTGCCCATTATTTCCCCATTGTAACATTTCTTAGATGTGTTTTATAGTTTCTAATAACCTTTATCAAATCATGAACCACCGTAAACTCACAAAATACTTGTCTAAACTCCCTTCAAAACTTTCCAATATTAAACCAATTACACTATATTCTTAAACTACATAAATAAAGGGTTAATTACATAAAACTGGGGGTGCTATTGGGATGAGAAAACATTATTTTAATCCCTATGGATAAGTCTATGAATTTTAAAACATCCTAATATTTAATTAATGTAAATATTTTATGGTATCCTATAAATGAAAAACATCATGGATATAACAATTGTTTGATGGATCTAGCACAAATAAACTTAGGGGGAAAACCACAAAAAATTATGGCTAGTCATTAACATTATCTTCATTGAGTTCACAACAAGTGGGCCAAAATGTACCCATTTTTAACACTCATATTCTCTTATTGAACCATAATGAAGGATGTGAATATATAATTTTATGTTACTATATAATTTTATGATATAATATGTAATTACATAGGTTAGAGAACTTAATAAAAATTGATAATGGATAACATATATTGAAACTTATAAATTCATAAGTTAATGTATACAAATCATTTATGAGTTATTACATATATGTTCATAGTTTTTCTTTTATATTATTATTAATTAAGTTATTCTCATTATTAACATTTATTTATTTTAGTAAATGGGTCAATATTTTTTGAATTTTTCAAACAACCTAGGTGATGGGAAATATAATGATAAACCTAAAAAACTACCTAATATGATGGGATAAGCATTTTATAACTTTATGCAAGTACTTTTGACGGTGACTCTTGTTATGAATAATTTCTTGAATTATATGGAGTTACCTCATTCTCCTATGAGTTAAAAAGTTTCTATTATGTCATATATTTCATATATGACTCTTAAATTTAGTAGATCATTTGATCCCCTAATCATGGTATAGTAGATTAATTCTATTGAGAAGATATTCCTTGTCCTACAAAACATTTATAAATATAAAGTCATATTGAACCACTATCAATTATATGGGGAATCCAATCTGTGGTGGTCATTAATAAGAAATACAAAGACAAATACTGATATTTTGTTATTGGATGGGAAAGGATTTAATAAAATAATTTTTAATAAATATTTTCCATTAACTCACAATCTAAAAATATAGAGGGGGTAATTGGACTAAATAAAAAGGATGATCAGCCAATTATTTCTTAATTGGAAACATTACAAGTCATCCACAATATGCCTTTAGCTTTTTCAATGACCTTCAATGTAATGATGGACACTTATTTAGTGGGATAACATCGACTATTTTAATTTGTTTGTGATTTAAGACATTCAAATATAAAAGTAAATATTCCATTATTCCCTTAAATATGAGATAGATAATCATCGTAATGGGTTAATGATAAAAAGTTTATAATAGAGTTTAATTCTAGAGGATCCATGTATAAATCTCATAAAGGGAAGAAAATAAAACTTCCCACATATCATAAGTGTAGGAATAAGTATACAAAAAAGATCAAGGTAACGAGAATATATTTTAATTATGTAAATTAGGGTCATATAGTTGTTAAATTTTTAGGGTAGAAAAATAATCACACTAATAGAATTGAATAAAATAATTTTTTGATCAATACATGACCTATGGATCATTGTTTCTATTGTATGGACATTATAAAATTCATTTATCTAAGTCAAGGGTTTGAAAATATAACCCACAATAACAACTTTCAATTCTAATAGGTAAATGAGGATCTTATTCTATTACTATTACTGAGGTGATCATGAAAAAAACCCGGTGGCATGTGCACTTATTACTACTTCATCAATATAAATTTTGTTACATTATTCTAGTTTTATGAATTCATTCATATCATGCATGTTTAATATAACTATTCAAACACCACCTCATTAAATGGAGGTTTAATTGTCAGTAAACCCACAAAATAGTGAAATCATTGCATCTTGTGTATATAATTCCCCCAATAAATATCTATGGGGTGAATCTCCTAGAAAAACTTATCATACTTCCTTTTGGGGAATTCAATGCTATACTGGGAATGGATTGGATACCTTTATATATAGAGAATATAAACTATTGGTATAATGAAATCATATTAATTCATCTTATGATTTTATAAATGTATAAGGAGGATGATGAATTGCCTTTGGAGAATCATTATCATATATTGATATTGTTTCTTTAGGAGGAATCATATCTAACTCAAATTATTGAGAGAATAGATATGATCATCATTTAATTCATTCCCGTTTTCAGGGGTTATGTTGATATTTTCACTAAATATTTTTCTATTCTACCACCCATCAAGATGTTGAGTTCTAAATTGAACTTATTCCTATAGGTCTTCCCATATTTATGACTCCCTATAGAATTCCCCCAATAATTAGTAGATCTATATAAGAAATTTAATGAGAATCATGTAAAGGATTTTGTACACCCCAAGTGTTTTAAAATGGGATGTTTTCATTCTCTTGGTGATAATTAAGGATGGATCAATGTGCCTCTTTATTGATTATCTTGAACTCAACAAAATCACAATAAAGAATAAGTATCCCCTTCTATGGATTTGTGACTTTTTTATCAAAAATGTGTAGTCAAATACTTATTTAAAGTATACGTTGATAAGTATGTCATCAATTGAAGATAAATTAGGATGATATTACCTTTAAAATCATTTAAAAAAGGACAAAATTCTATGGGTTTATAGTAATGCCTTCCAGACTCACCAATTCTCTAAAAAATCATGGAATTGGTAATTTTTGTCATTATAAATTTTGATAATATATTTGTTATAGACTTTATAAAGGATATTCTTATATAGTCTAAAATTAATGAGGAATATGAGGACCATTTGAGTAGTTTTCCAAAATCATTTAGAAATTATAATTTATATGAAAAGTACAGTAAATACGGGTTATGGAGGGGGAAAGTAACATTATTGATGAATGTTATCTTTAGTAAGAGGATATATGTGGATCTATGAAAGAAACATGTGATTGAGGAATTGACCGTACTAACATTAGTAAAAACTATCCATAGTTTCCCTAGAATATATAGTTACTATTTGTGATTTTTGAGAAAAATTTCCCAGTTTCAATCCTACAAACCCATATAACTCAGAAGGAGGTTAAGTTTTTAAGGATTAATTAATATAAAGAGAGATTTATAGAATTGAAAACTAGGATAATAACTACCCATGTACTCACACTACCCACAAGTTGGAAGGATTTTGGATCTACAGTGATGCTTCAAAGAATATATTAGTTTGTGTACTCATGAAAAATGATAATGTGATAACCTTTTCTGAAAGAGAGTTAAAGGAGTGAGAGAGAAATTATCTAACACATGATGTGAATTTGGATGTGGTAATTGTCACATTGAAGATATGTAGGTATTATATTAATAAAGAAAAATGGGAAATATATATCCTAAGATACTAAATTATATATTCACACATAAGGAGGTCAATAATAGACAATAAATATTGTTTGAGATGATCCAGAACTATGGCGGCTCAATCCACTACTATCCTGTAAAATTGAATAAAGTGGAAAATTCTCTATATAGAAAATATTATGTATCCTTATCCATGATGGTTTTTTATAAATATCTAATATTATTTGATACTAAAATGATAGACATAAACATAATAAAGTAATTTACTATATCCTACCTCTATCAAACATTTTCTCACCCATCTATTCTATAGAAGATTATGGAACATCAAAGGTGTGATGTGGAGATATAAAATAAGGTCTATTATATTTGAATGGGAAATCATTAGAGTTTAAAATTAATGAATATGGAGTATTTATTTTAGATATATGTTTATGTGTATCAACATACACTAAGATAAATAAGGATATATTGAAAAATTAACATTTCCTATCATTCTCAATATTTATAGGTTGAAAAAATATGTATTGAGATCTCATAGAGAAAAATCGGTGGATAGTATAATGAAAGATATTATTAAATATACATCAAATTTCTTGGCATGTAAATAAGTGGAATTAAACTAGAAATGTACATGGAGATTATGACAATTACCTGTACCTAGATGGAAATAGGAGAACATCCCCAGGGATTATTTCAAGGGTATTCTAAAAAAATAAAAAAATAAATATTCCCATAATGGGTTGTAGTGTAATTTTATACAAAAAACCCACTTCATTACCATTCAAGATTAATTCAAACTTGTTAATCATGCATATATATAAATAAAATAATTGGTGATGTTGTATGGAAAACCACTACAGATTATATCTAACCAATAATAAGGGTCACTTTAAAATTCTATAAATTCTTTAGCATGCCTTCAACATAGATTTGAACTTTGGTATAGTCTATCACCCACAGACTCATGGCCAGTCTGAACAGACTATCCAAACACATAAGGATACATAGATAAATTTATCTATAAACATCAAAGGATGTTTGTATAAAACTTATAATTTGGTTGAGTTTATATAAAATAATATCTTCCACTTCATAGTTTAGATGTATAATTATGAAGTCCTATATGGGAAGAAATATAAAACATTTTTCTTCCAGGATAAATATAGAGAATGAAGACTTTTTTACCAGAAGTGTTCAAATAAATGGAAAATATGTCAAATTCATTCAGTAATGTCACATTCCATGATTTAATTGTATATTAATACCAATATTCTATTTTTTTATTTTATCACGGTTAGGTTATTATATGAAAAAATAATTCCCAAAGGTATTTTTTAATGCTTGGAAACTTATCCCCAGATCATGGGGATCAACAATTCACATGGGGTCATACTAGGACAGGTTTGGGTTTCAGGTATTTGGGTTATCTAGGTTGGTTCATCAAAAAAATTTATCAAAGGAAGTTTTTTCTGTTATCATTGTTTGTATGTGTCTTTGGATGACTTGGTAGATATGAAATAAGAATGATTACACTTAATGGGTAGGTTTTATTTGAGTTCTTGTCCATCTCTCATCATGAAAAACCTTAAGTTAATATAAGTTTTCTAGAAATATATCTTTTGGGATTCAGAGTGATTAAATTTTGGTCTTTATTTTTTGCATGTCTCT
Organism: Viscum album; assembly: GCA_963277665.1. NCBI lineage: Eukaryota > Viridiplantae > Streptophyta > Magnoliopsida > Santalales > Viscaceae > Viscum > Viscum album. Next base: position 451,654,700 of record OY728160.1, on the reverse strand, counting down.
TTATAACATCTTTTTAATTTGGTAATTCTAAGCTGTAATTGATTACTGGGTCTCATGTTCCTATATATTTATGTCTAATCTTGTGTAGTAACATTATACTAGAAGACTTTTAGTGAATATGTGGAATGTTTTTGCTAATGAACCATAGTAAGGTATCCATATAGTTGATCAAAATATATTCAAATTAGTTGGGTGCATAGTTTGATCTCTATACCAAGGAATGTAACCTTCCCTATTTATTATAGAGAAAAATAACCTCAAAAGAAATTAATAAATTAATGAATCAAAGGGGTTTCTTCATCAGAAAACATTACCTTTTCAATGGAAGAAATATCCTTAGGAGTAAAAATAATGGTTTGTAAATATTTAAAGACTCTTTCAATTCATGGAGACCCTTGATTCCATCCACGTTAGGTTTATTGTCTTTATGATTGAAGGCATGAGTAGAAGGTGGTGGGACCAGGTTATTTTGTAAAAGGAACCAAAGGTCTTTTAGTGGAAGGAATTTAAGGATAGATCAAGTGATATATTATAACTATATTCTTTATCCATAGAGTAATACACGGAGTTTTTAACCACCTAGTAAGGGAATTGACAGTGATATAATAAACTAATATTTTTACCAAACTCAATCCATTTTCCTCTAAGGATATTTATAATGAGAATATAATGGATGAATGGTTTTCTATGGTACTTCTACCTTATTTCTTATTATAGTTATTCATGATAAATTTGTATACCTATGGTGAGGTGATGGATAGGGAATTGATAGTCGAGATTGACCAGGCTAGTATGTCAGGGCTGATTGGAGTTTCTCTTACCTCTAGCAGTAGCTTTTGTTGCTCTTATAAGTAGAAGATCAAGAAAAAGTGTTTCATATAGGATTTTTTTTGATTCCTCATAAAATTCCTTTTCTACAGAATAATTAGTGGTTTGTGGACTAACATGTTACCAGTATAGCCAAATAGGGAACATGAAGCACTTTTTCATTTTTCCTCTTAATATTTGAAACTTTTTGGGATTTCATGGTCATTTAAATAATTTATATATATCTATTTATTCTTCTAAATATTTATTTGGGTTGTTGGAACCAAGCGGATCTACATTTTAGTTAGGTTCGTTATAGACAATATGATTCTATCCACATGCCACTGAAATGATGTGGTCACATGCAGTAGATGAGTCCCTTATTGAAGTCTATGTTGGTATTAAAACTGTGAGAGGTAACATTTTTATTTATTGACATTATGAACAACATTATTTGATATAGCTGAAGCTTACCCTTTGTGATGAAATTTAGTATGTATCATTTAAATCAGAAATTGGAATGAATTCCATTTTTATGGAATAAGAGATTCCTCCCGAAATATAAAGGAGCAAGGTTCTGGTTTCCCCTCATTCTATTTCTTTATGTGCAAGGTTGAGCGGGTTTTTGGTTTTCTGATTCTTGAAATAGACCACTTTAATGTTATTTTTCAGATTTATTGATTTATTTATCACAAATATAGAATCATTTTTTATCATCAGTGGGTTTCCATTACTTTACAAGATGCGAAATCACATGTGTTTCTAGGAGAATGGGACCACTGGTCCAGTCATATATGACCTTCAGTTCCAGAGTTTGGTAAGTTAATGTATTTCTCTATAGTTATTCAAGGATGGGAATCTATCATTGTTGAGTTTACTCTAGTATTCTATGATTTTTCTAAAGTGTTTCCAGATAAATTTTATGGTTTTCCTTAGAGAGGGAGGTGGATCATTGATTGAATTATTATTGGTAACTTAATCTATATCAATGTCATCATACCTTATGGATCTAGATGAGTTGAAATATCTAAAAATTCAGTTATATGATTTTAGACCCAAGGTATTTATACGACTAAGTATATCACCCTTGGAATCTCATGTGATATTTTAAAATAAAGATAATGGAACCCTCTTTTATGAATGTATTATTAGAAACTCAATCGATTAATGGTCATGAATAAATATCCATTTTGTCAGATTAATGATTTATTTGATTACTTTAAGGGTAAATGTTATTCTAAAATATTAATCATTGATTTATTTATCACTAGTTTAGAATCAAGTATTATATTATTTTAATGACTGCATTTAAGAGCATGTATGGCCATTTTGATCCCCACATGATTTTTTGGACTAACTATTTCTCTTATAGTCTTCATGGTGCTAATAAACCACATTTTCGACTACTGTCATAACACTTTTATTGTAGTGTTTGTGGATAACATTTTATTGTTCTAAAAGACTGAATAACATCACATGTATCACTTGATACATGTTTTGTGGAACCAAATCAATCACCACCTATAATTGAAATTATAAAATTTTAATTTATGGATCTAATAAGGTATGTTATTGGGACATGTCATCTTTAAATATGGTATCTTAGTTGATCCAGAAAAGGTGAAGGCTATCATGTCATGGGAAGAATCATATAATTTTATTTAGATTTTATGATTCTTATGAATATAGGACATTTTTATAAGTTTTTAAAAGATTTATCAAAACTATCATCTCCTTTGACTACTCTCACCTGGAAGGGGTGAATATCTTGTGGTTTTTGAAGTGTTAGGAATCGATCGGTGAACTGAAGTAGTTTTTTATCTCAACTTTGATCCAGAATCTACTAAAGTCCATATAAGGTTATGTATTTTATTATCATTATTAAGGAGTAGTTTTGGATTGAATCATTAGTCCAGGATATCATGGTGTCGATTATGGATCATGTTAACTTTCATCTCATGAGAGGAATTATCCCATTAATTATTTGGAACACATCACTTTTTTCATGCCCTTAATATTTGAATAAAATATATTTTTATGGAAGAGTTTATAATTTACTCTAAGGACAAGAGTTTAGGTTATATTTATTACTAAAATATTTAAATCCTTGATAGATATGATGGGTGTAATATCTAGATTCATTCAACTGTGTCATTCTATATAATATTGGAAAAGGTGACTTGGTTTCTAAATATCATAGAAATAATTTTTCTTCATAGGATATCATTGAATTGAAGGATTAAAGGAACATTATGGGAATATTTTCATGGATTCACTTGGAAAAATGGAGGAAGATTCAGGTACTATTCATTCAAGATTTCTTTTACTATCCACTCTTCTTGATATGTCCCTCTATGAGAAATGGTAAGATGAAATGTTTCATAATATCATATATTTTTTATATTGTGGTGATACAATCATTGAATATATTCCCCTTATAATTTTTTATTTTCTTTAAAAACTATTATGTTATCCCTTCAACCATGAGGAAGTCTATGTTGGAAGATTATGAATATTCATTATGGGATGTCCACTTTGGAATAAATAAATGTTTTATTATAAAAATCATTTTTTCTAGTGATTTGGTATGAAATAGGAAAAAGTTTACTTTCAATCTCATTGCTACATTTTACCAAATATTAATGATAAACACCAAAATCCTTCTAGTATGATCTAGCCTCTCCCCATTGTAATATGGAAATGTAATGACACATTAATAGATTTTAATTCTAGCTTACCATGGACTACCAAGGGTAAGAATTCTATTTGGGTTGTGATTTCCCGGTTAAAATTTATTTCACATTTCTTACAAATTCATGACACCATTAAAGTGGAAGACTTGTGGATGTTTTATTTGTAATAGATCGTAAGGTTGAATCATACTCTTATGGCCATTATCTCGAATAGAGACCCTCATTCAACCACTTTGTTTTATAAGGTCCTCCATGAGGTGATGGGATCTTTAGATAAGTTGACTATATTATATCATCCTCAAATAGATTAGAAAATAAAAGGGTTATTCATATTTTGGAAAATATGATCCATGACTATTTCTTAGAATTCAGAGGTTATTAGGATATTTATCTTGGAATTTTTTTTTTCTTATAATAACTATTGAAAATAATATATCCATGTGTCACCTTTTGAATATTTATATAGTCAAACCAACAAATCACCCCCTCTATTTGTTTTAGGTTGGTGAATATTCTTTGTTTGGATTGAGGTTGGTTCAAGAAAAATGTAAAAGAAATTGATGATTCACCATCATTTAGTGATGGCTCAGAGCCATCAAAAATCTCACAAAAATCATTTATCATGACTTGACTTAAGTCGAGGCTCAAGATACATCTACCCCAAGATTGCCTCCATAGTCCAGGGGATAGCAACCAGTGCCCAGAGAATAACTGACATTGAGAGGCCTTTACTTAAGTAGTTGTACACACACACACACAACCATGTAAATGTAGAAGTGTAAAGGAAGTAAAAGTAAAACAAACAAAAACATAAGTGAATATCCATGCATGAAAAACCGTGAGACATTACAAGAGTAGAAAAATGTAAACTAAAAAGTAAATGGGAAAAATTAACACCCAACTAGAAATATTACCATAATAACAATATTAAAGAGTTAAAATACTAAAAGATCCAACATCCTAATATCTAAATTGTGACCACTATACATGATCCAAAGTAACAGGTATCCCTATGATCCACTGAAGTCACTGCTGACATATCTTTAGTTTGTTTAAGACATGACATGTGTGGAAAAATTCCTTTTATATGTGATTTTATACAAACCCTGTAGAACTCAATTAAATTTGGATGGGGTCAGTAAGATATAAAACTATAATTGGAATAATATAGATGGTACACAGGATTTACAAAGTAGTTAAAGTGAATAGATCAATCTATACAGAGAGAGAGAGAGAGAGTAACCTCATCCAAACACAAGTTTCTAAACACAGTGTATAGATGAAATTCACATCGAGTCTTCTCCACCTATAATAGAAGAGTTGATTCATTCAACCATGAGATTCTAAACACAGAAACCGCAAGAAATACCTCAATTTTGATTGCATCCCATGGAAGTAGAGTAACCAAATCCAAAGGTATGGATACCGAAGTATATATATATATATATATATATATATATATATATGATCAGTCAAAAGAATCCTAAATGGGATAGTAAGGGGGTCTCCAAATCACAACATAGCCTAGGAATAAGAGTTTCCAATAGTTACAAAAGTCCATCAATGATACCCATTATCTCACATGTTTTTATATAAGTAACATTCCAAGACAAACCACAACTTTTCAATCTAGAACATAGTCTAGGGGACACAAACTCCAACTAGATGGCCCACTCCCTAGTTTTTCAGGTGGGGGTCTACTCTGTAAGTATCCATAGAGAACTCATACCCATGATGATGGGGGTTTCAATCTAGTATCATGAGGACCTAAACCATATCTGATAGTGGGTTCCACACAATAAGGTCAAGGACTCATATCCATACTGATGAGGGGTTCCACTATATAGGTTGATGACCTTAATTGTGGTGTAAAAGGGGTTAAACTCTAGTCATTGAAGACTCATGTCAAATCTAACAGTGGTTCCACTTGGTATGGTTGAGGGAATGTGACCATACTGATGTGTTGTTCCACCTTAATGGATTAGGACTCATTCCCTTGGGTGATAGAAAGTTCCACTCTAGTCCTTGAGAACCGACACCATATTTGATTAGGGGTTCTACTCAGAAGGTAGAGGACTCTCACCCATCCTTACAAGGAGTTACACTATATATGTCGATGAACTAGTCCCTAGTGTGATAGGAAGGTTTCACTCTGGTCATAGAGGACCCTCACCAAATGTAGTAGTTGTGTTCCACATGGAATGTAGAGGACCCACACCCATGCTGATGGGGGGTTCCATTATATAAGAAGTCTTTGGTGACCCCTTATGATCACTTCCATCATCAAATGTTTCCTTAAATAGGTATCATACTCATAAAATTTCACATCATATATAATAATCCATATTAGAGTAAACCACCATGTTTTTCGTAAAAAACACTCATGATAGGCTAATAGAATTCCAAAATATGAGTCCAAGTGAAGGAGATACAGAAGCATGATGTTTCCTAAAAAGGAAACAAATAGTATACTACATATGAGTGGACCCACATGGTGTGTGGTCCAACTCCACCATCTGGTCATTTCCCTGACTTTCACACAACTCCCAATCCTTTTAGAATTACATGTCGTGCAGTTGGACTACACAGTGAGTCCCAACTATTAGTTACCGAGTCATGTCCTTATGGTCATGTCCGTGTACTTGACCTCATGAAGATGTACCTGCGCCTGTGTATTTGTACATGAAGATGTGTCAATGTACATCAATTTATTCCTGTTTTCCTAACCCTATACTCCCACATATATTACTACCTATGTGATCCACAAGATGGATCTTTCACCCAGGGATGATGTACTTGGCGTGCAGGAAGGATACATGGTGTGCCATCTATATGATTTTCCAAAACCCCAGCCACCAAATCCAAGGGACAACAAAATGTGTGTTCATTACGATACATGGAGTGTAGTTGGGATTTCAATAGATTTTTAGATCCATGATCTATGGTTCATTTCAATTTTTTCCACTACAGATCCCTCCTCTTATCCACCCGATATTAGTAGATCTAGCATCCATTCCTTTTTTCTGGCCATTTAGTGGCCAAATATTTGATCTCTCCAATCCATGGATGTTACTTCATGAGTATTTTAATACCACACCTTTAGTTTCCATGGAATTTATATTAAATGAGGAAAATTATCATCCGAAATCTATAAATATTCCATATCTAACCTTTTTTCATAATTCTATCTTATGTTCATGAATTCATCATGATTTTGGGTTCCGATTGAGCTCAGTACCGCCTGATAATGTTGAACTAGGACCAAAAGGTCCTACCTATGATGAACGTGAAGCAATTAGGGATAAAAGAAATAAAATTTTTTTAAATAGTCATCACCAATCATTCTTTTCTAACTAACAAGAATGGGGATAATCAGGGTTAGATAATAGTTGAAACAATCCAATTTAATCGATACATGAGAGAATGCTCTAGACACAATTGGTGAAGATCAAAAGAGGTGATCCATCCACTAAAATAGTTTAATAAAAAATGTTTTAAACAAAAAATTGAAGATTTACACTGGGATATTGTATCATTTTTCATCTAAGAATTCAACCACCAACAATCAAATCAAGTCGTTGTATTTGCGGTATCCTGATCTACTCTGATCCAGAGTTCCATCGTCATCTTAGGTGATTCACTAATAGAAAGTGAAAGGGAAGATCTAGAATCCTCCATGGTTTTATGTGGATAAAACTAGAGGATCCCCCATGGAATTATACTTATAAACATTTCTTTTAGGTTAAAATGAATGAATTAATGAATAGACTAGTTAATTAATTAATCCACAGAATGTACCACCAATGAGAGAGATGACTGAATGCACCACACAGACCAATTTTAGGTCGCACCTAGGGTAAAAAATGTGTCCCATAGTCAAATATAGTCTTAAATTTTTGATCCATTATTATTCTTAAGGGTAATCCCATCTTCATTAAGAAAATTTTTGTTCCTAATAGAAACATTATTTAATATTTTTATAAAATTAATTTTGAGAACACTGGGCCTTGGAATCACACGTCATCTCATTGCCTAACTCTTGATATATATATATATATATTAGTATAACAAGGAAACAATCCAGTCATTACATCATTCCCTCAATCTATATTTCCCTCCCCTAAAAGGAAAACTATGAAAGAAACATTGGATACTGAGTTCACATCTAGCTATCCTTTTCCAAGGAACTCTCCTACACGTTCATTTGCTGCTACAAAACTCAAACAAAAGGGATGGTTTGTCCATACAGTTTCTTCTACTTTCTATCCTTGATCACCACTGGGTACTCCATAATGGTGGATCCATCCTTAATGTCAATCTCTCCCTTAGTGATGACATGCATGGGGTCATGCACATATCTCCATGATTATGACATGTAGAAGACTTCATGAACCCACACCCATTATGGGGGTTGGTTTATGAGGTAATTAATCTATCCAACCCTCTATACAATCTGAAATGGCCTAATTAACCTCAGTGATATCTTGACTCCCCACCCGAACCTCGATAATTTTCATCCTGGGGAGACACTTTAGAAAACATGGTCTACTTGGTAAATCTATAAAGGCCTATAAAGCCTATCTTTGTAGTATTTCTACATACTCTGGGAAATCCTCTTCTTCTCATGGATGACATGGACCATATCCATCCTCATCTTCACCAACTCTAGACCCACAAGATATTTTTTTTCCAATCTCTGTCTAGCACAAGGGTGACCTGTAGGGTCTCCTATACATGGCCTCAAAAGGTACCATAATGATGGTAAAGTGGTAGTTGATGTTTTACATAGACTATAGAAAGGTAAAGTGATCCTAAAAACTCTTGATGATGTCTAACATACATTCCCTAAGTATATCCTCCAACACAGGAATATAGTGTTCATTATTTCCATTGGTGTGGGGGTGAAAGGTTGTACTCATCCTGATAATAAAGAAGTGTATAGACTACAAGATTCGGTCAAATATCACCCCAGATGGCATCATGGAACTATTATGTGTGTGGAAGCTTTTTCACAAATAAAATGGATATACTATCCCACTTATAATATTTGATCTCATGGGGCTGTAAAAAACATTCTAGGATTTGGTTCTCACCCTTAACCTGTCGATAGGTGAGGAACCGAGAGATGAACATAGCTATACTCTGTCTCCTGAGGATCCCCCAAAATTTCCAATTAAGGTATCTTGAAATATTCTCCACACCATAATATAGAGCTAGGGTAGAAGTGTGGGACCATCACATCACATCCTCTTAAATCATGATTGGAACCCCCGTCCATCCCTGGGAAAAGATGAAATGATTCCCTACTTTAGTGTATCCATATGGTGATATCCCAATGGATATCTTCTCGTGTAAGACCTAATAGATGATTTCTCCTAGTTGGGGCTCTCTCACACGCTCGATAAGTAGAGCGGTCAACACTACTGATGGTAGAAAATTTGTACCCTCCTGCTCTACCAGGGTCAATTATAGGGAGGCCAACTACTCAGAATCATCATGTACCATGAGAGCCTAAAACATTATACTAAAGGAAACTGCTACTATATTTTCTTCCCATGAGTATAAACTATATTGAATTCATAGTTTCAAAGGAACTCCAACCAGTATCACTATCTAATGTTCATTTTTATCTTTCTGAAAACATACCTGAGACTCTGGTGGTATGATTAAACCAAAAAATGCTCCTGCATAAGGTAGTGCCTCCAAATCCTCAAGGTAAAGACTATTGCTACTAGGTATAGGTCATTAGTCATATATTTTTTCACATGGGGAATCAACTTCATCAACACATATGCAGTGAATTCCTCTAACTTCATCAACACATTGTTGAGCCTAGCTCCTATGGCATCCCAATACACTACATACTTCACACCTTCCTTTGGAAATCTCAACACCCGATCACTCATGATCCTCAGAAACAACTCCTTAATGTCCCTATGACACTACTCATATCTAGAAATCAACTACCCTTTTGACATCAAGTTGGTCAATGGTGTTTCAATTTTATAGAATTGTTTCACAAGAGACATGGCGTACCGTACCAAACTAAGAAATTTTTTCACTTCTAAAATGCTCATTTGTTGATCTCAAGATATCAATATATCAATCATTATTGTGTTCATGGATATACCATGATATAAAATGGCATTCCCCATAATGTGAACCTCATGAATCCAGAACTTTTACTTTGAGAGATTCTCATAAATATGGTGCTCCAAAAGAAAATTTAGAACCATCCTAAAGTGCTCTTCATTCCCCTAATCTAATTAAAAGTAGATGAGTATATCATTAATTAATAAGGCCATAAAATGGTCCATGTAAATCTTTAAAAACTATTACATCAATTCCATAAACACAATGGGGGGATTTTTCACACCAAAGGGCATCATTGAGAACTCGTAGTGTCTATAGAAACATTGGAATATTAGCCTTGGAATATAATCCTCACGAACCCTAATCTTGTGGTAACCTAACTGGAGATCATTATTTGAGAAACATTTAACACCTCACAACTAGTTAAAGAGGTTTTATATCCACAGCATGGGGCACTTTTTCTTTATCCTAGAATGGTTCAGGTGATGATAATCCATGAAATGTCACAATATTTCATTCGCATTTTCCATAAATAATACAGGGCTACCTAGTTTAACATATAGAATCTTTCAATGCCCTACCTCTGAAGACCCTCCAACTGCACCACTATATCTTAAATCCCATTGGGATTATCTAATATGCTGATGAAAATTTCAGGTAATCCCCAAGTGAAATTCAAAACATAGGTCCATCTCATGGTGAGGAGGTAAACTAAATGCATCATCATACACCACCAACATTGGAGGGAGTAGAGTGATCACTACATCCATCATAAAAAGGATAATATAATACATACAATAAATTAGTTGTAACATCCTACAAAAATTGCATCCTACCCTATATTAGGATCACTTCTCTTAAAGTGGGAAAACTCCAACCCCAAACCTAAATGCACTACCAATCTCATAGGTACCAATCACCTAAGCATTGATAGTTGATGACCTTTCAATACTAATGCAAACATCATAGGATCTCACTTCCATTATGGAAATTTCTGGTGTGATTCTCTCTCTCACCTCATATTCTAAGTTCTCTCCATCAGTGGGAATGTGCGGCCACTCGTTCTTTATTCTTGGGCCTCCAAAAAAAGGTTTGAGAAAAAGGGTATCCTCTGCTATTGTTATGTCTCGAATAGGGGATAGAAACATAGAAATGTGGCTTTTGACTCTATGCTAACTACATCAACTGAAAGAGTAGTGGCAAAGTTCATACCTTGAACCACACTCGAGCCTCTCGTACAAAAGCCCCATCAGCCAAGAGATCATTATTTCTATTTCATTCCTCCTCTCCCAAACTAGAGCTTTCTCCAATACACCATCATATCTACAAATCATGAAATTTTAATACAAAGGAACTCCTCTACCACACCTTGATACTATACACTTTGGGATGGAACTATCTAACCTTCACCATTTTGAATCTCATCACAAAGATGTGTCATAGTGGGGGTGGGGTCTCTATTCCTTTCATGTCTAATGCCATGCAAAAAAATCTCCATCAAAAGGGACTCTATTGATGCCCAGCATTTTCAAGGAGATTTATCACTATGAGTATCATCATCAAATGAGATCCTAACAAATCAGGCTATCCAAAACAAAGGATTGGGCTTGACCTCAACCACCTGAGAAAATATTCTAGTTTAACACGAAACCTGGGTGATACTTGTCTCTATAACCTAAAATGTGCACTCATCATGGTAATTTCATTTCACAATACCAATGGAATAAATTGTTTCTCTACAAACAACACTATTTCTGTGTTCAATGATCCAATCGATTGGGATCTACACTGGTATAAAAACTCAAATCACTGAATCAAGCCAAAGATCTACTACCTTGGAGACATGAATCATCGTAGAACCTCAGCAGCCTCAAGTGATGGAACTCAAGGGGTGAGCTAATCCTATCAACATCTACAGCATTCTATTATGGTACCAACTACTACTCGACATGTGGGGGTGAAACTGCCTATCTAATCATAGGAAAAGAACTTGTGGAATGGACACTGAACTGTGGCCTCATCCCTCATCGGATCATCTTCATCATCCAGAAATCGATAACCTAGTTGGATGTCTTCCCAAATGCGTCTCAAAGGTGATTGAGATGTACCATAGTAAAATGAGCATATATATATATATATCAAGGGGGAGATGGATCAAGGAGGATAGTCAATGTTTGAATCCTATATGGTCCTTGTACCATTTATTCATGCAACTAATGTCTTGGCATATTAAGTCAACAAGCACATAGTCAAGGTCCTAGTGAATGGATAAGTCTACCACTCTCACTATCACTCCTTGACCTGAGATCTTTACTCGAGACACTTTGACATTATTTCCCTAATCCCAAACAAATCCTCCTATGGGGACATCTACAAACACTATCCTAAGGATTGAACTCGCTCTGATACCAATTTTTCATGACCTCACCCAGGTCTGGGATTGAACCAAAACTACCCCAAGATCACCTATATAGGCTAGTGGCTGGATATCAGCACTGAAGTAGTAACTAACTCAGGGAGGCCTTTTTTTATTTACATGTATACGCACAAACAATTGACTTGATGATGATGTGTAGAGGAAGTAAAATTAAAAGATTCAAAATGCTAAGGAAACAACCATCCATGAAAAACCACTATACGGTACAAGAGTATGATATTATAAACTAAAAAGTAAAGGTTTTAAATACATGACCATCAAAAAATATTCCCCAACCTGAAAAAACTAGAACATTAAACTACTGATAGATCCCATCTTTTAATCTACACGCTTTGACCATTGTATGTGGTCCAAATTACTAGGTATCCCTAAAATCATCTAAAGTCGCATCTGACCTATCCATTATATACATAAGATATGTAATGTGTGGGAGAAGACCATGAAGGGGTGAGTATATACACACCCAATAGGATATTTTGAAGATATATGGGAGTAGTAAGAGATACAATAGAAATAGAAAGACTGTAGATGGTGAATATGATTCTAAAAGTAGTGAAAGGGAACAACTCAATCGAAACCGAGAGAGAGTGTAACCTCATCGAAACACAAGGATCTCAAAATGATGTGTAGATGAACTACACAACAAGTATTTTCCATGTATATCAGAAAAGAATAATCATCCAACCATGAGATGTTAAAACAAGGAAATCAGATGGCATACCCCAAATGTCATCACATCCCATAGAAGGAGAGTAACCAAATCCAAAATTATGGATACCAAAGTATATATATATATATATATTCTCAATAAAAAAAATCCCCAATGAATGTGTATGGGGATATCTATCTCACAGTTCATCCAAAACAGATGAGTCTCCAATAATTCCAATATTCCATCAATGATGACCAACATCTCATGTGTCTTCTTATATGTAATCATACAATTAAAACCATGCCTTCTTACTGTACCATATAAATTTGGGGTCATAGAATCTATGTTGAGGGAATGTGCCCTAGTCCATAAGGATGGTCCACTCTGTAAGTATCTATAGAGGACTCATGACCACAATGATATTGGGTTCTACTCTACTGTCACAAGGACTCATACCCAATATGATAGGGGGTTCCACTTGGTAAGTTAGAATACAAATTCCTATACTGATGGGGGTTTCCACTCTATAGGTAGAGGTCCCATTCCCTGGTGTGGAAAGGTGTTCCACATTAGTCAATGAGGACTCATGACCTATCCGATATGGGTTTCAACAAGGTATGGTAGAGGAATGGTGATGATACTAATGGGGGGTTCCACTCTATAGGTCGGGGACCCATTCCCTAGTGTGACAGGGGGTTCCACTCTGGTCATTAAGGACTCGCACCCTATCTGATAGGGGTTACAATTGATAATTAGAGTACCCCTGCCTATATTGATGGGGGTTCCACTCTATTTATCAAGGAATCACACCCTAGTGTGAAAGGGGGTTCCACACTAGTCATTGATAACTGGTTCCATATCATATAGTGGGGTTTCACTCAGAAGGTAGAGGAATGACACCCATGATGATGGGGGTTCCACTCTATAAGAAGTCTCTTGTGATCTTGTCTAATCACTACCCTCATCAGGAATTTCCTAAAATTGGTTCCATGAGTGAAATTTTTTTCATCATATCTCTTAATCCAAAACTAAGGGAACCATTTTATTCTATATAGAAAAATAGTCTGGATATGCTACATGAAGGCCAAAATCCTTGTCCAAATGAAGGAGATACAAAACCATGAAGTTTCCTAAAAAGGAATGAAGAAAAATATGGTGTGTAAGAGGACCCACATTATGTTTGTTCCCAGTCCACTTCTTGGTCATGTACCTAGCCAATACATGGATCACAATGCATGTTGAAGTACACATCATGTAGGTGGACTACACGGCGTGTCCAAACTATCTAAGAAGGGGTGGTGTCCTTCTGGTCATGTTCGTGTACATAACTCATTATATGTGTAAACGACCTTATGTCTATGTGGTTGACTCCGTACTCATGTACTTGATCACGTGTCTATGTACTTGACCTTGTGTCCATATACATGACCCCATGTCAATGTACTTTGGTACATTGTTGTGCTTCTAACCATGTACTCCTGCACAGAGTACTACCCATGTAGTCCATCACAAGGATTATCCACCTGAGGATGTGGTACACAATGTGTATTAATGAAATAAATCATTCCATCCTTATGTATTTCCAAACACCAATCCACTGAAACTATGGGGATACATGTCATGTGTTCCTCATGGTACACGATGTGTAGTTGTTTTTTTCACAAATTTCCAAATCTATGATCTATGTGTAAATTCAAGTCGTTCAACCATTTATCATATTTTTTTCCCTCATTATATTAGCAGATCAAGTCATCTTTCATCGTTTATGGCCATTTGGTGGTCATAAATCCAATTTCATCGGCCCAAGGGAGATTCATCATGAGATCTGTGTGTCGTGCACCTTCTATCTCCTTGGATTTTATCTATAATCATCAAAACGATCATCCAAAAATCCATAAACATCCAAGATCTAACCATTTTTCATTGATACGTCACTTTTCATGAATTTTTCATGATTTTAGGGGTCTGATCATGATCAGTACATGCTGGTAATATCTAACTAGAACTATGGGGTCCTACCGGTGATGAATGAAGAGTAATTAGGGATAATGGAATAATAAAAAATGTTTAAATGATTGTCATCAAGTGTTGTTATCTAGTGATCAAGAACATGTATAGTCAATGTTATATAAAAATTGAATCAATATAACTTAATATATACATTGGTGCATTCACAGGACACAATTGGTGACAAAGGAGATTGATATGCTCAATCAATTTAATAAGAAAGTTGTAAACCACAAGTAAAATTGTCATTCCTATAGATCGGAACATTCTTCATAAAATAATGTGACTTCCAATGATCAAATAATTTTGTTGCATCTTTTGCATCCCAATATACTTTGATCCCACATTTTGTCATTGTTTGAGATGATTCACCAACATAAGGAGAAAGAGGAGTTGTGAAATCCTTATAAGGATTATTCTACTAACCCTAGAGGATCCACCATTGTATTATACTTATACTAAGTTCATTTATATTGAAATTAATAAATAAATAAATAAATCCAGTAAATTTACTTCTAATGGGAGAGATTTCTGATCTCCTCATGCCAGCCTATTTGAATTCATTCCTTGGTTAAATAACACATTATAGATAAAACTAAACTATCAAATTTCTAAAATGAGCTTCCTTTTAAGATTTATCCAAATTTTTTAAGAATCTTATTATTCCCAATATAAAATATTTTTTATATTTTTATAAATTTTATTTTGAACAAACCAGGCCTTGGAATCACACGTTGTCTCAGTTCCTATCTCGGGAAATTTTTAGATAAATATTTCAAAGACTTAAAATGAAAAATAAGTGTCTCTATATCACCATTATCCCCTTTAGATTTTTTATTTGGTGACCTTTTTTTCTTGAAATTATTTCCTTTTTTTGTTCAATGATTGTTAGGAAAGCAAGTTATGATAGATCTAATATATGTGGAACCATTTGAGATCATTAAAGAACATGGAATGTTGGAATATATCTTTAATTTACCACCTAATCTGTCTTTGATCAAAAAAAATCCATGTGACCCAACTCAAGAACTACCAACCTGACATGCCTCATATTATGAATTGGGATGACCTTGAATTAAATCGTGATATGTTTATGATCATGGTACCAATTCAAATAATTGACTCTCAAGTGAAGGTTCATTGATAGAAGTTAATTTAGTCAGACGATTTTTTTTATATCATGGATCAAATACTAAATAAAAATGGGTGTACATGTCTTTGATGAGGGGGAAATCGTCTCATCTCTCTATGGATCAAACTTCTTCTACTTAACATTTTGGGTAAAGAAAGAAATATTGTGGGGATAATTTTCATATTCTATTGTTGATTTTTATTGGAATATTGACATTCCATTTGTTTATTTAATTTGGATTTATGTTATTCTATTGAAAAAGCATTCCCAAAGGTAGTTCATCAATCCCAAGTGTATGTTACCATAATTTGGGGATTAATAAAGTAGTTCTATCCATGTTAATACTAGCATGGTTTTGGATAGTTAGGTGATCCAGGTTTGTTCCTGATAGGTAACATATCATAAAACCAAAAAATCAACATAATTGATTTATTTGTAATCAGTAGTGATATTGGGGTGTTTGAGGTGACATAAATAGTTCTTCTTTTTATATCCCTCTGGGAGAGAGTCGTGATGTTTGAGATGAAGGGAAAATATATCCCCAAATACATTATACCCTATAAAATTCATTATCACATTAAATCTATGGATTATTGACAAGAACATACACTAAACATGTCTCAAGTTCCTAATGTCTTCCATGTATCCCTCTTAATAAAATACATACCTGATCCCACACATGTACAAAATCATTAGTTGGTAAATTTAGAGCATGATTTATTTTACAAGGAGGATCATGTGAAGTAATTCGACTATAGAGACAAGGTTCTATACAGGAAGACAACTCACCTAGAAAAATATCATTAACAGTAGCATAAGCATAAAGATGAAATAGGGGAACCATAAGATGCAATGAAAATAAGTACCCTTGTTTATTTTTGTCTTTTTGTATGAAATTAAATTCTAAGGAATAAATTATTAAAGAGGTGGAAAATGTAGTGCCCTATGATTTTATATATAGAAATTAACTTAGAGACAAACATGTATGATTCATTTTATAGTATAAAATACATGAAATAGAAAATAAATACCAATGAAACATTATTATTAATTTTCATTTAGAAAATAATTATGTTCATAATATGAATATTGGGAATTATAATAATTTATAATTATGATTGTTGGTAATATAACTATTAGAAGGGAAAAATTATTGCTCCAATGAGTAGAATTATAAATTATGAAGATAATTTTTCAAATCATGGGATATAATTATTATTTTTGTGGTTCAACGTTGACAAATATCAATCATAACTTCAATAACTGAGTATCAGAAAAATTATCTATTAGAGAAATTCAAGTAGGTTGAAATCATAACTAGATAATTTTTAGTCAAACCATCCAATGATAGCAAGACAATTACACACCCTTACCTAATATATTATGATATTTTGATAAGGGTTTATGTATCTAAAGTATAGGTGGTATTAATGGTTAGATAATTTTTGACATGAAATGGTGTTAACCTAATATCATGGTTTTTAATATCTATATATATATGAATTATATATTGTATTTGGAGTCAATATGGCATCATTAGATAAGGGTAAAATTTGGTTTATTTGTAACATGTAGTTAATAATATTTATCTATCATAATAAAGAAAAATAAAAGGTAATTATTTTAATATTTTAAATATGATTAAATAAGTTTCCACAAAAATAATGAAAAAATATATTTTTGGTAATACACATATATATATATATATTAAAAAATTATGATAAATAAAATTCCAAAAAGACATTTCAATGAATAGAATATATTTTTATAAAAATGAAATCATAATTTTATGAAACCTTATGTAGTTTTTAAGAGGATCATAATGTTGATCATGTCATAAAAATTATCATTTCAAAATATATAAGGATTTTATTATAAATTTAATTTATCATATACAAAGAATTATTCTGATAAAGTTTACGTAATTTTTTTAAATCATCATGTAAAAAATGTTAAGGTGTTGTTTTTGAATTTTTAATAAAATAATGTGTTGAATAATAAAGTAATGTATTTTATAATTGTGTAAAATATTAATGGTTTTAGGTTTATTGAAGTTGTATGGGTATTATATAATCCCATTTACTATTTATTTACAATGTCCTTTTTAGTTAATCACATTTTGTGTCACTATTTTAAGATATAATATTTTATTAAGAAAAATTAATCGAAAACACCTATATCCTCCCCTTATAAATATCACCCTTAATTGCCCCATTTGTGCACACATTATAAGTCCCTTAGCTCACCCTAATCTAACGAAATATCTCTGAAACCTAATCCCCTTATCTTATAGATTCTGGTATCACTAAAAGACTAATCTATTAATGATTAAGGTGTAATCTAAAGAAGGACATCCAATGAAGGGGTATTTTTCACAATTGAGATATTTTAATTTTATTTATTCTTATAAATCCTATATATCTCTTAAATTGGTGGTGATTTAATTAAATAAGTATTATATGTAAAATTATATTCCATTATATCTTGGTAATGTTAATTATCATCCTCTATCCCTCTCTATAAATATAAAATTAAATAATCACCCATATAATGGTTGGTTCAACACCTCCATTGATGACGTGATTAATATTCTATTATAGTCTTACATTGATGGATTTAATAATAAATTCAATTTAAAAATAGAATATTATTAACATTTTTAATATTTTGTAAATAAAAATTGGGTTTTATGTTAATGATAATAATAAATAATTGAAAAGGTAATTTTAACCATCAAGAACAATCATAATGAGATAAATTTCTTATATTGAATATTTATCATACAACCCATCAAACTGTATACATTTTTTGATACTAGAATGTTAAATAATCTATAACTCTACAATTCATGATATTATGTAACTATTTGACTACACCAATGATAATTATGAAAAAAATGAATCCATTTTAGGGAATTTGACCAATCAACCTCAAATATAAAAATTGACAAAAAGTATATTTAAGAAATAAAGTAAATATATTAATAAATTAACCTTAAAAACATAAATATAAATGAAAAAATTTCTAAATCAATTATCTAAAAAAAGTATTACATAAGAAGTTAGAAACACATACCAAGAAATTTGAGGCTTAAGGTAAGGAAACTTTTGAACCACCCTTGTCTATTTTTGGTTATGTGTTTTCTCTATAGACCTCAATTTTCTCCTCTATTCATATCATGCATATATATTGTACTCTATATATATATATATATATTACCCAAATATATACCTATATTAAGTTACTTTTATTATTTATTGATATACTTTCTTTTAGGTTTCCCTTTTAAATTCATTCTTTTAGGTGAAACTTTTTTTTAAAAGGTTGGGGCCGAAGCCACAATTTATTATTAAATCAAAGACCTCTTTATACTGGGTAGAGGGTCACCCATTACATATCCCGAAGGCCCAAGGCCAAGTGGCCTGCATAGAGGGCTAGAAAGCCCATTTTTTGGCCCAAAGGACCCCTTAGTGAATAGTACTATTGTAGTACCCACACAGCTACAGTAACTTCTACAGTAGCACTGCCGCTACAGTACCCTACTACAGTCCCTCCGCCGCTACAGTGCTGCCGCTGCTGCAATACTGCTACAGTGCTGCTACATTACCCTGCTACAGTAACTCGGGAATTCTCCCCTACCCGGATTAAAGATAACTTGTCTATTTCTTATCACATTTCACGTATCACTCCATCTAATGATTCATAATATAATTTGGTTTCTAGACACTCTAATTATTATATATAAAACCATTTTTTGTTTAATTATGGTTTTAAACAAAACACCATGTTTACACTTTCTTTGAATATTCGTTACTCTTTTCTTAAAAATATATCTTAAGAGGATCAATTCCAACCCTACATCTCCACTCCTTTCTAAT
The DNA here is from genome assembly GCA_963277665.1 of Viscum album. NCBI lineage: Eukaryota > Viridiplantae > Streptophyta > Magnoliopsida > Santalales > Viscaceae > Viscum > Viscum album. The sequence goes on along the minus strand of OY728160.1, from coordinate 451,635,001 downwards.
GACTGTTATTCATATAATGATAATTTGAATGAACAATGAGTCCTTGTTAAGTTATGAATTTTCAAAAAATATTCAATACCTTCTAATCAAAGTGATATTGTTGTTATTAATTTTTTTCTCCCTTAAGACAAGATTGTATATCCCATTTACTTTTCATGGGTTTTTGTTAAGCTTTTTTACTTGTGTATGATTTACTTTTCTTGAACGCATATGCATGAAAATTTTATGAATTTTTTGTGTGGTCCAAAAATTATATTTCACACTCATACATTTGGTAGTGTTTTTATCTCATGAGATACCATTTACTGTTCATGGGTAGCTGGACTTGCACACTATGTTATTTTGTCTTAGCAGTGAGCCTAAACATTTACTTATGATGTCATGTTTCTTATTTTCACCACATTATTAATATTTGATGATCTTATGATATTTTCTTACTTATTCCATGCTAAAATATTATATGACCCTTCTCTATTATGATATCTTGATGTACCTCATGATTTGTATATTTTCACAATGTTTTATTTTGATTATTACATTTGAATTATTTATATCTCCCCATGTTCCATTATATATATATATCCCTAAGATATCCTTTGAAGAAAAAGTAGTTCAATGGGATTTAAAATCACATTATGGACATTTAAATAGTGATGTCTTCTGGTATGTTTAATTTTTATTGTATCTAATCTCTTAAATACACTAGACTTATAGATTTATGGGAGGAATTTTTATGAAACATATATTAAAGAATATGTAATAAAATGTGTATGAGACATTGACTTCATTGTTTCACTCACTTACCACATAAAATTTATAAGATACTTAAAAATATAAAAAGAATGAAACCTTAACAACTTCTATTGTATTTCCTTATCTAAACTTGATTATGGTTACCTTAGTGTTAAATAATAATGGTGGATATGAATCATAGTATGTTTAGTTCTTTGATTACTCAAAGATGTATATCCACCACTATTATTTATAAAAAACCCATCAACATTAAGGAATATACTATTGTGTTACCTTGTTATCAAACTCAACCCATGATTCCATGACTCATGTCCCATCAATCCCATGATCGTACACGTAATTTCATGACCATGCATCCCAGAACTGTTAGCCACATATCTCAAGAACCAATATTTTACTGTTACTCCCATATATATTTAAGTAATTCTATATTATTATCCCATTTTCAGGATCAACATCTCTGGTTTTTTGTTTCTCTCACACGAAACATCTAATCAGGATTCCCATATAACATCCTATACGTTTGATGTATTTTTTATTTTAAATAAATTTTTTAAATAAAAGAAACATCATAATTAAGAATTGAAAAATAAAAATAAATTAATAATAAATTGACCTCAAAAAATCACTACAGTATGAGATTCTATAACTAATTCATTAAAATTATTACAAGAATTGGTAATACTATTGGAATGGTTCTAATAAACCAAAGAATAGAAAAATTATAAACCAATTTTCTTGGGTTTTACATAAAGATAAAAACACCAAAAATGAAGATAGAAAATATGTAGAGAGATAGTGGGAAGAGAAGAACCATTTTTCATATGAGAGTAATGGACCATGATTAATATAGTTTATTTAAATATCTCTTAGTGTGGGTATTTATAGAAGTTTTATTTTGACCGTTAATATATACTTCTTGTAATTTTTTAAATTAGATAATAACAAATGATAAATATTGTCATTAAAATAATTAAACAGAATAATTAATGTAAAATTAAGTGTTAAATTGAAATTTAAAAAGATATTAATCATAAATAGAAAGAAATAAAATATAGTAGAAGAAATAAGAAAACCATATTTATAATAATGTTCATATATTTGTTTAGAAAAAATATTTTTTTCCATTGCTAACTGGGGTCCTCTGGACCACTACTCAGTTGGGAAATTAGGTCGACCCCCCTGAGTTCCGGATGCATATTTGAAAAAAGGAGCATTCTTATTTACTAATTCATGTGTAATCCCTTGAAAGTACATGGGAATAGTGCCCATAGTGACATAGTTCACCCGAAATCCCGAATGATTTCTTGAAGGAATGCATTGTGTAGCCTCTGTGTAAGGACGTTTGTTTTATGGATTGTGGGTGTTGACCCTACTATCAGCTCAAACCATCGCAACCACCACTTAACTTATTCAGGATGGGATGAATGATCAAAATATCAATGTTGGATTTCTGTATAGTTATAGTTCTTTAACTCTTAAATAAATGGAGGTCATAATCATTTTAATCTAATTTATTTTTTTTTATTTTCGATCGTCTGGACCAGCTATTTTGGTTTTTTTCATCATCTCCCTCAAGATGAGCTAGGAAATATTCTATAGCTCTATTTTCTTCTTCTTCCATTGATCTATATTTGAGCCTCGCAACCTTACAAGTCCAATTCAAAATTTATACTCAATATCATCCTCCATAGTTAATGTGACTAAACCCCTTAAAACCAAACATTAATTCTATCTTCACCTTTTAGTTTAATTTTTTTTACTCAAATAAAACCTTATGATTAATTAGAATGGTTAAATGAATAAAATATTAAAAATGTATCTATCACATTTATTTTTAAGATCACTTGCTGTGGTTTGAAAAATCTCCAACATCATTGTTTTTTTCTATAAAACTCCAATGGCAGTGATGGGGGTATAAATATTAAATTTACATTCAATAATAATAATAAATAACTAACATTTTCGGGAAACCCTTAGACCTATATTGTTCTTTCTATTTATCTAAACCTCATTTCCATACATATAAATATATATATTACCCATCATTTTGGATGAAAAAAATATTCTCTTTTATCACTCACAGATTCTTTGATATCCATTGACAAATCATCATCTCTGTTTTATATTAGTATTTTATTACAAACAATATCTAGAAAATGTTGTTCTAAATGTGAGTTTCCAATTTTTGAAATCTTTATTATTTAATAATTGGATTTTAAGTGACCAATGTGATATGACATATATATAAATATTATATTTTTCATCGAGATATAGATACTTTGAATCTCAGAAATCTACTCTAGATCATTGTACTCCATTTTTGAAAAATAATGGATTTAATATTTGAATGTAGTTTTGAATTAATTTATTATTTTAAAATTTTCCATCATATACAGTTAAAAAAATTATATAAATTGATAGGATATACACTCTAGGAAACTCAACATTCATTCACCAAAACATGGTCTTTCATTATTCTCTTTTATTCAATATTATCAAACACCAGATTCCGCCTTTATACATCGTTATCCAAAAATAAGGAAAGGTAAGTATTTATTTTCAATTTTTTATATTTTCAAAATCATATTGTTGAAATAAATATTATAATTTTTAAAACTATGTTATATAAAAATTATGCTTTCTATTTTTATATGTAGTTATAATTTTTAGAAACCCTTATTAATAAATCATATTTTAATAAATTAATTTTAATTCTCTCTTTCAAATTTAAAAATTATCTAATTATTTTTTTAATGATAAATGTTTTCATTTAATGTATAAAATTATTTTTATTTCCTTGAATATTATACAATTTCGTAGACATAGCCATATTCTATAATTATTATTGACATTTAATGAATTTTAGTACAATAATTTGTGTTGATTTTAATGTATTTAGGTTCATGTATATTCCATCATGTGGACATTTTTTTACAATGATGCATATCCACCACTATTATTTATAAAAACCTATCCACATGAAGAAATATACTATTTTTGTACCTTATTATCCAACTCATCCCATAGTTCCATGACTTATATTCCATCAATCCTATGATCACACACATAATTAGATGACCATGCATCCCATAACTATTATCCATATATCTCAAGAACCAATATTTTACTGTTACTCCAATATATATTTAAGTAATTCTATATTATTATCCCATTTTCTTGATCAACATCTATGGGGTGTTGTTTCTCTCACATGAAGCATCTACTCAGGCTTCCAATATAACATCTCAGACTTTTGATGTATTTTTTATTTTAAATAAATTTTTAAAATAAAAGAAATATTATATTTAATAATTGCTAAGTAAAAATAAATTAATAATAAATCGACTTCAACAAATCACTACAGTATGAGGTTATATAACTAATTCATCCAAATTATTACAAGAATCTGAAATATTAGTGTAATACCTCTAATAAACCATAGAATATAAAAATTATAAACCAATTTTCTAGGGTTTTCTATAAAAACATTAACACTAGAAAGGAATATCGAAAATATGTAGAGAGATAGAGGGAAGACAGGAACCATTTTTCATATAATAGTAATGGACCTTGACTAATATAGTTTATTCAAATATCTCTTAGTGTGGGAATTTATAGGAGCATTGTTTTGACTGTTAATAAATATTTGTTGGAATTTTTTAAAGGAGATAATAACAAATGAAAAATATTGTCATTGAAATCATTAAACACAATAATCAATGTACAATTAAGAGTTAAATTGAAATTTTAATAGATATAATTCTTAAAGAGAAAAAAATGAAATAAACTATAATAAATAAGAAAACAATATTTATAATAATATTCATAGATTTTTTTTGGTAAAATATTTTCTGCCCATTGCAAACTAGGGTCCTCTAGACAACTACATAGGTGGGAAATTTGGTCAACCCACCTGAGTTCTGGATTCATATTGGGTAAAAGGAACATTATTATTTACTAATTCCTGTGTAATACACTAAAAGTACATGGGAATAGTTCCCATGGTAACACAGTTCACCTGAAGTCATGAATAATTTCTTGAAGGAACACATGGTGTAGCCCCTGTGTAAGGACGTCTTTGTTATGGAGTGTGGGTGTTGAACCTACTATCAGCTCAAACCATCATTTCCACTACTTAACATATTCAGGATGGGCTGAATGATCAAAAGATCAATGTTGGATTTAGGTATTGTTTTAGATTTTCAATTCTTAAATAAATGAAGGTTATAATCATATTCATCTAATTTATTTAATTTTAGTTGTCGATCCTCTACACCAACTATTTTGGTTTTTTTCATCTTCTTCCTCAAGATGAGCTAGGAAATATTATATGTCTTCATTTTTTTCTTCTTATATTGATCAATATTTTATCCTTGAAATCCAACTATTCCAATTCAAAATTTATACTCAATATCATCCTCCATAGTTAATGAGTCTAACCCCTTAAAACCAAAATTGAAATCTCACTACACATTTTAGTCTAATTTCATTTTACTCAGATAAAACCTTATGATTAATTATAATGGTTAAATGAATTATATATAAAAAATTTATCTACCGTATTTATTTTTAAGATTTCTTACTGTCGTTTTAAAAATCTTCAACTTAATTGTTTTTTCTTTAAAACTCTAATGGCTGTGATGGGGGTATAAATATTAAATTTACATTCAATAATAATATTAAATAATGTTTTCGGGAAACTCTTAGACCTATCTTGTTCTTTATAGTTATCCAAACCTCATTTCCATACATATAAATATATATATTTCCTATCATTTTGAATGAAATAAATATTCTATTTTATCACTCAGTGATTCATTAATATCCCTTGAAAAATCATCATCTTTGTTTCATTCTAGTATTTTATTACAATTAATATCTAGAAAATGCTGTTCTAAATGTGATTCTCCATTTTTTGAAATCTCCATTATTTAATACTCTATTTTTAAGTGACAAAAGTGATATGACATATATATAAATATTATATTTTTCATCGAGATATAGATAATTTGAATCTGGTAAAGACACTCCATATCATCGTACTCTATTTTTGTAAAATAATGAATTTAATATTGGAATATAGTTTTGAATTAATTTATTATTTTAATATTTTCCATAATATACAATTACAAAAAAAAATGATATAAATAGTTATGATATTCACTCTTGGAAACTCAACATTTGTTCTCCAAAAATATCTCTTTCTTTCTTCTCTTCTATTCAATGTTATCAAACACCAACTTCTGCCTTTGTTGATCCTTTTCCAAAAATATGTTAATGTAAGTATTTATTTTCATTTTCTTATATTTTATAAATCAAATTGTTGAAATAGATATTATAATTTTTAAAACTAGATTATATAAAAAAAATTCTTTCTATTTTTCTATGTAGTGATATTTTTTAGAAACGCTTATTAATAAATCTTATTTTAATAAATTAATTTTCATTCTCTCTTTCAAATATAAAAAGTTTCTAATAATTTTTTTAAGGATATAAGTTTTCATTTAATGTATAAAATTATTTTTATGTCTATGAATATTGAAAAAAAAATTAGATATGGCCATATTCTATAATTTTTCTTGACATTTAATGAATTTTAGTAGAATAATTTGTTTTTATTTTAATTTATTTAGGTTTACGTATTTTCAATGTAAGTACTTAATTTAGAAATAAAAATTTCACCTATTATTTTTTTGAAAACAGATTTTCCATGCCTTTATGTTAGTAAATTAGTTTCTTCTTTGAAAATGATTCATGTTTTTTTAATGTTTTTTAATGGGTTATGAATGAAAAATTTGTATCATTTAACAATGTTTTCTTAAAATTCAACACTAGGGTATAAAATTACATGATGAAAAATGGGGAGTGAACCCATGTCCTAATTGGGAAATTTTACTATAAGTGATACAAATATTTTCCACATGGTTTTATTATGATTTTACAACTATCATTTTAATATGTAAAGAAATAATTATTTAAAAAAAACTTTTAAGGAAATATCTAAATGTTTTTTAAAGATGATTTTAAAATGGAGTTTCAAAATTATTAGTATTTTAAAGGTATTGAAAAAAATGAATGAAAGTTTCAAAAAACTTTCATTGTAATCTTTTGAGGAAATTATTAATTATATTAAATGTTTTATATTAGATATAAAATGTTTTCAAAATGGATTTTAAAATTATTTCAAAAGGATTTTATCCCCATTTATAAAACCCACTACTGTAAAATTTAAATGCTCAACCTATGTTTTTAAAATGACTTTCACAGGGTCTTTAGATAAATTAAAGGTGATTGGTTTCAACTAATGAACTTGAATGAGTGAATATAAATAAATATTTTATATTTTTTATGTAAAATCTGATTTTATGTTAGGTATTTTTCTAATTCTCCAAAACATTGACTTGAAAATATCTTTGGTTTTGTAATGTAATATGTATTTTTTTTTAATTTTTAATAAAAATAAATAATCACACCATGTTTTTAGTACCGAATCTAGAAGTTCAGCTTCAGTCTATCACATCCCATCATTGGAGAATCTTTGTTCATGGGTTAACCCTTATCTCATATTCAATTGTTATATTTTATTACAATTAAAATTTAAAATAAGAAAAATTTCCTACTAATTGAAATAAAAACATGACTCACTATATCTCAAGTCAGACCTCATCTTTACTAGGATCTTCATCAAATCCATAAATCATATATCCCACCATAAGAAATAAATAATGAGGAAACATGCTTGATTTCATCATTACATAATCCCATAATCTACTTCCAAAAACAACACATCCTAGGGATCAATCATCAATGAGGTATTCAAAAACCCAACTACCTACTCTGAGGTCATTAATTTCACATCCATGTTTATATCACAATATCACCATTCCCAATAAATGTGTATCAAGGAATTCATATCATTATGATTTGGTTATGTAAGAAAATGGTAAAAAATTACTCATGAAAAATGTTAGCAAATTATTATTAACATTTTATGAAACAAAGACCCTTATCTACTTTTATTCCAATTTTCTCAATCATACATAACCCTACGTATTCTATTAGAAAAATATTACATGTATGATTCATGTAAGCACACCTCCTCCTAGACTAAGCCAAGAGAAGCCTTATAAAAAATAACTTTAAAAAATAATATATTTTTAGAATGATAATAACCAAATAATTTAATTTATATTTTATTTTAAAAAATAAAATTACATGAGATAGCGTGTACCACATGTAACACTGATATTAAATAAATAATGAAATAATATTTTTAAAATGTGAATATTTTAACATGGACATTGAATTAAGTGGTATGAATATATTTTAATATATTATAAAAAATATGTATGAAGGTAATAAATAATAAAAAAATATTTATTATTTATTATAAAATATTTATTAAATATTTATTAAACTCATTTTATGCTTCAAAAATACAATTTATTTAAAAAATATTTTTTACTTTTTTCTGATAAAATATTAAAATTATTTTATGCCAATTTTAGAAATTTTATTTTATGAAATGAATATAAATATTTATATTATCATATAAAAATTAACATAGTGTAATTTTTTAGGATTTTTCCATTATAATTGATTTTTCAATAAATAGTGAAAATAGCGACTTCTCAAATATTGTCATTTCATTTCATTAAATCCAAAAATATAAAATTAAAATAATATATTGGATTTTGTATTAAAGTTACATATTATTAATTTTATTAATAATAATCTAATTAAATCCATTTGAATCCGTAATTTTCATGATGTTGATGTATGTTAAATTTTATTCTTAAATACTCATTTGTGTAAAAACTCTTTTTTTCTATTTTATGGATTTATATTAAATTTGATTTATTCCAAATATTGATATTGAATATTGAAAAATTTGTACCATAATTATAATCAGTATTTTAAAATACAAAAAATATTTCTCTTATTTTTTGTCATTATGAATAGTAACTGTGGTAAATATTTTCCACCTCAGTAAGTGTAAAATTTGTAAAACGAGGTTAAAACCAAAAAATAATGCCTACAAATCAACCCAAAAAAACACTTAATTTCATTTTATGGGTGAAATTATAATATTTTCATCCCAAATTCTATTATATTGTATTTTTGTGCAGTTTTCTCTTGGTAATGGAATTTATATTATTTTATGTAAAGACAACTGCAAAATGTTACTATATTTTCTTTAATATCCCTAAAATTTTATCATAAATATAAAATGAAGATAGGATCAGTTATAATTTATTATTTAAAATATGAATTAATTTTTTATCATATTATTTTATTTTAAATTTTTAGTTACTAAATAATTACCTTAAGCGCTTATACAATGCTGACATAGCACTTGGGAAAGAAGTAGAAAAATCATGTGAATGTTTTTAAAAAATATAAAAGTAATATGCATTAGATGATTACAAGTGACCAAAAAACTTTATATATGGATATGAAATATTATTTATGTTTTTAAGATATATATTTGAATTAAATTATTATCATTATGGATTTAAATTCAAATTAACTGAATTGTGTCAAATATGGCATTAATGATATTTTATGAAAAAAATAATTTTAGTTAAATTATGTAAAATTAAAAAAAAATGATATTTAGGATTATAAATGATCTAAAATTTCATACCTTGGATATTTATAATCCAATTTTTATCTTATAATTAAATTTATAACCCATTGATATTTAAAACGTCGCTGCCACAGTTATAGTTAAATTTCATTCCCCAAGGGATTAAGCCAAAAGAAAAGATTTAAAATGATATTTAAACCAATATAAAAATAATTGGAAGATAATATTAAGACATTATAATCCTCATATATAAATCTCTTTAATTTGGTAACCATTATCCATGAGTTGGACACATATTATAATATAATATTTCATAAATTTACAAACGTTCCCCTCCCATCACTTATAAAAGGAAGCCCCATATATATTTTATTTACACCTCCTTCATCCATCTAGATAGACCAAAACATGAATATTTGAATTATAAACACTATTATTTACAAATTATAGGTTTTTTTATTTATAAAATTTCATCCAAGGGTCCATAAGAATGGATCTCAAGGAGTTCGGCCGAAGAAGAGGCAATCGTCTTACTAGACCACATTCAATTTATTTATTTTCATAAATACACAAAAAAATATGGTATTAGTAATAAATTAATAAATAAATTATAAAAAACATATTATAATTTTATTATGATTATAACCACATTTATTCAACATATTTTCTATAAAATGGGATCCAAAAGCGTTAGTGTTGCATAAGTGTGGAATACTGCCTCCATGTTGAGATAAAATTAATTTTACATAACCATCATTCAAGGATGGTTTTTATGATGGGTTTAATATGTATATATGATATTTATAAAATAATTATGCTTCTAGAATTATAATATCATATATATCATCTTACCATATAATCTATTGGAAAATGATAACATCGGCCATGCATCCGTTTTTCATCTTCAGTTTACATGGATGGGTAAATGGGTAATTTTAATTAATATATATTATATATGTGGTATATAAATAATTCTATAAATTTCATTTATTATTTACCTTTTCCCTCTTTATAAAATTGAAAATAGTATTCATGTGTGTGTATGGCCTACAAACTCCTTGAATGGTGTAATTGATTTTTCTATCTCTAACTTTTAGGGATAAATATATATATATATATATAATAAATATATATTATATTTATATTTTGAATAAAATTTTATGCATTATGGATCCAAAATTAAATTACAAGGACAGGAACTACCAAACCAAAATTCTCATGAAAAATGAAGAAGTTAATATTCGAAAAAATTATAATAATGAAAAAATATTAACAAACCAGATATAAGATATTACAAAAGGATCATATATTACACTATAAATATTAATTTGGTTCTGGTATATAATTAATAACATGTTTTAAACAATTATATATTATGTTAAAAAATATTCAACCAAGGAGAAGTGTGGGGTAAGGGATTTCTTAACACCATTTCCATTCACTATGTTATATTTTTTACTTCAATAACTATGTTATTCCATAACTATGTGTTAAATTATATATGATTTTATTATTTTGTATTCCAATTTTTTTTATTTATTTGCATTTTTTACATATAATCAATTTTTTTATTAATTCTTACTCCAATGATATGATCTCTATAAAGGATTTCATCTCAATCTCAACTCCATAGATAAATATTTTTTATTATGAACATATTTAATTTCATGTGGTGTATATGATACCCATTTTATGTATTTAAGACAAATTTATATTTATCTATAATGATTGATGATTCAATTTAGGTAACTCTTTCAATGTGTTACATTTTCAAATTCAGTAAAGATGTAAGAATTAATTTTATAATCTCATATTTTTTAGATTTCTCATATTTTAATTGAATGAATATAATAGTCTACCATTCCTAAAATCCCAATATTTTCATATCTAATGGATATTAAATTTTTTTACTTGTTTTATTCTAAATTTTATTCTCTCTTACACATTAATTAAAAATGAAATATTTAAAATAAAATTCAATCTTATTTCTCTTTTGATAGAGTATATTTTTATTGCATGTCCATATTTTTGGAAATTTATTTACAAAATTTATTTTTATTTACCCATTTTATTTATTAAATAAACATTAGGATATCATTAAATTTTTATATTGTTTGAAATAAATCTTTTATAATAATTTTAAAAGTGTTGTCTTTATCATTATTTATAATAAATCATATGAATTTTTTTTAAACTATACATCATTAAGGTATTTCAATACCACTATAACCATTTAATGTAATTTTCACTTCTAAAAATTTTAAATGGTTTTAAAAAGAAAAAATTTAGATGAAAACCTATATTAAATATATCACATTCATTCACATAAATTTTTCAAAAGAAATGAGGTTTCTAAAAAATATACTATTTTGATTAATTAATCATCATCCCTCATCTATTAGTTAATTTTTTGGTCATTATATTTCTCTTGAAACATTAATTTTGTTATTGTCACATATCATTAAACATTGAATTTGTATTAAATAACCTTAATTATTTTATCTTGGATATACCTATTTCCTAATCCATATATAATTTCTACATACATTGTTTTATGATGAATGTTATTTGATTGACTGGTAAAAATATTTATATTAGGTTTTCTTTACTCAAAAATAGATATTTGTTGATCAGGGATAGTGTTTATAAATTAAATTTATCCTTTAATATAAGAGTAATTCATTGGATTTTTAGTGATGGGTGGGACCAAAAATCATGTTTCCCCTCTATGCATCAACATGTCTCAAGAGACAAACCAGGTGTCCAAACATATTAAATGACTTTTTTGTGAATATATACCAACATTTTAAAATTTATTAGTGAAGGTCCTTGGTAGTAAAGACATAATTATTTTTGAGATCATGATTTCAAAAATCAAAAATTTAATTCATTGAGAATTTATTTATTATTATGAAAGAGATTATTGTATTTATATTAGTCGTGGATATATTTAATCCCCACGTTATTGATTAAATGGAATATGTTTTCACTTATTTACCATTCCATAATGATTATTCCTTATTTACACATAATAGATTCTATTTTATATAACCCTTACTGAGAATTTTATATCTACCTTATTCTATTTTTCTTTCCCCGTGAGATGAATAAGTAATTTTTTAATAAGTTCCTGGGTGAAGAATATTTACTTTTATTATGTCTTATATTTTATTTCCAATATAAAATGTGAATAATGTTTGTATTTAGTTATTAAAGACCACTAAATGGATTGGTACTTCTTGATTATATTCCTTATATCTTATAACAACATAATAATGTATACACCCTCTTTGTGTTACTTGGTTTAGTTTGGTTATAATAATTAACTCAATTTTAATAGTTAAAAATGATAACCAAAATCCCAACTCCCTATTAAATTGGATTATCTATGATACATGTATTGGATATGAAAAAATAAAAATTTCAACCTCAGTTTCAACTAGTACTATATCAATATATCTATCCCAAAATCAAGTAAAAAAATATTTTATATCATTTTATATTTCCCCTTCTTTAGTATTGGTCTATTAATCCATGCTAGAATTGAACATTACCACAAGCACACTTCCCCATACACTAGAGGATTCTAACTAGAGGTATGGGTAAAGTGGTATCTTTTAAGGAGACTATATCCTCAATATCATAATAAAAAATATTATATGTATATCATAAATATCCAAAACCAAAATAAATGTAAGAGTGTATTATATATATTCATAAATGTAAGAAAACCATACTAAATAGAACATGATGGAATAAAAAATGAAACTTATTCCATATCATACATTCATATTCCGGAAAGATATTTCCCAATGGTCTGATCATAAAATGTACATATAAAAAACAAAATGATCAATATAATATAACTACCCATCATCATTTAACCTCAAATCTATCTCTTCATCCCTACTAAGTTATTCTAGCTCACGTACTTGTGTGAGGTCCTTTTACTTAAACAACATTATCAATATTTCACATTCATATTTTCATGGGTATGAGTATAAACAATAATGGAACATCACTAAAATGGCCTCTAATTTGAACTATAATATATGTTTATGCATGTAAAATATTAAATGGTAGTAATAACATGCATCATATATTAATATATCGAACCTTTATTAAAAAAAATTCTAACCAAAACATTGACCATACCTACATTGGATAGTGTTAATATTTTTATAGAATAGTCATTCTTAATTATAAGTATATGGTGGAGTTTCCAAATTTTATGTTAGGTATGGGGTGAATATTATCCATCTTAATAAAACTCACAATGATTTGGTAGTCAGCATCAATCATGTCTATTACCATAGGTATTGTGAGGCTAGCATCTATATCTTTCATGCTAGTAAGAATTGGGTGGCCTGTACCAAACCATTATGGCTCTCTGATACACATAAATATTTTTTCACCATAGAATGTATATGTTTATCTAGTTTCTAACACATCCAAATCACTGAAGGATCACATGGATAGAATTCATCCCATCCATATCTCTAATAAATCTCAACATATTCCTATTAGGGTATATAAGTGTTTTTTCAATGTCTTACTCATCTAATTCCCTGAATGATTGGGTTTTTAGTGTTTAAATCATCAAAACCCCAAATATTCATCTATTAATTTCCACCTAGGTACGTTATTTGTCATATAGTGTCCAAATAATCCAAATATATCTTACTCTATAATACCAACTCAAGGAATGTGGATAGACAAACAATTTCCAACACTTCCCTATCTCATAAGGTTTGGGTGTCTAGTGTCCAACCCTTCCCATTCATATAATGTTCTATAACAGCCTTAAATTGTGTACCCATATCCTCTTGATAGAGGTATAATGATCACATTCATTTATATAATGATAATATGAATAATAGTTTTGAACACATTATCCATCCCTTCAATTTGATTAGTATATCTCCATAACAATACAAATGTCTAGATAAAATCATTGTACTAATGGGCGAAAACCTTTCCACTCCTAGGATAGTTATATCCACCCATCACACTTCATGCATCAATCCTCCAGGTGTACCCCTCTCTAATCCCTTGAATAATATCTACTCTTTCCTCATTTGTGCAGAGTATACCCATACACTCGTCAAAGATCAACTGTCCAAGGAACAACACATAACTCACTATAATCACCCATTTATAGTGATAAATAACCCTAAACTATAACTCATAGTTCACATACTCAATATCATGACGTAGGCCTTTCCTCTAATATTCACATAGTCATCCCACTCTGGCTACGGTATTACACATAATCATACTAGACCCCACTATTTTATACCATCAATGCATTATCATAGAACAAATAACCTCTTCCATAGTGATAAAGAAATAAGGAGCATCACTAACTAATTTAATATAGTAACCCACATAGATAGCATATTATCCATAGGATAACTCATGAGTAAATACTTGGTTAAACTTGTTTTAAAATTAATCTAGGCCTTACACGACCTCTCTCAATAATCCTAATTAAACTTATAAGTTACCTAAATTGGATAAACTAATATCTATATGGTTAATAATAGCTCAATTTTTAGATAACCCATTTCTTATCTCTCTAAATGTAGTGTGACATCATCTAATAAAAAATCTCACTCCAACACTCATGATATTCTCTAAGGGTGGATGCCCTCTGTGTGTTTCTTTACTACTAATTTCATGATTATAAACCAACAAGATTTGTAGGGTAATTTAATCTATTAGGTAACATGAGAGTGATCATTTCCATGACCCTATTTGGTTAAGAATTATTCCACTGAATCACCCAAGTCCTGTAATCTCTTATATGGGGATAACACACTTTTTCCCATACGTGCATGTCATACCACACTTACAATAACATTAAAATGAATAAAAATTAAGGAAAAATAACTCATATTTATGTAGTTATCCCACTTTTATTAATTTTCTTCTTCCTCATTCACACTCGCATGATCAAAATCCCCACCCCTAAGACTTTATCTCATGTAAATACACAATTAAATTTAATTTAATTTATTTATAATTAATTCATAAATATAACCATAATTAGTATAAAATTTCACAACCTTACCAAGTGGAATGATCACACAGATATCTCATGAAACATGCTACAAATGGTTCATAAATACCTATTTTCACCATTATTAGTTAAATATATAAAATAAACATTCAAATCATCTGGAAATTTTACTCTAAAATGATGAAATTTCTATAATAATTAATTGGATTGAGTAACTATAATAAAATGACATGAAACAGAGTGATTATATCATTCTTGGGCCTCCACTATCACTTGAATAAAAAATACCTATAATTAAGACACAATACTTCTCTATGATCTTGTGGAATCATAATCAAATCCTTAATCCCACTATTATAAAATCATTGAAAACTAATAAGGGAGAGGAAAATGAGTCATAGGGGAGAAATTATCTTGATTTAGAGTAAACAAATCAAATATCCTCTAATTAATGGAGTAAAGTAGAGGGAAGGTAACGGGAGGGGATGTTTGATGGTTCAACATTTTGTTTCCCTAACTAAATAACACCCTAAATGGGGTATAATTTTAAAGATGATAAATCCCCAATTCACCCTCATTAAAATATTCTTAGGTACCACAGATACAAATTGGATACCTACCAAGTACCCATTGTCCACCATGGGGTATTTATCTCACCTATATCTACCTCACTGGGAACTTGATACATAACCACTGTGAATATAGTGGTATTAACTACTCTTATAAGTGACTCTACATAACTCAATAGATAACTAATTAACCTCTATTAAGTTCTTAGTGGTTTTTTTATCTATTTAAAAATACCATTAATTCCATTTTACATTTATCAAAATTTATAATTTCCTATAAAAATCAATTTCACTATCTTATATATCTTTAAATAAAACTCTTATCAATTTGGATTAAAAAATTCAAATTTACCCCAACACATATTCTACATGATTTTGGATCTTCCTTGGTTCCATTAAAACACAACAATGTGGGATATTATAGTTATAGGCTATGAAAAATGAAATTACAACTGGAAATAAAGGTGTGGCATGATAAAGTCAATTAGAACACACAAACAATATTTTTTTTATAAAATTCATGTAAAAGGATGAGTATTAAATTTATATCATATAATAATAAATATGAAACTTTATTTTCTTATATTTATCATTCCTTGAATACCCACAATCATTATTTTTATAATCATAATGCCCATTTATTAAATGCCTAATAATATTGCATTCAATAATTTTGAACTATTAATTTACAAGAGTTCTGATTTATCTAGAGTAATCATCATATGAACTCAAACACTCCATAGTTTCAAAATAGTATCAAAAGAAAGGATAGAGGACTACCAAAACTATAATATATTAGACTATCTACCAAATTTAGAAAATAAGATCTATATATTAAGAGGATATAATAATTAATAAATATAAGTTTGATATTTATGATCTACCAATTAAATATCATCTTTGATATGTTAAAACTAAAATAATTTTACCCAAAGTAATCAATAATTTATTTTTCTATAAGTTTTTTTATATATCGATGAAAAAAAATTCTACACCAAATCCCATGGTTTTCAGTATTAATGATCACTTAAATATAATAATTTTATAACAAGGTATTTTTACAGAACTAGTGAAGAATTTATTTCACTTTCCACTTCAACAAACCCATGTACACATTTTTAAATAGTCATATTCAAGAGGATATATAAATGACCATGTATATCATCTCAAATTATAAAAAAATTCAATATATAATTCCATAATTCTTTTCTCCATGTGATAACGTTTTTTAATGAGTAGAAATTGTCTATATAATTATATTTCAATTTAAATAACTCTTGGAATATTGTGATTAAAATCACTTTATTTGTGATTTTATTATATTTTGATATTCATACATAACACCATATTATTTTTTGTTGATTATAATTTCATAATGGAAAGTAGTACTCTAACATTTATATCACTCCATTTCATCCATTCACATTCTTTGAAATGAAAAATTATTTAATAAGAAATGTTATAAATGTGGGGATACTTATGAATAGTTCTAGTATACTAGATATAATAATAATATTAACTTCCACTTTATCATAGAAAAAAATAAATTCTTGGTATGAAAACATGGTTCTCCTTTATTTGTAAAGGAAAGTGTCATACATGATTCTTATCCTAATATCCTTTTTAAATTTCTATTTACTTTCTATATTTATATTATTTTTTTCTATTTATTTCTATTATGTTCAATTTTAGTTTTTTATTTATTCTTGATACTATCTATTCAATCTAATAATATTATTCCAGATATTTTTATTTACCACTAATTAACTTTTATTCATCCTCTAAATACTTCAAATATCAAATTATCCATATTTTTTTAGAAAACATATTTTCCCATTTAAAGGTTTTAATTTTCAATAATTCCATTAAATTAACACCTTTTTAATGTCATCATTCCTAAATAATAATTTGTATCAAATTATGCCTTTATGTAGCGGTCTGGAATTACTTCCAGTGGACTATAATTGATACCTATCAGGGCACTCCATGGGCGGCTACACCCCCTGGGTGGGACACACCACCATCCCCAATGGTAGCCATTTCCTCATGAAGCCCTTGGGCGGAGAGCCATGCTTCATCCAACGCTCACATGTGAGAGTTCCCAAGGATTGGATACATTCCTACCTCCTTTGTAGAGACCTGAAGCTTTACGTACATGGACATTACATTACATTTGTGGAATACTTAGTACATAAAAAAAACACACACACAAGAACCGTAATATTTTAGTGTCTTTGGAAACTCAGAACGTAATCTTCTAATCATGTTGAAAGATCTTCAACATATCCCATAAAGATCATCCTTTTTTTTCTTACCTAAAACCTTTCTTTATATCCTGGGGAAAAGAAAACATAAAAGGGTGAGCTCAAATTCTCAGTAAGGGTAAACAAAAGAAATATCAATCACATCATATTCATAAGAACATAACATTTTGGAAATCTTAACCTACAAAAGAGAGAGCATAATTTCATAACATGGGATAAATCATAGCAGTGAAATGTAATAACAATAATCATAACATAAAACATGAAACTTTGTGGTATACAAACATAATCATATAGAATCATTTCTTGTTAGTCAAGACTCATTTCTAAGACTATCTTAGTGGACAGAGTCCCTTTCTGAACCGAGTCACCCTCGTTTCAGTCCTGTTTCACTGAACCGGTATAACCTACCGTTCCATCCATGTCTATCTCATGAGATATAAAATCTGTACCCAATGAATTGGAGGGAGATATAGGCCCCACCCATCACATAATGATACCATTCTTATGTGTTCCATAAAATCAGAAAACCATACATCATAGCATAACCCATGTAATAAAAATGGGAATCTTAAACATCGTGACATCATTAAAAATTTCATATAAGATAATGGAATTCAAAAAAATATAATTCCATCACAAAATAATCAAATAAATATAATAATAGGGATAAAAACAGAACCCTTTATTATCTTAGATGGAAAATAATTTTGATAAAACACTTGAACTCCATTCTTGAGGAAAATATCTTTTCTGCTTCAAAAACACTTTTCCTTTCTTAACATGTAGTAAAATTATAAACTAAAAGAATTTGATTAAAAATAAACTTGAAAACTTGAAAATGAATCTTCTTGGAAATAATGTTTTAAAAATCCATTCATGCCATATAAGTTAAAAAAACATTCTTTGTACTTTTGTCGGAAAAGTCAAAAAGTACCTCCTACGAAAAACGACAAAAGATTCATTTCATATCTTTTACCAAAAACTCACAGAAGGGTAAAATTGGATTTAAACAATTTTATTTGGAAGGAAATAATATTACATATTGATTAAACATGGATGTGGATGATAAAATACACCCCAGTAAATACCAAAGTATAAACAATCTCAAATAAAAATTGAGATTGCGAGATTTTCCCTTACCTTAGGTCCGATATGCTTTGTAAGTGTCCAAACCTCCTGTATAATGATTTAAATAATGTTATTGACTTATTACAGAATCATACTTATTGTTATGGTATCATATATGGTCATATTCTTAGCTTCTTATTAGTAATATTTCATTACTACTTGTTATTCGGGTGTTTATTAATTTTTGTTCTTATGCGTGTTTGTCGAATAAATTCTTATTCTTATCTTTAGGTCATAAATACCTCATTTACAGAATGGTATTAGTGTAACATATATCATATTCATTCATTCAATTCATTTATATAATCATTATGAAATGAAGATCATGTAGAACGAGTCGCATCACATCTTGGAGACGGTATTCCGTACGTACGCACGAGTGATGATATCGTTCCTATGATCGTGGAATTGTATTGGAGTGTATGTATACTATTTCCGAATCAATATTACTTTATAATAGTCATATATAGTCATTATTTAAACCATTATACCCATCCAAGTAAGGTGGTGGTGGAAAATAGATTACACCACGGCGTGGAGACGGTATTCCGTACGTACGCACGCGCGGTGATTTCCTTTTTTCGTAGGATGGATAGAAGGTTAATTAGAGTTGTTTCATATTTATAACAACATATTAGTATATAAGAAATACTGATGTTATTACTTTATCATGAAACAACTAAATAAGAAGAAGTTGAAGAACAAAGAAATAGAAAAAGTTCGGTAATGGATATTACCTCTTTTTGACGCGCCTTCACTTAACCTCCACTTAAACAACTAAGGATGGTCTTTGAAGAAGACCAGGACCTCTAGTATGATACTAGGGAAGTGGAGAAGAGATTTTTTCAGGGTTTTGACGAGCTTGAATTCTCAAATTGGTGTTAGGAGGAGAGGGAGGAGGTGCCCTTTTATAAGTGAGGAGAGGGGCACCTTAGGAAAATCTCAAATTATTATTTTATATTTAAGGTCAAATTCGTTCTATAATGGTTCCAATGGAACTTATTTAAAAGATAAAGTGGGGATGGGTCGAAATAATCTCATCCAATTGGATTTAGACATGTTTAGGTTATTATTTTAACCTTCTCAATTAGATTTAACTCTAAGTTAAATAATTTAACATTTACCGTGTCTTTTTGTTTTCTTACACTATATGGTTATTAAACTTACTATATCAAGCCGAAAGAACCCCAAGTTGTTTATTATTAATATATATAATCTTATCTAAGTCATTTAGCCGAACCTTAGATTTTTAGGAATAAAATAACAACTAATAATATAATATTTGTTTTAAAAACTAATTTATGTCAATTTTGACACTATTTGGTACATGATTTTTATGAAATTCATAAAAGAATGATAAGTTCTAAAAAAGTTACATAAATCAACAATAACATGTCATATTAACCTATAAAATTAGTGTAAGTCATAAAAGTATCAAATTACATTTATATGGGAATTTATAACATCAATTATGTCAATATTTCATTAATAAGACAATTACTGTATCATCTTTGTGTCATAATAAATGATAATTATGTAATCCCTAAAAATTCTAAATAAATTCCTATGATGTAGATAATTGTATTATATTTCTAGAGACTATTCATTTTTGAAGTTTCATGATGTTTATCACTAAATTAAAATTATTATACTTATAATATTTAAGAAAGTGACATGTTGTCACATTCTTTGGTTTTAATAATAATTAAATTATTTTCATGGAAAAAAGTCCATAAAATGAATCTAATCCTACCCTTAGGTTATATGGGTCTACCTTTAGCCATCCAATAGAATTTTTACAATTTTTATGGTAATTTTATAATCTTATATTTACCCTTAATTACCCGATTTACCTTTAACTATAGTAAATAAAATTTACTGTAGTTACTATTCATAATGCCCCAAAAATAAAAAGTAGATTATTAACATAATTTGGACCCACTGATTCCAAATATGGAATCCATTTTTACAAATTCAACACACAAAAGATGCAGAAATTAAATTAAAATTAATCCTGTTGTCGAAAGAAAATGGGTTTTTCTTAAAACATTGCAAAAGATTGAATTGATTTAACCTACGAATTCAAAATAAAATCAATGCTAATGACATACATTATATTAAATGGTAAAAATATATTCTATTTATACTTTAAAACCATTCAATATTATAATTTAACCACATAAGATATTACGATGAAAAAAGTTGTTTTTAATTAAAATATAGCGTGCTTTTACTATTCATTAAAATATGAAAGTTATCGGAAAAATATAAAAACTTTATCTAATGTAAATTTTTATATCCTGATTCAAAAGAAGAATTTTATTTCATCAAATTTAACATATAAACATGTCAAAAACTATATTTAAAGTGGGTACGCCATCAAAAGGCGGCAAAACTACATTTTTTAAAAAATACTTATTTTACCTGAAAAATTTATTTTGTTCTTATACCATGTTCTAGAAATGTGTAAGATGAATAATAATGTTATATAATACAAAATTTAGTTAAAACTATTCATAACGGCTAGTTCATAACAATATTGTAATAATATATCGTTGTTTAGTAAAACCCGGTATTGCGTACAACACACGCTATCGAGGAAGGTCGTGATTGCGTGTAATGCAAGCCAAGTCAGGGTTGCGTGTAGTGAAAAACTCTTTTGTTGTTTCGTATAACAGAATACAACCATATTTTATTTATACATTGAATATATATATATATATACACTCAATGTTGCAAATAATAACTTCTATCAAACGAACTTGAAATTGTGTGTAACAAGAGCCAAGAAAACTGTTGAAAGCTAATACAGTGTTGCGTATAGCGCAAGATAATATTGGTGTGTCATACAATAGAAGATATGAATGAAATTAAAAAAAATATTTTCCATAAAATCTTGGGGTGTTACATTCTACCCCCCTTAAAATGAATTTCGCCCTCGAAATTCGTCGGGGTTATAAATGGTTTACTACTCGAAAGTTTGTTTAATAGAAACCCACATCGTAAAAAGGAATACCAAAACATGGCTTTTAAAAACTAAAGTATGAAATGTAACGGTTACCCAAATTAACTCATCATGGGGTTTCCACGTAGGAGAACATAGGTGAAAATATGGATATGGAAGAAAAATATACCCATCAAGTTCTAATGGAGAGTGGTAGAGAACATGGCTATGAAAAAGCCAACAATCACAAAGCTATTGATTTTTGATGATCTAAGGTACCATCTGATTAATCGGATATAAGGGAACTAGGACAACATTTTTGGTTTTCAAGATCATTTCCCTAAAGTTGATGAATTAAAAGAAATACTTGGATGATTTTGGTACAATATCACTGTTGTTCGTGAATTGAACAATTTACACTTCATCCCTTAAAGAAATGAAGTTGAATTTGTTATTCGTGATGTGTTAGCAGATCATGTGATAGAATGATGGGTCATTACATCTCTTTCAAACAAAAGGTTAGCAAAAGTTATAAGTCCATCTTATGGTTAGATTAATCGTATATGGTTCCAAAAATTAACTTATACTTCATATATCATACTGCTTAATAAAATAAAACTAGTTTATACTAACCAGGGACTTCCTATAGGCCAGTGGTAGGTGATAAAGGCCAGTCGCACTTCGGTTGTGGGTTCGATTCCCACGGCCTTGTCCAACGCGATGGGCTGTCGCCCATCCTGTAGGTTGTCCTTTTTCTAAAACTATATTAATATAACATCCCATCAATAATACTAACTTATGTCCAACATAATCCATTTCAATCTTTAGGCTTATCCATAATACTTCAGTCTACTCTCAGCAATTTAATACCATCGTTGATCCCCATATATCATAAGATATATCTTGTTGGTCACATTCCAAACATTCAAAGGCCTTAATCTTGTACTCCCTTGAATACCCATTGAACCTTATTGAAAAAATGAGTGATGTTAAAAGTTAACTCTTTCCACATACCAAAATCCTCAAAATTCTATATACTCAAACCATGATATCACTTAGTCCTTATATCAATCATGAGCTCATGAATACTGTCAAACATTTCATTTTCTCCTTATCCCTTCATTATGAGCATGTCATCTACTTTCCAAAATATTTGAATCACTTTTCATGGTTACCGGTACCTTAAAATTATTGAAAACCACAATAGACCAATACATAAATATTTCAGTACACCATAAAAGTACCTCAACAACATTATTCTTGAATACCAATACATAAACACTTTAGTCTATCCATTTCAATGATTGTCATGGAATAATTCCTTCCTTGATTTAGAATTAACTTTTTAGGTCAGGGCATTGAGTTGGGTAATGCCCATGTTCTCCGCAAATAAGACATTGAACTCCATAAAAGTTTGTCACTCTATGACCCTTTTCTCCACACAGATAACATCGGTCCCTCCATTTGAGGTATTCCTCAAGGTTCTTCTTCCCTTCTTTAGAAGTCTCAATCTTACTTTCTTTATGATCCTCAACATGCGAACATGAATAATAGTTTATCTTCCTCTTCTTTGATAAATTAGACATACCACTAAATTTCACCTTGTTAATCATATATCGCGATGACTGATTCGGCATAATCACAATATCTTTCTCTCTAGAAAATACACAATTTTTTTGCTCATAGTCACCAATTTGTCCATTGGATTCAATGTTAATCGAATTCCTTCTGGTTCCCTCCATTAACTAAAACACAAAAAGAATCTTGTGAGAGGAAAAAATCATGCTAGAGAAAACAACATAGTAAAGGGGGAGTACCCTCAATATCTAACATCTTAGGTTAAATTCTAAGATCGTTACTGTAGTTCTAGGACTATATCGTATACGTATACTTATCCTTAGGGACATCCCTAGACATACCTTAGAAATATCTCTAGGGATCTCACTAATGTTCTCACATCCTAGTTTCAAAAGGTTGACTAAACCTTTCCTCTGATACCAACTGTAGCGGTCTGGAATTACTTCCAGTGGACTATAGTTGATACCTATCAGGGCACTCCATGGGCGGATACACCCCCTGGGTGGGACACACCACCATCCCCAGTGGCAGCCATTTCCTCATGAAGCCCTTGGGCGGAGAGCCATGCTTTGTCCAATGCTCATATGTGAGAGTTCCCAAGGATTGGATACATTCCTACCTCCTTTGTAGAGACCCGAAGCTTGACGTACATGGACATTACATTAATTTTGCGGAATACATAGTACATAACAAAAACACACACACAAGGACTGTAATAGTTTAGTGTCTTTGGAAACTCGTAACCTAATCTTCTAATCATGGTGAAAGATCTTCAACATCTCCCATAAAGATCTTCCTTTTTTTCTTACCTAAAACCTTTCTCTATATCCTGGGGAAAAGAAAACATAAAAGGGTGAGCTCAAATGCTCAATAAGGGTAAACAAAATAAATATCAATCACATCATATTCATAAGAACATAACATTTTGGAAATCTTAACCTACAAAAGAGAGAGCATAATTTTATAACATGAGATAAATCATAGTAGTGAAATGTAATCACAATAATCATAACTTAAAACATGAAACTTTGTGGAATACACACATAATCATAGAGAATAATTTCTTGTTAGTCAAGACTCATTTCCAAGATTATCTTAGTGGACAAAGTCCCTTTATGAACCGAGTCACCCTCGTTTGAGTCCTGTTTCACTGAACCGGTATAACCTACCATTCCAGCCATGTCTATCTCATGAGATATAAAATCTTTACCCAATGAATTGGAGGGAGATATAGGTCCCACCCATCTCATAATGATACCATTCTTATGTGTGCCACAAAATCAGAAAACCATACATCATAGCATAACCCATGTAATAAAAATGGGAATCTTAAACATCGTGACATCATAAAACAATTAATATAAGATAAAGGAATTCAGAAAAAATATAATTCCATCACAACATAATCAAATAAATATAATAATAGGGAAAAAATTAAACCCTTTATTATCTTATATGGAAAATAATTTTGATAAAACACTTGAACTCCATTCTTGAGGAAAATATCCTTTCTGCTTCAAAAACACTTTTCCTTTCTTAACATGTCGTACAATTATAAACTAAAAGAAGTTGATTAAAAATAAACTTTAAAACTTTTAAAGGAATCTTCTTGGAAATAATGTTTTAAAAATCCATTCATGCCGTATAAGTTAAAAAAACATTCTTCGTACTTTTGTCAGAAAAGTCAAAAAGTACCTCGTACGAAAAATGACAAAAGATTCCATTCATATCTTTTACTAAAAACTCACCAAAGGGTAAAATTGGATTTAAACAATTTTAGGTGGATGGAAATAATATTAAATATTGAGGAAACATGGATGTGGATGATAAAATACACCCCAGTAAATTCCAAAGTATAAACAATCTCGGATAAAAATTGAGATTGCGAGATTTTCCCTTACCTTAGGTCTGATATGCTTCATAAGTGTCCGAACCTCCTGTATAATTATTTAAATAATGTTATTGACTTTTCCAGAATCATACTTATTGTTATGATATCATATATGGTCATATTATTAGCTTCTTATTAGTAATATTTCATTACTACTTGTTATTCGGGTGTTTAGTACTTTTTGTTCTTATGCGTGTTTGTCGAATAAATTCTTATTCTTATCTTTAAGTTATAGATACCTCATTTCCAGAATGGTATTAGTGTAACATATATCATATTCATTCATTCAATTCATTTATATAATCATTATGAAATGAAGATCATGTAGAACGAGTCGCATCACATCGTGGAGACGGTATTCCGTACGTACGCACGAGTGATGATATCGTTCCTATGATCGTGGAATTGTATTGGAGTGTGTGTATAATATTTAAGAATAAATATTAATTTATAATAGTAATATATAGTCATTATTTACACCATTATACCCATCGAAGTAAGGTGGTGGTGGAAAATAGATTACACCACGGCGTGGAGACGGTATTCCGTACGTACGCACGCGCGGTGATTTCCTTTTTCTGTAGGATGGATAGAAGGTTAATTAGAGTTTTTTCATATTTATAATAACATATCAGTATATAATAATTACTGATATTATTACTTTATCATGAAACAACTAAATAATAAGAAGTTGAAGAACAAAGAAATTGAAAAAGATCGGCAATGGATATTACCTCTTTTTGACGTGCCTTCACTTAACCTCCACTTAATGAACTAAGGATGGTCATTGAATAAGAACAGGACCTCTAGGATGATACTAGGGAAGTGGAGAAGAGATTTTTTCAGGGGTTGGCCGAGCTTGAATGCTCAAATTGGTGTGAGGAGAAGAGGGAGGAGGTGCCCTTTTATAAGGGAGGAGAGGGGCACCTTAGGAAAATCTCATAATATTATTTTATATTTACGGTCAAATTCGGTTTATAATGGTTCCAAAGGGTCTTATTTCGAAGATAAAGTGGGGATGGGTCGAACTCATCTCATCCAATAGGATTTATACAAGTTTAGGTTATTATTTTAACCTTATCAATTAGATTTAACTCTAAGTTAAATAATTTAACTTTTACCGTGTCTTTTTGTTTTCTTACACTATATGGTTAATAAACATACTATATAAATCCAAACGAACCCCAAGTTGTTTATTATTAATATATATAATCTTATCTAAGTAATTTGGCCGAACCTTATATTTCTAGGAATAAAATAACAATTAATAATATAATATTTGTTTTAAAAAACTAATTTATGTCAATTTTGACACTATTTGGTACCTGATTTTTATGAAATTCATAAAAGAATGATAAGTTCGAACAAAGTTACTTAAATCACCAATAACATGTCATATGAACCTATTAAATTAGTTTAAGTCATAAAAAGTCTCAAATTACATTTATTTCGGAATTTATAACATCAATTATGTCAATATTTCATTAATAAGACAATTACTGCATCATCTTTGTGTCATAATAAATGATAATTATTTAATCCCTAAAAATTCTAAATAAATTCCTATGATGTATATAATTGTATTATATTTCTAGAGACTAGTAATTTTTTATGTTTCATGAAGTTTATCACTAGATTAAAATTATTATACTTATAATATTTAAGAAAGTGACATGTTGTCTCATTCTTTGGTTTTAATAATAATTAAATTATTTTCATGGACAAAAGTCCATAAAATGAATCTAATCCGACCCTTAGGTTATATGGGTCTACCTTTAGCCATCCAATAGGATTTTTCCAATTGTTATGGTAATTTTATAATCTTATATTTACCCTTAATTACCTGATTTACCTTTAACTATAGTAAATAACATTTACCGTAGTTACTATTCACAATGCCCCAAAAAATAAAAAGTAGATTATTAACATAATTTGGACCCACTGATTCCAAATATGGAATCCATTTTTACAAATTCAACACACAAAATATGCAGAAATAAAATTAAAATTAATCCTGTTGTCGAAAGAAAATGGGTTTTTCTTAAAACATTGCAAAAGATTGAATTGATTTAACCTACGAATACAAGATAAAATCAATGCTAATGACATAAATTATATTAAATGGTAAAACTATATTCTATTTATACTTTAAACCCATTAAATATTATAATTTAACCACATAAGATATTACGATGAAAAAAGTTGTTTTTAATTAAAATATAGCATGTTTTTACTATTCATTAAAATATGAAAGTTATCGGAAAAATATAAAAACTTTATCTAATGTAAATTTTTATATCCTGATTCAAAAGAGGAATTTTATTTTGTCAAATTGAACATATAAACATGTCAAAAACTATATTTAAATTGAGTGCGCCATCAAAAGGCGATAAAACTGCATTTTAAAAAAAATACTTATTTTACCCGAAAAAATTATTTTGTTCTTATACCATGTTCTAGAAATGCGTAAGATGAATAATAATGTTATAAAATTCAAAATTTAGTTAACACTATTCATAACGTCTAGTTCATAACAATATTATAAAAATATATCATTGTTTAGTAAAACTTGGTATTGCGTACAACACACGCTATCGAGAAAGGTCGTGATTGCGTGTAATGCAAGCCAAGTCAGGGTTGCGTGTAGTGCACAACTCGTTTGTTGTTACATATAATAGAATCCAACCATATTTTATTTATACATTGAATATATATATATATACACTCAATGTTGCATAGAATAACTTCTATCAAACGAACTTTAAATTGTGTGTAACAAGAGCCAAGAAAAGTTTTGAAAGATAATACAGTGTTGCGTATAGCGCAAGATAATCTTGGTGTGTCGTACAATAGAATATATGAATGAAATTAAAAAGAATATTTTTCATAAAATCTCGGGGTGTTACACTTTATATCATTGTTTTTTGGTGCAAAACTATCATAGTAAAAAACATAATTCCAATTGACTTGCAAATAGATTCAGGAAGCCTTGAATCACCTATGGAAAATAAACCTATATTATTTGATATAATATACTATGAGAATTAGATAGATAAAATAAGGAAATAAATTTTAAAACATTGGATTGGATTATTGGTTAATACTCATAATAGTCAAAAAAATATTCTCAAGAATCCTAAAAAATTCACAGATGTATAAAAATATTATTTTATTCTAAATAAAAAGGAAATAGATCCTCTATTATATTCCAAATTCATGTAACATATATAATTTCATGTATCATAATCAACCCATATTTATATGATTAAATATTAAAGAATTCACATTTTTATATTCCCATTATCTTTTATGTTAAAAATTTTAAATAATTATGAAAAACTCATATATATCAAATCCATACAATACAATGTGGAAACTTCCACTCAATATCCATTAAAAATAAGATTCTAAAATATAAATTTGAATTACGCTCAAAATATATTTTCTTTTTTAAATTAAAATCTCTATAGAAGAAATATTGACCATTATATAGTTTCTCCTAATCCTTAATCCCTATGAACAATATTTCAAAATTTGGGATGTCCGAGATAGGTCTCATTAAGGGATATAAAAATAATGAAAACTCGATATTCCATTTATAAATTAGAGAGAACCCCTTAAAAGTTATCCTTTTCATAATAATCATTTAACTCATACAATCATTTATATACTGGAAAAATCAACTTATTTGAAAAAATCATGAATAAAATATCTCATAGGAAATTGTAAGGATATAAACATAATCATTAGGGTTTCTAGTAAAATACGTGTACTCAATAAAAAAATTTCTTGGAAAACGTATTTTTCACCCTTATATGGGGTATAAACATTCCTTTAAACTAAATATCACTATAAAACCTTATAAAATATAATAAGTTCTTTGAGAAAATAATTTTCAATCATATAAAAACTAGGTAATTAACTTATTATATTATCATAATATCACTCTTAAAATCTCCCTTATGGGAACCCTTGTAAATGAAATAATTCACACGGTTAATCAAAAATATATTCCTCATATAAAAATTAATAACCAATGGGTTGGATAGATATTTCTAGATTATCCATCATAAATAAAATTCCATGAACAAAAACATATAATAAATAGATATAATAATTAATTTACAATATAAATTATCATAAAATAACCTTTTTTCAACACATATTACGAAGCCTATTCAGGCATCACGCAAAAATTAGGTGACATAAAAGACTCATCTAGATGATTTTAAAATGGATAATTCCCATAATTTGAGGGAATAAGAGTTAATTTTGAAAAGCAATGAAATCTTTTAGATAATTATCCTAAAATAATAATGTTAATGATGGTGGAATATTAAAATCTTACCATATATATTAAAAACATACTTTTTCACTTTAATAAACACTCAATGGTATCTCGTATATAAAAATGTTAAAAATTCATTTTAAACAGTTTTAGGGAAACTAATAATTAATTGAAACTGATTTTTAAAAAAATTTAATTGTAAATAATTAAATTCAAGAAGAATTTTAAAGATCATGGATATGAAGGATAATGATTTTAAAACCTTTCAAATAATGTTTTAGTAGTAAACAATTTACCTCGATTCCAAATATATTTCATATGTACTATATAACATACATAATGAAATTAAATTAATTTTATACTTATGTAATAATTTTTTTATATTATTTACATTACTATTATCCCTTTTTATTTTATTTATGAACATATCTTATTTAGTTAATTAATCATTTATGTTTATGTCGTATGATTTGAGGATATTCAAGTCCTAATCCAAAAATAGGTTTGGTAGGTTGACCATGGTCAAAAGGATAGAAATTAAATCATATCAAGAATATTAATAATTATATAATAATTATATTTATTCAATAGATACACATTTATAACCATTTATTTAATTACATTAATGAAAAATGAGTAACATTTCTTCATTGATGTGGTAATCCATACATATGCACGAATGAAATTTTCATTTTTAAATGGATGGGAATTTAGTAAAATAGATTATATAATAGATTTAAATAATTATAATTATGTCATTAATACCACATATATAAATTTAATCCATCATTATAACCATCTATGATAGGCGGTGATGAAAAACGAAACACGTCACTTGGTGGAGGTGGTAGTCTACACATATGCACGAATGATGTTTTCATTCCACATAGGAATGAAAATGAGATGGATAAGGGTTTTAATATTTACATAATAAAATTTATTTATAATGGATATACTGATTATATTTTATCTTCATGGTTTAATAATAGTTTAAATAGGTTGAAGAATATTGAAAGTGAAAATTTTGTGTTAAGAGTTATACCTCTTCTTTAGAAACCCATCATTTCATTTCTCATGAATCATTATAGGTTGGTGTTTTGATGATACCATACCTTAAAGATATAGGGGAGGAATTTCTTTAAATTATTATTTTGGTATTTTTCAATATATTATCTTCAAGAGGTGTGAATTGGGGAGGATAAGTGGTGGCCTTTTACAAGTGAAGAGGGTGGCACCCTTGTAATTATTCAAAGTTTTAAAAATAAAATATAGTATTATTAATTGTAAAGTTTCACCTATTTACACCATTTTTGTAGTTAATATGTTATAGGTTCAAAATAAACTCAACCAATAACATTTATACTGGTTTTGGAGATATGTTAATCCTTATATCCTAGTTAAACTCCCTTAAAACTCAATTTTATCTTAATCTTGATAATTTAACTTTTTTCCATGATAAAATAATTATATGCACAAAAAATATAATGGTACTTATAACCAAATATGTTTATGATAATACCAATTTTTTAAACTATTTTATCATAGTAAAAATCTATTTTTGGTAGAAATTAAATTTATTATGATTATGAAAAACAAATAAAAAATAGTTTTTAGGAAAATTAATTATTTATGTATAAAAATAATTTCAACATGAAATAAAGTAAGAAGTTGATTTTTATTAATTTTGTTATAATATTAAAAAATATTCTTATATTTGGATCAATAAAAAACATAGTGGTACCTTCCAACCTTACCATTAAATATAAAGACATAAATATAGTTTTAAATTTGAATAAAATATAATTTATGTTCATAAGAGTCGAGCATGGGTTACAAGATTCAAAACATATTATTTAACTAATTTAACATATATTTATTCAGGGAAAAGTTTTCTCAATTTATTAAGTCATTTTTACAGCATGATAATGTCATAAAAGTGATAGAATTTGAAAAATTAGTATTTTAATTATTCACCCAAAAATCTACCATTTCAGAAAAATATAAAAATTTAAATCTAATCCTATTATGAAATATCTATTTAAAAAATTATTTCCATTTTAGAAAATATAATTTATAAAAGTGGAATAAATTAATTATTAAATTTATCTACAAAATGTAATAAAAATCATTTTTGAAATAAAATATATTTTCTAAGAATTAAATGAATTTATTCTCTTATTTTACAATAAAAATAAATTAAAGTTAAATAATTAAATTGGTTGTATAATAAAAAAATTATAAACATATAAAAATAAATATTAATTTATTCTATTGTGATGAAAATACATTTCACAGATAAAACTAGTTTTGTAGAAAATGGATCTTTGATCTTTAAAAGATTTTATCTTCATTTCCAGCCAATTAATAATCAATGTATGATTGATCATTAATTTTATTCATAAAAAAAATTCTAGCCATATTTCATAATATTTTTTTTCTTATTTATACCCTCCAATCCAATGTATAGGTAATAATAGTCATATTTAGTTAATAGTATATCATGGTTCATTTAATATCGGTGTGATATACACCACATGCAATTGAATATATAAATTAAATAAAATAAATTGAAAACTCAAGGATTATTATATAATAAACTCTTAAATAAACTAAATCCTGTCAATTCTATCCTATTCATGATTAAAATGGTTTTTTTCAATTTTTTAAATCAATTCATGAGAGTTGAAGATAAAATATATGATCATGAAAGGAAACACAATTTTTCTTTTTAAAGGAATTTTTATTTAAAATACACATCTTAAGTAGGGATAAGGAAAAATAATTTTGGAATTTTAATAATATAAATATGAAGGTTTCCTAGAATAACACATAATCAGGTTCCAAGATAAGTTGATCATTTACAGGATGTGATAATATGGACATGGAGGATAAAGATAACATTCAACTAATAATATATATTGATAGAGAACATTATCATGAGAAAGTTAAATACCAAATAACCATAAATAATTATGTGATAAAGAAGAACATAAATTCATATGAATTGAAGGTAAATGATAATATTTTTTTTCAAGATCATTTCCAAATAGTTGACGGATTCTTTTATTATCAAGATAAAGAACATCATAAAATATTTTTACATGATTAATTTCCATTTCATAAGAATAATTTCCCCCTTTGGTTATACTAAGATCAATTTACACATTGATATCATCTATAAATATGAGAAAATAATATTCAATATGGATACTTTTCACGCATAAAGTACTAAAATTAACTTTTAATGGGTCAAAAGAACCACAAAATTATAAAATGTTACTCCTAATCTCTTTAGATATTAAAAAAAACAAAACGGTTATTATAGGATAAGATTATATTTAATATGAATAAACTTCATACTTAGATATCCAAAATATAAATAATAACATCAGAAGTTCAACATGAACCATTCCACAAATAAAAAATCATAAACTCTTTAAAATATACTATACCAAAATTGAAATTCAAGGATCGTAAATATTTGATCACATATTATTCCAAGATCACATAACATTTATCCCAAAACAACATTAATCACTTATAAATTCACTTGAAAAAAATATATACTACATAATCTTATAATCTATAAGATATGTTAATCCATTATATAAATAACCTGAGTTTCCATAAATTCACAATAAAATAATATAATCTTTCAAAAGATAATTCAACTATTTTTACCCAAATAAAATCTCAACGTATCCAAAAATATTTCCACATAAATTAGTAATATACTTTCCCAATATTGTGAACTTATTTTAAAAAATAAAGTTAACCACTTAGTTACCAAATAACTTTTCAATGTCATGGTTTTCCATATAGTAAAACATATGTTCCCAAAATATAATAACCCATTATCCAAATTATCCATATTAAACATAACATCAAAGATCATATTAACACAAATGTTATCATTACATTACAATTTAATGCCACAAAATATGAATTCATTATTCCTCAAATAACCATTTCCTTAAAACACATGTTAATATTAAGAGTTACATATACCATAAACATATATTATAATTCAAGAAATGATTGCCAACGTACTCACATAAAATAAAACCTAAAACATGGTATATATTCCTTTAAACATATAATCAACCTTAGACTTATTAACCCATGGTGGTATCTAAAAATATTTTATTTTCTTTATCTGAGTCATTATAACCTCTAATTTTATCAAAAAATTCAATAATACCAAGCATATTTCATAATGCATATTCAACCAATAATTACATGATTTTATATAAGAGTTTCATATTCTTACATTCTCATGATATTTTATGTTTATATTTTTAGAGAATTAGAAAAAACTCAAACATATAAAATTATTACGCTAAAACATGGAAACAACCAATAAATTTCCACTTTTATAAAAAATAAGATTCGTTAATTTAAATTCAAGTTTAATTAAAAAAACCTTTTCTAATTTTATGTCAAATTCCCATAGAAAAAATATATACCTTTCTATTGTTCTTAATCATCATTATGATATATGAAAATCATTTGAAAACCCATGATGAGAGAAAAAAATCTCAAAAAGGGATATGAAAATAAGGGATACTTGATAGCTCATGTTAAAATTCATGAAATCCAGTAATAAGTTTTCATTTTATATGAAACATTAAATTCAAATAATAATTTAAAAACCTTATAAATATACTCATTTTTCCTGATATTTATCAAAATATATCATAAAAAATAATAAAAGAAATAAAATAATCATAAGGGTTTCTGTTAAATTATGAATACTATAACACCCCAACATTTTATAGTATGCACTTCTTAAATAATTTCAACTCATTAGATAGCTCACAATTCACATAAATCAAAGTCTCTATGAAACAAACACTTTTCTATCACCTGGCCATTAATCTCAATATTTCCAATTCTGTTATTAGATTTTTGAAAAACAGACATACACAGTTGCGATAAATATGATATTTAGAGTCTAATAGGATCAACTTAATTTTATGTGAATAGTTTATTAACCTTATTAATAGTACCATACCCTTATGAAAATTAATATGAACCTTATTAATGGTAACCTTACCCATTAAAGTATATATAATATTTAGGCACCTTAAAAATGAAGATGATTATTTCAAGTGTTGGTATTTTTAGATTAAAAGATGATTTTAATTATAAATTAATTTTATCATATTTAGAAAATTGTTTTTCAAAAATGAAATTCATATTTGGATTCTACACATTGATAAATGGTTATGTGAATTTTTGGGATTTTTCTAAAATACTTGAATTTTAAGTAAATAGTAAAATACAGTAATTATGGTATAAATACATTAATGAGATAAATACACTATTACTTGAATAATGTATGATGTGAGAAACCATTAGTTATAAATCACAATCACTTATTAATGTTATTTGGTCTTTGAATCATCACTATTTCTTGTCTTAGGGAAAAATAATAAACTAATGATTAAAACATTCAGAAAACCCTCCTCCCCTCCACTATAAATACTGGCCCTCACACCCTCATTTATTCAAACCTCAAAAGCATCAATAATTACGTAAATTTTTCTCAAATATCTCCCTAAGGTCCTCCCACACGTACATCATCCCTTGGTTTCTTCAAAAGTCCAAATCCTCTCCTCTAAAAATTCTCTCAAAGGAAGATAGATTCAACAGGTAAATTCCTCTTTTCAATTATTTTGTTTTCTTTTCAAGTTCCATTTTTGTCTTTTATATTCTCAACTATTATCATAAAAATGTTATGAAAACTATATTAACATATATTTACTATAATTTTGTTATGATAATGGAATATTCCATCATCATCTCTTTTTTCCCTCATTTTATACTATAAATGAGAACACCATTCGAGATGTGTTAATTTATCATGTTCAAGGAAGAAGGGTTTTCAATTTTCATTACTAATTTTAAGACTAGTCATTAAACATTTTTAATGGTTGAAAAATATTTAAATATGTTTATTTCAACTTATTTAATGTACTGTAATCCTTACACACTCATAATATAAAATTATAATACAAAACAAATTAATAGTATACAAACCCACCAAGTTAATCCATGTATTTATCATTAACTTTTATCTAATGAGTCATCCCCATGTAATATAACCAAAATCATTATAAGATCATATATATATATTTAATTTAAATAATAATGTATCTTAAAAACATTGTATGTTTAATCATATGTCAAATTAACTTCTACTCATTAATATATGTAAATCAATCGTGAAAACCTAGGAAGAAAATTCCTCCAATACAATAAAATTGAACCTCTTAATCCCATAAAAAGACATGAATGAACCTAATAAGTTTAAAAAAATCAATTAAATGTTGATGAGGTTAGGTAATTATTAATTAATGAATATAAACTTGTTTACTCAGTTCATTAAGATAAATCAAAGAACACATTCGGGCATAAGGTAAGGGTTTTTTCCTCCCACTTTTAATTCTGTGATATTTCCATTATTCGCCACTTATTTATTGTATGTGGTGTATAGGTACTTCCATTTCATATATAATATCATGATTCTATTAATATTCAAGGTATTATATGAACAATTTTGTGATTATTTTTTTCATACGATTTGATTGAATACAAAGTGGTAAGGGACTTTATCCCAATTTCCATTTCATTGAGACTTACGTGGTATTGTGAACCTAATATTTTTGATGCGGTGTATCTAATGCCCCTTTGAGATAATTTTTAATTTGAAATTATAATTTTATTAAATATTTATTTTTTTATCGTGGATATGATTATTTACTTATGTTGTATACCATTTCACATATGGAATTTATTTTGAATGTTACTTGAACTATGGAAATATTGGTGAATGTGTATCCTCTACAAAATAAACATAGTTAAAAGGCATATTGTTCTTGAACTAATATTTCTAAAAGTAATTATTTGGACTGGTAGTGATAGATGGGGCATGTTATATCCCCTCGATGCATCGATAGGTCTCATGAGGAAAACTAGTTAGTGACAAACCCTTCGAGTTTGTTTCCAAAAACATCAGACTGGTTTCTACCCACATACTTAAGTTGTCTCGATGGTATAATGGATCATGTTCTAGAAACATGAAGTACAAATAATAAGCAGTATCTTTATTCATAATTTATCTATTTCTTTCCATGAGGTTTCCACTATTAAAAATCTATGGATGCATTTCTATTCTCAGGTTATTGATGGAAAGTGTTTTCATTTATTCATCATACCATATTAGTTATGTATAATTGATTATGATTTAATTAGTATTGATTCATGATTCCACTCTATGAAACCCTTACTGAGAATTTGAGTTCACACTTATTATTCTCCCTTTCCACAGGTTATGAAGAAAAGAACCTTGAATAAGCTTTCAAGGAGGCAGTTTATTTCAGTTTATAGTGTATCATGTTGTTTTCTATCTTTCCAAAATTACTATGGGTATAATGTATAAAATCTAGTCTCCAAAAACTTCTAAACTAAGGATTCATTTGGGATATTATTTATTCTAATAATGACAATATAATAAAATAAGGCATCGATTCTGGGATTCTAGGGTCGGGTGTTACATATGGTATTAGAGGAAGTGTAGCAAAAACCTTGGAAACTAGATTTAGGAAACATAGTTTAGAGGACATAACCCTATGATAGACTTTGAGGATAACAATAAAGTAACATCATGGAATTCTGGTAATGTAGAGGCTATATGCATCTTTCTAGAAAATACATTCATATCTAGATGCTACAAGTAGGTGTTGTTCTTCTATAGATATACCTAGGAGTAACAACACCAACAAGTTTATTTCACAATTTCTTTACAAACCATTACAAAGGATTTAAAAGTAAATATAAACATTGTTTATGGTTATGAGATTAGTTGTGAATAAATTTTTAGATTATGTTAAGTGTTTTCTAATTAGAAATTATGAATTATGACCTAATTATGTGTATTCCATTGTTTAGTGATGGCACATAATAGAAGAAAGGGAATCAATACCTACACAAAATGTAGGGATTTCCCCACTGAGCAAGCCAATTTAGTCAGTGTCGGAGTAGATTAGATCATGACCATATTGGGACAACATAGATATAATTTGATGAATAATCATGCTACAACTGTATTGGTTCATTTCATATGACAGAACCCCCAATCATTTAGTGGGACTACTAATCCAGTGGTAGTTGAGCAGTACATCAAGTCCCTTGAAAAGATATTTCTAGAAGTAAGATGCAATTAAAATGAAAAGGTAGTACTGGGATTATATTACCTCAAGAGTTATGTTGATAAATGGTGGTCTTTGATCCAGAATTATATAGAGGAGGAAGAAATATAAGACATGGAATGGATAAATTTTAAGGAAATATTCTTCAAAAAATATTTCCCTTGTGAACAATGAACTGAAATGAAGAGAAAATTACTTATCCAATAGAAAAAGGGAAAAGGATTGGTGTGCGTACTATGAGGATACCTTCATGAGATTAGGTAGGTATGCTATAGATTATATACGTGATTCGGAAGAGAAGATTAAACATTTCATTGAAGTTCTTAATCTACGTCTTAGAAGAGAACTAGCTTCTCAATCATTTTCATCATATGATGAAATCATATTAAGTGCCATCAAAACCGAGAAGGAATTTTCTAGATCAAATTTTTTCAAGGGAAACAAAGATAATAAGCGGTACTCTGATAACCATGGAAAATTTGAAACACCAAATAAGAACAATGTGGTAAAGAAATTCCCATTATGTGGGAACTGTGGATAAAATCCTCTTGGGAAATACTAAAAATTTATGGGAGTCTCCTACAAGTGTGGATAAAAGGGCCCTCGGTCTAATGAATAAAAGGGTAAGAAACAAGTCAGTGAAGTTAAATTCTACAATTGTAGAGATATGGGACACTATGAAAATGAGTTTCCTAAGAACCAAGGAAATTTTCCTTATAGAATACCATGAGACCAAGGGAATGCTTATGAAATTACATCCACATATATTAAAGTTACAAATGATGAGGTGGAAGGTACTTTAATTGTTTCCTCAAACTTAGAAATGAAATATTTTATTCTGGATCATCACATTTTTTTATATCTTCACAATTTTCAAAGAAAATTAGACATTTCCAATTTTATTTAATAAAGGAGTTATCTGTCAAAACTCCTAAGGAAACTATCGTTGCAACAAAGATATGTCGTTATGTCCCCTGTGTGACACATAAATGTACTTTAGTTGTTGAACTTATCATCATAAATATGATTGAGTTTGATATAATTCTTTGTACGAATTGGATATAAAATTATGGTGCGAATATCTATGGAAAGAAGAAGGAAGTTACAATTTTTGAGAATTGTGTAGAATCCCTTATCTTTAGAGTAGAATCCTCACCATCTAATTATTATCTAGATCCACCCCTAGTATCTCTAGTAAATGAAATTATTGGGGAGGAAAAGAACATAATATTTTTGTGTGAGAAACAAAATATTCAAATTTAAAATGTGTATATATTCAAGATTAAATTGATGTATTTCTAAGGGATTTACTTGGAAATCCTCAAGAGCAAGAATATGAGTAATCTATTGATTTAATTCATGGTTAATGACCTATATCAAAAAAACCTAATAGAATAGCCAATGTGGAATTATTAAAACTCATGAAACAACTAGAGTAATTGAGTGATAAAGCATTTATTCACCCTAGTGTTTCTCCTGGGTGAGCCCATATTCTCTTTTTCATGAAGAAAGATAGATCTATGAGGCAGTGCATTGAATACAAGGTGATCAATGCTATTATGTTAAAGAACAAGTATCCTTTTTTCACATTTATGATTTATTTTATCAACTTCATGGAGCCAAATATTTTTCAAATATTCAACATCAATATGGATATCATTACTTGCATCTAAGGAAGGAAAATATTCCCAAGATAGCATTTCAAACCAGGTATGGACATTACGAGTTTCTAGTAATACCTTTTGGACTGACTAATGAACCCTATATTTTCATGGATATAATGAACAGAGTTTTAAAGTAACATCTTGATGATTTTTTTTGTATTTATTGATGATATCTGAGTGTACTTCAAAAGCTATGAACACCATGTGAATCACTTGTGGATTATTCTGAAAACACTTAGAGGAAATGAATTATATGGGATGTTTAGGAAGTGTGAATTTTGGATTCAATCAGTTTATTTTCGTAGCCATATTGTCTCTAAGGATAGAATCTTAGTTGATCTTGTAAAGTCAATGGTAATCCAAGAATGTCCCATTCCAACAAATATAACTAAGGTACATCTTTTTATTGGCTTAGCAAGATACTATCGGCATTTCATTCAGAATTTTACTCAGTTGGATAGCCTGATAACCAATCTCACACGTAAAGGGGATAATTTTCTATGGATGAAAGAATGTATAGAATTATTTTAATAATTAAAAATAAGATTGGTCAATGAACAAATTTTGACTCTTCTCTTTGAAAATTATGGATTTTTTATATACATTGATGCATCAAAGAATGGACTCGGTTGCGTCCTTATGAAAAATGATAAAGTTATTGATTATGCGACAAGGTAGTTGAAGACACGTGAGAAAATTATCCAACTCATGATCTTGAGTTAGTATCCATAATCTTTGCTCTAAAAATTTTGAGACATTATCTTTAGGTTGAAAGATATGAGATATATACGGATCATAAGAGTTTAAAATACAATTTTACATAGAAAGAACTCAATATGAGGAAAAAGAGATGGCTAGATATTCTCAAAGATTATGATTGTTCACTACACTACCTCCTAGGAATGGAAAATAAGGTGGAAGATGCATTAAGCTAGAATGATCATGGAATTCTGACCCAAATGAGGATTGAGAGAGATCCTATATTCCTAGATCTAGTGAAGATGGATATGGAAATTATTAAGGAGGGGGAAACATCATTCCTTTTTCCAATTATTTCAAAACCATCTTTACAGGAGAAGATAAAAAGATCTCAATTTGATGTTGAAAATGTACAGAAGAAAATTAAATCTATTAAGGATTGATGATTGGTAGGGTACATGTATGAGGATGGAGTCCTGATATTTGGAATGATTTTATGTGATCCATTAGAAATAGAGCTAAAAGGGAAATATTAGATGATGCTCATAGCTCAAATTTCTCTATACACCCTCTTAGAATTATGATTTATAGATATCTAAAAGAATATTTTTTGTTGGATAACATGAAGTTTGAAATTGCTGACTATGTGTCAAGGTGTCTAGTTTCTCAACAAGTTAAGGCTGAGAGACAACATCCTAGAGGGGTTATTCAAACTCTACCTATTCCTAAGTCGATGTGTGATGACATTATGAGGGACTTTGTCACTGTCCTACCAAGAAAACCTATAAGGAATCATTCAATATAGGTAATTGTTTATTGCCTTAAAAATTGGCACATTTTCATACTATAAGAGAGGATTTACAACTTGAGTGCCTATAAAGACCTTATATTAATGAATTTTTAAGACTTCATGTTGAACCCCTATCAATTATGTCTGATCAAGATCCTTGATTTACTTTAATATTCTGGAAAAGTATCTTGAAGGCTTTTGATACTGAGCTTCATATATGTACTGCTTATCACCCACAAACCAATGGATATTCTGAAAGAACTATTCCAACACTGGAAGACATGTTGTAATCATGCCCTTTTGATTTTAAGGTATATGGGATCAATACTTACCTTTGGTGGAATTTTCCTACAATTATAGTTTCCATTATAGTATTCAAATGGATCCATATGAAGTATTATATGGAAAGAGGTGTCAAAATCCAACTTGTTGGGATGAAGTTGATGAGAGGATACTTATAGGCCCAAAACTATTCAAAGAGACAACTGGAAAAGTAAATTCAATTTAGACCCATACTAAGGCATCCCAAAGTAGTCAAAAGAGTTATACAGTTAACCAGAGTAGGGATTGGGAATTTAATGTGGTAGATCATGCCTTTCTAAAATTATCTTCATGGAAGTATGTTTTACGATTCAGTAAGAAAGGGAAACTGAGTCCTAGGTAAATCGAACCATTCAAAATTCTAGAAAAAATTTGATTTATAGAATAATTTTTAGCAATTCCACCAATTCACTCCAAAGATCATATTTTTTTCCACATGTCATTGTTAAATAAATGAATTCTAGACCCTATTCATGCACTCACCTATGAATAAATATAGCTAGAACCTGATTTGTCATACTGTGAAGATCCTATCGAGATTCTCGACATAGGGGTGAAAGTATTGGGAAATCAAACAACTCTTCTCATAAAGATTCTATGGAGAAAACATAAAATGGAGAAAGCAATAGGGGAACCAAATGATGTTATAAATAAAAACAACCCACATCTTTTTAGGGTGCAATATACAAGAAAATTATGAGGAAGCAATTTCTGAAAGAAAGAAGAATATAACACCCAAACATTTAATAGTATGTATTTATTAAATAATTTCAACTCATTATATATCTCATAATTCACAAAACACTAAGTCTTTGGAAAATAATCACTTCGCTATAACCTATCCATTAATCTTTATCTTTCTATTTCTGTGATTTGAATTTCAAAAAATGGACATAAACGGTTGCGATCACTATGATATTTAGAGTCTGATAGGTTCAACATATTTTTGTGAATAGTAAAATACCCTTATGAATAGTAACTTGCCCTTATGAATAGTAATATGACTGTTATGAATGGTAACCATACCCATGAAAGTATAAATAAAATTTAGGCACCTTAAAAATGAAGATGATTATTTTAAGTGTTGGTATTTTTTGATTGAATGATAATTTTAATTAAATATTAAATTTATCATATTTATAAAATTATTTCTACAAAATGGAGTTAATTTTTGTATTCCACGCTGAAAAAATTATTTGTGTGATTTTTTGGGATTTTTCTAAAATACATGAATTTTGGTGAATAATAAAATACTGAAATTATGGTATAAATATATTATGAGATAAATACACTATGTACTAAAATTTTATTATGATAATGGAATATTCCATCATCATCTCTTATTTTCCCTTCTTTTATACTATAAATGAAAACATCGTCTGAGATGTGTTAATTTATCACGTTCAGGGAAGAGAGGTTTTCAATTTGCATTACTATATTCAAGACTCAGCATGAAACGTTTTTAATGGTTGAACCAGATCATAATACATTTATTTTATCTTATTTAATGTTATATAATTTTTACACCCTCATAATATAAAATAATAATACAAAACAAGTTCATTGTCTATAAAACCACCATGTTAATAAATGATTTTATCATTAAATTTTGTCTAATGAGTCATCCTCATGGTATATAATAGAAATCATTATAATATCATTTATATATCCATAATTTCACTAATAATATATATTAATAATTCTTAATGTTTAACCAAATTTCAAATGAACTTCCATTCATGAATACGAGTAAAATGATCAAGAAAACCAATGAAGAAAATGATTCCAAAATAATAAAATTGAAACTCTTAAACCCATTAAAATGTCCATGAATTAACCTAGTAATGTTAAAATAAATCAATTAAATTTAAAGGAGTTTCTATAATGATTAATTAATGAATAAAAATTTGAATATTCAGGTCATTAAAATCAATCGAAGAACACATTTCGGCATAAGGTAAGCATTTTATCATTTCACTTTTAATTTTGTCAAATTTACATTATTCACCAATTATTTATTGTATGTGGTGTATGTGTACTTCAATTTGATATATATTATAATGATTCTATTTATATTCATAGTATTCTATGATTCATTTGGTGATTATAAATTTTTTTTATACGATTCAGTTGATTACAATGTGGTAAGGGACTTTGTCTCAATTTCCATTTCATCTGACTTACTTGGTATTATGAACCTAATCATTCTTATGTTGTGTATCTACAACCCCTTTGAGATAATTTTTAATTCAAAATTATAATTCTATTAAATATCCATTTTTTGGTATCATGGATATGATTATTTCCTTATATTGTATACCATTTCACATACAATGTTTATTTTGAATGCTAA
This sequence comes from Viscum album, assembly GCA_963277665.1. Classification (NCBI taxonomy): domain Eukaryota; kingdom Viridiplantae; phylum Streptophyta; class Magnoliopsida; order Santalales; family Viscaceae; genus Viscum; species Viscum album. The sequence goes on along the minus strand of OY728160.1, from coordinate 451,590,928 downwards.
TTTAACTATGGAAATATTGAAGAATCGGTATCCTATAGTCAATAAGGATATTTAAAAGGAATATTTTTCTTATATTAAATCATTGAATAAAGAATTATTTTGACTGATATTGAAGGGTGGGTCCCACTATAGCCCCTCGATGCATCGACGGGTCTCATTAGGAAAACTAGTCAGCGAAAAACCCTTCGAGTTTGTTTCTAGAAAAACCCAGATGCATTTCTATCCACATACTTAAAAAATATTGATGGTTTAATTTTATGATTGAATATGTAGAATTAGATGCTCAAATACAATAGAGGGATGAATTTTATACTTTAAACATTCCTTTTGAACTTTTAAAGTTGATATAAAACATTCTTACGGAATGTTTCTTAACCTTAAAGAAATCTGCTTTATAAGGTTATCTTTTAACATTAAGAAAACATATATTAACAAAGTTAAAAAAACATTTAGAAAACCTCTTAAATAAAACTTTTCATAAACTTTACATCCTTAAGATAAAAACTTAAGAAAGATTTTCATAATAGAAATATTCTACCCTAAAGCATATAGAATCTTTGATATAATCAGGGTAATAGAATTAAAAAGTATAAGAAAGTTATACATTCTAACTTCAAAAAAGTTAAAATAACAGTGGAATAAAGAAAACTTGAAATAGAAAACAAGTAACAATAATATTCCTTTAACCCAAAGAGAAGGGTATCCAACAACCTTGGATAAGGGTTCCTTGATTTATACATTCAAGAAAGTCTATCTTACCCAACCAAGGTAAGCCCTCAACCCAAAGATCGATATATGTCATGATATCCCCGCAAGCCCTTAATATAGAAGGAAATATGAACATCTATCTTCAAAATCTGGAATCCCACGATCAGCATGATCGGAGTCTGTACAAAGCAAGTCTGAAAAATTTGTCCACGCCTGAACAAGTTTTTCATGACATTCGCATGAAGCAATAAGAGTTGTAAGAGCCTCTATCTCTCTAGAAAACACTTCATATCTTTTTCTCAGGCATGAAATTTATCCACAAAGTATATTAGTTACTTTTCTCATTCAAACAAACTTTTATTTATAGGAAAAATTTCCCAATGGTCATCTCCACTCCAATGGTTATATTTTCCTTAAAATTTAGAGGGACCTGGACACATGTCAAACAAACAATTGTTAGTTTGTATTAGATTGTATGAAGTAATTTCATATAAGAAAACAATTTCAAGTTAATGTTAAGTATAAGAAAAACTTAGAATATGATAATATTGGAATGATACATTAAGAAATTCTAACATTATCAAAAAAATGAATTCTTCATAAAATGAAAATTGGATTGAGAAAAACAGTATCACTGTTTTTGGGTTTCAGTATCATAAAAATTGTATGAAATTTGTACCAGATTAGGAATCATAAAAATAACATTATATTTGTAGTGAAATCAGTATCTTAAAAATAGCATGACATTTATACTAGAATCAGTATCATGAAAACAGTATGACATTTGTACCAGAATCGGTATCATGAAAACATAATGTCAAAACTGTTGGTAAACATAATGAAAGATTCTTTAGTATAGTATAATTATAATTCTATATGTAAACTGAATGATATTTCTATAAGAAAACATATCGTGAATTATGTAAGTATAACAGAATGAAAAAACTACAAGTAAAATGGAATGAAAAATTTGGAACTTAAGAAAAAAGTTGTTTGTGATTTTCAAAACATAAACCCATAAGGATTTAAGAAGTCATAAGATAACCTTATTGAGTCAACAATCTCACCCTTTTTAGAAAGCACAAACAACTTCGCTAAGGAATTATATATTGACTTTTACAAATAAGAATAATAAAACTTATCTCCCTCTTTGAATGAAATAAAGGATGAATACGACTAACTCCCCCTTAGGTTATGTTTCCTAAGGATCGTATTCTAGATGTTTAGCATCTGGTTTTATTTCTTAAGGAAACATCTCCCCCTTAGATAAACATTCTTTCTTGAAATAAACTCCCCCTTAGGCATTATTCTTTCTTACCATACTCCCCCATAATAGATTCTCCCTTTTTGGAGTCTTCATTAAGTTATTATTTCAAACTAAATTATCCCCCTTTGTGATTTTCAAAAATTAATGGAGAAGTATAATTTGTACTAGTAAGGTTAAGGAAACATACATGCGAAAACAAAAGCAAGATATGTAAGAAACTTCTTATGAAATTTTTTGAAATAAAATATAGATTACGAAAAAACATCGGAATGTAAAAAAAAATCATCCATCCTTCTTTTGCTCAGCCAACATTTTCTTTATCAAAGATTTAAGATTCCTCACTTTCTTATTATATTCTTGAAGCTTCTTCATAATGATCTCCTGGTCCTAGTTCTTCTTTTCTAAGGACAAGATCCTTTCTTCTTCAACAGCCACCTTTTCACTAATTCTTATCTAACTTACTTATCACTCCTTACAGATTGGGCAACGGAATTGAGTTGGATAAATTTTTCAGAAGTGGTTTCTTTGAATTTGTTGAACTCAGATTCACAGGTATTAAATGCTCCATTTGTTAAATCCATGAATTCACTGAACAATCTAACCTCTTTATTGATGGTTTTGGTGTGGTTAAAGACTTTCTTACAAGTCACCTTCTGAGCTTTATAATCAATCAAAAGATTACTGAAGTCCTCTTCTTGCTTGACCACCATGTCCATAAGCATATTGGTATATTATGTCATTGAATTTAGGGTATATTGATTAATTTTACTCCAGGAATCAATATTTTTAAGAATTAGAATAGTGGTGACAAAATTCCATAAAGATATATTGACAAAGTCATGCTCAACAGAGGATGAGGATTCGGAACCTGAAACATATTTCCCTTTCTCAGTTCCTCATGGAGTCATCAAAACTAGTTTCTCTATCCTTTTAAAATACTTTTAAGGTATTTCCTTATCAGATGATGAAACCAAAACACTCTTTCCTTTGATAGGATTTCGTATTGGGTTTGTTCATTGGATACTTGGATAACATTAAGATCTCCATGTTCATCTTCTTCCCCTTGAAGCTCTTCTTCATGAGTTTCTTCTTGTATTTCTTCTTTCTGAATCTATTCCTCTTCATCACTTTATTGTTCCACCTCATCTCTCTCTTCTTCTTCCACTTCATCCTCAACTTCTTCTTCAACTTCAACTTCAACGTCTTCTTCAATCTCTTAATCTTCATAATTGGAATTAGAATTTAAACTTTGAGGAGTTCCAATTTAATCTTCCACTTCCATTAAAACATCATCATTGTCTACTTCGATGATCTGATCTTCCATTTCATGAAGAGGTTTTGGTAATGTTAATACTTTATTAGATTTATGGGTTTACGGAATGGCATTCAGTTTCTTATGTATGACTTGAGGTTCATGTACTTGTTGAGACATCTTCTCTACAGCTTTCAGTAAATACTGACATACTTGAGCTTCCAAGGATTTCTTCTTCAATAACTTCTCCTTATTTTCATTCTCTAGAATTTCATCTTGATTTATTTTTGAGTCCTTAGCCTCTATAAAATTTAGGCAAAAGGAAGTATCACCTTTCTTTTTGGTAGTTTCCATATCTCTCTATTTTTCAACAGTTGCATCGGAATAGGAATTTGGATTCTTTACAGGTGGAGGTGATGATACTGGAACATTAGGAACCGGTGTTGGTAAGCTTGGTTCTTCAGGTTTTCTTTTATTGGGTACTTCTTTATAGATTCTGAAACATAATCCTTGTTCTAGACACCCAATTCTTCAAAAGATTTCGATTTGGATATAAACTCCACCTTCATCCTCCTTAGAGTATCATCATTGAGAAACAAAATCATAAATGGCTTAGAGACTTAAAGGCAAGGGACATTCTCCTCTTGAAGTCACATAACAATTATCTTGGGGATAGTTTTTAGATACATTAGAATATGAGATCTGATGGTTCTACCTCTTACTGCCTGGATGGTGAGAAAGATGTACATGATCAATTTGATCTTCCTTACATTTAAAAGAAATTATAAAAGAAAGATATCACATATAATTAGAGAGTCCTTATCTCCATTTCTTGTAATAAAGAAACCCTACAACCAGAGATATACCTACTTGAGGTTTGTTGTAAGATTTGTGATCTTCGGATTCTTAACATACTTAAGACCGAGGTAATCCAAATCCATGTCTTTTTCAAAAGAACCTTCCTTCTAGGGAAGTTTATGAGAGCATTGAATTTCTTCTCCTTCATACGGTATGTTGAGAACATTTGTTGCCTTCTTATAAGGAACTGTATAAGTCTTATCATAACATTTTAACTTTAACATGTCTTTTTCATCCATTTGGAAGAAAGTAACGGATTCATAGAATTAAATAACCAAGTTAGGGTAAAATGGATCCTGACATTTCTCTTTAGCCACACAAACACTTTCCCATATGTTATTTCTTATTACCTTAGAGATAAGGGATTCATACATTGCAAAAAATTTAGGGCATACCAGTCCTTCCCAAAAGATAACCCAATCCTTTATTTCCTTGCTAATCGGCATCTGATCTGCTGAGGATTCAGGAGTCATTCGAAGTGAAATAGAAAAAGGAAACTAAATGAAAGATTTGATGGAAAAATAACTTCGGCTTAGAGATCATTGAGGATGGTGAAGCGCTTATAAACAAATAAACCCTTATATAAACAAATCTATGACATTTCAGCTTCCATAAGATAATCAAATAGCTGAAAATAATCTGATCTGATATGATGTTTGGGAATGGATGTATAAAAAATATGAATTCTGGTCTTTTGAAGTAAGGTAAACTAGGAATTGAAAATTTTGAAATACCAACAGTTTAAACATAAAATTAGAAGATGAAGAGTAAGAATGTGTACCTTTTGGAATACTCTAATAATTTTTTCAATATTATATGAATTCTCCTAAAAGATTTAGATTTCAAGATTTCAATTCCAAGAATTTCTATTTCAATAATTTCAATTCGAAAAATTATAATTCTGAAAGAAAAAGATAAACTAGATTTGTGTAAAGAGCAATAAGATTTCATAAAGATATAATATTTTCTTATAAAAATAAATAAAGAAAATAAACAAGCGTATGTACTCGCCCTGAAATAAGGTGTAACTTAATGTAAGGATATGATTTAAACAAGAATTAGTTATGAATGATTACCTCACAGAGATCATTCCTAGATTCTATTTATGTATTCAAATCTATTAGAAGGTAATGGTTTTATAAAAATATCAGCAAGTTGTTCTTACGTTCCGCTGAATTGAAGAATAATATCTCTTTTAAGTGTGTGATCTCTAAGAAAGTGATGTCTAATATATGTGTTCCTTTCATGGGAGTTATGTGATGGGTTTTTACTTAGGTAAATGGCACTTGTGTTATCACACATTATTTGAGTTTTAGTAAAACTTATACCATAGACTGTGAGTGTGTGTTGTATCCACAACACTTGAGAACAAAAGCTTCCAGCAATTAATATTCAGCTTCAGTAGGGGAAAGTGCTACAGAATGTTGTTTTTTGCATGACCATGAAATTAAGGAATCTTTTAAGAAATGACAAGTTCTTGAAGTAACTTTTTTATAAATTTTACAACTACCAAAGTCAGCATCCGAAAAAATTATAAGTTCAAAATAATTTCTAGAAGAAGAAAATAGTCCCAAATCTAAGTTCCTTTTAAATACCGAAAAATTATTTTTACAGCTTTTAAATGGGATTCTTTAGGATTTTCTTGGTATCTTGCACATAAGTATAATGAGAACATTAAGTCAGGTTGACTAGCTGTTAAGTAAAGTAAACTTTTTATCATCCCTCTATATGATGTTTATCCACAAGTTTCCCCACTTCATCAATATCAAGAGTATTAGAGGTTCTGATAGGAGTTTTTATACGCTTAGAATATTCATACCGAAACTTTTTAAGAAGATGTTTTATATACTTATATTGAGATATGTAAGTTACTTCTGGTTTTTGAGAAATTTGAAAACCAAGTAAAAAAGTTAACTCATCCATCATACTCATCTCAAACATAGATTTCATAATATTTTCAAAGGAATCAGTTAAGGATTGATGATTTGATCCGAAGATTATCCCATGAACATAAATTTGAACAATAAAAACATCATTATTATTTTTCTTAATAAAAAGGGTTGGATCAACGATTCCCTTAACATAGTTATTTTGAATCAAAAATCCTGAAAGTCTATCATACCATGCTCTAAGGTAATTGTGAACTAAATATTTATCATTTCTAAAATTAACAATGTAACCTTCATCACATAATTTTCTTATGCTAATGAGGTTTTTCTTAAGGCCTTTTACCATAAGAACATTTGAAATAGTAGATTTACTAAGAAGAATAATGTTACTTATACGGATAATTTCTTCTTGAGAGTTATCCCCAAAGGTTACTTTTCTACCTTTAGTCTTTAATATCATTTTGAAATAGTCTTTGTTACCAGTCATGTGCTGAGAACATCCACTATATATATACCGTATGTTATTGGTACTTATTTCATTATCATTAAAAAAATACTTACAGTTTCAGAATCCAAAAATGCTTGGATCTGGAATTATTAGATAATAAAATCTTGGGAATCCACATTTGTTTAGAAAAGTATGCTTTATGAAACCCAAGGGATTGAACACTATTTAAATAATATTTCTTATTCTAATTCCCACCACTCCAACATTTAGTGCAAAAGGGACTTCGTGGAGGAACTAAAAAATTGTTTCTAAAAATTGGTTTTTCATTAGAATAGCCTAATCCTTGATTATTATCCTGAGGTCGAATCTGAGAATACATGTTATCAAAATTTTCTTTACCAGAAGTAAAATTTTCAACCAGTTTCTAGAAGGAAGATATTTAAGATTTTAGTCTCTGGACTAAATTCTTATCCTCTAAAATTGTATCTTTAGATTTATGTTGATCCTCTAAAAAATCTTTTTCTAAAAACATGTTTTTAAAATACTTATAATCTGTATACTTCCCAGAAGTAACATCCTTAAGTTATTTAGAAATATTTTCTAAAAAAATATTTTTCATATCAAGATATTTGGTAAGATCCAAAATTTCTTTTGTTAAAATAAATTCTCTAGATTTTTTTATCAAGTTTCTTAGAAACATTACAATTTCTCTTTTCAAGAAACTTAGTGAATCTAGAAACTTCCTCATATGATGGAAAATCATTATTGATGTCTGATGAAGTGGATTCTTTATCTAAAGAAAAATATTTATCAGTAAAATTTTCACTTAAAGACATATTGGTTAAGGATTCAGCAGTTCATACCCTAGCCATAAGACAATGATTTTGAAATGGGACTATGGCTATTAGTCCAATATTCTTTTTCTCAAAAGATTTATATTCTGAAAAATCATCATAAGAATATCCACCACTTTCACTCCAAGTGTAATTTGATTTCAAGACATTCTTATTCTTTGATCTGTATAAATTCTTCTTGTTCCTTTCAGAATTAATGTCCTTCATTTCTCTCTTCTTATGCAAGGGATAATAATGTCTAATATGACTGTTTTTTCTATATTCATAGCATGTCACTTCGCCAACATTCTTTTCTTTTCCATAATTATTCTTGTATCAATATTGAAAGTTCTTCTATCAAAAAAAATTATTCATTCTCCGAGAAAGATTTGTTAAATCATTTTTTGAAGATTCACTTTCACTAGATTCAGATTGAATAACAACCTACTTTTATTTAGATCTTGTAACTCTCTCAGGAGTCTTTGATTTTCTATAATTTTAAGTAGTTGTAAAATAAACACCTCAATTTCCATTCTTATTCTTAATATTATTAGTATATCTCTTCATTATGGTTTCATGTTGAAGAATAGTTCCAAACAGGTCATTAAGAGAAATCTAAGTAACTTTATTATTCTCATCTATAGTTGTCCTCTTAAATTATTTTTTGTTAGGAATGATGTCTATAATATTTTCTACAAGAATATCATCATCTAAACCTTTCTCACCCATTGATTGTAAGTTTTGGACAATAGTCATAAATCTTTATTGTACCTTACATATGGGTTCACCATAAGGAAAAAACTAACCATGATACTCAGCTCTGAGCATGGTTCTTATAGTTTCAATGAATTTTGATGTTCCTAAGTGAGTTACTTCAAGATTATTCCAAATGATATTTGAAACATCACAAGATGAAATTTGGCTATATATATTTCTATTTGTATAACAAATAAAATTATTTCATACCTTAATGTTCAGCTGGTATTCCACCTTTTCTAGATTAGTAAAGGTTCCAAGTTCTTTATCAGGAATCTTATAATCTTCAGTTAACATAATATAGTTCTCTACACTTGTTTTTATCACAAAGGTCTTTATTCTATATCTATAGTACTCATAGTCATTACCATTAAAGAACATTGGTCTAGTGTGATTGAGATTGTCTAGAGATCCAACATGAATGCCAGCCATACTTAAAAGAAGATTTATTTCCACAAAACATGTAAGTAGTAAATGTTTGAAAACAAAAAAATATAAAGTAATTAAGAACAATGAAAACTTATATGTAAATATAAGTATTTCATATACCTCTTATGATACAAATTGTAGGATTAAATATGTTGAATGATATTCTCAAATTCAATAAATAGAGTGAATTGTTTATTTTAAAAATTCTTTTGGATATTTTAAATCTAATATAAAACATTCTTAAGGAATGTTTCTTAACCTTAAGGAAATATTTTTCTTAAGGTTAACTTTTAACTTTAAGAACCGATATTTCATCAAATTTAAACAAACATTCAAAAAACCTATTAAAGAGACCTTTTCTTAAACATTACAACCTTATGATGAGAACATAAGAATGATTTTCTTAAAAGAAATATTATACCTTAGAGCATATAGAATATTTAATATAATCAGAGTAATGGAATTAAAAAGTATAAGAAAGTTATACTTTCTAACTTTAACAAAGATAAAATAGAAGCGGAATAAAAACAACTTGAAATAGAAAACAAGTAACAATATGATTTTTTTAACCCAAAGATAAGGGTATCCAACAACCGTGGATAAAGGTTCCTTGATTTATACTTTCAAGAAATTATGTCTTACACAAACCTAGGTAAGCCCTCAATCTTAAGATTGGTATCTATCTTGATATCCCCACAAGCCCTCAATTTAGGAGGAAATAGGAACCTCTGTCTTCCAAATCTGAAAGCCCGTGATCAGCATGATCGGAGTCTGCACTAAGCAATTCTGAACAAGTTGTTCACGCCTGAACAAGTTGTTCACGACATCCGCACGAAGCACTGAGCATTTTATGAGCCTCTCTCTCTCTATAAAACACTTCACAGCTTTTTTCAGGCATCAAATTCATCCGCGAAGTATAAGAGTTTCTTTTATCATTCAAACAGACTTGTATTTATAGGAAAAATTTCACAATGGTCGGCTCCACTCCAACGGTCATATTTTCCTTAAATTTCATAGGGACCTATACACATGTCAAACATACAACGGTTAGTTTGTAAAAGATTGTACGACATAATTTAATATAAGAAAATGATTTTAAGTTAAATTTATGTATAATAAAAATATAAAAACTGATAATATTGGAATGATACATTAAGAAATTCTAACATTATCAATAAAATAGATTCTTCAGAAAATGCAAAGCGGATTGAGAAAAATGGTATCACAATTTTTCGGTACTGGTATCATAAAAACAATATGACATTTGTACTGGATTCGGTAACATAAAAACTGAATTATATTTGTACCGGAATCGATATGTTAAACACAACATTACATTTGTACTAGAATCAGTATCATGAAAATAGCATGACATTTTCACCAGAATCGATATCATGAAAACAACATGACATTCGTACTGGAATTGGTATCATGAAAACAGAATATCAAAACTGTATGTAAACATAATGAAATATTTTTAAGTATAAAAGAATGAAAATTTAGTATGTAAACTGAATTATATTTCTATAAGAAAACATAATGTGAATTATGTAAGTATAACGGAATGAAAAAACAATAAGTAAAAAGGAATGAAAAATTTGAAACATAAGAAAAAAGGTGTTTTTGATTTTCAAAACATAAAACCATAAGGAATGAAGAAGTCATAATATAACCTTAATGACTCAACAATAATGGTTCATGTTCAAGATACATGACATCTAAATAATAATAATTCTCTTTATTCAGTATTAAGTTATTTATTTCTATGAGGTTTCACTATGAAAAAATCTATGGATGTATTTTTATTCTCCTCTTATTAATGGAAAGTGTTTTCATTTATTCGTCATACCATATTAGTTATGTCTAACTAATTATGATTCACTTGTTATTGATTCATTATTCAACTATATGTAACCCTTTCTGAGTATTTGAGATCACCGTTATTATGTTTCCTTTCCCCAGGTTATGAAGAATATAATATTGAAAAAGCTTTCAACGAGGCTGTTTATTTATGTTAATTATGTATCTTGATGTTTTCTATATTTCCAAATGTATTATGGGTATCATGTATGTAATATATTCTTCTAAAACAGCTAAAATAATTGGTCCTTTAGGATTTGATTTCTTTTAATCATTCTAATATAATAAAATAATACATCCGCTTTAAGATTCTAGTGTTGGGTCATTACACGAACCCATCAAAACATTTTCTTGAAAGAACAACTATTCCCCCTTAAAGTATGTATAAACATTTCATTAAACAAATTGTCATTGGATTGAATTATGAAACCAAAAATATTTCCTTAAAATACTCATTTTAAAGTATATGAAATACATTTAAATACCTTCAGACATAATATTCGTTTTAATATTACAATCAGTCTTACACTCACTCATAAATAATCATGAATTATTTCCAAAGACCAAAACATAGATAAAACATATGGAATTTTTCATTTCCATTATAAAAACTCATAAAATATCCTTTTCTATACATATTCTGAAGCACATATAGGATTCAGGTAAATATTTATAGAAATAACATTTTCTTTAAAGAACTAAAAATGAAAAAAAAAATCCTAGATGATGAAAAAATTTATCACAAAGAAACCTATTTTTTCGATCTATCGAACACTCGATGTATCCCAATACGGCCCTAAGGCATTTTCCTGATTACCTTACGGTAGTGATAAGTCTAGATCATCAATGAAAATACAATGATAAAAATTTATCCCATTAAATAGTTATAAAATAATATGTGGAATAAATTATCAAAAATCATCCATGTATCAGATATCCATGATAAATTAAATTTGAAACAAAATAAAATAAAATCACTAAATCATAATAATAGAAATAATCATCTAAATTAATCCCTTGACTCACCCCCATTCTACCTCCTCGAAAATTCATAGATGCATATAAAGCTACCACCAGATTCATTTGATTCCATCACCCATATATATAGATACCCTTCATCCATGGAAATTATTAAAGGTCATATATGGCTGATGTAATAAAGAAAACATAAAATAAATCGAAACTACTAACATAACTCCATGCCACTATGAAATTCAGTATCCAACAAATTGATTATCAAAGAGTAGTAAAGAATAAGACCATAATATGAAACTAAATGATATATATGTGTGTGTGTGTGTGTGATTAAATATTATTATGTATTCCAAATGTTAACCATTCCCCATGATTAGACATTAAATAAAATATTCATTTTCTTACTAGTTCAAAATACGATAATTAACGAATATTTTTATTTCAAATGAAAGAACATGTTATTTGTATTTTTTAAAAAATTTCCATTTATTTTGACTAAATGAAAAAAATCACCAAGAAAAACAATTTCAGGAAAATTCACATTTTTATTAAAGTAACCAACAAAAAATAACCTTATTCAAACTAACATTAAAAACATGTTTTCCAATACACATTAAAGTATCCATTTACTAATAAAGAAAACATGTTATAAGAATGATGACACTATCAAATGAAAATGAACCCCATTATGTATAAAATAGTCATAGTCATCATGGGAACCAAAGGGTCACAAGGGAAAAACTAGGAAAGATCCAAAAAATTACATAATAGGACTGCTTCTAGATATAATTAAAATGCATAAAAACCTGTTATTGACCTAACTAGCTGAACCGAGAGGAAAAACCCGTAAGAATAACATATTCAATATCAAGGCCACTAGTTAGAGTTTAATACTAAACCAATTCAGTAGGTGTACTAAGAGATCCCTCCTAACTACCCAAAGCTTCCCATGAAATATAAATGGAGTTCAGAATTTTAAAATTACCAAGCATATACATGGATAATGTATTTCATAAAAAACTAAATTCACTTTTAAACACCTATAAACACAACTTAAATATAATACCCTTTCATTAATCTATACATTTAAACAATACACAACCCATTCAATCCACCAAACACATTTTATTAAGCATTCATTTTCTATAATACAAGGGGATGGACTAAAAGGGGTTTTCCCATTCTAAATAAATGTTCAAAGGTTCAAATCAATCCTTTCAAATAAATTTTTAAAACTTCACAAAAATTTACCTTTTAGTTTAATTTAAAAATAGAAACAAACATCAAACTTAAAATGAAATTCTCTTCTTTTTTGTTATACTAATATACCCTTACACTTATATATATATATATATAGAATTGAAAAAATGCACATAATCACATGTGGGTTTTTACATACACAAATATAAGTAATCATACGAATTCATATATGGATAACCATAACATACATTGAAATTCCTTTTAATAATATTTCATTTTTATTTAAAGAAAATTCTTGAAATAATTTATTTATTATTACAATTACAAGTAATACTTTAACTTCCAAAAAAATTGTTAGTTGGAAAAATTGAGAATTTTCCTAAAAAACATAATAATCAAATTTTAATTTATATAAATCATTTTTAATTCCATTTGGGTTATTTATGAAAACAATACATGAATATTTTTTTAAAAATGGATTTTTAACATACTTTTAATTAAAATAACATTGTAGATTTAAAGTGTAAATCAATTGGAACTTGATTTTCAGTTAAAATACTCATTTAATATAAGTATAAAAATTGTTTTTATATCCACTAGATAGTTTAGAATAAATGTAGTTAAAGGCTCTAATATCCAATTCCTAAAATAGTGGGAGACCTTCTGGGAAGTTCCGTCCATTGTTATAGGTGGCATAATTCCAACTCAATGGGGTTTTCCATACTCTAAGAGAAAATATGGATTATAAGAATAAAAAAATAAAACTAGGCTAATAAAGAAGAATAAAAGCAAATATACAAAAATTTGATAGATAACTCATCACCATTAGAAACTGTAGTTTGAATGTAACTTAGTTAGGGATTACAAACCCTAGACACTAATAACTTACCAAAAGGAACCCTCAAATTGTGTTACAGTTTTTCCATGTGTTTTTTAGAAAGGAGAGAAAGGGAAATCATAATGAAAGAGAGATGTAAGATGTTGGATGAGGGGGAATAAAAACTATATGAGATCATATATAAAATAAAGGGTAGAGATTTATAGATTCCCTGTTGGAAGAGGAGGAGGAGGCACTATTATGAGAGTCCCCTTGGGATGGTGCATCACATGACATGGATAGGGAGTGGGAAGAGGTTTATGTTTGATTAATGGGGAAAATAGGGAGAGGAATTAAAGGTATTTCCCCTTTATGTTTTTGGGAATCTCCCATGGTTTGGCTCCATAGATTTCCAAACCATACAACCCCTACTAGAGGTTCTATGCACCACAACATGATCAATGAAAATTGTTTTGAAAACTAAGTGTCAGCTATGAATTTGGTTATGTCAAATGAAAAATTTATCTACAGAGTTATTTTATAGTTTCCAATAACCTTTCACCTAAACTGATCACTGTTGAAAAAAACAGCAAAAATAAAAATTTTCAACAGATCACCCCAGAAATATATGAAATTATTAAATAGAATTAAGTAAGTCAAATAAAAATGAAATTAAATATGCTAATGTGTGAATATTCTCTTAGATATAACACTTTTCAGATCTAGAAAGACTCCACTGATTCAAATACCTAAGTTGGAGATAATATCAAACATATTCACTATACCTTGACCCTCCAGAAAAAAGTAACACCATGATCAAACCAAGAAAAACCTATAGTATTAACCAAAATGAAACAAATAATTCTACCAGACATAATTTTTCTTCCAAAGAACCTCAAAAACCAAAACTCATTTTCATATTCTTCATCACCAAAGGAGTATCCATAGGGGAATCCAAACAGAACCACAAAATAAAACTGAATCAAATAAAAATGGTTGTCTAACAAACATTTTAGAACTATTCTAACGCACTTATCCTCAATGGGGCCTAAGGCATGATATCTAACTTTACTAAAACATGTTTCCAAGACCATGAACATATAGATTTATAAATCATAATGAAAACACAAACAAGTGATCCAAAACCCATAAGGGGAAAACAAATTAGATTGATACTGATACACAGTATATCCACTATAAAGAATACATTAACATGAAACTCCAAGGGAATGATAGGACACCATAAGGGAAACACTATAATTGAGATAGAATATGTAAAAATAGACGCAACTGAAATTCTCAGTCAAAAATTATTGGAATTGGATACACCATTAGAGGGGGGATGAATCACTTTGGTGTCCATTTTAAAAAATTTATTCGTTTCACTTCATTCTAATTTTTGCATCACATTCCCTCATTGGATGGAATAAGTTCAACCTATCACACTCAATGAAATCATTACTAAAATAATAACTGATATGATGGAAATTAAAGCATCTATGGGATAGAGGTATTCTTATTTGGTTCACCATAAAGGGCTAGTCCAAGGACCATACACTGACATTGTATTAGTTGTTCCATAATCTTCTGAGCTTCACTAGTTTGGTGGATATAATGTCTCAGCTTTGGTCACTCTACACCAGGTTCACTTCCTTCTTATATCTTTATTTTGTGTCACTCCTCACCCAATTAACACTACCTAATCTTCACTCTAATGCATGGATTTGGTGAATGTAAATACATAGTTAATAGACCTATATGTATCATTCAAAAGACTTTCTATATAAGGATTTATCCTTGATTCAAATGAGACTCCTCTTGAATGTTATTCCGGATTTTATTCTATATAAGTTAATTAATCACTAAAAATTTAGGTTCAATACCTTTTATTCATGTAAAATTATCTTTCCCAAAACTCCTCTTATTCACAAAACTTCTTCTTTCATGAAACTATAACATTTGAGAAACTATTATATTGTAAATTATATAACAAGAACCATTAAAAATCCTATTATTTTATATAATATTATACTTTATGTAAATATATGTTCACATGAATAGTTTATTCATGAAACTCAATAATACTTGGATTTATTCTCATGAAAATTGGTGGTTCCCAACACTCATTCACTAACTTTAGAATTTGGAGAATTCAATGTGTTTCTCACATAAGAATATCCCTCAACCAAATATGTATCTTACTCTATTCCTTTTTCCATCGTGGTTTAGATATTTACAAGAAAATAATGACCCATAAAGTAACTTGGAAAAATATATTTTTCATAACATTAGTTCGAAAAACCTTTCACTTCATTCTATTTTCATGATAATTTTTCTTACAAAGATTCCCTTTCCATGAAACACTACAATTCCCACAAAATGTATAACCTTCAATTATACAGTGTATAAATTTTCATGAAACTAGATCATTAATGACTGTTTGTGATTTTTCAATGTTCTATCTTCCTTTTTTGGGTATCTATATCTTATGGATCTTCCTAACATTCAAGAAACCATAACACGCCCACAAAACATGTCACCTCGAACTCACAAGCATCAAACTCTTAATGAAACTAAATCATTCATGATAATTTTGAATTCACCAATATTTATTCCACCTTCTTCATCAAAATTTATTTCATGACACTACCACACATTTCTAAAAATGTCCAAATTTCATGAAAACATCCATAATTCCCAAAACTCATGCCTTTCCTCCAATATAATTCACTATCTTATAGACCACGACTTTACTGAATATTTGGGCATGTTTGAACAAGATAACCTCTTTAAAAGAAATTCATGAACTTTATTCCTTTTCTATATTTCAATGAGGCCATCTTGAATGTTTAGTTTCAGGAAACTTCATGGCACTCCCTCTGCCTTTCACTCAAATTTACACTATTGTGAAAATCCTTCCATTAACATTTAATTGAGAGGACTTCAAAATCGACACAACATTATGTTTATATTCTAGGATTCAAGTTATGTTCTTTAATAGTTGGATACACTCTTCTTTCCTCCACAAATATGTATGGTACCAACTCTTCAAGATGAGGGTTAAGTCAATATCTTCCATAAAACACAACACCATTTGAAACATCAATTGGGTTAGAAAAATTAAAAACTAGAATCAGTTTTTTTGAATTCATCCTTTAACATCCATATATTACTTTAGAACTCTCTCAATATTCACCTGTTCATCTACTTCCCAAATTATATTACATGTTCCAATAGTGAAAGACACAATCATCTCACTTAAACTAGGCTTAACCTTGAGTTAATCATATGCATCCTCAAGGAAATCACCTAGATGTATTAAACCAAGTTTCTCTATATCAACCTTTAAAAATTATAAATATGAGTCACTTGGATAGTTAATAGACTCCATAACATAACTCCCATTCTAGATATTTAATCTCTTCTTTTCTACCAGTCTTCGGGTATCTAGATTTCCCCATTAAACCACTCACAACCTCCAGATATTATCTATCCATATATCAATACTTCATTTATATTGTATGACATTTTGGTTGAAAATAAATCCAATACAAAATATAGGTTTGGTTCCAATATTCTCATATCTATATTTATTGGTACTATGATTGAAAGCTAATACAACATCAAACATAGGTTTGGTTCTAGCAAAAATACCTACACAATTTCCATCACGTTAAATAGCTATGTCTACAAAAGCTCAAGATTAAAATCTCCTCAAATAAGGATAACCAAAAGAATCCAAATGATAGGGATAAATCCCCGAATAGATTTCCCACAACAAAAAAATCTAAGATATAAGTAGCCTTTGAAATCCTTAGAATATAAGTGGAAGAGGATTCCACTTTTGGTGTCACACCTAGAACACTGAAACTATAGTGAACCCATCCAAACAAACAAGGCACCATCTAGGGTGTTCCGTATGTTGGGGGCATCATATATCCCATATACCATGAACATGCCCAATAATTCAATTTCCCAATTCCTCAAAACAATATCAACAACAAGACTATAATCTTTACAAAAAGAGTTGGCACGACTAATCAATAACGAAATAACATCGCTTAGATGAACAAAATTTTATGCAGAGAACTCAATGAAAACTCAATGAGAAAAACCAAAAATGTGTTATTAAGAAAATATAAAATCATAAAGAGGGTACTAGGCTTTACCAATTCACTTGGATTCTATGTAAGTTCATCAACCAAAAGTTGTCACCCCCATATGATAAGAGTTGCCACTCCAGGATAACACTAGAAATGGACTTCCCTGAGGCTACTAATTCTTTCATGGGGGAAATATAATAAAAACATAAATGTTAAATTTGAATCAATATGAATAAAATTTTAAATATCCCCAAACTAGATGAACTATGTAAAAAAACAAAAACCACAAAAAATGCAACCAAAACTATTCAAAATCATAACACCAAAAAAAAATCCAACCTCAATTTAAAATTCCAAAAAAATATTCAAATACTAACTTCTTAAAAATACATTCAAAACCAAACATTTTTTTCATTTTAAAATCCTTTTACTTATTTAGAAAAACCCAATATAAAAATTATTATAATTTACATTAAAAAAATCCATGAAAATTGTAGATTTCTAACCCTTTCCATTAAAATAAAAATAATCTCATAAAAATAATTTTTGATCTACAATAATTATTTTGAAAATAAAAATAATTTTTTGGAGAATTTTATAATTTTATTTCAAAATTAGTTCACAAATCCCAGAATATCTCTTTAAAGTCACCTTGAAAATCCAAACATTTATATTTTAAATTCAATTATTTTAAATTTTTTAAATTTCTAATATTTATTTTAAAGTATACCGTTCATCACATAACCAAATTATTAATTTTCCAAAACCTAAAATTTTTTCTTTTTTGAAACCAATACATATCAAAAAAAACCAAATAAATTGATTTTCACAATATAAAAATTTCATATGAGGGACTAGTTTATTTTCATTATTATCCCACATGGTTTATTAGATCATGTTCCAAGAATAAAAACAACAATATAAGTCACATAAAGACACTTAGTTATGTTTAACAAGGATTATTAGGCCATATGGGCTCACCGTGTGTCGTCGGTTCACAAACATTGTCATACCTCATATGAAAATGTCCAAAAATGACCCATAAAACATTAAAATAATTCCAACTATCATGAACCAAACTAATAAAAAATAAATATTAAATAAATAAATACAAAAAAAAATCAAAACTAAAACCTGACATACCATGGTAAATCAAGGTTCATCACTAAAAGTGTTGGCCTGCAACATTTTTGTACCTACACCCAAAGTCCCATCAGTCATATGTTAATATATCTTTAATACCCAAATAAAAAAATCATGCCTTGATACCATTTTTTATGAACAAAACCTATTTATCCCTCTATCAGATGCTTGATCCAGCCCATGACATCCCCAAGGTGTATTCCAAATAATCTTATTGTAACAATAATCACTAGGGAATCAAATTAAAACAAGTGGGAATGATTTCACCAATTAAATAATTAAGAAACAAATAGTAAGAAAATTTTAATGACCCATCCATATATCAGATTCCCATGAAAAAAAATAGTGGAATAAAACAAAACCATTAACGAAAAGCAATGAAAATAAAAATATACATTATTCCCTCCACACACCACCAGTCTACCTCCCCTAAAATGCATGGACACACAAAAATATTCTGCCAAATTCATTTTATTCACACACTATTGGATTTATATATCCTATATCCATAGAAATAAGTAAGGGGACTATTTTTATGATGTGATAAATAAATTCAAAAATAAAACAAAACTTCCAACACATCATTATGTTACTATTAAAGTCACTATTCAACTATTCATTACTCAATAAGATCTCTGTAAAAAATAGAAATTAAAACATAAATATGTAGATATGTATGAGAATAAAGCTCATTAGTCATGTGAATGTTAAACAACATACCTATATTATACTTTAAAAAAATAATATTTTCATGCTAGTTTGATCTAAAATAATTAATGAATGTTTTTATTTAAAATATAATCACACATCATTTCACATTTATAAACATTTAATTTTCCTTTATTCAGATGAAATCAATCACCACTAAAATATTTTCAAGAAAACATCCCAATTTTTAAAATAAAAAATTAAAAATGATACTTTTTAAACATAATTTAAAAAATTGATGTTAAATACACTTAAAAGGAACCATTTTATAAGAATAAAAACATGGTCTAAAAATGACTCCATGATAAAATGAAAATTCATTCCATAAAGTAAATAATATTTGGAGTCATCATTGGAATGAAATGGTCTCATTTGAAAAATTGGTGTAGCGGTAAAACATTACATAATTAGAAAAGTAATGGATGTAATATACCTACCGAAACACATAAGTTTTACCTACCTATCCTAGCTGACAAGAATATCCGATAAGCAGAACATATCCTATATCAGGGACACTGAATATATTGTAATATTAAAATAGTGTATCATGTGTACCTAGATTTCCTACATAACTACCCAAGGCTTATCATGAGTTATAAATGGATGTGATCATTTTAAAAGTACTAATATTATATATGAAGAATAAATTTCATAATAAAACAAACATCTCTTTTCCTCACCTAAGAAAACCCTTTAAAGAGAATACCCTTTAATTAATCCATACATATAAACAATATAACACCCCTAAAATCTGTATGTTTCATTTTTTAAAAAAAATTATATAACATAGGGGGCTTCCCAAAAAAGGGTTTTTCACTTTCTAAATAATTGTTCAAATGTTCCAATTGGTCCTTTAAAATACATCATAGAAACCACACTAAAATATCCCATTTCAATTGACTTTGAAAATTAAATAAAACATAAAACATAAATTTAAATTCTTATTTTTATTAATATACTCATATACACATACACGCACGCACACACACACACACACATATATATATATATTCCTTGAATTAAAAAAATGCACATAATCCCAAGTTAATTTGAACATACACACACATATATATAAGTATACCTATATATATGTGGATTTAAACTAGATATATTAAAATACCATTCTGTAAAGATTTATTTTTATTCTATACCAAATCTTGAAATACATTGTTGATATATGGTATTTCATGTTCTACTTGAAATTCCATGAAAAATATTAAACATAAATTCATAATTTTCCTTTAAAAACCAAAAAAAACACATTTTAAATTTAGATAAATCATTTACAAGTACATTAATTCTGTTTATCTAGAAATGACATGAATAATTTCTTAAAAATTTAATTTTAACAATTATTTAATTAGAGAAAAACAATTAAGGGGAAGAGGAAATATAATGAAAATTTATTTTCACATAAAATACTCATTGAAAATATTTATTTCCATTATTTGACATAAAAATTGAAATTAAAATTCATTTTGTTAAAGGATCTAAGAATTAAAGCCAAAAACAATGGGAAACCTACCTGTAATTCAATTCCTTTGACAACAGTGGAGAAATCCCACCTTAAAGGATTCTGAAATACTCTAGAAAATAAGGCGGGAGATAGTAACCACAAAATACATAAATAAAATATGTAAAAATATGAATGAAAATATAAAAGCTTAATCGGTGCAATGGATAACTCATCACCTTCAACAACTTCAACTAGATCGGGCCTTTTTTGGGGCTCACAAACCATAGATAAACCAAGAAAAAAACCCATATCGGGTTAGGGTTTGCCCATGCGAAATGATAAGTGAGGATAGAAATGAAAATAAAAATGTGAATAGATGAGTAAGAGACAATAGTTGGAGTAATGTTAAACAAAGGAGATTGTATCTAGAATCAAGAGCATAGATTGATAGATTCCATGATAGAGGATGAGGAGGAGGTGCAACTAGGAGATCCCCCTTAGGCAGGCATGTTATGCAATTTAGATAGAAATTGGGGAGGGTTTTATCTCATCCTATGAGAGAAAATATGAATAGTAAAGAATGGGATTATATTTTATTAAAATATATGTATCACACATAGTATGATCACATAGTTTTCAAAATAATTCCCCAACCGTTCACTCTATACTAGAGGGTCTGTGGTAAGACTCTTGGCCAAGGCCCATAATTTGGGAAACTTTGACACTACCATGAATTTTAATATATCAAATGGTTGATGAACCAATATAGTTTTATCATAGTTTCTTCTAACTTTGTTTCCAAAAAACACATTTGTGAAAAAACACCAAAAATTAATAATTTGAAATTGATGACCATTAGAGGAGGTATCCAACCATTGAAGATGTGCCTATAAATAGAAGCTCATTTGAACGAGCTCAACATTTTTCTATGGCTCTAGAGATTACATGCTACTGAAGTGATTTATAGAGAGAGACTTTCATGCTTAGTGTGTACTGAACATCTTGTTCAGAATTGCTTCGTGCGACTCTAAATGTTGCTGAGAACATTAGAGGGAGATATTTTTTCTTACACATATTAGACTTCGAACATTCATTTTTCCTTACCCTCCGAAAAATGAATGTGTTTAGGAAAACATATTTTTTATTACACATATTTTGATTATAAAACGATTTCATGCATTTAGTTACTAACTAACTGTTGTTTGAGTGACATGTGTACAGGTCCCCCCAAAATTCAAGGAAAAATATGACCATTGGAGGAGGGATCCAACCATTGAAGATGTTCTTATAAATAGAAGCTCATTTTAATGAGCTCAACATTTTTCTATGAATTTAGAGAATACATGCTTTCGGGGGATTCCACAAACACTAACAAGTATTGGATCCATGATACAAAAAAAGGTGATCATTCCCATGACCAGTGGTAGATACCTTAAAATAATATTTGGATCCACCTTCTTGGTATGGGTATCTTATATCTGAGGATAACACAAACCCTATATAAAACACTCTCTATGTTTGGGATTGTTCACCCGATGATGCCACAAACCATAATGAAAATTCCATATATATAAGAAATAATATACTCAATGATGCCAAAAACCCTATGCATCTAACCTATTAAAAATGGGATTGTCTTCCTGTATTTAGAGATCATTATGATACCACAAAACCCTCTAAAGGAAAATGATATGATATATTATCCCACACCAGCCTCTCAGAGGGATACAATAACTCTATCTGAGCTCATCCTATTGATGGGGTCACAATATTGTTTAGATAAGGCAATGGGTCATTATACCATCATAGGTACTGAATATGTTGTTTCACTAATCCTATAAAAATCCATACATCTCTAACAAGAGACACTCTAACCTCACCTTTCATCACATATCTCATGCCAAAACCATGGGAACCACTTTATCCCACATGGAAAACTACTTAGGATAGGCTACTCATGGACCTTTATATGAGTCGTGAAGATTAAGATTCAGGAGGGAGATCTTTACGAGACGTTCATGGAATGTGCCCATAGTACACGGTGTATATCTCTTAGATATCACAAGGCCATGTACCCAAAAGGTACTCAACATGTATTTTTTAATATACATGGAATTTACCTTCTGTCGCATGACATGTGACCTCATCCAATCTTCTGGTCATTTACATTTCTATACATGGTTGTTTATCTATTTAATACCACACGGTGTATACCCCAGGTACATGGAATGTATTTTCTATCTAAACTCTTGGTTTTGTTTTCATCCCATGCTCATGTTCTCCACCCTGTGCCTGTATACCTAGATGTGTACTACCACATGACCATGTCCCTCAATGTGGAATCCTTACCCATGTCCTTTTCCACATGACTTGGGAACACTCTATAGCATGCACCCATAGTACATGGAATGTAGTTACCAATTATCATCTTCCCAGAATGGTAATAACACATGACATGTGATCCATCTATATATGTAGCGTGTTTTGGAATTTTGAAATGTAATCCCCTCTGATACACCCAAAACTCCTTGGTTTCCACCAAACCTTAGAGATCTACCCCCAGGGGACCTCTAGTAGTTATAATAAGGAACTGAATCCTTAAAAAGACACATAAAATTGTTTATAATGTAAATGTAAAAATCTACCTACCTCGTGGTGAAACGATGAATATTCATTTACAAAATGATGAATGGAACCTACTACACCTAGATTTGGTGATTATTGACGTCAAAAGTGGGTCTTGATGGTGCCTACTCTCCTCGGTTCAGCTTTATATTTTTTTTTACAAAGGGGATAATCTATTTCCTCACTATGTGTGACAACCAAATGGGTAGGTGTATAATAATTAAATTAAATTAAATTAATATCCTTCCATTTAACACCCCTTCAATGGTTTCCTCAGACCAAACGTTCAATGCTGATAAGCATTATGTCATGCATAAGGGAATACATTTGTTCCAAACTCAACCACAGTCTCAGATTTATTGTCTGAGACACTTCTCGAGAGTTATTCTATATCAAACCTCACATAACATATATTATCATTACATCATTTTTGTGGAATACATAATACATTACCCAAAAGAGACCCAAAGTCATATTAGTATCATACCATTGGGAACATGGAAACATAAACACTGGTTCATAAGTGAGCTATATTATCTACCACTTTGTTCTTATTGAATATCACCCTTCTTAGATAAATCATATATAATACATATCTTCATAACATGAGGAAAGGAAACATCAAAAGGGGTGATCTCCTATTCTCAGTACTCGTAAAAAATGATATGTAATCCTAAAATGATAATAATGGTATTAGAATGTGACAATGACAATATAATATCACACCCTTTATAAAAAATATCATAATCATGAATCATGGCATAAATATTTACAATTTATAATACATGAATTATAAGGGAATCAATATTATAATCAATGAAATAATATCAGGGGAATAAGACAAATAATTATGGTAGATACATAAGGATATAAAATGATTTCTATAGTAGTCAAGTCATTTCTTCCATGTCCTTCTTAGTAGTATGGGATCACTCCCCATACCATCTTGGAAATCAGGGTTCACTCCTATGACCATCTTAGTAGTCAAGGTTCACTACAAATAATATCTTAGTAGACAAAGTCCTTTTTTGAAACCGTCTTCACTCCTTATTCCATCCTGGTATAGATCATGAGATATAATTATTTACCCAATGCATTGGATTGAGATATATGTCCTACCCATCACATAAATAAATCACACATACATGTGCCATAATAACATAAATAGTCATATCATAACCCATATAATGAAATGGGTGTCATAAACATGTAATCATATAATTACCTTTGGAAAATAGATAGGATTAATTATCATTTAATCAAATCATAACCCATGAAAATTATCAGGTTTCAAAAGCATAAAACTCATGGATTAAGAACAGACATTATTAACCTATAACCCCTGAAAGAGAAATGGGTTTCATAAAAATCATACCATTAATACATTAACCATTTAGAGAAAGAATATGAATTGATCCTTTGGATAATTTCCTACATAGGAATAAGTACAACCAATTGATATCATGTTATATGGAAAGTAATTTTCAAATATCCTTTTAAAAACATTTCCAGAGTAAATTATCCTTTTCTTCTTTGAAATGATTTTTAAAACATAAAATCTTTTTGATAAAATTATTATTTTAAAATAACATTGAAAACTTATTAAAAATTGTTTTAAAACCATAAAACATTTTTAAAATCTTTTTTCCTTGAATAGTTTCATAAAATAACATTTTTAAACAAATTCAAAACATATTTTTTTGAATAAAATAGATTTTGGTTCAAAAAGATAAATGAGATCAGATTTTACTAAAAAACATTTTACTAATTTTCTTAAGTTCCTAAGAGTGTAAAAATGGTACTAATAAATGAATATATCATAAATAAACATAGTATAATAAAAATAATGATTTTTCTAGAATTATATATCATTATATTTCGTCCATGAAATCATAATCCATAATAATACCGATAAATGATGAGATTGTTGAAATATAGTCTTACAAAATGGTAATTTTGAATCATACTCCCCATGTAATAAAATGACATTACATAAAGATTAAAATATCAAAAAACGTATGAGAATCATTATATAACAATTAAAATAGTATTTTATACACCTCATATAAGAACATGGGTGTATATCCTAGCATGTGACTTAAAGAAGGAAAATTTACACAAAACTAATATTCTGATTTAGTAACTTTTGAAACATAAACCCCATGAAAGGGAGATAATAATATATATATATAAATCAGCATAAATTTAATGATAAAAATAATATAATATATTAATGGGAATTATATACACCACATAAAAGAAACAAGTGATGAATATGACATAAATATCACAGAAATAAAATTGATACTAGAAATACCCTTACCATATATATTGAATTTATTAGTACTTGTTAAAACCTATTATATAATAAATATATGATTAGTATACACATACCAAATTAAAATATTATTATATATAGCACCATATATGATCTTATTATAACTTTTTATTAACCTTTTATTAACAATTTCATGTAAATGTTACGCCTCAGGTATTATCTTCATTGTTTTTCGTACATGTTTTAACATGTTATTCTTGATAATATTACTTATATAATGATTTACTTATTTAATAATGTAAAACATGATATAAATATCATATTTATTATTTATATAAATATTTATAATTATCTATGAATGATAAGAATATTAAATGGAGTACATTGTTAATAGTGATGGAAGGCCACACATACGCATGAACTCTGTTTCTATTTAACTATCATTTTGAAATAAAGAATGTAAATTAAATATATATATATTATATTAGAATTATAATTTCATATATATCATATATGTTTACTAAAAGCATCTTTAATACGTTCCACGTAAAGTGTGAATGAATCATGTCACTTTGAGGAGGAGGCAGTCCACACGTCTACAAACGAAGTTATCATGTTTAAAAAAAATTAGAAAGAATGAAATTATGTTTTATATAAAAATTAAATTTGATTAAATAATACATAAATATAATATATATCATATAAAAACATATTATAAATTATAATTCCCAACCATGATATGTGGTAAAGAATAAATGAGCAATGCCGTTTCGCGAGGTGGTTATTCTCCATACACAATAACGGTAAGTTCATTACCCATCAAGTGGAATTGTGAGTAATTTTAGGTATAGAAATTATAATAATAGAATATATGAATATTTTTAATATATATGATACTATATAAGCATGCAATAATAATATTTTAGCGGGTGTAGGGTGAAAATAAAACAAAAGAGCTTGAGAGAGGATG
Source organism: Viscum album (assembly GCA_963277665.1). NCBI lineage: Eukaryota > Viridiplantae > Streptophyta > Magnoliopsida > Santalales > Viscaceae > Viscum > Viscum album. The sequence goes on along the minus strand of OY728160.1, from coordinate 451,564,353 downwards.
GTACCTCTTCTTTGGGTAACTCCTTTTGGTTTTCTCTAAAGTGATTACTTTGTAAGATTTATGAAAAAATGAAGGATTATGGGATGAAATTATATATTTTTAGATATTATTTTAAAATATTTTTCTTGATCCAAATTGAATGAGTGTTTTGAATAAGTGGGACGGTTGACAGCCATTTCGTAGTAGAGGAGGAGTGGAATTCTTGTAAATTTTTTAAAAGAGAATTCCAACAACGTTTTTCCCATATAAAAAAACTAAAATAGTGGTAAAAATCCAATTAAATGGATTTTATGGCTTAAATATGTATTTAAAACTTATTTTTAAAAAGTTTATAGGTCATTTTGGGCTTTAAGTTTACGTTTTAGTCCTTTGTCAAGCTAATTTTTCTCTTAATCGCTGTAATTTATTTTAATAACTTTCACTAATATTTTTGGAAAAATCTAAGTTGACCATATTTTAAATTATATATAAATTTTTTAAAAAATATGGTATTCATTTTTACACATTATAATCATATAAGTGATAGAATTTAATTTAAAATTAATCCTGTGGATGTGTCACAATGATGGGGTTTTTTAAGAAAAAATGTTTAAAATTATGGGATGTTATTATATCCAATTTTAGTGTGAAATTTTTTCCAATGACCTAAATTGGATCAATTGAGTTATAATTTATCTAATTAAACATTAAAAACAAATTAAACTATAATTAAACTATATAAATAAATTCTATTAAAAAATATTTTCGAATTATAATTCTGAATTTTTCACTATTCATCCAAAAATGATGTTTGTCATAAATATACCTAAAATTCAGTTTAAGATAATTTTGAAATTCTGAGTTCAAAAATTATTTTCTATTTAATCAAATTAAAATTTCTACATGTTTCTAAAATTAATTTTATTATTTCTCATAGAAGGGCACAAAAAACTGTTCGTTTTAGAAAATATTATAATCAGACATCTAAAGAAATTACCAAAAATGGTATTTCTTATTATCAATATGATTTATTTATATAAAAAATTATAAATAATATTTAAAAATTATATATTATTACTCATATAACTATATTTTATGGTTATGTTATAACTTCCTCACATAAATAATAATAATAATAATAAAATGTTGTTTCATAGAAACTCAGTGTTGTGTATAACGCAAGGCAAGTCGGTGTTGTATGTAACAAAATATTAACTCATTATAGAATATAATTAATTCTTAACTTGGTGTATCATTAAATGAAATTAATCAATGAAAAATTAATTATTCAAGAAACAAAGGTTCAAAATAACTCATGGTGTTACATTCGACCCCCCTTAAAATGAATTTTACCTCAAAATTCATCATTCTAATACAGAAAAATGAGGATACTTCTTCCTAATAATATCCTCAAGTTCCCACATAACTTCATATAACTAGTGATTTATTAACAAGACATTGACCATTTGAGTGGTCTTTTGTGTAGAACATTCTCTGTATGATCCAAAATTTAAACTAGTTGTTCCTCATAAGAAAGATCCTTCTCTGGCGGTATGACCTCTGAGTTAAATACATGTGAAGGGTCAGGTATGTAATTTCTTAGGAGTGATAGATTAAACACATAATGTACTTGAGAGAGATTTTTAGGAAGTTCTGAGTGATAGGATACCATCCCAATCTGATCAAGAGTTTTAAAGGGACCGATATACCTGGGGCTTAGTTTTCCTTTCTTTCTGAATCCCATAACCTTATTCCATGTATATATTTATTGATAAAACTTCTATAAAACTTTAAATTCTAGATCACAATGCTGGTTATCATCAAAATGTTTCTATCAGCATCATACTGCCTTGTTACGCTATTGAATGGCTCTAAACTTCTCTAACATATTTTAGCTATCTCTGGTTCCCATAGCTTTCATTCTCCAACATCACTCCATCACGTTGTAGCTCTACATTTCTTCTCATATAGGGATTTATAATGATCCATCATAATTATTTAGTTAAATCAGTTGTTGTAAGAAAACTCAACTATAAGAAGGTTTTGATATCTGTACCTTTTCAATCCAAGGAATAATATCTTAACATATCCTCTAGGGTTTGAATTTTTCTTTCAGAATGAGAATCTATCTAAGGATGATAAGAAGTGATGAAGCTCAATTATGTATCATGTAATTGATTAATACTTCTCTGAAACATTGAGGTAAACCTCATATCCTAATCAGATACAATAGAGTGTGGTACTCCATGAAAACATGCCACTTAATTAATGTATATTTTGGTAAGTTGATCTAGAAAGTAGACTTCTATGATAGCAATGAAGTGTGATGACTTAGTAAGGAAATCATCTCCCACTAAAATAGTATTAAACCCTTTAGAGGTTTTTAGTATCCAAACAAAAAAATCTATAGTGATATTTTTCAATTTCCATTCTAGTATGGGTTAGGGATTCCACATCCCCTTATACTTTTTCCTTTTAAACTTAACTTTATAGAATACCAATCACTGAGATACAAGCTCTATGATATCTTTCTTCATTCCATCCCAATATATGTATTCCTTTAAAAATCTATATATTACTTCCAGGATTAATAGAGAATAAATATCTATGAGATTCTTATGACATCTCCACCAAATATTGTATGGAAGGAACATATACATGTTTCTTGATCCTTATCATTCCATCCGGATCAAGGATAAACTTGGGAACATCTCTAACCTTCTTTTGCATCTCTACATCTTCCTCCTACACCTATTTAATCTACACTGGGATAAATAGTTGAACATTCAATTAATAAATGTTAGATTTTTCTACTTCCTTCAAGATTTCTAAATTTTTATTTTACAAATCCAAAAATATTGGATCTTTTTTTATCCTCATCATAGATAATATAACATGATCCTTTTTAGTCAAATCATTGGCCACCTTGTTCTCTTTCCCTGGGTGGTAATGTATTGAGAAATAATAATACATTATCAGCTCTAACAATGTTCTCTATCATGTGTTCAACCACTTTTATGTGAATATATATTTCTGAAATTTATGATCAGTATATATATCACACTTTTCCTTATAAATATAATGCCTCCATATCTTTAATCTGAAAATTACTCCAACTAATTCCAAATCATGAGTTGGGAAATTTTTCTCGTGGATATTTAACTTCCACGAATCATAAATTATTACCATGTTATTGTGCATAAGAACACATCCCAGTTGCTTCTTGTATGAATCTATATATATTAAAAACCCTTATTTACTATAGGGTAATGTAAGAATAGGTGCACTGAATAACCTTCTCTTCAGTTCCATGAAATTATTGTCACATTCATGTGTACAGAGGAACTTGTCACCATTCTGAGTTTACTTGGTTAGATTTTTATATAGTTGTGAGAGATTTTCCATAAATTATTGATAATATCCACCTAAACCAAGAAAAATTTGGATCTTAACCATCATAATTAGTCTATTCAAATCTTTAATAGCTTCTATCTTTGATGGATATACTGAAATACCATCTCATGATATTATGTGAGAAAAAAATGAAACCTTTTGCTTCCAAAATTCGCACATTCTAAGTTTTTCAAACAAATTATCATTCGTTGGGGTATTTCGTAAAATTATAAAGTGGTATTCATGCTCTTCCTTACTCATTAAATAGTCAAGAATATCATCTATAAATTCTAAAAAAACTAATTGAGGTAATCTCTAATGATTATTTTCATAAAATCCATAAAGCTAGTAGGGTAATTTGTATGATTAAAAGAATCACTATATATTAATACTATCTATACCTTGTATGGAATGATATCTCGTTATATCCTCTTTCTTTATCCTCAATTAATGATATATAAAATTATGCTCAATGTTTTAAAAGTAATTATATCTTCAGAGTTGGTCAAATAAGTCATCGATACGGGGAAGGGGATACATGTTCATGATCATGATCTTGTTAAACTCTTGATAATCAATGAAGATTTGCATTGATCCATCTTTATTTGTCAAAAAAATAATTGGTTCACCCCAAGGTGAAACAATTGGTTGAATGAATCTCTTATAAAGGTTTTCATGGATTTTCTACTTCAATTCCTATAACTCAATTGGATTCATTCTATATGGAGTCTTAGAAATTTGTTTGGAACAAGGTATGAGATCTATCAAGAACTCAACATCATATTTTTTTGGAAGGCTAGGAAACTCTTCCCAAAATACATCCAAAAAGTTTTAAACAATAATCATATCATCGATGCCGATTTTATCCCCAACCAATTGATATAAACATCCCTTCTAAATGGGAATTAAGTCTCATACACTGGATGTAATCTATATAAGAAGTTCATACATATTTTCACATTGATAGAAGATCATAAGTTTTTTTTGAAATATAAAACAACTTTCCTTACATGGAAATTGTTGTGGTATTTATGAAGAGAAATCCAATCCATGACTATAATGACATAAAATTCAACCAAAGGAATAATGAAAGGTTTTGCAGGAAGCACATTCACACAAACATCAACTGAAGAGGAATCATAAACATAGGATGTAATCATCATACCATTATGAGTTTTGACTTCTAATTCCACATATAACCATTTCTTTGAATCTTAATACCATTATAAAATTCTTTATATATGAAAGTGTGGTAGATCTAGAATCAAATAAGGCATTCGTAGTTCTAGAGTGTATTGTAAGTGTACCTTTCACCACATCATTATTGTACCCCTCATCTGAAACTGTGATCGCATGAGATTTACCCTTATCACATGGTTTAAGAGGTTATTGACACCGATCATCATCACTAACCCTTGGGTTGGGGCACTGGTAAGAATAATGACCATTCTCGCTACACTTGTAGAACTAATGTGGGGGAGGTTCATTTTATGTAGTTTTCTCTCCATTCACATTCTTATTTGACTTCTTCCAATCACTTTGTAAATCAAATACCTTATAGAATTACTTATCATACTTAAAATATTTAGTAGATCCCTAAATATTACTTTATCCAGGATTCTTTTTATACATATAGCATAAATTATATATCATATTATTATCTTCATTGTTTCTATATTTTTCTTTGAACTCTATAATACTTTTTTTGTCAAAACCATGAGATTGATTTGTAACTCCAACCTCTATTTAAACCATGATTGAATAAAAAACAACCTCTTCGTAGCTACTGATTTCTTGTATGGGTAACTCACTTTTGAGACTTGGATTTAAGATATTGAAGAACCTATAAACATTATTTCCCACTTTGATGATAATTCCAAAAGCATACCATGAAAGACTTGTGAAAGTTTCCTCATAGGTACCAATAGATTCATCATCCAATTACTTTAACACATGGAACTATTTATCCATATTTGTATAAAAAATATGAGGAATTCACATACATAAAAATAATTTCTTACTCTCATTGCAAACCATAGAGTTAATTTCATCTTGCTACCTCATATTCTTGATTACAATACACTAATGATATTATTCTATTTGTAGACAATAAATATATAGAATGGATTTGTCATGTTATAAACACTAGATATTGGAGAATATATTTTCAGTGGTACTGATACATAGTTCAAAAACAAGTGGATTAGAAGACTCATGGAATAAATTCATATATTTCCTCAAAAAGGAATCAATAGAATGTTGTTCCCTCCTTTGTTCATTTAGAAGCACAACATTATTCATATATTGAGAAATTTGAGTGAGCATAGAAATGATATTTCTTATTCCATATACCATAGAATTAGTATTATCAGAATAAAAATCATTTCATTTTATATCATAACCAGCATTGGCGTGGTTCATTTTGGTTCCAACTATTGGCTAAAACCCAAAATCATAGAGTAATAAATAATAATGATAGTGAGAAACCCCATATAGGATGTCGAAATTAGGGAACATTATTTAATCTATGAAAAATTAGTTTTATTGTAGGTTATCCATATCCAATATCGATATAAATCATTCATGATGGTTCATGATGATTTGGTGAATTTTCAAAGCATATCCCCCATGAGTGGTGAACCATGTGTTTGCACCGAGGCCCATAGTTGTGCACTAGTTCCTGATCAAGTCTAGAACAATATGGTGTTTTGGGGGTTATTACCCCTATGTATATTTGTGAAAAATCCACATCCACTTTTTGTATCTAGAAATGGATGTATTTCTATAAAACCACTCACTCTATCCGTTACCAAAATTCTAGGACATTTTCCTATTATTTTCTTTATCATTGTGCTCAACCTTAGACATGTCCACATATTTCTTTCTAAGGTTTCCTCATACTAGTTTTTGAAGGTTAATTAAACCATTTCTCTAATACAAGCTATAGAGACCCTCTCTTAACATACATTAGCATTACATCATTTTTTTTTTGAATACTTGATACACTACATAAATAGATGTCCAAAGGCCATATTAGTCTAGTGCCTCTAGAAACATAGAAACCTAAACAGTGGTAAATAAAGAAATACATTATCTCTAACTAGGTTATTCATTATTTTTAACACTTATTGGGAACTTCATACAAAATACATATCTTCATCACCTGGGGAAAGAAAACATGAAACTGGTGAGAAACGATGCCCAGTATGGGTAAAAAAGAGATATGTAACCATAAACATAATAATAAGGGTATAAGAATGTGATAATGAAATTATAAGATAATATCCTTCAGAAAAAAATTCATAAAAAACAAACATGGAATAAATAATGCAAGTTCTTAAGATATGAATCATCAGGGAATCAAGAGCATATGCCATGAAAGTAAAACATAGAAATAAGACACGGAGTTGTGGTAGACACATAATAATATAAATTGACTTCCATAGTAGTCATGTAATTGATGAAAATTTCATATTAGTTGTTTCTTTCCACTTCTTATACCGTCTTAGTAGTCATGGTTCACAACCATTACCAACTTGGTAGTTAAGGTTCACTCCCCAGACCATCTTACAAGAAAAAGTCCTTTACTAAACTGAGTTCAGTCCCCATTATAGTCGTGTTTATCTCATGAGATATAAATTTTTACTCAATTAATTTTTAGTAGATATATGTATCTCCCATTTAATAATGATGTTATACATACATGTTCCACAACCACATAAATAGTCATATCATAACCAATGAAATGAAATTTGTGTCATATGTAATCATATCATTACCTATAAAAAAGAGACATGATTCATAATCATTTCATCAAATAATAACCCATAAAAATAATTGTATTTGGAAATCATAAAACTCATGGAAGAGGATTAGGTTCCAGAAACATATAACCCGTGAAAGGCAAAATAGGTTTCATAAACATTATATCATCAATATATAAACCATTCAGAGAATGAATATGAATGGAACCATTAGATAATTTCCTATAATGACATGATTATCACCAATATATTTCATCTTATATGGAAACTAATTTCAGAATATCCTTTTAATATCTATTATTTAGGAAAATATCATTTCTTCTTTGAAATTTTTTTTAAACCTAAACATTTTTGAAACCTTTATTCCTTAAAAATAGCCTGGAAAAATTATAAATGATAGTTGGAAAACCATAATACATTTTTAAAATAATTTTCCATGAAAATTATCTTAAAATAACATCTATAAAACATTTTTTAAAACATTATTTTTTAATAAAACATATTTCTGACCAAAAAGGTAAATGGGGTTGGATTTTTATAGAAACATTTTCTTAATTATATTAAGTACCAAAGAGTGTAAAATGCTATTAATACATGAATATATCATGAAAAAACAATTTATAATAAGATTCATTATTTTTCATGAAATATTTATCATAATATTTCATCAATAAAATCATTATCATAAATAACCCTAATAAACAATGATATTGTTACAATAAACTATTACCACATGGTAACTTTGAATCATACTCCCCATGTAAGAAAATAAAATTAAATGATACTTAAAATATCATGAAAGAAAGTATAAGCATTATATAACATGTCAAAGATCATATTATACCCCTCTTAGAAGAGTATATGTTCATGTGATGGAATGTGTCTCAAAGAAAGAAAATTGAGACAAAACTACCTTATCGATTTGGTATCTTTTGAAACATAAAACCCTTAAAATAAATATCATAATGGATATTTAAATACCCATAAATTTAATTATACAATCTATATAATATATTCATGTGAAATATATTCTCCACAAAAAAAGAAATGAGTGGTGAATGAGGTATAAATCTCACAGAAATAAAAGTGATACTAGAAATCGCCTTACCACGTGTCTTGACTATATTTATACTCGTTAAGACCTCGTGTATAATAAATATACGGTTATTATAAATCTACCACAGAACCATATTCTTATATATAATACCATATATTATTTTATTATGACTTTATATTACATTTTTATTAATAATTCAATGTTAATGTTACACTTCGAGTGTTATCAGCTTTGTTTTCCATATATATTTTTACTTGTTATTCTGGATCCTATTACTTAGACCATGATTTACTTGTTTCCATAATGTAAAACATGATATAAATATCATATATATTCAGTATATAAATATTTATAATAATATATAAATTATATAAATATGAAGTGGGATACACCATTCATGGAGATGGTAGGTTGTACGTTTTCACGAACATTATTTCTATTTAATTATCATTTTTAAAGAAATAAAGTCAATGAAAAATATGTATATAAATATATATTATCATTAAAGTTGAATTATTATTTAATATATATTATATACTTTTAATAAACTCATCTCTAATATATTCTATGAAATTATTGAATGAATCACACCACTTTGAGGATGTAGTAGACCACACGTCCCCAAATGAAACCAACAACATTGTTTCATGAGTTGGTTGTTCGTTGTACCCAAGAATAGTAACTTTTTTACCCATTATATGGATGTGTGTGTAATAGTAGTTATAAAATTTAGAATAACAATATATCGATATATTTAGGATAATGAGGTTATTATATTAGCATTGAATAAGAATATTTGATGGGGTTGGGAATTTAAAAAAACAAAAGATCTTGAGAAAGGATATTACCTCTTCTTTGGGTAACTCATTTCGGTTGGAACCAAAGGGATTACATGGTTGGATTTCAGATAAAAGGGATGATTATATGATTAATGGATGGATTTTTGGAGATTATTTTATCATATTTTTTGAATTTCAAAGGCCTTGAGATGTTTGAATAACTAGGAGGGGTAACAGCCTTTTTATACTGGAAGAGGAGTTGCATTCTTGTAAATATTTTAAAAGGGAATTTCACCCACATTTTTCACATATAAAGTGTCTCATATAATGGTAAAAATTTTATTCAAGGGAGTGTAGGGTTAATATATGAACCAAAAATGTATTTTGTACAAGTCTCTAAGTTATTTTGGGCCTTAAGTTTAAGGTTTATTCCTTTGTTAAGCAATTGTTTCTCTTAATCGATGTAAATAATTTTAATCACTTGCACTAATATTTTTGGTCAAAAACAAATTTGACCATATTTTATAGTATAAATTATTCTTATTCCAAATATTGAATCCATTTTTCCATATTATTATCAAAAAAATGGCAGAAATTATTATAAAATTAATCTCAGAGACATGTTGATAGAGTGAGTTTTTTTAAGAAAAAATGTTTAAATGTTTGGGATGTTTTTATATCCAATTTGATTATAAAATATGTTAAAATGAAATAAATTGGGTATTTTACTGTATAATTTATCTAATTAAACTTTAAATGAAATTAAAATATTATTTCTCTATATAAATAAATTATATTAAAATCAATTTTGAATTAAAATTCAGTATTTTTCATTATTCATCCAAAAATATTGTTTTCCCCAAAAATACATAAAATTAAATCTAATATAATTTTTACATTCTGAATTCCAAAAAAAAATATTTTTTCAAATTAAATTTCTAATAGTGTCAACAATTTAGTATTATTATTGCTCACATAAAGATATAAAAAGTAGTTCGTTTGAGAAAATAGTATTGTCAAACATATAAAGACTTTATCGAAAATTGAATGCCTTATTATTAATTTATATAAAAAAAATTATAAAAATTATTTAAAAATTAGTTATTACTATTAATATTACTATTTTTAATGGATATGTTATCCTTATCTCACTTAAATAATTATAATAATAAGATGTTGTTTTGTAGAAACTCGGTGTTGTGTGAAACACAAGCCAATTCGGTGTTGTGTGTAGAGAAAGATTAACACATTTTATAATATAATGAAAGATTAACATGGTGTATTATGAAATGTAATAAATCAAATATAATTAATTTATTCAATAAAAATGGATCATAAAAACTCGGGGTGTCATATATTCCACATTTCAAAAAAAACTCCTTTCGTGTGAAAAAATATATTTAATATATTTAATATCACCTCATTGTGGCTCTCCAATCCCCAAAATTACTTATAGACTAAGATCCTTCTACCATTAATATTCATATAAATATTCCAAATTGTTACATGTTAAAACCAGAGTCGTTGCAAAACAAAACACATCACTTCATGGAGGTTGTAGTCTACATGTATACATGAACGATGTTTTAATTCTTTGTAGGGTATGAAAGGAGATGAATAAGGGTTATAATATAAACAAGATAACATTTTTGTATAGTTTAGATAATTATTTAATTATATCATCATGGTTAAAGAATATTTAAACGAGGTGGAAGGATAAATAAAACAAAAACATTCAGTCAAGAGTTATACCTATTTTTTGAAAAAAATCTTTTTTCTTACACATTAAAAATTATTGGTTGGTTTTTTAATGAGAAAAAAAACCTCATGGTAGTTTTTATTAAATTTATTAGTTTATTAGGTAAGGTCGTGGTCAATATAAGTGGGTCAATATTTTTGAATAGGAGATGATAATCAGTTCCCTTTTAAAATTGATGGTTGTGGAACCCTTGTGACTATTAAATGTTTTAAATTACTATAAGCTATTATATAGAGTAATGTGGAAAAAATTCACCAAATATTATTATATAATATGATATAGGGTCTAAATAAACTCAACCAATCACATTTATACATGTTTTATAGATAATTTAAACCTTATCACCTATTTAACCCCCCTGTAAACCCAATTTATTCTAAATCGTGGTAATTTAACTTTTTACCATGATAATTTAATTGTATACACACAAATAATAGGTCATTATAAAAAATATAGAAATTATGATTTCAAATTTTTATCCCATTTTATTAAATTAATAATATATTTGTTTTATAAATTACATTTAATAGAAGTTAGAAAAATGAATGAATTTTTTTTAGGAAAATACCTAATTTAATCATATATAACATTCACATTGAAATCAGGTAAGAAGTTGATTAACAATAAATTTTCTGGTCAAATAATAAAAAAATATTTTTTAGACTTTTTTATCAATCGAAAACCTAATGTAACCATCCAACCCTACCATTAAATGAAAAGACCAAAAATACTTTTTAATTTTAAAAAAATATAATTTTTGTTAATAAACATCAAATATGGGTACCGAAATTAAAAACAATTCTTTAAAATAAATTATTTAACTAATTAAAAAGAATATTATTCTATACAAATGTTTTACTATTTTTTAAGTAAATCTTATATCTTAACAATGTCATAAATTTATGGTATTTGAAAAATTTGTATTTTCACTATTCACCTAAAAATCAACCATTTCAAAACAAATCTCAAAACATCACCTTAATCCAACTATGAAATGATGATTTAAAAAACATTTTTTTGAAATATTATTTATAAATGTGGTATAAATTGATTATCATATCCCAAAACAAAATATAATAAAAATAATTTTTGATGAAAATGTATTTTTGAAGCTTAAAATGACATTATTCTTGTTACTTATCAAATAAATATAATTGAATTTTAATTCATTCAATTATATATATAATCTAATTATTATAATTCATTATGAATAATGATTAATTTATTAAATTAATGTTAAAATATATTTCAAACATAAAAATATTTTTATGAAAACGATCACTTTTACCTTTCAAATATTTTATCTTCATTTACAAAAAAAAAATAATAATGGTATTATTGATTAATTATTTTATAAAGGAAATATTTTATATTAATATTTCATAATATGGTTATTCCTATTCATAACCAATGAACCAAAGTTTGGTTCATTATGTTTATATTTAAATAATAGAATATTGTGGTTCATTTAGGATCAGTGTTTCATATACCACAAGATATCGAAAATATTGCATATATAAAAAAAATTAAAAATATTTGGGTGTTACAATATAAATATATATCAAATATTTCCATATCAATACAACCAAAAATATATAGACAAGACCAGATTCTATACATTATAAAACTAAAAATGTTGTTCAAACTAAAGGATAAATATTTCTCTATTAATATGAAATTTTTGGCTTCCAACCGGAGGAATAAGTTATGAACATGTATTAGTGCCTCTCTATAATTTCCAATGACCTTGAAAAAATATGTAAAAGTATATTAGTGATGAAAATATTATAGAGAAGCTTACTGAAATCCTACATAGGTAGGGGTAACCAAAGGAAACTATGATAATGGATATAAAGAGTGTCATAAGTATTAAAATTGATGAACATGTCGGCAATCTCACAAAATATGATCTATAATTAAAAATAGAATATAAAATTGTAAATACAAATAGGATGATAATTAGATTCAAATCATCCACCAAAACGGATATTATCAAGGAAAGTTTACCAAAATTGAGTGAGTGTGAGTTTTCTCAACATTCTAGAATAATTGGTCGAATATTCAAGAGAATGAATTAGAGATAAATTGATCAGAAAAAAATAGATCAAAATAAAAGGATAAAATAGGTATTGAAATGGAGGGAACCAATATAATTAGTTCATTATCAGGGATAAAATCTTGTACATATCAGTGTATTCTACTTTAAGAACATATTAAAGGACTCAAGAAAGTTTTAAAAAAATAATTTTAAATAATAAACTACAAGTATACTCCTGAATTAATAATGAATTATTTTTATATAGAAGTGATTCAAATAGTAAAGATAAGATTTTTGAATTCCCTAACTCAATAAAAAAGACTTGCCTCTTGGAAAATGTGTGTGACTCTCAAACCAGTGAGTATTTAAATATTTCACCTCGTAAGGGTTTTATACAAGAATATATGAGGAATATAAACCCTTATTTTATTTTCCGATTCAGTGTGACTGGAAGAAGGAACTCTATGAGATATCTTTATCTTGTGGAGGATAGTGAGAGTAGAATTTAGTAGAGGTAGGTGTCTGAATGTTGATATGTTGGATGATGTGTTGTTCAGTGGTCCAAATGGTAGAGTTAATGGGATTAGTCACATTTTTTGAGTCTCACTAATTATTATGATGATACCTAAGATCCATTCCATTCATTATATTACAATAAATAAATTGATATATATGAGTTACTCTATAAAACATGATAGCAATATTTATTTTTCACCAGGTTTCAGTGGTCATGTATATGTTTCTACATGAAATTATAGAAATTCGGGATCAATTTAGAGACTTCCATGAATATCAGAAGTTAGATCTACTTTATGACATGTTGGTACCCACTATAATTGGGTGGGACCACTTGTTCACATGTGAAAATTTCATTAAGAGATTACTTATAATTAGTAATATAATTGGATTATATATTTAAATTGCTTGTAATTATTGTATCTTTTAATGTAATTAAAAATGATTTAGTGTCCCACCATGGATGTAGGACTTAATATATAAATTACATAATTAAAATTTTTCTTTACTTTACTTTTATTTGTTTCTGGAATGTGTTTTTTTGTTTTTATCAAGTGTGTGTGTGGATGTACATAGTGTAGTGATTTAGGGTGAGGTGTTTTCTTTCTAAATTTTAATAAATTTAATATTATAGGGTATCTTCCCATAAAGAGTGTTTTAAATATTATCCACCTTTTATGCACTTTGATAGTGTATCATCTGTTGATTGGTGATGAGTGATAAAAAAAGTGGTGAAATATTGTTTTATAGATCGTCGATGCACACTTATTAAAAAACGATTCTATAATTACTCTCTTTTATGATTTTGTTTCAATTCATTAGGAGTCATTATATCAGAAGGGATGTAATCAAAATAATGCATGGTCTAGATAAATAAATTTGATGGTTCTACCTTCATCTTATGTAGGATGTAGAAAGATACTATCTCATTCAAAAATAATTGTAACTTCCATTAATGGGGTCCAAAATAGAGATAACAGGGAAAGTGGAATGGGAAATTATAAATAGAATGGAACTGGTGTTATTATAGATGTAATTGTCTCATAATATATCATTTAACATCATGGGGGATAATACTATGGTTGAGATGATGAATTTAAACAAATTGTTTATGGTGTAAAGGTTGTTAGGAAACAAGTTATTAGAAGGTATACATATGGTTGATCATTTGAAATAATTTAAGATGAATCAATGTTATATTGAATCAGTAAACATCATGTTTTACCAAGATTTGTAGGAAGTTCTTTTTTATCATTGATTTCAGGATCCTGGGATGAAATAGTAACTCTCATGAGTAATTATTATAAGAAAATGAACATATTATTTGGGGTTTGGGGGTTATAATTCAGATTAAATAAATTATACATATATAATAACATGTATCTATTGTAACCATACAAAAATTTTAAGATAGAGGTACATTTTCTCAGTGAGAGTTATGTCGGATGAAACTAATAGATATGTCTAGAGATAGGAGTTGTGGTAAATCAACTAGACCTAGCCATATATATTGGAATTTAAAAAATAATTTTCATCTCAAATATTATTGTGAGGATCATAGTATAAACTTCAAAATAAAATATTATATAATTTGAAGTTCCATTAATTCAATTTAACGTAGTAGTAGATTGTTAATGAGTTTAAACATATCAGTGAAACCATGGGTCATTGATTATAGGGAATCCTTCCATTCAACCAAAAATAATTATACATCGTGAATTATATATCTATAATGTTCTAAAAGGATTAATTATAAAATTATTTTTATTTTTATATAGTGGAAATTTTATGTTAACATATGGATATTGAATGGGAACTTCTTAAAGTTGTAAGAATATTCTCACATACCAGGTATATAGAAGAACCAAATTTATTTTGGTCTTATGGATGAGGCAGGTTACAAAAAATGATTAAAAATGAAGTATGTAATGTTATTTAAGTATCAATAATTGTGTCCATAGGTTTATATAATGGAACCTTGTATCAATATGAAAAATAAAATTGACTGATAACTATCTGTGTTGAAACATTAAAAAATTAAGATTTATGGCATTGTTATCTTGGACACCTCAAAGGTAAGAACATGAAATATCTAGAAACAAAGGGTATAATAAATATATATTATAAGAATATAATATTTTTTTAGCGTTTTATACTCATAAATCAGATAAATGTGTTGTTAAACTTGATTAGAAGGAATTCAGTATCTTAAAATTTAGAACTACTTCATTCTAATGTTTCGGGGCCTATTCCAGTTCACTCTCATGGTAGGTTGTAGTACTTTGTGAAATTAATTTATGAATCAAATTGAAAGTTTTATAATTAATTATTGATGAAATAATTTGAGGTATTAAAATATTTCTCAATTGAATTATATGGGGGGAGATAGATAGAATAATTAGATTATTAAAGTCTAATAATGGTGGTAAGTAAAGAAGAAGATATCTAGGAAACTATTTTTAGAAGAAATTAATTAAAATGGAAAATAATATTACTATAACAACATATCAAAATAGTGTGGAAGAGTGAATATATTATAAATTAATGAATAAGGTGTGTGTTATAAGGAAACAATCTAGAATGTCTAGGAAAATTTTGTCAAAGTAGTCATTTATACAGTGTACTTAGTTAAGAAAAGTATGTCATCACCGATAGAGTAGGGTGTTCCATTGTGGTTATGGTATAAAAAACTACTATATTATAATCAGTTAAAAATTTTCATAAGTATATCCTACATACATGGTGATTCCATAGAAAGGGATAAACTCAAAGATAAATCATATTTTTGTTTCCTTTTGAGATATAGAGATGAAAAAATTGTATTCAAACTTTGGTATAATGATAATAGACAATTCATTAGAATATGAAATGTTCTCTTTAATGATATGGTCTTATGGAAACACCTAAATTTGTTGAGAAATAAGTTGAGAAAAAAATAATCACTTAATCATTACCAATTTTATTTTAATGTAATTTTTGAGATGATTCACATTCCAGAAAGATTGAGGATCCAAAAGAGTCTAGAAGTTAATTCAATTAAAGATATAACAGAGATATCTTAGACTGCTAAATATTAGATAAATGTATCATAAGGTTATGTTCCATAAATTTTCATGGAAAAAAGAGTAGAGTTGTTGTAAAAATATTTATAATCTACCATGGTTAAATGATTAATATAATGGTTTGGATCTGATATGAATTTATTCATTTTAATGGATATAGGAGAACATAAGAGCCCAGATGAAATGGAATGTTTCAATTATTATTGAGTGTTTGAATTACATATAAAATAAAAATTATACTTATTACATGTAAATGAAATATTGGAGATAACATAACTTACAAAAGGGGTTTAAGAACTAGAGAAAAAATTTATATTCCATTTAGAAAAATAATTTGATTATAGAATAAGATATAAGTCTAGGATGGTTTTAAATGGATTTTAACAAAACTAAGGGATTTAATTATCTAAAACATTTTATCTAGTAGTTAAGAACACGTCTATCTATATATTATTGAGCATGTTTTCCATAGAAATTATTTAGATAGAGAATATATGGCCTTACTATGTAATCTGAAGAGAATCCAATATGGTTTGAAATAAGTTTTGAGAAAACAGAACATGAATTTTAAAACATTCATGGGGAGAAATATTTCATAATGAGGAACATTAATCGTTATTTATACTATAACTAAGTTTAGAAATTTATTTTCATTATCTTTTTCTAGTAAGTGGATGACATGATTCTCGAAATATTATATATTTGGTGATACAGAATCCAAAGTATGATTTTTATATAGTATTTGAGATAAAATATCATGGGGATACTAGTCAAATCTTGGGAGTGATGATTAAAAGATATGTGAATTCAAGGAATTTTGTGTTCTCTCTAAATGGATTACATCTAGGTTATAATAAAAAAAATTCTTTATCTGAATGTAAGTCAGACTCAACTCCATTGGTTTAATACATCAATCTATCTAAGGAGTAAGCACTAAAAATGGAATAATATGTTACATATAAATAAATAAAATCATTATTGGAAGGAATACTGATTTACTCCATTGTATGTACACTCAAAAACATTTCTTTTAGAGTGGGAGTCATTAGTTGTTTCATAGTAAATTCACATAATGAAAACTTGGAATCTGTGCAGTGGATCATATAGTGTCTAAAATGAATGTAATATAATGCCTTATGATTTGAGATATATGATTCATTTAAAGGGTATATAAATATATACTTTTGGTAATATTAAAATACTTTAAATAGTATAATATCATATGTGTTCACATCCAAAATAATAGAAGTTAATGGGATATCAAGGTTGTAATTAGTGGTATCTTTGTCTGCAACGGAAGTGGATTATGTTGTTGAAATAGAAGAATGGAAATAAAAAATAAGGATGAGGAATCTGATAGAGGATCTTCTAATGAGTTACGACGGTTGAGGGTTATTCTATGATAATCAGAGTCTGATACATTTTCCTTAGAAAGTTGTGTTACATGCTTTGAAAAAACACATCGACCTAATATATTACATCATCTGAAAGATTCTATATGATGGAAATTATGAGTTTTGGAAGATGGTTAGAATAGAAAACCCATCGTACATGTTCACCATGGTTCAAGTAAAATAAACTCTAATATAAAATTCATCCTTAGTGGGACTTGGGTGAATGGAAAAAATAGTAGAGATGATGTTTTTTTATGGAATAATTGATGAATGTTGTGATTAAGTGTTGTAGGTTTCCATGGATTCCTTGTTAGAAATCTAAAATTCAGAGATTATTATAAATGTTAGGTATAATTTCATTTTATGAATTATTTTTACTATAAGGAGGAACTTCGGAAGATATTCTTGACTCATAAAAGGTGGTATTAAAGTCAACTAGAAGAGCTAAGTGTCCTGAGGTTATACTTTCAAATGGAATGTTTTTCAGTGGTCATAAATTTATAGTGAATATAATATATGGCATATTTTGAGGATATATAATTAAATTACATGATATTAATTATTGTAATAGTTTATACATAGATCAGTGTAACATGACAGTAATAAATATTATTCACTAGATGTAAACGGTTAGGTACATATTGCTACAGATAGATGGAGGTTATTGGTATCAAGGGAACGAATTTCATATGTATTGAAATTATATGTTATAGTATGAGTATTTGGGACCCACTATATGTGAGTGGGAATACTTGTACATGTGCGATTATGCGATTCACATATAACTTGTAATTAGTTATCTAATGGGATGATTTTTCAAAAATGATTACAATTATTGTAACTTCTAATGGAATGAAAAATGTATTAGTGTTCTCATGTGGATGTGGGACTTAATATCTAAACCACAAAATCAAAATTATCATTATCATTTATTGTATTTTCCACTTAATTGTGTTTTTGGGTACTTATTTAGTGTGCGATATGATAGAATAAATGTTTTGATTCATGGTTAGTCATTATTATCTAAGTTTTGGTATATTGAAATTCATTGGGTATATTATAATCAAGGATGTTATAAAGCTTGCTCCACCATTTATGATATTTGATAGTGTATCTTTATTTGATTGGTGGTGTGTGATCACTTATATAATACTCATTTATATAGGAACTCAACATGTATATTTATGAAATTCAAATATCATTCGAGTTACTTGAGTAAAAATATTAGAAAGGAAAAAATGGTTTAGAAATAATAATAAAAATGTTTTAATAATTAATTTTGATCTTTTTTCAATACCTACCATCTCTCAACCCTTTATTGACCATCCATCTGTCAAATTATTTTTTTAAAAAGAATATAGAAAAAACTATTTTCAATGGTTGAGTGGGATCCTTAAAAGATAAGGAAAACATCATAAAATTAAATTTAAAGGGAAAACATAAGAACATTACAAACTAACAACAAATAATTATACTCATGAACTCTTTTTATACTCTAGTCAATAAAAGGTTTACTCCACTATGGATTCTCATTAATTTGATCCTCAATTACAAATTCCATCTCATATCAAATCTAAAAATAAACCTATGAATTTATTATTCCCTCATTGAATATATGAATCAAAATAAGATCTTGAGTGTTAATCCATTCTTCTTGATCTTCATTAGTGAAAACATGAATATCCTATCGTGCACTTGAGAACATTCTTCCTCTAAAATTTTAATTATAAATTATTTTTTATTTATCTACTCTATAAACTATATAAGCATGTATATACTTCGAGTTGAGGTGGTTTATTCATAAATATTCCTTATTACACTCCCTATTTATTATAATGGTAATTATCAGAACAAGCCTAACTTGTAGGCACATGGAAATTTTTCTATCCCCAGTTATTCTCAATCATTTAATATCAAAATTTGTTTTTCAAAATAGATATTATAGTTTCTCCCTCCTTCAGTTCATCTTCTTTTTCATTACCAAGCTGAATCTTACCCAAATATAGTAAAAATTTGGTTTATCTTACATCAATAATTGAAATCATAGATAAATATTTAGCTACATTCACAATGGTATAGAAACATTGAAAAACATAATTTTTGGATCAAAATGATTTTATGTCCAAAAGGATATTTCTAAATTTAGTAACTTCTAAATAAATATTATATAGTAAAAACTAAAATGTTCCATGACAAGAAAATATTTTTATACATTTTATCTTGTTTTTTAATGATTTTAATCCCTCTATTTTTTCATTAATTATGCTGATTATCACTTGTTTAGATTATATGATAATATTGTATTTAATTTTCAAAATGGCCCAAAACATGATTTATAATTGTTTTATTTATCTTTGAAATTAATTGAATAAAGTATACATTGAATTAATGAATATTTTATGTTGTTTCAGTACGTTTGGATGTTACTTAGAATAGATTGAAGTGTATATGAATCAATTCATGGAATAATGTGGTTGTGGTATCATGTTTGGGGTCAGAAAAATGGAAAAAGACTTGAATGTAATGATTGAAAATTAATCATATGGATTTGATTGAAAATAATTCGTTTTTATTTTAATTATTTATAAAACTTTGGAATCCTTTTGTTGAGTTTGTAAACATTTGGATTTAATATAAATATTCCTGAGTTTAAAACTTTTTTGTATCATAAGGCTTCATGACTTGGTTAAAATATCAACTTATGGAAGATCAAAGGAAGGATTCATGGGACTGGTCCACATGAAAAATATGAACTTTGGGCCACCATGTTATCATGAATATATCCATTAAATGTACTCCATGTGGATTAAAATTATGAATAATATTTTAATCAAGAAGCTAAAAAATAAAGTGGTGTATTTTTTGTAGAAGAAATCACATACATATTTGAAACCATGAAGAAGAAGAAAACTTTTAAAATATTTCAAATGCATGTTGATCTTGGTGGTTTTCTTAGCCGAGAATTTAGTGTACCTAAAATATTTAAAATTAATCATGGTACTTGATAGAAGGGAGTTCGTAAGAGTCTTCATCGAGGAGATTATGATGGAGAATATTCTGCTGGTGTTGTTTCATTTAATTTCATATTTTCTTAGATTTGTAACACTTTATCCCACCACATTGTTATCTTTTTACTTTTATTGGATGGGTGATATTAAGAGTTATTGGGGAAGGTAAGGATACACCTTAGTAATGCATGAGTATTCATACTAATTTAAATTAAATTCATTCCTTTTAATTTAGTTCAATCTCAATGAGTTTTTGGTAATTTTAATTCAATTTTATATCTGGTTTTGAACCATTTCATTTTTACTTCTAAAGATAAGAATATATAATTTCCTGACACATTTTCATGCTTATTTTAGAGGAATATAATGTGTCAGGTGGTGAGTTTCTAACATTTATAGTCATATTTTTTAGATCAATGGGTAACTTCTAGCCTTTTCAAGAAGACCAAAACAATATCAGGGATTGCCTTGGCTGGATTTTTTTGATTTGTTGAATTCTAAACACACAGGAAATGGGATTGGTAGAGAAATGATGTTATTAAGATAATCTATAATATATATCTTTAACTTACACTATTCAGTGAATATTTCAAGTAACCTTTATTTCTTCAATTATCATGTATTGAAGTTGAACAATTTTTTCAACTATGATATAATTGTGAAAGTAAATACAAAACTGATCTGATCACCCTTTTCATATAATATTTTAAAAATTTTACTTCATTGTTTAATTTTCTTTGAAAATTTCAATCTCAAATAAATTCCCTTCCATTTAACTAATAAAAATGCGACTATTTATAATTATGTGAAATCATCTTTAGGAGGCTACCTAGGGTTACTACTACTACATTTAATGTAGGGAATAAAATGTTTTTTACGCCACTGATAGGTGTGATTAAAATATCAATGACATTTCTAAGGTGGTAGTGCCACAAAAAATAAAAAAAAAATTTATTTTCATGACAATATATTCAAATAAGGATGTTTTTATCCATAAATTGAAAAATATTTTATTAATAGTATTCTGAAATTTAATTTACAATATAAATGTGAACAAATTCCCCTTTCAGAAATAGGTGAGACTACCATTACTCACTTTTAGTATGTAATTGTGGATGTAAATCCCAACCAGAAATTAAGATACCTATAGGAACCTTGATTTTCTAACCAAAAAGATCAATTTACTCTTACAGAATTAAAAATTTATTTCAAATTAAAAGCTAACTTAATACAGTTGTTTCCAAAGTATTATGTAATTATAGGTGAGTACCTCAATATGAAAAAATAAGGATTCATAGTTGTGGGAACAAAAATAAATACTATGGAGTATTCAAGGGGAAAATAAATTACAGGTCATTCCCTTTTTCACTTGAAGGAGTAGAGAAAAATGGTTGTATAGCTTACAACATGTTGAAGTACATGATTCGTATGGTCATCAAATATGTTTCGAGCAAAGATTCTTCACTTACTCAACTAGAACTGAAATAAACAAGGAGATTTATGCCATTATGAAATCAAATATAGATACTCTCTATGTGTATTTAGATTTGTTTAAGAAAATATTTTTTATCTGTACACATCAAGCATAAGAGGAAAATGACTTCCCTGTGTTTTTTTATAAAGTATTTCTTTAAATCATAAAAATATTTTGGATGAATCATTTGTAAGTGTTTTTATTGGAAAGTTTCTAGATAGATCTAAATGATTGATTGAAAAGATTCTATATAACTCCCAATAGTTTGGAACAAGATGAATTTAAAAGATAATAACTTATTATTCATAATATTTATTATAAAACAAAATTTAATTACAAACAATACTTCTGAGATAGATGGATCTAAACTAGTATATTGAAAAATAAGAACCACAAAAGGTATGTTGCTTATCATAATCACCTAAAAATTTCCCTAAATAATTTTTTAAAGTACATCATATGTAGAGTTTCATAGAATCCTTTCATCCTCTATAATGAACACAAAATCAAGGATAGATGGCACCCAACTAGGTCTAATATAGATTTAGGAATCAACACAATTAGTAGAACCCAACCTAACTATCATAACAAAACCAATACCCATAACAACTTCAATTTCATCAAATTTGTAACACCCCAAGCTTCCACGGTACGCTTCTCTTTGAATAATACAGTAGCGTGTGTTGTACGCAACTTCAAGTTCTAACACACACCACAACCAATCAAACTAACCGTTATGAATAGTAATACCCACTTTTTGAAATTTTATACATTTTATCTTTAAAAATGGACTTCATATTTAGATTTGGAATATCAAAATTATCTTAGGGTGAATTTCTGGTACATTTCTGATAACTTTCATATTTTTATGAATAGTGAAAATTACTAAATTTTAATTAAAAACAACTTTTTTAATCAAAATAATTAATAGTGATAAATTATGAATTTGAGTGGTTTAAAATTATATTTAAAATATGTTTTTACCATTTAATACTATTTTTTTCATTGGACATAATTTCACATTTAAACCGGACATAAACAAATGTCAATCTTTTGATAGTTATTATTTCTTAAAAACTCGCTTTTTGTTTTGACAGCAGGAATTAATTTTAAATTAATTTCTGCCACTTATATGTTTTGAATTTAGAAAAATGGATTCAATGTTTAGAATCTGGAGGTACAAATTGGGTAACTATGTATCTTTTAATTTTAGACATTTTGAATAATTACTTCAATAAATATTTAATTTACCGTGGTTAAAGGGTAAATCAGGTAAAAAAAGGTAAAAAAATAATATTATAATAATAATAAATTACCCTAAAACGTGTCCTAACCCTATTTGCTGATACATGTCCGACCATGTGCATATTTGGGTCGATTTTGGGACCCCATGGATCCACATCTAAGTGATAATGACACTTTATATTAATTAAGTTAAAGTAAATACAAAAATGACATAAGCATATATATTTTTGAAAAAACAATTACATAGGGTTATATATATTATATTTTCGACTATAAATATTCATTAGAAAGATAAAAATATTTCCTACATAATGGTATTTTATTTATAATTTTTATATATTGAATAATTAAATTTATTTATGACATAATAACGATGCAGTATTTTCCTTATTAATGAAAGAATCAAATAATTGGTATTGTAAATGTAAAAATAAATATAAATTGAAAGTTTTGATGTCATAGTCGAATTTTATTGGTTAATATGATATTTTAGAATTTTCTAAATTAATGTTTTTAGAATTAATAAAGTTTTTAAGACTTTAACAAAAATCAATTGTTGAATTGTGTCAAAATTGACATAAATGAGTTTTTAAAACAAATATTATACTATTAATTGATATTATATTCCTAAAAATCTAATGTTTGGAAAAATGACTTATATAATGATATTTTTATCATTAATGGACCACTTGATGGTCACTTGGAAGTATATAGTAATTTTATTAACAATATAATATTAAAATACAAAGTGACATGTTAAATGTCAAACTAATTAACTAAGAGTTAAAACTAATAGATAAGGTTAATATATTGAACCAAACCTGTCTAAAGCCTATTTGTTGAGAGGTTTTCGACCTATCCCCAACTTAACCTTTAAATAATCCACTTTATATCCATTAGAAACTTAATATGAAATTATTATAAAATAATATTTCTAGATTTTCCTAAGGTTCTCATCACCCCTCTTATAAAAGGGCACTCCCCCTTCTCTCAAATTCATACCTTCAAAGCCTTTTGGTTCATCCAAAACCTGCCCAAATATTCTCTCAACTTCCCTAAATTCAACCTATAGAACTTATTTTGATCATAAATTCAACCTAAGGATCCCTTTTGATCAAATCAAAAGGAAAAACCCGAAGAAGAGGTAATGTTTTCACCACCCTCTTTCAAGTTCCTTTCTTCTTCCACATCTTCTTTATTTGTTATTTACATTGTAAAATAATAACTCCAGTGTCCTCTATTTGCTATGATGTTATTATAAATATGATAAAACCATATTCAGTATTCTATCCATCCTTTGAATGACATGTCACCATATGTTCATACGTACGGACTACCGTCTCCACGAACGCGATGAGATTCATTCCCCATCGTATCCATTCAAGACTAATTTTCATTTGATGATTAAAAATAATGTTTAATGACTTGATATAATTATGGATATGAATAAGGTAAAACCTATGGATAACAAAAATGACTTATGTAACAAAACATATAAAATAAAACGAGTAAGTGAACACCCGAAACGACGATAATACTAAAATATTATTAACAAAGAAATATTAAAAGATCATATATGATATCATATTTATATATATGATTATTTTATTATTTAATAACAATGATTTAACTATTATACAGGAGGTTAACCTACCCTCGACCAAGTAAAAGTACAAGGTAAGGGTTTATTTCACGATCTCTTCATTATCCGAGGTTGTTTATACGTAAATATCTACAGGGACCTCTTTATCATCCACATCCATGTTTCCTCATAATGTATTTAAAATCATTATTACTATTATACATAATATGGGTTAAAGTCATTTATTCCCTTTTTTTACTTTTTATAATAAGTTTATAAAGGAATCTTTCTGTCTTTTTCCAAACAAGGTGCTTTTTAACCTTTTCGACAGAATTAAGGTAAGAATGTCTCTTTTTAACTTATACAGTAGGTGTGGCTACTTTCTACCATTATAAAATCTTTGAATCTTCCCTTACAAGATAATAAATATATTTTCAAATTAAATGTTTTATAATTATTTTACTTTTAAAATATTTCAAAAAAAGAGATATTTCTCTCAAATAGTTTTGATTTCATCTATGTCAACATCTTTTGATGGATTTTAAGCTTATTTGAAGTTGATTAATTATGATACAAAAATTACATATTTTATTGAAGGTTTTGTGATATTTTTGACTGTGTATGTGTTACTTTTATACCATTCATGGTTTATGGAGAAAGTATTGACATTTAGTATGCTAGTTTTAATACGAATGTTTATGTTATGTTTAAACCTGTTCATATGAAAAATGCATTGGACTTAATAAGTGACGGGTGGAGCCCGCTATAGATCCTCGATGCATCGGTAGGTCTCATGAGACAAACTATTTTCTTGGCACAAGGCCTTGACAAAATCTTAGTTTTAGTCTTGGCATAAGGCCATGACTATGTGGTTATGATAGTCTGGCATTATGCATTTCATCATTATAAAAGTGGTCATTGATATTGCATGTGATTATTTGACTAATAGAATATCCATGTGAATAAGTAAATGGAATTATTTCATTTTATCTTTTCCATATTAAGTTGATGTTAATGTTTAAAAGGTTTCATTTTATTTAAACATTTCCTTAATGTTTTATGCATATTTATGAATGTTTCTGCTATATTGTTATCCTTACTGAGCATCTGAGCTCACCCCTTTAAATGTTTTATTTTTTCCAGGATGTGAAGAGGTATTTTATGAATAACCTTCAGGGATAGTATGATGGGATATGAAGAAAATATTTTGTTGTAGTTGTTTTCACTTTATGATGTAATGTAAGACTTATGAATGTATCTAGTGTTTCCAAGGATACTAAACTAATTGGTCTTTCGAGACTTGATCTTTTGTGATCATGACAATGTTAGGTAATAATGCACCGACTCTGGGTAACTGGGGTTAGGGCGTTACAAAATTCATCCATTCCAAAATTCAACACTATTTCAGTAGCCTTATAATCAATCCTAAAAATAATTATAAACAAATTTTTTTGGATGTTAAATTTTTTTGGGATTTATTTAATTCAACACAACAAAG
This sequence comes from Viscum album, assembly GCA_963277665.1. Classification (NCBI taxonomy): domain Eukaryota; kingdom Viridiplantae; phylum Streptophyta; class Magnoliopsida; order Santalales; family Viscaceae; genus Viscum; species Viscum album. Next base: position 451,537,805 of record OY728160.1, on the reverse strand, counting down.
TGATGAATCAAACCATATTGGACCCAACATAAGAATGTAAATTGTAAAATATTTGGGTAGATATAATTTACCAACCTTTAGTACATGGATCATAATATAGTTCACTTGACTCAAAATGGGATGATTCTATTTTTAAATAAAATAGAATTTCACTACCCATTTCTCCAAAAAATATAAGGAAATATAAAGTTGTTACACCTATAAATGTATACATGATAATAGTATAGAAATAAAACAATTTAATTTATATAAGAACAAAATTTAGTAATTAGGATATAAATTTTACTAAATGTGTCAAATGTAACAGTTATTTAGTGGTAAAACAATAATGTTTCATCCAAAAAACATACCAGTTAACTTCCTTTTGATATTCTACCATTTAGGCTGTGTAAATTACATTCAAGATATGAGAACATAATTAGATGGAAAATCATCTAAACATCCTAATAATAAATATATTCCAAGGGTAAAAAAATTAAGAAGAGAACAATGGGTCTAAAAATATCCATATGCGCATTCATTCCATGCACAGAGAGGTCCATGTAGCATATAAAGTCTAAAAAGGTTAAATAGATAATAGTATTACATATCTCAATATTGTTAGACTATTTTGTGTTTAAGGTAGTCTTAAATTGTTCCCAACTTTTTATGTTGGATCTCATTGATCCCCTCATGGATCAAGTTGAATGATGACGGAGTGGAATCTGGTGCACTAGGACCCTTAGGCTACGAAGGTATTTCCTCACCCACAATGGTTTTGTCAAAGGCTTATTTCTTCCCAACATTGGAGTTGTAATTTCATATTAGGCTAATTTATGGGCCCTGAAACATGTCATAAAATATGTCTTCCTCCATGAATGGAACCCCCTCTGGTTTGAGTCTGACTCCAAGATTTTTGTTATCCCTTAAGGCTAGAACCATGAATGTTCATTTTATAATGATAACTTATTGGATTGAATATAAACAATACACCATCCCCCTCAGTATTATTGCATCCCATGACTACATATAATCTAATCAAGTGGTATATTCCTTGTAAAGGAGATCGATCATGGAAATAGGTATGATGTAGTCCTTTAGGGCCACTGATTATTATGCACAAATGTTTCACACATATGTGAGGGGTGATATACAATCCCATCTTTGTAAAACTTCTTGTAACACCTGAATTATTTGTTCAATATTTCCTTAATAAATTTTATGATTTATATATCTTGGATCCTAATCCATTTTTATAAATAATCAAATAAGAAAAAACATTAATTTCATTGAGTGTTTCCCTAAAGAGTTCGAATAATTATATTTGAGACAAATTTATTGATTCCTCATGGTTATTGGTGAATTATATCATGTTTAAAATTAAATAATATTTTATATCATATTAAAAATTTAAATATATTATTTTTTTAAATTCATTATAATTCATGTAATCAATGGCTCATCCTATATCCTTTGAGGGTGATGATGGTTGAGAATCAAGGCCACTTAACTTGGTTGGTCATGATTTCTCTACAAAGAAAATTTCACTTGAATAACTTTGTTTTTGTTTTTGTCTTCGAATCACACCCCCTTCCCATTTTCCCTAATATCATTTATTCTTACAAATTTTCATTTATTTACCATTATATCATATAAGGATTAATTGGGATATAACATTGGCCATCCTTTTAAATATTTGTATTTCTAGTAAAAAAACAATATAATTTGACATTATTAGCAACACAATAAAATTTTGGAACTATTTATATGGATGTCTACATCATTATCATGAATTATTAAAATATTTCCCTTCCATAAATGATAGATCAAATGATATTCAATAATCCAATATTTCAAAAATAAATGGAATCTCATAATGAAATGATGAAATCATATTTCAATGGGATAAAGGAGAGATATTGTGAGAAATTTATTCATATAGGATACGCATATCTTTATGACCATTAAATTATTAACCATGATGAAGAGATAATCCAAGACCCAAGTCAAGCACAATAAGAAATTTTTTATTCAAAAATGTATGAAAACTGACTTTTTTTAGATAGAATTCCAAACAACCCTTAATTATTTAATAAACTTCTAGATACTATAAATAATTTTCAAGTTCACCAAAAACTTTAGAGAAATATTTCCTATAAAATTTTATGTTTCAACGAATATTTAGTATATATTGATAATTATTGTATAGGTGGTATCATTAAATTATATAATATTTCAAATGAATCATCTAATTTCATTTCATTATTATTTTAATCATTTTCAATATTTATAGGGATACAATATAAAGGAAAAATGGTCACCCATAGTAGTGGTTAAGATTTTAATGTCATACACTGTTGTTTATATTTAAACATAATTATTATAAAACTATTGTATGTGAGTGATATACGGAAGAAAATATGCATTGGATTCCTTAATGTTCTTACTACCCAATTTCAAAGGTAAAATATTATAGTGGTTTTATAAGAAATATTCCTCATCCCCCATCTCATCATGGATTATCAATATCTTGGTTTCTGATTTCCCTTTAACACTCATAAATTTATTTTCGTATTTTTCATTTTAACATTGATGTTAATTTATGTTTTTTGTGTGGGTGAGGGAGGAATCATGTATTTTGGATTTGAGTTTTTCAAAAAATACAAAAAAAAATAATTGATGTGTTTCTATTTTTTTATTTAATTTTATTTGTTTTTTTTAATTAACTTTTATACAAAATATAATATCTAATATATTTTTAAATACTTGATTTAATTTTGAGTGAACTTATATGGTGTTTTTGAAAATTATTTCAAATGAATATTGAAATATAATTTTCCTCTAGACATTGTATTTTTTAAAAATTTCAAAACAAATTAATGGATCTTTGAAACCTATTCCTTATTGGTAATGACCAATATTAATTTCCACAACCTAAAGAGCACTCTAAACCATTTGTTCAAAATATTCTGAGTAACCTAAATTATTTAGTCAACTGAAATTGTGTTTATCATCTACAAATTGGTTTTATCTATTATCAAAAAAAATAGAATAAGGAAATTGGACAATTTCATTGAGGTGAATATTTGATTTTGAGATTATATTTTTGTCCATTTCTCGAACTTTACCTTACATTATCCCTTGTTAATACCATGTAACCAATGAATTTCCTTACAATTTCTCCACACTATTATAATTGTTTTCCTACATACCCTTACTCTTTTTTACATATAATGAGAATAGTTCATTGTATGTTTGGGGTAATTAGGGTATTTCATTCCCTATCTAGGGGATGAGTTACATTATATGGGAATTTTGGGGTTGGTTACCATTTGAGGTAATGTTAAAAGGTTATTTATATTTCATTTTAATTTTTTTAAATCATCTTGAAAAAAAATAGAGATTACATTTCAATTATTCCTTATGCTCATATATGACTAATTACTTAATAAAAAATTATGATATTGATTCATTTTTATTTAAATATATTTTCCTATCATTATATAATCTATAAAAAATAAAAAATAAAAAGATTATATAATAAATAAAAATATAACTGGAGAAATCTTTATTTTACTTTATTTTATATCATATGTGTATATATCTTTGAATTTTTTAAATTGAGTTATCCAATACATATTAGTATACTTTTAGTGATGAATTATCCTTATTTTTTAATGATTTATTCTAAATTTTAATCTAAGATAAAACCCTCCTCTTTGAGGCCTTAAAGTTTTTATATCAAACCCACCAACCCTTTTTTTCAATGAAATTCCTTGAAAATCGTCATGATTAGAAAAATATTCTTTTCCTCTTATGTCAATATTTAATATTTAACTAATCTGAAGGTATTCCTTTCAATATTTTGATCTAATTATAATTTTTAAAAATATCACATTTGAGAGATGAGTGACTAAAAATTCACGATGAGGTAGGTTGTGACATGATTCATCGGTGAATAAAAAAAATTAACTGAATTTCAATATTTGAGAAGAAAAATTAAAGGATGATTGATTTCATGAATGATACATGATGGATTTTATTTTAAAATAATCTTCTATATTTTCTAAAATTTTATTTATATGTGGATTAGGATTTAGATATATGATTTTTTCCTAGGAGTGAAAATTCTTGGGTGTTCAGGAGTGATCACAGAGTGAACTATGAAATTTTTTAATCCTTAAACATGTGTCTAAAATTTTATATGGGGTATCTTATCCCATAATTTTAGTTTTTTATTTTATTTGACATGCTAAATTTATTACTTGAAAATACATTAAAAAATTAAAATTCATTAATTTTAATATTTCCATAGAAAACAATCAGTTTTATATTCTTTCCATAACATTCCCTATACTTATCCAAATTTAAAAATTATTTTTTTTATGATTATATGTTTATTGGGAATCATTTAATTCAACTATACTAAGTGATGAATCTAACCATATGGGGCCAAAATGAATCATGATAATTGAAAAAAAATGGGAAGAAATAATCTAAAAAACCTCAATAAATGGCCCAAAAATCAATATATAAGGCTTAAAAGGGGATAATTCTAGTTGAAACATAAAGATAACTCATTGGAAAATATCTACATAAAATATCAATAAATAATTCAATCATTAATTAATTTAGTAGATTAATTAAATTTTATGGAATATAATAACTTTTCATTTCTAGAAAAAATAACTTTAATAATATAGACATAAATTTTTCTACATATATCTGATAGATAGGAAATTTTTTAGTTAGAAATTTAAGATATGTATGAACATCTATTATTTCAAAACATTTATATATTTGGAAGAATTTAGGTCAAAATATATATTAAAAATCACATAATATAATTTGAGTGGAAATTATCCACACCACTTGCATATAAATGGATGTCTATAATTCTATTAAAAGGGTTATAAAATTTAAATAAGTAAATTAAGAGTCTATGTAAGTACAATTTAATTTATGGATGATCCCTTATTGTATTATTATTATATTTTCTTCTTCCTCTTCACCTTATACTTATAAACACCCCTTATGATGAATCTTGGGAGTGTCTCTTAATGTAATCTCAAGAACAATGTTTGTACTCTTTGGGAGATCAATAGATTTTTTTAGTTTGGGTTATATTTTTCTTCATTTAGTTATTTTATTTTCATATTTTCAATTATACCATAATCACATGTTATTCAAAGGAATGAAAATACTAATTCATTCATCCATATATGGGATTATGTGATCATTTGTATGGTTTGGTTTCTTCTCCCACTATTTATTTCCTATAAATATTCTAATGGGTTGAATCAGTTGATTTAATCTATAATATTTCACTCATGAGATTTTATTTTTTAGTGTAAAATCGTTTGAACTAAATATGAAAACTTTTATAACATATCAATTTCTTCATTAATTTACTTGATGAGTTCATATAATAATATTAGAGATAAATAAATCAATTCTTGATGATTGTTAATGAATTACGTCAGGTTTATAATTAAATTATTGTAAGTATATTATTAATAATTTATATATATATATATATATATATCCTTTTAACATAGTATAATTCATGGAATTGATGCCCTATCTCTACCCTATAAGAGCGATTATGGGATAGAATCAAGGGACACTTACTAGGTTATTCTCAATTTATCCACATAGAATCTTTCATTTTAATAAATTAGTTTCAATTTTTTGTCTTCAAATACCCCCCCCCCCCCTCCGTTTTCTCAAATATCTCTTCTTCTCCTTAATTTTTTTTTTCAATTTCATGATCTAAATATCTATTGGGTGGCATCCTAGGGTTTCTAATTTACTAAAGTTTTTATATCAGAAAAATAAAAAACTAATTTGATGTATTTAGAAGAATAATAACCCATTTATTTTATATTGAATTCCAAGTAAATTTTATCTAGGTTTGATGAGAAGAAAAATGGTGTACACCAGATCCAAATTTTGGAGGCACATGCAATGGGGAGCGATGATTTTTAAACATAATGATTCTCATGAAGATCTTTCTTTTAGAGTGTGGTATTAAATTCCTACTCTATTAATTATTCTTATTTATTGTGAGATATGATTTTGGTTATGGAAATTGCAACTTTTTTACACCACAAATTATCCATTTAATAAAAAGAGTAAGTGTACCTCCAAAAAACTCTTTTTCCATGTGTTTTTTTCTTACTCTTTATCTCGTCATATCTTTTTTCTCTGTGATCATATATACTATCAGGAAATGGGATCATTTGTTTTATATATTTTTTCGAACCACTAATTCACCCCTCCCCTGGTAGTGGTTTATTCTCTCCCAATCCATCCATTCGATATCAAAACGTGGTTATTCTTAAATATTTTATTCTATGTTAATAAATTGGTTTAATTAAAATACTTCTATCAAGAGAAATGTTTTTATGTATTTTTATAACTATCTAGTTTTATACTTTATTTCCTACATTTTTTTTATCAATGTGGTCTATGAAAAAATGAACATTATCAATAAAAAATGATTCCCCATGTCTGATTGTAATCTATTCCATATATCGAAGGAGTGGATGGTTCCATATCATCGTTATCCTATATTATATGTTCTATATATCACCGTAAACTGTGTATGTTATTTTTATTGGGATATTTTATACTCTATTGGAAAAGAATAAACTTAAAATATGTGATATATGATACAATGTGTTACTATCATTCCTCTTAGAGAAACTATTGACATGAGTGATGGGTATAAAAACCATGAATTGGAATTTGGAGGAAACTCTACTATATCCAAGATGGAGAAAAGATGGGAAATGATTCATGATTACAAACTTAATGTGTTCAATTTTAGTATTAAAAATAGGATAATATGAATAATTGGATAATTTATTTTTTCATCTATGAAAAATTGTAATGTTGATTCAAGGCTATGTAAATTTATTTAAGATTCCATGATGTTGAAAAACATTTATGAGGATTCTCTTAGTTAAATTGAAATAAAATATTTTTACCACAGTGGATCAAGACAAGTGTAAGTAGACCATTTATAAGCGAAAAATATCTTGATATCCTATGAGATATGGAGAGGTCCATCCCTAAGGATAAAATGAAATTAATAAAAAGTATACAGCATCCCAAGCATCAAATGGTTCAAAAATCTATTATAAAAAACTATTATGCAAAAGAAATTTATATCAAGGATGATGTAATTAATTTCAATGAATTTGTTTTATTCTTTTCAAAAGGAATGAAATAAGAAAAATTTAATCCTATTGGAAAACATTCTTCTCATTAATTAAATTGTGATAAATATTGAAACTTTTTGGCTAGTTTCTCTAAGATTAATAATATAGATTATGAGAATGATCAATCCCAAAGATCATTAAATATAAACAAGGTGGATAGTGGTTGTAGCGGATAAAAACCATTCAGAGGAAAAGTAAAGTAAAATTATTCAATGGAAATTAACATTCTCTTCGAACATTATGCCACATCTTATAATGTTTAAAAAATACAGTATGGGGACTCAGATGATGAAAGTCCAATAAATTCCATGTCTAATTCAAAAAAAAACCATTTATCCGTCTAGAAAAATAATAGGATACTAGTGATGAGTAAATTTAATATGAGTAGACACTAAAATAATTCCAACTTAGAATGAATATTTTTGTGAGTTTGAAATAAAATAAAAAAAATAAAAATAGAGAAAACTACTTAGATGAATAATAATTACCACATAATAAGTCACTTGATTACTCAAAATTAAAGGATATTAATGATATTGAAATGGATTTCTCATTGAATATTGGTGATTTAAATTAAATAATCTATGTATTTGAAAAAATTCTTTAGATCACTGCAAAAAATTTATTTCCTAATAATGAGGAGGTGGAGGCTCTTAAGGAAACATTGGTTAAAGATGATAATTCCTTGAAGAACACTATCTTTTAGATTTAAAATATTATCAAGGAATTTATTGAAAGATATAATTCTATATATAATGTTATTAATACTACTAGGAAACATAGATATTATCTTATAATATCTATAATTATTGTTTTTTATCTCAATAATGTAATTGAAATGGTGAAATAAATAATAATAAATGGAAATAAATGTTTACATCACCCAGTAAGAGGAAGAAACCAGTTGTAAATTAAATTTATGATACTTTCAATCCTAAAATAAATCGTGTGTGTAAGTATAAGTGTTTTGAGGATAATATTAAATGAAAAATAAAGTTTTATAAGGATTCTTATAATAATAATGATTTTTAAAGGAAGTAGTCGATTTATAATCAAAATGAAACTCAATGAGTAAAGTTTGATAAAACAATATCTAACTCAAAAAAAATTAAAATAATATATTACTATGGAGGTGTATATATATAAATCCTATGTTTGATTGTATAAAATATTACTCTGAAAAAAATATAGGGTATGAATCAAGGGGGGATTCATCCTAAATTCAATGAGTTCATCCAAGATAACAAATAAAATAGAAGGTAAAATCATGTAATTCCTTTAATAATATAAATAAAACTTTTTTATGGTGTAATCCAATCAAACACACTTAAAATAATTCTCTCACTAATCTACTAGAACAATTTAATATGAATGATAACTCTAATTATATCAAGAGGGGGAGTTATCAAAAAAATGTAGGCAGTTAAAGATGATTAAAAAGAAATGAAACGTGAGAAGCCTTGGATGCTATATAGTGGTTACTTTTCACACATGAACAACAATAAGAAACTCTAGAAAGATATCTAAAGATATTATATCAGAGTTTTTACTTTTATAAATTATATATCGCTCAATGTTGAACGAGTAGGAACTTTAAAAATCGGTGAGAGGAAACATGAATATGGTGATTCTACCTTTTTCAATGTGTTGAGGATTAATATAATAATTTTTAATCAATTTTTTGATAATGATAGTGAATTTATATTTGAAAATAATTTAAATGTAATCATAATATTTAATGATGATTCTATCATCAAGAAGGGTTTGTAAAAAATCCGTAATCCATTTCAAATTTCTAATGATTAAAATATATGTTTCACGGGTAAAAAGTGTGTGAATGTGATTTAGTATATAATAACTAGGCATTTTTTTCAAAATAAAATTGCTATGATTATAAAATATATATTTATAAGGAATTTAAAAAATTATAATCAAGAAATATTTAACATCTGAAACACTTTTCACAAAGGGAAAAATGTGAACAAGAGTCACAATCTATTCGAGATCAACAAGAAGAAACCTCTTGAGTTGATAAACTCGAATGTGTGTGATCTTATGATATTGAATTAAAAAAAAGGATAAAATTATTTTATTAATTTTATTTATGATTTTAATCTTATAATGTATGATTATTTTATATCAATGATATCAAAATATCTTAATATTTTTAATAACAATAAGAGGTGTTTTGAAAATAAAGCAATATGTTCTATAAAAAATCATTTTTATAATGATTCGAAATTCATTAATAGAGACTTTGAAATATACATTTAGAATTATTGGATAAGTAATGAATTTAATTCTCCATTAATAACCTAATATAATGGATTAGGTGATTAAATGAACTAAAGTTTGTATATATATAAAAAACTATGTCATTGTGGCATAGAACCTATAAGAATTTTTGGATACAATCCATAACTATGGTTTTCTATATTTAAAATTGATGTTTATTAAAAAAATAGTCAATACACCTTATGTGATTTAATTTTTAAATAATCCAAACATGAATATTCTAAAATTATTTAATATCTCATGTTACATGAAGAACCAAGAAAGAAGTTTGGAAAAGCTTTATGAAAGAGTTGATGAGGGAATATTCCATAGATATACGCCTAGTATAAATATTTATAATTTTTATTAAATAATATGTGGAAACTCATGGATAGATATGATTTTACAGTCTTTTAGAATCAAATTCCTTCACAACCCATTACCTATTGATGATGATATTTACAAAGTCCAATGAGAATGTGCTAGACATTATGGGATATATTTTAATTTTGAAACATATTTTTCAGAGTTCTCGTATTAAATATAAAATTTCTAGAATCAAGGAACACCCAGAGAAAGGATGACATAAGTTCCAAATTATTTTAAAATATTTTAATCCTAAAACCATTCATGGAGATAACAACAAGGGTTTTCAAACTCATTGAAGTATGAAAATTTCCAATCATAGATTATTGTTTCACAAGTTGAACCAAATGGTATTAAAGAGGAATCACAACATGATAATTGGATAATAGAAATAGAAGAATATTTAAATTAGATAAAGAATATTGAAACATATAAATTGTTGTCACATCCTAATGAAATTATTTTGATATGGATGAAGTGGTTTTATATAAATTAACTCTATAATATTGTAGAGGTCGTACAGAAGGAGTCTCATTTTACATCCAAGGGATACTTTCAAATTTAAGGTATAGGATTCAATAAGAGTTTTTTACAGTATAAATTCTTGAAATGGTTTCAATATTTCTTTCTATATGTTCTTAAATAAATGGAATGGTGTTTTAAATGTACATGAATTCAGTATTCTTGATTGGTTTACTTTATTAAAAGGTTTACATTGAATGTTAAAAAATTTATACTTTTTGGGGATGTTTATTGAGTGAATAAATAAAATAAATAACATTATAGGATAAAATAATCACCCTTAAAATGGTATTAGAATATTTATAACAGATTTAGGATCATTTAATTAAATTAAATAAAGACGGATAGCAATATCTATGTTAAAAGATATTACACAAACTCACTAATTGTGATTATGAATGTTTATGATATGAATTTTACTAGAAATAAATGAATACACTTGTTAGGATTTTACCACAAAATTTAGAAAAAAAAATGAGATGTTAATGATCAGAGATATGAAGTTATTTTTAATTTTCAAGATATGAATAATCAAGTTTTATCATTCTCCCACCATAAAAATATGCTTGGGAGTTATTGAATAAGTTCACAATAGAAGAATTGATAGAATTAACTAAACCTATATAACTTGTGACCAATTTATCCTTAAATAAATATGTAATTATTAAGTATCAGATAGAGTTATAAAGTCTTTTTGGTAGCCTACTCAACCTGACAGCATCTATAATAGATAAAATATTTATTATTTATCTTTTTTTATGATTCCAAACAAATCTAAAGGATAAAATTTTTTATAAAAGAAAAAAATATTAATATACATCAAAGTAACTCTCATTTATTTATTTAGGTATGAAAATGACATATATTTTCATATGTATATATATGTAGATGTATATTAGTAAGGTGATGTTGGTGAACGAAAGTCAACTTTTGGAGGTGAATTCTTTATTAAATGATGATACATTGATTAGAACTATAAGAATAAAAATTCATTAAATTTAATAATAATGGTATATTTGTGTATTTTGGAACTACATGAAACCACACAAATGATGTTGTTCTAGTCATAGTTTAAAAACATTATAGTGAAAGTTTTATACCAATTGGTTATTGAGTGTGACAATCAAAGGGAAATCAACAAGTCAGAGAATCTAGTACAATATACAAGTTTGAAAAATGTTGATATAAAGTAACATTTTATCAAGGATAATATAGAATATATATATATATATCATTATAATATCTTTAAATAATGGAGAAATTTTTGGATATCTTGATAAACCACCTGATGAAGCATTCTTTCCAGCACTAGAAAGTGTTATTGGGAGTATATTATCTCATAAAATCCTTTTAATTTTTCTAGTTTATTTTCCATCCTTCATTAATTATAATTTATTAAAAAAATTGGAGATACAATGTTTATTTTTACAGTGATAATAAATGTGGGAAAGATAAGAATACTTTTTTTTCAAGAAGATACATGAAAATTTAGTACATAAAATTTAGAAAAGAGATCATGTGTTATTTCTCATGTTTCCATAAAAATATAAAGCATAATTTTGAAGATCCATTAATAATTAGGGAATTTTGTGAGTTGGAGTTAAATATCACTCATGAAATGAATTAACATAGGGTGATTTGTGAGTTTATATCTATTGAGATATGTTTAATATAGAATTTATATTTATAGAAAGGGTTGTAAAACTATCAGAGACACAATTTTATCTTATAGTATGGTGGTTATATAATATTAAATTTGGGATCATATTATGACTATTTTCTTGGGAAAATTAATTCTTAGTTTGTGAAGGTATTTTCAATTTTTATTTATTGACATGTTTAGCATTGATTGATCAGAGGTTGTTTGGAGTTTAGTTGGATACAAATGAATGAATAAATTATGAGGTTACAAATTGTATGTTGTGGTGACTTCATGAAAATATTGTTGTGGGATGGAAAAAATTATTTACAATAAAATAATGGATGATAGACATTTAATAGTTCATTGTCTCTTCGTTTCCTAATGACGATCCATATGAAGGGCTAAAATATACATTGTGGGTAACCCTTGTGCCAAGTTAAATGAATAAAACACCCAAATTCTTGTTGGTTAACGTGTCTAGGTTATCAAAGGAGATGTTGTAAAATTCACCATGTGGAGATATGGTGACTATGGTGTGGTTGGCCCTGTGGTAAAATGTCAAAAATCTAGTAATCTATGGCTCGTGGGGAAATTCCAGAAGTGGTGACCGTTTATTATTAAATCAATGACATGAAATAAAGAAATTATTCATCATGGTTGAATTAAATATATATTAATAAGTAAGAAATATCTTTTCAAAATTGTGATATATGAGGAGATATGGACACAAATCATGGATCTGACTGACATCATTATATACATTCTATGGTCATAATCCTTATGTTATGGTGGTGTTAGGTTTATAAACATAGGATGTTTTTATCAAATCCATGAATAACAAAAATTTGGTATAACTAGACATAAGTTTCCTGGATAATAATGTGATTTTATCTTAGATTGATGATAATAAAAAGGGTTATCACTTGATCCAAATTTTTATGGAACTTAAGGTCGGGAGTGAAGATTTATGAACTTTTTTATACTCTTCTAGATCATTCAGTTACTTGGAGTTCAGAGTTATATTCTTGATCCATTCATTTTTATCTTTTTTCATATGATAATAATTTCCATAGTGGGATTGGAAATTTTTTACACTAAACCTTAGCAATGTGATAAAAAGATTAAGTGAAACTTGTAAAAAACCTTATGCCATGTGTTTTATTTCTTTATCCATATCTTATCATCACCTTATTTCTTTCATAATACCATTCACTAATTAATTAAGGGAAACATGTTGGAGTGTTTTTGTTTTAGAAACCATTTATTCACCCCTCCCCCCAATGGTGGTATACTTCTTCTTATGTCTATCACACCAATGTGGAAGATATATATATATATATAAATCTCTTTCTAGGTTTTTTCAAAGGAGTAACACTAGCACTATATAAATTATAATATTTTATTAAATATTAATAAATATATATATATGTATTTCTTAATTCATTCAAATCACATTAAAAAATTATATATTTTGAGAGACTTATAGATTAGATGATTGGTCGATATGAATTAAAGGAATTTTTGATGTGTTAAATGTATTTAGTTTTAGATTAGTTATCAGAAATACTAAAACTAGTTAATAATTATGATATTATTATATAAATGTAATAAATAATTTAGTTTTTCATTATTTATCTATATGGTAACATTTATTACAATATATATATATATGAATCCATGAAGGATTCAAAATTCCAAACCAGTATCCAAAATTATGAAAGCTTAAAATAACTTGATAAATTAAAATACATGTTGCACTAAATAATACATATATAGTATATTAATTTTAATAATATTACTATAAAGAATAATATAAAATTTATTTTTTTCATCCCATGGTTTGTGTAAAACAATTCATTTATATCAACCATCATATTATCATGTTGTTTTAAATAACATCAAAACCCATAAATATTTTTTAAAAGTAGTAGAAAATTTTATTGTCATATTACAAGGAATTTCCTTATATTTTTAAATTGATCATATATAATTTTATGTCTTAAAATCTATGATGATTTATTTATTCTATAAAATACCCTTAATGTGACACCCAATGATTTTTTGATATATTTCTCTATGAATAAATCTAATTTCTTTGATAACTTATTTTACACACAACATCGAGTTTAAATGAATCATGAAAAACTATTGAAATTTTATTATGAGATAGTTTAATCATTTTTTTAATAATAATTTCATTATTAGATTAAGTTTAATTTTTTGAATTTTTCTAAAAAGATTCATTATCCTATAAATAGTTAAAATAATGATTTTTGTAAAATAGTCATTTATTTTAATTAAATAAATAAATTTAAAAGTTCCATTATATTATACTTTTTTAATTAAAATGATATAACATCCATTTGATTTATATTACAGTCATCATTCTATATAAATTTGATATAAGTCGATTTTTAGGCTTAAAAGCATAATTTAATAGGAAATAGTTTTTTGTTGCATTTTGTGGGATTTTTTAAATAAATTTCTAAAAAATATATGAATTTAATTTGATATAATGGATTACATATTTCAATTCAATGGTTTCATATTTATAAAATAGTACCCCTTTATTTTAAGCATTATTAATACTAACTGTGGTAATATTTATCAACTCGATAAAGAGTAAAACTGGTAAAACAGGGTTAAAACATTAGGATACGGCTTTAAAATTTCCCTAAAACATGTATTTATTCTTTTCCATTAGTGTAATTTTACTATTCTCATAAAAATCTTGAAAATATGTTAACTCAGTTCTATTTTTCAATTATATTGACCTTTGTATTATTTAAAGTAATGAAAATCCTAAAATGTTACTCCCTTGACTATAATATCTGTAAAATTTCAAATAAGGATTAAAATAGGTTAATTTTTCAATAAATATTTATTTAAAATATGAATTAATTTTTTATCATGTTAATTTCTTTTTAATTTTTGGTGATGATAAAATTACCTTAAATTCTTACACAACATCGACACTATTTTTATTCAATTAATAAAAAATAAAATAAATGACTTTAAAAGTATTAAAAGTAATAAAATCTTGGTAAATTATTTTAATGGACGATTTTTTATATAAATATAACATATTAAGAGTGTTTGAAACGATTATATTCAAATTATATCCTTTTATTTTTGTATTTAATGTTAAATTAAATGATGTTTCAAAAATTTCATTAATGATATTTTATGAAAATAATGTTTAATAAGATTATTTAAAAATAATTAATATCATAAAATATGAAAATGGGAATAAGATATGGTTAAAAATAAAATTACTTAGAAATTTATTATATAATTTTAACAAGATATTTAAAATTAAATATATTTAATATTAAAAAAGACATTACCATAGTTAAGGTTAAAATTTGTTGACTACATTGTTAATAAAGAGTTTAAGGTTTAAAATGATATATAAAATTTTACACATTTGATTATATGATTATATTAAGAAATTATATTATTTATATTGGAATATTTGTTATTTTTTAACCATTTTACATGAGTTTGACACATAATATTTTATAATATTTCATGAATTTCTAAAAGTGCTTCTCTCATCACTTATAAAAGGGAACCACTTCTCTCTTTTCTTTACACCACATTGAGCAGCCAAGATTGACCAAAACCTAACCAATTCTCTTCTAAAATTCCCTATAAATAAATTATAGGTTATTTTAGTCTTAAATATCATTTAAAGTTTCATTAATAATGGATCTAAATGAAGTCTACAAAAAATGGTAATCATCATTTCTAACTCTTTCAAATTTATTTATTCTTCTAGTTCATATAAATATATTTTACCCATAATAAAATAATAAATCTTGTACAATAAATATACTAAGATGATGTTATTATTATGATATTATAAATTTTCATCTCTTTTCTATCCTATGAAAAGTGAAACCAATACTCATGCGTACATACGTCTTATTGTCTTCAAATAACAGTGAAATTCGTTTTTCATCACCATTTTACTTAGATGGTTATAATGTTTGAAACAATAAATATATATGATATGCATGACATAACTATTCTTCTAGAATAAAAATATCATATATATCTTCTAACCTTCCAATATTTTTGAAATAATTAACGTCACTCATGTGTACATGTGGACTACCACCTCCATGAAGTGATCCGATCTATTTTTCTTTTCTGGTTTTCATTGATAGTAATAAGGGTATATACAATTAATATTTACGATATATATATATTATATATAATAATAATTCTAATAATATTTATTATTATTTACCTTTCTTTTTTCCATCCATTTAAAAGTGAAGATAGCGTTCATGAGTATGTACATCCTACGGACTCCATGAATATTGCAATTCATTTTTCTATCTCAACCTTTTATAGATGAATCTAAATATATATATATATAATGAATATATGTGATTTTTATATAATTATTGGAATTTTATATATGATATAACCATTATAAAGATATAATTACTATAACTATTGAATCAAAACATACATAAAAATGACCTAGTTAACACATGAAACAATGATAATAATAAAATATTATTAAAAAACTGGTGATACGCTGTTATAAATGGATCATATAAGAAATTATAGATATGTATATGGTTATGTTATGTAGTTATAATAAATTCTAATTTATTATACAAGAGGTTAAAAGAACTTATGAGGTAAGTCAGACATGAGGTAAATAATTATGTCTCAATTTCCACTTCATTGAGATATATTTTGTATTAAGTGCCTATTTATTTTTATGTGGTGTATATACTACACCTTAGATGTATATTAACCTAAATATATATTTATTCATTGTGATTAATTTTTTTATTATAGGTTACTCTTTCAATTGGTTAGAATTTTAAAGTTTCAAATTACGTAATAATTTATTTTATAATCTCATATTTAGGAGTACATATATTTTCATTGAAGGAATGTGATTATATATAATTCATAAAATCTATCTATTTTTATGTTATTGGGATATTTATGAATTTTTTTTTGTTTTATTAAAAATTTTACACTCTTTGGAACATGAATCAATAAATTAAATGTTGAAAATAAAATTTTGTCTTAGTTCTCTTTTGGTTGGGTATATGTTTCCTCCATGTCCAAATTTCGAAAAATTGTTTCAAAAAATACTATTTATTCACTAAAATGATTTATTAAGTACATTTAATGTAATCATTTAATTTTTAAAGTGTTTTAAAGTAATATTTATAAATTTTTATGAAAGGTTCATTTTTTACTTTTGTAAGAACCTGAATCTTAATTTCTGTTATGGATCTAGATTTCTATTGTTTTTTGAGAAAAAGAGGAGGTTCGGAAAATTTTAGGAGTACACGCCATGTACATGAGATTACATACCGTGTACATGAGAGTACATGTCATGTACATGAGATTACATGCCATGTACTGGGTTGTCGTGGGTAGTCGTGTACTAGTCATGTAATGGCCAAGTACATGGCCATGTGGGGTGAACTGGAGACTGCCTAAAGCAAGGATTGGTAAGGGAATATAAATGCTATGTATTTTTAAAGAACATGTCATGTAGTTATTTTATTAAACAAATCGGGGTCCCATCTAATCGACACAAACATATTATTCTTAGCTCGTCTCATCCAGGAGCGATGGATATTGTTGATTCTTCTCCGAGCCCTCGATCGACCATTTGTGCTCTGAATCAAATACAGTAGATTGCATTGGAATCTCCACGGTGAGTTCTTCCTTCTTCTAGAACCACTTCTCTTGTTTTATCCTCTTTCATGAGATATCCTTGGTTGATCTTTTTATAATTTTTTGTATATCTATATCGTTATAGGTGGATTCAAAAGATGCGGTTCAACAATATTTATCATACAACGTCGAGGTAGGTGGTTTGTGCCTTTACGTAGATCTTCTATGAATTATATGTGAAAAAGTGACCAATACACTGGTTTATGGTATTGACTGTTTAGGGAATTTATCTTTTTAATTCCTTTCATACCTTTATTTCTATAGGTATGGATCCTATTTTAGAATAGGGTTTAATTACCTTACTATGGATTTTTTTTCCCATGTTTGAAATGATATTGGATGATGGGCCTAGTTTTTTCTATTAGGATGCTCTATTTTCCATCCATAGCATTGTTAGGATGGATTGATATTATCTGACTTGCTTGTTCCATGCTTTTTAGTTGTTTAGAAAAGTAGTATATTGTGATTTACTTTGGCTGATGGATATCCTTTGTGCATGATTGACTTATGCAGGGTTGTGGGAACATGGTGTAGTTAGACCATATGGGAAATGGATGCTGAGGGATTTCCCATAGTGTCTATTATACATTCATGTTGCGATACCAGAGGGGGGATTGATGTGAGTGCTCCCTCAAAGTGTATTTAGTTCTATGTTGTGAGACCACGGGGGGAATTGGACATTAAGGGATTCCCTAGAGTGTATGTATTTTACCATTACGAGACCACGTGGGGAATTGATGGTGAGTACTTCCTCAGAGAGTCTTTGATAAGCTGAACCAGAGGGGTTGACTGTGAGAACTTCTTAGAGGGTTTCTTGAGATAGTTTAGTTTTTTTGTTCGATAAATGTGAATGATTGTAGTTGAAACTATAGGATTGTTTTCTTTTGAGTACTTCCTTGTTTATTACATGATTTTTCATATTGCCTCCCATATATATTCACTGATAGTTAGGCACAAATCTATGTGTGTTTTCCTTCTGGGATTCGTCTCACACCCTGTTTGGGTCATGCTTTTTGGCCCAGATAGATTATATGGCTACAGGTATAGATAAGGGAAATCACCCTTCTACTTCAGGTACTTAATTGTGGTAGAGCTGCAGAGCATGGGACCAAGATGAGGCTTGCGATGATGCTAGAGTTATTTACTTATTTTATTTTATACTTTGTTTTAGTACTGTATTCTAACATTATGAACTATTTGGATTCTTTCCAATACATATGTGAAATATATCATTTATATATGTGCTCTTGTTGTTTACCTACTTGCAGTCTTCTGCTATTTACTGTTGCATGTTATTTTTACTGATTCTGCTATTGTTATCTATTTATTTCTATTGTGTTACTCTTCCAATGAAGTCATAGTTTCCCCATTAACACACCCAAGACCCTCGCTACTAATTAGCATCCTCTGGCCTTCAAGGAAATACGCTTGAGTCCATGTGACCAACCGGATACGAGGCACCTTTGTGCGGCACCCGGAACTGGGATTCTACAAAGTGGTATCAGAGGGATTCTTTTCTTCTTAACTTACTATTTTGAGCCTATATCCATGGATAGGAAGTAATATTTAGTTGTTAATAAGTTTTGACTAGTAGTATCTTACTCGTGTACAATGAAAATCTAATTTACCTCTATTATTTTAATTTTTCTTTTTTTCCTTTTTACGATTGATTTAATTTCACCATTGGGTGATTCACATGTTTTGTTTTGTTATCATTGATTTTATTGAGGTTTAATTTCTATTTCAACCTGATGATATGAGGGTATTCCATATCATGCATCATATAGGCATCTGCCAGAGATCACACATCATGTATTCATATCATGCCATTTAGGATCCATTACCTATTACATGTTTTTTTGATAGATGTTGTGCTAGATATGCATGTAGTTGTGGTAGACTCCTTGATAGGATACCGGCTACTTGATAGGGTATTGCTAATATGTAAAGTTTATTTTTTGATGAATCACTACTGGAAAATGGACCTATCCCCACGGTTTTCCCCAAAACCATGGGGATATACCCCCCCCCCCTATACCCACGGTTTTGGAAAACCATTGGTATAGGTGACCTTTCAAGACCTATACCAACGGTTTTCCAAAACCGAGGGTATAGGGGGGTCTATCCCCACGGTTTTACAAAACCGTGGGGATAGGTCCTGAAAAGTGACCTATACCCACAGTTGCCCAAAACCGTGGGTATAGGGGTACCTATCCCCACGGTTTTGGGGAAAACCATGGGGATAGGTCTGGGCTAAAATACCTATACCCACGGTTATGAAAAAATGTGGGTATAGGTCACTTTTGTGTGCGCGGGAAACTTTTTGTTCCCGCGAGAAGGAATTTTTTTTTTTGGAAGGAACCCTATACCCACGGTTCTTCCCTCTATCACCATGGTTTTTATAACTATATTTAACTAAATATATACATATATACATATAGGTGATGTTAGGGTAGTGGTTAGATGAAGTGTTTGAAGCGAAGAGGTTGCAGGATCAAAACTCGGCGCCTGCATTATTTTAGGACCTATACCTACGGTTTTGAAACCGTGGGAAAAAGTTGATGACTCCGTGGAAATTGGATATGTTTCAGTGACACGGTGTAGGGCACCTATACCCATGATTTTCGAAAACCGTGGGTATAGGATAGGGACCTATACCGACACCGTTCCAGCCCACGGTTCCCAAAACCGTGGGTATAGACCTTTTTCCAGTAGTGAATGCCAAACTTTGGTCACTTAGGTTTTATGGGCCCTCATGGATCAGAATTTGGCAGATCATGTGATTGATTGTGTTATTATTCCTTGTAATATTCATGAATAATATGTCAAGATTTGATTCGCGGGGAGTACGGGACCCCACGGATCGTAATCTGGAACTCTAATGTTTTTTTCAGCGTTTTTATGGGTTTTAGAGTAGTTTATAATACTTAATATCCAGAAAAAACTAAAATACACAGTGTATAGTGATGAATACACACCATTTATCCTTCTATTGAGGAAGGAACAACTTTTCTTAAGTACACGCCGTGTAATTTGACTACATGTTGTGTAGTCTTTAACCATGTGACTTTCTCTTTGGGAAAAGAACAAGGTATAGAAATCTTTGGTGGAACATGCCATGTACCGAATGTACATGTCGTATTAGAGATACCATGTATTCAGTCGTGTGACTAACAACATGAGTGGATGAATATCAAGTAGTACATGTTGTGTCTATCTTGAACACACCATGTAGAGTCGACCATGTAACTGTATGTGTGACTAACAACATGGGTCATAGGAGTCATTCTATAACATATCGTGTTTGGTATAAACACACTGTGTATAATCAACCATGTCTCTGACCATGTGACAAACGACACGGGTGGTTGAAACTGAAGAGGTACATGTCGTGTTTAGGGTGAACACGTTGTGTATTTTTTTTTAGAAGAACCATGTGGTTTGACTATGTAGGGGAAATTGGATAGGGTAAATTGATTCAAGTACATGTTGTGTCCATAAGAGCACACACTATGTATATGGGGTGTTACATGACCTAGGATGGCAGAAGAACATGCCATTGTGAAATCCTAAGGGCACATGTCGTGTAGGGGTTATACAGGCCGTGTATCCTTGTTTGGAAAAAATTGATTGTTTCATCTCTTGTTCCCTTCTTGAACTTATAAAATTTAGTCCTTTATAATGTTCATCTAAGGTGTGTGCATAACCTTGTACATTCATGCCACCAAGACATCCTCTAGTTGTATTCCAGATTTAGGGCAGTGATTAGACACCGAACATGGTAGATCAGGGACTACTAGAAGATCCTCACATTGTTCCCATCTTGGAACCAGCTGTCATTATATAAAAAGGTGTCAAATCATTGTTAAAATAAGGCTTATTAAGGTTTATGCAGACCATCAGGGGAGTACCGCATACTGCCTCGTCTATGGAAGATTTGACGCAGGTTTTTTAGTAGCGGCATCATCCCACTTTCTCAGTAGAAGGAGGACCTGAAGCTGCAGAATAATGGTTGGAAGTCATGCTATCAATCTTTGATCATCTTTAGATGCCTCTTAAGAGGAGGTTGAATCTAACTATGTACTTTTTTCATGATTCCTCCAAGATATAGTGACATGTGATCTCACAGGTAGGATGCCAGTAGGTTTTGGATTGGGATGAGTTCCAATGATCCTTCTTCGATTACTTCTACCCAGATACTTTTAGGGCTGATCGAGACCAAGAGTTCATGAGTATGGAACATGGTACACTCTTAGTTATGGATTAATCTTCTCTCTTCACAGATCTATAGTGATTCATGCCCATTCTAGGGGATGATGAGTTATTTCTGGCAAGGATTTTTTAGGATGGTCTCAGGCATGACATCAAATATTTGGTGAACATCTTCAAGTTAACTTCCATAACATCTATAGTCAACCAAGAACAGATCACAAAATGAAATATGAAGAATTCTGGGGCTGTGAGCCAGGGCATCTCGGCATCTGGATTTGGTACCCCTCTGACTGACAGTAGGAAGCACTGTAGAGATTCTACGCGTGGAGATCCGAGGAGATGGGATACTTCTTTTAGTAGCCGGGTGGTGTGATAACCGTGAGAGATGAGTGGGAATATGAGGAAACATTTCCCAAGAGACCCAGTGAAGTGCTGGTCTTGTGGAAATATGGGACATCTTTAGCATTTCTGTCAGATTGTTTCACCATCAGCTAGTGATAGAGGTTCTATTTAAACTCTTCATACTGGAGCATGACCACCAGTTTCTCATCAGTCTGGGAACTGGAGTTCTTCTAGACACTCAGGACGAGGTGGATATCATGGTCATGGTAGCCAGTCACTAGGTTTTTAGTTACAATAGGGTGTATTAGCTCATGGTGGTCAGGCAGGGTCACCGGTCTACAGAAGAGGTCATACTTTTGTAGTGGAGCAGACCCGGCAGGAGCAGGATCCCTGACCCTCTACAGTCAGATCTACGATTCTAGTTGCCTCGGTTTTAGCTTCTACCCTTTTCGATATAGGGGCATCCCATAGTTTCATATATTTCACTGTTGTGGAGAGACTTGGGCTCTGTATCTTTACCTCTACTGATATCATGACACTGGAAACTCTATTGGGAACAATAACGGCTAGTGTACGTCAGTACAAAGAGTTTCCTATTGAGGTTGGTGGGTGTCACTTCTTATGGGACCTATATTTCATTGAGATGACAGGTTATGAATTCATTCTTGGAATGGACTAGTTAATTACCTCCCAGGATATGGTCTATTTCTATCATCGTATGGTGAGTTTAACATCACCAGAGGGCGGATTCTTTTTATACAAGGGCGAATAGGATGTCCAGGTGAGCAGAGCGGGACCTGAGCATCATGGGTTGGGAAGAGTTACATCCTAGATTTCTAGTTTGTATCTTGATGACTAGGGGACTTCACAGATGGACTTTCCTCCAGTGGTGTATTGTTTTTGGGATGTCTTTCAAGAGGAATTTTTAGGTTTTCCTCCAAATAGAGAGGGAGAATTTTCAATTGATCTTATTCCAAGAGTGGCACATGTGTCCATTACTCCTTATAGAATGACTAAACCAGAGTTACAGGATCTCAAGAAGTATTTACAGGAGTTACAGGCAAAGGGTTTTATGCATCCTTGTAATTTTCCTTGGGGTTTGCCGGTCCTATTTTCGAAGAAAGTGGATGGTACCCTTAGACATTGTGTGGATTATCAGAATCTGAACTAGTTGATAGTCAAGAACCTATATCCCTTGTTAATGATTGATGATCTCCTTAATCATATTCAAGGAGCCTGGGTGTTCTCAAAGATTGACTTGAGATTCGTTTATCATCATTAGCATGTTAGACCATGAGATATACCTCTTACAAACTTTCGGAGTAGGTATGGTCTATACGAGTATGTGTTTATATCATTTGGTATCATGAATGCGCCTAGAGATTTCATGGCACTGGTGAACTGATTATTCCATCCATACATGGATTCTTTCATGGTAGTCTTCGTGGATGATATCTTGGTGTACTCTCATACTCGACACGAGCATGATACCCATCTTGAGATCATTTTGAGTTCACTGAGAGAGCGTCATTTATATACTAAGCTCTCAAAAGGCCACTTTGGGATGGAGTATATTCAAGTATGGGGTCATGTTATATTAGAGTCATGAGAATCAGTAGATCCAGAGAAAGTGAGAGTAGTAGTTTCTTGGGAGAGGTCTAAGAACTTCTTTGAGGTACGAAGTTTTCTAGGGATGGCTGGTTACTACATACATTTTATACAGAACTTTTCATGCTTATCAGTGCCACTAATGGGCCTGACTAAGAAGGGTGTGAAGTACCTATTGACAGATTTCTAGGATTCAGCCTTTCAAGAGCTGAAAGAGAGATTGACTTCATCACCCATACTATTTTTTCTAGAGCTGGGCAGGAGTTATACTGTTTACTGTGATGCATCAGGTATCAGGCTGGGAGCAGTACTTATGCTAGGATAAAGAATCGTTATGTACGAGTCTCGGCATTTGAGGCCACATGAAATGAATTACCGATGCATGATCTAGAGTTGGCTGCAGTTTTTCATGCATTATGATTTTGGAGACATTATCTTTTGGTAGAGTATTTTGTGGTTTTCACCAACCAAAAAAGTCTCAATTATATCTTCACTCACCGTGATCTTTATTTGAGATAGTGGAGGTGGGTTGAGTACCTTCAGTCCTTTTATTTTATGTTTTTTTACATGCCTAGGAAAGGCAATCCAGTGGTAGATGCATTGAGCAGGAGGACTCAGATACAAGTAATTTAGGAGGCCAGTAGTGAGTGGTATCTTATGGCTCTGTTCTCTAAGATGCATTTGGAGGTGCACGACATACAGGGGAATACGTTTCTTTCTTTTATAGCTATTACCTATACTCTTCTTAAATAATTGCGAATGAGGAAGCTATCAGATTCAGAAGGCCTAGTTCTATATGAGAGTTTGTGAAGAGAGGACCATATTCCTGGATGGACAGTAGGAAAGGATGATATCTTACATTTTCATGTGCGTGTATGGGTGTCAACAGACATACGCAAGGATATTTTTCGGGATAATCATACCTCAGGTTGGGTAGTTCATTCTGGTGTCACCAAGATGTATCGAGATTTACACCATCAGTATTGGTGGCACTGTATGAAGAAAGATGTTGTTGGTTTTGTGATGAGGTGTTCCCCCTGTTAGCAAGTGAAGGTAGAGCATCAGTGACCTGCATGGATTTTACAGCAATTACCCATTCCAAGGTGGAACTGGAATGATGTTGTGGTGGAATTTTTGGTCAGTTTACTAAGTTCGCGTCATGGGAAGGATGTAGTTTTGGTTTTCATTGACAGACTCACGAGTTTGTACTCTTCTTTCTGATTAAGGAGACCTTCATTGTTGATGATATGGGAAGGTTGTACGTCGGAGAAATTGTACATTTACATGGGGTTCCGCACTCCATCATTTCAGATAGGCATCCCTGTTTTACTTCTCAGGTCTGTCAGGGACTATAGAGGGATTTGGGAACATAGGTACTTCTAAGTACAGGTTACCATCCCCAAACTGAAGGCCAGACTGTGTGCACGATACAAGTTCTAGAGGACATGCTTCGGGAATGCGTCCTAGATTTTAGAGGTTCTTGGGAGAAGCTCATACCTCTAGTAAAGTTTTCCTACAATAAGAGTTTTCAATCAACTATTTAAATGGCACTTTCTGAGGCCTTTTATAGTAGGCCATGCCGATCACCCCTATGTTGACTGGATGAAGTAGAGGAAGCTATGTTGTGACCTCATCTTGTCCAGGAGACCACAGAGAAATTAGAGTGAATCAGAAGAGGATGGATACTCCACAGTCACAATATAATTCTTATGTTGATCGATGGAGATGGCCTCTAGAGTTTGATGTTAGAGATCCGGTTTTTATATGTGTCACACTGAGGTTGGGGTACAAGATTATTAGGAGATAGGGTAAACTTTCACCGAGATACATCGGGTCATTTGAGGTTTTGGAGATACTCAGGACGATTGCCTATCGATATAGCTACCTCAGAGGTACCGGGCTATGCATGAAGCCTTCCATGTTTCTCAGCTCTGACATTACTTCTCAAACCCATGTCATGTTTTTTAACCTGAAGAGTTTGAGTTGGAGGAAGACACATCGTTTGAGGAGCATCCTATCCAGATTATTGATCGGAGAGAAATGTTTCTTCGTGGTCGGTCTGATTCACTAGTATGGGTGCTATGGAAGCATGGGCGAGTACAAGACGAGGCATGGGAGATGGAGACCGATATACGATTGTAGTGGCCAGAGCTGTTCAAGTATTATTCTTCATCACCACATCATTAGGGAAATTTGGGGACAAATTTCTTTAAGGCGGGAAGATTGTAAGAACCTGAATCTTCATTTTTGGTATTGATCTTTATTTTTTGTTTTTTTGAGAAAAATAGTTGGTTCTATAAATTTTAGGAGTATGCGCTGTGTACTTGAGAGTACACGCCATGTACTGGCCATGTAATGGACGAGTATATGGCTATGTGGGGTGACCTAGAGACTGCATAAAGTGGGGTCGGGTAAGGGCATATACACGCCATGTACTTTTAAGGAATACACCATGTTGTTTTTCAGGATTAAACCAATCAGGGTCATTTTTAATCGACAGAAACATCTTCTTCTCGGCTCTTCTTGTTGAGGAGCGATGAATATCGCTGATTCTTCTCTAAGCCCCCAATAGACTATCTGTTCTCCGAATCAAACATAGTCAATTGTGTTGGAATTTCGACAATGAGTTCTTCCTTATTCTAGAACCACTTCTCTTATTTTCTACTCTTTCATGAGATATCCTTGGATGAACTTTTCAGACGTTTTTATAGATATATGACATTCTAGGTTGACTCAAAGGCTAAGGTTCAACTATATCAATCATATAACACCGAGGTAGGTGGTTTATTCATTTTCATAGATCATCTTTGAATTATTTTTGCAAAATTACCCAATACCCTAGTTTACGGTATTGCGTATTTAGGGAATTCAACCCTCTAATTCATGTTAGGCCTTTATTTCTTGAGTTAGGGATATTTTTTAGGAATAGGGTTTAATTAATTTGATATGGATGTCTTTTCCCATGATTGAACAGATATTAACTAATGGGACTAGTTTTTCCTGTTAGGCTGCTCTATTTTCCATGCCTAGTGTTGTTAAGATGGAGTGATATTATCTGACTTGCTTGTTCCATGATTTGTAGCTATTTAGATAAGTTGTATATTTTGATTTACTTTGGCTGCTGGATATCATTTGTGCACGATTGACTTACACAGGGTTATGGGAACCTCGTGTAGTTAGTCCATATGGGAAATGGATGTTGAGGGCTTTCCCAAAGTTTCTATTATACTTTCATGTTGTGAGGCCATAGGGGGGATGGATGTGAGTTCTCTCTCAGATTGTTTGTAGTTCAACATTGCGAGATCATAGGGGGAATTGGATGTTGATTGATTCTCCATTGTTTCTATATTTTACCATCACAAGACCACAGGGGGAATTAACGGTGAGTGCTTCCTCAGAGATTCTTTCCTAAATTGAACCAAAGGGGTTGAGTGTGAGAACTTCCCAGAGGGTTCCTTGAGATTTTTTGGTTATTTATTTGATAAATTTAAATAAACATAGTTGAAACTGTGGGATTGTTTTCTTTTGATTACTTCCTTGTTTATTACGTCATTTTTTCTATTGCCTTCCATTTATATTCACTAAAAGGTAGGCATAGATATTTGGGTAGTTTCATATTGGGATTCATCTCACACACTGTTTGGGTCATGGTTTTGGGCCCAAACAGATTATATGGTTGCAGGTAAAGATAAGGTCAAGTGCCCTTCAACTTCAGGTACTTGATTATTGTAGATTTTGAGAGCATGGGACCTAGCTAAGGATTTCCATGATTCTGGAGTTATTTACCTATTTTCCTTTTTTACTTTGGTTTAGTAATTTATTCCAACATTATGAATTGTTTGGATGCTTTCCAAGACATATGATAAATGCATCGTTTATATATGTGCTTCAGTTGTTTACCTACTTGTAGTCTTCCATTGTTTACTGTTTCATGTTATTATTATTGCTTCTGATACTATTCTATGTTTTTCCCCATTGTTACTCTATCAATGAGGGCATAGTTTCCCAACTAACACACCCAAGGCCCTCTCTTCTAGTCGGAAAACTCTAGTTTTTGGGGAAATATGCTTGAGGCCATGTGACAAACCGGGTACGGGGAACCTCTGGGTGGCACCCGGAACTAAGACATTACAAATTTATTCTTAAAAAAGAAAAAATAAATGTTTCTTTTCAATTAATATGATGTTGGTGGATTTTTTGACCACCATAATAATTTTACACTATTTAGCTTCTTATAAAAATTTTATTGATTTTGAAAATAAAAATATTTAATAAAATATTACTTAAATTTTTCTCATCCATTTTAGTTATTTCTCTAATGAAAATGCTTTTATTATAGGAGCAATACTTTTGATGTATTTATTGTCATCTTTTATCACTTTTTAATGTTTTTCATTTAATTTCTCTTGAAACATTCACTTTCATAGCATCAATTTTCATTAGACATTTTCTTTCTCCTATATATCATTATTCTTGGTATCATGTATATTATTATTTTTTCAACCATCTTTTACTTCTACATATTCTATTTTAATTTGAAATATCTTTGATTGACTGGTGGAATATTAATATTCTATATTCTCTACTGAATATGAATTTTTTTTAAAAGGAATGTTTTTTAATTAAATTGATCATTAAATATATGAGGATTGCATTGGACATGTTGTGATGAGTGGTTTCAAGTTATGGATAACCCCTCAATCCATTAACAGGTCTCATGAGACAACCTAGTTTTCTAGACTTATTAAATGACTTTTTGGTATATACTAACCATTAGATTAAAGTATTTTTGCATAGATTCTTGACTATAATGATATCATGATGTTCAAGATCATGACATCCAATATTAATAATTTCCCTTATTAAGAAACCAGTTATTAGTTTCCATGATATTTAATTATTTCTATTATCCATGGATGTGTTTCTTTCCCAATTTACTAATTAAGTTTCATGTGTTTTCAACTATTTTCCATGCCATATTTATTATTCCTAATTTACTCATGATAGCTTAAATTTTACATAACCCTTACTGATCATTTAAGTTCACCCTTTATTTTTTTCCATTCCCCAGGATATTATGAATAATATGAAGGATGAAAGAATATTTCTTATGTTGTGTTTTTAATATTTCTAATGTAATATGGGAATCATGTTTGTATCTTATTCTTAAAGACTACTAATTTGATTGGTCATTTGAGATAAGATAATTTGTATCCTATTCCAATTTAATAAATTAGACACTAACTCTAGGTTATTAGAGATGGGTATTATATAGTAGGTATTAAAGGATGTTTAGTAGAAACCATATAAACTAGATTTTTAAATAACATAGCTAACATAAGATTTATGATAACCATTTATATTATTTGAGATCTTTTCAGATGAATTTTAATTTTATGGCTCAATGTTTATTATTATTGTGAGAAATATTAGACGTGGTCCATTATTTAGTGATAGATCCTAATAGAATAATGTGACTCAACACCCATAGATAATGTATAAATTTTCCTAAAAAGTAATCTAATATTGATACTATTTGGAATTAGAAGATCATGGATATATTATGGAAACTAACTAAAGTTTTTATGGATAAACTTTATTTTATGGAGTAACTTTTTGTTGGAAACCATGATTCACCTATGTAGGATCGTTTCATGAGATAGAATCATCTATATTTTAATGAAGCCGCTATGCCCTTGGTAGTTGAGTAATGTATTTAAGTCCATATAAAATATATTATTTACTTTGGGAGGATATATTTGATTTTATAGATCATCCTATTATGGTATATTGATATGAGGATGAACATGAACTCTTAATGGAAATTATTTCCTTCATATTGGTTTTCTTACCTATTCAGGAGGGAAATTTATCTCATATGGTTGGGTACAAACTCAATGTTGAAGATATGACTATTGTATAGGAGTTTATTGATGTATTTCTAAAAGATTTACCAATTTTTCCCTTGAATCGTGATGTTTAGTTTTCAATAGAAGTCATACCTATTATTCCACTATTTTCAAAGTCTTCATATAGAATAGACATTATTGAGTTATATGAATTGATTTAGAAACTCTATGAGAATCTAGATAAGGTATTAATTCATCCTAGTGCTTCATTATAGGGTGAACTTATTATTTTTGTTAAAAATAAAGATGGTTTAGTTTGTTTTTATATTGATTATCATTATGATAAATCACTATTAAGAACAGTTATCTTTTACCCCATATTGATGACCTAGTTTATTAATTTTGAGAAGATCAATACTTTTCCATGATTGATATTCGATCTCTATATCATCATCAAAGGGTCAATAAGGATTATATAATGAAGAAATACCTAAATTTGGCATGGTAATTATTAATTTATAGTAATTTTTTTGGACTTACCAATTCCCTTTCTATCTTCATTGATTTAATGAATAGACTCTTTAAATTTTACCTTGATTATTTTTTGGTAGTATTTATAGATGAAATTATTGCATATTAGAAGATAATAGAAGATCATGAAGAAAATTTGAGGATTGTACTTATGACTCTAAGGATAGATAAGTTATATTATAAATTTACCATGTGTGAAATTTGTATCTAAAAAGACTCATTTCTGGATCATATAATTTCAAGTTAGGGTTTATTGTTGGACCTTTCAGATATATATATGTTATTGATCAATGGTCTAGACCAACCATATTAATTGAGATCTGTATTTTTATCTGGTTGGTTGGATACAATAGACACTTTGTGAGATATTTTTCATGAAAATGTAATCAAATCACCAGGTCGACTCAAAAGGGTATTAATTTGTTTTCAATGGTTGAATTTGAGGGGCATTCCAAATAACTGAAGAGAAGGATGGTCATTGTGCCTATACTTACACTAACCTATAGTGAAGAAGGTTTTTTGATATATATTGATCCATTAAATAAGTTGATAGGATTCATCTTCCTATAGAATGATTTGGTTAGAGAATATTTCTCTCTTAAATAGATTACTCGGTAAAATATTAAGGAAGTTGTGAGATTTCATGGAGCACCCATCTCAATCCTATCTGATTGGGATTTTAGATTTACCATAATGTTCTAAAGAAACCTACATAAGGATCCATATAAATAATTTTTTTCAATATATATTATTATCCATAGAAATTTGGTCAGTTTGAGAGCACCATTCAAACTCTATAAGATATGTTGAGAGCTTTCTAAATGGATTTCAAAGGTGGTTGGGATCAACACCTTCCTTTGGTAGAATTTTTGTACAATAATATCTTTCACCTGTGTATTTGAATGGATATTTATAAAGTACTCTATTGATGTATGTTCCAAAATACAATGTGTTGTAGTGAATTTATAGAAATAAATCTATGGGGCCCTAATCTAGCTAAGGAAATTGAATATTAGGTTAGACTCATTCAACATCACCTAAGGGAAGCTCAAAGAAGATAAAAAGTTATGCTGACTTTCATAAGTGAGATATATAGAGATTGAAGTTCGTGATAGGGTATTCTTATAAGAATCTCATTGGATGATGGTTATTAGATTTTAAAATAAGTGTAATCTAATCCCTAGATATATTGGCCCCTTTGAAATTCTTGATCATATCAGGGTGGTAGCTTATCTCTTGGTGATTCCATTGAATCCCTCTCAATTTCATGATGTGTTTCATGTATATACCTTTATAAATTCCACACATTATCTTTAACATGTACAAGAATAATATTTAAAACTATTAGAGAAATATTTATCTTTCTAGAAACAACTGGTGGATATTATGGATCACAGAGAGAATGTTCTATGAAACAGGACCACTCATGCGATCAAATTTATCTGGTGAAACCATAAATTTGTGGAAGACACTTTGGAACCCAAGGATTTTATGTGGTAGAATTATTATTAGTTATTCTTATTAGATTGATGTAATTTCAAGGAAAAAAATTTTATATTGGGTGTAGAGTGTAACATCCTAATATTTTATGGTATATTTATCTTTAAATAAATATAATTTCCATGATAATTATCTTTATGCTCAAAAAAAATTATAAATAAACCTTTAAAAATATTTAAATATTATTTTTAAATAGTTTTATCATTTTTTGATTCATCATTTCAGTATTATCTAAGGTAGAACTTTTGTAATTTTTCCAAAAAGATTAATTTTTTAGTGAATATTTAAAAGCAATTGTCAAACTATCATTTCTTTTCTTTGAATAAAATGATTTTAAGGTATACTTTTTTAATTATAATTAAGGTTATATAATATCTATTTTTTTATATTATGATCTTTATTTTATTTGATTTTTTTATAAGTAAATTTTTAGGCTTAAAACGCAATTTTTTGGAAAACCGTTTTCCATCGCATTTTGTGAGTTTTCATTAAAATTAATTTATGAAAATTATCGGAATTTAATTTCATAAAATGGATAAATTATTTCGAATATCATGTTTAAATTTATAAAATAGACCTCTTTATGTTTAATAATTATGAATAGTAATCTTGTTAAAATTTATCACCTTGACTAAAGGTAAAACATGTAAAGTAGTGTGAAAATTTTAGAATGAGGATTTAAATTTTATCTAAAACATGACATTATCTAATTGGATGATATTATTTCAACCATTTTAATCCAATTATACAAAATTTCTTCACTTTTTGTAATATATCATTGATATTTACCATTATATTTTTTTATGTAAAGAAAATTCCAAAATGTCACTCTATTGACTTTAATATTTCAAAAAAATACATGAGGATAAAAATAGGATATGTTTGGTTATAAATGACAATTTAAAATATTATATAATTATTTTTATCATGTTAATTTAATTTCAATTTTTAGTGATGAAATAATTACCTTAAATTATTACACAATATAAACATAGTATTTATAAAATTAATAGAGAAATAAAATAAATTATATTCAAAATAATAAAACTTTTGTAATTTGTGTCATTTATTGAATTACACAAACTTTTTAGATACATATAACAAATTTGGTTTGTTTTAAATGATTATATTAAAATTCCTTTTTTTTTCTGGGTATCTTTAATGTCAAATTATATAAATGGTGTCTAAAATGACATTAAGAAAATTTTATGAAAAAATAATTTTTTTAAATTATTTTAGAAGAATTAATATATTGAAAGAGGAAAAGAGGGATAATATATGGTTTAAAATATAATATATTTTCTCTTTATAATCTAATTTTTTTCTTATAAGTAAAATTATAACCCTTTAATATTAATAAATCATTACCACGATTAATGTTAAAATTGGTTAACCAATGGATTAATCTAAAGGATAAGGTTTAAAATTATATATAAACCCATAAAAAATTTATTGGATGATTATATTAAGAACATATCCTTCTTATATTAGAATATATGTCATTTTGGAACCATTTGGAATTATTTAGGCACATATTATATTATAATATTTCATGAATTTCCAAGTCTCCTTTCCCTTACTTATAAAATGACATTGCTTCTCTTTTATTTACACAACATTGAGAAACCTAGATCGGAAAAACCTAAAAAATTATCTTATAAAAACACCAAGAAAATAATTATAGGTTATTTTATTCTATAAATATTATTTCAAGGGACTTTGATAAAGGATCTAAAGGTAGTCTACCGAAGAAGAGCTAATCATCTTTTCTAAATCTTCCAAATTTATTTCTTATTCTAATTCATCTAAATATATTTTAATCATAATAAAATTATAAATAAATTATAATAAATATATTTATACATTATTATTATTATGGTAAAATAATTTTTCATCTCTCTTCCATCCAATGTAAACTAAAAACGCCGCTCCAGCGTATATATGACTTATCATCTCCACATAGCAATGAAATATTTTTCATCACCATTTTACTTGGATGGTTAAAAATATGGAGCTAATAAATGTGTTTTATATTTTTTTAAGTAATATTATTATAGAATTATAATAGTATATCTACCTTATAACCTTCCAATCTATCGTACGGTGATAATGTCACTCATGTGTACATGTGGACTACCACCTCCCCGAAGCGATGTGATCCGTTTTTCATTTCAGATTTACATGGATGGTAACAATGATATATTTAATTAATATATATTATATATATTGTATAATAATTATTTTTGGTAGGTGAATTATTATTTTAATTTCTTTTATTTCATCCATCAAAAAGTGAAAAAAGCGTTCATTCATACATACGGCCTACCGTCTCCATAAATGTTGTAATTGATTTTTATATATCTACCTTTTATATAAAACTATGGATATATATAATTAATAAAAATATTTTATATATCATGATATAAATTATTTATATTTTTTAACAATTATCAAGAAAAAGTTCCATAACGACATGATAAAAACAAACATAAAAAATAAAGCAGTTAACTCTAAAAAATTGAAAATAATACAATTTCATTAACAAACAGGTGATATATGTTAAATTTATATCATATATTATTTTATAGATACATATATGGTTATGGTATATGAGTATAATAAATATTAATTTATTATACAAGAGGTTAAAATTGATTATGAGTCAAGTCAAACTTGAGGTAAGGTATTTCATCTTAATTTCCACTCAATTGAGACATATTTTCGATTTATGCACCTTTTTATTTTTATGTGGAGTATATAATTTTTGTTTGATGTATTTAACATGAATATATATTTATCAATTATTATTGAAGTTAAATTAATGTTTTATTTTTCATTTCATTGTAATTTAAATGTTACCAAAGGGGTGAGAATTTATTTTACAATATCATTTTTTGGATTGCACTTATTTTCAATAAAGGAATATAATATTCTATCCTTCATAAAATCCTTCTAATTTATTATCCTGTAGATATTTAAGGAGTTTCCATGATTTCTTCCAACTTTTTATATCTTTGTAACTTGAATCATGCAATGAAATTTTTAAAATAAATGTTGGTCTTATTTCTATTCTAATCGGATATTTTTTTCATCTATGTCCAAGTTTTGAAAAAAATTGCAAAATTCTTATGTATTAACTCAAATTAATTATTAAGTAAAATTTATATTACCCAATAATTTTTACATGGTTTTAAATAAATCATTATAATGTTTTCTAAAAGTTTCATTCTTGACATTCTTTATAAAAAGGCCAAAGGAATGTTTCTTTTTAATCTATACAATGTTGAATGATTTTCCCACTTTCATAACCATTTTATACTATTTAGATTATTCTAAATTTTAAAAAAAATAAACTCTTTAAATTAAATATCATTTAAATTTTAATCCTAAATTTTCTTTATTTTTTAAAAGGACGTGATTTTATTATAAAACCAATATTTCTGATGAATTGGTGGTTAACGTTTATATCTTATTAGTTTTTTTCACTAACTTTCTCTAGAATCATTCACATTATTATAGACTTTTTCATTATACATTATATTGATATTAAATATCCTATTACATTAATCATGTATATGATTATTTTCCAAATTGTACACCATTTCTATATATGGTGTTTCATATTGAAATCTATTTGATGACTGGGAAATATTAATATTTTTTATTCCATACTCAATATGGATATTCCTTGATAGGAATATTGATTAGAAATTAAATTTATCATTCAATATTTGAGGAATTAAATGGAAATTAATTATATATGGGGGAAAATATAGATATCCCCTTGATTCATCGTTAGGTCTCAGGAGACAAACCAATTGGCTAGCCTTATTAAATGATTTCATTGTGTATTCCTACCGATCAATTAAACTATATTAGAACAAGGTATTGGAAAATCGATATAATGATGTTTTAATCATTACATATAATATTAATCATTTCCATCAATGATAATTTAGTTATTATTATCAACGATATTTCTTCATTGATATTATCTATGGATGTATTTCATGATAAAATTATTGATTAAATAGCATGTGTTTTTAATTATTTACCATTTTATATTGATTATTCCTTATTTAATCATGGTATTTTATGTTTTATATAACCCTTATTGAGAATTTGATCCCACTATTTATTTATTTTACTTTCTTTAAGATACTAACAAGGATATTATGAATAATATAATGGATGTGAGAATGTTTCTTATGCTATGTATTTTTTTTCAAAGTAATATGAGAATAATTTATATATCTTGTTCATCAGAACTACTAAACTTATTGGGAATTATAGATGATATACATTGCATATTATTTCATTATAATAAAGTAGTTACTGACTCTTGGTTACTAGTTTGGGGGTTGTTACACTTAATAAATAATTAAATAACTTCCTCTCAAGAGTAATAAATTTTATACATGATGGGATAATGAATAGTGTTTTTCCATAAAGGGTTCAATATAAATAAAAATTTTACTTATCTATAAAGGATATACATGTAAATGAATCTTCATATATACCTTAAAGAAAATATAATATCGTGTTGCAATGAATTTGTTTAAAGGTAATGTTATTCTCCATCTCATCAATATTTAAATGTTATAAATGATTAATTATTAAAAATTATGGAATTGAAATTAGTTGATTTTTAGTGTTGTTGTATATTTATCTAATCCACATAATACCATATCCCATTATAGATATTTATTCACATGAACTACAATAACCATATCTTGATATTCTATAAAAACCATTTTCACTACTTTTTAAAATTATGTTGTATTGACTGCAATTAATAATCCAAGTCAGAAATATGTTTTCTCGAGATTATTCATTTTTATATCATAAATAGTTTTGGCCCAAATATTAATAATGATATTCCTACTACTTTACATGAAAATAATATCTCTTATATATAATTTTTAAAATGTTCGTATATAAAATATATTTAAAGAAATACAACTAATTTTTTTTACACTTTAGATTTATAAGAGTAATGAAATAGATATCCAAAAAATTAGGTCATTTGATAATCTTACAGCTTTATTCAAAAATGAATTCCCAAAAATATATTTTAAGATGTTGATTTATAAAATTGAACTGAAATTATTCTAAAGTATATAATGATTTAATCAGGGTGAGTTAGTAATTTTTTACCCTTTTCCCACTATTGCTTCTTTCCTATTATTATTTCATTATATTTTGTTGAATTGGGTAGCTAAAATTGACATGGAATTCAATTATTTTTTAAAAAAATCAGAAAGGTTTTTTTGAGTTAATGATAAATGAAATTCCTTGAAATTGATGAAATTCTTCATGAAGTGATATTAAATGATTATTTATACGTCAATATCCCATTGGTGATGATTATCATAAAGATCATTCCCATGAGAGGAATTTATCATGATTATAAATTCTCAACCACTATCACATGTGAGTGATCTTATACATTAGATATTTTTGAAACAATAGGGATTAATCCACGCTATTTAACAAATTTAATTCTTTATTATAATTTTTTTGACATAATAATGAGATAAAAACTTTTATATACACTATTGTACTTATTTTTCCTATCCTTATTTTACCTGTAACTAAAATTTTATCTAGTGAATTTTTAAATGTTTTAATTATAAGTTTAATTAAATAATATGACATGAATTTGAAATAAATTTGAGTATAGAGAGTTTAAAAATATAATGTGTCTATGTTTGAAGAATATTGGTGAAGGAATCATTAAAAAAAATTATTTATGGGAGAAAAAATTTATAGGTTAATAACATGACTTATTTTAAACATAATAATTTCTTAACAACAAAATATAGTTTCATTTTTTTAATTTCATATAAATTATAACATGAGCATATATGAGTATAAGCTTATTAAAATATTTCAAATTATGGGAAGTATTTTATGAAAATATAAAAGTAAAAAACTAAAAAACTCTAAGAAGTAATCTCAATTCATGATTTAAAATTTCTATAACACCATAAAAAATAATCAATAGGGTAGATCAAACTTAAATTAGTATTTTTATTCTTTATTTTCATCATTTTATTATCAATATATGGTTGACACTGATTATAAATATATTGTAATGAATATATATCTAGAGAAACTATACTTGTTTCAATTTGAGAGGTTTCTTATTCAAAAAAAATATCAAAAAAATATTCTATGAAATGTAATAGGATGAATGCTTCAGATGTTTTATATTTATTTTTGATCGTCCAAATAATTCTAGACATGTTAAAACATTCCAAAGGTGGGTGGCCTCTCGATTATCTAGGGTGGTGACAAAGGAACCATTTGCTTGATAGGAGGATGGGAGATCAACTCATCTCAAAACGGATCTTGGTGAATAGTTTAGGAATATATTATATATTTAATAAAAATTCATGAAATCCTTCCAAGTAACAATATTTAAGACCCTTTTAATGAATTTGATCAATTGAAACCATGTATTTTTTTTAAAAAAATATATCTATGAGAGGTTCTCTATATTTCTCATATTGATTTGTTGTTTTATGGTTACCAAGTAAAATTAGAATTTATCACCAACAGGGGAGGTGTAATTGTAACAACCTAAGATTTTTGATTTTATTTTTCTTTAATGAATTTCATATGATCGATAACTTATTTATCACACAACACCAAACTTAGGTGAAATGTGATATATTATGACCATTATGACTTAGACGTAAGATTGGCGGGTATTAATAGGAATAAAAAAATTATAAAATATATGTATAAATTTTTTCCTTAAAAAATTTAAAATTAATATGACATTTTTTATTAGTTGGTTGTAAATAATGATAAAATATTTTTGAAGCTAAAATAATTTTTTTCAAAATATATATATATATATATATTTGTGAACAATGTAATTTTTATTAATAGATAAAATTAATCACTATTTATAAATTATTAAAATTAGATAACTAGATAAAATTTTCTATTTAATTAATAAAAATTAATTTAATTTTGGTTATTAGAAATATAATGAGAATAAAGCTATTTTTTTCTTAAAAATACATTTTCTTCATAACTATTTTTTATTGAATTTTATGTGTGAATATTATATTTGATTTCTTCAAATTTTATAATTTATTCTTGAAAATTTTGGAATAATTTTTTAAATCATCGTTTCATAATATTCTTATGGTGAATTTTTGTGATTTTTCTAAAATGAATGTTTTTTATTGAATAGTGAAAAATGATGATTTTTGAAAAACTGTCATTATGTTTCATTAAATCAAGTAATTTAAAAGACCCAATTTTTTATTTTAAAGTAACTTAAGATAAATTTTATTAAACATAATCTAAATAAATCTATATTAATAAAAAAAATTAATTGATTTTCAAATAAGTTTATTTTTATGCTTAAAAGCCTAATTTTCTAAAAACAAATTCATTTCATTTTGTAAACTTTTATTAAAAGCAAATTATGAAAAATAAAAGATTTTATTGTGATAAATGTATTACATATTTTGAATCAAGAGGATAAATTTTTTTAATGTGGTCATTTTCATTTTTGGTCATTATAAATAGTAACCATAATAAAAATGTGTCCTCATGATAAAGGGTAAATTTGGTTAATTAAGGTAAATAATATATGATAATGACACATAATTTAGTCATAAATCTTATTGGATGTTGTTATTTAATTTAATTTCACTATATATTTGAAATTATATATTTTTGATCCACTTAACAAAGATTTATACTTTATAATGTTTTTTTGAAAAGTTACAAGTATGACACCCCCTCATTATAAAAGGGTGCCTCCACTCCGTATTCATCAAACATTTATGAACTCTAATTCATCC
Organism: Viscum album; assembly: GCA_963277665.1. Lineage (NCBI taxonomy): Eukaryota > Viridiplantae > Streptophyta > Magnoliopsida > Santalales > Viscaceae > Viscum > Viscum album. Next base: position 451,498,204 of record OY728160.1, on the reverse strand, counting down.
AATAAATACCAAAATATCTATAAAACATACCTATACATTTACTAAAGTTATTGGTATTATTATAATTTTAATCTTATAAGGGTTAAGGTGTAAACCAATGGGAGACATCTGAGGATAAGGTTTAAGTCCTAACTGACCAATTTCAAGATTATTTCTTCTTATACCTCCTTAAAATATTATTCTACCATGATTAAATAATAACATCAGTATCTTACATATATTTATAAGATATTATGATAATCTTATATCCCTTTTTAATCTCATTTTCCATCCAATGTTTAATGAAAACATTTCTCATATAGACTACTACATCCTTGAAGTGATGTGTTTCATTATTCCCAACCACTACATAAGGATGGATATTATTATGGATTTAATAAATATATTTTATATTTATGAATTAATTATGATTCTTGAAATATAATATTTTACTTACTTTCTTTCCCTTCCATCTGTTAAAAAATGATAATGTTGCTCTTACGTACTTGTGGAATACCACCTCCATGAAGAGATTTCATTCATTTTTCATGTCCTACATTAATAGATGATTATAAAAATGTGTTTAATGTATTTAACATAAAATTATTTCATAATTAATATTCATTATATAATGAAATAATGGTCCATTTTACCATGGTCAACCTACCTAAGTAGTTTTTTGGATTCTGAACCGAGCATCCTCAAAATGTTTAATGTGAACTTAATCAATTAAGTAACTCTATAAGAATTGGTAAAAAAATAAAATAAAAGAGATTATGATAATTTAACAGACATAAAAAAGGTTATTAATAAATTTTATAATTAATACAATTACATTATAGTGGAGTTAAAAATCCTATTTAGAAAGTTGGGAGATGTGGTAATTGATTTCTCATTTCAAATTACTTCCTTTGAGACTCATGCCATTTTAGCCACATGTTTTTTTTATATACTAACATATAGATGTATTTTATCATTAATTTACTGAAATTAATCTGTTTTAGAAATAATTTTCACGTTTTTTCCTTTAATGTTCTTTTGATTCAATGTTACTAAAGTCGTAAGGTCTTTTCCTTTATAACATTATTTTAAATTTTTTAAAATCATTATCCACGATATCCATGTTCTATAAAATATTTCAATAATATTATTATTTATACATAAAATACATTAAAAAAACATTTTAAAATAATGTTTACTTTCTTTACAAGGGACTGAAAATTTTATTTTCATCATTTTTTGTACATGTCACTTTTCACTCTTTTTACCAAAGTGAAAAAAATTGTTTTTTTAAACATATACATATTGAATTACTTTTCCCACTATTATAGACATTATTCATTATAATTATTAATATAAAATTTAACATGTTTCTTAAAATAATATCATATTCTTACGATTATTGTAATTTTTCAATATAATTGTTTTTCAATGAAAAATGATATTTCTTCTTATGGTTATAAAAAATATAGAGTGTTATTCTAATGGGTTTAAATGAGTTTTAAAATATTTTTATGATGATAATGTGAAAGATAAAAATAATAATTCAAGATATAGTATTTTATAATTATATATGATTACGGGTGAGCCTAATATAGCACAAGATAATGGGTGATATCGATATATATCATCAATTTATTGTGTAATGATTTAGTCATCAATGGAAAAAATGATGGAGATAACTGGGTAGGTTACTCTTACAGAATTAACTAAATTCAGTTATTTATAAAACAATTAAAATATGAGTGGTAATAGGTTATGACTATTATTCTTTAAAATATATAATATATTCTTAATAATGATTTTATAGAAATATTTCTCATTGGGAAAGAATAGTTTTTGATGTTTTAAAAATGAATCGTTTATTTTCAAAAGTGTTTTCATGGTTCTTTAATAGTTTTACTATGATTTATAATGTGATTAAAATTATTTATTTATGAAAATTTAATTTTCTCATGTTTAAATGTTTTATTTATGTGTTTAAAGTTTTATTCTAGAAAATATAAAAATTATCATGGGTTTTCATGTTTTGAGTTAGATTAAAGGGATTCCTTTATTTTCATATCCCTTACTAGGATTTTGTTTTCTCATCCCATGTTTAAAAATGATTCATAGAATATGAGGATGTGCAAAAACAATATCAAGGTAAATATATGGGTTTTGGTTTTTTATCTTAAAATATAAAGAAGTTTTTCGAATGAAATGGAATTTTAAATTTAATAATCTTGTTTTATGAAAAAAAGGGAAATTGTGTTTCAGTATACCCTATATACTGTATGGTTTTTCAAAATTATCTAAAACTCTAAATCTAAATAATCCTAAATATTTATGAAATTTAATCCCTTGTTATAAATCTTGTAAATATGTGATGTTTAAGGTATGAGTCCTTATAGTTGGTATCAAATCATAGGTTAGATAACATTATAGGTTATGATTTTGATTGAGGATAAAACTTAAAGGGTTAATATATTAGTTTAGGATCATAATTTTGAATTATTCTAAAACATTAAAGGTTATTATATTAAGATGAATTGGGTTAATTTTTTATTAGGTTTAAATATTTAGGAGAAACAAACTTAAGGTGACCTAGGATTAACCTACGGTGAATCAAAATATTTCTTGAATAATGGAATGGTGTCTTAGAGTAAGACATTCATAAAATAGTTTAATCAAATTTATTTTGTTGTTCACTCAGATTTATTTATGAAAGTATTAGTTTTGATTCAAAAATATCTTTGGTAGTGGTTAATGTTCTTCTTGATGGATAGGTAGAAGTCAAACACAAATATACATTCTACTCTAGAGGAATCCATTACAATAATAATTAGAAAATCTTTCTCATGTGATTTATAAAACTTCTCTAAAATTAAACATACCTAGAAAAAAGTATGTAATGTATCCCAATATGCTTCTATAATTTGATATTATTAAGGATATTTGGATACAATTGAACATGTTTTGAAAAAACAATTATCTTAATATTCCCATTTTAGAAAATACTATGAGAGACTTTGTCAATTTTTTTATAATAGATAACTCAGAAAAAGGACTTCCAACCCTATACACGGATAAAAATAAGGGTGAACTTTAAGAAACATATGTATTTATCTTGTTATCTTTATTTTTTATTTATTATAATAAACAAACATTATTTGAAAAAACTTATTTTAAACTATATCCTAATGTTTTATTGGAAACAAGTTCTAGATGATTTCGTAAATATCTATATTCAAACATGGGATTATATAAAATTAAAAACACTTTAAACATCCATTTCAACTAATATATAATAACTATTCATTGATAAAGGATGTATAGAAAATTGGAAATTTTATGAGAAATTCTAAAAATATATGGACTCAACCCAGTAGATCATGGGTCATTAATCTTTGAATTTAGGATTGTCATTAATGGTGATCTATATTTTAATAGATTAATTAATTTATATTTAAAGTATGAAATATTAATATATTAATAATGATGATGTTTAGAACATATTTCATATTTTAGTTTGTAGGAATTATTAGGTAATAAGGTGGAAAATCATAGATCATGGTTTTTGGAGAAAGTTGAATGATTTAAGTGTTTACATAAAGGGATCCAAGAGTTTTTTTGTAGTGATATATTTTGTAAAATTTGACATGTTTAATGATAATAATAATATCAAATGTATATATAACCTTTAAAATGTTTTATGTGATTATAATTTGAAGCTGATTATTGACATTTTGAAGCATGTTTACCTGATCATTGGGGTATACATAAGCCTAAATTTTAACTTGTAATTCATTTTGATGGTTATTTTGGGAAGAATACTATTAAATTTTTGGGATATATATATAATGGAATATATATTTATTTATTTTATATGACTTTATAAGTAATTAATTATGTTTGGAAAAAGATTTTATTTTTATTTTTGAAAGAATTAGTTATATTTTTTTGTGTTTCAAATTTGGGAAATAATATTTCAATGACATTTATACATAGTTATTTATGGAATGATTAAAGGTTAAATTTTTTTTCTAGGATTTATTGATTAATGTATTATTTATTCAAAATGGATACATCTTTTTCTAATGCTATCTATTTTAATTTTCATTATTTTTTAAATATAGGAATAATAAATTTGAATCCTTATTTGGATCTTATAATCCATTTGATGTTGGTTTTAGTATTTTAGGCATGAAAAAACCATCATGAATATTCATTTATTCTAATTAGAGATGACATATAAATATAAATTTATCAAATCATAAAAAAGTATTAAATTTTTATTATGAAATGGAAATAAATCAAGTAATTATATTTTCTTGTGTTCAATATCTTGATTGTAAATGAATCCATTATCTATTGAAAATGGGTCTATAAATAAAAATTTTATCCTCTTTCCTTAAAGTATGATTAATGGACCATATTCATTATATAATACTAATTTGTTATTTTTTTCATTATATCTCTCATTTTTATATTCTATATCATTATTTATTACTCTTTATATGTTATTATTTTTCATCCATGTCCATACTTTCACTTCTTGCTAATGATCTCTTTATATAAGAACCCTGTTGTATTTTATTCTAGGTTAACTTCATATTTAAATTTTCCTCTTTTCAAAATGAATTTTATTATGTCATTATACAATGTGGGTTTTCAATATATTTATTCTTAAATATTAAAAAATCTTTTCCTTTCATAGTCATATGTTTTATCTTCCATACCTTGTAGTTATTGTAAATAATGTATTAAACACTTATAATGGCAAAATAGATAAACTTTTGAGGATATAATTTATTTATATGGGTAGAACTTAACACTGTGAGATTTTAGAATATATTTATTCCTAATTTATTTGATGTGTTTGATAACTTTCTTGACAAGAAACACCAAACTTAGATGAAATGTGATATATTATAACCTTTATAACCAAGTTTTTGGATTAGTGGGTATGAAAAGGAATAACCATATTATGAGATATTTTTTAAAAAATTTTCCTTAGTAAAATTAATAATAAATCTTACATTGATTTTCAATATTTTGGAAATGAAGATAAAATATTTTAAAAGTAAAAGATAAATTTTTCATAAATCTGTTTTTCTTTTGGAATTATATTTTTATCTTAACAGAATTAATTAATAAATATTTATAAATGATTATAATAAAATAATTATATTATGTATTTAATTTAATTAATTTAATTAATTTAATTATGGTTATTTGTAAAATGAGGATAATGAAATCATTATATGCTTCAAAAATTCATTTTCTTCAAAAATGGTTTTTATTGCATTTTGTGCATGAGTATTATAATTAATTTCTAAATATTTTATAAATTGTGTTTTAAAAAAGTAAAATCATTTTTTAAATCATCATGACCTAATAGGAATATGATGAATGTTTTTTATTTTTATGAAAATAATGATTTGTTCGTGAATGGTGAAAATGACAATTTTTGCAAAACTCTCATTTATTTTCTTTATATAAAGTAATTTAAACATACAATTATACATTAAATTCAGTTTTAAAGTAATATAAGATCCATTTTATTTGAAATATTTTAAACAATTCCATATTAATAAAAGTTTTATTGGATTTTTGTATAATTTTATTTTTATGATTAAATTGCAATTTGTAAAATACTGTTTTTCATTAAGTTTGTCGCACTTATATTAAAATCAAAATCCAATAATTATAAAAGGTAAATAATAAAAAATTTATTCTATATTTTTAATCATGGGGTTAAAATTTAGTAATTATTTAAATTTTATTTTTGGTCATTATGATTAGGAACTACAATAAAAACATGGCATTGTGTTAAAGGGAAAAACAGATTAATTAGGGTAAATACTTTTTTATAAGACCACAAACTTTTATCTTAAATATTACTGGATGATAGTATTTCAACCATTTTCACATGATCCAAGAAATTGTATATTTTTTTGGCCTCTTTCCAATGATTAATTATTTATAATTTTTAAAATTATAGAAAAATTACAAGTGTGTCACTCCTCTCACTTAACGAAAACTCTTCTCCTCCCTTACTCACATAATTTTAGCACTATATTTAATCTAATACCTACCAAAGTATCTATAAAAATACCTATACACATACTATAGGAATTTTTAATCTCAAAATACCAATCCTATATGTCATAAGGTGTAATCCATTGGTAGATATCTGATGAGAAGCTATAAGTCCTAGCTGACATATTTCAAGTTTATTTCCTCTACTACCTCCTTCAATTATTATTAAAACATGATGAAATAATATCATTATTATATTAAATATAATAAAATTTTAGTATGATAATTGTATATCCATTTTTTATATCTTTTCCCAACATATGGGAAATGAAAACATCGCTGGTGCGTAATTGTGGACTACCACATTCACAAGGTCATGTATTTCATTTTTCATTACAAACTCACAAGGATGAATATTATTATAAATTTAATAAAAATATAAAATATTCATGAAATAATTTTGATTCTATAAATATAATATATTATATACCTTCATACCCTTTTACGAGTTAAAAATATGATAACGTTTCAAGTTTGTACAAGTGAACACCACCACCATGAATTGATGTGATTCATTTTTCATGTTTTCCTTAAAATAATTATTATAAAATTGTTTTAATTTATTAAAATTATATTTATTTAATTATTAATATTCTTTATATGATTTTATAATTACCTCTTTTACCATGGCCGAACTACCAAAGTTGTTTGAGGGTTTATGAACTGAACGTCTTCAAAACATCCGATAAGAACTTAATCTATTTAGTAACTATGTAAGTCAAGGTAATAAATAATATAAAAGAGGTTATTATAAGGAAATAAACCATAATTGTTTTTTCATATAAGTAAATAATTAATATTATTTTATTATATAGGATTCAAATAACCTACATGGAAAGATTATAGATGAGGTTTGGGATTTCTCGCCTCAAATTCCTTTCTTTAAAACGCATGCCATTTTCACCACACATTTTCTTTTATGTGGTGTTTATACTACCATGTATATTTCATTTATCATTAATTTAATGAAATTAATTTTGATAAAAATCCATTTCATTTTACCTCATTCAATGTTCTTTTGATTTAAATGTTACTAAAGACATAATGTATTTTTCTTTAAAATGTTGTATTTAATGTTTTCAACTATTTATCCTCCATCTCCATATTCTTTAAAATGTTTCAAGAATTTAATTGTTTATACATAAAATACCTTTGAAGTTAATTTTCAACTAATTTTTTATTTCTTTAAAAAGTCTTAAAAAAAGTTTTTTTTATTTTTTTTGTACGGGTCACTTTTTTACATTTTTTATCAAATTGTAAAGAATGTTTTTTAACATATACAGATTAACTGAATTTTTATAATGTCATAGTAATTATTCATTACCAATATTCCTCTATAATTTAGTATTTATTTTAAAAGAATATTTCATTCTATCTATTCTATGAATATTTCAAATTTAATAATTTTTCCCAAAAATGGTTATTTTCCCTTGTGATTATGAAAAATTGGAATGTTCTTTGTTAATGGGTTCAAAAGAGTTTTATAAATATTTTATGCTGAAAATGTGTAAGATTATAATTTTTCTAATTTATGATACAGAACTTGAGAATTATAGACAATAATTACTAATCTTGATATAGATAATGAAAATGGGTGGACCTGATATAACTTTCCAATGAATTATAAAATGCTATTGTCTTTAAAAGAAACAGAATGAGGGAGATAACTGGGCAGGTTCCTATATAATTAACTATGATTTTATTATTTATTGTATTTTTGAAACATGAGTGTACACTGATTATGTATTTTATTGTCAAAGATAAATAACCTATGATTACTAACAATTTTTGTGGAAAACAATTCATGCTGAAATAATAGTTTGTGAACTTTTAATGGTTAATGGTTTTTTTCTAAAGTAATGTTTTTATGAAGATTCCATGGTTTTCTTATGATTTTAATGGGTTTTAAATTTTTTATTCGATCATCATTTGATTTTGTGATTTTCATATGTTTTATTTATGTTTTCAAGGACTTATTGGGGATAAGGTAAGTATAATCATGGGTTTTCATTTATTTAGTTGGACTAGTGGCATTCATTCATTTGTTTATCCCTTGGTGAGGTTTGTTTTTATCATCCCATGTTTTAAAAAAATTTACACTTGATATAAGTATTTTTATGGACTATAAAAATGTCTATATTTTTGTTATGGTGACACATATTAAAAGATAAAAAATTGATTTGAATGAAGTAGGAGTTTATATTTAGAGATCATATTTTGAGGGAAAATGGACATTCTGTTACATTTTACCATATGTAATGATCTTTTTTTCCTAATTATATAAAAATATAAATAAAAAATATCCTTAAAATGTAATAAAGTGAAAACATTGTTGTAAATCATGTAATTATGGGTTTTTTAAGGTATGGTATGTTATATGAAGACATTACGGAGTTATTATTGGGCCTATGAGTAGTGATTTATGCATATCCTTATAAAGGGAATCAAATACCACAAACTTAAATGCCTTCTAAAAAGTCACATCATACCATATATGTTTATATTGGAAAGACCACAGTGGTTTCTTTTAAGGTCTTATGACTATGACCAATGATGATAGTTTTAAGGTTATTCATCCAAGATCAATTCTAAGAAGTTCAAAGTCATGGGGAATCAACCACTAGCTATGGTTACCTAGAAATGGATTACTATAGGGCTTAAACATATACTAAAAACATACAATATACAGCATTATCCTTTCTTTGTGGTAGTGAAAAGCGCTGATAAAGTTTTTCTATATCAGTTTTAAAAAAATTAATAAAGGATGTTTTTTATCAGTGCAAATAAAATCACTAAAAAAGGTTCCCTTTATGTGCACTTTTTTTAGCGCTGAGAAAGGGTTAGTTTTATTAGCTCTAATTTTTTGCACTAATAAAGGGTTCCTTTTATCAGTTTCTTTTTTAGTGTAGATAAAATCTAACCTTTATCAGTGCATTTTCTAGCACTGATAAAGTTCCTGATCATGTGTGTGAGTCCCACATCGAAATAGAAGATGTTCAACCACATTTTTATATATTATTTCACAACATTAGAATCATAGAAGCATGTTACGGGAATGGTCTCCCACATACACTCTCCACACACACCCATATGGGCCTAAGCCTACGCACATGGGCCTATATGGGCCTTGGCCTACCGTACACTTCACGCAGACGCCCACCCCCAAACACACGATCAGGACCTACATGACCCAGCCAACCTACCCTCACATCCCATCCTACACACAACATGGATCATGGCCCCTATTTTTTATAAACCATCAAAAAATTACAAGTATTAAAAATAATTAAAAAATCACATAATTTACAAAATAAATATTTAAAATGATTAAATTAAAAGATATTGAATAAATTATCAATAAAATAATTAATAATAATTTTAATATATATACATATTATAATTATTAATAAATATTATATATTAAATATAGATATATAAAATGAAAAAATTGAAATAATTAGAAATGAGTAAATTTTAAAAAAATTACCAAAATTAATTATATAATTATAAAAAAGTTGAATAAATTTAATATACATATGTAAAAATTATAAATATTAGAAAATAGTATATATGAAATATAGATATATAAAATGAATAAATTGAAATAAATAAAAATAATAAAAACAAATGATAATTTAAAAAATATTAAATAATTTTTAATAAAAATGAATGAATTTAATATACATATATATAAATTATAAATATTAATAAATATAATATATTATATGTATAATGAATAATTTTTTATAATTAAACAACAAAATTAAAAATGAATAAATTAAAAATTGGTCAAAAAATTTATTAATGAAATTATTACTAATAAAAATGAATAAATATAAAATATATATATAAATTAATTATATAGAGTAATAAATAATATATATTAAATATAAATATATAAAATAAATATAATATTTAAAAAAATATTAATTTCATATCCATTTTTAATAGTTTTTTTACATATTTATTAATCAATATTTTTATTATTTTTAATATAGAAAAATATTCGTATATATTTCTATATATATATATATCAATATATATAATATTTCTGAAAATATTATTTATATAATTTAAAATTTTTAAGATTACATTAAATAAGTAATATATTTAATGAAAAATGATTTATAATTAAAAACTAATATTTATTAATAATATTAAATAATTCTATTGAGTAATGGACATTTGATTGAATGTCGTTTAATTTTTTAGTTTAAAATATATCAAATTTGTTTCACATTGATTTCACACATACATATAAATAATTAATTCATATTATAAACAATCCACACACACATAATATTTTGGGAATTTATTCAATTTTTAAAATTTATGTAATTTATTCAAATTTTAATATTCATTTTTTGAATTTCATTTATTAGAATAATATATTTTATATATTATATTATTAATTAGAAAATTTAATTTATTTATTTATAATATTATAAATTTTAGTATTATTTACTCATTTTTAATATTTTAACTTTTTTACTTTTTTAATTTAATCATTTTCTAATATTTATTTAAACATATATATTTAATTTGCTTTAATATTTAAAATATGTATTCATCTTCATTTGAATATATATTTATAATTTTTTTTAATAATTTGTATAATTAATAAAACTTACACATTTTTTCAACATTGTCAATGTCTACTCATTTTTAATTATTTAATTTCCCTCATTTTTAACATTCATGCATTAATGATTATATATTCCTTAATAATGTAGAAAATATATTTTAAAATAAATATTATTAAATAAATATATGTATAAATGTAAATTTACTATATTTATAAAATTATATATTTATAATTATAAATAAATGAATATAATTTTTTATAAATAATATTTATATAATTATAAATAAATAATTATATATTTAAATAATTGTAAAATTATAATAAATATATTTATGTTTTTTATTTTTATTTTTATATATATTTATTAAATATATATAATTATGAAAATTTATTTACTGATATAGATATATTTATAATTATAAAATTATAATAATTTTATTTAAATAATGAATATATTTACTATATTTTTATTTATTTTTATTTATTTTTATTTTTATTTTTATTTTTATTTTTGTATAATTAATATAAATAATTATATAAATATATATAATGATATAAATATGTTTATAATTATTAAATAGATTTAAAAATATATTTATTTATAAATAGATTTATAAATGTATTTATAAATGTATATTTAATATAATTATAAAATTATATACTTATAATTATGTATAAATAAATATAATTTTTTTAAAAGTACTTATATAATTATAAATAAATAGATAAATATTTATTTTATTATAAAATTATATTAAATATATTTAGTTAATGAATATATTTAATATATTTATAATATATATAATTATATATAATTATATAAAAATATGTAATGTTATAAATATGTTTATAATTATGAAAAAAATATTAATAAATTTATTTACTTATAAATTTATTTATAATTATTAGTATAAACCTTTATCAACACTAAACAAGCACTGATAAAGTGATCTTTTATTAGTGCTTCTTAATTTAGCACTGAAGAAACCCTCTATATTAGTGTTTTTTAAGTGCTGATAAAATCCTCCTCAATATTTTAAAAAGAACCTTAAACAAACCTATTTTCATCGCACTATTAAATCTCTCACAGAACTTCATCTCTACTACTTCTACCCTTCGATCTTCTCTTGAACGAATTAACTCTCAAATATATGGTAAGTTGTTTTTTTCTACTCCTCTCTCAATGATTTCTTGTTCAGGTTCAGTGGTGTGTGATAGTATACATTTATCTTGCCTCATTGGTCTCTTGATTCTAGATTTAGGAGATTTATAGATGAATTCCCCACCATCATTAATCCCCCTCTGATGGTACCTTTTTTTAAGTCTCTTCATTCCAAATTTTACCCTACTACTTTTTTCATAGGTCCTTCTTGGTTCACGGTGTTGTGTTTTGGTTTTTGTGTTTCCAAACCTCTCTATAACCATTGGTTTCCTACTGGTCTTAGTGTCACCCCACTCTTGGTTCCCTCGAGCATTATCTTTTACTTGTTCTCATCGACTTCTCCACTTCCTAAGCTTGATATGGTAGAGCACGGTCAATGCCTCACAGTGGAAGTGTATATCTCCTATGGATTTCTTAATGTTGCAATATATTTAAAAAATATTTCATATATTCAATCATAGATCACATTTCACTAAAGTGTTTATTATTATCTACTAACCCTCAAGGAATAAAACATATATTATTTATGATTTAAACATTATTTTTTATTACTTTTTACCAAATATCAACTCAAACATAGAATATGTTCAACATAATTGAAAACATCATTGTAACGCCCCAAAAATCCAAAATAAGAATATTGTATTCAATAGAATGTATGACACAAAACACCAAGAGCATAAAATAATATAATATCGCTATACTTTATAATATATTTACTATTTTAAATAAATTCAATATATTTTATATATCTTGAAATGCATTCAACACTGAGTTTGTGTATGTTGCATGCAACAATGAGTTTCTTCGATGGATTGTGTTACAAATGAGACCGAGTTTTACCAAAAATAATATAATATTAAAATATTATTATTTAATATAATATTATATAAACTCTCTATTAAATTTGGTGTTATGAATAGTAATGACTAACTTATAAAAATTATAGTTTACAGAAATATAAAATGAATTCATTGGTTAAAAATTATTTTGAAATGAATAAAAAACCAATTGAATATAAAGTTAATATTTATATAGAAAACGATTTTTATTCTCATAATGTTGTTTTATCCAATTATGTTAAACTAATTACAATTAATGAGTGATATTAATTTAATAAAATATTTTTTTATATTCATCCAATAGATTTGATAGACAAAATATTTGATCAAACCCGATTTTATACATAAAATAAAATATTTTTAGTAAGATACATTGACAACCTTTTAAGGGAGAACCAGTTTTAAATACAATATTTGAAACTTTTATAAATATTTTACGTAAAAATAAACCTAATATTTGAAATAAAAGCATAAAAATTATTTTAGAGTGATTTTTTGGTATTTTTTGTGAAGTTTCTTTTTTTATTGAATAAGGAAAAATACTAGATTTAATTCAAAACTATATTTCACCTAATTTATTTATAAGGTTAAATCATATTTTAAATTTTTTTGAAGTTTAATTAGATAATTTTTTATCATTCAGTCTGATTTAGTTCATTATAATCTATTTCACATTTAAATTCAATATAGAATCTTAGTAACGTTTGGACATTTTTACATTAAAAACTCACATTATCATCTCATCTATAAGATTAAATTTAAACTAATTTCTTCCAATAATGTGATTTGAATTTGTAAAAATTGATTACATATTTGGAATTGACATTATTTATAATGTATAATAATTTCATCATAGTTTTTTACCAAAAAAACTAGTGAAAGTAATTAAAATTGTTTACAATGATTAAGGTAAAACTAAGCATAATAAGGGACTAAGCCTTAATCTTATGTCCCAAATAACCTTTAAAATTGTATAAGAGCCATTGTATGGATATATTTATGCCCGATACTATATTTTATCGAATGTCGTCCAATATTAGACCACTTTTAATAGAAAAAACATGGGTGGAATTCCCTTTAACAAAAATTACAAGTGGCACTCCTCCTCCACTATAAAAAGGTTTACTCTCTTACCACTTACTCACAACTCTCAAGACACTTTTCCCTAACCAATATCTTCTCATTTATCTCCTAAAATTAAATCCCCTAAACCGATAAGCCTCATCCTTTTCATAAATTGATCCAAATATTACCTTTCAAGTAAACCATAAGGAGTTACTCGAATAATAAGTAATGTCTTTCCTCAAACACTTAAGTTTTATTTCCATTCTCCACCCCTAAACTCATATTATTCAATTATTATATAACAACACCAGTAACATTAATATACTAGTATTTTTATGAAAAATTTTATACCTAAAATCACATATACTTCCATCTAATGGGTAACAAACATATTGTTTATATATATGGTGAACTACCACCTCACAAAATGATGATTATTTGTTTTCCTTTACCACCTCTCATAGTTGGGAATTATGATTGAAAATATATTTATATATGTCATAAATGGTATTTATAATGTCTATATAATTATGTAATTATTTTATAACACATATCTTTTTTAACTCTATTTTGTGGGAATAAGATATCATTGTTTGTGGAAGTGTGGACTACCGCCCCCGCAAAGTGATGTGATTTGTTCAAATGATACATGAAATCTATAAAGTATTATTTTAATTAAACATTGAAACAAACAAAATCTATATATGATATTCATGACATAATTACCCTTTTAAAAATATAATATATATATATATATATATATCTGTTTATTTATTACCATTTCACACTTAAAAAGTGATAACATCGTTCACAAACACGTGGACTATCACCTCATTGACATGATGTGATTACTTTTACATACAAATAATTATATATATAATTATATATGATTAAATAATATGGTATTCATGGTGTAATGATATTATTGAAAGATATAATTCTACTTACCTTACTTCTATAAAAGTCATTAAAAAATGAGAATGTTACTCATTTGTACGTATGACCTACCGTCTACATGATTGTAACATTGATTTATTTTTCATAACCATATTTAATTATTATTATTTAAAAATTATTATCAATTTATAAATATTATAATTATTTCATTATTATTATAGTGTATATGTTATAAAATTACCCATTTGACCATAGTTGGCCTATTAAATTTGTTTTTGACACATAAATTGAATTTTGTTCAAAACACTTGATTTAAAGTTAATTATTTTAGTATTTGTATATGAAATGTTAATAAGTGAAAAAAAATAATGATAAAAATGAAAAATAATATTAATCAAGTAAATAATTAACATAAGTTTATTAATCATGAACATAAAGACACATGAGAGAATTCGGACTCAAAGTAAGGGATTCTTGTCTTATTTTTCATTCTATGAGGCATATTCCATTTACACCACTTACTTATTTTTTGTGGTTTACCTACTCCCCGTATGATATAATATATAATGAATTCTTTTATATTCAAGGAATTTAAATTTTTATTTTGATCATAATTACTTTTGGGTCATCCAATTCATATTTTACCATAGTTGTGAGAGAATTTATCTCAATTCACATTACATTGTCTCTTATTTGTTGTTATCCACAAATTATAATTTATATGGTTTCTGTACTATCAATTGACATATAATATCATGGATACCCTTATTATCATGATATTATAGGTTTTTTAATTTTACACCTTCATTTAAATTATGATTTAAATGTTTCAAAGTGGTATGGGAGACTTTGGAATGTTTAAATATTATTCTCCTCAAGAATATTCTTAATTATTATCTTTGGAATATTTTTTCCTTTTGTGATGGTTAAATTTATCTTAAGAAAATCACAGTATTTTTATCATATTTCATTGTATATCTGTATTCATGGGTGATGGATGTTATTATTTTCTTAATTGTTTACAATTTTTACAAAATGTATTTACTTGATGTGTTATTAGATTATTTGGGAAATTATTGATAAATCTAAATTCCTTATTCAATACAGATATTTGATAAGTCATTTTTTTATTTCAACTATTCTATATGAGGAATTATTTTGATAGACAATTAAGGGTGGTTCTATGACTTTATATAGCCCCTTGATGCATCTATAGGTTCTCATGAGACAAAACAATTGTAAAAATTAAATAGGATTCTATCCGTAGTTTTAAACCATCTTGTGAAAGGTCTTGATAGTATAATTTTTTAGGTTCCTTTGGAATGACATCCAATAATTAATAATTCCCATTATTTAGATTAATTTATTATTTATCTATGAGATTTTGTGTCGACATATCTATGGATGCATTTCATTTTCAATTCATTGATTAAATGGCATGTGTTTCAGTTTCTTTCCTTGACATATTTATTTTCCCTTATCTAGTTATTTGGATGGCTTGTGTTTCCCTCTATTACCTTTCCTTATTTTTTATACACTTCCTTCTCAATTTTTTAATTACATGCCATGTGTGTTTAGTTATTTTCCAAGCCATGATTATTATTCTAATTGGTTCATTATTGATTCTATTATTCTTTACCCTTACTAATCATTTTATATCACCCTTATTATGTTTCGTTTACCCTAGAATCCATGGAGTAAGAAAGATATGAAATTATATTCTAGATGGAATAAATTTATTATCCTAGAATTTATTTAGAAAAAAACATGTTATAATTATTGTATTCATTTTTAATTCAAGAGTCGTGTATGTATCTGGTTTACAAATACTATTAAACTCTTCAATACTTCGGTATTAAATTCTTCATAATCATGCCAATGAAATGGTAGTAGACACCAGTTCTAATAATTTTGGGTTCGGGTCTCTATAGTTGGTATCATAGGAATTTTAGTAGAAGCCTTTGGAACTAGATTTATGAAAGCATTGATTAGATAACATAACACTAAGGTATAATTTGAGGATAAGTATAGAAGAACACCATATAATTTTGCAAGAGTATAAATTATGTGGGTATTTCTAGAAAAAAACGCCTTTCTGGATATACAATTGGATGTGGTTCTAGAATAGATATATCTAGAAGTAACAACTCTGACAAGGTGTGTCAAGCCTAACTCGGCGTAACCTGGTACACAACAACGGGCCTTATTGTGCGCCTCATTTAACACTCTCATGGGATACACTAAGGATAATTCACATTTTATTTATAAACAATTATGTAGGATATGAGTAGATAATGAAAATTAATGACCTGGGATAAACATAATGTGTTTTTGGTTGAATATAAGATATCATGAATTAGATATCTAATAAATGATATTATAGATAATCCCTAGACCAAGGAAAGACCTATGTGGAAGTAAATGGATGAAGTATTTATGTATTGGGGTTGTATTTAAAACCTGTGTTAAAATTATATTTAGTGACTAACCTTATTTCAATGATTTCTATCATATTTATTTTAGAAATTTTATTAATTTGTTTTTATAAAAGGAAAACTTGTATGTTGGGTGAAAACCAATAAATTCTGGCAAGTCCATGGGACATGAAACCATTATCTAAGGACGATAATAGTTTTACACCAACCACTTCCCTACATAATGTCTTGGTTTATATATCATTGTTTTTAGTTAAAATTTGTGATGAATAAATATTAACGATGAACCAATATTGTAAATTAATAGTTTTAAAGATTAATGTATTAACCATATTGACTTTGGAGAATATTTAGAGAAAAATATTTATACTTTTCACTCTTTTTTGGGCCTTACAATACCTTAAAAGTTTATTTTAGTTTTTTAGGAATCAAGGATAATTTTTCGATATCCATTTCATGAATTAAGGTATGAATTATAATTTGATATAAACACAACCAAAAAATGGGAAAAAAATTATATAAATATTACAAGTAGGTATATTTATTTATATTTTTATGCATTAAAATAAATACTCATTATTAGGTAAATGATCGAAAAAGATGTTGTCTTAATACCTTAATTTTTTTGAATTGATGGTCTTATAAAGAATCATAGATTTAGGGATTTGAGGCCCTTAGCTTTTTATTAATAATTCACTAGTTTTTTATTGACGAAATCAATTAATACCAATAAATATTTACACTTTTACACCAAGTACATATCTCTACTTTCCACTAATTATCTTCTACTTATCGACCGAGTTACATGTTAATCCATGTGAACTTTCTAATTATTATTCTCTCTATTATAAAGGATTTTTTATGAACCCTTTTCCGAATGTGGTATTTAAATCATTGGAAATATCAAACAATATATCACTAAGATCGATTTTAAATTTCGAGGACACAATTTAATTAAGGTTTGTAGAATGTAACACCCCAAAAATCTAAAGTAAGAACATTGTATTCAATAACACGACACAAAACACCAAGAGCATATAAGAATATAATATCATGAGACTTTTTCATATATTTTTTAATTAAAATAAATTAATTGAATTTTATATATCTATCAGTGAATGAAAAATCGAGTAAGCTTACGTTGCAAGAAACAATGAGTTTCTTTGATGGCCTTCATTACACACATTACCGAGTTTTACTGAACAATAATACATTATTAAAATATTATTATTTAATATAATAATATTTTAACTAACAGTTAAATTACAAGTTATAAATATTGATAAAAATAATAATAAAAATTATTTTTTACACAAATATAAATTGAATTCATTGGTAATAAATTAATTATAAATGAATATAAGAATCTATGTAATATAAAGAAAATTATTTTTATGCTCACAAAGTTGTTTTATAATAATTAATTAAATTGATTAAACATATTTAGTGTTATTAACAAAATTAAATATTCTTTATATTCATCCAATAGATTTGATGAAAATGAAAAACCCAATTTTACGCATAAAATACTATATTTGTTTTAAGCACATCTACCACCTTTTAATAGTGAACCAATTTTAAATCCAATTTTGGGAAATTGTATTATTATTATATGTAAAAATAAAAAAAATCTTTGAAATAGAAACATAAAAATTAGGTAAGGGTAAATTTTTCATATTTTTATGTGATGTTTCATTTTTTAATGAATACTGAAAAGTTATGAATTTTAATTCAAAACTCCTTTTAATTTAATTTATTTATATTATTAAATAATATTTTATATTTATTTTAAAGTTTAATTAGATAAAGTTTTATTAATGGATCCAATTTAGTTCATTGGAATCAATTTCACATTGAAATTGTATATAGATACTTAAAAATCTTTTGGATGTTTTTACTTTAAAAACATAAATTGCCATCCCATCTATGGGATAACATTTAAATTAATTTCTTTCACTATTGAGATTTTAATTTATAAAATTGGATTCCATATTTAGAAAAATAATGATATATAATTCCTAATATGATTAACTTATTTGTGGACCAAAAAAATATTGAAATTAATTAAAATTAATTAAATGATTAAGGTAAAATTAAGTTTAACAGGGGGATAAACCTTAATCTCTAGGGCCCAAATGACCTAAAAAATTATCCAAGAGACATTTTTTGGCCATATTTAGACCCTATAATCTCTTTTATATAATTTATTTTAATTATTAGATACACTTTAAATGGGTCAAATGCAGGTGGAATTCCCTTTCCCAAAATTTACAAGAGTGCCACTCCTCCTCCACTATAAAAAGGCCTCCTCTTCTACCACTTCCATAAACATCTCAAGACACATCAGATCAACTAAAATCTTAATAAATAGATCATAAAAATCCCTCCCTAAAATATATAATCCTAAACTTGGTCATAAATCCAACCAAGGATTCCCTTTGGTGGAAAACAAAAGGAATTACCCGAATAAGAGGCAACATCTTTCCTCCAGCTCTTTAGTTCTATTTTCATTATCCACCAACTAAATTCTTATTAATACATGATTATATAAAAAAACTGTATAATAAATATAATATTATGTTTTTATGATAATTGTTATAACTACACTCACACACACTTTCATCTAATGGGTAACAAACATGTTGTTTATGTGTAAGGTGAACTACCACTTCACGTAACGGTGATTATTCATTTTTCTTTTACCACCTCTCATGGTTTGGAATTATGATGGAAAATATATTTATATATTTTATATATATTATTTATGACGTATTTATAATTATTTAATTATTTTATAACAAATATATTTATGCACTCCATTTTTTTAGAATACCATAACATCGTTGGTTAAAGTGTGGACTACTGCCCCATCAAAGCGATGTGATTTGTTCCCATGATACATGGAATGCATAAAGGATGATTATAATTAATCATATGAGACATATAAAACATCTATATTATATTCATTTATTAGTTAAATTTCTATAAATTTAACATATATGTCATTTTCTTTATTACCATCTCACACACTTAAAAAGTAATAACAATTTTTATCAACGTGTGGACTACCGCCTCCTCAACATTATGTGATTACTTTTACATCACAAGAATTATATATATACTTATATATGATTAAATAATATGTTATTTATGATATAATTATAATTCTATAAATATATAATTCTACTTACCTTCTTTTCATAATGATCATTAAAAAATGAGAACGTTACGTATGCGTACATACGACCTAGAATCTCCATTATTGTAAAGTTGATTCATTTTTCATAACCATATTTAATTATTGTTTTTAAAAGTATACTTGATGTATAAATTTTATAATTATATCATTATTATTATTATAGATATGTTATATAATGACCCCTTTGACTATAGTTTACCTACAAAAGTTGTTTTTGACACATAAACTGAATTTGGTAAAAACATCCAACTTAAAGTTAATTATTTAAGTATTCATATACAACATGGTAATAAGTGAAATAAAGGTATTTATAATAATTAAAAAGTTTATGAAGAAATTAAATAATTAACATATGTTTATTATTCAAGAATATAAAGACACACGAGACAAGTTGGACTCAAGGTAAGGGATTCTTGTCACACTTTTCTTTCTGTGAGGCATATGCCACTAACATAACTTACTAATTTTGTGTGGTGTAACTAATACAAATATTTATATAATATATAATGAATACTTTTATATTTATGGTATTTAAATTTTTCATTTGAATATAATTAATTTTGGGTTTTCTAATTCATATGTTACCACAGTGGTAAGGGATTTCGTCTCAATTTACATTCCATTGAGACTTATTTGGTGTTATAAACCAATTCACTTTTATATGGTGTGTATATGGCCAATTGGAATGTAATATCATGAATTTAATATTTATCATGATATTATAATTTTCATTTAATGTCATACCTTCATGGGTATTATGATTTAAATGTCTCTAAGTGATATGGGATACTTTGTAATGTTTAAAGATTATTCTCCTCAAAAATGTTATTAATGATTATCATTGAAATTTAACTTACTTTTGTAATTTTTAACTTTATCTTGATACAATAACTTTATTTTAAAAAATATTTCATTGGATATACACATTCATGGGTGATGGATATTATTATTTCCTAAACCGTATACCATTTTTACATATGGTGTTTACTTGAGCCATTATTTGATTATCTACGAAATTATTGATAAATCTAGATTATTTATTCAATAAGAATATTTTATAAGGTATATTATTTAATTAGAATATTAAATATGAGGAATTATTTGGATAGGAAATGTTGGATGGGGCCCGGACTTTATATATCCCCTCGATGCATCGAGAGGTTCTCCTAATACGAATAAGTTGCACAAATTAAACAGGTTTCTATACGTAGTTTTAAACCTTCTTGTCAAAGGTATTATAGTATAGTTTTTCATGTTACTTATAAATGACATCCAATAATTAATCATTTACCTCATTCATATTCATTTATTATTTATCCATGATATTTTTTATTGACATAGCAATAGTTTCATTTCATTTTCTTTTCAATGATTAAATACAATGTGTTTAATTTTATAACCATGCCATAATTATTTTTCCTTATATAATTATTTGGAATCAATGTGTTTCTATTTATTACCTTTCCATATTTTTTATGGAATGAATTCTCAATTTTATAATTACATGGTATGTCTGTTTAGTTATTTACCATGTTATTGTTATTATTCTAATTGATACATTATTTCTTCTATTTTACTTTTCAATTACTGATCATTAGAGGTCGCCATTATTATGTTTCCTTTTCCTATAAATACAAGAAGTAATAAAGATATGAAAGGATTTTCTAGATGAAATAATTTTATTATCCTTTAGGTTATTTATAAAAACTAATTATGTTCTAATTAGTATATTTATTTATAATACAAGACTCCTATATATATCTTTTTCTTCCAAGACTACTAAACTCTTTGGTCCCCAATGATTTGATTCCTTATAATTATTCCAATATAATTTTAGTAGACACCATATTTAGGCTTTTTGGGGATATGTCATTAGAATCATCAATCAAGTCAAGTCCTTCTTAGTTATTTATAGTGTAAAACATGCTTTTCAGTCATTGAGAGAGTTAGTAAGAGAGTGAATTTATTGGGATAAAACCTTTAAGAGGGTGTTAATAAATAGAAAATAAAGTGTTATTTATCAGTATATGGTCATAGGGAAAAATATTTTTATTAGAGTCACATTTTAAAATTAAAATTTAATTTATATTATTTTATGATTTTGAAATATTTATTTTATGTAGGGGAAAAAAGTTTCAAATTATCAATCTAAATTTACAAAACCCTCTTATAGGGGGTCTACTTTTAAATATATTATTATTTTCAAATTTTGTTATGGAAGTTTAAATCATATCACATTATCTGTAAAGGGGGAAAATATATCATGTTATCAATTCATGTGAATTTTTTTAATTAATGTATTGAAAATATATCTCTCTTTTATAGTATTTTGTCCTTATAATATTCTATGTCCAATGGTCTTCATTAAACGTTATGTGATTCTTGATTTTTTTTCCTTTAAATTTTAAGTGTTTGATTAGTGTATATTTATAGTTTTCATGTATATATCTAAATTTTATGATTTCCATGTATTGTGATCTCAAAAAATGTTAATTTTTAGCATAAAGGATACATAAATTATTTATTAAATTAGTATTATTATATAATGAATTGTTGTAAATAAAGAGTTGATGTTTTTTTGCATGAGTTAAATTATAAATTGCCTTTTTAAACTGAGGAAATGTAATTATTGTTTATAAAAGTCTCTTTTACATAAGTTAAATTAATTATTATTTTCATATATGCATAACATTTTTTCTAATTTTATATTTGAATGAGTTTTGAAGTGTTTATAAATTAAATTTATCTTTTCATTTCTTATTTGGGAAGTATTGTTCAGAATAAAATGGTTTTATGTCATTGAAGAAGAAAAATTATTTATTTCTTTGGTTTTGGAGGTTTTCTTTAAAAAAATGAGTTTCCTTATATTTTCCTTACATTAAAGTTTATATAATTTTGGTATCATGAAATTATAATGATATATTAAAATCAAGGTATGTGATAACTTATGATCTATTTCTCCCCCTCAAACATTTTTTTTTGTTTTTAATTTTCCCAAATGGTTTGAAAAAAATGTGCATAAATGATCTTATTTTTCCTCGATCTACCTCATTGATTCTCTACCCAATATCTCTTTACTCAATCCATTGTTATTTCACCCTATCCCTTTCCTTAACATTCGTTCACACTCCTTCCTGATTATTTCTCTCTTTGATTCTGTGGATCTCCTAGCTATGCACTACAAAACCACTGCTGACATATCATGATAATGATAAGCTGATAATGTTTTCTTGGAGCATATATAGTAATCAGCTCCAAGTTTCAAGTTTCCCTCCTTATCTATTGTATTAAAACCAAAAAAATACTTCATTTACTTCAAATTATCCCTCAAAATCTCATGTATTAAAACCATTATTTATTTCTAAAACATGTCATTACCTTGTGTATTTTATTTTTAAGGACCATTAGAGTATCATCTTTTAATATTTTTTTAATTTTAGAAAACTATAATATAATGAAATATTGTTTTTTTAAGGAATAAATTTATTTTGATATCAGTGGAAAGTTTATTTTTGAATTCATAATAAAGGGGGTCTTATTATTTTTTAGTGATTTTATTAATTTCTTATCAATATTCTATGATTTAATTTTATATTAATATATTATGATTTGTTTTTGGGTTATATATTTTAAATTAATGTTCCTTTAATTTTAACAAAAAAAGAATATGCATGTTTTACATATAAAATATAATTCTTTTTAACATAGAATCCATGTACATGATATTATTATTATTTTTATCTATTATGTATCATTAGGAATGGTTTGAGTGTCACCCATAAAATTGTTTAATTTATAACATATTTTTCTTAAACACATACATGATTAGAAAATATTAGAAGAAATGTATTAAGATTATTATAATATCCTCTATCCATACATGTGGTATGGATTTTATTAATTATGAGTATACTCTTTTTGATATACCTATGATGGATTTCACTACTTGATGTGGGAGATAGATTATTATGATTTGTGCCATTGTTAGAGGAGTAATACGAATTTTTTGGATCTCAATGATATTAATTCCATGATAATTGAACTTTTTGGAATTTTTATTAATGGAATGTATTAATGGTGTTTTTAAGAAAATTAAATAGAAGTTTTGGATATTGTAAGATATGTGAAACATACCAAAGATTGGTAACTCTACTATTTTTCAAGTTGTAGTTTTAATGTGAGTTAAAGTAAGAATATATTTGTAGGTTTTCCTATCATACATGGTTTAGAATAATCTATAGAAAAAGAGAGCTACAAGAAATCCAACTTCACTTCTATCATCAAGAATAGTTCCATCCATTCATTTCATGAAATTCTTACCTCTTGGACCCTCTAGATAAATATAGTGAATAAATGACCTTTTATGTTCCGAGGAAATATATTTTTACAAAAATTTAGAAAGGAAATTCACAATTAAATGATAATAGAGAATTAGAATTTCCAATAAAATAATTTCATCCAAAAAAAATATATTTTTTGTTATATATTTATTGCCACCTTTTTGTATTACACAACATCAAATCAAGAACATGGACCAACATCCATATGTTTACCCAAGGTTGTATCTATTCATTTATCCTTTTTTTTAAATGATAGATTATTAGGAATGATAACTGATAACATTAAAATGTTGGGATCCCCTTATTATAAGTATCTATAACTTTATAATTTTATTTTAAATATCTTATGTGTATTAATTTTTTTGTACAAAATTAATATTTTTCGAATATTATAGGATGAATATGAATTGAAAATGGATGCATGTTTATTATATGTCAAAAGATTAAGAAGATAGAGTTTAAAAATTCTTGAAGTTTGTAATTTAGCATCAATAAGACCCTTCTCAAATCCTTTGTCAGTGTTTACATTGTTTCTATTCAAGAAAATTAGTCCGAAAGATTTATAAGAACATTTTATTTTCATAGAATATATCATATTTCTTAATGTTTAACTATAAATGGGGGAAAATTGAACATTCAAACTAATAAGGATGACATTGTGGATTATAGATCATTTGAGATGGATACCAGTGTAAATAAAATAGAGATTATATGTAAGAAATGATAATAGAAATTTAATATACACTCAATGACTTCTGAAATTTGTTTAAGGAGATAAATAAATATGCTAAGAGACCATTTTATACATGTTTTACTAAATTAACATCATTTTTATCTATACTAAAGTCATATAATTTCAGATGTGGAAATTGATGGAGAGACACAATATTTATAGAACTTCTTGGTCTCCTGGATGATATACTTCTAGAAAAAAATGAATTCCCTTATTTAAAAAATAATTCTAAATGAATACTGCGTTAAATGTGTATGATCTCAGAAAAGTACATACATTTCCAAATTATCTCATAGTGTATCTCAATAACCATGAATCACTCATAAAATGCATGAATCATTGAGTGAATCAATACAAAAAAGATAAATCAAGTCCTTAAAAGGTTGTATGGTACTTTCTTATCATTCCATGGTCCAAAAGACTATATAGATGTTAGGAAATAGTCAAAAATTTACATGCCATGCATATGAAAGAATTAAATATGGGAAACTCTATCATACATTAGACTCAAATCGGTGAAAGAAAATTTATTATGAGTATCATTAATTTGGAAATGAGCAGATAAACTTTTGTATTGTGTTATCTACATATGGAATAAATCCTTTTAGTGTATAGTTTAGTAACTATAGTACATGGCTAGTTATGTTTGTAAATTAAAACATAGCACCATGGTTATATATATAGTGAAAGTAGCTTGTGTTGTCTCTGTTTATATCAAGACCAAAAAAATTGGTAATGATGTTGATGTCTAATTGGATCCATTTATCAAAGATCTAAAATTGATGTGAGATATAGGTATTAGAATGTATGATGCTCATATAAGTGACTAATTCACATTAATATACGTGTTTTATGGGATGATAATGAATTTTTTTATATATTTATTTTAAAAAAAAAATAAAATTAAACTAGGTTAGAAAAATTTAAACTAATGAAGAAAGGCGGTGTTTATCTTGACACCTTTGGGTTTTAGTCCAAAGGTGGCATGGTCGATGCCACTTTTTCCAAAATTGAAAAAAACAATTAAATATTTAAAAATATATATGTTTTTATATTTTGATATATATATATATATATTCTGTGTATTTTATTTTATTTACAATTAATTCCATTAATATTTGAAATGGAAAATATTATGTTTTTAGGAAATAAATTTTGTGACATGTAAATTATATTTTTTTAATATATTTATAATTTTTTTCATTTATTTTATATATGTTGAGTTAGTTTTTCGAATATCAACTAGATTGTATTTAAATTTTATAATTTATACACTTTCAAATTATCTTAAATGAAACATAATAATGATTCAAGTTTAAGGCTTTGAGATTCTATAAATAATAAATTATTAATACAATATAAATGAAATTTGTAACACTTACTGAATATATAAAAAATATTAGAAAATAATAAGCATTTAATGAATATAGTTAATGAAAATTTATTTTATTGGAACAATATGTTTCTTTCTTAAACCATTACATTTGTATTTATAATATTCTTATACTATTTTAATTTACATTCTTTTAATTTAAATTTCTTT